>CM062210.1:10117500-14917500 GCA_031216445.1 Lateolabrax maculatus
AGAGCAGAGCTGCAGAATCAGAGACTGAGACTGAACATTATTATTAAATAGGTCAGTCAGTTTGTCATAATGAAAGTCAGGTGACTAAAATAATGTTTATTATCAAACATCCCTACCAAAACATGTACAAAACACAAATATGGGCATTACAGAAAAAAACAAATATTGGCTGACTGACAAGTAGAGATGTAAAAATGAAATTAATTTGACAGCACAAACATTTACTGTGTTATATGACAACATTTATTCAAGTCAGGCATTATACATTTATTAGAATCTCTTATTAAGCACTTAAGCTGTCAAAAGTAAACATTTCTGACTCTGTCATTGATCCATACCTGAGTAATGACACAGTGAGCTATTGAAGTGACAGGTCATTCTTTCCAAATTTCAGTCTGAACCAAAAAAAAAAATAAAAAGAAACATGTAACAAGAAACATCTCAATTTAGACCAAACCCAAGATTGTCAGGTGATTGTGTACACCAACAAAGTTGCAGTAATAAAGGCATTAATAGATCAACAATATAGTCACAAATCTAAACAGGCACTTGGTAGGACTAATTTCAGAATAAAAAGCAACCAGAATAAAAATAGATAGGGTTGTATTCAATAAAAACAGTTCTTGAAAAGTGTGAAAAGTTTGTTTGACATAACACATTTTCAGAAGACATTAATATATTCTTAAAAAAAAAAGTGCTGCTCATGTATCATGACAAGTGCTCACATGATCCCCATTCACTGTAAAAAGCTTATGCTATGGAAAAGTCTGCATTATTCATTTTTTTTTTTTTGTTAAGTGGGGAGCAACACAGAATTGAGAATGAAGAGAGGATTACATGCTAGAGAGCATTCAAGCTCAGGACACTGGGTTTGCATGGGACACATAATGGCCGACTGATCCAGCAGGATGCTCTTTGACACTGTATGTGGGATTTTATTGTATGGAAACAGGCTTTGTTGTTATTGGCACAAAAAACCCACCACCATCAACTCATACCTTATCAGAAAAAGGAAAATAAGGTGAACAACCTCAAAAACAAGAAAGGCTAATTCAAATTCATGCTTCGCTGGTCCTTCTCAGCTCTTTATCTGATAATATCAGGGAGGAATATGAAATCTCCGAGGAATATGAGGTGTTAAGATAAGTAACGGTGAGGGGGAGCTCCGCGGGGACCTACAGTATATATCATATATATGGAAATCTGTCCTTGTCTGTCTCACACTTCTTCAGCAGACCTGATGCAATGGCCTTCACTGCCCTCATAGTCTCAGTGCAGGTCGGGTTGATGAGGGATTCAGGCAGGAGGAAGCCGAAGTATCCTGTATCCCTCAACTCAAATGCGAACGCATACGGGATCCCGTTCCTGTAGGCCCAGTCTATAGAGCTGCCTGAGCTGACATCTGTGAAAAAAATAAACAGATTAAGAAAAGCTTAGAACACTATTTTGTTGTATAAGCATTTAGAAATGTAATTTAGTACCAATGTTCAAACACATAGCAACACCTGACAGTCAGTGGTGGCCAGAATATTTATAATATTACTGCACTTAAATACAATTTTGTGGTACTTTACCTGAGTATCTCCATTTAGAGCTACTTTACGCTTCTACGACACAACATTTCAGAAGAAAATATTGTGCTCTTAACTCCCAATACATTTTATTAACAGCTAAAGTTACTAGTTACTATTCAGATTACGATTTTACACACAAAACATGTGGCCAGTTTATAAAATGTGAAGGAGAATGACAGAGAAAGAACAGAGAAAGAACGGTACTCACACAGAGTTGTGGATGCAGGTCCATATCTGTACCTCACTCCGTAGGCAGAGTACAGGGCTGTCACTGCATTATGAGCTGCTGACTCCTGGACAGTGAAAGTACAGGGCCAGCCTATTAGTGATCCTATATATGTCTTCGCAGTAAGATTCAAGGCGTTCAAGTTAAGTAACTCTAACATACAACCCCGCAGTAGGCCACTGGAGGGGGATGGATAAGAATATTTCATATAATGGCTTGTTGGTTATTGGTTTATAATGAAGCAATGGATCTCTTACCACGCAGCTGAAGTTGGGGATAGTGGCATACTTGTAGGAATAGGGGTAAAGCAGCATTTGGGCGTAGGCGTGGATGGATATATATGCTTTGACACGTTTCTTGTGCTTGCGCAAGAACTTGGCGACGGCCTTGACCTCGGGTTCAGACTCAGGGAAGGGACCACAGTAGGTGTCATCACAGGGGTGAGAGGAGGCACCCTCATCTGGGGAAGGAAAGGAGAGAAAAAATTGCCATTCGGTTAATCACACCAGAATGCATGAAGCAATAGAAACTGTGTTCATATTCCATATTTCAGATTTTCAAAGTTAAGCGCTGTGATCTAGATTCTTTATATTCCAGACACAGTACAGCTACAGTGGCCATGCAGGCAGTGTAAAGAGATGGAGAGCGATATTGTGGGGGAAAAATAATACAGACACAGATTGAAATCACCACAGTCACATTATAATGGCAAGCATAACAGAAGCCAAAGACAACAAGGCTCCAAAATGCTTTGCAAAATAGTAATACATTTTCCTGGTTACTTTTTTCCTAATATATTTTCAGTTATTTCAGGAATTGTGTAGCATTGACTTTAAGTCAATCCCAATTACTTGACCTCTTTTTGCAGTAAAGTCCTAAATAAATAAGTCATATCTATAAATTGTAGAAGCAGTGTGGTGATGAAAAAATGAAAAACTATGGATTTCAGTATGGCTTAGAACTGGCTGTGTCCTGTTTTGTTTCATTTCATTCTGCAGTAGTCCATTACATAAGTATAAACAGAGGTCTTTTCCATGTAATCATGTTACATTTTGTTTAAAGTTCCATTAATCATATGTATAAATTCTCAAGCACTTATCCTGTATACTGCATGGCTACACGAACATCATTGCCAAATATATTACTGTACTTCCTTTTGTCTCCTGTTTTATTACCAAATACATAATTTTCACTGACAGCAAGTTCCCTTCAATAATGCTTTTAAATTAAGTACCCAAAATAACCAGTTTGTGAGATAACATTCCTTTCAGAGGGCAAAACTTGGTTCCTCAATTTCTCTCACATCACATCTCCGTATGTCTGTCTGCACCACAAATATCTCTGCTCTCAGAGCCCTTCTGGAGGGATGATGATTCAGCAGAATCCCCCACCCACCTCCCACCAGAGACTAAATGACAGCAAAAACAAATTGTTGTCACCACACAAATATTTTATCCACAGTTTACACTGATTAATAGACAGAAAAGACTACATCAGCAACAGACAACAAGGAGAGCCTCGGCAATTTGCAGCCAACAGTCTCTGTGTGCCGCCTGTGAGGGAAAGATTCGGTTGATTTCGAGCTGAAGTTCAGTGTTATCAAACTCACCACACCATTTCACTTTCCAGTTTCTGTTGGCGTCAACCCCTCTGCAGTGGAACTTGTGATTTTTGGACCGTGTTTTCCTCCAGAACCGATCCTACAGAAAAAAACAAAGACACTGTCACTGTGTATGTCCACTGACTGTCAGACTCATGGAACAAGTGGAGCCACCTTCCATCTCCACAATAATCCACCTGTCACTCACTCTGCTGTGGTTGGTCTGTTACTAACAGTAGATATGAAGACAGTAATTGAGGGGCATTTTTCACAGGCATTGTTTTCACTGAAGTACACAAAGACGCATACATAAAAGCTACATAATGACAAAAATCACATTGTTATCTCTCTGCTATTTAGTTGTTCAATTACTATATAAATTCTGGTCAATTTTGACACAAAATATTTAGTATACTGCCCTGAAAATATTAAAAATCTGTGTGCAAGGGTGATTTGTTACCAAAGTTTACTCTGAATACGTGTACTTGCGTCTAAATAAAATAAAGGGATTTCTCCTCTGTGCCCTGCATTCTGCAGTGTATTAAAATAGTGTGTAAAATGTCTTAAAAAACAGCTTCCCCTCCCAGGAAACAATCAATAATTCTGACCCATGCTGCCTGATTTAGTCTGTACTGTGTATGTAGAAAGACCTACAGTACCGTGGTCCAGCTGAAGTGATATCCATCCACATTGAAGACAGGCATGATGTAGAAGTTGAGTTGGTTAAGCAGTCGCCTCATCACAGAGTCATACTGGTATGAGTTGATTGCCTTAAATTATAATATGAAACAGAATAATTATAGCGCATACTAAACTGATGACAGATATTCATTGTTTTGTAAAACGATGCATGATTTCTATTACAATTCTTTAAATGTACTGCAGTAGGTTCATACTCTAGACTATAGATGTGGATTAGAGTGAGGAGATCTGGGCACTCGGCTAATGCTGCTTATACCTGCTCTTTAATCAGACTCAGGCCAAGGTTAATGTGCTTTAAGCCTTACACCAAGATGGCACCCTGACCTCCAGTGGCCAACTTTAGTTACTACATTAGAGTCGATTCACACTTAGGGCACGTACTTGAGCCAAGTGGAGCATCTTTGACTGTTTTCCTGAGTCAGTTGTTTCCCCTTGGGTTTTTCTTCTTCCCTTCATCAATTGTATGTGATTCTGTTTTTGATTTCCTGCTGATACTTGTCTTTTTCTTCCCTTATTCACTCACTTCCTACTCCTGCTTTATCCTTCTTTGAAGAATTCTCCATTGAACTGAGAGTGAATTAGTCATGTATTTTAGTTTGTCTCTCAATGATAAGTCATAACTAAATCATCATATTAGAGGCCATTTCAAGAAGTGTCTGCAAACAGAATTCCTGCTGAGCACAACAAAACATTATTTTGTAAATGGTACAGCCCAGTAAACCCTATACCCTTTATAGTTGCACATGTTGAAGTAGTTATTTTCTCCTCAATATCAGTTAATTTGGTAACAAGACTAGTGTTTGAAATATTTCTTAAAATTTGTTTAAGTATTTTTAAGGCAACTGTCAGTTGTGGTCTATCATGCAAGAATTCCTTAAACTAGGCTGTGACTCAGTGCTCTAAATTGATATTCATAGACTTTCCTTTAATTATCTCGTTCTGGCACTCGTTCTGTTGCACTGTTTTGCAAATCCCACTCATCTGGCATTTAAGTATTATAAAACGAGCCATTAAAGGTTCTTGCTGTTAACGTCGGGCTCTGGTCTGGTACCGTCCTCACTTCAGAGGATACTAACTAAGACTTTAAAGGGGTGGGGGAACTTGTGTGAATGTCTGGGTTCTGTTCAA
Source organism: Lateolabrax maculatus (assembly GCA_031216445.1). Classification (NCBI taxonomy): domain Eukaryota; kingdom Metazoa; phylum Chordata; class Actinopteri; order Acropomatiformes; family Lateolabracidae; genus Lateolabrax; species Lateolabrax maculatus. Next base: position 10,122,731 of record CM062210.1, read on the forward strand.
CATGTTAAGTAGTTGCATAACTTTGCATGACAAGTGAACAGATGTTCACGTTTTGTCAAGACCCCAGAGACAGAACATCACAGGCTGCTTGCTACAGGCTATCATTTAGATGTGTGTTCCTGTTAAGACACTGTTGAAACATGCATTGATCAAACAATGCAACAAGTTCAAATAGTGTTTTATTATCTATTTATTATATATTTCATTTCGCAGACTAGAAAAAAAAAGACTACCTCTTTGACAAACCACTGGCAGAAGGCAGGTCCTATCCACTCTCTGGCATGGACGCCACAGTCGATCCACACAGCTTTCTTCTGATGACGACTTCTCTTTCCTAGCTGACAGGAGACGAGCACTGTCAGTTTTAGAGTAACACGAGTATGCCTGAGTGTGCCCCTGTGTGTCTTTGTGTGTCATTTGTCGTGTGTGTGTGTCTCGTGCCTACTCTACTACCTGAAGCACATAAAGCGGTCTTCCCTCGTACGACTTCCCGATGGAGAACATGTCAACCAAGGCAGAGTGGGTTCTGTTCATCTCAAACATCCAGCGCTGGATCTGAAGGACAGAAAATAATGTAGAAGAGTGAATGTCATGCGAGGATTTGTTTACAAAGTTTTCCGTAATATCAAAGCTAGAGTGCAAAGACTATAGTGTATTTTTATGCATGTACTGTAATATGCATCTATGTGTATGTGCACATGTGGAGTGTGTGCATTTGTGTGGGTTGTGTCTTTGTCTGCACAGGGAGATGTATGCGTGTGTAAGTGTGTGTTTTACAGTGAAGGAGTGGAATTCAGAGTACTAAAGATTTGTGTAGACCATTGGGATCTGTGAGTGGATTTCATGCTTCTTCATAGGGCCTGACAGATTCATGAACCGGGAACCTGATCGACCTGGGAAAATAAACACTCTAAAGCTGTGAAGTGCCTGAAGTAGAGTGTGTGTGTGTGTGTGTCTCAGTGTGTGAGAGCACGAGGCAGTGGGAGACAGACCTGTGGAATGGGGTAATTGGGAGTTTGAGAGCACCTTAGAGAGGACGTTTGTTTACTTTGTGTGTGCATTGGATAAGAGAGCAGAGGAGAGTGAGAGATAGGCAGATAGATGGTGGGCTTCACATCTACCTCATCCAGTGAGTGGTAAACCTCGTAGTCATACTGAGACTCTGACCTCCGCTTGCGAGAGGAGCGGTATCCCGTCTGCTTTTCAATTTCCTTCTGTAGATTGGTGATAAACACCCTGTGGATGGAAGAGAGGGAGTTAGACAGACACATGATAGACATGACAGCCAACCACTGTAACATCCTCACCAATAGCATTAAAACATAGGAGCACAGTAACTGTTCAAATAGTCCAGGGACTGTAAATAATAGTAAACAGAGGTGAGGAGAGGTTGTGATTGGTGAAAAGCATCTTTAGTTTAAGCGTTAAAGTCCAAAACCCAAAGATATTCAGTTTACAATTATATATATGCCAAAGAAAGCAACACATCTTCACATTTGGAAAGCTGGAAAAGCTTGGGTTTTGACTGTAGTTCCAATGCATTGTAAGTGAATATAATATGTTTGAAAGGTGTTGAGAGCTGGTATGAAGTGGTGGATCAGGGGTCCTGGATTGATTGTTGACTCATTCCTAACACCAATTATGCAACTGCTCTCACTCATCCTCTCCTTTTCCAACATCCAAACCAGTTTTCTATATCAGCACTCACCCTGTTTGACAGCACAGGTGATACTAGTTCTCTATCAGTAAATTAAATGTGTAGTAAATTAGCTGACGGTGTAATTATTGTCATTATCTGTTTATAGACTGCTCTTGGGTCTGATCAGACCCTATGCCTCTTCACTTCCCACTACAACCTAAAACAGATGATGTGATCTATTTTCATAGCAGCTATGTGGGCAGTCAGACTCTCCTAAAATACACTTCCTCATAGGGTCCTTATATGTACATTTCTATCCATAACTACCTCAATAACACAAAAAAAGATGGATTATTTCCCTGAGAGTAAAATGAGATTGTTGAAGCCTCATTCTCTCAAAACCCAAGCACCTAACAAAGACTGTCCCCTGCAGTGTAAACCACTTTTCAAAAACCCTCAGTCAATCAACACAGAGCAGAAAAAAAAAACCTCATCCTCAGATCTGCAATTCCTCCCTTGGGACAGAGATGACAACGAAATTCTTTCTAGCTGCTGCTGTGGCTGCTTTGATAAACTTCCATCATTTCAGCGTTAATTTTGATGAGGGATGGGGTAGAGAGATGAAAGTGAGCAGATTGGGAGAGGGGCTCTGATGTACTGGGTGTGTGTTTTTTGTCCGTCCCAGCCTCTCCCAGAGTCTTTTGCATGCAAACTATGGCTGCATGTGCAAATCATATATTCTAGCTGAGGAAAGCTGGGTAATTGCAACGCCCTTTGGATAGCAGATGTGTTTCAGGGTGTAGAAACTCCGCTAACAAGATCAAATGTGTGAGAGCACATAAACCAGCATCAGTTGTGTATTGTAGTATGTCTCTGTAGTTATGGCTGGTGGTCACTCCAGTCTTACCGATAATCAATATGTTCCTGCTTTAAGCGTGCATGTAGACCTTGCACGTCATTGAGATTCACATGAACATCCACAGTGCCATTTTGATTTATTAGAGTAGCACTGTTGGGCTGCCAGAAATCCACCTAAAGGAACAGGACACATATATTAGACCAGGGGTTACACAACAGTCAGCATGGTTTAAATAATGAAGGGTAGGAGTGGGTTATAAAGATAAAATCCTCTATCATGATCATTTTAAATTGCAATTTCAGAATATATCATGTTATAATACATCATCAGGGAAATCAATTGAAACTGTTCATGAACAAAGATAATCTGACAGGAAAATCTGTTTTTGGCTAACCCAGCAAATTAAATACTTAACGTATTCATCAAATTGATGCAAAAATCATAAGCAAATCCGATATTGAACCAATATTTATATTTTTTTGTCTGACTTTTTTGTTAATTTATTGATGAAGGATGTATGATGCTGCCTAGCCACGTGGACTCACGAGGGATGTAAGAACCCAACTTTTTCTCTGCTGATACCAATTCTGCTCAAATAAGGGTTTCTGCAAAAACTATGTACCGATCCAATCAATCTTTTCCCCAAATTTAAAACCTGTATACCACACTGCAAGGAAATAAATGGAATAATTTGAATATGAGGTAACAGGAAACAAGGGATTACTGTGGCACTAAAAACTGAGTCAGTGTCCAGCTGTGACTGAATGTAACATGTGGAAACACTTAATTTTATAATGACACTGGTCAAGAATCTATATCTAATGCGGATCTGGATCCACTTAACAAGTGGCGCAGATACCGATCAGTGTATCCCAGGACTGTCGTCTTTACTCTTTACATAAAAAAACACAGTGGGAATAAGTCTCAGACTTAACTATCTCACCATTGACATGTATACTGTGTGTGTGTATGTATGTGTGCAATTTTATATCTGATCGGTGTCATCTAAATTAACTAAATTAAACTAAAGGGTTAAAGAGCATATGTTTAGGAAAAATAATTGACTGAAAGACCTTATCATCTTATCTGCTGGGTGTTTAAAATAATTCTGTTAAGACCTGGGCAGTTTAACATTCCTCTAGTCTCTATCTTCAGGCGATGGGTTAAATCAGGGGAATGTTGATGACTCAGTCAACGTTAATGGGGCAAAACACACTCTGATGTGTCCCATTAACAACCTGCAGCGAATGACTCTCCCTCTGCTTTCCTCTCTACTGCTTGACCTCATATTATCCCCCCCCCCCAAAAAAAAATCCCATCTTTCAGCGCCCGTTATCAAGCTGTGATAGTCGGGTCTGTTGGCTTTAGCTGAAACAGACAGCCAACTATATAAACACAGACACCATGTGGTAACTGATAAAATAACAGAGAGAGGGAGAGGAGCTAAAAGAAAGAAGAAGAGAGAATTTTAGGACACATAGGAAAGCCCTCACCTACAAATGATACACACGGTAGTCACGGCAAAGAATACTGTATATTCAGTTTCTGTGTTTGGAGACGTGTGAACATCCTCAGCTGGCTTTCATTTGTACTGTAGCATGGGGGCAGAGACATGGAGGCTGGCACACATGCTTGTTAATGTGTCAATTGGTTTAATGGTTTACAGAATGCATACCAGATTAATTTTACTTTGTTTAGAGCCAGAGGGGTAGAAAATCCTCAACTGGAATGTTTGGTGCCCTCGAGTATAAATTGCTCTCTGCTGCTGCACTTTTATGGCGTTTCCAAATGGTTAAGTACCCAAAAATGTTTCAGCACTGCTCTTCTGTTAGCCCAACAAATCCAAAACACATATGCCTAAAAGGCGCTTAAATATCCCTGATCAGATAACACAACTCCTCACGAACTCTCTCAATTTAAAATTTTATAGCAGCATTTACAAGCCCTAAAGATGCATTCTTTGTCTGCTTTATAAATCTTTTGTCTCCTGGTTGTTTATGTGATTCTTCTTTTGTGTGTGTGTGTGTCTGTGTATACAGGGTAGCTATAAATTGAATTTGTGTTGTTTTGGTTGATGTAATACTGGCATGGGCAGAACAAGAAAGGGAAATTTATAGTTCAATAAAAAGAGCCAGCTTTCCTGAAGGCAGATGAGGTGAAGCTGTAGCTGAGAGTTTATATGTCAAGTAAAAGAAAACTAGTCCGCCAGGGTAAAACACAGTTGTTAGTGAATATGTATTATGTTTCCCCGTTGTATGTTCTCTGAATCTCACCAGTTCTTTGACATGCTTCACAGCCTGAATGGTTCAACATTTTCTTTCTTTCCTCTACCTGCTCTCCAGCTTCATATTTACTGTGGTTATCTAACTCTAACTGTTCCTTTAACAATGCTGTCAAAGCAGAGTTTGAGGCAGGTTATAAAGTATCTTCACCACTTTATATCCGTTTCTTTCAATCAATCAAAAGAAACACTCGCCATGCATCAAGTAAGAAGTGAGGATGAACTGATTAAAAGAAAATCCTTAATCTCAATCTTAAAATACTGTTGAGCTCAGTTTAAATAAGAATTGTAACAAGACAACCGACAGTCTAACCCAACAGCAGGACAGACAGACTGTAACGATGATGTCACCTTAGACAAACTGCTCCTCAGACAGTAAATAATGGAGTAATTAGTAAAATGCAATGACAGCAGCCCTGGGGATTTTACTAAAATATTAGTACATCTGTTTCACAGATTTAATCCCTGGAATATCTCTAACAAAAAGTCTATGATCCAGGAAAGAGACTAAAGTCACTAATTCTGTGCCATTGCTCCCCAAAAACAACATGGGGACAGTAGAGATTTCTATTTATTTCAGTTGAGTCTCTGAAGTAGTTTGTTGATTAATCGTTTAGTCAGAAATAAATAAATAAATAATCAGCAAATATTTTGATAATCAATTCATTCTCTAAGTCACTTGCCACAAAAATACTGATTCCACCTTCTCTATTTTTTAGGATTTGCTCATTTTCTTTGACTTATGTGATAATAAAATGAACATCTTTAGGTCTTGGAGTGTTTGTCAGACAAAACAAGCAAACTAAAGCAGGTACAGGCATAAACAGGTTCTCCAGGTGCTTAAGTGGGTACCTTCTTGAGAAAATCAAACATGTAGAAATATCTGATCTTGACACGGTATTGCTTTGATGAAGGTATTTGCTCTGCTGGGTGCAGATAGTTTCTGTAGATCAGACTCCCAGCTCATGCTATCTTCCATTTAGGTTCAAGTGTTGTTCCTGCTTCTGGACATTTAAAAAAATTGATTCTTCTTAGGGATTACCTACCAAAGATAAAATCTTTCAGGGGTATAGGTTAAATATTATATCAATCAGCCAGAGCACAGCCAAACAAAACTTAAAAAACTTGGACTCCTGGAGTTTGTAATTTCGTTGATAATGGCTCTGATATTGATTCTCTTGCATTCTGTAGAGTACAGTGATTGGTTAATGTTTGACCTCATGCCTAACCTGAGGCTGAAAAGTTTGACTCTGGCACTGGAGGCACGGCAGTGTGGCTAAGCTACTGAAAACACAAGTCGACAGCTGTCTAAACAGTAGCTACCACTGCCTCGGTTGGCCTTGGATCGCCGTGTCTGCTGCCATCACACACATAAAACTCCGACCAGGTCTTGACCAGCAGCCTGGCTCTCTCCTGGTACCCCTCACCGCAAATCACAAACATTTACTGAAATCCTCTTTTGCCCTCTTCTGTTCTTTCCCTCAGAAGTGTATTGGTTCTGGACAACTAAACGAAAAGCCTGACCTGAGCTCCAACAGATGCCTTTCATATATGTTGATGAGGCATCTAGCTGCACAAATAAAACCCAGGCAGACCAAACCAAACTGGAGAAACAGACGACACTGGAGCCAGGATTTTAGAAATTCTATGATTGAAATCTCCCAACCCTCCTAAAGAAAGTCTCTAAAATGTTTTAATTGTGTTTTTCTTTTTTTATTATTCAATTTGCTGTTAAATTATTTTGTCATTTGCTTACAGAAAAACTAAAAAAAACAAACTAAACTCTAAAACAACTGTCACAAAGCTTTGTCTTTATTTTCCCTATAATTAATACCATGTTACAAAGTTATTTCAAGGAATCTTCCGTATAAAATTATTAGGAAGGAGACACTTAAAATAAAATGTGAGATGGTAAAAAAAAGATAAAATAGACCTGAGATGCAGTTAAAAGCTCTGAAAAAGCCAATAAGTGGGCCTGATGTTGTAACACAAACAGCTTTACCATTTTATTTCAGCATATGATCTAAATTCTGTTTCAAAGCCCTCTCCATGCTGCCATGAAAATTCTGGTGGTGAAATACTGAATTCTTCATATATTTAGAACATTTTAAATGTAAAGTCTAAAAATACTGGAATCGGCCAAAAAAATGACCTCAGTGTCCTCAATGGTAGTTACGGCCCTTCATTGCCCGGTGTTATATAAATATAAATATTTGCACCCAGTCTCCCAAACTGACATACGGGGATACAATTTACCTGTTAGTGGCGATACTGATGCATTGACATTTGGTCAGTCTATGGACAACGTGGACAGAAATATCCCAGCTGGGATAATCACCTTGATTTTAAATGTTTTTGTAAACTTACCTGTCCACTGACTGAACTAATGTCCAGGCATCAAAATCACTGCGTTAGCAGTATTCCATTAGGGGTTAACGCATGTCTTAATATTGAAGTTAAGGGATTTACAGATAAAATCACTAAATTATTTCTGTTTTTCCAATAGTAACATTAAATATTAACATTTTTCCCAAATCAGATACACTATACTGTAGGACTGCCTTCCAAACACAGATACACCAATACATTTATTGATTTGGACTGAGTATCACATCAGCCTGCCCTATCTTAGCCCTGTTTGCCCCAGGTTTTTTGTTGTCTTTGATCTATTAGTCATTTCTTACTACTGGAGAATGATCACACTAATATTCACAAATATGCCTTGGTCTTTAATAGGCACAATTGCTCTAAATGCACCATTCATCTGCAAAGGGTTTAATAATACTGGAAAAACTGATTTTTAGTTAAATCAATTGTTCAATCAATTATGCAATGCAACTCTTTTACTATTTGTTGAACAAAAATGTCCATAATTGCATCATGCTTGTTATGCTAAAAACAATCTTTGCTGTGTATTTGCAAACTAAAACAATATGCAAAGGAAGGTCATCCATGCTCCTGAGGCTGATGGGTAATTACTCCCAAATGAGTTTGGGAAAAGAGGCAAGGCCTTCTGTCCTCCAGGGTTTCCCCCCTAATTTCAGTATCTTTGAAACACATGTTCATATAGTTTCCAAACATTCAGCGTCATTATGAAGAAATCTTTTGTATTTTCCTTGCATTCTTCCCCTGGGGTTTCTCCCTGAAACCAATACAGAGCATCCTATCAACAGGATCTCAGTCTTTCAGACAGGAAATATGTCCCGACTGTGACAGATGACCACGCTCGGCCGCTCCTTGTCTCCTTGTTTTCCTATCGCTGTCCCCAGCCCTCTGTCACATCACCCCTCCTTCACCACCAGCATCACGCCTCGCTCTGTCTGTGACTGCTGTTCGAGTGTCATAGGAAGGACTGGGGGAATACACGCTGGTGTGAGCAGAATACTAACAGGTGTCACGTTGTGTGTGATATGGCGTTTCGGGGAGAAGAAAACACTTTAACGACGAGTAAAAAAACAAGTCAAAACATGACACTGATGGACGCTACACAGTCAAAAACATACAGCAAGTCAGAATAGCTGGCATGTGTGTATGTGAGTGAAGGGAATATAAGAAAAAATATGCACCAACCTTCATACGTCCCAGAATTTTCTTGAGCACTTGGACCTCCTCATCATTACTCGGAGTTATCCTGAAGACTTGATCCCTGCAAAAACAACAGGGCTCTTTAAAGTGTCAGCTTACAAGTGGGATCAAAGTGCCCCAAAGGGGTTTCATGGCAGTAAATTTAACTGAAATAGGGCTTGGATCCATTTTCTCTAAGTGCACATCATTTCAAAAACATTTGGGCCATGAAGTCACAGGTAATGCAACCTCCTTTTGTGCTGATTGAAGGTGACACTTATAATAGCAGATGTTTGATGGTGAAATGGGTGGTTCCTCTTTTAGAGTCCTATAGATGACAGGGTCAAACCCCAGTCAAATAATCTGTGTGAGACATCATTATAGGATTATATTTCATCGTTTCCAGCTCTGCAGGTAGCACCTCAAACTATTATCTGGCAGAAACAGTAGCAGCAGCTGTTTCACATTGTAATACTGTAAAATACATCAATCATATACTGACATGTAATGTATATTTATATATATATACACGCACATACATACATATCTGCAGAAATATATATACATATGTACACAAATATAAAAGGAGAACAATAATATTAATATAATTATGAAGTATAAAAAATTATTTTAATGTTTTTGACACTGCAACAACCACATAAATCAGATTGACTGCTGAAATGTGATGTTTTTTGTGGCATATTAATTTGTGTTATTTTTACACTGAAAATACATAATTCATGACGATAGTACTGTAATGTGAAAACTGAGAAAACAATGGTGCTTTTGCTGATTTTGAGTACTCAATTCAATTTTATTAATCAAGAATAAAGAATAATGTCACTTTAGTCAACTGCATAATTTAATACAAAAATCATTGTGCAGTAACATTATTCTTCACATGTTGGCCTTTGCAGATAATTGAAACAAAAACTGTGAGCAGATAGAGAAGCTTGAGAGTCTTTCTAACTCAATCTGCAAACCACATCTTTTATATCACATTGCTACAAAACAAAGATTCTCTTTATCCTCATCACGAATCTCACACAGTGTTGCATTTACTCTGCAGATCACAGTTCCTGGGGTTGACCTTAACGCTAACACACTGCCAATAATTCATTACAGTCTCTTAATTATAGACTCTCTGTGCCTGCCCAGTTACCTGTGTGTCTGCCAAGTTGTATATGTGTCCACTTTGTTGTTTCTGTCTTTTTTAAACCTCTTTCCTCCTCTCTCTTGGTGTCTTCCTCTCCAACATTTTGCTTATTTCAAAGGGATTTTTACAATGTGTCACACAGGAAGTTGGGCCCCCCTAAACAAAAGTGGCAGTAGGCCACTCTGAGGTTTGAGGAACAAAAGGGTCCGGGGTGTCCCACGTGAGTGGCCACCCCATTTCAGTGACCACAACACACTGCCAAAAAACAGCCCGTTTCCATGGCGACGGCAGTGATAGAAGATGGATTTCAAAGCGAACAGGCAGCCAGTAGTTTTTGGAGGTAAGAATATCGCTGGGATGTGATAGAAACTGGAATTTCTAGACAGATTTCAAACAATTACAAGCTTGTAGTATAATATATTCTGTCTGTCTGAAACATCAGAGGAACGTGTTTCCATATCAAATTAGCAGGGTTTTTTGTTTTCACCAGTGCATACAGCACACAGTCCCTGGGAAAAGTAGCACCCGAGAGCTCTACTGTAGTCCAAGTTGAACAATTTCTTCATCTTTTAGTAAGTCTCACAGATGACAGACTGTTTTTGTTATAGTGTTGGCTCGGCAAAGGCCTTTTGCTTTGCATCTACCAGCTGCAGGGCTTTGTGAGCTAAAGCTGTCCTTACATTGTCGGTCTGTTGATTCCCATAGGAGTCCTCTTTCTGGGATGGAAGCAATTTGCTTTTAAGAGCTGTCTCTTAAGCCGGGGCAGTGACTCTCAGTAGTGTTTTGACGCTGCAATAGTACAATCATCCCTCCTCCATTTCCAGTGTCCAAATTATAGTGTTCAATAATGTCAAGATGCTGTTAGTGAATGATAGGAAATATTTTGTCTTCTTTTTAACGCATGGCTCATTGTGGGGCTGAGTGGAACACCCGCCACATCCGTGTTTTCTGACTGAAACGTGGTCCCCTACAGACTTTCTGTGTCAAACCAGAGGTGCTGTTGGGTACGCAACGTTTGGAATGCATCCAAAATATATGTCGTTTGAGACAGACAAGGAGGGGGTTTCCAGCAGAGGTGGTCTCCCTCTGCCGCCGCTGAACTATATCAAAAGCTTTTTTTGAAAAACAGACCATAAATCCTTACATGCCCCAGTCATGCCTTCTATATGTTTAAGCAAATTACTATATCCAGCTCCAGATGGTCCCATTGGAGACCATCTATTTGTCCAATTGCTCCCAAAATTTCCTGAGAGCAACTACTTTTAGGGTCTAGGTGCAGAGGTGTGTGCCCCACACTCAGCCTCACTAACAAATGCAAGACAGACTGGTGTGCCAGGGCTTGACAAAAACGACTGTTGTGACAAATGTCTTCCTCTCGTTCCTCACAGCTATCATTTTTTTTTGCACTGAGCAGTTTGACAGGCCACCGTTGCTGAGAGCATCACCCCTGCCATCTGAACGCTTCTGCGCAGCGCGGCGCGACAGACAGACAGACTCTTATCCAGATGCCATCAGACAACAAATGGGTTGAGAGCAAACAAAACAAACAAACAAACAAAAAAAAAAAAAACATGATATTATGTCTCAAACGGGAAATATGTCCCCAAAGACGATGGAGAAGATGGTGAGCATAAAGACTTTCTTTGTTCCTTCCCTGTACTCTCAGCGCCAGATAAAGCCCGTCTCTCGGCTGGAAACTTCTCCTGAGGAGCGACGGTGCGCTTTTTCTCCTGCAGAATGAGCGCCAGCACACCGTGATCACACCCCCCCCACTCACCCTCCTCAAAAGAAATGAATGGGGGTCTTTTACTCACCCTGCGTAGCGGTTGTTGTAGAGATAGGCACCGACGGGACATAGCACGTTGCTGCAGATTATCACACACGCCAGTAAAGCGGAGGCGCGAAATGCGCTCCCGTGCTCCGGCACCATCCTCCGGCCGGCCGGCGGGATCAGAAGCGGGAGACGCCGATCGGGGGGAAGGTGGTGGTGGTGGTGGTGGTGGGGGGGTGTCCTCTGATCAGAGCAGGGACGGGACTGCGGCTCCGGGGACTCGGTCCGGCCGGCGCACCATCGGCGGAGCTGGCGCAAGTCACTTCTGTCCGGTGGTCGTCCCCCTGACGCGGAAGGTGCGAAAGTCGGTCATCTGGCGCAGGGGAAGCATCTATCACCTCTCTGAAGCTCTGGAGGGAGTTTGCAAGGCGGGGGGGTGGGGGGGCGATCTCGTTTTTTAAAAACGAGGAGGACCTGAGTCACGTGGCCCGGTGTCGGCGAAGTTGGTAACTGGATCCCGGATCGCTGGTGCGCACTGTGTGCTCAGGCAGCAGGAGGAGGGGGGGTAATCTTTAGTAAACCGTGAACACATGTAGCCCCACGCGTTTCCTTTTCAAACGGCAAATTACGCCTCAACGTTCAAAAGTGATGCGCAGAGTTTTTTCTGTGGACACATGAACTGTATCAAGTGACTCATCTTCATCACTTGAGAACAACGGGCTCTTTCTCCTGCTGAGCCCGGCTCAGGCTCCTGTGAAGGAGACACTCAGCTCTTTTTTTCTTGTTTTGACGAGACATCTGAGGGGCTTGTACCTTCACACAAACGATGCACATTAAGTTCAGACTCTCAGAAAACAGCTGTCACCTGCACACTGGTGATGGCATTGTGTGTTTTTTTTTTTTCTGATGTATTTTTGTCATAAATTGACTCTGAGAACAGTAAAAATGTCCCCATGAGCATCCAATTATACAGTGGCAAACTTGACCAGTACAAAATAAATGTTTGTCCCACGTGGGGAGGGAGAAAAATAAGGACAATAAGGGAGTATTGTTCATCCAGACTTTAAGAGCCAATTGAGCTCCTGAATCCTCGGCTTCCTGTTCGCTTATACCTCTACAACCCAAAGCCAGTGTGATCACCAGCTACCAGCTCTGTCAGTGCCTTGGCCCGACTCCACCAGGAATCCCTCTGTGGAGCTTTAGGTGGCTCTCCCTGTTATTCTAGGCTTTTCGTGCCTCCGTTTGATCCTCTACTTATCACCCAACACAGTGATTAAATGTTTAAGTCAACTGCCAGCCCTTTCCTTTTGTGATTGCATGGCAGCAGCACATTTTTCACATGCTTCGCTCCAGTGTCAACAGTGCGCCACCTGTTTTACACCCAATTACTGTACAACAGACCCCAAACACTCCCTGCTTCCCCAAACCCTCCTCCCCTCCAAACAGACATAGACATTACAGTAGTCGGGGCAGGAATGCTGTATTTGACAAGACCCGCTTCAATGCATTAGACGTAGAAAAGTGGAATTAGGCTCTTAATCATACAGTTGAGATAATGATATTTACAGAAGGTGCTCAAATCAGCAGAGCAATAAATAGCTGGATGACTTGAGGATGGGTTTAAGTAGCAGTGGGATCATCTTCTCTTGCACTTAGTTTTGACCTCAGAAAGCTCTGAAAGATTTATTGACGATACAAACTTGATACAAGCCACGATGACTTTGAGATAAAATGCTCTCTGTGTGCTTGCTGTAACTGAAGACATCACAGTAGATACTCATATACTGTACTGTGCATAATCTACTGTGAGTCTTCTTTGACTTTTTGACGTATTCTAGAGTAAGAGTTTAAAGATTTGCAGCCATTTACCGTTTAGCCTGGTATGCTGCTATATTCACTCCAAATCAATCACAGAAACTCAATATGAAGATATGGAGTTTTGAGAAATGTACTTTAGATGTTGTCTGTTTGTTAACAACACCCTGGGTCTTCTTATTGAGGTTTGAGTCCAGGAGACTTGATACATCATGACCCTCCTATAATTTAATGAGAATTGCTTATAAAATGATGATATGTTGCAGAAGTCCAGTATAGAAAATCAGCTTGGCCTCAGCTTTAAAACATGGTTGAATACAGTGGATTTTCATATGTCTTGTATATCTGTGAAAGTACTTTATATGCAGCCAACTCAGCCAAAATCCCCAAAAAGTCTATTTGGATTTCTGAGTTTTATAACAGTTTAACAGGGAGTAAGACCTCTACGGGATCTACAACCTGACCCCAAACATAGGTATCATCACTCTGTGGAATAACATACTGTACATTTCTTTGTCTGTAGATGAGTTTATGCAAAACAAAAGGAATACATTTGTTTATGCATTGCCCAAACAACAAATAATCGACATTATCAAATGTGCAAGCCCGTGAGAAGGGTTACGTCTTCCTTTTCAACAAATATGGGGTTTTAATAAGGTCAGAAATAAAAGGGAAATCATTGGTTGACTTTGCAATTATTATGAATATTACTTTTACAAATATAACAGTGTGGTCTGCAGGACCCTAAACAACAAGGAAGTAAAGCCAATGTCAACAAAACTCAAAAGTTAAAGTGATATATGTTGCACGTCTGTAAGGAGCACTTGATCATGATGATTCAGAGGTTAATACATCTCTGGTTTAAATGCCATAAAAACCCTACTCTTTATTGGAAAATATCGTCAGAAGTTAAATTGAATGTACCAAGGTTAAAAGAAGGATTTACTGACAGAGGTATTTTTCAGAAAAAGCATAAACCCAGAAACTGAAGTGTTTTTGAGCACCACGACAGCTGCACACAGAAGCATATTCATAAAATGCTTGCTTTGCATTCCATGTAGATCACATTCAGGGATTTGTGGGGAGAGTGAAAACGCTTGCATGTAAAGGTTGTTACGTTGGCCGGTCATTCAAGCATGACGTGTTGGGCAGGGAGACGTAAGTTGAGGGCACCACCGGGAGTGAGTGTGGTGGTCTTGGTGTTGTTTTTAACACACAGCCCTGGGCGTGTGGCGCTGCTTTGGGCTGTGGTCTGCGGGAAGGTGAAGAACCAAGCATCTCTCTTAGGGCTGAGTCTAACGCTGTACGGTCTTAGAACGGCACTGAGGTCCAGTAAATCACCATGTTCCTCCCCGGGTCTCAAACTGCGCTGAGGGGTGTGAATGAGCTCTTTGATACGCATGCAGTCTGAGAGTGGGGCTTGCACTGGTTGTGGGGGGTGGAGGGGGTCAAATTGTGGGCCTAACTGCAGCTCTTTGTGATGTCTTTAGGGCTTCTGCAGGATCTGAGAGATCCCAGCTGACCCTGAGCGCCGCTGTGAGTGCACATCGATGACCTATTGACCCTGGAGTGGAGAAGTAAAGAAAAGGAGTAGAAGGGGTTAAAGATGGTGCACAGTCTTGGAGGCAGCACAAAGTGGGCCATTTGGCAGCCAACAAAAAATGCGTCACTCTCACAGTGAATGGAGAATTTAAGGGGAGAAAATCTCAATGACGAGGACGTTTGCGATCATCCATCATCGTGAGACATAGATGAAACATGGGTTACACTAAGCTTTGCTCAGACATCTGCAGCCCACAGACTTCCATCTGTTAGATCACAAAGCACAAAGTCTTGCCTACAGTAATAGACATCAGTGAAGTTGGGACTGAGAGGCAAAATGAATAACGGCCTTGGCAGTCAGCAGTCAATAAAGTGGAAGAGGATTTCTGAAGAGTGCTTGAGTAACTGTTGCTCCAACCATCACGTCAGCTTACATTATTTAGCATGAAAAAAGAAAGGCTGTCAAGTAATTACAAGGCTATTATCATATGCCAGTGTTGCCCAACCACGGAGGAGGCAGTGTGTAACATACATTTAGTGCACACTGGGGAGACCTGAAAATTGAATTTGCTTAATATTGAAGGTGCAATATGTCTATGAAAGTCTTAAACAGTATTTCACACAGCCAATTGCAGAAAAATACAGACTAAACTTTACTGCAATTATCCTCATTTAGCTCAATTGTCGAGGCTCTCCTTAGATAAAGTGATTACTCTTCTCATTTTTTACAAAATTATTCCGCATTACATTGAGATGTTGCTTAAGTCTGGAAATCTGGACATTATGAAACTGTGGATTTTACGAAAAACAAAGCAGTGAGATGAAGGTAATCCACATACGGTACGAATCTGATGAAATTATACTAAACTGTTTACTTGCAGCAAATAATTGACAATTCTAATCTCTATTATACCATTGATTAAAAATAGTGCCCTCTATGTATGGTGCAAATGGATCATTTCTCATTATAGAGATGCCTTGTTATTTTTACCACAGTATCTCAATATCATACAAGAATCATATAATACTGCTTATTACTGGATTTTGATTAATAGCTGCAGGGATGTAAGTGATATCCCTGGTAAAAGGGGAATATCTCTGCTACTTTTTATTCAGTCACTCAGGAAACAGAAACTTGGCAGGAAGAAGGGAAAAACAGGTGAGCTACAAAGCTTTAAAAATAACATAAACATACAAGGAGGTCTGTGTTAGCAACTTGCCAAGACTTTATTAAAGCACTTATCTAGACTGCCTGCTGCGCACCACTGCAATATGAACTAGTGCAAATTAACCACAATGCAGAAATTGTGACTTACTACATCTTAAAGATGTCGTATGAATGCCCTTTTTGTAACCTAAATGTACTTACACAAGGCTGTAGTTCAGTCATTAAATCACATGGAATGGCTTTCCTTGGCAAATATCTTGTTTTCCTTTCTCAACTGATATATGTTGTGCAGACATTAAAGATCTGCCCGAAAAAGATTTTATCTGATTGATAAATATAAAGATGTATGTTTTCCTACACTGACGGACTGATAGTTGGAGATGGTGAAACTCACAATAAATAATAAACTCAAATAAGACTGATTGCAAAAAAACCACCACAGCCACCCCTTCATACTGTATCCACCCTGTCTCAGCGCTTTCCTCCATCTGAATGGACATGGAATGGATAAATCGGAGCAAAACACGATAACATGTTTGACTGACACCTCTGCAGATATATGATGTAGGAATGTTTGTTTTGGCAGCCATAAACTCATTCACTGAAAGGCACATGGGTGGAAATAAGGGCTGCCATGTTCCTATCAGCGCAAATTAACACCGTTATCAGCACTCATGTTTGATGTTAAGTGCAAATATACAGTAAAAGCAGCTCGTATCAGTCTGACACTCCTTTTCCAATGGGACGAACAGAACTTCCTGGCAGCCCTCAGAAAGGCTCCGGCGGCACTAAACCACAAATAATAGATGTTAATTCCACAGACCAAAGTCATGGGCAATAAACTCTGAGGGTCTGGAAATTTACCTGAACTGGAATGGCTAATATAAAACCATAATTAAGTTGGTCTACCGCAAATGTCGTCAACGTTTCTTGACTTTTTTTCAGACTAGGTTCCAAATTTAATATATTTAGTGTTGGACTGGGAGCCAGGCCCATTCAAACTTTCAAGGACTTTGTCAATAAATGGACCTATCTCCAGGCCTGATGCCACAGCTCCTTTTGATGGAAAACCCCTTTTGATTCATAGTGAGATCAGTGTTTTAGGCCAAAACAACAGTTCCCTCTGGTGGCAGTAAAGGAACAGTACAGCACATAACTTCATCATGAGAAAGTACACCAAAAAGCATGCAGTACTACATTTTACCACCAGAGTATACTACATGTCAAGATTTAGTTAGACTTAGTTTAGGAGCCATGTCCTTATCTCACCTCACAAAACTGACACTAACCGTAATTGAGACATAAAATAGCTCCATAAAATAAAGGCTCCTTCTGGTGCTGATAAATTAGGGCAGTCTTCGTCGATTAAATTCCGTTTCTCTTTAGGTGGATGTGCTCCAATAGACAGACTATACTCCACAATATGCTGAGATACATTGAAAAAAAATTCACGGACCAAAGTATTTGAATTTTCTGCAAAATGAAGTTAACTGAATAATTCAATTAAATTCACATCCCTGCTTGTTAAGATGTTAATCCTTAAATCATTATTGTGCGCCGCAAATGGCTCCCCTCAAATCCCCTCAAAAAACTTTCAAGCTGGTGAAATTAAAGCTGGTTTTAGTGTTGATTGTGCTGCTATTTACCCAGGCACAAAATGACTCTGAGTGTGTCTAATTCAATACATAAACACTTAACCAGCTTCTATAGCGGCTGTTCCTGCCCTGCTGTGTTTGCAGGTAGCAAAAAGGGAGGTTGAACATAACTTTCACTTCCCAAGAGTGAAAATTCTGTCCTAATTAAACACTTACTAATTAACTGATCACTGTTTGCAGGTCTTCGTGTGTGTCTTTTTGCATCTCTGTGTGTCCATGCTTTTATACTTTTTTTCCTGCATTTTTCAGATGAGAAATTGTACCCACATTCCGATCAAACATTAACTGCAGTATGAGGAGTGGATGTAGTCTACAAGCGTTGCAACTGAGCTGGATTCATACATTACTTGTAAAGACAAACAGTGGCACAAGAGCATGTTTGTGCTTAATTAAGAGAAAGATTTTAAATCAAACCTAAAAAAAAAAAGCCAAGCAGAGGCACTTTGCTGCAGACAGTGTGCATTTGTAACAAGAAAATTACTGCAACAAATGTTCTTTGGTAGTTTCATTTTTCAGGTAGAAAAGCCAAACTGTATCAATTACACTTAATTAACACCATAATTCATTTTGCCTTTCAAATAGAAACAACATATTAAGTGGGTGTTTAAGTTTTTATGAAGCGATATAGCTTCATTGCGATAGCACTGTGGAAGAAAAAGGGCTGAATGTGTTTCAACCGTCTTTTATGAATCACATTAAGGAGAGAAGAGCCTCGCGTGGTTCTTTGTGGCCCCTAATGTCTAAACTCTGGTGCAGAGTCCCATACCCGCATAGTCCACAAATCTCCTGCTATCTGTGTTGTAAAAAGAATCTGTGTGCAAGCTCAACCAGTGAGGAAACTAAAGCGAAGTGACAGTCTGTTGAGAGAGGTGGTCATTATGTGAGGAGAAGGAATTTAGCTCTCATGCAATGCAGAGTTCACTGATTGTATGCATGTTTTTATGCACATATTCATAAGCATTACATATAAACACATACACGTATTGCGAATACAATCACATTTACATACATATACCGTAAACTGGGTATCATTACACAGCTGCTTTCTCTGTAATGATGACAGGTGGAGATGTGACCTGCAGATATTTGTGTTGCATGTGAATTTTCACTCCTATAAAGAACTGAAGGTGTTGGGCAAAGAATGCAATTAGGTCCCCTATGCAAATATATTGGTGATAATCTTATTTGCAACTTAATGACATAAACCGAGGTTTTATGACTGAATTTCATTACCTCAATTAACTGATTACTGTGCTTTATTGCAAGGAGAAAGAAAGCAATTAAAGTAATTAAAGTAATACAACATAATTCTCTTGCTTGCTTAACTTTTGCAGTGACACTCTCCTGACAAGGCTACTGGGGGGTCCTCAAACAAGTGAGGAACATTATTATAATTATCCCCATTATTTAACTCCATACATTTCGTTTTTTTTAATCTGATCTTCGTCTCATCTTTACAGAAACAAACAAGTGCAAAGTTATACTGTCCCAGGTTTGTGATTTAATGCGTCTGTAGGACATAACATTTGTGGACATTGTCCTGTCCCGTCCAGGATTTAGGAGTGTGAAGCCAGACGGAGACAACTACAATAATCCCAGAAGTACAGTAAATGTTCCTTCAAATTAAAAGGGTAAAGGCGTCAAAAATAAGTATTTCAGGGCAGCAATTCAGCCTGTGTACATTTATTTTGCCGCATGTCGTTTTCAACAGCCTTTACCTGCAACTCACATCGTCTTTATGCTCATGAAAACTGCTTGCTTAAACCCGTGAGTTGGCGTTTTTTTTTTGTTTTTCTTTCTCAAAACCTGTTGCACGCAGTTTTATTTTGAAGACGGCAGCCGGAAGTGGCGGCGTGCAGTGTGGGTACCTTGACGGTGGTCCTCTGCGTTAAAGGCTGCGGGGAGGCTGGATCAGGATGAAGACTCCAGGAGTCACATGGACTCAACTTCCAAACTCGTGTCCAGTTTGTTGCCCACTCCTCCGTGACCCTCCGTGGGAAGCTGCCTCTGCCCTGCCTCTCCCCACCTTCGCTTTTATTTCATTTTTCTAAACTTTTGCGCCTTCATTCCGGCATTCTTTTATTTCCTCCCCCCCCCCCCCCCCCCAACTTTCCGTGGACTTTCCAGTGCGCAGACCTGTCCCACCTTCACTTCTGACCATGCTGCAAACTTTGCAGCCCCGCCACTGAAACCTTGTGTGGTGATGCGAGGACTCTGCGCGGGCCCGAAGGGAAACGAGGTTTTTTTGCATCTTATTCACGCGCAATGACCGAGGAGAGCAGGAGCGAGCACAGGGCCGAGAGCGGGAGGGACCTGGAGAAGCAGCTCCGGCTCCGGGTGTGCGTCCTGAGCGAACTTTTAAAGACCGAGCGGGATTATGTCGGGACGCTGGAGTTCCTCTCGGTGAGTTTTGAGAACGATTCCAACCCGAAGTGGACTTTTTTTTTTTTTAACTCCAGAAAAAAAAAAAAAAAAGTGAAACCCCCAAAGCAAACAAGCAAACAAACAAACAAACAAACAAAAAAAAACATCCAGCCTGTTTAGTATGCGCGGTGCGTCAGGCCCTGCAGCAGGGACTCGTCCTCTTAAGTGTTACACGTTAATAACCTGCATGCCGCCTTTACTTTTAATAATGCGAGTAGGATGTGTAAACTAAGGATCGACTTTCTCGAGTGTCACCTGCACTGCTGTCTGAAGCCAGCCCCTTTGACGGAGATATTAACTTTTCAGTTTGGGAGTGTGAAATTGGGAAAGCAGGCACTGAGAGGCATGGCACAGCTTTGGTTCTCCCACAGCCAGTGTGATGTTTAATCCTCTTCTCAGTCTGCTCATAGGCTGTTAGAGGCTCTCAGTGGTTTTTTTTTCTTTTTTTCTTCTGGCAATAGCTGATCAGAAACTGTTTAAAGTCACTGGGGGGACTGGGGGAAATTTAAAAATGCAGATAAATCACAAATCGCAAACGAAATCTAATGTTTTTTCTCTTTTTAAAGGACCGTATAAGTTTAACGGTGGTGTACACCTTGAAGTTACAGTGCATCAGTCCAGGTTGTTGTACCCACATAGACATCTGTGTTTCAGCTCTCAGGCTTGTCACTTGTGCTGCACGGCATTACTATTCCACCCATATGATTACCCCACTTCCCACACCGCATAGAAAATACAGGAGATTTCATTTTGCTGCTTTCCTTTGCCAACTTCTGATCAAATCCAGAAGTGGGGAGGCTTGCCAAGGACGGCACAGGTGGACTCAAATGAAAACCGCCGGCGCTGGCACTCAGCTGACAACACATCCCCAGCTGCACGCGGGGTTAATACAACACAGGAATGATGCACTGTCAGCTTAATGGCGTTACATAAAATAACACCTAACCTCTGAGACAGGAGAGAAGGGGAAAGTTTGGAATAGTCCCCCGTAAAAATTGTCTCTGTGTACAGTTGGTAAGCTGTGGCAATTGATGTTAAAAGTGAAATACCTTGCAGTCAACACACTGATGTGGTGTGATGTGGTGTGATCTGGACTGGGGGTTTGGAGTGCTTCCACCATGTTTTTTCAGCAGTTTCAGATTTTCAGTGCAACGGGAACTTTGCAGGGAAGTCAGGTCTAAGGGGCACTGTGTTGTGTGTCATTAACAGCGCTGTTTCCCAGACCACATGTATGAATGTGTACACCCTGACCTCCCTCCCACTTCCCAGATGTTTCCAATGGAGGACAGAGGGACCAGGGAGGGGATCTATCTGGCCTTTCTTAGAAGTGGCATCACTGGAGAAATGGAGGAGGCGATTACATGAGGGAATGTGTCCTCTGTCCTGGTGGTGGGGGGTTTGGGGAATGCAGCCACCCCTCCTTCATCTCCCCTGTGGTGCTGGAACCGGGATTCATTTCAGAAGTGACTGATCCTTACAAGGCAACTCTGTTCTTGCCTGGGAATGTCGGGATGGACGCATAAGATTGAGATCTGACTGTGAAAGATAGCTTTTGTTGGTTTAGCTGCGTGTTATAGCTGATGGGGATGGAAGATGAGGATAAAGAAGCTAGAAAGTGAGAGAAAAAGACAAAGAGTCACTATTATCTACCCGTCTTATCATCTGAGAGTCCTGGGGAGCATCGTGGAAGATACTCAGGGTGATCAAAGACAGCCCTACTGGGGAGAGGGGTCATATTGAAGACTTTCATCCGATCGCACACAAACACGCGCTTGCCTCCCCCGCTTCCTCTGCTGCCACGCTAGAACCAGTTACAAACCACACAAGTTTCTGTGTGTCTACAGGTCAGAATGGATGACAACCCGGCCCCCCTCTGTGAGACTCCCTGGTGGGATAATCCAGGGGACTCTGTGTACCAGCATGGGAGAGGGGTGGACGGGATATTGCTAGAGGGGTGAAAGGGAAAAGGGTAGAGCAGATCACACAGTAGATATTGCCAGGAGGGTGAAGGGTAGGAGGTGGGGGGGGGGGGGCGGTTTCGGTGGTCTCCGCAAGTGGCTGGGCTTGGTGCCTTCTCTTGTAAACCATATTTCCTGGAGGAGGAATTCCTCCGAGGTTAGGAAATTCTGGGGAACAATGAGGACCCGGTCGGTAACCGAAGTTGAACAGCAGAGCAGAGATTGTTGCTGCTGATCCGTGGGACCCAAACACAATGCACCTCACACATACTTTACTCTTAAGGTAGTGGAAAACAACACGGATGATTATAACAATTTGTCCCAGGACAGTCTGAGCCTATTGTGTGGCTGTACCTAACCTCTCGTGGGAAAATATGAAGATTGCATCCTGAAGGTGTCAGTCTTTGGATTAAAGCACCACCTTTTACACTGCATATACTGACATTTCCATAGTAGTATTAGAGTGAGGGGAAGCCGCTTGGGAAGCTGTCTGAAATACCTCAAGCCTATCTTACATAATGAACAATTATAGCGGGAGATAGTGGACAGCGGTGGAAACGGGTGTTTATCTTGGACAGCTATGAGCCAATGAAATACAATTGTCCCAATGAGGGGAACAAATCAAGTTTGCCATTCTGCAGTTTTTTCTAGTCACAGTGTCAAACAAAATTCTTTACTTCGTCCCTGCCATTGCTCACTGTTGATCAAAAGACACTGAAAGCCATTTGCTTGCATGATAAGCACTTAGAAGAGAGAATGCAAGAAAGGACAATGGAGGAAACCTTTCATGTACTGATTCTGGAGGGAGATCTGAGCCACAAGTTAACTTAATATATTCCAAAGAGCTTTGCAGTGCATTAAGTGGTCCCTCAGCTACTGCCTTCCTCTCCCCAACAAAAGCCTGTTGAACTACGAAGCAACCACGGAGTGTAATGTTTAAAACATTTTTAATCCCTTGCATAAATTGAAATATAAAAAAATGTGGTTTAAGACATTGTAATGCTGAATCTCTACTCTTGCTATTCTCTTAAGAAAACTATTGATCATAATGGGATGAAAGTCAAAAGGAATGCATACTTGTTTATGTATATATACATGGGCTTTATGTGAAAAGGTTATTGGTCAAAAAACATGCCTGTGGTCACTCTAAGTCAGTAATGTCTTCTCAGTGAAAATGGCTGCAGGAAGTTAGCAAATCAAGCCTAATGGAGAAAGCAGCCACTAAGAAGGATCATTTGCCGGCACTTAAAAACCCAGGTGTTCAAGTGAACTGTGTGTGTGTGTAGGTTCCACATCTCTCTTTCCCTCTCTCTCTCTCTCCCTCGCATTTGGCGGGCAGGGGGTCTCCGGACAGACAGCTGATGACCCCAAAGGTCAGGACCTCTTGTTCCTATCCTTTTCCTGTCTGTTAATCTGGAGATTTCCAGTTCTCTCAGTTCTCTCCTGTGAAGAGGAACAGAAGATGCTGACGGTCCTGTTTTGATGAAAACACTCAATCAAAAGTGTGTAAACAGAAAGCTTGCAGTGTGTTTCCAGTTTCAAGCTTTAAATGGAGGCATGTTGGAAAACAAAGCATAGATGAGATATTGTCCTTTTTTGTTTTAAATTAATACTAAATTAAGTGAGATGAATTGAACTACAAATATCTACTACGTAGTATTTTACTCAGTAAAATGTTTCTGGATCTTCTGGAAGAGGGGTAGGAGAAGATGCTAAGTTAAACAAATTCCACTGAGCTATTTTCGCTTTTTTCAAGTGATGGATCAGATAAGAATGCTGAATGCTCACATGATGCTGGATGGTTTTGAGGGTGAGTGCTTTGGAGCCCGCCAGTGGCAATTTACTGTTGCTTACATTAGTTTGTCCCCATAGTGGGCTGCGTTTGGTGATAAGAGATTCCACGGAAAGCAGTGTGTTCATACAGGCTGCTGTTTCTGCCCAAATCGCTCTCTTCTTTATCACTTCCTTTATTCAGAGCGTCCCATCATACTGTTCCTCGTTCGACACCTGCCTCTTATGCCGGTTACCCTTTCACATACCTCAAGTCTCTCTTTCTGGTGCTCTTTCTTTGTGTCGCAGAGGGAGCAGTGATTGCACATGGTCCATCCATTATTTTGGACGCTGTGTTGACAAGAAGTATATTTTTTCCATTTTCTTTCTATGTGAAGGTTTATTATGATCCCTACCAGGCTAGAGCTGAGTGTTTCCCCATCACTGACCAGAATATTGAACTTCTTCGAGGGGCTGATATTTCTGCTTTGATTCACGCTTTATTCCTTGTACATAGACACAACTCTGTGTGTTCCTTGTATATGTGTGTGTTTGTAAGAGAGGTGGTGTGTTTTTCTCCTTGACTCTTTTTAATTGGATTAGGTCAGACTCTCCTTACTGAGAATACAGACGGTTTCTCTCTTGTGTCCCTCCAAAGTGTGAGGCCACTGAACTGATGATGTGGCTCACTTGCATTTCAATTTCACACCACCGCCTGAGTGTAAATGCATTCTCCCTCTGTTTTGGTCATACTGTATGTTTATTTTGTGACTTTTTAATTGTGTATGTGCAGTATCAGTAGATGCATTGTGTGATTATATGTGTGCGTAAACCTATTTAGCACCCTATCTTACAGCTAAATCTGTCTTTTAGCCAGACTGAAGATGAATGATAGTGAGGATTAGCTCGGCGACAACAAAGCCCTCTCCTGCAGAGCATTTTGCGTCAATCTTGAGTCCCCATATCAATAAAAACAGTGGGATAATCCTTCATCTTCCTATTGAGCAATTTTGCTCTGAGAGCTGCTGTGTTTTGCATGCTTTTTAAATATTTTATCCATTCATAGTTCTATAAAAATAAATATATTTACCAAAAAAAAAAGCAATTTCCTAGATGTAGCAAATGTGATTACTGTTGGGAAATATTCAGTAACATGCATGCCTACATTATGCCAAGTTGTAGAATTACTATAAATATTGAATATTGTAATGCTCAGTGAGCGGCGTGACAGTGAAAGTTAATTTAATATGAAGGATTGTTTCCAAGGTTTTTGATCTGTGTGTAGGGCTTGGTGTTGAACCTCAATTAAAAATAAAAAATATAAATTGGCTTCTTTTGTTAAAGGAATAGTTCAACATTTCGGGAAATACGCATATTCACTGTCTTGCACAGACTGGGTCCGCACCATAACCATGCCATTACGTACGCCTGTGGTGCGCCGAGTAGGTGGAGCCTGCACACTGTTTGACAGTTATTGTAGCCGGCAGATATGCTGAATTTGGCGCTAAGTTTACATGAAAAAGACTGGACACAGCGAGTCACGAAAAAAAATCTGATGGGGTTTATGTGCTGGATTATTTTTTGGTGCCATGGTGCTGCTTGGCATATTTTGTTAGTTATTTCCCCGTGTTTCCTTGAGAGTGGTTTCGATCTTCTCAACCAACTCGAAAGAAAATAAGTTTATTTTACGAAAATGTTAAATTATTCCTTTTATAGATAAACAAAAAAAAAAGTTGTAAAAAATGGTACCAAAACTCAAAAATCAATCATTCAACTGATGCCCAGCATTAGTTAGAGAAAAACAAACTTTGCTATTGTCTAGTCTAGCCTATGACTTTGTTGATTACTGTTTGGTTACAGTCTTTTACACCTTCTTTCTGTCAGCATAGAAGTCCCTCAAGCAGGTTCTTGCTCTGTAGAGAGTTCTTTTACTTTTGTCCCAGAGGCCAGTTTTCAAGCAGGATTTCCTTCCTTCCTGGCCCTCCCAGTCTTTACATTGTGCTACATGTTTCCTGCTTCAACACACACACACACACACGCTCACACACACTTCCCCCACTGTCTCCACTGGGCCAGGGAGAGTTTTGCCACAGATGCCCACTTGGCAGTGTGGAGCTTCATTGCATAGGCGATAGGGCTGCAAGGACCCCTGCACTGAATCCATCGAGTGGATTCAGCTCAGGAGGCAGAGGTGGTTCTGTTCTGCTGCCCAGAAGAGAAGGCGGCCTTTGATTTGGCCAGTGCCAGCTGCCTGGTCACATGGTGCTTACGTGCGACAAGTGGAGGAGTTGCGGGACTACGGTACACACTTCAGGATGTTCATGGAGGGTGAAGGGGTCATCATCACAAGGGGGCCTGTGTTTTAGCTGGCATGCTCTGCCGCAGGGAACACACACACACACACACACACACACACACACACACACACACACACACACACACACACACAAACGCATACTTGCTCAGATCAGTTTGCCTGCAGTGTCGATTTAGCACTCTTAAACCTGCTTCAGCTCTGCCTTAATTCTACATGACACTGGAAAACTGAAAATATGTTTACAAATTACTTAAATACTAGTCTGATGCTCATTAGCAAAATTAAGGTTATTGTTTGTAAAACATTTACCAACCGAGTGGTTTTCTATCATAAAACTTCCCAAAAACCCCACAGTGCAGCTGTCTCTACATTTTAAAAAATCTGATTAACCTTTTTTTTTGATGAAGTGTCCTCAGAATATGTTTAGTCTAGTGTGCATGTTCCCTCTCTGTGGTTTAAACACACTTTCCATGTCATTCATGTCTCTGTCCGTCCTGCATTTCTGGGCTCAGATTCCATAAACATCCAGAGCTGCCCAGCCAGACATGATGGGAAATTCCACTTCACTCCAAATTATTTAATTAAGCACTTGAATGAGATTTGCAATAGATGCACTGCGGGTTGGGACAAGTGTGTCTCTGTCTCTAAGCATGCCTTGTCAGCAGACATCCTTTTCTTGTCTGTCTTTCTGTCTTCTTTCTTTATCTTTCCATTTAAGTTTCAGTCTCTGAAACTATTTGTCCCTATACATTGAGTAAGCCTCTACTTTCCACTTTTACATTTTGAACTGGCTTTTCACATTCTGTTTAGTCTAAAGTCACAGTATGTGTGCAGTCAGTTTAGTTTCCCATGTAAAGATTTAGCTTGATAACTCAAAAATTACCATAAATATCAGGTCTAAAGTATGGTTTTCTTCATCAGGTATCTTCACAATATCTTTATCTAAAATAAAAGAAGTTCTTGCTTATTTGAAACTATAAGTGGCCTAAATCAAGCTTAGGTCTATACTGCTCTGACACAGCCATGTTGGCATGGTGCCTCCTGCTCTGTCCATTCATAGACAAAAAGAAGGCACGATGAACAGAACCCTGGCAGGAAAGGGTATTTGTACGGGTGGGCATGTTCTCAACAGTTGTGCACGGGGAGAGTGAGAGTGGGGGAGAAACTGGCAGGGTAGCTGTTCAATTCTCCATTGACAGTGTCCGGTTCTCTGTGTGTGCGAGAGGCTGACTCCGCAGGTTTCCCTTTTTCTTGCCAGTCCTGCTGAGATGGATGGCAGGGGGGGGCCACCAGCCGGACAATTTGCAAGTCTGAAGCGGTAATCAAATGGACAATCTGGGTGTGTGACACAGATTGGGAGACCGATGATTCGGCTTAGTCATCTTGCAGATCAATACAGCGTCCTGGTGTGTGGCTGTGATGGGAATTGCCAGATATCAGTGGGTAATGGTTTGCTTGGCTGCACATGGAGATTGGGGAAGCACGGCAGGTTTGGTCTCTAAAGACTAACTCTTATACACTCGAGGCTGGTCTCACTCCTTAATATCCAATTTCACAAGTCAAAAGCGCTTCCTAATATGCTGGAGATGCCTGCCATTTATAGTTCCACGATGGGTGAAATTGAGCAGACCCACAGCCTGTCAGGCATTCAGTTTAACGGACAGGACCACAAGCATTATTTCATGCTCATGTGCTCATTTAACTCCAGTGCAAGTAGCTCACCAGTCAGGCGCAGACATTGGACACAGACATATTCATTAGATAAATTGCTTCTTTCCAGCTGTTTATTTGATGCCTTGGGTGCCAGGGTCACTGAAAGGACAAGAATAACTTCAAAGGAGAATTTTTTGTTTTTTTTACCCCTTCACAGACAATAGTGAGTTCTTGGAGATGTCTCAAAGCACATGGCTTGAATGGAAAGTTTTTCTGTTAATAAGTCAGATTTCTCCTGCATTTTACACTAAAATCCTAATCTTTCAAATAATATTCCAATAACTTCCTTTTATTGCATTAAAAAGGGCTTCTTCAGTAGCTCTACCTCCTATAGTATTTTATCTATTTTTGGAAGTCATCTGGTGCTCATACAGACCACCTGGATTTTAAAATGAAGGCGAACAAGTCTTCCAAAGACAAATGAACTTTTGTTCACTAGAAGAACCTGTAAAATGAATATTCACTTTGTTGTTTGTTGTTACATACCTACATTGAGATCTGCAGATGAGTCTGAATAGCCACTCCCAAGATAGACATATTAACATTCCCTGCTGTATTTATGGTGTCTGTTTCCTGTATACATTCCCTCTGGAGAGAAACGGGCCAGTCTGGTCAAACTAGCCAGAGGCCTAATGAGATGGGAAGCCAAGGATGGCTCCTGGAGGTGTCACAAGGACCTGCTGAAGACAGGAGGGGCCGAGCTTATGGGAGAGAATCACTACAAAGACCCTTTGCCCTCTTTTCGGATGTCCCCCCTGTGTGCTGTCAGCATCAGAGACTGAGTCTGTCTCTGGTCAGGAGTTTTTGGGGGAAGTGCCAGGAATTTGGTGTGTGTGTGTGTGTGTCTATGTGCAGGAGAGTTAACCCTGTAATGTTGAATTCCGGTTTAAAAGCAGTTCCTCTGTGGAGGAAGTATGGTAAAGGAACCATATCCTCCCTACAGGGTTGTTGTGTTAAGAGGAAGGCC
This sequence comes from Lateolabrax maculatus, assembly GCA_031216445.1. NCBI lineage: Eukaryota > Metazoa > Chordata > Actinopteri > Acropomatiformes > Lateolabracidae > Lateolabrax > Lateolabrax maculatus. The sequence continues at coordinate 10,151,330 of CM062210.1, forward strand.
AAACAAGCCTCCCTTATTTTTCCTCTCTTCCTTGCCCTCTGTATCTGTTTATTCTCTCTGCCTTGTCTCGGTCTATCTCTGCCGCTCTTTCTATTTCTCATCAGCACACACAGACACACACACACACACACACACACACACACGCACGCACGCAGCAAATCCGGAGACTCAGGTGTTTCGAGATCCTGCCTGAGGGTGCCGAGCTGCTTGCACACCTGTTACCTGCTGTCCTTTAACTGTTATCACAGTGCTTTTCTTTTTAGTCTGCCGTCCCGGGGCACAGATGTATGACAAAGAAACACACTCATACTCAAAAAGACGGTTACGTTAATGAGCATACCTTCACAGTCTAGTGATTCACTACAGTAGGCTTTTTCGTGTGGAAGCTGTTGTTTGTGTCGCCATCTCTGGCTTTGAATGGCCTTTGTCTTGTCTTTTTTTTTATTTGTTAACAAGAGAGGATTCTTTCACAAATGGTGGATTAAAATACATTGAAATACCTCTACATGTGTGTAGCAATATCCCTATACACTGTATTCTTTTACATATTAAACAAACTGGAAAAAAATCTTGTATACACAGGATGTTTTTGTGTGTGTTTGTTTGCCAGCTGTCCAATCATGACAACAAAGCAAATCAGTGAATTGTCAGGGGACAAAAGAGGAAGTATGTCCAATAGACTCGGAGAAAGGCCTATTCATTCTTCCAGAGTTTATACTGGTGACCGGTGCCAATTAACTCAAATTGGATCTTTTGCCATTTTTAGCAATAGATCCCACATCACAGCAAAAGCAGTTGAACTTTGGTAGCAGGAAAAGTTGTAAAATTGTGATGACGTATGTACTATTGCATTCGATTTTTTTTTTTACTCCTTTTAATAAAGCTGCTTCAGTACTTTTAATTTCAAGGAGAGCATGGTGTTCTACGGTTGAACCAATCGATCCACAGGGACCTAAAATGGTTGTTTTGCATGTAATACATCAAACAGGCCCTGTGTTCCTGCCCACTCCTCCAGTAGTTTTAGCTTGAATGCATAAGCAGATGTTTGAGGCTGGCTTTGTACTTGATTCAAACTAATTTCTGTAGCATGGGAGCAGCTAGATAGCTTTCTTTCTTTCTTTTTTTTTTCTTCATCACAACAATTTACTGCATCATTTTGCTCTTTTGGTATCTGTTTAACGCTCTTTTCCTCTTCGGGTGGGATTTGTATTCCCATCACAGCCCACTCTGCTGGGTGTGAGGCTGTGTAACGGGATGAACAAATGCTTTTTCTCCCTTTGCACTTTCCTTGTTCCTTTTATCCACTCACTTCACATTCTAGCATTTATTTGACACATGCTTTGGCTTGGCAAAAATACTATACACACACTTTATTTTAAAGCACAAGAATGTCCATCATTGTCTCCTTGTTATATCATTGTTAGTTTACGTGTTTGAGGAAGCAAGTGGCTTCTGTTTTTGCTGAACTCCTCTGGTGTGATTCATCTGTTTCATTGACTCAAGAGATCAACATATACAGGGGAAGTGACTAGCTTTCCACCGATTGTATCTTTTTTAATCAGGTGGGGAGATGTTGGGGGGCGGGGGGACAACATTACATAACGTCCATTCACAAAGTGCTCTGAACTGGGTTGGCTCGGTGCACACTCTGTCGGCATGGAAACAGCCCTCCAGCCAGTCTATTACCCCTCTCCCTTTCCTTTCCTTTCCCCAGATGACAGCAAAGTCCAGAGGATGCTGGGTGTGATTTCGACTACCATACTCCTGAGAGAAAAAAGCATATTTGAGAAAAACTGCAGTTATTGAGCGAGCTGTCACTCATGTTAGATTGAGGCAGTTTCCCGCTCTGTCCGAGAAGCTGCTGGGTCATACTAAGTCGGTGATGGGAAGGTCTATGCCGTGGCCTGCAGGTCTGCTGACTGAACCCGATTTCAGTCTCATGATTTAAATTCTAGTGTGACAGTTCAGGTCAAGTTGTCATCACATTTTTCTTCTCAAGTTAGAGCATTGCGGCGTCAGGTAACACAGCCATGATTTCCACCACCACGCCTTTGTAGCCCACAGCATGTGGGCCCGTGTTGATTAATGGCAGGTAGGGCCACATGCAGTGATTGGACCAATCTATTCATCACACCCATCTGCTCCGTGGAATAATGAAAACTTGGATGGCTGAGGGGGGACTACACATTAAAACCCCATTAGAGTCACAATCCAGGTGATTATACCTGGGCCTCAGGGAACAAAATTACTTTCTGAGAGTTTTTTTTCCTTGTTGAATGCTGTTGATACATGATTAAGGACAGAAAAGGCATGTACTCTATGTCTAACAAGTAGAAAGTAACATTTCTAATGTGGGTGTGTGTGGGTGTGTGTGTGTGTGTGTGTGTGTGTGTGTGTGTGTGAGAGAGAATGTTTTGGAGAGTTTGTGAGGGCGAGTGCATGTCATTTTGGGGATGAGGCTAACTTTCCTTGAATGGAAAGAACACTGTTAGAAAATCACTGCAGTTGTCCAACTCTTTTATCCTCTTTATCTTCTGAGCTCATCACTTTACTTCATCGTTCTTCCAAGTGTCTTAAAAATATGGCAATGATAAAAAAAACAAAAAAAAACACAGTTTAAACATAAAAGAAAATTCATAAACTCACATTCTTGTAGTGAAAACTATGACTTGTCGTTCAGTATTTTCTGCTCAGTTCCAAATGTCTGTCCATCTCTGGTCACAAAGCATGACATGGATCACCAGCGGCTCCTATTGAGCTTTGCAATGCAATGAAGTCTGCTTGTGATTCTGCGGTGGTCGGTGCCCAGACATGGTGGATTCCTGCTAGAAAGCACATCCTGTCCTAGGGAACAAAATGTGTGCCTCTGGAATTCAATTGGTCATTTTTTGAGTATTAGGACAAAGACAGTAACCATGGTGGATGATGGTGGAAATGTGTTTCTTGGATTTATCTGAAGTCTGAGCAGTCTGGTTGAGTCTTCAGCAGTTCTTCAGCTACATTTCATCATGCCCTTTCAGTTTGAAACTGCTGTAAAAATCAACCCATAAATTTAATTTGCTTCTAGTTATTAATAATTATCATCATAGATAGAACTGGCGATTCTCTCTTGCACCCAAAGCTTTAAACCAGAGAACAGATGCTTTGCACTGTCATGCATTCAAGAGACAAATCCTGGAATTGCTCCACTGACACTGAATTACAATAGTGGATTTGGATGACTCACACAATGCTAGATTTAGATCCAATACATTTAGGCTTCTGCAAATGAGCTGTACATTTATGTACTGCGGCGCTGTCAGGTACTGTACAAACCTGGAAATGGGCTTATATTCACAGCCACCCTGGGTCCTGTTATTGTGTCCATAAATCCAGTCCATCAGTCAGCTTCCCATTCACTGTCCGTGGAGCTGTTTCAGGGTTAGTCTCTTAACGACATCAACAAGGCAGTCTTGGCTGTCTCCTTGGAAGAGACTTGTTCGTTTCTACAAATCAAAGTCTGAACCGTCCACAATCCTCATAATAACATGAACAGTGACTCAAATGAATTACTCCGACTTTTGTGCGGCCAATTCTGTTTTCTGTGTGGTATACTTATCTTGAAAACGTGAAAGATGTTTTAGTTTTGTTTCAATTCTACACCATCACTTCTGTGCGGCAAAAACGAACACTGATAACACTATTTATTATCTCCACCGAATCAGATTTAGAGTGCCTGCACTCCATTATGCCATGTGTTTTTTTTCTTATGTTGTTTACTTCTGATAAGCATCTGCAGTGTGGCTCCTCGTGTTCTGCAGCAGAGCCCCGTAGCTGTAGATACACTGTATAATTAGTGCTTTGCAGATATAGTGATTATTTCCTGTTGAATAGAGTCTTCATTATTACAGATAGACTCCCTAATGGGGCCATGTTTGATGTCACACATCAATGAGAAGAAGAGGATTTTTTTGATGCAAATTAGCACTATTTTTTGCTCGGCTGAGGTCCTGTACTGTAAGCCCTGTCAGGCCTTCGCGAGGGCCTGTCGAAGTCTGCTCCGTGTTTGTACATATTAGACTTGCTAATTAGATGCTAATGCTTGTGAGTGGCAGAGTTGCGAGGCAATGCAGCTACAGAATGGTAATCAGCGTGGAGTTGGCCTACAACAAAGAGGCTGATTATTTAAGCCCCCTTTTTCCAACCCCAAGCCAGGATTCAAGCAGTCACTTATGCAGTTGCTTTTGAAGCGTTGCTTGGCGTCAATGTAACGCGATCAAGATCATTTCTGTAATTTCTTTCACGTCATTTTTGTATTTCTGACAGGGCACTGGCTTCGTAGTTGGCTATACATTGAAATTTTGACCTCTGACTTAGCCAAGCCACCTTTTGCATCTGTTCACAATTAATCAAATTAGTCTTAACAATGAGCTTACTGTAATCACCACCGCTCACTTAGATCTAGATGTCAAGGAATAATTATTGGCTCGTCCGCTCATTAAAGTACGCTTTTTGCCTGCTTTGTGGTTGTATTATGTAAGCTTGCTCAGGTCATGCTGCCTGCTGCTGTGTGGCTGCACCGGGCAACAGATGGCATTATGGCCCTCAGTGGGGCAGTAAAGGGATGCCCGTGGTGAGGATCAACTTCAAAGACAGATGTAACTTCCTACTGCAAGCACTGACTGTATGCGTCACACTGCCTTTCAGTGTGGAGCTTGATCATGTTGGTCGTGTGTGTGTGTGGAGCTGCTGTTGTTGGGTGTTGTCATGCTGCACCATGAAATTAGGCTTTGTGCTGCTGAAGTGTTTTCCCTGTGTCAGAATGTACTGCACTGTCTCTGTGCCCATTATGTTGCCTGTCATGTTGCAAGGATTGATGTTATCAGTGACAGGCCGTTGATTAAGTCAGAATTTGAGTTTTGACAGCCCTGCTGCATTCTGGGAGCTCTGTTTTCTAAATGGTGTTGTGATGGACACAGTTGGAATTAAACTATTGGTTAAAGTAACATTTTGTGCTACTTTCTTTTTCTTTTCTTATATTTGGTTCATTTATCTTCAGTGTCAAGAAACTTAACCAGTGTTCCAGCAGATAGGTTTGGTATAATAAAAGTACACACTTTATTCTGCTTAGAGATCTCATCTCTGGTTTTATCTCACTTGAGTGACTGTGTTTTATGCCGTTTGGGGGATAAATAGTTAGTTGTGATATGGGGAATGAAAACAAATGTCAGTAAGACAAAACCCATATCACACAAGTGCATTTTTGTGATGTTAGGCCAAGGCCTTTTTTTATGCTGCTTAACTTGCTCTCATTGAAATTTGACTACAATATGAACATCAGGGACGTTGTTGTTGTTGTTGTTGTTGTTGCTGTTGAATGACATTAAGTTTGGTGAAGCTAAAATTCAGAGCTATTGAAGGCAATTTCGCGTGCGCTTTATATTTTGTGAAAGTTTAGCTTTTTAGGCCTTCCTTTTGTTTTTATCATAGCTTCCCTGAAGTGAGGTGCATTACAGACATCACTCAAAATCAAAGTGTGATGCCGTCAATTTGTTTTCCGCCGAGCTTTCTACTGAAGATAGATTTCTGTCTGCCAAACTGAAATCCTAGCATGCCGCACATAAACTTAAAGATTCTAGTCTGGTACCTGTTGATGGATGTCTTCTTCTTTAAAAGCTCTCCCTTAGGCAGAGTTCAGAAAATGACTAATTCCTCCTTAGTCACATTTTAAGAATACATTCGAAGCACACCTTCTTAATTTGACATTCTCACAAAGTGCCCTGAAGCATTAAAAGGGTTGTCGAGGGCTTGTGCAGTGAAGCAGCCTGGGAACCAGCGTCCTCAGGGACTGAAGAAAGTAAGAGCACTTCCCATCCATCTCAATTCACACACTGTTGGCCCCTCCAACTCCCATCCCCAGCCACTTAACATCGCCTTTGAAATACCATGCGCTGCAATCATTATGTTTTTTTTCCTCCTGCGCAAAGATTGTGTTTCGTGTGTATCAGGTGTCTATTGTGATGGTTACCAATTTGCTCCTGCAGCCAAGTGTTGCAGCTGCACACAAAGCCTCAAATCTGGTCTTCTATTTGTCTTGTTAAAGGTAGAAGCAATCAGACGCCGAAACGTAATTTAATCCTGGAGGCCGGTTTAAAAGTGTTAACTGTTGCTTTCCTTTTCTGCTCTGCTCCAGGTGTTTCTACATCGTCTCAACCAGTACGCAGCCACCAAAATCGACAAGAACATCACAGAGGAAACTGTTAAGGTGAGGGTCAATCTGTGAAGTATGGGACTGCATAATTAATTTGTAAAAATATTAAGGTCAGTCGACCTTCACTCGGAAACTGCACACAGACCTTATTTTCATACAGTAACCTGATCCATGAAAACACTGAAAATTACATACACAATAAAGTGGGTCCCTTGTTAGGGGTGCTCTTTCAACCTAAAATAGCAAAGTTCTGAATGGAGAAAGAAGCAGTGGGTGATCCAGGAAGCAGCTGTAAATATAATCTATTTATAAATGATTCCGGCTGGAGGATAATAAAGGATGCTCTCTCACAGTGGGAGTGTGACTGTCTCAGTGAGCTTGCTTACTTCTGAAGGTAAATACACATTCAGTGGATATTTGCGGCATGTCCCGTGTTTTGGAATATGTCTATCCATGCAACATTTTGTTTGGGAACATGCTGTACAGAGAGGGGGTTGGACAACGTGGGTCATTATGGGGTTGGGCAGCAGCAGGCTGTGATGTCACCGAGCAGCCAGTCCTGTTTGGAGTAGAAATGCATTGATCAAATTTAACCAGATTTTTTGCTGTTCTTAATTTCATAAAAGATTATTTTTGCCTTGCAACACCCATAAAAGACTTCTCTGGGTTTCATGCTTTGATTTTATTTCACTAGCTTCTTTCTCCAGTCAGTGTCAGCATATTGTTTTGTCCTTTTAATATCACCACAAAAACGAAGAAGTCTCCACCACATGAAGGCAAAGTTTCCATACAATAGATCTTAAAAATGTACCCCTTTTTTTTAGCTTCTCTGTTGAAATATCTCTAATAAAGTTTGAAATTCAAATATCAAAGACGTTTCAAGCCAAGATGCCCATTACAAAGAAACCTCATTTTTTTATTCTGTGGCCTCAGAAATTCTCTCGCCAAAGCAGCATATGCCAAAGTTTTGATTCGGACGATCTTAGGAACACCACTGTAGGGCAAAACAGCTGGGAAATAAACAAAAAAACTAACATACACACTTATTTTTATGTGACGATCCAGTGTCTTTTCTCTCTCAGTTTTTATTCTCCAACATCGAGGAGATTCTGGCCGTTCACAAAGACTTTCTGTCCATGGTTGAAGAGCTGCTCCAGCCTGACCCCCATGCTCACCATGAAATCGGGCGCTGCTTCTTGCACTTTGTAAGTAACACATGTTTCTGTACGGCCGCTATTACTTATAATGCTTCCTCTCTTGCAAGTTGAAAGTCACCTCACCACCTTTAAAAGTAATCATGTCACCATCTCGTCCAAGCTCTTGTCTAATGCAAGCTTCCAAAGAATTTCTCTCCTACTTTACCATCAGTGCTCAAATGCAGGTATGCCTACTGCTGAAAATGATAAGATACACCACATGTTGTCAGTTTATCTCTCTGGATTACTCAAGAGAGTGCACATGTGTAATATGTTTGATAGGGCTCTGATATACTGCTCACCCCTGCTATATATCACATTTCTTTGATGCAGAACCTTGAGGCACACTGGCATATAATAGGTGTCAGAGTCTAATAAATCTTACCGTCCTTCTGTTGGGCTGAGGCGACTTCTCTGCCAGTAGGGCCTTGATGTAGCATTGGGCTGCTGCTGATACAGGTGAGAGAGATGGGATCTAGCAGTACAGATGGCATAGTTAGGTTTATGATGAGATGACCTCATTGAGAAAAATGGGATATAATTCACAGCATAACTGAAAACCCGCGACTCATGACCATAATGCAGTCAGGCGTGATCATGTGGTTCCATAGAGATAGGGCTTGGACACGTTTTATTTTTCTCTTTCTTTCCCTTACTCCACAGCTTTTTTAGAAGTTTCCTTCTCTGTAGTGATTTGTTGATGCTTTAAAAGTTCCAAGAAAGAATGACACAGTTTAACTTTACTACAGAAACACAAATAGGTAAGTAAGCCAGCTGGACAGTGAAATGCTCAAGTCAAAATCCCTCCGTGATTCAGGCCTGCAAATTAGTTCACGCTGACTAAAGACTCCACTCTTCCATTTTGGACCACAGTGAAATCAGTCCCCAGGGCCCAAAAAAATACTCTTTTTGGGGGTTCAGAAACTGACTTCTTAGAAAACATGATTCAAGAAGAAGGGCATACTTAATCAGTTGTGTTTTTGTGCCCCTGCTTGTTGTTATGACAGTTATGTCTCTCCACATCACCAGCTTTGTCTTCTGAGGCAGATTAGCATGGCTGAGGACCGGGTACTATTTTTGCTGCCCTGTAGTGACTTTGTAGTGAGTGATTTAAAGGCTTTGTGGTCTGGTCCCGCTGCTGCCTCTCAAAGACAATGGAATATGAATGTCATGAGAACTGCTTTGGTGGCATGAATTCGGGCATATGGCTGTAAGGCAGATGACAGGATATGATTGGAGCCCCCCCACACACTATATACATTATGTATTTCATGGTGGAGAGGAGAGTGTGCAGACAAATTCATACCCACTATGAATCCTGTAATTCATATGTCATTTTTCTGTATTTCTTTTCTCAATATTTCTGTCTTCTGTATCGCCCCATCCGGCCCTCTTCTTTTTCTACCTTTTTGTGTTTGACTCTATCGCCCTCTTTCTCTTACTTCCTTGCTGTAATTTGTTCCTTGTACTCCTCATGCATCTTCTCACTTTGTTTTTCTCTGGCTCTTGCAGAGGACCCGTTTCCAGATTTATGATGAATACTGTGGGAATCATGAGAAGGCCCAGAGGCTGCTGCTGGAGCTCAATAAGATCAGGAGCGTCCGGACATGTTTACTGGTGAGGACGGGCTATAAACATGCACATTATGTCCCATTATAACATATTCGTACTGTCCCAGAAGATCAGTGTTCATGTCCAAGTCAGAGTAAATATTTTCAAATTGTCTGAGGAAATTATCCATAAATTCTGAAAATATAGCCGATTTCTTAGGACCAGTATTCAAGTCCAAGTGAGGTCATGGGGGATCAAAACTGGACTGCTCACATTTGAAAACACACCGTCACACTCTCTTAGACATACAAACACACAGTCACCCACACATGGCAGCTGGACAGTGTAAAACCTAGTACTTTATGTTCCACTGTGTCTGACAGCTGATGTGACTCTGCCCCTTGTGTGGGTGGACTCCCTCTTCCTGTCCCGACACTCCAAAAGACTTTCGCGTCCACAGGGGAGCATCATGTTGCTAGAACAAAAGATGACTACATCCCTACTTCTGGCGCGCTACACTGTGTGTGTGTGTGTGTGTGTGTGTGTGTGTGCGCGTTTGTGAGTGTATGTGCGTGCACTTTAATAGGTTAAAAATGTTCACCGTATTTCTTTTCCAGTGCCTCTCACAGCTCACTTCACTTGATGCTATTTACACTCATATTTTTCACTCTTTAGTCACAGACTTTGACAGTTTGTAATGCTAGTACTTCTCGCCCCTTACTCCTTTGCCTCAGAGCGGCACACGCTTGTGTCACTACATACCGTCACTCCTTATGTTTTAAGGCTTTCATGAAAACAGGGCGCTTTGAAATCGAGATCTGCAGAAGACTTACACCCCAAGAACATACGTGACACACCCCAAGAACCAGAGTATGTCCACAGATCTATCGATTGACCAGTTCTTCGGTGAAGCATATGACCTTTTCCTGAAAGACTGTAATTGATGGAATGAGGGATGAAACACACACATGCACATACTATACACACCATCAGAGAAGAGTGGCTGCAAGAGCTCTGTGTCTGATTTACTGTCCATGTGTGCCTTTAATCTAGGAAGCTAGAGGAGGAAAATATATTAATTGACTTTGATTTAATGGGGTCTTTATGGCCTTGATCTTTCGGTGACCTGGCCTTCCATCAGGGCTATATGGGTCTCGTGTTACCCTCCAACCTACACTTACTATGGGCTAATATACCTTAGGTCACCTCCCCAACCTTACAATGACCGGGGTGTGGATATCCACTAACCTCCACTAAACCTTTGGCCTACTGGCTACTATAAAGCCTGTTTTATTGTTTACACTGTAATTCAGCACCTCATGGAAATCTCAGGTGAGAGGGAGGTGAGAATTAGCAGTTGACCTCATAACCTGACCACATGTAGGTAAGGGTCACTTTGATCGTGAAAAGTTAATTTCTTGGTTTATTCTAAATTTGAATTCAGGGATGGCAATGTGAGTCATGGATTGCCATGAAATTTTGTATAGACATTCATGGTCACCAGAGGATGAATCCCACTGACTTTGGTGATCCCCTGACTTTTCCCTTAGTGACACCAAGAACATTCCCATCCACCTCAGTTGTACTTTTTTGCTCATTATCAAAAGTTAAGTATTCTAACATGCTAAACTCAGATGGTAACAGTGGTAAACATTGATGAAAACACTAAACTGTTTTAACAGGACAACTACAACCACAGATGTTATTACCAATTGTTCTGAATGTTCAGAAAATAAAGACTCTCATTTCCTCTCATCCAGAACTGCATGTTGCTGGGAGGTAGAAAAAACACAGAGGTCCCACTGGAGGGTTACCTGGTAGCTCCTATTCAGAGGATCTGCAAGTACCCATTGCTGCTCAGAGTGAGTATGGTCTTGTGCCTGCCAACCATGTATTATGGAGAAAACCACACCCTTGTGCCACCTCTGCGAGGCCTTCTGCTCCCCTTTTCATCCACCACCTAGCCATTAGTAAGGGCTGTCCCGTCCTATTCACATCAACCTCTCCCTTGCTAATGAAACACTGGGCTCATATTCTGACACGTCTCTGCTTTAGTTCCCCGGCACTACCACGGCGTAGCAATAACACAGGACCTATCATCACCTCCCCTGCCCAGCTGCTCATTCAGACACTTTGACTGAGCTCATTCATACCTGCTCTCTGTTGTTAGTTTTTAAATTTCCATTTCCCAACGTGAAACGTGAGCGAAATTAAATACACTTTCAAAGCCTTGTTTGAGTTGGTGATCTGAGCTGTCCCATGTCATTTATCTTGTTATGATCTATTAATTCACTCAGGCATTCTCTAAACAGCCAACAGCACGGGCGCAGGGATGTAATAATAATAAGGAGGTAATCTGATGCTCTGCCATTTGAAGTCTTCCAGCTGCCAGGGCCTCCTTCTTTAAAATGACACAGATAGCCATCACTGGCTGCAGATATATCCAGGACAGTGTAAATCAGTCCTATAGTAGCTGACATGCTGAAACAGTGTTTAGACTATAGATGCAGAGATTGCGATCGCTTTTGCTAGACCATGGCATGCAGTCGCAGGGGTTTTAACCACTAAACTCTGGAACCACTGAAAGGTAAGAAAATGTGGAGTGGGTAGGAAATTTAATATATTTTTCTTTCATGCTTTTTATGTTGTGTAAATTATGATTAAGAGCCAAATTTGCCACAAATTTGATTTGATGTCTTTCGAAAATACTTTAGGTGCATTCATGTGAAAGTGTGTCTCTCTAGTCTTTATTGTTTTTGTGTCTTTCTGTGGTCTTAACATATGCAGGAGCTGCTGAAAAGGACCCCTAGGAAGCACAACGACTACGCCCAGGTGCAGGAGTCTCTGCAGGTGATGAAGGCTGTGTGCTCCAGCATCAACGAAGCCAAGAGACAGATGGAGAAGTTGGAGATTTTGGAGGAATGGCAGTCCCATATCGAGGGCTGGGAGGTGGGCCTCAAATTAACTGTGTACACTGTGCTGAATGATTTAACATCATCCCATAAATGTAATTCAAACGGCTGCATTGACTTGTTGTCAGAGTTGACTTGTAGGTTTTTTGTTGCCTGCAACACACAGCTGAGCTTTTCCCCAACAAAGCTCAAAGTCATGACTTATTGAAAGCCACTTAGCCCTATGCCTGCAATTCAACAAGAATTCCAAGTGGCGTGACTTTTGTAGCCTTTTAAGCTTTCTTGTTCTCTCTGGGAACAATGACTTGTATTCACAATGGCCAAATTCTTTCTGCTTGGATGAGCCTGTTGCCTGTTGTTAAAGCCGTCATGCTTTAGGGTGACCGATTCAATCATCATCAGGTAGACCGCACTTCTTGGTCTGCAGGGTTGCTTTTAGATTAGTTTTCTTCCTGAGTTCTGGGATGCCTTAGTCGGGGGTCACTAGGCCTAGTGGTGGTTGGAAAGAGAAAACAGTGGTGGTAATTGTAAGGCAAGATGCACGGATGCTTATGTAATTGACCTGGCTTCATGCAAAGAGGGCCTAAAGGCTTCCTGGACACATGCAGACAAAGACACATTGCCAGTGTTGACACAGCTTCAGACTAAGGTGTAGTCAGTGACGGCCTGTTGTTTCTTTTGAATAAAACACTGGCTTTTAACTCAGATATGAGTAAGAGAAGATAAAATAGAACACGATTTGACTTTCTCGCATGTGGCCGAGATGTTCAGGTTTCTGTGAATGTTGTTTTAGGGTCACTGACAATATTAGAGTGTTGTTATAGTATTAACAGGGCATTTAGAAGGGCTTTTGGTTAGTTTTTCTTTTGCTTCATTGTAACATATGCTGCAAAAAAATACATCTTGAATCCATTAATATAGATGCAGACCAAAAAAACGTAGGCTTCTACTCGATTTAGACAGATAATTAGGAGTATATAAAAAGATTCTGTTGACACTTAAATAGGAGAGATAATCTCAACATTAGGTCACAAAATAAACACTACAGGTTTTAGGTGTACTGTATAGATTCACACACACACATACAAAGAGTTTAAAATCTAGGAATAGTGTGATCAGAATGAGGCTTAGTGTTGGGTGGGGTGACATATCTTGAACTTGACATGGTCCTGGCTGTAGCCACTCTGCGGTTTCCCCTTAGCACTTTTATTAATTGTAAACATTAGCTCATTCTGGAGCAGGACCCTCTGCCTGCTGCACGCCAGGCTCTGCAGCTCTAAATGAGATGGAACTAAGAAGAAGAAGTTGGGAGGAAAATAGAAAGAAAAAGGGGGGAAAAAAGGAGAGAGAGAGCTGAGTGATGGTTGCATCCTGCCTGCCTGTGTGGGTGTTAAAGGAATGATGGAGGGATGAGGAGTGATTGTGGGAGCTGCTGTTTTTTCCGTTCCTGCTCCTCCGCCTGGACTGATTGCTTGTTAGCGCTGACCTGCTCTCCAGCCGGCCGCCCTCGGGGCATCCTGGCAGGTTCACCTTGCGTGGGAGAGACAGGGCGATGGCCCGCCGTGGTCACCATGGTGATGACTGCCAGCATTCGTCAGGGCGGTGATTGCCAGTTGGTTAGTGTTGCAAGTGTCTGTTTTTTGTCACTGTGTACCATAGAAATATGTTAATTTTAGAGCAGTGGGTAGTAATTTCCAGCTGTGTTTCACTTCACATTCTGTTCTCTTCTTTAGGTTTAATTAGCATTGTTTAAATTTACTTCTGTTTGCTCAAGTTTGGCTTTGAATTTCAGTGAAATTCTTTCATCTTTCGAGTTAATTGGCAAATACCACTTCAGAGTTCAAAACAAACTTTTTTACTATTCTTTTTCCTTGATTAATGACATATCCTCTTTTGTCACTCCTAATTTTGTATAATTTCTGCAATTGTTTTGTCTGGCAGTTGTCTGACTATAAAAATAGAGGGTTGAAATTTAGATGAAACAGATGACTGAGGGTCTAAAGTGTTGCTGAAGTTTTCGACTGAATTCACCCTCTGTGGAACTTTGGCTTGGAACAATACTGATGTGAAGAGTGATAGAAAAAATGCTGCAGAGAAAAAGAAAAATTAAAGATGGCTGCACCAAAAGAAGTAAATTGGCTGGGGTTTTTTGTTAAAAGTTCACAAAACACAAAGGGGAAGTGTCTGTTCTTCCATTAAGGGAATGCAGCTCAATAGTTGGGATCAGTGTGATGTTGCCATTGGCCCCTTCAAGTGACCATGACAAGTTGGCCTTTCCGTGTCTGGTGTGCACACATTCACTGGCTGCAAATTAGTTTAACATCTGGTCATGGGCTGGGGAGTTAAAAGGCCCTGGAAGAGCGGGAGACTGAAAGAAAGTGTGGAGGAAGGAATGAAAGAGATAGAGGATTCTACTGGGGAATCAAGAGGGAGGGGAAGAGAGTGAGCGATGATCGGCAGAAGGGAAGGGAGGAGAAGGAGAATAGAAAGGGTGAGGAGAGAAAGAAGGAAAAAGCAGGATAGGTTTTGGCCTACTGATGTCTCCAGCAGGAGGAAATGCTTAGCACATTTTCCGGCTCTCTGCACATGGGAGTTATTTTTAGCTCTGAAGGGCCGATCAAACGGGGTGCATAAATTCCCAGAGCAAGCAAGGTAAGGGAAAAGACAGCACACTTTATCACTTGCAGCAGGAACCCAACCAATATGGTGACCAGGCGCGACAACGCAACACATAGTTTGACTGGACGGGATGTTTTTCTATAGAAGCTATTAACGACCGCGCATTTTAAAGTCCCACAGCAATCTGCTCTGAGGAAGCAGGGAGTGTTTTGACAGACCCCTGAGAGAGGGAACAGGAAAGGCTGGGCTTTGTAATCCCTCCTCCTGTTCAGACACTATGTGTGAACACTGAATGGTATAGAAGTGATTTGTAGAAACTTTCTGTAGCATAGACACTTTTAGATAAAAAAAATCACATGAAGAATATTTGATAGTTTTAATAACTTTTTTACCGCATTCCTGTCTGTCAATCTATTAACCAAAAATCTGTTTCACTCTCTATTTTTTTCCGGCTGTTTGACCTTTTGTCCACATGTGTGTTTGCAGGGCTCCAATATCACAGATACATGCACGGAGATGCTCATGCAGGGCGTCCTCCTGAAGATTTCAGCTGGAAACATACAAGAGAGGATTTTCTTCCTGTTTGACAAGCTTCTGGTCTATTGCAAGAAGAAAAGCAGGTGTCTTGACCCTCTTTAATTCATTACTCTACAGACAAGATCCACAAAGCAGAAGATGAATTCAAATTCTCATTACAGTGTGTATATTTAAGAGACAGTATAAAAATATTGTTTGTTAATTTAAAATTTCCCTCTGTCTCTGTACTCCTACAGAACATTTATGAATAATTCACTGCATCAGTTACTTTACTAAAAAAAAAAAAAAAGGGCACAGTGCACTGTGGGAAGCCTTTTTAGTTTTTTGCTACAGAGTCGAAAGAAAATGTATGCAGTAGTGGAGACACGTGAGAAATGGAGTTTTTTTTAACTTGGGGAAATGGGGACATGTGATTCGTCTAGGTGATCTTTTCTTTTTTGTGTTCTTTTTCTAGTAAATTTATCTTTCAAGTAGATCATGTGGAAACCAAATAATATGACAGTTATTATGATCAGTGCAGGTTGATGCAGGAAACTCTTGCTGATTACTGACCATTGTTGCACTCCTGCAGGCAGAACACCTGCTAACAATGCTCCTACATCCATTGTATGTGCTTTTTGACAGCCTTTGTTTAGCCACTAGCCCACTACCAACCAAACTGCCTCCTGCTTCGATTTGCTTTTACTGTACTGTAGAGTGTAGTGCCTGCAGGTAGTAACTCGCATAAAAGCAAGTCCATTCACTGACTTAAAAATGAAAAAGGAAGAAAGAAAATAAAATGTGTTGCTCTGACCTTAACTTTAATTTGACAAATTTTTCTTCAATTTGGTTAGTACATATGGACATCAGATGATTGCAATTAGTCCCTGAATGAACTGTAAGTGAGACTAATTGCACAGAAAGTAATATCAGGAAATGATTAAACCATATTGGCTAATTTTCTTGTGGTTGCTTATCTCTATCCAAGGCGTTTAAAAAACAGCAAGACGGCCACAGAGGGTCCTCGCTACCTGTTCAGAGGGAGAATCAACACGGAGGTGATGGAGGTGGAAAATGTGGACGATGGCACGGGTGAGTGGTCCTCTACAAAAGATACCATGTTTATTTAGGACAAAGGCATGTTTACGCAGTTGGATTTTCTTTTTCTTTTTGTGCTCACTCGCTCTCAGATGCTCATTTTATATTTCAGCACTCCTGGCAGCGAGGGTTTAAAAACATGCCATAATAACCCACACAGGAACGTTGACAACATATTCTTTGGCTTGAGCTGGTGCACAACTGTGTGATTTTACACTTGGATCGCAGCGGGAAAAATCAGATTCACCTATAAACATTTTCATAGACAGCTACGGTTACATATCCATGGGGCTGCGCGGCTGCTGGTACTTGGTGAACTCCAGCGCTTGTGTCTCTTGGCCTCACGTAGCCACTGATTATCATTTATATTTGTAGAAGCCATCATTTCCTCTCCAGCAGACCTAGATGGGCAGTAATATTGGGTGTTTTTGGTGAGAGATGGATGGGTTTGGGTCTGGAGAGAGAGAGGATAAACACGTGGGGCAGGCGGCGGTGCAGTAACTCTTGGGTGTTCTGCACCACAGGCGGGATATCTCAACCTGAAATCCAGGGCGACGGGAGTATTTTAGCTTAGATTTCTACGTAATGAAAGCGCCGTGACTTTTTCCCAGGCACACACTTGCTGCCTGAGGTTGAAAAACGCCCTCGAGGCATTCCATATAAAGGACACCACACTGTAGATGCTTTTAGACGTGATTGGAATAGATGATTGTAATTGTTTGCTTTTTGTTACACCCTTAGAGGGAGAAAATCAGAGGTCAGACGGTGAGGCATTTGAAATGTTCCCTAAGAATCGGAAATAATGACGGCGATTCAACTAGCGTTCAAGAGTTCATTTCCATTTCTTTGGGTTTTCTACATTCTTACCGTCTATATTTGAGAGTAGGCGGTGAATCACAAGTAGCCATCAGTTCTGTGGGAGTATTCTGAAGACTCGGTAGTAAATAATGCTGATGGATGGTTCTTCTTCTGCATGTGTGTCCCCTCGTTTATCTCATTAAAGGAGAAGAGTGATAATCAATGAAGCACTCAATAGAGAGGCTATCAGAGCCGGCACTAGAGCTGGGAAAAGTGAGTCTAGAGCGAGTCTTTGCACTAAGAGAGTACATTATTCTCAATAGTTTTATAATGGATGTTGTTTTTGGAAAATACACCACAATACTGTATGAAAAAGCCTAAATTTGTCAGATAATGTGTTGTCTGTTCTTGTGTTTTTCTTAGTGTTGCTATCAAAATGTGATTTTGTTAAATGCTCATTTTCTCTGAAGCAAATCATTGGAGTAATGGCCCTAATGTTATTGCTGTCATTTATGCGGTAACGTTCTCATTTTCTGTGAACCCGACTCCCCAACAACTCTCTGCACAGTGTCATGATCAGTGTGACCACCGGCCCTCCCCTTCAAACATGAAAAACTAGACTGAGCCTAAATGAGTCAAAAAAGTGGATTTGCGTTGTTCCACCCCTCGCAGGGAGAGGCCTTTATAAAACTAGTGAAATCAAACTTGTGTCTGTGCTGTCCACCTCTGCCTTACAGCTGACTACCACAGCAGCGGGAACATAGTAAACAACGGCTGGAAGATCCACAACACGGCCAAGAACAAGTGGTTCGTCTGCATGGCCAAGACCCCGGAGGAGAAGCAGGAGTGGCTGGAGGCCATCATGAAAGAGAGGGAGCGAAGGAAAAGTAAGAAGGCGCTTTAGCGTATCAGTATCAGGGTGGGGGTCGGTTCACTTTTAATGCCGTCAGTTAGGGGAGCTCATTTCCCTTTTATTATTTTTTTTTCTCAACATCTGTCTTGAATCAAATAACCGTGAATATACTGTATGCTGTGTGTGGGAAAATCAATACAGAACAGTTTAACCTGAATAATTGAAAAATTGAGTGAATCTCAGCCCTGATTAGTTGTGGGATCTGCATCTAAGAGGGAAAGAAAAAGCGATTTAAGGGTGTTAAAACAAATTTGCTGGTTGTCAGCATATTTTCTATTTTACCCATTTTGAGATTATGTACAAGATAAACCTTTCGTAGTGTCAGTCATTAACCCTGACTAAAACTATAAGCACAGACACTGAAAGGCACTGCTAATTAGCTTATGAAATTAGGAGACATTAACCTTTGCCAGCCAGTAATTTCTGTTGCTTCTAGTTTAGGAGCTGAGTGCAAAGATTATTAATGCCATGATACTGACATGATATTTTTGCACCCCCACTGCTCCATAGGTCTGAGGCTCGGCATGGAGCAGGATACGTGGGTGATGGTGTCAGAGAAGGGAGAGAAGCTCTACCACCTCATGACCAAGGGTAACCTCATTAAGGACCGGAAACGCAAGCTCACCACCTTTCCGAAGTGCTTCCTGGGAAGGTAAGATTCTCGCCGCTGATCCCGACACTTTGGTTTCGCACGATGCTGCTGCTGAGGGTTCAGTCCTTGTGGTTTCCTCTGTGTCACATCGGCGTGAGCTCTCTAACTGTGAGGGAGTTAAGTGAGTGTCGAACTGGATAACTGTGCCGTGAGAATGAATATCTGATGTGTATTCTCAGCTGTATAGGTCTTTATATTTGATGTAAAGTAAGTAGAGAGGCCTTGTACAGTGTTAAGTGAGTATGATTAGCACCAGTATATGGTCATATTTTCAAATCAGATTACACAGAAGACTTTTGTAATATCGGTTTTTCCATCCCTGCTTTCATTTTTAAATTGGCAAGGATTTGTAAAGACAGCAGCTGGGAAGAAGAAAGCGTCGGCGCTTTTTGTTCATGAGACTGTGTGTTATGTATATCTGCAGTCTCAGTCATGGGAAAATCAAATCCAGCCAGATTTAGCCCATGAATCTTATTTAAGGATTATTGGTGCGGTGTCTGGGGACGGATCGACCATCGAATGCCAGTCGTAAATCACAGGGAGATATCCCTGTGCGGCTCAGCTGACTGCCCGCTTTCTCCCTTGCCCATGTTAGATTACAATAAGCTCTCTGCTGAGGAATCCATGACTGCAGTAGAGGGCCCATTATGCCAGAGGGCAGCTGTGTGTGTGTGTGTGTGTGTGTGTGTGTGTGTGCACTTGTAACATGTGTCCTTGAGTTTTTCACAGCTATGCCAGTGCACTTTCCATGTTTACTTTTAATGAGTCTAAACATGCCTGTCAATCCTCCATTTGCTGATAGGTGCGAATAGTTACTGTAAAGGGTGCTTTGCTCAAAATCCTGTCCTTGATCTATTTTAAGCATGCATGAGTTGATGCTACCATTTCAGTACTTTGCTTTTATCAAATACGATGTAGATGTCTTGCTGTCATTTCAGCCTGGTTTGAAGTGAGTTGGTCCAAGTAAAGTGAGGTTCGATCCTGTCCAGGGAAACACTTCTTAAAAACTTAAATTCTATATCTCCTGCAATCTACTACTAAAACTTATATTTAGGGGGCACAGACCGTAACTCTGATGTCCGTGAGAACCAGAACCACGTGGTTCGTAAACTACCTGCTGTGATTTAATGTTCTTTTCATTGAGCCGTTTAGCCTTTTACAGGAAACCTTGATGGGATCTTGCACCTCTTGCTCTCCTAAACTGGGAAAGCGTGAAAACCTGTAACCTTCACAACACAAATTACTATTTTTGCAATAATGTGCTTCCCACATTGTAGGCATATGAGGGAAACACGCATTGTGAGAAACTGAGATAGTGACAAAGCTGAATCAGGATAATATAATGTACAAACATCTGGTTGCAGCCAAAGATCTCTCCGTGTTTTAAATATGAAACTTGTATGTGGCGGCCAAAAGTTTTTATAGAGTGATGACACTATGCAATTTAAAAATGGTCGCAAATAAAATAAAATATTTTCACAAGACAGTCTTGGTTGGATGTTATTTAAGCTGTGCTCCTATCTTGACTCTTGAAATCCCATAACAAATTTCCCTTGTAAACGCCCCGCTACATTTCAGAATGGCCCATGTTTTCCATTTGTTTAAAATTTTTACAGAGATGTTTTGACTGGTAATAATCACACTGAAAATCATCTGAGCTTAAACAGTCATTTTAAAATCCCTGTTATTTTTAAAAGCAACAACCAAAGAGTCCAATTGGGCATAGCTGTGGCCATGTTATATCGCATGGTGGTTTGGAACTAGGAGTTACTTTCTCCTTTGGTCCACACAGACAACACCAGATCCCTCGCAGTCTGGAGGAGAAATGGAACTGTCAGCTAAAAAGATTAAAAGGATCAAATCTTGGTCATATGTAGGCACCTCATTGAGTCTGAAGGGATCATATGGTAAGAAAGCGGCCCAGGGAAGCTCTTTTTGGTAATCTATCCTTCTATATACAACTTGGCTAACACCTGGATGACCACTTGTGGGGGGAAAGATATCTCTAGCCCCTCTGTACTTCCCCTGTCTGAGATGATTTTGCAGATGATTACATGTAGGCGTAATTAGTGAATTGGAACCAGCATGGTATGCCTCTGATGAAAGCCACATTGCCTATGGCTTCAACTCGGCTCACTCACTCCATTGTGAAATGCTTTGCTTTTATATTTCTTTCCATGCCTCCCCTTTTTCTTTTTCTTTTTTGTTTTAAGGCCGAATGCTATTTTTGGGTCTCGAACTCCTCCTATTTAAGTGGTAGAATTGTATTTGTGGTTTGGTTCCTGTGACAGTGTAATTCATCAAAGAAAATGTGTGCGCCAGACACCTAGTGTGCAGCTATCATCCAAATTTAAACTTGGAATAAACAGAAAAAATAAAAGATTGTCTTTTCTACTCACAGACAATACTTTTCTACAGTCAGTAGTCTCTGCTTGTTGTGATAGATGTTGATGAAAAGCCCTTTCAGAGCTCAATGAAGAGTTTAGACATCCTGTAAGAAATGCCCTTTGTCTTTGTCAGCCTCTGCTCTTTCTTTTTAGCATTACTACTTTAGAATATACCTTTTGCTCTATCAGCATACACAAATGTTGTGTATTTAAGCAGAAGCTGAACAAAAAACTGCTGCTTTTACTGCATGTAGATGAAGACAGCATTTAGTACTTAGAGCAGGGAGATATATTCATACATTCATTGATATACTGTACTGATATTGTACAAGATGACAAACTGTCTGGGATTTCATTATTTTAATATAGTGATGTAGAGAAACTTCAAGGGATAGTTTGACATTTTGAGAAATACACTAATTTGCTTTCTCGCAGAGAGTTAGATGAGAAGATTGACAACACTCTTTGTCCACCAAATATTAAACTGACAAGCCAAGTAAAACTCCTTTTCAGATTTAACCTTACTGTAGGTTTTTACTTTGCTTTTTGAATTGATTACACCAATGACATGTAACGTTGTAATAAGGAGCTTTAGAGGTGCTATTTTTTTTCCAAATTTCCAAACCACTAAGATTAGAACAATCAAAATCCAGATAACGTAAATACAGAAATCTCTCATGTGAAATAACCAAAACGTTTGGCAGAAAAGCTTGTTTCATGAATGAGCCTTTAAAGGCTTGATTGAAGAAAGGGAGACATGTTTTTTCTTTTTTCTTAGAGACCAAACACCAATAGTCTACTCTCAAATTATCGATATGTAGCAATGAGTTCTAAATATTGGGAAATTTGATTTGGTCAATTTTGCCCATTTCCACAGTTCCACGAAACTGTTGCATATGTGACCCTAATCTGCTCAAGGCCATGAGAACCGCACGGTCCAAACTTTCAGGCTGTTTTTCCTTCCACGGTTAAGGTACAGAGGTTGACAAATTGACATTGCTATAGACTTGTCTTTTTCCCCTGTGGTCTGTTGCGGACAAAAAAAAAGTTGCCAAAGATGAGTGGTTAAAGAGTAAACGATGTCGGGCGACAGAGGAGGAGGTGTAGGTGGAGCGTTTGGTTAGGCTAGTTGTTTCTCTCAAAACATTTGTAATTGCCCCTGTTGGCTCGACGCCGACTCCCGGCCACCTCCGTCATGGCGTGCGAGGAAATTCCACAGAATTCCAGTGGTGCTGCTCGCCGTGTTGGTTTGGCCTTTATGGGAGACAGGACATGAAGGATGTAATCAGATATGCTAATACCACTCTGCGCACCCTCTCTCTCTTTCTTTATTTTGTCCTCTTACTCTCTCTCTCACTCTCTCTCTCTGAGTCACTAGATTACGGAGAATTATCCCATTTAGCTCATTTGGGCTATCAGATGATCGGATGCTGTGTTTCTTGTTATGGCAGTTGGTTTGTTTCCTCTTCCCCGTTGTAAATGATGCAAAGCAAAGAATATCTTGCATTTTCCATCACAAACTTCCCAAGATCCAATTAAATCCTTCGTATTTGATAGTGTTACATTGTAAGTCTAAAATAAATAAAGTTAAACTAGACAGAACACACAAAGTGAAGCCTGCTGGTTGTTTTAACAAACAGATGTGGCCCCCAACAGTAAATAAATCATTCCTCTTAGCCAAGATAGTGTTTGTTGCCATAGCCACATCAATTTCGAGTAAATGTTGTTCGTAGCAAGTTGTAAAGGCTCTCTGTAATGATGGCAAAGGCCACTGCTTTTTTTCCCGTTTACAGATTATCAAGAGTAAATTTAAAGCTCTCTCCACTGATCACACACATTATCCTTTATGGAGCGATGAGATTTCCCACGGGGGTTGGTGTATGCGTGTTGTGTTATCCCTGAGTGAGCATGTGTATCATTATGCCAGTGTTTTCTTTTGTGTGTCCCCAGCGAGTTTGTGTCTTGGCTGATGGAAATCGGTGAGACAGGCAACCCAGAGGAAGGGGTTCATCTGGGCCAAGCTCTGCTGGAGAATGGCATCATCCACCACGGTTAGTTCTCACAGTTAACTTGTTCCTTTTCTCCCGCTCGCTTTATCATCCTTTGCCGTTCCCCTATCGAAAACCAAATCTACCACAGTCTAATTTACTTTGTGCTGCGCACTGTAGAGCATGCAAATGCCTGCCATTGCTTGACCTAACCTTTTAGCCGTGTTCGTCATTCGCCAAGCAGAGTTTCGCAACACTTTCACTCCCTCGCTTGAGACTACAGTGTAGATGCAGCTGTCTTATTTATGTCTTAGCAGGTGTCCCATTTAAACTCCCTTTACACAATGTTTAGGTAAGGGATTATAATTATTAATCTCTTCTTCGTAATGTTTGTGTCATATTTTCTCAGTGGCTGCTCTGTGGCTTTGGGTAACACGTGTATTTAGTGCATGAGGCTTAGGCTTGCTAATGCCTTGCATTCACACTAAATGGTGCGTCCTGCTCGGCATGTATTTTTTCCTCAAAAGAGTAGGGCCCCAAGCCAAGTTGTATCTTAAATCACTCGGGGGGTGTTTTATTGCTTCCTCACAGAGAAAAGAGATTGGACTGTAGAGCTGCTCCTGACAGGGAGAAATAACTCCAAGCCCCTCTGAGCTCTCTCACAGTGCAGGTAGAAGTCCCCCATGGGAAAAAAACGATAGAATATCTTTTCATAAAAACCTTTAATGGAACCCGCACGGCTGCAGCCAAGAATATAGAGCCAACTGTTATTACTGTTAGGGGGGTCCTCGACAAAGTCCCCTAAAGCGAGAGGAGCAGGGAGCTCTGAGCAGCCGTTATATCTGTGACCCAGTACCAGGTCTGAGTCTTCCTCTTGTCTGGAAAGCTTGTTTCACCATGCAGCCCTGCTTGGCTTGAATATGTTCTTAAACCCCTACCCCTACTTTCATATTTGAAGCAAGATGAACGATGCTCCCTTGGGGCTTGAGACTTTTCCATTTGTTTCTTCTTTCATTCTGGCACATCTCCTTCACAAACCTCCTTATGTTTTGATTCGCATTTTTAGTCACAGACAAACACCAGTTCAAACCCGAGCCTGTACTGTACCGCTTTCGCTACGACGATGGCACCTACCACCCCAGAAGTGACATGTATGATGTCATATCTAAGGTAACAGTTCCAAAGAAGAGCCTCATTTAATGTAAATCATATTTTACACATCTGTTACATCTGTCCCTGCAAATAATATGTGCATTTGTCTCTTGTTTTTGTCAGGGTGTTCGGCTCTTCTGCCGTCTTCACAGCCTCTTCACTCCTGTCATAAGGTAGGCGGCCATTTTCCTTTCCACTCCATTGCAACCCAGCCAGGTGGCGCTCCAGCAGCTTAGCATCTGGCTCCTGCTCCTACAAATAGCTCCACTACAAAACACCCCGAGCGGAGGAGAGAAATATCACGGTGAACTAGCAGGAACTGACTTAGGAGGAGTTGGCATAGATGGTGACTGAGTGTGGTGGGGCCTGTGGGTGATCAGGCTTGGCAGGTTTTATCTCCCCGGTCTCAAAACACAGATGTGGTTAGGAAGATTGAGTCTATCGGATGTTACAAGTAGTTTGGGACACAGATAAATGGCTTACATTGTGATTAATCTCTCTTGGTGCTTTTGAGAGTTAATTTTCCGAATGTAATGGCCTGTTGGAAAATGTTGCTCTGTGACAAGTCACAGAGAAAAGGCTTCATTGTTGACCTTGGAAATAGTTGTAATAATAGTAAGCAATCCTAAGTCTAGGTCCACTTAATATCTTCATCAACATGAAAGTTTATTCTTGACCAGCTGCACCCACACATTTGTTCTTGACCTTGGAAATAGTAGTTTGACAATAAAATTCTCACTCAAGGTCCTCTTACTAGCCTTTTCTAACTTTCAATCCATCAGATGGTCATCATCAGCATCAAACTTCATTACTGACCATCTAAATATTAGTTTGACAAAACAAGCCTTACTCAAGGTCTTCATGCTATCTTTTCTGGAGCTTTCAACCCCATCACATGGCCTTCGTCAGCATGAAAGTTCATACTTGGCTGCGGTCAAGCCTTAACTTCAAGACGAGAAGTCCTAAAAATTCTGTGGATGAAATCTAAACACCTACTGAGCTCGCATATCAACAGATCCATCTCCATGAAAACTAAGCTGACTTTGATGAAGACTTTGTAATACTATTGAAAGCTCAGAAAAAGCTAGTAAGTAGACCTTGAGTTGTTTTTGTTTTGTCAAGTTTTTATAAGTACTTTCCCTGTTTGTAAATTCAAACCTACGGGGGATTTCTGGTCATTTTCTCCTCCTTTGTTGTGGGTCTACACTGTGTTTGGGTCACATGGATCAATCAATTAATCTCAGCTACAAATAGCCTAATTTCTGTTATAAAGCATTTTACAGGGGCCATTCAGTTACAGTACACAGGTCTTACACACGTCAGTGTGACCGACAGCATATTGATCCTGTGCTCTGAATGGCCTGACACAGTGTCGTGCAGCTGGAGGCGAACATTGATTCCAATTCTTCAACATATAACATGATGTCAAATTTTGATATCTGAAGTTCAACACTGTTTTCAAAGTTGCAATGAGTTCTGTGTTCCATTATATGTTATTCAGATATAAACTTGGAATGATAAAAGTAGTCAATAGCCAGTAAGTCAATCTCATAATATCTTAGAGTGAGTAATTAGTATAAACATGTGCAAGCAGAAACATCCAGCATGCCCGTAAAATAGTCACTTAAACTTATGCGAAACAGGTGTTTTTTGAACAATTTTGGCACACATGATGAAACATCCCTTTGTATAACAGAGTTAGAAGTGGAGCAATCTCATTTTATAGGAGTAATTTGCTGGCATGCTTTGGTTTTTGGTGTTGTTTTTTAAAAATTCAATTTGTTTAGTGTTTGAGGTGCAGGCTTACTAATGCGTTTTACCGCATCAAGGTTGCCTGTTTAATGCTGGATTTCAAATGGCCTGATGAAAAGCTTCAATTTCACACTAATAAAACTGTGCCATACTGTAGCTGGAGGGGGCACACTGATCCTGCATGTATTCCAGCATAGACACTTCCTTGTGTTTCTGTTTGATCCCACTGCTAAAAAGCCTGAAGGGTGATTTTGTGTGTGTGTGTGTGTCAGCATTCAGTCCATCGGCGGTTGTATTGAGGCCAAGCCTCTTGACGTAAAAACTGTAGCCGTTGTACTAGAGGTGTGTGTGTCGTTAGCCAGCATATCTGTGTGGTGTGTTCTTACAGAGAGCACAGTACAATGAATCACAGGGCCTGGGAATGCAAGAGTTTAATTGGAGCAGCTAACCCCTGCCTAATTAGGTATAATTTCCTGGCAGAGCGAGAGAGATGAAGCGAAGGGGGGAACTGGCTCTATGCTTGCCCCGCACCCCCACACAGCTTCTGTGCCCCCCTCACCAACCCTCCTCACAAGAATGCCATGAATCCATCTGCTCCGGGGGATCCGATTGCGCAGTTTAAAATGGCCACTGTAGGCAAATGCAGTGTACACACAGTTAAATGTTTAATAATCATATGAGGAGAATCTTTCAATATGCACACAGAAAGGCTGCAAACCCACACAATACAGCGAAGGCCACTCATAAATTATCTTCATACAGATTGGAAAAACTGGCATTTCAGTTCAGTGTCTGAGAAATATTGACAAGTTCTTTTCATTATGCTGATGAGTCCTCACGAAACTCAATATTTATAGATGTATGTGTGGGATTTACGAAATACCTAACAATATGGTCAGCTGTACTTGAGTAATTCATCAGTACTGAAACAGTTGATTAAAGCTTGAACTTTCAGCCTCCTCTGTATAATATATTCCAAAGAATGCTTTGGAAATGCAGCATTTGCCTTCATGATTTATAAACTAACAAAATGTCAAGGCAAACTTTCCTCTTTGGACAGCAAGTTAAAAACCACGTCTCTGACCTTTCCCTCTGTTACTCCTCAAACTGCTGTTTCCTCATGCCGGACATATGGCTGCCCACTGGAACGCTGTTAACCCCCCATTTTTCACTCTGACAGCCTCACTGTGCACCAGCCGCTGTAGCCCCAATCTCCCTCTCTCTAGTATCCCATTCAGGGGAAAAACAGGGTGCCTCTTGCCTCTTCTGGTCCAAATGGTTTATGCATGGCACGGCAGGGCAACGTGCCTCACCGGCTAATGCCAACCCTCCCGTCCTCATCACAGACCAGCACAGGCTGTCAAATACAGTTACACAACAGAATGTTCCATTGTGGAGGAAACAGGGCAGCAATCGCCCTCTCACGCTTCACATTCTGAAGAGCCCCAGACAGCTGAGATTGGACTTTAACTTGGCCCACATGTCATGTTTGACTTGTCTGAACTATGTGTGTGCAAGACAGACGTGTGTGTGTGTGGTTTAGTGTGTGTCTGAGTGAGTGTTTGCATGTGGTTGAGGTGGTGGAGTGGTGTAAGTCACTGTGGCTCTGGACTTTCCCGGCCTGCAACTCAGCCCCTGCATGTCCCCAGGGAGGCCCCTGTGTTCATGGGAAAGTCACAGCTCCATTTCAGACGGCATTCTCGGGCCGTGTGGGTAACACTGAGAACAGCAACGCCAGACTGACATGGGGCACCCCAGGGCCAAACACCACAGGGGCCGTTACCAGCCATGCTCCGAGGAATGCTGTTTTCCTGTCACCATCTGTCAGAAACTTACTTAGATTTATGACGCAACTGCCAGCGCTTGAAAAGTGACCACGCCTTGCTGACAGAGGGAATTATTAGTTCTCTTTTAGGCATTGTGTTTAAATAGACCCAGCAATTACCACTCTGCATGTTCACTATCTGGGTTTAACACAATGAAAGTGAATCGCAGAGTTGAATAGTAACATTGCACAGTCCCAAGTTCAAATGTGGAATTTTGTTTTCCTAATCCTTCTCATGAAATGTTATGCTTTTATGCCCTTGCAGGGATAAAGACTACCATTTGCGGACCTACAAATCAGTGGTGATGGCCAACAAGCTGATAGACTGGCTTATTGCACAGGTAAGCCCTAAAAACAGCTTTACCACAGTAACAAATGAAAATTTTATCATATATGACAACAATATGATCATGTTATTGTTTAACTAAATTTTGTCCAATATAATAAATGATTCCATGCAAGTTGTAATCAAAAAGTTAGTTTTGTTTTACCTGTGTGAGTTTTTTTCTGAAGTAATACATGACTTGAAACACATCAGTTTGATTCTTATGTGTTGTTCTGCGGGTCACTTCAAATGTGCAGCAGAGGAAAGAAACTGAGACAACAAAGCGTTTATTGCCATCAGACTTGAGGCTCTCAGCAGAGCCAAAAGGAAACAAAGAAAGAAAAGCAGAATTGATTCTACAGCTGAGCTTTATTGACTTTGACAGGAAGCTTTGAGGTTGACAGATTGATCGTCTTGTTCAGGATGACAACAAAGAAATGAAATGTATATGGCGACCACCGCAGAATCAATGGCAGACATCACATGTTTGTGTGTTCATATAAGTGTGTGTGCGTAGTATGCCATATGAATGTGTTTGACCCAGGCCAGCGGAGTAGCTCTCACTCCTTCAGTGGCTCTGCTGCTTTTGGATGCAGGAACAAAGAGGGGTGTGAGTGTGACATTTCTCCAAACACACAATGACCTTTGTTCTGTCTTTCTTTCTACTTAACTTTCTCTCGTCCTCCTTTGCTTAACATTCTCTATCCATTCTGTATGTCTCTTTTCTCCACTGCATCCACCTTCTCTTTCTCTTTCTCTTTTCTTCTGGTGCAGGGGGACTGCAGAACCAGGGAGGAAGCGTTGATTTTGGGGGTGGAGCTGTGCGACAATGGCTTCATGCATCACGGTACAGCACTTTTCACTGCTGAGGATTTCAACAGACCAAAAAAAAAAGTTCTGATCCTGCTGTTCACAAACCGTGGAATCCTCTCCATCACTGACTAAATGAGAGTTGAATGCTTTGGAGAAACCGCCCAGAGGATGCCTGGCATTTAGCATCCTGTTTTAGAACACAACCACTCTTGTTCCTATTTCCATTTCTACTTATAATCCTTTTGACACGCTACAGGAATAGAACTTTTTTCCAATCCAGTGAATTAATTCGTATGTATGCATGTCTGTGTGTGTGGTTAGGGCTACGGCTGTATTCATGCATACTTCTGTGCATGTAGACTTTAGTAACCAAGTGCATGGTACATGCATGGTTTGCTTTAGCTGTGAGAACTGGGTAGACAACACATGGATGATTGTCAAGTAAGTGCAAAATGGTCAGTAGCCATGGTTACAGTTTATTTATGCTAGTTTGACTTGTTTTTTAACTCTCCGCTTCCCTTGTGCCAAAGGCCACATCATACACACTACAGTATGAGTCACAGCGTGTCTCCTTGTACCTCCGTGATGTAACCGCTCCAAACTACCCATAGTTCAAGCCTCACACTACAAATTACCAGCACATCTATGGAACATAACGGCCCCAGCCATCAAACTTCCTTTCACTTTCACAGCTTCAGGGTAATTTTACCTTCTGTGGCAGTAAGTTATTTGGCCTGATGATGTAGCTATTTAAACTATCGGCGCTATATCTGATCTTGAGGGGAATAAAGTCAGGGGATGTTAGATGGAAACTCTGTTTTTCCCCTCAGGGCTATTTCTTCATTTCAAAATTGAAGTCTTGGTGAAGGCGTTATGTTGCTGTGGAGACTGGTTTCATTCAATTCATTCTTTCTCTCATGGTGTGCATTTGTGCATCTCGGAATACATGGCGTTTAAGTGCTTGGGTATTGATATGTTCTACTTCTGCACAGCACCAGGCACTCATGTTCTAAGTGTAAAAAGCCTCACATATTCTCCCTGTGTCCAAAGAAGAATGAAACAGGCAGTATGTGTCATTGAAGTACAACATGCTTTAATTTCATACACTTAGATAGTAGTCGCCCATTTACCACAAATCACATCTACTAACCGATTTCCAAACCATGTTTCTGTATTAGAGAAATTTTAATGCATGTTCTAACTTTCCAAGCTTCCTGGAACAGTAGAAAAAATAATCCAGGAATCTAAAACTGTATAGTATACTTTTGGAACTTGTCAGCGAATATCTGACTTATACATGATCTGTAATTCTATTCTCCAGAAAATTTGATTATTCAGCATGTTTCATTGCAGTAGTTTATCTGACATTTATTCATCCAAGACTTTGTTGTTACCTCCTTCAGTGTTGGAAAAAAGTGAATTCAAGGACGAGCCCTTGCTGTTTCGTTTCTTCGCTGATGAGGAGATGGAGGGTTCCAACACCAAACACAAACCTATGAAGCACGACCTGAAAATAGTTGAGAACATCATCTCCAAGTCTCTCCTGGTGAGCGCTCACTTACGGTACTCTTTGATGGCTTATTGATTGATTAGCTCTCAGTCTGTCTAATATACTTGCCATAACTTACCCACAACTCAGAAACTCAGACAAACCAAAGGCACAGTAAATCATTAGGAAGCACACAGCTGTGAGAGGGAAAAGTCATAGCACTGCAAAAGTCCATTTTATACCCCAGTAAGCATTCTTTTCAGAGGAATGAGCAAATACTACCATGGCTGCTATCTGTCTGTACCAGTATCTGCTTCTGGTGTGTGTGTTTGTGCTCTGTGAAAATGTCTTGGTCTGCTGGCTTGGGATTTTGCTGATGGGAGACGTGGTGTGTTTTTTTTCTCCAGATAAGGCCCAGTGATGGAGGCTGCGGCTTTACCCTGGAAGAGAGGAACAGAGTCCCCATCATCAAGTCTGTAGAGAAGGGCTCCCCAGCTGAGGTGAGAATGCACACACACGTACAGCACATGCATGCACCACACATGTACTTTTTGTTTCGTGCTTTGAAGCTTCCACACAATGGATACAAAGAGGAAATCTCTGTTGGCATTTCTTCTCATTCATGATTTTGTTTTCCAGAAGTTATTCTGCAAAGCTGTGATGCCTTTATAGCAGGCGAGTCAGCAGAAGCCTTTTTAGTTAAAATGTGTTTCGATCATCAGTCATGAAAAATATAAATCTCTAACTGTTTGCCCCTAAACCAAACCTGCTTTATGGTGATGGACACTGATGCTTACATTAGAAGCATTTTCATCCAGAATTAGAGCGCATTGAAAGGCGCCATATTCTTGAGGTCTCCTTTGGTGTTTTGCTTTGATCTACTAGATGAATATGGGACAGAGGAACTTGAAGGCAAATGTCATCAATCTGAGCGCACGACCCATAATTCCCTCCAGACCTGAAGTAGCGGTGAATGCGCTTGGAAGGTCTGGATTGCATAGAGACTGCCTTTGTATCTGTTTGTTTTTAAATATTCAATCTGGGACAATGAAATCCACAACAGGATAAAGCTGTCTACTCTAGATAAAACTTATCTCATGTTGTCTCATAAGACTGGGAGTGTGTATGCTTTTCTTTGTGATGTATAGAAATCCTTTGGGAGTATTGGTGTTTTTGTACCAAAAAAAGTTGACTTGAAGCTAAAACCTAATGTTTGACTATATTTTCTATCATCTATTCTTTTCTCTTTTCCATAAAATTCTATTATAAGATGGCTGGCCTGGAGGTGGGGAAGAAGTTGTTTGCCATAAATGGAGACCTGGTGTTCCTCAGGCCTTTCTCTGAAGTGGAAGTTCTCCTCAGGCAGTGTTTCAACAGCAACGGACCCCTCAGGGTGCTGGTCAGCACCAAGCCAAGAGAGTAAGTCAGATCTTCATATCCACACGCATCCATGTGTGAATATTTGTAAAGGTACAACCAAAAAGTAGGTCATCTTGTATCATCTTGCCTACTCTCCCCGCTCTTGTCCCCAGGACAGTAAAGATCCCAGACTCGGCGGATGGGTTGGGTTTCCAGATTCGTGGCTTTGGTCCTTCTGTGGTCCATGCTGTTGGGAGAGGTAAGGGATCGCCGCCTCTACCATTTGAGCTGTCTGGCTTCGTCAGAAAAAGGCCTCCCTCACCTTTCTGTGGCACAGCTTGCAAGCAGCTGCCACACCATTCTGTGGGGGTGTGCGTGACTTGGCCACAAGAGTCCAATTTTCTCCGCTCGTTCTCTCCATGGGGCTCAGCTGGTTGGTTAATGGTGCTGCCAAAACTGAGAATTAGCTGGTTATCAGTCATTTTCCACATCACAATAATTCCCATGCACCTATTCACATTTTTCTTAGCGGTTCGGTACCTCGGTGTGATGGAGAAACACTCGGGATTTTATTATCCAGTCCCTCTTTTTCTCCAGCACACACAGCGTGTTTAGTAGCACTGCTATCAGGGCTGGCACAAGATAGGGTCCAATCCAAAAACAATCCATGGCCTTGTCTGGCTGTTCTCAGGGGAACTGAATCTTGTTTTGTTTTTTTCTCAAGCAATCTAAGTGGGATAGCAGGGTAGAAATTTGCTGGGTATGTGCTCGCATGCGTGTGACTGTGCTCCTGTGTGCGTGTGCGTGTGCGTGTGTGCATGTGTTGGCTTGATGATGTTTTTTGCCTGGGAGCCTGCTGTGTGTTTTTAAGTAGATGCTCTGATCCCCCGAGACAAAGCTAATGATGTAGGAGGTGTCTGATCCCTTGGATTGTCATAGCAGCTGCTGTGCCCTGGTGTCTGAGGTCAACGGGAGCAGGTAATACCAATTAGAGGCAGAGAAACTGAGAGACAGGGAACAGGTGAGACAAGGAGAGGTTTAAAAGGTTCATCATGAAATTAATTTTAGGTGAAATTCACCGGGTTCTCTGTTGGTGTTAAGCTGTCATTCCCGTGATGCTTTTACACTGCACTTCTTTGAAATCACTTTGCCAATTTGTCTTTTTTTTTTTTTTGTGAAAGGTTTGGGGTGCCACTTTTAGCCAGTCTAGCCAGATAAGATGGTGAACATGGTAAAGGATCAGCATGTTAATGTTTTGAGCTTACCTGTAGACTCTTGTTGTGTCCTTGTCGAGCAGTAGTAACTATGCCACTGGTGCTTTACCTATTCCAATTTGATGTATTCATTCCAGAAAAACATGCCATTTCTGCTGTAAATATTGAACACTTCACTTCCTGTTTACCAGAGGATTTTTCCTTAGAAAAAACTACCTGAGACAGGATGTGTAAACAGAGTTTACTATTATTGACTACTGCGTTAAATCAGTCTGTGATAGGAATGCAAAAATAGATGCTCTTGCATGAAGATCTGCAATAATATGAATGTTAGAGTAGTGTATCCTCTACCACACTTGTTTGTGTCCTTGCAGTCTGAACAGTCCCTTTCATAGTGGCCCTGTTGTTGTGTTGGTCTGTAGCCTGTTTTTCTGCTTTATCATTAAGTACAGTGGACCTGTCTGTTGATATACTTTCTTACTAAGACAGTTAAAGCAGTAGAGACACTACAGCTGAATTATTTCGTTCCTACAATACTTGGCGATAGGAATACAGATTCTGTATGTTGCCATGTGAGGTATGCATGGTGTGTGTTTAAGGAGCTCTAAAAACAAATGGGAGGAATATTTAGTCTACCATGCACTTCCTTCTGATAGCTGTAAACCTTGAAGTTCTCTTACGGTCTGAATCACATCCCTCAGAGAGGCCCTCGTCTACCCCAGATAAACAACTTCACTCCTCTCCACGCTCTCTCTCACACTCCTCCTGAGCTGCCAAAACAGGAAACAAAGTTGCAAATACAAAGACGAAAAAGGAATGTTGTTCAACCCAAATTTGTGTACAGGATGTGGAAGATGTGACAGTTATTTTTTGGGATGTGCTGGTGTTTGTTTTGTCCTGATTCAGCTTTCCCCAGCAGTCGTT
Source organism: Lateolabrax maculatus (assembly GCA_031216445.1). Classification (NCBI taxonomy): domain Eukaryota; kingdom Metazoa; phylum Chordata; class Actinopteri; order Acropomatiformes; family Lateolabracidae; genus Lateolabrax; species Lateolabrax maculatus. The sequence continues at coordinate 10,185,003 of CM062210.1, forward strand.
GCCCTTGATGCCTCTGCCTTCTCTTTGCTTGTCTGTCTCACGCCAGGCACAGTGGCAGCCGTCGCCGGTCTCCACCCAGGCCAGTGCATCATCAAGGTGAATGGCATCAATGTAAGCAAGGAGAGCCATGCCAGCGTCATCGCTCATGTCACTGCGTGCAGGAAGTACCGACGACCCACACAGGTGAGACGGGAGGAGAAGAAGGGAAAGGAAAAAGGGGAATAAACTGCAGTATAAACACAACTACACACTGGAGTACCGAATATTTATGGTATCATATGTTTTTACAATGAAAATGAAAATAACCCTTCTGTGTGAGCAGCGCTGTGAAGAAATAGTCCCCTTGCAAAAGATGAATTCGTTTCTGCACGGATTTGGAGGTCACACTTTCATTTCCCATGACCTCACTGGTAGAAAGTTAAGAACATTTAAATTGTATGTTGATTGATCTGAAGTGTGGCAGATCGCAAAAGAGAAAAAGGCACGAAAAGAGCAGAAAAGAGGGGAAAAAACATAGCAGACAGACCTCCTAGCTCCCGTTTACCTTCATATCTCTCTCCCTGATTCCGTCTTTACTTCTCTTGGGTCATTACGCAGAAATAATAGTAGTTTTGGCTCCTCCAGCGCTGACCCCTGGCTCACAGTGGTGGGCTTGCTGTGGGAGACTGGCAGGCAGCAGAGGGAGGTGGGAAAAGATGTGGGGGTGGCTGGGGCTCAGTGCTGGTGAGATGCCTGGAGGGAGGGAGGAGTAAGATGGAGAAAAAGGAGGATAAGCCAGCCAGGTTTTTTTGGTTGACAGCAGACAAGTGTAGGGGGAGAGAACAAGCTCAGTCCACCTGTTGAAAGTGGAAAAATTGTGTGAAAAGAAAAACCCACGGGTGTGTGTATTGTGTGAGTTAGTTAGTGTGTTGCTATAATTGTGTCCCGTCAGGACCTCAGGCTTAATAATGCACTTCAGGGTTCCAACACTACTGGTGATCTGGTTTAGATCAAGTATGGACACAGAGGATCCGCCCTCTCTTTCTCTGTCTCTTTATGTGTGTGTGTGTGTGTGTGTGTGTGTGTGTGTGCGCGCACTCTAGAAGACCACAGACCAGTATGCAGGCACAGCATGTAGCCGTGGCTAAAAATCCACTGTGGGCTTGGGTGCGGAGAGGAGAGAACAGACACAGACACACACACACAGGGTTGTGTGGCACGCTAGAATTGTTTAATGAGATTGGCATGGGTTTGCTTTTGCGGTCTCACCAAGCACCACGTTCCCATATGTTTGTGAAGGCTTTTCACTGCATGCTCTGCCAACCCGACTGTGACGCTAGACACTATATCTGGGCAGAATCAACTAAACATGCTGCATGCAACCCAAACCTCAGCTTGTGTGCGCGCACACACATACACACACACACACACTAGAATTCTCTCTATTCAGAGTTTAATTTTTTTCTCATCTCCCATCTTTCTAGCAGTAGAAATGCCACCTGTTAACCAGGGGTGAGAATGGTGGAATAAGAGTGATACTACAATAGACTAATTTATGTTGACAGTTGTGTGCATGTGTGACTGTACTGGTTCCAGTCAATTTAACTGTAAGAGTTTTTCAGTTCAAAGCAAAATCTAAACTTTTGATAGAGGTAAAGCATCCTGTTTCAATCATTTGATTTTTTTTATGATGCAAAAACATTTTCATAAAACTTCTTAATTCATTTTTTTATTGTAATCCTATGCAGCAAGATACCATTAAGTGGGTGTACAACAACAGTGAGAGCGCCCAGGAGGACAACCAGAAAACTAACCAGAAACCAACCCCCGAGGAGAACGGAGATGGCTTTGAGTGTAAAGTAGAAGGTGACCAGACACACATTCACACATTCACAAGAAACTACACGAGAGTTACCCATCTGGGAAAAGAAAATCCGCTCAAGGTGTCTGTGGATGTGATACAGGCTTGTTCGCGGGAACACAAGCCTGTCGCCCCTTTCCAGTTAGCAAGTCAGAGTTCCAAACAGGCTCATCTGGAGTGTGTTAGTCTGAAAACAGCCAACACTTCTGGCTCATCAAGTGTTAATTCTCCCCCTGTGATTTATGGATCCCAGTGAGAGCGTAAAACAGGAAAGCTATTCCCTTCATAGCAAACAGCTCCAGAGCAGGATTTATTGTCGTATTAATTCATCGCTTTAGAAAAGGGCCAGTTAACTTAATGCTCTTGGAATTGCTCATCATTTTCAGAGGTTGAAGGAGGAAATCCATGTGTAGAGGATCTTCCTCTGAAATGAACTGCAGATTTTGTGGTCTGAGGCCTCCTACAGTGCCGAGTGTGTGATGATGAAAACACTTTGTGTGGTGAAGATCGGGATCATTTGTGTTTATCACAGAACGTGATCAGTACATAATAAATGTGATTTGTGCATGTGTGCTGTCATATTTGTGTGCAAGTCACCGGAGATCTGTCTCACCACTGTCTCTTTGTTCTACTGTCTTTCTACAATCTCAGAGGTGATGGACAAATTCAACACTATAGCCATCATCGACGGCAAGAAGGACCATGTAAGTCTGACAGTAGACAACGTCCACCTGGAGTACGGAGTGATGTATGAGTATGACAGCACCGCCGGCATCAAGTGTCACGTGCTGGAAAAGATGGTTGAACCCAAGGGATTCTTCAGCCTCACTGCTAAGGTATTCTGTCCGTACATTTCTAATGATATATTGTCACATTTATCTTGATAACAATAAATGTAAGTGTCATCAGTACATTACCGTTCCTTTCCGATCCTGGATTCATTTTTATGTGATGATTGTAAAAATATTAAAATTCTAGACATCTGAACTGGACTGATTTGGCTGATTGATTTGTTTAAAATCCATTTAGATGTTGGTTTAATTATGTGGGATTCAGAATATTTATTTTTTTACCAACTAGGCCCCAGGTTAATTGAATTGTTTGGTAATGTTCATAATCAAACACAAAATATTTGCACTTTTACCTGTATTTGATTCACTCTCTTGTATAGGGGCCCTGTGTCAAAATCCAGTTTTAATATCTTTATTATTTCAGTTGATATTATGATTAAATGGAGCATATTTCTCTCCAGATTTGTGTTACATTCACATGTATATTATCAGAAGAGTACAGGCTGGTTTTTGGGGCTCTGTGCAAAATATGATAAAGCTGCCATGTGCTGTTTGCACTGTATATGATGGGTACTTAAACTCAACAGGATACATACACACTTCGCAGAAAAGGGGGAGGAAGACGGGGGTCAATAGAGGCCCACAGCTCATATTTGCCCCTGTTGGCCCCTAGTAGTTAATCCGGCCCTGTCTAGCCCTAGTGGAATGTCCTGTTCAACTAATGGCAATTACTTTATCAGAATTTATGAAGCAAAGATTTAGTTGTTTAAGCTCTGTGGATAACAGAGAGAGAAGGAGACAGGGAAAGTTTTACCTTTTAGGTGCTGAATAGTGCTGTTGGTCTTAATCACCTCAGAGCTGAGCGTCACTTGTTGAGGTAGAACCATAACGGATGCTCACCAGTCTACATAGTAGCAGTGCTGAACTCAGAAATGATTATGACAAGTCATCATTTTTCTTTATATATTTTTGCTGTTTGTCTGGAAGTGAAATCTTAGTAGAATTTGTAATCAGTCGGATTCTGATTCTTCAAAAGAACTTCGTCATGGCATTTTTTCCTCAAGTTTGAAATGACGCACAATGTAATTTGTTATATTTGAATGGATCAGTCCAGAGAGATACAGCTAACAGCTCTCCTGCTGTGTCGATTGCGGGGCCTGATGCTAGTTAAAACTGACAGCTTTATTTTAGTCATCTTAGTTCCCAGCTGTGTTAAGTGCATGCTTTTTACATCCCAGCAGTGATGTTCACAGAGTGATCATTATTGATTTAAAGTACATGGAGGAAAGAAGATTCACTCAGACATGGATGCACACAGTCTGGTGTGGAAAATAAAAAGCAGTTTGCAGCATCTTTCTGCCATATTCCATGATGAAAAACATCTCTCTTGTTCGTGGTAAATTAGCCAAGATCACAAGTTTGGTTTATGTCTTAAACTGATCTGGATTTACAGGCTTTGTGTTCTAAAGTCCTCTAAAGCACTATCTTAAATGAAACCTAATGACAGGCACAAAAACAAAACTTGCCATATCCCCTCCGACTATAGGTAGTTTCCCATTCCTCCAAAGTGAAAGTAATTTTAGTATTATTATAAACATCTGCCCCAGCAGTCCATGATGTCCTCAGAGATCTGTGTGATGTTGAATTTTAATATTGCTAACGCTGTCGGGGCATATGAGTTTTCTTGTGCTTCAGTCTCTTCCTCGCTTTCCTCTCGTGCTTTCCTCTCAACTCCACTGGGCATCTCATTAAGACGGCTTAGAGATTTGTGTCTCTCTTCCTCCTCATATCTAATCTCTGATCTGTCAGACTCAAGTCAGAGAGCTACATACGTACAGCATATGCATCACAAACTGGGTTTATCTCCATGGATTTATGAATAGCACATGGAAATTGTAGCCATCTGAATTAGAATGCCCATGAAATACTGCAGAGGAATCAGCCCTCCAGACAAATTGTATTTTGTTTTCCAAAGAAAAAGAGCTCGGTCATTCATTTACATCCCATTTCGCTGTTCCAAAGGGGATTTTAGAAGCATTTGCGTATCAGTTAATCATCCCTGCCTTTGTTTGCCCTTTCTCTGACCAGATCCTGGAGGCGCTGGCGCGTAATGATGACACGCTGGTGCAGATGTGCAGCAGATTGAGTTTCAGCTGTGATGTGATCCCTGAGGAGCTGCAGGTACGCTTCAGTGCTATGTGTGGTGAGAGGGTGGAGCACATCAACCGGCGTATCACCAACTACAGAAAGGTAACTATCCTGTGCTGCTCTGACAAACGAAGAGGCCCTTCATCAGTCTCTCTGCTCTGGGTGATATTTCTCTCCACCATAAACTGCATATGTATATTTATACACAGCTTCTCTGAATCTCCGTAGATTGACAATAATAGAAACAGGATGCAGATGGTGTAGAAATTCCACTTTAACCACTTTAACATAGTTTTTTGCTGTGGTTCCACACTGTGGTTTTCGTCCTTAAAGGGTGGAAACCAGTTCAACGTAGATGCACTTTGATAGACCTTTTTATAGCGACCTCCGCTGCACACTGGCTGTGATTGAAAATAATCCCCTATACAGTATATGTAAAAAGGACTCAGGCAAGTGAGGAAAACATACCAAACGTGTACTGAAAGACATAGATGTCCTTGATGGATGTTTTCTAGCTGCACTGACAGCAACATGTCAGAGTGCATCAAGCCAATGATGCACTACAAACAAGATGAACACAAGTGTCAGTGTGAAGGCTGCTGTGCTAAAATGTAATCAGTTCTCACTGACCTGAGAGTGAAAAATAAATATTTAGCCAATATGTCACTGACTTGCAAACTTGTCATCGACTATGTGAGTATGTTTGGAATATGTAGTATTATCTCTTTGTTTTAATTAGGTTACAGCTGTTTGTTGACAGAGCCAAAGTATTTTCATCAGTTTTCATTCACATCTGTAAGCATGTGTCTATAGGGCAAACATCCCAATGCGTGCAAGTGTGCGTGAGAGGGTAAAAAGGAAAAGATCTGACTCAACATTAGAGTGGGCCTTGGATTAATTACCAGTCACTTATAAATAGCCCTGCACAGCCACAGCCAGGACTTTTGTTGTGTAAGATCCCCTTCTGCACTGAAGCATTCCTTCTCAGACCCCTAGAGAGAAAGGAGGGGAGCGAAAGTAGAAGAATGAGAAACGGAGTAAGAAATGAGAGAGATGAAGGACGAAAGGGAGGAACTGACATGAAGAGGCAAAAAGACAGAACAGAGAGTGATATAAGGAGAGATGCTAACCTGAGGGCTGGAAATAAAACCTCTAGAGACAGACAAGAGATGTGGTGAGACTCTTCGGTCTCAAGAGAAGGTCAGCTCATGGTCCATCTGGAGCATATCATCTCGCTTGGAGCGGCAGCTTCATACTCCAGCTATCTCAAATAATCGAGAGGACATGTTTGCTTGAAGTTCCTTAGTTGACATATACATTATGTTATGCTTATGCTGCTCGACAGCCCAATTTGCTAAAAACTGATCCGATGGCTTATAGCATCGGCTGTGTAACATCCAAGACAGGATGCAGGCCCTGTGATGGAGGGTTCAAGGAAAGTGCAACCAAATGTTGCAAAGAAAAAAATATGCTTGTGATATTCTGTATCAGCTCTATAGGATCCAAGCAGTCCTTCAGGCTCCCTGTGTATTGTGTTTTACATGGAGATGTTATCTCGTAGAACATTAAGGAAGTTTCCTTGCACAGCGGGGTTGGGTGGAGCTCCTATTTTCTTCCTATAAAAGTTCCATAGCAGTGTGCCACGCATGAGGATATTTTCACTCGTTTAACAGCGTAAACAGGATCCATGTACTGTAAACTTATCTGTAAAAATCTTTATTTTATTTGATCATTTTCAGTGCAAAGTGTGTTTGATATTACTGAGATATACAGTATAAATAAAACCACAGTTCCTCTACAACAAATTCAAAACATGAACTTTCATTCTGGAGGATGTTGGAGTAACAAATCAAATCACAAAAAACAATACATAATTTCAGCATATAATCTTACAACATGATGATATGATCTGCTATACACCAGTTCAGTTCAATTCACAACAATTTAAATGATGAATGATCATGTTGGGGTCTGGAGTTCTTCACATATGTGAACAAAGATGATGTTATGTGTCTGTTTTGGCTCTTTGATTTGGGCTAAATATTTGAGCTGCCACATAAAAAAGGAGGAATGTAGAAAAAAGGCAGTAATGGGTGTTTATACTTTTCTTCTAGCACCAGCTGTTCTATATGTAAAACAAACCAGTTCATTTAGTTGACAGATATTCTGTAGTGTGCTTCACATGGAGCCTTTTATTTTTGTGCTGGTGAGGTACACAGGCTATTGAAGCCTGCCTGTTCTAAAATTCTCATTTCAATTCCTATTCCCCACCTCTGATTACTATTGATTATAAACCTACCAGCCAATAGAATCATAGGATGGCATTCCCTGCAGTGATTGCCATTGTAGTGCAATATCTTTACTCATATTTCTCACAAATTATCTTTTCACTTTACCAACCACATTAAAGAAAACATATAAACATGTTTTATCTCTAAACCATCCATATCTCTCTATTTCTGCTCTACAACAGTTTGCTCGGGTACTGAAGAACAGAGCGTGGCCCACCTTTAAGCAGGCTAAGGCCAAGGTGTCCCCCCTCCATAGCAGCGACTTCTGCCCTACAAACTGTCATATCAATGTGATGGAGGTGTCCTACCCAAAGACCACCACCTCTCTGGGTAGTGCCTTTGGCGTGCAGCTGGACAACAGGAAGAACACGCTGGAGAAGGGAGGACGCAGCAGTGCTGAGCAGGGTGAGTAAGGCTCGGGAGCATGCAAAGCACCTGCACAGTGGAATAATGATGACATCTTCATCTGAATCTGCTTTGATATTTCGGGCTTTTTACTTGTGCTCTTTTTTTTGGCATGTTTGTGTTTCCTCAGGTAAGCTAAGCCCCATGGTTAATGTCCAGCATACTATCACCACTATGGCCGCACCATCAGGTCATAGCCTGGGCAGGACAGAGGGTCACGGCCTTCGCTTCCTGCTCCGAGAGGAAGACCTGCTCACCCTGGATGCTTACCAGAAACTCCTCTACAAACTCACCACTGTTGTCAAGGAGATGGAGATGCATGGTGCCCATATTCATGAGTGAGTGGCTATATGTACATACAGTACTTACAATATACAACATCTGTACCTGCACAGTCACATGAATGTAGAGATTCAAGTGGTCAAATTTGCAAACATAAACTGGCGAGTAATACATGTTAACTTGTTTCTCATATGCACAACCCCCTGCAAATCGTTCTCATGTGAGACAGTGTTATGTTTCACTAAATGGGCTTAAGTTTGATATGATTCTATTCCAACACATTCCACGCAAATTGCAAAATAAAGGGTGAAATTGATATTTTTTTAGAAAAACACTTTAAATCACGTTTTGTTTATGATGCAAAGAGATACCCTCCCACTGACTCTATTAAACTTGATTTGATATGTCCTTAGAAACCAGATTGCTTCATATAACAAGCTGTAACTTTAGCAGCCTGCTTGGTCAATGTGCTGCATCTGGCACTGGGCAGGCATACATTTTGGTCATTACTCTAGCACCTGTGTGTGTGTGGGTGTGTGTCTGTGTGTGTGTGTGCTGTGTGTGAGAAGGAAACAGAAGGAAGAAGAAAAACTGAAACGTCAAGTCAGTTTGGTGGTTTTTTTTCTACCATATGTCAGCACAATTTATGCGCAAAGGTATGCTCATGCTTCATTTATGCTCAGGATTTTAAACCTGATATTGTTTGTGTGGGTTAGATCAGTGTTTCCTGGCTGGCCACTCTGAGTTCACCATGGTCGCCGGGTTCATTGTTTGGAGGCGCACGAGGCTACAGAAAGGAAATGGGAAACACTGCTCCAGTTTTACCTCCCCCACCCTCAAGCAGGAAATACAATCTCAATGAAGTAGAGGGTGTGTCATTAGGCCAGGTGCCCTCTGGAAATGCCATTTACCAACAATGGACCACTGATGTATGTAGATGGAGAAACACACCAACACACATACACACACTTACTTGTACATCACCAATGTGTGTAAAACCTCTAAAATGATCATAGTACTTCTTTCTAAATCAGAAACATTACTCTTACAGGTTTCCCCAGCAGTAGTTGGTAATTATTGGTGGGCAGATAAATGATGACAATGATACGATGTATGTGTTATGTCTCCTCCGCTAAGGCAGCAGCATTCAGAGAGTGATATTAAAAGTCTCTAGATGGAGGGGAGCTGTCAACGAGCCGTGGTAATAATAAGTCGAGTCCACAGCAGGGCTCTTAATGACTGAGTCTGGACAAATTTTGTCATGCTCCTGTCAGCGCCAATTAGTGTAGTCGGATCATCGCGCATTGAAATGGCCCAAGACGCAGCTAGTGAAGGGACAATGACCTTTACCATCCGCTATCTGTTTAAACTTCAGGACTTCAGGAGCTTGTTAAGGCTGAGGTGTGTGGGTGGGTGTTTTACAGCAGTGGAACTAATATGACCTGTGTTGCGAGGACTTGCAGTCTAGGTGCATTGCTCTGGTTCAGTGGGTGTTGTTCAACCCTCCTGAGCGCTTCAGTTCATTCATTTTTATATTAACCTGTTCATTGACTGGCCTAGGGTCACACACACCCTACACTTTCACTCCTAGGTCTACTGGTTTTGTCTAAGTGTCTCTTTCATTTCATCTTGCTTTCGACACACAAACGCAACCCCCACCCCGCTCCCAACCGAAAGTCAAGAAAGGAAGTCTACAGTACATTCATCGGAGATTAGAAATATCCTCAAGTAATTTAGGAAAAGAAAACAACTGGACATAGAATGATGTTACATAATTTTCTTGGCTGATCCTAGAGGAATCCATTTTGAGGCGGCGACCTGTGAACTTTTCTCTCAGGGCCACAGAAGAGGGGTCACAGCTGTGCGAGGACGTGCCCCATGTGCGTGCGTTTTATCAGGAACTCCCCCCTTCCTGGATCAAATACCCACCCTCCCCACTTTCCTCCTCCATTTTCACATATGTCGCCTATTCTGTGCACATCATTAATCGCGCCCTGACTGGCAGCTGTTTCAAAGCTATAGGGCCCTCTGACGTATTTACCTCAGTATGGATCAAAGTATGCAAATGTCTCTATCTATCATGAAACTGCCTGATGTGGAACTTTGTAATGCAGATGCAATGAAGGCGAGTGATGCCTAATGGTTTAATGTGTCGGAGTGGGTTAAAGAGCTTCCTGTGAGAGATTAAGAGATCTTTCTGATTGCTCGCGATAAGCACTGGTGTACTTTGGCTTGCTCTCGTTCTCTGGCTTTCAGTCTTTTCCCTTCTTTCTCTCTCCGTTGAAGCCCGTTCTCTGATCCGGTCATTGTTATTCTCCCTTGCTCCCTCCGATAGTTTGCGCCCCAAAGGCCCCCAAACTGCGCCCACTTCTTTATTAACCGATAGCCAATCACAGAGGCAGGAGGGCTTCTCCATGGCGATGGAATGCCACTCTGCTTTGGAGGGGCATTGTGGTGGCTCCTGGAGTGGACCATAATGAGGGCATCTCTGTGGCCTAGTCAGCCCGTGAATGGGAATGAAAGGGGGTCAATGGTGAGAGGGGACTGGGGGGAAAAGGAGAGGTGTTTAAAATCATAAAGAGGTATAAAAATCTGAGATGCATTTGGGTAGCACGAGGGAGACAGGTTGTTTATTTCACAAAGTTCTGGCCTGAAGCAGCTCCCTCCCCCTCTGCCTCCACTTTGAAATGTCCTTAAGGCCAATGTTATGATACAATGGAAAATGTAAGCGGACACAAATTAAAATACAGGCTGAAATGTAAACAGACATCGCGTGTCAGAGTGTGTGCGTGGGGAGAGATCAAAAAAAGTCCAAGCCCAGCGTTTATTGGAATATGGCTTTAAATGCCACCATGTGTTGCTGCAACTGTGAAAATATCCCGGTCAGCCTCTTCCTGCTCTTCTGATAGGCGTCAGATACAATACAGGCCAGTGGTAACAGTGAGACGGGGAGCTGATCTTTGCAGTGCAGTTGCAGCGTGTTGACACAGCTGTACCCTGCTACACGTTTGAACCTATTAATATGATGGTCAGGATCCCATCTGAAGCTGTTGTGCGGAAGCCAAGCACAAACAGATTGGGGTTTTGTTAGGCCCACTCAGTCAGCTGTTGGAGCCCGCACTTGAGCCCACGCACACGTACAGTATGAACATACTGTATAAACTGTATGTACAATTCAATATGTACTAACTATCCTGCTGTTCCAAGTGTTATTTTTGAGTTTTAAGGAATGCCTCCTTCCTTTCTTGCTTCCGTTTTCTCCTACCTCCCTTTTTACTCTCCGTCAGCCTCTTATCCTCCATCACCCACCCTCCCGCGTCAGAGGCGAGGACCCCAGAGAGCTACATATCGGCAGAAAGTGAGGGGGAGAAGGGGGAGCGGAACGGGAAGAAAGTGTGTTTTAACGTGGCAGGGGACGAGCAGGAGGACTCCGGACACGACACAATCAGCAACAGAGACTCCTACAGGTAAAACTGAAGAGAAATGTGGTGACATAAGACATATAGCACCTTTTCCATACAATATTTACATACAATACAACATACATACAACACATAACATGACATAACAATACTTATACAATACCATATCATACTATAGAATAGCATACCATTTTGTGGTAACTGTTGAAAGTACAGTGATGAACACTTGATGTATAATAGATATTTTATATTAAGTAATATTTTTTTTCTGTATTGTGTATCTCCCTGTTTCTTCTCAGTGACTGTAATAGCAACAGAAACTCCATTGCCTCCTTCACCAGTATCTGCAGCAGCCACTGTAGCTCCTACGTTCACAGTGATGAGATGGACTCCGGTACGCAACTGCAGCACAACCCAAGCATTACTCTCTGTCACACATCACATAGAACTTATCATAACACACAACTCATTTGGCAGACAGAAATAATATAATTTAATTCACTGTATAACTATACATCTACATATATATATAGTCATACTCAGTACACTGTGATCATGTGACAATAAGAAATAAAGTGTCCGAGTGTCATAATCCATCAACACAATAATTTACAACGTTGCAAAATAGTCCCATAAATGACGGGTCATGATTACAATCTAACTGCATGATTATACCTCGTAGAAGAGAACAAAAAAAGCCTGAAGTTGAATCTAATTGGATATGACAGCCGTTTGGCCACACGTCTCAGCTGGATTCGTCATTAACATCTTACACAGCTGTGTATCCTGTCAAACATCCTTTCCCTCTGTCTCTTAGGATGTCTCTGTCACACACACACACACACACACACACACACAGCCATACAGACACATTGCAGCTATATGTGATATCAGATATTGCCTCTTTTTCTTTGTCACATTTGAAAGAAATGTCTGTTTTTGGTTTGATGCAGTAAGAAAACACACATGCATGCGTTTAATAAAGTACTTCAGTGGACTGATGCTGACAAGTTGTAACCACACCTCTGCAGGGGATGAGATGCCCTCCAGTGTGTGGCTGTCCCATGATAAGCAGAAGAAACTTCACAGCTTTCTGGAACATCTGTTTAGCCAGGTGGGTCAGCTAAACATCTGTACAGATGTGTGTGTATGTGTGATTGATGTGACTTATTAGTGGAAAGCCTAAGAAATTAACTTTTTTTTTTTTGTTCACTATTTAAGATTTTTAAAATATGTTCTTGTCCCTGAACATATCATAAATCCAGTTTCTTTTGCAGATAAACATTCTTTTGAATGTTATATATTTTATCAATCCATAAAGGAATACATTTGACTTTTTTGTTATCTTGTTTAAGTGAAAGGTCAATTATTGTGTTGTCTAATAGTATTGTGTGATAGATTGCAAATGTCTCTGATTTGATTGGTCTTTTACCCACACACAAGATGTATCAGCCCAATTAAAAATGCACAACAGCATCATTATTCAACTTTGATTTTCAAACACAAAACAATGATCGTATTTCATGTGCAACTTAATTCTTTTGAATGTCAAATATTTATTTCGTCTTTTGTGTAAGGAGAAAAGGATTTGTGTATCAGGAAGGGAAAATCGTGAAAGCCTTAAGCTGACCCATGACCTTTCTGAGACCTTTGAGGCAAAGGTTGACCATATCTGGTTACACATATACACACTCTAGGACGCACGCACATGCACACACCATCCACGAGAAGGTTTATGAGGATGTCTCCATCGGCAATGGAAAGGCAGAAACTATGCTTTGCTGTCTCTGCACTTTTGGGCTGCTTCCTGTCATTTGTTTTATTGTAGAGCAGTTTCCCCAGCTTTGTTTACATACTGCAGAGCAAATTGTATTCATTGGGACCCTGTGGGATTGTGTGTGAGAGTGTGTGTGTGTGTTAAAGAGAGAGAGAGCGAGAGAAGCAGGTGTTGGTTATGTTTGGGCAGCAGTTTTTGCTTCCCCCCACATACTTTCAATCTTGGCTTAGTGGGAAACTGTATCATGTAAGTGCACCGACTTGACCCCTGTGCTTTCTTCAGGTGGACTCAATCACCAGCGTGCTGAAAGGAGCAGTGGTGGCTCGGGCGTTCGAGCAGACCAAGTGCTTCACACCTGGAAGAGGATTACAAGGTAAAACACCAGGACTGTGATGTGCTCTTGACTCTCCCTTGGCATCTTTTATTACATCCCGTTATACAGTGCATCGAGTAGTTACACCACGGGAGCACGAAATGTGAACGTTATTCTTTCAGTATCAAAAATATAGATTCTTTCTCTTTCATTTTCCTCGCAAAATATCTCACTCTCCTACTGCCGCAGTATATGGGTTTCCTGTGAGGAATGTTTGTTTTTGGTGGTGTAGTTCTGCTTCCTGGGCCTTGCTGGGCTGCACAGTGGGCCTGAGAGAAGAAAGATAATGTTGGAGAAACTCCCGAGACCAACCAGCGCCAACACTGAGAGGAAACAGAGCACTCGCTGAAAATGTCACAGCCGCCTGTGCATAGGGGCCACAACTTGCTGTTGTGTTATTTGTGTGTGTGTGTGTGTGTGTGTGTGTGTGTGTGTGTGTGCGCGCGCACGGATGTGATTGTAGAGATATGGGGAAAGTATTGTAGGTGGATTCCAGCTCATAAAAGCTGATTCTGTTTTCTCCTCTCTCCATTCTTCCCTCGTGTCTTTTCCCCTTCAGCTATCCCACTGCCCTTCACTCACTTGAAACAGCACCACTTAGTTGCATACTCATCTCCACTTTACGGTTATTGTAGTGCTACTTACCAGTCAATGGAAAATGTGACCCTGGAACAGCTCTTGTGCTTGTCTGTTATCTGATCAGTTTGTTTTTACTATGTGTGTATTTGCCACCTAACCTCATCTTGACCTTGGTGTTTAACCACACAGTCTATTGTTACATTTTATCTATTAGGAAAATGTAGGAAATGTTGCTGGAAGGGGCTAAATTTATCCTTATCATTTCCCATAAATATAATCTAGTTTACAGGGCCCTTTCATGATCTGTGGAACTTTTCCGATGACTCGGCCAATTATGAAGATTAAATAGAAGAGAACTACACTCAAAAGCAACAATTGCTCTCTTTCTTCTTTTGAAAAGTGGCGCAAGCATGGTTCCCAGACTTTGCGAAAATGATAACTACATGTTTTGTATCTTTGTAGTCTGTATTGTACTACGCAAGGCTTTAATAAGCTCTATAAAAAAGTTTGCTTATTTGATGTCCTTGAATGTGACTTTAATGGAGTGTGATGAGCACTAAAAGCTAAAGAGCAGATTACCCAGTTATTCTGTATGTTTTGATAAGTGAAGCTTCCAAACACCCCGACCCATTTGGCACAAAGACTCCCCTCTCATCTCAGGCTGTCTTCAAGTGAGTGCAGATATGCTTGAAGTGAAAATAGGTCTGCTTGTGTTCTGGGTGTTTATGTGTGTGTGTGTGTGTGTGTGTGTGTGTGTTTGTATTCATAAATGTCCTCAGGAGGGATGTGGAGGCCTTGATCAGAGCTGATCCATCTCCACTCCAGTAATGTGTGTGGTTGATAACAGAGCAAATAGGATTATCTAACAAGTGGAGCATTCCTGCATCTGATCTCTCACTCTCTCCATCGCCCTCAGACACACACACACACACACACACAAACACACACACTCCAAACCCCCTTGAAGCCTCTGTTAAACAGCCAGCCTTCTATCATAGATCTCCATTTTCATCTCCAAAGTAAACTTCATTACAAGCCTTTCTGTGTAGTTTTAAGAGGGGTTACACCAGATTGACAGACTTTTACACTCATGTTTTGCCACTGTGAAAACCAGGACGATATATTGTAGACGGTCTAAAATTGGTGGTCTGTGGGATACACTAATAAAATAGGAGGAATATTGCTTGGTTCTGGGTATATCTGACCTATAATTTGTATCATTTCAATTAGACAGATAGAGAGAGAGAAAGAGAAGAAGACCAATGTGAAAAAAAAACAGATGAAGAGAATAACAAAGGAAAGACAGATGCAGATTGTAATAATTTAATGGCATCTGTCGTCTGTTTTGATGATCATTTTTGCTGAAATATTTTGTTGACTTAATAACTAACCTCCTAAATGATTTAATTGTGTTGTACTTTGAAAGAGTTTGATGTGCTCTAACTGCTTTAGCAAAGTAACAGAAGTTTTATGATGCCAATAAACATCTGAGAATAGTGTTGACTTGAGAGACAGGGAGAAAGAGCTTGAGAAGAGAGAGATAAGAAGAAGATGGAAATGCAAGAGGTGGACAAAGGCAATTTGTCATATAAATCCCCTTTCTTCCTATGAAGAATTTGCCTCACAGTTGATACACTTTCATAAGGCCTAATTCTCTGTGTATGTCTGCGTGTGTTTCTGTCAGAGTTTCAGCAGGAGATGGAGCCCAAGGTGAACTGCACCAAAAAGTTGCGTCTCCATGTCAAGCAGGATCCCTGGAACCTTCCCAGCAGTGTTCAGACCCTCACACAAACCATCGCTAAATATGTTGAGGGTCAGTGTGTACCTAAACTTTTCCAAACATGGTTAACACACACACACACACATATACACATACTGTTCTTAAATTTGAGACCAAAGATTTGTGGCAGTCACATACAGTATTTATAATGAAAAGGCATGCCAGGCTTGGGAGGTAATGTACATTAAATTGACCAATGCGTAAGAGTGCCTCATCATATTTATTAGATGCAGTAATAGCCCCAGTTACAGTTGTGTGGCTACAGGCACTCCTAGACTGCTCTCTTTAAACTTTTAAACCTAAAACCGTCCCGGGATACATAAATTGCAGCTACAGAGTTGGAGCTGAAAACTAGCAAGTTATAAAAAAATCGAAGCTGCGCTCTGAGATTTGTTTTTTATCTGGATAGGGAGTTCAGCCTCATTTATTCCCAACGGGAGTGTGTGGTTTTGTGTTTTTTGGCACACAGGTTGTACACGCAGGCACATATAGGCATATATGTACATACAGACACACCCCAGGCAAACACACTGAGATTACAAACAGTCCAGAGTGAAGGCCAGCCACATGACACTCCTGGGAAAGGTGAGCTGGCGGTCACAACTGAGAGAGTACAAATAAGCACAGTTAATATTAATGTGCAGCTTGGCCTGAGAACACTACTTTTTTTTTTTTTTCCTATACCTCTCCCCATGATGGCTTTTTCATGCAGTGCAGCATCCTGCCAAGCTTCCTGCAGCTCTGATATGACTATAAACAAATACGGATTTATGTTATTATCTTTGCCTGTGGCTGGTTTTTATGATGCTGTGTTTTATTTTTTTTCTCGTATGTGAAGATAAACAGCTGTGGAGCTGGGATGGACCAGAAGAATTATACAGCATCGTCCTATTTATGACTTTAAGGGGTTGAGTTTATATTATAGGTCATACTACTGCAGTCAAGGAGCTCTTTGGGATTGATATAAGGTTGTTCACTGCCTCACTGGATTGCTTTTATTTGTTTTTTTTAGAGGTGAAGACACGGCTGCTCTTGGTCTTACTACAGTATACAGGTTTGTCTTACTCTCCTCTTGCAGTAATACTGAATACAGTACTGACTGAAATTTTAAACGTTAATGCATTTTGACAAAAAAAAAAAAAAAAATGCATTAACCCATATCCTTTAAACACATAGCTTCCTGCATTGTACTATATATTATTGTTATAGGCACTTTTTTATCTTCTTTTTCAAAAAACAATACAAACAACTCCTTAAGAAAAGCCATGCTGATGGAATTAGGTGTTCCTTTACATACCTAGGTACATAGAGGTTGCAGTCATTCCTGATGACACATTATTCATTTCTGAGGGGTTCATGAACTCATTTTTAACTAAGTAGATTGCTGAACTTTTTCAGGGGGCCTATTTCCCAGGAAATTATGGCAGCCAATTATTTTCCACTTGGACACACCTGTCATTTGCACTCTTTTCTGATACAATATTTAATACCCAGCTGATTAACAAAAAAAAAAGCAGCCAAGACTTTTTGTCCCCTTATTAAAAGCTTAAAATTTGACACAGCACAGAGTCTCACGTAAAAAGACTGTTTAATTGCCATAAGAAATTCATGTCAGTTATTTCTGTCGCTCCTTTTGTTTTAACCTTTACCTTTACACTTTTTACACAGTTTTCATCTTTACTCACTTAGTTTTGTACTTCTTTCATCTATTCTTCTCACTTTCTTGTACTGTTTGTGCTTAACTTCTTTTTTTAACATGGCTTTCCTCTCAGCCTCATGTCCTCTGTGTTTCCCCTCTAGACTCAGAAATCCAGCTGCGTCGAGATATGGTGTTCTGTCAGTCTCTAGTTGCAGCTGTGTGTGCCTTCTCAGAGCACCTTCTGGCTGTCCTCAACCAGGTAAATTATACGCATGTCTTTTGAAAAAATTACCATTTTTATAGATGGGAACTATTGAGTTGGTAAGAAATACAGTAAGCAGCATCATCCTCACATTATAATAATGTGTTTGTGTCCATTCTCAGTTACACAATGCAGGCAGGGAGCCGGATCAGGACAGCTCAGACCCCCAGGACCTTCAGGAGGCCCAGGAAGCCAGCCGCCGTTGGCTGGAGCAGATCGCCAGCGCTGGGCTGCTCTTCCACTTCCAGTCCCTCCTCTCCCCCAATCTGGTGAGCACCAGACCAGCCTCGGCTCCCAGTTAATCTGCTTTACCAGACACTCTAAAAACAGGATTTGCTGTCTGTATACATACATAATAACCATATGGATTTGTTATAAACCAGTCCTGCTGTTGTGCGCTGGTCAAAAATGGACACTTTCTTATAACTATACATGTTTTTGCATTACACATATAGAGATTTTGGATTTAACTTACACTAAGTCTATTATTACATATTTTCATTGTTCACCATCCAATATGTGCAGCACTGATATTCTGATATACAACTAGAATACATACAGTATACTAAACAATAACGATCATATATCACACAATATGAATCATTGGGTTACAAAAATTTGCAAGACATCAATTATGCAACATTCAGCATTTTTGTTCTGCTCTCTGAATAAGTGTAATGGTGAGCTATAGCTGAGCAAATACAATGGTATCTACTATTTATGCGTTCAGATTTTAAGACCATCAATAGAAGATGCCACTACCAGGCTGCATGGTGGAGACTAAAGAATTCACTAAAATGTGCTGAGCTTAATACACAGGCTGCCCACAGTGACTGCGTAGGGAGGTGATCTGAATTGCTGAGGTGTGCCGCTGATTTACAGAGCCAGATCCCACAGCCCACCTCCCTCACAGCTTCACCATCATCTGGATAGTTGCTGTTTAAGATGGAACTGTTGTATGGGGGTATTGTTACAATATTCCAGATAGCCAACAACCAAAAATACGATATGTTAAAAATTAATTCAGAGGGTTTTTAAGGCAAAAATACTGAACGGCCTAAATAATTTGAAATTGTCAATCTGTGTGCAGTTCACATCTGAAAAGGGATCAACTCAGAACTGTTGATCTCTGTTCATTTGTGAACAGATCAGTCATTCACTGAGTAGATACTGAGAGTACTGAGAAGATATCAAAACCTTTGACTTAACCTTCAGTAAATAAATATGTTTTATTTTTCCCCAGACTCAGATATTACTCAGATATGCAAAATTTCAAAAATGTAATAATTAAATCCACAAAAACACAATCTGTTAACTTGCACCCAAATGCTCATCTGTATTATTGAAAGTAAGCAATTTATGATATAACCTATAATGTTTAGTACTGTATATTTAAGTGAGTAATTAATCTTTCATTTTATTTGAAAACTTTAAACATTTCCAGGTTAAAGTAGTCTTTTGGCTTTGGTATCAGGGTCCATTCTCCTGTGTGATTTCAAGTCAGTCCAGTGAAAAGACCATCTACAGCCACTATGGATTCTTAAAATTCAGCTAAGCACTCAAAGTGACCTCACTGAGATCCTTATTAACCTTTCCCTCAAAGATTTCAAACCATGTTAGAGAAACTGAGTAGCTGAAGGACTGATTTATTTCAGAGCAGTTATTTCCTGTGTTTCTTTTCTGCATTTTGTTTCATCGACCACATAGAAAAACATATTTTATTAGGATGAGGTATTTAGATTTAGCTGCTATTTCTGTCGTCTTCTTTTAGTGGAAATTGGAAACACAGGAAGTGCTTTAAAAGTGTATTTTGGATGACCATTCATTTAGGTTAGAGGGGCGTGCGGCTTACGTCAGGTCCCCAGAAACCCTTGATGCTTTTCCCTCTTCCTCCTGCAGTGCTGTCTCTCTCTTTCTCTCTGACTCTTGTTCCCTTCATTTTTCAAGACATTTCCCTTTCAAGTGTCCCAGTGGAACAAAACCGGGTCTCAGTACCTGCAGGTGATTCCAGTGAAATCTCAGCACGCTTGTTTTTAGGGCACCACATGAAAGGCAGCATGAGCCGAACTGGGGTTGCTGTAGTTGTGTGTGTTTCTATGTTTGGGTTTTTGTGTGTACTGCGTGGGCGTGTGTGTCGGCGTGTATACTGAATGTGTGCGTGTTTATGTGACGCCCAGTGAGATAAACTTGCCCACACACAGCAGGCGTCACTTGGCAGGGCAGCGGGTACCCCTCTGTCACATGTTGGGCCGTCTCAAATGTGTCTTTAGAAAAAGGCCCTAATCCTCTTTCACCACTGCTCTGTTTATCCCTCTGCATGTGGGGGTTGAAAAGAAGAGGAGAGAGTAAGAAGAAAGAGAGGGGAAGAGGGGATGACAGAGGACAGCAGAGCGTCACAATCCGAAATATTTGAGGCGCTGTCGCTGCGGTGCGACGAGCAGAAGTGCTTGTTTGTGTGCAAGGATGCTGAGTGCATGTTTGAAATGGAAACATGCACACGTGCACACATTCGGAGATATAAACAAACACAAACAAGCTAAAGCAAACATAAAAACAGACAAAGACGTAAGCATACACACACTGTCATGTATGCAGACACAACCCGACTCCTCAGACGGGCACGTGAGCATCTCGTTACACAGTTGGAATCCTGAAATCATAAAATTAAAGTGACACTGTTGTTTGTTTACAAGAAAGTATTTCACACAAACCAATTAAGGAACCATAACCTGCGGTTACCCCCCACCCCCGCACTGACACACACTACATATACTCTCTAATTAATCACAGACAGTTCTGGTAAAAAAAAAGTTTAAAAAATGGTATAAGAGAAAATATGACTTCTCTAAGGCGGTCACCAAGGATTAGTTTTTGAAATTTAGATCATCAGTACGCCCAATCAGCTCGATCTTGTTGAACTGTAAAACTCTATGGTTTAACCTTACTCACTTATGGCTCCGGGTATTGATCAACTCATTAAACCACTGCTTGACTGTGAGAACCTCCTTTTCCTTTTACTAGTATGCTATCTTTCTCTCTTCAGACTGATGAGCAGGCCATGTTGGAGGACACGCAGGTGGCTCTAATTGACTTGGAGAAAGTCACGTTCTACTTCCAGCAATTTGAAGGGGAGCCACTGGTGGCCAGTATGTACACTGAGAAAACTTGACTTACATTTGTGGCTTTTTTGAAAACATCATTATATTCTCATCATTGCTGCTACTGCATTTTATGAAAATGAAATTAATCTTTAAGTACTGCTTTTAAATATGTGTGCTCCTCCCCTCCCCTCTCCTCACCTCTCCTCTCTTCTGGCAGACATGCCCATGTCATACCAGGTGGAGGGCACCCGTCAGACCTTGAAGGTTTGCTTCTACCTTGAGAGTTTCTATTTCTCCCAGCTGCCTCACAGGCTTAAAAATGGAGGAGGTATCAAGATCTACCCTGTGCTCTTCACACAAGGTGAGCCTGGTTAGGGAACTTAAAGTCAGCATGAAGTGCAGAGATAAAAGCTGCTTTATAGATGATCGTAAACACTGGCAGAAAGATGTGAATATATATATATATATATATATATATATATATATATATATATATATATATATATATATATGTATACAGTGCCTTTATCACTCTCTTTCACTCTTTCGTTTGATCCCTCTCTAGCACTGGAGAGTATGGAGGGTTATTACTACAGAGACAACGTGTCAGTGGAGGAATATCAGGCCCAAATCAATGCTGCCTCATTGGATAAGGTCAAACAGTACTACAAGAGACTGAGGTATGTTATACAAGACATTTAAACCCAGATAGTACTTTGAGGACATATATTCTGTGTAATTTAGCAACTTTTTAGATATAATATAAATGAAAACGACCTCCCATTCAGTCGGGGGTTGACTCACAACGCCCAGCAGGGCCTCAGGTGATTGGCTGAGAGAAACACAGCGGGAATGTTTTATGATTGGTTGCGAACACACACAGCAGGGGCGGCAGTGATTGGATGAGAATGCCCAGCGTGTCACCAGCGCTGATGTAGTGCTTCTGTACAGCTGCTGCACTCACACCCCATTGGTTTGCTGCACACCGGAGACCCTCTGTGATTGGCCAGGCGTGGATAATTTAATGAGGTGGAAACAGCAGACGCTTCTGGGAGTTGAAAATAAAGGCTCTGCTTTATTTAATCTTATGAATGTGTGAGTATCAGATCTGCACAGTATCCTGTATCAGTGTGATTTCATATTAGTTGCGACCTTATGATTTCAGAGGCCGAAAATCACATTTGAACCAGCTGTGTACAAAAGGATGCGCGTGCCTGTGAATGCACAAGACACATTAAGAATTCATACTGAGAAAATCTTAGAGACTGTGTAATTAAGAAATAAGATGTGGCTTTTGCAAAATGTCCTTTATTTGTGTAAGTGCAGATCTGGTTGCAAGCTGAGAGCGTGACAGATTTATAGACTCGCACTAACACCTGATGCTCTTGCAGTCTGTTAATTGGACACTGTGCCAGTGAACTGCAGATATTGTAATATCAAGATTAAACGATATAGACTGACCATCTTGGTTAATAAAAGGAATCAGTCATACTTTTGGAAAGCAGTTTGAAGCCTGGCCAGAGTGTGTTCCCTCACTGAATACCTAGGAGGACGACTGGTCGAAATGTCGGCTTCAGCTAAACATCTGCTGCTGATTGTGTGTATAATTAAAGGCAGAGCAATGCTCACAGCAAAACTTCATTTTGTTATTTAGGGACAATCTGCTTTGGGGGGTTGAATGATTTACAGCTTGAGCAGTCATGTGTCACATCAGTGCCTGTCCTCCACGACAAAACATTAATTTACTGGGATTGCTTTTTGCTCAGAGTTTTTAATTTGTTTGTTGTGTTTAGCTTGATGAGTGGAAAGAATTTCAAGCATTCGCTTCTGTGAGTGTCAGATTTCCCAAAGCGCAGTTGTGGATACCAAATTGTGCTGGGTCATTGTGCATCAGGCCTTTCCAACTGTCCTTCTATCACTTTGTTTAATGATATTCTCTGCTGGATCTTCTGGGATTCCATAGCCTTTTAATAGAGGAGTATTGGCATTTTGTGGAATCTCATTCATTTTATTGAGTCATTGTTTGCAGACTGCAGTTAGGACTTCATGATCAGTCCTTAAAATGTCACTATTCTAATTAAGATACCGCAGGGAGAGATATATTATGTGCACGAATGGGTTTGGGCGCCTGCAGCACCTTTTAACGTGAAATGATCTTAATAAACGTACATGTGGTTTAATGATTCAAACCAGACATGCCAAACCTTACTTGAATTCAGCCATGTGGTTCAGAGTAGCCTGTGTATTTTTACGTACGTGTACTGCACATTTTTGTATAGTTTGACCTGTTCAGAAAGAGCCTAATTGAATTGACAGCAGAGGCTCGAGCAGTAACATGGAGCAGATGTGTGTTGACAGGCATCCGAGTGAGGCTGCTGATGTGGGAAGTATTAAGGGCGCTGGGTTGGGATGTGGGTAGGCAGTGCGCTTCAAAACCCTGGCTGGAGTGAAACTGTTAACTGTACTACTTCCAAATATTCAATCGCCTTTTCAGTACAACCTGTCGTGGCCTAAAACTCCAGATCTTTTCAGTCTCTCTCTGAGTTTTCCAGATAGCTTTCTGGTCTCATATCGTGTATATTCTGTAGAACAGTGGGTGAATCAGTTGGTGTTGAGTTGACATGTGCACAGTACCCACTGCAGCAACGATTCCTCATACAAGTTAAAGTCACCTTTTTTCCAAGTGAAGAAAGTTTGTGCAGTAGTATAGTGACAACAGAGTGTCTCATATAAGGAAAAGACACAATACAAAGCAATACAAAGCATTACTCAAGCACTGTACTTAACTACAAATATGAAGTACTTTAATTGAACATTTTCATTTCATACTACTGTATATTCATTTCAATTCAGGAAATGTTTAACTTTTTAATGACAGCTATAATTACTAGTAAAAATATATGATGAATTTGTCAAATATGATGCATTGTTATTGATTAAACTAACCTACAGTATATAAAGTAGTTAAATTATCTCATCTTCGACCAACTACAACAGTAAAATGCTACTTACACATGAATGCATCAGTACAAATAACAAAAATAAGTACATTTTGCTATTAATATTTACATACTTTTGCTTAATCCACATCACTCACCAAGTAGTGCTGTGAATTTAACATTGCTGCTGAATCATTCAAGTGCACATGGAATCATACAGTGAGCACCAGCAAAGCTTTAGCAGGCAACTTCCTCCCACCCAAATTATTTTCTTGTACCAATTGTAGCAAAGTAAATATTCCCAGCTGGTTCTCAACAGTCAGTGCATACAGTGTCTCTCTCTCTCTGTAATATTACCAGTAGTTTTCTTTCGCCGGCTGCCATGTGTCTATCGGCTGACCACAGACCAGCCTGTGATGTCACTCCTCTCTCCATTGCAGCGTTCCAACCTCAGGCACCTCGTTATCCTTGGAGCCCGGCCACGGCAGTGTTGGGTTAAACCCAAACTGTGGGCCGGAGCCAGAGGCTGACTGACAGACAGAAACAGCACAGGACACGCAATACTGAACTGAATGAACTGCAGGGCTGAGATTCTTGACAGTTTTCATGTCGTCGACCCCCAAACACACTCCCATTATACCTCAGACCCCCATATGCATGTGGGAGCCCTCAGATATTGTTGTTTA
Source organism: Lateolabrax maculatus (assembly GCA_031216445.1). Lineage (NCBI taxonomy): Eukaryota > Metazoa > Chordata > Actinopteri > Acropomatiformes > Lateolabracidae > Lateolabrax > Lateolabrax maculatus. Next base: position 10,209,318 of record CM062210.1, read on the forward strand.
GGAGTTCAAATACAATTTTTTTAACAATTGCATGAGGAGAAATAATAGTAATGACATGAAAATTAGTTTATGCTTACAAATGCTAGTATTGGCATCATTTATATTCAATTAAATTAAAGAGGAAGAAAGATGTTCATTATGCTGTGGAGCCCCAAAAACCCCGTCAAGATGAAACATGCTCTGGATACAATTTGTCTGTGTGCATGTTTTTGTGCATGCAGTGCGTTCCTAGTGAAGTTGAAAAGCAGAGAGAAAGCATGTTTTGTGTCTTCAAGAACGCCCTTTTTCTTGTTTTTGTCTCGATCCTCCACTGACGCCTTTGCCAGTCTGCATTGTGGGCATTATCCAATTTCAGAGCAGTAAATGATACCACTGTAAAGGTTACTGTAAGATCTCCCAGCAGCCACTCTGTCTCTGGCTTACGCTTTCCTTAGCCACACCAAGATACAGTATGATCTGAGCAAACCCAACTTGCCTGATGAGGTCATTCAATTCATCCGCAAAACATAAACTCACGAGCCAAATCACAAGCACATGGCTGGTGCCACAGGAGTCAGCGGTATATAGAGCCAGAACACGCACCCACGTTTTCAAGCTTTCATAAACCATCTCAGCAGACATGCATTTAGGTAGAAGAGGTTTAAAACCCTGACATATACCAGTTGACAGTTTCATTAGTCATAGCCTTGTTGTTTGCTTAAACCTCCTGCAGGTTTCTCATCGTACAAAAGCAGGAAGACATTGTTGAGCTTAATTGTCTCTCATTTTTCTGTCACAAATTGTGAGATAAATTCCTCAAATGCATGCATTTGGCTCTTCTCTAGTTGGGAGAAACACAATCTGAAAAGGGGAGAAAATAAAATGCTACAAACAGAAACTGTCTTTTCTTTAAGGACACAGTACGAATGGAAGAGGGGAAATTGAATGGGGAATTTACATCGCCGGAGCAGATTGGAAAGATAGAAGGGATTTCAGGGGAGGGATGAGGATGATGGGTTGAGGAAGAGAGAGGAAGAGAGTGTGCAAGGGAGAGTTAGTCGAAGAGGGCAGAGTGGAGAGGGGAGAACCAGAACAGAGTCTGCAAATGTATTATTCAGAGGGGTGGATCATTGCAGGCTTGTGGTTTCATCTAATTTTGCTTTTATTGACATGGAATTTCAGGAGGGAATTGGGTTTTCCTCCTTGCATGCTTCCTTGCTTTTGATTCAAGGAGCATGGTACACACAGCATTGTGAAAGAATAAAGGAGAAAGTCCAGCATGTACTTCATGTTGTCTGCTGTTGAATCATATGTGTATCATGTCTATACATTGTCGTTGTAGGTGTGAAAGTAACCTGGGAGTGTAAGCAGGCATGTTAAAATCAATATCTTCTGGCACAGCTGAGACAGAAGGCTTGCACTGCAGACATTAGGCTTTTCTTCCTAATTGAAATGCATTTGGCAGTAGTGAGGAAATGTTTGGCACTGTATCACAAGGCAGTTGTGAAATTTCCACATCTTATGGTACATGTCCCTTTGATAAAAACTTGATTTATGTGGATATTAAAATTCTACACAGTCTGACAAATAGTGTATAATGATGGCATGGTGGCTGAAAGATAAGCAATAAACTTGGATGTATAGCACTGTCCAACAAATGGTATATATTATTATTATTACTACTGACTTGTATTTCATGCTTTGTTAGTTAAACAGTCATTAGTCATCACCACACAGCACAGCGTCTAGGTCATTTGTGCTTGCGGTGTTTGCTCTTCCATCAGCTGTAGGGAATTGGTAATCACACCACTGCAGTGCAGTTTGTCTTGATTAAGCAAAAACGCTTGATGCTTACTGCAGGTCAAAGTGTCAGTTTCAACACAGTCGCCAGCTCCCTCACTCCTTCCTTTATCTCCCGTCGTCCTGTGGAGCACAGATCGATCCTCTCACTCTTGCTCAGATGTGACATAGTGTTTAGAGTGTAAATGTGCTAGTCAAAGTGCTGCTAGTTAAAGGTAGGCTTTGTTAGTCTCGTACGTGGATATAGACATGTATCCACTTCTGCTCGCATCCACACAAGCAGACGCAAAAGTGCATCCACAGCCATATATACAAATCTCCCTGACAGCTGGCTTTGTATAATTCATGTTGTTGGATCTCCTAGGACACCTCCACAATACATTCTCAGAGAACATGAGGACTTATAGTGACATCACAAACATGAATCGCACCACTTCAGCGTCATCAAACTAACATCAAAACAACGTCACAGATCTATAGCTCAAACAGTGTACTTGCTTTGTGTAATTGATTGTATTTCTCTGCCTCCCTGGGGCAAAGCTATGCAGTAATGATGAATATAGCAATAGCTACTGCAGCAAATTCCCACATCTTCCATCTGACATGCATTAATATCGGAAGCTTCTCCAACAGTAATGCAGCGGTACAGCCAGTTAGCTGAAAGTGGGATTCCTCAGATAGCTGCATCTGTAACCTGAGAAATAATTTTAGTTTTTCTCACAGAATAGAAAAAAAGTCTTATTTGAGAAATCATAATTGATAATGGACATTACCCTAGCATCAGCCAGGGAGGCAATGGCAATTTGTTTTTTTGTTTTTTTCTAAACAGAAACCGAGCTTTCTTCTCTCTGCATTTCTCCAGTTTAGAAAGTAATGAAAATGCTACAGTCTTTGCACCAGCAAAGGGAGTCCCAATTCACTAGGGCGCTGAGGAATGTGGTGGGGCTTCATTCTGCTCCAGGAAGTGTGCACTGAACCCCTGTTTATAAAGCCTAGTAAGGCTGAGCACCAGAGACTTGGTTCTATTTATCATTTCTTTTTGATCCTATTGTTGAACAGCCGTAATGATGACAGTTCTGCACTTAATGATGCTTGATATTGTAAAAAAAGACCTTAAATCATCATTCAGCTAGTAAAAACAAAATCATGTGCATGTGTGCCTTCAATGATAAGGATTTAGTGATAATTTGTCTTCAGCTGGCTCTGACTCTAAGACCCTATTAACACTAATCTGCTTTTTGGTGTCAAGGACTGGACTTTTGTTTCCTGGTCTTGACTGACACTAATGACTTTGCAAATGACCCTTGATTTAAATGTACTCAACATATGTGTGAAAGAATGCATTTTTAGAGAATTTATTATGTCTTTTGTCTTTGATTATTAAACCAATAAAACAAGCATGCCATTGTTACCTACATAGGCGTAATATATAGTTTTCCTGCTGGCATGTGCTTCCGTATTAACCTGTGGTTGACATTTAGCTGGTCATAAATATCTGACTGGAAGTGTAAATAGGAAGGAGATGTGGGGTAAGGAAATGACTTCCAGCACACTTCACACGCACACAATATCTCACTGGTGTCTCTGCAGAAGCATCGCCGTGTGGCACGTAAGGGCTCCTGGAAGCCCTCATTAGCCCCTAGGAAGCTCTGCCACACACCGCAGGGGTTTGTGGGGGATTTAATAACAGTGAGTGTCATTCATCATGGCAGCGTAAGTGATTTACATAGACAAGCATGCACCTCTGCAGGGTCACATATAATGTCATGATTCCTAGACACTTTACGTGTGTACTCATGAGTGAACAGGTGTGGAAGCCATTCCGCAGAGGACGCTCATTTTGAACGTTTTTGGCATGTCTCTCAAGGTATTTCAGGGATCATTTTTGTTTCTTTTGTACTTTTTGAATTGAGGATGTCATGCTAATGTGCCCATTCCCACGCTGCTCCTCTGAAAACATCTGTGCCTCAGATCCTTCTTATTTGACGCTGTAGCTGACTACTAATGCTCCTGTGCCGCAAAGGGCCTTGAGTGTCCTATTGTCGTGAAGGAAGCAGAAGAAACAAAGAGAATTAAGTATTCTCATTGGCCCTATAAAATAAAACCAGCTACATGCAGAGCAGGTCATCTCTGGCCTGCAGCCAAATCCTCCATTAGAGTCTCCTATTGCCTGTGTGTGTGTGTGTGTGTGGCTGGTGCGTGGTTAGTTATTGCAGAAGGAGCTACAAGCAGGGTGCACCTATGGTTTTTCTTGATTTCTACTGAAAGCTAAAAATATGAACAAGGGAAATGCTCTTAACAGAACAAACAGAATGAATGATCACACACAGTTTCTGTAACCTTTGTTTGTGATATACACTGGCTGACAGATGGTGGGTTGGAGTTTTGATTGGCATAAAATTCCCCTAAAAAGCTTAAGAATTAAGTAGAGACACTGTTATTTCTTTAATGTTGGAAAAATTATAACAAGCTTGTGCAAAAGCCTGAGTCCAGGGGCTTAAACCTGAGAAATAATAGACACCCAGTGGGTTTAAACCTTATATCTAAGGTGTATGTAATATGTTCTTAGCCACACAGTAGTGTGTTTGCACATTGTGTGCGGGCTTAGAATGTAATTTTTCATCCATAATAAATGTTCCTAAGGTGTTTGGTTCCCAAACCTCTGGCAAATCATCATCAGCACAGAAGATGTAATGCAGGGCCTCTTTAAACCACACTTCACTTGTAGTCTGACTCCTATTATTTAGTCATTAGAGACCTCCAGGAGAGTCAGCCCTGCTCCTCAAACTGTGGCTGATGGTATTTTTAGAACAGCTCCTACAGCAAGAGGATGAGATAATCAGTGGGTATTATGACCTTGCTTCTGCAAAGGAGGCGTGCAAGGGCGAGAAGAGGTGCTTTTATTTTGTCTAAAACAGATAAACAAATGTGTGCAGATGAAGTAGTTTTCAGCAGTTATGCAGAGGTCGACTCCTCTCAGACAGATTCTATTATAAACCTTTAAGATAAAAGAGCAGCCGACCGATAAGCAAGAGGGATCAGGGTGAGTGGATTCACAGCACACAGTTGAAGAACACAGATGGACAGATAACAGGCCATACCTGCTGTAAGAGCAACAATAGGAACTATTTCAGGACCAGGTTTTTATTTCCAATCAGCTTTCTTTTGTGTTGTTGTGTTCACAGTGTTCTGCAGGGTTTTATCGCTTCACTGAACCCCGCTCTCTTTTGTTTGACCTGTTAAGAGACCGATGTTTTGTTTGGAAACTGTTGGATCTAACTATCTCTTACTGCAGCCACACTCACACACAGGCAAGATGTGCACACCTACAGACACACTGTGGAAGCCAGGTGTTCACTGGAGAAACTTTATTGAGGAAATCAAATATGTAGAGCTTAAACAGCAAACCCAACAAATTATTGGCCCTTACATAGATTGTTTAACAGTTGTGGCCATTATGTCAGTTTACATGCTCTTTTATGAGAGGCATCGAGGAGGTGTGTATTCTACGCTGGAAAGCGGTGTAACTCTATCGTGAGCATCGTTTGAATGATAAGGCCTTCTTGAACCAATTACATGGGCTGTTAGCTCCATCTGAACCCTTCGCAAACTCTGCTCGTAGTCATTTAGTAGAGCACGCCACAAGGTTAAAGGATAATTTGCCAAATAGGGATTAAATGTTTCAACAAGTGAAGGTATAAAATGGGCAAGTTACTCATTCGTATCTCAGAAGAGGTGTGTAGTAGATTTATACTGTATGTGAATGAGGTAAAGTGAAAAGGAAACACGGTGTTGGAGGCATAAAACATTTGCTAGAATATCAGAACCAAAGCCTCTTTAGTCTAAATGGAGGAAGGAAGTGTACTATGGAGGCTTAAGGGGCCGCATTGGTAGCCCCAGTGGGCGCAGATATGTTTTTCTACTGTATGACTTTGTATATACTTAATGTTTCTGTGACTTCTCATTTCAACTCAGCTGGTTTACAATCACTATAAAATCTTGAATCAGGGATGTGCTAACTTTGCTCTAATGAATTAATTTAATTAATATTATGTCAGGCAGAAATATCACACTCATAATGAGTGCCTCCTTGGCCTGATTTTAATCACTTAATAGCTGAGTGAATGCAGATGAATGAGCCCTGCTTCACTGATTCTTGTAAACAGTCTCCCTCCCTTAAAGTCTTCCGTTGCTGCATCTCTTAAAGCTGATTTTTTTCTTTGACTATCTGCGATTTCAGAAATGCAAACTCTGTGGATGACAGTTTGTTGTACATTATTATAGCTTCTGGCAAGAACTAATGGAGTATGTGATTTTATTACAAGGGCTTTAATGTGGTGTAGTGTACCTATTTTTAGCACACTGCTGGATTACTGAGATTTGATGGAGTCACAGACTGCTGAGTTTGCACCAGTAGCACTCCACCTCAGATGGACTCATTGCGGCATACATCCTCTGTGTCTGCATAAGGACTCCGGTCCAGTGCTGCCTCCAGTGGGCGAAAAAGGAAAATAACACCAAATCGACTGTACTCCATGAATGAATGAGGCAATGGCATTTGGAGTGATGCCCAGGACAAGAGATGCTCTGTGTTTTCTGCTGAGCTGTGCCCAAGTTACTTTCATGATTGATAATCAGATGGTGGAGCTGCGTAATGAGCAGGTGGCCTACTTTTCCCAGAAAGGCAGCCAATCCTCCGGATGACCTAATGGTGCAGGGAAAAGAATGCCACAATGTGTTTTTCAAGCAATGGAGCTTCTAAATAAAAAACAGCTTCTGTATGATTGTTAAATTATCTCTCCTGTAGTGTTTTACCCAATAGACTCTTCTAATAGTTCTTCTCCCACTGCAGTGCAAAATATCCAGTTAGAATCACTCCATATGTGAACTGTTGTTTCTCCCCTAGGGCTTTCTACCTGGATCAGTCCAACATGCCACCTAGCTCTGCACCCAAAGCTGCCCTCATAGATAAGGTAAGAACAACCTCACGCCACCTCATGCTGCATTCATGACATCATGGAAAGACTGAAATACAGGATTAGATCTTAATGCTGCAATGTGGAAGTGCTTGCACATGTAACATGTTGGAACTTACCGAATGATAATACTTACTAGTACTTCCTCCGGTTACCACTAGGAAGCTGACGTAAACATGTTTTCCTAGTGACAATCTTTTTTTTTTTAATCGTAAATTTGTGAACACTGCATTACTAGCACAATCTAAATGTACCTGACAGAGGAGCACAAGCACCTCATTATCTGCCAATGTACACTTTTTATGCACTACTTTACTCATAAACTGCTCGACAGTGTTTTCTTTCCCCTCGTTGGATCCTGCCCTCACCCCTCTCCTTCTGTTTCTGCCCAGTTGATGCGTCCCCTCAATGCTCTGGAGGAGCTGTACCGTCTGATGGAGAGTTTTATCAGTTGTCGCCGCACTGCTGCCTGTCAGTACACCGCCTGCGGGGCTTCTGGAGTGGGGCTGCTCACTGTGGCCTCTGAGCTCTGCTCACGTCTGGGAGCCACACACATTGTCATGTGCAACAGCGGAGTTCATCGGTGAGTGTGTGGGCACATATACTGTACATGTCTTCCAGCACCGCCTCCAGTTCAATTATATGTTTCTGCTTATAATTTTCTTTCTTTTGACAGCTCTCTTGCAGTTTTCCTTTCTCTTTCATCTCTCTTGCATTAACACAATTTTCACTTTTACCATTTCTACCTCAGTTTCTCCCTGGTGTTGTGCACCTTCTTTTATCCCTTGTCTACCTCTCAATTTCACGAGAACCCTACTATTAATACACAGTTCTCTGCATTAATTACCAGCAGGATATTCTAGTTAATAGGCCCCATTGTTTCTCAGACCAGATTAGGGACTTTTAAGTAGGCATAGCACTTCACACAGGAAAGAGACAGGTCAATTACTTCCATTCTCATTGAATTCTATATATGGCTACCTAATTCAACTGCTGCTGAGGGCACCATTCATCAATGCATGAGGACAGAAATATCCTGATCGTTTGTCACCACTGATCCCCAGTTCCAGCTTTCATCTTTCATCTCTCACTCTGCTCTTTCCCTCCATCCACCCACCCATCTCTCTGATACCCTCTTTCTTTACCCCATGACAGTTTCCATATCTTTCTGTCTCAGTCACATGCACAGGCTCACACACATGCGCGTTCATGCGTTCGCTGGATGTGACTGATGGCTTGATAAAGTGCCATGGATGGAGCCGCCTGGTTGCCTGAGCTCTAATAGAAAGTTCCTGTCTGTGCAATGACTGCTGTTACTTTATTAACCCACAACTTGTGTGTGTGTGTGTGTGTGTGTGTGTGTGTGTGTGTGTGTGTGTGTGTGTGTGTGTGTGTGTATCTGTGCAATTATACACACTAGCCACAACTCACCCAGACAGGCAGGCTAAGTGTACCATGACACAGCAGGTGACAAGGCCTGCCATATTTAGGATTATTTGTGAACTGGCTTTCTCCTTAAATACTGTTTTACCCTCTAAAGCTGCAGACTGAGGGGTGTATTGGATTCACAGGAGAGTGAGTTACTAACGCTTTGCCTGATGCAAGTATCCACAAAATCCATGTCATTAACTTTGGCAGTCAAGGTTTTTATGTATTATGTAACCACCTTACTATTGACAGAATACAGATTATATATGAATAAACCAATTTCATTGCTTTCTCTTTATAATTTCAAACAAATATTTAAAAAAACATGCATTGCCCACGTAAATGGTGAGCACACAAACTAAATCTGGTATAATTGAAAAACCTATGAAATCAAGCCAGTAGATTAGTAATGTGGAAATTGCATTATCAGTGTGGCAGCCTTCTCTGGCACTATTGATTGGATTAGTTGACTTGATGGATGAGTTTTAATAACAGTGAAAGTGTGATATTTTGGGGGCATCAGCAGTTTGCAATATGCTGCACTCCTCTCTTCTCAAAATGTTTTTGTCCATCACCCCCACAAAAACCATTAGAGAGGCAATAGGAGAGTTCACTGTCCAATAGCAAAACAAAAACGATAGCAAAAAGGGAGAAAGTGTCAAAAGCACAAAGCCTAATCCACAGTCCAGAAGGCACTTACTTTCTCAAAGACATTTTTTCATTTTTACTCACTATCGTCAAATTTGAGAAGTACAAGTGAACAACAAGTAGTTATTTCTCAGATATAGATGTTTGACTTGCACATGCTTCTTCTCTGCTCATTCTTCCCCTTTCTGCATCGTGCAACTTCTCTATCATTCTTTCCCTTCCTTTGTGTCTGTCATTATCTTGTTTCTTCTCATTTATCAGTGTGGACTTGGCTCTGGAGGAACATAGTGTAAATGGGATATGGGCTGGAACAACATGAAACAGACGGGTATAAATCACCTCATACTATCTCAACATCCCTAATGAAAGGGGAAACCGTGCAGCCTCGCACACACAGATTTTGTGCAGTTCCTTCATCCTACTCCAGCTGAAGAGATATTTAAAGATTCTCTGTGGGTGACTCCCCGCCCCCCCTTATCGGTGTGTGAAGCTCAAAATGGGTACTTAAAATATTCTTGGGTGGCCTGCGAAAGGACATCTTTTGCAGTGCTCTACTGGGATATCTTTTGGCACATACTGGAGATGATTGTTGAATCCATTGCTTTTATCACATCATGTTACGCTGTTGTAAAGTTATGCAACTGGAACTCAGGGGGACTTTTAAATCTTGATCTGATTGACTCAAATAATGGCTTTTGGCAGCAATAAGTCCCTCATCGCACATCTGCTCCCTTTTTTAAAAAAAAAAAAAAAAAGTTTTGTTCGCAGTCAGTGTGAAACCCTACCACGAGAAGAGGAGATATTAAACAAACAGCTCAGATTTCTTAGCAGCCCCATGGCAATGTTACTCAATGAAACCGAGCCTGGCAGTGTTGGAACTTTAGACAGTTCAATTTGCAGTGAAAAGGCCCTGGATCGATATACTAGTACAGCTTGTTATCATAGAAAGGTCACCACCAGCCTTGACACCTGTCACTGGATCTCTAAGGATTTAGCCACATGCTGCTGTCTGCCTCTGTGTGTGTGTGTGTGTGTGGATGTGTGGATGTGTGTGTGTGTGTGTGTGTGTGTGTGTGTGTGTGTGTGTGTGTGTTGTGTGAAGGTGAGGGAAAGAGGGAGAGACACTGTGTCTACGTAGGTGCCTGGGAACAGAGTTTGCTGTAACTAATGAATCACACTCACGTCAACACTCATTTTACACACATCCCACCCTTATGGCAGTGAGAGTATATCGCCTCTGCCACAGGAGACACACCGACTTGTCCTTGTACCCTTTTCTCTCTGCTGCAACGAGGAGTATCAATCGTGATGATGAGAAAACCGGGAAGTCTCCTCAAGTACTGGAATCCAAATACAATGTTTAATCCCTCCCTTTCTGCTCCGTCTACAGCAAAGATCAGGAGGTTTGTTATTCTCCTGATGCTGCGTGTTTGCTCGCTGTGAGTGACATTTCAGTGGCAAGTGAAATGATTCATTAGTGAGGAGATGAGCGAAGGTGAAGCAGGAGGAACGTGATGGCAATGACAAGGTGTCAAGAGGTGCAAAATGCGCAAAGGGAGATTTGACATAGTCATGCAGAATTCTTCCAGAGATTGATCATATTTGGATTAAACCCAGAGTTTGAGTTTAGCATGTTTTTGTTTTCTGTTGATGTTTGTTCCATTCTCCGATCTCGCTTCCATTCTCAGTCTGTTTCAAAGACTGTTTGTTTTATTGCCATGAGAGCTTGTTGATGATGAGTTAGTGTCACTATAGATGATTTGTCAAATACAGACTGTGTGCTTTGACAGTAAGGCGTCTGTGGGAATAGGAAGATAAATGCATATGTTTTTAGAATAACACCATTGCATTCCCAAAACTGCATTAACAGGAGCAGTATTATGCTTTATGATTTGTTGTTACGTTTGAGCTTGACCATATGTTGATCCTCTCTGACCAACAGCTGCACCCTGAGTGTGACACTGGAACAGGCCATCCTGCTGGCCCGAAACCACGGCCTGCCCCCTCGCTGCATCATGCAGGCCACTGATGTCATGAGGAAACAGGTATGGGTTTTGCACATGCATGTTATATTATTATTATTATTATTATTATTATTATATTTTCATATATGTGTTATATTTTCTCACTCCGCGAGTATTTGTGCTTCAATTCACAATCTGCATCCATAATCATTAGATAAACTGTATGCTTCATTGAGTCAAACTAGGCTGCCAAAACTATTAGCAATGGATTTAACAGTGCCAATAAAGGAGCTGTTACTGTATCTGGTGGTCAATTTTTGATTTCTCACAGACACTATTAATTCACTAAGAATGCAAGTTTTAAAGGCAGCCAACAGTAAGTATATTTTTAGTTGATGAAAGAAGTGTAAGCTTCTGTGCACAAGTAAAAATCATTAGCTCTGGTCCGGTCTACATTATAATTTCTCTCGCCTATTCCCCTGTTTCACCCCCTATCTGATTTCAATCTGATCAGATATGCATTCACTGCAACCAGAATATGAATTTGACTAAATGAGGGAAAGAAAAAGTAATGAGAAACTTGACAGATTGGTGGAGAGTCTGGAGCTTGTTTGTTTATCTGCATGTATATTTGGGGTCAAGGGAAGGAATTCACATTACTTTCTTGGTGCGTACGCATTTTTACCCCACAAAAGGCTCCAGCTATGACCAGATCTTAGCCCGTATCTCAGACTCTCATTAGAAGTTCTGTGAGTGGTGGTTATATTACTGTTTGCAGTGAGAGGTGAAGTTAGTCGAGAGGCAAGATCCTGCGGGAGGAAAGGCATTTAATTTCTACTCTCAGAGAACTGGGCTGCCAGCCAGTAAGATGCAACTCTGTGCATTGTGTGACCTTGAGTACAGCTGTACCGTATGTGGCTGGGAAAAAAATCCTCCTGGAGGACGGTGCAGTTTGAGATATTTCTAATGAATATGAAAAGGTGTGGGTATGGAAATTTGCGGTTTCGTTTAATTTAGCTTGTTTAATTCCTGGAGGAGCGGAACTTTTTCATTATGTTTTGGTCGTTAATTAGACATTTTTTGTTTTGTTGCATCAGCATTGACCTAGACTTCACTGAGAAGAGATTGTTCAGTCCAGATATGGAGCAGAGGGGAGTCTGCTCTGCTGTGTCTGACTGTGTATGTGTCCTTGCTCTCAGACATCAACTGATGAATATGAATATCACACAGGGTTTGGACGACGCCTGTTCTTCTTCGCTGAATAGTCATACTTACTCATAAAAAGGTTATCCGCACAGCATCCGGTCCCAGCAGGACCCATCCATCAAGCCCAGACAACATCATTCAGAATGAGAATGCATAAGTGATTTAGGCCAAATTGCTCCAATCACAGCTTGATTTGTAAACGTCTGCATAGCAATTTCCAATATTTGGATAGATGGATCTGTATAGGAAGAGTATATATCATTTAAGAAGATCACTCATGGTGTCACCCTTTTGGACTTTACTTTTCCTGTTTTAGCATATGGAAGGAACAATTTTAACTGTTTATAAATGCTGGGAAATGTATTTCAATTTGCAAATCCAGACAAAACTTGGCAGGGCTGATCAAGACAAATCAAATGGAATAAACTAGATTCAACATGCTGAATAAAAATTTCGTTCCTAAATTTTACTGTATTTCACTTTCTCAATGATGTTCCAACCATGAAGGCCTCCCCAGAATATTAAGGTCCAATTTTAGGTGCAGATCCTCGATAAAACAATCAGTTACCTGGTTTTAGTTATTAAGTAATGCAGAAATGTGAAAACATGAAAAATGAGAACAATTATACAAAATATATGCAGCATTTTGAATGCATGAGTTAATAATAATGTTCATTATAAACAAACAGCAAAGGACTCTGCATGTTAACACTTGCACATATTTGCTTCTTGGGCTGCCATATTTACCATATTGGTCTCATTTTGTCCAATAAAACTTTAACTCCAAGTGTGTGTATTTTTATCCGAGCTAGCGACCTGACTCTATAGATGGATATGTCGGTCAGTCAGTCAGTCAGTCAGTCTGTCTGTCTGTCTATTGGTCGTTGATCCACCAGTTTGGTCCAGACTGAAATATCTCAACAACTATTGGATGGATTGCCAGGAAATTTTGTAGTGACAGTTTTGGTCCCAGAGGCTGCATTGTAAAGATTGATCCTCTGACTTCTCCTTTAGCGCCATCACCAGGTCAAGATTTTAATTTGTTCAATACTTTGGTTTACAACCAAATACCTGCAAAACTAATGACATTCTCATAAACCTCATCTATACATTTATTTATCTGCTAATTACCAAACGTAACATGCTAAGCTGAAATGGTGTATACCTGCTTATCATCAGCATGATGGCATTTCGCAATGCTGACCTCAGCATATAGCTCACAGAGCTGCTATTATGGCTGTAGATTCTTAGGAATGTAACTGAAGTTCCACTTTTTGACCTAACTGTAAACAACAAAGTTTTGTTGCGACTGTTGTCTTGAACTCATTTGATCGACCCAGGGCGCCTCATCCTTTTAGGGACATTGGGGGCATCTCTGTCTGCAGGCATCAGAACGGATGGCTGTGATAGGCATCGAATAATTGCTGATGCTATCCTGCTATCTGGACGTAACTCTGGGCAGACAGTAAGATGGCAGAGTTGAAACCGAGAGGTCAGCTAATGCACTTTTGGCCAGTCACTCCCTCTCTATCCATAGAGTTGATCAGCATCTGCTCTTTGGGCAGTGATTCGATTGTGTATTCTCTGCTTGCGTGTGTGCGTCACAGAGGGAGAGAGGGTGTATTTGTGGGCGCAGGTTTTCGTGTCTCTAAATTGAGAGGCTGAGTTGCCTCCTGCCCCCCTGTACAGTCGTGTATCTGCCGACTCTGCACACAGCCGGCAGACTACAGCAACATTAGCCAAGAGCAGACGTGCTCCTGACTGGGTATAATCAAACTCTCATACACACACACAGGAATCATCCATCCTCCAAATGCCTTACTACTTACTTTTATTTTCTTACAAAGACTATGCTGCATGCGCCTTTTTACAAAGACAGACTCGATAGATAGACAGCACTCAGCAGCTGTAGTGTAAATTCTAGGGTCTCCACAAGCAACATATGACCTCTACTTTACAACCCTTAATATTTATAGGAGCAATTTAAATTAGAATGTGTTCCTTTTCTCTCACAGGTGACTGCCAGTCATTCATGTCCTGACAGGAAGCAATCTCACTTGGGGGAAACTCGTGCTATTAAACAAAAACCATCACAATACATGTCTTCTGGTCTGGTGTCCAATCGTAGCTCATCTGTGGGCCCAGCAGACTTTTAACACATGTGCTTATTGCGTTTCTGAAGCTTTGTTTAAGCTCTTCTCTCTGTGGTGCTGTTCTTAACTCATATTTATGGCTGTTGCATTTCAACCTTGATCCATGACTTCATGAATTGTTGATGCCCATTTGTCTTTTAGGGAGCAAGAGTTCAGAATTCTGCCAAGAATCTGGGAGTGAGGGATCGCACACCATCATCAGTCCCAAGGTAAAACTGCAGCCACATCCTGGATCTTAGCAAGTTCTGCATGTTATAGCTCATTAACCACAAATCATATACATTACATTACTGCTGCATTTTTTGAATGATTTCCCCCCTTCCAGGCAGCCATTTTTTTCCATTAATGTCACTTTGACATTAGAATCAGAGAGAAGCTTTACTTTTATTTAAAGTAACAGTATGTTGTTACATGGTATTGCAGTTGCACACAGAGACTGTTTTGAATTTTTTTCCTTGTTGGTGCTTTCAAGGACTCTCTGATTTCAGGTCAAATTATCTTTCTGACTGCAGATGGCTCTGTAATGGACACGGCTAATTTTTGGTAGAGGTCAAAATGCTGACGTTAGAAAGAAACGAGCAGTAAGAGACTAATGCCACACTTCTTACTGTGCGTCAGTCCAGGTTTAGAAATCGCACTAGATACATTAGCTTGTGCTGACTATTGAATCTCTGATATTGGAGCTTACTTGATCGCACCATCAAGGACTTTTAAAAACAGTGAAGCCTCTGCTCTCAGTTACTCTACCATGTGGCAGCATGGCATACAGTTGACCCACAAATAAGTAAATCATTCAATAAAACTGGTCAGCAGTTTTTTTTTCAATACAGAGAAAACTACAGTCGTTTTTCAACCACAGTATAAATACATACTCCTATAATGTCCATCTCAGTGCAGTCAGCTTTTTCAAAAGAGCATGTATGTATACAGTACTGTAGGTCTGTGTATGTGCGTTTTGTGCAGGACTGGGGCCAAATGGTTCCATTAGGAGGGAGCTCCCTGCACTCAGTAGCCCCGAGATGAGGACAAGGACTGCCTCAGCCATTTGGCTGTGACATATAGGCTTTGTGTGACAGGGAGCCCTTTTGAACCTTTTAGTGAAATTGACAAATACAATTAAGTAGCGGGATGATTAGTGTTGAGACATTGTGGTCGGAACGCAAAATTGCTGCACTCTCAGTAGGTTTATGTCCTAATTGTTGCAGTGTGAGTGACTGTTGCAGAATATGTAAGTGGATCATGAGACATGCTGGTTGTTCACTGATCTGCAGATGACAGGGACAGTAGCATTTTAGTGTGAGTTTACTCTACAGCCATGTGATGTGAATTCAGTCTCATCAAGACCAAAAGATGTGAGTGGTGTAATCAATTATTTAAGCTACAGAAGACAGCAGTGCTGTGTTATCATGCAAGAAATTCAGCTGATATTGGAGAAAATCGTACCGAGATTACAAAACATTCATCAATTATGAATAATACAAAATAAATGTGTTGTTAATGTAATGTTTTCTGTCGATTAAGGCAGCAGAACAGGCCATATAAGGCCTGAATGTGAGAAGTGCATTGGGAGGATTAAAGCTTTTATGGACTTTATAATGAAAAAAACAAAAAATGCAGCCAACCAATATACAGTGTTTCTTATTCTACATAATACTGCATAAATGATGTGGAATTAAAAACAGTAAGCATATGACTACTGTATGTGGAAGACATATTTTTAAAAAGCTTCTTTATAAGCATTCCCAAACTGTAGTATCCACAGTTTATTCAAAAACACTTGTAAAGGCAAAAGTTAAATTCTTAAGTCATTTTATACTGTTTGAACATAGTTAATGTTGTTTGACTTTGTAGCACAACGCTGGATGCGTTCTGCTCAGGATAATTATTTTTCCAGTGCTGACAGTTTTCCTCCTGAGACTGCAGCTGAATTTCTGGTTATACTTCCTTTGCACCAAATGAAGACCTGTAGCCTAGAGAAGTAAAATATCTCAGCAAATCAAAATCTGCAGATCATTGCTTTGTGTTTACGGTACTATATACTAGTATGTAATTGAAATTTTGCATGTATGTTTCTCTGATCAGGTTGTACAAGCTGTGCCAGCCTCCACCCCCGGATGGTGACCCATAATGCTTCGTATCCAGGAAGATGCTGAAAATGTCTTGAGGAGCTTTGAGTTTTTCCTCCCTCCATCCATGAAGGATCAACCTAACTAAAGACAGTTATTGGGTCCATTTTTATATGTCCAGAGTAGCTGCCTAAAATGTAAATAGAATTTTAAAACCGCAAATAGTATTTTTTAATACTTTATATTTTTCACTGTTGTACTTTATACATCTTTTGGGTTTTCCTTCGTATAATGCATCTGACAAGACAATGATTCAGAGTGAGAAAACAAAAGATTTATTCCCTGAGAATGCAGTTAAATTAGCCCAATGAAATGGAATGAATCCCATCAGTTCACTATCTGCATATTATGGGCTGAAAATCATGTTTGTTTTCTTGAGGGACATTTGCATTTCATGTTATTAGTCTAATTTGCATATGAAATAAGCAAGATAATATTGATTAAAAGGATATTGGATGATGTTTGCCTTTGTATTATGTTCAAAATAGCAAATCATTTGTCTGCTTCTCTTCAGCTCTGACATCTACGCTTTTTTTTTTTTTTTGATTCTCTCAGTATTGGATAACCATATGAATGTTTTGTAACGTTTATTCGCTTGTAAATATACATTTTCAGTGTGTGAATGTGCTAAAAGAGCCGTGCCCTTGGTTCCCGGTGTTGTTGGATTTCTACGACTGTTGCATGCCTGCGTATGAGGATTTGGTTTTATCAGTATTAACATGTAATAGGTTTTTTGGAAGTTAGAGCTACGAGATATATTCTGTTATTTTATATTGCCAGTACTCAGGATTAAAGTGTCTCTCCATGTTACTTATTATCGGATGTATCATTGTAGATGGATGTGTAGCTCACTACTATGCAAACAAACAAGTGGTAATAAACTGCGTCAGTAAGCTCCAGTGATGTTTTCCTATATGCAGAGTGTTTCATCCATGTGGAAATGGTTAGTTTTTGCTGCATTTTTTCCTCTATACACTTAATCAGAATCAGAATCAGAATTGGGTTTATTGCCAAGTAGGTTTTCACATACGAGGAATTTGCTGTGGTGTATTGGTGCGTAACAAGTACAGACAATTACAGACAAGTACAGACAAGACAAGTAGTGCAAGGTAAATGCCGTCATGAACACAGAATATATATATATATATATATATATATATATATATATATATATATAATTTAATATTTATTATAAAAAAATTACTTTATTATTTTGATCTTATGTGGCCTCTTGTGGTTCAGTAACTGTTTTTAACGCTTAAATGGCAGTAAAATTAGTTAAAAAAAAAAAAAAACTTTAAACTTCTCTAACAGTGAATTAACAGCGCTGTCAGCGCTGTTAATTTTGCGCAGTTTCCCGGACTTGCCGCTGCGCGCCCCGCCGCGGCCGCGTCCGACGCGCCGCGCGGCCGCGCGTCGGACGCGGCGGGAGAGGCCGGGCCCCGGCGGATAAATGGGAGTGGCGGCGGCGGCGGCGGCGCCGGTGACGCTGCCGGCGGCCAGTGAGCGCAGCACTCGGAGCCTCTGTCACAGAGCTGCCGCGCCTCACACACACACAGAGAGAGAGAGAGAGAGAGACAGTCCGTGAGGCGACGCGACGCGACGCGACGCGCTGCTGGGGACGGTCCCGGACCGAGTTGTCCACCATGAGCCCGGGCTCACAGACGCCTGCCGCGCACTTGACGCAGCCCGTCTGAACTTGACGAGGGGCTCCCGCCGCAGCCCGCCCGGTGACATTTTGCCCCGCTCCGCTCCGCCGAGGCGCCGCGCGGAGGACGCACGACACCGGCCCGCCTCATGATTTCGCCCCGCTGAGAGCTCCCGCGAGGCACGACACTTTCTCCATGGCGTCTCCGCAGCAGTCGAGGATTCAGTTGTACCTGGAGAAGAACAAAATCGGACCCCTGTTCGAGGTGAGTGCACGAACGAACTCCGAAGTTCTCGGCCGCCAGTTTGAGGGAGCACTGACTCGCGCCGGACTGCGATAATCTTCATTTCACACGTAGTTGTGCCAAACGACGAGCGCACATCTGCATCGTGAGTGCTGTCACACTAGAGTAACTGAGGACGTGTTGAGCCCTGCGCCTCGTACACATGTGCTGTAGATGTTAAAAGACCAACCGGCTGGTTATTTTTACGCACTTCGGTGCCCGTAGAGCCCCGACGCGTCCCACTGCGCTCCGTTTAAAACCAGACGCTGCATTACAGACGGAAAACATTGGCTGCCGTGTTTGCCCTCACGTCTCCATGCCCAGCCTCTCCATCAGCCTTTGCTGATGGATGATGATGCGCCCTGCCACCGCCTGACTCCACACATTCTCACAGTTTTGCTGAAGTTTGGGCCACCCACTCCTGGGGGGAAGGCCGGTTGTAATTTCGTATTGCACAGCAGGGGTTGGCTTCTCTGTGCCTTCTGCAACAGAAGGGCACAGCCTCACCAACTAACCGCCTCTCCTGTCTGTTTGTCAGTCAAGGGATCTGTGTGTTCATCCCGGAGTGCTCTCGGTGGGGCATCTGGGCAACCCGGGAGGGGGTTGTTTGCTGTTGGATTTCTGGACCGACACAGGTGTGAGGCGTAGTCAGGGTCGAGGTGGAAAGAGACACCAAAAACTGTGTCCGGCGCCTGCCTGAAATGCAGCAGATCTGTGAGTCCGTCAGTTGAACGGGGCTGACAGCTGTTAGTGTACAGTAGGGTGACGTGCCCTGTCTTTGTGGCAACGCAGTGTTCTCATGCACACGATGTGCCGCTGACATGCGGAGTGCTGACATTTCGGTCCTGCGCTTCGGCTGGATGTGTAGCGGCAGCCCAACACACATGACACGGGCTGCATGTGAAGCAGATCAGTGGTGAGGCTTGTTTCAGCACCGTGGACAGAGACCCATGCCTCGCACGCGTTCAACCAGCGAAGGAGACGGGAAATCTTACTGTGAGGCCACAGCAGTCAGTGAGGCTCAACAGCACAGTGATAGTCCTCTGTGTGCTCTCTCTGTTTGTTTTTCCTCCCTCCATCTTCCTCTTCCACCTGTCTCCCCCCTCTGTTCTGTGCCTCAGTTCTCCTGTCTGTGTTTTCTCTTTAGTTTTGCCTCCGTGCACACTTAAATTTTGTCCCCTTTATGTGACAAATGAGCACGATTAAAGCCAAGCGCTTTATGGAACTTAAAGGTGATGCTGATCAAATACACCTCTTGTTCCGACAATCACTGAGCTCATATAGTAAAGCTTTTACATGCTGTGTATTGCATCCTCAACTGTGTCCAAGATAGAGATGTCAAGCAGTAATTTGTATTCTTGACCAACAAGGACATGGATAAGCGTTGAGTTGTCCATGTTATCAATAGCATTTAGACTGTGAGTGGTGAAATCTGAGGCTGAATTGTGCAGTGTAGATTTCCAGGGGAGTGAGAAAGAGGTGTAGTAAGAGGAGAATATATGGAAACCGCCACCCTCCTCATGAGAAAATGATGTAGCTGCTACCTTGGTGTTGCACTTGAAAAACCTTGGCCATTTCATTGTTGTCCCAAAGAAACCCCATCCATGTGCATTCAGTTGTGAAGGAACAAGCTTTTTTATGAGAAGAATCCAGGAGAGAAGCTGAAGTTTTCCTTTATTTTTTCTTTTTGATCGAATGCAGAGAATTGGTGCTGCAGGAGTGACACGCTGCTTAAACGAAATAGGAAAAGTTTGGTTGACATTGAAACATGAGCACAACGCTCAGAGGTAAAACTACAGATTTTCTAATGAGAATTAACAAAAAGACTAAGCTGTCTCCCACTGATCTGGTTGGTTTCCATGTGAGCAGAAAGATGGTAATCTTTTACAGTATTTGTTATTTAAAGGGCTGCCTCACTTTTTTTGTACAAGAGCTACCTAAATACAATTAATTTGTTGTGGTAATTTGTTGTGGTATGCCATGTATTATCTAAACTATGAGTCCCCTTACAGTATGGATATGTATGTCAAAGTGTTTCCTTCCCTGAGCTGCCTAATATATACCAAATGGACACCCTTCCTTCATCATGTTATTTATTTTTTTATTACGCTGCCCCATCACTTCATCCTCATACCCTCCACACAGCTGCAGTACCAGCGAGTGGGAGTTCATTTACTCGCTCTGATGAGACACAGCTTATGATTTGCCAGAGAATTGATTTTTTTTTTTTTCTTCCTTCACTAATGAAATGGTTGCTTTGCAGAGATAGCAAGCTGAGTCAACACCGATGGAATATTCTCCAAAAAATGAAGCAGCCTTTCATAATAATTGAAGTAATTGCACTCCAGATTATTGTCAGCCACTTACCCCTTTTGGTAAATTGATATTCTTTTCAAACACCTACTCTTTTCCAATCACTTAACAGTTTCAGTGCAGCGTGACCTTTTATGTGTTGCTTGAAGAATTATAGGCATCAAAGCAAGTGGAAGGCCACATGTTCAGGATACTGTTACAGTCTGTATGATACACATAGTAAAGATACAGGAAGCATATGTGTGCTACTTACTGCAACATAGAAAGGATAAAAGGCACCCTTACCTGGCATTTGTCATCATAACAGGATCACTTCAATTGTCTGTAAAATTCTTTAAGCTTTGTTTTATCAGACAGTAGGATCTATCTGCAGGCTGACACTAAACTTGTGTAACAGGACCAGTAGGGGGAAAATGGAGCAGTCTTTGTCTCTATCAGCAGACAGTGTAAAACTCACTCTCATGTTCCTCCCTGCTGTGATCAGTCAATCATATCTTAGGCGATATAATTGTTCTGTTGGAACAGTGAACTGACGGATCATGTAAGTGTAGTCTAGACCAAAAAATGTGACCCGATTGAACTGGAATTGGCGTTAATAGTCAAATGTTATATTATAACACGCTTCTATGGAAGAATTGGTGTCATTGTTCATGGTGAAGTCTGACTTTTTCCTTTAGTGACTTTAATAGCTCGACTGTAGGTCTGATAATATCTATTATTGACTATTTTTAATTATCATTGGTCTCAGCTCAGAGGCTGTTATGATTACTTGCTGATATTAATGATGTACTGATGAGCGATAAACTGGATTAGTATTGGATCTGATTGTACATTACTAGTTCTCTTATTTAGTGGTTTTATCAGTGCACAAGAACACCTGCAAACATGAACAATGACAATGTAAAACACATAGATGCCCATTAAACATGAATACATCAATTCATGCTTCTCTTGTTTCATGTACATATATTTTTTTCTCTCTCTTTTATAGTTAAGAAGTGATGTATTATTACAGCCTCACCTTCCCTTCCACATATTACAAATATCCCAATTAGTTCTGCACAGTGAGAATTACAGATTTTAAATCGATAAAGGAAAAAGATGAGCACTTGTATTGAATCTGCACTTGGTTTCAGACAGTACTTTGAGTTTAGGTGTAGAAATTTAAATCAGTAAGGTGCTATGTTCCTACTTTTGGTATTGCTACTTATAGTAAAGTTAAATGACTTTGCTTGTCCCTATAGATTTCTTTGAGGAAACTATAAAGTACATCCATCCACATGGAAAAGGTCCACTCCATCCTGCTCAGCTGTGTAGTGTTTCTAATCTGCTGTGCTCAGGGTCTCAGTAGTGCAGCCCTGCAGTACTGTAAAGAGGTCAGTCAGTGAAGCAGAACACACACACACACACACACACACTCTCTGACCTATTGATCGACTCCCTTAAGAGGTATTTTATTTGACTTGGTGTGATTGGGTTTAAGCTATTTTCACCCACTGTAGTAGCAGTGTGCTCTTTCTTTCTGTTTCAGTGAAATCATCTTATATCCGTATACATGTAACTTGTTTTTGTATCTTTTGAATAATTTGATTTGCCATAGTGATTGATTATATACTTTATATGAGAATTCCACTGCAGCTGATCACCATAATATCTGAACAGCTTTAGAAAAGAAGAAGAACATTTGAGGAGTGTTTCACAAATAGTAGGCATCCGGCTTTAAAATGTTTGTTGTTCTTGACCTTTGAGACATATTAACAGAAACAAACCCACACACACACAAACGCACAAGCAGAGAGGTTCAGTTATACATCAGAGGTCTGATTACATATACAAACACACCTGGAAACATTTCTCTCTGACAGGGTTACTTTGTCATCAGCGTACCTCCCACACATCTGGTAATAATAACCCAGTAATTTCATTCAGTTGTGGGTTGCTTTGCTATTTCATGTTTATTATTATGTTTATTATTTCACCTCACTCTACCATTCAAAGCAAAATATCTGCAAAAATGTAGGTCAGGTATGACAGAAATACAGTGACCATTTGATATCAATATACAGTCCAGAATGAGAAATTAAATGCTTTTAACATCCTAGAGAACTCAGTGGTAGGACGAAGGCAGGTTCACCTTACACCTTTTATCATGACTAAGCATAGTTAAGTGCATTGATCAATGAATTGTACTCTTGCTCTTTGCTCAGCCATTTGTATACTGGTGGATTATTATACGTAGCATATATATATACATCTAAACATGTGCTCACTTTAATTTTTCTTTTAAAATTATAACTAAAAGGGCCTGCTAAAAGTCAATACAATCAGTTTAGAGTAAAATGATTTGCAATTTCCTGTGGCAAATTGTCACAACACCATGTGAAAATTAAAACGAGGCCTTTCACTTTGGTTGTCTCTGGGGGGCCGAGGAAAGCTGTAGAATACATATTTATAAATCAACACCATCAAAATTCAGAGGAGAAAAGCAGTTTGTGATTGGTTAAACTCTAAACACATAATATGCCAGACAAAACACAGCCACAGTCTTCATCAAATCAATTACAGCATGTTTTGATTTCATTTTCTAGATACCACTCTTTGTTTAGAGCCGGTGATGGTTTTATCAAAGTTGATGACTTGATATTACAGATGTTTGGTCATGTATGGGTTAATACAGCTCCTCTTCAGGCACAGTTAGAGTAATTACTACACGACAGGCAGCTGAACAGGCAGCCTAGGGGCAGGTTGGTCTTGGGGGAGTACAGGATAGGGCGAAGAGGGAAGGCAAAGGATATCTGGGAGATCAGGCAGTGAGACGATGAGTGAAGTCCAATATGAGGAAGATTTAGAGCGTGCAACGTGAGGAAGGGGCAGGGAGCGTGTACGGGAAAGAGAAAGAGAAAGGGGGAAAGAGTACAGTGGCTGTGGTGCATGTTAATAAAGTTGTTATGTCCACTTACAGCCTGAGGATGCTAATGACTGCCTGCTGTGTGTAATTAATAGTCATGCTGGTGGTGTTGGATAGCAGATCATCTAATACAGAACTTTGACAGTTACCCTTTATTTGTTCAGCTGGTGACTAATGACTGCATGTATCTTTCAAAGTTACAGTTCTGCTTGGTATCACATTTCTTCTTTGTGCTTCCTGGACAGCGTTTGTATTTTTCAATACTTTAAATAATGTTTTTGGCCAAATATTTGAATGTATGGGCAGAAGTGACAAAACATTGAGAAGTGAGAAGAAGTAACAGAAATTCAACTATAGAGCAGTAAAGTCATAAATTGCAAGAAAAGCCCTTCCTTATTGAACATTCAGTAAACTTCCCTGAAAAATGCATTGACAAATGTACTTGTTTAGACCAACCAACAATCCAAAAAAAATCTGCAAATACTCACATTGAAGAATTTTAAGCATTTGCTCTATAAATGACCAAATTGGGGTCATTTGATTAGCTGATTAATTTACTAATATTGAGCCATTGCTCATCCTTAAGAGAGAGGGGAAACAGGCCATATTTTAACTGCATGGGCGCAGTGATGGAAATGGACTGGAGGCAGTGCTGCAGGGTGGAGCGAGTGAGGAGTGAGAGCATCTATTTCTTGTGTGTATCAGTGGGGCAGATAAAAGGATCTCTTCTGATGAGTATTATCTGGTAGTGCCAGCCTGGTCAGGTGACATTGCCTCTCCCACAGTCTCCTCTTCCGCATGAACTCTTCTGCTCTTGTCTGCCTGCTTATTCAAGGTCTGGATCTCTTCCAGTGGCATCTTGCTCCCTCTCTACTCATCTTCACCTAAATTGTCTCATCACATCCTTCTCTTTTTTCCAATAAAGACCTCTTTCTGTATATGAAGCACATTGGACAGACACACACAGACGTCACCTTAAATACCCTGTGATGTAACTTAGTATTCCCTTATTTCATTGGCAGCAGGTAAATCAAAGGCAGTCGGTGGCCTCTAGTACGAGGACAGGAGGCCTCTTGGGAGTCTTGGAAGAGCTGTTGCTGCATTTAAATTTTTTTTCTATACAAGGACAAGTCTGAAGAAAATATGTCAGGTTTTATAGCTGATCAGAGCCGCAGCTTCTGCGTTGCTGTATTGATTATTTTAATTTCAGAATATGTAGCAGGTAACTGATTTTAACCAGACAAACATAAAAATATATTGTAAATGCATACAGTATATTCCTGTGTCAATCCTCACGCTCGTCTCAGTGGATTTGAATGGATACACTGCCTCCCAGGAATGCAGACATCATAGAAAGCCGGCTTGTGCCGGCTCAGTGTCTCCACACGTCCATAGCTCAAACAGTCCACCAGGAGTCTGCAACAACTGAGGTGGAAATTCATCAGCTCACAGGTTGACAAGAAAAAAGAAGTAGGAGAGTAGAGTAAAGCTTAGGCCAAGTCACTTACACACACACAGCTTATGTTTTTTTCAGTCCACCTTTTCTTTACTGGATGCACTTTTTTTTTTGTGATACCTCCTTTTATTTAGAGAATTATGCATCCCTTGAAGTTGGGAATATTTGCCAAACTCGTAAGGACACTTGAGCAGGGTGGGTGATCTCTGTCACTAGAGATTGAACTTTGGATTTGTTTTTACTTTTCATCATGTAGTGTTCTCTCTCTTTTTTTCACCTTTCACCCCTTCATTCATACCACTGTGAAACTGTCTCTGTGGATTTCTCCCTCTGTCCTTCAATGTACCACCTATGCATGACCTTCCAAACTTTCCCTGTTTGCTGTCCTCTCCTTTTTCAAATCCTTTCTCCTTTCAATTTGGGGAGTTTGTTTAAGTTGCAGTGATGCAGGGAGCGTCAGTGAGAGTATCATGATTGTCATTGTCCCCGGGGGGAGTCCTTGAGAGCTTCCAAGGACACGGGTGTCTCTTGGCTGGCTGACAGCTTGTCAATTACCGCCACCAAACCAAACTGCCTGGGGCACAGAGATATCTCGCCCCGACAACAGATCTGCACAGATATGGACTACATGTCTCAGTTGCTAACGCCACCTGTTGGCCTGGTTATACTACTCTGATGCAGACGCTGAAACTCTCTGCCTCTCTTATCTCTCTCACACACACACATATAAACATATGCCGGGGATGCTGTTTTGCTGATGCAAGTCACTCCAAGCTAAATAGCATTAAAGTCTACTTGCATATAGAAATGTTGACCCAAATTTGAGTCTACATCTTACTATGGTTCCTGTCAAAGAAAATATAATTACAAGTCAAACAGCATGCGCTTATCAAACAGGACTAAAGGCTATTCTAGGCTATTTAAAGCACCTCATTACCATAGAAAGTGAAAGTGTCAGATACGGTTACCTTGCTCTGCCGTATATGTGACTTATGTAATGTATGCATATCAAGAATGTAGATACAGTAGGATGTGTTACTTATAGTATGTCTCTGCCTTTTAATGATGTTATTGGAGATGGTGAAGGACACAAAGGTACAATGGTGCATTAGCTCATTCAGCAACTTGTTTCATACTGGACGCAAAACTCTCCACAGGATCTGCAATCAATATATGTTGGCACATAAGTGTTTTACAGTACAGACGTGGGCAGAATGCAGATGTGCCCACGAGCCGCCATTTCTCTAACAATCCCCAGAATCTACACGATGTGTCCATCTGTCTTTTGTTTGCCACAGTTTGCTTCATGCAGCCAACTCATGTGTTACTTGTGTGACTCTCTCTACAGTACATCTGTGTTTGTGGTTTCCACTGCAAAACACAATCATGAAAATCACCACTCGGCAGTCATCCATAAAAAGAACTGCACATCCTTCCCTTTACCCCTTCCCCACCAAAAACTATTAAGACTTGGAAACCCTGGGGTTCTTAACAGAGTTCTGCTAGTTTGGCTTCTTGTATAATCCACCAAATTACAACCTTCATTTATAGACCTCCTGTTGGTAGGTTAGTTAAATTACTCACAGGAGCTACTAAGCAGTAATTACAATTTTTACATCTTAGCATCATTAGTGGTTTATAATTGTTAGACACAGGCCACAGAAATCCATAGCAGTTGTGAGGAGAGATGCTTCACTGAACTCTTAGTGGGCAGCGTATTCTCTTACAGAATTCTCTCATATGGCTATTTCTCAGAAATAACATCATTGTTCTTTCTGAAGAGCTTACAGATCACTTCAACTTCATCTTGAGTGAGGTTCTCCAGTCCTTAGACCTGTAGTCCAAACAGAAACAGTTCAGCACGCTCCCTGTTTGTCCATTCGTATGCTGTTTGCTGTCAAAGCGGCTGTAGACACTGGGGCCTGGCAGGAATGTCCCCCTGACCAATTACCTGATTAGCTTTCTGAGCACACGCAGCAGAGCCGAGGCTAGCCAGAGCCCGTACACACATAAGATGTCTCCCGGTAGCCCTCCACGCCCACCGAAACACACACACATGCAGATACATGAGCATGTTCACAAGGGCAAAGACATACCAGCCACCGAAGCATGGTGGTACATGGTTCTGTTTAGTTATAGAGTATGCGCTTGTCCCACACACACACACACACACACACACACACACACACACACACATACACACACACACACACTCATTTTATCCATACATTACTGCCAATTCACTGCAGTCCACTAATGACTTTCTATGCTTCTCTGCAGTAGCCGGCTCTTACACCGGTCAAACAGAGTTCATTTTCATACCATATCATTTCAACACACACAAACACACTGACACGTCCAGACATACGTTAATTTCACATCACACATCAGCTTCAGAGGGACAGGTATTCCCTACAGCTGTACAGTTTTGCTTTGGTGCCAAAAGTAGTTTTTGGTAGCCTGCAAACCAGACAAATCTGCAAGCTCATGTTTTATTTGCTTTGGCAGATACGTCTGGCCCCTCTCCTATTCAGGCTGATTTCCTCGGTACTGGTATCAAGCGAGCCATTCACAACCGTTTATCTGATATGAGGCAGGTTTATTTCATCGACTGACAGAGAGGAGCGCCGTTGCGGCATCTTCGTAAATAACCAGTATGGCTGCTGCCGATGCAGAGTGTTCCACGGCCGCGTTTGCCGTACTTCTGACAGGACGTACCGTACGACAGGGCGGCGTTTCATTGCTCTGATTGGTTGTCTCTGCCCGTCAATAACGCTCCTAGGACAGAGGTTCTAGACTAATAAGCATTTGCAAATTAGTCTGGCGATGCCAGGCTAAGTTTTTGGTATTCCGTGGAAGAAAATCATTACTCTTCACATTGCATTTGTATTTTTGCCTAGTGTGTTATTAAGTTCATTTTTATGAATGTATGCCTTTCACTTGGAAAAGCACAGAGGTAGGACTTCATTAGTTATGACATGATTGGTGCATTTGATACTGAATTCCCATCATGCATTTGACAGATTTTAAATTAGCATGCAGAGTAAGATTCAGCCTTTACCCTCAGCACCTGTTACTGTAACTCCCTATGTGCTTTACTTCTTTTCTACCCTCTGCAGTACTTTGCTTCTTTTTGCCTGCTTTTCTCCAACAGTCCAATTTGAGAATCAGTCCTATGAACATTTTCACTACCTCCCTGTACGTTAATGTCTCACCTACTCACAGTATAATTAACTTTCTCTCTATTTTACCTTTCACGTCCTCTTTGCACAATCTCTCTTAATAACCAGACTGTCAAGTTATTAATGTTTACCAATGATTATCAAAATCTATTTTTTGTAAGACAAGTAATCTCTCAGTGGGAATGAAATAATGGCGTCTTTTCCCCTCATTTTGATAACATGAAATTTCCCAACACAGAAAGCAGTGTTTGGGTACTTGTTTGTCCTTGTGTCTTGGCCGACTGATTTCATGTTGATGGAGCTTGCTGACATATTTGTTATTAATTGACTCAGAAGGGAAGTGTTCCCATTTTTGGGGATGTAGTGTTGCCTTTACTTTGACACTTTGAGTTGCAAATTCCTGAAGCTACAGTGAGGATAAGGGGATTATCTCACCACTTTGGCCAGTGCACGTCTCACATTTCTTCCCTTGATAATAGGGGTTTATTGTGATTACATTTTAAATAAATAATTTAAATTTGACCATATGGCCTTAGTGTGGTAGATTCTATAAAATATGGCGGTTATATCACACTTGAAATAAGAATTTGAAAACGTAGATGACAGCTGTCAGGGCATAAAACCAATGATGTGTCTTTATGAATCAAGAAAAATAAGTTTAAATCGAAAGTTGAATCGTATGGGGGTTTGGAGAATCGTGACACCCCTACTTGATACAGATGTCAATTTAAAAAAAAAGACTTGTAATGCTTGTAGGGATTGATTGTCTTTCTCCACTTCAGCATGGTGAATACTCCACTCCAGCAATACTCCATCACTCCTTTTGTAGTGCTACTTTCATCTAACTGCTCTCTGCTTTACTCTGCTCCTATAGGAGTTGATGACCAAATTGATAACTGAGACTCCAGACCATCCAATCCCTTTTCTCATTGATCACCTGCAGACCAAGCAAGACAGCCCTGGCAAGCTGCACAGAGCTCTCTCTGGCTCCGCAGCACTGTGGGCGCAGAGTTCCCCAGGTCGGTACACACAGATGCAAGAACGCATAATGTTCACACGCATGCAGTATGAGGCATTTGTCTTTGTAGAAACTCCTCCCCACAATACACACAGGGTATGATGACTATAGGCTCAATGACAGCCACTGCGGCAGAGACAACAGAGCTTGCAGAGTAAACCTGGTCTGAATTTATGTTTTATAGGATTTGCATAACAGGACATCCTGAGCATTGTGACTATCTCTCCTAACAGAAAGCAAAAACACTCGAAAGGAGTACAGCAACTATGAGAAGCCATGGCAAATTCACCCAAAGAAACCGAAAAAATCCAAGAGCGACCTGGCAGTTTCGAGTATCTCCCCTCCGTCACCAGAATCCAAGTCCTGTGAGTTTCTTCTTTGTGCCACCAGCACAAATCAGCAAAGTTTTCTACTTTGTGATTTTTTTTGTGATTACGTTGATTGCATAGACACACTCACACACACAGAATCCACTTTAGAATATGAAGCTGCACAGTTTTGATACCTGTTGTATCAGTTGTATCCCAATTACACGCTCCATTGACTTTAATCTTCATTTTTAATGTGACATAATTATATCTAATTAAAGTTAGTCACAGTGTATAGTCCAGCGTCCTCCTTCCAGTCTCCCAGAGCCCTGCAGATGAGTTCATTAAAAAGAGCCACGTTTTACACACTTGCTGCTGCACTTCTACACACTCTGCAGATGAATTGTTCACAAAGTTCTTACATTAATGCGGAATTAATGCAGATGAGAAGATTTTTTTCCCAGTAACTTTTTTTAGTTCTGTAATAAATTACTGTAGCTACAATGTTAGAAGAAGTATGACACTTGAGACATTGAAGTTAGGTCAAAGGGAGAGCAAGAAAAGCCATAGACTAGTTCAATAATTTAACATTGTGCTCTGTCACTGCCAGACCAAGTCTATTTTAGGTTGTGGTCGGATCATTTCTCACAATCAAGAGGAAATGGGTGTTGGGATGAGTGCATGAAGTGAGTAAAGAAAACAAGTGAGAGGGAGAAGGCAGACAAAATAAGCGACACTCAGCACATCGAGGTGTACTTCACTTATGAGCTTGAGCAGCATTCCTGCTCCCCTTTCAGAGTAAGAAGCCTTCAAAGCTACATTTTAAGTCAAATCACATTAAAAATACATGCATAGGTGTTTTGATGTGCAGGAACTTATAAAAAATTTAAACAAAAAGAATTGCAGCTCATCATTATTGTACAATGTAGCAGGAACAACACAACACAAATGCTTTTATAAATATACAGAGGTTCAATTGATGTGCCTGATCTCGCTGTGTACAGTTTGGCAAAGGGTTACTGTGTTTTGGCCTCACTTGACTGATGCTTTAATGGGCAGCCCCAGTGGGAATTGAATCCTTAACCCTTAATCCAAGCTATCAAGATACAGCACAGCCCTTTGCAGCAGCAGCAGCGGCAGCAGAGGCGAGCAGAGAGAGGACAGAGAGGCTCTCTTTTTCCCGGAAGTAATGAACAATTTTTTTTTTTCTCCAGTCTGTATTTGGCAGACATTTGCGCTGTGTTTATGGTTGTTACAATGCCAAGCAGCTTAGTCAGGGTAAACAAGGGTAGAGGTTGGCAGATTGTAGCAGCAGTGCTGTCAAATATTCACATTTTAGTTTATTTATTTGTGTGTGTGTGTGTGTGTGTGTGTGTGTGTGCGCAAACAGAATTGTGATGCTTACTCTCTGCACCTGCCATCGTATATACTATGTGTTTAATTCAAACATGCATAAAATGTATTCTAAAGTCTTTTAGATTATAGTCTAGTTAATGTGTCTGTTCGGGCAGTGAACAGTGGCTAGTAGACAACCAGTACATTTGCTTGGCATCTCGTCATAACCCACTGTTTTTTTTATGTTAATTCATTTCAGCTGTGTTAGAGCATAAGAACGTTAGATATGGATGAACTGCAAGTAATCCCTCCTCTATAAAATAATATCACTCTTTCCTTTTATAAATAATGTCTGAATCCAACAGTTTATAAATGAACCACCATATAGAAGCAAAGGGATGCTGCTAGAGGACTGTATGGCAGGATGTCAGTACAGTATGTGGGTCATTTCCTGCTCCTGTTATTTTGTATGTTAATCAAAGAGACTGACAGACACTGTCCCCCTGGCCTCCGTCCAGTGATCTTTGTGCTTCTGGAAGGGACATGTTGACTTTTCTGACAGTGTTTCCATTCCACTTCATTCTGCAGTAATTCACAAATTCCTGTTTGGACAAATCTGCATCAAGCTGTGGCATTTACAGATCAAATCGCAGTATGGTAGTTTTTTCTGTTCTTGTTTTTAGAATGTTTGGCCAGAATGTATTGTTGTTGTTTACAGAAGATTCAAACAATCTTTATATGTGGTGCTTTAAGAAGATCTGACAAAAATTGTATGTTTACGACGTCTAGTGCCGCGGTCAATCGAGTACCCATCCTGGGACTGGAGGGAGAGCCGGGACTTTGACGAGCTCAACCACATTCTGCAGGAGAGCAAGAAGCTGGGCAAGGCCCTGGAGAGTCTGTCACGCAGTGAGTGGCTGCAGCACGGCATGCTCACACCATACTGCGCAGTGCTTAATACATCTTAACATACAGAACTTAAATGTAGACCTTTTTGTAAATGTCACTGTAAATCCTGAGAGGATCGAGCAGCTAATCTTACAAGCCCGCCCCAAAGCAGCGTAAGCCGGGATTTTGAACTGTATTAGATGCTTCTCTGTGCTTTAAACAATTTTCTTCTCTCTGCAGGCATTGCCATCTCTGATGAGCTCGACCAGGTAGACATTAACTAGACTGGAGTCTTTATTGAAATCCTATACACACTGGCATTACAGTTATGTGGAAACACAGTTCTGTCACTCGTCACTCTACAGCATCAAGTAAATGCCATGTTTCATAACTTTCACTTGGTTGACAGAGCAGCACAGCGCTTTTTCTCATGCTGAACTGCTATCTCATGGGAGTGATATGCGAGAGTGATACTTCAGTAAGCATGACTTCCATCTCCCTCTCCCCTGCTGCTTCAGTGGGTATCTTACGTGCACAGCTTTGTCTGAGCTCTGTCTTTGTCCTCGCTCGGCCCCAATTCTCTCCCAACACAATAGTGCAGTGACTGCCCAGGCTGGAGATGCACAGAGCGATTTTGAAATGATGGGTCTGGATGAGAGACACAGCATATGTTTTGACAAGGACTTCACTTTTTGCTCAGTGCAGCAGTACATGTCCAACGTCCTTGGCTCTCAGCCCAGAGATTTTCCTTCTTTTCTGTGGGACGGGGCAGGGAAGGAATACTAAACACCTGCTCTGATCACGCAGAGACAATAGCATTTTATACTATCCTGGATTTAGTCAAAGATGAGCAGACATATCTTTGCTTTTTGTATTCGAGCAAGGTTGTAAATGTGTGCTACCTGGCTATCCTGGGAGCAGGATGGGAGGGAGACAGATCTCAGACAACACTGTGGTGCTTTTTAAAACTATATTCTAAGTACATGGTGTTGCCTTTTCCTGTGCTCTTTTTCACTTAAATCTGCATCTTTGTCTTTCTGTCTGCCCTTTTCAGTCTGTTGTTTTGCCTCTCATTATTTCTGTCTTGCTCTTTCAGAATTTGGGAGGCTATAATTCAGTGCTGCGCCCTCGGGTGGTGGGAGAGTGGGTTGGTCGGGAAGAAGAGGACGCGGACCCGCTGGCTGCTGAGATGCTGCACCCACCCGTCCCACGGGCTAAAACTGAAGTGTGCTGGAGTGGAGACAGCAGCCCTGCTGGGAGGTTGGTGATTGGCATAATGTACATCTGTAGTCATACATATTAGTGTGCATGTGTGTGTGCAAGTGTGTGCATGTGTGAATCATTTCAATGAAGAAAAAAGTTTAAAACTTGAAGAAAGTTCACAAAGCTATTGTTGGATTTTTAAAAAATGAGGAGGTGGACTTCTGACTGTGGCTCGTGCTGCCTGAGGAATGCCCATCTGAATGGGTTTGATAATCCCATTTCAAAGGCGCGATCAAACATGCTTGCCACGATACTGCTTCAACCCAATTTCGAATTAAAGCTAACCTCATTTCTGTGCGCTCAAGGCCAGAGGAATTTTGTGCTTGTTATTTTAAAAATGGCCTGTCTCTGACAATATAACTGCGTCACACGTTGAACTGTTAAATCGTTTGTCGCCCTCTCAGGAAGATGAAGCTCAAATTTTACTTTGATTCGTGTGTTTGCAAAACTATCCAATTTCCAAATAACCTCTTGGACTTCCTTCTTAGATACTATTGCTGTTTGTGTGTGTGTGTGTGTGTGTGTGTGTGTGTGTGTGTGTGGTTTGTGGTTTGTGTGACATGCACTGCAGCTACTGATGTGACTAATTAGAGGAGGATCGGATATAAAACCATAAATCATGTGCGGGCCTGAGCTGACATACACACAGTGGTAATCTTGTTAGGTTACTGTATGGGTGGATTATAGGGAGAAATCACTTAGTTAGAAGTCTGAGCTGGGAGATAGGGATGTGTGTGGGCTCACTGATGAGCTCTGTGCTGTGTGTGTTTGTAAATGAGATGTGTGTTTACCTATGAACAGTGTGAGAAACTGCTCTGACCAAGTGGGAAAACCCCCACTGCCCTCTCTTTAAATCCCATCTGGGTCTTAATAGCCCATCTCCTCTGGTGCATATACACCTTCAGAGTCCAAACATTTTCTCATGTATCTGACCTTATTTGTTAAACCAGCACACCTTCCTCCTCTTACTTTAGTAAGTTTACTTGTTTTCATTTTCGATCTTCTTGGTCCTGTCCCTCATTCCAGCCCACCTGTCACTGAGGACCATAAGGAGGCCTGACAGGTGTTGGTGGCTCTCTGTATGATTGTCTGCAAAGTCTAGAAAGATAAGTGCAAGGGGCACATGGGAAATCAGATGCAACTGTGGCAGAAGGATATTCAAGGAAATGGTTTATTTTGACAGAGTTTGTCCAGTGGAATGGAACTTTCTTATCCCATGTCTGTCAGTGCCATTATCTCTACTTATCTAACTTCCAACCCTCCTGTTGTATCTTCTCTATCTCTTAACACCAACATATATTCATCCCTTATTGTACCTAACAACAGTAAAATGTCAAGATAAACAAAGAGTGAGGGAAAGCCAGCTTTGTGGCTTACACCTGCTTTGATTTTGTGCTCATATTTATCGTCTTTAATGACTGGTTGGTACCACCTGAGGTTGCTCCCTATGGGGGGAAGAATATAATATAATATGTAATACACACTGTGTAAATGTTTACCTTCTAGTTTAAAATTGTTGTTTACACCCACAGGAAAATGTAGGAACTTTTTTGAGCCTGGTTACATAAAGAAAAGAGAACATTTGTAGAAAACAGCACATGTGCAGAATAAAACCAATCACCTTGCCTTGTCCATATAACCCTTCCCAATTATCTGTAAATAGAAGTCATTAAACTGAGATTAGCGTCAAATTAATACTGTTCCTCCGCTCTAATCCACGCCTTAAGCCTGTGGGATATGAAAATTAATTTTATCCAATATACAGGTAATACAGAAGTCAGCCTTCAGAATTATATCTGTAGCTTTAACTGTATAGGACGGAGACATTATTTGGTAATTTTTCAGCTGTTCTCTGTGTTCCAGGCTTAGACAGAGGTAACACAATTTCCCTGTAAAAATGAAAAAAGCTTTTGGGAAAAGAAATATGAAGAGAAGCATTCACCGCCTCCAATACATCTACATAAACCGTCTTCGGCTCAGGCCCTCTTTTTAACGCCATATCCTCTAAATACTAACTAATGGTTTGTGCTTAGTGCTACACCTATTTCTCAGTTGCTCACCTCAGAGCAATGGTCCCTTCTTATCTTCTCCCTGCTTACCATTTATAGCAAGATGTTCAGCAATTGCATGGCACTTGAAATGATTGTATGTTATTTTGTCCCTAACAACAATGGTTTCGTGGTGCAGTCAGTGGTGAAACACACTTTAAATGTAATCACAATTGTAACATGTTTTACTTGCTGTAAAGCCTGAGCCTGCTTAGATGAAAGGATGTAGTTACTATAGGAACATGTTGGTATATTTCACAGAAGCTGGAAGCATGTTACTGTGGATGATGATAGCTTCACATTCAACTTTCAAATGTTTTTTAAAAGTTGGGCTGTATATGAAAAATAATTGGCAACAATGAACAATAAAGAAATCACATGTTAATATATGTCAGTAGATAGTGATCCAATTTTGTTTTACCATCTGCTCTTCAGCTCCTCTTAAGTCCCAGCTCCTCTTCTGTTTGCCTCCTCAGCCTGAAGATGGAAACAAAGAGCAAAGGGCTAAAGGAGCAGCAGCAGCATCACAAGAAGCTCCTGGCAGCCATGTTGTCCCAGGACTCCTTTGATTCGGTCCATAGCCCTGCCCCCTCTGTCGCAGAGGAAGAGATGGAGGACGAGGACGATGCCATGGAGCTTCTGGGTAATGTCACTTGTTCTGTATATACATCACCATTTTACATGTGTACTCTGTGTTATGCATTGCACTGCAATGAATCAGCATGACAGATGTTCCTATTCAGTTGCATATCATTATTTTCTGTTTATCAAAGTTAATAGAAATATGCCATTGATCATAGTACTGGGCTGCTTCTGAGCCAGACTGATAGGCAGGTGTACGACGCCTTGCTGTGTATCAACAGATGTCCTGTTGGTGTGAGACAGACACCTGTTTTCTTGCCATCTTAGACACACCATGAACAGCAGCGTGTGATTGCATGTGTGTATAAGTATGTGTGCAACAGTGAGCCAAGTAAGCTGACTAATGCCTCACTGACATGAAGACAAGAAAACAAATTATAGCTTTGACATTTCATGTTTAATGAGTCATTCTCTTTGCAGAGCCTATTAGTGTTATCGTGAACTCTTTGATCATGTGCATTTTTGTCTGATAAAATCAATCTGTTTTGATATTCAGAAGTGAATATTATTACAAGAGGTTTGTAAGTGAAACTACAACATCACTTACGTTTTAATATGTGTTTAAGAAGTATAAAGAGGGCTTCGAGGTAGCATCAGACATACCTCTGACTTGAAAAAATCAAGAAGATGGAAGAACATTCTTTAGCTAGTGTATTGTGCCTTGTTCCTCATAATGTATTTCACTGGATAACTGGTCAAATATGTTCAAATTACACAGCTTTGATAGAATAATAGAAACTATCAAATATAAACTATCAAACATATTAATGATAAATATCAGGTTTTTGTGTGTTCTTCTTAGATACTCCACATTGCATCAACCTTAAAAATTGAAACTGGGAAACATTTGTCGTAGAAGAGCCATAGATAGAAATGTCCCCACTGACTTGAAAGCATTAGGCATGCTGAGTTGACATCGGGTCTCCTACTTTTTCTGAGCTGGAAAAACTGGGGCTCTTAAGTTGCTATTAGTATTGCAAAAACTTTTTTTTTTTGGCTGCATGCATACACTCAAATGCACCATGTTCAGACATCTTCTCAGGGAGTTGTGGAAAGGCATGTTGGCTGAAAGTGGAAAAGCACTTCCTGAGAGAGAAGTAGATGCTGCATTTGAGGAAAAGTAAACTATTCAAATAAAAGTGACGGGAAATTCCTTTACCATATAAAGGGGAGAGCTTAAAGGGGAGGCGATTGTTGCATATGTGCGGACCTGTAGAAGCATGCGTACTGCGTGTAGTGGCTTGATAGCTGGATGAGCAGAGCAGCAGTCAGTTTACAATATGTGCTGTACTAAAGAGCACTTTAGTAGTAGCTGTTAAAGGAAACTATGCTTCCTGTTTACATAGTCTGGCCAGATGCTCTCAGCCAGTGAGTCTAGGTATTCATTGTGACAACTCAACAATCGCCAAGTAACTCCTTTTATTTACTTTTTGTGTGTGAATGTATGCATGTATGTATGTGTGTCTGTGTATATTTACATTCCTTCATACCGGTCATGCCATCATGTAAGATGGATGAGTAGGTAACAACATGGGTGAAAAGAATATCTGCTGTGAAGTCTTGTTTTGGCTGAGGGTCTGAGAGCTCGTCACCCCGTCTGTGCAGACACAGGATGTAATGCCTCAAGCCAAATTGAATTTGTTGCCTGAAATATGTTTCTATGGTAAGGCACTCTCTCCGTTGCTCTGTCACTTGTTCTTCCACTTTGTCTCTGCTGTGCTGTAACCTTTACCTACATGGGTGATTCTCCTGAGCAAAGTAGCTTATCCCTGCAGTGTAACACTACTATAAAGGAAGGTCATACACACATAGGCATCACCGTTAAAGCATCATTATTGAGATTTATTGCACCCGTAGCTCTCTAAAAGAACCCATCAGAATCTGAATTTTTGAAAGCTGTAGCTAATACGGAGAACAGTCAGCTTTTCTTCAAATGCAACTCAATGTCAAGTAATTTACTTTCTTCTAGGTTTGCAAAGAAATGCTTGACATACAGTACTTCTTTTAGAGATAACAACCCACAACCTAGTCTTTTTTTATATTTCCCTGTGTCTACAACATGGGCCCCAATTATAGTGTTTCAGCGTCTCTTCAGAGCTGCTGCTCTGTGGTGACACAAACAATCTGCTTATGTCTTTGCTCTCTGCTCTACTGTCACAGCACCGAGGCACTTGTGCTTGTTAGCAGGATATTTTCATCAGGGTCATCCAGAGGGTCACGTTTCTTTATGTATGTGTGACAGAGTGGCCTACAGGCTACACACACTGGAGCTGCAACAAATGATTGTTCTTATCCTCAAAGCTATGGATTTGTCTTTGACTAATTGCTTGTTTAGTGTATAAAATCTAAAAATAATAATAATAAGTTATCAAAGAAAAGAAGAAAAAGTAGCTTATTGCCATCAGTTAATTAATAGTTTGAGTACTAACACACACAAATGAACTCAGATAGCCTAGGTTAATTCTCTGTGTAAGTATCTACAAGTTTTAACTGTGTCTCTGCACCAGTGACTCTAAGACACATTCAGTGCATTTATTATGCTATAAATGTATTGTGGAAATTGATTTTATATAAGGCCCAGTTATTTACTGCTGTAAAACAGATTTCACTTTTATCAATTTGATTTTGTTCCTACTGTACCTGAGGACCTTATTTGTATTCCACTGCTCTTATATCAAGCTGTTCTTCCATAGTAAGTGGAAGAAATCTTGTAAAAGTATTATACACAAGGCTTTGCTTTTCTTTGTATCATCCCAACACAGTCGTGACCCAGGACAGCAGTATATAATGGTGAAAGATACAGCCATAAAGCAGGATGTTGATGGGCTGTGATGGCCCTCCTTAATCTTAGCTCTGAATCCCAGGCATATTCCCCCAGTGGCTTTTACACTACGGTACAGGGCAGTAATTCAAAGGAAATAATGCAGCGAGGTCATTTCTGATCCTCTGTCAAGGCCTGGTCATGGTGCTCTCCGCAGGGACAGCCACTACTGTGTTGACTATCACTGTGAGTGGCCTGCTTCACTGCTGTAGAGTTGATTAAAGCGATGCTAACATGCAGCATGTGGTGGCCTGGTGGACTTGGAGGAATGAATGACCCTCAGGAGGATTTCTGGGCCTCATTTAGAAAGAGGATTTTGGCACAAATTTTGTGGCTATGACCGAATGCATGCCAAAGATGACTGATGACGCTTGGCAGGGATGGTGATCTTGTGATAGCATATTGATCCCTGAAGGAGATATTTATCTCTTTCCTTGCTGCTGTCCACGAAGGTGGAGCTGGTAGGGATTCAATGACTTGTTCAAGGACTCTACACCAGGCAGGGTGCTCGCTTGTTGAAGAGTTTAAACTTGTATATAAGCGGATTAAAATGGATTAAAGCAGCAAAAGCTACATGTACTGTAGCTACAATTTGTACAGTTATAATTTCCTTAGATAGGATTGTTTTTCTAATTTCATAATAATCATGTAACAATGTCTTTTTTTAAAGCATTTTTATATCTTAATTTTGATTTTCTAAAGCAATAAATTACTTACTGATAACATGCTCAACAGGCTATATGGTGCATTGTTACATGGGAAGTCATTGCCTCTTATGGCCTCTCACATGCAGCAATAGTCACTACAGTACCAGAGCTTGTTAGAGGCATGTTATCTATTTAAACATTTGCTTAGGAGGACCTCTAGTGGCTACACTGTTGTATTACAGCTGTTGTGTGTAAAGTCTGTTTAGAAGTGCCGAAATGGGTGAAGATGTATGTCAGAACAGATCACTTATTAGAGTGTCAGATGAGTGCATTTTAATTTAATTAAAATGGCAGAAAAGAATGCATATCATGCTTTAATATTTGACAGTGATCGTACACTGATCTGGCAAGTATGATATTATCTAATATTATTAATAAAGCTTTTGGATACTTTTAACTTTGCTGCTTTAAATCAAAGACACTAGCATTCACTTTCATATTACCTACACGTATCTCATATCTCATCATCTCAAACACCTCTCTCTTCTTACACACACGCGCACACACACACACGCACACACACATACACACACACACACACACACACACAGACCCACAGTGTTTTTTTGTGTATTGCAGTCTTGAACTATACAATTCTGATCGTAAACACTTATCCCAAAGGAACACATGCAAACTCCAGGTGCACATAATTCGTTTCTACGTGTAGCTATTGCATTGAAAGTTGAGCAGAGCTTTGCTCATCACACCTGCTAAATGGTTGTGAGTCTTCTTGTTGTGCTGATTGCAGGTGTACAGAGAAATCCACACTACCCAATCGAGAGCAATTACATTAGCGAGACATGAACAGGTCCCATGGTGGATGTGATCAGTCATTTCTACGTGTCCAAATCTCTGGAGGATGGGGAGAGAAGCATATTGCATAATATCCACTGGGAGGCAGGAAAGGAGCACTATACTACACTACTGTGTAACAACTACAGCTTCTGTTAGAGAATAAAATGTGTAATAAAATTAGTCTTAGAAGATACAAAGAAAGTTAGCAACTAATCCCTATTTCCACATTGAGCAGAAGGGTTTTACAAACTGGGCGTCTTTTTGCCAGCACCTGGATAATGATCTTAGGAGAAATAATAAAATCCTTTTTTGATGGATAACAGTACTTCTGTCTCAGGTTGTCCATATTGAATACAGTTATAAAAACCAAAGACATGGCTTAAGGTTGTTTTGTTTTGTTCAGATTGTTCCAAAGAAAGAAACTTAAATCAGCTTAGAGTCCTATTGATTCTCTAGCTGCTCTCAGGGATGGCACTGTGTTTTCCCAGTTGTTTTCATTAGTTCTGCGCTCAATATTTACCACAGTCAAAACCATATTGAAAATAAATGACTCACATGTTCTTGCAAAGCCATGGAAAATGTCAAGATTCAAGCTTTTTCTGGGTGGTGAGACCACAATTTTATACTGATCTGAAATAAGAAACAAGCTGAATTCAGTGTGTGGGGAGAAACACCCTGTTTTTGGCCTTGCAGTGTTATTTTATGGTAAGTTAATGAGACGAGTTAGCCAGTTCCCCACTGTAAAGTTACTGTTCTCGTCATCCTTGGTGGAAGTATTCCATTTCAGAGAGGTACCCTTTGAATTCTCACATCTACCTTTGTGAATATATGTAGAGAATAAGTGTTATTTTCATGCCTGTAGGCATTGAAAAAACATTATACATTTTATAAGACAAATGTAGTAAAACTTATTCTACAGCACATGTTGTGTATCATCCTCTGTAGCAACATAAACTCAGACTTTCTTAAGGTTTAGTGGAAAGTATCTTTTCTCTGAGTGTGAAATATCCATATGTCAGACATTAGACTCCCCTGCATGACTCCTTTCAGTATGTCGACCAACTCTGGCATGATTCCTGAAACAGGAGAGCAGAACGTTAGAGTAGCTTTATCCACCCTCACTGACACAGTGACAGTGAAGATTTGATGGAGACAGGCTGAGGGTATGATAAAGCTATGTCTGATCTTTGATACATAGAATAAAGCAGTGTCTGGTGGATGAGTTACATTGCCTGTGTGTGGCTCTTTTTGTTTTGAGGACATTATATCTCCTTTGATCATGCAAAATATGGTACGATACAATAGCCCAGTTTTTTTAAATACAAAATAGGGTAAGTGAGAGAAAGTAAGCCTTTTTTTCACAATCTTTAATGTCTTTGTCACCATGAAATGTAAGTGAAAGATGTTCTAAGTTAGGAGTTTACCTACTCCATATATCCATTGCCTCTGAGGGTGATTAGGGTCTTAGCCTTTGAACTCATGGAGGCCTGAACATTTACTTAGTCCTACTAATTTACTTTCTGTGGTGAAAGAGCAAAGCTGTTGTTATTAGCTTTATGGCAGGCAGGAATGTTATTTTGAAGATTAAGAATAGCTCTTATAAAACTCTTGCCATATATATTTGGTGTTTCCTGTGAGAAAGATCTCATAGACAAAAATGTGTGGAAGAGGTGGAAGAAATATTCAGATTATTTTTTAAATGTAGCAATACAGTACATCATTGTGAAAATATTCTACTACAACTGAAGTCCTGCACTGACTTTTTCTTCAAGTATGAAAGTAAAAGAACATATACAATATATATCAATATTACTTATGTTATAATGTGAAGCCCCCTTTTAGCAATGCCCATGTCATGTACCATACTTTATGTCTAGTGCTTATTAGCAACTAAAATGGTGAACATGGTAAAAATTTTACCTGCCTAACATCACCATGTTAACAGTGTCACTGTCAGCATGTAAGCATGGCTGTCCACTCTTATTATGTTGTAGCTGACAAAGGTGGAGCTAAATTTACATTTATTTGTTTAGTTTTATATTGGATTGTTTAAACAATGCATTTTACTTTATAAGCTCACACGTTTTATACATGTAAAATTGTAATGAGCATGGTTACTAGTAAACCTGTAAAATAAATGTATGTAGTAAGTTAAATACAAGTACAGTAAGTGAGTAAACGCTCTTGGTTTCCACCACTGTTGAGAACTTTGTGAGTATCATTCAACTCTGTGTGATGATGTGACCTCTAATATGTGTACAGTACATCCCTGCATGTGTCTGAATGGACTGATTGCAGTGCTTAAATGGCTAAGAGCTGTCTCTTTGTCCTCTGCCTTAGGCCAACATTCAGATTGCCAGAGTTAGCAGACAAGGCACGCACTTCCTGACGCCAGCAGCAGTAACAACCCCCCCACAGACACGCACAGATACACTCCCAATGCCCCCATTGCCCCCTTCATCCTTTCCCAAACAACCAACAGTTGCCCTGGAAACAATGTAAACCAACAACAACACAGCAGTCTCATCACGGTGCAGTGAGAGAAGAGGAGGTGGATGAGAACATATATGTCAGTGGTGTGAGTTTCTTCAGCACTAAATCTTTCACTTGAAATACAAGCTTGAAAGGGCTGCGTTCACCTCTAAAGGTTTCGCCGGCCTGATGGTGAAAAGAATGTCCCCAGTAAAAGTCTAACTGCGCCCAATTTGACGCCTGTAAAAGTCTCCACGGTGCAGATGGATACGCTAATCGAGAGGCAAATTGCTGCGGTATTACGGTGGTTTTACTGGAAGCAATTATCAATAGGCAAGTAGACTGCTGTGATCATACCATAAATCTAGCAGTAGTCATTACGCAGAGCATGGCCTAATACCAGCCTACATATCTCCAGTGTGGGTAAGCGCCTTAGATGAACTGAGCAGATTATCTGAATGGAAGGGAGCTGAATGGACACAGTAATGATGTATTGTGGCTACTGTAGCCAGAGAGAAGCAACAGATGACAGATAAACACTCAAGGATAAGAGAATTTTGAGAATAAAAGCATTGTGTTATTATAGGTTAATCGGCTAAAGACCTCCCAACAGTGCTGTGTG
Organism: Lateolabrax maculatus; assembly: GCA_031216445.1. NCBI lineage: Eukaryota > Metazoa > Chordata > Actinopteri > Acropomatiformes > Lateolabracidae > Lateolabrax > Lateolabrax maculatus. The sequence goes on from CM062210.1 coordinate 10,252,307, forward strand.
CCGCTTCTTCTTAAAGAGTAAAAAGAAAAAGAAAAGGAATAAAGTTATGTCACAGTTTTCTGGCTCCTGATTAAGATTTAAGAGACAAATAGACAAGTGAGTTATAGACTTGATGTCATTATGCAGTAATTGGTGTGTAATCAGTAGTCAGTGTGTGGATGCAAATGTCGAGCTGTACCTCTGTCTGTGTGAGGTAATGTGTGTGCTGCTGTATCTATGTGTTTATCACAAACAAGCGGGGAAACAATGATCTCCAAAAGAAATGTAGACATTTTAAGTCAAAGGAGATACTTGCACGTACATCAACACATTATCCCATTACTCATGTTAGTTTGTTTTTCTAAAATTGCTCTTCTATCATCGACATCTCTCTAGACTCTTCTTGTACAGGCACATTCCTGTTTGATGGATAACTTAATTCTTTTATAAGTGATAAAATAATCATATGGAACTGTAGATGGCAGCCTTGATCCTGGCAGACAGCTGTCTACAGCTGTATACATTTAATAAAATACCTTCTTAAAGCTTAAAACATGAGCAACAAATCAAAATTTTTAAATTTCCAAACTACAAGGCGACTTAATTCACTCTTAAACCTACAATGACTCGCATTGTAATACATCAATGCATCAGGCTCTGCTGTGTCTGCAGTGACATCCTAATCTCTGCAATATTTGCGGTTAGAAAGCGAGTTAAAAGGAGGTTTGCACCAAGGTCTGCGATAAGACTTTCCACAGGCCTCAGAGCTGTGATGTTACTCTGCTCATGTGTGTCTCCATCTGATTCTGATCAGGTTTTTTACTGCTGCCCTCAGAGTAGTGGCGGCTTGGAGCCTAACCGGCATATTTTTAGGCGAGGACTGGAGGAGGGCGGGGAGAGGGTGCAATTGAAAGCCGAGACATAATTATGAAATGTTAGTTGGAATATTGTTTTTATTACAAAGCCAAACAAATGCGTCTCTGCCGCGACTCACATCAAAGATGTCTATGTGATGACTAACCGCCGATTGGAGGCTTTGTGCTCGTGGCTTAATGAAAAGCAAATGCTGGTTGTATGTGTGAGGGCAATGAAAGTGTGAGGTCTGCCAGTGTCACTGTACAGTATATGTTGAGTTGAGTATGTGCTTGGTGCCTTTTTATCTATATCTAATATGTTGCTCACACATGTAGGTCTCTGTGTGTGAGTAAGTGCAGCCTTTGACTATACAAGGCATCTATCACTTACAGACTATTAATTAGAGCCAAGTGTAATGTGGTGAGACGTCGTCACTGCTCATGAAAGAATGGAAAATTCAACTGTTTCACTTAGAGACATGAGACACAATAACTCACAGCACTTGATGAAATGTCTTGGATTTGGTATGGAAGTTTGAGCGTGTGTGTCCCCCCCCCCAACTTCACGTGTGGGGTAGTGCGTTGGATGATTCCTCTCCATACAGCTGTCAACGCATCATCAGAGAAGGTGTATATTAAGTTATTTGTGAAGTCTAATTATGAGTTCAGCTCTGTTTTTAGCCATATGAAGAGCAGCAAAGAGCCAGTCAGTCCGTCGCTATCTAAACAACATTAAATTACATGGAAACTCGGAGAGAGGAGCACACAAACACTATCTCTGTGCTCTGCTCCGCTCATTTCTGGCTTTACTGTGAGTGAGTGATTGCGGCACGGAATTCCTCATCGCTCAGTCCTTTTGTTGGGATTGCATCGCTCGAATAGTTTCCATTTCCCCCCTCCACCTACCCCCAGTTCAGACCCATTTTATTTATCTGCCATGTCTCATCGTTAGACAGGGGGAGCACGCATGGCTGCCCTGGTGCCCAGGGAGTGGAAATGTGACGGGCTGACAAACGGGCGAGTGTGGACAGACGTTTGTTGTGTCTAGACAGAGGCCTGGGAGGCTGTCCTGGTCTCAGGGTAAACTGGTCTCATGGGAGACGCATTGTAAACTTATGGTGGTATTGTGTGGAAGGCATGCAGGGCTCTATTGTGCACTCAGTCATATGTGTTTGACTATGTAGACACATAGAAGAAAAGAACACTTGGACACAATCTTCAATGTGAGCATGGATTTGGGAATTCGCACATAAAAAGACAGGTGTCTAGGTTAACAGTTTGTTTTTTTGAAGTGTAGATTATATAATGTGCAACAGTTGATTCAACATAATTTCAATGACTACATTTAAATATCTCTGTTTGTTTGAGACCACAAAAATCAAATTTTATTGACTAATGTGAAACAATTTCTGTGGCCACATTCAAGCCTCTAGTCATCCGGATTCAGTGTGAGCATATGCGTCAGAATACTTATGTGCATGTAAAAGCAGTCATTTACAATGCTAACACCCAAACCCCAACCCATGAGACTCATATTCATCACTTTAGCACTTTATTCACAAGCTCTCCGCGGAGACAGTGTGGTGTCAACACAGAAATCTGTCACCTCTCCCTCTCCAGTATAAAGTTCAGTGTTGGATTCAGACTCGGCTGACATGGCTGAGATTCAGACTGCTGTTACACAGATGAAGGGCTGCGCCCACTCTCAAAGGCGCCACTTGGAGGGACAAGAAGATTTAAACCTACAAAAAATGTTTTCCCTTTGTACCAGTGTTTACCCAAGTTGCCTGTCTTCCATGTCTTGCTTGAAAGCCATACAGTTAGGTGTACACACTTTCATAAAAACATTGGGATTGTGTTTTTTTTTTTTACTTTAAACTACAACATGATAAATACTGTTTACATGGTTTTTGATCAGCATGTTTCTTTGCAAATAAATAAATCACTGTAATAAACAAAAAATGTCTTGTCAAAGTTGGCAGATATTGACAGAAGGAGGACGTCATTTTGTTATGTTATTACCGACAGGTATGCATCTCTTTATTACTACTACACTGTAAAATAAAGTTTTTTCCCTGTGGGATGGGGTTAAGAAAGCAGCCCCGCACAGGGCTCTACTACCCAGAACCCAAGTGCATGGTCAGTGAGCAGCATCGGGGTAGTATTTGGGGGAAAACTGCACTTTTAAAGTAGTTGTCAGCTTTATCTATTAACTCATCTGTATCACAGACAGGCATACATAAATAATAAAAAGAGTTGACTGACAAGGAGTTACTCTTTCATTTCTGTTTGTCTCTCTAACTGTTGTATTTATTGGGAAATGTTATCCATCTTTCCTCTCATCTAACAAAAAGGAGTGTGGAACAAATAGGTTTAGCACAAAATGTGACTCTTTGCCTGCTGCAGTCTTACAGTCGAATCTGTTTTCTGTATAGTATGCACTCTAGACAGAAGCCTTTGTTACCTCAGTGACCTTTGAGATTAGCTTTGTCTTCCTTGAGACACTGAGGTCTTTCTCTCTATTATTGTGTCATTTTATTTTGATCAGAAGGAAACAAGTCTAAAAGACAAAGCAGGAGTTGAGGTGACAAGCAGCTGTGTACACTGAGGTCATGTTCTTTTTAAGGGTCAAAGCCGCTTGCTGTTCTTCTGGTTCTTTTGGTATTTCATGAAAGCTGCAGCCTCGCAAGTGAATGTTTCCAAGTGTCAAGTAATGATTTGTATCACAGGCTATGACCCAAAGAAAATCTGGCATGCCACATTAGTCTGTCGCCAAAGAAGGGGAAATGGTTAGAAGGGGAAGAAGTGGGAAAGGACGAAGAGAAAAGAGGAAAAGGTGAAGGCCCAAACTTGAGCAGTTCCCACGACCAGCAAATTGCCCAAATTGCTGGTGGCTCTCTCTGTCCCCACCCCTCCAATGAATACCGTGATGAATGGGACATTTAATATTGCCCTGCTTAAGGGTATTACTGGAATGTATCTGTCCTCCTCAAAACACTAAAACAACACTCGTTCTCAGACATCCTGGACACCATGTGAGTGGCATGACTGATGCCAGTGATGAAAATGTGAATGAAAACCAAGGAACTTCCAGACTTTGTTAAAGTCTTGAAAGGCATATTGATTTAGATCCTTTGCCAACAATTACCAGCAGACTGTAACATAGTCAGAACTAGTTAAGAGCACAACAGTTTGTTAGCGTTAATGCTGATTTGCACTTAATTGAAAATGGTCAACGGCTCGTTATTTTGTGACATATAATGAAGCTTTTATGATTATTTTCATTTTTCTATTATAGATTCATTTATAAGACACAATATATATATTTTTTTAAATTAGGAGTTAATCTATTATCATTATTTATTATTTACAAACTTGTCTGTCAGAAGTTTTGTCAGCTGCATGTCAACTATCTGCATATTGACAGGGTTTCTTTGACATCCACTTATGGATATACTTATTGTCCACTTATTTACTTATTTACATGAAGTGTTGACAGCAATGCTGCAGCTCTGTGAGACTGTACTTAGGGGCAGCAGTGCTTTGAGCAGAACACCAATTTTCGCATGTTTACCATCTTATTTTACTGTGTTAGGTTACTAACATTTGCTAATTAACAGTAAATCCAAAGTACAGCTGAGGCTGATGGGAATGCCATCAGCTTTGTAGGTGTTTGGTTTTAAATGACAAATTAAAGGGACTTGATGAAAAGTTAAGGGTTCGCCAAAGTTTTTACAATTCATTCTGAGGACATGAATTTCTGTACCAAATGTCATGGCAATCCATCCAATACCTGTCGACACATTTCACTCAAAACCACAACCTTATGTTGGCATTAGGAGAAAAGGCCAGGGATCACGAAAGTGAGTAGGATTCATCCTCTGCGGACCGTGAATGTCTGTGCAAAACATAATGGCAATCCATCCGATAGTTAGTCTAGATATTTCAGTCTGGACCAAAGTGGTGAACGTCCAGAGAGTGGATTGGTGGATTAGCAATAGTGTAATAGTGTTTAGGTGTCTCGTCAGAATGATCTCCTGACACCCGAAGAAGACGGGTGAGATTTTCTGGCTCTACGCCACACTGATGGATCGAGGGAGAGAGTTCTCATGAGCAAGTGTCATCTAATCTAATCCAGGTGATTAGTCATGCATTCTCCTCTTTCAAGGTGTGAGGCCTTCCCCCCCCCCCAAACCAGGGGCCAGGTAATGTGATCTCTAAGTGAAAAGTATCAATGTTGGTTTCGAATGACTAGACACACACGTATACAGAGACAGGCACGAACTGTACTGCACTGTACTGTATGTACAAGAGCAGAAACAATGGCAGCGAGAGGCGAGAATATGCTGTATGACCTGAAGGCGACCTCCTCTCATTGGCAAAGTTCCTAAATTCTTCTGGTCTGATGGGAAAAGTGGGACAAATATTGTTATGGTGACCAGTCAAAATGTTCTGTGAGATTCAACATGTGTTTAAAAAGCTTGACCAGTGCACTTAACCAAGTAAGAATCCAGACACCCACTTGCTTTTCATTCTCATAACACGGAAAGTACTGCAATATGTTTTATCTCTTGAGGATCCATTCAGAAACTAAATGTTCTGGCTGATTCAGACTCTCTCCCTTTGATCTTCGGTTATATTTAACGAACCATTACAAATTGCCGCTTTGCTACAGAAAACATTGACTTCATATTATTCTACTTCACTGCTGTTCTTTCGTAAATCTTGTTATTGGCGTGTTCTATGCTTTCTTTCCCTATCATGCTAGCACAGTGTCTATTCAAGAAACGTGTATCGCATTCTGTGTCTTGATGCTGAAAATGTTGTACTCTGATATGATAGCTGATGATCCTGTTTGGTCTTGTATCACATCCAAACTTCAAACCTTCAATTGTTCCACATGGAGAGCATTTCATCACATAGGGAACAGCTGTCTTAAAGCAGATAAAGCAGATATCTTAGAGCAAGAGAGGGGAGGCAGACGAAAAGAAAGTTTATTTAACATGTACATTAAAAAAAACAAGTGAAAAAGACTTCTGCACCTGTTATATCGGTGTCTGTGTAAGCATATGTTCACACAACTGTTGTGGCTGCAGAGAAAAACAGACTAAGAGGTTAAGATGAAAAAATACTGGCGTGTCTGATACATATGGACTTCTTTAGAGAGTCAGAGGGAAGAGGGTCTATGTGTGTGTGTGCTCTCAAGGACACAGGGAGAGATCAGACGAAAACCAACTTTCCAGTTCTCGATCTCCCTCTTACCACTCATTTCTCCTCGCCGACATCATTGTTCTTTGTCCCTTTCGCCCTCAGCCTGTTGACGTACCCTTCCTGTTTCTGTGCTGCCATGATGTGGCGCTGTCATCAGCTTTTCCACATTGCTCCCTATAACAAAGGGTTATTTGTTGATGATGCAAACTATTTTTGTTTCCTCTGAAAGTTTTTTGTTTTTACGGATGTGCTGTGTGTGTGTGTGTGTGTGTGTGTGTGTGTGTGTGTGTGTGTGCGGCGCGTGTGAGTGAGCACAGCAGCTGGACAGGGCTCGGTGTGTTTATTTACTGTGATGTGCTTGCTTGCTCCTTTGGCTCTAAGCATACTGTCATCACTGGGCATCATACTGACAAGAGAGAGACCAGAGTATGATTAATGACTGTCATTTCTCTCTTGTTTTCTTCCTCTGTCTCTCCTTGTGTCTCCTTGGCTCCCCCCCCCCCCCCCCCTCAGAGGACCTCGATGACCTGCGGATGGAGGGTGTGACGGGCTTGGCTCCATCCGGCAGTAAGTTCAGCCAGGGACGCAGCTCCTATCAGTCTGAACCGCAGGCCAAAGTTACACTCAACATCTGCTCTAGGTGTGCCAGGTAAATGTTTACACCTTCTCTTATCTGGTGCCTTGGAGAGCGATTGTGTTTTTCTTTTAAACAGCACAGCTCTGTAGAGTCAGTCTGTTCTTAGGGGGATTTAAAGGAATAGTTTAAAGCGATACCACTCTCAAGTCTGTCCTTTACTAATAATATAATATATAATATAATAATACACCATTACAACTAGCAGACCATTGGCTTAATTTAGCATAATGACTGGAAATAATTTTGTTTTTTGTACAGATGAAACAAATATTAATAATAATAATAGATATTATGTGTTAGTTAATCAGTTTAGAGGTGCAGGTAGGTGGATTTTGCTGCCTTTGGACAGAGCCAGGCTGACTGTTTTTGTGTTAAGCTAAACTAACTGGTAACTCGTGGCAAGAAAGCAACATTTTGAACTATTCCCGGGTCATGACAACTCCCCCCCCCGCTTTGCATCTGTGTCAGAGGTAACATACCTCAGCATTCATTCAGAACAGTGAATAATATCATATCTTAAGGTCATTCCGCTGTTGCTTGTTTTCACAAATCAGCCCGAGCACTGATAATCGTCTCCATTATCACCCTTTCTCTCTTTATCACTGTTTTTCCTCTTCTGACACATTTCCTGTTCCCCCTGATCCTCAGCATCGGTGCTCAAATTTCTGAGTGTTGGGTGTGATACCACAGGCAGGTGTGGGCAGGACTCTTCCTTGATGCCAGTCAAAGATAAACGGGTATCTGTTCAATGAGACGCCAGGCACACATCTGCCTGCACAGCCTCCTCTGTTTGGGGTTTGGAATTTGTTTGTTTCCTACTCTTCTTTCATTCAAGCTTCTTATCAGTTTCCCTCCAGCACAGGCTGTCTGATGTTGTCACAGGTTCTGCAGGAGGATGAATAGTATCAGTTGTTTTTTTTGTGTGTGTTGGCAGTTTATTGACTGGATGTTTTTAAGCAAATAGTTTATACCTTTGGCTTAATATTGAGTCTCCGGGTCGGATCAGTGGCCGAGCAATGCTGCATCTGTATCTGGAGTCGTTTTTGGCCCATGCGCTGAGTTTTTTTCGTGACTGAAATGTCAGACATCTGTTCTCCTTCTCTGTCTTCCTCTCTCCTTCTGCTTCAGTCCAAATTCTTGCTTTGTCCTCTATAACCTGACCACAAAATCCTTCCCAAGTTTTATTGGCGAAGGAGTCGTGGTCTTTCGTAGTCATTTTTGGTGAGTGTAAGGGCCATAAACAGATCACTAAGCTGGAAAAGTGTTGCACGCATGGTATGTCTTTTGTGCTATTCTGGAGATACGTAATACTGAAATCAGGAGTTGTGCTGGAGTTCATGGATGCACCACACAGATATTCATGAATCCACACATAAAACTTGTGCGTGCATGTTCTTGCACGCACACACACACACACAATGCCTCTGTGAAGACACTTCTGTGAACAGAAGATTGAGCAGTTAGGAGAGGGGCAAACCTAACCCATGCTGTGTGTATTAGCACTCTGTCTTGATGGGATTACCAGAAACACCTTTCAAACATGGCTCTATATGGAGCCAGCCTTTTAAACTGACTCCTCAGAACACTATATGCGGCACAGTTGGTGCCCTTGTGTTTCACACCTGCAGATAATACTACTGTACAGATGTGACCCTGCCCTCAGGCTGAAGTTTTAAACTTAAAGTTATTGTTTTACAGTTAGCATAAAATGAAGGCCTGAGAAGATTGGATGGATTCTTTCTGATATTATATAGGGTACATAAAGGGTTGGTTGGTCCTGCATGGAGCTGTGAACACTGACCCCAGTCGCACAAGCAATCCTCACATAGGCCCTACCCGTCACCCCTCAGACAAACACATTAAAATTCTGAATTTAGGTCCATCATTCTGTGCATTACACTTTTATTCACTTTTGTTCAAAAGCAGCCGAACAAGAATGAGCCACTTGGCTTTTCCATGTACCACCCAAAGGCAACGAAAGATGACGATTACCTTCACACCCACAGCATAAAGGCAGCAACTTAATTTCTCCCCAGCGAACATTTATTTATTTTTCATTAATGAAAATTAATTACTGTAGGGTTAAACACAATAGCATCATACAGACAAAAAATAATTAAGAAAACCCTTGAAAAGGTGATTATTATATTAAATAAAGTGCTTGCTGTGTTGGACTCCAGCATTAGGGCCAGTTTACTTTGAATACAGCTAATTTGTTAAATCTTTAAAATCCAAAATTTTTGTTTTATAAAGATTCTTAGTGTAAATTATTTGAGATATTGTGTATATATTGTACAATTGCAATTTGTGTATATTATCTTTATTGCATAATTGAGTTTAAATGTATTACAATTAACCCTTGCATGGGAGTATCACTTTTCTTATTGAACTGGCTGACCCCAAATTGAAATTTTTCTACGCCTTTAGACACCTTTCTCGGCCATTGTCCTTTTCCTTTCCTCCTGTCCAGACACTGTCCACACCACCAAACAGTCCAATCAGCCTGTGTGGCTCCTAACCAGCAGTGGCAGGTCTGGAAATACGCTGCTTCCTCTGGCTCTCTACTGGTTGGTTGAAGTGTAAAGTGCCGTGTGGCCTGTGTGTTGTGGGCATGTCTCTGTCTCTCGGGCTATAGCTGTGGTCACACCAACATTTCATCCACCTCCTTCATGCACCCGATCAGTTCTTTTAATGGCTATGTGCTCCCGCCACAAAACCTCCTATGTGCAAACGCATCCCAGATCTTGGGCACAGTCCGGAGGAGTTGGCAATGCGGTCCAAGGAAATGGATAGATCTCCACAAACCTCATTTGGGCTTGTAGTTCTCATTAAATTAATTGTTTTCATATCAGGAATGTTCTGAGGGAATGGTAGTCAGGACTTGCGGCTATGAGCAGCTTTTGTTGAAAGAATGGGGAGGCCTTGTGATAGTCATCTTGGGTACTCTTTAATGGTCTTATAAAGACCATTAAAGAGAGGAAAAGACAAGTACAAGGATGTATAAAGAAGGAAAGAAATAGAATACACTTTAAAAAGCTGTGTTCTGCTTTTACCCTCATCGTAGAGGTAGAAACCAAGAGGCCCTGCGGCTGTGACGGAATGCAGCAATACCATAAAGCATATGGATTGCTTTCCTTTGTTTTCAGCTAATGAATGCGCCAATGACATGGAAATAACATGTAGTGAACACATTTGGAGCTAAAGTGTGTAATTACAGTTAATATGGGGTGTGATTTTGTTAAAAATATCCTTTAGAAAAATAAATGCTGTGTGTTCAGTTCCATACCCATGTTAGAGTATATGAATTAGTTGGCGTAAATGCAGTGAAAAGCTATGTGTTACATGTTTATCTTCCCACTGAAAAGGCATTTCAATCGCTGTTTGTCTTTCACCCACAGTATACTTTCCTATCGCATGGAAACTTAAATCTTTTAGTACCTTAAGGAGACAGCCAAATCTCTCAGACCCGCTTGCATTTCAGTCCAAACAGATATCTTTGAAAAAAAGCTATAGGGGCTTGGAACACATTATGATAAGGAACAGTAACTGAATGATTTAAGGGGAAACAGAATCTGTGCACCAGTTTTTCAGTTTAGCTTTTAAGTGCAGCTTCTGAAACAAGTGAGTGTACAAACTGTTTCCATGCACCATATGTCTGTGATTGCATTACTTTGGTTTCATGTCAACATACTAAGAACTATTTCATATTTATTTTCAGCTGGATGAGAAGCTGTGACGAAGAGATAGGATTTGTGCCCCAAAACTGCCCCCCATGTTCTTATTTTCTTGTTACCATCCCAATTTCTGCAGAAGAAGAGAACATAAACTCACTAAACACTTCCTCTTTGTCTTATCACCTCAGACTGATAGAGACTTGCTTGTCTTTTCGTTATCTTGCATTCAATTTCCAAACACGAATTTCAGTGTTGTGGCTGAAAAATGCTGATTTCAGAGATTATTTGACTGCCAATGTGTACCGTAGTGTATATGTTTTACGTGTTGTCTCTAGGTTGCAGGGGGACACTCTATCAGACAGCAGATCTGAAGAGGAGCACAGGCCTCACATATCTGAACAAGCTGTACCTGACATCTCCTGTAAGTTTCACAAAACAGTTCAAATTCATAGTTAGAGTTATTGTGTACCTCCGTTTACATTTATGTGGTCTCATGCTCTGCTCTGTCCTTCTTTTTCCTGTTTGTGTGTGTTGTCTGGAGCAGCTCCATTGCCCGGGGTGGATACAGTGGCGGGACGGTTGCAGGAATGCGAGGTCTTGTCTCAAGTGTCAGCCTCTGTAAGTGTCCTCCCTACATCCATCACCAAACAATTAAGATCACATTACAGCCATCAATTACCATGTCGCTCTCTCCTCCTCAGCCTCTATTGTCCGAGAGTGAACGAAAACCACCTCAAGCCTCTTGTTAATAGGACAAGACCCAAGCAAAACGTATCCAGGTTTATGTGGGCATTTCAGCTTACACAACGGTTGATAGAGCTGAACAAGTGATACCCTAATTAGAAATCTCCCTATATCACTTTGCTTACCTCTCAGGGCACTTGTGTTGGATCTGAAAGGTATAAAAGAAAAGAATATCTAGTGACACAACGACAATTGATGCTGATTTAGACGTTTTATACAATAGACCTAAATATTTATAGGTTATAGGAGTACACACAGTTTTGTTCAATAGGAGGCTGATAACCTCTCATGCTTCGGGGAAGGAATCTATGCGGTACACACCAGACTCAGACACAGGCAGACACTCACATGCTCTTAATAAAGCGGTCAGCTAAGACGCCGGTACCTTTGTATAATTACCCCCGAAAAAAGCCAATACCTTTTTTTATAATTGCCCAATCTAAGTGTTAGACAAGGCTTTTTACAGCATTTTTTAAAGAAAGAAAGGGGTTTGGAGCCAAGACATCGCTCCGTGTGTGGAGCAGATGCAGAGAGGCTCCAGACTAACTGGGAGCAGACTTTAAGTCAAATCAAAGCCTGTAGTCGGAAGTTTGATGGCTTAGGCCAAATACACTAGCCACTATCCAGAGAGTAGAGAGTGTAAAGAAACTTTGCACCTTTTTATAACATCAAACAGCCATTCTTATGCTAATATTCTTGAATGTTTCAAGTGAAAAGCCATGGCTTGACCAGATGATAGACAGTGTCAATTTTATTACCGCGTAAGGTGTTACTCAGAGGTTTAAGCTGATTAATTTAGCTTTCAGCTAAATCTTATGTCCTCTTTATTACTGACCCTCACATCCACACGGAGCCTTTAATTTGCAGCTGCTTATACCAGGGGACTGAACACTCCATCTCTCCCCTCACTACATCACCATAGGTTAAGCCCTGTCTGGCATGCTTAAGAACAAGGTATTAATGTGTCCCATATGGAAACCACAAGTGCAAATGTCTCCTGTCATCTACTGTAGCTAATGTGGTTGTTTTGTGTTTAATTGCTTGTGTTTGGCTATCTTAGAAACGCATATGCAATTTGTAATAGCTTGTTAGTTTAACTGGTCCTTGCGGGACACTTTAACTAAACGGTATAGGAAAAAAATGTATTGCTTTTATGAGTTTATTTGGAAAAACACAATGGTTGAAGTCATACAGACATACATGAGAAATAGCTGAGCCTCTGTAGCCGATGTGTTTAAATCAACTTAATATTATTAATGTTAAATATTAATAATAATAATAACTTTTTCTAAGTTTGACATTTTTAAGTTGTATTTAATTATTAGCACCTTTCATTATGCATGGCTGTCGTCAAAAAACAAAGTATGTCTTGCATTGTACATTGCCCTGGTTTGGGCAATAAAAGGTTGGTGATGTTGGAAAGTAAACACCGTTAATGGTTATCATTATTAGTCCAACTGGCCCCCTGCCTCTGCCAGCTCCTTTAGGTGATAATTGCCCCATAAAGACAAATACTTTCCTAAAGCAATCACCAGAGCAAATTCCCCAAACAATTCTTCTATAGTTGCCTTTTGCAAGTGTTAAGTGATATGTTTAATCAAATATAACTCTTGCGTTTTATGGGTGTTACCATCATAAAATCTGCCAGGGGAAACTGTTTATTTGTATGGTAGAATTAAGATAATTAGTGTGATGCAATGCCATGTGTATGATACAAGGCAGAGCCCTCATGATGGTTTGTTTTTGTTTCCAGGGGAATTTTGGCAGAATTTCAGCCGATATACTGTATGGCTTTTTATATTTGGCACCAGTCTGTTCTCCACACTTCCACAGTCATGCACGTATTGTTATCGTCTGAGCAAATCTCTAGTGCAGTTTTATTTCTCCAAAGGTTTGTTAAGGATTTCAATATTTTTCCAAATGAGTGGTTGTACCTTAATATGTTATCTTCATCCTATGCCTTAATGTTTTTGTTAGAATACATACACATAGTGAGCTGTGTGTATCTTTTCAGTATGACAGACAGAGTTGTGTTGGAATTCTTGTTATCACATGCAGTTGCAACAATTTTTTATTCAATTTCAACCTAAAGTTGCAGTGGGTGGTACATTTAGATTATTTTTCCAACATGCACCTGAACCCACCATCACTTAGAGTGCTAAAGAAATGTCATGATAATGTCATAAACGCTAGTACTGTATTGCTGAAGCAAATAGTATATGTACAAATGCTTGCATTAATTTCATTTACATCTCACTGAGTGTGTTCACTTTTTAAAATATTTGATTTATATATTTACAGATAGGCCCATTTGACCACCATTTCCCATTTACAGTAACGTTAAAGCCCATATCCTGAATATGAAAAAAATATCTGAAAATGGGAGTTGGTTGATGTCAGCTTTTAGACAGCGCAACACTTACTGTTGCGGTGTCTAAAAGCTCCCCATGAGAGTGATGTGGGTTAGATAATATGTCATATAATCTGTCTTTGTAATGCTTGAATAAAAGTCTAGCTGTGTTATTGTCAATATCCTGTTTGCTAGAGGTTGGGCCATTGAGCCTGTGAGCCCTGTATACAGTCCATAAAATCCATTAGGTAATTCTGCTGTGATCCAAAACAACAGGAACTCATTAAAAGTTTAGTGTTACTCCTCATATCCCATAGCCTCCCATAGCTATGCAAGCTTCTGTAGAAGGGGCTTTATCAGCAAAATCAGTAATTTAGAAGACACACAGTATCTTTTGTTTCCTACAGTTAAATTTAGTGAATCAACCCAATTGAGGATTTGATTTTGACAGCAAAGATATACAATTACATTTGCAAGTTGTTTTTTTGCCATTGCACTTCTGTTAATCAACTGTTTTGATCCGAATGTCCGAGAATAGTTACATAATGCTTGTCTGTCGTATGCTGCCTTACATTTGAAAAATGATGTGCTCTTAAGAGAAATTATGTTTCCCAGCATGTTTGAAGAGTTTGTAATCTTTGTTGTTTGGTTAGAATAAAAATAACCCAGGGCTACAATATTCAATGTTCTTTATCTCTCACATGTGCAGATCAAATCCTTATGCCGGCAATCTCCCATCTGCCATGTTGTTCTCTTCTTCACTCCAACATCAACTCATCCTTCACCTGATTAGATTTAAGCAGTACTTGCTAGGCTGCCTGCCATTGGTCTTTGCTTCTTATTTTTACATTTTGGATGGTTTCGAGATTTCCATCAAGGAGCGTAAACTGAGCTCATGAGATATAGTCTGGCTTTGCAACGCTAACATCGCAGTCATCCAAAGTTCCTGCAGTTACATTTATAAGACTCATTCTGTTTCAGTCTTCCTCATTGCTAAAGAAGGTGCTTCGGTATTGCATGAGACATACTACAAAAAGGAAAAGCTTACCCTTTTAAGAGGCAAAAGCTATTGGTAAGATGGCTGCTGCTGTCCAATACTGAAAACATTCACAGTCTATAGATTAAAAAAAAGGTGTCTGGTGAAGCACAAGCAGCAGCAGTACCATTTGTGTTTTAGAAGAACTTCCTTTTATGCTGTCCTTGACGAGAAAACACTCCTAGTATAAAACCTTATCACTCAAACGAGTGCTGCTCACCTGTGTGTCTGTGTTGTTGTGTGCATGGTCCTGTGGGTGGTTGTGTGTATTAGTCCCTACGCTACTCTACTTAACCACAACAAGAGAGTCCATCAATTGTGCTTTGCAAAGCCAGCGCTAGGCTCCAACCTCCAACCCAGCCCAACCATGTTTGAGGTCTGTGACTGCATGCACACATCCCAAGCAGTTCTTGTTGTGCAGAGGGCAATGCTGGACCAAACCCCAGATTGTGGTGATTATTACTGCTGACCACACACGTATAGCTGCACACATGCAGGCTATAAAATATTTAACTCTAGACTTCCATCCTCTCTCTTTCTGTCTTGTTTGCTCTCAACATGGAATCAATTTGGCTAGAAACGAGAGTCTTGTTTGTTAGTTGGGCAGAAGCATCACCAGTGGGTTTTTCCCTGTTCTCTTTTAGGTCTTTCAGTTTTGTCGTACTGGGAGGGAGATGCGCCGCTGACATTAATATACTCATAAGTCATTGCAGTCATTTTGGAGATGAAAATGCATTCCTGCTCATCTCTTTGTCTGTGTAGATTAAAGCATCCAATCTAAGCATCCAAACAAAGGAGAAAAAGTCTGACTCATTTGTGCTCATGTCATACATTTTTGCTGATAAGGACAATGGCTGTTTTAAACTATGGTGAAGGAAAATTCATTTCATCACTTTGTTGTGTCTTTTTAGTTTGTAATCAAGTCCGTTTGTTTTGTTTTTTTGCCTCTATCTATTATGTAGAGCCTTGCGGTTTTGTACATGATTTTTAAATATGCATTATTATTGTTGACATCTTCTAGGTGACTTTGTAAATATGTATGCCTTCACTAAACTTGATGAAACATCAGTCAATTTTTTATTGAAATGTTTATTGTAATGTTTATGTATTGATGTTATCTAGGGAGGTGAATTGCTTGCAGATACAGTATATCCTGTTTGTTTTCCCGGCCATGGGA
The DNA here is from genome assembly GCA_031216445.1 of Lateolabrax maculatus. Classification (NCBI taxonomy): domain Eukaryota; kingdom Metazoa; phylum Chordata; class Actinopteri; order Acropomatiformes; family Lateolabracidae; genus Lateolabrax; species Lateolabrax maculatus. The sequence continues at coordinate 10,267,969 of CM062210.1, forward strand.
CTGTACACTACCACCATCCTTAGTCTTCAGTCTGCAGTCTCCAAGAGATATGGTCCTGATTACAGTGTAATCTTTCCTTTAGTGGACAGAGAAGCTTGAAGGCAGGATCAGTACAAATGTTAAGCTGTGGACATTACTGATAAGAGAAAATTTCCATATATCAACACGTCTTATGAAGCAAGACAGGGCTTTCTTAAGGCACCACAATAAAGGTTTTGTCCAGTGAACCTTTTAATATAACCAAGGTGATTGGATATCCAAATTAATTATAGCTGTAAAGCCTTACAGTGCCATGGCTTGCAGTATAATAAAGATTATGAACATGCATTGGGAAACTTAAACTAGGAATCTGTTGGTGGCCTTGTTTTCCAGAGCTGAGAAGACCCAGAGTGAGGGAAGGACAAGATGATGTCATGCTTTTGGATTTGGAGGGGATACCACGAAATAAATAAAGTTGGGGAGGGGATTCAGTTGTAATGTTCAACCCGCCTTGCTGCTTTATAAGGGCTGTAATTAAGGATTGGCTTGTGGTGTTGTGGTTCTGCTGCCACAGAACGCCTCTGACAGGCACAAAGATCAATGCCATAGACCTCGCGAGTCATGTTCTGTCACTTATCAGAGGATAGCAACTTCACTTGTTTTTCCACCCTACCTTCTCTTTGGAAACAGAAAGTCCACTTTGAATCCTGAAAATCAAGGAAATGAGTAGTCTGTTATATCCCAGGTTTGTCTTTAAATGTTGGACGACTGCACTGTATGTAAATCCCAAGATCTCTCAGTGCCTTACTCTGTGTCAGCACTTTGTCAAGTCAACTCTGTCTCTCATTTAGTGCTTAGCAGATCGAGTGATGTAAGTGCTGGCATCAGAGGTATCATAACTTATATAGTGTAAACCAAACTTACAGGAGGTGGAATTATGGCTGACAGATTTTATTTCTCACCTGTGCTTGAAGCTCATGTGCATTTGGGCCATTGGCTTAACAGATCATCTGGCCACTTGTGTCCCATCAAAGGAATAAATCGGAGGATTAGGCATGCTGCCATTGCAGGACTTGGCAACTCAAGTCTGTCTAACAGGTCCCTTTCCAAATCACACTTGGCCAGGGGGAGGTAGGAGCTAAATAGGCCAAAGCAGCCCCTATAAGTGATCCAATCTGTCCTTTAGAATTATTTTCTTTAATATGCTTTGGAATATGATCATCTTTATTTTTATATAATACCAATATCGTGTGCTCTTAGGGAACTTTCCAAAATGACTGATTTATTGTTGCTGCTGGTAGTGTAAGATTTGCTGCTGTCAGGCTCTTTGCCAACAGACTAGTGTGCATACAAGCTCCTATAGATTTACTGATAGTTATACAAAAATGTCCTGAACCACTACTGACAGTCTAGCGTCCCGCATTCACTAAACAGAGTACACTGCATGCTCAACGCTTTCATCTACACTTGCTGTGGTTTCTTGTGTTTTTCTAGAGCCCATAAAATAATAATTGCCCCTTTTTTCCAGCAGATATGGCTCAGATATTTCCAGCAATAGCTGAAAATTATATAAAGAGTTAATTGAAGGGTCTTTCGTCTAATGTGACTTTCTCTCTTTTCTGTAACTAGCGTCAGGCTGTCTGGGAGGCTGATCTGAAGGCTGTCAGAGGTGGGAGCTCTGTCGGGCAGACGGGCCTGCTGCTGGGTGACTCCCTCTTTTCTAAAGAGCTGGAGAACATGGGCAAACAGCTTGCTGGTAGGCAGTTCTGTGCGGTGTGCATGTATGTGTGCTGTGCTTTTGTGTGTATATATATAGTAAGTATTTATTAGTTGCTTTAATGATGAATAGAATGGGTAAGTCAGATCAAATACACAAAACATAGTCTATGCAGTGCAAACATTTACACACACACATACACGCACACACACTTTGAACTACAAAGACTTATGAAATAGGGGGGGGGGCTAAAGAATGTACTGCTTTACTGCTTTTGGCCAAAGGATTTTCTTGGTTAATTAAAAACTGATCTTCTTTCTAAAATGTGTCAAGAGTAAATAGAAAAACTAATTTAATTTTAATTAAAATAACTTCCACAACGCCCGGAATTCATCTCAAGTTCAGCATTGACAGGTTCAATCAATAACTCTAGCTCTGCTGAGTCATTTGGAAGTGATCAACTGTGCTGGAGACTGATCTTGTCTGACAAATTGGAATTTGTGTAGCATTTTGGAAATCCTTTATATTTCTGATGTACTTCAAGGCTCATCTTTGATATACCGTATGTGACGTCTGGGTGACTCAGAGCCTGCTTTTGTTGTCACGATGATCAAGTGTGTATCCACTTATGAATCAGATGAAAGCCTGGAGTGGAGGCCAGAGGGAATGTCACCATTTACCATCATGTGTCACCCACTTGTTTATTTATGCTTGTCCTCCCACTCTGTTTGACAGCATCACTGTGTGTAAAGGCCTTATACGCGCCTGCACATACCAGACTTATATGAATCATATTGGTCCTACTTAGCGAACCTATTACTGTCACCCAACAGTGGTCCCAGCTGCTCCGATTTTCTCAGCTCATCTGCACATCAGCACTGAACACAATGGCTTCCTCAGTGCCTCCAGACACTATAAGAGGCCTGCTTGTGTTAGCAACACACTCACTTTTGCCCCAGAGGTCCTCAGATGGCATTCATTTCTAGTTGTTTAACGCCGAGTTACTGAATATTGAGGCCATGGGCTCCCACAAGGCAATTCAGTGAAGCTGTTTCAACCAGCTAATTCGACTCTTTCAAGCCTTTATTAGCTGCTAATACTTTCCATGTTTGGAGCCAGAGCCTGACTTTTCATCTTATATTGTTACCTCAGTTTTGTAGTTGTGAAATCACTCCTTGTCTGCCTTTTTAATAAAGTGAATCAAAATGTTTTATTTATAATAGTATACAAATAAATGATAAGCCAAATTTCCTGGTCATGTACTGTTGTGAGCATGCAGATGAAATACAGTCAAGCGATAGGTCCTTCCTCTGAAAATAAACGAAAGCGCTAATGACATAATGAAGTTTGCATGAGTTCTAAATGGTTGTATAGCGTGCTGTGGCCCTGTACACTCTCTCCACGTGAAACTGCTGCTTGATCAAAGACTTTAATAGATTAGATCTGTTTCTGTTTCGTCTTGTCTCCTTCTATCAGTCTTTTCTCTGTCTCATTTTCTCCTTGTCTTTCTATTTTCTTGTTCTTATTACTGAAAGATGGATCAAAACTTATCAAAGGTTTATACCATATGGGTTTTGATGCTCCCTCTTTGATCTCTAGGATCCGTCATTTTATATCAGTGTCTTTGAGATGCCTTATAGTATTTCTGTGTTAAACACTGTCAACTGCACAGAATTTAAGAATAAAGCTGCTTGTGATAGGCTAGTTATTAATGCCAGAAAGTTAGGGGAAGCCACCATTTACGAAAGAGAGGAAGATTTTCACAACACAAACATGTGGTGTTATTTTACTGGTAAATAACTTGAGATGAAAATATCAACTTTATGGGAGCAGATTACTAATGAACATATCCTGTTTACAATATAATGATAACATCAGTCGCAGTGGACTTAGTGTGGGTGGTTAAGGGTTTTATTTGGGAAATCATCATATTTGGAACTTCAGTTTACATCAATTTTTCTTCTGTATAAAGTACGTTTTTTTACTGCCATCCAGAGGCATTTACCTCCCAGCAGGTCCTATGGTCAACATCTAGTGTCAATGCAGATTATCAGCCTAATAACAGAGCTTCTTTATGGTTTGTACTGTAACATACTGCAGTCCTGCCATTGCCACAAGCTGATGTCATGATAGCTTTCAGTCAGAGTGAGGCCAAGAAAGGCCAAGCTTTAACCTGTATCTTTAGTTTTCCTTCTTATTATTTAGAGAAGTAACATGTGTAGAATGTACAAGGGCTAAAGCAGCACAGATACACTGTCATGCAGTACACATGCAGATTATTGAGCACATGGGCAAGGCACTAAGAAGTATGTGCTCTGCATTGTATCTCACCAGAAAGGTTGACTTCCCTACAATCAGAGCTGTTTAAGCAAAGAAACAGCAATCTAATTATGCATGTCAGAGAATTAAACGTATTTGATCCCTGAAGAACTGTATACAAAACAGTCTGGAATAGATTTCAAACCAACTAAGTAATGACCCAAAGCTGAATTCAGAGTAGTATGGCAGACGTTTTCGACTTTGCATAATAAATGGATATTAGTCAGTGAATAGGAGCATATGCTTCACGTTGTCGCGTGGAAAAATGTTGTTTACAGTATATACGAGTAGAGCACCATTTGCTCAAAAACAAGGAAGTCAAGGTTTGTGAAATACTTGTCATGCTTCCTTTTGTTATTTATTTAACGTCACACATACACAGTTTTCCAGAAATACTTGCATCTGATGAGTCATTCCTGAAATTATCCCTCTCAAATGATAATTCCCAGACTGGTTTGTTGAATTCCGATTGCCAAGATCTTGAACAAAAGCATAAAACACGGAAAAAGTGACACAGATGTTGATCCCAGAAGTTGGCAGCGTCACTTCTTTTACAAACAGAAATGTTTTTGAGACTACCAGCGAGGCAAACAAATGTGTTTTTGTCAGGAATATATATTTTTTTTACCAGGCTGTGCTTACTGTATATAAACTTGGAACATTTTCTGACAGAGGAAGCTGGATTCACCACAATTTACAAGGTCTATAAATATTGTCATCATTGCCCAGAAGAAAGATTAACCAAGCAGTGTCGCCCACTTTAATGCTCAGTAAAGTTTGTGAATCATCAGTCTTGTAGAACTATACTAACCTCATTGCACAGCCTTTGAATATGTAATAAAAAATAAGCCTGACTTTATCTTGGAATCTCTTACTCCATTTACCAGAGTTATCTGGGATTTGGGTTATGGGCATTATTGTGTTACAGTTGTTGTATACATATAAAAACTGTTTAGACAGTCTGATTAAAAAAATAGGATTTAAATGAGGAAACAATACCAACTCACTCCCTCAGTTACTGTATCTGTTGACTCTGAAATCTGGATGTTGACTTGTATTATCTCCCCCTTTTCCCTTCCAGAGGTTGAGAAGGACCTGGCCAAGCTGGCAGAGGTGGGGAAGATGACCACTCGGAGCTCCAATAATCCGCACAGTAGCCTGCTCCACACTCCTCTGCGCCACAGAACACTACCCGACACACTTCCTCTCACCAGCCTGGTCTCCAGACCCCAGTCTCCAGCTGGCAGCCTCTCAGGCAAACCCTGTGGTGTGGGCCTCCCTTTGCTCAGCCCCAAGCCCACCTCCCTGGTCATGGGTCGGACTCAATCTCCCAGCAACCCTGGGAGCAGGACTCAAACCCCCAGAACACCCAGCAGGCCCCTGACCCCAAATAGTTTGCTGACACGCTCCACCTTTAACCCTGGATCTCATAAAGAGGTGACCTTCAGGAGGTCGCGTAGCCGCCCTGTGACACCCACATGTCAGCCCACACATACCCGACCACTGCTCACCCCTCCTGGACTAAGCACTACTGACAGCCTTGGTGCCAGCCTACGGGCGTATCTGTCTGAGGTAAGACCAGAAACTGAGAGATATACCGTTATCATAAAAAACACTTTTGTTGCTCATTGTTCCGAGGTTATATAAGCAATAATGCACAACAAGGTGTTCTGCTATAGGACAATAATTGATAAGGAGGATGCAAAGTTGAATTGTGGCAGCATTGTCTGCAAAGTCGATCATTTCCGACACAAAGAAACCTAGGAGATCCTTATATAACACTTATACCAAAGAAGCCGAAAAGGAAAAATGCTGTAAATGTATGATGATTTTTAAGAATGCGGTTAATGTGGTGAGTATCACATTTAACATTTTGGGAAATGTGCTTACTCACTTTCTTGCAGAGAGTTACATCAGAAGATTGATGTCACTCTAATGTCTGTCCATTAAATATAAAGCTATAGCCACAAGACAGTTAGACAGTCAGGGGGAAACAGCTAGAGCGACTCTGTCCAAAAGTAACAGAATCAGTTTACCAACAAGACTCCAGTAAGTTACTGTGCCCAGCACATAACCCCCCGTAAAGCCAAAAATTGGTAACCATCTCCTGGCTGTAGCTTCATATTTAATGGACATATGTGTAGAGTGGTGTCCATCTTCTCATTTACCTTTTGGCCAGAAAGCAAATAAGCACATTTCACAAAAAAAACGATTTATTCCTTTTAATTGACATATCTTCCACTGCCATGATCTGACACCAAATTCTCCATATTACATTTTAGCCATTTCTCACATCCAAGATTTACTCAGCAATTAAATAGATCAAGTACACACACACTGTGTAAAACATATAGTCAAATCGTCATAAACTTGGTCATGAACTTGAAAGTCACTCCACCTTTATTGTAATGTTTAGTATGTTGAGAGTGAATGTGTGCTGAGTGTCAAATAGGCTCAATCCCCAAGTAAAGCTGGCTGTAGAACATGAGAGCCTCTACACAGAAGGATTATGTCTGAGAGTACCAGAACACACAATAACACACATGTGCATACCCTAACAAACACGTACACGCTTCGTGTGGGGTTTAGTGGTGAGTCGTGGAGGTCCATACAGTAGGATGTCATTTCATTGTGGAAAGTCTGGCATAAAAGGAGAACTTTCAATGAGATTTCTTTCTTATATTGCTTTCATGATTTACTTAACAGTGGTGCTGTTAAATATGAGACCTTTTTGAAGGCTTTATTAATGGTGGGCAGGAATTTTGCAGTCCCTCTCTATACTCTTTGACAGTTATGCTAGTTGACACCTACTGAGATTATCCAAAACACTAGTGCACCCAGTCTGCTTTTATTGAAGCCACCTGGTCCCATGTTGAAGAGCTAAAGCCCCCGAAGGAGGCCTGTTTAGAGGGTTAAGGAATCCTGAACCTTTATAAATACTGGATATACAGAATTGAAAAGATGGCTTATTTTCTTGTTTTTCTTGACTACTTCTTTTTGACTACATGTGTTATCATTTAAAGGATTGGGGCTCCATCATTTTAAGACTAAAATTTAAAAAAAAATTACAAAAAAGTATTTTTTCGGTAGCATGGAGCAATTTATTTATTAAGTTTTGCCCTGAGGACAATATATAATATGAATACAAAAAAGCTTTAGTACAGCTGTGTGTCTGTGTGTGTGAGACATCTTTGGTTGAAAATTGAATTTGACATTTTGTACATTTCAGTTTTTTGACCCGTTGCTCCTTTTTATGAGATCATTGCAGGACAAAACATCTATGTGTTTGAATGTGAGGACATTTAAATATTTGTTTAAAACTGCTAAATGTCTGTTGCAGCTGGATTGAATTCATGTTTCTGTACATATGTTTTCTACTCATTATATATATTATATAAGACCTTTAATAAGACATGTACAATATATGTAGAGAGATAAACAGATTAATCAATTAAAAGTCTTGTTTCCCATCTCTATTTTCTTCTGTCCAGTATCTTCATGGAGTATGAATTAACACTGTCTTCCATCATTTCTGCTCTGTTATGTTATATTTTTCCAAATCAGGATGAGTTTTACCAGCAGTTACAGGCCATCAGACAGCCTTGGCATATTCCTAGTGACACAGACAGTGACATCCTGGAGCCTCCTGAACAGGATAAGAGTAAGTGACCTTCCTGTGTTTTTTCTTTTTTTTTTTTTTTGATTGTTTATCATCTCCTCATTCAGTTTATCTTTCTCCCCTGGCTTTCAGTTGAATCCACAGTTAAAAAAACTGACAAAATACCCCTCTAATGTTTTTACCTTACCACAGTTTTTTTCTTGTAAGCCATGAGGCCAATTTCAATACTGTAATGTCACTTTACCACAGTGAGTAACTAACTAAGTAGCTTTAGATCTATTAAAAAGTCAAGATTAATGTGTGAGTATTCCTTGTAAAAACTTTGAGATTGAGCACATGGGCCTGACACGTGAACATTTCCACATCTCACAGTTGGGTAAAATCCTGTGGGGTTTCATAGGGGGGAAACGTTGTCATGTAAAATTTTCTTTCCTGGCATCGATAGAGATATATCTCTATCAAGATCCAGTCGATAGACATGAACGGTTGATGCTTGAAGGTCATAAATCGAGTCATAGTAGTGGTCTGGCTGGGATACAGTACAGCATATTACTCTGGCTTTGAACACGACAGAATTAGATCAGACCTCCTTGAATATTCTGGTCCATAAATCACATGAATGTATGTGGCAATATGGACCGATTGTCAGAGGCTTGTAGCTCTCAATTCACTGAGGTCCACTAACAAACTGTCAAATTTATGCTCTCTTAACCTTGTGTTAACATATGGTGAAACTTATCTGATCCTTTGAGATTTTTGTATGAATTTATATGTAGACTAAACTTTCCTTCTTGTATGTTAAACTTCCCTCTTGTAGGTTAAAGGTAACTTAAGACAGGGCTTCATAGGTCAGGTCAACTGTCTGCCTGTCTCACTCTGTGTGCCTGACAAGGCCGAGTTGGCTCTGGCACCTGGTAGACCAAGGTCTGCTAGATATCTTCTGTTTTCAGGTTTAGACACAACAGGCTGGCGCCTGGTTGTTGACGCTGGATAAGACTTTATAGAGGCTATGCTGTTGTTAGGACAGCAAAGGTTGACGTCTTTCCTTGTTTGGATCCGATATCCAGTAGAGTTCCACACATGCCAGGCTGAGTTAGGAATAACCCTATTTGGATATAGCAGAACTTAGCAGGCCTGGGGCTTCATGACACCATTTTCAGATTTGGGTAGCAGTACGCTGTGATTCACACATGGTGTTTCCCTTTTCTCCTCGAACGAGCTTCAATAAATATTCCTGTTTAAGTCATACAGGTCTCAAGATTTCCTTCACAAAATTACCTTATGTAAACTTAATATATTTATGCAGAATAGATAGTTTTAAGGGCTGCTATGTGGGGTACGAAGATTTTGTGGAGAACAAACGGTACACTGAGAATTTTGCTATACTTACCAGTAGAGGGAATTAAAAGAACTAAAAGAAAAAACATAGGCTCATTAAAACCAATAGGGTTTTTTCCCCTCTGGGAGCATGAATGTGCTCAGCAAATTTCATGGCAAGATTATAATTATTAGATTATTATGAGATATGGTCTGCAAAGTTGCTATTTTTGCCTAGGGATGGTGAAAGCAGAAAGCTTGCAAGAGGAAAGACAGTACACAATGCTAAAGGTTCATCCTTTGGGAAACATGAATGTACTTAGTGTATGGAATGACAATCTACCCATATTGTACGAGTGGTAATACAAATAGAAAATTTGGCCTTGTAAAGTTCACAAAGTCACCAAAAACATAATGACTAATCCTCTTGGGTCCACACTTAATTCTATGGAAATCTAGCCATTGGTTTTTGCTATGCTTTTTGTACCAGAGCCAAGGATCAAATTCTGATCCTATCGCCCAAATGTCATGGTAATCTGACTCATAGTCAAATATCTTGCTCTGGACCAACAGGTTGGATGGACCAACGGATACACTGCCCAACCAGCAGACTAACAGGCTGACTCGCACTGCCATATTTAGATCCCACCACTACTGAAAAATGCCAACTCTGAAGTGAATTTATGATTGAGTCCAAAAATGAATTCAGAAATGTTCTCAAATTAACTCCACTCTGTTTTCTCAGTAAACAAAGTATCAGTTACTCAAGCTGAAAATCTAGTGCATGTGGGACTCAAAAAGACAGATTTCATTGACGTTATGATACAAGAATTCCAGTCAAACAAAAGATCAAGCAGGCAAATGGTTGTCACATGGAAATATAACCCTTTTGACAAGTTCCTCTAGAGGGCCGTTGTTTTGCCAAATGTGTATCTTGCAAAATGAATGGATAAATGTTCCTAATATCCCCTGGGGGCCTGGTCTAAGCCTTGGCATTGGTAATGGTATGTTGAGAAAGGATGTGAGCCACACATTGAATTAGAGGTGGCTCAGACACAGGGAGAGTGAGGGACTGACAGTGAAAAAGAGACCCAACAGCCACAAGACGTGACAAAGCACTTTCTGGCGTGAGAGAGGGCCCACAGGACCGTTTGCTGAAATCTGGTTTATATGTCTTTGTGTGTGTGCATGTGTAAGCATGTGTATTAAACGTGTGAGTGAGTGTATTAGTCAGGGTAAGACACTGAAATTGTTTTCAGAGAGCATTTTTGCCCCCTGAATCTGATTTTCAGTCCTTTCAGAGGTAATTGTTTGACCTATGAAATAATACAGTTGAATTGCATACTGGCAACTGAACACTCAATTTGTACCACTGACAGTTTTTAAAAATAATAGTCTACAAAGAGATGATCAGAGTAACATTTAGAGAACTCTTCTACTGCCCACATACTTAGAAGTTTTCCGAATTACTCAAAATCGGGTCAAAATGATTCAATTTCTTCTGGCAAGAAGGTGAAAAAGATGTCCTGCTTTTTTGACTCACTTACATTTTATTTCACAGCCATTTGAAATGCAAATGCTTGTCCATAAAATGGTTTGCTCTTGGTGTTTGAATCTGTCCATGTACCTGTATGCACATGTGTGTCCATGAATATGGGGCTCACTTCATTAGCGCAGTGACACCCTCTTCCCAGTATCACAGCAGATGTGTCTGAGCTGGTGCCAAGTGTATGGTGAGAGCTAAATAATGGGGAAAAAAATCCATAGCTATTTCCTGTTATTCTATAAACTTCCACAATGAGACAACCACACATACCACAATGGAGATGAAAGAAGTCTGTCCCTTTTCTCACTCCTCACCCCTTTGTTCCTAATGGCTGTGGCTATCACACTCAGCACATTAATGAATTTAACATAGACATGTACAGGGGAAGTAAATCAGTATGTTACATTAAACATTTGTAAAGATGTTATAGGATTCAACATTTACCATGTTTACATAGTTTGTTTTATTAATATACCAATAATTACTAATGACTGAAGCATAACTGATGCAGTGATTACACGTGGTGGACATGTTGACCATCTGAGCATATACACAGTCCTTAAAAAACTATGATAAAAGTAATGTTTTGGATTAGCTTTAGTTTCATATGATGACAATCAAACTGACTTAGTAGAGAATCAACTTACTGCTTACTGCTAATACAGCTTATTTACTTTCTTTCTGAGAGTTATATGACAAGATATATACCACTCTTATACAGTCTGTTAAATGTGAGACTACAGCCAGTAAGCGTATCCTATCATAGAGACTGGAAACAGGGGGAAACAGCTAACCTGGTTCTCTGCAAAGGTAACAAAATCCAACCACCAGCATCTCTAAAGCTCACTAACTAACACATTATATCTTGTTTGTTGTTTCTGTACAACAACTGAAGTAAAAAGTGCTGCTGGCCGTGGCTTCATATTTAACTGAAGTATGAGAGTGGTATAAGACAGCAAATAGGCTATGCGTATTTCCCAAAATGTCAACTAAAAGTCACCATGTTGCCCAACATGAATCATTTTCTGTCTTAATTTTTTCACAGGTGGTGCACGAGATGCCAATAAGAGATCTGTCTTTTCAGGTGAGAATATGAACAGTTCGAGGCTTTACAGCCTCAGACTCACCTCAGAATGTGCCGTATCATTTGGGTCACCAAAAAATAATTTTGCTATTGTAAGCAACTGCCTTAAGTTGAGAGAGCCTCAGTGTCTGTCAGTGACCTCATTTGTAGAGCCACAACGTGTTACCCAAATAACTACCAATGGGCGACTTACTGTAGAAGCCTCCACCTTCATTTATGGTCCATTCAATTACCGTCACAGGCTAAATGGAGGGCACAGTGGCTCTGAAATGTGATTGGTGGAGGCTGGCCATGTGTGGAGACAGGACCACTGTTGCCCAGTTCCATTAAGTCACTTGGGTTCTGAGTTTACACGCAGCAGACAGCGTCAACTCTCAGCGTCAACATTTGGGAGAAGGAGAAAGTCTGTCTGGTTTGAGGTTGTCTGCGGTTCTCCTTCTTGTGGCTCTGGAGGTGCCCACAGTTCCCAGTGTCAGTGTGCCAGTCTGGAGGGAGATCTGAGAGCAGGCTGCTGCTGCTTGGCTATCAGAGAGGCCAGAACATTGCCACGGCAACCAAACTTAAAGCTTACTGCTTAAGTCACCCCAATCACTGCTCTCCCAGAACTTATTGTGAAATATGGTCGTTGGAACCTACACTCGGCAGCCCCAGGCCTTATTTTCCACCTCATGTTTGTCTATGACATGTTCAAATATTAAATAGCTGTTTCAAAGTAATTGCCCCAGTTATTATTCTTATTAGCGGTTAAATGTGTCTGATTTTGGTTTCTAGGAGACTGATGTTTTTGTCTTTCATTTTTCACAGGCCTATAGTGATGAAGACCAGAGACATTGATCCAATCAAACTATTATGCAAACCACTGGACATTTTGAATATGTGTACAGAGACAATTATTTTTATAATTCATATTGAATGAAAAAAAAAGATTGTATACTTTTTTCACAGATATTTCATAGACATTGTACTGTAACTGTATGATAACGTGAAAATATTATTTCAGAGTATGAAATATAACATTTATTTTTGTTTGCTCTATAGCATGCTATTGAACTTCCATGTGGAGTCCAGAAACAGATGCATTTTGTTGTTGACTCTTTTTCTAGGCCTAGTGCATATTCACATTGTGAAGGCAGCAACCTGTGTTAAGAAAGCGTTTATTGATAGCACTGTTAAAAAAAAGATGTAGTGTTTTTCAACTAGAACATACACAAGTTGTGAAGGGAAAACAAAGAATGCTGTTATATTAATTAAAATGATTTGATGCACATGTCCCCATTCTGTTTTTGACTCTAATGTATATCTTAAAATGCAAACACATGCAAAAGAGGAGTTCAATTCAGAATTTAAGATTTTCACCCCCGTCTCATCATAAAACACACTGGAGTCATTATCTAAATGGCTAAAACTGTCATAACAGTCTATGTTTAATCCAGCCTTTCCCAGATACATGATCCATGTAACTTTATGTCTCACACGTACTGTGGTGCTGACAGAGACACAGAGATCTGTTCTGACCATGACTACATTGCTCCTGTGTGTTTGCCCGGGCACGTGTTGGTTAAACTGTGGTTGTCTGGGTGTTACACGGGCGACGTCAGCTCTAGAGACACACACGCATAGACACACCCTCCGGCCTGACACAGTCTGATCCCTCCATTCAAACCCTACTGAGTTTTGTGGTATGGTACACCCCACAATGCCAACTTTTCAGTCCGTCTCTCGGGATGTGGTCAACAAACTACTCGACTCTCCAGTCTCACTTCACTGAGGGGGATTCCTGTAAAAGGATGTGTGAGAAGGCTAATCACTTAAAACCCCATCCTGTAAAACATGGTATGTGGATTAATGTCCCATGTATTTCAGCACATCATGTGCTTATTGGGAAGGGATGTGGTCTATGGAAGAATTTGAGGACATGGCATAATCGAGTCACAGTGGTGCCTTGATATAATCTTTATATCACTATAAACAATATTTTCCTGTAAGAAAAGGGAAATTACAATTTTCATATTCCATTTTCACTTTGTTGCCGAGGAGTTGGGACTGTGATCGCCATCTGTTCTTCTTCCACAGATCACCAGTGTGCTAACTCCGTTTATACTATCAATATTTTCTCTGAGTTCGTATGTCCCCTTTAGTCTCTCATTTGTTATGTCAGCAAAATATCAAGGCATGAGCAGTTCTGGAATAAGGCAAGACAGTTTGTGAGATGAAGACTTAAATTACTGCCACAGATGTCACACAAAGGCAGCACTCTGGTGATTTTCCTCCCTCTGTGTATCTGTGAGTGTCTCAACATGTCACAACTTATAAAGATGAAATGCTGGGACCATTAATGATACCTCTTCTTGGCACAACTTGTATAGTATCATATTTCAGATTATAGCCATATGACTTCTTATTGATTATTCCAAAGATGATTGTGATTGTTCATGTTGTGCTACTCATATATAATCTTGCAGCTCAAACTACATAAATCTTTATCATTCACATATGTCATGTCATTAAGAATCAAAGAGATTAAATTTCATAATATTAATACCATCTCTCCGGAGTATGAAACCTCCAGTATCTTCTTTAAGTATGTTTACTGTGCAGGCTTTATACACCAGGGCCATTCAAAGCAACTGCAAGGGCCACCCAGGAACAGCAGCAGACATCACTGTACTCACTGGGAGATCCGGACCACCATCAATGGTCAGCAGACTGACCCAGGTCTTAATTTACAACTGAACAGACTGGGATTTATCCTGACATACAGCACAAATAAATCTATGGTGGAAGAGAGGTATGCTTTGAAGGCCTACAAAGCCCGTATCATTTGCTGCTTGAAATGAAAAAGCCAACTTGAGAGACAGCAATCTGAATAAATAGCTAGTTCTTCAAACTACGCTATGTATGATTATGGGCAAGATCCATATTAAACCCCATTTTGTGAGAACTACTCTGCAGAACCAACTGGGGAGATTTGTGTGGCTACTTTTTATGGTGATATAAAACATAAAAAACAATCTGGATTTTGTTTTCTGTCTTCATTGAAGAGAACTGCCTGTTCTCAAGGAGCTAATGAAATCAGCCTCCACTGTTCTTCAGCTGTAAACTTCTTCAAGTCTGTCATCAACACGACAGTTCGAGTGTTGCTCTGTGCTGTTACTTGAAGCCAAGGCTTCGCTCCACTAAAGTATAGCTTTGTTTGTTTTTTTTTTTACAAAATTAGTTGTAATAAACATTCATAGTTGCAGTAAAAGCAAAAATAAACAGTATAAGTCTGACCCGTGTCATTGTTTGCAGAGCAGATCCTGGGTTCACATCTTGTCAGCGCAGACTTGTTCGTGTTCACAGCCAGCATTGAACTGCTCTGCACCACTGGAACTACGGTGTACTATTACTCCAATCTTAGGCAAGTATTTTGTTAACCCCATAGCACTTGGGGGGTTGATGATTAATAAGGACCATCAGAAACACTGACCGTTGTGACAATAGAACAAATGGCTGAACTTATAATATTTCCTAATAACTGAGTATGGTTAGTTTTACAGCAGTGTATTTTCCAATGTATTGCAAAAAGCCTTTCTGGGACCAAGGCCTGGGAGTCATATGACCTGCAATTTTGATTAAGGTCACTGCAACAGAAGCGCCGCACAGCCCGGCACTGTTCTGAGAGCTGGTCTGTGGCAAAGTGGACAGAAATGTGCATTTATGTACAGTCTTGCACTTTTGAATTTTCATTAATAAACCTGTATTTATTTATTTATTTTTATTTTTTTTTCAGTTTGCACTCTTTAACTGGCAGAGTTACATGCCCATCAAAACCTTGAAAATGCTCCAACTATGTTGTTTTATTCTTCTTCTTCTTCTTCTCCTCCTGCTTCAAGTGCCGACAGGCAGCGGCTCAAACACACGTTTCAGTTTCAGTCATAAACCGACATCACTTCCGGCCGCCATCTTCATTTTTAATGGAAAAGATAACCGACGATTTTTATCGCGAATTATCTTGAAATGCCCTCGAAACAGCGGTGAGTGTCGTCTACCGACCCGCAGGGTTGTTGTTGTTGTTGTTTTGTGAAGTTTTTAAGTTTGTCTTGTAACTCAAATGTTTTCAGTGTCAAAGTGTCGGACGTAGAAAGGATGACTGCGGTACACGCGACGCACGGCCGCGTTCAGGTTCCCAGATAAAGGACATTTTGAAGGTAAGATAGCTTCATTTAAGCTCATTTCTGTTGTTTGCGGTTTTAAATGCTCATTTTTATTTTTTCAATAAGAATACACGTAACCTTCACTCGTGTTGTGTGCTGTTTGAAGAGCTTGGCCTGTAACTTTGCTGTTATTCAGCGTTTAATTAGCTTCCGTAGATGTTGTGGCTGCGTGGTAGATTCATCTTCTGCTGTGATAACATTTCATGAAGCCCTCCCTCTACTGTGTATTGTAAATGTTAAAGATGAAAAGCCGCTGTAAATGTACGATTAGTATTGCTTTCTCTGTTTTAATTCTTGTAGCATGCAGAATTTGTTGCTTGGGCCTTAAATCTACTCCGCATTCAAGTATGGATTGTTTAAACCTCAGGCAGCAAAATGAAAATAGTCCCTGACCATCCTTACCCCAACACTGTAAACCATAAAGATATCCATCATTGTTGTGTGGATAGTTGAGGCTGTTAGGTTTGGCAGGACTTGTGAAGTGTTGAAGGACATACTGTCTGTATTAAACAAGTGTTATGATTTTCCTAGCTGAATAGTTTTCCTAACATTTTCAGCTGGTTGCTGTGGCAGTTTATTGGCCTTCCCTTTTACAAGTACACATGATTTAGTAGTACGGACATAAGTTTGTTTAATGCTTTTTCCAAGATCACAGTGTCAATCTCAATTTTTTATGATAAATGACATGGAAATGGCTCATCCCCTTTGGTGTGTTGTGTTTGAAAGAAAAAGATCACTGCTGGGATTAGCAAATTGTTGTATGATCCTCTGGAACACCGTGTATTTAATGTTGTTCCAGAGAGTTGTTCCGCAAATCCAGAGGGATTACATAGGGGACGGATAAACAGAAATCCTGTTGGATTGGCTGATTGGGACGCATTTCTGTCAAATCTCTGTAAAAGTCACAGAAGGCCCAGGGGGCTCGAGAGTACTCTGCACTTTAAGGTTCGATTGCGAGACCTCGGCGTGTGAGAACGGTAGTCTGAGCTGTCTTGTCTGTATCTCCCTTTTCTTTCTCGCAGACTAATTTATGGTTCTTTTCCCTAACCATGATGTGGTCAGTGTTTTAAGACGCTTGGGGAGCTTTTTAAAGGCTCTGCTGTATGTGTGTTACACATTGGCAGGCCTTGTGGCGGGTGAGGCTTAGACCTGGGTCAGATGACTCATCCAAACTCAGTGCTTGTCTCTGGGCGCGGGGAATCTTTGTGCTCATATTAGTCTTATTATTGTTTCAAATGCAAGCATCTAATCTTGGTCTGGTGGTTCACCGTGTCTTGGAAATGTTTGCGTTTGCTTGTGTGGATGGGTTTTATTCCTGTCTGGAGCAAATTGAAAAAAAAAAAACATTATGTCAGGAACATAAAGGCACTGTTAACCCGATCATATGTATACCTATTGTCATATTGCTTTGTCTCCAACATCCAACTAAAGCTCCCTCAGGGTAATGTGGACCACATCCACTGCTGCAGTTATACTTGGATTTTGTTTCACCATCAGCGCTGATGGTTTCACTATCCTGTACTCCAAAAAAAGCCATCAATTCCCCCGGATCCCTGCTTTTTTTGTGTTTTCATTAACATATAAAGTTGCAGTGAATTTAATGAGTCTGCACATGGCTTTTTACTCAAGCTGTGATTTATTACACGATCTCATGCAGCTTTATTCTAATTGGCTGCCAGCATACTTTTTGAGCTTTCACCAGTTTAGCAAATTCTTCTGCCAGAGGCTGCTGGAGGATGACTGGGCAGGTTAGATGTATCTGTGGAGCCTTAATCCCCACCTTTTATAGATTCACCCTCAATTACTCTGTGTAGCAAATAATATGTAACTTTTTGTCGCCATGCCAAATATAGAGCAGAAAACACATTCGTAGCTGATTTATTTTGTGATCGTTATCTTGTTAATCCAGATGCTACATGTACATAGTCCATGTGTTCACTCATCTGTGTGATTCGCCATGACCAGTCAAACATGATCAGAGAACCCTAAAACAACATCAGTTCTCCAACCAGATGCTAATTGGATTCATATTCCAGTAAAAGCATTGTCACGTCAGTGTCTTCCTTTGTTGCAGAAAGCTGATAAATATTTGTGGGATGTTAGATGGGGGTAGATTCTAGGGGATGAAATGATAATAAATTCAGTTTAATCTTGATTACATAAAGGGATTGTGTATTCTCTTCACTATACTTTAAACATTTGCCAATTACTTTGGACACATTTGTGGCTTGATTATGTCTCCCCTCAGCAAAATCATATTACCATACTATACTATAAATAAAACATTGCCCATTGTCAATGGAGAAACATTAATTTTGAAGTGGCCTTTTAAACTTTTAATGATTAAAGAGTGTTTCTCACAAAATACTGTTTGCCTTTGCTCCGTTCCTTCCCCTCTTGCTGTAATGAATTCTTAAGTGCTTAAGCAATCACAAATACAAAGTCAAGATAGCCCATTGCTCATAACCTCCTAATACAAAAACTGGGTAAGCGGTAGAAATAATATTGAATCATTTGATTTGGCAATAAAGGCTCTTTTTGTAGTGTCCGTGTTGTTTCGTCAGGGCTCCAAGGGACAGCATGTAGGAAAAGGTTACTGGACAGACGGGACAGGAGGAGCTGTGTGATCGGCTCTGTTCAATAATCTCAAATGGATCTCTGACCACAGGAGAGCAGGGAATGTCTGTACAACAGCCAGAAGAAATTTGATGGCTTTAAGCTGCTTCACACCTGCTGCTACTTTTGTCTTTTTCCTCTGCTCTCTCCTCTAGAGTATCATGTCCTTTCGTTGGCAAATAGCGTATGAGTGGCCTTTTGTTGCCTTTCTTTTTGCACATACTTGTCAACAGCATTAGCTTCAGTCAGTTGATGATGGTTAAGGGCCACTGGCTTGTAGGTCATAGCAGGGGAAATGGTAAAGGACAGATTAATTGTCACACTGTGAGTAACTTTGGAAGTGTTTGGTTTTCTTCCTTCCCAATCACCAAGATGACGCTGTTTCCCCTCATCAAAGACTAATGCTGCCAAAAGTCTGATCTCAATTTCCCAGCAATGCAATGCGAAATGGAATTATTCAGGGGTCATGATACATTAGCTTCAGCTCGGTTGAACCGAAGCATGATGGACGGACCGGAACATTAACAAGTCACATCTGTTGTTGTGACGGAGTTTGTCATGATTTGCTTAAGATGTTGAGAGTATCAACATACAAAGAAGATGAATGCACTTTTTACGGCAGAGCTAGGATGAAATCCTGTCTGTGAGTCATAAAGTGTTTTTGCTCTGGCCTTACAACATGCTTTCCATTTTCTGGGTTTTAGTTTTATGATTTTGAACAAAAGGTAGTTGGATGTATATACCATCTGTCCCAGATTGTTCTTTCACTATATTCACCCTAAGGACAGCTTAAACTACCTTTTTTATTTAGGGCCATTTCAATCAAAAGGTTGTAAATGTAGTGTTTATCCAAATTGAGTACTTCTGAAACCTCAGCAGGGAATAGAGTTGACTCAAAAGAAAATGTTGTGTCAGAAGGTTACACAGCAGGTAGGCTACCTCAACCGCCGGCTTTGGAACATTATTTTCAGCCACACTTTGTTTTGTATGCTATTAAGCAGGGACCACAAATATCTAGAGAAGTGGGTGAAAAAATTGTACAAACTTGTAAAACTCGGCATCCCAGAAGTTGGAGTCTATACAATATGTACTGTAGGGTAGGCATGCAGGCAGACTTAATAGTACATGAGCTCATTGGTGTCACCGCAAGAGCAACATGTAAATACATTTTTTTATTGGATAAGAGGGAAATATTACTTTTTGGTATCCAAAGCAACTTTGTGTTTAATGGGTAGAAACATCATCACTACCACATAGACTGTATGTAACATTGGTTATGAGCTTTTACAGGGAGCATTTCCACTAGTCTTCTAGACTTCACTTCCTATAATGTTAGAATTATTGACAGTTCTGCTCACTTTATTATTTACAGCCTTTGAAAATCTCTCCCTTAACCAATGCTCTTTGATGATCCATTCATTTTAGACCTTTTAAGTTTACAATAACAACCTAAAAGAGGCACTTATCAAATTATTCAGCCCTGGAACTGAACATGAGCCATAAAGCATTTTTCATTAGAAAATTTTTTTTCTTCCCAAGATTACAGCCGATGACTTCTGTGTACTGACTGTTCTGTTTTCTCTCTTTTTTGTAATGGTTCCCATTACAAGATCAGCACTCTGAATCATCCTCTGTCTCTTGGATCATCTCAGTGGGGCAGAATCTTTAAATTGCTTTTGATATTTATGTCACACTTTGGCTCATATTAAAGAAGGACCCGTGAATTCATGAAGAGAAATCATTGATAACCGAGCAATTTCAGTGTTCCTCGATGATGTCAGTGACAGGTTAGCTCATAGTTGGACTTGTGTTTATGAACATAGCACGCTAAAGTCTTTCAAGTCCTGGCCAAACAATGAAGGGCTTGTGGCTGATACTAGTTTCTCTGATAAATTTCCATGAAGCTGAGAGGTGCTTGGCATTTGCCAACAGTTTTGAAGTAGAAGAGAAAGAAGAGCAGCTAAAGTGAAAAGGGTAAGGTTAGAATGACTGTTGAAAATGTATCTTGCCAGCAGCTGTGGTCGTTTTGCCTCAGATCAAACGAGGAGATAAAGGGAGTGAAGAAGTGTGAGGAGGTTGAACTGTGCCAGCCCTCCACAAGAGGGCACAGATGATGTTGCTAAAGGAGGCTAACTGAGTCTCCTCCTGGAGTGTTTCTGATGACATGCCTAGTCGGTAGGACCTTTCATGTTGAGCCTCGACCTGGCTGTGGTCATTAATCTCTATAGATCACGTATCTAGTTTCTGCTGAAAGACTGAAAATCACTAGCTGCAGAATGTTCTGTAATAAAGGCTCAATGTCCACTTAAACACACAACTTTGGCAGATTGACAGGTTATCTTTTTAGTCTCTGTTGTGTTTCAAATGTGACGATGTACCAGCCTCTTAGGATGCTACAATGTAAAGGCTACAAAGTTATGTTCTTTTTTGTTAAACACATTTCGTCACCTATCCATGCCAGAATAATTTCAGCGATGCAGTGTTTTTTAATAATGTATAAATTGGGAAAGTGTAACACTGATGATGATGATGATAATAGTAGTAGTAGTAATACTACTACTACTACTGACGTAGTAATACTACTACTACTACTACTACTACTTCTGATGATGATGATGATGATGATGATGATGATGATGATGATAATACCAGAGGTGAAAGATTAGTTGATCAACAGAAAACAATCTGCAACACATCTTTTAAAACTTACTTGCCTAGAATTCAGTTGTTCAAGCTACTCAAATGAGAATATTTGCTGGATGTCTTATGATTGTAAACTGAATTTCTTTGGGTTTTTGACTGTTGGTCTGACTTAACAGGACATTTGAAGATTCCATCTTTGGCTTTAGGAGTACATGATGGAAACTTATTTTTTATAGATAAGAATATAAGAAAATAATTGTCAGATTAATGAATAAACATAATAATTAATTGCCATCATTCCTACCAAGGGTCAAATAAAGTTACCTTGAAGAGGGTTATCTTACTTTTTTTATTTTTAGTATTTACTTTAAGCACCTTTACCAATTACTGCCTTTTGATTCTGCTTTATAGGTGGACAAAAAACTATTTATGGTAAAGATGTATAATTTGGTTCATTTGGTCCAAGTTTCTTTGATTGTTGTTAGATACTCAGCTAAGTAAAAGTATTTCAGCAGTCTGTTGCTCTTGACGAAATTTATTACTCTGACTATTCTTGTAGCTCCTCAGTTAGTTAACAGAGGACTGGACTTGTACTTTACAACTCCAAGGTCTACATTTTTAAAGACTGCTGATAGAACTTATACCTTATAAATAAAGGTTTAAACACCTGTAATTTTTTTCCCCCTTCCTGATCAGATGTGCCACCTCCGCCTGTCTCTGCTTTGCTGAGCAGGTTGTGCAGCAGCAGTATGAAGTGATCATAATGGTATCACCTGCCCTTTAGTGCGGGATGTCAGACGCTGACACAGAAGAGCAGTCAGGGTTTGATTTACAGGAACATGTGGTCTGGACTGCTGTTTGTCCTTGCAGTTGGTGTGCTATTACAGAGGCTTTGACTCTGTAGATGGCCCCATATGGTGCAAAAGACATCTGAAGTTGTCTTACTGTGTCTGGAGTTTTGCTTGGAATGAAAAGAGGATAGAGTCGTTTGTTCTAGGGATAGGAAATTTTTTACTGAGTAGCCGTTTAATAGTGTGTTCCTAGTTGACGTCAAAAACAATCATTCAAACTAACATTGGTGCTTTGAATTTATAACATAAAATCCGTATTCTCATCCCTAGTTTTTTTTTTCATTGCAGCCTGATGTTAAAATTGATTATTGTACTTGTGTCATCACTTTACTGTCATTTCTGCAGTTTATCCAGACATGCTATTCTCTTCGGAGGTAAAATCCCTCCTTTATGTGAAAATGTAGTATAGTTAGAAATCGGGATTCTGCCTGTGCTATACTATTAGCCTCCTTTCCCCCATAAACCTAATTGATACCTAAGGCTAGTGGTGAAGTTTAAACAGACAGGCAGCTGGTGAGACAGCCATGTGTCTTGGATAGAAACAGCCACCCAGCCCATAATGTAGTGCAGTTTGGATTGTTCACTCCCTCTTCTGTAGCTGTCAGGCCCGAACAGAGGCGAGGAGACGACCACACAAAAGAAATATTTGTCCAATCTGTCCAAGCAAACTCCCCAATTGAGGACTGAACTTTCCCATCGCATTGCTCTGTGTCTGTGTGACATGTAATTGAAAGAGGAATTACGCTTTGAACTGAGAAGGAGGCAGCCTTTACATTTAAAAACAGTTAAAGTGTAATGACCACTGACAAATTATACATCTGTTCCATTAAATTTTGACCTGGTCAAAATTCAACATGAAAATATATTTAGTTGAGTTTAGACTAAACAATAACTTGGCAGCATTTTCAAAGCTCCTTTTGCTTCGTAACAAAACATGAGAAATATTGAAGATAAAAAGATATTGGTTTTAGACCACACTTTCTTGCATTAATGTTTATCTGCAGACCTTAAACATGTTATTTTAAGAAACCACAGTAAAGAGTTTTCAACCTTTTTTAAAATAAGCCAAGTCTTTATGTCTGGACAATGATTACCATATGCAAACATCAAATATATCCTCATTGCACCATAGTTGAAGGCTTGCCATTTAAACACAATGTTTTTTCAAAGTACCGTGGTCCGTAGATCTCTCCACTGTTCAGAAAATGGGCTTCCCTCCTGTCAGTATCTCCAGGCTTCTCAGACGGCTTCGCTATCAGCGTCACAAAGAGCCAGGAAGTCTTGTTCTGTGTGTGACTACTAAAACGTTTATCTCTCTCAATTCATGAAAGGGTGTTGGGTCTACTGTCAAGAACCCTGATTCAGTGTGTGTGTGTGTGTGTGTGTGTGTGTGTGTGTGTGTGTAGACTCAAATGGTTTGCCAGTGTGAAGTGAAAAGGGTTGCCAGGGTGGTGAAAGCAAGCTGTTTGCTCATGTCCAGACCCGCAGAATGGATGAGGACACAGATGGGATTTCTCTCTGGTGGACCTTTCTTCTGACCTAGTCTCTCTGTGTTTGGAGAGACATGGAAACCTCAGCTAGAATGGACAGGCATCTTATTGAATGAGGCAAGACTTAAGGCTTTCACCCAACAGGGTCTGAATAGGATGCTGGAGACGGGCAGCGAAAGTTGTGTGTGGGGATGGGGGGTTTGTTGAGATGAGGTCAATATAATGTGAATGGGCCATGCTGTCACCAATTGCGCTGTCCTTTTGACTTTGGGAATGAAAACATGTTTTTAGATACTAATGCACTTACTGGCCAAGTGAATGTGTGTCCAGAGCATGTGGTAGATTGATAAGAAATGATGTTCTGTACCCTAGTTGTCTAATGCAACTCAGGCATGTCCGGGCCTTTCCCTCATAGAGCTGCAGTGCCATAAAACATCAAAGCCCGGACTAAAGAAATCATCTGGGTTTGTTTCTCTCCATGCCGTGTACCTCTGCTTTTCTCTTGAGATCCATGGGAGGATTCACAGAATAGCAGCACATTTTCAAAGGGAAACGAAGTGCATTTCCAAGAACTGCATCCAAGAAACAGTTCTTGGCTTAAAGTAGAGGGCAACCTCAGTATATCTGAAGTTAATAATAATATGCTGTAATAAGAGAGATAGTGCCGAGACAGATTTTTCTTAACTGGTCTACTGATCTTACCTGCCATATCATGACGCTATGTCATCTACATAGACGCTATGTAAAGTTTTTACACTACATAGATTTTAAAAGGAAAAGGTATGAGTAGATAGAATAAAGGTGTCGGATGTGTCGGTGGCCTTACATCAACTAGAAATGTCATCAGCACGTCCTCTACCTTAATTTTTTCATCTTTTTTTATGGTCTCAACAGGAAATCTGCAGTTACAAATTAACATCGTAACAGGCAAAAGTTTCCAAAAAAGAAGTTTTCTAATCCACCAAAGTAATGTGCTCCATGTTTCCCTTTGTCATACAGTAGGTGTGAGTCATTCGCTTGTTGTCTGGCCTCATGCCTGGGACTAATTTGCTATTGGAGACCCTGCCAGAATCTAAATTATCCAGACAGAATTGCTCCCAGGGTCACAGGGGCACAAAGTTCCCCCCTCCATGATAAGGTGGCTAGTCCAGGAGAGAAAATGTGCTTTTGTTGGGAGTGGGGTTGGTTTACAAAAAAGAAAAAAAAAAAAAAGAACAAATAATTGGCTTTCAAAGGATACACACATGCACCAGAGCCACAGAGATAGTGGTCTAATGCCTGTTTGACCTACACCAAGCCAATTGGCACAGTGTCAGATACCGATGGGATTTCTCCTTCCACTGCAAAAATAAATCCTCATACATTGCTTACCAAAGGCACCAACTTTAGTTTAAAGCGCTTGCTCTTTTGGTGTTGACAAGGATGACTCTAGTGAGTTAGTAATTCCCATTTCTCATTGGGGATGAGTTGTTGCACCAAGTGAAGGAGTTTACGTGTCGCAGCACCTTTTTCAAGAATGGGGGTTGGCGGTGGGTGGGGGTGTGCAGGGGATCCCATGGTGCAGTTGTAACTTGCTGACAGGTGTAGCACAACCAGGGGTGAAAGGTCAAGAAAGTTTCCATGGCAATACAGGTCTTGAACTGCTTCTTGTAACATTCAAGTTGGACAGAACGAGCAACGAGCAGCGCTCCTGCAGTAACTCCTACAGTATATTGTATTATATAGATGTGTGAGGTGTCATCTTCATGAACCTACTTGTACTGTAAACATAATTTTTTTTTTTTCTTGAAGCTTACTATGGTTTGATTTGACAGTGCATTTTTTCTCATCTAAGATAGTACTCCTTAAAAACCACAGTTGACAGCAGAGGTGACGGAGGCTAGATGTACGTTAGACCTAGTGGAACAGAACTTTGTTTCAGAAGTGCAGAATGGGCACATTAACATCAGGTTAAACCAACATTGGCAATGGGAGTGACGCCAAGATCATTAGAGAGAAAGCGAGCGAGTACTGGGCAGGGTCAGGTTACATGTTGTTGACCCCAGACCTGCCCTGAACCTGTCCGTCAGAGGAGAGGTAGAGGCCGAGAGGAGAGTGAGGGAGGGAGGGAGGAGGAGGAGGAGGAGGAGGAGGAGGAGGAGGAGGAGGAGGAGGAAGAAGAAAAGACTGATGAGTGACACATTTTGATACACAGGCTTTGCTCAATGGCGTCCATTCAGCTGGACACTGTTGCTTACTTTGGCGTTGGAGAAGAGCCTAATCAGATCTGATGCTTGTATTAGAGCCATTTCAAGCCACACGATCATTAACCAAGTTGTGTGTGTGCTCTCTTTGTTTTTGGACAGCTTGCTGCCAGTCAGATTTTAGAAAGCAAACGTTCTGGTGATGTGTAGCTCATGTTGTTCCTCATGATCTCTGTAATAAAATAAGGGGTCCAACTTCTTTATTAACATACAGTAGTTGGTCATTTTTGTCCGATGACACAAAAGTAATATTGCAGTATGGATCAGCATTATGTCAGTCATTTGTTTAGCGATCTGAAATCAACACTGGGATGTCTGTGGCCTGGATGTGACATCATGCAGGGAGATGAACCCAGCGCTGGGTCAGGCCCTAATGGGACCCACAGAAGAGTCATTACAGTCAGTGGGAGAAAGTTAGACTGTTGAGAGTAGCAAACCGCCGGGTGGAGCAGGCCCCCTCCCATCTCCCTCCATTCCCACTCCAACCCCCCCATTCTCCTTTTCCACCAGCTGGCTAACAGATGGAAAGACCTGTTGGCCAAGAAAGTGAAAGAGAAAAAGGGAATGTGGGCGAGGAGGGGGAAAAAAAATTCGGTGACAGATATATTGAATGATAAGCAAATTTGCGGATGTTTGAATCAGAGCTTGGGGAGCACTTACATATTTTTTCTCCCTCATTGTGGACAAGTGTGACAAGTGTATGTGTGTGTGTGTGTGTGTGTGTGTGTGTGTGTGTGTTGAGGCGACATTTGGCTAGGGTCGCCGTTTGGGTTATGCAATGTTAGCGTTTGGTGTGTTTGTTTACAAGGCTTGTGAAATGGAGGAAGTCAGATTGTGCGGGGGAAGGTGATGAGAATGTCAGAGGATGGGAGAAAGAGCGGGTACAGGCCGTACAACATGCAGGGTTGATTCGTGTGTGTCTGCTCGTGTGTGTGTGTGTGTGTGTGTGTGTGTGTGTGTGTGTGTGTGTGTGTGTGTTTGCATTTGTGGTCAAGGAGCGCTGCAGTCAGAATGATCTCTGTCCTGCTGTTATTTACCTTCCAGGCCCTTTAGAGAGGAAACCAGTGGGTGTGGTGGGATCAACAGGGACTTGTCCTCCTAGATTTGCACAAACACCACCTCCTCAGATCGGCTGAGAGTTTGCTCTGTCCTTGTGTGTGTTATTGAGTACAACATTTTTAAGCTGTATGCACAGGTGGTGGCAATGGAAAAGGAAGTCAGGTCCCAGTTTAACTGCTGTCTTAGTTGGTTTTGATTTCAGTAGGGATATTGTACCTTTTTTTTTTATGACATTTGATAAGTTCTGTGAAAAGTATAATATGTGTATTGATAAAGTGTCTTATAACAACCATTTTCTGTTTTACCGTGAACAAGCCTTCAAATAAAATTAGTGACTTTATGTTTTGAGGGCCAGTAGTAACCTAAAAATATTTTGTATGTGATAGATTTATGGTTTTATTACCATGGGACGGCAGACACACTTTTCTTATTAAATGACAAGTTTGAAACACCTGAAGAAACATTTTCTCACTAGTGTTAACAAAGCTGTGCACTGAATCACTCACACTTATTTTTTGTCTCCACTGTTTTAATAGTTATAATGTGCATTTTTCTGTTAAAATAAACCTACTGTTGCTGATTGAGAGACCTTTAGCACATTGCTGCCATATTTGCTTTCGTTTCCCGTAAAACTCGTCTCTTTTTCTATCTATCACACAACTATAAATCACAGATGTTATCGTGGCTACTCTTGTAGATATTGTTTCATGATCATGAGGCCAAGTTTAACCATTTAATGCTATTCAAATAAGGGATCTGAACGGGAAAAATAAACTTTTTTTTAATTTTCTTATTTTGGGGTGTTTTATGGAAAATTCCATTTCTATTTTTAGAGTTCAGCTATTATCTTCTGCTCATTTTTCAGTTCAAGTCTTTACTTCAAGTAATAAAAGAAAGACTCATCTGGTTTTATCAGGTTGACAAAAAACCATTGTACCTGTAAAACCATTTAACATTTAAATGTTAAATAGTGACATCTGACCTGATTACTTAACACTCGCGTGATGTTTTTTCCTATCTGAAAGTAATCCTCAGTGATTGTTTGTTTGTTTTGTTTTCCATCCTGCATGTACATGTTTTTAACAAACAAAATTAAGTTGTTCAACATATTTTTTGTGTCTTGAACAAAGTAAAATCAAGTTACATGTCTCAAGTATGCTGACTAAATATATTGTTTAAAACAATCTCAGTGGAATCTTCAAGCCTTAAGCCTTTATTCTAATGTTTCACTTAGTTATTCATATCTCACTCAACCCTTTTACAAACAAATACATGTTGGAAAACTCAACTTCCAATTCTTAAACCACTTTCTCAGGGTTTTTATAGCTGTGTCTCTTTCCCTCAGTTATGATGGAAAAGTACATCTGGCAGGGTACACAGTGCCATATTGTAGGCCAGTGCCTTGCAACATCTTCTGTATATCAGCATGCTCTGCTCATCTTTGTTGGATATTTCAGGGAAATCCTGACATGGAGAGGCTTCCCCCCCCAGCCCGACTCAGTTTTCTTTCCCACAGCTCTTAAGATATTTTGGCGGTCAGTCCAACTCAGCAGGAGTACACTGTATATACTGCTGTGAGGAGGTTTGCTTATATTTGGCTGGGACTAAAGGTTGCAATGCAGTCCTGTCCTTAAAGCTCTTATACAGTACAGTCGGTGTCTTTTAGATTCAGAATGTAAAAAAAATAATGTCATGTCCTCAAGTGTTTCCTGGTCTAACCTGTTTGAAATACCTTTTAGGCCTGTTGCATCTCAAAACTTTTATGAGGGCCCTTTTGAACCTTCTGTTCCTTGAGAACATGTATCATTACTTTGCAGAATATTTTGTAATTGCCTGGAATGTTTTTGTCTACAGTCTTTCGATGGATTCACTTCTGCTGAAATGTCTTTTAAAACTGGTGACCTCACTCAGCAGGTGTTGGGTCCAGCTTGGCATTTCTAATGTCTCAGGAATTGTTTCCTTGGCAGTCTGCAAATCAGCTTCAGTCTTTGCAGCTGTAGTTTAGCCAACTTTACATATTTTGTTCAGTTTCCTTAACTAATATTTACCTGACCCTCAGATGATCAGCAACAATTTCCTTTGTGAAGGATGACTCCTTTAGTATCCATTTACGTTCATTACACTCAGCTACGCTTTTACAACAGTATGAATGGCAATCACTGTCATTGCTGTATCTTAACTCAAAGTGCTCACTTCCTCTCGCCCACCCTCTTCTACACCTCCTACATTGTTTTCTGTTGTACCTTCCTTACAACCCAAGTCAATAAAATGCTAATTTGCCAGTCAGTTGTCTCAAGGTTTTGTTTTTGGCAGCTGCGAGCAGGCCTGACCTGGCTGTGACAGTTTAGGTAGGTGAGGGACAGCTGCTCTGCAGCTCACCAACTGTGTGAGAAAATGGTCATCACAGGAGTCTCCTCAGGGCTTTACTGTTCTCTTCCCCAGTGTTTTGTCCTTTCGGGGATTGAGGCACAGGGCAATTCAAACTCATATCCCTGCCGCAGCACCAACAGAGCTTCTGCTGTTGTCTGCTTTGAGGGAATTTGTCCAAAAAACTATACGTCACCTGGCCATTCTGAAATACTTATTTGAGTTAATGACTGAATATAGCTCTGTGTTTTAAGGTTCAGACTTTTCTGCATCTTTCTTTATTTATTAGCTGTCTGGGCTATTTGGCATTTTTGGAAAAAAGACTTAATTTAATAATGTGAGAAACATGCTTGACTTGAAGCTTTGAATACCTTGTTGAACAGCCAGGAATGTTTTGTGAGTGTGCTTTTATTCTCTGTTAAGTTTGGGCAGATGGATGGCATCCTGTTGGGCTGGTTGACCCACTGATGAGTGGCACCAATGTACCTTGTGCTAAATGTGTTGTTTGTTTTTTGATAGTTCAGCATGTACTCAAATTGGATTTATGTCTGTCTGGGCAGTATGTTGGAAGTTACTCCCTAGAGAATATGCTAGAATAAACTGTTATGCCCCTTTGTATCCTTAGGGAGTGCCCATAAACCCAAATTCCTCTCACAACTGAAATCCCCTTGTCTCTTGTAGTAAAAATGTGAATGGAAAATTCAGGACATTCATTGAGCATTCAAGGGTTGTTTCTTAGGTGTCGAGTCTTTATAGCCTACATCATGACTTACCTAGACTGTCTGCTTGAGGTTGAAGTCGTCCATATAAATGATTGATTTGAGATTGTTGTAAAGGTTCCTTCTGTGTCCTATACTTCCATCACATTCGTCCACTTACAGCTACAGACCCCAATGCAATTGGTATATCTTTAGCCCCATGACACTTTTTAATTAGTCTAAGCTGGTAAAGTGCTCTAAGTGTTCTTAATAACCCACCAAGCTGCCACAAGTTCATACAACTGCTGTTTGTGCTGTTGTTGACAAGTGAAAAACACTGTCAGAAAATGTGCCATAATGTATTGACAAATTAAGTGAACTGGCATAATTTGTAAGGTCTTCAAAACTTGTAAGCTGTATGCATGTTTAAGAGAAGAAGAGCAAACATCCAGGTGTAGGTGAATGGTTGTGTTGACGTCTGTTTGCTGTGTGACTGCAGATACTGGCTAGGTAGAGCGGCTGAGACCTGCTGATAAGATCAGTAGATGCCTGGACTTATTGGAGTCCCTCTTTGCAGGCTGTCATTTCCTCTTTTATGTGTCTCCGTTTAAAGACGTAATTGAATAAACTTTATTAGCCTGTTACTTCACAGCCTAGACGTCCTGTGTATCCATGCACACAGGATGTGTTGCTGTTAAGACAGGTATGCTGCTTGAGCAGTTTGCTGTCAGAAACAGAACAGTGGCTCTTAATGTACCTGTGGATAATCTGTTTGCTTTACATAGATATTCCATTTTAAATGACATAAATGGGTGTTAAATGACAGTGCGCAGGATATTGTCAGTGTATCTTAGGGTACATATGACTGTTGGATGGTAAAGCCAAGTGGAATTTCAAAATGGAATTGCAATTCACTGTTTCACATCTGTATTAAGTGTTAAGTTATCTTTGTTAGTTGTACCCTTTTAGTTTTTTATTTAGTCCATTAATCGAATGTTTTCCCAGTGATGTGTTCAGCACCTCATGGATGTTTGGATACAGAGTTCTCTCTGTTCTGTCTTAAGATCTGAGCTTATCTGATCATGTAACAAAAGTTCTTGGCTGGAATTGCTGCAAGTGTTGATGGTGTGAGTTTGAAGGAGTTATCTTTGCGCGCATACATATAAATTGATTTACGCTGCAATTTTGTAAAAGGGCCAGCACAGGTTTAAACAAAGTGATGCAGCCTTTCTTTTTTTAAATGAATGTTTACAGACTCTACAAACAGAAAATGCCTTGAAATCTAGCAAAATGTCTGCTCCTGAGAATTTAATGCTACAATCACTCAATGTTATGTTGAGGATGAACACTTAGATATCCTGGTTTTCCTTAATGGACAGCCTTTTTTTAACATTGAAATAATTCCAGAGCCTGAGTGCTGGTATAACTCATCAGCCGACTTTGTTTTTACAACTTTATATAAAGGTTTCTGGCATTCATCTCCTGGACACAGATTCATCCCAATAGACATGTTTTCCTGTGTTTGACGACTAAAGGGAGTTGGACCATAGTTTAGATTGTCATTGTCAGTGTATCTGAGGGGAGATATAACTACCGTTAAGGGAGGGGTCACTCACTTGTATAGGCAGGAAAACTTTCTTTTCTTCCTTTCCTGTCTTTTAAAGCAACACCATGCCTCAGAGCACAAAGAAGCTCATGGCAATAATATCTCAGTTAGAGGAATTTACTTGCAGATATATGTTCCCTTTATCTCTCCCTTGAGAGGAGTTTGTATTCACACGGCATCTCCACCTTGCCAAAAAGGGTTGCAACACACTTTTTTTATTATCACATATTCTTTCATTTAATCATTCACTGTGTAAAATGTCAAAAATAAAGACAAATACATATCAAAAGTTACCTGAGCAAATTAGATAAAAAAATTAATATTGTTTATTTTTATATTATTTTGTTTTCTATTTTAAAAACAAGCTGTTTTTAAATAGCAAATGTTTTGTATTTTCATTTTCTGGTTATATTAACTATTTATCCAAAAGTTAGAATTTTCTAAAAAATCCTCTTAAAATAAATAAAGCGGTAATTAGTAGACGGTTGACCTATCCCAGTCTTGGCTCAGGCATCCCTGTTCCCCAGCTATTAAGAATGACCCAGCCGGTGCCATGTGATCAATATGTTTTCCTTTCCTCTTTCAAGTCAGTGATGGTCCTAAATGGGTCCTGCAGCCTTGGCCTGTCTGGCCTTTCTCCCAGCCACACTAATCAGCTGCCCTTGTGTATGCTTGTCTGGCTCTTTCACAGCCAGCCTGGGAGCTCGCCTAATTTATGAGTCATTTCCCAAAGAAAACACGCCGCCTCAGCAAGTCCTGATATAAGAATACGGGACAGTTTAAGTGAGGTTTGATTACTGAGAGGGTGGAGGGGTAGCTAGAGGAGATGGAAGAAAAGAGATGGAGTGAAGTTGGACAGGAGAAAAAAAGGATTTATGAAGCACCAATGACACCAGTCAACATCTGGAATGATGGCACAAGGGAAAATAAAGGATTAGAGGAAGGCAGACAGAAGGAAAGAGAAAGATGTACAGAGAAATCTTGAGAAAGTGAAGGGGGAAATAAAGAGAGGGTGGGAAGTGATATCCAGACAAGTAGGTGGTATGGTAAGTATTCAGAGGTGGTAAGATGTATGTGACTTACTCCAAAATGTAACCAAGGAAGCCAAAATGAAATGCTCTATACAGTTACAAATCACTAAGAAATTAGGATATATTGCCTTAGTACCATTAATGTCTGTACACAATCATGTACCAATCCATCCAGTAAGTGCTGAGATATTTCACTGGATAAGTGAAACATTTTACCTGCTGGTGGTGCTCGATTAGAAAATCAAGAAAATGCCAAAGTCATTACAGTGGTGGACAGACATTGTCACTACTAGAGTCATGCCTTTTTAATTGGCAAATAAAAAAACACATTATACTGAGAAAATATCCTTAAAGTACAAATAATAACGCTACATGGAATACTAAACCACATTTGCATGGTCGCCTTCCACCTATTAAAGCAAAAATAGGGTTGCTTTAAGAGGAAGCTATAAACTGTTATTATAGCACCTGTGCCTTTTTTTTAAAAGTGTATTAAATGGTCTTAAGGGCTCTCTGTATGCAAACATTTCTAACATTGCTATGGGATAAGGTAATCCTTTCATTAGATTACTATAATGTAAGGGCTAATGTTCTTTTTACTGTGATTATATAGCTGTTAAAATATGGATGCTTCATGCTAGAGCTCAGTTTTTTTAACATCAAGGAAATAATGAATCCCATTAGTAGTGGTCGGTTTTTGAAAAGCCAGCTTGTTGCAGTGTACTAGATTGACATAAGGGAACCCTGGACAAGCAAGGACCTCCAACTTTGATGTCAGTACGAAGGCTATTAACTTTACCTCAAAGAGAGCAATGAAAGCTCTTTCTTTCCTTCTTCCTTCTCTGGCAGCGTGACTCCTGCTCCTCAAGCCTGTCCTGCGCTTTCATTGTCTGTCCAAATCCATCTCACTCGTGTTAATCTGAGCTTCTTTAGCGAGGCAGCCTTTTAGTCGCAGCCTTTTTGTATCCCAACGCTACAAAAATAAACATTTCAAAGTGCAAACGCCAGCGTCTATTCTCTCTTACACTGGAATTATGCATGGGATATCTGAGGCTGAGCCATATTAACTGTCGGGGGAGGGCGAGGTATATTAACAGGTGTGTTCAATTTCCATCCCTTTTATTTATTTGTCAGTTTATCATGGTTCTTTTTGGTGCAGTGTGGTCCAAACAAATACAGGAACTGCCTGTAATGCTCCACTGAGTTGTTCTGAATCTAGCCACCAAATGTTTTCTGTTAGTTTGATTTTTGGTCAGCTGGTTTGGTCTCTATATGGAAAAACCTAAAGGTTATGCCAGGAGGCTCTGATGAGCTTCAGTTGTGATAAATTATGGTCAATTTAACAGAGTCACCTCTTCACTTGATAGTTCAGTGTTGTGAGCCAGTATTATGTAAAGATTATTGTTCAACTCTTCTTTCTCTGTCATTGTTATTTTACTCAAGTTATAATTATCTGCACAATCTTTTTAAAATTTTTTAAATGATACAGTAGAGAATATGAGTCACTTATTAAATAATTTTGTGCATGATAATTAGTTTACTCTCTTGGCAGTTATTAGATTAAGCCCAGTGGTTCTCATTTCACTGTGAACTTATTGGCATATCACTCCACAGTGTAAATAATGCAGAGATCACAGCAGCAGGGATTGTATCCTCAGTTTAATGTAGCAATTTATTTGCCCAGCTCTGGTTTCTCCAAGGCTTTGTGTTCACACAATGCTGTTTCACATTTGTCTTTGTTCACAATTTGTGTATATCAAATGACCACTGCAACTTATCCACTTAGGGGACTAATCTAAGTAAACGAGTCTTGGCAGGCAGTTGGTTTTCGAAATCCTGACAGAGGAGAGAAATCCATCTTCCATTGTACACAAGTCTTGGTGATAATGGTCTGTATTGCACAAAATTCATCCCGCCATCCAAAGGCAAATGGAGCTAAATCAGTGCGTACTGGTTTATGGACAGGCTGTGTGTCTGTCAGTAGATCCAGATGTTTCTGCAGCACTATTAAACAGAGAGCATATTGTCATAGAAGCAGTAAATTTGAGAGCGGGGGGGATCTTTTCAGATGGCAGAGTGGAGTCGTTTTCAGTTTACACCACACTTTTCAGAAGCACTCTCATCGCACCACTTTGTTCTTCTGTTGCGGTCTTGTTTCAAACCTGGAATAACAGGTGTTTTTCATTTATGTTGTTCTTAACACAGTCCTTTAGTTTACCGCCTGTCTCTTACTATCCTTTGAGCAGCTTTAACTGCTCTTTTCTATGTGAGAAAAAAAAATATATATATCTTTAAGAATAATATTACCCCCCCCCCCCCGTCTTTCTCTTACTTAACAGAAATCAATTATTCTATAAATTGTAAAGATTGCACAGATGAGAAATGCTGTCAGCATTTATTTTGATATTAACTAACCAGCCTAAAGAAACATTGAGCTGTCATTCATCACAGCTGGCAGCAGCTGGTAAGCACAAGAAGACAGATCCTACCCCACCTCCCTGCACCTTTCAGTGATGTCTACCCATGATGTACTTTCACCCCCAGGATTACCGTCAAGGCTGGCTCCCACTGTCAATGGCTTAGTTGGAGAATCACAGCAAAAGGGGTTTTAAGAGTTTGGAAGGCTGCATAAAGACAACAGCATGTACTCTCTCATAAAGCAGCGTGAAGCAGGACAGCCACAAAAGCCTTCAAGGACACTGCTGTAATAGTCTTCAAAAGTTCATTCAAACTTTTACAGAGTGAGCTGGCCTGGCTCGGCATCTCAGATAGGAATTCCAAACACACCTTTTGGTAACAGATAAGGAATATCAGTGGTGGAAGATGTTTTACTTAAGTAAAAGTAACAATACCACAGTTAAAGGTTATGCATTTAAGATTTTACTTAATTGAAAATGCACAGGTATAAGCAGAAAAATACACTTAAATTACCAAATGCAAAATTACTCATTTAGCAGAATAGCCCATTTTAGAATAATGTGTATATTACTGGATTATGATTGTTGATGCATTCATTTGTGCATCACTTTAATAATGCAGCTTTTAAATATGGGGCTTATTTGAATGTATTTATATATACATATTTTATATATATATATATGTATATATTACTTTAAGTTTTTTTGATATAATACAATTTATTTGTTTGTATTTTGTGTTATTAATCTGAACTCTAGAAAATAACTAGCAAATCAAAGTTATCAAACGCAGATCAAATATAGAGAAACAAAATATTTGCATCTGAATTTTAGTGGAGTAGTACTATAAAGTAGCAGGAAATGGAACTAGTACTAGTACTTGTAAAATTGTATTTAAGTATGGTCCGTAAGAGCAAGGTACAATTCACAATTTGAGTTTTCATTTGCACTGAGACATGATATAGACAATCTTTTGTGCAGTTTAGGCACCATTGCCTTTCTCCTGGAGAATATGCAGGCGAGTGGGTCATTGAGTTTATCAAATGGGCACCTCCCATCACAGATGTTTCATTGAATGGCACATGACAGCATTCCCCCTGATGAATTTTCTTTTAGAAAAAATAGTTTGGGATTATATATTTTTTTGACTCCCTTGCCACTTTGTTGGAATGAAGTTGAAATACACTAAACTGTGATTTTTACTTACTACTGTAGCTGCTGGACACAGCTGAATCAATTTGATCTCACCCGTAGGTGTTGATTGCAGTATAAATTTAAGTTTTCTAAATTATAACTGAAAAGACAAGGAGCCCTGTGATATAAAACAATCCATTTAGAAGTTAAGAAATTGAATTGTATGAGCCAAGACAAAGTCTCTGATCAATCTATAGTATGAATCCCTCTATTTCAGCTAGAGCCAATGTTTAAATGGGAGTTATTAGTTAAAAGGACCATTTATTCAACAGCTGGACAACACAGATATTTATCAGAGGAAATGGCTGGCTTTTTTTTTTTTCTCCAAATTTCCAGTTATGTGCAATTAATTACCAACAACCAGATAGTAATTCACACAGAGGAATCCCTGACAAAGAGCAAAGAAGGCATTTTGTTTTTCCTAACAATACTGGCTTTCTTCATTTCCCTCCACCACTTCCACATAGACACTTCCACATAGACACTTCCAGGGAGACACTTCCAGGGAGTGTCTATGTGGGAGGATGGTGGAGCTGATCTTTTTACATTTGGCCCCTCAGCTGAGGCCCATAGGCCCCTTCTTTTCAGCTGCTTGCAGAACAGTGTTGCTACTTGTCCTAGAATCTCTGCGCCATAAATCAATACACAACCTTGATTTGGAATCTGACTATAAACCAGTTACAGTTTTGATAGATATCCAGATTAGAGATGTCCAGGTCCGCTACATGTGTAGGTCCGCTACATCAAATATTTGCCTGTAATGAACTGAGAAAACGCCCCAAAAAAGTTACTTAAGAATTACTACACTATTTGTTAATGCATTCTCTTTCAGACCAACTGTAGTGTAGTTGCTGGGTGGTCATGCACCAAAGGAGCAGATGGACGCCAAGTTTGTTGTTGATTTATTGCTTTTGACAACCAGTGGTCCTTTGGGAAGAAAGATATGTCCTGTATTTATATTTCGGTGTTGTATGTGCTGGTGGCCCATATCTTACATACACTCAAAGCTACAACCATGCATCTTTAATTAAAATAATATGAATCTTTGGGGCATATGGAAAAATGTCCTAATCCATGCAATACATTTTGTTTGCATATTGCCTTTTGAC
Organism: Lateolabrax maculatus; assembly: GCA_031216445.1. NCBI lineage: Eukaryota > Metazoa > Chordata > Actinopteri > Acropomatiformes > Lateolabracidae > Lateolabrax > Lateolabrax maculatus. The sequence continues at coordinate 10,305,070 of CM062210.1, forward strand.
AGATAGATTTCACATTGGGAACAGGAATATTTTAACACATTAACTGCCTAACCAGCTTTCATGATGTATTGTATCAAAATAAATCTAATTGGAAAAACATTTCTCTGTTATTAAATTCCTTCCACAACCTCTCTTTGGAGGTCTGAGGTTAGTGGTGTTTTCCTGGGGTGGCACAGCATGGGTGGACAGCCATTGCTTGGGGTCTTGGTGTGTTGGTGTTCTGTCATGAACTGGGAAGATGGTTTGTCTGGTGACAGCCGGCCACATCATTTTCAGCGGGTACCACCAAACCCCAGATAATAAAATATTTAAATTTTCTAGTTTTGTTGGAAATTAAGGATGTCGTTTGTCAAGTCCTAGCTCTCTTTGTGTTGATAAAATGATCTTTATTGTTGTGCGTAACAGTGTTTTCACCGTCCTGGCTATTGTTCCAATCCTTAAGTGAAATTACTGTAAATGTCATTACTTTTAAAGCTTAACTAAATGATTTATGCATTCATTGATGATAACCCCAAATATTTCTCACCGCATCAGACACATTCAATTTCAACTGTTTTTCACACGATGATGTCATATATAAAACAATGTGGGCCCCTGAGCTCCTAATGATGTGGTGGGAACAATATCTTCTACAGCATCAATGCAGTGATAGGGAGTTTGATTAATGATCTGGAGGAGACACAACTAGCAGATGGTATGCTGATCTCATGTTTTTGGTGAGCTTGTTTGAGCGCAGCAGCTGTGAGGCCTGTGCTTATTGCAACGTGTGGAGCATGGGGCTGTCATTAGAGCAAGCACTTTATAGGGGCGATGGAGTCCAATCACTTCTGACTGCCTGGAGACAAGTCCACGGCTATTCCTGGTGGGTTGCCTCCCTTATGTGAGCTACAGATGGGTGGCGAGATACTCGACAAGAGCGCCATTGCTTAAGTACATGAGGCTTGAGACACAGCAGTGGCGTAAAGGCAAAGTATGATGATGATTTTTAAAAGGAACTAATTCAGTGCTTTCTCTGTTGTTATGACCCATTGTGTCCATTCTGTTTAATTGTTCTTATGCTTTCACATCAGAGATATTCTCCAACATGCAGACAGACACAGTACATTTTCTGTATATAATCTTTAAACAAGTGGTTATTGGCTTTGACATTTGCTGTAAGGAAGGGGCCTTTTTAATGGAAACATGATGGCACTGTTTTAAAATTGAGAGTCATTTCTATAAATTGATCTATCAGTGTGTGTTGTTTGACAGGACACGTCCTGAGGATGGCATTAGGAGCCATTATTGTTCCCTCAGATGAAAACCAGGCCTTGCTTTGGCCCTCTGGCTGGCTGCTGTGTGCAACACACTGATTAGGACTGCCACCACAGGGACCTAAAGGAGCCTTTTGAGAATCACATGGGACTTTTAGCAGTGAACTGCTGCAGCGGAAGTGAACTGCACTACTTCTGAAGAACATCAGTGAGGCAATGTCAAACTGATATTGTGTAATGGTTGTAAAAATTGGAGGTGAAAGAACTGCAGGCAGTGGATAAGTCCTGACGTTGTTCATTAAAGATGAATCAACCACTGCTTAAATCTCCTACATTACATGAATACAGTTAGACAATGTTTGGTTCTCATTCCCTGTGGCTATAAAGGGAATAATATCTTGGCAAAATGTCCAGCAGATGCACTTCATTTTTATGGATCAAAGGGCTAGAAAACAAGCATAGCAACGTCATGCCTACTGTATTTCACATCTGGACCTGGGGATGTCAGTCAAGTGTGGCCACTTGTCATAATTTGAATGGTTCAGCCTCCAGTCTTTATTAGATGCATACTATTGTGAGGTGCAACTAATGTATATGGTGAAAGTCAGATAATAAACTGGGATTGTTTTACAAATCTCTAAGGATGTTTGTCCTGCACTTATGCTGACCTCTGAATTGTATCATGGATGGATGAGGTACTGTATTCATTGTACTTTTGGGAAATCTCAATTGTTGGAGTGCTTCACTGAAGTGGTGTAGGTCAGCATCTTTTTGGTATGATGTATGGATTGGGCCTCTTCAAATAGGAAATGTATTAGTGAAAGCCAAGTCTTCTTTTGGACTAAATCCTATCATTAGTTTAGGTACATCTTCCTATTTTTCTTCATCAGCTAGTGTCTCTGGTTGAAGGTGGATTTATTTGCCTCATTACAGCTTTGTTTGTTAGTGAACATTGACTGCTGTCCTCTCTCACTGGGATGACAATTAAAGACTAACCCAACCATGTCTATGAGGTTGTACCAATATAGAGGTCTACTTAGAAGAAACTGAAAAGATTGAAGGTTAGAATTTGAGAATAATCAGGTGATTTTCTGATTTAGGCCAAATACAATAATATGAACCCCCTTTGGCTTTAAAAAGTCCAACAGTCTGTGTCACTGGAGCTGGAAACACATTTATGACATTTAGGGATGTCTCGATCAAGCTTTTCTGGCCATCATCCTGGTCCTTTCTTTAATATTTGGTATCTGCAGATACCAAGTCTGACCCTATACTTGTATTTACTTATCTGACACATTAAAATAACAGCTGTATGCAACTTCATCTGACACACCTTATTATTCACAAGCTACTTGATCCAAAAAAAGTTATGTTTATAAGTTTAAATTATTTATCTTTATGATGTTTTAACTGGTGAAATGTGACTCATGATACTGATGTGATCAGATAGAGATGTGTCACTATATTGGAGTAAGCAATCTTTGGCTGAGTACAGACACTGGCTTGCAGAGAGCACACAAATCCCACAACATCCAAGTTTTATTTTTTCAGCTCATCAAGTTACCCACTGAATTAACGTTAATTGTCCACATCTGATGTGACCTACCGCCGTCAACATTTGTCATTTTTAAGTGGCAAAAGTTATGGTCAGTGCCTGCAAACAATGAGAAGCTGCTAGCTGAATGTTTTGTACACTGAGCTTGAGACAGAGAGATAAACCCATGTTTTTTGCCTACAACAGAGTCAATCACCGGTACGACTAAATAATTTTTTACATTGACACACTAATATGGAGTGAAGTACTTGCACTGTGGAGCTGTCATAAAGGAGAACAGCTCACTGCAAAACTTGCAGGCTGAAGACATAACACAGTAAAGTTCAGTGAAGAAGCCGATACCGATCTGCATTTAATCATTTTGAGTGGCATTTCCCTTTTCAAAGGCAGTTTCAAGTTGAAGTAGTTTTGAACAACAGACGAGACTGATGTGTTCGTGCACATCATTGTAAATAAGTAAATGTGGCGTCCTGGCCAATCCCTGCTGTTCTTCCTCTCCTGAGCTCAGGTTGCAGCTCCCAGATGGTTCCTTAATCTGTAGGTCCCGCTCAGGTCAGCTCCAGCAGAGCCAGGTAACATGAGCCAAACTCATAACCCCTCTATCCTCCAAAATGCATCCATGGAGACCCAGACAGATGACTACAATGTCTTCACTTCTTCTGAAAACTGAGCCACATAGCTCAATGAACTATGTGATGATCGAGAGGTAGCCTAACTGAAACCTATTATCTACAAGACCTGCTGCTGTGAGCTTAAATCCCTCTCACTGTGTGCTTTTGATGACAAAGCATCTAACCTGGATCAAGAGGTACAGAGCTTCAACATGATGGTAGTCAAATTACCTAAGACGTCACCACATGTGGTGTTAAAACACCTCATCATTTCCCACTCACTCCTAGCAACCTTATAGCTATGTCCTTTGTAGTGTATAGGCATTTCACATTGTGTGGGAGTTGCACCACTTTCCAGAGCTGAACCAAACCGCACCAAAATGCTGCTTGTCAAAGCCATGGTAAGAAATTACAGCTCACTCCTGAGGGTTTGATACCTGGCCAGATAAGGAACCGCTTGATGAGATTGAGTGACCCCCTCCTAGCCCTGGAAGAGAACAACCACAGCATGTCCTGAGCCTCCGCTGTGATAAAATGCCTCCCTGTTTGAGTTCTCCCATCTCCTCTTATGTATAATGTCTAATAATTTCCATGCCCTAATATCAGTTGACTTGACAGGGTTTGGGTGTGTTATTGCAGCCAAGTTACAGCTGGAAAGCTTTTCCAGGCCAACGTGAAGGGTGTGAATGAGCAGCTGACCCATAATTTCACATTCCAGCTTTAAGTGTTTTGAAATTAGCCCCTGAAATGAAAGGCTTTTGAATCTATCTTTGCTCCTTTGATATCTTCTATCCAATTTCTTCAGTGCTGTACTTTGCTCTCATTCTGTTTCTGACTATTGTCTTTGTTAGAATTTATCCTTTTCTTTCTTTCTTTTATTTAGTTTTGCCTTTTATTAGGTTTGGTTTTGACACATTTTTCTATTTTGGGATGCAAGTTCCTCTGTAAGGTAAATAGAGCATTATTGGTGATTCTAGTTGCACGATAATTAATGCTTTTGCGACCTTACTGCAGTGTATGTACCTCCACATTAGGCAAAAATAAAAGAATCCTTTTCCTCTCAGCCTCCCTCTGGACACTGTAAAACACCTTAAGATAAAATTTTAGTGCATAGGGTATGCTTTCACAAACACAGAAACCACATATGCCGGCCACTGGTGTAAGAACAGGGTCTTGTTGTTCAGAAAGCTACTTCAACACCCCAACATTTTAAGACTTGTACAGTTGCTTTTTGAATGCCTGCATTCTATCCTTTGTCTGCTGTCTTACAAAATGGAAAAAATCCTGTCATAAACGGATTGTGAAAAGTATTGAGGTTGATGTTTATAAGAAGGTGCAGACGTTTGTGCTTGTCAACATGTGTTTTCTTTTTTCCACTGACCCTCAAAGGATTCCAGTGATCTTAATGAAACCAATTTTCATATAAAGACGCCTTTTAGCTTTGGCTCCTTGCATGAAGGCAGTAGCATTTTGGACTCAGCCGCAGTGAGGAGACCTGGCCTTTGAAGTAGCCTCTGGTTATTTTTCTGCTTGACAGATCAGAGAAATCAAAAGGGAAGTGCCCTGCCGCCCCAGGTAAATGGTAACTCAGGACTGAGCTGGGACATTTTGAAAGCTAATATGGCTACTGCTGAGTTAGGGCCATCTGGACAATTTGCCCTCCATCCAAATCCTTAAAAATATGATGCTTAATAGATTGAGATTGTGTGCTGCACTTTTGAGCAGACTTGTGCCAGTGGTGTATCATATGACTCATCAGAAAATACTGCTGCACACCTCAGAGAGTGTGAAAGACAGACCAGAGTCTGAGACATGGTTTGTTGCACGTGAGGTGTTGACCAAGGCTATCCAGGCATGTCTGACCAGTCTCCACTCCTATAGCAGGAATGCAGGGTGCGGGGAAAAAGTTGAGAAAATTCTCGAGACTCCTAAGTTCCTATATAGCACGTGGTGGAGTTCATTTTCCCCAAGAGAACAGTAGGTATTGAGGGATGAGACACGGTCAATTTAGCTAAGTGAGATGCCCTTCTCCACCAAGGAATATCTATTCTCCCTGTCTCCCAGTGCAATTGTCCCTTAACCAGGGCAATGAGGGGGAGGAGGACAAGGTTTCCACAGCACTTGCATTTCATTTTCCAATGCCCCCCGGAGGGTTTCAAAACAAGCTCTGGGGTTAAGAACAAAATCACTGAAAGCCGTTACACCACAACTGATGCCTAGTCAGGTCTGCTTCTCATTGGAAGGGATCTCGGGTGAGGGAGCGGGCTTACCATGAAGGTTCAGAGTTGCAAACAATCAATGCCACATTGACGCTCAACCCCACTAAGATTATAGATGCCATGCATACATGTAACTAGATTGCCCCAAACTGAAAATAAAATGTTGTATTGTCTTCTGCAACTCTAGAAAAGTATTCTTAAGGATCCTATCATTTTATGTGTTGTATAATCTGCCCCCTTGTGTGGCCCATATGTGGTTACTTTTTCAGGAGGTTCTGGTAACCAGTTGACCACAAACTGCATTATCTTTTAATTTATTTCAGGAGTAGGGTCTAAAACAGCTTTCACATGCAACCACAGATCAAGAAAACATATTTGTTGAAATATTCAATATATTAAAAAATGTAAAATAGAAATAAAGGGTTGTATAATATTTCAGAAAATAATCATTTGACTTTTGTAAATGATCTGTACTGTGTATTAAGTTAATGATAGTGGGTAGTTGTCCACCTCTCCACCATTTGCACTTATACACACATACAAACAAACAAATCCACTATGTCTCATGAGAAAGTTCTGTGTACATTTGCATGCATATTAGTTCTCAAACTGTTCCAAAGTAGCAAATGATATGACCTTTACTTATTGAGGTCAATGCACACCGTCACACACATACAGTCCCATGATTAAATCCATCTCCCATGGCCATAAACAAACTCTACTTTCAGGTCTTTGCAATATGAATAATGCTTGTGTTTGTCTGTTTTGATATGGTGTGAGAGGGAGAAAAAGCAGGTTTACTGTAAATGATGTAAGTTTGAAAGTGGCCTTCATATACTCTGGCTGTTTTGTACTGTCAACAAAATAAATGTTTTGAAACGGACTGTAATAAATTCTTTGCCTGTCCAAGTCCCAAATATGAAGTCTGATTCATTCATTCAATATATTAAAGATTATACCATGTTTAGTCCCACAAACCAAATCAAATGTTGTTTTGTAACTATATCTGCATATTTGACTTTCTGTAGAAATTAGAAAATACACACTAAACTGAAAAAAATTAAATTCAGTAGAAAATAAATAATAAACAATTTTTTTATTTGAGTGGTTGGAGAGGGAAATGAGAAAATAGTATTAGTAATAGTGCTTTGGATTTTGCTGCAATTCAGGTGAACCTGGGGAACTTAGAGTACACTATTAAGCCCCTGAGAGTTAGTTTTACTTAACCCATTCTAAACTATGGCTATACACCGTTTGATAATAAAAAAGAATAAAATGGACAAACGGCAATGAACATTAAATGATTTAATGTGGGTATAATTAATGGTAAATTAATAACTATCATTTACAATGCTCTGTAGAAAGCATTTTTTGTGTGCTATATAGATTGGCATAATTTAATGTTGTTTATCTAGACCAGTGGTGGAGGTGATTTAGTGTTGTTTTGATACAGCTGCTTGTGTCCCTGATTGGCCCAGGGATCCTGGGAGGTCTTGGAAGAAAGTCAAGGAGTTAAAAGAGGATATGGGTAGAGGTTGATTTATCTGCAGTCTGAGCTTAACCTGAGCTTCCCTTTACCTCCAGACCTCTCAACTCTCAAGGATACAGGCACACAACACACCAGCTAGCCAGGGAGATTGATGTGAAAGAGTTTGGCAAGTTGATTTCTCATGAACTGTTGTATATGATGTGAAATCTCTCGTGCCTTTTAAGTGAAATGACACACAAACACACACATGTTCACACAGTCTGGTGTGTGGACCAGCTCATGATGATTGCTATATTATTCATCCTAATTGTAGGTCAATATTTAAACTCCTAAATGTTTATACTTGAATTAAGTGCAGTGAATAAACACAAGCTTATAATAGAAGTACAGGTTTTACTAGCATCTATTCAAAAACGGCTATTCAATTTAATAGTGATGCTGCTGAAGATATAAATACACAGACAGGTTATGTAGCAAAAACACATGAAAATACATTGTTCTCCCCTGGTCAAAAATTACTCAAAATGTTTCTGTTTTGGATTTATCTAAACCTTACTGGTGTTTCTGTTTTTTCTTCATCATTTCTTGTAGGCCACTGTGTTAACAGTGACATTTGTCTGTCTCTGCTGTCAACATGACAAATTGCCAAGATTGGGCCCTGCTACAACATGATTAGGCCATGTGTCTTTACCATTACAATGGAAACTATCAGCCTTATCAGAAAACAGTCCTTTGCCCAGGACTGTGTACGTATCTGTGATGTGCAATAGATAAGTCTAAAGACTGCCTTAGGGTTTGGTTCCCACAACACTGAGGGCTGATATATTCTCCTATCCAATGGATGACCAGCACAAACTTGCCAATAATGATTGGTATGTGTTTAAGACTGAGCCGAGAGCTGATGCTGATGTCGGACTAAAAAACTGCTCCAGCACATTTGCAGAGATGAGGCTAGAACTCTCTCATACCATTTCTCCTTATTAAAAAGAAAGTGCCTGATCTTTTTTTCCATTGATGAGGCCCATTTTAGACGGGATTAGGGGAACGTTGTGAGGATTGCTGCTATGTTGTTCTGTTGCTAACATTAAGGGGATGTGGGGCTTTAATACTCCAATATGTTTTGCATTAAGACTGAGAATGTTTGCCTCCCTCAGGGAGTTAAACATGTTAGCGGATAGCAAGTTTTTTTGCGTACCTGTTTGGCTTCACTGTGTGTGAGGAGGAGGAGGGGAACAAATTGATTCAGGGCGATGTGTTGTTTTTATGAAGAGATCGTTTAAAATTCACTCAACCAGTGTTGTAATGCCCAAATGTGGACGCTGACACAAGGTGAAATGAAAAATCAGAGATGGTTTTGTGTGTTTTTGGGTGTAAAGCAGTAGCAAAGAGGTTTTTGACTGTTACCTTTTTAATACATGTTCTATGGTTTTGGCATAGTTGATTCTTTGGATTGGAGGGTTTCTTTCCTGCTGCTACTAATAAGGTAATTGCCATTTTGCTCAGTGTACACTATTTTATTTTATCTCAGACACACTGCCAGCATGGATATTGAATCCTCCTACTAATAAACAATGGCAGGGGTTGACTCTCCTTTTGGGGTGGGTGTGTGTGTGTGTATGTATGTGTGTGTGTGTGTGTGAGAGTGTGTGAGTGAGCATGCATGCACATGCACGGGTTCCTGTGTTTTGTATTGCGGTCTGGGCAAACCCAACTTGGCTCTGTTTGAACGGGGTAGGATAAAGGCTTATACATTTTAATACATTGCCCCCACGTCAAGCAAGAAGGAGCAAACACAATGCCACAGGGGGGAACGCCATTTGGTAATGAGAATCAGCTTCAGAAGCATCAGTTTAAAAAAGGGGGCTGCTGCCATGTATTTGTGTATACAGACTAAATGGGGGAGACAGTAGGGTTGCCAGGTTAAACCTTCTGCTTTTCTGACGAACAAATGGACGTCTGGAGAGAAGAATACTAGTGGATTCATGTTGTGGATTCATGTTGAGGCTCCTGTAAAACACATTGAAGGGAGCAAATTCCCCCCCATATGAGTTAAACCAGTTTTAGATACAGATTATTAAAAGCCACCTGTTACATTTAGTTCTTCAATCCTCCTGCCAGATTAAGAGAAATTATTTAAACTTGACCTTTTGCCCCTTCATCAATATTCACTTCTACAGAAGGCGTTTTCCTCCACTCCATTTGTACTGAAGAGGACCCTTTGAGACAAGGGGGATTTGGTGAGAATCCATGACTTATGTGTCAGAAACACCTAATCCTAGACCTCTCTGACTCCTCCAACCCAGGTCAAAGGTCATGTGCTCTCCCCACAGCTCTGACCGTATTATAATGTGTTCAGAGTCAGTTTATTGGAGAGAAACAACGTGACGCTTAGGTAGATCAGGACGTTTCCGCCAAGTCCTGTTGTGGAACATTAAGTAATGCCGCAAAGCCGCTACATTGTTGAGGGATTATCACTCTGAATGTGGGCCTTATTTGTTCTATTTATAGCTGTAAATAGTGGCATTTCTGCTCCTTTCCAGATGGCTTTCATGGCCAAGACTTGCATGTCCTTGACAATTGACTCCAAAAGTTTGGCTTGTGTACAGCACACTGGCACCACATACACATCTCGGCCAAACACTCTGTTTGCCGGCTGTGTGCCTGTGAGTAATTTGGATTGTAGTGGCCTTGTCAGTCAAATGCAGTGTAAAAGGGCTCAATTTTAAGTGTTTTATATTCTGGGATATATTTATGAAGTCTTAATTGTGGCAGCAAAGACATTGAAGTGAAAGCCCTTTGACTTCCTGCTGATCCAGATTTCTGCATTTGTGGTGCCAGCAGCCTAGTTTTCTTTGACTTGGATATAAAACTTGAGGTTGTGATTTCTATTTGGCTGGTGATGCGAGAGGACCAACTTGCTGTTTGACATGGAACACCATTGTGTAATGTCATTACAGAAGATGCCAAGAGCATGGGGTTCATATGGCAAACTTGATGTGATGTGGAAAGTGCACAGAGCACATTTTATAGGCAATTTCTGTCAAACTTCTTGACTCTACATATTTGTGGCTGAGCTGAGTTACTGTTTCTCCAAAACAGGATTTAGACAGTTTCCCAAAACGGAATGATTTAACCTGATATATCAATAAGTTTGCAGCGTGTGGCTGGGTTATACATCCGCTTGCAAAAGGCTTAAACAGCCTTGATCTCTTTGGCAGCCCACTTTACCTGTAGCCAAACACCTTAGCTGTGTCAGGCTTTCCCTAATTCACACTTTCCATTACAGTTATTCTAATAGAATAGAAACCAGTCAGCTAGATAGTCCTTGTGCGGTCCGTCTCAGGCTCCCTGCTCCACCGAACAGATTACATGGACACTTTTGGGAAAACATAAAGCATAACAATCATAACATGATTTCACATAATGCAGTATATGGATCTAGAACGACAGAAACAGCTAAATAGGCTCATACAGTTATGACTATAATATAATTGGAATATGAAAACAGGGTTTTTTCCTTTCATTTTCAAAGGCTGGAGAACTTGCGTGGCATGCTTGGCGTACAAAGTTTGTGTGTGCACCTTTTTAGAGTGCCGTGTGCTTAAGAGAAAAAAACATTTAAGATTTGATAGACGAAAGTGTCCGTAGGGATTTAAATTTTATACCATGATGGAACACAAAGATGAAATTGATGCATCAAAGCAGTTTCTGATAAAAGGCGTAATAGTTTGCGCTTTAAAAAAAGAGAAAGCCTTTTTGTTGGAAATTTCAACAAAGGCGCTGGCCAATAATACAAAGGCGGACCGCCTTTGAGTTAGATAGGCAAGGAAAACCCTGGAAAAGGTTTCCTTATTCTTTATTACTGCTTGCCTTTTGTTGCTGGTAAAGGTCTCCCACTCATTTTTAGAATAAAATATCCGATTAGAAGAATACTTGTCTTTATTGCCCACTGTAAACCTGTCAGTTTATATCTGTAATTTTCTTAAAATACCTGGATGGGATTAGACCAGTGTAGAAACTCTTCCGTAGCTGTGATGTTTTGCATTCCCAAAGCATGTTTATCTAAGATTCAGGCTATAATATTTATGACTGTTTTTAATTCAGTCAGCGTACAGTTTTGATTTCACCATCGGCTCAAGTGGTGTACAATATGTGGCAAGGGGTCCATAAAGCCTTCAACATGTTTTATCCCTTTCTTTCTTACGTGTATGGTTTCAGCATGTCTGACACCAAGCTAAACACATTCATCACTGTATAAAACAAGACACTATTTTTCCAGTTTTTTAAGAATTCAAATTGAACCCTCACAAGGAGTTCAGCTGCAGGATTTTTAAGTTCATCATCTGTGTTAGAAATGTGAGATTTCTAAACATATCTACATGTGCTTTGTCTATTAAGTCTATTAGAACATGTATGTAGGTTATTATGCCAGTGAATGTTCTACTATATCAAGTGTGTGTGTGTATATCTGTGTGTATATATATATATATATATATATATATATATATATATATATATATATATAAATAAAATGCTGTATATCATTTTTCTGCTTGCAAAAATACAGTTGATGATTTATGGGTAAAAGAAGCTGGACATGTACTGTTAGGATACAAATCCTTCTAACTTTCACTTACTTTATCTTGCCTGGCAGCAGCTCGGTCATGAAAGTCTTAAGTCATTCTGTTACGGATGTTCTCTGGATCCTTTGGCCATCTGGACCTGGACAGGAACAGGAAATGAAGAATGAGGAATTAAGAGGGGTTCTTTTTAGGATATGAAAGCTTGAAAAGGAAAAGCCGAGCACCCCTTTTCACAGTTTAAGCCTGGGCTTCACAAATAGAGGCATCTTTTCTTTTCTTTTTTTATACCTTCCTTGCTATTTCCCTTCTATCTTTCCTTTGTTCAGCTCCTCCTTCCCTCCTTCCTGCCTTTATTCGAGGGCTATGACATTTAATTCATTGTTTTATTTTATATTAACAAGAGTAAGTAGTTCACAGATCTTTTGCGTAGAAGTTTCATTTTACCAAAATTAGTCAGAGCTGGAGAGTTTAAAATCAAACATATACATGTTTTTCATTCTAGTAAAACTTAAATAAATATTCAATTGATGATCAATACCATGAATTCTGTGAGATAATGCATTGATAATTTTGACCTATTAATTTTGACCACATTGCCCTCATTTATTTTATTCTTCTATTTCTTACTCTCCTCCTTGCTTTCATTGTATCCTTCTTTGTTAACCTTTTGCTTTCCATCTTCCTTTGTTGTGAAGATTGTCACAATTATATTCCGTTCATATTTTAATTTTATCATAGTTTATCTGCCCCTGTAGCCTTGGATTGTGCCAGTTTTAACCGTAATAATTTAGTGAACACACTGCAATGTTATCAGATTGTCTCGGTTTGAGTTCAACAGGCTTGCCAACACAGGACGGATGGAGAGAAGGGAGAAGGGAAACACAGGTTAATTTTTATTAGCCTTGTTTCTATCTTTGAAAACTGTTGCCTATGGAGATAAGTAGCTCAAATATCTACATACACACGAGTGTTTGCTTTTTTTTTTTTAAACTGAAATATTCACAAGATGATGCCCATTTTCTCCTTTTTGGCCTCGTCATTGTGGCTGAGATTCCATGCCCCAAGAGGGAAGATAAGCTCTTACTAGGAGGATATTCTGAATTCCTGTACTGTTTCTCTGCCCTCTAATGTCCCTCTCTTTGCAGGAGTGTATTCACTGAAACAACTTCATACAGTATATCCGTGTCATGTCAGAGAGTAGGAAATCCACTTAAACAGAGGTTAATGATAGGGTTGAGGGGAGGAGTCATGATAAGTAAGTTATGTATGTTTTTACTGACATATCACTCCGTCACATAGTGTAGCTAGTGTACCCCAACATCCATATTTCCCCTCTTTCTTTCTTTGTGAGTATGAGGCCAGAACACCACACACACAACAGTAAATGAGCCCCAAATCTTCTCATGCATATTCAAGCGCGCGCGCACACACACACACACACACACACACACACACACACACACACACACACACACACACACACACACACAGTGAAAGGCAGCTTGGCTCTTGGTCAAGGGATCTCTGGTCCTGGACAAGAGAGCTGATCGCCAGCCAAGCAGGACAGTTACAAAGTGGAGCACAGGAGGCCCCACCATGTTTGCTGAGATCTAAAGCTTCTTTCTCCAAAGCTTTGTTTGCGTTTTGTTCTCTGCAGCAGCTGAACAGTACACAGAAAAGCCTTTTCTTACCCTTTCTCTGTCAACCTTTTTCGCTTTTCACTTTCTCTGACTCGGCTGCTTTCTGACAGTTGATTCAATCCCTGTGTACTAAAGGAAATTATGTGCTTAATTGGATTATTGGGAGTTTTCTTCAAATGAGTGCTCACCCACCCACACAGCCCCAGACCAGAAGTCTCCTCTGGGCTGGATGGGAAGCTGGGAGTGTGTTACAGTTTAATAGTAATAAGTCATAGTAATTATGATTAATTATTCATGATTTTAAGAGGTTTTGTTTACACTCACTTGATTCTGGAACAGTTTTCAAAGCAAGGACACAATCCCGCTTAAGCATTTACATTAATTGAAAAAACATTATTATTTGCTGTCTTCTCACTTTTTGTCTGTCTCACTCACTCGCACACACATACACATAGTAAAACAACGTGAAAATTTAACCCGTTATGGAGCATGAAAGCAGGTCTAGCTGTCAGACATCTCTGCTGGCCATCACCTTCAGCGTGCTACTTGGCCCAGGTTTACAGAGACACAATAGTGTCCAAACGCATGCAGGCATCACTGGAATTTGCACCTGTTGGAGTTCTGACTCCTGTGGTTTTCACTTCTGAAAGCTGTTTCTCTGGCTCTCTCTGTGAAATAGATATTCTTTAATAACCTATGGGATGACCAGAGACCTGAGAGTGGTGGTATGGAAATGGTGAAATAAATCTTAAAAGTAGGAAAGTAAGCAGAGAGAGTTGAATTGGGTAAATGACAGAGTGGTTGATGAGAGGGCCTGAGGGTATAAAAGACTGGATGAGGGAGCTTAGAGAAGGGGAGGGGCCCTGCTCTTGTACCTATTCTCATACAAATGATCTCTTATGCTGTGTGGCCCTTCGGTGGGTCATAAATATCCCAGTGGTTGTGCAGTTGTGTAGTGGTGAGCCGTTCATGTTACTGATTTTCTCCTGGAGAGAGGAAGTGGAGTCCAGGGCACAGATTAAAAGGCCTCTCTTCCCACCCGCGTGCGAATCACAAATCACACAGAGCCACAGTGCTTCCCCTCACCCAAGAACCCAACAAACACCCTGTTAAAAGCCGCAGCCACATCCCTGTGTTTTCATCTTACTGGGCACAGAAAATATAGTTCGTTTTCTAATTAAACTAGTGTGTGTGTGCCATGTTTTCCATGTGGACACCAGTGCTGCAGTGCATGTCTATTAGCTTGCCAATTTAGTTCTTGTGCCTCATTATTAGGTATTTTGCTTGCTGATTGCACTTGGTTTAGTGGTGGCTGAACAGAAGAGCAGAACTGATCATTCACTGGAGCTGTTATGTAGTGATGTATCATTAAGCTGCTATATGTCAACATGCTATGCATGCGAACATGATCTCCCTTGCTTTTGCCACATTCTGCTGACAAATGAAAATTCTGTCCTTAACGTGGCCCGGTGCCAGTTAAGGCCTCTGAGGGGATAATTGAACGGCCTATCTGCCTTACGCAAATCCTAATTCTCTCTCTCAACAGGCTACTGGCGGCATGCTTTATGGGATTATTTTCAACCAGGCATTTTGAATGTTGTAGCGTATATAGGCCTTCCTTCCCACGTACAGCTTTCCCCCCTTTCTCCTTGTCCCTGCCTTTCACCTTCTCGCCTGAGAGGATTAGTCAGGCTTCCGGAAACGGAGCACCACTCGGCGAGAATGAGACTTCCAAAAGCTCCTCCGAGACAGGAAGGAGCTGGACGCTGGCTTTATGACAACAATTACTGGCTTCTCTCAATATCTTTTGGGGGTCTTTTTTAGAGGTTAACAAATAGTTGGCCTGTTTTTCACAGAGAGTATCAGTGTAAATAAACACTTTTGGAACAATTTTCTCTGTTATCCAAGAGACTGAGTGGAGTCTGTGGAGTCAAAGGGTATGAAGGGAAATGATTATTTGTTGAATACGTTATTGTGTGGTAGTGTGGAGTCTGTTGATTTGAGGCTACAGAGGAATTCTGCCTTACGGGGTCAATGATATGCTTTATGATATGCCTTTTTTCCTTTTATTTCTAATAAATCAGTGTGGAGGGAAATACACATTCTTTGTTAAGATTAAAATATATCTTTGGTTTATTGACAGTTCCAGCAAAAGGGTTCATATTTAGGTGGCTTAATCATGTTTTCTACTGAGTTAGATTATCTCCTTAAACTGACAAAGTTTGTCTACAAAATGAACCTTATTACAGGCAATATACTGACTGTGCCTACATCAACATCAGTATCAGTAGAATTATTTAACATTCACAAAAGTGTAGGTTTCTTGTACATCTCTGAATGGGCCAGGAAGTAATCTGGTTTAGAAAAGAGCTTTATCCATTCAATGTTATTTGCAGTCAAAGTCACGCATCTTTTAATAATTTGGCCCATACTAAATACAAAAAGACAAATACATGTTGTTTCAAAAAACACACTAATGATATGATTAGTTTGACTGCCAAAGTGCGGATTGGTTATCCCATTAGGAATATTACATATTTTTAAAGATAGCATGGCATTCAGAACCAGATCAAACCCAGAAGGCGAACAAACACAAGTGAGAAAGATGTTGTGAATTTGATATAGATTCCAACTTGTTGAGAAAAAGTATCCATGCACATTTCTAGCACCAATCACATACCAAATGATGAAACAATGCAGAAACAAAAGGTACTATCCATAGGAGGGACCCGCTTTTACAAAGCACGATTAAATCATAAGCTCGAGATATGTCGCATTTTCATTTTATAACCCTATTACTGCAGTTTATCTTGCTGATCTAACGCCCCTGCTGATTTGTCCTTAATGTTGTGCTCACTTGTACTGCTCTTGTCTGACAAAAGGCAGAAACACGTTCTGTAAATTTCTACACTCAACTACAAGTGGAATTCAGTTATATTGCAGTCTTAAAGGCCCTGGGGCTTTGCTTGTGGAACCTGGTTACTACACGACTGCCATTGTCTTAGCTGTCAGAATGTCTTTTATCTTCTTGCTTGGACCCAGGGAGTGGGATCAGTATCTTCCCGCTGTAACTATCTTATATCTTCATGGCTTACAGCACTGGTTCCCAGCTATTTATCCATTTACTGAACCTTAAGGCTATCCCAAATCATTTCCGTCATCCTGTGATTCACCAGATCAGGGGAATGATAGGATTGGTTTCTCTTGCTATCTTTTCCCACCTTTTATCGAAATTCTTGGAAGGTCCTAATCCTGCTTTAAGATGGCTCCCTGGGTGGTCTATCAGATTTCTACAGTTGTTCTATGTTCTATCATTGGATTTGATCATTACTCTGAACATAAAACATACTGTAAGTTTCGAAAAGCAAACAAATAAGAGGTATGTTGTTAATGTATTCAAGGCAACACAGTATTGAAATATTTGTAAAATGGATTTAGAGATTTAATTAATCTCTCCATAGATTCAGAAGATATCCGGCCCCCTATTTGCCACACAATTGTTAATAGCTTGATCAGTAAAAGTCTCTGTTCTTAATTGCCTCTGGCAGATAGCAAGAGCCAAGGAATCATACTCTGTGCTCACAGTTGTTGTTATTTGGAAATTTGGACGCACTTACCTTTTCTCATGCCAAGAATTATCTGGTATAGGCTACATTCCTCTTGAACGAGATATGTGGAAGTTAATAAGTATTTGCACCTGTTTATCATTACCAATGGTACAACCTGTCCTTTATTTTGTATGGAAATCAAACTTAATAATTTTTCTTCAGATCAAAAATGGTCAGCAGAAGGATTAAGTCAACTGTTGTTTGGGAAAGCTGGAAGAACAACATATGTGATTGCGAAACAAAGGCAATGTGGTTTATAGAAACAATTGCTTTCAATGAAGAATAGTCATTTGTGCTTTTTTGGGGGGAAAAAGATAAATATTCTAACTGCTCTGAACTAATCACATTCAGGGTAATATTTTGCTGGTTAAAGGACCTATGATTAGGCTGCATTATGTTATTATAATGCAGTATTATCTTCTGTTGTAAGCAGAACTGGCTTTTACACTCTTTACACTGATGGTGGCTGTGGTTACCATGTAAACATCTGCCAGAGAGAGGTGATAGCACATCTGGCATCTGACTGATGTCTGTTGGTGGATGTCATTATTAACAGACCTCTAAATCCTATCATCATTACCTAACACCTGATCTCAGGTTACTGTTAATTAGTTCATTATGTGTTTGTGTATTCCCTTTGTCTGCAGCACTACCTGTTCGCTGTTTGACAGAGGGTTTTCAAAAAAGTTGTCAGCCTTGATGTATATTGTAGCAATGACTGGAAACCTTTTTTGAAGTAAAAAAAAAAAGAAAAAGAGAAGTGTTATTCAGTGTTTGATGTAATGCCTGTAAATTGAATGTTCACATACAACACATACAAAGCATGTTTACATCTACACAAATACCTAAATCATTTTGAATACCAAAATAGGGGTAATAGCTCAATTAAGCTGTTTACAAAGTACTAACCACACTCCAAACCCCAGTAATCCTAACTTACATGTTTTTGGTAGTTGAGTTACCAAAAAACATTTTATAATTTTATTGGTTGCTCAATCAAGTTGTGAACCAGTCCACAACTTGACAACATTATTATTTATGAATTGGGCTATGCTTAATCCAAGTATATAATACAGTACCTTAATGCTAACTCAGTGTTAACATGGCATTTGCATTAATAAAAGTATTGATTAACTCTGGGTATAAAATCATTTTTAATGTTACTCCATAGGGATTTGTCAATTGGCTTAACTCAGGATATTGTGGCAGATGCAGTCATGTATGTCAACATGGATGTGTGGTTTCCATGCATGTTAAAATCAAATACGTGTAGTACAAGGGCACATGCATGGCACAGCAGGAGGGTGGCGTGAGGAGAGCTCCCTCCACATGCATGTGCTGCGTGTTCAGCTGTCACTGAACCACAGAAGTCCCTCCTCCTACATTCCCTGCTTTCTCTCTCTGTTTTTCCTTTACCCTTGCTGCCCCTCTGTCCCTACTGTATTCCTGTCTCCCCTCTGTCCTTCCCCTGCCTTTCATTTCTCCTCCTAGCCCTGTACATTCATGACCAACTGTGCGTGTCCTTTGCTCTGCTGCTGTATCCCAGTCATCCTCAGCTCTCAACTGTGCCTCTCTGGCATGAACTTGAGATGACATGGATTCAACCTCCTGAAGAGTATGGGGTCCTGGGAACCAGATGCAGTACCTAGGAGGAACAACAACATCAAACAGTACCTTGCTTTAAAAACTCAATCACACCTGGTTTTAGCTGTAGAAAATAGTATTGTCTTCTTTAATGTGGCCATAAGCCCTGCTTCAAGGGTTAGCAGATAATTAGTTGGTAGTTGATAGATGTTGTGTCTCCAATGTCTTACACCCTGACTCAAAAGCATTTTAAGCAGCTGACACACTCAATACTTAGATATCCACCAGTCATTTGACACGACTCTACTGCACTGCATTACAGAGGGAGGTAAGCATGGCAGTAGCCATGTGCTTGGCATTTAAAATGCTGTCTAGCACAAGACAATGTCACCCCTAGGTTTGCCTTCCTCCACATCATGGCTGTATCCCCCAGCTTCAGCTCTAGCATTCTATACTGGCACAGAGGCAGAGTCACAGCTATGACACCCCTATGTATCTCATTCAGCCATAGAGAATGGGGCTAGTGAACCGAGTAGCCCCCCAACACTGGCCTCTGCCTGCACCTGCAGGCTCAACTGATGGTGGGAAATATGGAAGGAAAAGGGGGGACGTGAGTTTAAGATCTGAGGAGGTTTGGATCCAGTTTAAAAGTAAAGCTTGGACAAGAGACAAGAGCATGACATTATACTGTATGGGGGACCCAATCAGAGAAGTCTAAAATAAGAGCAAACTGGTCACCTTAAAGCTAATTCCTGTGTTAGATATCTGCCATTTGTAAATTCTTTTTGAAGCAAGGATGGGAAGAAGGAGAGTGAATGGGGGTTACCAGAGAACCACTGGCCCCCCTGCAGGTCATTCAGTCATTCATAAGATGAGGCCATTTTATAGACCTCCCTCCACCCTTGCTTTTTTGTTGCTGTTGTGTCCATCAGTGGAAGTGAAAATGGAGATTAAGAGTGGTCATTCAAAATGAATGATGTGTGTTGGCATTAAGATGGATGACCAGTTTCTTCCTCTTAAAAGTTTGGTTTCTAGGTGGGCCCTTGCTGGATGAGGCTGTTGACGTTTTCCTCACAGAAACTCGGCCTGATAACCTTTTTTGCTTGGACAGATTTATGATGTTTACAGATGTGCTCAGCTTATGAAAAAACAGCCCCTCTCCCCCAGTGGGGCAGCCATCTTTAATCCAGTAAAGAGCACAGGGATTTGGTCGCCCCTGGCCTGCCTGAAGGCCCTTTGGAAACCTCTCGGCCGTGAGAATGGGGGCTGGGGTTGGAGGTGTGGGTTGGGATGTGTGTAGCCATGCAGGAGGGGCTGGGGACAGTCTTTGTGAATTTAGTTAATCTAATTTGAGCTCTTTCCCCCTAAGGCCCTTTTTCTCCCTCACTGCTGCCCCTGTTTCAAACATCAGTCCAAGCTGGGGAAAGTTTCACGTGTCCCTGGTGAAAATAGGCTTTGTTTAGTTTAATCCAATATCCTCATATGCAAACCTGAGGGGAATACAACTGGGAGCACCCACTGAAAAAAGTGGCAGTATCTCTCGCTGTTTGTGTGTGGTGCAATCACATTAAAATGGAAAGCTGGTACACATGGAAGATCTGAGCAATATTACAGCATAACCTGTATGAAACTTTACCAGTCAGGTCATGGTACATACAAATGATTTTAAGATACAACAGTGTAAAAAATGGCTCAGTATGAAAAGAAATGATCCTATTTAAAACATTTAAAAAGTTTTTAAATTACATAAATATGTTTATATTGCCAAATAAAATCTACCATTTAACAGTCAGCTGGAGATGGACAGTTAAAGTGTTCATTCAGAACTCTCTGTAAACCTGAAATTAATAGTATTTATCAGGACAACTTGAAACAGGGGTCAGGGTGTTAGTGCTGCTTATAGAATGTAAATGAACCACTTAGAAGCCTTTCTTTGGTGTTTCACACCTCTGATTAACTCATTGGGGTGCTGTTGGACATCAAATGGGTATTAACTCATTAGGGCTTGCCTTTGAAGTTGCTCTTGAATATCATCAAGGTCTTGTAATCCTTTTTTAATGGATCAGTGAGTAGGACAGTGGTTCAACAAAATGATTAATGTGACGGCCTTTCTCACCTAATGTTCCCTTTTTGTTTTGCATGAATGGCTTAAAAATTGGTTGATTAATTTAGGAAATGCAGCAGTAATGGTGTTACTGTTGAAAAGTTGATGGTAAATGCTTTGCTTTATCAGTCTGCTGCCATCTAGTTGTAAACCCATAACCCTTCTTATCTTTACTTCTTTTCCTTTTCTTTCTCTTTATATCTTACTCTTTCCATGGCTTTGTAATTTTAGTGTCTTCCCCTCTGCTCTCCTTTTTAACTTAAGGCAATAGGTGGTGAAGGGCAGGAATGCAGCCGAGGGACTGTAAGGATTTATCACGCTAAGGTGTGAGGGCTGTTGCTTGTGCTTCTGTGCCTGGAGATGTAACAGTTTAGTGCCAACAGCATTCCCACCATGGAGCCAATACAGAATTTTATTGCCTTTTAGTTTGATTCTTTAGACCACATACTCTGTGACTACAGGGAGAGGAATGGGAGGAAAGAGGTCAGGAACTGAGGGTAAAGGTGTGTGTGTGTGTGTGTGTGTGTGTGTGAGTGAGTGTGTATTGGTTTTCTAAGATGTGTGTGTGAATTGTTAAGTAACATTACTAGCAAGGTAATGTAAAGCTTTAGAATAGTTTATCTCCATCTTCTTCCTATCTATCTCTGCTTTTGCCACTTAAACATTCTCTCTCTCTCTCTCTCTCTCTCTCTCTCTCTCTCTCACCCTCTCTCCCCTCCCATTCCTTCTCTTTCCACTCCTCTCACTCTCCCTGTCCCTTCCTCCTACTCTGCTCTCAGGTTACGATGACTGGGGGTTTTCTTGCTTCCATCTCGTAGAGTGTGTGTGTGTGTGTGTGTGTGTGTGTGTGTGTGTGTCTCCCTCAGCGCTGAGCTGTGTCCTTGTCCCTGCCTCCTGGCAGCAAGGAGCCACCCAGCAGCCGGTCTGTGATTGGGCAGGGGAGTGGGGTTCTTGACACAGCGCAGTGCTGACTGCTCCGGGACGTGTTTCAACAGATGGTCGAGGTTAGAGAGTGTCATCACATCGGAGAGAGGATTAGAGGAGAGAGGTTGTCTTCCAGGAGCTGTGTGGTCCCCACTACTCTTCAACCCAAAATCCCAGCACCAAGACCCAAACCCCTCTATGAGTGAAGGGAGACCCAGTGAAGACACACGAGAAGAAAACACAGAGAGGAATCCTAGCCTTGCCTCTCACTCGGCCAGCACTGTGCTCTCCTGCCCTACAGGTAATTTACGACTTTCTCACTCTCTCATTCTATTTTCTGCTATTTTCCACTCTTTTTCTGCTGCCTTTGCTGTATCTGCGCCTGTTAGTTTGTTTAGTTGGCATTACATTTCTGATGCAGCATACAGTCAGTAGTGGGAATCTACAAGTGCATTAAATCTGTGTTGCCTGTACAGCAGCTTTGTGTGTGCTGGACTTCATAGTTTTCCCCCTGAATGACAGGAATTCCCTCCGTCGCAAATTCCTCCGTCTCAAGGGATTAGAAGGCAGCACATTCCATTAATGTCATTTTTTCCCCCCGAATCCATAAGCACCCATCTGTTAATTTCTAGTTTTCTGAATGCAGGATATTTGAAAGTGAAAGAAAGTTACTGTATATTTTCAAAAAGCTTGCTGTCACTTAAAAGTATCCTGTATAATGAACTGTATCAGTTGGGGCATCCTATGAGTTAAAAATTGTTTTCTTTTTTTTATTCTAAAAACTTTAGTGGAGATGACTTGTTTCCCTTATTAACGCAGTCAGTTCTTAAAATAGAAAATCAAAGTGCACTTTTTCTACATTCCCAAAACTCACTGTGGCATTTAACATTCCCTCACTTCAGCCCAGATAAGTTTTTTCATAAATCTTACTCAGAGTGCACTTCTGGCAGATCGTGTCAGTATACGCTAAATGGATGAGCTGCTGAAGAGCGCTTTCCGGACAAACTGTCAGAGCGAAGCAGAGAGGCAGAGGCTCAGAGAATGTACACCTCACTTCAGCTATTTAACTCAAGTGAAGTGAGAAGGGAAACTTGCCAGATGAGTGGGAATATGATGTATAGTATTTATACCTAGCTCCAGGCACTGTGTGTGTGTGTGTGTGTGTGTGTGTCTGTATGTGTGTGTGTCTGTGTGTTTGTGTGTGTGTGTGTCTGTATGTGTGTGTGTTTGTGTGTGTGTGTGTGTCTGTATGTGTGTGTGTGTGTGTGTGTGTGTGTGTGTGTGTGTGTGTGTGTGTGTATGAGGTGTTTGCAAGTGGAGATTGTGCAGCTGTGAAAGGCTGTGTGGACAGCAGCCGAGCTGAGAGGAGAGAAGGTTGTATGGGTGAAAGCTGCTGTTGTGTGAATTTGTGTTTACCTTGGTAAACCAGCCGTAGCTACACTTCCTGCTTGTTACTTGAAGTATTAACACAACCACCAATAGGTTGGGATGACTGCTGCTTTGAGGGCACTGGAGACATTCGTAGAAAATCTGTATGAGTGTAACAATTAGGGAAACAGTTGATTTTTGAATGAACTGAGAGAGAAAGTTGATAGTCTTTTTATTTAGACACTGGTACAGTTATAACTTTGATAAGGGGTATTGAGTGAAGTTGGACTCATGGATGTGTTTTCTGTATTAACCAGAGAGAGAAATTACATGTACATATTGTATGTGAATGCTTTTAAAAAAATCTAAATGCTGCAGTTTACTGCTGATTTTTAGTTCTCTTATAATCAATTTTTATGCTTCCAGCAAGCTTGGATTCAGCCAAGTGATATGATAATAAGTACCAAGTGAGGGATTTAGGACTCTGTTCTTTATTGTGTATCGGATCAATGTGTTCACCTCCGGTATCAGTCCACAAAAACTAGAGAATTTATCGTTCTGAAGTAGTTTTCCTAAATGGCAAAATTATACTGTGGTCCTGTTCAAAGCAGATTACTAAAAAATGTAACCAGCTATTGACAGTGCCAATTTGTGTTACTGAATGAAAAAGCTGGAGAAAATTTAGAAGCCTGACTTCAGACTTTTGTATTGACAAGACTGAGCCATAAATCTTCCTTTCACTTCAGTTTCACCCGGCAGCAGTTAGATTCAATTTCTGATTACCTTACCCAGAGCATAGCAAAGCAGCTTTGGGGCGTTTTAAAGCGCAGCGCTGAATGCCAGCTCCGAAGAGAAGGGAGATCCTTTAAACAGTTTAGCTTCACTGTGCTACAAACAAGAGCATGAGCAGCTGCTGCAAATAATTAGGTTCTGGGGGGTAGACGCTTGCCAAGACAAACGTTGTTCCAGTAGCGGCTCTGCCATCACTCGAATCTACTCTGTGTGTGTTGCGTGTGTTGCATGTGTTACGTGTGTGTGTGTGTGTGTGTGTGTGTGTGTGCGCGCGCACGCTTTAAATGCCAGCCACAGTGAATCACAGACTTCTCAGACAACTTGCGTGACTTCATAAATGTCGACTGATGAGCGTGTTTAAATGCATTCACGGCAGACTAGTTATTGTAAGAAATGAAAAGGGCATTAAATATATGCACTAGTTCTAATGTGTGCTATACCTGTCGAAAGTATGGTATTTTATTAAGATTCTGGTATGTGGGAGCCGCAGGCTTTGAGCAAATATTTTACCTTTTCCGTTCTTTCCTTCTCATGAACTCCAAATACAAAATCTGCCCTCTCTTTTCTTCTCTCCAAATCAGCACCATAATTTTATCTCAGCCAAGTCAGACTTTTATCATTCTTCATTGTACTTCTACAACGTCTACTCTCAACTTGACCCTACAATGACAGAATTCTATCATTATGGTTTTTTTGGCTGCACATGACTTTCCATTCTCCTGTAAGAATGGGAGATGCTCATGGCCAATAATAAAGGAGCAGAGCATTATCCAAACTGCCATGAATATAGTTTTTGTTTTTTTAATTGCACCTAATCAGTTAAACTGGCGTGTGTGTGTGTGTGTGTGTGTGTGTATTGTTTCTCTGGAATATACAGAAAAACATGCTATATAACTATCGTTTGTGTGTGTTCTCTTGTGTGCGAGCATGTTAAGAAAAGATTTCCTAAACCACCCGCTCCTCCAGCACTTGTTTATCTCTTCAGCTTAATGATAGTGTTCCTCATACTAGCCTGATTGCATAGTAGCGCTTGAGTAGATTGCACAGTCCTATCACTGCAAATGCCCAGTATTTGAACAGTGAGCATTTGGCATGCTTTTATTTACGTGGGATCGAGAAAGGCTATCTTTAGATGAGTCAGCTACTTTCTCAGTCCCTTTGTTGTCCTTACTGATCAAACATTTCCATGGAGTTTCAACGAACCTACATACAGCCCTTAAACGTGTCCTTGACTTTTGAGGACATCTCCAGGGAAATATGCCATGCATATCTGGATGTGCAAAGACACACTGCATAGATCTATTTTGGGGGTATTGGGTAGCTCACAATAGCACCCCCAAGTGTTTGTTCAGCCTCTCATTTGAGCAGTAAAGGTCAGGGCATGCAAACATCACATTCTGCTCATCATTGGTAGTAATGCCTGATCCTCCAAGCTTCGACCTAGTACTTGCACATGTTGAAGAGAGCAGAAAACCAAATATATTCAATGCTTTACTCTTTTTTTTTTTCTTTTTTTTTTTGTGAGTCTGGCATTGTTCTCATTGTCTTTGTTTTGAGCCCCTGCCCCGGTGACTAGTTGGAAAGAGAAGATATGTTTTGTGAAGAAAAGTAGATGAAGGAGTAGTAGCTACGCAACAGCCAGGAATGGCCCTTGACCAGGTCCTTGTAAATTTTGCATGAGAATTAATTTAGAGAAAAGATGCAGGATTGCTTTTAGGCTTTATTCATTAATGTGCACTTTTAGCCACCGTGAGAGTGTTTTGATGCTTTTCCTGTGATGTCCGGAGCAGCTTTTGTTCAAATGTCACTGCACATAGATGCATCTTGGGTTTAAGAGGGAGAAAGAGAAAGCTGGGTCAAGAGAGACAGAGAGGGGGGAAGTAGAAGAGGCCAAGATAAGAGAAAGGGAGGTGTGAACATGTGATAAAGAAAGGGCAAAAGTAGTAGTTTTGAAGTGGACAGAAAGATCTGGTGATCTGGTAGGGATCAGAGGCTGGATCTTCCGCACACGTTCTTAGTAGTCACCCACACGTGGTCACATTTGAAACACATGGACACAAACATAATCTTCTTGTGACACAGACATGTACAAAAGAGAAACATAGAAAAACGTGTACACACACACACACACACACACACACACACACACACTATCCACAAGCTTACCCCCTCCGTCCTCCACCCCCCTGAGCGCTGCACTGTCCCTGCTTTGTCATCTCTCTTGTCCAATAATCCCCTCCCCAGGGAGAAGCAATCTGTTTTAGATTTGAAAGAGAAAGGGCCCTGCCTGTATCACGTACAATTAAGCAGCCGTCAGAATGCGTCGGCGTAAGTTTGGAAGGAGAAGTGCTGCCACTGGGGGGTTGTCCCTTTCATCCACCGCCTTTCCAGAATGGAGATAATGGGGTGGGAGGGTTGGAGGGATGGGAATGGATGGGGTGGGGGGGCAGAAGGAATGAATACATTTCCTCACCCCTCCATCCCGCTCCACAGCTCGACTAATAGAAGCCAGCATGCGTTTGTTTCAGCTCTTCTGCCCCCTTTCTTTCCTTCTCCCCCGGAGCGGGCAAACACATTCAGTCTCTGCCAGCACTCTCCTCCTCTGCCCGTGTGTGTGTGTGTGTGTGTGTGTGTGTGTGTATGCGTGCGTGCATGCACGAACACTTATATGTGTGGACTTGACCATGTGCTGCTGGTAGCCTCTGGTCCTGTTTGCCTTTACATGAACAGCCCAGCTTTGCCATGTGGATGTAGAATGGATATTTGAACAGTTGTGGTATTAAAGGTTGAGCAACTTTGTTTATACTGACAAGGTCCTGGATTGCATGACACAAATTATCTTAGCTTTGCTTTTCTTGAATTGCCTGCGGCAAGTTTGGCTGTTGTCTCTTGAACATTTTGGGATGATGGGCTGACTGCATTCCTTCAACTCTGGCTCAAATGTAAAGAAAATGGAAGCAGTTGGAGGGATAAGCTTCCTGTTTTATGCTTTGTGAGCTAATTAGTCTTTCAGTAGATAAAGTATTAAGATATTTTGAAATGCTCTGTGATCTAAAATTTTTGCCAGGCAAGATAAAGTTAATTAAATTACAAATGACGTTACTGCATGCTTTGGAAAGCCACACACTGAGCCAGAGGCAATGGAAAGGAGAGCTCCCCTGTGTACAAATTACAGGTTACGTGTCTGTCTGTGTTCAAGTCTGTCTGATTCTTATTCTGGCTGTTTCAGTGAATGACTAGTGCACCACACACACACACACACACACACACACACACACACACACACAGTATATGGTCTCCAAATGCACATACACACCCCCACACACGCACTCGTATATGCCCACAGACAGGGACGGAGGGGAGTGCTGAACAGGCACAGGTGCAATCGGACGAATGCGTTTTTATGAGTGGTATCGTGTTGGTGTGTCACAGCCATGGAGAAGTTTGTTTATGGCGTCCAGGGTCACGCAGGCTGGTTCTCATGGTCTATGTTTGTCTACGGTTCCCAGAGAATATGCCTACACATGTTCCACATTTTTGGGGTGTTTAGTTTCATGCACCAGCAACAGCACTACTCTTAACTGGGATTGCTGATTGAGATGCTGCCACCTCACCCTGAGGAATCTACCGTTTTATTTTCTTTTTTCATTGATTGCCACTTGATTTGGTTTGTACTCGCATAATTAGGGGAACTTCTATTAAATTTTAAATGCTTCATATTTTATTGACTTACATCAGCATTTGCATTGCTCTACGGCCCAGAAGATAGCACTGTTTCTGTAAAATTAACCATATTTCAAGTCTGGTTACTACTATTATTACTATTTTTTTCTTGAATTTGTTTTTATTTCAGGTGCGTACAGTCGTCTGATTGTCTGTCTGGAATTATGTCGTAAATGTGGGCCCAGTTTGAACCCAGGATCTTCTGACCAATTTGTTTTTCCTTTTTTGCTGCTAAACACATCTCTGTCTATATTGACATTGACATAATTATCTTCAGTCTGTATTATGAGTGAAGAGAACTCTATTTTTATTATAAGCACAGACCCACACAAACATAGAGAATGGAAAAAGTAAAGCTCAATTTTCTGCCAACATTCTTTTACCTTATCCTCCCTTAAAGTCAGTTTGTTATCCAGAAGATTGTTGCATCAGTCACTCAGCAGTCCACATGGATCTTTATTTCTTTAAACTGGTCTTTGTTTTTGTCAATGAGTAAGTGCATATACAGGGGAAGCCCACATCTTCCTGATGACGTGTTACTAGTTCAGTCACTAGTTGTACTCAAACTCAACCACACAGGTCTTTTTTTTCCTTGTCAATTTCCACGGTATACATAAAAGAGGATTCAAGTCACACTTCTTAAGTCATTAGTCAGTGAACATTACAGGGCTATTGAACTTGGTAAACTGCCAAGGTTTAGCAGAAAAAAAATCCTTCAGACTTGGTGTATTTGCGCTCTCTTTCTCTCACTCTTTCTCTTTGCCACCGCTGCTGATTTCATGGAAAAGAAGTCAATCTCTTTATTCTTGACAATTACCTCAGTGGAAACCCATTGAAGCAATTTGCCATAGCTCTCTTTTGTGGTAAAAGGAATAATTTATCTGGGGTATATTTGACGAGTCAAAGAGACAAGAAAGCCACCCGTAAGTGAGCAATACATTCTCCTCCCTCTCGCTCCAACTTTCTGAAGCTCTCGCAGCCTGATGGAGTGTTTCTGATGGGAGTGTGGGTTTTGACAAGAAAGTTGCTGGAGGAATATAAATGCGCTGTATTTTATTCATCTGAGGTCGTCTATCGCTAATGGTTTCCATTCATGGCTTAGAATAGATTTAACAAGAAAGTGCTTGCTTTAGGCTCATATCATATAACTGTGGCTGCTGATCCTCTGATTGTGATTCCATGTTTTCATATCACGCTATAAATCAGAGGAGTGGTTTCCCTTTCATTCACTCTCTCCCCCTCCCCTCTCTCTCTTTCCCCCTCCCTCCTTCTCTTTCTCTCACCCTTTTCCTCACCCTCTTCTATGGTAAATCTGCTTTTCCACTTGTAAAATTTAACCTCACTTGAAAAGCAAGACTCCTGGAAGAACAGTATGTGTCTTAGGGAAAGTACAGTAAAACCTAAGGGATCATGTATTTCGATGTGCTATATTTTATTATATAATTTCATATTGATATCATAAATATTATATGAAAGAACATTTATGTAAAACAGTTTCCCACTAATTTTGAACAGTGGGAGAAGAAATTGGCACTGAACATAATTGTAATGAGTGTACGTGAGTGATACCAGTCATATTGACTGACGCTAAGCCCCATTTGTCAGTGCTACCAGCTTGAGGCTTTTGCTAAAATATACAGACTTCATCAAAGGGTGCCCATAGTTAGGGATTTGAACACTTCAGGAGGGGAACACACTTGCATGTGACACATACAAAAATAAATACAGGCAGCCTTCCCCATTTCTGAAATGACCTTGTGTTGGTTTTTTAATCATTTCCCTCTTAGGGTTCTCAGAACCCCCCCATGATTTCCAACAGACCACCTGGTGGCCCGCAAGCCATTCCCACTTTGAAGTCTTTTGGACCAGGATTCATTTAATTATACATTAAGATGCATCCATAATATTGATGGGGTGGCCTGGCAGCCTTGGCACTACAAAGGGTCTCTTACCAGGTCCGAGAGAAACATGAGGGGTTTAACTAATAGCCATGAATGCACTCACTCCAGGTTCACATTTCACTGAATTGAGGCCATTCTTCTTCATTAAAGTGGCCTGCGTTGTACCCCAAACACACTGCATACCAGTGGAGGGGAATCATTTCTAGCTATAACATCTTAAGTTTTATATTTGTAACATGGACGAAACGAAGATTCTCAATGTGCCTCTCAAGGTTAAGAGTTGTGTAGCCATAAAAATGTTGGAACAAAGAGCCAGTGATCCCTCTTCACTGCCTTGCGCTTGGTTTTCTCACTGGAATTTTGTCATAGATCCTACACCAATTTAGGCATTTTGGTCAAACAAATCAGTGGCGTTAAGAGTCTGAAAACACCACGGTCTGAGCATTTTCCGAGTGCATACCCACAGCCAAGTGAATGCACTGGGACAGAGCTCTCCTTCAGTCAGCTCAGTGTGGCTGACGGGCGGGTCTTAGTGGGTACAATGTGCTGCCCTTGGCCTGCCGGGCACAGCGGACCCTGACACAGGCCCTCCTTAGTGTAAAAAGTCCTCGTCAGTCTTCATGGCAGCAGACCAGCCGAATTCCCTCGGATTACAGAAATATTTGGACAAACCTTGATCTAAGGCCTTGCAATAATCATTTTTCCTCCTCTGAAATGGAGAGGGAACAATCAGGTCGCACTGAAAAATGTCACTAATCAAGAGATCTACCGTTGTTGTCTATCTTTATCTGTTCTGCTTCGCCCTGTTCATACCTGGCATTAACATGCATCTTGGGTGATCTGATCACAAGTGGACAGCTCTAATGCTGCGTTCTAGACACAGTCGGAGGTCAGAATTTCCCAGAAATTTCCAATCTCCGAACTCCAAGTGTTCCACATGCAAAATGCCAAATGTAAACAAAAAACATGGCTGACCGTGACAAACTGATGTTTCTTTGGCAAGTTTATAGACAATTGAACAGTCAGCAGTGCAGAACAGGTTTTACTCTATGGTAATATGTATTATTTTAATTAAATACACGGAAATATACTGTAGTTTCTCTTTTAGTTGATCATTTACTATTTATTTAGGCAGTCCTTCAGTGTAGCCCAGGACACATTCACGTACACACTGCTAAAAGAATGTGGCCATATGCAGCCCAGACCACCTCCAAATGTGGTCTGTGTAGTCTCAATGCGTCCTCAATGCATCTTGGGTGCATTCACACCTGTACTTAAAGCTGTCCACTTGTGATCGGATCACATAAGACACATGTTAATGCCAGGTATGAACTGGGCCTTAGATCAGTTTGCAACTAAACAATTAACAAACTATTTTTTATTTTCCGCTTTCCACAGTTCTCTCAAAGTTGTGACTATATGCAGAAAGGCCTTTGCTGTCATTGCCAGTCATGGAGCCTGTAGTCACAGAAAAGCTTAGAGAATTCAAACTATGCCATCAGACTCTAATTCCCCTCTCTTTGCCATTGTTACTCTGACTTGGCTGCCTTAGAGATACACTGGGCAAATGGAGAGGGAGTGAGAGAGCGAATGGGCAGGAATAAGAGGGGATTTGAGGCGCTTTGAAATGGCCATTGTCCTTAATAGTAAGGGCCTTTTATGAATGACTGATTTACTTTAGTAGGGCATTGCATCTGGTTTGGGTTTGACTTGCATCTTGTTTTTGGGATGGTGAACCCCCTCACCTCCAAACTCTCCAATTTAACTTGAACAGAATTCAAAGTCGGTTGGCAGACAGACATTAGAGGACAAAAACACTGCTTTAAGGGATACATGGATTCATGTCAGTCATGTTTTTCACAGAAGAATTCCCCTATGTGTCTTCTCAGTATGTCTGCTGTTTTTCAGTAACAGCTGATAAATGTGTAGACTGCCACTGCTGACTGAACAGAACCTAAGCCAGATGCAACCTATTTGCCATTGCTGAAATGAATATGCAGGCCAATCACAACCAGGCTTTTACTTTTGTTACCTTCATACCTCAGTACTGAGCCCCCTCCACTCAATTTTCTTCTTCCCTCAGAGTTTCCCCTCTTAACCCCTGTGTGTGGGTAGCCTCAGGTTGCTGAGGTTAGGTTAAACAAGCCACCATCAAAGCCATATTACCACGCGGGTCAGAGGAGGGTCAGGGTGCAGCAGGGTGTGTGTGGTTTGAGGCCCTAACTGGAGGGCACAACTGCCAACCAGCCAAATAGTACTGCCCTGGATAGTTATACAAGCAGCAACTCTATGTACTATTATGTTCAGCTTTACACAGGGCACAAAGCACAGCTGTCTGTGCAGCCATACCAAATCACTGAGCAATGCTGCGTGTGCCAAAGGAGAGTAAGTGAAAGAACTGTTTTCTGCAAGTAAAGTAGGAAAAAAAACGTTACTATCATGAAAGTAAAGATTAGTAGGGTGTTGAGCTGTGCTAAAAGGTCCCTAGTGTTGATGGCCATTAATCTGAAAATTGCACATCTTTTATGTATCTGGCAGCTGTGTGTCTGAAAACTCCATAGTGGCCTTTTTGTTCCAGTCCTTTGAACCCCTGGGCATTTTACGTTCCTCCCATCCCTCCCCAATATTCCTTCCCCAGCTTAACGATGATGAGTACAGTAAAGGCTCATTTAAAGGGTCATTAGAGCTAATCCTCCAAAACAATGAGGAAGGAGAAACAATGTGCTCCCTAGTCCTCTGATTCTGTCCAGGAATAAAGACCTCTTGTCTTTTCCATAGATGTAAAGAAGAAGCCTGTTCTTCTTATATCACGCTAGATGACATAAATAAATGACTGCTTCAAAATGAAGATATTGAAAATGACAACAAAACATTCTCACAGAGGGTTCTCAAGGGGTTCATGAAATTGGCAACAGGCATTTCAACTCAGATTTTGGAGGCAAGTAAGAAGCTGTGGCAATAACACAAGAGCGGTTCAGAAACCAACTATATAATAACTTTCAGATTTAAGCATATTTGCTCATAATGTTTCTTGTATTTACAGTTTAGGAGCTGCTTCTTCAGTTTGAATACATCCAGCAGTGTTTAGAACTGGATGTACTAGGCACCTTTGTGCTGTGTGTGTGCAAGTGTGCCTAAGGGCAAGAACTCTGGATAACACTTTTTGAAGCATGTGTACAAAACAAAACACTCAGAAGTGATTGCGTTTTAATACACTGATCCAACTCAGTCAGACTTATGCAGTTAATCTTGAAAACCAGCAATGATTAAAGCAACATTTAAACTGTCTAATCTGGACAATTTAAGTACTCTCCCACTTTCAAATCTCAAGCAGATGTAGTTCTTGATATACACTTAAATAGAATATATTAAGTCTTTACCATTAATTGTGCTTTGTGCAGTTGATTTGTCTCCCTTTCAGTAAAACTCAGTTTTTTAAATCTCCTCTAGAGCAGTTACAATCAAATTTCTGAGTGGCTCTATTGTCCATATTAGTTTGTCCGCTAATCTCTAAAACACTGGTCTTGTCACTTAGCTGGTCATTTCCTGTTGCAGCTTAAAGCTCCATATGGCATATTAACATGAAAAAGTCAGGCTACTAAGGATGCTCCTTAAATAATCAATTGTGGTGTTTGCTTTGATGAGGGGAGACTTTGAGATGGACAGCTGTCAAATGTTCCACTGGTTCGTTTGGCAGACACAATGAGTTGCTAGAAATCCTTTTGGTCATAAGTGAACTACAAGTGACCTAGTAAGGAAAGTGGATCAGGTGAAATTGAGTTAGGATGAGAGGTAACCCAAAGGACAAGGCGAGGTCTGCTCCCGTTCGTGGCAGCAGCTGTGTCGTTTTGCCTGTGTAACTTCGGCCAACATCCCATTGGTCGTTATCCGTGGCACATTATTAACCCTGCCATCTCAGTCGTTTCAGACAGTGTATCTATTGATACCACTATAGCTAACCAAATCAGCACCACAAGGTTTGTATCATATTCCACAATGAACCTTCTTGTCTGTTTTCTCACTTCTCTAAGTCGAATGAAGAGGCTATTGCTGGGAACCGTTGGCATGTAAAATTGAATTTACGCTGGGTGCTAACATTACACTAGTTGGCTGACTGGCTTACAGTTGATTTCGAGTCTTCCACATCTTGACAGAAATAGAGACTTTGCATTTTGCCTAGATTTGGGCTGCGTCTATTGTTTCTTGGAAGCGTTCCCATTTATGTAGGAGGACTTGGACCCTCACAGCAGGAGCATGTGTTTTTGTGGGAGAAAGCACTGTGTGTGAGTGTCTTATGAGTTTCTGTGTGTCACCATATGTTTGTACAGTAGTTTGTGTTGTGTGTGCAATTCACTGTGAGGTTCTGTGCTCTCTGCCACCCTGAACTGGAAAGGTGTTTGTCCAAACGGCGCCAATGTTTGCACAGGGCTGTCACGATGACTGGGCTGGCTGGCCTGGACACTGCTCATCTGAAACACAGGACAGACGAGAGTGCTCTTAGAGCTCCGTCTGAAGCTCTGCTTATTGCAGACAGCATCTAACTAGAATAAAAACAGATAAACAATGCAGTGCAAGGAAAAGAACATGACTCATCTATTCACCCATTTGTTGTGTTGGATTAGGTAATATGTAGTGGTGTATTATTATGTAGACCCATCTGTTGGCCCACCAGTAAGAACAAGTGTTTGCAGATGTAAAATTTTTCTGGATATTTCTTTGTATACGTGTTCTTGTTTTTGTGTGCATGCATGTGTAGTAGTTGGACAACAATTTGCATTTCACATTTTAGACATTTTGATACACTTATCAGGAGTGCCTTGCATTATGAGTCAGACACCTTAAATGATGACTTATTTTGGTTATAGCTTCTACACTAGGCCAATTTGGACTGGCCCTTGAAATGAGGGCAAGGGCGGAGCCACCCAGTGGGGTTTGACGAGACTCAGGTGTCATAGACCTGCCATTTGTTTTCAGGCCATTAACTCAGAATAGTGAGCAGTATGGTGCCACTCAGTGGGATTGCTGTCCATAAGGCACTTTTTCACAATGATGGAGTACTCATTGTTACAGCGTCATAGTTCATCTCACAGCCACAAGCCATTCTTTCACACATGATGTTACTGAAAGTTACCTGCTCATTTAAATCATCATTTCGATATTACCTGTGCACTCAATCTTGTAATGATACAGGGGATTTATGGGTCAACGTTTGAAATTTATTTAAACAAGTGTGATCTCTCTTTTCGGGACAGCATAATAATAATATCTGTCTGTGTAATATCTATTTTCTTCTGTGGTTAGGGAGAGCTCAGGCTTAGTGCTAGTATACATTTTACACTGGTCCTTGGCATTTAGGGAAAGGATATGCAGGCTTTTTATGACCAACCATGACATACTAAGTGAGCAAAAGGGCTGAAAAGTGCTATGATGACTCAGTGGTAATCTGTGATTGGCGACAGTGGCACTGGGGTTAATGTAGTGGAACCCTCTCTCCGCCTCCGTGCCCCCTAACCCCCTCCCCCCCAGTGTGGTCCCATCCTCCCCACCGGCCCTCTGTCACGCTTGACTCTCCAGGGGGTGACTTTTGAGTGACAGGTGGAAGGTGGACCGCAATTGGCTGACACAGGAGAGTGGCTGTGGGTGTTTGAGTACAGGCAGCCAATGGCACAGTTTCAGCAGAGTTGGCTGAACAACAGCTCTCCAGTAGTGATAGAGAGTTTCCGTGTGTGAGTGTGTGTTATCTGACACAGGAGAGAGTGAGAAACACAAGAAAAAGTTCCAGGATCATATGAGAAAACACCAGACAAAATAAGACTTATGGGATTCTCTAAGGTGAGATCTGCGTTTCTAGATCTTCACTGTTCTTTTGTTGTTTAAAATGTTTTCATGTGTTACTGTGATTTATTTGGTTTCATTTTTCAGCTTAGTCAAGAGAGTTGATGTTGAGGGATTGGGTTTTCAGGGGAGAGTATTGATGCAGGATGCAACATATGTTGGAGCTGTTGTGTAAGTTTTCCTTGGTGGACGATCAAGGGCTAAAGCGTGGAAGAATCTTTTTTTGGCTTCTCTGTTTATGGATAAACTGTTGTGTTTGAGTATGATTTGTGACCAGATGCACACAATTTCTCTGAAGTTAATATGCTTAAATGTTCCTAGAGGGAATATAGGCTTTTTGCTGACCCTTTCTGAGGAATATAATGCAATTCTTTATTCTACTACTTAAAAATTGCCCACTTTATTTCTCATATTTCCTGTGTTCCCTGTTGTAATTTCTCCATCGGTCTTCTCCCTCTGTCTCTTTATAGGCGACCACAGCTGCGAAAGCTGTACGGGTGTGAGTGAGTGGCCTGGCTGGACCTCTTCTCCCTCCCTTCATCTCTCCATTAATCCTCGCATCTACCCATCCCGTCTCTTGTCATCTCAGGCACCATGCTGATGCAGTGGCTGGCTTGGTTGGCCCTGCTGTCTCTGGACTGGGCTCCAGGCAGCTGGGCCTTCATCACCACCAGGGCTCAGGGCCTTAGGGGTCGCATCCAGAGAGACCGCAGAAACATCCGGCCCAACATTATCCTCATCATGACGGACGACCAGGATGTTGAGTTGGGTAAGGCTGGCATACTTCCTGGTCTTCCTGAAATTATACAGGCCCTGTTTACTTTTCATTTGGCTCCTATTTTTTCCTTACTTAAAAACACTTTTTAATGTTTCTTACATTAATCTGTTATTTTTTTATTTTTCTCTCTATGCTGTCTTAATTAATTTCTTTGTCTTAGTGGATATTTGCATCAGGATTTATGCAGCCTTTCTCCACACATGAAATATTAAATAGAGGCCATAAGCCAGAGCCGAATGGCCATCTGGCCAGTTAACTGCTGAATTGTAATTATTTGCCACTCAGAGAATTCACTAACGAATGGTCAAGTGATCTAAATAGACTGAACTGTGTTTATCCAAATGCAAATCAAGTAAATATAACTTTAATTGTCATTTAAATAAAACAACATTTGTCATGGTGTGTATTGGCACAACCTATTTTCTTGATAGTATTAAGAATGCATGTCACACAATTAAGAATTAAGCACTCAGCACTGACCTCCATAACTTGTCCTCCAGGTTCTCTACAGGTAATGAATAAAACCCGTAAGATCATGGAAGATGGAGGCACAACTTTCACCAATGCCTTTGTGTCCACACCCATGTGCTGCCCGTCACGGTCCTCCATGTTGACGGGCAAGTACGTCCATAACCACAACACCTACACCAACAATGAGAACTGCTCCTCCCCTTCCTGGCAAGCTCAGCACGAGCCACGCTCATTCGCCGTCTATCTCAACAACACCGGCTACAGGACAGGTTGGTGAACAAAGACTCTCATATATCGCTACTTTTTTGTATACAACGATCAGCCTTAAGGGCTTGATGTATGTCCACCAAAGACCTGTAAATGCAGTTCTGGTGATGTTTTCCCATTATTTTTTATGTGAAAGTGGCATTGTTTTAAGGTTATGATTGGGTACCATCTCACTTTTTGCCAAGATACTGTCAATCCCCACCAGCTTAAATGTCCTCCTGGCACTTCTATATTCACTCAATGCAAATTTTTTACACTAAGCTAGACTCCACCGCCCTGCCTGGTTGTCTGCTGTGAGAAATGCAAACACAGTGAGCCTGCCAGGTTGCTGTCATGTCTCATCAGACAGTGTCTGTGTGAGTGATAGGCAGGCGTTGGACTGGGCAGCTCAGTGGGGTCCTGTGGGCTGCAGCACGGCCTGCGGTTTTCGAGCTGATGCGTTAGTCTGCGATTAGCTTTCGTTGGGACAGGCTGGCTCCCTGCCCAGCCTAACCGAGAATGCTGTGCAGTGAAGCCAGGAAAAAAGAGACGAGCAAAAAAGTTATGCGTCACATACTCTCACGCACAGATAAAGTAAATCAGATGCACAGAATTGAACATTTTCACAGGTACAGGCACAAGCAAATAAAGAAAATCATGCATTTATTGCCTAAGACTTCGTATTAAAAGAAACCCTCCTTTCTCTCTCCTTCTCTCCTGCAGCCTTCTTCGGCAAGTACCTCAATGAGTACAATGGCAGCTACATCCCACCTGGGTGGCGTGAATGGGTTGGATTGATAAAAAATTCCCGCTTCTATAATTACACTGTCTGTCGGAATGGTTACAAGGAGAAACATGGTGCAGATTATGCCAAGGTATGTGTTCCCATAATTTCTAAAAAGGGACCATTAACTCAATCACTCATTTGTTTTCTCTTTATGACCTAATATAAAGACTTCGCCTGACAAATTGCAGGTTCCACTCCACTTATAAATACAGACACTGAAGCACTTCACTTATCATGGTGTTGTGATCCAGGCTGACAGGAATTCTCATTTGAGAATTAAAGGGAATGAGCTATCATGAGGTGGCGTCTCTTCTTTTTGCAGCATCCTTTTATTATGACGCACCTTACCTTAACATTCAGACACTATAAAATTTAAGCATATTTATGAGAAGCCTGAACGTTGCCTGTGATAAATACCACCCTGCACTTGTTTTTGTCTCTCTCTCTCTGTCTGTCTGCCCTTTTCTTCTTCTTTTTGTTTTTGCAAGTTTTGCAGAATGATTATGTGCTATTCTACCACAATAAAAAAGGAGGGGAAATTTCACTTTACCACTGTCAGACTCTGGAGATGAACACTTTGGTTATACTGTCTATTTGTGGCTCTGGATCACATCAATCTTTCCTAAATGTTTTTGTAAGAGCTGTCAGTTTATTTTCGCAGCTCCCTGCCAATATCTGCCCAGGTAGTGTAGTCCTGGGTACATGAGAAATCCATGAGGAGGATTTATTGTTTGGATACATGTCAAGTTTCAAGATGGCCTGCCTGAAAGACGGGCAAACAAATGTTTGGACTGCTATTTCTCTGCCAACTTGGACTGAGGTGTAAAGTTACCCACAAGCTGAGGCCAAGGTGTTTACATGACACGGGCTTGGTCAGCAGATTGTGGTTTAAAACCAAATGGACACGCTATTTGCTATTTTCTGCCAAAAACCATTAACCTGCTACCACTAGGACAAACACAACTCCTCTTTTTATATTCACACAGAGTGAGAAGGTCGTGGTATTCCTCACAGAACGCATGATGAGATGTGGCACTTGCCCGGTGATTTCATTCAATTTGGTCCCATTTGATTTTCCATCTGTATGAGGATGAGTTCATTGAGGTTAAGGCCTTTGTCAAAGACCTTTTGTGTGAGATTTAGCTTGAGAATATGATTCATACACTTTTTTTCTTTAAATTCCATGACAGAACACAACTGTCATAAAGACACAAAGCAGCCTGTGTTGCAAGCCAGATGTGATATGTTGCTGTGTCATAAATGCTAACAGACATTCCCACTGATCAACGATCAAGCAGCTTGAAATTAACAGACAACTCTTCCACAACTCTCAATTCAAAGCCATTGACATGCCATTGACTGTAAAACCATGTAGGTTGTTATAAAACGTATAATGTCAGAATCTCAATTTAAATTGATGAATGTCATTGGGAAACTCAACCATATGTGAATGAGTTTGTATTATGTGACTGCCACTTAGTACTCATCATCTCCAAATGGTTCTGGGAAAAGTGATACTCTTCACCTCCCTGACCATTTTATAGCTGTTGGCCAGGCATTCCCCATGACACTGTCACTTCCTTTTGACCTGCCAGAGCCCTTAGCAGCAGTGGCTCAGATTTTTGGAGAACTGGTAACACAGAGAAAACAAGTATGGCAATGCTTTGCACGCAATCACCAGGCTCCATGGGCATGTGCAGCCGCCAGGCCATTAAAGCTGGCCTGGCTATAAAGCCTATTAATAGAGACAGGAGGAATCAGCCAAACCCACTTCTGACATGTCAGGGAAATCACCCTTTACCCTCTTTATTCTGAACCTGGCACTCCCTTCCGCATGTTGTATGCCAGACAACGGCATGCCAAAACGGCAGGTAGAATTGTTAATCTACTGTTGGAAACTTGGCAAATGCTATTGTGATTTTAGTTCAGGGTGTGACCTACCATACTTTTAAAAAGAGACTCCACCACGCCTGGAATAAAGGTTTTGATTAAATGTCACGCCTGTGGGTTGTTTGATGTGACAATTTCACATTTCCTGAGTCTAAGCTCTTCACATAAGTTACACTTTCATTCATTCAATTGTCCTCTCTTTTCCCATGCCTCCTAAATTTGAAAAACAGAGCACTCAGGGTCTTATGGAACTTGTGTCTTTCTCATCTCCTGTATACAAGTCATCACTCAGTCCACCTCTTTTCCCTAGTAATGCCTGAGGCTTATATCTTTTGAGGTTATTGCTTCGGATTTGTGTGATCCATTATCTCCCAGAGTGAATCAGTGAGAAGGAAAGAAAACACATGTTAACAGAAAAGGGATAAAATGAAATAAAGCTAAAAAGGAGAAAGAGAATGGATAGCCTGGAGAGAAGTAGAGGGGTGGGAGCTGTCATAACAACATACCATTTGAGAGCGCCAGTCTCCTCTCACCGTCAAGTGGTGTCACATTCAATAGTGCACAGATTCACTGATGAGGCAACAACCCATATACTGTATACACATACACACACGGACTCAAGCACACACTCACATTTACACACACACACATACACACACACACACAGGCAAGCTGCCAGCTGTTGACTCGACAGATTGGTAGTGTACTCAATGGCCCCAGTTCATATCCCCACTGGGCCCTTTCCATTTATTTGAAAATGACTGGATGAGGGAAAGCAACATTTCATGCTGATTGGACTGCAAACGAGTTTTATCAAAGCTTGTTTTGTTTTGCATTTTTCCTCAATTCCACTTTCTCTTTTAGCCTTCTCTAGATTGGATTTTTACCCCCACAGCACCTAATAATTCCCGTTTATTCACGGTATTTGCTCTCTTTTCCAGGACTATTTCACAGATCTGATCACCAACGACAGCATCAACTTTTTCCGCATGTCCAAGCGGATGTACCCTCACCGTCCTGTGATGATGGTCATAAGTCACGCCGCTCCTCATGGCCCAGAAGACTCAGCTCCACAGTACGCTGAGCACTTCCCAAATGCTTCGCAGCACATGTAAGTTACATTCAGACTCGCATATCACACACGCTCAAATACATACACTCATCAGGGTTCATCAGGGTTCCTACAAAGGATTCCTACAAAGGAACATGGCTTAAAATAATGAAAAAAGAATGTTTAGGGCCTCTATTTAGAGATTATATACACAGACGTTCTATCAGCTTTCATCTGCTTCTCTATGGAATTTTTCTTGTTAACTTCCAATTTGAGCTTTTATGATTTGGTGTACCTAACATTATTACAGTGCTCACGCCCCTCAGTCCCTAGTGATGACAGGTTGCTTAGAAGCTGCTAGGGCCGACGACTTGACAAGCGTGAAATCAAAATGATTTATCATCCAAGAATAGCTG
Organism: Lateolabrax maculatus; assembly: GCA_031216445.1. Lineage (NCBI taxonomy): Eukaryota > Metazoa > Chordata > Actinopteri > Acropomatiformes > Lateolabracidae > Lateolabrax > Lateolabrax maculatus. The sequence goes on from CM062210.1 coordinate 10,345,898, forward strand.
GGGCACATACCATTAAGAAGATCAGGGCTTTTTTTACAGAGCACTGCGCTCATGCCAAGCCCGCATTGGCCTCCCACAACTCTCCTCACTGAGTTGAGGCAGCGCTGCAATACTCAAGTCGTTTCGTGGCAACGTGCCCTGCCATCTCTGGTGGGTCCTCCAAAGGGCTCCCAGGATGCACTGCTCCACTGGGTGGGGGGAGGGATGGCGTTTTAGATAGTAGATGTAGGGTTCAAGACTGCCATTTCTGCTTTATTTCTGTTTTCCCAGCGCTTTCAGTGTTTCCCTCTTCTTTCGTTTAACTTTCTTTCCACTTAACATTCCCCTCGATCTGTTTGCTCTACTGCTTTGTATCTGTATATCTCTGTTTGTGTCTGTGTCTCTCAGTGTCTTGTCTTGTTTTCTCATCCTTTACCGCTCTCCCCACCCCTCCCTCCCCTCCTGTGAAATGCGCAAAGGACTTCCTGATCCTGTCCATATCAATCAGTCGTTTCTCCCCGCGGCTCTTGGGGCGAGAGGAATGCATTGTGTGCTTTGGAACACCCTTTGTGACATTATTAATTTATTTTTAGCTCAAGCCTCCGGGTGGAAGGGGGTGGAGCTGGGGCCCGTGGGTGACTAAAGTGGTTGCCCCAGTGATTGTGTGTAGGTGCAGTTTGTGTAGAATATGTGGAAAATGTGGCGCGGTTACTGCGGCAGCACAGGTAGTTGGTATGGGTGGGTATTTGTTTTGGTGTTTGTTGACTACACACGTCCATAACAAATATCGAAAAACTTTTTTTCACTGGCAGATGTTGTGGAGCAAATTCTTTCTTAGATATGATTTTGACACTGTTCCACTCTGATAATTCTCTACAAAAGCCATTAAGTCCCTGGGAAGGACATCCACTAATGGAAATATACGACTGAAGATTTGTCTAGTCTGCCACTTTGTAGCAGATACCTCTACTTCCTAATGCATGGAGTTGGAAAGAGACGGTGTGGCAGTAAAGGAGGAGCCGCCTCATAAATCAAATGAGTGTCTGTAGTTTTGACAGCAACAATAGCAGGGGAGGGTTTGATGTTAATGTCATTAACATTCCTCACTGGAGGTGTTTTACCTTGTTTATTAGATGTAAGCCAAGCTCCTGATTTATTTTAAACACTATAGATGTCGTGCGGTTTCTCAATGGCATGTCTCTCTAAAGCAGGGAGTGAATGGAAGTTATTCTGGTCGTAGCTCAACAAGTTGCTTTAGGGAATGTCACTAATCCTCATGTGGGATGTGTCTATGTTAAGTTTTGTAAGGTCAGGAGGCATTCTGGGGTGAACAGTGGGCCCTGGGCTGCTGTAATCCAGGGCTAATACCACAAAACACGACGCATGTGTGACAAGTGGCAGGTGTGACCTCTCCTATGGACTGGCTTCATCAACTGACCTCTGCATTCCTGGTTCCCTGGTGCCCAGGGCCCCATATCTTGGTGGCCCATTGCCCAGAGACAGGTCCCTTTGTGGGGCTTATTAGACCGCCTGGCTAGGTGGGTGAAGAGTTCACCCTTCTCACAAAGCAGGCCTGAGGAGACAAGGGCAGAAGGCAGCTCACTCAATCAGAGCATAGCAGCTCCCATAGCAGGTCTTCATTAAGTATCTAAGTCTTTCTCCAGTGGCTGCTTATTCAGGGGTAGAACCTGTTCATTAATGGTTTTAGGAGTGAATTACTTATAGTAGAAGGAAGATTATTGATTATTGTTATATAACATTCAAACACAACAGACTATAAAGTGGAGTTAGATTCTGGGGAAAACTACAGATGCATACATTAGTCTACTGTATATCTCCCTCCTTTTACTTTACAGCTAATACCGCAGACAGGTGAACAGCTTCTCTCAGCTATAACTCCACCAGCAAGACTGCTTCTCCTTCCCTCTTGCTCTTCATCCACTCTTGTTATTCCCCCATTTCAAATGACCGTGACTTATTGAGTTTTTGGTCCAGAAGTTGTTGCAAACTTGACTTTGGGGCCTATTATTTTCTTAAGCATGTGCCAACCCTCAAATGACTTGTCTGTGCCAAAAGTGCAGTGGAGCAAGGAGACTCTCGTCTCTGTGTGAGGGGAGAGATGGCCGGAGAGAGGTGTGGAAAAACAGCTAAGGTGCTGGCTGCTGAGTTTTAAGACATTTTCTTCAACAAACAGAGCAGCTATTGATGCGTGTCAAACGCAGTGGACAACTGTGGCACCTGTTACTGAGCAGTAGTTTGTGAAAAGTAGCAGACAGGTGTTTTTTGGCATCTTAAATCGGGTCTTCGTAGCTGTTACGTGCTCTGATACCCTGCATCCAGACGGACGTCCATAAAGATTTTCTGACTTCTGTGCGACTTCATCAGGCACACAGTTTACATGTATGTTTTATCAATCCTAAATACAGGCAGTGATTTCACATGCCTGTCTCCTCTCTCCCTCTTATGTGCCATCCTAGCACCCCCAGCTACAACTATGCCCCAAATATGGACAAACACTGGATCATGCAGTACACTGGCCCCATGAGACCCATCCACATGGAGTTCACCAACTTCCTCCATCGCAAGAGGCTGCAGACACTCATGTCTGTTGATGACTCAGTGCAGAAGGTAAATGTCATTATTAATGGACTTTTTTAGGATTTCAATATCTATTCTTCTGAGGCATGTCGATATATCTTCTCATCGTGACTCATTTTATTTCCCAGGTTTATGACATGCTGGAGGAAACTGGAGAGCTGGATAACACTTACATTATCTACACAGCAGACCATGGCTACCACATTGGTCAGTTTGGATTGGTCAAGGGCAAGTCAATGCCTTATGACTTTGACATCCGTGTGCCGTTCTTCCTTAGAGGACCCAACGTAGAGGCAGGGGCAGTGTAAGTTCAAGCAACAATTAAAATAATTATCAGTCTTAGTTTACAAGTGACATTGTCTCCACAATGTAAAAGGTCAAGAATGAACTGTACTGTGTATATCGTCTGTCAGTGTCTGAAGTTTTATCTTTTTTTGTTTCCTCGGTTTTGTCATTTATTATGACTGTATGTATTGCAGAAGATTAATTAAACTGTACGTGCATGTACTTCTTCAGAAACCCTCATCTGGTGCTGAACATTGACCTAGCTCCCACGATCCTCCACATTGCTGGGCTGGACACCCCTCCAGACATGGATGGAAAGTCCATCCTTAAGCTGCTGGAACAGGAAAGGACTGGCAATAGGTCTGTATGGATCCATCATGCCATGCTGTAATGGATATTATGTATAGTAATTGCAGAGTGTTCATGATATGTGCAACAGTCCTCTTCGTTCGCCATTATTGAGCAAATGTAAATTTCCGTAGCCAAAATAATTGGTTTTGCTCCAGCTGAGCACAAAGTGGGTTCAAGGCAATTTGGTGGATTTTCCTTGGCTGTGGGACTTTGGCTGGGATTTATTGAAGTTCTTCTTATGAAGTTTCCTGAAGAATTTGTTTGCAAGTTGAATCATTTGTTTCCCCAGAAAACCCACAGTATAAACAGTGTTCAATATGAATGCAAAATCATTGTCTTTTATTAGGCATTTAAAAAAGCACAAACAGCTATTGTTAATACATCTGCTGTTAAAAATCTGTCACATTGGAAAACATTTCCAACAGAAAGAACTGGGATAATCAGTTTAATGCTCATAGATCATTCACACCATTCCCTTGAACCCACAAGGTCTTGAGCTTGCTATGATCAACAAAATGTTGGCTAGCTGCATGCCTGAGATACTGTAGCTGATGGTGAGTGCATAGGCCATATGAATTCTATAAACTTTGTGCATTTTGTTTTCCCAGATTCAAACCCAACCGGAAACCCAAAGTCTGGAGGGACACATTCCTGGTGGAGCGAGGGTAAACTAGGGTTCTTTATTCCCTTTCCACACCACAGGCCCATCCATGTCATTGCAGAGCATTGTATGTCACACAAACCTGACAAAACATTTCAGTGAACCCAAAATGTGCAAGTCTCAGTGCACGTTCCCTTTTCCAGCAACACAGACGCTTTTCCCAGTTATTTGTTATCTGACAGACATATCCTGACCACAGTCGGCTTGGAAGGCAATGTCGGGGGAAGAGGTTGAAATGTAGTTTGAAAGTTGTTTGGTAAAGCTATAAGCGGCGGGCAAATTATGACAGTTCACACAAGAGGCGCTGACACGTGTGTAACTAGGTCATTTGATCATTTACAGGAAAAACAAGCAGAGTCTTTGTCTTCTGAAGGGACCTTGCATATATTGAGCACATGATCGGGGCCCTAAACCTGACTTAGCCTGCTGTTCCTGCACTGGCGGAGACAGACGGAAGATACATTTCAGTAACATGGTAGAGCTAGACACACGCAAAATAAACAAAGGCTAGCCAGGCTCAGGATGATGTTACCTGAGGAATGGCTAGAAGGCTCTCACTAAATCCACTCACAGGACGTGTCACCAGCTCCCCCAGTGTGGAATGCAGCAGTCACGCTATAGCCAACGCTTGCCTGTTTCCCCAAGACTGTTTTCTTTGTAGTGCACGCAATCGCATACAGTACATGCTCTCTCACAAACCCTGTCAGCTCTTTATTTAAACTCCTCTCTGCTGCCAGATATATGTTGCAGAAAATGATACCTCCAATCTGACAGCCTGCTTTTGTTCACTTAACATGTTAAGCTGTGGTAATGCCAGGGGTACACTGACAGAAACCTGACAACTTGGAGAGAAATAATCCCATCAACCTTGTCTTTTCATGATACAGGTGTCCAAGAAAAAAAAAAGGTTAAAATAAAAAAAGAAAGGAAAGACATAGGGGCATTGGTAGGAAAATGAAGGGGGAGAGAACAGTAACACTGCTTGAGGCCAGATTGTGCTGGCAGCATGTGTAATGATACTGTATATTACAGTATGTCATGTTCTCCCACACAGCTGCTGTTTTTCCCCACTATCATTTCCTCCCAATCCCTATTTTTTTTTTTTTTCCAAATCACTGGCTTGGCCCTCCCATCTCCTTTCCACTAATTTGCTCATTTGCCGTGACTGCGTCAACATCTGCAGACACGTATCCAAGAATACAAAAGAAGCACTAGTTAGCTCTTCTGCCGCACACGCACATCGGTCTCAGACAGAAGAACTAGTGGGTCGACGGACCGCTGTGTATGAAATGACAAGAGTGTGACCGTTGACCTGTAGGGGCTTTAGCTCTGTTAATCCATTCCTCCATTAATCTACACTGTTTATAAAGGCTGTCCGCTTGTGCGCTTGTCTCTAAATGCTGAGATTAGCCTACACAGACCTTTCACTCTGTTACTCAGGCACAGATGGAGCAGCATGCACACAGTAGCTAATGTTTTTTGTACAGTTCTCTCACCGGTCATGTGATATGCTCTATGATTTAATATCCTCACATGACCTTACAGTACTGTACCTCTGAGCCTGTGAAACACTGACTGACAGCTGGGACCGACCATGTTGTTTGAGAATCCATTCATCTACGTAATGCAGCCATCAGGGAGGAGTGATATCGACAACAACTGTTAGGTCTTTAATCACCATTGGCTAAGGCTAGAGACTACAGCCAAGCCAGCGTGTGAACATTGGCTGTTTTCCCCTGGAACAGAGTGCTAGACAGGATCGGACAAGACAACGGCCCTACTCTTGAAGGGGGACAGGTTGTTCTGTGCTTCGTTGTCGCCGTCATTCTGTCTGTGGGTCGCTAGCAGCCATGCCATGTTGGCAGAGAGTTGATAGAGCAGGGAAAAGGGTGGGGGGGGGGTTGGCATTGCCTTCGCAGAAACTCAGCCAGGCCTTGTGGTGGTAGCAGAGGAAAAGGGAAAAGGGAGCAGGGCAGTTGAACATAATGCCAAGCCAAGGTCAAACAGCTTGGCCTGGAGCTGAGCAGTGGTGTGAGGCTGAGCTGAGTTCCATGCCCAGACCCTCCGACACACACAGATGCTACATAACTTATCCATTCACTGATCGTGACCATAAGAAGCACACAGGACTAGCTGTGACAAAGTAAAAAGCAGGAAACTCTTAAAGTGAATAAACTTTAATTCGGCTGACTTAAGTTCAATACTATTTTAATAATTTAATAGCATAATGACTCTCCAAACAAGTCCTTTAGTTTATGCTGATTTCCTCTTAATTCTGTTTACTTGTTGTTTTGTGCAGAAAGATCCTTAGAAAGAAGGAGGACTCCGTGAACACTCAGCACACCAACAGCCTTCCCAAGTACAAGAAGGTCAAAGAGACTTGCCAGCAGGCCGAATTCCAGACACCCTGCGAACAGCCTGGACAGGTAAAACAAACACTCCCATCTGCCCACAAATGCCCAACTTCTTTCTGAAAAACTTTGTGAACAGAAATGAGTTCCCCTGATATCCATTAAGGAAAGTCTCTTCAGTTCTTTTCTAACAGTAATGAGTACCACTCTTGAAGTGACCTCCATGCTGCCTGTTGAACTATTCCACAGAGCCACAAGTGAAATAGCCATTTACAGTACATAAGTTGGTTCATAATTGGACCCTTTTGCACTGTTTTGTGGTGCATTAATTTGTTGGCACTTCCCTTTCATCTGTGCCCATTCATTTTATGGCAGACCAACAGCCAAATGCTACAGTATGTGGCCTTGGAGCACACAGACCAGAACAATACAAATTGTTACAAGTTTCAGGTAGTGTTAAATGAGAGGCAGAGTTTGAGGGGCTGACTAATGCAATCCAGATCCAGTTTATGGTCACATAAATGTGCGTATGTAACAATCAGTTATTAAAGACAGCAATAGGGCAATTCCAGTTGAGCTCAGCAGTGTGTGTTGTCTCTTTTGAATGCACGTGAGAGTATGGGTACAGTATGTGTGAGCACCTGTAATAGTGCACAGAAATGTGTAGAAATTTGTCTTTTTTTTTTGTAGCTGTAGTCATTTACACTATACATCATAATACGTGGCTGCATAGCAAGAAGGATAAGATTTAGTCATAAATGGTCCATCTGGTATGATTTAACATGGCCTCCCAATGAGCAGCCTGAAAGCCCGTCAAGTGTTTCGTCAAGAAAATGTATAGGGGAATGGTACTTACACAGGCAAGTGCTTTATCTCTCCTCTTCATTCGTTCTAATTGCTCTTATTCCAGCTCCTCTTCTTTTGTTATTTACGTGCACAGATAAAAAGCTTAATAAATAGCATGGATCAATATCAGGATATTGTATAACAGTATATTTTATGCTTTTGTAGGCCAACTCACCTCCCTGTCACAGAAGAAAAACACCTTAGCTCAAACTGAAGCATTGCAATGAAATAGTTAAAGGGATCTTCAACAAGGACATTAAACCTCACTGTTGAACCTGATTTAGGTTAGAATGAGAGAAGTTTTGTTTTGGAAAAGCCTTAAAAGTTACTGCCTTTTGAATATGACCGCATGATCCTGGTTTAGACAGACCAGATTTTTCTAAGAGGACAGCCTCTGTTGTGTTTTTTGCAACAAAGATGTTGCGGTCCTTTGGAATTGATCATGTGATAACGGTATGGGTTTGTTGTGGGTACACCAGATTGACTCACCAGGGACACAGAGAAACCTCTGTAACAGTCTGTTTTTTGGGGGTACACGACTGAGCGAATGACTTGCGGTACTTTAGGTCTTTCACTTACCACTAATGTTTTAGCTTGGATGGTCATCTATGTCTGCTCCTAACTAACGGCTCCCCTCCTCCTCCTCAGTTTCTCATCCATCTCTGCTGTCCCCCTGTTGCAATGCCACTGTTGTGCCTTAAAAGCACTCACAGGAGGGAGGGTGAGGGAGAAGGATAAAGAAAGACAGACAAAGATGGTTTTTATCCCTTAGTGATAATACATCTCTCTCGCGCTCTCTCTCTCTCTCTCTCTCTCTCTCTCCTTCTCTCCCTTGCGTCTTGTCTAATGCTGATATAACCGCTCTGTTGGGACCGTAAGCTCTTCGTCACTATATGAGCCTTCCAAAAGAAACCTGATCTGCCTTATGGCCCTTTGTTTAGACCCTCGTTCCCACACTTACCACTGATCATCTGCGCTGTGCTCTGCAGATGTGTTTCTTCCATTTATACAAGACTTAACCAGCAGTACTACTCGCAGAAATACCCTTAACTTTCTTTTCCTAGTGGGAATGGATGTTGAGAAAGACACAGACGATGTAGGCAAGTGTGTGGATTTGTATTTACACAGTTAAACTGGCGGCGCACTTGGCACAGACATACCCAGTGTGAGAGTGATAGGGGTTTCCTCTTTATTTTCTAGACACCATGTGTCTCATGTGGTCGTGTTGGTTTATCTTTCCTGCTGCTTTTGAATGCCATTCTTTCCCACAGGCTGAGATTGGCCTGATATATCTGTCAGAAGCATGTGTTTCTCAAAAAGTTTCTAAAATCACAGCAAAACAGAGGCTTTGTCTGAGATATTGTTAACATCTATAGCACTTGTTAGCAATGCCAGAAAACATTTCTAAACTGGATACAGATCAAGGACTTTGGATTGTTCTAATTTATAGAAATCTACACATAGAAATTAAGTTAGTAGAGAGAAAACTTAAAGGAATTCATGATTATATCTCCCTGTTTATTTCTGCATTGGTTGTGCTTGACAGAAATGGCATTGCGTGGAGGAGATCACAGGAAAGTGGAGGATACAAAAGTGTAAAGGTGGTTTGAAAGAGGGATCCAGGAAGAGGGCCCGCAGCCTGAAGCCCCGCAGCAGTTATGACAACAGAGAGAGGGGCTGTGACTGTGGGGACGCTGTCTTCAAACTCCCCAGGTCGGACCGCCGCTCCCACCGTCAGTTCTCTGCCTCATCAGGCCAGCGTGAGTATACATGAACCTTTTATTTCTTCATCTAATATTAAGTCATTTAAAGTGCTGGAGGATTGGATATACACATGTGTAGGATTATTGTGGTTATTTCAGTTCAACAGTAGAGGATCTGGCATGGGCCAGACTGCTTCAGTCAACATCCAGCTTTTTCTTCATTTACAACATTATTGATGTCAGTCTCTCAATACCAGTTGGAGAAAAAAATGGTCTGCAAAGGCTCAAGGCTTTATTTCCTGTAATGGATTATTTATGCTCTAAAGGGAGACAGATGCAAGGAAAAAGCAAACATCCTGCAGCTAGTCCTGCAATTTGTTTTGTGGATGTTGCCTTGTGTGCTATTGGGATTGTGGTTTCGAATGGTTTGATGCCCTCTAGTGTTGCTTAGAAAAGGTGCAACTGAAGAGTAAACCTTGATCAATCCTTTAAAATGCACTCCCGAAATGTCTCAAAAGTTGGACGTTGGGTTTTTATTCATCAGGAAAACTGAAATAAGGAGTTACTTTCAATATACAGAATAAAGAATTTTATTTTTATTTTTTTAGGTTATCGTCCACGTTTTGTACACACACGGCCGGCCAGGTCCCTGTCTGTGGAGTTTGAAGGTCAGATATATGACATTGACCTTCAAGCAGACGATCAGTCAGCTGTCCGCCGCCGTCAGATCTCAAAACGTCACTACAACCCAGAAGACCCAGAGTTTGATTTGGGGTCAGATGACGGTTCAGAGGAAATGCTGGCGGATGATACCAATGCTGTTGGATACCCAAACTCTTTGAAAGTTACACACAAGTAAGAAGGCAGCTTCCCCGTAAATTTTAAAGAGCATCTCAATAATGACTTCACTTCTCACATGTATATACACTGTATGTCGGTCAAAAGAGCGGTGTATGACAGGTTTGTTTGTATCTGTTTCAGGTGTTTCATCTTGATGAATGACAGTGTCCATTGTGAAAGAGAAATCTACCAGTCCTCCAGAGCATGGAAAGACCATAAGAGCTATGTTGACCATGAGGTGAGTGTAGGATCATAAGTCTGGTATTCACACACACACACACACACACACACACACACTCACACTCTCTCTCTCTCTCTCTCTCTCTCTCTCTCTCTGGGTTACTTGTATTGTCAGTGGTCAAGCATTTGTCATGATAGATGAATTGAAGATAATTGATAGTATTTTGTTGCATATTTAATTCCAGATTGAAGCACTTCAAGACAAAATCAAAAACCTCCGGGAAGTAAGAGGCCATCTGAAGAGGACAAGACCAGACGAGTGCGACTGTGGAAAGAAGAAGTTAGTCATTTACATTTCACCTCAAAAATATGTTTCTCTTTCATGTTATTTCCATTCAGAATGCAAGTTATCCATAACTTGTTTTAGGCCTGATGCAAACCCTATTGGAGACCAAAAAAGTTTTCTGTCTGGTCCTTAGTCTCTTTCTCTGTTTATAAAACCAGCTATTATAGCAAAGGAGACAGAAACAAGGCAGAGAGATTGAAGAGCAGGAATGATCAACTCCATCCATTTAAGTGAGTTTCTCCCCCTTTAATTATGGCTTTGCCCCATTTAGTGTCACCCCTTTCTTTATTAACACTGGACACAACTGGCAACTTATCAAGTGTGAAAATATTATATCTTATGATGATGTTTGACTGTATATTATTGATTATAATGTTGTTCCTGAATATCTGCATGGTCACTGCATGTCAGGCTCACCTTCATTTAGATGACTTTGTAGATCCCAGATGACGAGTCCAGCATGTGTGTACTGTACTTTTGTATGTGTACTGTGATGTGTTGATGTTTGTAGCCCTAAAATACAAATGAGTTTCTAAAGGAAAGCATGTTAACTTGGACCCTGAGTGGAGTTTAAATGACAAAGCAGATGTATCACCAGGGACCTATTTTTTTTGTGTGTGTGTGTGTCTGGAAGTGATTGAGTTGCACGGAAAGATAGAATGACTCAACAGAGGGGAAATCAGTCAATCCCTCAAACACAGCTATCAACTTGCACCAGGAAACATTGGGAACAGATTATGCCAATACAAAGCAGCTGTTTTTTTTGCAGGGTTCAGGCAGGGAGGAAGAGGAGACAGTGGCTAGAATGTCATCCCATAGAAAATTGGACATAGTAAGAGCTTAAACATGAAAGTAAACAGACTGCCATATCCTGGCATTGGCGATGCCTTCTGGTATTCCCCCAGATCTTCCACCGCTGTGGTTCCTGGCATTAGAGAGGGGCAGGGGCTGATGTCATCTTTGCATTTCACTGTTTTGTAATTCTCTCTCGTTTCTGTCCGACAGGGAGGCAGCGCAAGAAATAGACGGGAAGACCCAGTTGTACAACGAGATCCGGAGAAGGAAGAAGGAAAGGAAGGAGAAAAAGCGACAGAGGAAGGGAGACGACTGCAGCCTGCCCGGCCTCACTTGCTTCACACATAACAATGACCACTGGCAGACTGCTCCCCTCTGGTCATGTATGTATATTGACTCCTCACAATGCAGTACAATGGCTTTACCGTTGTTTAATCAAGAAAATCCACTATAAACACATGGTTATTAGGAAAAATGGTGGCATTTGTAATTTACTCACCAAATGTAGGCAGCTTTTTCTTATGTGTACACTTCATACACTATTTCTTCATTGATTCATCTCACACCTCAACCATATGGCCTTTTCTCCTCTAAAATGCAAAAATGAAATATTTGAATGGTCTGTTAGAATATTTGTTAGTAGTCGCAGTAAAATTGACTACAATAAATCTTGATTCCTGTATAGTGGGTGGATTCTGTGCATGCACCAGCTCCAACAACAACACCTACTGGTGCCTGAGAACCATCAACGAGACCCACAACACGCTGTTCTGCGAGTTCTCCACTGGTTTCCTGGAGTACTTTGACCTCAACAGTGACCCTTACCAGGTGTGTGAACATCTGCTTACAGTCATACAGCCATGCTTCCTGTCTGTCTGCTTATTCTCTTTCTCTCCTGAGCAGTTTTCATTGTTCCCTGCATAATAAAATTGTAATTTTTAGGGTTTTTATGGGGGAACAGTGACATACAATTTCATCCTGCCCTTTCCTGGAGACGGAAAACATGCAAATATAACATCCTGACACTAAAACAACACTTTTTGTGTGATTGTTAAATTTCTGTGTTTGTTCTACCTATGCAGCTGACCAACGCAGTGTATGCAGTGGATCGGGAGGTACTAAACTCTCTTCATGCCCATCTTATGGAGATGAGGAGTTGTCAAGGTTACAAGCAGTGTAATCCTCGCCCCAAAGGATTGGACACAGGTAAAAATGCTCACTCTCAGCCTGTTAATTGTTCCTACTTACCTGTTCTAAAATGGTTGAACATATGGACTGTCACACTGGGTTTAGTGGTAGTTGTTATGCCAACAATGACTGAAACAGATTTTACACACCGAAGAATTAGTTAAGAGAACAGATATTCAATTTAAATGAGTTTGCGTTAAAAGAACACTTCAACACACAATGCTGAAATAGTAATATGAGCGATCTTATATATATATATATAATTATTTTTTTTTTCAGTCTAGTCTTCTGCTGTGTTTCCAATCTGTTTCAGTCTCTGTGGTGTGTGTGTTTGCATATATCTGCATGCTGCATGTGTTTGGGGACGATCCACTCAGTAACGTATCCTGTAATTTCAGAAATAGGTCAAGGAATCATCAGAGCCACAGCGTGTCCTTTGTTAATGTGTGTTCAATGTTTTCTTTATAATGATCCATATGCACACACACACTGACCTCTCTTTCTCAGCCCAGAACCTTCCACTCTGCCGTAACATTTTCCCCGTTTACATATACTACTATAGTTCTAATAGTTAGTTCGAATATTATTTTGAAATAGAAATAAGGCCATGTTACAGTTGTATGTCTTGGCATCATCCCCTTTGTGACTCAGAGTGTTAGAGATATTATTTGGAGGATGTTGTCATCACTGCAATTGAGGCTGTCATTTTATTTGAGCCTGTCATGCATCACTGCTATAATCAGCCCCAATGTATTTTTTACTACCACCACATGGTCCAAGCATCCTTCCAGTGCAGACATCCCAGCGACGGAGGTGGTTAATAAGTAATGTCACGATGACCAGAGCCTGTAAGGCCGAGCTGTAGCTTTCGTGTGTGGCACGAACTGGCTGCGTTGTTTATGTCCTGGGGATAAAAACTTAATGTCTGTAATTACGAGCTGGAGAGTGGAGCACTGGAGCGGCCAAGCTGCTCTGAGAAAACCGATTGTGTTTCAGTGCTGGCATGCTGGACTTGTCAAAACCATGCCAACACATGTCACATAGCAGCCTAAAATCTCTTACTTGCACTGGCTGCCCTTGCCCGGCTATGATGCCAGCGCCCGTGAACCAATGAAATTGCTGTTGTGGTTACATCAAGTGATGTTTTTGTTGGAGGAATAGATTATTAAAATTTAAATGCTCTGGTGAAATGGACCTAGCAGTTACTTGCATCTATTAACGGAGTGTGACTTAACCATCATTATCACCTGACTGGATTACCATGTGTATTTTGCTTTTAAAGGGGAAACCCCGTTGAACTCCACATCACACAAACCACTCAATTCTGATCAACCCTCATCTCTCTCTCTCAATACAGCCTAATCGTATGACCTTTTCAGACTTTTCCTCCCTGTTTTCCTTTTCCATTCAAAACCAAATCTCTGTCCTTCTCATTCCTCCCTTCCTCATTCTGATTGTCCAATAATTGCATTTCTCCATAGGGAGTAGCAGCTGTGCATGAAGAACCCTTCAGTGTGAATGATCTATTTATTTCCCTCCCATATCTCCCTGAATCAAAGCATTAACAATCGATTGCTTTTATTTTTCTGATCAGGAGGTAAAGATGGAGGAAGCTATGAGCCACACAGGTATCCACCAATTTTGTTTTCTCTTCAGTGGCTTTTTCTTTAACACCTGCATGGGCCGAAATTGCCTCATTCCCACTAATACATCCATCCATGGAATGCTGGCGCTTAATCTGTGGCTGCATGCTGGGAACACGCTAACAAAATCATAACAGATGTTTTTTTTTCTCATTAAAGCAGTTTTGTTTGTTGTCACTTCTGTGCACATCCTCTGTCAGTACTTTTGTCTGCTGTGAAATGTCAGTCTGCAGCTATTTGAACATATCATCAGCAGTTCAGATATTCTCTTGCGCATATTTTCACCTTTGCTTGAGAGTGCAACATTTTAGAGCAGTTGCCCATGTTAAAATATAGACTCAAAATTGATCCTTTTTAGCTTTTCTTACAATGGTATGGCTACAGAAAAATTAAGAAGTTACACAGGGAGGTGCTGAGTATGTGCTTCTACTTGAGACCCACCCAAGCATCAAGTGCACGTGAATGACAATGCATGATACTGTATCATCCCTCCTCATGCATCACATTCTACACGAAAGCTTAAAGGAGTAGTTTGTCATTTTGGGAAATAAGCTCATTTGCTCCCTTGCTGAATGTCAGAAGAGAAGATCGAAACCACTTACGTCTACGTTAAATATGAAGCTTCAGTCAGCTGTCTTTATGCCAAGCTGAGCAAACTGTCTCCTGGCTGTAGCTTCACACATGAACTTCACTCACTGGTATGAGATTGGTATCAATCCTTTCATCTCACTCTTGGAAAGAAAGCAGTTGAACTTCCCAGATTTCCCCAAAATGACAAACTATTCCTTTAACATCACCCTCCATGCCATGTCAGCCATGTCCACACTATAACACAGTAGTGTTCCAGTCTAACAGGACGTTCAGATACCTCTCATATTTGCTCATGGCCCTTAACTTGTGGTAGAGTGGACACTTGAGTTGCTGTGACCTCTCTGTCCCCCCCCCCTCCACTGACCTCTGACCTTTTGACCCCTGTTTCTGGCACCTGCTTACCAGGCAACAGCAGCATCGAAAGTGGTCAAAGAGGAGACCGAGCCTCTCCTTCCTGTGAGTCCCTAAGCTTATGTCAAACCATCTCCATTCTCTAGCTGCATTAGTTTACAACAACGCTGATCTCACAGAGAAAAGCCAGCCTACACTGGCACCGATACTTCCTTTCCTCAGTTTTCTCTTGCAGACATCAAACTGAGCCCAACTCTAATTTAGCCTTTTGCTGCAATTTTCTCTTATTTGCCTCTCTTCTGATAGCAATTTGAATTCCTTTATTTTTCCGGGGATACACCATTCAGCAGCAAGCTCATTATCTTTTCTTTTTTTTCCTGAGCATCTTCTTGTTTTCTATGTTTTTCCTCTGTTGTTAAGTTATTTTGTTGCAGGTTGCCTGACTTTGCATTTCAACCCAGTCCAGGCCTATCATTGACTCTGCCATTACATTTTTCTTGTGAAGCTCAGTATTTTCTGTCTGTTCTAGCTTATTATGATGTGTCGTTACATACTTTTTCTTATCAGTCTGTCTTTTTAATGTGAATTTCTATGGCAGCATGTTTTTGCACTACTCATGGCTTGAGCTTAGTCTGGGTGCTGTGTTTATCTAGTTTATCTAATGCTGCTTTCAAGTGTGTTTGTTAGTGTGTTTGTGTTTGTGTGTGTGTGTGTGTGTGTTGCCTGGGGCCTCAAACCCCTTGGAGCTGGCTGCTTTAGTGAGAGCTGGAGGCAGGGGCTGGCTGCATGGTGTCATGAGTTCACTTGTTCACTGTTATTTCTACTCCAGATCCTCACAGTCGTCTGTTTCCTTTCTTTTTGGCAGCACACAGCCAATATGGGACGGACGACAGGGTTAAGCTTCCCAACCTGACGGACGAGGAGGTGAACTGGCAGGGACTGGAGGATTTGTATAGCATAAACGAAAGCCTTTATGAATGTAGGCCCGACTACAGCCCCAGCCCAGACGACTGGGCCAACTTCCAGAAGGATGTAGATAATATGTTTGCACTGCGACACGTTTTTAACAAATTCAACCGAACCCATGAGCTTGACGACTCCACCCTGCCAGAGCTGGGCTCCGGGGCCGGGGGCGGAGGCCTTGAAGAGGGCAGCGGAGAAGAGATGGCCTCGGCCGGCGACGTCTGGCCGAGCGTGGCCGCAGAGGCTCGCCTCACCACCCCCGCCCCCAGCAAAACGCCATTAGCACCACCCACACCCAGGCCCACACAGGAAAGGAAACTGGAATCTGTTGTCAACGACCTTCCCGAGAGGCTTATGAGCAGACCCGGGGTGTCGGTTATGTCCGCGTCACCGATGACGGTATCATCATCATCATCATCATCATCATCAGGTCCAAGAAGTGACAGGGTTAACTTCCAGCGAGAGGTATGGGCGCAGCAGCTGGAGGAGATGGAAGGAGAGATGTTTAGCGGGAACGGACTGACGGAGCTGGAGACGCGGCACGACAACCTGCTGCGTACCCACCACAGCCTGCGGGCCCCGCCGGAGCCCGGCCTGGGCCACGGAGAGGAAACCGGCCCTCGGGGTCTTGGCCCGGACCTCGAGGAAGAGGAGGACATATTCCAGGCCCAAGGCTACCTCCCTTTCTCCCCACAGACAGCGAGGCCCAAGGTGCAGGCCAGCACCACCGGGGCCCCCCCCACCACACAGACTAGCACCCCGCAGAGTGTCGGGTTGGTACTACAGGCGCTGCCTCTCACCTTGGACTACGAGGGCAGCGGCTCCCCGCCTCAACCCTCCAATCAGACCCTCTGAGGCTGACGAATGCGCTGGCCCGCCAGCCAATGGGCTGCTGGTCGCCATAGAGACACAGAGACACAGTGATTGGGAGATGAGCTTGCCAAGAGCAATGGCGAGCGATGCCACCTCAGTCAGTCATAGTTGTATAATGAGTATTAAAGTTATTGTTTATTTTTTTACAGGTGCCTACATTTATTAGTAAACAGTGTTATGTTTTTTTTTTTTCAAATATATATTCAGAAAAAAAAAAGCCTTAATGCAGCTAAACTTAACTGTTGGGATTATAAATTATTAATTCCATATGGATAACACCATTTGATGTTTTTAATATGTTTTTATGAAAAACAAGTGTGTGTGTGGTGAAACCATTTCAACATCTGAATGAATAGTTAGCATAAGTCAGCTTTAGGTACTCTCCAGTCTTTAAATAATCGATTGATCATAAACCTGCCCGGTCATCTGAACAGTATCCTCTCACTATATAGATAAGGGCAACATTTGACCCCAAATGCACTTTTGTGAACTTTGTGAACTTTTCTACATTATAACCTTCACTGTTCACTGGATATGACATTTGTGTCCATTGTGAAATCAGAGTTCATGAAATGATTATTTCTACTGACAAACTACTAAAACTGTGGATTGTCACTTTTGATAAAAGCTACAGAATCACCATTAATACACCTGTTTCACAATTTTATAAATAATATTTTAGCATTTGTTTTTACTTCCTTGCCATATAGCTTTAATAGTATCAGGCAGTTTAGACAATCATGGGACGGTTTAACTTAATCTCAATTATCCAGCTGCAGCAAACATCTCGATACTCTAAACTCACTATTTACTGATTAGTTGCACCAGCTCTGCCTTTGCTGAGTAGCACGTTTGTTCACTGTTCACAGCATTTTATTTTTTAACAAAAGTTAAAGTATCCTCACTAATCACAAGCAAGTGCTTACAGTCACTAAGGGTTAGAAAATGTTAACCAACTTTTTTGGGAGGTCACAAATTAATCATGTGGTGTTTGATGTAGTGCTTTGATAATCCAGAGTCTAGTGTTGCACACGGCCAATTCATTTTGAATCTAACAGCAAGTCCTTTAAAACTGGTTATGACAGAACACTGTTACAGCTTTGTCTATGATAGTAAAGCCAGTAATGGTCTAAAGTTAAGTATCCCAGGGCCATAGAGGCCAAAATGTTTAACCTTTCTTCCAGTAGTCATCTATGCTGTTGGTTGTGGTGTTGGTGCTTCCCAAGAATGACTGAGATGTTAAACTGGTTCTGCAAAAACCTGATGCTGTCCTTTTCTTTCTTGATGGTGTGTGTAGAAGTGTTAGAACAAATCTGGTTTCAGGAAAGCCATGAAGCTGTTAAGAAATAAACCCTTTCAATCTTCTGAATGATGTTTCGGCCTGAAGTATTGTCCCACCACATGTCTGTGTTCGTAATACTTCACAATAATTCAAATCAGCCAAGTCGATTTTTTCCGTTTTTAATGACAAATATCAAGTATCCAAGGCATTTGTAAACCAAGTGTTCACAAACATCAATTAGATTTCTTCTCCTGAGGAACAAAAGCGATAAGAGCTCGACTTTCACAATACAGCTTCTGTTCTGTCCAGGAAATTCACTTTCAGTTCAAATACTGATGAAAGGAAAATGTGTTAAAGCAAATCTACAGTCAACCGTAAGTCGTCTGTCAGCAGGTGTACAGTAGAGTAAAGGCAGACATCCCTGCTTTTACTGTGAAATGATCGGTGTGCCATCACTGAATGATTCTCTACTCTTCCCTGTAAAGAGTGCACCGTTTGGCTTTTACACACAAAACCATCTTTTATACACAAAACCACCTCACAGAATCCACAAAATACATAGTTGTTAAATCACTGTAAAGCATGGCCTTGAGCTTATTGCTTTTGTAAGATAATAACTATTTATTTGGATTAAAAAGTACACATATTCCTGAAACCAGGCAATATCAAATATAACTTCTGCCTTGCAATGGGGTCAATAAATAAAAACTTAAGAGTTTACAAAGTTCGGTAAGTATAAGGACTTAACATTTTAATTTGGTATTTTATCAGGACAGAATTTCATAAGTAATATTTAATGGTGAGATGACTCAGCGAGGATCACGTTTGGCTCTCCATTAGCAGGGGTTGGGATCAATCATCCTACACTGGCATTCCTCTTTTGAGTCTGTGATACATACGGAGCACTAGAGGAAGGGTAGAGAATCATTACAGATGGAGAGAAGGAGCATCCTGGGTAGCATAACTTCAGCATTTAAATCAACTCCATAGTGTAGTCTTTGACAGAAAAAAAATACCTTGCTATAACCCAACTCCCTCCCCGCATGACGTAAAGCGAACTCAACCCTTCCCATGTGAATAATACTGTTCAGGCACCGCGAGACAAATCCACTGTTTAGTTTTTTTTTTTCTTTTTTCGTAGCTTAAATCTTATTTTTTTTCTTTTTAACTACAATGTCATGGGTTAGTTCATAAATATGCTTCTAACTATTTGTGAGCTCTATAATATGTTTAATTTGCTCTGTCAATATTTACACGATCACTTATGAATATGTAATTTGAGGTACTAAGTCACGATAATACTAAAATTAGTCACTGCCATTAACTTGATAATCTTCAGATGGCAGAATACCATGAATCTTGGCCAAAAATGTTAACTTTTAAAATATATTCACTGCATCAGATTCTCCATTCCTTTTAAACTTTTAATAACTAAAATGAAGTCGAACTAATCAGAATATAAAATACAATAACTTTATTAGACTTATCTTATATCCTCCCTCAGAAAAAGGAAAAATATTTATGAAAAATTTGGTTTTCAGAACATATGCCACAGACTTTACTCTTTGTATGCACCTAATATCGAACAAAACTTTTTTTTGAACACGAAAAGATCTTATTCAAAGGAAGGAAAATAACACGAACCCAAAGTAAAAGAACATTAGACAATTCTATTAAAATATGGCATATGCTGACAGTTAACGCGCATGCAGACAGCTTCAACATGCCTCTGTTCAGACGCATTAATCAGATTTGTGCCATTACACTGAGCGCTGCGTGGATTTCACTACTGAACTAGCAGACAGAATTAAAAAAAAAAAATCAACTGACCTGCAGCTTATATGTCAAAGACAGCAGTTCATCTTTTGCTCAGGTATATCTTCAGTGCAGTGATTATGTTTAATAATTACCCTTTTAACCAAGAATTTCATAGTACAGTAGGTCTGACGAACGGCAACATTCACTGGCCTTCACACAATCATCTCTCTGTCCACTAGAGGGCCCCAAACACCCAGGAACTGATAATCAACGTCAGATTACTCTTGCTGATAAAAGGAGGTTCACTGTTTCACATGCTTGCCGCACCATTTTTTTTTTTTTAAAGCCTAGACTACTAAATAACTACTATGTACATCAGATGACCATTAGAAATGGAGAAGCCATTACAATACAAAGCTCAAATGATGCATCCCTTCAGTTGTTGTTGATTGTTGCAATAGATTAGATACAAATCATTTTACTTTGAAGAACTCGTATTTAAAAATGGGTCAAATTTGTTAAGAAAACAGCAGTTTCGCCACATTTTCTTTTTTGCATTCCAGTTTCAAGTACAATCACATCTAGAAATACAGTAGCTTCAGCACATGGTCAGAGATGAGATACCTTTCTTGTTCCTTTCTCCTGTTTTCCATTTGGCTAATTATTACACACTGTAATAATAAAGTGATGTGATGTGTAATGAAAGAGAGATTTCTTGCTTACTGACGAGACTTGACTTTTCATAGATGTCATTAAACACTGGACCATCGGTGACTGGGGCTTTGAGCTACGCGGTTACCTTGCCAAGACGAGGAGCGTCGTCCACCGGTCGCAAATGACTCGAGCTCAAACCCGAAAGCTGAGGCCAACAAAGCAGAACGTCGTCGCTCGGCCGAGAGGACAGTGACTGGCTATTCGGTATTTAGCGTTTACCCTAGGAGCCAGCTTCGTGTACTGGACTGGCCGAGACAGCCTGAGAGGCACTGTTACGGAAAAGGAAGAAATAAAAAGAGGTGAAACAACAAAACAACATGTTAACCAGACAAGAGAACAGGTGAGAATGGCTCAAATACGAGAGAGATTTGCTGATATGTTCACAGCTAGAACTGTACGGGAAAAATGGGATTAGGAATGAGCCGACGACAACATGGCGGTGTGTGTGACTTGAGCAGAGAAGAAGAGGTACCGAAGTAGTATACAGAGGGAGCTGTACATAGGATCTTGCATAGTACAGGTTTGTCAGTTGTGCTTTAGATGCTGTGTTGATGATCTGTCTGTACAGAGATTTTAATGCCCTGCCCTATAACAGTAGCACCGTGTGATGTCTTTACATCGTCCGAAACCTTCGAGTGGAGAGGCCTGACCTTCGGCGTGGACGCTGTGTGTGGCTGCAGCTGATGATATGCCCGGAGTAAAAGAACATCCCGTCAGTCTCCTGTTACTGTTGTAACTTGTTATCATGAGCAACAATGAGCAGCCCTTCGAGGATGGTGGTGGTAGGGGGGGGGGGGGAGGCGCGCCTGTGTCTCTGCCTGTCAGTCCCTACGGCGGCAGCGGCGGGGCCCCGCCTGGTGTCTGGTCGGTGTACGGCGGACACTGTGTGGTGCGCAAAAACACAAAAACAGGAAGGCACATGTCAGGAGGAACCTCCGGAGGGAGGCCTGGTGTGCTCTCAGACATGGGCGGAGCCTCTGGGATGATGCGGCAACAGGATGGGCGGGGTTATTGCTTTGAGGCCGTTGCCGGGGCAGCTGAGGCTGCTGTGGCCGCGGTCGAGCGGCCGGGCGGCGGGCGGGTCGTGGCGGGGCGGGATGAAGACGGGGCAGGAGCGGGTGCGCGCGTGGCTCTTCTGGCCGCCGGCGTGGCAGATGAGCTCGCTGACGGTGCCCAGCGGAGGCAGGCGCTGGCGCCAGCGCTCGGCCCGGTCCTCCTTGTGCTTGATCGAGTACCAGGTGAGGAAGATGAAGATGAAGCCGACGAACTTGAGGCTGGCGGCCAGGCCGAAGTAGACGAAGCGGAAGGAGGTGACATCGTACTCCCAGCAGGAGCCGTGCACGCCGCAGTCCTGCTGCCACAGCATGCAGGTGGTGTCGATCACAGCACCGAAGTAGATGGGCGTGGGGATGTAGGCTGAGGGAGAGGAGACAGGTTGTGATTGATAACTTCAAATCTGGTAAACAAAACCCTTCGCTGTGGCCAAAATTCAAACTACATACTCATTCTCAGCCAGTTTGGTCTATTTAGTGTGTTCACACTGTAAAAGTGACAAACTCAAACGCCCTGAAAACCAACTGATTTTCTCTACGAAGGATGGGGTCCTTCATTTACACGCTGTTGTCCAGCTTACAGTTTTCATTATTTCAAATGAATGACTCATTTTTAAGTGGGAAAAGCTTGGTTGGAAAAAGTTTAGCAACGTTTGTAAGGCTTCTTCTATATAGATATTATTATCTTATTTAGTCACCTGTAAGGCTTAAATCTTAAGTGATCTTAAATCTTGATTTTTGGGGGTGCTGTTGGTGTAGACTACACTATTGCATGACATTTTTCAAAGCTTGTGAAGTTTACAGATTGATCAGTTCCTGTTAGGACACAGTAAAGAACATTCATTTCATGTCATGGAATTGGGATATAGCACTTGAATGTACATTGACTGTATTATAAGCGCCATCATTCTACCACTTGGTGGCACCATTTCATGCAGATCAGAGGCAGATCTTATCCCCTAATTCATGTAAATGGAAGTAGACATAATATTATAAAAACACCTTTCAAAATTATGAATCCAATAACACCATTTACTACAGCCTCAAAAATGGAATGACTTTAGTGTTGAATCACCTCTGACACAGTGGCTACATAACCCCCCCCCACACACACACACACACACACACACACACACACACACACACACACACACACACACACACACACACACACACACACCACATCTTGAGATGGTTTAAGGAGAGCGATGTGGCAGCTTTATGTTCACACAGCCATACCAAGCAGGTCAGAGGCATGTTCAGGCAATGCTTACTAACCCAGAGGGGTTTTCTACACTTATCGGCACAAAGGTTCACAGAGGTCCACTACAGTACTGCATCCCTGCTCTCTTTAAAATTGTGGGTGTTAGCAAGGACAAGAGAGAGAATTAGAGCTGAAGTGTATTACAGACCAGCTGGAAAAACCGTAAGAATTAGAAGAGATATGTGAGTGGCTGCACTTTGCTCTGGTGACCATTTACTGTCCCATTATTGACAAGTTATTACTTTCACTAAATTACACCCTTTGTGCTTTGTGAAAATCTTTCAACCTTTAACATTTACTTTAACATTAGTATAGTGTTTTAATATGTTTAGCATTCATCATAGGGCAAATATTCAGGAACTTACCAAGAGTTCGGAGCAAGACAAACT
Source organism: Lateolabrax maculatus (assembly GCA_031216445.1). NCBI lineage: Eukaryota > Metazoa > Chordata > Actinopteri > Acropomatiformes > Lateolabracidae > Lateolabrax > Lateolabrax maculatus. The sequence goes on from CM062210.1 coordinate 10,368,901, forward strand.
GCATGCCAAGAGCAAAAGGCCTCTCCTGTTCGTCAACAGACCTGAGGAAGGAGGAAGAGGATGTAAATGATACAGATATTCACTGCATTGCATCCAAATAATGCAGAAAGAGAGCTGGGAAGGAGAAATTAAGCTCTGACTGCGACTGGCAGGTGTGCTCCCTTACCTGAGTGTGACGATAATGGCGGAGGGCTGGGCACAGGCGGTGATGAGGGTGACGATGAAGAGGAAGATGAGGAAAGGGATGAGAGTGTTGCAGGTGCGGTCGCACTTCCCCGACACAGCGTAGCCATTCTCGTTCAGGTAGGTTTTAACAATGACCAGCTGGAGCTGGTTGACCTGGCCGCCGGAGGACGGAGTGATGACCTGCCTGCTTTGCACGCAGCCGCAGTCGGTATAGTTCCTAATCTGTAGTCAAAAACAAATTCAGTAAGTCATGCTATCCATTCAGGGGGTTCAGACTATTTATACTGGAGCTCCATTGAAATATCAAAACTTCAGACACACACACACAGACTGGGTGGCACCGGCAATGTGAATTAGTGATCTGTAGAAACAATGTGGACATTTCCTTTCCTCGTGTTGTTATAATTTCCTATCTGACATTGTTGTGGAGTCTGACACTTCCTGTTCTTTCGGCGCTACGGGAGGAGAATGTCAAAGAAAGTCTTTGTGTATCCATTATGATTAATGCGTCCTGTAGCAAAATTCTCTGAAATCATTTCAAATCAATCTTTTTTTTTTTTTACTCTACTTGATGTATAAATGGCTACATAGCAATTATTTCTCAGACAGGAAAACAATGAAGCTACAAGCGCAGCGAGTACATGATTGTGTGTGTGTGTGTGTGTGTGTGTGTGTGTGTGTGTGTGTGTGTGTGTGTGCGTGTGCGCGTTCTCACCCCGGTGCTGTCATTGCCCACTGTGCTGCATCCAGCCAGACAGGGGTTGAAATAGGTAATGCCGTCAGAGCCGCAGACCGGAGCGTACTCGTGGATCCTGCAGCCACAGTTCACGTTACAACTGCCCGTCAAGTTCCTGTGGGTCATCGTCAGGGTTGGCCTGCCCCGACGGACACAGAAAACAAGGTTAAGAAGATGAAGGGAACCCATCGTATCCATTTACTAGATCGAACTACGACAAAACTGAACCTTTAAGCATGGCTTCTCGGTTACATGTAGTCTTTTGTTTAAAGAATATACTGTATAGGCTTTAGGTTTTCATTTCAGTGCAGGGGCTACACGCATCTTTGAAACTCTTGTTTTTCCTAGCCTTTCGAAACCTGGATAATATTAAAATGCATTAACAAGGTTGTTTTTCTTTTCACACTTATTTACTCTGTCAGCAAGGCCAAGAGGCAGGGGGTTTGGCCATTCAACTAGCTGTAGGAGCATTTATTACTTTCCTACACATGAATTCCTCCGGGTTGGTCTTGGTGCAACCTCTTTTACAAGTGTGGACCTGCTGGGATACATAATTTAGCTCCAGAAAAACTGAAAACAAATGTATGGTGCCATGTCGCATTTTACACCACATTTCCCCTCTTTGCTTCCTGCTGCAAAGAGGATAATACTTATTTTTCCTCACTCACCTTCCCTGCATGGTATCAATAAAGTTTTGTTGCAGCAGGATAAAAGAGCCAAACAGCCATTAAAATTATATTAATATTGTATATTAGCCAACCCAAAAATATTTTGTTTAGTGCAGTAATACACTCAACAGCATCACTCACATAAAGCTGAAAGACTGCAAATCTTTGCGACAATGTGTACAGTAGTCTCTGTCACATTATTAATCTGCTGCACATAATCCTTTTAATTAGCTTTACTGTAGCCCTCCACCAGCCTGTGTGATGTGTGATGATAGAAGAATGGACACAAGGGGGTTTGAGGAAGTGACACCTCCAGTGACTCGACAGGCAGTGTGGGAACAATCGCTCTAAGCCAAACAGGACTTTGGCTTCGTTTAAACCAGGAGCAGTGAAGCGAGTCCCGGGTTTTCTCTGGGAAGCTTTGCGCCGAGCCCTGCGGAACAGCCGGGGACAAGCCCTAACAACACAGCAGCCTCAGAGTGACGCTTGCGCACACACATATGCAAAATCAACACTCACAGGACATCTCTTTCTGGAAGTTTGTATTTCGATAATGAAACAACCAAATTAAAACCTGCCAAACGCAGGAAAAAACATAAAGTGATACTCAACAACATTTTTATATTGGTTGTCAAAGGGGAAGCCCATTTGGGCCTGCCCTGACATAACAGTGTCACATTCCAGACACTGTGTGTGAGGGGGGATTTTGTGTGTATTTGCATGCATGTAAAAAGGCATCAGCCCTGCTGGACTCACTGCACATGTCCCTTTTTCACCAGACTAAACCCTGGCCTTCGCTGAACCCTCCAGATGTTGTGTCACTGTGTTCAGGCTGCACTGCATCAAAACCCAAACTGAGAGCCAAGAGAGCGAGTGGCTTAGTGTGGTTTAGCACTGCAGACACTGAGCAGGGAGAATGATGGCGAAACAAAGAGTCTTATTTTGTACCAGAGGAAACTGTTATTTACATAATCAATGTATAACCTAGATGTGTTTATTTCAAATACGGTACATATATTGCTTGCATTATTTGTGTGTTAATTTTAATCATAGAAAAACATGAAGCACTGATGATCAGAAAGTAAGCATTTTCAAGCAAACGTACATAAGATCATCCTGACCTGTGCATTCCAGAGCGTATGTGTAACTAGGCTTGTTATTGAAGGAGTTTCAGAGAGTCCCTGTAGGACAGGGTGCATGGCATCGCTGTACTAGGAACAGTTTTTCTTATTTTAGTTTCCTTGTGTAAGAGCGCATTCACATGGGTGTATGTGTAATGGCATACGATCCCATCTTTAATCCATAACCAATCAGAGACTCTCTGTGATTTCCATGTTTTGATTTTAGACCAATCAGGAATATCCCAATCCATCAGGGGGAGCGTAGCATGAAAGGTTTAAAAATTGTTGCTGGGAGGAATGTTGTTGTCTTGCATTCTGAATCTACTGTGTACTAAAAGAGAGTAGAGAGTTTAGTTTTTTTTGTATCTGGTTCCCATGGACCTGATAGTGGGTATTTATTTTAAGTTATTGAAGGTTGAACAAGAAGAAGAAAAATCAACGACAAAAAAAAAACAAAGGTGTGCTTTGCAGATTCTGATTAAGGGACAGCTTTATTTTGAAGTCAAAGACCACTAGACAACGGCTTGTAATTAAGCATACAGGCTGAACTCATAATTATGCAACATTTTTGCAGATATTCAAAAACATTACAGAACTCGATGTGCCTCTTGGCACTGGGAAAAGGTTGTGAACCTTTGGTGTTTGTCATATCCTTTTTGTCAAACAAACAGTCTCCAGCCTGTCACCTACGTCTAGACTAGTGTGTAAGTATAACAAGCGACACAAAGGGTGGGCTTGGGTTGAACATTCCTCATGTGGCTGCTACCAGTGACTAGTGACCAGTGCTGTTCATAATGAGGAGCCCGACCGGCTCACACGTCTTGTTGAACCCACCGTAAACACAGGCTTAAACAAAGGCTACAGTTATTAATGGGTCAGCTATGGGGCTTTAAAGGGCACGCTCACTATTTGGCAAATAATCACTTTGATTAACATAGTTGTGTGAAGAGTAAACTTCACAGAGGTTTAGCAGTTTCACCTTTGTGGGTTCAGTGTTTAGTGAACTTCTAAGATGATGCAGTTGCCTGGCCCATGCAGCCTACAAAGGCAACCAGGTCCATTATCAAAGTATTCTTTTATATATTGGATACGTATGACTATACGCTCCCAGAATTAACTTTTGAATTTTTAATTGTTAAGTTGAAAATTTTGATTTTTGGCACATGTAAGACAGTTGGTACCATACAGTACGATGAGTACAGTAGATGTGTAATGTGTTTGCAGTGCATCATCCAAGGTCATTCCGTGCACGGTGCATCTATGCGTCTGTCTGCATGAGTGTGTTCATAACTGTGTGTGCCAACAGACGTCCGCTCTGTATTTCTGTCCGCAGGGCCTGACACATCAGATGACTGTTTGTCAACTGTGCAGCCTGGCTGCTGATGTGCTGTCGAGCTTCAGAAATAGAGGTGGCAGAGTGATTCACCGGAGCCACGAGCCAGTGTTGCTAATTAATCATTCTCACTTTAACACAACGCCACAACACATGAAGATGATGGGAGCGGTGACAGCATCCCAGTCCCACAACCTCCTCCAGTATGTGTGTATTTCAGATATAACGTCATATGCAAAGTAATGTTTTTTTTTTTTTTTTTTTAAATGAGCAGTTTAGAAATAAATGTATACCTGGCTCCCAAGTACCTTATACTTAAAATGATTCATATAGTTTTAGTCATGGAAAATTTGCATGTGCTCACACAGGATCTTCTGCATCATAATACTGAAAGCTATCTGTCACATGTCCTCTGCTGTTGCCCCAAAAGGAAAAGCTTGCAGCATGTTTTTGACCTTGGCTCTTTGCGTTTCATCTGTAATTGTCTGTTTATTGGTACATTTGTCCTTACCCAGTGGTGTAGGGTATGTTGATGCCTCCTAAATTGATGCTCTCGCAGCCCACTATGAAGAGTGTGGAGAAGCAGAGCAGGGACACCCCGCTGCAGATCATGGCCAGCTTGGCCGACTCTCTGGCGCCGAGCTTCAGCTTCTTGATGATGTAGCCCCCCAGCACGATGCCGACCCCGGCACTGGGCACGATGATCACACCTGTGGGTGAGATCAAAGAGAAGAAGAAACAGGTGAGATGGAGGCGGAACTTCAGAAGTGTTGCAAACAGCACAGAAATAGAGCAGTTCATTTGTGTTAAAAAATGTTAACACTGAATTAATTACTGTAAACCATGACTGACTATGTGCGATAAGTGTCTGATCTACAGTATTTCAATCAGGAACACTAAAATGAACAACATGTGTCACACGGATGTATGCATGATGTCTTGTTGGACCCGGCTGCTTGAAAAAGAGACATCAACGCCGATGCGAATTCCCTTGTTAAAGCGAGAATGAATAACTTCAAAGAGAAAAGAGAAAAAACTAAACAGAAAGGGCTTTGCTGAATCAATGTGAGCAGACTAACTACAGGCTACCAGTGAGTCATTTCAGACTGAGCACGTGCTCTCAGTCCACTAGAGCTAGTCTAATTGACAGCACGAAGAAAGGCAAAGCTGGCTGTTGTCAGGATGGACCGGGTGGTAAGTGTCATCTTGCCGGAGTTAAGGCCCGGGGAGGCTGCACATGGCAGCCCTCGAGCCCAGCCACGGGCGTACACGGCCGGGTAACGAGCACGAGGGGTCAGTCAGCGGGGGAGGAGGGTCCTCAGAGATAGGGGATTAACAGAGAAGTACACAGAAAATGTCATCTGGCTTCTCCCTCGCTGTATTTATGCGCGTGTGTTTGTGTGTTGGAAAGACGGAGAGAGGGCAAGAGACAGATAGAGAAAGTGCCTCTTTGAGCACGCTTAGGGAGAGCTAGGCAACAGGCAGCTGTAGAATAGTATCCTGTAAGTGCATGTTTCTGTGCTAAAACCTTGTGCTTTCTGCAGGATTAAACATGTACCATGTTAAACCAGATATCATATCAGTGACACACACATTAATGATTTACACATACTTTATCTGGATTAACAGATGCTGTCATGAATGTGTGATTTTTCGTAGTTATTTGATAAATGTGTGCATGTATGCATGTCAGTGCTAATTTATTATAGAGCTCCTACGTCAAAGAAGCTGTGGCACTCCTGACAAACGTTTGTGCAGCTTACAATTGTCAACTGCAGCTTGTGGCGCAGAGACAGAAGGAAAAAAAAAAGCCTTGGACACACAGAAGAAATGAGAGAAAAATAATAAGAGTGAAAGTGCATATTTGAAAAGCAACAGTGGCTGAGATTAAGGGAGCCACCACTGAAAAAAAAGAGAAAAAGTCACAGAAACAAGCAGAGAGTGGTAACAGCAGCATGGGGGAAACTGCAGCTGAGGGAGGGAGGCGTGTGATATGTTACAGAGCTATTTCTGTAGCAACATCTAATGAGCATGTAGAAGTGGTAATTTCGTGACTTTGATTTATTTTATTTTGATGTCTTTGGTTTCGACATTGCTGTGTTGTTTTTATTTTTCACTGCCTACAGATCGCTTGACAGTCAGTAAGACAAAGCTATGACGTCATTTTCTTTATATACCCTTCTTTTGACTTGTCATTCTTTTTCTATTTATTTCTAGCAAGCCACTGTTGATGCTGCTGGACACATGAAATGTTTGGAATTGACCTTTTGGAATTGGTGCTGGGTAAGTACGGAACAGTGGGTTTTATAAGAGATTCTTTAGCTGAAAACTAAGTTGATGAGAATGGAGAACCTGAACCAAAACAGTAAAGGGTAAGGATTACGGTTAGGCCTTAAAACCAAAACAATGAGCTGAAAGACGCTGTAAAGCTCTGTAGAGTTGAGGGGAACTGCAGAGTTTTGGTGATAATTCTCTGAGTGATCATCACTACAAGTCACCCCTTTTACTTTACATGTAGTCATTTGACCCCTTGTTAATATAAGAATATTCACTATAGCAGCTTTAAGTTCAAGTTTAAATAATCTTATCAAATTTTTAGCCAAGCTGCTGCTACCTGCAAAAATAATGGCATTCCCTTTAGCTTCAACTCTACTTTGTGTTTGGTGCAAAATACACAATGTACACATGCAGGTAACTGCAGGTAGTCATTTAGCGGAATAGAAAATATGTTTTATTAATAAGTCCATTTTTGTATGTCTGAATATCAGTTTTGTTCTTAAATATAAACTCATGTTGCTTAAAATAGTTGAAAACTAATCCTAATTGGATTACATTTGAAAAAATGGTCTCCAACTAAAACCAAATCAAAGCCCAACTCCATTTGTACTACTGGATGATATCAAAACATCACAAACAATTCATTTAAACTTGCAAAACTATTGGTCTGGTCTTCCAGTCGTTCTTAAAACAAAATCCCTCACAATCATTAGGGAAATGTCACAGTTGGTCAAGTCCATCCGACTGCATCCAGGAAGCACTGTGCTCCCCATCAACAGGAGTAACCTCTCCTCCTTTTGCTCCTCTCCAACCATCATCACATCCCAGCAGCTTGGCATCGTTTGAGTAGCCATGGCAACCGCATCACCCGTTTGCACTTACCCCTTGTATCCTGGCAACAGGCAGATGAGATGAGGAAACGGTATTGTGTTTGTGTGTGTGTATGTGTGTGTGTATGTGTTTCTAGAGATGACCATATGTCAACCAGCAGAATACTTGGCCACACATCAATACACACACACACACACACACACCTTTTTGTTTTCACAGGCATAGTTGAGTTTTCAATCACTCCTTGCTTTAATAATCCTGATACCAGATCAGTTGTGTATTAGTGCCACTGCCTCAGACACGACTGAAGGACTAGACTGGTTCTTATACACTCTACATATATGGTGCACAATTTACAGGCAGAGCAGAGGGTTGTGCGTCTGAGTGTGTGTGTGTGTGCGCGTGACAGCGCTATGATGAATGTGTCTCCCCCAGTCAACAGAGACTTGTGTGTTACAGTCAGAGGATGTAATGAAGGCTTATCACTGAATGAAAGTCCGCAAGACTCCATGACTCATAGCGCTGCTCTCAGACTGTGAATCACTGTGTGTACGTGGAGAGGTGAGAACAAATGTGAGCTTAAACTGGTACAGACTAATGGGGTATATAATACGTGATGATTTATCATTTACTGTCCTGTCTACACACATAGAATAAACACAAAGACAGCAACACATAATGAAGAATAAACCATTTTATGTGTATTTAGTGCATTTGTGTAAATATTTTATATGCAGTCTCACAATAATAATATATTTGCTTCCTTGGAACCGTTGAATGCGACTCAATAAAGAATGGATATATTATTTTTTTAAACGCTGCAGACTGGGGTAATAAATTCTAATTAACTCTTTGCAGAGGGCAGTTTTACCTCATTGATCTAATAGTTTAGGTTATTTCAGATCTTTTCAGGGACAGTTCAATTAACCTATGAAATGTATTAATGCATTAAAAGCAAATAAACAGACAATTTCTTCTTCTAAAGATGTCCAACATATCCGCATATATTCGCACTTTTCTCCATTTCATATCTTTTGAAATCGATTATCTTTGGGTTTTGGACATTTGGTTAGACAGTACAAGCACTCTGAAGTCATCACCTTTGGCTCTGGGAAACTAATGACTATTTTCTCACATTTTACAAGTTAAAATAATACTAAAAATAATTATTAATGAAATTAGTTACATCCCTAGTTGTTCTGATTTTTCATTTCATTCAACTGAACTCAAGTGAACTCTTTTTACAGGCAGCTATATGGGACCATCATGTTCTACTGCACTGTTTTCAATGGAAAATGTTATTCTACTTTATTGCTCAGAACATAATCTAAAGCATCCCCCATTAGAGGCTCCCACACATCCTCCATGGCGGCCCTCAGGGGACAGTGGCTGCACTGACTCGCAAGACAACTCAAAAATATGTCAGCCTCTACTGTTTGATATGAATGAGTGAATACAAACAGAAAAAAAAAGTGACAGACACACTGTACAAAGACTTACCAGTGTATATGCTGGCGTTGGAGGCGGGGATACCGAACTGTGATTCAATAAACTTGGGAATGAAAGTGATGAAGGCGGTGACGATGGCACACTCTGCCGTGTAGGACAGGCTGACGAACAGGAAGGTCATGTTGCTGAGGATCCTCAGCGCTGCCTTGGGGAGGTCTGGGGAGGGATACAAGACAAGACAGAGCACTTAATTATGGTGGTGCTGTAATTAACACCCGATCAGTCTCTTAATTTGGCTCACACTCCCACACAAACTGAACTCCATGGAACCATCAGAAGAAGAATCATTACTGGAATGGTGTAATTAAGAAAAGACAGAAAAAGCTATATCTGTAACCCAAATAAACCTTATGTAATAACAACCTTAGGTAATAATAGAGTTAACACCACATTTAAATGTCTCTGAAATACATAGATAAATAATGCATTCAACCATGTCTCATTACATCTAGATAAGTATCCTTGTTTTGGCAACACAACAACACATAAACAGACAGATGCTCATTTTAGCCTGAAACTCTATCAAACTTTAAGAAATTCATAAAGCTACCAGAAATGTTTGCTGTACATTGCAAGTACAGGATGTGGATTATGTGCATATTTGCTGCAAGCCCAAAACAAACCAAGCAAATCCAGCCTGAATGCAGACATCCTTTGTTCACCATCACAAGGACAAACATGCCTTTTATGTTTGCTTGAGGGCAGTGTCCATATGATTTGGTTGACATGATGCAGAATGCCCTCTCATCCTGACACTGAAAAGTCATGTGGTCAGACTGTAAGTACACTACTGTTACTAGGCAGAATTAAACAGTCTTAACATCTATACTCCAGTACAAAGCCAATGTGTAAGTGCCTTAAACCAGCATTCTTTGTAATTTCCAGCAGGGGGCCATTACAAAGACTCCAATGGCTCCAAAAAGAAGTCCAATTGTATAGAAGTCTATGAGAAAATGACACTACTTCTCACTTAATTTATAACACGTAAACATTTTCTTACTGAATTTATGGTCTCAATCAAAAGTTTGTCCTTCAGTGTAGCATGTATTTTGTAAATTCTGGTCCCGTTTAGAGTAAAATATACGATAACACAGGGTATGCTTTAGGGGGGTGGCTACCTTGTGATTGACATGTTGCTACCACAGCGACCTTTTAATCAGGACAGAGGTGCGTATCCACGGCACTGCGTACTTTTAAATTGCCATGAACTTGTTTTTGGATGTTGTCCATGTTTTCATCTTTGAACTTTGACCATAGACTGTATAAAAGAAGTGGATGTGGCCTCCGGGTCTGAAAAAGTGAAGCCAATGCAGTGCCTTAAATCCAGGACGGGGCGATACCACTTGCTCCAAAAAACTAAGATGGCGACGGCCAAAATCCCAAACTCAATGCTTCAGAACGATAGTCGATAAACAATGGGTGACATCACGGTGGCTACGTCCCCTTCTTTTGTACAGTCTATGATGAATCCACAAAGATAAAACCCTGATGTCACTTTCTCTCCATCAGAGGAAATCAGAATCGTTGCCAAGTACGTGTATGCAGTGCAGAATAATTTTCCTAACAGGAGCTAATAGGGGTTCAGTTTCTCTCACAAGCACATCAGCTGGCAGATGCTTGGTGTCATGGCAACTGAAACGTGGGCCTCCCAGTTGAACGACTGTCTCCCAAATCATGACACCACCATGCTGTCCATAAACCAGCCCCATAAGGTGCCATAATGGCTATAATTTCCACTAAAAATGCAAAAAATTCCCTTTTATAATTTTTACCCTGTGTCCATGATTAAACCTGAGGAAATGTATGCCATCACTGTACTATACCAGAATACACCATTTGCAAATTAAAGAACCATCAAATCATGTTCCACTCCACTTCAAGCCCCATCCAAACAACCTATTTAACATAGAAACATATCACAACATTGGGAGGAAAACAATTGGGTCAGGAAATTTAAATGCTACTATGATGGTCTACTTGTAAAGTGTCTAGCCTCTTGCATTTGAAAAGTTTGCCTTGAATGTCCTTAAAAGAAACATAAAGCTGGAGAAAACACTGTATTCAGGGTCACTGGATCATAGGAGCTCCTTTATCTCATCAAGACTGAGGCAAATGACTTCAGGAGCAGGTTTGACAGAATGGGGATCTCTGCAATCCATAGGGACCTCAGATTCAAGCTGCTGCTTCTCTACATTAAAAGAGAAAGCTGATGTAGTTGGGCACCTGGTAAGAGTTGTCCTGAAAGTTGTCAAAGAGATTTTCTTTGATTTCTTTCTTTTTTCCTCTTTGCTTTTTTATGCAGTTGAAATCCAAAAGGCCAGAAAAGTTCCCTCCATCAAAAATAATGATCAGTAACTTAATGAAGCGAGGTCACTTATGTGCAAGCAAAGCTTCTCTATTCAAATTAATGTGAACTTTGGGGGCTGATTCCAGTCAGAAAAACTGTGTTGACTACCCTTGATCTTAACTATCTGTGGAATGAGAGATGACAGAGGACGGCAACCAAAGGAAGCATTTATGAGAGCCTTTCAAACTAAAATATCATGTTCAGGTTTTTGGAGTTCAGAATTTTACCTCAGTCTTTGTTCTTTCTGTGCAGTCTTTTTTCTGTCAGTTTCTCAGTAAGTGTGCGTGGGCTGTGGGCCAGATTTGGGAACAAAAGTCAGACTTCAAAACATTTGGCTGGGGACGGCTCGTCTAACTGAGCACAGAACTGACATCTCCAATTTTGTCCTGTGAGTGTTCGTAGTGTTTTAAGCCCTGAGGGCAAATATGACTTTACAGTCATCAGGCTATCATGGGGGCTTTTTCTGTCTCATCGGCTGCACACACAGATGCCAGAAAAGCAGTAAAGTCTGTAAAGTGTATTATTATTGCCTTTAATTGGGGAGGTTATTACGAAGCTGACCAGCCTAACTGGGTGGCACGGTGCCTTGATTTGGGGATAGCCGACTCCGCACTAATTCAACCAATCTTGTAGGTGGGGAAATGAAAGCATCTGTTAGTGTTATTTCAGACCAAAGCTACAAATCGGATAGTGACGCTAATTATTTCATTCCTGGGGAGCTGGGCTGTAATCTTGAGGGGGACAGATGGCGAAGTCCTGTTGACGTCTGCAGCAGCTGCTCCCTCAATCAGACAGACCACTGGCTCGCAATAGTTGCCACACTTGCTTTTTATTTTTGGGAGAATTTCTCTGATGACCCGGTCAAATTGTTTCATCCATCTGCTTTAGCAAAACATTTCTCTTTGAGCAGAAACAGGTGATAACAGCATATTATCAAAGTGGTGTTTCACCCCATGAGGCTAATAAAGTCTAAGCACTGGGTCTGATATAAGGACAAATGCTCAACAACAGTGGTGCACAGAGGTCTCAAAGGACATGTCATTAATTTTAAGACTTAAATTGAAATTTTATAATTCAGTAATCTGACAAATAATCTAATCTGTAATCTAAAATTTTAAATGTGAAAGAAAGTCAGTCCTGTTAATTCTTGTAGTACTGAACAATAAATCGATGGGCTGAAACTTAATTAGCAACTACATAAATAATCAATTACTTGTTTAAGTCATTTATCTGGTTCTAGCTTCTCTAGTAGGAGGATTTGCTGGTTTTCGGTTTTGGATTGTTTATTGGACAAAACAAATAATTTAAAGGATGTCACCTTGTCTTGGACGTACTTGAGCATTTTTATTTTCTATTTTCTAACAAGCAAACTGACTAATTAATACATTATTCAATAATGACAATAATTGTTGGTTGCTGCCCTAAAGTCTACTTACTGTGGTCTGTGTCAAAATTATTCCTTATGTGAGTTTTGTCACCACCTAATAGGAACTTAAGTTTAAACATTGAGTTTGGATGGAACTTACTAGTGAGTCACATTTTATTTTGCGATTTAGCAATCGTTGAAACTACCTTTGTCCTGCTTCAGCGTAAAATATCTATTTTGATTACTGTAACTGTATTTCAAATCCTGTCAGGTAAGCAATCGGCTAATGAAATTATTGCTGTTTCCAAGCATTTCTTAACATTTTTTGGATTTTGCATTTCATGGAGTTTTTGATAGTATAGATGAATAACTGCAGCCACATACTGTATATAACAGTTGAGTTACAACAGTGCATTTTTCAGTGTTTGTTGGTGATCTGAAGGGCAAAAAAATGCTTGGTGAAAACAGCCACTTCAGTGCAGCATATCCTTCACAGAAAGTGCTGAATTTGTGCTATAGACAAACACACACACACCTCAATAGAATGACACACACAGCACTAAAATACATAACAGATGCAAACATTGAAGTGTCTGAATCGGCAAAATTGGCCATAGTTTGCACAACAGCTCAAAACATCCTGCTGGGACAAGTAAAACAGCAGGAGAGCTACCACTGGTCTGAAGAAGCTATAATGCATTCGTGGTTACAGTATGTGTTATCTGCTCTCCAGGACAAAATCCTGTCTGGACTGTTCTGTGGAATGGACATATGCACAAATCTATGAGTATGCAACAATTTAATAACATTAGAATTCACTTTAGTTGTTTTGCATAATAATAAAGAGTGTGAGAGCAAACATGGATGCTACAGTTTTTCTGTGCTGCAGTGTCTGTCTACCCCTGTGTGAGGAAACGTGACTGAGTTCCCCTGAGAGCTCATTTAAGTTAGAGAGAGAGCTGTCTGACTGAGAGGGAAAAAAATCAGACAAGAGGGAACTGGGAAACACTGGAGCAGAATTCATCTTAACCAGGGGGCTCTCCCAGAGAAAACCAGGAGATTCCTGGTATATCTGGCTCAGAGAAGACATAAAAAAATACTCTTACATCAATGCACATAGGTCCACAGGGGTAAGCAGTTTAACAAGCACCATTTCCAATTTTCATAATGTTATATTTTTATTCTAGTTGGGGAATGCATGACAAATGTATTGTCCTTAATTTAAAATCAAGTTTGCTAAACTAAGCACATAATCTTCTACTGACAGCAATAATGTTTGACCTTTAGCCATGTTTACTATTCATTTACTAAAGTCAATAGAACCCAAAGTCCACTAACACTGCCCATGTTTACAGTAAATTACCTGCTTCATTAGTCAACTGTGTGGACAGCCTCCTCCATCACAAATCAATAAAATCTTTAAAGGAGATCTCAATGGAAACATGAAACAATGGTCATTGATTGAATTATGGGCCATTTGTATATCAATAGCTGACAGTTCCTTTATGTAAGGTACTTGGAACACCTAAGGGTCCAGAGGTGGAAAAGAAAGGCTGATATTATCGGTTTCTCACCTTTAATGTCCTTTCCAAAGCCCATGGAAGAGGAGACGTTCTGGCCTTTGCTACTGGACTTTTCCTTCATCACCTCGTCGTCGCTGGACACGTCACCAGGTGAGCCGATCTTTTTCTTCTTCCTCTTTTTGTGGCGTGGAGGCAGCTTTTTGGGGAAGGCAAACATGGGAAAGATGACCAGGAGCATGGCTACGGCGCACAAGAGAAACCCGCTCCACCTGAAAGGAAGAAACCACAGATCGGTTGTAAACGCAACTGAGAACAGATCGATCGTCACACAGGGAACACACGTAAGGGCTCGGGGGCCGTCACACAAATGCACATGCATATTTACCAGTTGCCAACAAAGCGGGGGTCACTCTGGTCGATGTTGACTACAGTTTTGGGGTCGACGTAGAAGCCGATGAGGACGCCTCCCAGCAGGTAGCCAGCTGCAGGTCCCAAGGCTCCCATCACATACATGATGGCTAGAAGAGACACAGATAGAACCAATTTAGAAACTTACATAACATCAAATACTCTTTAAACTGCTTTCCTAACTAGAAATACTATAAATAATTTTGATAAACATGAGGCCTAAATTAACTCTCATTGTTAAAAAAGGAAGACGGCACTTTGTGTTAGAGCTTACAAGTTTTCCCACTCTATTCATTAATGTTCCACTGTTACTGTGACTGTTTAAATCAGACCTGTGTGAGCTGTTCATTACCCCTGATGCATCGTTCACCGTACTCGGAACACCTGCTCTGAGATCAGTGGGAACTCTCCACCAGCCCTGAGGTCATTTCTCGCAGCTTTTGAAGGGTCCGTAACAACCGACCTGAAAGCACCAGAGGTCTCACATTGACCTGAGGGCACGCCTGCAGCTCTCCGACACCAGCAAACCTCGGAGCGAGTGGGGGGCGAAACATTAACCATCGGGGGCTCTCAGGCCGAGGTGAGCCAATCACACTTCGTCACTTTGCCTCAGGAAGGGAAAAACTCATTAAAGTTAGATAACCTCAGCTGGACATGTGGAAAAACCTCCTGTGGACATCCAGCAGAGACGTGAGTCAAAGCCATTTACCAGCTGTAATCAGGGGGCAAACTTTCTATAATTACACCTGGAACATTGCCGCTAGCCGTCAGGATGTGAGAGTGTGCGTGTGTGTGTGATGGATTAGCTCTTTATGATGGTTGTGTGTGTGTGTGTGTGTGTGTGTGTGTGTGTGTGTGTGTGTGTGTGTGTGTGTGTGTGATTATGCATTAAAATGTTCCTCTAAATGACAAAATTCGCACCCACAGGTAGACAGCTAGCAAAATGCCCCTGTTCCTTGATTTCTGTCTCACAAATGGGACTTTCTTAGATGCCGGCACTAAACCTCATGTGCACTGTGTGTGTGCACGTGTCTGTGTTTGGCAGCAGGTGTGCTGTGTGTCCAGACACACACTGTAATCTCCTCTGAGACCAGAGAAACACCTCATCACTGCCAGATTAAATAACATGCATGCATACACAAACGCGCACTTCTTCATCAACAAAGTTTGTTTTTGTCAGAGTGGAAGCTCAAAAACCGTTTAATCTAAGTCTGTTTCGCCAAATGTTTCAGCTGCCCCGCCAACATTTGCATATAGCATTCCTGCATCCCAAGAGGCTTGCATCTTTTACTGCCCTCATAATTTCGTCCCAACACTTTGAGTGCTTTTGGACAGCTTTTCCTCCCTGGGTGTGTTCAACACAGAACAGAAATGCATGTCACTCCCATAGTGTGGTTCCAACAATGTCCCAAAGCCCAAATGCTTATCTGGACTTAATTAAATCATTCCTTAAACAAAACTATTCGGGAAAAAAAAGGAAATAGGGGAAAATATTGCTTTAAGAACAAAGGGCCTTCAACAAATCCTCTTATCAGCCTAAAGCACACACACACACGCTTACACACATGAACACAAAACCCAAGACAACAATGGTCAATTCCCTTGGCTCCAAAGACTCTGCTGATGGTTGTTTTATGCAAGTTTCTGCACACATACAGTATGTGCATGTAATGGATGAGAAAAGGAAGGAAGGAGATATGCAGAGTGTATACATTTAAATATATATATATATATAAAGCCTATACAAGTGCGTTGTGTGTAAGCCTGAATGTCTATGGCAGTTTTATTCCTATAAATCCTAATGAGCAGACATGAATCACTTTTCTCAAAACCTAAAGCAGGTGTCCTTCCCTCTTTCCCTCACATATCATATCATCTTTTTAACTCCTTTCACTGTGCCATTTCTCATATCCTGCTGGCTGGAGAGTCAATTCACCACAGCAGTCAAACCGTTCCACAATGTGACTGGATAAATTACCACACAGAGACAATAAACAATTAATTATAGTTGGCAAGGACGGCAGGAGGTCTTATCTTATTATCTCCATCTTCAAATTAAAAACGTCTCATAAAACCTAAGCAAATTAAACACACTTTTGTGGCAGGCTACATAATAAAATAATTTCCATCAATAAAAGCACAGAACATAGGCTGCTATAACACTGACTAAACCTCGACAATTTAAATACGAGGGTCTAAACAGTTGATACACCCAAGTTTATAGATTCCAGGGGTTTGGGATTCAAATCCCCTGCCTCTTGATTGAGCTTCAGACCAGTCTGACGCTTTAAAATGATGCCACACATGTAAATCTGAACCAATCCTAAATATGATCCTATAGTTATGAGCTGGTTAATAATGGAAATATGAATGGACACCTCCATAGTTTGTGAATCGGTTGTGTGAGTCAGCTCTTGGAGTGCCACATAAAGAAAAGCCTATACATGAATCATTCCCATCACCTCACTTTTCAAACTGCTGACCCTTCGTGTGCCCTAAATATAACACACCATCATTTAAACACACTCTGGCTTCAGCCAGATAGACTGGGTGCATCGAGGCGTTCACTCGTCAGGCAAAGGTTGAGCACCAAGCATGTCCCTTTGGTTGCCCTCCAATCTCCATTCTCCCCTTTCTCGGGCACCCAGGCAGGGACGGCCATATTTTATCCCCCTTGGGTGATTGCACAAGTGCCGGCCTTGCCTCTCCATCCATCACGTTAACAGTGTTTTGCCCGACTGGAGGACATAGTGGGTCATAAACCGTGCCTGACTCGTTGCCCGACCATGCCCGCTTGGCACAGAATATCTAGGGATGAAGGGATTGGAGGGCTGCTGCTGGGCTGAAGGGCAGCCGGGGCAGAGCCATCGGATTGAGGAATATGCTGGCACAGCAGCAGCGCTCCATCACGCACAAACACACACGCTGCGGTGACATATGACAGTGGAGCACAGGGGCTGCATGCCAATGCAGAGCGCATGGCGCGCCACAGGCTCACTTTACTCAATTACACAATAGACCTTAACCAGCAGCATGTGAAGGACAGTGCATTACAGGCTTCATATTGCTTTCTACACGTGTGGAGGTAATGGATTAGGAGCTCTCCATTGCAGTTATTGGCTTTTCACTCTTATGTTATACAAAGTCAGCATCTAAACCATCTGCATGACCATCCAGCCTGACTTTCAATATGTTTGGTAATTTTGCGCTGACTTTGTTATATGCATTAGACATGCATGAAAAGATATAAATTGATGAAGTCACAGAGCATGCAAGTTAACATATTAGAAGCAGAATCCAATTTCAGCAACAAGATATTAATAAGGTTTGAGAAAATGTTTATTGCACAGGCCAAATACACACACACGAGCATTGAAAAGAACTCAAGAAGCACCAAAGCATTACTTACAACTCAACTTTAGTGTCAACCGAGGTCAGTCCCTCCCTACTTAAATACACACTTAAATAAAAACGTGAACGCTTACGTTCATGCACATGGACACGTGACAGGGGAGGTGCAAGGGCATCAAGGGTAACGGTGAAGGATGGATTAGGTTACAGAGTTTTATAGTGCATCATTGACCCCAATTTAGTATTTCAGCGCCAGTGTTTGTGATGGATGGACAGAAAGGTGTCAGGCGGAGGAAGAAGAGATTTAGTTGACAATAATCTGGAAAAAGAAAGGCAATATAGCGGGATATAGGAGGAAATAAAAACTGATAAACTGAGTAAAGTGGCAGGGAGAGAAAGTGGAGACAAAGTAAAACAGATGACGTAGGAAGAAACAGAATAACATCTGAGGGGGGAGTGAGAGTGAGAAGTAATGGAACATAAAGAAACAGAGGGAGAGGAAAGGAGAGGAGCTGGGCGGCAATCTGTGGTGACTGATCCTGCTGTGTAACAGAGTGATAAAGCTTGCTCAGCAACATCCCTCTCACATCTAACCTTCAGGGACCAGCACTGCTCTGTTGTCTCCAGTCAGCCTCCTCCACACTCTGTAAGAGCTCAGTTCCTCCAGACTCTCTGTATTCATTAGCTGCACTGACTCATTCAGATCTTGTAGGAATGAATGAGGGGGAAACAGAAAGAAGAATGGCAGCAACGAGCAGAAGAGGCGTGAATTTAAAGCATGATTACAAGAAGGTAAAAGCCCAGGTGCCTACTGATGCTTTTGAATAGGTGAAATTATCTTCATTGCAGATCTATTGTAAATTGTAATTGTCCAAAACTGAATGGTTGATCGACTTACTGTTTAATTGACTATTAATTTCAGCTTCACAGTTAACAAATATTAATTACAAATAATGAGATTTCACACCTTAACACCAGATTACAACTGCAAGAAATGCAAGGAGCTCTGGGCTATACGGCACCCAGCTGCTTCCATAGTTGACTTGGCTGTGAATGGAATTTCAGGCATAACAATAAAATGGCGTCTGCAGTGCGCGCGCCCCCCCATCCCCCTAACCTCTCCTGACCTTCTGTTCTCCTCACCCCTCACCCTTGAGACACAGCCAGAGCAGCAGAGAATGAAGGAAGAGAAAGCGTAGCAACTGGACCTGATGAGAAGGCACATTGAACCTAATGAAACAGCTCCCGGGTGGCCAAACTCATTACCACAGATTAATGATTTGATTAAATTACGTGGACACAGTAAAGGACAAGACTTTGACTGCATCGTCAGAACACTGCGTGGTTAAAAGGTTGAGGCTACAGTTCACACAACAGAACATCTGCAACTCCACACATCTGAAATATAACGAAGCGTGATGTTTATGTGTAAGCCATTTGCAGTTAAGTTTCACTTTTTTGGGATTTGTTTCTCTCTTGTCACTGTCCTACAAGAAAGGCTGCTGAGGTATGAGGCAGGCTCTGTAATCCCTCGCGGCTCTCTGGCTGAAAACTTCGTTTCAATGAATTATGTAGCGCTCCACCTGGCTATTAGCCTACAAAGCTCAGTCAGCCTCCAAACAAGCCTGGGAATGGATGGCAGGCAGCAACACAACGACCTTGGATTTGTATTCAGTGCGTTATGTAGGAGCTGTCTCTAAAAGATGCAATTGTGTTGTTTTCTCAGCATTACCCAAGAGCCGTGTCATGTTGATTTGTGTAGCAATATGCATCACACATTACCTATTCACTCTGACCTGGGAAAATAATCGATTTCCACACCGGCTGTGTGACAAAAAAAATATCAAAATGAGCTATTCTGCTTTATTTAATAACATCTACTGTATGTGATGTGGCAGCACACACTTCAGAATCCTGATATGCTGCACTGTACAGTCCAGCTCAATGCCTAAAGCTCTTTGGAAAGTCTAGCTGTAGGTGACAGACTGTATGATAGATTATCTATGCGGTTGCTGCTGTTAGAAAGAGAGCAAAAAGAGATGAACGCCGCCTTATGTATCTCTGTGTTATGGGGATCAATTCAGTCATGTGACCTCCCCCCCACCACCCCCCGAGAAACAAGAGGAGGAAAAAGACAATGAAATGGGGGAATGACAGCATTGTCATGGCAACTTGCTGACATAGCAGTGTCTTCTTACAAGTCCTAACCTTACAGTTTTACCCAGAGGGCATGTAAAGGGACTGTGGCCTCTCACACACACACACACACACACACACACACACACACACACACACAGTAAGGGACAAACAGCATTAACGTGTACACCCATACACGACCAGAATGCAAAATTGTATGTCAAAATGCATGTTTTCTCTAAATACATTTGCTGTGGAAAGCTAGTGTGTTGATCCTCTCTTTCATGTTGCATCATGTTCTGGGTCTAGAACTCATAAAGGGGTCGATGCTTGAATTCTACTGTATTTCACATTTGAAATGAAGAATAAAGCAACCGCTGAAATGTTTTTTTAAAAAGTTGGAAAAGAGTCTGTGACACACAGGATTAATGAGCTCCGGTAATCAATGTCTCTCACATAAACAGGCAGAAAACTGACCGGGCTGGTGGGTGTAGAGGTGTGTGGTTATTATCTAGCAGCCTGGTGTCATTTGCATGTGATTTAATGAACGTAAACACAGCGGATGGCTGTGCATACTGGCACGGCACTTTTCAAATCGGAGGCAGCGGATTAATCAACTTATCTGTCCTGCTGCCTTCAGATGGCTGCAGGGATTTGATGAACTGAGGGAGAAGCTTTTCATACAGTATAAAGCAGCTGTAGACAAGGTACTGTTTGAATCACTCATATTAAATTATAGATAAATCCAGACCAATTTACCGGTGTTCACCACATTCAATATTTTTTTTAATGCCAATTTAATCCAATTAAATTACTTTATATAAATTGTAAGCATTATTGCAGCAAATCTTTGGTTTGCTCTTGTTGACAAAATCACCAGATTGGCAAGAGATTGGCGCAAGAAACAGATGGTTCTGAAACATATTCTCAGCGCAAGTTCAGAGGCCCATTTTCCAACAAAATACCAACAACTTGCTCTGTGCTGCCTCATTTGAATGAACCTGTTTGTGCCTCTCCTCCATGCATCTTTGCTTGATTGTGTGTGTTGCTGCATTAAGCATCAGGTGAATAAGGAAAAAAAGGTCTGTATGGGTACTTGTACAAGTGTTTCCTGTAGAACAACAACAGTCAGGGAGGGAATGGGATGTAAATCAAGAGAGATGCAGAGGGGATTCATAGAAACAAAGGCCAGGGAAAGTTAAAGTAGAGATAAGTAGAAGACGTGGTGGAAATTAATGAGAATTAAGTGTGAAAGGAAAAAAAACTGTTGCAATTTCCATCAGAGGCTAAATTGACATAAACCCAACTACACTCACTAATTCTCACTCAGTCAGATACTCAGACATGGACAGTCAAATGCATACATACACACATTATAGTGATCTGTTGGAATGAGATGAGAGACTAAATGAGTGGGATTGATCATGCAGAATGATAATCCAGATCCACACAGCCAGCCACTGGCACACAAGCTCACAAACAAGTAAATGTGATCAACCACACCAGTTCACATTGTGCAAAAATAGACAGACTAATAATTGACAAAACTCTGCAGCTACACAGCTCCAATTTGATACAACCAGGTCAAGAAGCCATTTTCTGCCATGTGCTAAACCGGCAGATATTGTCTGTGTGTGATAACAACGTGCAGATTTAGCTTTGCAGTGGAACATCAGTTGGTTTGGCACTAACAGTCTGTTGGGCACCCAAACAGAGCATAGCCTCAGCAGGTCTATAAATATGCCACTGCATGTGTGTTCATACAATTGCCAACACTGTGAACTTGACACACTGCAAAAGACAGTATCTTTTCTGTTCTGGAAACTAACTTTAAATTATTTTAAAATGGTCAAACATTTCTTTTGGTTAACCCTTTAACACTGGTTTACACTGCTAAACGAAAAGAATATAGCTTGTGATGACTTTGACATAACATTTCCAAGCATTTATTTCACTGCTGGACAACCAGACTGCTTTGAAAGTGGGAAGACACAATATTTAAGGTTTTAATTGTTTGCTATACTGTGGTTTGTACTTTATTTTATTGATGGGCCATTCTTTATCAAAATGACCACAAGGGCAGAAAAGAAGATAACTTAATCTACTCACACATATATTACATGTTTCTATCTATATAACATTTAATAGTACTAGCAGTCTGCGAAAGCTCTACACAGGGCTGGCATCCCACAGGCAGAACAGAGAGGTGGTGAAGTATGAAGTAAATATGAAGGTCAGATCATGCCTTGTAGTACAAAGCACAGTAAGATGCAGGATGTTGTGAAAAGTCTAATGGATAACGTACAGTGAAGAACTTTGATCCTGGTGTGCAGTCAGTACAGGCTGGTACAGACTGAGAGTAAAGACTTTATCAGCAAGACATGACTTCTCAGAACCATATGAACAGCAACATCAAAGCCTTTCTGGCTTGGAAATCAACGTTCAGGCCACCCATCAGCTTTCTGTACCACTTTATCTCCAGGCGTTACTGTTATAAGCCCCTTAAGCAAAAACATGACTGGTCACAAGGGGCACAAAAGACTTGATCGGCATCTTAGGTCTGCCTTTCTCACTCCTTCCCCCCACTACGGTATTCTTCTGTACAGCAAACTATGACCCAGTGACCTTGTCTCTCATCCATCTGCAGGTCATGTGGTGATGTGGTGCATGAGTGATGGTGCAGAGGTGAGACACACAAGGGCAGGTGAAGATCCAATTCATAAATCTTCTGGGAATTCGGTCATGCTTTTTGGAAGAAATTGTGTCCTGGATTGCTATACTTTATACCAAAGCTCCCCACTGCCGGATATAATCTTTTTAATAGCTCAGAAAAAAGCCCAAACAGTACACTGGAATACATTTTTCATGCAAGCTGCTATACTTTCCATGCAGGGGTTCCCCAAGCTCCCTTCACTAAATCAAATATTTAGAAAAACGAGAAAAGAGAATGGACGGGTTTTCTCCATTTCTAGCTGCTCCCCAGCTGCAGGAGGGAGGCTACGGTACAGCAGTCAGTCAGGCAGTCAGTGAGACAACGCTTCTACCAGCAATAAACATGAGTTTCTTCATGTATTGATAATAAGGTAAAACAAAAGCAACCCAGTATAAAGATGTGCATGAAGGATAATATTAACATTAACATTGATAGTTTTAAACAGACATTCAGCCAGTCCAGCTAGAAAACAAGAGACCTTGTCTGGTATCAGTTACCAGTTTAGTTTCTATCACGCATGGCTTTACCCCATCTTTTGCAGTACAACTTTTGTGCGTGTCAGACGGTCACAGATCCTAGCTCCAACATCAAATGACCATTTTCTGCTGATTCTGATGCTCGCCTAAGCCCCCTGGACCTGCACTGACAGCAAAAGACCACAAATCTGCTGCCGCTGATGTCTACCCCAATCCACTTAAGGGGTCGAAGGATGGGGGTGGGGGGGGGGGGGGGGGGTATGACTGAATGCAAAGCAATTTAGATGGCAAAGGCTGGGAACATGGAGATGGAAGGAGAACCCAGCCAGTGATACATATCAGGGCAGTCCTCTGCTACTAACTCTTCTGTGCTCTATTAAAACATGTGACTGGGCCTCTAAATCCATCACTGTCAGGTGGACAAACGCTCTATTTGGGACAAAAGATTTGAAGTCTGAGTTTAGAGAACGCTTTTGGAATCAAATTCGATCAAGTGGGGGTTACTTTTCAAAAACTATTGTGCTTTACCATGCTTTTGTTGCTGACATTTTCGTATTGTGATTAATACTGATGGTGATGAATTACACTTTTATTTTATTCCATTGGGGGGCTTGGACACTGTTATACTTTGTTGCAAGTTTAGTATTTTATTGTGATATTGTATGTCTACTCACTTTTACTGTATGTTGCATATGTTGTTGAGATGAACATTACAATAAAAGAACCCACAATGATACTGCTATAGTAGAGACTGAACACACGTGTGTCTGACTGATGTCTGCTGTAAACTCATCCAAGGCTATTTATTTTCTCTCACCGAAAGTCTTTTTGAACTACTGAAGATTGTTGATACAAATGAATGATGATTCACTTTGATTTTAGAGTCATTAAGTTCTGTTCCCACCAGCACCCAGAAAGGTACTTTTGTGAGAGCTGTGCACAAAGCAATCCTACTTTGTCAGTCAAGAGTTTGTTGGAAAGGAGGAGCAAAGTTTTCACTGCCCATGCCAGTGTTATAAAGCGTTATTTATTAGACAGCTGGAAATCTATTTCACTCTCTCTTCCTCACAATCTCCCCTTGTGACAAGCCAATCAAACCAACACAGTTCTCTTTAACTGGCTTAGTGATGGAATGTCATTCAATGGCACAGCCTCCGAGAGATGTGCTAATTCCTTTGTGCCTCCTCCCTTTCATATTACTTCACTTTCTAATATTTCTCAGACGTCTTTCACACACTGTCACCTTTAGTAAATCTTTCTGCTCTCTACTTAATTGTTTAATCCATCATCTTTTGTGGATATTTCTCCTAATCCATCTTTCTTTGTGACTTCTACTCCCATTCCTTTTACATAATTTGAGTAAATACGCCATTTTTAGTTCATCCTAGACTAACTGCTTTTAACGGATGATTGAAAAGGGCAGTTTTAAGCATTTTCTGGCAATGAAAGCTCCTCTTTAGACATTTAGGGAAAGAAGTTCAGGTCACTATGCACCTTGCAAATCTACAGAACATGATGCACAGGTAGGGCAACAGTCAAGGACAGACGGTCCGCTATTGAGCTTGTTATATTTTCCCCACTTTCTGGCCGAGCTTATAAATCAATAAATTGCTATTCTACGTTAGGATTAGTCATCATCTTTGTGAGATTATGGGTTTATTAAAGGGCTTTCTAGTTTAACATTTACCATGCTGTGGCTTTACAGCTTTGTCAAACAGCACAAGTCATTGTGGGGAGGAGGACTGGGAATTTACCTCCATCAGTTGACATAAACATATGCTATTATTATGCCAATACTGGCTTCATTTTCAACTGTGTGGCTTAGGTGTTAGTTTACCACAAGCGTGCACCTGCAGCTTTTCAGCCCTTCTCACTGACCGACATGGCAGCAATCTGGTACATGGTACTAAAGCGGTGCCAAGAATTTGGCTGATTCATCAGTACATCCTGCCCTGTCCAATTCATGCACCAGCTACTCATCAAGAGGAAAATAAACATGAAAGATTGCGGATTCCAAATCTACAGAGCTCACTTGAAAATCATGGGGAAAGTTCATACACACACATTTCTGATACATTACCTCATCCCTTGCCTTCAAGAAACCATGACGTATCTGAGATAAGCCAGGATATCAAGGCATATTCTTAATCGGATTTACTGCTGATCTTAATGACTACCCTGTGTGTTTTGTAAATTTGTGTGAAGCTCAATTTCCTTGGCAACAGTGAGGAAATTGGATCGAAGGATAAAACACAATTAATATATAAATAGTTAATCTTATGTGAGCTTAACCATGAATCTCAAATACTTTTATTACTGCTCATGAGAACACAATTACTGTGGCAGTACACGAAGCAGATGGAGTGATTACATAGGACAGACCTGCTCTCATTCAAACTGTTTGGTGTTAATGCAGGTAAGAAAATAAGTCAGTACACTGTTCTGCGGTGGAGGTGCCTCCTACACACAGTGACAGGAGTGTACGAAGCCAGTCTTAATGTTGATGTGCCAGCCACAGGCACATATGTTCAAATGCCACTGCATGCTTGCAGGAAAGCCAAGAGTACGGTTTGCAACATAAAACCACGCCTCCTGCAAACACTCGCACTTGCTCCCAACAACCCCCAAAGCCCCAAACCTCACCCACCCCCAACTGCAGGTGCACACACACACATACATGCGCACAGGCACCCCCTGTGCAAGCACCCTGCCAGCTCTCAACAGCTGCTCTCTCACCATTCACACCCCTAAATGGTCTAAAAACAAGTAGGCCCCCAAAAATGAAAAACACACAGCTACAGAACAAAGGCCTGAAAAGAAATTTACTCAGAGCAACAGACTTCGGAAAATTATTATAAAAGTACCTGTATCTGGCAATTAAAACATTCCTACTGTGTACTTTTAATAAACGGTTAGACGACATTTTTCTCCCAAACATCCCACAACAATGAGCAAACTCGGCCAACATCAGTGGATGACTCTAGTCAAAACACTGCCTCTCCAATGAGCTGTATCACGGTTACATGTCAGCCTATTAGCCTGCGTTATGTAATGCACAACCAACTTAATGCTACATTTAGTGGGATAACAGAGTCTGGCAGAGCCGCTAAGACAGAAATTAATGTGCACAGAGAAATCTGCCCCGGTCAACACGCCTGTCAGGCTACATTTCTGGTCTTAGTGCGTTATATTTTAAGCACATCTGTATGTGTCTGCGCGTGTGTGTTTGCAGCAGCAATCCCACAGGGTGAGGTCAGAAAACATTTAGTGCCATCCATCTCCCTCTGAGTGGGCTCCTGTCCCTCCAGGAGGCTCAACACAGATGGGTCTGCTATGTGCAGCAAGCACAGTAACAGCTGAAGGTCAGAAGGGGACACAACTTTAAGAAAAAACAGGACACTCAGTGTGTACAAAACAGATATTATAAGAGAAATGCTGATATTTTCTCACCAATGGTAAGCAAATCTATTTGGATGTCCATATGGAGAACATCATTTGTTGACATTATCTACACATTTGTGAACAATCACAATTTTTTTCCCCGAATACACAGTTTTTGTATGCTCCGCATGTTCTTATGTAAATGCCATTAACACTTCTCCCTCGAGCAGCCCTCCCTCCCTCATTCTCCATCTTTACAGCACGGGGGTCAAGGAGAACAATAGCCAGTCCACAGCTCTGAGGGCATAACACTAGAATGGAAAAATATTTTTTTTCATCTCTGTAGCAAAACAACACCCCAAAGGTTGAATCCAGTTGCAGGGCGCACTGAGCTGAGCAGATAAGATGCACAAGAGGGAGAGAAGGGAATTGTAATTCAGCTTGACGTGGATGTACAGGCTGTCTCTGTTCAGTATATGAAACAATTTGTTTCAGAGAGAGTTGACGTAGGTCAAATATGTCGAATCCCAAAGCAGCTCAGTCAGACTTTATGTCTTTTTGGGAATCCGGTGCTTGATAGAAACAGTACCTTCTGTGCTGATAGCCATCTGTACCTCTGGCAACAGATAAACATCTGCTAATTATTGACAACAACTAATTTCCTGACTGGACACAACAGGCAAACGAAGGGCATGTTTCTCTTCACAATGCTGATGAGTTTAATCAGAGAAAATACACAGAGAGGCTGCAGGTTTTTGAGTGCTTTCAGTCAGCAGAGATGAAACACAAAGGACATCTGTGTTCACATGTGAAGTGGCCTCTTGTTTTTTTGTTACTGGCCATAAAACACTTTCAGGGAAGAATTAGATATGACAGTTCAGGGGAGATACAAGCAGTGCTGAAGCTATCCATCTAGACAGAAAATAGAAAGCTATTTGCAAATACAAATGTCACATTAAGACATGTTAACAGTTGGATGTGAATTGGATTCATTTGTGAATCAGGCACTGTAATTTGTCCAAATTGACAGACGCTGTTCAGGTCATCATGTAATCCCCAGGACATTCAATAATTACGATTTGTGGCTTTGTGAGTTTGGGTGTAAGTGCCTGAGTGTCATGAGTTTTTTTCAAGTAACATCTGGCCAAACATATAACCACTCAGCCATCAGTTTGAAAATCAAAATCATCTTAAGCCCATTGTGTAAATGTACCCAAAACGTATGAAAAGTAACAATCCCCTTTAGTGATTCTATGCAGTGACAATTAAACCACTTCAAAGCTATCATTTAATTTTAACCCGAGCCAACAAGAACCAGGGATCAAGGAGGATTTGGAACAACATGGACCAAAGAGCCAGCAACAACAAATAAAAAATAAAAAAATTCTTTCCCGCACAGCTGAAAACAAAAGGTTTCTCAGCATTCCTGCTATCACAAAAACCTCCTGTGGCATTTCCCCAGGAACCTTCCCACACTGTCAAAACAACCCGGCCACAACACTGAAAAATGGCCAGGAGTCATCGGCCAATGAGGCTGAACAATGACTATACTACAGTTGTTCTGGGTAAGACCCTGGCCTCTGGACACAAATGAACTCCCACACTTCTCTCCTGAACTTTCTCTGCCTTATTTCATCACTCCTACTCGTCCCGTTGACTTATTAAAAGAGAAAATTGTCTGTAAGGAGTGCAGGTTGGTGGAGAGAAAAACAACACTACAAGATTTTGAGGCCCAGACGGAGTCATCAGTGGCACAGGATCATTCCTCAGAGGGGTCAGCGGTTCACTGGGGAGTTGTAGTAGTAGTAGCAGCAGCAGCAGCAGCAGTCAGTGCTGGCAGCCCTGCAGTCTGCAGCTAAAAAGGTCGCCTGCTGCTGAGTAACTCTGGGGGCCTGTGTGGCCAACAGGACTGAGTGGAGGGAGAGGGGGCCGAGATATTTAAAACCTCCTTGAGAATAAGCCAAGGGGAAAGTGATGAAACAGGACCAGCCTTCTTTCTATATGTGTGCCAGCCTCTGACGGGGGCCAAACGTGTACCCTAACCAACTCTGAAATGTGATCTGTCAGCCTGGAGCGGCAGAGAGGAAGGCAGGTTCTCTGGGGACTTGTGTGTTTGCTTCTGTGTGTGCACACAGTCTGCATTTGCTTTGGCTGTTCAGCAGAACAGGACACACAATTTAATGAAATTGACTGAGAGAGCGCAGGAAGGGACGTGCCGGGGACATGCCTGATAATCCTGAATCACAAAAAATAAAAACACAGTGAGGTATGACTGTAAACTAACAGTTTCATTTCTGTGTTTTCCCCCCTCTAATCTGGTGGGGACACACATTACACACACACAAAAAAAAACACACCTCAGGAGGGAGACTGAGAGCAACTGTTCTTTCTAATTTTGTCAGGGGAAGAGAGCCATGAACACACCCCTTGTGCTTATGCGAGTGTGTGTCTGTGTGTATCAGAGGGTCCAGACAAGGCCGGGGTGTTCAAGCTGTCCCTGTTAAAGCTCCTCTCTTCATAAACTGGGCACCACCTCTTTTCCTCCTCCTCTTTAGTAAATAAACAGTTCTCTACAGTCCCAGTGTCAAGCTGGGGCTACGTCACATGCCCGCGGTTTTTCATGACTAACAAAAAAAAATGGATAATACACAAGCACCAATAACACACACCACTATGTTAGCTACAAACTCATCTGCACTGCAAACTAGTTAATGCAGAGGAAACGGGACTCTGTCTGCCAGGAGGAATCAATTAACCTTATCCTGCATGTAAAGAGGGTGGCTAGATGCATATTTGTATGCAAAGAGGCTGGAAAGTCTAGACATAAAAAGGTTATAAAAAAAAAAAAAATGTAAAAACGCAGGACATTAACAAAAGGGTTATAATAACAGTTGCGACACCGCTCCCTTTGTCTTGGAGGCTGTCCTGGCCTCAGCAGGCAATTGGCTGACACAGGAGGGTTGACAGCTGATCTAATTCACCAAAGCCTTCCAGGCTGTAAAAACTGACCCTTATGCTCACTCGGTTTTTAACTTTAGTTTTAATAAATTATGTTTCCACTGGAAGGTAATGCGGACATGCAGAAAGCAATCTAATCATTGCTGACCTCTCCGTTTGTCCCACATCAATAACAGCTTCTCAGCATCATTAGCTTGAAAATCACAGAGGCCGTCAGTGGGGGGAAAAAAAAAGCAGCCCACCCCCACTTATAACCATAGGTCACAGCCACCGTCCAAAGCTTGGAATGGATCAACAATTCAAAGAGGAGAATCTCAATTATGGATTATTTAGATCTGCGGATCATTGTGTTGCCAAATCAGATGGAGAAGGTGACAGATTGTTAAAGATTGGAGACATTCACGAACAGCAGACACAACAAAACAAGAACAAAAGCTAGGCTGCGTTTCAAATATGGTTCCAGGTGAACAGAAACCTCATGTAATTCAACGAGCCACCTTCACACAAGATGGAGTGGCTTCTCAAAGAAGGGCACAGAGAAGCGTTCACCATAGTAACGCCAAGAATGCTACATCTATACATCTGTAAAAGCAGAAAGGGAGAAAAGACTGAGGAAAGAGGCAAAAATGTGCACACGATAGCTTGGACACTTGTAGTATCTAGAGGAGTACTATAAAAGAGCAAAATCCAAAAGAAGAGATCTACATAGTCTACATGAGCTCTACCCTAATTTCACCATTTGCTCGCACAAGAGTAAAAGTTCAGATGCCGTGCCTGTTACATTACCATAGTGACGCGGGGCCAGAGCTGGGAAATGGGGTAACGGGTCAGAGGGAATGCCCTACTGTGTATGCATGCATACACAAAGATAACATCCTGACAAAAACACACACACACACTCTTCTCTGTCACACACAGACACACCCTCCAAGGGCACCAGAGGTACCCCTCGGTGTAAACCTCATTGTCCTACAATAGCGAGCAACTCCTCCCCTCTGAGCCACAGTAAATTGAGATGGGGTTTACATTAATGGGTTTGGGGAAAAACCGCCTCAGGGTAAGTGTTGGGGGGGAAGCCTCCTCAAGATATGGGTAGCCTATATTTCCACAAAATGGGGAAATATGGAGATGGCTTTGAGGATCTCTGGGTGTAGTAGTACTCCATTTTCCTTCTTGCAGGAAAGAAGGGGGATGGGTAGAGGTAAAAAAATAAATAAATAAATAAATAAATAAAAAAAACACGTTTCGATGTAAATTCTTAATCTTAAAAATATGTGTTTTTTTCTGATCTTTACAAAGGTGAAAATGACAACTCGGATGTCTGAGGGTGGATTTCACTCAAACTAACATGACAAGCCAGCACCACCTGGACATGTCTTCACCTGTAGCTGATTCCTGCACCAAATACTACAACATGCCTCAGAAAATGTCACAGATAAACAAAAAAATGCACTCAAAACACCTAGACAATTAGACTGAAGCCCAGTTACCATGGTTATTGTGAGTATCTGAAATTCAAATCGAGGACATTTTCCCTCACTTATCTGCTCCCCCTGACATGTCAGAACATGTCTCTTGTTCTCCCAAACAATGCTTTGCTGGAACGAAACAGATTATCCCTCTGTGAGTTCTCTGAAAATAGCCATCAAGGTCACCGGAGCAAGTGCTGCTTTTGATGGATATCTGTACAAGGGGATGTCTTGACTGTGACGACTCAATGAGCCTTACGAGCCCTGATGCGTTTGCTCCGGAGTACCTTGCCGAGGTGAGGGCATAGCGAGTCTGTGTTTGAGGTTTGTTTTCTCTTTGTTTTTTCCGGCGCGTTCAATAGCTATGCTGCATTGGCTCCTGTGACGCGGGGATCTGATCAATACTGGGTCTCGGGGGCAGGGAGCAGGCAGTGAAAGGACTCGACAGCGAATGTGCTCCAACGTAGGCTGAGAAATGTTGTGATCGAGGGCTGGCGTCAGCACTGGGGCTAATGCTGTGCAACCATTTCTGTGTGGTTACTCGTCCAAAACGGTGTATGCATTGCACATACACAGACAAAACAGACTGGCGAACAGATGAAAACACACCTGCGTACAACCCCCACACTGAAACAATTAGTCAATTAACCGGTGGGATCAACCGAAAGTTAAAACTGACAATACTTACAACTGATTAATCATTTAAGTTAATGATGAAGCGAAAATGTAAACATTTAGTGGTTTCAGCTTCTGAAATGAGAGGATCATGTCACTGTAAAGTGAATAATTTGAGGTGATGACGAAAATAATCATTAGTAGCAGGCCTACACACAAGTCAGTGGGGCAGTGACCATCAGTGTAAGACAGATTGATGGGTGCCCCATGTCCCAATAACCGAATACAGTGTGCAGACAGACAGGAGGATTACTTCTGTAATCATGAACTTCTTTAGGAGCTATGTAGAGTATGTGGTATGTATGTGCAGGCAATTGTTATGAGCAAAACCATTAAGGCCAGCCAAGCCCCAGCGTACCAGATGAGTTACAGGATACCTGTGCAGAAATGTACAAGGGCTTTGCGGAGGAATAAAACAATCTGCCAACACTCAAACACAACAGACTGTCTTCTTTTCTGGCGAAAACATGAAAGCATGTTGCTTTAGTGCTGCTAGCCGTCTGTGCACATGCATACAAGCCTGAGGACACGGCAGTATTGTGCGCACGCACACACACACACAGATAGTACAGGACCATTAATCATGAGCAACCCAGTTCTGCTTCTCGCCCCACACTCTTCTCATGTGCTTCTGGCCCACGGTTGACTTTGCAGTCTCTGTATTTACCTCAGTGTGGTGCGGAGGTTGCATGCCGTGGAGATTAAATCAAAAGGACAGAGGGCCGGGGGGGGTGAGTGCATTGTTGAACTCAGCGGGTATGTATGTTCATGCACATACCCTCCTGGTAAACACAGGCAAGACCGAACCAGTTAAGAGCTGTCTTCTAAATCTATCAAAATGCAAACATCTAATCCATTTATAATGGAAATTAAGTCAGCTGGGATACTTGACACTAATTCTGTTAGAGACCACTAACTGTATAACGCAGGAGCTCTGTGGCCTTCCAGTCACACACCAGAGCTGCATAGTTTAAACTGCAGGGCAAGACTGGTGAAATAGCTCGAGCCTAAAAGGTAGCCTGTCTTCTGTGTCTGGATTGTGTAAAACCAATCCACTGTTTTTGTGACGTAAATGTCAGTCAGGAAAATAGCAAGGAAAATAAAATGGATTACAGGATGATTTTAGAAAAAAGACAGAAACTGATTTATTCTCTCTGACTATAGTACTTACACGTGCCATTAATCTAGCCTCTTGTTCACCTACTAGTACATCCAGATTGTCTTACCCAGGTAGAGAGATGCATTTTCTTTCTTCACATTGTCGTCCAGGTAGGTGGGCCCCAGGGTGTAGATTGGCGTGGACCCCATGCCCACAAGTATCTGGGCGCAGATGAACAGAGTCACATACAGGTTGTGCTCATTGCCCTCCTGGTCGCGAGGGCACGATGCCACATCGAGCAGCTCGCGCCCGCTGCCGTTGCCGCTCTGACAGAGGCCTTCGCGGCCCGTTGATGAGTTCATCTCCTGGATCTGGTAGGGTGGTGAAATGAAGTGGGGCAGGGAAAACAAGGCCGCCCCCACGGCGATGATCACGCCGCCCACAGCCAGCCAGCGCGGCCTCTGACCTCTGCCGCCGAAGTAGGAGATGAAGACCACCACCAGCAAGCTGCCGATGTCGAAGCAGCTGACCAGCAGGCCGGACTCAGAGCTGCGCAGGCTGTAGCGCTTCTCGATGGTGGTGATGACGCTGCTCAGGTAGCCCGAAACCATCAGGGACTGAATGAAAGTCAGGTAGCACATGCAGAACAGGAAGCAGCGGGAGTCCCTCAGGATGACCCGCACATACTTCCTGGCTGGGATGCGGATAAGGCGGGTGAGAGAGAAACCAAGTTTTTTACCCCCGGAGCCAGCGGCCCTGTGGCCCTCCACAGGCAAGGAGCTGCTGAGCCCCACCATGCTGGAGGCAGAGGGGGAGAAGTCTGTCCTGGACGAGGGAGACTCTGCCTGGCTGGAGTCCGGGGTTTTCGGCTGCAGCTCGCTGCTCTCCCGCAGGGCCACACAGGTGCGGGTGGTGTTGACCAGCAGCGACGCCGCAGCCTTCCGATCCGGCTGACAGGGGCCATTCAGGATGGGCAAGCTTTTGGACTTGAAGCAGGTCCCGGGGTCCATGTACTGGTCCTGAAGCTCCCGGATCTCCAGGGACTCAGACAGGTCGCTCCCCGTCTCGTCGTTGTCCGATGAAGTCATGGTGCGGCTGGCGGACGCAGCTTCCGTGGACTCCTGGCGGTGCTGTCGGGTCCGTCGGTAACTAGTGCCACATGAGGACACTGTGGAGCTGCTGCAGGGCTGCGTGTTGGAGCGAAGACGGTGCCCGGCCAGGAGGACTGGAGCAGACTGAAACCCCTCTTGTTATGAGCATGTTTTAGTCCACATTGCTATTTACAGTAGCTCCGCTCCGTCACGAGAAGCCCCTCTCAAAGCACAACATTGGCTCCACAATGTTCTTAAAGCCAATAGTGAGAGTGCTATCTCGACCGGATACAGGAGAACATCCCCTTCTCTAACTTAACACTTCAGTATGCTGTCTAAGGAGTGTGTTTTTTTTCTTTTTTTTTTACATTAAATAGCATAGAAACCTTTTTTTTAAAACATGAAACCAATAACAAAAATGTCTACAAGGTTCCCTTAAGTTAGAACCCCATGTTGATGTTGATTTTATGGCTCTTTGTTAGACAGCAACCTTGATTCAGAAGGTTTTTTGTTTCCTTTCTCCCATAGCTGTGCAGCATCCTAGAAAAAAAAAAAAAAAAGAAGATAAGAAACAGGCATTTAAGACATTAACAAATATCATAAATGGTTTTATATATTTATACATCCACAAAATCGAGAAACCCCTTTTTTTTTTTTCCCCACTTCTGGCATTAACATGTCCACCCTGGATTAAACCGGTCACTTCTTCATATCGCTAAATTGCTGAACACAAGAAAACATCCCACTCCAAAAAAAAAAAAAAACAGAGACAACCTCCACCAACAGGCAACCGCATCGGTGTCAAACTGTCGCAGCGGGTCGGGAGAAATAACACCCAGCTCTGCCTCGGTCAAAACGAGAAATACACCCAGAGAACAAAAGACCACGCTGTCCGCAAACGCCTCGGTCTTGACTTTGAAATGAAATTAAAAAAAAAAAACCGACTCCACACGAGACATTTCTGACATCTCTCTCTGACTTGACGCTGCGACGAAATGTTATTTGACACAACTTCTTGGGGGGAAAGGGCAGGAGGTGCAGCGGGCTGTGGTACTCACGCAGGACGGGGGGAGGTAGCCTGTTGTCGCCCTCGGAGCGGACTCTCGCTGAATGAGTCTGTCGGATGGCTGCTGCTGCTGCTGGGCACCTGCTGCCTTCACCGACCGTCGGAAACCGTAAAGTCAGTAGTAGTTAAAGTGGGGAAAAAACGCGGAATGTGTCCAGTTTTATTTTATTCACGCCAGCTCATAAGGAACAGACTGAAAAAGGGTAATATAAGTGGTGATTTTGTGAATTACATTATACGTTAATGATGTGATTTGCACATACTCTTTTTTTTTTTTATTTATATCTAAAAGTAGCTCTGTGCTATTTGAGTTTTAAAAATGTAAAAACAATCACCAAGAAAACACGTGTCGGTCTTCTTTGTTGGCATTTGTCGCCAGACACACAAAGTAGCCCATACGACACATCTTATGTACAACTTTCAAACTACCTGGTAAAACCCGACGAGGGTAAGGTAACTTGAACGCGGCAAATAGTGGGGGTGATTTGTTGTTTTTTTTTTTTTTTTGCACAGCAGCCTCAGTGGGACTTGTAGTTTCTTTCGAGAGTCTGACGTGCAGTCAGCTCACTCTCTGCCTGCATGTAAAACTGAGACGAGTCACAGCGACTCTCTACGACGCGAGCCACACCAAATACTGATGGACAAAGCAACGCATTCATATTTTCATTCATCTCATTCCGATGACACTAACTGTGTGACTTCATCTACCAGCATGCTCGTCGGCTCATGTGTTGGCTTGTTTAGTGCACTACGTCATGTGGACAGCTGGGACCTTTGCTGACCCAGCAGTGATTGACTGATCACAGCCTCGTGTAGACAATGGGCTCAGTGCCTGGCAGTCTCTCAGACTCAATAAATTGCAGACAAAAATGTCCAGTGGAGGCCGTTTCTTTCTTCAGAGAATACTTCCACCTAGTCTCTGATGAAAAGTACCTCCACTGATACATCACAGTAAAGATTACACTCTCCCTACCTTGCAGGAATATAGTTTATGCACTTTTTAAAAACGAAACTTTATGAAATATGTTCATATTACACACCCAACAGAATGTAATCACAGTATTGTAATTATATGAAGTCTTTTGTTTTGAGGAGGACGCTACCTTTATAAGGCAAAAAGATTCAATGGAAAACATCTGCGCTCACAGGAAATAAGATGTACTTTTTTAATAGAGAGAGTTGACTCTCGGTGCCTGTCAAAGGGATGGATGACTTCCTCCAAGGTCATTAATTCATTTCCTGGACAAGGTAGGCTGGGTGATCAATCCCACCCCTCCTCTACTCATTCTGCTGCTCTTTGGTTCCTCCTTGGAGAAATACCATTTGAATGTCAAATCTCTGCTTCACTACCCAAAACTGGTATATGTGGAAGAAAAAAATGACTGTCTCTCAGCAGTCCACCAGAGGGGTCAGTGAGAAGCATCCTGGTCCATCATGGAGGCCTCTGTCGCCTGAGCAGGCAGCAGGCAAATCAATACCACAAAACACCATGACTACACAACAGCAAGGTGAGAGGAATTATTTAAGTGGGAAGGTTTTTTTCTTTCTTTCACAGAGCAGCTTTGCAAACCACAATGATCCAAATTATTTGGTCTTATTGGTAAGAGCACGTTATTACAACCAAAGTCATCTTAGTCCATGGTTGACAACATTCAGATTAGAGAAAAGTCCAAAAGAAAATGCATATAAATTGTGTAGAAATATGTATTTTTTCCTTTTTTCCTATCTTGCTTTACTTGGTTTTCATATTTCTCTTACAATACTCTGGGGGTTGAGAACCACTGATGTGAATTATCAGAAAGGTTGAATGAACACACAGATTTCACCAATTTTCACCCGGTCTGTCTTATTTTTGTGAAATCCCATGCTGTCACACTATTTTTATGTTGCTATAATCTCATAAGAATTGTACACATGGTGGCTTTGACATCATGAGATCCAAATAAAGACAGGCATTTTGACAGGCACCCTGTTTTTTAGCTGACAACAGACACTTCCGTGAGTAACGTTGTGTTGAAGTACAGATTCATTACACTTCATACACTTTATCCATATTGTATTTCATTAATTTTTGCTGGAAAGCCTGGTTTTGCACCAGGTTTGACTGCAGGGTCACCAAATGAAAAGCAGAGTTGATGGAGATTCAGTGACTTGCGAAAGGACAGATTCTTAGCCCTGACTTATGGTGTTTGTTATTATTGTTTGTGAAATGTATACTATTGCAGTTAATGTGTGTGGTTTTGTGTGACACGCATACATGTAATGTTGAAACTTGAATTGTGCAATAGCCTCTTTAAATATGTGCGGCAAAGGCAGAGGGTAATTAAGTCCAACACACTGTAGCTCTAATTCTTTCTGATCAAGTAGAAGGAGTTGAGGAAGTTTAAGAAGAATATGAATATGAAACTTACTGTATATATTCATTGGCCACTGCAGATTTTTTTGCCATTCCAGTGTCATTGATTTAGAGAAGATGGGGAAGTTACACTGTTAGCCCGGGGACATTTAGTTAGCCCATGACCTTTCTTAAAACAGAGAGAGTGTGACTGGAGACCTCACTGATGACAGGAGCAGCCTTTTCTAAAGGTTAATACGTTCAGGCCTTCTCAGAAATAGCTTTAATGGAGTACATTTCAGCTTTAGAGGAATTTGGCTTCAATGCCGTGCAGCAGCAGAAGAACAAAACATGACTGTTTTTAGTACAGAAAAACAAACTTCCCAAACTTCCCATGTGAACAAGTGAACCAGTACAATAGAGACTGGACAAGCATGCCTGCGTTTTTTAAAGGGGGGCTGCTACAAAGCTTTCCTTCATATCTAAATGTTTCCCACAACCATTGCCAACAGTTATTGCTGTATTGCATTTCTCATATAACCAACAATAAAATACACAGCCTGTTATTAGAACAACTGTAAAAACAGTTTATCGCTCACAGGGGGTCAGAAATCAAATCTATTTAACATATCAATATTTGTGAGCAGTATTAAGACCAGTGTTAAATGGATCATTTATCAACATTATCAACATAATGCGATATCACATAAATTTATGGGTATTTTACTGTAAAATCACACAGGTCAATACAGTTATACTGTAATTCTACAGTAATCCTTCAGCAACATACTGCTATATCATAGTAATTTGATGGGTATTTTAATGTACATTCATAGTTCAGTATAGTCATTTTACTGTAATTCTACAGCAGCACACTGCTATATCAGTTATTTTGTGGGTATTGTACTGTAAAATCACCTTTCAAAAGTGTCCAAATTGAATATTCAAGTGTTATAGACAGAAAATTCAATTCAACTGTAAACTCAAATCAATGGCAGAATAGACTTTTACTCTGTAAGTTATAAATCTATAATGCCATGGAGCAATGTACTGATTGTCTAAACTGAGCACTGTTTTCACCAAGGAGAGAAATACAACACCACCCTCTAGTGCACAATCTAGTTCAATGAGGCCAGGATCTGCAGAGCGCTTGTGTTTCCAAACATGACCAGTAGATGGTGCTTTGTCCTTAAGATTGTAAGCATCGAACAGGAGCGGGCTGCTTGTTGGGATACATCACATGCAGGTTGGTTGGTAAATTGACAGCTTGAAAAAAAAAAAAAAAAAAACACACACCAAGACTGCATCTAATGCTTTAAATTAAATGCTTCAAAGAACAGACAAAATGTATGTATTAATGTATATTGTTTTATTTAACTTTTTTTATTTATCCAATTGTCTTTTAAAGCAGCATCCACTGATTTTACACATGAAGATCAGTTGCATTGTCTCGTGAGTACTACTCAGTCCATAAAAAACTGTTGCATAATGTCTTCTATGGCTCTGGTGAGAGCTGTCTTAGTAAACAACACTAATGATCAGGTTACCTCAGACTGGGCTTAAGACTTTTTAACAGAAACTTGTGTTACAAACTGGGAGAAGGGAGTTGGGAAGATGTCAGTTTACCAGGTAGGCATAATACAACAAAAGATGGTTATCGAGTTGGATTGTGGAAATTGAAGGTTGTTTTCAAGCTTGTAACATACTAGGGACTAAAAGTTAGTGTATGTCTGCCTCTGCTGTCTCAATTTTGACCATCCTTTTGAAAATTTTGTGAAAGTGCAATAATAAATTGCTGTAATACCTCTATAATAAATTAAATAGTAAAAAGCACAATCTATTATTTAACAGCCAGTGATATGCCTTTGATTTTGGAATTTAATTTTTCTTCATTTGTTGTCCTTTCCCTGCTATACACATTATATTTCATTTTTACAATGTCTGGTCAAAGTGCTTCTTAACAAGGTTATTGTGCCAGTGAGATCTCCTCCTGTCATGAGTCCTGTTAATAAGTGATGACATCATCATCATCATCATCATCATCATCATCTGCAGCCTGGTCCTACACTTCCCATGGCCTTGGGCCTGTCTCCCCCTGCTCCATCCCACACGCTTCCTGTTAACCATCCCAACTTTATTGACATTACAGGAATCGCTAATGAAACACCGTCTGTTTCTCAGCTCACTGTGTCTGCCTGCGGAGCTGTTAAAGGGAATCACACACAGACATGCATGTTCTTAAATATACTGTCCAATCCCATCCCCCACAGTTCACATCCACACACAGCCACCTTTTCCTGTATGTAGCCTTGGCTATCATATCCACCAAGTAACATACGGGAAAATGCAATAACGACAGACGCTGAGGTGCGTGCATCTGTAACTGGAAGTCTGGGGTGCTTCCAGGAAATCCACGACTCCGGGATACCTGCCTCATAAGAAAGCGTAATTAATCCTAAATAATCAGTGGGCTCTTCATCGTGGAGCAGCTTGATTCGTTGCTGTTTTTGCATCCGGAAAAGAGGTGAAGGAAACAATCCATTCCCCTCCGACTGTCGCACGGTTTCATCAGCTAATGGCTTTACAGCAGCACTCAAAGATATAGAAGGACTCTATGCTTAAACTATAACCCTCTGTGGTACTGTTTTACCACATTCTGCTTACCGGAAAGGCATCCTTTTAAATTAGCCATCCTCTTTGTGCTGCTTTCTAAGGTCAACATTCTTGTGTTGTGGACAGACACCCTGGTCTGTAGTCAGGACTACTCCCCAAATTAGTTTACCCATTCAGAATGGCTTGCAACTGGAAACTTTGCAACCCCGCGAGGGACTGATACATATGAATAAGGCAAGCAGATCAGGACAGAAGGGTGGTGTAGTAATTGTGTTAAAAAGTGCAAGGGCCCCAAAATAAAGACCCCCAGTATAAGCCTGTGGAGGCCCCCTTACTGTGCAGAGCAATCCCAGCAGATTGAGCCCCATGCTTATGCAAAAGTCCTCACTCCCTCCCCTCTAGACCCATCACCCTCAACCCTAACATCACCTCCAAAAGCCTGATTGGTGGACCAGGTCACCCAATGAGTGGACTCACGCAGGTCCCTCCATGACAAAGGCTGGCTGAATGTCCCTTTCCTAATAAATCATGAAGACATTAACAAATATGTTCCTTGCTATGAATAGTAAAACAGCTCCCTTCCCGGTAGGGATCTTTAAAACTGATAACACACATGTTCGATTAACAAAGATCTCCCCTGCTGAGGGGAGCATTGGAAAACATTTGAGTGATTGTGGATTACTGCAGTGCTCATTTTTTTATATCAAGAGAAGCTTAAATAGTCATTGAAAGCCATGTTTGAAATACAGCAAACTGAAAATACTGTGCAACATAATAAAAAGTGAGTACTTAAATTTTAGTTTCGAGTATATATCAAATAGAATAGCAGCACATCTGCCATATCACTTCAATTCAATACATATAATCAAACTAAATGTAAATGAATGTGAATTGAGATGTAATATGTCACAGGAGTCTCATTACGGTCTAAATATAATGCAGTGGTAGCTCATCTCAAAGTAATCAATTATCAAAGCTACTTCTCATGAATCAAATCACAATTTTAATACCAGTTACACCTGACTTTGATTATGAATGCATCAGAAACATGTGTTAGCCATTCATTTTTTATTGCAATCAAAACAGGACAATGCACGCAAGTAAATAAGCTCAACACATACTGTTTAATAGATAGTGACTGATGGGTGAATGTGGGGGAATGGGCTGCTGGAGTTGGAATAAGCAGTTTAGCTGCATACTCAGCTTGTCTGTCCTTCCAGAAGAGACCCTGAGTTTACTGTAAACAGGGGGGCTGTTTCAAGCCCTCTTCTATTCCCCTAACACATATGGAAATGGGCCATACCTTTAGGGCTTTGTCCTCCTCCAAGAGCATCCACACAGCCCTCACAATGTTAAAGGAGGGACTGGCAAACATTTCATATTCATGGGGCACAGTCACCTCCATATGAATGGAATAATTGCTCTTTAGAGGCTTAAGCTACCAACTGAAGTATGTGTGCGTTTTTCAGGCCCTTGGGCTAAGGTGATCAGCCACCTAAGCAGAGGGTGTGCACTATCATCTGTTGGAAGGAAGCAACGTTTGACTGCTGTCAGCTTCTGTGCACAAGTACGTTACATAGGTCCCAGTGTAATGTACAGTGTGTGTATTTGTGTGTGTGTGTCAGCGATTGCTGTGTCTGTGCATACAGCAAGTTAGACTGCTTGTCTGATCGGCTGAAAAGAAATCCTGAACTTTAAACTGGTCATTTCTTTTGTTTGGGAAAGGAAGCACGATTGCCAAAGATAGCAGTAAGATCATTTTAATTGCCCTCATTGACGGATAATTAAGCAGCAACAAATACTTTTAGGATGCAGACTCATCTGTCCGCTGACACATTGTGCATGAAATATTCCAAACATGCCCAGCATCAGATCATTGGAACTGTATGTGAACCAAAATGTAGTTTTTGGACAGTTGTTGATAATGAAAACACGTTACCCACAGAAAATCGTTAAGCTGTGGAGCACCTCTTTTCCTCTGAACAGGGTGGGTCCTGCTTCGGATGAACCTAAAGGGAAATCCCTTTCCTATTGTTGTCATACCACCCTGACACACACCAGCTCCTCAGAAGCCAGAGGTACTTGAGCGTGTGCCTTCTTAAACCCTGAAGAGGATCCTTCTGCCCAGCTCATCCCACTAATTACCTTCTAGCCATACTGTAAATGGGCCACTCCTGATAATCAGCCTAAGCTGGGAGGAAGGCTGGATAGAAGCGCAGACAGAGGGAGACATGGATGGATAGGGAATGAAAGGAATGAGGGTATTCAATGAAACTGATTAGATGGGGCCAAAAGCCTTAGTTTGAGAACTTGTAAAGTTTTGATGATGTCATCTCTGGTGGCTTAAAATCAATCCCCATCTGAGCAGCTGATTCATTTCTTCTTGTGTGTTTCTGCTTACAGAGTTGGGAAACCCAGTGTGCCGTGGTGGCAGTGCAATAACCACGTTTGCAGCCCTGTTTTTGTCCTCCCAGTCGTCTCCAGCCACACAAGGTTTAAACTCCAGAGAATCATGGTCTACATGCCATTATCTTTGTCTGTATGTCTAAAGAAAACACGTTGAAACAATTGGAGAAACTACTGTTTACACTGTGTAAAAAACACAGATAAAAAGAGTTTGAAAAAAAAGTTCACCAATAATGTAAAATGGAAGCAGATTAGGGAGTTCTAACAGTGTTTGAGAGTGTGTGGCCCTGGTGGTTTGCTGAATCCCAACTTGGAACACATTTGTGGGATTACGCGTGTGTTGTCAGTTTTTGATTTCTTGTTTGGTAAACTGATGAAACTTTCTTGTTTGAGTATTTAAATAGGATACAGCCACACATTCTAAATAATACAACTGCAATGTGTTTTTGTTATACTTGAACTGTTTGAAGGATAAGTCTGGTGATATTCTTATATATTTCTAATTGTTAACAAGCCCCATAAAAAGACCAACAAAAAAACAATGAAAAACAATGAAATGATCCTACTAACAAGCAATGTCTTTATATCCAAAGCTTGATATAACTTCCTCTGTGCCATAGCGCTCAATTATTGTTCAAAAAATATTAAAAACACATGAATGAGTCACATTGTTGTACATGGTGACATGTTCCTTCATTATGATGAACATGGGCATTGCAGTTTATTTTGTGATAAACCCACATACGTCGTCCACGTGTGTAAATACAAATCCCCAGCTGAAAATAGTCCCCAACAAAAACACAACTTACTCCTCTTTGAGTTATGTTTGTAAAAAACTGCAATGCCCAGCTGTTTTATGAAGTTATTTAGCCATTGAAAAAAATTTAAATATAAAGTTATGATCAATTTTTCAGTAGGAACAAATGGGCTCAGAATCACAGGGTAGGGAAGTCTCACAATATTTAGGCACATTGTTGGTTTAGGTCTTTTCATAGATTTTTTTTGACAATAACAAAAATAAAGAATATCACCAGCCTTATCCTTAAATTTGTTAGATACAAAAATGAAGTCTGGGGTTACTTTTTCTAGTAAGAACAAAAACTGCAGGTCATTCTTTCCTTGTTCTTCATCTCTCCTCTGGATCATCCTAATGGC
Organism: Lateolabrax maculatus; assembly: GCA_031216445.1. Taxonomy (NCBI): domain Eukaryota; kingdom Metazoa; phylum Chordata; class Actinopteri; order Acropomatiformes; family Lateolabracidae; genus Lateolabrax; species Lateolabrax maculatus. Next base: position 10,412,130 of record CM062210.1, read on the forward strand.
CCCACATACACATCCTCCTCTTACAGAAGTCAGGTTCTTGAGACACAGCTGCTAATAGAGCAATGCCTTCTGCCCACGATCCACACTCAGTACACACACATACACACACAATGCAGCAGTGTTTGCACTGTAATTACTGCAACACTGTCTTTGTCTGGACCATAATCCGGGGGATCTATTGTTGGTCATACGTGCCTGCTCCTTCATTATTACCAATACTCACCCTCCTCCTTGTCCCTCAAACCACCCCCAAACCCCTCCAAAAGGCTGTCTCTCTTTCACCACCTCCGCCCCACGCACAAGAGAAGTGTGCTGCGCCACAAAGGGACTAAAAGGAGGCACAATTAGGCCTGTGACAGTAAGCCCCGGCGTGGGCCAGGAAGCATGCCGCACAATGGGGCAAACTTTTATACGACACTTTAATGCAAACACTGGAGTGTGCTGCCTCGTGCCCCTGTGCTTAGAGCCCGGCCACTCTCATCACACGCCTTTGTGACAGAGAAACAAGCGGTCATTCATTTCATTTATTAGTTACCCATTAATTGGGGAGGCACACTGTTGCCATTGAGGCAGTGAGGGAGATGGTGTTCCACTGGCTGGATGAAAAAAAAAGGAATCATCAGTGGGCTGAGCCTTTAATTGAATCCCATGCTAGTCATTCAGAGATTGCTCTGTCAATGATTATATGGGGATCAATACAGTGAGGGCAATTGCTATTTCAGATGGGTTTTTTTTTTTACACTGTAGACCACTCACAGCTCTGCCAGGGCATCCTGTCACGGACGTCCCTCTTGAAAAAAACCCTTACACAATCTAAGAAGACACACACACACACACACACACACACACACACACACACCCTGTTCTGCCCTTGTTTGTGCTGCTAAGCTGTGTCGGAGCACTTCAACAGGTTTCCACTACTAAACTGCAGGACCCACATTAATGATCGGCATACTTAAATAAACCCTTTGTGGTTGCTCTCTATCGATCAGGTGATCTGGCTATCAAATAAGCTAACAGATCTATGAAGGACCCTTGCTGTAATTGAGTTGCTCTGTGGGAGTGTGTGTGTGTGTGTCTGTGTTCCTGTTCAAGCATATGTGTTCACAGGCACATCGTATATATGCCCAGAGTATGCTCCTGGAGGATTATCAGCGCACTTTAGGCACATAGTGTTGCTTTTTTTGTGTTTGTTTCCCACTGTCGACCCAACTGGGAGATGTGCTCCCCGTGCTAATTATGAGTTGTAAAGCAGGTCGTGATTGCGGTTGTTGGTTTGAGTCCCTGAGGGGGATCAGTATTCTGTCTGTCCACTGCGCTGTGTGATTAGAGAGACCGGAGAGAGGAGGAGGGTAAAGTTTAGGTTGATATGTTCGACCAATTCATGCAAAGACCAAAATATCAATAAGAAAAACCCCTTCATTGTTATTGTCATTTTATTGTATTTGAGTACACGCATCTTAAAAATCCTTAAATGTGACTTCTAGGGCTCAGACGTCAAACATATTAGTAAAAAGTCTGATAGGTCAGTTAGTAATGGCTTGATTTTGTCCAGGACATGTATTCGAAGGAGAAATTGACCTAACCTTTGAGAGTTAAATAGGGTATTTTTTTCACAAATATTGGGAAAATTCCAATATTAATAGTACCATTTATATGCAATAAATTGCTGAACAAGTAACTTTGTTTAATGGAGAATAAGTGGAAAAAGAGAATGTTTGTATTGTACATGTCTAAGTACCCATTTGCTTCAGGTTATGTAGTTTTTACTGTCAGATGTTTCTTCTGAAAACCTAATCAAAATTAAAGTATCAAAAAGAAAGAAAATCAAAGGAAGATGCAGGAAAAGAAAAGCTTTTTTCTGACACAGTTTTAAGCAAACAAACTGATAGGAACACTAATATATATACACACTTCAGGGGGATACTAATTGAGTTACACAAGAAGTAATAGGGCCATAAACTGGTTTGTATGTGTGTGTGGGGGTATGTGCATGTGTGTATACTTACTCCTGTGTGTGTGTGTGTGTGTGCGCATGCAAGGCACTTCCATGCTTCTGTGACCACCTGTGATGCTAATGTTACCTGTCAGCACCCTCACCACAGCAGCCATACCGGCGACATACACCGACTAACTAACACATTAAACACACACACACACCACAATCATCCAGCAGGAGATGGGTTACAGGACAACAACAGTCACAATTAATGGACACGCACTCTGGGAGCTGCCTTCATTAGGTGTGTATTTTTTTTTGCAGGAGTTGAAGGGACAGTCTAATGGTCAGGTTTAAGGCTAATAGGGCACAGGGGGATAGGAGCACCTGAGTGAGGCCGTCTGCTTGCATATTACAGACACACACTTACATGTTAACACATGGACTGCAGCAGGGATGACTCACAAAAGGGAATAAAGAGGCATTGTTGTGAGTGTTGTACTGCAGCAGAAGAGTGTTTCTGTCAATAAGGCAAAGACTCATTTACTCATTTGTTGCAAAAGCGATTTATCCTGTCACTCACTCCAATATTAAAGGATAGGTTCATATTTTTCAGGCCTGTTTTAAAACAATACTTGCATGTCCATTTGTACATTAAAATAGATTTTTGGATGTTAAAATTTAGCCAACGCTAATATGAGGCCTCAGCAGTCCGATTTAGCAAAATTAAATATGTATCTTCTAAGATGTTTCCTTGTTGACCTGTGATGGAATAATAGTTAGACAGAAAGAGATATCTGTCCTATTTTACATTGGAATCTCATTAGGAAAGGATAAAGGATAGCATAGCCGGTATGGACACAACAAACAATTACTGAAAACAAAAACTGTTTAAATACATATAGGTGTCTTTTAAATCACCGCCCAAAGCAGGATACCTATCACAGTTGCCTGACCCTGACCTTACAGAGCGGCTCCAGTTTGCATAACTCACACACAGTTATCTCTGTGGCAACAGCGAGGATCCACATCTCAGCCTCTAAATCAGGGCCTGTAGCCCATTACAGTTTTCCCAGCCAGTCTCCTCCTCTGCCCCAGACAGGACTGATGGCTTTTGTTTGCAGAGGAGCATCATTGCTTACAGCTGCTGCTGTAAATCTGGCCAACCTCATCCATCCGCCAAGAAAGCCAAATGAACTCATCCTTTCGGCCTCACGTGGCACCTCTGTTGCAGCGGTGAAATATCGTGGATAATGATGATGGTGATTATTGGTGATTTCCTCAGCTGTGTGTGTCATTACGGGGAGGAGGGGATTGTTGTTCTTTGTCTTGTTTATGTGTGGAGGGTCTACTCAAGGCGGGATGAATTGTCTGTCCTCAGGTCACTGTTTGGATCACCTGGCTGATTGTATTTCAGCTGTTGATTAACTAAGGCTGGATTAATGTAAGAGCTATATATGGCAAAAAAAGAACGAGTGATTCACCTAACTGTGTCATTCCTCAGCCACTGTCTTTAGAAATCGGTGCTTTATAAATGGAGCACTGAAGTTCTCTATCCCTTTCCGAGGCGAACCCTATAGACCCCTGCTCTTCTCCTCTCTCCTCATCTCCATGTTCCCTCTTCCTTTAATTACTGTGTTCATGCTTGACAGGCACTGATGACTTGATTAAGCCTGCCGTGTGCAGTTCCAGTCTCTACCCTGCTGATGAATGAGTCTAAAGCTTATTAACTTACTCATTCTGATCAATAAGGCGCTGGGCTTGAACACTGCAAGGACAGAGAGGAAACTGCTGCTGCCCTCCACGCTGGCAGCAGGGATGAAATCATCACACATGATTAGCCTGTGTAACCAATCCGGCTGCTTTGTGGAGAGAGGAGTACAGGTGAATTGATTTTCTGGATTACTTTCAGTTGCAGAGGCTTTAGAGCTTCTTCCTTTCATGATAAAGAGTGCGGCTTCTGCAAACATATTTAAATCTTTAGGTTGAAAATTGATGATAAAATGATATGTGTTTAACTTGACATGGAGGGAATTTCAATGGATGGTCAAAATGTTAACTGCCTTCCACTGAATGATTGGAAAAATGTCCACAAAAAACACAAGAAAGCCAATCTGATTTCAGCACTTTCTATTTCTTATATATTTTTGAGTTTTCTTTAAGAATTTTGCTTCTTGTAGCAGAACAGATTATGGTCTCCTAATGAAAGCCAAATCCCCAAATATTGAGCAATGGACAGAAAGGGTTAAAGTAGATTATGAAAAAAAAAATGTAAAAAAATGGAGTATTACTTCTATTTTATGTCTATTGATCATTCTTTCTCAAGGTCGTCTTCTATGTGTTTGTGAGTTTTTCTGTTGAGTTGATTCAACAAAAATAAAAAACTGTTGACTTTGGCCAAGTGGCTTCACGTGCTTCAGTAAAACAAAACCGCCAACTTGTTTTGGAGCTCAAAGCCAACCATTCAGTCGTGCTCAAACTATTACTGTTTATTTCATTTATACTCAGGAGGCCTTCTGACAGCATCCAGGAGGCAGCGGATGAAGGTTTACATCTAAACCCTATTCCCCAGAGGAGGCCCTGCAGCTCCACCAGGGCCTTAAAAAATGAGAGGCTCATCATTGAAGCTAATTTGACCTCCAGCATGGGTATAGCCTATTCAGCAATGACCAGATATTATTTGATGGTGACATTTTAACTGGTAATCCTTGGAATAGGAGATAATGACTGAGGAAGAGGTGCCATGTGTCTGTCTGCACTCAGGAGCCACAGAAAAAAAAAACAAAAAAAAAACATGCTTTCCACTCTTCACATTCCGATATTGATCATTTTTTCTGCTGCAGATTCAATCTTTTATGGTAAGAGGTGCCAGTATTGATGTATTGTGGTCAGTGATACAGCAAGCCCACACACACAAGAGAGCTGAAAGGTGTTTGATTCATTTTTCATGTCAAGAAAAGTCAGATGCTTCCTGTTGCAGAGAAAATGCAGATCATACGATATCCCCCCATACGCCTTCATGTCTGAGAACTATCTCTGGTTTTGTCAGGGTCCTTAATGAACAGGACTTTGTAATGTAAGCCTTTAACTATTAGCAGGCCTGGCTAGGCTAAACAAGACTTGGTGCAGGATAGCCTGTATTGACCTTTGTTTCCCCTTTGGTGGCTTCTGTGTTTGGAGCATGTGTGAGAGTGTGAGCAGGCAGGTCTTCTGGGAAGAGCTCTTTAAGATGATGTGCACCATTAATGTGACTGCAGGTCGGCTCCATTTCAGAGGCATTGATCTGCTGCTGGAGCTTACAGAGCGGCGTGGCAGCAGAGCTGAGTCTGAACCTGAGAGGTTGGAGAGAAGGTGGATCTAAAAATGATGTAATGAGGGGTGCTAATGCAGGAACTCTGTGGGCACTAAAGGTTTCACTAGTGACTGAGCTTAGGGAAATCAATCAAAACCTAAGGTATGCTTTGGAAATGTTTAGTTGAATAAATGTTTGTTCCATGTGAAGCTTCCTCAGATTTGCTCAAGGAGCCTCACATGAGCAGAGTCACACTGTCAAACTACAAATGCATATTGTTGCAATAAATGTCTAAAACCTTGACATGGGAGTAAAGAAATAAATGTTTAAAACTGATACAGGATAAAAAACAATAGAACAGCTTCTGTGCATGGGTGTATGCAGATACTTTATTATTATTGCCATGCAACAGTGTTGATGGTAATAGTTTTGGTACAGCATGGTAGCTCAGTTCCAGTGTAAAAAAGAGAGAGATAATACAATACAACAAATGCAACAACAAGCAAACAGGCACCATAAACCAATACAACAACACACATAAAAAGGAAACACATGAATATAAGAGTATGTACAGTATCGTACATATACATATAAGTGCTTGTGTGTGTAAGTATATGTAGGTGTACATGTATGTGGCAAGTTGATCCATTCAAAATGTATTCAATATTTACATCTCTTTTGTTGTTTAAATCACTGTTTCATGTCTGCATTGAAAACTTTAATGATAGCATTCCAACCTGAGCGTCTGGATAAATGCTTTGATGTGTCGCAGCAGTTTTGAAAACCTCTTGGTTTGGATGCGTTTGCAAAGTCTACGCATGTAATTGAAAATAATTAAAGAGAAAAAGGTTGACATGTAGAGGAATCTATTTGACAGAATCCATTAAAAAAAACCCAGGGATACGTTTTATACCCTGAGTCTAGACACTCAGCAGGCACCAATAATTCCTGAAGTGAAGAAAATACTTGCAGAGCTCCGCAGTTTTCCTCTGATGAATGCACATTATCAGAAATATAGACTGACTCTTACCGTATGTTGATCCTGAGCTATCCTCTGTGACTTCTATTATCTCAGTCAATAAGAACATTGTCAATAAAGTAGTCTGGGATGTGTAGTTTGTATTAATTGAGGGTTTGTGTCGTTTTCAAGTATTGAATATTTAGTCTAGGTGGTTAAAATAAAACATACTGGTGTATGACATACACCAGTATGTTCTTGTTTTGTTTATAGTTTATTGTTATTGCTATATTGTATTAATGGAGTTGCATTATTGAAATTGAAAATGTCACAGCGTATCTGATAATGCTTCGATAATGATTGACTACAAAAAGCAGCAATGATTGCCACCACTAATTAATTGCTCTGGTGTTACCAGATGAATCAATGACCATCAGAAGATTGTCTGTGGCCGAGATGAATCTCATGTGTTGGAGATTGTTAAAAAAGCATAAACAGATCAATGGAGCTCCACTTTATAGGCTTGGATATGGCTTAGATATCTGTTCTGCTTGATGTTGGAGTGTGTGTGTGTGTGGGGCAGACGGTCCGCCTGGCCACCAGAGCCGTAACACAAGCCCATTTAGCATATGGCATTTTTTACCACGGAGAGGTAAACACAGTGGGGAGGCCAGGAGAATAGTAAAACACACTGCTCAGGCCACATCTCCCTGTGGACCCACACAGGGTGGACACACACAGAGGACACAGTGTCCAATCCCAATGACAAGCTGAGGTCACTCTGCTCAATACAGGAATCTATACTCCAGTTTTCTTTGTGTCTTTCCTTTAATCTAGTCTCTTTCTTCTGACTTTAGTCTCGTGTAAAGGTTTAGAAAAACGTTCTCCACACAGTTTTTCATCCACAGTCCCTTCCTCCCACCCCACATACTTCCCCGGCTCTTTGGCTCACGGGGCACTGAAACGTGTCACAACACTAAAGGATGTTGATATCAACTGTCAAACCTTTAACCCTAATGGGGCTTTTTTAAAGTGACAATCTTAACAGATCAATGCACCCGTTAGGAGTCAGATTACAAAGACTGTCAATGACCACACGTGAGGGGGGAAAGGAGAAAAAAAGTCAGCCTGAACACTGAAGACACCAAAGACATGGAGCAGAGTCACGAGCTTACCAACGCAAACCACATACCTGCAGCTTAATTTAATGGATCTCTTGGGATAATCGCGCTGCAGCCATCCTTTGTGCGCTCAGTAAACTTACCAGGGTGAGGCCTCTCCAACAAACTGCCGAAAGGGCATAAAAAAGAACAGTGGTGGCGGGGTGTTAAGAAGTTAGATGCCGGGAAGCAGCACTAAGGTGGCGCTAGGCTAGAGAGAGGCCATAAAGGCCTGTTAGGGTACATTAGGTGGAGGAGAGGGTCATAAGGCTTCATGAATGTTTCAGCAGGACGGGGGGCATTTGTCTTCCAGCTCCACTGTCAAAAAGCCATCATGACTCAGCGTTGGGGGTTGGGGGCTGCGGCTCCAGGGCCAAGACACTCTATTTTCCTGTGGCGCAGCACACATACACAATCACAGGCATGGACAGACAACGCACTGAGGAACACTCCCGCACAGCCTGACAAACCAACAGAAGCACATATACTCTTAGCTGTGGTAGTGCACTCAGTGCCCGCCTCATCCTTCACAGTTTTCTTTTCCATCACTGTCAACACGCTCGCTGTTGAATCATTGCCTCTTGTCTCCCTGGATGAGCAGCTTTAAGACCTTCCAGTTCTACACTCACTAATGTTTGGCACCATCGCAAAGCATCAGGTGCTTAAACAGTCATTCCAGCCCTGGGGTAGCTGCTAAACATTCACACCCAAGGGCCTTCCATCTCCCCTTTTGACCCTGCAGACCTCAGGGAGCTGCCTGGGGTCACGGTCAATTGTCCCGCAGACAATAGAATTGTGGCTGTGGTAGCAACAGAGACTATATAACCTGGTTGGTGAACTGTGTTTTTCAAAGGCAGTGGAAGGAAGGAGTAGACCCTGAAAGAGGAGGATATTGACCCTGACATCAACGTTTCACCATCAAAAGTGTCGGTGCTGGCTTCCACATGAGTTGCAAGCCTGTTTCTTACCGCTGCATACATGACAAGAGTATGAGTGTGTTTCAGTGTCTATCAGGGCAAGGTTTCATTTTGATTCGGGCCACAGTTTAACAAACGGGAACCTCTGAGCTGCGTCCTCATCGTCCCATTTAGAGCTAGTGCCACCAACTTTCAAGAAATCTATCAAATGTTATGGTCCTGGCTCAAGGGACACGAAACATAGCTGCTGCAATGGATGTCAGGCAGAGGCTAGAGGAAGGATTTCAAAGAGCTTACTTGCAGCAGGTGCCACAAATCAGCAGATTGTGGCAGGGGGTGTTCAAGATTACCTGCAAGACCAAACGGGAAGTAACACTGGACATATATTTAAGTAATATATAGGAGGTTGTTGGTGGGATCTGAAAAGTTCAATTACGTGATTTCAGACTTAAAAACACACCCTGGGCTTTATCCCTTGCAGCTTCACACACTAGCCTATTTTAGCGATGGCCTTGGCTCCCCAAATCTGACTGTAAGTTGACAGAGCAGCAGTATGACAGTGATTAGAGAGGCTGAGGTGGGGCAGAGGAGGTGATGAGAGGAGGAGGGAACTAACTAGCTGATAAAGCAGTTGTCCTCCCTTGTCTCTGCGCTGTTAGCGTTGTTAAATGTGACTGACAGCTATTGATGGATATGTAGCTGACTTGCCCCCCTCTGTCCATCACGTAATGTGCATGTGCGTGTGTTTCTGCACGGCATGTTGTCTATGCGCTTGCCAGTGTAGTTTCTTTGTGCATTTGCTCAGCTCCATGCACACACATATGCCTGTGCATTGGACTTTGTGTGCACATGAGGGCTTGGTGTCCGGGGTTATAGTGCACTGTGTGGCTCACTCCTATACTCTCGTGATGGTCCATGGGGAAATCAATCATCGGCTGTCCTGTGTGGCTGGTGACTGTGCATTCTCCAGGAAGAAGAGATGAAGGGAGCAAGGGAGGTGAGGAAAAGACAAGAGTGCTTATTACCTAATCCACTTCAAGACGGTTGAAATCTCCCACTTCCTTCACTATCTCTTGCTCTGTCGCTGCCTGTTCATACCACAGTTACAAACATACAACATATGGCATAGGATTCTTTATCCCCCCCCCCCCCAATATACAAAACACACTCGTTCCCTTTCCTCCCCCTCTCCACCAGTAACAGAGAAGAAAGCAAACACATCTCTATTTGACAGGATAGTGTAGAGTCGATGTCTGCCACACATCAGTGTTGCCCTCTAGGTGTTTGTCTAAATGGACAGCTTAGTTAGGATTAGTTGGACTAACAGCAAACATCTTTAGAGGCAGGGAGGTCACCACGCCTGTGCATGGATGCGCATGTGGCAGGAGTACAGTGTCCATATGTTGTAAATCCTTCCCTCAGGGACAGCACACGCAGGCCTTCTTTTACTTGTAGAAAGTACGCATTCTTAGGCTCTTTAACATTTAAATCCCATCTGATCTCTGAAAACCCTATGTTTTATGAATTACCAATTGCACCTCAAACTGCCTATGGAAAACTGTATGACAAATGAATTTGAAATTTCTACTTGCTGATACTTGCTGAACTTTCACATCAGTGGATTTATGCATGCAGGCATCAGTGTGTGTCTTTCCTCTGGCCAGTAGTGTCATAGCAGCATGTGGGCCAACTGTCCTAAAGTATCAGTTTAGAGGCTTTCAACACCACTACCCCACGGAGAGAAACATTCGACTGAGAATAGACACTGGCACAACAGGGGCAGCCAAAAACTTGAGGCAACTGTCACATGGGAATTACATGGTCACAGTCTATCGGAGCAAAACATATACATAAGTTGCATGTGTTTTTTGTCAGAAAGGCAGGCTATTTGCATAGATATAAGGAAACATGCACACACAAATACACAGACGGAGCAAGGAGCAAGAAAATCCGGGGCGATTCGGAAACAGAAGTGTGTGAGAGAGAGGGAGGGAGGTAAGGAGTACTGTAACAGTAGCTCCTCACTACCAAACTGCCAGCTTCATCACCCACAGGAATAACAGTTGGGTACATACAATAGCCTTGCGCATAAAGACACACAAATAGCACACCAAGAACTATTGTAAAGCGCAACGCATGGGGAGAAGAACCCTATAACACTTTCTAACATCCCGAATGACAATGCCAGATGTCAACCTACAAGCAGATTTACTCCTTTCAGCACTGTTGCATATGAATTGGCCTAAAAGAAGAGCCCGGCACTCCATCAGGGGTTAAATAGTTCAAACAGGAGCATGGAAATAAAGTTATTTTACAAGCATAATAGATAGATAGATAGATAAATAGATAGATAGATAGATAGATAGATCCCATGAGACTTTAAGCTCAGATATACAGTAGATTTTATGGTGGGTTACTTTAGGGGCTGCTGGGGGTTATGCGGGGTGTGTGTGTGTCAAAAGGGAGTGTGTGTGTGACAGGGGGCAGTAGGCTAAAATATGTTGCCCCATGGGACCACAGTGGAACCTCACACCAGCCCCCACAGAGAAGGATAAGGCCATCTGCCCTCCTCGCGCATCAATCCCACCTAGAAGACACACACACACACACACACACACACACACACACACACACAGACACACACACGTGAGTGCTTGGCAGCAATATGGAGAGGCTTTGCAGACAGTGTTTGATCTGCCTTTCATCCAGTCGGCAGCATGCAGGCCGCTGAGCCTCTCTGTGTGTCTTCTGCTGTACTGTCCACTGTCCCAGTGGAAATCACCAGCCGATAACAACAGCTCCAACCTGAAGCATGAATGGCAGGACACAAGCAGATCAGCCTCATCTCTTGACTGAGGGAACAGGAGGGGGGCACAGCTCAGTGGATCCATTCAAACTTAAATGACTTAACTCAAATGTTTCTTTAAAGGCAGAAGTCACACAGATAACATGCCACTGTGACGTGAGCGAGTTAAAACTAGAATTCCGAGTAAAGGCAGGCATTAAAAATGCAGCAGAGCTCAACCAGATGAAATACTATAGATAAACAGTAACAGAAACATCTGCTTCAAAAACAACTGCATTTATTGTCTCATGCCTTCTAAAACTTCACTTAAAACAAAATAAAATCTAAAGAAATGGTATCTTTATTTGTGTATCACCTTTAAAAAAGGGCATTCATTCGAATAACATTTAAAAACACAATAAAAGGTAAAACACAATAATTTATACAATATAAAACTAGATAAAATAAAATAAGACCATGAAAACTGTTAAAGGCAGTAATAAGCTGCTAAATTCAAGGTATGGTTCATGGTAAGAAATGTCCAACTAGTCTACTTCTGAAGAATTTTTGACATATTTTTTTGGAAGAGTCAAGTTTTGAATGGGGAGAAAATGCATTATCATCACCATTGGACCCATGAAACTTCCAAAACCTATGTAGAAATGAACTAATAATAAACTGCATAGTTTTTAATTAGGTAGATCTTATAAATCTACATTCATGAATAGACTAAAAACTACTTTTATTTGGATGTTTTCCAGTGGAAAGATCCCACAATCTCGGGACAGTTACTGTATCAAGCCTAATGCACTAAAATGTGTCTTTATCCATGAAAAACAAAAAATCATTTGTCTTCATTGTGACTGAGTTTTCCTGCGGTCTGAGGCAAACTGAGGCACAGATGGACAGAGAGCTGGTGTGGTTATAGTTTATGAGTCCACTCAGCTGAGAATCTGAGGCCTGTCTGGATCAGGGGCTAGCCTCAACATCAGCCAGACTACAGCAAACACACACACACACACACACACAATACACTGACAGCTATTAGGCAATCAATAGAAGGTAATACATCAGAGCATTTGACCACTCAGCTCCACCAACTTAGCGGACAGGGAGGAAGAGAAGAGAAGAGATCTATCAATCATGCTGTATGTAGAGATGCATTTTACAAGCACACAGGTGGCCCCAAATGTAAGAATATCCTGCAACAGCAATTTCTTTATTTAAATAGAGATTACTAATTGATCACAGCATCAAATTCAGTTGTGGCCACATTGATGGGATGACTTTAAATGTTATATATCATACATTGTTTTGGAGAGTTACTGCCGTTTGCATTAACCTCAGAGGGAATTAACCTCAGCAAACCTACACAATAAAACTCCAGTGCTCCTATCATTAATATCACATTAATATAGAGATTAATCTGATGGATAGCCCTCCAGAGGCCCTGTTAACTTGCCAGGAGGTTAAGTGCGAAATCAATCCGTATAAACGACCTGGATAAAAATTCTTCCATGCTGGAGCGTTGAGTCCTAAATCAGCCGATCAAAGAGGTGCTAGTAAAACCAGTCTTTTAGCGCGGCTCGCTAACAATCTCAGTATTTCAGCTCTGGCAGCTCATTCTCCCTTTTTCTCCTTCTGTCTTTCTTTTTGTCTTTGTTTCTTGTCCCATCCTTCTCCTCCACCCCTCTGCTCCTGGAGGGCCACAAAGGGGAGTATCCTCTCTTTTCACAGCGGGCCCCTCGTGGAGGCTCTGGGATTGTAAACATGGGAGGCGCAGGTCCAATGAAGGGTGATCTACACTTGTTCAACCATCCATATTTCGGCTATTTGAAGGGAGAGGGAGGCTGTTAAACATTCAGAGAGGAGGTGACCCCTGACCCTGAAGGCTGCTGTCCATCCGTTACAGAAAATAAACAGAGAGGCTGGGCAGAGTGGTACTGACTCTACTGCTCTTCTCCCTGCGGACAGGACAGAAAGATGTACAGAAAAGAGCGAGAAGTCTAATCCCCGGCCCATTCTGATCTGATGGATAAACTACATCATGTTTCATCTTTTATGCTTTGTGGTTCATGCTTCCGATCCTTTCTTCCGTGTCCTTTTTGCTTTATTTCTCTTCTCACAGTCACTTAGCACATCGCAGCGTTGTGGTGTCTGACTACATGCCCTCAGTGTGAAAAATGGTGACCCGAAGGTTAGAGGTGACATAACAGAGCACTGAGACAAAGGCTGGACACTGTGTCATCTGTCAGACCCCATGCTGCCACCACCAGCACTGCCAATTGGGGCCTTCCTCAAATTAATCCCAACACACACACACACACACACACAATCTATCTATCTATCTATCTATCTATCTCAGGACAACACATGTGGGACAGTTGGTGACAGTGTGAGGGCAGATGTCAGTCATGGCGAGCTCCTTTGTGCGTGGAGCAATAGACCACCTCACTGCTGCACTCTATTGTCATTCATTTGGTCCAGTGGGGTTTGTTCATTCTCACTGTGAGCATGCAGTCTCCAGTTCTTCATGTGGCTCCATATAAACACAGTAACACCGTGGAGGCACACAAAGGGACACATGCACTCACTGGACCGATGTATTATCTGAAGTATTCCGCAGCTTTGCTCTCTCTTTTTAACTGCACCGACGGTCACTAGTAACCCTTTTGGAGATAAGTCACAATAAAATAAATATATACATTCCATAATTGATAAAATAACTTGTAATTGATTTCATTGCTTTTGGAGTGAATCAGATCTGTGTCCCATTTTAATCACTTTATTTACCACTTGCATTTAAATTTCTCTTATTTCTTGACACATTTCTGACAAAAATCATTAGCATTTCACCCGAAAATATAACTACATGTAAAAAGATTTTGTAAATATTAGAAATACAAAAAACTTGTGCTGTATTAATTAGTTTTAACCAATTTATTTTTTCTCAACTGAGATTTTAATGGACATTAACCAAAACCAACAATCTTCTTTCCATGCGCTGATTTTTTATTTTAAATCATGAAAAAGCAGACGCTCATAGGGAACAAACGAGGACAATTTCGATTGCTTTTGCAGCCTTACAATACAGTAAAAAATATTATCATACATTATAAATTAAGAGAGGGTATAACATTTACTTTATACAGAAATAGGGTCAAATCTACAATGATAAAAATAGCTTTGCTTTTCAAGCTTGGTCGATGCAAGGAAACCCAACTTAGTAATAATAATAATAATAATAATAATAATAATAATGATAATAATAATAGTAACTGTTGTTATTATTATTATGGAATCACATTGGGTTCATAAAACCACTGCAAAAAGAACACTTTAAGCCACAAAACAACCAACAACTAATTTTAACAAATTATAAATAGTTTTAAATACATTTTTGCAAACAATTTAAATAATGGTGAACCTATTTAAATAGACCTATTATAGAACAACATTTTTTTTTTCTTAAGCAGCATTTACATAAAGAAAAACCAGGAGATTGTGCCTTAGAGGCCTCATTTGTTCATCTCTCATGGCATTACCACAGTGTTTAGATTTAGTCTTCTGTCGTCTAAAATCCTCTAAAATAATGGTTATCTTTGTTGGATTTACTGAGTACATTTTGGCTCATGTAGACTAGTTCCAGGGCCGATATTCTGGATTTAAGACCGTCAACCCGGTGTAAGCAAGGTTTTGTCCGGCGTTATTCTGTATTTTTGTATTGTCCTCCACTGGAAACACGGAGTCCTGCTGTAGTCCAGAGCCTGGAGGTGACGGAAGAACTGAGCTGTCCAAGAGTTCTGCAGAGCGACAAAACAACTCCATAAATAACCAAGGCAGACACAGTGCAACATCTTGTAGCCAACAGGAGCCTATTTATTCTTCAGAATAGGCGAATTACAACATTTAAAAAAAAAAAAAGAATCCGTTTATATAACTATATATGTTGCCATTAAAAAGACAAGATTCCCACATTTATAGCAATAATAGGTTTGTTACGGATTTACCTTATTATGGTACAATAATAAATTATATTTAATATTGGATATTATTTGCTCTTAATATTCGATTGTTTAAAAGACTTGCATTATTGCATTATATCAAAGAATCATATCACTTTAAATAACAATAGTCCTATTAGGCCTGGAGCTCCTATGACCGTGTTAATATAATATAAAAGCACAATGACTTACTTTTGTGGTTTTTCATGTGGTGCTGAAGTTCCTGCTCCTCTTTGAAAGAAACTCCGCACAGGCTGCAGGGGCTGGGCTTGTCCTTGGCGTGGGTCCGCCGGACGTGGCTGTCGTGCGCGGCGTGGGAGGCGAAGGCCTTCCCGCAGTGCTTGCACTTGAAGGGCCGCTCCCCGGAGTGCTGGCGGATGTGTGTGCGCAGGATGCTGGAGGCGGTGAAGGCCTGCAGGAGAGGAGCACCGGCTCAGTTCGGTGTATCTGCTTTGCCATGTTAAAATTCACAGTCTCGGCAACGGCGATGATGGACCGGTTATAGAAACCTGTATTTTTCATTTAATCGAATTAAACTAATTGAGCGTCACCTCTGACAGTTGTGTTTTTCGTTTGATCACTTTATGTAGGCTCGGGTAACTGAATTAGTCCAACATTTTCATTTTTTTTATCTGCATTTCCTATGAAGGCCTCATAACACTGTGAAATGATGTTGCTGAGACTGAGACTGTCCAGATGAGGAGGGAAAAAAGGGGGATGAGGTTAAACAAAACCCTCTCTGGGTGCATAAAAAAGGGAGGATATCGAGAGAGAGAAAGAGAAAGAGAAAAAGAACAAAAAAAAAAAAAAAAAAAAAAAAACTCCTGCTCATTCCGGGGCCGTAAATTAAAAAGTAGAGTCTCTGCAGACACAAGGGTGGGTGCACATCTGGCGATGATTAGCACCTAAGTGTCTCCGTGGAGCGTGTCCGCCGAGGGACACAATAATGAGGGGCCCACTCCAAAATGCACCGTGAAACGAGGGAGCAGTGAATGGATCCAAAATGGCGAGGAAGAGGAAGAGGAAGAGAAGCGAGAAGGAGGAGGAGGAGTACGAGGAGGCCTGCAGGTCCTGTACTTATGGAGCCAGAGGGGGGACTAAAAATAATAATAATAATAATAATAATAATAATAAAAAACTGGAAGACTATCCTGGAAGTAAAAGCCTTTAATACTTCCATTAGAGGGAAGAATAAAGAGACTGCTGCTGCACATTTCTCTTCTCTCTTCAAACTATATGGTTACATAATAATAATAATAATAATAATAATAATAAAATTCAGCACATTTTCGTTTAAAAGAATAGAATCACAGTAACGTATCTGGGCTACATAAGGTTTGGATGTATTTTATAGGTTGGATGTATGCTGCTGTGCTCCTACCTTGTTGCAGTAGACACACTTGTACGGCCGCTCTCCGGAGTGCACACGCATGTGTTTGTTGAGACTGGACGACTGGGAGAAACTCTTTCCACACACTGAGCACTGCGGATCAGACACACACAGAGGACATCAGCACCATGCAAAGTTATTAAGTCTAATTTAAATGTGTCATATATATATATATATTGGAACTTTAACTCATGTACATTTCTGTGGAAGAGTTTCTCCACATTTAAGACTTTTCATTTAAGAGATGTGTTGTTTGGAAAGGCACAATAAAGAGCATCATGTTTAATAACATTTTTTTTCCTATTTTTTTGAATAACTCGTTTTGTTGATGTAGTTTAGCTGTGATGCTTCAGGCTGTGGTCGCCACCAACCACAGCTCCTTTTTTTTTTTTTTTTTACATTTTTTATTTTTTTTTACGAGGCCTAATAATAAAAACCTGCGGGGAGCTGTCCTTTCAGCACCACGCAAACTTCACCGCGCGATGCGGCGCTGTGTGTGTGTGTGTGGGGGGGGGGGGGGGGGGGGGGGGGGGGGGGGGTGCTCTGCCTACCTTGTGAGGCCTGTGCTTCTCGTGGACGTGCAGGATGTGGATCCTCAGTCGGTCCCTCTTCTCGAACGACCTGCTGCAGAGGTTGCAGGGGAACTTCCTGTCGCCCTGGTCCACGCAGCGCGTGTACTTCAGGTGCTTGTCTCTGTAGTACTTGTAGGCGAACACCTTCCCGCATCTGTCGCACTTGAATCCCTCACCAGAATCTGTGTGTGTGTGTGTGGAGGGAGATATAGAAGAAGAAGAATGTCCTTTAGTCTGGTGGCGTTGATCACAGCGGGAGTGGAGTCCGCAGCAGGGGTTAAATCCTGACCTTCCGCAAGGGGGGCCGCGTTGGCGTCCTCCCGGGGGTCCTTGAGGGTGAGCGGGATGCCGAGGAACTGCATGTAGCAGTCCCCGTACCACACCAGCAGCTCCTGGCCGGGCCCGATCTCCTTGCAGGCCTCGTAGAAGATCTGCCCCTGGACCTGCACCGCGATGAGGTTCTGCTCGTCCGGGAAGCGGGCGCACTTCACCAGAGACATCCAGTTCCCCGAGCCTCCTCTGCCGTCCACAAAGTGACTCAAGCGGCCGTTTTCAAACACCTGGAGGAAAAGGAAAAGAGTTGTTGTTTTTTGTTTTGTTTTTTTTGCACGAGATAATCAGACTAATTGATCCATACGCGGGACAGGACTTCGGGAAGAACCGCAGCACGTTACCTCCCACATCAGAGTGTTGTCGTCGTACGTCTTGATCTCGCTGGTGTTGACCAGCTTTCCCTGGAAAGGTCCGAAGCGGGTCCCCTTGGGGACGCTGCTTTGGTCCGTGAAGACCCCGCGGTGGGACACGTTCCCCCAGGCCGCCTGGAGGACGGTCAGCCCTGCAGAGACAAAACACCGAGGCAAAGTCAGGTCGGGTCAGAGGCGACACACGGTTGATTTCTTGATTTCTGCACGGGAGGTTGGCAGGTCTCACCCTCCGGAAGTTCGAGCGTTTCCTTGTCCAGGGGGAGGATGAGGGGGTCGGACACTGGAAGAGAAAACACAAAACAAATGAGCAACAACAACAACAAAAAAAACTTTCAAAACAATCCAGGGGGGAGGTGAAGCAGGAATTGATGACTAACTCAATCTTATCATTTGATAAAGTGATCAGCAATATCAGACCCACAGTCAACAGACTTTCTGGTGATTTTCTTGCAGAATATTATTATAACCAAGGCCCAAGTCTGCCTCTCTATCTGTCCATATAAAACTCAACGAGCATCCAGCAGGTTGCAGAAGTCTCACCTGACTTTTCGGGCAGGGTCAGTCCTGATATGGCGTGGCCCACGCTCCGCTGCGGGTTCCCGGAGTATCCGTACAGCACCATGAACAAGTCGTCCTCGCTGAAGTTGTAGGACGTGCGCGCTTTTTCCGCGGACAGCTGCGCGCTCCGCAGGCGGAAGGCGCTCTCCTTGAGCGGCGAGGCGGCGGCGGCGGCGGCGGCTGCGGCGGCGGAGGAAGAGGAGGAGGAGGAGGAGGAGGAGGAGGAGCGATCGCTGGACGGGCTGCTGAAGTCCGAGGACAGCGGGCCGGCGGCGTGCTCGGTGACCACGGCCGCCAGCTCCTCCGGCTTGGAGCAGAGCGGGTGCCCGGCGAGCACGTGGCTCAGGTAGGGGGGGAGGCCCGCGGCGCTCAGCATGTGCTCGTGCAGGACCGAGGCGTGGGGCCCGGCCTGGCCGAAGAACGGGGGGGCCCCGCCGTGCAGCCCGAGCGGCAGGGACACCTGGGTGTCCGACACCAGGCGGCCGAGGGACTTGAGCGGGTGCAGGAGGCCGTGCGTCCGCGGGAAGAAGTCCACGTAGTGGGGGTGGTGGTGGGGGTGGGGGCCCGGGAGAGGGGCCGGGTAGAAGCCCCGGGCGGGGCTGCCCTTCAGCGCGCCGGCATGGTGGCCCTTGTCCTTCAGCACCACGGGGACGCTGGACAGGGACACCGACATGACGGTGCGGCGGGAGACAAGGAGGCTCAGATGGAGGGGGGTCCTTCAGTGGAGGAGGGGGAGAAAGAGGGGGACAAATGCAAGAAAAAAAAAAAAGGAATCATGACATGAAGACCACACCTGAATGAATCACTTTAGATTATTTTGCGTTTACTTCAGTAACTCAACTGGTGTAACTTCTAACAAACAATGCAGTCCACTGGACAACCCTCATTATTGGGAATCAAGCCCACGTTATTTATTCCTCAGTGAATATATATCAACAATATGTTTTAATGAATCTACAACGTGTAAAACACAGCCAGCATTTAGATTCAAAACACCTAAATGTAGACCAGTGCGGGTGTAAATATTGGGCGAGGATCGGACAAAGATATGGCAGAGTGAGTGAAACTGGACAGCCCGATTTTGCAATATTTCCAGCCGAGAGGACACACACATCAAATGTTCATCAGCGGGCCTTAAGGTGGTGTCTTCTTCTTTTCTTTTTTTTTTTTTTTCTGGGAAACGTTTACCAATCAGCCAGTAAATAGAGAGACAAACCAGGGTCATGACACTAATTAAAGAACAGTCGGCCGGAGCAGAGGTCAACATTAATGGAGCCTTTTATGGACTTTACAATTACAGTCCGATCCCGGCAAAACAAGACATCAGCAGGGGGATTGTTGGAGCATTATATGGGCTGAAGGAAATGATTGTGATCAGGAAAAATAAAACAGGCGAGTTTGGAATTTAACAGAAGAGAAATGAAAAGGAATAAATATACAAGTGTGTCATGTTTTTTTGCGTAATCTCCAGCCTATGGAAACACTAATTGGACTATCCTAATCCTATAGTAGTTTTTTCTTTTTTTTTTAAAGAATATATGAATACATCTTAAAATAGGCCTATCACATAAAAAAAAACGAGTTACTTAGCGAGTACCACAGACTGTAATTATCTATAGAAATATGCAACAATGGGCTGTTGCAGTGATTTTGTTTTTAAAATAAATTAGGACAGGAAGCTTACCTTGTTAAATCAAATGCGGGATGTTTCACAGTGAAGTTGTCTCTCTCATGTCCACAGGCTCCAGTCTTTAAACAACCTCCCCGCGTGTGTTAAAACACAAAAAATAAATAATCAGACGCAGCCGACATGCAGGGGTTAGATCCAGCAGGTCTACAGTCCGGACTGCTGCAGGAGCCTCTCTCTGCGTGTGTGTGTGTGTGTGTGTGTCTGTGTGTGCTGGTCCCTCCTGGTCATCTGAGGGCACCCATACTGTACACGCTCAGGTCTGCTGGAGACGCCTCCTCCCATTGGCCCCGGAGTCAGCTCGGCCCCCTGCATCTCAAAAGCCCCCCCCCCCCCCCACCACCACCACCACCACACACACACACACACACACACACACACACCACCACCATCCCCGGGAATACATTTTCTCAGGGACAACCCCACCCCTTAAACTTCTCCACAGCGGCCTGCTTTCTCTGCAACAATGAGTGAGGGATCGAGAGAGGACCCCCCCCCACCCCACACACACACACACACACACACACACTTCATATATCTGATTTGATCTGAGGGACCCCCGGTGCAGGAGGCTATAGACGTGTTGTTGTGACTTGGATGTGGTGAATTAAGAAGAGAGAAAAGACATTTATCGGCCACATCTCTCTCTCTCTCTCTCTCTGACTCAGCTGAGAAAATGAGTCAAACTGAACCGGATCTCTATCAATACTTTGTTATAGTTCACACACATTACCTGCATGGGTCTGATGCTTATCACTGACTGTTATGGTAATTCTGCTGTATCGTTGTTTGGGTTTTGTGTGTGTTTTCATGTTGAGTTTAGTGAGTTAGGCTACGGGCAAAAATGCTGGTGCGCGTCATTGGACCGTATAAAAACATCACATAAATAAAGTTACAGATCTACACAGGCCTACTGGTTCATGTGTTTATACCGCTCATGTTTAGGCAATTAACAATAAATAAAACGAAAACTCGCTTAAATATTTCTGACTGAATTTGTTGCGAGTCCGTAGTGATGTAAGGTAATCTTTATTTGTGCTATTTGTGATATATCGTCATCTTAAAATTCAATATTTAACTGTTAAATTGTGTTAACTTTAAAACTCAGATTACAGTTTATTTGAGTACGGTGTCCTGTATTGAACTTGGTTCGTCACATGTCACAATGATCACTTCCTTGTTGTTTCCGGCCGTTTTTGTATAAAAAAACTAAACACATTGTTCCTTCGTGCATATTTATGCATTGGGAAATAAAATGAAAAGGTGAATGGAGGCCTTCATTTTTTTTTTTTTTGCTTAAACCTCCTCTCTTCGCACCGGTCACATGAAAGAACAGTCGCTCCCTTAAATACTGCAATAACAGAATTCTTTATTTACAAGGCAAATAGCATCAGCGAAGCCATATTA
This sequence comes from Lateolabrax maculatus, assembly GCA_031216445.1. Taxonomy (NCBI): domain Eukaryota; kingdom Metazoa; phylum Chordata; class Actinopteri; order Acropomatiformes; family Lateolabracidae; genus Lateolabrax; species Lateolabrax maculatus. The sequence goes on from CM062210.1 coordinate 10,433,503, forward strand.
GTTCACAACTTGCATAACTGTGGTTTTAACTTCTCTTGTATATCTAATTTTGCATAAAACGCTCACACACACTAGGGATACAAAGATGGATGCGGGTATACAGTGTGATTCCTGTGAACAATGCAGAAAAAAAAAATATCTCGGGAAAACACAACAGTAAGCTTTCTTCAGAAAGTCCATATAGTATATTACATATTGCTTCAATATCCCTATGTATTATCATCTTTTCCATACAAACAGTGAGGGGGGGGGGGGGTAATGAAATAACAGAGTCTTCAACCCAACACAGAACAGAGAGCAATGATGAGGGACAGTTCAACTGTGACAAGAGTCTCCAGCGACTGCGAAGAGCTGGACAATGATGCACCCATTCAATATTGTACACAAGTCATTATACAAATTTATACAGACAGCGGTGTAATGTACAAGAACGAGAACGGACGAAATCTAAGGCATTATGCTAGGGTTTTTAGCATTTAAAGGTTGCATCTTAGCTCTAAGAAATTGGCAGACAATACAAAAGGGCATTTAAAGTTCTTCAAAACCATAAGTTAAAGAGAAAATATTTTCGTTTAGTGGGTCCAAAGCCTGGATATTTGTATAAGGGGCAAAATAATTTATTTGCACCTGTCCTCATTATAAATGCTAAAAAAATGCATTGCTACCACATGGCTTTAAATCTTTTCAAAATCTTGACAATCTTTGGAAATTTGCAAAGGGCTGTGAATCATTCTTTAAAATGGCTCAAAAGGCTTGTTCTGCACTACTGTATGATACAATCAAAACAGCATTTATCTAAAAAAGTGTGATCTCCTGGTGGCCTGCAGCAAAACAACCGCAGGACATCTGCAATGATGACAACCAAAACATTAATGCAGACTTCCTTTGTCCCAAAGTTGACTTGCTACAGCTTCAAATTTCATGTAAGAACATAATAAAAAGAAAAAGAAATAAAATAAAGAAGCAACAATGGGCAACTTCCTACCTAAATGCTGAGAAGAACATGTTGCAACTGGACAACGCCATGCTGTCAACATGTTAATACACACCATCAGTCACATCCTTAGGCCTTAAATGACAATACATTCAGAATGATTCTCTTCTTGTTTTATGCTGCAACATCTACATAAGACCCTGTTAAGTGACATCATCATAAATTTCTTGTTTTCAGTGGGCTTCAAAGCGTACTAACCAACAGGTCCTCTCACTATGAAAATAAAAGCTGGTAGAATTCAGAAATCCAATTGAAAGGTGAGGATTATTTGGCTTGCTCCAAGTCTGTCCTGGGTTAAAATAGTTGATATAAAAAGTTTAGTTTTTTTTGAGGAAAATGTACTTTTGAGGTTAGAGAAGATGACATGCTTTACATCCTGTGAAGGTCAACCCAAACCCCTACTGGGGCACAAGAATAGCATGTCATTACTGAACACTTTATAGTTGAACTAACTGCCTGAGGTCATAAAATATGGCTAAGTGTCTGTCAGAGCAGGTCTCATGAACCGTGCAGTCTTAACTCTGACCTCTGCTATAGAAGAGAGGCTGTAGGCCGAGAGGGTGTGTGTCAACAAGGGGATCACAAACTACCTCCCTCTCCAGGCCTCAGCCAATGCTGCATAATCTAACAGGAACGCTGTGTGTGGATGTAGACTTTCTTGGTACAAACTGCAATAAAAAACTGTGTTTAATACTGCATCCAAACGTGGAGCAAAAATGTGTCCTTTTTATTCAGGAAACTGTACAAAAATTACAAAAACAAAAACACAAAAAAACCCCAAGAGTTTCTCAAGTAATCGTTATTGCTTGTTTACATCACACCAGAACAGTTTGCACCTAGCAGCTTGTATGAAGCATTTTTCACTCCAGACAACATAGAAAGCACACTTCTGTTATTTTTTTGAGTTATTGTATGGCTGTGTTGAAGTTGTTTTTTTTTTTTTCCTTTTTTGTCGTGTTCTATGCTAAAGGCAGAGTAGCAAGCGATAATCTGTACACTGTATACACAGCACACCCCCTTACAACCCTTCTCTACCTCCCACCCCCTCCCCTGTCTGTATCGTACCAGAACATCAGAACATGAAGGCTCCCTCTCCACTTCCAAAAAAAACAAAACAAACGAAAAAAAAAAAAGAAAACCTGCTCTGCTTCAAGAGGCAGTTGTGACCAGACGGGGGAACCAAACCCTAAGGAATAAAATAAATAGGAAAGAAAAATGTTTTACTTATTGGTATGTACAATCTCTGTAATTCATTTTTAAACCATATATGATTTTGACATCTTCTTCTGAAACTACAGGACCAAAGTATAATCCATTATTCAGGTTAATAGAAGAATCTTCTCAGAAAGAATACAACCATTACTGTTAAAATTATAAAAAAAAAGTGCCTCTTCGCACTTTCAGAAATATTTTTTCTTGTTGCTACTAGGATAAAGAATCATCTACAATAATTAAAATGAATCTATACAGAAAAATAAAACTTAATTTAATACACTATATAAACCTCTTGACTAAATTAGTCTAATTATATAAATCACCATTCCACTCCAACAATTCTTCTGCAGTGTTTTTCAAGATCATTTTTTCAATCTTCATCTTCATTCTACATCTTAATTTCTCACAACAAGGAAAAAAAAACAAAAAGAAAACAAAAATAATAATAAAATAAAGAACAGCAAAAAGGCAAAACCGGCTAAGTGTTTGAGCTCCATCCATAAATTTTAACACAACTTGGAGTCTTTGCTGCCATTTTGGAACTATGTGGAAATGTCAAAAATGTGTGAGAAAAAGGTAGGACATAAAAGAAAAATCAGTGTACGTCATTTTTGAGATGAGATTGTAAATGGCCGCTGTCCACTGAGAGGAATACATTCATCAGAACAAGGGATCCCACCCACTGCTGCCCCCTTAGGTCAGTGTCCCCCACCAGAAGGCCTACAGTAAGTCACACTACGGTGAATGCAGCTGGACAGGCAGACAGACTGGCTCATCACAAGGCTCTCCTCCAGGAGGGTTAGGCATGTTGGACAGAGATCCACAATCCTTCCCCAGCCCTCTTCACACTCCTGTGTCTGTTCCGGGCCAGGCTCCTCCGGGGCTGCCGAAGAGGCCCAGCTGGGACAGACAGCAAACTTGGGCTGAGGACGGGGGCAGGGCACGGCCTGGCTGGTTCAAGGGGCAGTCGGTTGGTTATATGTTTGTACAATTTTTAAAGGGCCGACGTGCTCCTTGCACCAGCTGATCACTGAGGTTCAGTTTAAGAACTCCATGAGGGTCAACAGTATTTCTGCAGAGAAACAACACATATTAAGCATTTGATGAATACACAATTCAACAGCACAAGTGTTTGGGTAACTTGAACTTGTAGAACTTTAACTTGCCTGGAGTAAATCAGCCACATGCGCAAAAGACTATACACAATTAGAAACCATCTTGAAACACACCATCAAGCCGTAAGTCAGTAAATCACAAAAGCCTGCACTAATGGCCAAACGGTAAATAATTGAAATTATCTAAGTGCCAATATATTTATATAATCCTGGAAGGAGGATAAATCAAGTGACAGATATCCTGGTGTGTTACAACAGTCTGAAGTGCAGACAATCAAACAGCAGCACCTTGGTTAAATATTCATGGCCCTTTATTGGGCTTAAAAGCATCACGGACAACAACAGAGAATTCCACATACCAAGCTAACAACACCAGGGAGACAAATGAAGAAGGATTAACTTGGTTGTCATTAAATAATCACCAGAAATGGAGTGCTGACAAAGGGAAAATCTTTGAACGTTTACCTGATTTTCAGTGAGTGAGGTCAGTTGTCTACGTGCAAGTGAAAGTCTGACTTGTAATCTCGCCAAATCAAATTTTACTGCACTTGTGTGTGTGTGTGTGTGTGTGTGTGTGTGTGTGTGTATAGAGAGTGTGTAGATTTGACAGATCTGTGCCATAAGGAGTCAAATTTTCCACGTTACGCGAAGCAGCTGATTAGTCCTGAGTCCAGACAGCCTTTAAACATCATACAGTAATGTCTTTATAGTCTAAATGGTCTGGCTGTAAAGTGCCCACTGATAATTACATCATTGTCCTCTAAGTTCAAGTGAAGCATCAGAACTCCAGCAAGAGTTACGTAAACTACTGAGTAAATTATTCACTAGCACGGCTGTTCAATAAGTGTACCCAAACACTTAGGGTCTTACGATAACACAACACATAGATAAGCAGAGTGGAGTGAGGAAAAAGAAAGGCGAACCTTTTAGTTTTCTTGGTCCCCCGATAACTGTGTAAAACTGTAAGGGGTCCATTTTTTAACCCCTAAGGCTTAAACTCTGAAAGTGTCTTACTTATATTCCTACAAGGGGCTAATGTAAAGGGACACCCTGAGGATATTACTGGGCCACTCGAAAACCTCAAATTTGGTACTTAACAATGCTCGACTGTGAAACGCTTGAAAACAGCAATAGGTATTTCTTTAAAGAAACATTAACATTATTCTTGCTTCTAACAGTTCCAAAAACATCTTTATTTTCACCCTATTTTGAGATTTAATGTGTCAGGATCGGCCTGGTATTTACCTGTTCTTGCCCTAAAGAGGGCAAACCGGGTGAGGGCCCTGAGGCCATGGACGTGACACTCATCTGTCCAGCCATCTGGCCCATGCTGCTGGTTGCCATGTTGGTGGCCATGGAGACATTGTTGAGGTTCATGCCATTGCCGTTGTACATGTTGCTGTTATTCTGCTGGGTGAACTGCGGTGATGCCTGCTGCTGTGAGAACATACTGGGAAGAGGGAAGGATAACAAAAAAGCTGATCAAAATGGGTGAGCTCAAACATTTTCTTATGGGAGCAGAAAAGTTCATTTAGGAGCACTAACAAAGTACATGTTTGGAGGGAAATTCTATTTAACCCAGAGCAGTTATTTTTACATTATTTACAGTTAGACATCCAATAAGCATGTATATAATCCATAGTAATTTCTGAGTACTGCAATTAGCAGAAACAAATTCTAAACAATTTAAAATTTTCAAACCATCTGTGCTGTTACTGCTTTAACCCTTCTGGGGGATGTAAACAGGAAATATAAGGTTGCCATGGAGTCAGTGAGTAACTGCATCTACAACATGAACCTAGTTTTCTTTTATTAATTCATTTTTTGCCTACTTTTGTTTACATCTTGGCGAATTCGTACCATTAAAAGTATGTGAAATTAGCTATTAGGAGTTCCTGTTTGCACTGTACCCATAGAAAAACAACTATCACTGAATTATTGGGATACTGAAGAATTAATTAAATGATTCTTAGGCAAGTTCTGCAGTTAAAGTGAGTGTCTTTTTTTCTAGGTTTTCTAAAAGGGATTTACGGGAAATGTATCCACAATGGACATCAGAGATACTGATATCCTTGGAAAGTCATACTGAATCCAAGAGTCTAAATCAGTCAAGGGTTTGTTTGGGAGCAGGTTCTATCCAACTGTACCTGTTGCCTCCCATGTTGCCCTGTGGCCAGCCGTTCAGGTCAGGGGAGCCCTGGAAAGCAGGGTTTCCTTGGCCCTGCTGCATCATTGGGGACTGTGTGTGGGCCATGCGTGGAGAAAGCAGGGGGCTCTGTGGTGTGCCGGGACCTCCAAAGCCTCCGTCTGCCTGTTGGCTCATACCTGTGGTGGACGCATCAAGACAGGTCAACCAGACTGGACCTGCAGAGACTCGACTACAAACCAATGTACTGAGTGGAGCAGTGGAGTAAATGCTAGCATTCCACGTAATTAACACAATCATGCCACATAAAGACGAAAATTTTGGCAGAGAATGAGCAACTGAGCAAGCAGGATGATTAGTGTAACTGAAGAATGTCCATTCCAGTCTGCATTCAGGATTATTGACAGGCAGTTCATATTTCCTACATGCATTGAAGCAGTGAACAGGCAAGGAACTAGGAAGAAAGGGAATAAGGAGATGGCTTAGGAGAAAAGGGAGAGAGAGAGAAGTAAAATCTAGTGGAAGTTATCCCTCTGAACAAACCCACGGGCCAGGATCACATTAAAGACTGAAGGATAAATCAAATGTCATTATGCAAATCAGTATTATACGAGATTATCAGATTATGCCCAGATTACACACCACGCTGTCAGACTGACAGGTGCAGCCATGATTATTGCTTTGCCTGCTCACAACCTTAAGAGTCAGGTGTCAGCTTGTATCCTGAGTTAATCTTTGATTATTGTGCTCCTGGTGCCCCCTGGTGGAGCAAGAGTGTATAGCCAGGACACCATTTTGGACAGTGCACAGAACAATGTGAGTATATGATCACACTCCCTGACAACAACTCATATGTCATCAAATTGAAGAGTAAAATATGCAGTATGATTTGGATCATTCAATGGCAGCTGATTAATGCAGTCATCAGTGCATTACATTACATATCAGACGATTGCTGCTACTAAAAAGCATGTGATGCTGTGCAACTAGAGTCACATCAACACACAGACGCAATGGCACACACACTCACACACACGCGCACAGGTTGTAAGGAGAAGTGTGTGGTAGGCTAAGGTGTGGGAGCAGTACCTGAGTTGGGAAACTGAAAGGCACTGTGCTGCATTTGGGGGCTGAGTACGGCCCCGTACTGGCCGCCCATCATGTTTGTGTTTCCCATCATCATCTGGGAGGAGGAGGAGGAGGTGGAGGAAGAGGAGGAGGTGCCATGCAGGTGGAGCTGGGGGTTGGGGGGAAGAGAGGGCAGGCTGGGGGAGAGAGGGGAGGAGAAGGGACTGGTAGGGGGAGGTGGCGAGGCCAGGCCTGTACTGGTACCGTAGCTGGGCGGGTAGGGGAACTGCTGGGGGTTGGCCTGGGGGATCCGGGGGTTACTCATGCCTCCGGCGGCCATGTTGGGAGGCAGGTTGAGGCCCTGGGCCCTCATGGCCATGCTCCGTTGCTGCTGGACCTGCTGGGCCTGCTGATGCTGCTGCTGCTGCTGTTGCTGCTGCTGCTGCTGCTGCCTCTGTCTCAGGTGATTACTCAGCAGCTCCCGCTGACGCTGTGCCAACATCTGAGCATTGATGGTCCCCTGGAGTGGGAGGAGAATGATGTGTAAGAACAGAGGAACACAATCAAGAAAAAGTGTCTTAGAGCTACATTAAGTAAGTCTACTTGATCCTCTACAACATAAACACTGAAATTAAAGCCTTACATTTACTGCAAGCCATCAACAAACTAAACACTACTGTCTGTTGTTAACAGACATAACAACAGATCTGTTCGGGTAGATTATGTGTAGCAGCAGTGACCTACCTGGTTTGGAGCACTGGCTCTAAGAGGTAGGTTCACATTTGACACACTACTCATCTGAGTCATCATTGGTTGACGGTTCTAGACAAGAAACAGAAGAAGAGGTTAAGAGACACTGAAATGCTTTTAAAATCCTTTATTCCTATAACTTTTAAGACATACTGCTCACTTCTAACTAGTAAATAGTTAAAGAATACAAACATAAAACTATCAACACAATACATAGTCTACACTAGAAAATTTGGATTGAAATAACACAGATTTAAAAAAATAATTATTACATTAACTGATCTAATTCACCATTACCATAGCAGAATTATAGTGCAACATAATAAATATTATTCCAGTAAATGCCATGAAAGACCAGCAGGTGGCAGGTAAACCTAAATTTCCCAACTATTCCTTGTGTGCACAGAAGATCTGCCAAAATGTCAACCTCAAGGATAATTACACAACCCCCTTCTGCTTGTTCAATCACACAGCTACTAATCAAACAGTGTGGTAACATCAGAAAGACTAAAGAATCAATGGACATCATCACGTCCACCAGTGTCAGGACAGTCTAGATCCACGTGTACCTGCTGTGACTGTAGCCGGTGCTGGAGCTGCAGTCGAAGCGTGTTGGGCTGGTTGGGGACGACCCCGGTCGGCCTGAGTCCGGGCCGGGCCTGCATCCTCATCATGGGGTAGCCTGGCCGTGGACCCATCTGACCAGACATGGGGTGGAAGCCTGGCTCTTGCATGGGGGCGCCAGGGTAGCCCCTCTGGGCCATGTGGGATGGTGGAGGACCAAATTGCTGTGAGTACATGGGGGGCTTTTGGTCTAACATCATGGAGGGGTCCTGGGGGAACTGGTCCGGCTCCAGTGTTTGGCTCTGGAACAGGCAGTGACAAAAACAGATACAAATGAAAAAAAAAGTCACATAAAACCAATTAAAAACATGAATGCAACAATATCGGTTAGGAAGGATAGACCTCACCTGTTCTACCAGAGCAGGGATGCCCAGAGCACGATCGATCTCCTCTAGCCCATCAAAATCTTTTAGTGCGGTGTACAGCTGGGACATCAGGACCCCTTCGTCTACTGCACTGCCATCACCAGAGCTGAGCCCCGTACTACACAGCAAATCATCCTGGGGTGCTGAGTGCACCGGCCTGGGCATAGAGGAGACAGAGATGGAACTTAATATATTTTTTCAATGACAAAACTTTGTCCAGTATAAACCATAGCAAATTGTAAGACCAGCAACCATAAAAAATACCAATATAAGGATCTTGAGTAGTGAGGTCAGTAAGATTGTTTTGTTTCCGCATTATTAATAACATGTAATGATCATTTGCAAGTTAGTAGCTTACCTGGTCTGGTTTACAAAAGCTGTCTGGTCGATGGGCATCATGCTATCTGGCCAGGGGGCTGTCTGGTTGGGTGGAGCCTGTTGTTGGGAGAAATGGTGGCCGGCCATAGCAATATCCATATCAGGTTGGGCTGATATGGGAAAAAACAAACAAAAAAAAAACCGTTATCAATTGTCAGCTGTGCAATTTTGGTTATCATGAAGACAAACATCTGGCAACCTAGATGATGGTCAATTTGCTCCTAAACCTAGAAGGATCAGCACACTGCGCTGGGTTAGATATTCCATTCATTTCTTGAGTGCTGTACTATGTCTAGCCACTGGGTGGCAACCTTTAACACTCAGCCACAATAATATAATATGGGGGAGTGGAGGTCTTTTAATCTGTGCCTCACCACTCCGCCTGCACCATAGACTGCGGCAGATAATTCAGTAAAGGTAAGTCTATAAAACGCAAACTATTCATCAGGTTTCTGTATTAAAATGCTTTATTGGCATGGGTGAATCTGGAAACTATTATAGTATGTCATACTGTCATCTAGTTTCGGCATTTAAAACTCCACGTAACCTGTGTCTTTTAAAGGTACACTGAGCTCTCACCATTGGCCATCATTGGGGACTGGAGCATCGGTCGGGGGCCTGGCTGGCTGTTGGGCCTCATGGGAGCACTGTTCGGCCCCATCCTGCCCTGCATGGCACCTTGCTGCCCGGGGCCAGACGCTCCCAGAGGAGGGGCAGAGGTTGAAGCCACCCAGCCCTCCTGCTGCTGCTGCATGCCTGGCCGTGGACCACCTGGAGCCATCAGTCCTAGAAAAGCAAATGCACATAGGGGGACAAGAAACAGTGAGAAATGCCTCAGGACAGACTGAGAGTGGATGCCCTCTGTCCCCATGATGCAATTGTGTAATCTAAGGGGAAAAACCATCTATGCAGTGCTGGGGGATGTTTGAGGACTGCTAATATGTGGGAGTGACTGTGAGAGAAACTTTGTGCCAGTGTGGGTGACTAAATATTTCCTGTCACAGGAAGTGAGTCACTGTGCCCTGACATGATATGTCACAGGCTGAAACAAATAGGGTGAAAAAAGGTATTTCCTCTGAATTTGGAAAGCGACAACAAGTGTTAATAAAATCATGCAAAAGGATGTAATTGTGCTTCATCAACAGGTTTTGCTACTGTGAGACTGCCAAGCAGAAATCACAAATTAGAAATACCTCACATAATGAGTTAAAAGGAGATTTACATTTAATACCAGTAAAAAAAAAGTGTGATAACTCATACATGACATGCTTTTTTGCACATTCCTGCAGTTTTTTCATTTTATAATAATCACATATAATGCACGTATTTAATATTTTTTCATGTTCTGTATTGTAAATATTGCTATTCCTTTTTCATATTTGTGTTTCTTGACTTTTGCACTACTTGTCTTCTACTATCTTATTTCTATAGTAGTTTTGTCAGGCACCAATACACCACAGCGAATTCCTTGTATGTGAAAACTAACTTGGCAATAACCTCTATTCTGATTCAAATTATACAGAGATTTTCATGAGGTGACTGTATGTTTTCTGACCTTAGTGTTTACACAGTCCTATGGACATTTTGTTTAGGAAGTCCATTAATCCTACACGTATGGCTATGTCCATACTTGTATGTGACAACACCTATAAAATCGTTCTGTGGGCTGGTAATTTTCATTTAAATGTAAACAACTAAATCTGAGCATGCACCATTGTTTGAACAGATGCTAGTTCAATGGTTCACGTTCTTTAATCAAGGAACACCAAGCAACAATAGTAATAGCACACACATTCAGACAATGACTTCATAAACCGTGACCACAAAAGCATCACTGTCACACCCACCTGCGCTGACCATACCGGCCTGGTTAGCCATCATGCCGTGACTTCCCACCATGCCTTGCTGCTGTTGCTGCTGCTGCTGCATAAGAGCGTATGGGCTGGTGGTCCTTATGGGGTACTGTAATGAGGGCGGCTGGGGGGAGACATTCATGTCCAGAGACACGCTCCTCACAGGCAGACCCCTGCCTGGCTGGCCCGGTCGGACACCTCCAAAGTCTGATGACAAGAACAACTGAGTTTTAGCCAAATGTCATTTCAAGTTTCATAGTTACATATTTAGCACCTTATGACCTCATGTTGGGAGTATTTTATGAACACTGTAAAGGTTTAATATCATGTTCTGGTGTGGGACTCACTCGTTGGGCCCATACCAGACCCGATGCCCCTGTGTTGCTGCTGTGCTGCCATGGCAGGACTGCTCTCGGACATCTGCAGGATGTCATTGATGATGTTCTGTTTGTCCATGGGACTGGGCAACGAGACAGGCCGCGGCTCACAGAAGAGCTGTGGCTGAGCGTTCTGCAGGTCGTTCAGGATGTCGTCCAGTTCTGACGACTGGAAAGAACAGAGAGAGAAAAGGGGAAAGTGTGAAAACAAGAAACTGATGAATCACTTAGGCCTCCATTTAGAAACCAATTGCTTCATCTGCAGACATACAAACACAAAATATACATGTGACAGGCATACACATGTACTGAGAGCAAACTTGATCCGTAAACACTACAACACTTGAATGAGGAGACTATCTGGGAGATGGGAACAGCAGGCTTGGCCATGTTTATAATACAGCAGTAACCCCGGGATAAAATGGACCACTTTCCATCAAATCTAGGCCATGCTTCACTGTGACTTAGCTTATCAGACACATACCACTCTTTGCTTACCGGCTGGCGTTTTCAAAAGCACAACTGTGCCTGCTCCCCTTTTTTGAAAACATTTTTTAAGCACATATTTAAGACTACCGAATCAATTTGAACATTATTTTTGTTTCTCATTTGGTGAAAAACGCATCACAGGCAGAAAAGATGTGGCTACTGAAGCTGCTCTCTGCTGAGTAACATGGGAGAGCAGCATGAAGCAGCAGGAGTTTAGTTGGTGCCAAAGTTTGAATTACTCGGTGCCCCCCTACTGCAAACAGCTGGACTGAGGCTGCCCAATACAGCCGAAGGCTACGTTCATTCACAGCTGGGCTTTGGACTATCTGGCTAGTTTTTGTTTAGTTTTTCACACAACTATCTTAAACAAAGACAAGGCCATGCTGGGATCTGGTTTCACTTGCTGAACTGTAGTATTGCTCGGACTATGAAAGATGAACCTCTTGGAAGCTGTTTCTTTTTGTTTTAGGACACTGGCACTGTCTCCTCTGTATTTCTCTTTCTCACTATGACACACAGGGGGTGGACAAAATAATAGAAACACCTCAATAATGCAGTCCAATACAACACCAATATGACACAAACAACAGAAAGTTCAGCATAGATGACCATAATGCTAGAGAGGCCTGAGGGAGTTTAGGTAAATAAGTTGCACTGGCTGTAACTGGCCACAAGAGTGCAGCACACTTGGAATCACTGACAGCTCCTGATCGTGATATACTGTACAGCAGGAAAACAGCACACCAGCCACTGTTTCAATGTGTACTTCAATGTTCTAGACAATGACATGTGTTAGGCATGTAAATGCTCCATATAAACAGCAGCAGACAGATAGCCACACAATGCTGATCACTCTAAACAGCAGACAAGCATACAGGATATATGGGAGAGCTAGAGAGAGTAGCAGAGTGAGGGGTTGGGGGGGTGGTGGTGGTGGTGGTGGGAGAGAGAAAAGCCCTAATGAGGTCAGGAATGATGTAATGCTCCTGTATGCTCTCAGTTTGCTCCTTTCCTCCTCCTCTCCAATTCTCTCTCCTCCCACTTTCTATTCTCTCGTCTTCTCTAGTTGCTTTTACCCTTAATGGGTCCTATTTCTATGAATCCCTGTTACTCTCTTCTTTCAATGCATTTTCAGTGCATGTAATGCAATCCATGTCCTTCTTTTCTGCAACGCAGCCTGGTATACTGTATTTGGTTAAAACTGCAAGGATTTGTGAAGCCAAATGACCACTATTAAATATTAAGTCTCCGGCATGTCCCATTTGCAGATCACTATTTAAGATCTTGACGTCACAACGGTAGTTAAACTGGAAGAGCAGCTAAAAACATCTACTGTAGATAATAAAATGCAGTAGGTTTAAGTCTACACATATTTAAAAATCATGTATGCTTTTTGCGTCCGGCATTATCTCTTTGATTATACCCACACCCAACACACCCGACACAGCAGAATTGCTACCTAGTTGAAACAATGAGTGAAACTAAACTTAACTGTATTTGGTTCCCATTAATTGTGGTTACTTACTAAATTAAATTCCAAGCATGTTGGATACAAAGGATAATCATTCCATCCAGCTGCTTGTTTAGGAACAGAGGAGGCAGACTCTCACACAGCAGGGTGGTGATGAGACTCTGTCAAATGTGTATTCTTACAATTTGACTTGAATCTATCTGGGACTCAACTTGACCTGATCACGCCTGTTAATGAGTTAATGACTATTATGTCATACACCTCCTGATCACAATTCACATGCCATATGTGCCCCCAGCATGGATTTAAGGCCAATAAGACCATTGTGCCTCTCTGACCTTACCCATGCCAGTTCATAGGAAAGGGAACTGAGAAACAGGGTGGGTAAAGCAGAACTGCCACTGTCAAGTAAGGCAAAAGGAAAAGTAATTTCAGTCCAGAATCATGGTGGCCTTTTGGCAGCTAAAAATAAAAGAATTTAACAAATGCTACTTGGGAAAAATCTATTCACCATTTGAAAGAGCTGAACTCGTAATTTTTAAACAGGATGGCTACAACATTAATTGCAATTCTTACCTACTGCAATATTTAAAAAGGTAACTGCAATGTTGGGAGTGTTACTAGTGAGTACTTTTTGTTCCTTTTTTTGTTGCTGGTATTTATTATGACACTTCACTATATAATTTGAAATATTTTGTAATAACTACTTTGAATTTCTCTGTGATATTTTGGGGTTTTGAATGAAGAAAAGTGCTGTCAAAAAGGGAAGGTACACACAGCAAATCAAGTTAAGTTGCAACAAACTGAAGGATTGTTTTAATGCTGAAATCTGATTTTTTGTTCATATATTCACCAGTATAACATGCTCTGATTTTTCTTGACGGCAGTACCTACTCTTCAAGTAATGATGGAGGAGGAATTATTTTAATATCATAACTATTAAATAATAATACTCCCTCCCTCGCATTTGAGTGGATTACTGGCTCACCAGCTTTCGTAAACTCTTTACATATACTGTGCAAAAGGACCTGTGTGATGTCTGATACAGTAGGTATATCTGGCTGTGAATGAACACCAATGGAAACTACATGTTCTGGCATTTTGTTTGACATTATATCATCTTTTATATAAAAGGTAAAGAGGAGAACTGAAGTATTCAGGCCAGCAGAAACTACTGAAGGACCCATTAAAACAGAAGATGAGACTGTATTGGATGAGATAAAACTCATTCCTTTATTTTCTTTACCCACTTACTCATGTTCAGGGTCACTGAGGCATTGAGGGGCCATGGCTATTGTGACCTACATCCATCACACTTTTAATAAAAGAAATACTCAGTACTGAGCTGGGCTGCAGTGATTTCACATGCAATAGCAATGAACAACTCATGCCACCACAGTAAACAGGTTCTATAATATTACTGTTAATTATTTGCAAAATGTTTTTGATGTGATAATCTATGTTTCATGTGTCATAATACTGTGTAGAATAAAGACAAACTGAAGCATGAACTTAATTAAAAATAATGATACAGGAAGCCGGTTCATTCAGCGTCAGTAGACTGTATGTTTACATGACACTGTTTGCAATATCCACGGGAAAACGCACAAATAAAACACATAGATAATCCCGTCTCCCATGGGGCCATGGGACTAGATGACCATACTTATATGTTTCTCAGCCATACTGTAAGCTAAGCCACTACTACTGAGCTCTGCTCTGATTTCTCATTTAGCTCTGCTCCAGCCATCAATAATTCAGCCCTCAAACAATCATGAGGAGGAGAGAAGCAGAGGGAGGGAGGGAGGGAGAGACGGAGAGAAAACAGTGGGTGAGGTTAGTAGAGAGAAGGATGAGTGGACTTTTTAACTAGTACAGTCAGCTTTCACACCGCAGCCAAGCAGCAATTCACCAGCAAGGAACTGAAACCCACTCACACACATGTAAGGGCTCTAATGAAGTCATGGTTTAGTTAATGTCTAACAAATGCCCTTGTTCTGGGCCATAGTCAGTGAAATTTGTTAAACTGGAATGAGCCATCACCGTCACTGTTGGAAGCGATGAGTGTTTTAATCACCATCTAACTGTGAAACCCAGATTTCACCAATTCCATTTGTACTGTCAACACAAGGCAGAAATTAGCCAATTTAATATTCGATTGCATTTTGCTACGTGTAGTACACTGGACACCTACGGAAAATAAAACCTTCAGTATTGAGACAAACCTCTATTTCTCTCAGTTTCTATTTCCCCTCTATTGTTTCTCGTACGTTGCTTGTTCTACAAACACACCACTCCCTCTCCCCTCTATCTCCATGGTAGCAGAGAGGACATGCAGGAGCATATGGCTCATCATTTTCACTCTGCCTGCCGAGGCTGGGCTCTCCTGGGGGTATCTACACCTCTCTCATCTCTCCTTCTTTGTTCGGTTCAACAGCAGCTCTTATTATCCAACCAATCACCTTTTCTTCTTCATATGTACCCAAGTGGCCAAGCACATACTGTACATACACAGCTAGCACACCTAACTAGCTGACATTCTGCACCACTGCCCCTCTTCCTGCGTGGGAAAACCACAGTTTCTACAGAAATGTGCATCAAAGAAGGTAGGAAACCATAAGATAGCAAACCCTTGAACATGCATTTTCTACAAAAAATTTCACTTTCGTTTAATATTATTGACATTTAAATGGTATGAATATGACTTAAACTACTGACTGGTCTAAGAGGGAGGGAATGATAAAAATAGAGACAGCAAAGCGTGCAAAAGCATTCATGTCATTCTGTGTAATTCTATGTAATTCTGTGGTTTAGTAGTGCTGTGTGTGATAGAACTACAACTTGTCTTTAACCTGTGTTTAGTAGAGCGCATCACACACAGGTTTCCTGTATATAAGGTTGTCAGTCTCACCAAACATTGGTTTTCTTTCCTGCATTTGAGAAGTAGCAAGCCGAAACTTCTGCTGCACAGAAATTTTGAGTTTTACCAGCAACACTTTCCCTGCTCACTTCCTTTTACTCTTTTCTCCTCTTCTCTCTTTCAGCGCCAGGCCTGACCTGAGCCTTGTGCCAAACCTGAGGATTCTGGCCAAACGCAACCAGGATCAAATGGCTGGAGAACCACAGGGGCTCCTTCCAAATGTCACAGTTGTTTGAAGCTGGCGGACAGCTTTCCTCAGCTAGTGCTGCCAACACATAGGCAGTGAAAGGACCAGATGTGTTTATTTGCGTGAATAAAAAAAACATGCATGATGTCTTAAGTGTATATGACAAGACTGTAAATCTGAATGTGACTATATATTGTATATATGCCACAAACGCTGTCTGACCTCTACACTGCCAGACCGTTTGTGCGTTTAGCTGTAGCATCCTGTGTGGACATGGGACTTGGAGGAGCCAACATCTGCTACCTAACCCAGATTAAGGCTCCGGCAGAGGGAGGAGGCAAGTGGAGCAGTACAGGGCAAGAAAGTTTGGGTTTTTGCAATGGGCTACAGAGAAGGAGGTTACAAAATCAGTTTTAGGGCAGCTCTAGTTCTTTCATCATTTCAAAGATGGAAATGATGCAGTAAACAAGCTACAATTCAGACAGGAAAGGCAGGATATTTCTAAAATTGAAAAGGTCTCTTAATGTTCACAACTGTGCGACTGACCTGTTCCGCCCGGTCGTAGCCTGTGTCTTGTTTCTCCGACTTAACAAGGGGGTGTTTGCCCCCCTCGACCTTCACCTCCCCAGGCTCCAGTTTAGGGACTTTGTCCTTCAGTACAGTGTCATCCTTATCCAGTAGGTAGCGTAGCAGGGCATTGTCTTTCTTCTTGGGGCTTAAGGGCTCCTGCTTAGGAGCAATATCTGCCCCAGAAGCTGTACCACCAGCACTCTGGGATTGGTCTTGGCCCATCTCTTTGCCTGTGGCCTCTGCAGTGAGTTTGGCCAGGTCTACAGGAGACGTACTGTTCTGAAGCAGTTGGTGGAGGATCTTGTGTTTTTCTTTAAGGGATGTGGTATGAGTGTTGCCTCCAGTGTGGCCACCCCGGCCCCCTGCCCCAGCCTGGTCCTTGCCCTCGCCTCCTGCGCTAGGGGAGAGGGGCATCTCCAGAGGCTCCGGCTTGGTGGTGAGCAGTTGCAATAGCTTGGTGTGGCCCTTGTTGTCATGAAGGCGGTTATGAGCATCGTGGCCCTCGGGGGGCCCGTCCCTCTCCTCCTTGGGCTCAGCTAGATTGCTCTCCGTCTGGCCCTGAGTGTGCCCCTGACCCACCTCTGTGTGAGGTCCAAATGAGTCTCCTGTACCACCAGTAGCACCACTGCCTCCTCCAAGTTTTGACATCAGATGATTGTTTACCCCTGTCCCTGGTGGGACCCCAGCTGGGGAGCCTATCTTCCGGTCTGGAGACCCCAGTGTGTGCGCATGAGGGGGCCCATGCCCGTGTCCTACACCGTGGCACTCACTTAGGGCCTGCAGAGCTGATAGAGAACTGCTAGTGTAGCTGTTGGCATGGGTACTAGCCGTGCTACTACTACCTGCACCTACAGGCCCCCCACCACACATCCCCACTGGGGAGGGCGAGTGCAGGCCACCTGCTACACGAGGGCTGCCTCCCCCCCCAGGACTGCCTCGGTGCCTGGGCGACAGCATAGAGTTCTGTTGAGGTGGATGGGGCCCACCGGCTGGGCTGGGGCTAGCGCGAGAGGGGCTGTTCATCCTCCAGTTGGGGCCCTGCTGGGGCGGTTGCATTCCGCCAGTGTGGTTGTGTGGTGGGGGACAGCCAAAACGGTAGCCCTGCATGTGGCCCCCCATGGCTGCGGGCTCTCTGGGGCCAGCAGGGCCTGGAGGGGAAAAAGGCGTGCTGTTGCTGCTGATGGTAGTGTCTTGGCCCTGAGGCCCTGAACCTGGCAAACTGCCTGGGGTTGGAGGAGTCATGGAGGGAGTGGAAGAGTTCATAGGTTTGGGAGCCATTCCTGTGGCCTGACTGCCAGGACCCATGTCCTGGCCCATTCCACATACTGTCTGCTCCCTAGAGGTTAGAAACAAACACACAGATAATACAGTTGATTAGTTCAACAGTTTTCATTACCAAGAATCTTCAGTAGCCATTGCCGCTGATTATTTCAAATGTTGCTTTTCTCTGAGCACCACAAACTGAATTTGGTTGTTTAAAATATTGCATACAATAAAATAATACTGCAAATACCACAAGGAGAAGGTGTGATTTTACTGCGACCCTATCCTCAGAGACCCAGACCATTAGCACGCATGAATAAGCATATTAACCCATCCACACAGAATACATGAAGCCAACAGGTTGTGCTGCAGGGCGTTAACAGGCTAAAACATGTAACTAAGTTCATGCAGCAGATTTGTCTCTCTCTTCCTGACACAGGTGTAGGTAGCGAGACATACCTCTGAAGAATGTGCAGGGACATGTAGAGCTGGGGTTCGTTGGTGGCAGGCGAGCGCACCAGTTTACTCTTGGTGTGGGCTGACACGATGGTTCCATCGGAGAGGGAGAAACGGTAGATGGGGCTGAATGCCTGGCCATGGCGGAGCACTAAGGACACATATGCACTTATATCAGTAGATGCGCACACAAAACATTTTTTACTTAGATGATTAATTTGTACACAAATAATGGACAACTCAGTCTGGGTTGCCTATTTTGTATTGTTCATGTTCTGTTTTCAGCATGTTTTTGTAACAGCAATGAAATAGTGATTAAATGGCGGTCTCAAAGCAGCAGGCTACGTTTAACCATTAGCTTTTGTTGGAAGGGACCCACGGTTTGACCCATGCTCAAATCACCATTTAATAGACATGCAGTCGTCTGACAGCAGCATCAGAAAGACCAAAGGGAGTAACTATCAAGAGCTAAGAACTTGTACAGGATACTCTTTACAGTAGGTGGCATTACCTTCCTGCTGATGTCTCTTGGCAAAAGACATCTCTCCGTCATTCTGTAGGTGGAACCTCTGGATGCAGCGCCTCACCAGATCCTCCCAGCCCGGTTTCATGGATGCGCGCAGGAGACTGGTATCCAGGGACGTTATCTTACCTAAACACAGAGGACCGGATTAGGGAGGCCTTAGTCAGACATCAAAGTAAGGGTTTCTGTACACATGCAGAAACCAACACCAGCTGAGCTGATGGGGATTCAATGTCTCTCTCAAACATAAATATGTAGAGCAGCTTGTTGATAAGAAGATGCTCTTTACTTGGCCACTCTGCTGCACAACAGCTTTGCGGTTTGATATTGGTTGGAGAAATACTGGATTTACTCTATTTACATTTTAATCACAACTTGTCAAAAGCTTTAGCTAGAAATGTTTCTGTGCCAGTAAAGCCCTGTCCGTACAAATTGTAAGATCACAATATAAACACTCAATATAACAGGTAGAGGTATTCATGTTAGAAGTCACCAGGACAGCTTAGGCTCAACTATCTTTAGAGCTCAACAAATACACCCATGCTATCTATGTGTGTAGGCACACAGGCACATTCTCTTGTAGCAGTTGTCCCTCACTGGGTTGCGGTGTAAAATGGAGCAGTGCATTTTAAAAGGGCTGAGATGTAGAATGCTGCTTGAATGACAACCATAAAGACTGACTAACGACATGTCACACAAACATCCATAAATGTAGCCTTTTAACATCATATCCAACAAGTTCTCCTAGGCAAGAGAAAAAAAAAATCATACTCTCAATCTTTAATAAGAAAAGGACGATACTTATTATATCCAGAATTTTGCAGCCCTAAGAAACAAGAAAGAAAAATGTAGGCATGCATACATGTACACCTACAGAAGTCTGGATGGGGAACTACAGTAAATTACTATATTTCAGCGATTAACTATGAATGTGTGTTTGTGTGCTGTGTCTGTGTGTGCCACACACAAATGGTACAAGCACATCAAAGACCATGTGAAACACAGACAGCTGTCTGCATCGATGCACCAGTGTTCAAACAGATACTTTACCTCCCAGAGTGCAGACAGAGGTGGGCAGCGAGTTCAAATAGCGTGTTCAATCCTAAGGGCCTTTAGCAAGATATAATAATCTTTAAATACCTAAACTGTAGTGTGAGGTGATTTATAGTCTGGTGACATAGGATGAGGTGGTGCTGAGTAGACGCACTGTATTATTTTGCAATGCAGGGAAAAGCTGTATGTGTAAAAATGTTTTACCAAATTGGTAGTAGGGGATCTGAAATGGTCACTATGAACAGAATGACCTATTTGCCATTACCGGACAGTGTTTTCCTGTGCGCTAAGAAAATATGGTTTTGTCTGTTGGAGAAAGAAATCAAGTTTGCTGTGAATGTTCTTCACTATATTGGTTTGTAGTTCCTGACTGTGACTGGTTTGTGTACCTTGCAGGTCCTGGCGCGTGGTGAAACTCTCATGCGTGGGAAGCATGGGTCTTTCCTTCATGGGAACCCTGCGGGCCACACAGATCAGGCACGACTGAAAATCTACAAGAGAGAGGAAGAAAGAGGGAACATGTGGAGGAAAGAAAGATGAGGTAGACGATGTAACAAAGAGGACAGGGCAGAGACAAAAGGGATATAGGGGGATGGGAGAGGAGAGGACAGAGGGGAGGAGAGGGGAGGATGGGGGTGTAAATGATGGAGACAGAGGGAGGGAAAGAAAATGAAATGCATGTTATTCCCAGGCAGCATAATTAATACAGTTATTAATGAGCATGGGGATCAGGTCTCCGCTCCTTTCATGAGGAGGAGCAGCTATAGCTGGCATGGGAAATGATTTAGTATGACCTTTGAAGGTGTGTGTGTGTGTGTGTGTGAGTACAGGCATGCGTATGTCTGTGTGTCTCGGGCTGGTCTCACCTACAGTGCCATCTCACACCGATGATACCTCCCCTGGCCCAACATTAAAGATTGCCATCGCTCAATCATGACAGTTGCCTCTAACATACACACACACACACACACACAGAAATGACACTGCCAAGTCCAGGACTGGGGTGACCCCAAAAAGTCTGCCATCTAACTTTCCTGTGCCAGTAATACCCACAATCCCACACATGTTTCTGGCAAAGAAATGCATGCCAGGGCTGACACACACACACGCGCATTCCTCATTTTGACTCGTAAACAGAGCCTCCTGGGTGGTCCGGCCCTTAGATCTGTGAATCTCTCTAAATTCTCTTGCTTGCTTGCTTTTCTCTCTCTCTCTCTCTCTCTCTCTCTCTCTCTCTCTCTCTCTCTCTCTCTCTCTCTCTCTCTCTCTCTCTCTCTCTCTCTCTCACTCACTCTCCTTCCTTCTTTCCTCGGTCTCTGTCTATGGCTGGACAAATCCCTGCAACTGTAACCACTGATCCTGCCTTGACACTCACACTCACACTCACACTCACTCACACACCTCTGGCATAGCTCCTAGTCAGTCTATTTGCCAAACTATGGTTGGCAAGCAGCTGGTGCATAAAGGAAGCAGAGAGAGGAAAAGACAGGTTGAGACTAGACTTGGAGTGAAACATTTGCATTTTCACTTATTGTTTTAATTAACCACTGAGTTATAGTTTGGCAGTGGGAAATTATGGTCACTCATTAAAGCCAGTGATCAAATACGATTTAAGTAGTTTACTGCAGAATACTGCAATTGTTTCAAGAGAATTACGTATCAATGCTTTACAAAGTGATGAACATTTTTGGAAAAAGGACAGTCACTTGTGATGGAAATTTACTCAAACTACAGGATCTCAAATTCCTGTCTACAGCCATGAAAACCACTGGAAAAGCCCAGTGACCTCTTACTGACTGAACACTGTAAGAAGAGCGGAGACAACATACAATTGAAATCATTTCACAAGAAAGGCGAGCAGATGTTTATACTAGTGGCTACCACAAACGCAGCTTCTCTTTCTCTTCTCACAGATTCTCCAAAACATGTTGTAAGTGTTGATATGCTGTTGTGTTGAAAAATATTTAAAACGCTTATCACAAGGGTGGTTTACTGATGCAATACACATGATTAAAACACCTACATCCTTTCCTTTAAGTCATAAGTCCAGGTTTGTGAGGGATGTACATGAATTATAGATAGGCTTTAATGACAGCTGCCCGGCTTCTCGTCTCCCTTGTGTCACTTAACTTTCCATGGATCTCAGATGAGTGGCACTGCACTGCTCTTCATCAGTTGCTTATACGCCTTTTCAATACAATGTCAGTTAAGACTAAATATGGCTTAATCTCAATTAACTATTCATAATAAATCAGAATGCAAATGGCTGTGACTTATTGAGTAATATTTAAAACCATTTTACATTCTGCAGCATTCATGCTCGGATGTTTCTTGGATCAAAGCCTCTTAACTCTCTTTTACTACACCATGAGCAATTAACTCCGCTTGCATTTGTTTAAACCATTATAGAATTCTGATTCTGTTAACTTTCATTAATCCATTGAACCCGGTAGCACTCAGTATGATGTTACATAAGGTTGTGTTTTTTGTTTTCTGATATTATTGTCCATCTGGGTCTACCAAACTAAATTTCTAAATTTCTTCCTAGTTTCTAAATGCCTTTTCATTGTATACTCGAGTGTTCAAAGATCATTTTAGGCTAATTTCTTTTTTAAGCAATCTTTTATTCCTAAAACACAGTCAGCTCCTAACAGACCAAAGTATTATGATGCAGAGTGTTTTAGGAACTGTTCCATCAATGACTTGCAAATTAATATTTCCTGAAATAATACTGTAGGCTCTGACATCCTAATCAGAGTTCCTAACATTTCTCAATCCACTTTTCACGAGGTATCTACAATTTCTCTAGATTTAATAATAAGATTGCAATATGCGATCAAAATTGTGACAGGAATGGATTCAGAGTTTTCACAGACCCCCAAACTAATCTTGTCCAAAGTTGTTTTGTAGGGTCCCTAATGAAATGTCAAATGATCCTCCAACTCCACATCCACTTTTTATTTTCCCACACTACCTCCCCCTCTCCCTCCATACCGTCTCCTTCCTCCTTGATGGACTTGGGCTCTGAAACGGCGAAACACTGCATGGTCTCGTATTTCTGCTGCTGAGGCTCATGCTCGTGCGGCTCGTCCTGGCTCTCGCTGTGGGGGTTGACCAGCATTCGGCAGTTGAATGTGTGACTGTTCCTCCTCGGTCCCTCGCTGGACCATGGGACACCGTTCACTGCAGGGGAGAAAGAAAGAGCAAGGGAGATTTACGATATGGCTTCCTGGGAAATTTATTTGATGTATTTTACTGAAGCCAAAATTGAACAACAAAATAGGGAGATTGGGAGCTGCGACGAGCGAGCCAAGAGAGGCTACCACACCGCAAGTGAAAGACATAATGAGAGCAAGACAGAGAAAATGAAGGCGGAAAATGTGTAAAAAGGAGCGAGCAGTTGCTGGGTAGAGATCAGTCATAATGAGCAGTTGGAACCCTGAGCCCTGTGCCATCTATCCACAGCAATGCATCACAGCCAGGCCTCCATATGCATGTCCTCTAAAACATCATTGCCAATCTTTCTTCCACTCTCCAACACTTACAAAGGCACGAGCAAATACGCATGTACACACATGTGCAAAGAAAAAGAGACATGTAAAATCACACACACACACACACACACACACACACACACACACACAACTCATTTAACTCTAGCAAACTCCCATCACACTCCATCTGGTTTGTGATCTCATTCGGTGCATTGATAATCTCCCAGTATCTGGGACACAGCCCACTGATCGTTTCCAGGGTACTCTGCTCTGTGCTGCTCCCCCACCCAGATGGCTGGGCACTCAGACCTCAATCCGAAGCACCAGGAGAGAAGAGGAGAGGAAGGGGAGAAGGGACTTAGAAAGAGCTCCTGATGGGGTGCACTGACATACATTACAACCACCTCTTGCGCAGAGGAGATTGAAAGGTAGGATGTGGACGTAGATATGAAAGAAGAGAAAGGCGATGGGGAAAAGAAGAGGGCAAACCTGGAGGTGAGAAAGAAAAAGGCAAATGTCTGTCTTACGAAAATAAATGGCCTGTTTTCATGAGATGAGCAACGCTAGGATAAAGACAATGCTTTACAGGGAGCCTGGGAAATGGGAAAGCGAGAACATGAAAATGGGAACTTGGTGAGAATAACACACAAAGTGAAGAGAAGGGGAAGGAAGGGCATGAGATGTGAATATAGGAAGGGAGCGATGCTGCTGACAGGGGAGAGACGCCGAAAAAGGAAGTTAATTAGCTGAAAAGGGAGGGAGGAAGAAGAGAAGAGCGAGAGCAAATGTCTGGGCTGAGCATCAGCAAAAGAGAAAATGAAGAACCTATAGGTTTGATGAACTGTGCCAACTTTGTGTATAAAGCTTATGTAACACTTTGTATTAGCCAGCTTTCCCACATCCTCTCCATTGCAGTTCGACTGTAAACATTTTAGCGTTTTAATTAAACTGACATCACTATCAAACAGCCACCTACAACATACCTGTCTGAACAGGGAGAAGAAGAGAGGTGAGGGTGTTGAGGAGACAGACCAAGCACACAATGTAAAAAGCAAGAGATGAGGCCAAGGTGTAAATGAGAGACTGCTAAGTTATGAGCAGAAGAGGGAGTGATGCAACATAGAGGACATACACGCGGAGTTAGGGAAACAGAGAGAGACATGGAGCACAAGTGACAGAGCGAGACAGAAACTGACAGGTAGAAAAAGCTGGAGAGCGAAGCAAATTCTGGCAGGGAAAATAAGCTTGAGGCTAACCAAGGGATTTGGGCAGCAGGTTCTTGATGAACTCAGCATGATCCCCGACATGCAGCACACTGTAGACACTTGTGTTCATCAGCTCCTCCTGGTTGTAGCGCAGGTACTGGGTGACATTCTCAGACACGAACACGATGTTACCCTCCATGTTCACCACAAAGAAGAAGCCGTCCAGGGCCTGGAGGGGTGAAAGACAGAAAAATAAAAGAGACGTTCAGAACAGACAAGTTTGTTTATTGATTTTTTACACTGACACAGAACAAATCTCTGACAGTGAAATGGAAGGAAAAGAAGGTGAGTAAAAATATGTTCAACCACCTGTATTTCCCACATATACCAGCTGATAACTAGCTGTTAATAGAAATACACTACAGCTGAGTAGGTTATTAAAAGCCTCATTCTACCCTGATAAACTTTTCCCCACTCACAGATTATTGGGATAATTTTACTGTTGTTTGAACTCTTACATCCAACAAAACAAGATAAATCTGGTCCATGAACAGGATTTCCAGGGCTCTGTAAACAGTCAAAGTTCCAGTTATAGGTGCAGAGGCGGGTTAAAGTTCTGCAGACAGTATCTTTGGTTGTCTGATGTCAAATTTAAAAAATGTAGGACAAAACTATTTAAAGAACTGTTTTAGAAACTGCCTGGTTTGCTTATTGTTAGCTTATTATATTTGGGGATGTACCACTTGTGACTGCTGTGCCTGAGTTGGGGTTACTGTGTATCAGCTAGCATGCACGTAATGTACTAAAATACTGGCACATATCTTATCAAGTTGTGCAATATGCAGCACATCTACATTGTGTCTAAAAACAGGTGATTACTACACTGCGTGCTGGGTACATCCATCACTCCTGCAGATGCTCAACATCAGTGGGTCTGATAGAAGGCAGGATAAAAGCATGTGCCGGCAGATATTGGAGGCTGTGAAGGAGGAAGAGCACTTAATTGAAAGAATACAGCCCCAGGTCAGCCATTACACACAAGATGGTGTCAATTAGGCCATCAAATCACCCAGAGGCCTTAAAAAACGAATTCTGGTGGTTGTAAAGCTGCCAAATTTAGTGTCAAGATAAGAGACAAGAGACTCCTGTCAAGGTGTCTGCTCCTCACCTCTGCTAAATAATCATTACCTACACACCACAAACACAGTTTATGCATTTATGACAAATCACACGCTGAGTTACTGTCTATGAACCAAATATTGTTATATATTTTCATGATACAATGCATATTGACTATTGCATATTTGGTTGTCTCATCCCTTCCCTGATACAGCACCCTGTCTATGCCAATAATCAACTACCTGCCTCTGAAACTACACTGCACAACACACCTGTAATCAACTAGCGAGTAAAACTTTTGGGCATACTCAAACTCATACATCCGAGGTTACACATGATCACATTGGCATAGAAGTTTTCCCTTGCCCGCATTAACACGGCACAAGCTGAAAATAGATTTAAGGAGACCTCATCTATCACTGCATGAAGTGAAGCGGTTCCAAAATGCAACATGGTTGTGTAAGTCCACCCTGTATGAAGAAAGGCCACGTACTGGACAAGTAGGGCAAACAGAAACAGAGCAAACACTCTTTAGCGCCAACTCTTGCCTTCTTCCAGACACTCTTGCATAATGCCGTTAGCCAATACCTTAATTTACGATGTCCTGATTAAATATACAGTACACTGTAGAGGTGAATAAAGCTGATACAAATGAATATACTCTAAATAAATATGCTCTCAGCCACCATACTCTCTATATTCATGTTCCATTTTGCACATAGCCTATTGTCTTGATATATGACTCTATATTGCTTAACCTCCCCACAGGAATGTACGGTAGGTAGTGAATTGTTATAGTATAGGGAGTAGGGTCTGGTCAACTCCCCTCTCCTCTCTGGGAGTTACTGTTATTTATGATATGATACTGGTGCTTAGCAAATATTGTCTCTCTTCACATAAATTCTTGCTAAACATGCTAAATTTTCAGCATGATAAAGCAATACTGTCTTGCTAAAATCAATTCAAACAGGTCTTCTGTAACCTAAATACATTTTTGATACAGACAGAAATATGTCTGTAGCACTGAGTGTCAAGTACCTAAATCTGGCATCAAATGTCTAGTTGGATTTGTACTCTCTTTTTTTTTTTGTGAAATATCAACTGATTCAAATAATAAATTTGCCAATTTTAGACTGTATTTTCAAGGCAAAGTTCTTATATAGCTACTTGTGATTAGACAGTGTTGAACATTTGGGAACCGGCTTGTTTTGTTAAATGTAAAAAAGCATTTTGTAAAGAAAGACAGAAAAATAAGTATTGTTTTTGTATCGGTACTGAAACTAAAAAGGTATTATATTGGCAATAGTATCGAAAAATAAAAAAACCCAGCCCTAGTCTCTCTTGTCTGAATGATTCTCTGACAATGTAGTCATACCACACAACAGCAACCATACGCAGCAATCTACTAGGAATGCAAACTATATGCCACAACAGTCATGTGACAGAACAAGATATGCTCTTAGGAGGTTAAAACAACAGCGCACAAATGTTTTTTCAGGGCCTTCTCAGTCTTCCTGCACTCGCATGAGAGTGGGCAGCAGAGAGCCTTGGAGGAGGGTCATGGGGCACGTGGGTGCATTTCCTGCCGAGAGCCATTCTCCTCAGAGGATCCTGTAATGAGCCTGGGCTGGCGGACGGGGACATGGCTAGAGCAGAGCGGGTGTGAATGGCCGATCGCTGTGTTTTGGGGCTGCTGACAGATGGGAAAGCATGCAGACTGCACTGGGCTATATTTAGCCGCAAGTTAGTATGTCGATTCAGTGACGCTGGACCAGGAGAGCTATAAATATTCCATGACAGGACAGATCTAGAGGCAAATGAAGAGAAGATGGGGAGGGAGAGAGAAAAGAGAACTGAACAAGTAAGAGAGAGAAAGGGAGGGAGGAAGTGAGTGAGAAGACAGGCTCAATGGACTGATTCATTCGCCAGGCTGTTGCTTTCTTTCCCATTATACGTAAGCACTTCAGTGGCCCTCCACAGGACAACGAGGCCATTGCTGCGCTTGGTGATTTACAGCCAATCCGGGGCAGATACAAGATGCTGGCAGCTTTTATTCCACACAGCTACACTCAAACACAACCACCACTGGCCCATTTGTGATTGTTCTCTGTGGATGGCTCTTCATTATATACCAATCATGATTTAAAGAAAAGAGTATATCCTATGTGAGTGTTACTATGAGTGTGCAGTGTGGGATATTTCAGCTTGAGTGTTGAGTGTGTGGTATTTCAATATGACACTGTGAATAAGCAAGAGAAGGCCCTCTACCCACCTCCAGCATCATTGGTCCCAAGGCATCTTTGTCAATCACACTTTGGCCTGTTGATGAGACATCAGCCTTCTGTACCTCCTCCTCGTTTGCTGCGGCAGCTTTTTCTGTTAACAGGAAAGTCAATGACAAAGGTTTTGAGGCAAAATACATGTTCAAGAACATGGATCTTAACTTTATGAACTTGATACAAACATCCCTTGTTATAGTAATAATAAGTAAGGCATTCTGTCATCATGGGGAACAAAACTGCATCTCAAAATATGACACCAAAACACAAAAAACTGTGAAAACAATTTTTATTTCCCCCTGAAATTGACCCACATACTTTGAAAAGAGGCCACTTGTTGACAAGACTTTAAAAAAGTATCTTTCCGGCTACAAAACAAACATGTTTTGTCCCTTTGTCAAAACATGTTGCCATGGCTCAAACACAGGCACTGAGCAGTGAGCAGAGTGAAAGGTTGTTGTAAATGAGTGTGTCAGAGCATGCAGCTGCCACGCTGGTGGCAGCTACTGGATGGATTGCATTGTCATGTGCAAAAAAAAAAAAGGCTATTATTGAAACACTAACAGCTCATGCTCCCAATAGAGCAGCAAGTGATTAGTATGTGGTCAAGTGGCAAAGGCCGACCTTAGAAATGTTTACCCAAAAAGTTGATCATAAACTTTTCTTATTTTAATTAATATAAAATCTGTGCTCCGTTTGGAAGAGAGAACTATTTTTTTTTAAATTTATTATGTACTCATCAGATTAGTAAACACAATTAAAAGAATAAACTACTAAATTAAAAATAGCTTTTCAATTAGAGGTAAATAAACACAACTTCTGTTGATAAATTAAGCAACAGGATAGTATGAAAATGGGTTTTTGAAATATACATAGTCAATTTCTCAAAATACTGTGGTCATGTGTTTAAGTTGGTCTGATGCTTGTTTTGTCACAGTGATTTGAGTAAAGGTAATATCAGAGGATCATAAACTATGAGTAATCTTCACCTTTTACTTTGAAAAGCTCTTCCGCATTGATACTCTATAGCCAGGGGTAGCATCCCTTTTCATATGGACTGCCCTTCTCAAATAACTTAGCTGGCAGTGTCTCCTTTTGAGCTTATACTCCTATTGAATTTCCAAGTTTGGATATAAGAGTAAGGCTTGTTGCACTTACAGGTTCCTCATGATCTATAATGTTACCGAACTGGACCTCAGCAAAACACAATTACAATAATTTGACACTGATGTTTCAAAACGATAAACATAGCAGCACCTTTGAATCCACTGTCTAATAAACTTTCACAAACCTTTTAATGTAATGATTATGTGACTGGTTTACTTAAGAGTGAAAATCAGAGTATCCTGTAAGCTCCTGTACCTGCACTATGGTGCTGTGCATTTGTCCATGTGAGTGATTGGGTTAATAACCATGCAGAGAAGCCTTATGTTCAGAGCGTAGGCTGCCCTACTTTTGGAGATGATGATGAGAGGCGGAATATGAGTGGGCTGTTGGGGGGACACATTTAACTGTCGCACCATGCCAAGAAGAGGGCTGACCATATGGTGAGAGAATGTTGTGGTGAAAAGCAAACAAAATCACGTTCTTCCTTTTTTTTTGGGTGTAGACGTGTGAAAGCTGACACAAATGCAGGTTTCCCCCTGCTCTGTGGGCTCGTGCAACACCACACAGACCCACATTCATCTCTTTCAGCATTAATGATGTGTGCATCAGCAGGACCTCTCCAGGCCCAGCGGGGCCCAGTATACCAGCACAGCTGCCCTGGGTACAGACCCATCACTCAATGTCAGTGCAGCCCTCACTGGCTCTCCGTCCGTCTGCAGAGCTGTGCCACAGATAGAGGAACTCATTTTTTATAAGGGTTGCGTCCTGTAATAACTGGCAAGGCATTTGCCACATACTCTAATGCAGTGTATTTTGACATATTTCACATATGTATAATGAATAAAAATGTACTAAACTATCTACTTGATGCAGCTCAGCTGCTGTATATCTCAGCCTCCAGCCACTGAGAGCTGGTGTTTGCTTTGTTGGCAGAGTGAGCAGCTGAGAGTGTAAAGGAAGCTGTAAAACTCTTGGCTATGCCATTATTTTATAGGCTCTATAAAGATATCATTACTCAACATATTGTCTATTAAGATGCAACAAGCTGGAAACAGAAAAAGACCAAGCCTATGCTAAGCACACAACTCCAGCAGGATTTCAATTAGTAAAATGTATGCAGACTGCATGAGGGGAACAAACAGGGATGAATTAACAGCTTTCGCTAGGAGGCAACTTTTTCAAGGCAATCTTTGCTGCAATGCACTCTGAGCGGCTCTCTTTACTAGCTAGAAAAAGGTGCCCACTGAGGTGCAAAGAACAAAGCAGAAAAGCAAGGACTGTTTGGCCCTTCCCATAGTGGTTGCTGTATAAACACAATTATTACAGACAGGGGATGTCAATGAGAGCGAGTAAAGAAAGGGTTGGAGGGAGGGGAGGGAGGGAGGGAGTATGGAATGGGCAGAAGGTAGTCAGAGTTTGTATGTGATTTTTGCATCACATTGCTCACCATTACATAACGCTTAGCTCTGTGAGTCACATAAAACAAGATGACATCATCAGCCGGTCTGATTCATGTATACTTCGAGTTGGCCACTCTTTGTCCACCAGTCACTCAGCTGCTTTTCTTGTATGCATGGTTCAAGTCTATTCACAATTTGGTATTTGCTTAGTATTAACCAAGGGAAAGTTACAACTTTTTGGACCCATAAGAAGGAAAGGATTCTGTTGATCTTGGTCTGGTAAATTCAACATGAAATAAGAAAAAAACACAGACCTTAACTAATTGGTAAAGACTACTAAAAAGGAGAAGCTGGCAAGTACAACTGAGCAGGCTGATCCATTTGCCTGATGTTCTGGCTCAGGATGGAAGTGGGAAAGATCAGCAGCCAACAAAAAACTGCTCCGGTTCATCCACATTATATGAAGAAGTGATGGAGGGAACATTAAATCAATTGTGCTGCCCTTTAATAACAACAACATCAATTATTGTGTGTGGAGCAGATCGCAGACCATAATATTTATGCAATCAAATCTGATGCATCTGCCAGCACAGTGCCACATGTGGCACTTGTGGTTAATATTGGAGTCTTAAAACCACAGCAATATCTTAAGCATATTCATGATATTGTAGCACCTTATTCACTGAACAAATAGCTACAAATCAAACCAGTGTTAAATCCATTTGCACAAATTCACTTAGACTAGGCTTGGTCATCACCATGGCAGTTTCTTCAACAGACATAGATAAAGTGTCCAAAAAAAAAAAAATATAATAATAATAATAATAATATTACAGGTTGTACCTTGCTCCTTTATTTGTCTGATCTGTTTCACAGTTTCCTTCAGGATTGCACATTTGTCAGGCTTGACATTGAAGTTGTCGATGTCATTGAAGTTGGCGAAGATCAGCTCGGCGAGCTCTTCGATGTATTTGTTCTCGTGCTCGCGGTTGCGCTTCTCGTTGCTCCGCTTTGGACTATGGAGACAGAGAGAACACTGTGGTAAATGCAATGAAGACGACGGTAACAGCAGGAGGGATAAAAAGCATGGGAAAGAGGTTCAACTGTGGGTAAATGTGTTTGGCAAGAGCAATTCTACCACAATAGTAGAATGAATGGGCAGTAAGTAAGAACCTGAAGCAGGGCAGAAAAGAAGATGAGTGTTCACACACATCTCTGGACATGACTGAAGAGCCCTCTCATTTTCTTAGCTGCTAAATGAGTGCACAACATCTACTGCTAACCTTGGCATATAGGAGAGTCAGAAAAGGGATAGGGGTAGGGTCAATTATTCTCCATATGGCTTGAAATATATCTCTAGGCTTCCTCACTGTGCCAACATGGAACACTGCAGCAATAAAGAAAACCCTCATTCTTGAGTTCTTCTTATCCACAGATGATTATACAGATTTATTGTACAGACTTCAGTGCCATAGGGTTAACTGCCGCAATAGCATATAGCCATTCCCGTAACTACTGGGATGCTACTACATCAGGATATAATTAGCTCCAGCTTGATTTTACTTTAAATATCTTCCAAACTCTGACATCATCCTTGTTTTACAGTCTTACAATGGGCAATACAAGGGTTTGAAAATGGGCAATTTGGCAAAGTAATGGGCTGACCACGTACTTGTGATGGACCGGTTGACTCTGGACCTTACCTTTGTTGCATGAAAATAACTATGTCCCCCCCCACACTTTCTTATCACTTTCAAGAGTATACAATTGAATCAAGCAGAAATGTCTCCAAGTGGGGAACTTTTTCTTAGAAAACTTGCCTTTCGGCCAGAGGTTAAAGTCTTACCTGGGTCCTAAAAGTTCGGCAGAACATTCCTTGCGTTTTCGTGACTCTGCCCTGGCAGGGTCAGATGAGTTTTCACCGACTCCACTCATTCTCAATGCATATCAGCGTCTGGAAAATGAACACACAGAGACAAAAAGAGGCTTTCATGAAATATAAAACGTATGACATAAATGTAGAAAACTCACATACGACATTTGATGGACAATAAACTCCAACAGTAGAATCATGTAGAAACCACTTATATACTGTGTGTGTGAGCATGCCAACATGGGCATCTGCATACAACACACACATTCTCACACACACATTCTCACACACACACACACACACACACACACACACACACACACACACACACACACAATCCAGCGCTGGGGGCACAGGTTGATCCACTCCAGGAGAAATGAGTGAAAATGGAGCGGAGAAAAAGATTCAATCATTTTTCTCTGATGGTGCAGCTCTCCCCAGAGAGACTGAAATGAGAACACGGCGTTTTGCCCACAGCACCAGACTGCGCGCTGAACCATGTACCAAGAAAAACCCATTCGTTACACGATACCAAGCAAAGCCAGCTCACAGTGAGAGCCGAGAGGGTTTATGATCACAACATGTGTCCGTGTTTACGGGGTACCTCTGTAAATGCTTTTCACCTGTAGTGGTTTGTACGTGTCACTTGAAAATTAAATGCAAGAATAATATCTTGTCTGCTTTATTTTAAATCCAGCTACAGCTACTTAGTAAGTAAGGATTCATGTTGTGACTGTTTTGTGCTATCCAAAGTGACAAGCTGGTTGAGGGCTGTTTCAGTTACCAACACCCCACACACACACTGCTATCTTGGGTTTCTCTGCCATTTAAGATGAAATGCCATTAGGTTATGTTATGGATTTAGGTTGTGTTCTTAATCTAAATCAATCACTTGTGAGTTTGTATCCACACCAACATATATTTTATTCTGCTTGTCCTCTTACCCTGCGAGTCAGCACAGACTGAACTTCATGCCACTAAATGAAAGGCAATCAATTATTGATCAAAGCAATGTCTTATTAATTACCACCATCATCTGCACCAAATTCGATGGTGGCTAATGGACTTGGATTTCAATATAGGACGATATCTGCTGCATAGAAGATGTTAACACATGTCGTCTTTTTCAAAGCAAATAGTGACAGTAGAAAGTATGTGCATGAAAATTATTTCTTCTTGGTTCATGCAAGATGAGGGACTTGTAAACCTTTGCTTTAAAAGGGTAATGGAGCGGGGAAGACGGACACAGAAATAAAGTTTTTCCCGAGCACAGTGCACAAGGCTGGGGCATGCTGTGTTGTGATACACTCTCAGCCACTCTAACCATGGAAACGGCTGTGACACACACACCGCTCACTGCTCAGCCATTACATAAGGCATAATAGAGTACAGCACAGCACAATGTAGAGCAGAGAGGAATAGCATAGCTTAGCAGAAGCAGGCTAAACTAAAAAGGGAGCTAGTGACCATGCA
Source organism: Lateolabrax maculatus (assembly GCA_031216445.1). Lineage (NCBI taxonomy): Eukaryota > Metazoa > Chordata > Actinopteri > Acropomatiformes > Lateolabracidae > Lateolabrax > Lateolabrax maculatus. The sequence goes on from CM062210.1 coordinate 10,467,270, forward strand.
AACTTGAGTCTGGCTCCCTCCTGGCCTGGAGTGACCTACTTTAAGCTAATGGTAGGGTCTGTGCTCAAATGGATAAAGTCAAAAACAGTGGTGATTGGCCAGAGAGGCAGAGGAGACTCTGAAGGGTAAAACCCATTTCCACCGTTCTGTTGACAAGTGACTTGAGTACTATTGGCCTGTACAGTGTAGGGACAGGTAATGAACACAAGCGTCACTCTGTATGTGTCCTTGCATTATGCTTTTTTGAATGCCATTAGGATGTCTTTATGCTGTGGCACTGTGCTGTCCACTGAAATTATAACAGTCTCTATAGCAGAGGTTATGTGCTTTTATTAATGACAAGAAACAGGCCATTAAACTCTCATAGCTAAGTGGCACTCTCTGTTCCTATTGGTTGTGCCTGGGCTTTCCAGCACAAGTTACTATGGGGATTCTAGACCTGATTGGTTCTGCTTGTCCTGCCAGGCCAGATATGATTGGTTGCCTTCATCTCCTTGACATGGCAGTAATGATGGGTCAGTGTACATTGAGACAAATAAGAGAGACTGGAAGTACCAGGCACGTCTCAATGACACCAACACAGACAGCCAGACAGCTCGGCCAGCAGGCCGCTTTTGTTGCTGGGGGGTCCAAACTGCACATGGGCAGACTAGCAAGGGATCTCTAATCCTAGAGAATGCCCTGGATCTCTGGGCAGCTATAAACAGCTGGGCACTGGTGTTAGCACTTACTGTACAGAGCTGTGTTGCTGAGTTAATTATCAACATTGGCCACTAGGGGAGAGTTCCTCTTTGTTGCCAAGGCTCTCCCAGGCCATAGTAATTGAGTAAGTGAAGGGTAGCATGTTGCTTTGATGTTTAGGACATAAAAACCCATCTCTTTCCACACCATGTTCTCTAGAATATGTTTATTTTTCCTCTAAAAAAAGAAAAAGAAAAACATGTTTTGTTGTTCTAATTAAATCTTACAATGCAAAAGGAATATTTCCTATAAAACTGTGGATCTAATGGGACGGAAAACTTTGGTTGTCAAATACACGAGGAAAGAAAATCTGTAAAGCACATATTCTATGCAGCTGTCTGTGTGTTGTGTGTGTGTGGTCAGTTGTAACAGAGTCAGAGGCATCAAGGCAGTGATGTTCAGGATGATAATGGAGCTGTTGATGATGACACAGACAATCACATGTATGGCTCTGAATGCAGGTATGGCTTTGAGCTTAGTGAGTGATGATGCCTTCCAATCTACCTTCAGTATGACACATGCATATGAATTATTCACTGACACATCTGCCACTTAACGATTGAAAAACAAAAGCACAACCGATTTCACTTTGTTTAACTGAGTAATTTAAAAGGAAACCAACTAAGAGGCTGTGAAGAAAACAGGATAACACAGCACAATCATGAATTCACTGCTGTGTACACAACAGCTCTTTAACCTCCTTAAAATTAATTAAAAGGAACTTTTTTTTTATTTAAACAAGCAGGGAGATTCTCAACTGATTTTCAATATTTAAGATTCACGCCTTGTGCGTCGTGTGGCGGGGTTTTCAAGGGGTGGTGTCCGACGGCATGTGGAAGGAGGGCCAGTGGAGAGGATCGGGTACGGAGGTCAGTGGTGCCGACTCTGGATCCGCGCCAGATCATTCTTGCGGATCTCCTCAGCTACGGCTGTGGCATTTTCTCATTCATCGCGTGTCAGGCAATCTTTTGCAATGTGTTTATTGGGCATGTTCATATTGCGATGACGCAATCGGTCAGCAATATTGGAAACCCGTATCAAAACTTTCTTAAGTGCTAACAACCCATACTCACAAGCTCACAAATTGAAAATCTTTTTGAAAAGAATTGAATTTGTCCATCTCTAAATTAAAGGTCGGAAAGTCTGCAGGCTCAGATGGTTTTACCGAGTGGTAGAAGTCTTTAAAGCCACAATTACCTCCATTTTAACGTACATATTTAACAGGATTACACAGAAAGGAGAAATTCCACCCTCTTTGAGAGAGGCAATTATCTCAGTTATTACTAAGTAGGATAAAGACAAACTGACAAACTTCTGACCATTCTGTTTTGGAGAGAGGAACAAGATAGGGCCACCCAACTTCACCTCTCCTCTTTGCTTTAATCATTGAACCCTTAGGCCAATTAATAAAACAGAGTGAGCTGTCAAAGGCATTAAGGTGGGAGGGATCAAACAGAAGGTAGCACTATTTGCTGATGACGTTCTGGTTTATTTGGAGGAGCCAGAAAAATTATTTATAGGATTAGTTACACTGCTGGCTGATTTGGGGAAATTATCAGGCTATAAAATCAATATATTGAAAATACAGGTTATGACTTTTAACTTTACTTCCCCAAAGAACCTGCAGGACAAATACAACCTCTTTCAAAATTATTAGAAGCAAATTCTGGGCCATTATCTTTGAAGATAAAATCAGATATGCACATATAGAGCAGTGCAGTCAAAATACTACACATTACATTTTTCGGACTATCAGTAGAGGTAAATAATTTAGGGAATGGGACAAATGGGTTTCTCTGTTTATCTGGCAAGGAAAGGAACCAAGAATCCAGTTTAACATCTTACAATTAGGGGGGAAAAAGTGGAGGAATGGCACTTACATGTAAAAAAAAAAAATATTTTTACGCTTCACAGCTAATGCTATTGCTATATTTGTGCAATTGGGAGTACAAGGCCAAGTGGAAGGAGTTAGAATTTGGAATGACTATTCCAAATGACTAATTTTCCTTTACAGGGCACAATACACAATTGCTGAAAGAGGACTTGAAGCCTAACTGAATGAAATAAAACCCCCTGGATAAATCTCACGATAAAAATATGGCAGAAGGCAGTTAAGTCATACAGAATTTCTTCCCAACAGAGGAGATAAAAGCTTTGAATCCTGGATAAACAAAGGACTTAGAACCTATCTCTCATCTACACACAAAACTGCACTATTATGTTTGCAATCTTTGAAAACAGGACAAACATGGCCTAGAGCAGAATTACTTTTTTCCAGATTGTACATTAAAGAAAAGTGGGGAAAAAGAAGCAGGAATAAGGCTTTCTGGGGAGGCTCAGAGGGAAATTTGCAGTTTTCAATAGTTCTCAACTAGCTCCATGGATAGGAGAACACTGCTGGAAAAATATTATAAGATATTTTAAGCTAACCCTAACCCCCACAACAGGAAAAACACAAGAATACGTGTTTAACGTATTAGAGACAATGTGGCTCAGTGGAGGCAAATCATTTCCATATATTCTGGGCCTGGGTCTATATTTTATCGTTACATCAATTCAAGACTAAGTTAGCATTAGTTTTAAGTTGTGGTAACATAGCTGATAAGGTTGAGCATAGATACATGCACGAATAAGAGACTGCCATCCAATGGTACACCTGTGCTGTGTGCAGATATCACAGACACAGAGCAATGTAGGGTAAGTGGGGGTTGGGTATGTAACCTCATTATGTATAGGACTGATTGGCATATTCTGGAAGGCATCTACCAAATTTGCACTTCATCAACCTGTCAGCTCATTTAGTTCATTAGTATTTTAAGTTGAGACATATGGCCCATCAGTCGCTGCAAGCTACCTTGTGTTAGGCATCGACAGTGTGAAATCATAGCAAAGCTAAATGGACAATGTCAAGATTCACATATGCAAGATGATTAAAAGCAATCAACCAAGCTAGACTAATGAAGGGTAGTGATGGCCATACCACATTTCCATTAGAGTAAGAAAAGATATATAACAATTATTAGAGTTTTTAAAATATTTAGACTAAACTTCCCCCTTGAAAATGCAGTTTCTCAGATCTTCACATTTTTTCAAAATATCAAAGCACAACATGAGATAATACCATGCTCCTGACAAACATGAGCCAGTTCATCCTTTCAAAAAAAGCTGTATGATATTTGTTAAAGGGGGGATACATTTTACACTTGAAGTATGAACTGCTATAGTTTGTCTGGCCAACTGCTTGCTGTTGCTGGGAAAGCACTGGCAGACTGACGATCACTGGGAAAATACAAACTACAGATCTCACTGGAAATTATGCTGGGGTCATGAGGTTTATTGGAGCAGATAGCCTTCCATGTAGTTGTTTTGCTACTTTGAAGTTGTGATGAGCTTAGGTTTCCTCTTACATAAGTGTAGTAAACACTGCTACCCAGACTCTCCCCCTCTTCCAATCTCTCTCACACAAACACACAATTATAAGACAGCAACATAATTGTATATTTGTGTGCTGACAGGTCAGCCCTGCCAGTGTGAACTCAACACTTCTCACTTCATTACAGGTTTTCATCTTCATCGCGGTCTCTCTATGTGACTGACTCACAAGGCTAAATGAAGGGTTAGGTTATTAAACCACTGTAACAACCACAACACTGCCTCAGCAACAAAACATTGATGACTTTCCAATATCTGAGCCTGTTTATTAGACCAATGCACCACGTATGAGGTTTTAATACCAGGGACTCCATAATATGCTGAGAGTTATGCAAAATATTAAAAATATTTGGATGTACATAACAGCATAGTAATAAAGTATCAAACAACTTATTTGATGAAACATGAAAAAAAAAAAAAGAAGAATACATACAGATAAAGACAGTCAAAGTTAGAAAAATCAATTGACTTTGAAAGCCCTAGGTGCACTTGAGCGAGGTGATCATAGGTGTGTGTCATTGCTTATGTCTTAGGTGTCACAAGAGCAGACTCTCCAGGACTGAGCTGGAGCCAACCAGTCTGGCTGGGGAGGAATGTAGAGACAGCGAGGGGCTGCTGCTGCCCAGAGTTCTGGAAACGACAATGTTTCCCTTACTGTCATACTCAGCTGGTACAACCTGATCATGACATGCTGTATCAGACTGCAATAAACACCTCAAGAGCACAACAAATTAAGTCTTTAACTGCACCTGTGAGGCTGTACAGCTGTCAAAATGATATTATATGAAACTTTCATGTAACAGAGGACGCACATTTCCAGGCAAATGTACTTTCCAACTGTTGAGGTGGCCTAAACAGTGATGCCAGATGACCTGGTGATGCTGGCCGCTGGGGCACTCAAAACCAGTCAGGATGGCAGTATGCTGCTATTGTCCAAAATTTCAGAATTTCATACGTCGGCCATGGTCTGCTTTAGTCTGCAAATGTTGAGTTGCTTCGCTGCAGTGTCATTTCCTGTTAGTCAGCTTTACAACATGTGTGATAGAGATGCAAAAATTGAGGTCTTTTCAGAATTTGAATGGTAAGAAGGAAACAGTTGATTTTGAAAGGTGTAACAGACTAACACAAGGTGTATAATCACTGACATACCAATTACATACAGTGCAGATAAGTTCATACTATTTTATCATTATACAAATCTCTGTGGTCCAAATTAATGATTTTAGGCAAGTTGTAATTAAAAAAACAAAATCAGTTATTCACATTTTTGTTTTAGAGATATGAAGATAAGATTTTGTACAAATTTTCCATTTTGTGATATACACTCCCTGACCACTTTATTAAGTACATCTATAAAATCTAATGCAATCCGGTACAACAATTCTGCCACATATATTATACCTTACAAAGTTTATAATGGCCAGTTTTTGTTAAAACTTTCCAAGAGGTGTAAATTTAACTACAACTACTGCATTATATTGAAATGTTTTTCTAATATTCTATACATGGGGTCGGCAAAACATTAGAAATACCTCTCAATATAATGTAAACTATTTAAAACTACAATCTCAATAAACATATAGTTAAATTAATATGTCTGAGTGTAAATAAAAAAGCTGGCACTGAGTGTATACTGAAATCTAAAAATGTCTTCATGAATACTGTGATACTGATTTCAGCAATCAGACAATGTAAATGTTTTTCCATTTTAGATGCATCTGTAAAACTCTAATGTGTTTCATAAAAATAGAATAAAAACACTGCACAGCTGTGTCATCGCCTTCTAACAATCACGTTAAACTACTATTACTAGACAGTTTCTCTTTAACAAAATTCAGCTGCAAAAACCACATAAAGTGAGCAGGGCTGCAAGCACATCACCAGAGGGGGGGCTGAATCACCCATTCCAGTCATAGTATAATGGAGGGGAAAACGGATGCAGAGGGGGGGAAAAAAATCAGTTTCTGATTGCCAAGGGGAGAGGGCATGTGCCAGTGTGCCATTCCTGTAATCATGTGGGTTAGCAGGGCTTTGATTATAAAGACACACCCAGTGCTTCTGGAGCTCAGAGAGTGCTGGGCATGACTGTGCATTAAACTGCATCAAAAGCTATTGGGGAAATGTTTGAAGTCTCCTGCACTATAATAATGAGGGCTCTTCCAGAAAGTGCAAAACCACTGTGGGGCACTGAACAATGTCTCGCTGGTGTGTAATCTGTCCTCACATGGCTTCTTGGCACAACAGGCCCCGAGAGAGAATTGGAGAACAAGAGCGCACCAATAAAGACTGCTTCTGGAGGGCTGCAGCATGGGCCATTTATTTCCCCCAAACTGAAGAGGAAATCATGACAGGGGAGGGGCCCAGAGGACTCATGTCTTCTCATTTTACATCTCAATATTTGCAAGGGTGAGAAGAAGTGCTATAAGAGCCAAAACACACAGAAACATGTTGGAACCATGTAAAATAGTATTAAAGGTAAACATGTATCCAAAAACAATATCAATTTCAACAGAATACAACGTGGGTGTCTGCAGTGAACTCTGGCCTCACTGACAGCTGTTGTTACCTTGAAACAGATGTTCTGATATTAGGTTTGGGTCAAGAGGAGAGGAAGAGGGTGATGGAGGAAGGAATGTGATGATGGATTGAAAGAGATTAAGAGCATTGCGAATTTGAAACCTTGAATCTTGGGTGAAATTAACAAAATTTGAGTGAAGGGAATGTCACTCTGATAATATAGAGGAATCGGATCAGTGACAGAGCGAGCTAGGGAGAAAATGAGAGATCAGAGTGTAGACAGAGTAAAGGAAGATGGGGAAACAAAGGGAACAAAAATAGGTCATGGGCTTTTTTACAGAGAAGGTTCACTGAGTGTATGACGTTGTGTTCAGTAGACCCTGGTTGTCTCTGCTGAGAGACTGTATTTCTATACACATCACTGCTAAAGAACAGAATTACATTATACAAGTGCATATAGTTCTCTCCTCAAACTCACTCTCTATCACTTGCCTGCTTGTGTGCGCGGTCCAGTTTTCAGAGTCAGCTAAATTACATTTAAACCCCCTAGTTATCTGGTTACTCAGTACACAAAGCAAACCTCCTTTTTCAAATGACGTGTCAAGAAAATCTGAGAAAACACACAAACAGACCACTGTTGACGTAGTAGACAGATAGGTATGTACCCTGCCTGCTACTAAGTCCCACTCAAGAGCTTGTTCACTCTAGAATCACTGCAAGGTAATGGCTCTAAAGTGCCGGAGTGCAACCAAGAGCCAGGCCCCCCATTTACTGAAAGCTGATCATGCTCATGAATCTTTAACACTGGCAGTCACTTCAGGATGTCGCAGGATGGGAAGGCTTTCTGTATAATAAGCACAGAATGCTGGGCTCTATTTGTCAGAGAGATACACTGAGAGGAGACGAGAGCTCGAATCTACAGGGGGAAGAGAGACAGAGTCAAGGGATGGCAAAATTGATTAACTGGTATAAATAAGCACCTCTCCACAACAATCTAGTCAACAATTCATCTGTGGCTGAAAGCACTGCCTGAGGGGAGATTCAGGGACATTCTGAACTTATCTGTATGTATGATCTGTATCAGGTTCAATCAAGGTATTTTTAATTGATCAACAGTGATCAATTCTGCCATATATCCATTTGCGATCCTTTGTTTACTGTAACCCATTGTGCTCTGGGTATCCTAGCTGTCAAATACCTCATTGTGCTCTGTTAAATCACTGGAAACTCTCAGGCATGTGAGCAAGTGAACTGTGGAGCGGCACAAACAACCAGCCAGCAATTTTGATTATGATGCAGACACACATAGCTGCTTAAAGCAAATAAATAGTATTTTTCCAGGTGCACTATGCCTCTGAAGTGTTGCATTTACACTTCTGTATTTTTTCCTGACACTCAACTCTCAACAGATATTATACAAAACACTGTAGGAAATTGAATTAGCGTCACCATTTTTACTGCAAGTCAACTTTAAGCTATGTGGGCACTGTGTCAGCTACATTATGTAGGAAAATATAAATATTGGATTGAGACTCTGAACAGACACTTTACAGTGTATGACACATATTGAGGGCAAGAGGGGAAAAAATAATAAATAATAAGTATTTTGCTCTTGACCACAAAAAAAATGCACATATTCTAATACAACAGGACAACAGGACAAAAGCTTAGTACATCAGTCCATTTTAACTAACTGCAAACAAACTCATGTCAGCTATTATTTTGAGGATAAGCCCACTCAGAAAATGGTGTTGTAAGAACTGCTGGCAATACAGTAATCCTAAAAGACACGTTCCAGCCAACACCATCTGAACTGTAACCTGTAAAGTAACAGAACCTCGCAGAAGGAACAGGGGTTTCAAGAATGAAGCTTTTTTTCACACAAGATGGATGAATACTGTAGACCAACAGGACTAGTTGATGCAGCCCCCACTTTTACAAAACAGCTGGACCTGGACACTACCAGGCGGAAAGAAAAAAGTCATACAAGACCTGTGTGGAAACGGGGGAGAGAATACAGCAGACCTCCATCTTACATTAATGTCTTTCCATGTCAGGGACAGCCTCAAACTAAAATACTGTTCAAAACTGAATTCTGATCTGTAAAACAAGTTCTCACTATGTGGCTCAAACTGATGGCGGTGGGAAAATGCCAGGAGTTTTTCATATCAAAACCACCATCAACACAATTCCCTTATAATGAGAGAAATCAGCCTAGGATACAAAAAAATGTACTGGGAGCACTTATTCCAGTTAATAGCATAGATGGAGACACAAGCCAATAAAACAAATGCTGCAGGAGGGGAGAAGTGCGATTGTTTTCATGGACACACATATGGCCAAGTCTGATCTTTAAAAAGCGTTTAAAATTTAAAAAAAAAAATAAGTTTCTTTTTTTTTATTTAGATTTTTGCATCATCATTACAAATTGTCATTTCGTGTTTGGACTGGAGTGTCAATTTACCACATTGCACAGTAGAGTTGCGTAAAAGGAGATTTGGCTGTGGCTATGCTTCTCACCTTGGTTTCAGTCCAGAGAGTCCCTCAGGCCATTGCTGCAAGACGGTAATGCAAGGAAACCATTAAACATCATCCACTTCTCCCTGCTGAAAGAAGTAATAGAAAAAATAAAATTGGGATTTACAGTACATAGAGTGAATCAGCACATCTCTCATCCAAAGGTAGAACAGTGTATAGTAAGGGAATTTAAGATTGTGGCCACAATGCTTTGTGCAATGTATGTACTCCCAATAGTTTAATAATGACAAATGAATATGTAATAATATATTTAGGGTTGCAATTAAGAATTATTTTCATTATCAAGTAATCAACTGAATATTTTCTTTAATAATTGTTTGGTCAACAAAATGCCAAAGAATGGGGAAAAGTCCTGACTGACGTATTTTGATTTTTCATAAAAATGACTAATAGTTGAATAGTTACAGATTCATTTTCTGTCGATTAACCAATTGATTAATTGTTTCAGCTCGAAATAAATTAAAAGGCAGTTTTGATTTTCTAAATGTGTTTTATTCACTGTTATGACATAACAATGCTTCAAAAAAGGTCCACATTTTGAAAACAATAATAGCCCAAAAATGATGTCAATCTTCACACAGACCCTCAACTGAGGACAGGGACAGCTTCCATGGAAAGCTCATCATAAAAACAAAGACCTTGAAAGAAGGATCCTATTACAAAGGATTCTGAGGTTTCCTTATTGGGCAAAATTGATTTAACCTCATGCTGTCCATGTTTCATCATTAATTGCCACAAAAAGCTAAATTAGTGTAAGCTGCCACAGTGAAAACTGCACAAAATCTACATACATAAATGTTAAAAACAAAGTAATGCTATATTATAGCATACATATTACGACTCATACTGCAAGTTCTCACAGCCAAGCCCCACAGAGTAATGTTTACTGACTCATGACTTTCAATACACAGTTGAGAACGGCTAATTAGAAAGAAAATAGAAAGAAAACAGGCACTTCTACACAAAATGCTGTACTTCTGTATTGTAAGTGTGAGTGTAATCAATGAACAGAATGCAAACCTCAAGTACACGGACCAAAAATGTCAAATCCTTTTTCAACTCGCTAACTTTAGCAAATTTAACAGTTGCAGCCATTCAGTTAACTGTAACTCAAGTCATCTCATCTAGTGATAACTGTTTGCATTAAGTTAGCATGGAGCTGCAGGTTAAGTGTCCACAGGGCTTTGTCATCTCCTTGGGGACCTCAAAGTCTATTAGATAGTGGAACACAGTGTGCCTTTTTAATCATGGCACACAATTAATTAGACAGGAGAAAAGTTTCAATTTTAAAATCATATTCCCATTTGGATAATTAGAAAATGCAACTGGTAACTCAAAAAAAAAAGGACTCTGCTAGTCTATTTGGCTACGCTGAAAAAAGCTCCCAATGAAAGGATTCTGTGGAAAAGCTTGTCTTGTACTACATGTAGCCTGATGAAGGGAGAGCCAGCCAGCCACCCCCTTATGGCCTGGGTGATTTCTTCCAAATACCTGCCAAGTGAGCCAGCTGAGGAATGCACTCATGTGATGTCATGTGCTGACATAACTGGAGAGTAAACTGATTCTCATTTTGAACCCTGCACAAGTCCATAGCTAGAAGTCATGTGGAAAGGTGATATTCGGTACTCTGAACTGGAGCACACACTCAAATCTGTGATGAGTCAGGGACCAAATGTACAGTTTCAACATGAAACCTGGACAAAAATTCTTATTTTGCATCTGATTAGGATTTCAAGTATAGTAAAGGTTTGAAATACCGTCTTCAATGTTATAGTCAATCTCATCTATAACTCCATATTTCTTAACTCCCCCTTTCTCTTTTCCCATTCCTTCATGGTTTTTAGTTCTCATCCTCTGGAGGAATTTCCTCTGAGCTTTTATGCTGTCACATGTTCAGTCTCAGTCCGGCCCTTGATCTGTGGACTGAGTGACAGAATAAGGTAGGAGTATGAAAACACTCTATTGAACAGTTATCATTTTAAAAATGCCAATCATTGCAAACTTTTACAGTGAGTCTTTTTTTCGTTTGTTAATTTAAGTCGCAGTAGCATAGAAGACCCACTGAACAGATTTCATCTCAGAAAATCAATCAGCGGGACAACAGGAAGAAATGAATCACAGAAAGTTGTTATGATGCTAAAAATACTGTTTTACAAGAAAGACCTATCCGTACATCCATCACTTTAACGGATTGCTGACATCCAGGACCCTGTGGTAGTCTGTCCCATCGATTCAAATAGTGTTATATTTGAGTTTAATGCCTTCAATAATGCATGTGAGTCAGAACGGGCAATATTCACTGTCTAAGACTATCCTAAACCACCTCCCCGTATTTAGACCAGCTGAACCATGCCAACGCTTCCAGTAATATTAGGGGTAGGGACCCGCTGGTGAAATTAGTGGTGTGATCCAAGATCAGTGGCAAGTCACACAAGAAGTATGCATGCACATATGTCTGCGTGCAAGTGTGCAAATGATCTAGATATACTGGAACAGAAGACCTCCTCAGGAAAAGGCTGTGCTCTTTCAGACATGAGCTTTCTATCCTTGAAGGTCTATGCCACTTGGCACAGAAGTGTTGAATGACACATGGTATAACCTAAACAAAAACACACAACCCTGCCAAGACTGCCACTGCACTTTAGCAGCAACATTAATTGAGCTTCATGTTACCCTGAATGCTGGCATGACAGAATCAATAAAGCTACTTGTAAGTTAACGAAGAAGCCAGTTTCAAACAACAGAAAAACTCAATATAAATATGAAAAGTCACAAAGATAGATTAAGCCAGAGAAATATACACACTACAGATATACACCAACACAGTAAAGCACACACCTTCGCCACAACCTGGATCACGGAGTATCTCAACTGCCCTATGCACTCACAGTCCAACCATCTGTTGGTATTTAAAAGGGAGGTCAAAGATCATCAGGTTAAAAGTTCAAGCTCCCCCTAAAAAAGCCGATTAAACCATAACTGGTTATGGACAGTTTAATTGAGCAGTGCAAAACCTCACATTATCCTTGAGGTTTGTGACAAAACAAAATGATTCCAATCAAATGAAAGTGAAACAAAATAAGTGAAGTGAAACTAAACATAAAAACACCATAAACTGAGTGACTGAATGGCTATAACAAGGTAATACAGCTTTGAAACTGCTACACACTCATCAAGAAAACTGGCATTTCTTTTGACAGAAGTACGCCTGCGCAGTAGTCAATGTTACCGATTTAACGGTGTTTGGGCATACACCATTTTACACCACATGCCCATCGTCATTTTTGCTTTTTTTTTTTTTTTTTTAATAGAAATAAAAACACTTCTTTGTAAAAATGTTAATTAACCGGTGGGAAAGTTTCCTCACCACGACATCCCTGGGACTGATCATGGGAGTTGAGCAGAAATGTTTCCTTGGGAGTAATCCCTTCTTTCTCCCAGTGTTAGCAAAATGCTCCTTTTGAGTGAAAGACTTTGTCACCCATGCTGGGCTATCAATGCTAATGAGCCAGCTAATCAGGTTCAGATAGGACAAAAGGGTAGATAGTTCATGTGCTATAAATTGACCATGATGGCCGGGTCACAGAAGGGCTAAACACCAATGGAGCCCCTACTGGGTGCCTTTTGAATGGCCCACTAATGGCGTTCAATTCAATAAGAATCAAGGCTGATGTCTACCCTAATGAAAACACCTGGCCTTTTAGCTATAGTCACGCCAAGGTTTGGTCAAGATCCTCTTCTTAACCAATAATCAATTGATTTTGGTCCATCTAGGGGGGTGTGAGGTGTGGTAAACCACACTCAGATTATTCAGCCAAACAAAGATTGCGACAAAAGTATACATGTTTCACCCACAATAAGGGGCTTGTGACAGCTTAAAGGTTAAGAAGTATTGTTTTATAAGCACATAGCAACGGGTTTAAACCCATGGACTGGCCATGGAATTTGATTAGTTAGGAAGCCCCAGAACAAGGCACTTTATACCCATTTACGTAAGTAGAGATGGCCAATAGCACAGATCACAGAAATGTGGTTCTACTGGGTTTGAGATGTTTAACTGTATAGTTGTAAAGCACAACACAGCAGAAAAAAGGCACCCATGGTTACGAAAGCCTTGATAGATATAGAAGAGTTGGTTTGTGACATAAACATTTTTTAACATGTTAAATAAAAAACAATCCTACAGCTTTTTTTATCGGAAAATGCCAGATGTTAAAAAGTTGGATTTCAATGTGTAAACCAAACCGGATATGCGAAAAGTTTTGAACCCATATTTCAATAATACATGAATAAACCAACTTAACAATTAAGAAACTGGAGTCAATACTATTTTTAGTATAAGCAAAAGGTGAACTGTAGTAAACAGTTTAAGTCCAGCATGATTCCAACACGAACAATCGTCATCAATAAAAAAATAATGTCAATTTGAACATCTTCTTTCACCGTTAATGTAAATAGGTGTATGAAGACGGAGGCTGTTGAAGATTTGCATTATTTTGACTGAAAACCCTGTAGTCTTGGTGACATCAGCATATACAGAGATCCTCACACAAACCACTTATCTATTACACTTTGGCACTATGCCAGCAGATTTCAATCGGCTGCTCTAATGCAGATGTAACCCTGTGCCAGGTGCTCTTGCATCTGTTGCTCAAATAGCAACAGCCAGCTCCTTCAGCTGTGACCTCAGGGACTGTAAACACAAATGTGTAAGTAGCATAATGAGACTGATAAGACGTGTTGTAGAGGTGAGTCATGACAAGAGAAAGCTAATGTGTGTGTAGCTGAAACAGCCATGGAAATGCAGCGTTCAGGTGTGTGAAAGGCTGCAAAGAACAATTTGTGTACACGGCTGATTGTATCATACTTTTAAGATGATTTGGAGCTCATCTTGTGACTGCTCTGCATTTCAACTGCCTATCTATTGTGCCTGTGTATGTGAGCGTGTCCACCATCTTTTATTGCCTGTCACAGTTTGTAAGGAATTAGTTCCCTTGGAGGCCCGAGGCTGTACAGTGGAAGCAGACTCGGGATAAGGAGGTGCCATGTTAGCATGGAGGGGAGGGGAGGAGGAGATCAGCTGACACAACTATGTCACTTTATCAGCCGAAGACTGAGACAATGTGACAGGCCAATGCTCAGACTCCCAGCAAACGCACATCTAGTGTCTCGTGAATCTGCAAAACACAACTAAACAAAAGTAGTTCCAATTGGATTTAAATTAGGTAGAAGAGACTGGATAGGACAGAGAAAGAGCTTCATAATGTTTGTCTGATCCATTGAACCAACGTGTGAGCAGGGTAATAATCTGTGGAGCACGTTTAGGGGGATGGCTTTAAACCCCAGCATTACCTGATTAAGAGCGCTGCTGCTCTGACAGTGGAACATGTAATTGGACCAGACAGAGCAAAGAGCAAAGTGAAGCAGCCTTCTCTCCCTCTCTCTCGGTCATTCTCTCCACTTACACAGTCTCCTGCTGCAACACTCGGTGACAGCCAGGTCAAGTAGACCCTACAACTATGGCTATTTAATAAAGGTTAAATAGCAGGGAGAGTCAGTGACAGTCACTAACTGGAGATAAAATAATGTTTTTTCATGTTGGGTTGTTGGTGAAATAACTGAATATAGCAACACCCATGTTTTAAGTAAATCCGTTGAGATATATCCACTATAATATCTGATAAAAACAGGCAGTGTTTGTCACTACTGTGTTGCTAATAACAGCTGTGTTGAGCATTGCCAACAAGGTATTACACAAATGATTAATTTGCAGTGACAACCAGCGCACTCCTCCATTTCTACCCAGACTAGCTACTGACCAGTGATCTGCCAGATCCAACATGACACTT
This sequence comes from Lateolabrax maculatus, assembly GCA_031216445.1. Lineage (NCBI taxonomy): Eukaryota > Metazoa > Chordata > Actinopteri > Acropomatiformes > Lateolabracidae > Lateolabrax > Lateolabrax maculatus. The sequence continues at coordinate 10,482,347 of CM062210.1, forward strand.
CATTTCAGACACAGTGGTGGCATCTATCTGGCTATGTGAATCATGATGGTACAGCAACAACACACAGTACATGGAAAGATATCCAACTCAAGCTGTTTTGTTTAACTCTATATGATGCTAATCACAAGTTCACTTTTGAATGAACATGTCACGATTAGTGTTTCCCAACACTGGTGATATGTTATCTAAATATACCTATATGGCGACATCTGAGATTACTTAATTCCTTCATCTCCTGCCATCATTTCTATTAAGTGTCAAAGAACTCCACCCCTACACTGAGTTTTTAAATGAAGATAGTGTCTGTCAGATTTTGTCGCAGAAGCATCAGAGTAACATCATGGCTCTGCCTCTCCTGTGTAATCTCCTCCCCAGTGAATGCCTTTGTTGCGCACAGCATTGCCAGATGAGATGGGAAGCGGTTTTGTTTTGACGGCCCACATCTTCAGGTGCCAAAACCACAAATCTCTGGAGTAAAGGTATGAATGGGAGCACTTTAACATGCAAACAAACACGTGCTCACTTGCATACTCCATGTGGGACAAATATAGGTAATTTAGCTGTTCTGTGGGGCGGTTTATAATTAAATGATGTAGGATTTGGGTATATGAATTACAAACATTATCATCAGAGTTTTGTTAGAATAAGTAACATAAACACACAAAAATAAGATGAAAATGCTAAAAACAAGACTTATTAACATAGTCACCATCATTACTCATTTGATTAAAAAAAGCTGGCCTTTTTGTGTGGTTATAAAACATATGCAGTCCATGTTCATTACCAATTATATAGAGGGAGGTGGAAAATGCTTTCTTTCCCCTATACCCACATTAAAGTACAAGACCTGCATTATTTTATTGAATTGCTATCAACAGATCCCATAAAAACTAAACCCCATGTATCATGCTAACAAGTAGTGTCTGTTTAGTCAAAGCCTGACATTGCTTTTGTATTCAGTCCACGCTATAAAACTCTGTTATCCAAAAACACATGAAAGAGCCATAATGTTGCATTTGACATATTAATTCATTACAATCAACACAGCAGGTGCAGTTTATTTTTCTCAGCTGGTCATCCTGGCAAAACAGAGGAAACACTGAACTGTCGTGGTTGCATGGTTTAAGTGTCTTAAATATATCTAATATATAAAAATAAAACTTGGGTTATGTTAAAATGGATCTGGAGTATGACAGTCTTTTCATCTGACACATCAATGAAGGAAAACTGTGTGACCTTTTCTCTGCATTTCTCTTTGGGAGTTCAGCATCTCTGTACATATATGTTTGATGGCTGTATGACGTAAGAACGTTTTGATATTTTCTACTGCCACTCAAATTCTCCCTGGACCTCTTATTACTTCTTCTCTAAGTTTCAGAAAATCTTTCAATTTATACGTGTGAAAAGCATTTATAATTTCTGAAGTTTTCTGAACCTAATGACAAATTAAATACACTACTGCAAGATTGTTCATAATAAAAAAAAAAACTCTTAGTTACTGCTGCATGTCCATCAGGTAACTTAATTCACATGCAGACCATGTTCACCTATTCATATTGGTCGTTTCACTCACCATTTATGGTTTATTGTGTGAGTTAACGGGGCGTGATGCAAGGCTCATGAACCTCAGCTATTTTTAAGCGATTAATAAAAGGAAAACAAGTACTTCAACTGATGGGTTTGTGTTTAACTTAGTCATAACAACCTACAGTTTACGTGAACTGTACAGTATGGATGGAAAACACAGGTCAGCTATGGAGATTCCCTACCCTGCTGAAAACGGTAAAGATAAAAGCAAGCAAAACCATATTATAGGTCACTGGAGGAACACTGCTGAGTCAGCAGAGGCAGAGGCAGAGACAGAGAGAGAGAGAGAGGCAGAGAGAGAGAGAGAGAGAGAGAGAGAGAGAGAGAGAGAGAGAGAGAGAGAGAGAGAGATCATGCTGGTCAGAGTTTGACCCTCACAATGTGTACAGAAATGAAAAGCCTGAAACTGAATCCCCACATTCCTCTGGCTTTATGACGAGCAAGTGAGAAATGCTGCTGCTCTGCACATGTCACACCATACTTCCTTAGCCCAGCCTGCGTTAGTGATGAACGACTGGCCTACCTCCACACCAGAATAAGACTGTATACTAGATTTTTTTTTCCAGGACCTATTCACGCTGCATACTTTTGGACCACCCACCCAACTACAGCAGGCAGCTTGCTCAATCCAAGTTTTCTCTCCCTCCCTCTGTGCCAAGGATTCCTCCCTGGGCAGTGGGAAATGTGCCAACCACATGCTAGCACCCAGTGCCACAAACACATTGTGGCAGAGGAGAATGCAATTCACCCACTCACACAAATTAAGACTTCAAAGCAAACTGCCTGACCTTTTTCTATATATCTATCCTGTCTTGCATCAATTTAGAGAATACCATCTTATACCTTTATGATCTACCTTTGTCATTATTTAAGGGCAGGCCGGGTGTTTTTATTCCTTTCCATAAAGAACTTTATAAGCTCTATGTTTAAGTAAGTACTTGTTAAATCGCATATTTTATTACCATTATCAGATCAGAAATGACTGTAGAAAGCGCAAAGGAAGCCCAGCTCCTTTAAAATGAAAATGAGGTTCCTACAGTACATATTCAAAGTAGTAACAGTTACTAGACCTACTATATTGTACAGCTGAGCAATACCAGCCTAACAACACAAAGCATTGTCACATAAGCCCGATTTACACAGCCTGTTCAAGGCGGGAATGATGCGCCGTTATTCCACCTCGCCTGCTGTATAAAAAGGTAGGGACACTGAAGGGGGAGAGGGGGGTGGGACATTAAACTGGCAGCGGAGGTAGTAACAACGCCGAATCGATGTGTGTGTAAATGGGGGAGCGGGCCGGATGGGACGCCGATGCTGTTGTGTTACACATCTCGCCTCTTTTGCATCCGGAATGCTGCCTAAAATCACAACTGGGGCGGATTCATGCCGGCGTTGTTTGGTTCAGTGTAAGAAAAGCAAAGTTGCCGTAATTACAGGCCTTTTTTTTTTACGCCATTATTGTGCGACCTCTGTGTAAAAAGGGCTAATGTCATGTGACCTCTGTTGCCTCCTCTGTTCAAGCCAAACTGGCTGAGGGCACCTTCTTAGCAATGAGCAGTAGACACCACAATATCATTTAGCTTGGGAGATCAATATGCACTTTGCAGTAGCTGACCTACATAAGTGGAGGAGCATGGACTGTTGAAATCATTGGATTGCCTGTGAGCCTCAAGATCCTTGGAGCCCCGGTGGAGTCTCCATGGGAGTAGAGCATGAGGCAGCCCGTGGTGTGATGTTACAAATCTCAGTTTTAAAAACATTACAAATTCAAATAAATAATTAGCCATATCATTATAACATGAACTGACTGCGACAGGGATTTACCCCACCTGGAAAATGATCACAAGCAAGTCAAGGTCACTTTAACAGTGCATTTTTTTGCCAATAGAGAGCTTACATGCGCATGATTGTTACTTATGACAGGCGTACTGGTCTATGGCCTATCAACACAGATTGGACTTCTTCATAGCCAAACACTGGGCTCAACTATTGGGTTCAATATCATCAAAAAAAAAAAAACTGTAATGTCATGGGGATCCCTCCTGTTGTTCCCGAGCAAACCCTGTAATTTTTCATATCTGACTCTTATATCTGTCTCTTCAACAATTTAATGACAAGCACTGTACTTGGATAACACAGAATCAGTTAAACCAAAAAACATTCTGTATAGGCTGTTGTTAACAAGACAGGACCTACTTTCAGCACAGATAGATGGGATGGCTGATTTGAGGTCAGCTGAACAACACAATAACAACATGCTTTGAAGCAGAGAGGGAGTAAATACTCCTGCTCCTCCTCTTCCATGTCAAAGCCCTCTCAGCTTTCCATCAACCATCTTCGCCTTGTTTTAGACGTCTCTCCTCTGCCGTTTCCCCCTGCCTCTCTCCCTCTGCTGTAAAAACCTGGCCATTTCCCCACAGCTCATCCCTCACGCCCACCCAGGACCTGTCACACTGCTGTTTCCATGACAACACAAACGCAGAGACAGCAGGGTGAGATGCCCAGTGAGACAAGGCAAACAGATACCAGGGGGAGCGGTGCATCATGTCAAGAATACACTGTGGACCTCATACAGTATGTGATGGACAGATAACACAATGTAGTCCGATCTGTTACATCTAAACTTGAGTGGAAACCACATGGTTTCTTGTGTGTTTGTTTGATTCGTCTTATCGTGCAGCCATCTTCCAGTGTGGTCTAAATCATTTGAGGTTATTTATTACATAAAAAAAAAAGTAAAGACAAGAAAAAGATAATTCCAGTGTTCTTTAATTGGTCTGGTGAGAGTAATCATCCAAAAAGCAAAGCAACCCTTGGTTTCTCCTAACATTGGATCTTTGAATGAAATGTGCAGATTTGAGTAAGGACAGCAATACTTTGCAACATCCTTATGAAAGCCCAGATTCCTGCCAGTCTCAGCGCTGGGTGTTGTCATTTGACACTGCTTTTAAAAAGGGAGCCCAGGAGTACGCATTAAAGAGCCTGTGTGAGACAGAGGCGTATGGTGTCGTTCAGGAGCTGGCCGTACTAAGCGGCAGAGACAGGGATGTCATTTTCCAGCCTGGTTTAAATGACTCAACTTAATGTTGTTAGAAAAGAGAAATGTGTGGAAACGAGGAGCAGTGTACTTGACTCGTAAAATATTACATGTTTAAAAAGGGACTTATTTCATAATTTAAACAGTGTTACTTAGATTGCTTGGGTGTCATACATGTAGGCCTATCGTCTTGTGCTTAAATACAATATAGCAAAAGTAAGGGGCCCGGTAATAAGTTTGCAACTGATGATTTTCATTGTTATTAAATCTGTTGACCTAATCAAATTGTTTGTTTTGGAAAAAAAGAAAAAAAAGAGAAAGAAAACAGGCAAAGATTAAACACTAGAAGCTGCAAACAGAAAATTCCTTGTATTTTAGCTTCAAATTTGACACGATATTAATCGATTATCAAAATTAAATTTTCTTTTGATAGGCTAAATGATTAACAGACTAATCATTTCAGCTCTGAGTTTAAGTTTTCAGCTCTAGGGGGAAGTTTTGAAGTTCAGACAGTTCATTTTTCTAAAGCGAATTATAATTTGAATGGGGCTTTGGTAACAAGCCTGAAATAAGTTCAGTGGTTAAGATAAGCTTAATGCCCTAATAACAATGGGCCAGAATTACCTGGGGAACCAGTGCAGTGCATTGACTTGGAATACACAAAATCAGTATTTCACTTGAATTTACTGATCAAATCCTATAGATTATCCCCAGACACAGTGGACACATAATGCTGTGCAGCTGGATGAAACTCCTAAATTTTCAATTAAAATTCTCAAAATTCAATCAAAGTATCAATCAGTATGAACTTCAAGTATAATTCTCACTACAGCCTCACCCCAAAAACAGAAATTAAATTAAATCCAATGAAATATATATACACACATTATTGGGCTTGCTAGGCAGAGGCTAAGGGTGTTTTTAGAGCATTTGTAACTTAGGAACAACCTCTGCTGTAGTTTCTTTTTCCCCCCAGGTTAGTCCAGCCTATTATTTATGCTTAAATCTAAAATAAAATATATGTTTGTGATGACTGTCTCATAACACAACACATTCTGCATAAATCATAAAGCATATTTCTGGCATTAATACAAAATGTAATTTAATTTTTTGTTAAGGGTTGCGGTACAAAAAACTCACTACTGGACTGTCGTATTAGGCCAACAGTGACAGACAGCAAGCCAAGAACTGGCAGCGTGTGCTACAGAACAAGGGTCAGATGATTACAGTATCATTTAGGTGATGCAACAAAGCAACCTATCACAGGGCAAAAGTCAGGTTTGTCTACAAGTGCACCGGGAAAATGCGGCTTTGTTTTCTGGAGTTATGAACAGGGCCCAGTGGGGCCCAGTGGAGCCCAGAGAGAAGACAACTAGCAAGCAGGAGAGCAAGAGATGGGTTTAGAGATTGTTTCCTAATCATGTGACAAGCTGAGCATTACTCTGTCACACACCTGTTGCTATGGCTGTAGTTTAAGGCTAGGTAACACCCATTACGCAAACTGTGCCAAGTCAGTGTGAGAAAACCCCCAGTCAGTTATCCTTGTATAAACATACACGCTTGCATAAATTCCTGAACTGTCATCATCCCAACACAGTCATTCTTCTACACAGTTAAGTCAAAATGACATGAAATTAATGTTTGAGTGTAAAAGCAAAAGCCCTGTTATGTGATTCTTAACACAGACAGTGTGTCCTTTAAACAAAAACAAACAACAAAAGCAATACTACAAACTGTGGGAATGCTTCCATCTGTACAGGGCTGCATTTCTGTAACTAGCGGAGGGCTATCACAGATGTCATGTGCATGCTCCATGTCCTCATCTAACACACTCTCTTATTTAAAATCCTCCAGTTCAGCAGGAGGTTTAACTTCTTTATTTGTCCTGTCTTCCAAGGACACATGGCTTGATCAGCCACTACTCACAAAAAGAAATACTTGCAGAGAGTCTATAACTTCATGCACTATGCCTTGGAGATACAATGCCGCTCAGGCTGATAGGAGGCGTATTTTTAAAGTGGTTAAAAGAATAGACACATATCTTTAAACTCAGCAATTTATATGCACCAACCTTCTTTAATTTGCTGTCCATGAAAAATATGAACCACATGCCATTCAAATTTCTTGAGAGTTTACTTTGCATATGACTACCAGCAGATCTGACTGAAATCCATCACATCACCTCTTCACAGGAGCCCCGGAGTTGCAGCCAAGCCGCAGTCGGACAACATGTCATGTTAAATCTCCTATCGGTGATGTGACCTGAGCACTGTGCACCATCAGGTGGGCTGAGCGGTGCAACAGAAACTGCTCAACTAGTTCCACAGGATGCGTTCCTCCAGCATTACTAAGAGGAGCGTTGACAATCATTGAAATGGCACAAGCTGTCTGCCTGTATAGTCCTGAATCAGTCAAGCAGGGGGAGCCTTTACAAGGAGTGCACTGCACTCTCAACACGGGCACAACAAAGCAACACACAAGTCAAACCTCTATGCAGCACTCCCCCATAGTCCATGGGTGCCTTACATTTTCAGAGCCCATCCTCTGCGTTCAATACAAGTCTTGCCTTTATTTACATCCCCGCGATGAAGCGTACGTGAATCCCTAGTAATTGTGTTGCCACCTAATTATAAGAAAAATAAAATAAAAATAATTCTGACGTCTCTGGAAAGCAATGCAACAACAAACTGTGCACGTCTCCTCCTCCAAATCTGAGCGCACAGCCCCAGCCTGGGTCTGTGGTATGTCGCTGAGCCCGTGGACAACTTTCTCAACACATTTCTCCAAACTGGTTGAAGCTGCTGGTTTGAGCGACGAAGTGCTCGATATCGCAGCGCGGCTGCTAACCAGCTCGACAAGGCACAGTGACGCCGGGCCAAAACACACGAGAAACACGAGTTCAGCAAAAATATATATATATTATATATATATATATATAAATATATAAACACGAGAACGGGTCCCTCTCTGCATCCTGAGCACAAATGTCGTCAACTTACCTGACGTAGCAAAGTAGCACCGAGGCATGCTTAACACCACAACACACACGTCTAGCTGCCCGCTCACACACACACACACTCACACACACACACACACACTCTCTCTCTCTCTCTCTCTCTCTCTCTCACACACACACACACACACACTCACGGTGGTGCGAGCCGTCCCGACCCGCTCGTGTTGTCCGACCCGCCGGACTAGCCTGCAGCTACGCAGTTAGCATGCTACCTACGTCCCTGGCGAACTTAGTCCGGTGTTGTTGCTCCGCACACACACACACACACACACACACACACACACAGAAACAGAAACAACAACAACAACAACAACAAGAAAAAAAAACAATGACACACTAAAGTATCGTGCGTGCTACATTTTCGCCTCGGCGTGTAACGCGTACGTGGCCGCACCGCCGCCGCCGGTTAAAAGCCCCGCGGACTCACGCCGCGTCTAGTCGGTCGCTGCAGAATAAAACGGCTTAGCCGGGGGAGCTAACGGGGCTAACGCCGAGGCGAGAGCCCCGCTGGCCGGCAGACACGCAGCCGAGATTCAGCACCATCGTGTCGGGTTCTTGTGTGTGTATGTGTGTGGGGGGTTTTTTTTTTCTTCTTCTTCTTCTTTCCCCGTGGCGAAAAAAAAAAAAAAAAAAAAAAAACAAACCCCCCCACGGTCCCGTCCCGTCCCGTCCTCGACGGGCAGCGCCGACACGCGTGGCTACTTACGATTTAGCGCTTTCCGTCCGTGTCCTCGCCGTCAAATTCCGTCCCTCAGACGCCGCTCTGACCTTCGCGGTAGTGAAACAACATTTCTGCTGGCTAACTGTGCCGCCATGTTACTCCCGCTGTGCAAACCAATGCTGAGTGTTTATCTGGCTGGTAGCTGCTATCCTCCCCCACACCAGACCACATCACGGGGCTCCGGCAGCAGTGTCAACTCCAGTCACCGCCGGGCTCCGCGGGGGGAAACGCCACGGCGATCTACGTGTCGGGATGACACCGTGCTCGCTGTCTGATTTGAACGGCATTAATTTGTGGACATTTTGATCTGACAGCCGCTCGCAGTTGGCTGAAAGCACCACCGTGTCACGAATGTCAGTAATGTTTAAATGTATGTTTATGGTCGTGGTTTTGGGGGGGGGGAAAGGTAGGCAAACTATGACCCCCATCCACTGATTTTAATGTGATTATAGGGGGAAAAGTGTAATATACATGTTACAGCAATACGTTCGCACCAGTGGGGATGCTGCTCACCAATATGAATGTACATTTAAGGTCATAAAGATTTATGTCAGCCTATTAAAATCATGGGTGTGAGCACTGAGCTGCAAATAAAATAAAAAAAGATTGGTGAAAGGAATGATGATTACACGTGTAAAAGTTCAGTTTTATTCTAGTCTGGTTCATTTTAAGATGCTGCAGTTGCTGTGACATGTATCACCGGCCGTAACTAGACAGTGGTGAGAAAAAAAAAAAATGTGCAATAGCGGGCGAGATTTTTTTTTTTTTTCCCCCCGCAAACGCCGTGTCAGTTTTTTAATAAATGAACACAGTGTACCGAAGCTCGGGCGGCAGACTCGCGTTACAAGCCTCAGAAATATCACAAATGAGCGTGTCCTACTTATGCAGCTACCTTGATTTACTGTGTGGTCAACTGTCCACGGATCACAGCGGCCAGCAGGCGTTTTCTGTCAGGTAGGAGTTGTGCAACACCGCCTCCAGGTGGCGACTGGCCGCAATGTCACCGGGGTGGCTCCTGCAACGGAGGAAAACTCCCATGTGGACACATTCAACCACACGCCACCATTTGTTTAGGGTTTTTTTTTTTTTTTTTTTTTCTCGCAGTTGCTCCCGTTTGGCAGGAGTTGCATTGTTTTTTTGTGGCTTCTGTAGGACAGAGCTGTACACAGCACATGGTGAACCTTTCCTCACAAAAAACCTGCAGGGCCATATCCATCTATAACAACACTGAGGTCTATTTTCTTTAGAACTAATCAGTTAATTTCTTTGAATGTGACAAACAAAATGTTGAATAACTAAAGGTTTCAGCACTCCTATTCTTAATTTCATTCCTGGCACTGTGGCCTATAAATAAAATATGGCAATTCAAGTAATTGGAACATTTTAGAGACCTTCTGTTTGGACCTTCCTCTTTCTGAGAATGGTGAGGGGTGGGTTAGGGGGGACTTGAGATCTTCTGAAATCCTTGCTACGACCTTGCTTCAAGGGCATGAATTGATACTAAAATGTAATTTTTTTTCTCAGTTTTTTGTATCTGCGACCTAGTTTGGGAGCCACTACAATCACATGCCGAATAATTACTACACCTCCCCTCTGTCACTGCTACAGCACTCAGTTAACATACTGCTTGAAGCCTGTTTCTTCTGGCAAAAGTTAAAATGTGAACAGCAAATGGAAGAGGGGGGTAGTTTTTCCTTATCGAAATTGTGGGTCTAAGGATGGAGGGTGTCATATGTTATACAGATAGGCTATATACAGATACAGATGGGCTATATAAATTATGAATACAGAAAAATGATCATTCCAACAGCTTTTTTCAATAAAACATTTTATTCCTTTGTGAATAGATAAACCCTCAGGACAAGTTGAGAAAACCACATACACTGCTGATATACTGCCAGAGGCAACCATGACTCACTGTGTACCTAAAATTAGTTAATGGGTTTATTCTTTAGAATAAGCCAGTGTTACCTAGGTGATCGATTCTTACAATACAGTTGACTGCACTCCATAGCTTTGTAAATTCATTTTATGGCATGTAAGTTAAAGGCATATATCAACAGTCAATCATTTGGCACAGTCATTAGTGGGTAGGGTGAAAAACAGCCAAACAAAATATGATTTTCTCATTCCCAGTCCGTGCTTTTACAGCAAACGCATCATTCTTGCGGACATTGATGGTAAGCAATAATATGCAAGGCCAAACAAATACAGTAAACCCATTCCACTTAAACAGCAAATGAAGAGGGACCATACAAGACGGTGATTCAATTAAACTCACTTACGGGATGTTTTGCCTGATTTTGTCCTTTCCATCTCTTATAAAGATATCTCATATCGCTTCATTTATTAACAATGTATTAGGCAGAACTGTAATAGATTACGTATAATTTCATGGTAAGGAACATGTTCTGTTGCGATTACAAAGCTGCTCTGCCTCCAATAATTAAATGCTACATCAGGTCACAGGGCAGTTTTGTACAATACTGAACTGTGAATCTACTTACAGCATTACAGGCTGATGTCTCCTGCTTTCCTTGGTTGCTTTTATACACTCTTCCCTATTTTATCCTTGAGTGGTTATTGAAAACTCTCATATTCTACTTAGTTTTCCACCTTTAGGTGTCTGTTGGCCAGTGACATGGTGAAAACATTGTAACAGTGTCTTGCTGTGTAAGTTTGAACAGTCTGGTGTGTCATATCCCAGTCATATCCTAAAGATGGAGATTATAACAAGACTGTATGCCACTCATGGAAAAATAAGAGGTATAAAGACATTCATAAACTCCATATAATGTTAACAAAAATCCCTCAGAAAAGGGACAGGAGACAGTGGCAAAGAAGTGGAGCTAGCAGTTACTAATACAAGAAAAAAAAAAAAGGGAAATAAAACACAAACTGGAATACACAGTATTTAGGAATGCTTGAAATGGCCTAACTTGGGAGAAACATTGAACACTGAAGTCATCATTCCTGAAATGTTTAAAATTACACACCCTGTACAAAATAATCCGTATCAATAGGCACTTCTTAAATAAGCTCTTTTTTTTTTTATAGTTTATTTCTGAATTTGTTTTCTATTCATTCAAAATGGCACAGCAGAGCAATGATTCTTAAATCAAGGCGTGCTGGACGACTGGCGACAAGTAAAGCTAAATGCACTCTGGCCCTGGAAGTCCAGCTTGGGAGGTCAGTCCTGTGTGGGAGCTGAAAATGCATATCATGGTCGAGGAGCTGGAGGAGATGAAGCCATGGTGGCACCGGGGAAGATGATTCTTTGAGCAGGGGGTGATAGAGGGGGCTGATGGGAATGTATTTATAAGGACTTCTCTTTTCTTGCTCTTGGTGAATCAGCTCCATGGGAGTTCACTCCATTAACTCCATTGGCTAAAAACAAAGGACACATCGACATTAGGTACATTTGACTAATTAATGACGTTAAGTGTATGTTAGCATGGACATTTAATGAGAAGACATCTATGTATAGATTCTATACTGACAAATATGTGTTCCTAAGTTTATAAGACTTGGTGATTTCCTGCTTTTTACTGATATTTTTTTTGATTTCTCTCGGTTTCATTCAAACAGTGTGTTTTGATAACCGAATACATGCACCCTGTGCTTTGTGCTCGTTGCTCACCTTTGTCTTTCTTTGATTTGCTCTTGGAAGGAACTTGTTTCTTTTTCAAGGTCTGAGCTTGGGCATGCTCTCTCCACCGGCGCAGCTGAAAGTTGATAAATTTCCACATCATGAAGGCCTGAGTGAGGCAGATGGCGGCCAGGACAGTTATCCTAATAGAGAGAGGAAACAGTCAGTAACCCAAGTGGTTAATAAAGATGTGTGTGTCACACAATTTCTGACCTAGTCTAAAATATTGGTCCAGAGAGGAAGACTTCTCTCACTTGGCTCTGCGTGTGTTCAGCACAAGATGTATTGTGGTTGCATTTCATTCTAATTTATTGAAGCTGTTGGTGAACAGCTCTCTTCCTCTTCTACAATGGAGCACTTCCTGTATGATTGTTACACGGGGAGTTTAGAAACAAGCTCCAACTTAATGTTGACGGATGATCTTTATAATGACTTAAAATGTTAATTTAAACTTCACTGAAGCTGTGCAGGGAATATTTCATTTTGCCCCATGTGAATTAGAAAATAGCAAGAAAATGAAGAAACGACTGAAGTGTGCAGCACAATTAGCAACTCTAATAGTGTTACAGAAATATAATAGAGTGGAGCGGACCAGAATAAATCCACTTAAATTCTATTAGTTCTGTTAGTCCCATTTCTCTATGCAGACACACTTACCGAACAAAAATAATATTAAAGTTTCCTGCCGCCAAATCAAAGCCTTGATTCTCAGCTGTGGCGAGGCCAAAGCCCACGGTGAGGACAGACAAAGATAGGGTGAGCAGCCGTCCAAGGACAAACAAGACGGCCCATATGGTGAAACTGGAAGACAAGAGGATGACCATGATGCTGCATTCAAGACTTCTCGCCATCACTAATTCTTAACTGGTAAAAAGACACACAAGGATTTGTACGCACTTTGAAAAATCTGAAATCATTGATGCTGCACATGAGAACTCACCCTGTTTGTCTGTTCTCGTTGCTGAAGTAGATCAGGCGGGAAACGTGGAACAGAAGCTCGACAAAGTAGTGCAACACTAGCAGGACCAGACCCAGACGGTTCAGACTGAAAGACAGAAAGAGACATGATTACCTTTTATTACAACAGACAGAACAACACAGGGGGATAGCTTTCTCCTGAATGGCAGTGTGCAAACACACAATCACAAACCAATTTTAGGCTTTCTTAAGTGGCAGTTCTTACTTCAGAATGTAGGCGCCTGCAATGTGGACCAGGTAGAGGAAGATGTACACAAGTTGGCGTGGAATATCCTCCTAAACAGTAAACACAAAGGATGGGAAGCCAAAAATGGTCATAATATTTATAGCAGCGTGACTCTGCACGTAGAATTAAGCAAAAAAAGTATGATTCTTTGAAACAATGCAACATAACCAAGGAAGTCAAACAGGAAATAGCCACAGGGTCCAAACAGAGGCTACAGTACGTCATATTATTCCAAAACGATGGGCGCCCACACACACACACACACACACACACAAACAAACAAACACACACACACACTTACCTTCTTTGTCTTTTGGAAATACAGTTCTGGTAGAGCGTGTAACCAGTAGCCCAGCTGACAAATGAAGTAGAATTTCATCTGGAATCTGAAAACAGGAGTAAAAGAATTTATATTTCAGAGCCACACTTGAAGCTGTTATAAAATAGACAATAACGTAACATATGTGACAGTTTTGTTTTGTCTTTTTAAACCACAAAGAAATTACAGTCAGTATCTCTAAGATGCACATGACCTCCACACACAACAACAACAGCAACAACAACAATAATTACACTTACGGCATCAGTGTATGGGGATATTCCTCCCACAGGGTGACTGGATTGGACAGGAAGTTTTCCTAAGAACAAAGAAGCATTTAAATTACAATCATGGAGTCAATCACACAGTATGTAAACAAGACAAATGCTAGTTTATCTGTCTCACGTACAGAGAGCAGGATGCTTGCGCCCCACCCAAAGGAGAATAAGTAGAAAGCGCTGAGCTGGCCCGACTCGTTGAACTTGCTGTGCTTAGTTTTGGAGAAGTGCTTCTTCCTGTTGATTTTCTGCAATGATGAACAACAATTAACAATGCAGAAGTGTTTGTAGAGATTAAAGTTTGTGTACTCAAGTGTGTGTCTCACTTACATCCAGCACATACTCCTGGATAATGGCATGCATGATGATGGCCACCAGCATGTAGAAGAAGATAGTAGCCAGGTCCTTGATGCCATGGTGGAAGTGGTTAACGGCCGTCTCCTCTGGCCCTTCAGCAGCACATAGAGGTCAGACAGAGTCATCAACAATATCTACTTTTATCTGGCAATGTGGTTCATTCATATCCAAAAGATGCACCTGGGTCAAGTGATTCACAAGTTTAATAGCCTTAATTCCTGAGGTGAGGTGTTTGGATTAGTGAGTCTCGACTGTGCAGTATTACACCACTTTGAAAATGTCAGAGTAATCGGCTGTCTCAGCACAGTAACGCGCGCACACACACACACACACACACACACACACACACACACACACACACACACACATTGCAAACCGCTTCTGTCTTCCTAAAGTTACATATTATCTATACAGCCTCCAACTCGTTATCTGTGAAACACTGTGAATAATGTGATGAGTTTCAGCACAGAGATAGCCAATACATGAACACGGTTCCCAGCAAACAGTTTAAGAAGGCCTGAGTGGTACTCCTTTGCAACCACATAAAGAAATCAATCTAATCCTTTGTAAATGCCTGCACAGATAAAGAAAAAAATACAATGGTGCTATTGAATTTATTCCACTACAGAGAGATTTAGGTACAGCGCGTTATTTGTCTAATTCAATACATGCTGTAAATAAGTTACAGAGCTAGGCAAGTGGTAAGGTCTCTCAGATAAGAACTGAATCACCAGCTGGCAGCCCGCAAACCTACAGCCCGAACAGAGTACGAATAAACTCTGAGGTCGTACATTCCTTCAACAGCATCTAAAGTTGGCAAAGAAATTGTTAACCTTGAAATGAGCAGGACTTGAATTGAGAGGCCCATATTACACCTTAGCCCAAATTCACCCGGCACAACCTTGCCACAAGAGAACTTTATAAATCAGGCAGACTAAATTTAGCTCCAAAGAGAAAAAAAAAAAGCTCTCAAATGGGTTTTTGTAAGGCCACGCAAGCACCGCTCTAGAATCCAAATGAGAGGTTTCCAGCCAGACAACCCTTAAGAAAAATACTGCATAATACGTTGAAGCCAAACTGTGCAGTATTAACGTTAACACATTCACCATATGCCTTAAACTCTCAATTTCATCCTTAACTTACCATTTGTTGATATGGTGACATTGTACTGGACTGTGATGAATAACACTGCAAACTTTGAGGTGACCTGTAGATGTAAAAAACATATTAGTGATGGGAGCCTGCATGCATGTGCACATATGTGACAGGCATTTAAACAAGATAAAACCAAATTTATTTTTAATGTAAAATCAAAGCTGTTACAAGGGTTATTGCGTTCATACACACTAAAACTGAGTATTGCATTTATATATTAAGGATTCCCAGAAGACTTATAACGGAGTGACTGTAATTCTAACTTATAAGTGAATATTGAAGCTAAAGCTCACTGAATGTTTTATTTTAGCAATGTATTATAGCAATATAACAGACTTTTAATACACATAGATCAGCCAAAATCATGAGACTATGTGGGAATTATGCAATATTTGTAACAATATAAAAAAGGGGATAAAGCACTACTAATGCCTTCTTCTAGAACATTTTAATGGATATAGGAAATATTACTTGCTTAAGAAACTAAATGAATCAGTTTTATTATATAGGGGTAATATGACTGATGGGCAATTAAAAATGATCCAGTCAAGTAGTTTCTGGCGGTAATATGTTGGAGGAGCAGCTGCGAAAAGAGCTGCATCAAAACAGCAACAAATAATAAGGTTAAAATGGGAAGTTGCTTTTTCCTCCTTCACAACAAAAGAACTACGTGGGCGACACATTGAAATTCAGCACGCACAGGAAGGTTTCCCCGTTCGTCATAAATACCCCTTCATCTAGGAACAGTTGATGCTGCCACCACGACGTAAAGGCTGCACGTCGCAACAGCTGGTGTCAAACCGGGGCCTTTTATTTTGTAAAACGCAAACAGGATGTACTTGAACGCAGCGCCGCCTTGACACTCAATGGCGCCGCTTTCCACCGAGGATGAAACACGCGTGAAATGAAACATAAATGTGAGTGAAAGTGGAGCAGCGCGGGGACGGTCACGCCGGGTGAGCGGATCCCGGCGGTCAGCCCCGCGGCGTCGAGTTGCATTTTCTTCAGACGCCGCTGAGCTCCGAGGACAACTTTCAGTTTTGGTGCAAGCGGGTTTCTGCGATGACAGCCCTCTCAGTCGTTGTATGATTGCCACGTAACACATCTACGCATAAACTAACCAAGTCGAGTGTGTTGCACAATAAAGCAACCCCCCCCCCCCCCCCCCCCCCCCCCGAGATCGATCACCGGTGAACATCTGCAACATATTGAGATGTTCACATCATTAATGTTGCACATGAAAAACTTTGCTTTTTTTTTGTTGATTTTTTTTATGATCAAACCGCGGGCCCGTGGACGAGAGATCTGAAATATCGATTTCAACATGGGAAGCAGCCAGATGGACAGTGGACACCAGCTCCCAACGTCGCTTTAAGAAAAAACAAAAAACACATTTAAAAATCTGTACGAAAACCTAACGCCAGGCTCCCCCAAGGAGTTGATATCCTCCCGGGATGAGAGAGCAAAAGCGAGGCCATCGTGCACAGACAAAACTTTCGAATACGGGAGGAAGTCGTGTGAAGAACAGATCAGATCAGCCATGTCAGTTTCCAGGAGGACAGATGGGGAGTACTCGGCATCCCGTCCACTGTGCGGGGCGAGCATCCCCGCAAGACCCCCGCAAGATCCCCCCGCAAGACCCCCCCCCCCCCGCGACTAAAAGCCCGTTCAACATGTGGACGGGACTCACCTCAAACATCAGCCCGAGGAGGAACACCATAGCAACACAGGAAACAATGTCTGCATGGTTCTGGATGACAAACTCATGGCTCAGCACCGGCGGGTTCTTGCTGGTCTTCTTTCGGATCCCCATGTCGACGCGGTTCGGCCCGACTCTTGCCCTGCGCAGCGCCGACGTGCTCGGTTTTTTCCTAGCAGATGTGTTACTGTCGTTTATCCTGCCGTGCGAGGACCGCTCAGAGCTCGCCCCCCTAGCTTCCTGCAAGCAAAGGGCCAGGCAGCGATTGAATGGCGTGTCACTCTTGAGCTAGTGGGAGGATCCACGGAGGAGCCACGGAGAGAGAGAGAGGGAGGGAGGGAGGGAGGCAGCTGACCAACGACACGCTGCACGCACAGGAGAGAAACAAACGCTATCGCCACCTACAGGATGGGAGTAGAAGTGCGTCTAAGAGTTTGATAGAGATTACACTGTATTTATTTATTTATTTAATTTTTTTTTTTTTTTGGGGGGGAGTTAACCAACTAATGGTCCAAGATACATTTATTCAGTCTCAGGAGGTCTGGAGGAAAGACACAGCTCGCATGCGCTCTCACATCTTTCCACCGAGGCGACAGCCGCTTAGCTTAGCTTAGCATAAAGACTGGAAACGGGGGGAAACAGCTAGCCTGGCCCGGGTCCGAAGGTTACAAAACACGCCTACCGGCACACCTCTAAAGCCCACCAGTGAACACGTCGTGTCTCGTTTGTTTAATCCGCACAAAGGCCATCGTGGGCACACACACACACGACTCGTGGTGGTTTTGCAGCCGGTTGTGTGCAGGAGGACTGGGCTCCTTCTTGGCGGCCTGTTTTTCAGCAACCCCCAGGGCGACGACGAGCCTCCAGGATGTTAGGACGGTCGGACCAAAACAGAGTCCGGCACATAATCCCCTGGTTTATGGCTTCATATTTACCTTACAGATACGGGAGTGGCCTCAATCCTCACATCTAACTATCAGCAAGAGAGCGAATACAATATTTCCCAAAATATTGAACTATTTAATGCCACAGGCTGAATGTAGCATAATAGTAGAACAAGTAGAAAAGAGTCATAAAGTCAGTATACTCACTCAGTATTGTCAGTTTACAAAGCATTGCTTAAGTTTGGTAATATTGGTTAACTTTAGCCACCACAAACTGCTGGTCATACCAGGCCACATATGGTCGTAGCACTTGAAACTCTTTGAACTGAGCAATGGTGCGTTGTGTTGCCTATTAATCACCTTTAAATTTGTAAGAGGAAGAGTGTGTTATGTCTTCTTTCAAAAGTTATATAGTTTAACTTTAAATTTGATTTCCCATGTCATAAAAAGGTTTTTTTTTACCCATACCATACCCTGACAGAGTTCCTGATGTCAGATTAAAATGTTCCCACGTTTACCGAAAGTACTGAGATTACAGGAAAAGCCCAGTGCCAGGTGTGACCTCACTCTTGCAATCAAAAGTAAAGCCTGTCTTCATACATACAGTTTCATTTGTAAAATGAGGCAATATGTCTGGGGAGTCCCTTGGCATTTCAAAACTGTCTGGCTGATGTTTAAGCTGCCCCAAAACCTTCTTGTGGAATGTATTTAAAGTGTGAGCTGTCACCCAGCCACACACACACAGGCACAAGCTCAATTATGTAATAAAGTTTTTCCGGCTTGACTATATTTGTTCAGAGTGTTGTCACCGAGGTGGAGCTTGTCAAACGTTTCAAGGAAAGAGAAAGAGAACTGCAGCCACTTGTGTTGGTTCCTGTGACTGCATGCAACTGTCTACTATGGGAAAAATATACTGGTAAGTTCAATTGATGATGGTGATGTGAACTAATTTAATTAAGTCTGTAATTTAAGGCAGGATGTGATCAAGTTGGGATTTGTATATCAGCTCATAGCAATTTTTTTATTTTATTTAAATGAAGAGCATATGAATGACATTTTGATCATTTGCTCTTAAATTTGTCCTTTTTATCACCAATGGCATCTCATTAAACAGTTTAAAATCATACTGAAGCTAGAGGATGTAAAGATACTTTACATGTACTTATTCTTGGATTTAAGTCTTAAAATGCTGTCCTGTGAGTAGTGTAATAAAAATACAGTGGATGTTATATTGTTTCAGAATAGGCAAGGCAGGATAAAAAAACAGTTTATCAGCTGGAGTTATTGCTGATTACGTCATTTATTACTAAGCTATTCCATTTGTAAGTATACCATTTATCAGGACTCCATATAATAAAGTGTTTATGATAGAGAGCAAAGGGCAGGAGACTGTGACCCAGCGGTTGACTGCAGTCATGTTGCATTTCGAAGCTGTCTTAAGCAATGATTTGTTTTACATTATGGTAGATCTGCATGTTAAGAAAGCTGTTTTTTAACACATTATAATGCTTTTACAGAAGGACAAAATGGCACCTGAGCTGCTGACGTCCAACCCGAAACTGTCCACAGCCGTTTTTCTTCAGAACCTTCAAAAAGCAGCCATATTTCTTCAAACCTTTGGTTGAACCTTTCAACTGACAACAACATGCTTCAGTCAGACATTCAATACACTAAATTGCGATGGTTATTAACCATTGGTGGACTGTTCATATATCTGGCGGACATTTGTACAGACATTGGACTGTCGCTGAAATATTTTCATGAGAAACATTTTGTGTGGGCTGGACTGAATCTAATGTTTGTTCTGGCTGGGCTGCTGGTGACACAGATCTTCAGCTTTGCCTGGTACAGGGACGACATGAATGACGTTCTAATAAACCCTGAGGGAAAAACAACCATACTGGGCATGTCCAAAGGTGGACTTGCTGTCCTGCACCTATTTGGCACGGGCATCTTCACCAGGTATGGAATGAGCAATGACTACCAGAGGTGATGACTGTAATAAAAGAACTGCACATTAAGAGGCACTGACCCTTGTCATTATATGTACAAAATAGCATGAGCTGCTCATGTGTCCTACAATCAGGAATGTCTGCATGTTGTGACTCAAAATGTTCGGCATGCTAATCATGCACAGTTGCATGGTATCATTACGTAATGTGCAAACTGGAATAACCACATTTAAGCTGTATTGTACTACTGTATAATAGGAAAAAGCCTTGCACATGCATCATTGTCTGTGCAGCAGCAAAAGATGAATTAGTAACTTTGTTTTCATTGTGTTTGACCTGTTGCTAGGTATTATCACCTGCTGAAACAAGGGTTCAAAGTGGTTTGGACAACAACAAATTCCTATGCGGTGGAAGAGAGGAGAGATGTGCACCATAAACTGTTTTGCCTAGCTACTGATCTGAGCATGCTCAAACTGTTTGAGGCTTTCCTGGAGAGCGTTCCCCAGCTCCTTCTACAACTATACATAGTGCTGGGCCACGATGAGTGCTCAGTCATGCAGTGTAAGTAGATGCAGAAAGTGAGAGACAATCCAATTTTGGCATATTTATGAATTTCAGTATTATTATTTATTCCACCTATCTATTTCTTTCAGATTTATCTATGTTGTTGTCCTTCTTTAACATCGCCTGGGCCCTGGTGGACTATCGCCGCTGCCTGCGCAGATCCATCCCCCATATTAGGGAGATGCCCTCTGGCCTCCCCACAGCAATCTACCTTCTGTACAAACTCTGTACCATCACCAGCCACATCCTCAGCTACACCCTCCTCCTCATACTGAGCACCTACAGCACAATAGCCCTCACCGTCCTCTGGCTGCTGGGGACAACCTGGACACACTTGCTTCAAACCAACTTCTGCTCATCCAGAGGCCTTGAGCTCCTGTACCGAGCTGTCATCGGAGTTATCCTCATGTTCACCTTTTTCAACGTCAAAGGACAGAACACCAAAGCAGCCATGATCATCTACTACATGTTCTATTCTCTTATTAACATTATGGCTCCTTTACTGCTGGCTTTGTTGAGGCCAGAGTTGCAGAAAGCCACGTTTTTGCTGGCAGTCGGTGGTTTAATCTTTGGAGGTTCAGTGCTGGGGCTGGTGTGTCTCATACTGTACTACCTCCTCCTGCATCCCAAGGAGAAGCGGCGTGAGGCAGATGAGATTGACGGACTGGGAAGTCAAACAGAGACCACAAGGAGAATAAGAAACTTTTTACAGCCTTGATGGAGGTTATGGGAGTACAGAGAAAAAGATGTTTGACGGGAAAAGAAAAATAGAGCCTGTACAGAGAGATGTCATCTTGATATTGTGTTCATTATTTATGACATAATAATGTTGATATAAAGTTATGAAGTTTGCTTTTTCATTACTGATACAAATGACTAGCTAAGAAATGAAGTGCGATAAAGTTGATGTGTCAATAAGGTTTTTATTTATTCTTGTTTTAATAAACTTGTCGATATTTTCTCATTTTGATTTTTGTTGTCAGAACCTAGACCTCAGCTGGATGCTATTTGGTGGGTATGGGCAGATATTTTCTTGCCTGTAACACACATGTTACACACAAGGTGGTGTTATTGTCTAGGTTCACATTTCTAGGTGAGGTCCTTATACCGCTGGACCCACATTAACAAAACTAGAGTTATACTCCTAGTCAGGAAACATGCAACAATATTTCAGGACCAAGACAAGCCTTTTCTAATCACTCTAATGTCTTCTCCCTTAATATTTCCAGTGTCCAGTAGATATAATCTGACTATACCTAAATGCTTATGAATCTTTAAATTCTAAACTGTAACTGTATGATTTATGTGATTGCTTAACTAGATTATTCAGTCCTTTGTTTGAAGCTGGGGTGCATGTTAATTGCTTCTGCACCGAGCACCTTCTTAAATAATTAAAAATTATAACAAAATGCTTAATTGATCCCCACAGATAAAGTGCAGGATCAGGTACAGTTTCGAAGTAGAGGTCCTACCTCCAAAATCACTTTGTGGACCGTGAATTAAACTATAAATATCAGCTACTACTCTGATCCTTTTATCCTAATCCCTAGAAACTCAAAGGTGGCAACTAAACATTTTCCCCTCTCCTCGGAGATGAAGAACACAGGGGTCATGGATGAGCTAACTAGAAATAACAAACCGGTGCTAATTTTGTTTTGACTACCAGCAAAATATTGTGTGAGTCAAGCCTGAGAGCCGAGGACGCTATTTCTTCCCGGCCTGGGCGGGGGAGGGGGATTGGGGGTGGCAATGCTCGCCTGGTCCAGCGTGAGCTCACCTGGGAGGAACGCTGACAAACCGCAGGGTCCAGAGAGCACGATGCCTGTTGGCTCTCAAATAAACTTTAATTCAGCCAAACTCAGAGCTTTTTGACTTGTTTACTCCAAGGGGCCACTTTAACTTTCATCTGTCAGTTGTGCTCTGTCAGAGACACTCCATAAAATGACAAATTTAAGCGAGGGACTTGTGTTGGAGTGGAAATGAATCACTGCCAGGTAGTTACCACACAGAATTCAGTTTTTACTGTGGAGCTGCCATGGACACACTGTAACTCTTTGACTCTTATCTATGCTTGTTCTTTCTGTGTATTTAGAACAGGCAAATATATTTGTTCTAAGTAAATAGCTAAATAGCAAATAGACGTGCATTGTTTATGTGCAATAATTAGATAGAATCACAAAATTACACTGATAGCTTACCTTTGGAACCAAAAGGAGGATATCGGACCATTGCACCTGTGGGCAAGACACATCATTAGGGAGAAAATAAAATGAATTCATCCTTTACATTTCACATGATTGATGCGCCGCTCTTTCCCTTCCACTGTATATTTCCTTGGGTTCAGTGGACTAATGCGATGTAAACCTGCCAACGGGACTTTTATTGGGAGAAGATGCATGTGTCCTGGGCTGGAGTCCTAAGCAGTCTCTCCCTCTCTGTCTTCCTCTGCTTTAGTTGAGCTACACATAGTTTTGGCTGTGACTCACCACTGATAGCGCTGCCAGGGAAAAGTCACAAGCCATTGGGATGAAACGTGTTGAGTAAAGCATTACCTCTCTCGCTCTCTCTCTGGGAGAAAACAAGCAGAGAGAACTCTGGCGTTGACAACCTCTCTGTAATTTCCACTTCTGGCACTGAGAGCTTAATACCCAGTAATCTCTCACTCCGATCTCACTGTGATGCACCTCCAAGAGGGCTGGAGAGCGTGGTGAGAATCTGAGAAACTAATAGCAAATCAAAGATGATGATACGTGGCAGTGCAAGATGAATCTTCAGAGCACCGCAGGCCTTCATTTTGCTCAGCCAAGGACAGAAAATCTTCTGCTAAACAGTGACCACTGAGTGTGTCTTATCGCAAAAGGGACAAACGTGCAAACACAAAGACATGTAAACTCACAGTTTGGTCAGATCGAGTGGCACTCAGCGTCTACATAAACAACCTTGACCACTGACCTCTCTATAACCATCACTAGCTTTTCCACCAAATCTTATCTTTTTGTTTTCCATCACCACATCCTGTAACAGCCGGTCAGGAGGGGGCCATTCCTGGCGTACGCCATCCCCACAATTTGTACAGACACAATAAACCCTGAGAGGCAGGCTGTTTTTCATTATGGCTTCAAAGTCCATATAAACCATGATTAATGAAGTCCTGAGATGTTGTATGTCTTTAATTATTATGACTTGACTGCTGCACCAGTGCCGCAGATGCATTAGCAATGTTGGCGATCTGTACACATCTGCCTGGCTCATTCTGACATGGCAGCTTCGCCTCATTCTTGGAGAATTCCCCGAATTTGGAGGAGGGCGGGAGGGGAGTGATAGAAGCCCCCTTTTTGCAATGGCACAGAAGTTTCTTTAATCACTGTACATGCACACTTACAAATGAGTTTGGGCAGTGACAGATTTGAGAGCAGGCTGAGGATAATTACATGCAGTGGGCCGGTGTGTGATCAGAGCATGGCATTGCGTTACCCAGAGAGTTCCGTAAATAAAGTCCTCATGCAATGAATGAGGATATTGTAAAGTGCATTATGCTGGATACAATAGCCCTTCCTTTGTTACTATTTGGATTTGTGCTTCAGAGTAGCTGTTGGTGTAGTGTGACCAGAACTGCAACAGGGAACTCAATCTAGGCTTAAGCACAACATATTGTGGATAAGGTCAGTTGTTACCATAAATGTGACATAAGGCACTGAATACCTACAATAACTAGTCATTTAAATACACTATTTGTTTGGCATACTGTAAAGGATTATTTTATTGGCCAAATTAATTCACAAACAGGTCTTCATGACCAAAGTAAAATAAAATAAATGCAAAATGTTTATTTCCAACATGCCACTTCAACATATCATAAGCCCTCTCAAATTCAGATGAGAGTCATCTTAAAAGGACTTGGGGAGTAATCAAACAAAGTGCACTCTCTACTCTGTGTCATGTCCAGACAGTGGGACACAGAAACAAAGCGCAAGGAGGAAGCTCATTTGTATAATCCTCATTTAGTGCAGGCGGTTTATGTTTCACAGTCATGGACTGAGCACTAACATAATAGTACTACCCATCCTAGCCCTCACACACGGTCTCTCTCACACAGACGTACGCACAAATAGAAAACAGAAGCCATGTTTGTGTTGGGCACGCTCCCACAGCACACAGGATGATGGATTATAGAGTGTTCTTGTTTATTTATGCTGTGCTTGGTAGAGGAATATGGGCAAAGACCTCATGCATACAGCCTACGTATGGCAAACACAATCAGCCGTAAAATAAGATTGCATACTATGAATGAGAAATGGGTTCACACATACATACACATGAAAAGCACTGGGCTGCAATCAAACGCACACACACACACACACACAGACACACTTGTCTTTTTGCAGGGGAAGCTTGTCTTGATTAACCTGGCCGGGGGAACCCGACATGTTTTTCCTTTTACGTCATGGCCCGTTCCCTGAGTGGCTCAGTGGAAGCCATCAATTCTAGTTTGTCTGCAGTTTGTCTGTTTAAATTTTTTGCTAATCTGTATTATTCATTGATGGCCTGCACAGGAAGTGCAGAGTGAAGACTGTCATGGTATTTTTTCACTCAGACATCATACATCATGCTTTATTTTTCTTTTCCAAAAACATTCCATCTCTGAGTTGGGCCACCTTCCTCTGCCCTCTGCCTTCAAGAAGGAAAGTTTCTGGAATTTTGAGGTTTTATTGTTGTATGTTTTATTTCGCCATAGATTCTTTGATGAACAATCTATCGATAAGCGCTGCAGAAGGCGAGGATTATTAGCATGATCCATGAAAACAGTGAGGAGGTGCCCAAAGCATCTGTGACTGTGTGACAATGGGGGACAAATGCTTTTTCTCTCATACAGCTACTCTCTGAGCTGCGTACACTACAGCTTATCACCCCCTTGGCAATTTTGTGTTTCACCCAGTATCAGAGGGCCCATAGATCTTGAGTGGAGGAAAAGATGCTATGCCTGATTATAACAAGAGGTCAGCTCTTTGATGCTGGTACGGTGAAATTTGTTATATGTTAAGCCAGTGCTAATGTGATTATGGACATTGATCCATTAAATCTACTGTAAAAATGCAGCCTGCACTAGTTTTGAACTCGATACTGAGGAGAAATGTGAGAGGTACTGTGAAACATTAAAGACGCTTTGATGTAATATTTAACCCATCTGCAGCGAACGGGGGGAAATGTCCATAAAACGCCTTTTGGGCCAGAGTAAGGGGGACAGGCCAGTGTGAGAAATGGGATGTATGATTTTCTCTTCGGTCTCTTGCAATGCTGTTGCAGTGTGGGCATGAAAAGGGGCACCTGCCTGTCACGATTACCCTGAAGGACGTTTTATCAGGGCAATAAAATCAGGCTCTGTGTAGCTGGAATACACTGTGGAACTCCCCCGCCTACCAGGACCAGCCTGAGTCTCAGACTGCCACCTCACTCCTCTTCTGCCATGGGAAATAAGTTAATGAATAACTTAATGCAGGGAGCAGTAAAGTAGTGAGCTGAGAAGAAAGTTTATAGGCTGATTGGCAAATTGAGTAACAGATAGAAAGTTATTATGCCTTCATTCTATGCCTTTTAATTTTGCACAAAATGAAGAACCTACAAAACACCTATAAATGCAACCAACTACCAAAGATATGTTCTTTATTTTAATCATTTAAAGCTCATATGGGAATTAATCTGTTTTACTAGATGTCTGTCTACTGTTAATATTTATATTGAAATCAAGATAACAGATTTATTCATAATTTAACACATTTAAATATGTGTTAAAGGTAGTTTAACTACATCAAATCTAATAAAAGCAGCCACTTGTAGCATAGACATGAAAGCACAATGGTTGCATGCTAAGATCATCACTTCATACCTCTAAAACACTGATGATTTAGAGTGTAACTGAGTACTTCAACCATCTCTTTACCAGACCATGAGGAAATTACTTGATTTAATTGTGGGTTCGCAATAATTTCTAAGAGGGTTTTTTTCAAAGTATGTCTTTCGTAATTGTAATTTGTTCCATACATTGGATGTGATATCTATATACGATACTACATGAGACCAGCACCAATCTACTTATGAGGTAATTTAGTTTTATCTGATTTCATGAGCCTGCCATGAACAGTTAATGCTGTATAATGTTGCACTAACAATGCCATACTGTGTGTGATCAAACACTTGGTGATTGATTGAGAATTAACAAGGACTCCGATGATTAACTAAACCTATCATAGGCAAGTATTTACCATCAAGGAAACTCTTGCCTATGAGGGTCAAACTGTCAACATTCCTTAACGTATTCACGGGGATAGAAATTAATAATCATCCTCCATCCTACAAGACAGAAATACAATACTGGGCTCAGATGAATGCTGATGTCTGTCCATGTTCATTTGGGTGTCAAAAAGCTGCCAGTATGGCGTCTCATTGGGACGTCCACAGTGCACGGCCTTTCACTCTGGCCCATAATGAAACAAAGGTGTGGTGACTGAGTAATCTCCTTAAACAGGCTCCCTGGCAAAGCCACGGGTTCACTCCTGAGCCCCAGAGTCTCTACCAGAGGAAACTACACCCCCCTCAGATTCCAACTCAGATAAAGCACACTGGTGACATCACCCTCTCCCCCGTTTTTTAAAAAACATCCCAGTGGTCCTCCCTTATTAGCATGTGCAGTGTAGCGGGCAGCAGGAATAATAATGTGTTCTCCCTCTCACACCGACTGAACTATTCGGGTTGAAACCACAGAGCTCCGGGCAGCAGCCAAGCTAAATAGCAGTCAGGAGGAAGATGGTCAAAGCATCACAATTAGAGGCAGTTTATTTTGTATTCTGCCCGTGCCAGAGCGATCGCAGACTATAATTTACGCCAAAGATGTTTGAGCGTTTATGCTGTTGGAGAAATCTGTGGAAAGTTTATGAAGGTTTCAGATAAAGGAGTGTGGTCAGAGGTGATGCTGGGTGGAAGCTGACCAATAAAGTGGAAACGATGCAAGTGCTGTTTTACAGAGAAAATCTGAATCTGAATGAAGTGCCTTTTTCCTAAAAGGGCAACAGGGAGCTCAAACAATCGCTCCCCTGCGTCCCAATATTAACAAAGGATTCTGTGATAGGAGCTCTAACTTTGACTTACGATTATTATTGATCATTTTATGAACTGTGTGAAGCAAAAGTATACTTTATGCCACCCAAGGGTCCTGTCCAGGCCGGGCTCAACCATATATACCCAGAGAGGGCTCTGAGTTCAGGCAGGCACATGTGGGATTTCCCCCGACAAACACACACCCACCATTATTATACAGCTCTGTTTTTGGCTTGTGTACAGTATGTTGCCTTTGCTGCTTTCTTGACCCACGAAATGCAAATTTAACATTAATCACACTCTCCACACTTTTGTTGCCTTAACAATGCTTGTCATGATATCACATTGATTTCCATTAAATCCCCTTACACAAAAAATAAATAGATGGCCAATATTTCATTAGTACTTAAGAATACCATACCCTAGCAATTTCAATATTAAACATTTTAAATTATTCTGATTAGCCACAATTCTAGACTTTAATACATAGAGGTAGACAAAATAATGGGAATGCAGTCCAAAAATCAGATCTCAGCAACACTGCACACTCTGTCAGAATAAGGATACACTGAACATTTTTTACAGGATTAGATTCAATAGAAGTACATAGTATATATTTAAAAAAAAAAAAAGCTGCAAAATGAACACCTAGTGAGAAACAATAAACCAGTCATGTGGGCTGTCAATGCCTCACACACTTCCGGTTTATATATTCCATCATGTTGTCTGGAGTCAGTGTCCTCTACGTGCATAAATACAGACACATGTGTCAAAGGTGTCCCTTCACGCATTGGCCGCCCGTCACTGCCCGGGATCTGGCCAGTAGATGGCGGTATGTGTACATGGAAGCGCTGTCCCGCCCCTGAGGTTTGAGGCCCCGGCCTTCCGGGGCTCCCGGTCACTGAGCTGAGGCCGGCGGGGAGAGGGGACACCTGATCCGGCCTCATTACCCTCAGCACCACTCCGCGCTAACAAAGCGAGCGGCCAACACCCGGCCTCGAGCAGACCGTCCTTTGCCCAGTTCACCTTCTGAATGAACACCTTTAAATGTGTCCACTGCTTTAAGACAACGAGCCTCTGACTCAACAAATACAAATAATTTAATTCTAAAATCTCATTATTATTATTATTATTTTTTTTTGTCTTTTTGTTTTGCAGCATAATGCAGAAATTGATGATTCAATATTACAGCACAATCATTTTAAAATACAGCTGAGATAATCTAAATGAACCCTTTAAAATGTAGAATTAGTATCTATTTGTATATTTGAAAACGTCTAAATATAATATCCTATTTTGATATCAGCATGGTTAATGCTTGTAATTATTGCAGAATAGCTATTGATTGTGACGCTATAATATAAAGTACAATTTAAAGTTAATTAGGTAAAATGTCAAAGAGTTCTTGTTGCTGAAATTTAACATTGTATAATAACAAAAGTTCCGCAGTAAATCGCGTGTAAATTGCACAAAGTGACATTTTTTGGTGCTTATATAAAGTCTCCATTTATTTATTTTCTTATTTAGACTCGGCTCTTAGTAAAGCAATTAAATGAATTTTCTCATCATCATATTTAAGGGCAACATTTCGGTAATATTATGTTATATTCAGGATGCTAGTCACTTATATTATTATTATCATTATTATTATTATTATTATTTTAACATTACGTTGTCAACATGTGGAAGGGGCTGAATAATTTACCACGATATTATCTATCGATTGACTGTACAGAAAAGAAGTGATCCGTGCGCAGCTCTCCGGTGTGCAGCATTATGGGCTACAGTAAATGTCTCACTCACAACAGCGAGTGATCGATAATCTCGGCGGTTTGGGACAGTGGAGGGGGGGGGGGACAAGTCACATGACAGCAGATTCCATGAGAGAGGCAGCAGGACAGGGCCAACCTTGACACTAAAAGGACTATTGAGTTTCAAGACAGCGAGAAGTTCAGGTTTCATACCTAAAATGAAGTGCCCGCAATTAATGAAACCGGAAAATTACAGCTGGATGTTGGATGTCTACAAATCAAAGCTGGGTGAGAGATATATATATTTAGATATTGGTCGTTTATTTTTGCAAGAGCAGTAGACAATATGCAAATGTAAAAGTCTGAACTGGCGTTCAAGACTGACGTTTTTAATGCTTATTTTAAAGGTTCATAAAAAGCCAGTGCCTGAAAATGGTATTTAAATTTTCACATGTTCACAAAATTGCAGGAACTAAAAGCTCCAGACAACTTTCACCCAAAAATTAAAAGTGAAAATGACTTTCCACTTTTGATTCCGGTCTGACACCAATACTGCCCTGCCTTCAGTGAGGTTCCCACCTGTCCTGGAAAGTGATAAAGCTCTTCATCTCACTCGCATGCTTTGCCAGGAAGTGACGGCCTAGTGCTCCTACTTAATGATTTCCACAGGATAGGCTGCGCATGACAGACGCCAGAGAATCAGCCCTCATCACAACACACACACACACACACACACACACACACACACACACACACACACACACAGACCAATACTATCTATCAGAGGGATATTACACTTGGTCCAGAGCGTCTCAGTCTTGCCTGTGTTTGTATAAGCTTGATTTTCACAACTGGAAAGTAATAGCCATCTGCCCAAGCAGGCTGGAGGGGTATCATATGTGAGCAGGTAACCGACGGCTATTAAAATCACACACACTTGGTCCTCAGCTCCTCTCGCTCTTTTCCTCCGTCTGTCTCTCTCTCTTTCTCTCTCTCTCACACACACACACACACACACTGCAAGTTGCTGCAAGAGACTAAAAGAGAAGGGGAGAGAGGGAAGAAAGACGGAGATGAAATATAGTGCAGGCGCCGGTCTGTCAGAAACTCTAACACTGGCAGGACATACCAGGCAGAGGAACATGGCATTGATGATTTATAGGTGTAATATTTGATAAACCTACAGTACAAGAGGTTTGTTTCCGCCGAAGGTGAAAGTGTAAATGATATAGAAGGAATTCAGGGAAGGGGAAATGCTTCTTTTTATAGAAATAAACCACATTGCTGTAGGATTTTTTTGAGATTGCAGTGAGACAGACAGACAGACAGATGCTCGTGTAGAAGGACAGAGCCAGCCAGACCGGCCAGCATAAATCCACAACACACTTATGACCAGACTGACAGGTTAGTGGAGTCAGTCAGGTCCAGGTTAGCTGCATTCCCAGGCCCGGTCTCCCCAAGGTAGTGTGGGAAGGCGGAGCCCCCCCCCCCTCGGCCCCTGCTCAAAGGGCGTGTGCGACCCCGTGATGACATATGACCTCTTCAATGGCCCTCCCGAGCCGCATCTGTCATTTCCCACAATCCCGCTCCCATTTTCATCTCAGGGTAAGCTCGAAATTACAGGAAGTCCAGTCAGTTTCAACACAGTGGATCTGTAATAGAAGCAGGTAAACCAGATTGTAAATAAGCACTGTGTTTATTTTTGCTGCATATACAGTTTTTGTAGGTTCACAGTTTTTAGATTTGTTTCTTCATTCAGCATGTAAAGAGAAATATTTTACTGCTTTTGATAAGAAAAGGGAGCATTCCCAAGTACATTAATCACTGAAAAAAAAATAGCTGCACATTTTAACATCTCATTTATCCAGAGGACATAAGGAGCGCTCATTTATTCCCTCGACTATCTGTAATGGTCTAATTACCCCCTAAAAGCTTCTCTATTGGCGTCTGTGTAATGAGGCCCCTGTAGACTACAGGTTGACATAAGACTGCCTTCAACTCACCCCCGCTGCACCTTAACCCCCCCCGCCCGCCCCATCCGGCCTCGAGGGCCTAAAGCGGACCGACCAGCAGCAGTCCATCTGCGCAGACGGAAGCCATTGAGGTGGAACATACAGGAGAGGTCCTGACAAGATAAAGATATCAGGAGCAGACAAGGGCAAAGGAACATATTGATGGAGAGGGCCTCTCTCAGGGCACGCTGACACCAGATACCTGCTATTTAAAACAGTGGTTTCGCTTGCTCATGGATTTGTCCATGCTGCAGTGCCATAACCTAACTGGGAGGGCCACGAACTCTCTCTTTCTCTTTCTCTCTTCCCCTCCGCCCCCTTCTCCCTCTTCATCCTCTCTGTCTTAACCCTCTTTTACACGGTGTCAAGCAGACAAACACAGTCACCCCTATAACTGCTAATGCTGCCGACATAAGGCTCCATCTTTGGCCCCTAATGAAATCAGAATATGTGTTATGGAGTTCCAAACTGGATCATATTAAAACGATCCTCCCCTCTCTCCCCCAGACTCTTCCTCATGGCTCGATTCAGACTTAACCATTAGTGTTGCTGTAGTCTTTCAGTGCGACAGGGGCCCCAGCTCAGACTTGTCTGGCTGAGGGCCAATGCCCCTCTGAGGACGGATGCTGGGATCCAGTCTACCCATTGGCTATGCATTGTGTGGAGCCAAGTGACAGTGAGTCCTGGGCAACAGCTGAAAGACGCTGGCAGTTTGAGCGTATACGGGGGGGGAGGGTTCAATCTGGCGCTCTCAGCTCTGCCTAAATCTCACAAGTGGAGACAGTGTAACAAAAAAATGTAGTTGTTGTCCAGAAGTTGGGATTTTAGTTCCTAGAGTCGGGTTCCATTTCGGATCTCTGATTTTGGTTCCACACTGGTAAAATACCTGCGTTCAGTAAGCTTTTATCTTCTCTGGCAAAATATTATGTACACACTACCATTTGGAAAAATATACTTTTTTTTTTAAATTGATTTCAATATAGCAAAAACAATACTAATGTTGGAAATGGTAATTACTGCTAAAAATGACTGATTCATAATTAATTATTTAGATGTAGCTACAAACCCCCATTTTCAGCAGTACTTTAGTTTCCTGATTATAATCTCTTTTAGCCCACTCTCGATTAATCATGTTTAAATGATCAGATCTGGTCAGTTTAAATGCATCCACGCTCAATTGAAGTATCAGTTTAGTTTTTACCTATTAAATATTTAACTTTTGTTACATAGATTTGTTCAAGCAAAACCTCAGTAGATTTGGGAATACAACAGGATTTGATAGGTGTATTTGATTCTGATTTCTTTAATGACCCTTGTATCACGCACATACACATTTAATTTTTTTCATCCACCGACCAGACATTCCCTCCCTCTCTCCCAGCCCATTAACCCACTCCGTCCCTCTACAGTACACTGGCCTTTCCTTTCCTTGTCCCCCCCTCCCCAGTGGCTGGCCCCTCCCTTGTCCCAAAGCCCATTATAGCCCCTCAGTCCCTTCCACCATCACCAGCTCTCTCCGCTCCTGCTCCCCCTCCTGTCACATACCCCTGCCCCTGCCTTGTCACACCCCTGCACTGATGGATGGCTGGGGTCAGTGGTTCAGCTGTGGAGTTCAAGCCTGCGGGCTCCGTGGACCCCCCCCCCCCAACCCACCCTATCCTTCTGCCTGCCTCCCCCCACCTTTTACTGCTCCTGCTCCCTCCTCCCTCTCGGATGAAAACAATGTCAGAAACCCAAAGCTGGGCGCTCAGCTGAGAAAACTCATAACTCTCCCCTCAGCGCCCACCTTCCCCAACACTCTCTGTTAACACTTTCATTCCTCACTGGGCCCTCAAATAGACCCGGCTTACTGGGGCCACATAAATCACCAGGAGGGTCAGGCTGGGCCTAGAGTCAGGCCTCACCTCATGTCGAATGGGTAGAGGCAGGTCACTTACTGTCATTGCATTGTGAGTTATCTCTTTATAATGACGCCCTTGGCTGTCTGTGAATGTGTGTAAGCCTGCGTGTGTGAAAACGTGGATACATGTTACATTTAATACATTTTTTTTATAAGAACTCGTCGGTTTTAATTTTTGCCATTGTGTCAAATTAGAACAATTGTTTTAGCTACTTTTGGCTGAGAGTTGCATGAGCTCACCGCCCTCTTTGTGGTGCTGTTTACTGTCTGATTGCTTGGTCTCACATCAGTGGAGCTCGGGCCACATAGCCCCTGATCACCCCTGTCCTAACGACTCCATAGCTGGGGTATCTGGAGAGCCTCAGATCCTAGACCTGAATCTATACTGACACACACTCTGCTCTTATGCTAATCACAATGTTTAGGAACACTGAACCGACAAGGGGGTCGGGATAGGGCTGGACAGAGTTTGGGTGGGAGGCCTGACGAATTCCAGTAGTTCTGAAGCGTGGCAATTATCAGCATTAGCCTGCAACCCCGACCCAAAACCACCAAAGTGAGCGGAAATGGCAGCAATCAGGCCCGATTTCCCTCAGAAATGCTGGATGGGCAGGACACACACATCCCAGAGACATGGGCCCTCAGTCAGGGAGGGAGAACAGCACCAGAGCCCTGCAAGCCCCTGACAGATGGGAGCTGAGCGGGGCAAGTCCTGGGGCTGACAGCAATGTTGCCAAAATTGCTCTTGGATTGACTAACAATTAAGATATCAAAAGAGATCACGGCAGCTCACTGACAGCTGCTTCAATTGTTTGCACCTGCTCCTCTGGTGTTCTGCACATGTCTGGCATGGATTAGGCCGACTCGTGCTGGCCACATTTCACCTTTCCACAAGTGATTTACTCCAGAATCATCCTCCTGCCTCACTAGCTTGCTGAACACACCCTGTAGCTGCTATCCCATTAGGAGGAGGAGGGAAGGAGGGAGGGCCCGCGTAATGGCATCATTATCATTGTCATTGTCATTAGCAGCATTGTTATGTGTCTCTCATCTCGTCTTTTACTACTGTTTAACCGCTCCAGTGCGGTAGATGCCTTTATGCATGTTCATTTTAAACCTTAACCATACCTGATACAAACAAGAACTGAACACTTTTCTGTCTGTTGTGGACACATGCAGTCTACCTCACGTGTCATATATGTGTGGGGTTGGTTTGTGAAATCCCGGGGGTGTTTTTCGTTGACACTGCATCAGCGGCTTTGCAGCACACTTGCAGAAGACCTTGATACGCCTGCAAAAACTCAACTCTGGGTTTGAAGTCCCTGGTGTGATGAATAAAGCATTTGTGTTGTGCACTGCTGCCTGCTAGTATCCTATCCCAGTGGGTTAGGGACAGACAGATGGACAGACTGCGGGTAAATTGACACAGGTAAAACAATGCCGAACCGGTCTAGCTCACCATACCTGTTCTGTTGTCCCTTGCAAGAGAAAAGAGCTTGGCACACACACACACACACACATCAGGGTGGAGTTTGCGAGTCAGGAGCGCCTGGGGGGAAGGGCACGGTCCAGAGAGTACACAATCACGCACACACACACGGATGCATGACCACACAGTTATGTATTTGTATTTGGGGATGTGTGTATGTCTGATTATAATACATGCAGTTCAAACAGGGCAACTCTCTCCTATTACCTTCCCATCAGCTTTTGGCTCCATTAAAACCGCCCTCCCCTCAATAATACTAGTATTCTCTGTATGGTGTCATGGTCAAGACCCATAAGGCACTTTTTTTTTTTTTTTTTTACCTGAGAGAAAGCTTCCTCTTTGTGTGTGCGTGTGTGTTTGCCAGTGTGTACCAACAGTATTGCTTATGGACCTGTAGACAAGCCAATTACCAAAGTATGTCCCCAGAAAAACAAGAACGAGGAAGGAAGGATGTAGAGGTGGCGGCCGGTATACCCCTCCCACTACCACCTTACACAACCGCACACACACACACACACACACACACAAACACACACACACACACACCACTCCTCCCCTTGTCTGGCAGGAGGAGACGAGGCCAGTTGTACCCAGTGCCAACCCCTCTGGAGCCAGGCCAGTCCCGCTGGACCCTCTGGATCGTATTCTGGTGTGGGCCGTTGTGGCTGGTTGGTCCCACTGTGTAACTCTAGCTCTGTCTCTGACACAGTACAGGTATGTCCCCTGTGGCCCAGATTACCAGGGGACTGTGTAAACAGCCCTGCTAATCTGAGGAAGTATCCTGTTGGCATATTTGTGAAGCCTGCCTCAGCAACAGGTTTGGTATTTCATTTAGAAAGCCATTGTGTGCATCATAAGACTGACAGCTGAGGGGAAATTCAACAAAGTACATATTTTTTTTTAATTTGGGTAAACATCACTTCAGAAATGGAAAACCTTTTTCTGTTTTTGTTCCTTCACAAACTGTCACATTAAAAAACATTTTCAGACAAATGTCATTGCAAATGCATTGAAATTAATCATAAAAACCGGTTAAAACATTTAAAGAAGAAGAAAAAAAACGTTTTTCCTATTAGACTCTGATAAAACAAATATGAGAACCCAAAAAACTTACTTAGAATATATTTTTTTCACATCACTCTTTTGTTTGGGGGTGCATTTTAACAACATAAGTGAAATATGGATATCACAGATGAAAATGAATACGAACAGTCTTTGTAATGTTGTCGGTGAATTTAGACTACTCTAACATATTGAGGAAAGGCAAAGACAACCCTTCAAATGACCTTACCAAAATCTCTGTATCACCTACCTTACCTTTTGTCATGGAGAATTCGGGTCCCTGCATCTTTAAGTCACTTTAATCTGCTAACAGCTTGGGCTTGGGCCACTCGGTCATTTCTTTGGCCCTCTTTCCATTGTCCTATATGTCATCTCCAGGCAGACACTGTTTAGATATTAATGGCTGCATGATGAGATGGCCTCCTTACAAGGCTGCCCTTACTGGATAATTGATCATGTAGTGAATGACATGATGTGGTTCAGGTTTAAGTCTAGCAGCTTCACCATGATCAACTTTTTTCTTCATGGCACACCTTTTCTTTGATGCAGTAACTTCATTGTCCCAGATGGACGAATTGACGTCCATGAGAAATCAGTTGAATTTTTAAGATTTGACAAAAATGAATCTCATTCCTTCCCCATCCATAGAGGAGAAGAGAACAATCCAGCCATAAATAGAGAAAAAAAAACAGAAGTTGCTGGAAAATCCTGAGAGACATAAATCACATGTTTAATAATAATTCTTACTGTAGAATACAAACAAGTTTAAAAATCTCCGAGTGGTTTCTTTGATGACTTTTCTGTTGCAGTAACTAATCCCAGGGCCAAATGAGAGAAGTAATGAGCATTCTTTTCTGACATGAGTGTGTTTATAGGAGCGCAACTCTAGCATGTAAAGAGAGACGCATGGAAGCACTTCTCTTCCTTGGAATAAAGTAATTAAGGATCTCTCGCCCATTTTTTTCTCCCGCTCTCAGCCAAAGAACGTAGCTTTCTGCATGTCAGTCGATCATCGCTGCAACTTGACATCCTGACCCGGACATTTAATTTATTGATCTTCATTTTATTCGGATGTAAGGACCCTTTGCTCTTTTAAATTAATCCAGGTTAATTTGGCCGGGCCCCCTGTCCCACCCAGCATGAATGGGCCCTCTGTTGGGCAGAGCTGGCCCTGGCCACCCAGTTTTATGGGAATCTGCAGTGAATTAGAAAATCTGTCAATGCGAGAGGAGCTGCGCTGCACGGATATGCCGTGTCACTCCACCTGTAAAAGAACTGCTCTTTGTCCATTATCTCCCAGGCTTACCTGAGGAGAGTTAACCTTGAGGTCAATAACATCTCCATGGTGTTTCATGACTGGCTGGGCCTGGACCGGGGGTCTGAGGAGAGCCATTGTTAACACGGGGGCTGCAGACCCACACTTCCTCCCTCTTTGGCTCTCCCCATCAAATACCTCTGGGAAACAGATCTGTAAAGAGCAGTGACGGGAGCCATAAAGATGTGATCGCTTTCACAGGAAAGAGCAGCCACTGTACTAGTTTGTCTTCATTGTGGTTAATAGAAACGGTTCATTTCTTTAAATGAAGTTACAGCATCGGAGTATATTCCCCCAGGATGTAATTTCTTGGCATCCTGCAGAACTTTTACCTTGAAACCTTTTAAATACAGTCTCATAATTACACATAATATATATAACTCTACACTAATACGCCAACCATGGACCGCTCTGTACCCCTGAAACCAGGGATGTGGAACTTTTGGCTGCATGCTCTCTTCGTCTTATTTCCCCCTCTTATATGATTCATGCTCTTCTCTAGCATGGTCTTTGTAGTTAAGCATGCTGGTATTCAAATCTAAGCATCCCAGATTGGACTATAATTTGCCTGTGCATATCTATTGCTCTGCCTGTAATCATCCACATGGTAGAAATAATTGTAAGATTGTAGGAAAGTTTTAAGTAGTGTGCCAGGCAAATAACAACTATTTTGTCACAGCAGTGCAGCATTATTTCTCTCAATCCCACCCCTGCTGTGAGTAACAGGAAAGGTATTTATGTTAACAGATGCCAGAAATAGATTTAAGATGACCAAGAGAAATAAACTGACCTGTAGACTAATTTAAAAGTATATTTGAAGCTCTATAATGACAGTATAAACAATTAGACTTTATTGCCTGCAGCATTAATTTGATTATTTCCATTTATGTCTGCGGAGACCACATACAAATTGAGGCATAATCACAAGTCAATTCAGGGTGTCTGTTTTGAAATGCTCCCCCGTTTAGATGGAACCATTTGAATAGGATTTGACCTGCATGTAAATGGTGGGTTGGGAGAAGTTTACACTGAAAGCAGGCAGGCAGGTGCAGAGCACAGGAAAGTCCAGGTGTGCAGCTGCTGACAATGAGACAGATCCACTCTGTGTGTTGCTATTTGTTTTCCAGCGACAAACCAGATGAATATGTAATTTACCCTTTTAGTAGATAATGACTTGGTTAAATTAAGTATCATTTACCCTGCTTGTTGTAGTGATATTTTCAACTTTTCAGCCCGTGCAACTCTCTGTGTGAGCACACGAGGAACAAAGGATTTGCCTAATTTGAGTGGATATTTTCAAGTCAGTCAAGCATTTGTCAACAAAGGCCAACAAAGCGAGACAGACAGCTCTGCGCTACGCAGGCTGACAGCAAATCAAACAGTGCTGGACTGATTACCGCTTGCTGTCCAGCATGGATTTATTTTACCAAACAAAAGCAGAGACAAATGTCTTTTATTGAGGTGCTCATGGGAAATGCGTTTTTTTCCCATGTTAAATACAACCATGCGTGCCACGGTTCTGCAGCACTCAGGCAATGCTAATCAGGTATTGATCTCTGTTTTAGAATTGAGGGCCCTCTTTGCCTCCGTTCCTTATCTTGGAAAAAAAAACTCTATGTTGTCATTGCATTCACTAACAGCCCCAAGGGGGTGGTGTGGAGGCACGGGAACGTGTCGGGCCAAGCACATCACCTGTTCCTCAAACCAAAATAGGACACAACTTGAGATTCAATTTTAGCAGCCAGTGGGGCTAACCAACAGCAGCGACAGGGGTGTAACGACTAGTGATGAGTGATGATCACAGGCCTTAGCTCACAATCAGCAGTCCCTGGTGGCCTCATTTCACTATACCTGCCACTTACTGTGGCCTGCCACCAACCCTGGATACTATTAATAACCCAGGATATTTGGATTTGGTTTTCTATTCAGGCCTTATTTGAAAATATCCACACAGCAGAGGGGATTACTGTTATTTGTTTAGGAGAGGTAGTTTCTGTTTTATACCCTTTGAGTCTAAGAGGTTCTAAAGAAGTTTGTACCATCTATGTTTTCACATCTGAGATCATCTCACTAGTAACAATGGAAATTAGACCATAGCTGACAGGACAGGACAAGCTAAGTCAAGCAAAGCCTTTGAGAAAGTGAAAAAAAGCTCCTATTTCCTATGAAATCTGTATCTGAGTAACATAATCAAAGGATTAAAACTCAAATAATCAAACTGGGCAGTAATCAAAATCACAAATCTTCCTTGAAGGAAGAGACAGATCCTTTTCCTTGATTTCAGCAGCTGCCTTTGACTTTTTCCTGCATTCAATTTGCATCTTGTTTCGCTGCCATATTAAAACGCAATAAACCGCAAAACAAATATTTGTTTTTGTTTTTCTCCCTGAAAGTAGAGGGCTTTGAAATCCAAACCAGCCGCCTCGTAGCTCAAGCTGGCGCTATGAAATCTAAAGTGACAAAGCATTTTTCTCTCTCCCTTCAAGACTTTTTTAACCTGCTAAGAACAGCAGATGTTTCACTTTTTCATCATTTGGAAAATGTATACCTGTCTTTTTTCTACTATTGTATATTTAATCCTTTGTGAAAGCTTTTGGTTATTTGCGGTTGTAATTAGGCTGTTTCCATTAAGGAATATTACTGCTAAATAGATCCATTACTCTAGACCTTACTTCGTCATAGGAAAATGCCCGACCACCACAGTGATTGGAAGGAGGCCCAGCCTGGATCTCAGAACAGAAGAGACTCACACCTGAGGGAGACAGAGACCAAACTGGAGTTCTATGTTGTAATCTGAATCCATTTTCTGCAGCTTATATGAGTCCAGGTCAAGGTGACTACAGGCTAAGCAAAGTAGCTGTGACGTTCTTCTCCTTAGCCATGTCCTCTAACTCTTCCTGGGATCTTTGGACATTACCATCACTTGGCCAGTTGGCTGAGCCTGACGGTGGAGCCCTTGATTGACATGCCGCTATACGTCCTATGGTCATGAGCTCGAAAAAAGTCTAAAATAATGAGATCAGAGATAGTCCCAGAACAATCGGTCACTTTATAAATGATTACAACTGATAAAAAATGTATTTGTGCAGATTTGGTCTAGTTCCGCTGGAGAAGCCACACAACTCCCACACTGAACATTCATAACAAGTAAACATGTAAACAGTTCTTTCCACTGAGAAGATGGACAGGAATAATTCAGCTGTTCCATATGTGTTTTAAGGAACACATCCATCACCAAGTGAAAGAGGGCAACATTTAGCATGTACAATAAGTGGGGCCTTACGCGTAAGACACACATTGTCTTCTTGTGGTCTGTGTTGAAAACCTATTTTCCTCCCTGTCAGGATCACGCCAGCATTGACGGAGCTTGTAGCCCGCAGCATTTTTTGTGACTGATACGGCTGCGCTGTCCCCTAAATGGGTGACACTGACACTGGGATATCACCTGGACTTTGTTTCTTAGTGTGCCTCCACCTCGTCACCCTCGCCCCTTGGGGTGATTCCCAGCCTCAGCTCCTCTCACTCCTCCCTTTTGAATTGAGAGACTAACAATGCATCCCGAAGCCTCAGGGCTATTTTTACACCTCCAAGCTTTGTTGTCCTCCCTCCTCCCTCTTTCTGTGAAATGTACAAAATGACAAGGGGCGATCAATTGCAAATATTTTGGGAACTTTGGAATAAGTGCATGTGGCCCACAGGGCTGTCCCACAAAAGACTGAAGGCCTTATTGTTGTTGTGTGCCATTATGGTGGCAGCCCATAGCGTGACAGCGCTGCGACAACAGCTCCTTTCAGATTTAATGCTGAGTGACATATTGTTGATAATCATGAACAGATTGAGATCCTCCATGTTGCTTGTATTAGAGAAGGCTGCAGTTGGCATATGTTGTATGGAAAAAACACTGTTATTATGACTATCATTCCTACACTGTTTGATTTGGTTGATGGAAGCACCCTCCTCAAAAATGAAGTATTACTGTCCATTTCAACCAGAATAAGCTTGTTTTTATAATCATGGTAGGAGTGGTTTTGGAAGGTCGTTTACAGTATTTTGAGTTCAAACCAGTTTCTTAAAAAAACATACAACTGTGTCACAGTAAACCAAGAATCCTCTGGCTGATGGGCTATGTTTAACTACAAACCTCAAGTCATTAGAAAATAATGTACTTCCTTAAATTCTCCAGTGAATATAATAAATGCTGCAGAAAAACATGCCAGTCCACAGTTTACTGCTTATGTGTCAGTGAACGAATTTGGCGCTCGCTCTCTCTAACATTCTGCCCTGTCTGTGAAGCGTGGCCGTGGATCTTTCTTTTCATTGTTATTAAGTGCCTTGTATCCCTTCCCTGGTCTTAACCGTGATGACAATGCTTTCCAAATCCCAATCATTTAGAATTCTGTAAACAGACCACCGCTTTCATGTGAGCACAAACTACACAGTGAATACCCTCTAATAGCGCATATCAATTGCTATTAGGACTAGGGGAAAAAGAAGAGAAAAAAGGAAAAAAACAGGGGGGTCCGATTATCCCTGAGTCTCTAACAGGCCAAATAAATAGTACCATGTGAGTGATTTGGCCCAGATGGACACCCGAGTCCAGGGGAGTTAGAGTTGTCCAAAAACCATCAGACTTTAGGAGGGAAGTCAGGGTACCTGCCTTACCTCAGCATCCCTTCATCATTAAGAGCTTAGTGTCCCAAATGGATTTTACAGTCACTGCTCTGGGACACATGCTGGCATGGAGGCTAGGAGCTGCTCTAGGCTGCACAGCCCAATGAAAACCACTTGTGGAGTCGAAGGTGTACTTTTGAATGAAGGACAACAGTATTACGTCATTATTATTTGAAAAAGTTGGCAATACAAGTTAAACGGGTCAGTTCATCCAAATTACAAAAAAAAAAGAGAAATAGATAATTATTTACCCCTAGTGGTATCTATCCACATAGATAGTTGTGTTTGTATGTGTGTGGATTTTGAGATATTTCTCTTTCTGAGATGGATGGAGATGAACAGAAATTTCATTTGTGGTGCTCACAGCATTATAAAACCTTTTATTGACATTTAATTTAGACTAAACAGCCATGTTAGCAGCCCTGTGATGCTGCACAGCTTAATGTCATGATGTCAACATTCTCCCAATGATAATACTAACATGCTGATGTTTAGCAGGTAATATTGACCACGTTCACCGTCATAGTTTTGTGTGTTGGCATGCAAATTAGTCTAGTAAGTACATCTGAGGCCAATGGAAATGTCATTAATTTTGCAGATAGGAGGTCATAAACCAAAATGTTAGAAAAATAAAAATACATTTATTTTATTCTTTGATTGAATGGCAATCCATCGATAGTTGTCAAGATATTTTATTCAAAACCACAAATGTCAACCTCACTACAGAAAAAGTCAGGGGATTATTATTAGGATTCATCGTCTGAGGACCACGAATATCTGTACAGCTCATTTAAGAAAAATAACTATCTGCATGGCCACATACTGCTAGGGTTAAGAGTTAAGATTTGGGTGAAGAGACTCTTTTAAAGTTCAGATTCGACAGGACACTCAATAGAATGATTGTCCTGTCAAATGCAGATCCTGGCACTCTTCCCATCTACGCAACGTCTGCCTCTACAGTCGGCCTCATTTGTGTGTGTAAATAAGCCTGAGCGGCGGCCACACTGGGCTCTGGCGCAGGCAATGGAAATGAGCCACAGTGTGTCAACAGCCTCAAAGCTGTTTAGATCAACTTGGCCATCCTGCCTCATTTAGGATCTGCTGTGCCACGGTGACAATGTTGACTGACGCACTCGGCCTGTCAGCCTCTCCTGTCTCTCACTGATTGAGTTTTATGTTTTGCGTGTTTGCCATTAGCTTATTATGCTTGCATAAAACCTCCCTCGGAGAGACAATCGAAAGCAGCCAGCATCTGTCTACCTGTCAGCCGCGGTGACCTGCTGACATGAGGTTTTGTAACTTAATATCACAGAGAAAAACTTGGTGACCTTATGCAGCCACCAGCCTTCTGTCACAGTGTTGCAGGGGAGCGTAGTGGAGGCAAGTTGAGTCCAGAGAAACGGTGTCCTTCTTCCTAGTCATGGGCCTGTATGTCTAAATGCAGCAGCACATGGAAGTGGTTGCAGCGGAGTTGCAGTGGAGCTGCCCAGTCAGTCCTGTTTGTGAGACATGGAGCCTGTCTTTTATCAGTCCCCATTAGAGGGGACAGGGGTCTAGTGTGAGTGTGAGCCTGTGTGTGTGTGTGTGTGTGTGTGTGTGTGTGTCTCTGGGTCTTGCTTGAGCAGCCACATTAATCTCCATGAGTGAGCGCCAGCAGGTGTTAACCTATGTCACTCCTAATCGCCATGGCAACAGAGTCGTGGCACCTGGAGGTGTCCGTGAGGCTGTGTCATGTTTTGATCGTCACTACCATTCCCAATACGTGCGCGCACACACACAC
Organism: Lateolabrax maculatus; assembly: GCA_031216445.1. Classification (NCBI taxonomy): domain Eukaryota; kingdom Metazoa; phylum Chordata; class Actinopteri; order Acropomatiformes; family Lateolabracidae; genus Lateolabrax; species Lateolabrax maculatus. The sequence continues at coordinate 10,525,841 of CM062210.1, forward strand.
ACACACACACACACAAACAGACACAAACACATATACGAGTACAACATAAAGATACAAATAACTTCTGTCAGTGACTGTACATTATTGCTGATTAAAGGAATATTACAACATTTCGGGAGCTACACTTCTTTGCTTTCTTGCCAAGAGTTAGAAGAGAAGATCGATACCACTTTCGTACGTGTTTTTCAATATGAGCCTGAAGCCGGTAGCCAGTTATCTTAGCATAAGGACTGTAAAAGTTGGCTTTGGAGAGAGCCAGAGTAGATGTTTCCCCACTGATTGCTAACCGTCCCTTAGTTCTAGCTTCATATTGCACAATAACAAATATGAGAGTGTTGTTTCCCAAAAAGTGAAACTATACTACTGAGATATTTGTCTTTATTATGTGTTCACTGGCTATTTCAATAGCATTAATTAAGTAAAAGAGCAAACTAAAATGTAAAGAAGTAAAACTACTTTCTTGTCATCAGCATCCTTTGCTCCAAGAGCAGCAACAATTCATCCCCGGTAGGCCCTTAAGCACAAGATGAGACTATCTTTTGGGATCAACTTCAAAATATCTTCCTTACAGTGTAATCATTTCGGCTGAGGTCAAGTACTGATGGTTTTCAGGAGAGCTCTCTTAATGCACCCTTAAGTCCTCTGGCTCTTTGGCTACGTTCGTCTGGCAGACAGAAGTAAGCAATGGCTTGTGGAGGAAATGCTTGGGGAGGACTCGGGGCTGGAATGTGGCGCGGGGCGCTCCCAGAAGGCCATGCTGCGGAGGCCCCAGTGTGGCTGCCACACGCCGTGATTGCCAGGGGTCACCGCCCGAGCCCGGGCCCTTCAGCTCCAGACTCACTACGCATGATTTGGGGTTCACATGTCAGAATATTTTCTCTGCTCGTTGGCCAACCCCCACATGGTTCCTCCACCCGTCGTCCTCGGGGACCGCAAGAAGTCGGAGGATGTGTGCAAGTGAGAGCCCGAGCGTCAGATAAGCGCGTTCAGATCGGAGATAGAAAAAGAGAAATTAGGAATGAGATAGAGAGTGACAGAGAGAACAGTGATCTACCTGAGAGCCGCGGTGCAGCGGCATCTTTCACCTTCTGAAGGAGGTGATGGTGAAGCCAAGCGCGGCTAGCTAATGCTGGGTGGCAGCTCTCTGAGGCCGGCTCCCCCCCCGGGCTTTCTGTTGGCTGGCCCAGCTGTCATCTTTCTAATGATTTCTTTATTTTGCAGGAAGAGCTTGTCGCCAGGGGAAACACACTACTTCCGGCATGGGGAAACCCGACGCTGGGCCAGGCTGACGCTGGGACCCACTGCGTCTGCAGCCACATCACAGGGGACCAACACACCCTTTCATCCTGCCTGTGTTTCTTTGCTTTCTTTCTCCCTCTATCCACACAGTCATCAGTATCACCCTTTCTTTTAGAGCTCCCATTTGTCCTCGGGGGGTTTAACTTTACTTCTCAGTAGTAATAGTTTTCTTTTGACTTCTAAATGATTATTTAGCATTCCATTTTGTAACACATAACAGTGCCGCTGATAATTTGATAAGATCTAATTACTCTTCAACTGTAAGCAACAGCATTTTCCAAAGTGCATGATGTCAGTCATCTTCCTACAGTTCTTAAATGTTTTTGTTTTGTTTGTTGTATTTGTACTTGTAATTTTGCACATGTTAAAGTTGAAATATGTATATCTTTAGACAAACTCAAACCTATCATTAACCATGACTGAATTTATTCCACTCTTTTTGAAATGGTTGTTGTAACTTTATGGCAGATAAACATACCAATTTCTATCATAATCGGCCACATTAAAATGTTTTTTTGACCACATTTGAACCCTGCGATTGATTTGGTAATGTATCTGAAATCCATTAGTGAGTTTAGCCCAGGCCAGTTGGATCGGGGTGAGCGGGGTTACAGGCCCGCAATGACTGATCTCACCCTGGTGAAGCTCCTCTCTGAGGGCGAGCTCGCACAGATCCCCAGAGCCCTTGCTCTCTTCCAGCCCTCCGTCAGAAACCTTGAGAGGGCCTTGAAGGAAAGAAAACCAACCCCCTCCCCTCCCTCCTCTCCGCTGAGTCGAGCATAATCAGGCCCAGCCTCCCAATCATGAAACCCAAGTTGAGCGCGACTTACAGCAGTTCCCTGTGCTTCTCTCCAGGCCCCTGCTGCTGATTGTTCCAGAAACAACAGATGGAAATTGTGAGCGTAAACATGTAAATATTGCAGGAGTCATGGCTGAGAGCAGCGAGGAGCAGAGGTCCTCTCTGCCATCACAGGGAAGCTATTACAACATGAAACGGAGCAAAGCCTTCAAAAAACAACCACTTTGTGTCAGAAGTGATAGCTGTCACAATGCAACACACAGAAGCATAAACACGCACACACACACATAAACACATGCAGTCCAACCACACCGACATAAAAGAAAGACTGAAATCAAGCGTATGTGAATGGTTAAGGCTGAGTCACTTTTTGGTCGATGTAATCTGATGAATAATGCTGCAAACAAAGTAGACAATGACACAATTTGAGAATTTAAATTATCATGCAGAATACTTCAAACGAACAGACATAATTATTTACAAAAAAAAAAACTACTAACAATAAAAATATGTTTTTGTGTATCTTACAGTCCCCTAATGAACCTGCTAACAAAAATGGAATACTGTATAAATGCCTGTGTGTGTGTGTGTGTGTGTGTGTCCTGTATGTAAAATTGCTCTCATTTTGATAGATCTTAATTGTGGTTGAGCAATCTATATAGGGGCACCTGAGAGTCAAGGCATGCAGCATAGTTGAAATGTAAACATTTTCGGAGACTGATTGGTATCCAAACCACAGGACCGTTACCTGTCAAGTCCGAGCAGTACTTACTAACTTGATGAGATGTGTGTGTGAGCGCGTGTGTAAATTTGTGTGTACGTACATGATTAGATATGATTGAAACCCTGGCCTGCTCGAGACACTAAAAAAGCTCTGGTTAAAATCAGAGAGTCTGCTCCGCTCCAGACCAACAATGCCATCATATAATCTAAATTCTCTGTGATTTGGTTCCTGACAACACAGGGTACATTTGCAGAGAAAGCGAGCCTTGATGAACCAGATAAATGTTTATTCAAGATTATACGATGGTCAGAACCTGGCGGTTGACATTTGAAATAGAAACTGTAAATATATTTTTAAGCAAAGATGAACAACATTATGTATCCATGTGGATATGTTGGTAAATCTCTTCTAAATGGATGTCTACATTTATAATTTGTAATTATAATTTTCTATCATCTTGAGCCTCCCAATAAGCCTACAAGAAATCAATCACTGACATTTTGGGTAATTGGTTATAATAAATTGATAATAATTTGTTTTTAGCCTTTATTGTTGACATTCTATGGACTAAAAAAAGGTTTCATAAGTATTTAAAATCCCCATTAAAATATTCAAAATAAAGAAGTCTAGCAGTTTTCAAATACATTCTTGTTCCATCTATGAAATGAATTGTACACAATGGTTTGGAAAGCTGTCACATTAGCATTAAACAGTGTTCCAACACAGTTTTTTTATTTCAACTCCACAGATCTGAAATTTTGAAGTCACACTGAGATTGCCAAAACTAATCAAGCCAATTCCCTATGTCACAGAAAACTTGCAGTCTTCAGCTGTGACTATGTGGTGCTCACTGCATAGCATTGCTATTGTCTGGGAGCTGAGAGCTCCACCATTAAAGCCCAATGATTGACAGCTGTGCCCGGCCTGGAAACTCTGTTGGGGGCTCAACACTATGGGGAGGCTGCCATTGATATCCGTTGTGTAATTTTCTATTGGCAGGTGGGTGATGGCTGTGATTAAATCTGGGCTTTAGCCCCTGCCATCAGCATTATTGTGTCGGGATTCCCCGAGTCCCTGCTCTCCGGATCCTCTGTCACAGTCTGTCATGCCAGCTTTGGACCCTGCCAGCTGGCCCCGTGGCATGGCATAACACAGACTATGTTAGCCCCACAAGGGCCCCCGCCTCTGCTATCTCTCTCACACACATACACAATCATGCCTTCTCACTCTTTTTCCTCTCCTCCCCCTTTCCCACCCTCCTTCGCCCACCATTTAAAGCCCCACGCTGTCATCCGGCAGCACTGTTTTATTTATTTTAGTCTTCTGCCGTTCTCCCAAGCAATGCATCTGTCCATCATGCTTTGCAGATCAGTTGGGTACAGCCACCGATGGCGGACGAGGGTCACACCAGGTTTACGATCTAATTTGCGTGGGCGAGCTACGTGGGTGTTAGTGATTACTGCTAAATGTCTGGGACGTGCAGGTCTGGTCTTGGTGGGCACAGACTGGGACAGCGGCTAAAGGTCAGGCGTGCTTAAACAGAGACGCTTCCTATTGATGTCTGACTGGTGTGTTTGTTTAAGAGCAAGGAGGCGAGGAGAGCCACAGCCGCTCTCATTGGCTTTGGCTGAGGCCACTTTACCTCACACACATAATTGGGGAGGCTTCAGCATGAGTTTGAATCATCTCTGGGCCGTCAACATCATAATTACCCCATTTGCCCTCCAAACACTGACAAATTATTCTGAGGTAATCTGACCTTTTCTGAAAGGGCAAATAGGGTTGATTCAGTGATTTCAAATGCTGACAGAGGCATAAAATAATAATTGCACAATAGTATCGAAGATTTGCTTGAATCCTTTAAATATTTAAATACTATTACTTGCTTACAGTCTCTCTTAATTACTGTTTACATGCTTTTATGACATGAAGTGTGTCAATTTGAAAATCAACAGAACTTAGATGAGAAATGAGTTTGTTCCAGTCATTTCTTTGGATGTGAGCATGAGCTTAACACCTGATCTGCACATGCACAGAGGCTGAAAAAGATAGCAAGCACATGATTAAATTCGGTTTACCCTAAAAACATGTGGATCTGATGAAAATCTGTTAGCAAAGTAAATGCATAGTCACCTAAATTTATGAAATCACACACTTGCAAAAAAACAAACATGCACCTATGCACGTTCAAATATGCTCCCCAATATATTTAAACATATTTTTTCTTCAGTATTAATCACATTAATATAAAATATATATTTACATAGGCTATGTATATGTTAAATTCATGCTTTACAAAACTTTATAAAATTATATACTGTATATATAATATAAACTACTATGCATGTATATTCTGTATGTGTGAATGTGTGTGTTATTTCTTAGAGTTACATTAGAATATTATATTTCCTTAAGGCTCCTAAGTCTCTCAGAGGTAGTTTACTGATTCAAAATTAGCCTGCGACACGTCAGGTGCGTACAGTATATCATCAGTGCAGTGACCTCTTGAATAGCACACCTCATGCTGTGAATGTGTCAATATTATGAAGTGCTGTCACCTGATCTAATCGGGTCCATGTCAGTGGACAAGCTGTGACCCATGCCTGCACACACATGCTCACACATGCGCACACACATGCACACACACACACACACACACACACACGAAGGGACAGAGCCTGTGTCACCCTGCCTATTTCTGGCTATTGTTTTAACAAAATGGTTTACCCATGTGCAATTTGTTCAATGCTGTATTTGTGACTGGAGATATATCTGATTACATTTTTCCTTGCCATAAGACTGTAGCGTACCCCGGCACTCTAGCTCTGTTGACAGGAGCGTTTTCCTTCATATTTGCAGATTCAGTGACAGCGTTCTTATTCTGTCAATTCAAAATCAAGGACAAAAAGTGAAATGTTTTGCAGCCTTGCCAGTGTATCTGTCTTTAGAGAAACTTGTAATGCAATGAGCCGTCTTGGAACACACCATCCCTAGACGAAATTGGGAATTCTGGAGTGAAATCAAAATCTGTGTGTGCATGTGTGTGTCCACGCCCTGTATAGCTGTGTGCCTTTTCATTTATGTGTGGACACCGCTGTGATGCCTGTAAAAAGCACAAATGCCAAAACACACAAGAGACATTAGATGTGCGCTCAAAGAGGGCCTGTCTGCCTAATTTCAACACCGCCGACATTTACAAAGACGTGGAAAAATAGATCATCATTATTACCGCTTGTTTTTATTTCATCTGCTGCAGTACAGTATCCGCCATTGATGTTGCCTACTTTAAACTTTCTTTATTGTTTACTTTTAGTATCTATATCTGTTTACCTTGGGTGTGGGTGATTCCTTTGGGTGCTTAAAATGATTTAGCCGATGACCTCATCCAGTATACACACTTGTCAACTGAAGTAAGCGTGGAATTGGTTCATACAGAACATTTTGGTAGAGCTTTCCTTTTTTTTTTTAAAAAAAAGTGGATGTAAATGATATATTTTCTCACATAGTTGAATAGTCTGGGAGTCGGGAGGGTTGTCACAGAGGTAGCCAGCTCAGCTCAGCCTGCAGGGCTAGCAGACATGCATACTGGCAGTGTGCTCATCACACAAGGTAATACTGTCAAGGGGAGGGTGTCTGTGTGCCATATGAGCATACCAAAGCTGTGATGTACACTTCACCCATAATCTTCTCTACAATTGACACCAATCCAAACACATGAGACAATCAGATTCATGATTTGTTTAATGCATGAAATAATTCTGTAGAATTCCTACCCACGTGTGATCCACATGCAAACACTGGCTGCGTCTGGGACTCAGTGGATCCCAACGGCAAAAGCCACATTAAAGGTGAGTGTTGTTATTCTGCCTTCAGTCCTGCTAGACTCATCAGTTATCCTCTATGGCCTCCAGGATGTCTGCCATCCCCTCCCTCCCTCCTGTTTGTTTTAAGAAAAATCCTACTCTCAAAGTGGGAGTACGGAGTGGGTGCGTCTGACACAAAAGTAAAAACACATCTTTCATGTCTAAATAAATCTGACAAAGAAATGCTTTATGAACTGCCACCTGAAGGTAGTCCTAAAAGCCACGGTGAGCAAAGTGGCCATAACGTTTAATCCAATTGGCTTCCTAGCTCCAAAACCGTCTTAGCAGATGGTAGGCTGTAATATGAAAGTTATTCACCCACTCACTACGGCAGTGCGTCTGTTATATCACCATGTCCTGTTATTCTTTATGGCTTCCATAGGCACTAAAGAGGAGAGAAGTTATTTTCTTTTCATTACTTCTCTCTCTTGGGGGACTGGGAGACTTGGTCCAGCTCTTCCCCTTCAGTCCAGAAATTCTTTTCAATTAAAGGCCTATCCTACCAGATGGTAGAGACATTAGGCCGGCGCTCTGTTGATGTGCCGCCCCTGCAACCAATGGACAGCCATTTCATTTACCAGGCAGTAAATCTTAAGGCACCTAATGCCCCGCAGCACAGGCTGCCAGCGCCCGACAACACACACCAGCCCGGCCAAAGTGTTATGCGCCGCGCTGAACCTTTACCGTGCAATCCTCCGCTCTCTCAATCACACATGTATTGTCTTTGCCACGGATCAATTAAAAGGATGAGGTCTAAAAAAAGGGCCATTTGTAGAATGTACGTCCTCTAAGAACCGAAACAGCAGCAGAGAGCATTGGAAGCGTGAATAATTTATCCCGAAACCCTATCACAGTGTTTGTATCAGTTTCCATCATAAAGCTTGGCGAGGGAGAGGGGGTGGAGGGGAATACATCAGCCTGTGTGACAGGCTCTGCAGGGAGGTTACAGTAGAGGGTCTTCTGGGCAACCACATACACATAAATCCACTCGCTGTCACCGGAGGAAAGGGATGAGAGGAAATGGCACAGTGAGAGCGTGGCATAAGGACTTTGCCAAACCTTCAATAAATTCACATTTTTAAAGACAAAAACAAAGTTTTTTACAGCGATTTTGAAGCTATAAAGGCCTTTGGTGATAGTTTCATGTGCTGTAGGGCCATAAACCTCCTGAATGTATAAAAGGACACTATAAACAAAAGCATGAAAATCATCAAACTTTACACACATTTTTGTACATGACATCCACAATTTACAACGTAGTCTATCTGGTTTTATTGAGGCATGTGAAAGCACAAGAATCACCAGGTGATACCGATGATTTCAGCGTCTTTTTTTGGGGGGCAGGCTTTTTTTTGTGCAAAAAGTGTAATATCTACTGCAGCTACTGCAAAAATATACAAGGAGACATGAGAAGCTTCTGGAATCACTATTAATTTCTTCCCGTTTTAATCTAGACTTGTTTAACAATGAGTGGTATGTATCTGTGTCAAAATAGACACCACATACCTTCATCAGTTTGGGGAACTGGGATGAACTTCACCGCTGTGAATTACATGTAAGGGAGAAGTAGGGCGTCTCTCATTGCTCTCTCTGTTTTCCTTTGTGTTTTCACTGATGATGAAAAGATCGTTTTGCATTTGGGAGCGAATCTGCTCCGAAGCGATGTCTGATTCCACAATCCATATACCAGACACTGATTGCTTATCAAAGGAAATTGCCCAGCATGTTAAATTTCGCATATGTTTTTCTCTATTGCTTTAGCTTTCTGGAAACACGAGTGTATGATGAGAAGCAGAGATGCTCCATGGGCAGGGAGGCAGAGAGACAAGGATGGCAAAATCCAGAAACCCATTGTGTCTTCTGAAAACACACAAACATAAAACGCCTTTTCTTCCCTCACCTGCAGAACAAAGCAAATGACAAAGAAAAATTTGAGAGGAAAGAGCTGTGCCCCTAAAGGAAGGGAGTGAACTAAAGATGTAAATCTATACTGTTTCCTGTAGCCTGTACAGTTGATTTTATGGTAATGTATGTGAAGGTCAGTTATTGTGTAAATACTGTCTCTATTGTTTCTTGAACATTAATGCAGATTTGATATTTGATACCTGACAAATATAGGCAAGTTCTCTCATGTGTTTGATTTACACCTCTGTCAAATGTCTGCTTTATTTAGCTCGGAATATAAGGATACGTGTAATTGTATGATATGTTTACCCTGGGAATACAGAATTCAAATGTAGTGTGTTTTGATGAAGGACATCGAAGCTCATTTGCTACCCATTTCCTGTCACGTTTGGAGACTTGTAAAAACAGAGCTCCTGGTGAGTGAGTGAAAAGCAGCTAGTCTGAGCTCACTTCGGCTCTGTCCGGGCCAGTAATCACAGCCTGTAACTCCCACTGTTCCCAGCTGCCGAGGCGGGGAAGAGGAGCTGGGGACTGACTGGCTGCTACTGCCAGCAAGCTCACCGCGATCTGCGTCTGAAGCCGGGGCCAAACCTCCCCTGTCCCAGAGGAAAGTGCCATTTTTCTGCAGGAGCGAGTGAAAGTCTGGTTTCAGACGGAGTAGGCAGCTTGTTAGGCTGCTCTCCCTTTACCCACTCCTCGTTCAACGGGAGCGCTGGGATATTGGAGGAAATCCCACGGAGTTGAAAAGAGACTCAGTCAAAACAAAGGCTCCTGTCAGGGCCTGAGACCACAACCATTTTCACACATTGTTCTGCCTGCTAAAGGTGTTTGCAGTTACTTTACTTATTACATGGATGGGTGGAGAGGGCCTCAGTTAGGCTGGTGTACTTTATATCTACGGGAAAATTCCAGTTTATTACAAGTTTATTACAACACTCTCATGTTTGTATGTTAAGTATGAGACAACAGTCAGGAAAAGATTAGCTTAGCTTAGCATAAAGACTGGCAGCAGGGAAAAATAGCTGGTCCTGGGCCGTCCAAAGTTTCCATAATCCACCCACAAGCATCCCTAAAGCTCACAAGTTATTTAATTATATTATATCTTGTTTGTTTAATCTGTACACAAACAGAAATGTAAAAATGACGATACAGGGAGTTATGTGCAGGGACTATTTCTTGGCCGGATGCAAGGACTTCCTGGAGTCTTAGAAGTCACCGGGCCCGCTCCAAAGAATAGTTTGGACGGAGCCAGGCTAGCTGTCTAACCTGTTTCAAGTCTTTATGCTAAGCTAAGCTAATGATTTCCCGGCTGTAGCTTCATAATTAACCGACAGATATGACAGTGGTATTAATCTTCTCCCCTGACTTGGTAAGATTCTTGGCAAGAAAAGCAAACTATTCCTTTAAATGTCTGTTTTGCCTCTCACCAGTTACTAATTGTACTTCAGTGTCGACCAGTGTTCATTTTTTGTCAACGAAAATTTGGATGGTAAGTATTCGTTGACATCCCCGACGCCCCGACGAGTACAGACGAGACAAAATAGTTGGCTGTCTATTTTGTCCAGAAGGACAAGCTTTAGATAGACGAAATGCCCAGCCGGCCCCGGAGGCGCTCACCTGACATTACCATACAAAACCTGAATAAAGCTCCGGCCCGCTGCAGTGATGTACTGGCCATCTGGCATACCGGGACAAATCCCGGTACACAGTCTCTCTGTGTGCCTGTCATTCAGGTGTGCATGAGAGCATGCCACTCTGGGACTGGGCCCACTGGCCAATTACAACAGACAATCACAGAGGCTGATAATTTGATTACTATAACATCTGTAACATCAATAAAGTCTTATGAGATTGTTTGTGCAACCAAACATGTAGAGGCAATAAATGATTGTTGTGCTGTTGATATATGCAGAAATCAAACGACCTGTGAAGGAAATGTGATTGTAGTGCACTTTTTTTTAACAGACTTTAGACATTTATTTTGATATGATATGAAAGATGTACAGTAAGTCAGTAACATATTCTCAGCCAAGATGACTAAACAAATAGTCCAAGGTATGTTTACTTCTCATTGGAATTTTTACAGCCAGGACAAATATACCTCAGCAAACTGCCTGAGAAAATTAAAACTAAATCTAACTAAAATAGGACAAATATTAGTTCTACTGACTCAATCTGGAATAAAACAGAACAAAAAACTGACTAAAATATGACTTTAAACCAGCTACAATTTTCAGTACGGGACTGAGAATAAAACTAAATTTAAAATTCTTGTCAAAATCAACACTGGTGTCTACTGAGCTAATTTTTTTCTGGATCTAAATATCAAGCAGTTAATGATGTATTTACTGATTCAACAAGCAGCAACAACTGTATGTTTGGAAAAGTAGGGAAACCTGCTGGTTAGCCTAGAGTCAGTGCTAGAATATAGGAAACTCAGACCTTGGATAATCGAAGGTAAAAAGACACCATAGCACAGTACAGGTGGTGCAATACTGCAGACTGCTTAGCACCAAATATATCAAAGCATTACTAAAATACTGTATATTTTAGATAACCGCTTAAGAATTTGTTTTAGCTGACAATTCTTTCATATTGTGCAAATGAAATCTGAATCAAAAATGGATGAACTTTCCTGGTGGATGTAGGAACACCAGTGTCGTTACATCGGGCATGACTTCTGTATGTCTGACTCCCGCTTGTCCATCTCTTGTCCCAATCGGTCTTGCATGTAGTGTGTGAGAATGGTCTTTTTTTTCCCCTTTCAGACAGAGGGGTTTGAGGGTGAAGTGTCATTTTACTCAGCATCCATAAATAGAACGTGCGGAGCATATCCCCCATGGAGGTGAACGCATATCATGTTAGCGGGGCTGAGTAGGTGCTAACCTGCTGCTGGCAACCTGCACACTAAACAATACTTGTTACGGAGAAACACAGAAATTGGATCACTGTTGTGTGAAAAGTGAACTAATGTTATGTGGAGTAAAACACAAGAAAGTGTAACGCAATCTAATGCTTATTGTTGTCAAGTGCTGGTTCCCTTGACAGAATTACATTACAAGTAATTGAATAACAACACGGATGTCTTCAGATTGTATAGTGAGATATGTCTGATTTAGAATTAGGCAAAAATCTCAATCTGAATCAAATTTAAAATGTTTTTCCCACTCCAATATACATATATTAATATAATATTTTGAGTGTGTCCTATTTTCATTTTCCTCCGTATTGGAGAGTTACCAAGACAGATACAGTGAAGCTCAATTTCAGTGCTAAACTGTTGTTGAGCTCAAAATGCTCATCAGCTGTAATAGATAGGAGCACAAGTGGAGAAGAATCATAAAATCAGCGAATTGAATCAGTAAGGTGCATAACATATACATATACATATACAGTGTAATTACCTTAAGGTACTTAGAATTCATCTTTTTTAAGAGGAAAAAGGTCTTGCTTCATAGATTAGGGTTTAACCGGAGGTTGGTTAGAAGAAATTAAGTTGTAAAAGTCTCTCTGATACTATCATCCAGTTTTATTACAGTGTTGCCAATGTTAAATCTGTAACAAATTATCTGATCCCATCTGTCCTTTGCAGCCCTTTAATCATCCCAGACCCTTAAATACAGACCGGGCCTTGTGGTTAGGTGAGTAACAATGTGTAAAAAATGACACGCATTAAGACAGTGTCAATTACAGAAACCTCAACATTGCTATAAACATCGAAAAGACACGCCACCATTTTGAGCTTTGACACCGTGCACGCCCTGATATTTACCTGTGCTGGTGAAAGTCAGACGCAACCCGAAAAATATCCCGGGGCATTGAACAAGCCGCCTGAGAAACCGCTAACAAGTCTGCTTCCTTCCGAAAAACACCCTCCTCCCCGCCAGTAAAACTCTGCGAGCCATGCCAGCGAACATAAAGACATGAAGACGTGATAACTAATATAGCCTTGGCTACCTCGGCATGCCCTGCAGTCACAAGCCTATTGTTGTCATGATCTTTTGAAGCCTGGGAAAAATATCAAAGTGTTGGAGGCTGACAGAGCTTTGAACAATTAGATTTTGGCTCGGTGACAGGAAAACCTTAGACAACAGGAGACAGAGATGGAGTGAGAAAGAAAGAAAGTGACAGATAGAGAGAGAAAGAGTGGAGTGTGTGTGTGTGCGGTGATTTTGGCTTTTCCAATTTTCTGACTGATGGGGGGGGGGGGGGGGAGGAGCAAAGAGGGGAGACCTCAGATATTACTGTCCTGAAGCATGACAGCTTGACAAGGCAGCCTCCATTTGAAGCTCTACAGGAAGGAGCAGGCCACTCACAAGCCCTGGCACATGAGTGAACTGCTGCAGAGAGACATGCAAACATGCAATATAGACACAACACACACACACACACACACACACACACACACACACACACACATATAGACTTGCTCAGGAATGTGTGTCTGAAAAACAGTGTTAGAAGGTGGACTCGAACAGCGGAGCAGACAGGACAGGGGAGATGCCAAAGACCTCCAATCATCCCATTTCCAATAGGAACGAGCCTGTCAAATTGGTATCTTCCATCTGACAGACGGAGCGAGAGAGGAGGAGGAAGAATGGACGAGGACGAGAGCGAGGAAAGGAGAACGCCTGGTCTAGCTGCAGCCTGTGCTGCTCCCCTGATCCCAGCCAGTGCAGGAAATGAAGAAATAGGATCACATCAAAATATGCAAGCCCTCTCATCCCCAGCACACCTTTCCAAAGGCCACAGGCAAGCCAACATAGGATTTAGGAGATTAACCTTTTGCCAGATGAAACAATTCTATGGAGTTTATTAAGAAATGTGTTTTAACGATGAGCAAAAAAATGTACTGATGACTACAGTCAAATAAACCAAGGGTCGAGAGCGGTCAGTCGGTGAGACTTGCCAACCAATACAAAACTTCCCTAAAATGAGATTACGAAGCGATAATTAAACAATCAAACTAGAGAAGAAAAAACACGAATCCCTGTGTTTGATGGTTTCAGCTATGTGCGTTGCTAGCATACAAGGACATACTGGAGGGTTCTACTGAAGTAACAAAGTCTCCAGTTGGAAATATATATATATATAATTGTAGAATGATTAAAACTATACTTGGACTTGTTATATCAATTATAAAGTTATAAAGTTATATCAATCTGTGGTTGAAAATAGTCCCCAGCAAATACCAATTCACCCCTGTAGTAATATTTGATAAAAACTACAGAGCCCAGCTGTTTTATAAAAATTACTGTTCCTTTGTAAGAAATGAAACTATATATGAAACTATATATTTTGTGACTAGTTTTTAAAGATTTACATCTCCAGCAGGAACAAAAGGGCTTGAGGCTTGAGTGCCACAGTCAGGGCAGAGAATATGAGAGGTGGCGGGTGGGCGGGAGCGGTGTGGCGGTGGCATAAATATATAACACGAGCAAAAACTGCGAGGAGAGGAAGCTTGCATGCGCCGCGTTCGGAGCAGGTGGGACTGTTTCTCTCCTAGTGGGCAGTGATTACTGTTGGCTGAGGTCCACCCAGCCTGCAGCTAGCAAAACATTATCTATGGCTCAGTAAATTCCCTTTTATTTGATTTCATTTTTTTTTTTTTTTTCAGGTTTCTGCAGTTCCGTGACAGAAGCCCATAACGCATGCTGACTTTGAAGCCTCGAAGTTTCAAACATGTCTTCATAAATCCCACCATGGTTTACACGTTTGTATGTGTTGTGTAATGTTGTGGAGGGGAAAGTACATTTGCGAAGTGTAAACATATGTGTGACGCTGTAGATCATCCGTGCTATAATCAGGGGAGCCAAACCAAGGCCTCTGATTAATTTACTGCTCGTTAACAAACACTCACACACACACTGATCTCTGGCTAAATATTATTAGTCAGTCTGGGACACATGCAGACACACACACATAGAACACGTATTGTCAATCAAAAAAGTCTTCCTCACTGTAGATTTTTAAGCAGCAGAGCCATGAATCTCTTTGAATAGTGTTTTTCTTTTAAAGATGAGTATAATTCTTAATTCTATAATTCTTTTTTATTACAGGTCTTAAGATGCTACTATGGATGTTCATGGGATACACTCATAAAGTGTAAAAAGAAAAAAAAACACACACACATGGGTATCAGCTGGGTTTCATTCCCCTCTTTTTTCTCCTTTCCGTTGCTCTCTTCATTGAGACGTGGGGAGCTCATAAAGAGGCAGAGAGAGCGAGAGAGAGGATCTGGGTGATGTAATTTGCTCTTAGCGTCAGTGAGGAGCAGTCCGGTGATTTAGCAGGAGTGTGCTGAAGACATGACAGAGACTAATTGCTTTCATTAATCACGTTTTGCTGGGCCCATTCCGAGGTAAACTAATTGAAATCCTCTTACCTGTCAGGGCGCCAACCATTGTGCGCCCGGCAGGAGTCAACGCAGGGGGGGGGGGGGTAAAGGTGCAGGGAGAGAGTGCAGGAGAAGGAACAGGCAGGAAATGAAGCTTTAACTACAAATAAACCATGTCTTTGTCTAGACAAATCTCTTTTCAAGCCGTAATGCTCTCTGAAATGTGTTAATGTCATGTAAAGTCTTTCAGGGGGCTGCAGAGCTGAGGAGAAGCCAAGCGCAAATGTGGCTTGGGAAGAAAGGCTCTTTTCCAGCATAAAATACCAAATCAAATTATTCCCCTGGCCCAGCTGCCAGTGGCGTCGGAGAGAGAGAGGCTTTAGGCCTTAATACCTTTGTGTGTGACAGGGGCCATTACTGAGGCCCCTTTATGGTGGAACAGAACAGAGACATCAGCACAGCCCGGTCTCTGCAGACAGATGGAGGGAAGGACAGACAGACAGTGCAGAGATAGAGGCGAGCGGATTCTCTAAACAGCATGTAAAGTACAATGTAAGAATCAATTACACTATTGCTTTGTACTTAAAGCTGGGCTGAGAAGGAAGCTTGACCACTACAGTTCCAGTCAGGCAAGTGGATTAGCTGTACTTATTCAGATCTACATATTGAAGAGAAATTGATCTTTTTTAAATTAAAAACTGCACACAACTGGTAAAAGAAACAAAAGCCCTTTAAATATCTAATAGCATAAAGTCTGAAGTGGGTGAGCAAGTTTTATTAGGTGACATCAGCTTTCACCTGAATTCACCTGCTCAACCTGCTCCACATGAATGGAGCAACTGACTTTTCTGGAATCATGTATAATACAGCAAGTATATTTTTTCCATATTGTAGCCTTCTCCCATCCCCAGGTCTTCACAAAACCTACGTGAACTAACACTAAAACTACTTATTTGAATTTTTTCCCCCACATAATTTCTTTTCCGTATTCTCTTTCAATTTGTTATAACGTTTTTTTGCATTTGCTTGTGTCGTGTGTTAAATAATGGTGGCATAAACACACATTATTTTGTAATTATCATATGAGTTATGGGTTTTATGATTGCAGAATATCATTTTTGGGGTGGGCTGGGTGTCTAATCCACACATACCTGTCCACCTCACATATAATGTACCTCACTGCCACAGGTTTGGATTTAAAGAGGAGGTCACACCTGCATATACACACACACACACACACACCTCTTTTTGGCAGTGGTATTCAGGAGTTGCATAGAGGACAAATCCAAAAGTGATTGCCGTGTGAAAGGCCCTCCTCCTGCCTTGAGAGTGCGTCTCCAGTTACGAGGTCACAGACAATTAGAGAGAGAGGATCAGACAGCCCCACTGTTGTCATGGTGCTGCGGAGTGACTCTCTCTACACACACACACACACACACACACACACACACTACACACACACACACACACATCCACACACGTGCACAAATAAGTTCACCGATACAGTGCGCGAAGCGAGCACGCTGACAGACATTTACAGTCCCCCGCGCATTCTTAAATCACATACAAAACACCAACACACGCATGCATACGTGCACATGCATGAAGACAGTCAGCTCACACCTTGCACTTCCTCTTTCCCCCTCCCTCCGTGTCAGACAGACACTGCCTCAGGCGCGGAGAGCAGACATTTTTTTGGGAGGCGAAAACGTAATATAAGGTTCAGGAATGAATTTATTTGCCAAAAAAATATTATCTGTTGATCTGCGAGGTGTTCACTGCTTCCTGAACACCTCTTGTCACTGCGCGGCCTTCCCTTGTGGTGTAGCGAGGAGGAGAAGGGCCTGCAGGGACACGGGCTGACTCCAGATCTTATCGCCGCTACCATCCCGTATTAGGTTACATCCATTTTTTAATTTAGCATACTGGGAGACAAGTCAGCATTCACAATGAAGCCTTTATGATCTGCGTCAACTCAGTGCCAGGGACGAGTATTCCTCTTCATCGCTTTGCGTATTAACGAACAGACCGCAGTCCAACTCCCTCAGCTTTGACTAATCCGGACGTTACAGGAGCCCTGCAAAAGATGCGGTTTTTGAAGCTAGTAACGTTCAATTTTTGGCTGTAGCTTGTTTTGTTTTATGCACATAATACAGTATACAGAAGATGTGTTCAACATATTTGGATTTCTCGATTTTCCAGGGTAACTGACTGACCGTGTTCCACATTCTTGCACAGCACACATGCAGTTTTCACTGATAGCGTTGGTAAGTTCACCACTTGGGATACGTGGTCATTTTTGAAACAATGGGTATTTGAAACCTGTCACCCCACAAAGTAGCTACAGTGTCGATACGCTCCTTGGATTTGGAAGTTAAACTATGTCAACTTTACTGTTACAGTTGGCAAGTTAGCCGGACATGTGCTGTACATTAGAGAGCAGACAAACACATTTAAGTCCCTTCCTCACACTTCTGCTCTTGAGTTTTTGGGCTTTGGAAAGGCAACAATTAAAATGGTAGGAGTGTCTCTCAGCTCCACGCACACTGACATAGCATGTGCACAAATCCAAAGCTTGACAGACCTGCTGTGCCTAGTAACGGCTGCCGAGCTACGATCAGACAATCGCTGTTCGTCATCCATACATGCATTACTCTTCTGCACCCTCTCTCACTCCCCCATGCTAACCTTTATGGTGTAGCAGTAATAGGCCTAGCTGCTTTTTGTCAGGAATAATATCCTTCCAGTGGGCTCAGTGCTGATGTGAATTGGCGTGGGCTGCGTGGCCCAGCAGTCCTGAGCAGCTCATGGACTAACTGAAACAATTAACGCAGTGAACTCTGCCATTGCTCTGATTCTCTTGGCTGGTGGGTCAGAGGAAGTGTCATGAATTATGTATAACGCTTTAAATACCCCCACCCCCGTTTTATCGACCCATGATGCAAGCCTTTAGATTATGCACTTTGTACATTCATGCTTGAGAAATACTGAGCGCGACTGCTGTCGGCTGAGGTGCACCTCAAGGCTCTCCCTTTGACTTGAAAGTGAGATCATAAAAGAATGTATTCAGCCATCCTGTGATGCAGGGAGATGAGCGGTTGGACAAGCCAGTGTCCCCTTATCAACTTTACCTGCCAGTGTGTGTGTTTCAAATGGCATGCCGTACCAAATGCCTATTCAGGGTAGAGCGATCGGAGGACAGAGAATGAGTAATAGAAGAGAGGGCATAGCAGGGGGTGAATGGGGAGTGTGTGTGTTCGGGGAGGGGGGGGGCAGCTGGGTGCACAGGGGAAGGGGGTATGGGTGAGGTGTGGGGAAGAAGGGAAGGGGGGGAAAGCCTTGGTTTCCTGTTCCCCAAATTCCCAGCTCCTGTCTGCGGAGCAGGTACACAAAGCCTCCCTTGAAGGGTTTGGAGAGGGGCGGTAGGATGAAACGCAGCCACTGATGGTTAACAGATCTGTCCCCCTGGACGACCCCCCTCCCTTCCCTCTTTTCCCCTCCCGCGCTGCCAGCCAGCGCCCCGTTTGTTTACACTCTCCCAAGCCTTTTTAGCATTTTCTGGCCAGGCCGGGAGACTTGGCGGGGCTCCATGCTGCTGATTGCCATATTCCCAGACCAGAAATGTCACTTACCACTTTGCTCTCCTTCATCCGCCAGTTAAACCCTTTGTAATCCCCCAGAAGAGCGGAGTCACCCAGGATATAGAATATTTTCTCCTGTCCCAGTGGCTCCTCGCCCCCATGCTGCCCCTCCATCCCCTCCATCCCCTCTGTGTCCCCTGCCCAGACAGAGGCAGAGCAAAGAAACCATTTCAGCCAACTGGAACAAGACATTAACATTCCTACTGGGGCAGTAGGGGCTCAAGAGAAAGAGGCAGAGCAAAGAGAAGATACCAAGAGAGAGAAAACTGGCATAAAACAACTCTGATGTGGCCCTTTTCCATTTACAAGATGAAGAAGGGTTGTTTACTCAAAGTACTAACGAACAGTTTTTTGCACTTACCCCCAATGGTATCATGCAAATAGCTTTGTTTTTGAGTGCCCGGGTTTTGATATACCCATTTCTGAGATTTCTGTCACCACAATACAGTGACGGTAAATGGAATTTCATTTATGCAGCTTACAGATTTAAAAATACATTTTAAAATTTCAACATGTCAAGGTTACTCTGGATAATGCGCAGACCTCGTTGTGGACAGTATTCATTTGAACTACTTTCCATCAAAGAAAAAGTTCTTATGAAACCTGTTGACAGCGTCTGTGGATTGTCCAGAGTTACGGGGGCACTGCTTTTGGAAAGAAATGTTTCCGTTGAATTTTTTTAATAGAATATTTTTATGCTGTGAGCACCAGTTAAAAAATGTCAGTCACCTGCATTGTATTGGGGTGGAAAATGTCAGCGGTACTAACTAAGTTAGTGAGTTACAATACTTGTACATTCATACTTGGCAATTTCATCGAAAACAACTCCAAACCCTCCATACCAACGCTTCACATCATAGTATTTAATACGTGTGGAACTAGAAAACAGACATTATGGTTTAGCAAGCAGCCAGCCAAGGGTTTGCCGTATAAATAAGACAAATTGCATTTTGTTCCTTGAGTATGGTTATAGATTAAAAACATGGTAATGCTCAAATATACGTGGCCGTAGC
The DNA here is from genome assembly GCA_031216445.1 of Lateolabrax maculatus. NCBI lineage: Eukaryota > Metazoa > Chordata > Actinopteri > Acropomatiformes > Lateolabracidae > Lateolabrax > Lateolabrax maculatus. The sequence continues at coordinate 10,545,422 of CM062210.1, forward strand.
GTCAGCCATGATTGCCATCTGTTTTTGCAAATGTAAAATAATTAAATGAATTATCTCCGCTGTAGTATTTCAGGACATAAAGCAGCAGCAGGAAGCCAGCAGCTTCAGGACTGGGAGGAAAAAAAAAATCCAATGAGCAACAACATACAGCCTACCTACCAAACAGAGTTCACCTTTCCTTCATTTCGACTTGTAGGGGAAAAAAAACATCACCCGTGACTTATCGAGCAAAAACAAGCCAAGGTGGGACGCAAGGCTGTTTTATTAACCGGATGACATCGAGTTTATTAAACTGGCCGAGAGGCTCCTTCTGCTGCCAGATGAGAGGGAGCTTGGCCCGGGTCCGAGACCCAACTTGGGAGAGCCAGCCCAATTAACACCCGAGAGGGAGGTCCTTGCAAACACACACGTACACTTTCTCAACACACACACACACACACACACACGCGTAAACCCACTGCGCATGTTAACGCACGGCGCGTACAGGGAGGTCTGGAGGGGCAGCAGCAGGCGAATGTACCCTCAGGGACCTGGTAGCTCGCAGCTCTGAGTTAGTTAAGAAGTCATGCACGTGCACACTTACACACACACACACACACACACACACACACACACACACACACACTCACAGTTGTAGGGTGGCCTTAGCTTGCCATATAAATCTCTGCCACTCACCTTCAAATGGAGTGGTGCGGTGGGCCCAGTAAATATGAGGGAGTGTGTGTGTTTGACCACAGATGCAGGTGGAGCTGTGGTGTGGTTGGGCAAACGGTGAGCGTCGTTCCAGGTCCGGCCCTAGCAACGCAACTCACTCTCATAATGACTCTAACACTACAGCCTCATGGTAGTTATGAGCTGTGGTGAGAGTGAAAGTGTGCCTTTGTTGCTGAATTTGCTCAGCGAATGAGCTTTAGTATTAGCTAAAGCTACAGCAGTTGTATAGACAATTATTGATATATATATATTTTTTTTTTTTGCAGGAGGCACGTAGCAGGTAGTTCCTGCTTCACCTCCCAAAGAAAATTGCATGAGAAAAAAAAATGAAAATAAACTGCAATCAGAGGACAAAAAGACTAATACAGCATGTTGATGACTGGCAGACAGAAGGGTTAAATTTCAACATGTTTCTGCTTCATGATATTTAATCATGAATGGATTTACAGGAAGTACTGCTGAACTGGTGTAGAGGAGATGCATGATGAGAGACTCCTCCAATAGCTAACACTATTGAAACAGTATGGGCTTTGTCAAAACAACTACTTCTAGTAAAATAACACATAATTTGAAATGCTGGATTCCAGAAAACCCTAATACAATCAACCCTGTCCTGAACTTGTGGGTGCCTGAATATGTGTATGTGTGCGTGTGTGTGGCTAAACCCCTCTGACCAGTCACAAACCGCTCTGCAAGTCCATTAAGACCCATGCCCAAATCTTTTTTAGACTCAAACGCTCCACCAACATATAGGCATAGTGTTGTCACACTCCAGACTCACATGGGAATGCATCGTCTGTGTGGGACAGGCATAGTTGTGGACGCCTGGCCCCTTCGGAGTTGACACTCCTGGCCGGGATCCCTGGCATCCACCGCTTCCTGATTACCAGCTGTCCCTGCCCCACTCTGCCTGTCAAATCCCAGTAACTGAGAAATAAACAAACAGTAAACAAAGGGCCTAGTTTAGCACCACCGCCCGCCACAGCATGACAACAGGTCTATCACTCTCACCGCCTGCCAAGGCTATCCGAGCCTTGCGCTCTGGAGACGAGGAAGAAGCCTTTCTTCATCTTAAAACCACGGGAGGAGGAGCTGCAATCAGTGACAGCGGGTTTGTCTATCCTCCTGCCTCAAGACATACAGCATCAGCCAAACCAAGAATAAAGAAATACAGACTCAAACAACCTAATAGCGTGTCTTTTTGGTTCTTATATTGAGCAGAAACTCCTTGCAGCTCAGACTTGGTGTCCAATTCTCCCCCTCCCCTCTCTCTCTTATTGTCTCAATCTGTGGACATCTGCTTGCTACAGAGACAAATTCCCCTAACTTGAGACACACTAGCCACCAAGAGGAGAACACAGGCCTATTAATAGGCTTCCTGCTCATAAAAGAGATGTGGCAGATCAGGTTTTTTGGGGGGAGTTTGATATGCATGTAATACAATATTAGTTCAATTGTGATGCACCGTCAGAGGCCCCCTCTATGGAAATCTGCATGAAATCACTGTCTGGGCAAGGTCGTAAATCACCAATGGCGTTGTTTATTATTGCAGTACAGTTTTATGGAGGGCGGGCGCTTTGCAGGGACGTCCCGGAGAGGAATGCCCAACAGAGGACCTGCTAGGTAATGGCCCCTTTATTTCCACGAGGGGGTTGATGGGAGTTCAGTGAAGATCAGGCCTCTCGGGAATTACACGGTTACTGTAAAGCCTGATTAAAGCCCGGGAACACCTATATCTAACAAAAGCAAGCACAGGACATGTTCAGTGAGCAGCCACTGGATCTACAACACATAGGAGGATGATAAATCTCACAGAAAAATCGAAGTTCTGGTAGAGGATTGCAAGTCAGGTAAATGACACAAGCCAAACAGACACAATCTAGCTCTTATTTTTATTCCCTTCTGTTTCGTACGAGCAGCCAGAGCGGCTGGCCGACATGCCACAACACCCACTTTTTCTTTCTCAAAATGTCTGGTCTGGTTGCGTCTGAGTTTTTCTGCCAGGTCCCTGAGCATCGGGAAAACTTATCAAAAAGAACAGACCTCTATTCTGTGCTGCAGAGAGAGAGAGAGAGAGAGAGAGAGAGAGAGAGAGAGAGCAGCACTCTCCTAGAAAGACAGCCAGTCAGGACCTCAGACACTACTTAGTCTTTCAGCTGTTCGGAAGTGGGAAAAGCACATTAGGGGTCATTGTGCTGGTGCATTCCGGTGGTAGCAGCCCGACTTGCTTTGTCCAGCCTGGCAGACGTACATGCCTCAGCCCGGCCATCACTCCCACTCCATCTGAAAACATAATTGATCTGGATATTAAACGGGCCGTGCGGCTCTATATAAAATTCCATGCATGCTTAATTCTCCAGCGTGGTTTTAGAGGCCGGACACTTTCTTCCCTGTCCAGGCTACGGTTACACGCTGGACTGTCTTAGCTGTGACCACCTCATAAAATCAGCCTCATAAATATTTTTCATGTGTTATTTAAACTAACTCAGCTCTCTATGGCTTGGAGTGGTTTGATATATGTTAATTATGCATAGAGGCTCCCACATACTTTCCCTAAAAGGATAGAACTATTACAAATATTGGCTTCAGGAGCCTCAAGAATGTATGACGCATGTTATACATTGTTGAGGTTATAACGCAAATCTAGCATTGTCTCACGGACAACTGTCTGTCATTCAGACGTGGCCTTTTTTTTATAGCAGCTATTGTGCCGATTTGAAGGATGTGATTAGCATGCGGGTATGTAATGTTGTTTGGTCTAAACTTGCACCAGCTCCAGTTTCTATTGGCTTCCTGGTAGGATTAGTGGCTGAGGCTTGTGGCCTCAGTGTCCATCGCTGGACACGGCAGATAATAATAATAATGTTAACTCCAGTCATATTAACAGACAATGGAAAGTGCTAATAAAAAATATGTCCTTAAAAGGTTTAATCAGGCCGTAACAATTTTGTCCAAAGACAAAAAGTATTTAAATGTCAGTTCTAGTTTTAAACAAGAAAAATCAGAGGGCAACCTGTAACAGTTCACAAATCAGTTTTATTAATTTAAACACAATCAAATAATAATGTCAAAAACATCTGTACACATATTTTGCAGACACAACAATCTTTTGCGTTTCACAATGAGGCCCATGTAGTGTAAAGTATTTCCAGTTTGCATTTATGATTGCAACATAATAAAAAAAAGCGTGCTGTATGAATCTATAAAACATTTCCTCTATTTACCTACCATTACCTTGATCTAGCAGCAATATGTAGATACCCCCGGTGTACGGGGGAAGAAGTTGTTTTGAGAAGATGGGGGGAGGGGGGAGGGGCGGGTATGTTAGGGGGAGAGAGGGGTCCAAATTGAAATGTAAAGGCCAACAGTGATCATGTGCAAAGGAGGGAAAAATTAGAAACACAACGAATCGGTTTCTATTTAAGAAATTCACAGTCAATAGCACATGTCCTGTATGTTCACAAACCCCTCGAATATAGTGGCTTTTCTCTCAATGTTAATGATGGTTTCCCCATCCACAGACGTAGAAGCATTATGAAAAGGGCTTCATGTGTTTCAACTATTTCAAAGAGGGACACAGAATGTATTTTCAAAGTCGAAATAAAAACACTACATCATACAAAATTACGCTTGCTGTACAAGAGTTGTTATAGCGCTTGTATAAAAGATAATAAAACCTATTCAAGCCTGCTTTTTTAAAACTCAGATTTACTCAAATTTGTTGTTAAAATTGCTCTCAGGAGGCAGGAGTTTTCTCACTTCCATGCCATATCCGAAACCCTTATCAGAATTAGGTTTGCTTCCAAATATATGGGGTCAGGGCTGCAAGCTGGTGAAATGCTCTAAGGACACAAGTTGTGAGCTACCTTTCTGAATAACTAAAAAAAAAAAAAATACCTTTTTCCCTTTAAAATAAGAATCTAGAAAGGACTTGCAGTAGAGGAGACCTGTTATGCTGTATAAAGATGTGACTGAAGTTTCCTGTTAGGACGAGAAACATCACAGAATCAAATGAAAGGTCATTGACACTTGACATCCATGCTTTTGGTCTTGACAAAAACGATTTATCACAAAATCCCATTATCTACATATTTGTTTACTGAACAAAACTTGAACACATCAACACTTTCAGGCGTCGCACAAGCTTATGTGCGATGGGATGCCTTTTATTTTTTTTACTTCAATGAAAAAGCATTGCCACCTTTCAAGAGCACGTACCTAAATGAATATAGGAAGGAATAGTCCAGTGATTACAAACTTACACACACAAAAAAGATTTCCTCTATACACGATTGTCTCAGCATTGTAAATAAAGTTTTTTGTAATTTTCTTAAATTATTAGAAAACCCCTTTTTTCTTGTTTCTTCCATAAACGTCTTCCTCTCGCTGTGGTGGAAATCAATAGTACTTTGTAAAAGGCACGAGTCTTTTGTCGCCGAGGTACCTTCTCAGTGGCACGGTGCCATTCACAAAGTCTCCGTTCATAAATAAGAAGCACAGGACTCCCAGGCCGACAGTTAACAGAGGAGCAGTCGCTTTGTCTGTCTGTCCCATGACGGAAGAGAGATTAAAAAGTAGGTGGACAGATAAGGAACAGAAGGAGACGGGAGGTGAAGAGCAGAGGGGGGGAAAGAGCTAGAGGGACGGAGAAATGTCACCACCAGTAGTCGTGGGCCTGTGGTTTACTGTAGCTGAGTTCTGTGGCGAGGTGAAGCGAGGCAGGCCAGGCCATCAGTAGCCCTGCTCTCCTCACAGGTGTGAACCCTGACAGAGTCCCGGCACAAACAGAGGGCCGTAAAACACTTTGACAGCTTCTGAAAGCGGCCAATTCACAGTAACCAGGGCAAGCAGCTGCAGCGCCGTAAATTCACCTCTCTCCTTCGCTTCCAGAGAGAAAAAAAAAGAGAAAAAGTTTAGGGTTAAGACGAAGTGTGACCGTATGTCAGCACATTAACCGCGTGCTCAGCCATTTTTTTTCCCCCCATTCTCCTCTTCTTTTCTTCCTGTGAAGTGGAAGACAGACCCCAGGCAGCACAGGGGGGCCTTTTCTGAGCTGTAGGGTCTGCGGCAAGCGTGGGACGGGGCTGGAGGGCGAAGGTGAAGGGTTGCAGGGTGTGCTGAGGCGGAGCTGGGTGTACGATGGTGGTGTAGTGCTACAAGTACTCCAGGTCTAGAGCATGGTGGAGGGCCATGAGGTCTGAATGGCTGGAGATCCTCCAGAAGGGCATGTTGTGCTGTGGGAGGAATAAAAACATCATATTATGTCAAGTTTTATTTAAAACACTGAAAAAATATATATAAATTAGATACAGTTTTAGGGCTCCAACAATTAGTAAATTAACTGACAAGTCAAATTACAGAACAATATGGTAATCGACAACATTTCGTCATTTATCAAAGAAAAATGCCAAAAATTCTCAGGTTCCAGCTTCACAAATGTGTAGATTTGTTGCTTCTATCTTTTTTTCCTAGCATTATAAATTGAATATCTTTGAATTTTGTACTGTTTGTTGGACTAAACAAGCAATTTAACGATATGACCTTGTGACATTGTGATGTGCATTTGTCACTATTTTATGACATTTTAATGGGTCAATAATTAGAGAAAAAATAATGAACAAATTAATCAATATTGAAAATAATCACTATTGCCTATCTTAGCACTTGCAAGAAGTTCTAAGAAGTTTTTGTCTTTTACGCTGCAGCTAATACATTCAGTAAATGCAGTCAGCCTGGTTCATTCACCAGGAAAAGAACTCATATCAATAACACACCCCGACTGCTCCTCTTGCTCCCTTGTGCATATGTCTATGTAGCCAAATAGTACATTTGTAAGTCGAACTAATTTCTGTCCTGCATCAACGTGTAGTTTTATACCACCACACTAATCCAGTAGCTGTCTTCCACCTCAACAGAAATGAACTCCCCATAGTGTCTTTTGAATGAACCTCCTGCCTGCCAGTGTGTGTTTAGGACAGTGCAAATGAGCTGTTGTTCCCAAGCAGAGGACGGGGGGAGAAACCTGAGTCGCAGAGAATGAAAGGAGCTTGTCAGGTAGAGTTCTCAGCTCCTCGGTGTGCAGAGCCCATTACCCTCCCCTTATCAAAGGTATGGCCTCTCCCAGGCATATGTTCCGCTTAGGAGAGCCTGCAGTGACCCTTAAAAAGCTCTTTGCTTTTTGTTTTGTAAATTGTCTTTGCTTTTAAGTTTAAAAGCTGGAGATTTTATCTCAGCCTTCTCTCCCAGGCGATGATAATAACTGAAGGCAGAATTGTCTCAGGGATTGTGGATATTTTTTTTTTTTCAGATGAAGGGAAAGAGGGCCGAGAGAACTTTTAGACATTTGCTTTTGTAGTCCTACACTGTGTCAAGTCTGATATGTGCCTCCTGACGGGTGAAATTGTTGTGTTATTTCACGTCCTCTCTGATGTTGACACAGAAACCTTTTACCGCATGGCGTGTCGTGGGACTCACACCACTCAGACGGGGGAAAAAACGCCTTATCCTTCCATCAATGTCACACTCCAACAACTCAAGACTGAGTAAAAATATTTGCATCTTTTTCCACAATCATCCCTCAAGACTTTATTCCCAGGGTGTGTTCGCTTTTCATAATACAGAGCTATTGCTTTACACACTTATCCAGGGTAAAGGTTGCTACTTCTTCCTAATCACTGCCTAATCACTCTTCATCTGTCCTCACGCTTCTATTCATTGTTTACTGAGAAACAGGTGAAAAAGGAGCTGGAGGCTTTTCAAAGGGAAACTCCATGTCTTCACCCTGACACTGTGGCTCACCGAAACTGTCAGTGAAATATGCTCTTAGGCCGCTGATTAATTTGCTAATGAATATGTTTGCTGTGTGCGGCTTGCATGCGGCATTTGGTTTACATCCAAGCTTGGCAGAAACGCTGAATACACAAATTGTGGAGCAAGAGCCAACAGGTAACATAAAAAGGGGGCAATGTCAGATGTCAAATTCATCTGAACAGATACTGCCATGTTTTCATGAGAGGGTACGGGAGATGTCGGCTTTGAGCCTTTCTTGATCCGTCTTGTGCTAGCAGGCTTGTCACTGCAGTAAAAATTTAAATTTCATCAACAATGATTTAAGCCTCCTTTATGCATGCTTTACTTACGAGGTGCCTTCAAAATGCCTGAAAGGGCTTGCCTAACATTACACATACAGCATTCACGCTGCTCAGGGCACCGAGCAGGAATATATAATTATGCCATCTCCCCCCTCCCCTGCTCTGTAAACCTGAGATGGCGGAGGAAGAGCGCTGATTACACACTACAGACTTTCTCTCTTGTACTTGGATGCCCTATAAGAGGATAAACGAATGAAAGCAAAGTAAGACTGTTGAGGAGAGCTTGAGCGCTGATTTCTTTCTTTGGAAAGGTATGGCAGGTATGTTTTGTGTTCTACGAGCATTCATGATGAACTCCTGACCTCACGGAAAGTAATCACAAGTCCAAACATTATCTTTTCTCCAAGCTCTGTGTATTTCTGATAAATGTTTTCACCAGCTGACTCAATGTGTATACAGTATGTGGTATCTATTATTCCAAGACTTCTTACCTTTTTTGAGCCTTGCTCCTCTTCCACACCATCTCCAACGACAATGTAAACAACTTTCCTCCCGAACCTTTGAATTACTCTCTCAAAGCAGCTCTCCTTCCCTGTGGAGGAGTCGACAGCAGGATGTTAGTGGAGCGTTGCGTGGATGCAAACAGACACACGGGCACATAGACACTTGCAGGGACCCAAACTAAACACCATCAAGTTGATTCAAAGGCACAGAGTGACAAGAGCCCCTTTCAAAACACCACACATACAAAATAGGCCAGAGTGTAAACACTTGGAGCTCAGCAAGGAGATGTGATAAGATCAGCCGTCAGATAAAAAACAATCTGAAAAGCATTAACTCTACCCTTCTCCTCCTTAAACCAGGGACAAATGGATTTAAATCAGCTAAATCACTCTTGCATGCTACAGGGTCTGGTTAGGAGGACCAGAGCGCTTAACGCTCCGAGGAACTCCGAGCTATACTGCTCCAACTCTGCGCTGATGGGCCTGAAAATGGTGCGGGGGGGGGGGGGGGGGGGAAGCTTGATGTTTATTTTGCATTTGAAACAGTGAAGAAGGGGAAGGATTGGAGGAAAAAGGGGGAGATATGGGAAGGGGGAGGAGGGGGGTCCTGTTGCTGCGGAATGACATAAATGTGCAGAAGTGGTTTCATATGCAGAGAATGAACAGGAGAGGCCTGGGGAGGCCCAGCACAGGCCCAGCTCCAAGAAAATAATCCCAGGCTGATTAGGCCTATTCCTTCATAGAAGAACATCAACCCTCTCCGGTGACTGAATCTCCCACCCCATCCACGCCTCTGTCCTGTCACTTAGGTAGCGTGTGTGTCTTAACTTTTTACACTCACCAAGTTAAAATAATAAACATTCATGTCCCAGAGTGATAGATTGATCACAGCAGGGAAAACACAAGAGGATTCAAATCTCACATTTCAGATGCAGTATTTACCTATTTTGGTTGCACTATAAATATTCTCGATAGGAAAGACTATTCCCAAGCCGTAGAGCAGGACCTTCGCCAGGGCAGGGATGAGCTGCGTGGTGGTCACCAGGATATTCACACAGTTTGACCTACAGTAGAAGGAAAGAGGAGGAGAGCAAAGGAATGACATCATTCTTAATCACTCTGAGGGAGTGCAAAAGAAAACACAGAAAATAAAGATACTGCAATGTATCAATTGTCCTTGACAAGTGATACCTTTTTAAAGTCAGATCTCTTAGCACATTTATCTTTCAACTCAGAAGACAAAGCCAATCCAAAAGAAAAATTGGTGCATTGGTGTTTTCTTTAATAGATTGGGAGTATGGAGTGGTATTTACACCACATGTGAGTTTATATATGTGCGGTATGGGACTGGGTACAATTTTCCTCACTGGAGTCCTACCTTGAGTGGATTAATGTTAGTGCTTTCAGTGCCAGTGTTAACCAGGAGTCCGTCAAGGCTTCAATTTCTGCTCGCAATTGCAACCAGGCTTCCCTTTTGGCTGGGCCCAGCAGACCTGAAACGCAGGGTAACATTGTTTGGGTTGGACCAGCCCTCCGAATACCACTGAAATTTTCAAAATGTACCCTGACCGAGTAGTGTGGCATGTGTGCTTTTAGAACACACACGTGAACACGCGCAGGCACTCACACAAACGCCCACATAATGAGGGCACGTACATCTGCAAACTCATTTTTTACAAAAAGAGATCTGAACAGAGCAACGCTGCTTGTCGGGGATTACCTCCAACGTTATTTTTGTAGGTGGTGTAGATTTCTTTTACTCTTCTGTAGCGGAAGGCCAGTTTTCTCATCCAGTCCACGCCTCCCCGCACGCCTGTGGCCAGACATAGATTGGCACTGGTCGCTGCTGCGTGGAAACCGTCAGCGCCAAAGTTATACGTACTGAGACAAAGACGAGAAAAGGATCCGTCAGCACAGATGATGCTAGGAAATGGCGCCGTTTATTTCGCCTATTTGATCAAGAATAAAAGTGTACCAGCGTTGTACCTCAGATCCTGGCCGTTGTCATCGGAGGACACATCGTCGATATGGACCTGGTCGCATTCCTGGAATACACAAAACATACGCTTTGAGTAATGTAGGACACACTTTTAAAGAAATACTGTACCCTTTAGAATTGAGCATTTCTTTTTGAGGAAAGGACACTCCCCACATGTTCCAGGTCATTTTTCACTAGAAACAACATACTTGTTCAGGAATTTGTGCTTTGGCTGGACACGTCAGTCTTAATCCCCTTTGCCTTGACTTTGTCTTTATATCCTTTTGAATCAGTTCTCCACATTTTGCTGCCCTCACCAGCTCCGTCCAAACAAAAACTAACCTCATTATCAGTCGGAATAGACTGCTACCACTAGAGGGGTCTAAAGATATGCACACCCACAGACATAACCAATTAAGTCTTAATCCAGAAACTCTAAACACTCCCCAGGTTTGCGTTTGAACAGCTTTGTCTGCAAGTACTGATATATATACATACAGTAGAAGGATGTATAAAGGCGAACTGAATGTATAAAGAGCCTTGTCACTAATGGTCAGCGCATGTGTATGTGTCTATGTATGAGAGTGTGCATCTCTAAACATATGTGCACACTCCTCTTCCCCTTTGGGGGTACCTGGCTCCTCTTGGAAAGGTGGAGGGATTCTGCAGCTCTGCACTGATTCCACCGGCACACAGTAACACAATCCAGACTTTCTGGTAAATGTAACCTACTAGAAAAATTGAACCTGATGCTAACCGCCAATGAAATTATGACCTCTGATTGCTGCTGCGCCACACACCAACACAGCCCCGGGGCCAGTCGGCCAGGCAGCCGGCAAAAGAGTGCAGGAAAAGGCAGACTGAAAATCTGTTATTAGTTTTCCATTTATAGGAGAGCTCAAGTGCCTCCCCCTTCCCCCTCTCTCTGCCCTCAGTCAGCTTGAAATGTGAGGGAGTCCTGCCTTGGCATTCAGATCAACACATTTCACATGGGGCAGAACAGACAGACACCAGCTAAGCTTATTTTTGCTAAAACTCGGGGTGGCTGGCAATTTAGCCAACAGGAGGTTGAGCAATCGCCTTGTTAAGAGCAAAAGGTTTTGAAATAAATGTGACATCCAACTCTCAATTTGTTTCAGTCAGCCCTAATCTAGAATGAATAATAGAGAGTACATGTGATATCTTCTATGAAGTCGTTTTAAAGAATTTCTCTGGAAATGTTTTAAATTGGTTTGTATAACTGCCAAAAAGGTTAGTCTCACCTGTTTAAAGTTATGTGAGAAATAATAATTTCTCATGGAAATTGAAACTTGAGGAAGAGAATTCCTCAAGTACGAAAAATCCCTCTCGATTTTTTAAGCTTTTTAATTAAGTTTCATCCGGCTGTTAAGACACCAAAAACACAGAAAGGACTTCCTTGTTTTGAGTCAATCTAACTGAGGCCAAATGCTGACGTTATTGCATTCCTCTCTAATGCTAGAGCAGGGTAAGGGTAAGGGCTTTGGACTGTAAACCTTTTTTATTTTACTGGTTCCCCTCTGAACAAATTTTTCATCTCCCTGGATTTGTGGGGAGAGGGAGGGGAGAGCGATGTGCGGAGAAACTCAAACCAGCTGTTCTTTAACAGAATTAAAATCTTGACCCCCAACCCCTGCTCTAATGCAGCCATTCTCTCGCCAAGCCTCTCCCAGCAAGCCCCAAAATCCAAAGAGGAAAAGACTTTGACCCCCTGACCCCTCTCCCCTTCACTCCGGGGCTCCGGCACCCCGATAAGGGGGTGGGAGGGTAGAGAGGAGGAGATGGAGGACAGCAGCGGGTAAAGGCTGGGGGAAATAGTCCAAAGTGACCTCACATGGAGCGAGCTCTTCCAGAAGATGGACTGCCAGTTGGAGATGGGGTGCAGGCAGGGGCTTTTAGCTCTGTTGGCTTAATCGGTTTCCAGACACTCACCAGCAGATCTTTAATAGTTCAAAATAAGCAGCAATTTGTCCAGGCCTGAAGATCTACTGCCAACAAACTCGTGGATAATTTATGTTCACAAGTTATCCCCCAATTTTTTTCAGAACAAAACCAAAGCCAGAATATTGGTGTGCTTAATTCCTTAAGTAGTAGAGGCATGTCTGTTTGTTTAGGAAAACAAAAACAGCACCCTGGGTTAAGCACCTCATAAAGCCTTCTTTCAAAGACCTCCCATTCTGGTGCAAGTGACTGGAATGCTTCTATTATCCAGTAATTACCCTCTGATGATTCAGACACAATTGGCCGACTGCAAAAGCTCCTGCCACCCCTTTCACTTTGGTACAGGACCATTCAGTTCCACTCATTTGGTATATCATTAGGTGTTTTCAGATCAGAGGAACTTTTTCATGGCTCTAAAAACAGTTGGATGACCCTCCTCTTTTTTATTGTGCCTGCACTGCAAGAACTGGGAACGACTGCAGTTCTTAAAACGCCATTATTGAGGGACTTTTTTAGCTCCTACTTCAGAGTAGGTACTCTCCCAGCACAAGAAGAACCTTGAGTGACCTAAGTGTTCGCCGATTGGTCCAAATGTATGTGCATGTTGATTGATTGGTATACCAACTGCAGCCCGGTTTACGTCACTTCAGCGTTCCTATTGGCGCTGCAGAAAAAAGCCCCTTGTAGTTATGTACTTCCTGGGGGAGCTCCCCAGAGGGCAGTTCCTCTCAGGGAGTCCCCAGAACAGTTTGGTCCAAAAACGCCTATTGCCTAATTATATGTTATATGCGTATGCTGTTTCCAGGATGACAATAGTTTTTCATTGTGTTCCTCATGTGTAATGTGTTTCTTTCAGAGTTTGACAGCCAGCATAGATCAAAACAGCTATCTGAGAACAATATTACTCAGTGTGTTAATTATGGTCTTACTTTAGGTGCCAGAGCCAAAACTTCAACATGACCCGAAACACATAAATAGGCCTCAGTAATTAGGCCTAACTGTAGTCATTATAACTGCTGCCTCATTATTTATCATTTTTCATGAACTTTTACAATCCTCAAAGCTAATAAACACGTCAAACCTCAACAAATCTGAAGTGCTAAAAATTAAAATGGCCAAGAAAAATACAGGGGTTTGGGTTTAACATTTTGAATGCCTGTACCCCTTCCAATTCTTTGTTTTTGTACGTTTACATAGTTTTTTAATTCTGTAGATAATAATAATATAAGAATATAAGCTTAATTAACAGCTGAACTGGGTTTGACACTTCCAGATAGAAATTTGCCTGTGTGTGTGCTGTGAATAAAAAAAGGGGGGGGGGTCGGAAGAATGTGTAGACTCCAACAATTACTGTTCCCAGCTGGGGTTGGCATAAACCTCTGCACTGGCTTCCTGGGAGGACTGGGAAAACTAATAGAGGAGGTGGCTGTGGGTAATGTCGTACAGTAACCCTTACACATACTCATTAGGAGCCACTTCTGAAGGCCTCGTAAACACCACAGAGCCATGGATGGAGCAGGTTCAAGTCAGTTAAGCACAGTCGTATAGTCGAAGTGGACAGGATGGAAAGAAACACTATGGGGCTGTGAATTTTACAAACTGACGGACTTGCTTGCATTCCAGCATCGTTGGATGGATGGATTACGAAATGCCAAATAAAAAGAAATGATCTGAAAAATGCATACTTAGCATACAGAATGCAAATAAAAAATAATGTCTCATAAAAAAGATAAATACAAGTCACCTTGTGATTAAGTAGCTCCTTAATATGCATGAAGAATTCATAAGCACTTAAAGTCATGGTCACGGATTAATTGGAAAGCTTAAAAGAAAAAATAACATGCTACTATTATTTTATTTGTATAAAACTAACAATAGAATGACAGGGCTTCAAGATGGTGGCACATTGAGGTGCAGTCTGAGAATTTCTTAGAACCATTTGAACATCTCTTTTCCATCGAATCCCCCATTCACCCCTCACCAAGCAAACAGTGGTCTCTCTAAAACCTACAATCACCACTAACTCACACCAGATGTTCCTACTGTACTCAGGAGTGAAGACCCTCCACCAGAAGCCATCGCAATTACTCCTTACGCAAACACTATGTCTTTCTGTTGAATTCATCAGCAACATTCCTTTCTTATATCTGAGTTCATTCAGCTACCAAACGGTCTTTATCTGCACAGGGAAGACGGAAACACCAGAAAAAATGCACAACAATTGAAGACAGGATGCTTCTGCCTCAGGATGATTCCATCTCTACATCATTCACTCTCTCTTCCTTTCTCTGTCTCTCTGTCTTTCCACTACTCTGGTAAAAACTCTTCACTGTGGAGGAAAATTATCAGAGCCCTCTTTGTTCCCTTGGCATCTGTCATTAAGCAATCAGCGATGACGGCCTGACTCTTCCTGTAGCCCTGGAAAGAGCTCAGAGTGGTGACTGCAGCAGTCAGAGGTAGGGAGAAGAGAGACGAGGCAAGTCAGAAATACTTGTTACCAAAACACAGAAAAGACCATACTATCTAACTAACTCTTAGACCTGTTTTTCCCCTGAAGGTCTAGGTCACCGCCATATAGACACTTTTTGGATAGAAGCTGCCCCATTCGCCCCCTCTCTCATCTTCTCAGGTGAGCTGTTGGGGTGGGGGTGGGTGGTCAAAACCACAGTGTGAGCGATAACAGCCGTCATCACAGCATTCCTTGTGACCCTACAGGCTAATGCCATGTGAAAAAGGCTCATCCATGGTTCGCAGGTTCTCAATACCGCCAGTCCACCGGCAGTGGCTGTCATCCCCCCTGCGGTCTGTGACCCCCAGCAACTTCCTTCTCTGTTCCCACCACAGGCACCCCTGTCTGGGGGGAAAGGAGGAGGGTGCAGGAGGGAGGGGGGCTGTGATTACCTGGGGGTCAAACACAGGATGTGGGTAACAAAGGGAGAGTTCTTCGAACCCACTTCATTCCAATCCACAATCTGTGCTTGAACAGCCATGGAATTCAAACAGTGGCGCCAAACAAAGCACAGGTAGAGAGCCATCCATGCTGGTTTTACAAAAATTCACACGATCAGGAGAAGGGATCCAGAGGGAGCACAAGAACGCTTTTCTCAGAAACAGGCTGAATTTTAACAAAGTGGTCTGTGAAGCGCTGTTGTGGTCACTGGAAAAGTTGGAAAAGAAAGAAACACCCCACAGGTAGGCAGCTAAAAGTATAAATTAGTTATGTGTGATGGATAAGCTGCGTCTCATTATTTCCTATTTTCCAAACCACACCTCAAGGAGAGCGACATTAAATGCAATATCAAATCTCAGTCATTTCAGCATTTTCCCTTCGCAACAAACGTATGCATAGAGAAACAGTTTATACTTGCCAAGTGGACTGATGTTTAAGACAGATCTGTGCAAGTTTCTGTTCTCTCCCTCCAGAGAACATGCTGGGCCTGTGTTGTGTCTCCCTCTTTAATTTAGGACAAGAAATCTATTCTTAAATATCACCATTTGTCACCAGATAGTAATGTTTTCAATGCACCCTCAACCCCTGTTGGTGCATGAATCGGCTGTGTTAGGATAGTGGGTAGAGGGTGGGGGCGAGGTCGAGCGAAGATTGACAGGGTGGCTTTGAAACCTCCACTTTCTCTCTGTAGTCTTTTCAAAACACATCAGTGGCCCCGCCTTTAAACATAACGGAGTTATGTCGAGGAGCATGACAGAACTGCTGCATCAGTGGCTAGAAGAGGAAGTACCCACATCAGTAGCCCCTTTTTACACAGCATGTTCAAGGCAGAAATGAAGCGCTGTTATTCTGCTTCGCCTTCTGTATAAAAGTTACGAACACAGAAGTGTGATGTTTTGATGAAGTGTTAGTGTGCAACCCACCAATGGGAGGAGCAATTGGCAGCTAATTTCAATGATGAACAGCAACCAAAAATGTCTCCAAGTTTTGGAGACAACAAGGTCCGACAGCTCCTTACCCTCCGAGCAAAGAACGAGCTCAAACCGCATTTGTGTGAAATGTAGTCATAATTGGTGCATGAATTCTTGAGTTTTGGCCAAAAATGTGTTATTTCAGGTCACAGTGACCTTGACATTTGACCACCATAATGTAATCGGTCCATCCTTGAGTCCAATTGGACATTTATGCCAAATTTGAAGAAATTTCTTCAAGCAGTTCCTGAGATATCGTGTTCACGAAAATGGCATGGACGGACGTACGGACGACCTGAAAACATAATGCCTCTGCAGGCATAAAAAAAGAGTGCCACAAAGCCACAGTGTGTGGTGGTAAAGTGGTAAACCATCAACTGAATACCTTAATTTCATGATCCAATGAAAAGCACAGTTAGGATAAGGCTCCTCCATACTGGGGAGAAAAATCACAAAAAATACACTATCAAGGAAAACACCAGTACAGGATCTGACTCTCTGCAGTGCGACGTAAAACCAACAGAGTGGCTCCACACTAAGAGGCTCTGGAGGGCCATTTCAGCCACCAGGAAAAGGTAACCATGCGTTTCACAGCATCTCTCATTAACAGGCAGCCCCTGGGTGAGAGTGACAGAGGAGGTTTCAACCCTGCGACTGCAGGCTGGGAGCTATAAAAGGCACTCAGCTCACAGTGTCACAGGGTTGCTCCACAGGTTTGTGTGTGTGAGAGTATGAGAATACTTTCATGAATGTTCGTACAGTATGTATGTGTTTGCATGTATGTCTGTGTGTGTGTGTGTGTGTGTGTGTGTGTGTGTGTGTTAAAACTTTGCAGCACAACATGTTTAGAGTGCATGTGCATATGTGTGTGTGAGAGAGCACTGCACACAGCGTGGAGGCATCAGTGGACTAATTTAAAATGTTCCCACCTTTAGAGACCTCTCCCCCTCTCTCTCCCTGTGAGTGGTTTGCCCCCATGCCCTTTATCCTCCAGACTGGGAGGGTTGTTTTCTCACTCTGGGAAGGGGGAGACGGCAGCCCGCGTACCCCACTGAGAGGGGAACACAGGGGGCTCGGCCGGTGAGAGAGAGGCCCCCGGTTCCCACATACCGCTTGGCGTTAGCGTTTGGGCTGCAGCAGCGCACCTACAGTAAACTCACACCCTGAGTCACAGCAGAGCTGTCAGTCTTCCCGGTGAACTCGGCCTCAGTGGACTTCATTATACACATCACTTCAGACCATCAATTAACTCCACATTCAACCCCACACCACAGCGCTTGCATGAAACGGGCATCAAGTTTTATTATATTATATTTCAAAAATAAGATATATGAACAACAAATCTTTTTAGTAATTTACTGATAAAAAAATATTATTTAGATAAATATTAAAATGTTATTATTCAATTTGACAGTGTAATTCTTAAAATACAAAAAATAAATAAATAAATACCTTTCCATTAGGATGTTGCTGTTGATTAAGAAATTGCAAAATATTGATTTTGGATCAAGTTTTGTTTTAGATATAACATTGATTAAATGTTTATCTCTATAGCTATTCTCTGTAGCTAAACTTCGATAAGGAAAATTAATACAGTGAAGATCACATCAATAGGGATCATATTGCCTTGAATTACTTGCCTCAAAATACTTTCTTCAGTGAGAGCATTTTGGATGATAAAAACAGATTGTGCTGTTCATACAATACTACACCCGTCCTTTAAAGGGCTAAGCAGCAAATGGTTTGTATGGGACGATCGATAGAGAGAGTGTGTGTGTGGGTTGGGAGGGGAAGTGTTTTTTTGGGGGGTGCAGTATTTCTGGGACGCGCCTTCAATCCTATCTAACGAATGAATAGTGAATGAAAAAAAAAAAGAGCACTGATCCAGAAAAAAAGGTTAGAGGAGAAAGAGAGAGAGAGAGACGTAAGGGTGAAACTGATCCCTGTTGACCCCTTCGGCATGCCCTCTTTCTTTTTATGACTTTCCTACGAATCGTCACTCACCAGCTCTATCAACGCAGTCCAGCCTCCATTCACACACACACAAAATACAGAAGACGAGAGCACTTGCTCTGGCTTCGGCAGGCTGAACACAATATTATGCTTAATTGTGATGTGATGGCCTGTAAACAACTCTTTTTACTCTTCAATTTTTTTAAAACTGATTAATTTATCTTAAAAAAAAAAATTTTAATACAAGCAAAATAATCTGGGACTGCACATTTAGGGGAAGTTGTAACATATTTAATGTTCTTGTGCAGAGGCTGGCGGGACAACAGTGTTAAGACTTAGACGGGCCACTCACACACACACGGTTAGGCCACTAACTCTGCACCTGTGTTTCTGCACAGCCTCTGGGGTCTCCCTTTATGGCTTAGACTAAATTAGATGGACGATATGCATTTCTGCACATGCTTAAATACATAACTGCTGCTGGCTGCGGTATTTATAGTTGGACTCTATTTAGCTCTATCTGAGATGGAGGACTGTAAATCAGCAGAGAGGAAACACAACTGGTTAGGCATTGCTGAGAACTGGCACTAAACACTCAGACTGACCCAACTCAGTTTAAGAGGAGAGATCTATACGCCTTCAAGAGAATGTAACTCCTCCTCTCGTATGACTATTAATGACAATCATTGCAGCGTCTGCAGAGAGGTCTTTACATTGGACACTCTAAGAAGCATTCTTACAGCGACCACAGATTGCTATTTTAGTCATAATACTACTCTAGTTTTAGCTGGGAAAAAAATCGAAAGCTTTAAAGTGTCAAAAACAAAATCTAATAATTTCGTTACTGAGATAGAGCAGAAGAAATATAGGCGTTGCATTTTTAAATAATTTTATAAGCAGTCTGAGCTGCCAATTCATCTGTGAACAGTTTCATCACACATGAAAAGAAATCAAAACACAGGACAGATGTTGAGCAAAACCACATTTAAGCGTTGTCACAAACTGCCATTTTTTCAAATGATTGGGGCACATCTATTAAATAAAGTGCAGCTACAATGGATTCTACATGGCCAGGGCATAAGGAAATATTTAACCAGCCAATTGCAGCCAATTAACTTTGATCACGATGACTGCGTTTGGAATCTCAGTCACTCGTCTGTCTGGGAGAGTATGAACATTTTCTTTCTCGGTCTCTCTCTCACGTTTTTTCCTCCTTCTTGGGGTTTGCTTCATGTAACACAGCCGAACATGGTGGTGAGTAATGAGACTTGGCAGTCTGGCCACAGATCTCTTCACACTTAAGTATCAAACAAAACATTTCCTCTACTGTGAGGTCAGCATAAAGCAGGACACTGAGGGAAAGCGCTAGGTCAGTGGGATCAGATTCACTGGGAGAAAGAGACTGATAGGAGGAGGCATGGACAAAAATCGAGCAGATAAAAACCCAATAAAATCATAAAGAATTGGATAGAGCTGTGTTGATGGAAATAACATTGAGATAAAGTGCTTTGTTTATTGCAAAAATGTGATGAGCAGTGATAGTTAGCTGTGTTTGACATTTGGATCTGGAGAGAGGGTAGCGGGTGCAATTAATGTCTGTGCATGTGTATATATGTATGGACAAATGTGGCACACACTTTTCTGTACATACACTCTGACCCTATAGACATTTCTGACCCTCTGGTCTTTCACCCCTCCCCAGAGCGAAGCAGAGACTCAGACACCCCACCACACACACACACACACCTCTCTATCCTTGATCCCACTATTCCTGTGCCTCAGGGGCAGATTTTACACTAGACGTACATGAATCAGGGGGGCAAAGAGGCGTGGGAGGGGAGACGGCGGGGGGATTTCATGCTGTGACGGAGGGGTCTGTGGTGTAGGTGGACAGCGACACCAAGCACACAGCATGACACACAGACAGACAAAGCGGTCACAGAAACACTAGAGCTTGACAAATTGACCTGGCCGCTATGGGAGTGGGAAGGAGGTGGGGGTGGGGGCAGGGCTGGTGACCCAGGAATGACGGACACTGACAGCACATGTAAAATTCATGGCATCCCTTGGGCTCCGAGGTAATACTTCACCACTATGGGACTGATAACTGAGGAACAGGCTCCACGCTTTGAAACAGTTGTTGCTGCTTTTACTAAAATCTCAATGGACTCTTCTTACACTCCTGTTAGAATACATACACTCCTCTGACCACTAAAATCATCACAAGGTGACCACAAGGCATTTGTGCAGAGCTAAAAGAAGCTTGGAGAGGAGAGAAAAACACACAGAAGTAGACGCACCTCCAAGTCGTTAAAGAATAAGTGTGTGTCGGCCAAGTTGAAGATCATTTCTTCCATCCTCAGGCCTAGTGATACAGATGTCGGTGGATCCTGAAAGAAACAACCAAAAAAAACAATTAAATGAAATGAAAATCTTTCTTCTGGTTATTGAGGTAATCTTTTTCCATTTTGAAGGAGTTAATGTGAAACAATAAATAATGCTGTTCCTCTAAGTCACTCAATTAACACAGAAACCCTTTAAATTCCTCAGCGGGCTATTCCCATAAAAGAAGACATTAGGCGGACTTGAAAGTTTCAGCCTCTGTTTACGACCCTCCGAAAGGGACCAGAATAGTCATCAGAAATGCCACAGACTTGAATGAATGCAGTAAAAGCATGTCTCTTCTCAGGAGGGGTGGTCGATTTAGAAGAGTTGGGGTCACAGTCTCATCGTAAATAGCCCATTCTCCACATACTTGTGCTGATGCATCATCTGATTACTCTCTAGGTGATATAACCTCAATTCCCCCTGAAGCAACCACTCTGAGGTGTTTATTAATATTTAAAATAATTCAAATGCAAAAATAAATACTGATAGTTTTCTTAAATCATGGTCTATCATGTCAGTAAGGTGACACGTGCTGTAATGGTGATAGTGTTGCACAGTCTGTAAGATAATACCTGGAGAGGAGTGAACTACGCTGTAAATAGTTAATGAGCCTGTGACAATGTGTGCGATTTTCCCTGTAAAGAGATAATGAATAGGCAAAAAGACTTGTGCATTTACTTTTAAATATATAGAAAGATATGAGCCTTGTGTACTTATTTTTCACATAACAACATTGCTACAACACATTCCC
The DNA here is from genome assembly GCA_031216445.1 of Lateolabrax maculatus. Taxonomy (NCBI): domain Eukaryota; kingdom Metazoa; phylum Chordata; class Actinopteri; order Acropomatiformes; family Lateolabracidae; genus Lateolabrax; species Lateolabrax maculatus. The sequence continues at coordinate 10,566,680 of CM062210.1, forward strand.
AAGTTTACAAAACACATTATAATTAATTAACTAACTGGATATAAGTGCTTTCATTCTTTTTTGTTGGTGCACAAATTGAATTCCTTTTTATCTCAAATCTCTAATCAGAGGAGTTGTCTTCTGCAAGCAAAGGATGAAGAGAGACAATAGCAGGCGCTGGAGGAGGATTTTCTGCAGCTGGGTGAGGCTGCATTAAAGACTGAACCAGAAGCGGGGATTACTGAGTTAAACCACCTGAAGACACACCTGAGCTTTCTACTGATTAGCTGTCACACCCCACAATGCTTATGTTTTCTCTAAAATGACAGAGAACAAACCACACAAGTAGAGCTCAATCCCCACTTCTAGAAGCTTTCTCCTTCCTCTTACCCTCCCAGGTCGAATCAATCTTTCAGTCAGAATTCATCAAAAATAATTAGCCTCCCACATCACCAGGCAACCAGCTCCCTCTCCCCAACCTCTGGCACCGTAGGGTAATTTAGCATTATGGGCTGGTTTGGTGGGAAAAGGCAGTCTTCTCCAGCGCAAGTGAATCCTTTCCAATTAAATCTAAACAATCAGTCAGTGAGGGAGTTAAGAATACAAGCAGGCCAGAAGGCCAAAGTGCTGCTGCTGTCATTGCTCCAGCACCACCTGTCCCGAGATGTCAGTGCCATCCACAGGGGCGCCAAGTCCCCCCCCCCCCCCCCCCCCCCCCACACACACACACCCCCATCTCTCTGAGCCCCTTACCAATAACAACCCCCCATCCCCACCCACTTTAAGCTCTAGCTCTGGCCAGCCCAATAGCAGCACAGCTGGCCTCAGCCATCAGCTTTATGGGGGTGAGCTGCCTTGATGCCAATTAAAAGAGCTGATAAGAACGGCAGTGTGTCTATGTGTGTATGAGAGGGAGAAAAAAAAAAGAGAGAGTCAGAGAGAGTGGGTGGGAGGTCACAGTGAGTGAGAGAAAGTGTGGATGTGTGCTCAATCAGATACACATCTATTTATAGTAAGCTCAGAGCAGCTAGGAGGGAAAACTGTTTTGTAACTTTTTTGTTTATGCCACTAAGATAGGAGGACATGAATGACAGACAGGAGGGAAGAGAAGGGGGTGAGACGGGGTAGTTGTTGTGGTGGACGGGTGGTTGTGGGGGATGTTGGCCTGCTTCACTTTCTTCTCTGAGGTAGTTTATAGATCCGCGCTTCTGATAGGCTTTGAGGTAGCGTGCTCTGTGGTTGCTGTGAGTAAGCATGACTCCCTCTTATAATACTACTTCAGTGTGATAGTGTCAGGGACTGAAATTGGCAGAGGAGAAGAAAAAAAAAGGGAACAAAAGAGAAAAAGAGGGAGTGAGAGGGACTCTAGCGGCTGTCACATCCTATATGAGCTCTGGAGGAACGGGCCCTTATGGAGTCAGGAGTGTTTCCTGTTTCAGAGGAGCACACTGGAGACCCTGTGTGTGCATGTGTGTGTGTATGCCTGTGTGTGTGTGTTCATGTGTGTGTGTGTGTGTGTGTGTGGGGTAGGAGAGTCCCTCATCACTGAACCACAGCTCCCTGAGCCATAGCTCTCTCTTTACCCAGCATGCAGGGCCGAGAATAAAGTAAATAAACAGTGGAGGGTCGTGGGGCAGCCCTCTTTCACCCCAAAAACAAAACACTGCCCCCATCAAACACCCCCTCATACCAGAACAAAGGCACAGGGCATGGGCCGCAGACGCTAAGCTCTCTGACATATGAGGAGCAATATGTCATTTTTGACTTCAAAACCAGACACCTCTATAGTCAAAACAACCGGTGATTAGAAATGCTGCTCTCAGACAAAATAAAATAGATTCTACAGTTATTACTATTCATGTGTGCTATATCTAAATGGGAAAATAAGAGCGGATGATGCACCTTGAAAGCTATAGACAGTAGAACCTATGACCCCAAAAAAACCATGAGAATAGGATTCTGCCTTATTTCCCAAATTGTTTGTTTTGAAAGTTTAAATTTAGAGAAGCAATTTACATGGAACAACAAACAGCAAAGCCTGGAAAAGTAAACTATTCATCTTATGATCATACACAGTGACATGGTACGGAAAATGACCTACCAGTATAATAATAATATATGTTTGTTAAGATTTATATATACGTACGTAATATATTTTAATTTGAATCCTAATGAAGGCAGGTTTAAGGGAATCTTTGTGTTCTAGCTTGAGTTTTGACTGAATTACAATTGGTGGACTCCTGCCAGGGTCTCCAGGGAGATCCCTGTCTGAAAAGGATGGATTGAGAAGCACTTAATTAAACTAACAATGTGGCATTTCTGAAGGAGAAAGGAACACTTAAGATGTGTCAATAGACATCCAGAGTGCAACTGTTGTGAGCCCCTACAGCCGAGCCCCGAGCAGCCATGCATAGCTCCAACAGCTGCAAAGAGCAGTCAAATACTTGCCAAGCCTCATTGGACCTATTAAAAAAAGAAACAATTATCTGTACATTGAGTTCTGCGGTATCTTCTCACTATGGACTCAAGGCACATTGAAATCTATCCTCCAGTCAATGGCCATTTTCCCCCCTCTGAGCCTCTTTTTTCTCCTTTTAATATTTGTGTTTTGCTGATAAAGTGCACCACTACTGCCACAGTCTGATGTCACTCACCCGTCCATATCTGTTGGCATAAGAACCCGTAAGCAAGGAATGGAAAACGATGATTGTTTCATCCAGGTCCCAGATGAAAACTCGCTGGAGAGATGGGGTCGGAGGGGGAAGAAAGAAACAAAGAAAAACAGAGGGAAAAGAGGCAAAATCAATGGTGCACTCTGTAGGGCTGCAAGGTGATCCTCCTGGTCAATAGGCCAGGAGCGTGTATTTGTGCGCCACAGGGACCAGGATCCATTTGCTTGGGTTGGTCACCGCAACACCCCACCACACGCTTTCCATCCCCTGCCCTTTACATTAGAGTAATCAATAGTAACAAACTAATTAACTAGATATGTTAACATACCATGATGTCAGTGCTATAATGGGTGCTATTAACCTTGTTCAAATTCATATCATATTAATGAAGAGCCCTCTGAATTACCAAGAGTTTATTTTGACATATGGTCACTATCAAAGTGTTGTATGGCTCATGGTGCTATAGTACTATTGTGAGTCACAGCTAGTGTCCAGTCTTTGAAGACTAAAATATATATTATTTACTTCAGTGATGACTCAGTTAATCGCATGCCTAATTGTTTATTTACGAGGTATACATGAGAACTTTATATAAGATATGCGTTTAGTGATGTCATATATTCCACAATGCATCAATAATGCATTTATAGTTAAAGATCACATCTTTAAGAATTAATGCCCATCAAGTGTTAAAGCTGGTGTAGCAGCCATATAGTAAGTGGATTAGTGTCCATGTGCCTCAGACAGGGCGAGGCTGTCTGTCGCCAAGGTAGCGGGCTCACCCTACCTCAAGGTCGGAGTCAGGCGGCGGTGATGGGTTGTTGTTCCTTCTTCCCCGGCCACGTGACTTTCCATCCGAGGCCCGGCGCAATCGATCTGAATCTGAATCTTTAATGGGGGTTGATGGACTGTGGATGGTACTGTACTCTGCTGAAAGGAAGGAAAGAAGGAAGAAGGAGAGTCTAAAAAGAGTGTATCGAAGATGAGCTATTATTTGCTTTTAGCAAAGAAGTGCGAGTGACCATTTGTCTTGATGCAGGACCGACAGCTTCCTGGGACATTTTGATTGAGTGATTATGCAGGCTTACAGGTAACAAACATATCATAAATCAGTTGCAGAACACATACTAAAAGCTATTGTGCTCCATACGGATCTAATAAACAAGAGGTAACGGAGTACATGCCAACTACAAATGGCAAAGAGGTCATTTATCTAAATTGGATGACTGTGTATGAAATTACGTTTAGTAAAGCCTGATGTCTTTGGTGTTGATTGATGACAATTTCAAATAAAGTCATAAAATTTTTGACTGACTTACAAAGATACAATCAGTGTTCGACTGCCAGATGATGCATTAATGTCAAATAAAATTATGGGAAGTTCTACATCTGATTTCAGTTTTAACTTAATTTTTTTCTTGCCACACTGTAGCACGCTAGATTTGATGACTGAAACCATTTCCTACTCATATTGTGCATCTGGGTTAGCACAAATAAAGATTTTTGGCGTTCGGCTCATTTCTCTTATCTGGAGCAACTTCCAGTCAGTGAGGAAGAGGGGGTTATGTGGTCCGCTTGTTTATTTAAAAAAAGAAACATGGCTCTTAGCCGGATCAAACTCCTGATATCCAGACTACACAAGGCAACCCTGCTGGCTGTGGTTTGATTCTTACCTGCAGGGTTCTCTGTAAGGGCCTGGCTGGTGATGCCAGTGGGTGGCTCCTGGAGGGTGTAGGTGGTGGTGGTGGAGGGCGTGCTGGGGCTGGTGTTGTTGCTTGTCATGTAGGGTGAAGTGTAGGGTGAGCTGTTGTAATACTGAGCATACTGCCCCTGGCCAAAGGCTGGATAACTGGGGTAGTCCTGTTGAGAAAGACAGAAAGAAAGAAATGGCAAATAGGTAGGTTACATTTGGATGAAGATAAGTAAAGAACTAAGAGGGGAGATTTAGATCATCAAAGGTGAAGGCAAAGAGAAACAAAAGGTAGCAGAGTTGAGGAAGAGAAGCAGGCGGTTTGGCAGAGTAATGTGAGATATGCCCTGTACCAGTGTTGCTACTTTACAGTGCAGATTCCAAAACATAAATGCAAACACATGTCTGTTCTGTCCTACATCTGGACAACGATCTGTCTTGTTTTTTCTACTTCTCCCTTTCCCCATAATACATTTGTGTTGGAGGAGGTACAGTAGATAATCCTGCGTACAAAGCTTTTGACATCCTGAGTGATTTATTTTAGAATGTGTCATGGATGAAATGTAACATATTGAGTATGAATGTTTCATAAAGATTTCCAGGCTGGGGAGAAGTCTGCAATTCATACTTCCATAAACCGATAGCTGCGTACTGATACCAGAAATAAAATGAGCAGAAGGAAGTAAACAGCTACCTGTTGTGTGCTGTTGAAGCCAGTCGAGTTTGTCAGGGAGTTGTTTCCTGGATACAATCCTGACGTTGTTGTGAAAGTACCACCTTTAGGGAAAAATAATAGAACTTTTGAGTTATGTATACACCATATTATATCAAAAAACATAATTAAATCTGCACTACTGCAAGCAGTGCAGTGACAGAAATGTATTGGCACATTGTAGGGAAAAAAAGGTTAGTCTTTTGTGAAACAACTATTTGAGGTGGTGAACAGAGGGAGGCCTGAGGGAGCGCTCGCAACAGCGGCCTTATCTTTCTCCTCTTCCTTCCTTATCAGTGATTGGATCAGGCCTGATGAATGACAGAGGGGGACAGAAAAGGGTGAGGGGTGGACAGAACCTGCTTCCAAAGTCGTCCAAGCCCGCACAATGTGAGGAAGACAAGAGACTGTTGTGTGTGAACTACCGAAGGGTGGCGTGGGGTTAAGGGGGGTGGGAACGGTGGATTCGCTGGGACGGAGCATGAGGGTGCCAGGGGTGTGTGCATGGGCAGTGTAGTGAGACAGAGATGTATGCGAAAGGAGGGTTGAGGTCAGAGTACGTAGCACTGGGGGAGTTTGCTGCTAACATCCATCCCCAATGAATATGTATGTTACTCTATTTACTTGCTCAAAAGGATGGCCCCTCTGGGTAATTAAATCATTCAAAGGGGTTGATAGTATCTAATGGCTTAATAATACAAATGACATGAGTTATAGAGGAGAGAAGCAGCGGTGGCCCCCGGGGCCCCGACTTCTCACTTCAGTGGCCAGCCACCTGTACCGTCATGTCAGGCAAGAGAACAGCAGGAGGAACAGCTAAAAGGGATCACAGACTAGTAGAGACAGCAGAGCATGAGAGAGCTGTGTGTATTAAAAATAAAATGATCCTAATTATTTTGCTCCTTCTTGAGATCAAAAGTATTATGACCATTCAATGATCTTTCAGAATTTTTTTGTTGTTTAAACAAAAAACAAAATATCCAAATTTGACACTTGTATATTGTCCTTAATATTATTAAAATGGTCTCAAAAATGTTCATAATGCCACCGCAACATACACAAAAATAAAACTGATAAAAGGAAATATAGTCAAGCAGGTTGCCTTTCAGTGGAAATGATCTTGCCTGCAGCCACAACCATGTTCATAAAGAGCAGTTAATCAAAGTGCTCAAAGCAAAAGCCTGGTATTGGTAAGCAGATCATAATAATATAATCATAATATAATATATAACCATATATATAAAACAATAGTAAAGCGTAGGGCAGTTGTTGACTTTCTATACATAGTAACAAAGGCTTGAGTTTTAAAGATTTCATTGGAAAGAATCTATATAAAAAAGTCTAAAATTGCACCAAAGTGTAATAAAAGCTCTTCTAACCTTTACAAATATGACCCCAGGGCTTTATTACTCATTTCTGTTCATACAGAGATAATCGCCTCTCTATACATCTACAGGGAACATACAGTAAATCAGCACTACACATTGCATTCTTTAAGAGAAAGTTATCCTTGCACAGCCAAGAAATTTCACATAGTTTCAGTGAAATCGAAGGGGGAGATACATTTACTGTTCCTAAATGGGGGCGTAATTACACCTTTGTTCCCAGAGACAAACAGAGGGAGTTCCTTTCATCCTCTGGTCATTGGCCCCATCAGGAGGGCCCTCCCACACCGTGACAAACGTGAAGCAGCTTTCAGAACGGGGGGAAGGAGCAGAGAAGTAGGGGGGGAGGACCGTATGGAAGAAAGCACGGAAAAGAGAATACGTAGTGAGTGTTTAGCCTTGTCAGTTAGTTAAGCACCCAGCACTGCGGCTAAAAGAGAAATAAATACCTCCCAAGCTCCCAAGACTTCCCGGATCCACTAATTATTTGTGCAGTTTCTCACTCTCTCTTGCTATTTCCAGCAATTACACACACAGCAGATTTTTACCTTCTCCATCCTGGCCTCTACCGGTTTTATTCATCAGATCTGTTCTCTCTCTTTGTTGTTTTGTTTGGTATTTCAAGGCCTGTAGGGGGAATTTTAAAACTTTGCCGTTCTCCGCAGAAAGTTCAACATCAAGTGAAAGTCTGACAGAACAATAAGACAGAGACAAGGAGGAATAATGCTGCAAAGGACAACAAATTAGCCTAATGCACAGTTCAAACAGTCATACAAGCTCTCGCTGGCAGGGTTTGAGGGCTGCTCTGTGGAGAACAAGGAGCCACATAAAAGCCGAGGGGACCCCTGCTAGCCCAGTGAGAATGAGCCCATGCTGTTGGGAGTGGTGGTGCTGGTTATAGTAGGGGGAGAAAGAGGGGGTCTTGTGGTTCCCCAGGGGGCATGTTTTCTCTCCCTCCCCCTGTCCTGCTCCAGTTAGTTCACTCACTCAAGACCAGACATCAGCCCTCCCTCCTCTCCTCCTTCCCTCCTGCCTTCTGGCTCCACAATTGGAAGTCCATTTGCTTTGCTTGATCAGTCCCCTTGCCATGGGCTATGTCTATCATCAGTGCACAATATTTGTAGCAGAAGTTTGTATGCCCCACTTGGGAATAGGCTATCAAGTCCAGATGGGGCTCTGCTTTTAAAAAGGCAACCGAGGCTTCGGCTTCTTCAGCTCGCACTGCCACTGGGACAGAATGCTGGAATCCAATTATTCACCTAATTAGCATCTGCTCAGTCCCACCATCAGCACAATCTCTCCGTCTCTTCACACACCTCTGATGTTTTAGGCTTTCTCTGACAATCCACGAGGTGCACTACATGAACTGCCACAAGGGACTGCAAAACTGTGGCGCACCAAAACAGCGGTCCCTTTTTACGATTTGGTGCCGCGACTTTAGCGCCCACACAAAGCTCCATGGCATTGGACATGAAAGCAAGGACCAAAAACATTAATCTAATCGTCCTCCGCCTTGACAGCTGGCCACAGGCTGGTGGCAGGGACACTGACAGAGAGGGGGAGTATCAGATGTGGAAAAGAGTCTTTGGTCGGGACACCCAGGCCCGAGGCACCTCGCCCAGGCAGATCAATAGGCCAGAAAGAATAATGATGATGGTGTGGCGGAGGGCCAGAGCCACAGTTAGAGAACTCAAGGCCAGAATAGTGGTCAATCTGTCATCTAACATGGCTGTCAATTACTAACGCACTTAACGCTACGTGGGGCATCTGATAGCCAGAGATAGCAGGAGACAGTGAGGGAGAGACAGAAACAGACGGAGGGAACCAGCAAGGCAGAGTAAGAGCATAATACTTAGAAGATGAATGGGCACATAATACTGTCATCGTGAGTTAAACCACTGAGGGCAGGATAGCAGCTTCTGCATTCTGCCGCACATGCTCCGTCTCTTGTTCCCTTTCTGCCTCTCTCTGCCTCTCCTTTTTCAGGCGCTCGGCTGCGCTCTGCAAAACTCCGGCTGTGGCCGACTGTATTTGGTTAAGAGGCGTGGAAAAGAGGCTTCCCCGCGCCACATCTGCTGCTGAGCTGGCGTTATTTATTGTGAGATGCTCTGGAGGCTTTTCAACAACATGCGGAGATGTTTCTACTGTCGCAGATATTACAGGAGAGAACACGAAGACTTTGCTCGCTGTAACTGTCCTCGCCTAGTGCAGGTGGAACAGAGGCTTTTTGAATTAGTACAAACAAAGAGTAATAGACGCACTACATGGCAGAGGGCCTGATCTACATTTAAACAGACTGTATGACTGGACAGAGAGAGCAAAAGAGGGGGAGTGCAGGGCGCACAACTCATCTTTATCGGTTTCAAGGCCATAAATCTCTCTAGTCCCGGCTCTTGAACAAATACAAATATGATCACAGGGAGAGAAAAAACAAAGGCAGGGTAGTGGGGAGTGACATGGCTGGTGCCTCCTAAGTGCCTGCCATTTTTCCATCTGTGTTGATTCTTTTAAGAGGAGAGTAGAGTGATGCAGCCGTCATGGCTGCACATAACGACCGCCGGGATGCAACCATCTTTTGGGGTGAGGGAGAGGGCCGTGTTGTGAATCAGTCTGGCTCTGCGTGCTATTAAATCAGGGACAGAGACCTTTTTTTTCTCTTATCTTTTTTAAAAGAGTACAATAAACCTGTTTCTGGATGGGCTCAGCAGAGGGAACACATGGCAGAAAAACTGAAATAAGACAAAGTAATGAAGACGACAGAGGGGGAAAAAAGTGATAAGTGATATTGGCAAAATAATGTAAAAGAGAGGACAAAGTAGATGAGTACTTGGACAATGAGGTTCAAAGGACAGAAATAGATACACAGAAAGAACAAAACAGAAAAAAAACAACCCAGCAAACAGATTCCCAGTGTATTTTTAGATTGCTGGTGAATCAAATCTGCTTTGCAGTTCTGTAAACCTATCATAATGTTAGCCATTTTAGCTGTTTTGCTGTTATAACTGTAAAATTGTACATGCTTCCATCTTTAAGAGCGATGGCATCTCATGCTGGATTTCGACACTATACAAACACTCAGACTGACTTGGAAAAGATGAAGGATTCACAAAGATGTCCTCACCCTGCATCTGGTAACTGTAGGGGGCCTGTCCTGTCTGCGGCGTGGTGAAGCCGGAGCTGTAGCTTAGGAAGCCCGTCTGTCCTGGGGATTGGGACTGGCCCAGACCCCCCTCTGTCTTTATGCCTGCCCACAATGGACCTAAATCAGTTAGTGACACCAGATCGGTTTGATGCACAGACAACAGTCAACACACAGGTTTAAATTACACTGGACACAGCAAAGGGAAACAGCCTCTGTCTGTAAGCATAACACACTAATCACAATGGATGAGGGCTGATTATGTGATTAAAGATTTTTACGATCATCAGTTGTTTAAATATATCATCTCACATTGGGTTCTGTCTCACTCCAGAGGAGTTGTCTACTTGGCTGTAAAACCAAAAAGCATGTTAGGACCATGATTGTTTGATTTTATGTTATCATTAGTATTATTATTATTATTATCATCTAAGATAGGTCATTTGTGAAAAGATGCACAAGTAATAAAACATTCCGCTTGTGTTTGTGAGTTAAACTGGCCACTGCATACACTGAAGCAGTCACGATGCAGTTTCTATGCAGCGGTAGGTTGCACGACTCCATTCAAATAAACACTGTAAATTCCTCCACATATTGGAGAGTCTTTTTGGGTCAAAACACTCTAAAGACTTTGGACAAATAAAGCCCTCAGTGAGCCATGTACTCTGTGCTTTCTCTTGCAACGCAAGAGGAAACCAGTTTTTGTTTTCAGATTTTTATCACTAATCTTTTAGACTTATCTGAACAGCTTGACAAGCAAATTCTGTTTTATTGCAATGAAGGAGAATATGCAGGCACTGAACAACAACTCAGCATCTCTGCTGCTCTTGCTTTACTGGAGAAATTGTAGGAACGTGGTTTGTTATGAGCATGGCCCTGACCTTCAGGAAGGAAAAATATTTAGTTATAGTTTTGCACGCATACAATGTTAAGAGCATCAACATTATTAACATGCATTTTTTAGCAAGACAAGAGGAATATATGATGAACGTTTGAGAAATCTTACCGTAGGCTGGGATGCCATAGGGCTGTCCAGGCTGGGGGTAGCTAGCATAAGCTGTGGCCTGCTGCATTCCTGTGGTGTACTGCGTCTGCCCATACGCAGCCATATTTTGGGATGAAGGGGTAGGAAGAATATGCGGATATGTTCTGCTATTTGAGAGAAGAAACAAAAGACAAAAGTGAGAAAGGAAGGCAGGAAAAACGGGGACCATGTTGTTACCCATAAATCCATAACACAAACTTTGCAAACTGAAAAATTCCTTCTGATTGTGCGACTTCATTTTTAACACGGAGCCGAGCTGTAGGACAGATAGCATCGCACAGCTCATATACATAGTGAAAGAACAATAAATGGCAAAGGAAATTTTTGCAAGATAATAATTACAACTGATTTAAGTGTGCGCAAGCTGCAGACATCCAGGCAAACAAAAACCAGTCGAAAACCCCCGATGTAGCAGAAGGATCTAATTAAAGATCCAAATGAAGTTGGATGCTGCTTATTTTTTAAAGAAAAATAAAAGAAGCCTTACTTGGAAGGGTAAATCTGTGGAGAGAACTGGTGAGTTTGTCTTGGGCTGAAGCCACTGGTTCCAATAGCTGAGGAGAGTTAAAAAGAAAAGAGGCAAGCACATATTTAAACATTAAGAAATAATGTAAATATTATCTTTTGCCAACAGAACTTCTGGATTCCAAGGAAACAGTAATTACACTGCATTACTCTATTTATTTCGGTAACCTTATTTAAGGTTGAAAACCGGAGAGCAATAATGAAGTAAAATAATCAGGTAAGAACATCAGGTTTTTTCTGCTGACCCGCATATCTCTGAGATACTTCTGGGCTGCTATGACGACCGCTGGTGTAAACACACGCAGGATGGTCTGAATCAGTGTCGGCCTGTAGCTTCAGTTGCCTTGGGCCTTTCAAGCCACAACCACATTGGAACTGACATCACTGATTGCAGGTAATGAGTGCTACTGCATAATCATTCCTTCATTAAGCGTACGACTTTGTGGTTCCACAGTGCTGTTGTGAAAGTTCAGCCACAAATAACTCGCAGAAGTAAACTTGTTTTTAATCTGCATTAATAATTATATAAGACAATTGTGTTAGGTTTTTTAACCTCAAATAAACTTCTTAATAGGAAAATGTAACTTTGTATCAGTGTTGTTGTAAATGTTACCTGCATGCTTTGGTTCCAAAATTTGAAATATCAATTTTGGAAAAGTTAAATAATAAAGAGATTCAGCCTGTAACAACTTGACAGTTGTTGCCATTATTGGTTTTAATTTAATCAATCATTTTTTAAAATAGTAGGCATAATTTAATGCAAACTAATATCTACATTTGGAATAAAAACACAACAAATTAATAAGTTAAAGTTTAATAATGCATCTACATTTGATCAAGTTCAATCAAAAACCAGAACAATTCAGGCAACAGTCACAGCCGTGCTGCATTTCTTGCATTTAACTGCAGCGGAGTGGCACAGTGAGAGAAACATCTGTCTAATTGGTCGTGACATGTAAAATAAGGGATTTGGTTGCGGGGGAGGGCTAACTGTATGTAACTGTATGCTGTAACCCCTCACACACGTTATTAATATTGAACACTTTTCCCACATCAGCAGCACCTGCCACTGGACAAAACCTGCTCTTCTGAGCGGAGCTTTGGGTTTCCCCGTGGAGGATATGGGGTGTAAGATTACTAAATTTCATTAATATTGTCAGAGACAAAAGTCATAGCAGTGATTTATGCGCTTCTAGTGTTAAGTAACAAGTACTTAGTTAAACAGTTAAGGAAATAATGGAAAATTAGCAGCAAGATAATACCATGCGTAGTTAGATGCAGTACTATTAGTGCATGTTTATAGAAAATATAACAGAGTCAGCTTCAAGTTGACATTGATACTGGTGAGGGTGGAAAAAAGAAATAAGCTAAAAAATTATCACATTAGTGATTATTATATGATTATTATTATCAATAGTGATTTTACCATTCCTACAATGCTCATTGTACTCTGGGGTCTTGGTTTTATTTAGCGATGCTCCTGTGTGTGCGTGTTTGCGTGTGTGATGTTCCAGTGCTGAGAGGCGGGTGTGAAAACCCTGGCTCTGACAGGGCGATAGGGTAACAGCCCGTGGAGAGCGAGGGCCACTGGGACGCCATGTCACTCTGCTGGACGGACAGGCTCAGTGCACTACAGGTCATAATTCAGTCCTCACTTGAATAGGAACTAGCAGCGCTAACACACGCACACACACATACACACAAAGACACATGTGCAAGCAAGCACAGCGTATAAATATGCTGACAGAGGTAAGGTAAGAGTCGCTTGTTCTTAAACACTCACTCACACACACACAGACACACGCACACCATATTGGTTTTTGAGCTGCAGGGACACTTCCTGTGGCCCGGCTTATCAGTCACCCATCTCTAGGCTCATCTCTCACTAATCAGTTCTGCAGCTGTGTGTGTGTGTGAGAGAGAGGCAGCCAGACACATGAGTGCTCACATACAACGCACACACACACACACACACACACACACACAACGACAGTCCTCCAACCTCACCTGATCCTGAGAAGCCGTCTAGAGAGGTGTCTGCTACCGAGGTGGCGATTTCGCTGCTGCTCATTGGCTCGGTTTTAACTGCAAACAAAGAAGCCACATTGTCACCACATGCACCAGATCAACTCTGGAAAAAAAAAAAAGAAAAATAAGAAAGATCAGATTAATGTCTAACTACCTCAGGCTTTTCACGTTCATCAAATTATGTTTTGAAAATACGGCAAAAAGTTACTCTGTGTAAAATAAAAACAGAACTGCACAGAGAGGAGGGAGAAGTCAAACAACATTCCAACAGTATTTACAATAATGTCAGAAAATTTATATCCATTATTAATACATTACATATGTATTAGTTCAAATGGTTTATAGATATATTTTGTTTATTTTGTTATAATCTTTTATTCTTTTGGATGAGATTTATCTGATGCTACACGAGAGTTTCTCTTTATCACAGATCCTTATCGTTCAATCTGAAGAAAAACATTTTACATTTAGATGTGTTTGAGCTTTATGTGAAGCTTATGACTTTATTTTAAAAATGCATTTTTACTTAGTTGGCAAGAGTAACATAAAATCAAACTTTGATTTGACAGGACACTTTACTTAACATTTAAAAAATACTTAAGTCTTGCATTATCATTTACATTTAATTATATATTACTGCCTTATCAGTACTAAAATGTAGCACGAATCACAATAAAACAAGAGCTCCGCAGGGATGTACAAGTACAATTGAAATGTCAAGGAAATGTATGGTGTATAAAATCTTTTTAAGAGTGTAGCGAACGCTGTTTGACCTTGACTCCATTATACAGCTCAGCGATAGATCTGCAAAGACAATTTCACAGCTTTCTGACAGCTCAGGAATCTTTGAAATCAATCCATTTCACTTCAGGCGAGCTTTAGGAGTTTTTTTTCTTTTTCTTTTTTTGGCAAAACAAATTGACAATGTGGGCAAGGGAGTCATGCTCAGTGGAATCCCCCATGGTTGAAGAAGCCATTTGCTGTCATGTTTTACATGTTTCCGCTATGATCGTTCAGTGCAGAAACACATGTTGTCGAGGGGCAATCCTTTTGAACACACCGATGAAAAAATAGTGGTAAGGTGCATGCATAAACTAGCACACACTCAGGTCACAGAGCATACAATAACCACTGTATTCAGGAAACAGCATGGAACGTCCAAATGAAAACAAAATGCACAGTATGCAAGTTCACAATCTGACCATTCATTAACAATGGACTCAAATCCAGTAGGTGTCAAACCATGCTTGAAACAGAATACCACAACAATTACAGCAAATACTAAAGAGTTTCTGAATGAAAGGCACAATAGTTGAGGCAACTTTATAATTTTGCAGCTGATAAATACTGTCTTTTTGGGACTTTTAAAACAATACAAATTAAACTCTTTATGAGTGAAGTAGGTTGTTCTTTCTCTCACTTGAGTTAGGGATAACACCAAGTATTGTCCTTTCATTGTGTCACTAAGAGTAGACAAACCTGCAGCGGACTGTGAGTTAGAACCTAACAACCAGTCTGCAGTGGTAAGCATTGTGATGTTATCACCTATGGGAAAGAAAGAATGGCAAAGGGACACATGACAGTCTGTCAGACCAACCTGACGATTACGTGACGGGGGGGATGTTTTTAATAACTCGTGTTGGTTTGTGACATGGGCATGACTGCGTCACTAAACAAAGGCTCAGATTTAAGCACAGGTGAATCACCTGAGTAAATAACTATGTACAGTGGAGACCTCATGCAAAACTCGATCATTTCCATGCCGTGGGTTTTGAATAACTACATGGTTACTTAAATAAACAGCTAATAGTCGCCGGAAAATAACTACTGCTAGGAATAAATTGTTTAAGATAGAAATGCTAGGGCACCAAATAGTCTGTATGGTCCAAAATAATTGATATTGCTAACCAGCAAGTGCAAGTGCATTCTCTCTATTGTTTTACTGGCAGTTTCATACTATATTTAGAAAAAAGTTCACCTTAAAAAAAAATAAAAAATACAATATACATTGCAGTTTCTATCACCATTCTCAGGCCTTTTTTAAAATATAGAATAATATAAAAGACAGACAGGGCAACTAATGAGCAACAGCACTGCACACATACCTTCAGTGCCATTGGGTGTCATGGAATTGTTATTGATGTGGGAGTTGTCGAGGTTGGGACCATTAGGAGATTCACTGCTTCCACTTACTCGGCTGTGAGGACTAGCTAGATCCTGCATTTCCATAGACCTGACGAGACACACATGCACACACCAAATCAAATTACACATATCACTCTGGTTTCAGGGAAGACACGCAGCTCTGATGCACAATGCAGCAGTCCAGATATAGATAAATAAAATAGTTATGATAATAAAAATTAAACGAAAACCAAGAGTATTGTAAATGAGTTGCTGGGTTAAAAAAAATATCTCCATTCAAATTACATTTAAAATCTACAATTCACTGCAATTTTACTAATGACATCTTGCAAGTGATATTTTCAATTTAATTTAAAATAATCCCATTTTTATGTGATGCCAAATGACAAGGACAAAATTAACACATGAAAATGAATGAAATATACAAAGCAAAATGTGACACACACACACACACACACACACACACACACACAAAGAAAATCCACAAAGAAAAACAGAGTGGAATCGCAAGCTATGAAATGAACAGTAAACATTTTGACATGACATTTCTGATTTCTCTCATTACAACAGTCATTGTTTTACACGACGTGAACACAAAGTGTTTACTGTCAATTTACTCTGATGTATCTAAAAGCAAAAATGGCCTTAAGTGTATATTGTTTTGTGTGGTATTGAAGACTGTTAACAGATGTTTGCTGGTTTGAGGCAACGGTTAATGTGCCTGTTAAAAGTGCAGCACTCTGCTTGATTGTAAGAGCCCATGCCTCAGTGATGGGCAGATGAGAAGCTCATGAGGCATGTGTTTGCTCTGGCAAGCTTCTTAATTGTTTCTGTGTTTATACAAAAGACCACGCCACTGAAAACATTATTCTATCTTCTCATTTGTGCGCTCAAAGGATTTGATCGAATATAGACAATGGAGTAGAAAGAAGGCACGAGTGATTTGAAAAGTACGGCCACAGACTCTAGACCCCATTTGTTTCTGCCACCGTTCCCATTGCACTAGTAAGTTAATGAAATTAGGACAAAATGTTTTGTACATTATACTGCCATTTCCAATTATATTCCAGGGTTCTGGGTATCTCTGCTATCGACACACTGGCCTTTTACAGAAGGCCACAAAGATAAATGTTCAAGTAACTCTGAGTAGTCTGAGTGCTATCAGATGGCACGAAGAAACCAGAATTATGAGATAAAAAGATTCAATTATGATATGAATTTACTCTATTTAACATGGTATTATAATGTTATGATATTATGATACTTTGCAGTATAGCTTGCCAAATGTAGTTCTTTCTTGTGGTTAAAGTCCAATTTAATTATTAACTGAAAAAATATATTTTAAGCAAATACATTATGATACAAGTATTTAAAAAAAAATCAGATCAGATGATACAAAAGGCTTAGTCTTCTTCACACATACTCCAATAATGGAAGCTGCATTGTCCTTTTCCCAGAAGTATATTAATTTACTTCCCCCCTAAAAATATCACACACTCCAAGCATACAACAACACAGAGGTACAAATATAAGCACATTAAGGATCGACCAGAATAAACCAAACCCATTTACACAATTCACACTCACTACTACTTAATCCTTTTTTCTCCTCCTTTGCCCAAACTTTTTTTTCTCATTAGCGGATGGGTAAAAAGCATTGTCCAGCTCCGATCAGACAACACAGAAAGGCAGAGAGAAGTTGACAGTTGTTCAGCAGAGTCTCTAAGGCAATCTCTGATGCCACGCAACAGAGCTATACGTCTCTGACGCAACAGGCACCGGCTCAACTGTGCTCTTACCTGGACCTAGATGGCTTTGAGTCCTCCCAAACCACACTCCCTTTCTGTATTCTGCCTCCACCTGCCCCAGCAGAAACAATGTCACTCCTTGTTATTGCAGCTCGATGTCACAGACCAGAGCCATCCATGACACAAAAAGGCTTGTCTGAGAAAACATTATTGTTATTCTGGAGCAGAATGGGAAGAGAGGGCTAGCGGGGGAACAGAGGCGCACATTGTCTCTCTCCGAACCGCAGCCCTACTCCACTGTTGTTTCCTCCTCCAGGTCCTCCCTCCTCCCTGAGCAAGGGGAGCACAGCCAAATGACGGAAAGGTGATTCATCATTGGTCTACGACAGCTGCAAACTGGATTAGCCCTCCCCCAATCAACATGCAAAGCGGCTTAGCCAAGGTAAGCAGGAAGGGGTGGGGTGAGGGGGGGTGCGGGGGGGACGGGGGGTTGTGGGGGTGAAGGTAGGCAGAGGGGTGAGGGGTTGGGGGGGGGGGGAGCAGGGGCTGAGGGGCAGCAGAGGGGTGGGAGAGCCTGCCCGCTTTCCTGCCTGAGGAGGCCTGCTGCTGGAAGGAAGATGGGACTTGTTGAGCAGAGACAAGTCGAGCGTGACACCCCTAGCATCTTCAGCAGATCTTTCATCTGCAATTGACACTATCTGAAATTTATCAGCACTCCCCCTCCCGGCATACTGACAGGTCCTAATGACCGTCAGGGCTGCTTCCCGCGGGCCTGCCCCAGCCTGGGGCCGTGGCACAGCACAGAAACACACAGCTTCCTAACTTCACAGCCTATTCACAATGGACAGAAAGAGAACAATATATACCCTCACACAGCCATTATATAAATCTTCTTCTTTCTCAGTGGCCACTCAAAAACTCATGCTTATGACTTGGTCTTTTTTTTTTTAAAAAAATGTCTTTTTCTTTAGCGCACAGAAACACATAACTCATGCCTGTATGTCTGCATGTGTACACACACACACACACACACACACACACACGTATGCGCAGGGCACTTCAGAGGCCCCCAGATCAGTGGTGCAAATGCACGCACACTCATATACACACACTCACACGCACGCAGGGCACTTTAGAGGCCCCCAGATCAGTGGTGCATCTCAGACAATGAACGAGACGGGAAACAAGAACACGGAGAGCATATGGAGCCACATATGTTTCCTATGACGCTGCGAATGCCTCTATTACTCTCCTTTAGCTGACAGTTACATTTTGCTGTCCACTCCCGCTCTGCTCGTCTCTCTCCAAACATCAAGCAGAGCCATATACTTGCATGGCTATAACACTATATTAGACCTGACTCCAGCCCACCATGGGAATACAGGGTCCAAAAAAGGTCAAAGGTATTCAACTGGTCAGGAAGAAGGAAAAAGACATATAAAGTCTTTTTTCAAAAATCGAGGCATGATTTTTAATGGCTGACTGTTTACATGAGCCGGGGTAACCTGAGCTGCATGGTCTTAAGTTTTTTTTTTTTCTTCTTCTTTTTTTCAACAGGCTTTGCTCTTCACACCAAGGCAAAGCCTTCATGAATACCGTTCCAGCTTTACAATTCACTTATTCTCCCACTGCTTATGGTGCAGCCATCTTAGCAAAAAAAATAATAACATTATATTTCATTCTCACTTTACAGTAGAAGCTACGAACAACAGCAATGCCTCTGCCTGGCTTTTCCCAATACTAAAATATGCAGAGGGGATGTAAAAAAAGAAAATACAAAAAATATCAATGGAAAAGAAAGTCCACAGAGGTAAGAGCCATAAAGACGAAAGAGAAACATATTTTGCCACAGCACATTAACAGTGATCACAGAGTTGGGGGAAGTTGTGGAGAGAGATGTGGTTCAATGTGTGTGTGTGTGTGTGTGTGTGTGTGTGTGTGGTGGCTGGTTTCTCTGTTCAGCAGAGCAGGCCAATAAAGCCATTACCATGCTGGTGTCTCAGCCATTGCCAGCAGGTGAAACCGGCCAGGTGAAGAGAACGAGGGGGAGCGAGGAAGGTGGGACAAGAGAAGGGGGTGGGGGTGGGGGGGGTGCAGGGATTTAAAAGCAAAAGCTAGCCTTTCTTCTGCCCCGCTAAATATTTATTGTTTAAAGAAAAGGGCTGCATTCAGCATCTTTGATGTGCTTCTTAGTTCAACCTGAACTGCCAGGCTCTTTGAAGCTAACAAGAACAAAGCCAGGCGAGGTGAAGCGCTAGAAGTGTCATCAAGAGAGGAAAAAGAAAAAAAAAAAAAAGAAAAGTGCCACAACACGCTTCACTCATGGTTGTTTGCTGGCCCTTTTGTTCCACTTTACTTATTTCAAGACATGCGTTTCCAAAGGTAAACACAGCCACAGCCAAGCTTTTAGCATAGATCATCTCAGCATGCAGGCTGTCTGACCCGGCACAAATCTTTCTTCACCTTTGCTACATATTCCGTTACTATTCAGCCAAGAGTTACCAATTTCATAAGGAAGGTGTTATATCACCTGCAAACTTGTTTACATGTATTTTCGCACATTCAAGTTTACTGTTGCAAATGGAATCAATCAAACCGAAGATGATCAAGATTTATCAGTGAATATGATTTGTTTATTTCCGTTCTCCAGATAGATATTAATTTTATGGGGCATAGTCCATAGTCCTTTGAATTTTACAGTCTATGTAAGCCATGTGTTGTGAGTTACAACTTTTGAAAAACAATGCTTTAATCAAAATCTAACTTTAAAACAACTAATCCCCACTTAAGCTGGTCAGCTGAATCCACATGGTGGCCCAGGAAAAATAAATCCACTCTCAAAGAATGTAGATGCAGACAACAATTGGACACAGATGTGAGTGGAATTAGGCACAGTTTACAAAATGCTACACTTCACTTGTGTCTCCATACGTGGCCGAAAAAATGACGGCTGCCAACAAATGCAACATTAAATAGCTTGGTGTTTTTTCATGTATTTTAGATAAGACAACCACTGCAAATGTGTAATAAAATGAATGGACATTTGAAATTATATGTTGATGTAATTTTGAACAATTACAGCACTTGTATTAACCTTTTTTCTGAAAGACAAAATCCTTTTTTTTAAAAAAATGTATTATTGCAGCACTAAAAAATGTGATAATTATGTTCAACCCAAAACTTTTTTAGTTAAAATAACATGAAATATTGATTTATCTTTTTTATATTCCATGAAATTGTATTTATATAGATGCACTGTACTGGTCTTTACTTGGTACACAAATTAGAATTATGGCGACAAATTATAAAAACATATAGTGTCTCACACACTTAAATTTTGTACTTGTCTGTAATTAAAAGCACAATTATTAACAGATGTGCCTATTTGTTGATGTGCAATTTGTCTCTCTCATTTGGTTCAATCTGACATGGTGCTC
The DNA here is from genome assembly GCA_031216445.1 of Lateolabrax maculatus. Classification (NCBI taxonomy): domain Eukaryota; kingdom Metazoa; phylum Chordata; class Actinopteri; order Acropomatiformes; family Lateolabracidae; genus Lateolabrax; species Lateolabrax maculatus. The sequence goes on from CM062210.1 coordinate 10,587,185, forward strand.
CGGCAATTCGCTCAATAGCTACATTAAATCTGTTAATACTGTGCTCTTCAACCTTCAAAATTATTTCCAGAAGGCCAGTTCGCCTTTGAGGGGCCATCAAACAAGATTTAAGGTGCACATTTTATCACAACCTGCCTACCACCGTGACGGCCGCAGAACTGAGAGAGGCTTTACACACAAAGATGAAAGAAAGTCTAATGACAAATCCTAACGATTATATCACTTTAATGCTCTAAGCTTGTTTTTCTAATTCTCTCAAATCTGAGACAGTAATCTGTTATGTCCATAAAATTATTATCTACGCAGGATACAAAGCAGAGGAAATTCTAAATTATTGCAGAAGGTAATAAAGTTGCAAATTTTAAAATTCGAAGAAGCAAAAAATATGACATGATCTTTTCAAAGGCACGTTGTACTACAGGCACATTTGCAATACAATGCAATCCCTTTTAATACAATTTCTCTTCAGACAATCAACTCAGCGGCTTCCTTATTTTTTTGCAAAGCGTAAACACATTGCCATTTACAAACAAACACAGAAGTGGGTATTAGTGATTGAGGACCTGTAATAGCAATCAGAAATCTTTAAAGCTCATTTCCTGTCCTTTCAGCCACATACTCATGATCCTAACAGTGGCATGTTAACAAAATAACACCCCACAGTATTTAGTAAACAACCCCTGCCCACTAATCACCCAGTATGGGCTACTTAATAGGAGGTCCCCTATTTCCTCCTTCTTTCTCTCGCACTGTCTCTCTCCCCCCCGTCTCTCTTCCTCCCAAATAGCCGGATCAGTGAGGCTGGATCAATTAGCCCTCTGTGTCTTTCACCATTTTCAATCTCCTCTCTGAGAGGGCTCGGCACATCCACACGGAAGGCATCAGGCCTTGGGCAAACAATGCCACCGTCACCGCCGACCACTCCTGCTTGTGCACACTGCTGCTACACATGCATGGAGCTCTGCAGCCAGGCAGAGAGACCCTGATGTCTCCCTGCGCAAAGCAAATACACAGTGTAAACAGCCCCAAATCAGCCTCCTCATTATCTGTTAATTGGATAAATACGGTTATTGTGTGAGTGAATGGCTGCAGCAGGCGGTCACACACACTGTCATGTTTGTCTACACGGAGCGGAGGCCACTCGGCAAGCAGTCTGCCTCACTGGCCTATCCTAACCTCTGTATTTCCTCTCTTTCATCTACTAACACACACCTTTCTAAACACCGAGAAGGGCAGGCATTTGAAAATGACAGGAATTAGAGGATAAAAAAGGAAAGAGGAAAACGCACAATGAGAGAGATGAAATGCCCTTCACACACAATAATTCCCTGACTTGTGATGTAAGCCTGTGATCATACACAGAACATTAAACCAGAACATCCTTCAATTAGAGAGGCTAGTGATTACAGCGGGTGAGTCATCTTTACTACACGCAAAATACTGGCGAGCGGAGACGCAGCGCGGCCGGGTGTCGAGGCCTGTTGTCTTGGTCAGACGCTGAGAGCCTCTCAGGTCTCCTCGCAGCATTCCTGGCCTCAGCAGATGGCATTAGATGTCAACTGCTTTAACTGTGTTGGTTTTGTTTGTTCTGCCAGTCAAAAAAGGGACTCCTGCGGGGACCAGCATGTTTTCCTTGCCTGGTCAAAAATGTAAACTGGGCCAAGTAGACGAGGATCCCATATTTCAAAGAGAAATTTGGATACATTAAGAACTAGGATATTACTCTCTCATGCGAGTAAAGCAGACTTTTTTTTTTTGCAATTTAAAAAGGTATTTTTAATTTTAAAAAATCTGACCATAATTTCTAAGATGGCACCTTTAGGGGACGTTTTTATACAAATGTCTTTTATAATTACAGACAAATTGGTCTGTTATATTTATAAAACTACTGGACATAGTATGTGTATTATAAAAACAGAACGTATAGTTAGATTTTTAGCAATTATTAAATATACTCTTAATTGTTATTTAAATAACACCATGTTACATTAATAAATGGAGTTCTTTATCGGGATGTGAGTTGCATTTACTTTCACATAAATTAAAACTAAACATTAATTCAGAGCAAGCGCATTCTTACCTATCTATCTATCATCGTAAGTGAATAACAGCTGACCTGTGAAGATTAAAGCCTTCCTCTTCGGTTGATACTATTACCATTATTAAATATGTAGCTCTACAGTATTACAATTCTTACAATAATAAAAATATGTAGTAGGTGTTGTTTTAAACCATAACAATTAATGACAAGAATAATGAAGAAATTAAATTGTTACCCCTACCGCTCTCTTGATATAAATGCTTTAATTTAGAATTATATGAGAAATTAAATGCTGATGCAAATTTATCAAACAAAGGAGACAATTCCAAACACACACACTGAAGTACTCAAAAATTAGACAAGGTAAGACAAGACAGTTGGCAGAGTTAGTAACATATCAAATATCATGTAGAAATTAAAGTCATACTCACTACAATTATGGTTGAATCCCTGTGTGTTTATCCCTTCTCTTAAAAAAAAATCTTCTACAGAAAGATCGTTCAGTCCAGCAGAACGGACAGCAAACTTTCTGAAACAGTTCTTCAGGTGTTGGTAGAATCTGTAGCACAATAAATGTAAACTACAAGACTACTTTTTTCTTTTTCATTTTAGGTGTTGGAACCCATGGAGCCCCGCGCGGTATCTCAGGAGACCCAGTCCTAGTGAGAAAGAGAGTTGTCCGATTACTGCTTCAGGCAGTGACTAGTGAGTGTCTGAGGAAGAGGGAAAAAAAGAGAGAGAGTGAGAGAGAGAGAGAGAGCGAGGGAGAAGAGGGAGGGAGGGAGAAAGGCAGTGAACGAGGGAGGGAGAGGGAGGCTGCTGCCGTTTGAAAAAGCAGAAAAGTTGCTCGGTGCTCTCTCACAGGAAGACTTTGGGTCTGGAGGAGGCACAGGGGAGTTGTGCCTCACACCAGCTCCCCATATGTCATTCACTCACAGCTTTAAGCAATAGAGCCCTCTCCAGATTGTATCAGTGCAGACTAAGACAATGAAATGGCAGATCCCTCCACCGGCCTGCCCGTCCACTGGAACACCAGGCTCCGCTCACACACCCTAAGGGCCCACGCTTTTCTTCTTCTCCCCCGTTTCTCTCCTTTTTTCGTTATGTTTTTTTTTTTTTTTCACCGCAAGCCACATCTTTTTTTTGCTCTCTCTTGAGAGTCTTAGGCCGCTGCCGGATTTCTCTTTGTCATAGAGGGACTTCAGAGGGTAAACAAGGGTTTAGGTCATTAGCTTAGGTGATGGGGAGCCGGAGGTTCAGCAGCGGCCGAGCGGCTCGGCTCTGTCCGTCTCCACAGCAGTCTAGTGGAAGTCCTCCGTCAACACATACGCGCCGCGTCTGTGTGCAAGGTAATGACTGCCTTCTGTCTGCTCCAGGTTATTATTTCAACTGTGCGAAGCTACTACACGAGGCAACGCTGCTACTGATGAGCTCAAACTGGTGATTTATTCAAGCTGGTGATGAGGCTTGTAGAGCTTTTTCTTCAATGTCATGCCCCCTCCTCCCCCCAAGAATATCAATTCTGTGTAATGAATGGTTGAGAGGTCAATGGACCATTTGAAATTTGTTTAATTTCCACATAATAAAACAGTGGGGGAAATACCAACTGTAATACTGAAAAATGATTACCAAGAAAGAGGAAGTCATACATTTACTATGGTAAAGAGGTGGTGAGAGAAGAAGAACACCCACGGCTAGAAGAATAGTATACTGTGTTAGTGGTTGGCCCGTGTGTGCACCGCTTGTACATCTCTGTTACCTACTAGTCGGTGGCTGATAAAAAATGCATCTTTTTTTTATTTATTATATGGCACCACATGTTGCTTCAGTCAAAAAATAACTGATAAATCAGCTGCAAAGTTCACGACCCATACTGAAAGCAGGTCAACACCAACCAACCTGTGTAGCAGCAGCCAACGAGGAGCTGAAATAGATCTGAGCTGCAACGCTCCAGATTTGAATACACTGACTGCTGTAATGATGTGGACGTACTGGAAATGCAAGTGCCATCTCCTTCTCCAAACCAACTGCCCACAGGTAACGCCATGGGCTCACGTTTCAGTATCGGAGCGTGAAATATATTGCACATTGAACAGGTTCTTGATAACTCAATTGACTAATAGATGCTTGGGGACTCTCAAGTAACTATTTCTAATAGCGGAGGGGTACACATGCCAAGTGAGTTACTACATTTACTCTGTCGCTCTCTGTTTCAATAAGCAGCTGTATAAAATTAGCTCGAGATGTAATTTTGCAAGTGAGTTATTTTCAAATTGCACAGTATAATTATCCAGAGTTGTTTATGTCTCAACGACTAAACTCAGATTTTCCTTTTACTCTCCTGTATACAGTGCTGTATGGTATGTTTTGAATCAAGGCTCCAATCAACCTAGCAGTTTTACTGGTGATGTTCAGTGATGACTATTTTCTGGTTCCACGGTATTAAATGAAAGGCTGTCAAGTGCATATTATCGCATGTAAAAGGTAGGTTAAACTTTGAATTTTAATCGTCAAGGTGTTGAGTTGTGTTTAAGAATGATGCATTTGTATCAATATACAACAATAAAATAATCTATTCTGTGACTATTTAAACTTATAGTTTATAGTTAGCCTAATAAAACCTTCTACATCTGCCAAATGGAAGCTTAACAAAAGATGCACTGATACTGTTCAACTGACATTAGCGCTAAAACGCCACTTGCCAAAAACTATATCAAGGAAGAAATTTGAGAAGTGAGCTAAGATTAAATGTGAAGCCGTTCTTTATTAAGGATTATCTTGATGGGACTCAATGGTCTTCATGTGGGGTTGCAGGGATGCCTGTCTGCAATTTAGAGTGAAGAGAGATCTGCACTGTCCTCCACTGCCAACAGGTTATCCACTCAGCTTCTCACACACATGAAAATAGACTCACTTCCAAATGGCTGATTCCGTTTTCGAGATAAGGAATGGAGGGTTAATGTACGTCTAACTGGAATCCTAGTACTTGGAAAGTTTTAGACCCTAAGCTATGGTGAGTTTTCCCTCTGTTGTTCCACAAAGGAGAACATCTTGGTAAAGAGAGTTTACTTATCTTGACAAAGAATACATAAACAGTCTGAAAGGTGCAGTAACGGTGTGACAAGGGATCAAATGGTGCAGATGAAACAAAATGCTAACACCCTGGTGACACAGTTGCAATATTTTCATATGCATATGCTGCAAATTCGTTTGGGTAGAACTACTACGGTGTTTATACAATGTCACACATTGGGGGCGGATCAAGTTCCTTTTTTGACATAGGTCTCAGTAGACCATTACACTCCAAACCTTCCCCCAAGAAGGGGAATCTGAACTTGGGATAACTTTGGATAAAATAACAGTTTTTATATATTTATACAGGCATTACTAGGTGAAGTGTTCACCTATTGACTAAGGAGAAAATACTAAAAACCCTTAATTACACAAACCTCCCACCTTCCAGCCTTGCCCCTGACACAAGTGGGACATTAAGTTTGGTGGATGGCAATTTGTCAAAGAGCTCTGTAAGTGCTAGGTACTGGATATTCCTGAGTTATTCAATGTGCATAGTTTCCTGTTGAAAATAACCGAGCTGCACAGAGTGACATATCCTTGGTAAAGCAAAGCAGCACTGATGACCAAAGGAAATTCAAGATCATTTTCAATACTATTCCGTTCCTCTGTTGCCACTGCTTGTGTTTTCATGTGAACTCTATAATACTAACATAAAAGCAACTTGCATAGCAACAATGTCAGCTAAAGCAATCCAAGCAAAAACAAAAAAGCAACCAACATCATTTTGAGGCCCAAAAAACATGTTACCTTGAGTTTAAGATGTCTTTCTGCATGCAGTATTCAAGTATGTACAGCATAACATTAACCCATCTATCTACCAGGCTTTCATTAAACTCTAAAGAAAAACTTTGATGATGACAAGTTGTCACCACAAAAAAGATTTCCACAGTGCAGACAGATAATTTTAAAGTCCCTCAAGGTAAATGAGTAGCAAGTCAAGTGCTTTCAAGTGGTGAATGAAAGTTCCGAGTGAAGCCTGAATTCTTTATAAACAAACATAAGGTTGAAAAAAGTAATAAAAGTAAACACAGCATACCTCAACATGAAAATACATTGGGGCTTTCCTCCACAAAAAGCGAGGAACAAAGGAAATGGTTAACCTCAGTGGACGTCACAAACTTAAATTCACAAAGTGACCCTACTGTTGTAGCCATTTGGTTCCAAGCAAAACAAGGAAAACATGCTTTGAATTAAGTCAGATACCCATTTGTATGTTAAATAAAATATAGCAAGCACACTTTAGCTCAGGCAGTCTCTGAGAAAGAACTTCAAGAATTTACTAAAGTCATTTCTAAATTTTGTATTTGCCGGTTAAAAATCCCACTGCATAATAACTAGTATTTGGTTGAAGAACACTCAGTGGACACATTTATCCATGCATACACCATGAGAGACAAGTTGTACTTTATGACCAGTGAGGCACACCTGGGGAAAGTCTACGAGGACCCCGAAAATCCTCAGACAGACACTTTATTGCTCTCCAATGGCCCCAAAAAAGCCAAACAAGCACACTTTAGAGACCTATTACTCAGAATGAGACATCACTATGGCTGGAAGTATCACCGCGGGCAATACGCTTAGAATATATAGCCTGTTAAAAGATAAAGACAATAATAAGAGTAAATTCAGCTTAATAAGTCACATAAATATGTTTTGTTTAATATATATTGAGATTTATACCTTCCACGGAAACTGATTTTAGTCATCAATGTGAGAAATCCACAAATTTTGCCTATTTGTGGGGGTAGCCATAATTTTATAAATGAAAGATCTCTCCTAATGCGACACTTCCACACAGACCTTTCCTATACGAGGTGCAGGACCACATCACATGCTAAGCTGTCACTGCCACTTATCCATTAAAATCTTTCGAGGCAAAATGTTAGTACATGCAGTTGCAGAATATTACTTTTAACACCTAGTATAAATACTTTGATGACAATTTATGTCAACATCTAAACACTACAGTAACAGCAGTTACTGTGCTGTTCTGGTTTCCAGCTTGGCTTCTGTGATTCTCAGTAGATGAAAAACTGAGCTTGCATGGCTTTGAGACGATTAAAAGTTTTAAAACAGAACAGATCTGAGCTATACTTATTATGATTAACATTATTGTACTATTTTACTTGATTCATACCAGAGATGATTATCAATATAAACAACATTTTTCTGACACACCATATGGACTTTGTACAAATTCAGTTGACATGCCTTTTTGATATAAAAGTATCCACAAGGCAATGACTAATTATCTGTGATCAAATACTCCTCTCACCATCTTTAGATCTGCTTCTAAGGAGGAAAAGTTTTGTGTTTCTCTCCGGTCATTCTTCTGTTACGCTGCTTTTGTCAGGCCTCAGTAGTGTGTAATCTAGTTGAAAGTTGGATGGTCCTCTGACTCCACCAATTTTTAACAAAACAATAAAGCTTTCATACTGCATGGCTCATCTATTCTGCATCACTCACACAGAGGATAAATGCTCTCACATGCTTTTCACTTAAATCTACTGAATTCAGTGTTGGATTAAGCTTCACTTCACTGGTGCAGTTTGAAATGATAATAAAAACGTTTGCAGTCTTGAAAAGAAAGACTAAAAAGACTTAAGTGACACATTTCTGTCTTTCATTTTGAACAATTTTTGATACAGTGCAAACTAGAAGAAAAGTTGGCAAACATAAATAGAAGTTCACTAGATAGAACATTTGCATTATATTTCTCCCTGCTCTTCCTTTTCAAAGCTCGCCTACCGTTTGACAATTTGCAAACAGAGAAAACATTTAGGTTTAAAAATCCGTTGTAATTGATTCCTGAAAATTGAAACAAGCCCTTTTCTGCATTCATACCCTAATTTAATAGCTGCAAAGTTGAAGCTTTCAGTGCAAATACAACTGCTAAGTGTCTGAAAAATACTGTAACTTTGAGCAGATATCAGTGATTATAAATAAGGTAGGTGGTATAAGTGGGCAGTAAGTGGATGGTGTGACTTTCTGCTAGTAAGCTGGTATTCTGGTTTAAATACAGAGCCTCATCAGCTATGCCACTAAATCTAAGTCAGCTGCACCCTAAAATACCAATATGTTTGGTAATAAATTTTCAGCACCCCTCTAATGGCAGCATTTGTCAGGGCTGCCCCAACTGTCTGGGACTGCTCCTGACTTGCGCAACCCGGGCGGCCAGAAATGTGGCACTCCCCGTCTCCTCCACAGATGCCTGCCCAGTTGGGCCTAGGTCAGCAGAGCGCGGGGGGCCGGGCCGCTCATCGGCAGGCTTGCAGTGGGTCTGGCCCATGAGGAAGGAGGGGCTGGTCATCACTGGGAACTTATGTTCACCACACCACCAACTCCCAGTGGGTTAGAGTACAAAATACAGAGGTTAGAGACTTAACTTCTGCCTTACAACCCCACCCCCTCAGGCTGACTCCCTGTTCCTGTACCCCCTCAACTCCCAACCCCCTGAGTCACTCACCAAACCCCCACTAGTCCAGCCACTGTGACATTTGTGAAGCCAGGAGTCCACATAACAAAAACACATTAGGCAAATGTCTGGGGTCAAACGTCTGTTTGAATTGGCCAGATGAAAGCCACTTAGATTGGGTCTGTGCCATTCTGCTTAGCAACTAAATACAGTTACAAAAGAGGCAGTGCTCTGCAAGCCAGTGGTTTGTCTCACTGACAGAATATGCTACCGCATTCAAGTTCTGGTACTGTGTGTGCCAAGGGACGATACAAGAGCTCGGACAAGGCTATTTAAGCCTGGGGTATTACCAATCAGCTATCTATCCTACATAAATAAAACTACAGACCGGAAAATAACTTATATTTAACCTACATCCACATTTGTTCTCTAAGAAGCAAGTGCGAGCAAACGCAGCGGGGGTTACTTGCAGTGATGAATGGGCATTCCCATTGGAAAGTTTTCAGTCATATTTAACTCCTGGGCAGACGTAACAGCTGGGCTTATCTGTCTACCCGCCCACCTCCTGCATGTGTGCACTTAAAAAAGCAGAAGCTCAGATTATCGGGGCACCAAATGTCGCTCATTTTATAGAACAGCAGGAAACATGCTGAGCTGCACAATTTTTTCACAGCCTGGAGGACAGTGTGAACTATTAACGGCCAGCCTCCAATCATGTTGGTGTCGGAGGGACTTGAGGCATGACAAGAAGTTCCAAAATAACCAATGGGATAATCGCAGTTCAGGACTATGCGAGAAGAGTGCTGACGTACATGCTAATACCTTACCCCAAACTACCTCTCGGTGACTTCTGTGCATGTGTCTGGTACTTGTCGCTGCAGTCGTCATGAGTAAGGGAGACAGCCTTTCATTTATTGTTTTCACTAGAGCACTACCGCTATACTATCAATATCCAGTGAACAGGAAGAGCTGTCCAAGTTACTTTACAAATGAAAAAACATAGGCTGCGTCATCCAAGTGGAGAGACCACTAACAGTGGGTTATAAACCAGGAGGAAATAACAAATACAACAGTAATTCATTGAAAGTAAACATGAATTCTCTCCGTCCAATCCAGCCTAAGTGTAATGCTAGTCCACTTACCAGAGACCTCAGACTTTGCAGCTTCCTAATGCAGCTCATTTGGACAAACATATCATTGTGAAAGACATCAATAGAACCGGCTGGACTAAATGATATGCCAACTTTCCGTGTTTGTTTCCTCTTGATGTGTTTGGAACAGCAGTGGCCCCGCTAAAAGGTGACTTCCTCTATGAGGAAATGGAATTTGCAATGCACTCGTTACAGCACACTCTCCCTTTGTTCTTGCGTGAAAATATGTTGTATCCCATCTAGCTAGAACTGCGTACAAGTGATGTCTCATATTTTAGTTTTCTATAGCAGCAACCCCATGCTGGGGTACAGTATTGCTCTGTTTCAGTGTAAGACCTTATACAGTACATAGATAACACAATGGTTTTATAGTAACAGGCTAATGCATGGCGCTCTTGAACAATTTAACTCAAATGTGCCTTTTTGCTCAAGTAAAAAAAAAAAACAACAAAATCTAAGTATGTGAGAGACAAAAACCTCACAACCTCAGAAAGTCAGTTCATGTCCATTAGAGAATACAGCCTAAATGCAAGAACAAATTAGTCCACTGCTAGAAGTTTTTCATGTAAACTTTACATCTTCTTCTACTGTACATTTGTATTTGTCGCAAAGCAGCATTACTGGAATTCAAAAGTGAGCATGAGGAACACTGTACAGTAAAAAGTGCATTTCAAGGGTGAAGTAACAAACAGACTATGCTAGGTGAATAACCACAACAATAGTGTTAAGAGTGAGCATGACGGTGAAAATGTATTGACAGGTCAGATTTACGTGCATTAGAAAGCTTTAAAGGCGGGAATGATTGATTGTTATTTAAGTTAATGTATCTAGTCCATAAACTAAATGGATTCCTATTGATATCTCACCTCTCTTAAAAGTCTCTCTTAAAATCTCTTTCCATACATTGTGTAGCCTCTTTAAGTCTAGTCAGTGGACTTCCAGGTTTTCTTACTGTGTCTACATTTGGTTATCAAGAAGCAATAATGCTTTAAATGTATATATTTAATGAACAATATTGAAATATTGCAGCAACATGTATATAAAGGCAACTATGGAACAGAGAAAATGGAGGTAATGAGTTTACTTTAAGACAGTGACTAGAACTAAAAGTTAGAGACAGATTTTGAAATTGGAGTTAAGTTTGCTGCAGCTGCCAAATGCCTGAAGGCAGATCTCTTCATGGACTCTGTACTTGACACCTTTGATAATTAATACACCTTTTCAACCCTGTGAATCAGAGATAAATTATCACTTTAATACCGAAGGTTCCCTGATTAACCTTTTGCTGAAGACGCACACTGTGAACAGAGACGTGATGAACTGCTAAGGACCTCTGATGATGAACATATGAATCATCAATACCAGCAGCTCTGCACATCTTTGCTAAAAACACAAACGAAACCACAACAAAGGGATTCCGGTCATCCGGGGCATTGCTTCTGACTCCAAAATAAACATTACGTTTTGCAACAAGGATCCGCTTCTGCATTGAGGGGGGAAAAAGTAGACAGTGGGAAAACAGGGCAAAAGAGTGTGAAGCCTTCTTCCTCTTGACTTTGTGACTCAGTTGCTGAAGCCCCAGGTGTTTTTTGTTCTCAAAACATCCAGTCAACTTTCTAGTTGACTTTTAGTTTATCAAAAGCACAAGAGAATTTCTCTCTTCCAAATGAATGAATAAGATTGTTGGTAACGCTTTCTGTGCCTACTAGTACCAGCTAGATAGACCTATAAATAGCTCAGCAGCCTGCCATGGAAACAAACAACCGCCTAGCCTCGGATCAGTTACAGGAGTAGCAACTTTTATAGGTCACAAAAACTTCCAGTTGCCTAGGAAACAATGTGGAAGAATAGTGCACTTTTGGACGCAGAACAGGTAATACTGGTCAGGGCAATTAGAGGACCCATTTTGTTGAATGGGAGTTATCAGAGAGCTGGCTTGGGGTAATTGAGGGGTTTGCTCATTCATTGGCCACGGACTGTTCTGCTCACGCTGCACCTGGGCCAAGGCACCTTGAACAACTCACAATGGAAAGAAATGCCTGTTTGTTTCCCACCAGGGGAAGTATCTGGTGGAAATCTGTCAAAGGACAGGACTGGTGGTTTAACAAATAGCCACTATCTGAATATTGATTTCCATTCTGACTTGGGTAATATTGTTCATTCTGTAGCCAAGCTAAGTGTATTCTGTATCTGCTTTAGATTATTTCTGCACATCAGAAGCTTTAATATTTAGTTTTTTTTTGGCAAGTAAAGTGCTCCCGACTGTCTTTATATTGTTTCTCTCCAGGTTTGGAAGTCCTTTCTGTCCCCATTGCATTTGTTGTGGATACCTGACTACAACTCTACCACATCTGGTTTAAACTCTTCCTGTACCTGTTACTTGAATCCCATATAGGCCCACCTACATTCACAGCTATGACTCTCAGAGCAGCCTGGCCCATCAATTGCATGATGACTATGCAATTTGCAAAATTACAAGCTAGCTGAAACCCTGCCCTAAAGAAGCCCCAGACTCTGCCTGAATTATTAATCAACTATTGATGAAGGCCTGATAAATGCACTCGGCTCACCATCCCAATGACATTCTTGTCTCCTGCCCTGGGCCACTTCTGCCTGTATGTTTCTGTCAGTTGATACAAAAGTTACGAAGACGTGAAATGCGCTTATTTAAATCACAAAAGGTAATTGTTTTCAACAATGGATCAGCTTACAGAACTCAGCCATACTGCTATCTCTCTTGCCCGGGAACTCAAATAAGCACACTTCCATGCCAGCTAATTACAGTTTCACACTGTGTGACAGTCGACAATCTTCTTCCCCTATTCTGTTGGCCAGCCACCAAAGTCTTCTAATGTGCTCACACAAGGGGAATCAACATGCCAACCTGATGGAGGTATGCAAAAATCAGCAGAGAATTACAGGCGTAGTTTTGATTACTTCTCTGCCTTTAGGTATTAATATAAAATCCATCAAGCTTTAAGAAAATGAAGAAACATCATTGTATATTTGAGAAATATGAAAACTGTGACAGTCTTCTAAGAATACTTAACATGCACACCACACACCAGGGAAGGCATAATTCCACACATGTATTGTGGTGATGTTAATCTAGCAATATAATGCACATTATCAAGTGACAGTCAGCACTTCAGCAGCAACTTCTGACTGACCTCTGGGCCTGGCCGTCCATATCTCCACCACCATCACCTCTAGCAGCTGCAGAGCACTTAATAAATTGCACCTTTAACAAAAGGAAAAGGTGATGGCTTGAAAAATGTTTAGCCCTTTCATGCATTATTAATGCCACCTCTCCCTCAAATCGGCCGCTGATAAATAATTAAAATTAATCTCATTATGGGAGTTTTCATTATAGGATAATTTAATTAAATGAAAGGCCAAGGACCTCTGAGGGCCTGGAGCCACTAGGGCCCCATGCCCTACTCCTCTAATGGGTCGAGGACAGGAGAGTGCATTGGTAATGCACAGGAGCCCATACATTATTTAATGGATCCCACTAAGTAAAGACAGATCAATGATAACTTGTCATCTCATCAATGTGTTGAAAGCATTCCATAGCCCACAGCAGGACAAATCCCAAAACTGGAATAGAAAAATATCTGCACGCACACGGAAAACCCACACAAGCACATACACATTTACTGTACGCTGAGCAATGTCACTGACTGTCATTTGAGGATGCAGCTATGAATATTCTTTGTTTGTGCATATTGAAATGCAATACCAAGTAGAGGATGCCTGTGCATTTTACTGATGGGAAAGCAGCGGAGGGCTGGAGGTTGGAGGATGAAGGGAAAAGAGTAAGACTTGACATCTGTTGCCTACATTACAGTTCAGGTCAAACGTGCATCAGTGCAAATGGTGAAGGGTACAAGGTGTACATCTGATACCAAACAATAAATGATATCAGAGTCAAATGGGAGCCATTAAAGATCTTCTTGGTGAATGAGAGGAGGGGCTGAAGAGGAAGAGGGTATCTCGGTTTGTCTTGTCTCCAGGAGCACTTAAGCACTCTAATTATCACACAGCAGTGAAGATGCACACATCTAGCTCACATCGAGACGTCTTAAGATGCTTTTCCGCCACACATGGATCGAGTTTTTCGGCTATTCACACAAGCACCAAAATAAATAGTGGCTTAAAGTTTTGAATACCATCATATTCAAAATGTACGTAGCCATGATAGATACACTCCATTAAGTGTATTTACTGGATTTAGAAATGTAACAATGCTGCATTATGTTTAGCCCCTCCTTGCCTTCTTATTGTTGAAACCGTAAAAGTATGCGTTTATCTTGCACTTATTTGCTGATGCAACTGCGTCATCTTTACAAAGAAACTGAAATCTCTTTTGTTCAAATAACACTGTTTTTTTTCTATTTAATTTCTCTTTGAATTAAAGATGTTTTGTCATAGCCCAGTGAGGGTAAAATTCAGTTTTCAAAAGAAGGGCCTAATTATGTTCCACACACTATGTTATTACTCAGACTTTATTGTCATTGCCAGACTTCGACAAATTAAATGAATCAAAAATTATTATGCTTTAAAAACATTGTGGGAAGTGTGTGATAATGAAGACCATATGTGACAGAAAATCTCCCATATCTCACATTATGTATATGCACGTCAGGCCTGCATTTCAAAGAGGAAATCTTTAACATAAACATTAGCATTTTGTGAAAACAACTGAGTAATTAGTTTAGGGCATAATAAGCTGGGGTAGGCACACAATGAAAGAAAGCATTCTGGCTTTAAAATGAATAAAAATTGATTGTGTCCCAATAAAAAACGAATTGGCGGAGTGTTAACTGGATTCCACATAAACGTCTGTAGCAGTCCCTGGCCGCTTTATTGTGTGCTAATGCAATAGAGAACACTTAGCAATAAATGCTCCTCTCTGATGAGCTCAGAGAGGCTTTCCAAGATGGCCTGATGAAATTGTAAAAATTAGATTTGAGCTAGCTGCTAATGACTCCTAAAACAAAGGAAAATCTCCAAATAGAATTAGCCTGCCCTCCTCTTCTCTAAATACATCATATGTAAATTACTGTCATTTGGAGAAATATGCTTGCCTGGAAGGTAAAGCCTTCATTAGAGATCTCAATAGGTTTGGGACTCGAACAAGAAGTCCTCCAGGACATTTAAAAAGTTTGAATACAGAGAGGAGGTAAAGGTATTGTTCACTCATGGCAGCAGATCAGAGATGTGACTAAGAAATCTATTTTTCATTATTTTAGTCAACTAGATGGATTTAGTTCCGAAGCTGACGGGATAGATAACTGTTGCGAGAAATAAATACTGTATGTGTGAAATGTCATTGTTTTAATCCATATTTGTTTTGAATTGAAATCCAATCGTGTTCAATATGCATCAGCCAAGTTAATGTACAATTTCTCTAAAAATAGCGTGATCACCGACAATATCTTTTGCAAACCAGGTCATAAATGCAACGCCACAGACTAATAGACACTTTACTGTCTCAGTTATTCAATACAGTTAATTAAATTAATTTAAGTCTGATACATTATGGCAGTCGCTTTTACCATTAAGTGCATACAGATTTTATTTTAAGTTTTTAACAGGTCATGTTAAGTAAACTGATTTTGAATTCTGTATTATATAAGCTAACTAATTTGCATTTAGATAGGTTGTCTTAACATCAGTCTTCACATTTAAAAAAAAAATGTATAATGGTCTTCATCTAGTTGATAGCTACTTGTTTAGCTGGGTGAGTTGCTTTTACAGCTGATGACGTGTCATAAGTTCAGCACTGGTTGACAACCAAATTAGTTGTCTGATTCGCAGCAAATAGGCTGTTTAGGTAGAATTCAAACATTTCAACACTAATATATTGCTTTTTAATCAGCTATATATTGGCATTGCACAATACAATTCAGTAGACCAAACAAATAATTTACTTTCTCAGTATAACTCTGTAATTCAGATTACTCCAAGATCAACAATACAACTTTGTCAACTACAGGTTTAGAGTTTACACAATTCCTGCCACCAATTATTTGCCCCTCTAGAGAAGCCTCCACTTAACCACTCAATGGCCATTCATACTACCCTCTATTGTTTACATAGGTCAAGAAAAACAGACATGTATGACAACTTTGCAGGAATTACACACCAATTAAACAGGATAAGTCGTGTTTGCAGGAGCTGCTCAACTGTTTCCTAATACAAACAGAGGGCCTGCCAGTTGCCTAGCTTCAGGACACAGCCCTTGTGTGTTCCTACCAGGTAGGTAATTCACTTATCTGGGCATTGTTCTCTGTTCATCTCTGTTGAATCACACGGCTTTGCCCTGAGATTTGCCAAGCTTTAGGTAAAACCTCCACTAAATATAAGCACAGACCTCACAGGGTTTCCCAAAATAAAACCATGCAGAATGTTTAGTGACCCTAAATGTCAATAAGAGTAGAAATACCTTTGAAAAGGCATTGCCCACACCATGCATCACTACGTGACTGCATGTAAGCACATGGACTAACAACATTGGTTTGTATTAATCCAACTGTGAGTAAGCAGAACATCTGCAGATACATTATGCACCCAGAATGCTTGTTGGACACGTCTGTATGGCTGCAAATGAGACTGCATGGTAGTGAAGTTTGAGTGTTTTCTGAGGGTCTGACAGGAGGATCACATATGGAGCAACAGCCAGACTGCAGCTGTGGGGTATTTCCACTGTCCATAAGTACCTACCTATTAATGGGCTTAAAGAAACTCATAATAACTCAAATCTGTCAAACACTTACTGCACATTTATTAACTCTTACATGCAACGACTTCTTAACAAACCAAATAAACGCAGATATTATACATTATATTTCCTGTTTCCTTGCATCCATATACAGTATAAGGAGTAGTTAACAACTGAGCTGTGGATGAAGGGTAAGAGACAGAAAACAAGGCAAGACTAAATACTTAATTTAAAATATATTCCCAAACTAACATCCTTGTTTCACACTTTCTGGATTAAAAACAAAAATATACAGAGAATAAATTATTTTTATGCCAAAAATAAAGTCCTTTATGATATGTACAGTAGGTGTCACATTTGTTGTATCTAAATAGTTAGCCGGCCCTGATGTTCTTGAAGGAGTCAAGCAGCGGATTACAGTAATTGAAAGTCCATACTGCGACAGAAATAACTGTTCTCACACAGGGGCTAGACCCACTGGTGCCTTTTGCTGTCTGTTGGCGAGAACTAAATATATTTTCTGCATTCTGAATGGCATTCCACCCTAACACATACGTGCCAGTAGTTAACAGTGTATGAGAATAAATAGCTTTCTCAGCCAAGCCTTGAGACATGTCAAAGATGGGTGCATATGTATGTGATTTGTTTGTTTGTAGAAATATATACAAGTATATATATAAGTATATAAGCAGGTGTAAAGAAATATTCATGTCAGTATCTTCATTTTCTTTCTTTCTCTTTTTTTTTAATCAGTTTACATTAATAACAAGTCAGATAATCAGATAAACTCGCACTTATACACATTGACAGAGTAATAACCCTTCTGGCAGAGCAACGGGGGCCTAATTTCTAAGGATCTTAACAGTGAGCCAGAATTATGTCACTCTGACCACCTGTTCCTCTGAAAAACGTCACTGGCCTTAAGTAGTTCCGGCACGCATCCAAAATGTGAACTTCTGAACCGGAGTGCTTACTTTCTCATTTGTGTAGAAGCAGGAGGCGGCAGTGTGTAGCAACAGCCACTCTAATTTCGTGGTGGTAGAGGAAGGGTTTACATAAGGGATGTGCTGTTCTGTGCCTGTCACTCAACCTGCCTCTGATTGGCAAACGCAAGACTGAGGCTGATGCTGTTTCATGTCACCTCAAGGCTAATGAGAGATTAAACATCAGTAGCAGGAACGCTTAATATTCTTCCAGTAGTCCAGCAAGGAGTTCACACTTACATCTGGGAAATAACCTAGGGAACATTTCCTTATTGGGTGAATGGAAATAGTGCTCATAATTAGAAGTTTACTCAAGCATTTTCTGTCTTGCACCTGTACAAAAAAAAAAAAAAAAAAAAAATGGGAATGACATATGTGATAATTGTTCTAACAAATGTTCACTTACATGATCTATCAAAATAGAAAATGCAGTCATCTCAGTTAAGACAAGCTTCATATATTAATAATTGCTCATGTATTGGTTTTGAGAGAAGGTCACAAAAATAATAGCTGAGCTCAACAAAACTAATCTTTTCTCTGTCAAGGGAAAACACAAAGTGTTCTGCTGCTTATACTGTCTGTCTTCAAGACCAAATTGCATTGCAGGTGTAGCATAAATAACAGTATATTTCTTTTGGATAGGAGCTCTGAAATAGCTGTGCAAGCATTGGTGGACCACACACAGCTGTTAGTGGTGTGGTGCCACTTACATCATTGGAGTTTATGCCAATTAGCTTTTCTCCCTATTTGCAGGGTGTTTGTCATGAATGAGCGACACACATAAAAATAGATGGACCTGCCTCAACAGCAGGGAAGCAATGTGCTCACTCTGACTGGAAATAAAAGAGTAGACATAACAATAAATGTTTAAAAAATATGAATAATAATAACAGACTATCAATTATTAAATGTCACGCACTTTCCAATATAAAACTACTAAATTTTGCATTTCTGTGTCTTCTTAAGAGGTTGAGTCAAACACCTATCAGGAGCTCCACAGGAAGAAACTGCACTGACTACACAGAACATGTTCCTGTTAAATGAAACAGGCTTGCTGAGGAAACCAGCCCAGCAGTGGTCTGTCACGGGGAGCAGGGCAACCACCATACTGTGGTGGCCTTGATGAAATCAGCTCACACTAAGGCCTACGTGCTGACAGTGGGGATCAAGGTGGTCAGAGTTATTCCAGGGGTCCTGCCACTCAGCCCACTGGCTGACCTGTACAACGGGCTGATAAGCCACAGACACAGAGCACCAGTCTCCACACTGTAAACTACAACAAAACCTGAAGTAATGTTTCAATCTGTGGGCGACACGGCAGAGACAGAGACCGAGACAGGGCAGACAGGCAGGCAGAAGAGGGCACTGTTTTTCTTCACTGTTATAACACAGTGCAGTGCAATGATTCAAGTACTATTTAATAAACGTTTTTGAAATACACTTAGAGAGTACCAAAAGAGGATGTTGCTTTATGTAAATATCCTTAAAAAAAAAGGATAATTTAGCATGTGGACTTTTATTACAGTGTGGGTCATTATCCTTTAATTATCAGGAAAATTGTCAACATTCATTTAAGGACAAGAGATAAATCTCTCTAAAATGTTAAATACTAAATTAGGTCCATTCAAGGATTATAATACACCTACTGTATGAATGCATGAATTTCGGTGCATGAAGGCCGGTGCTGTCTGTCCTGCTATAGTAAAGAGAAGTAGCCACATATCCCGCTCCATTTGCTCCATGTGTTAAGGTGTCTATCATGTGTGAAACAAGCTATTTTTCTTAGGCCGTGCCTTTTTGACTCTGATGACATAATGCTGCAGAGAGTGGGTGCTGCTGGGGAAACTTTCCCCACTCTTACTTTTATACACCTATTTAAGAACAGCAGCCTTTCACACCAAGTTCAGCAGGAAGAAGTAATAAAATGAAATGGGCAAGACCTACAGTATTTCATAATTAATAGGTAGCAGTGAGAGGAGAATGGTCCACGCTGACGTAAAAAGATCAACAACGTATAAAAGTGATCATTCATTCTCCAGAAAATTACGGATGAAAAACCCAGTGCCATATGTTATTCCTTTCACAAGAACAAAATCATAACAAATTTGAAATATGCGTCAGGTTTTTTTTATAATCTTTGATTGCTTTGCTTTATTTGGAAGTGCTACAGAGCTGCTACTCTGCCTGCTTATACGATCTAATTTGTTACTGAGGTGGTCCCAAGCTCATACCAGGTCACCACCTGCAAGCAGTACTGTAAATTACTTGGTGGGCCTAATTGCCCATGTCCGCTGTATTACTATAAACCACTAGTGCTGTGCTAACTCTATTGTCAGGTACTTAATCAAGGCCACCAGATTTATTTCCTTGCACTAACTCTGGGGACAACCACAAGCAGAGGCCTGAGTAATTGGATCTTTTTTTGCATCTAAAATTAACCACCTATTCTTAGTGAGAGCTGGGGTTTGGAAATGATAACAATAATGATATCAACCAATACCATATGAGGCCTTGCCTTTCATACTGGGAGTTGCATAATGCATAATAGACCCAGATGTTGCTCGGATTGACCTTACCTGGGGAGGTATGGTGCCATTATGCCAATCAAACACTGTAACACTTGATCAGTCACAGGCCTAAAGCAGACTGGAGAAACTCAATTATTCAGTCTCTTACCTCACACACACACACACACACACACACACACACACACACAGCAGTAGCAACAGCCTTTATGGTTATCCCAATCCCTCCTGCACGGACCTAACGCAGGAAATGACAATGGGGACAAATTAATAACTACAGTAAGACTTGTGTTTTGTGAGTGAACCTTTCACATGCTTCCAACCAAAATTACTGTTTTTACTGCAATTTTCACAGCAATTTTCACATTTTCAGTATTTTTCACACTTGACAAACTGCTTAAGAAGGAAGACAGATAGATTGATTAATAAATTAATTCTGTAAAAAGAGGCATTTCTGGGAAGGAACTAACAAAAGACAGGTATAAAGAGAGTAGAATAACATGCAGACAGTGTTAATTGGGTCATTTGAATTTACATCACATTTGAAGATGTTACAAAACAAGATATCACCTATTTGGAAAAAAAATACACTAAACACTTAATGCAGATATATTTTGTTAAGGAACAACCTAAACACTTTTACAGCACAAATGTGCTGTATCAAAATAATACATTTAACTTGCATTAATTTAATTTTAATATGTTTTCCATTCAATTTCTTCCATTAACTGACTGTATATGGTACTTTGTAATATAACTCCTTTTTGTCTATGCGGTAGGCGAAGCAGTGCGGAGTGAGAGAAGAGTGAGCACTGAGCATGCAGAGGGAATGTGGTCTGTGTAGGGATGTCAGAAGCATAATGGCCAGCTGAGTCATAGGTTATAAAAAGCTGTCATTAGGGATTTCTGTCCTCAGCAGCTCATCACACAGGACCTGTGAATTATTTATTACACTGGAAACTCAAGTGCCCCGTTACTCAAGACCGCCTGGTTTCCTGCACTTCCCTTTCCTTGGGCTTGTTTAATAAAAGCATAGCATTTACTTGTTGTAATTACAGTCTTTAAGATGATCCGGTGTATAAATAGGTATTCATTTTATTAATGTAACTACTGTGGTGATTTTTTTATACTGAATATAACAAATTATACACTAACAGTGCATGCTCCTAATGAGGGCTTTTATACAATGAAAGTGTACAATTAAAGTGTTTGTATTATTAGTATAAGCTTTGTATTTACTTTGCCCGCAGTCCAAATGACCACCTAATTAGCACTCAGAGAGCATTAATAAAGGGAATTTCTATTATATGGCTGAATTCTTTTTTTAAGATAGGCCAAAGAGACAAGCCTAATGGCAACAATTAGAAATACATTTTAGCATGTATGAAGTCATGACAGCAACACAGGTAACCCTCTATTTCCTAATTGGGAAAAAAACTAAAGATCCCCAAAATCAGTTTCACTTAATTTTTTTCCCTCGGTTTTTTAATAGCAAAGTCGATGCAAATCAGCTCAGGCATTTTTCCTCACTTTGTTTTGTTCTCAGTATATGAAAATGGTTAAAAATCCCATGGGTCAGTGAAAATGATCCCTCCACTCCAGTCGCCTGCTCTAAGTCAGCCAAAACATTCCAGACTTCAAAAGGCAGCTTTGCCTACCAGGACCATTTCAGTGTCCCAACCTCCATGGCCCAGGAGGACTTGGTTATTTGGATAAATTAATTTCTGGAGTCTGCCTGAGTTGCAAAAACAACCTCCTGCCTGACAGCAAATTAGTCTAACTGAAAAACCTAGAAAATGCATAAATCAACCCATTTTTTGTTTTCTTTTTTTTTTTTTTCACACAAAATGATTTTCTGTTTACTGACTGCTCTGCTGTGTTTATGAATTTCAATGTTTTAGGGACATTTTTATGAGAATAAAAAATACTGTTGAATACATCTGTAAACCTATCTGCTTGCAGGTGAAGAGTTTCAATAGGCAACATCAGCACACGGGCTGTAAAACACACAGGCTGTATACAGTACACAGCTGACAGGCTGTATACCATAAAACAGGCTGATGTAAAAGTTTAACAACTGTCAGTGGTATTAAAAAAAATATATAAGATATAAAAATTGAAATCTCTTGAAGACTCAAACATTTATAAAACAAAAAAAAAAAAAAAACCTGAGAGCATAGACTGTGAAAATGGGGGAGGAAAATGGTTACGGAGGGAAAATTATGCAAACAGATGAAGACAATCCAGAATTAATGGTCCGCAACATTTTCAGGCACTCAAAGAGCTGTCCAAGGACACCATAGGGGAGACTGCATGGCCCCAGTAATTGGAGGAGCATGTAACTTCAAAAGTAAGGAGAACAGACTGGAGAACTTTCCTCTGAAGTCAAGTCTTAAAGAAAACGTGAAGCACATGTACAGTACAGTAGGGAATCTGGTACATGTGTGAATGAAAATTGTTCTATTCATTGCTGCAGACATGATACATTGCAGTATTCCTGCTGTGCTACCACACTTTTAAAATGGAATGAATTCAGAACTTGAATCTTTAGGTCACAGCTGTTCCATCTCAGGTCAGTGACTGAGAATACAAAATGCAGCGAAAAGAAACTAGGTCAAAACAAAACAAGATATTCCACAGTGTCAATAAAGACGTCCATAAAATATATCATTCAGAGGATATGAGATCACCCTAAGAAAAAGAAAAAAGCTTTAAAATGTAATGACTATACAGTAAGTCACAATAGATATGTCATTTATTGTGTTGTGGATTTTGACTATGTTCCCTATCTTTCATAAAATGGATGATATTTCTGCAAGGCAATCCAAGCACAGGAAAGTGAAACTGTCTCCTTGTCAGGTGATGATTTAATCACAGTATGTGACTGGTACTACAGTATTAGTAGTATGGCTGGAATGATTATTCAATTAATCAATCAGTTGATCGACAGAAAATTAATTGGCAGCCATTAATAACCAATTAATCATTTTATTATAGTTATTTTTCAAGCAAAAATTTCAACATTCCCTCGTTCCAGTGTGAGGATTTGCTGCTTTTCTTTGTCTTATATGATCGTAAACTTAATATCTTTGAGTGCTGGTCGGTTAAAACAAGCAAGGTGGGCTTTAGTAAACTGTGATGGACATTTTGCACTATTTTCTGACGATTAATCGAAAAATAATCGGTAGATTAATCAGCAATGACAATAATTGTTAGTTGCAGCCCTAATTAGTAAAACAATTTTATAGCCAGTGGAGGAAAGACTAACTTTCTATATAACTCCGTCCCTTGGTCATGCACATTGCATGTCTGTACACTTAAAAAAAATACACAATTTGACTCATGTGTCATGAAAAGCAGTCTGATCACCAACACAAAGAGTCTGATAACCTGACACTTCAGTAATATTCGAGATCACATTAAAACGACGGGGACTGGATGAGACAGACAAGGAAAACAGAATTTGTGAACCCTGTTCCACTTTTCTACCATTATGACTGCAGCACCACATGGAGCCATGCTCTACCACCATGAACTCCAGACCGCAGTGAGCCAATACTCATCATAACATTTAACCAGGTGCATAAATATGGCAGCTTCTTGAACTGACATTTAAACACCGAAGGACTACTGATATTTGACAACTTTGCTCTGTGAGACAAAGAAAAACATCCAATCAGGGAACCACCATCTTTACACAGTTGATCCACTCATGCTTATTCAGTACTGCAGCACTGGTAAAAAGGCCGGCCTCTGCGACCTAGACTGTAATCATGATGGCATAACTTTGACATAACCTACACTTCTGTCTTGATGATGTGCTTCAGCCATACATCACGAAAATGAGTCCAAGTCAGACGAAAATGAAGACAAACTGTATCGCACTGGAATGGGAAAAGCAGAGGGGAACACAATCTTTCCAAGGTCCTTTGGTTTGAGAGAAGAACACCATGCGTGCTTGAGTATATCCAACATACACCAAGTGAGGAGAAAATGTCCATTTTTAACCTGTTATCCATCACTGTCAAGTGTGGTGCAGAGTAAAAAAGGAAATAATTAGACAGAAAAATGACTGCCGCCCGGGGCAGAATGAATGAGAGCAAAACCTAGGTACAACTCCTGTTAACTTAAGGTAAATTATATTTTGATAAATGCCCCGCGTGCAGCTTGCACCGCTCGCACCGCCCTATTCCTGGGAGTGAAGGCATGTTATTCTTTGCAACATCGGCTACTGAGGGGAAAAGGTGAGACAATGCCCGTAACAAAACACTGCACCGTGCACTCGTAGGTCTACGGCATAGGCCTGCGGAAGTATGCAGTGTGAAACTGAACTCATTATTATGAAACAGTGTTGATTGCTGTTTTTTTGAGTCACTGATAGTAAGGTAGGTAAATTACCATAATGCTTTACAAGAAAGGTAAACACTGAAATTAAAAGGGTTTCAAGATACAATTAAGATAAATACATACATATATATATATATATAAATGAATTAAATAAACTCAGTTAGAGTTCAGCTGCTGGTCCTATGAAAGCCTGGATGTACCCAGCTTTAATGTGTCAGTGCGGACTGATCCCTCCGCCACAGGCTCATGCCCGCGCTGTGATTCACGGTGCTGCGGCTGTGTCCCCCCCCCCCCCCCCCCCCGCTGCTGTCCCCGCCCCTGCTGGACTGTCAACTCACCTCCCGGGACAAACCGAGAGGCGAGCCCGGCGACGTGTCGAGCACGAAAACAACTAACAGAAAACTAACAGAAAAGTAGATAAAAACAAAAAAAAAAAAAATTAAAAATAAATAAATAAATAAATACCCGCCTACCTGGCCGTGTCACCGCTGTCACCGCGCGCAACAAGTCCTCCCCTCCTCACCCCCCCACACACACAGTGTCCACGCAGCGTGGTCTTCGCGTCCCCGGGACCCGTCAGCCGCCGCGGTGGTTCTCCCCCCCTCACCCCCGCGGACGTGAGAGGGAAAAGCCTGCGCACGAAGCGTCGCGACTCCGGGAGCTACAAAGTTTCTTCCCGACGGCGGCGGAGTCGGAAGGTTACAGTGGAGATGTGTCCGTGAGGAGGAGGAAAAAAAACCCGCGCACACACACACACACTGCGTTACACTTCACTTTACTCTTTAACACGTGTTTTTTTGTTTCTTGTCATAATGCCAAATGATAATCACATCATAACGCCTTACGATTTGATACTATTTTTAAATTCAGCTGATGTGGGTAAGTTTAGACAAATCTGTCATTTGTTCTAGATCATTTTAAGATATAATTTGGATTTATTTTTGACATCTATCAGTCTCCAATCCCAAAAAAAATGATGGTGCTCGTATACAGTAAACTACATCTCTCCCACTTTCCCCTGGATATGAACTACAGCGCCACCTATAGGTCGCTGTATAACCATCAAGACAGTTTAATGATTTTCAGTGTGAATAGGAGCTTCTCCTGGAGGATTTATTTAGTCCGGCAGGAATCTGTCAAAATATCAGCTGGTTAATGCTTTAATTCAGTGGTTCCCAAACAAAATTCTCTTCTTTCTTGAGAAATACTCTAGGCTACTCTTTCAGGCCTCTAAAAATGACTAAAATTAAACACTCAAGGCACTGACATGCAATATGGTCAGGGGTTACAAGAAGATATTTACATTAAGGGATAACATGAAAAATAAAGGTTGGGGATCACTGCATTGTATGTATGCACAACTTCATCTACCTCCAAGGTGACTGGAGAAGGGGAAAAGTCTAAGAAGGTCAACACTCAGAAACACTATAAAAAATTACTATACAGTTGTTCTTATTCTTCAAGTGTTTAAATTGATCCCTACACAATTGCAGCACACACTGGAGCACACAACAGGATGAATCAGGAAAATGGCAGCTGTAGAAAACAGTTCAATGAATGCAACATCCATGCTTGCGTAAATAGCTTCCATATAGTGAAGCAATTGTCATTGCACTCTTTTGATAATATCAACTCATTGGACTACACGACTGGATGGACAGCTCTTAACAGCCTTCAGCAATACATCACGAGACAATTGTGATGATTTGTTGCATCAATTGACTGTTCATATAATCTAATTTGGTTTGGAGAATGCACTCATCCTAAGGTTCCAGTCCAAGCCTTCATTTCAACACAGCAGCCCACACACCTTCAGATAAAGGGATTCGAGTGGACGGAAAGTGCCACATATCCTTGAGAGCATTTTTTAATTTCTTGGTGCTCCATCTGTTGAAATGATAAAGTGCAGCCATAATGGAGTGCAACAAGATTAAATTAATCAGGTTTGTCCATTACACCGCCGCAGGCTCTTCACAGATGATTGCAATTTTCTCTGTCAGGCCCATTATTGTAAGATCTGTTTAGTGGGTTGATGCAATTAAAATGGACTTAATGTAAATTTAACAATACAAATAACACTTCTGTCTGTGTATGTTTAAGAGGGGTGCGGCTGCAGGGTCCTGAAGTGAAACGGTAAACACCCAGTGTAACCATTTTTAACTTCAAACAAACCAGGGTGCTATTTGATTAGTGTGGACTCCGTGATCAATAACTATGTTTCATGTTTTCATGTTCTCTCTGATGTCAAAGGATCCGGTTGCACAGACCACCCCTGTCTGGACATCGGCAGTAAGGAAAACAACACCTTCCACAAGCGTATCATGATGCCCATAGATCATTTGAACCTGGAGAGGGGGGAGTTTAATGGAGTCGCTCTGATGAAAGCATATAAAGTGCACGCCTTTACTCATGTGTATGAATCTCATGGTTCAGTACAGTAGGTGAGGCAGACTTGAGAGAATTTTATTAATTTTTCCCGGAGCTGATCTAATATTTTCCTGATTGGTTGCTTCCTCCTGCTGGATCAGGTCACTGCCAGGGGACAAAGCCTACAGGATGTGTGCTTAACCGGAGGAGATCTCGGCCTAGCTCCACAAAGCTCCCACCACCACTTAAACACGGGAACGGCGGAACTGTCACGCTAAAAATGTCAGATGCTTTTTATTCTCAGCACCTCTATAATTTTTGATTTATGCCATACAGTAAAATATAACAATGCACCAATGCCTTCTCAGCGTAAAGATACTCCTACACATTCGAGGACCAGGTATTTGGTGGTACCTCTGCCGTGAGGCACATTTTTCATAGATCTATCTGGAACCTCAGAGCCACATCTGTTTTAAGTGATTTTACTGGATTTGAGGCGGCTGAGCTTAGGGTTATTGTGGCTGAATGAAGAATTACCATAACCAATCAGACAATGCACTTTATTACATTATATGCTGCATTTCATTTTGAGGTCAGGTGTTTTGTATTAGTTTCCTATCACATTACAAGCAAAGTGAAATAACCCACACCTGGAGAAAAGTACATGTTTTCTTTGATACATAAAAGAAGGGAGGCAATGATTTTATTAAAATATTCATTATTTTTTTCTTCTTTACCCTTTTTTCACACAGTGAGATTTATAACACCTGGTGTGCCGTCCAGGTAACCTGAGGAGGTATGCACCAGTGTGTTTGTTGGAGGCACCGTTCACACGAGGTGCATTCCAGTGGTCATGGCAGGCCAACAAAAAGTCAATCAATCACATTCTGTACACGAGTAATTTAGTAGGTGTCACACTATCTCTTTTGTTAGCCACAGGACGGCAGTGGGAGAAGCAAGACAACAAAGTGCTTTTCAAACAGCTGAGGACACATAAAAAGCGATATGAATTCCCTCCCAAAATAAGATAATGCAACCTTTTATGTGGTTTATATGAATCATTGAAATGCAATCACGCACAATTTAAAACAGTTACACATTTTTTATGTGTTAAAACTAAACACAGGAATTTGATCTTTTGTATTATTACAAATGTGATACTGTATTGACCCCTGCAGAGAAGCATCTTTAAAGTTTGTCTCAAGAAGTTAAGAAACAGAGTGGCAACTTCAGAGATGCTGAGTGTTTAGTAACTTGCTTGGCGGGGTGTAAAAATGACGACATGAAAGTCACTCTAAGTTAAAGGTCTGATCTGTATTTCGATTTTTGAAAGTTTGGCTTCTGTGTTCCTTCACAAACTGTAATTTAAATTATTGATTACTCATAGTTTTAAGAAGCTATGGGTTTAAAATTGAATATGAATTTTGGTGCGGGATTACTCTTTTGTTTACATTAGAATCATAGATTGCTTGTTTAAAGGAGAGGCTTTTTACCCATTAGACAATCCTGCAAAAGTATTCATCATATATATATATATATATATATATATACATACATATTTTAACAATACAGTTAATTTACTTAATATAACACAATACAACCCAATATGTCCTTTAGTAATTAATTGACATCTGTGGTCATTTATATGTTTGACTTGCTAGACATCTACAAATACAATAACAACCAAAAGACTTTGATTCATTGCTCTAGTGGTATATGACCTCAAGGTGAAGGCCGTCCAGTTGCCAAATCAAATACCCCTGCAGGTATGTAAAACCCTGAAAAATGCAGTTCAATCTGTCCTCTATCAGCGGTTCTATTGGAGAGGAAGTATGGCCAATGTTTGAGACTGGAGCGCAAAATAATGAGCCGCCCATTCCAAAAAATGTTTAATACAAACACACAAGCACCGGCATCAAATGCCAAAATCTCCCACATAAAGAGCTTATGAAGCCCTGGTCCAGTGGGATAGCATAAAGTATGGGAAATTTGTAGCTGGGAGAAGCCCTCCAAAACTGCTCAGTACAATTACTCGGTATGTGTGGATTCTTTTTAATATGTCATGAAGAAAACTGGCACTGAGTGCAAGACCTCTTCTTCGCCCTTACTCAGTCATGATGGTTTATGGGATGTGCTTTTTAAATAAAACAGGCATCTTCTAAACTTTGCGAAAGTTGGCAGTGGGCTTTTATCACACAGAGCTTTTTCACCATTGCATGGAGATATGTTACCTTTTTAAATTATCACCACTGCAGAATCCTCTTGGCTTGGAAAATCGCTTTTGGAGGAAATAATGTGTGTGAAGGTTAAAAATGTCATAAGGGGTTACCTTATTGGGTCTTCTTGGATATAATATGATTCCACTGATGTGCCCTCCGCAACCAACTTCTCTAATCTTACTCCTTCCCTTCATACTGACACCATTTTCTGCCAGGTTTGCCTTACATATCTCTGGATTTATATAATAATACAATAACTGTTAGATGCTCGAGCCAAGGGTACTTGCTTATAAAAACATTATACATTTAAAAAAAATAGTGCTGGCGGGCTAGGTGTTTGCTTTAAAAGCATTTATGTGCACATTGTCACTTACAGGTACTATCATGGCATTTTCTACCAGGAGGTTGTATTTCATGATGATTTAATAATTTTCTCTTTAGGAGGAAAAGCATCCACCCTGCTGTTTTTTAATGAAGATAAAGCCATAAAAACAGGTTACAGTCCATATGGTGTAACTGACTTAATCATAACACATAAACCTCTACCATGAGTTGAATGTATTGAAAACATTGATATCCTAAAGTAGGAAACACACATTGAAAAGAAAATGTGTTTGCCTCATAGCAATAGGTCAGCAATAGGTGTGGTTGGGTCCGCAGACGGATAGTGATCATGTGGATTAAACTGCATTTAGCCACACTTGTCTCATGGGATTTTCCTTGGCTACATGCAAGCTGACGCTGAGCCAAAGCCCAGCTCAGTATTTTGACAGCAGAGCCAGAAAAAACAAAAGTGTTTTGCTTTTCCGTTGAAAAAAGCAAAGGAGAAAAGAAATGAAGATGTAGTGGAGAGAAACGGTAGTCCCTCAGCCACTGCCTTACTCAATCCATATGCGAGGCTTAGAGGCAGGAAATACCCACAATTCAGTGTAATCAGGGTAGAGGCCGCCTACTCCATTGGAACAGACCTGGTGGAACTGATTGGGCACCATTAGGGCAACCAAGAGCTAAATATGCAGTACACTCAAAATCTTACATTTTCATACAGCCAGGGACGCAATCAAAGTAATGGAAGGGAACAAGTTCTATCTCCCATGAAAATGTAAGTAGAAATGGATTTGTGAAGGTTTTTTAGGTTCACCTCTAATCTAACAGCTTCAGTCTGCTGCCAAATAAATGTGAGCACTATCGGCACACACTTGCCTTAGTTTAGAGTGACACATTTTCCAAGTTACAAATGTTTGATCACTGCAAGAGCACATGTGCAAAAATCTCCCAGACCCTCACTGCTGTATATTCTCAGTTCCCTTTGAATCACAAAGTTACATTTGTATTTTGTTCAGTTGCATCAACCACAAGACTTCAACAGAGCAAATGACAATGTATTTCCCTAAGAAGACAACAGTTGTTTGACAGGCTGGTGGGTTTGTTTCATGATGAGGGAGAACTGCTGGCATGTTAAACCATAATAACACTTCCCCCAAACTAGCGTTCTAGCTGTAGCTCCGTGTCGGAACCAGAGAGGGGTTTCCCAGTTATACAAACAGAGGCTGGCTGGCTTGTTGTCTGTATAGCTTGACGTTTATAGAGTTTGAGGAGTCTGCATGTTTACTGATAGTTGGTTTTGGTTTGTCCCGTTTGAGAAATAACTGTGGAGTCTGAAGGAAACACGGGGAGCGACAGCTGATGTGGTTTGGTCAAAGGGAATGGGAACATCTGCCTTTGATTTAATGTGTGGCCCAATAAAGACCCATGGCACTGGTGCAATATCTGTCTTTCTCTCTGCCTCTGCATGTTGTTAGACTGTATTGTTGTCTGTCTCTCACACCCCTTCTCACTCTTTTTCTCACACACGATTCGAAGAAGCATCCTCTCCACCACACGGCCCAGTACTTTGTGATTATTTTCTTCTTTTCTGCAAACGTAAACACTGGCCTGTAGATTTTGAGTCGAAGAGAGGGCTGGAGTAGTTAAATCTTTGATTTGTACCTCTCGAAACTCTCACAAGTCCCCCGTGCCCCTCCACCCCCGCTCTCCACCTCCCACACAATTCCCAGGTCAACAGAGCTCTCAATATGAGGCGCGTCTGGTCTACTGTGACAGCATATGGTTATCCACTCAAGGTGTCCGGAGACACTCGTTCTTAATACATTTTCAATAAACAATAGAGTAAGGGGCTTATTCAATCAAAGTGGGTACTACAGTGAAGAAGCAAAGAACCTGTCTGCTTCTTTTTTATATATATATATATATATATATATATATATATAAAGGTATATTTCCTCAATACTTATATCGTAAGTTGGATTTAACAATTTCAATCTTTTTTCTCTCTCTCTCTGAAATCAAAATATCCATTTCTTTGCACTTAAACGTCTGGCAAAAAGGAGCTATACTGTACACGAGGAAAGAGTAAACACACTAAATTAGACGCTGATTACATCATATTTTGAATCTGGGGCTAGAATGGCATCATATGAAGTTTTATGAGCGCTGTCAGTTACCTTTTAAATAATACCCTCACCATGGAGATGATGTTTACTTTAAGAAAACAAGTATACGTTTTGCCTGTTAAAGGCACAATTCCTTAAGTGCTCAGCAGCTCTGTGCAGATGTTTGTAGTGTAAACATGTAGCGAATATTAAAATGATGTAAACCCAGAAGGTCTGCAGTCTATTACCACCTCTACTACTTTGCCTCTTTATTTATAATGCTCAAGATTAACAATAAAGCTGATTTTATCATAGTGTGTCCTCTCCAGTAGACTTACATATTGTCTGATCAGATGACAGACAGATGCTGCCTTTCCTGGAGTTTGTGATTTGCAATTGTATGGCGACAGTGTGGCAGGCATGATGGAAACGTGTGCTCGGATTGATAACATCTCTGAAAGGCAGCTCCCCTGAGTTAATGGGGGAGTTATCCTATTAGAGCCCCTCCTCTGCTCCACTCCTCCTCTTTCTGCTGGAGAGCACCCATCATTGCCTGGTCTCTCCCGCAAAGGGAAGAGGCTAATGGCTTCTGCTGCACACAGTACATCCAGAGCCAGACTGTCCATCAGGAGATCCGGGAGAATTCCTGGTGGTCTGGCTAGCCCATTGGCCTAGAGTGTCAGGCCAGTTTTAAAAAAATGCCTGCTTTTAACCTGAAGGTAGGATATCTGCCTGTTGTTACACGGGACTAGTTGCAAACACGCAAAAGTACATCTACTCAAGTACTGTACTTCAGTACAAATGTGATATATTGTGATTTTTACATACATTTTACATGCAAAGCATATGATGAACTTAGAAAATATAATGTATTATTATAGATTTAGTTTTTCATGTCGTAATAAGACTAAAAGATATGTTACATAAACAGTAAAAACAAAAACAGTGGTGTAAACCGTAAACATATTTCAACAAAACGAGTCTAAGTGGAATGTGCGGAGATTAGCCTGGGCAGACGTGAGATCCAGCCCTGAGTACAGCCCTCTCCTCCCTCTCTATATCAGCCTCCTGTCTGACTGTCTGTGTCCGTCTGTCTCTTACTTTCTCTCCCCACTCTTCCTATGCATCTCCGCCGCTTCTTCCTAAACGCTGATTCCCAGGATCGATAATTCTCGGAGGGTGCCCTTACATTTCCCTCTCAACATGTTGGGCCATTAATCACCCCTCTGCTTCTCCGGCAGGGAGGATGCCTCAGCTAGAAAACATCCAGAGCAAGTGCAGGTCAGGTGGAAAGGTGAAGACAGCTTAACGGACTGTCCCCAATAACATGCCCTCCTCTATTGCTTCTAAAAGAGATTTTTTTTTCCCTTTGGTCCTGAGTCAAAGGATGGGTAGGGGAATAAATTTGGAAGCCACATTAAGCTGTCACCCAAGACTTTGAACAACACAGACCAGCTTTTCACATGTGATCGTGCTTTTCGGAAACCACAGTGAGCAATTGGTCCAGCATGAAGCCATATTCATAAATAAAATGCATAAAGTCAATAATGGAATAATCACTGGATGTGATTTTTGCCATTACCCAATTGCATATTGTTTGAATATTTTTGAACACATCAACCACAGCCTCTGGAGAAACTGCACCGCAGGAAGCAACAAAACCAATCTCTTTTAAAAATCACCACTGGTACACTATATTCCAAATGGCATCCTGTTGTTTAAAACTTAGCCCTGCCGTTGTATAAATCACACTGCTTCCAAGCTTTCCTCCCTTACTGATCTGACCATAATGTAAAGCATTCTTACTGCACATGTTTGATAGTGAAAGTCAAAGGAAGGAATCTTTGAAGACTTCAGAAGTGTGCATCTGGGCTCCTCTCAGACTGTTCACTCCCTGCACCAGAGCTGCTTCCCCATGGCTTCTGAAGGCAGCACAAAGACATTGACCTAGGCCTCAGTAATGGCCCCTTGGTGGCCATCCTGTCTTGCGATGTCCATCTTCAGCATAGTTGAGTGTGAGGCGCTTGACATTTTTATGCCGTAACTTATGCAACTCAGCCATATCAGCAAGGGTGCACTTGTAAGACGTTACAATAACGGAAGTGAGGACAGAACCATAAAAAAGTTGGAAGGATTCAAAACAACCTTATAGATCACAGTCAACTGGGGCCTGCATGAGGCTGCGCCAGCGCTTGGTCCAACAGTGATCACAAATTGTTCCTCAGGTTTTTTAGGACATCAAAGGTGGTATGGAGAAGGTGACTCACCCTCAGCAGGGAAGGCTGATATACGATGTGAGGAGGGAGACAGTATGAGGCTCATTGAGGGGCTCGTGCGGAAACCTCTTGGACAAACTCTCGCTGCACAATGTTTGCCCTTGTGACCCATGTTCCTGACAGCATTTGGTCAGGAGAGGGGAAATATTATTGCTTTTTCTCAACAGAAGATGTTCAGAAGCCATAGTCAGGCAGTGCCAATGGCCTTGGTTTATATAATAAGCATGAGGGGTAGAAAACATTAGACAAGGATCACGTTCATCCTTCAGTCTTCCACTGTTTTAACCACATATTTAAAAAGTTATCATGTTCAATGGGGCGTGCACCCCTTCTTGGGTCTCAAATCAACCTCTCTGCTCTTCTGTTTCTTTAGGAGATGAATAGTGGCAGAGCGGAGCCAAACACACACAAATAATTCCGAGAGTGTAAGGTTTGATGGGGTTTTGCACCAATAATTTATGATTTTGAGTCAAGTTATTTCCAGGAGAGGCCAATGTTTTTCCTACCAGACTATAATTGTGCTGATTTACACCAATGGCTACAGAAACATTTAATTTCACGTTCTCCCTTCAGCACTAAACTTTGTCCTTTTTCTGCAGCACAGGCAGACCATTGTATCTCTGCATTACGATAAAGAATACAGAGATAAGTGGAGACTCGTACCAGACAATGGCTTTTCTATTGCAAGTGTGGGTAATCGTCTTGTGGAGGGAGGCACTGTGTTTTGGCAAATTGCATCAGATTCATCAGGCTATAGGCATCCCCTTTCCTGCTCTCTCCTCAGGTTTCCTCCGCCCCATCACAGTGCGGGGGCCTTATAGTGCTGCCCACTCTCAATAGGCAGGGCTGACGCTAAGATTTCAGATGCTGGCCAACCTCTCTGAGGGAACAGGTGTCCCCTCTGTCTGCCTGTGGTCGAGGTCCCGTAGTGGAAGCATGGGAAAGGGCAGCCACCGCAGAGGTTCTACCCCAGCGGACAGGTAACAGTGCGCCTTTCAACTCAGCCTGAATTCAGCTAAATTGGTATCCTTTTAGGAACCACGGGAAGCAGTTGGAACTAGAAAATAAAGAGCGGAAATTCGCCCAGCGATTCCCAGTTGGCTTGAGGAGCATGGTCCTTTCACAATGGGAAAGGAGAGAAACTATTCTGATGTGTAAATGAGATAAAAAGTGGGCTTTGGCCTGGACTGCTTTACTTTGTTGCTTTAATAGAACAGACCTGACTATACTGAACATGTATTCAGTGAATTGGAATAAATCAATGATACAAACATTTATTTTTGTGAATTTGCACTTCATTGACTGAGCTATACACACAGTTTCGGTGAACACATAACCATTCAACATGTCCACATTTCAAGTCTGACATGAGTCAAGAGGGACTGTAGGCCTGGTGGTGAGCGGCTCATTCGGGAGAGAGATCAAAAGAGCAGCCGTGTCAGCCCTGAAGCAACCAGCTCATCCCTGTGACCTGTGATCAATGGTGCAGGTGTGGAGGAGAACACCGGGGCAGGTAAATATCTCAGAGGCTAACACCTCTTACTACTCATTAGGTGCAAAATTTCCATCAACTTTGAAGGTTGGGATTATTCTAAATCCAAACTTTCAACCCCCCAAGTTTAGGTCTGGAAAACGCTCATTTGTGTCTAAGTAATTAAAGGTAATTATGGAACTATTTTTTTTTTTATTGCTGCAACGGTTATTAATGTTAACTCTCACTGACAAACACCCCCCCCACCTCCAACATAAGCAGCCAAATCATCAAAGTCAGCCACAGCCTCAAGGAAACTGTGGGGTCATAGAACAAAGACACTTGCCAATGTCATTTATGACCTCCCCGCTCAGATTCTGCGGAGTGAGAATATATCGATGGGAATGCCATTAAAAAACAGTTTCAAGCTCCTCCTGGATTCATTTGCGCTGACCCAGAATGCAGTATTTTCTTAACACGAGCAGCAGGCTGCTTTGATGTTATCTCCCTAAACCAAACAGTGGAGGGCCGGCCGGCCCTGCCCCGCCTGCGGCCGCGGAGGACGGCGGCCATTAATCACAGCGGAGCCCGCGAGAGCGCGCTCATAAATCGCCTGGCCGCTCCTCAAACAGGAGAGTCCCAGGGCGCAGCGCCGTCATCTATCAACACTCTCCCCTCCGGATGAGGAGTAAATAAAACTCTGAATATGGAACGGGGTGTGTGTGTGTGTGTGTGTGTGAGTGTGTGTGTGTGTGTGTCCTGGGATGTGGAGCATATCCACTGGTGCAATGGTAAATAAAGAAGTGCCTAAACTATGACCTCCGAGCAGTCGTCAGTTTAACTTTATTTATTGAAGGTTTTCTTGAAATAGTTTGGCGTTGCACTGCTGCTTTTATCTTGAACGCACAGCAAATTTACGTGGCAAATTGAAACTACACATTATATGAAGAGAATTTAAGAGCGTTTAATGATACCCATTTTTCTCTGATTATTCTGATTAAAGGAATACACTTTCACCTTAATGACCTTTCTGGAGCTTATTTTAATGTCTTTTGTTAATCTCATTTTCTGTCATATTTTGATCTATAGGAACTCCATGAAAACTTTGCTGAAATATGTACAACGCTGAAATTATAATTTGACTAATCATTTAGATGATTGTCAGAAAATTAATGGGCAATGATTATGATAATTATTTCAACATTTCAGTCATTATTTCCAGCAAAAATACCAAACATTTAGTAGTTCAAGCTTGTAAACTGAAGATCACTTTGAGCTTTAGGATAGTGTGATTTTTTTTTCTCACTGTTTTCTGACATTTTAGACCAAGTACTTAATCGTTTTACTTGTACATGGTATCTTTTGAAAACCTTCTCACTTGATGTGTCTTCACTCCAGGCTGTGTGGTAGAGAAACAAATAGGTGCCAAAGCTGCATAATGTTTCCCTCAAGTGGAGATTAAGAAAAATGCATTATTTTGGGGCTGAGAACAGTCATACTTTGTGTGTCTCTAACTACTGTCTGCAGTGGCTTGTACACAACAGAAAGTTCTGGACAAGCAACCACTCATCAGTCTGGCTTTATGCTTTATCGATTTTGGTGTTCTTTTGTAGAGAAAACAAAAACTCACACATACTGACACAAAACTTAGACAACTGCCACAATAGCATGAAGATTTGACGGTTTGACAGCAACTGACCTATTATATAATTCCATAAAATAAATAATGGATAACATGTCACAAAGCTGTTTTTAAAACACTCTTGAATGCATCTTACAACAGAAGGTCACAGTTTAGACCCACACTATACAAACATGAAGACCATTAAAACAGTTTCCCAGGATTTCCCTCTAGGACTGGCTGGGGGTGTAAACATTGCTCCTTGTGTCCGGCGGCAACACTGGAGTCCTGTGAGAGTCTGGGAGAAGCAGCGGCAGAAAGCACTATCTCCATCATCGGTGCTCACCAGGCCTGTCCTCACACTGGCAACCCGACAAAGCCTGCCCGGAGACAGATGACAGCGCCACAAAGACAACACAGGTGGCTGGCTGCAGACCACCTGGAGCAGAAGAACTCGGCCACGCTAAGATCTCTGGGAGACACCGCAGAGAGGAGCGTTTGGAAACGGGGGGGATGAGAGGGAGAAAATTATGAAGGGGGTGACAAGGTAGACAGAGTGAAGACTGGGATGAAGAAACAGACAAACAAAAGGATAGGAATTAAGGTACTGAATGAGGGAAAAAGAACAGAGAGTTTATAGGATATAGAATATAGGAAGAGCTGAGCTGTTTCCCACTCTCTGCAGTCTTTGTGGTAAGCAAAGCTAACCAGCTGCTGGCTGTAGTCGTTTTCAACAGACATGAGAGTGGGATCCGTCTTCTCATCTAACTCTCGGCAAGAATTCAAATGTGCATTTTCCGAAATGTTGAACTATTGCTTTAAGAAACGCGATCTAAACAGGTTTGGTACCCTGCCTTGCATTTTGCCTCCAATATATTTTATGCAACTCCAAAGCTTTAATATATAAGTCACACGATTTTAGATAATAACAGAAGCAAAAAAGTCAGAAAAGTTGCACATAGTTAGGAGATCTTATTATAATAAAATAGGACTATTTTTCTAAAATTTTAGAGTGAGGAATGTCAGCCTAAATGATATAAAATACGTTTTGCCCCCAAATGACATCTACCTACATACTATTATTTATAGTGATGGATAAGCTCATCAAAGCTAACCCTATATCTATCACCAGCTTCAGTGAAGGGCTCGTCTCAAATGTCACAATATGGCGGCTTACATCAAATTTGACCTCTCTCTCCTATTTCCTTTAACAATACCGTTTAATAACGATATGGTCCGTCACGCTCCATATTGCGATTACATGCCCTCTTTTCAAGAGGTTTTCTGCTGACCAAGATGAATCTCTCTTCAGGACTCACATTCATACCCACCTTTGAACTGAAGGAGATGCTTTAGTGCCGTGACCTCAATCCTTTCCCCTTATAGAGTGCAGTGAACATTTATCCAGACAGCACAATCCCCTGGATCAAATTCTTCAGTATGATGGAGAATACCTGGAGCCAGTAGGTCTTTAAAGCAAAGACGGACTCACAGTGAGGGCGAGCAGACATGATAGCCTTTCAGACCACAGATAAAATGTTCCCTGTGCTGGACATGACCAGTAGTTAGTCTTTACAGAAATGGAAGAAGGTGAACGGCAGAGAGAGAATAAAAATAAGTCAGGCAGAGCTCTGGTCTGGACTGATTAGAAACACAGAAGAAGCCTGCACTCCCAGCAGTAGGCCTGTAATAGCGGTAGCGCTGGAACATCATCAAGGCAGATTGATAAGCCTCCATGCTGTCTTTGCGTTGAAAGCCACCCACAGGAGGTTTTCTTGAAATAAACACAAAGTCAAGGGTCTGTTATTCTTTTATAATCTATGTTATCTTTGGAAAACATTAATTCCCCTTCCACTCTCTGTAATTCTTCCCAGGATTCGCCCGCAATGCTACTCTTTTATCTTTTTGAGTATCTTCATCTCTTTCTGTCCGTGTTGTCATGAGTATGCTTTCTTTTCTCCATCCCTTGTCAGCGTCACTTCTCCGTCTCACAGACTTCATCTTTCAACGTCCTTATCCAAATATTTCCCCCTTTTTATGCCCCAGTCTCACCTCATCAGTAGCGCTTCCCTACGCGCACTGCAGCCTCCTGCGTATCTGCATGTTACGTCTGGGTCCAGGCCTGCTTGGTGGGAGCCCTTCACCTCCAGTGCAAGGCCCGACTCTCTGCAAGTCTCCTCAACAGCTGTCACGAAAACCAAACAGACACTCTTAATTGGTGTTCCAGACTCAAGGAAACTGGACTAAAATATTTGCATAATTTCACAGAGGACAGAGGAAATTGTTAAAACATGTGAGCCGAGGCCCCGGCTGCTGTAACCCTACCCTCGGGCCGAGTGGCTCTTGGGTGCCACCCAGCGCCAACGGTGCCAGGAGGGAATGGAGGGGGGATGACAGGGGTGAGGGGAGGGCAGTGGAGGAGAGAGAGGCGAGGAGTGAAAAGGTCATACTGGCTGATCCTATTAGAGTGTCTCACCTTCTCATACTGCTCAGAGCCAGAGAAGACCTGACACAGGCAGAGCCAAGCCTGCAGTATCATATGAACACAACACTGGGTGGTTCTTGTTAGGGCAAACAACGATTTTTTTCCCCCCCTGAAGTTTCTTCTCTTGCTTTTGCACATATACTGTACACATGGGTGTTTGTGTTTCAGGATCATAAAGAAATCCTGCTTTTAGTAAATAAAGTAATACATTATACTATTGGGTTGCCATTATTTTAGTTTATAGGTTTTTTGTATCACTATGTGTGCTCACATTAGAATAGAATAGAGTATTGCATATATCTGTGGTTCCCAACATGGGAACCCCCGATGGAGGACCCCCTCCATCGGGACCCCCATTGAGGTCACTCTGAAGGGGTCATGAGATGAATAACAAGTTAGGAAAGAAGAACAGAATTTTTCTTTTCTCTTGCATAAAATTATGTTTAAACTTAAAGTAAACTAAATCAATAACTCTCTGCGTGCTTGAATTGCTCATAGAAATATGGAACCTTTGATAAGGAGTCACGACTTAACTTTTAATTGTTTAAAAAGATCACAAGACAAAAAGTTTGGGAACCATTGGTTTTGGATTAATTATGGAGAATACATGATGCATTCCCAGCAATTTAAAGATACATAACTGCCCGATAATCCCTTAAAATCCCAAAATGTTGATGCTGATGTTTTTCTAAATATCAAAAACAAATGAATTTGTGTTTGTTTTGAGTGTCTATTAGCAACAGTGAGCTGGGAGGGAATTTAGGGATTTAGGGCTAGCTATTGGGAGCTTTAACAAAACCAGGGAGTGTGTTTTTTAGCAATTAGCTCATTCTTAAAAGAGGTTAGGCTTGGCAGAATAAAACAGAAAGAATAGAATAGCTACAATGAATTAAAAATCATCAGAGATAATGCAGTCTGTTGGAAAGGTCAAGGATATAAATTAACATTTATGCATTAGCTTTAAGGATGTCCTTTAGTTCAGACTTATTGGTGGAAGGTCCACAAATGTAGTTAAGATTATTTAAATAATAATAATAATATTTTTTTATCCTAGACTGTATATATAATCCACTAGTTATAACAGACTATAGAGCTTCAGATATAATCCAGACTTGTATAATGGTAGGGAGACAGGTTTTATTAAGGGGCTGGAAGAATTCGGGGGACCCATCTTTTCATGAATGAAAAATTTAGCTTGGCGAGGTTTGGAAAAACAAGAGATGGGGCTGATTATAATGTGACCAAATGGTGTGGTCATTTAAAGTACATTAATGCCATAAAGTGATGGGTTACTGCAACGACATAGAGAGTAGGACAAGTAGGACTTTGGGTTGATTATATGTTTATCTATTCAGATTTTATACGTATATGAAGATGGCAAATTAAAGAGATAAATATGTAGGTAGATAGGTAGATGACAAGAAGTACATAATATTGGTAGAAATAAATTCAGGTATTTGTTATGATTTGCTAGAGAATTTGAGAATTTTAGGATGTTTATAGCAAAATAAATTAAATATAATTCTAAATAATTTTGAAATTGCGTATACGAATGGAGATATGTGTAGATTCAATTAGAACATAATACAATACAATATAATACAACAGAATGTGCCATTCTCTCCAAACTGTGTTGTTTTTTCAAGATGTTGCATTAATGTGTATCAGTTCAAATTAGTATATATGTACTAATATATATACATATACACTCCAGCCCCTGTCCTCCTTCATCCTGGTTCCCACATAGTGAACCAGAGTGGTGGGCGTTCACAGTCACAGCTGAGGCCGAGCAGGGTAATTAAACAAGTCTGGGCCATGTGGAAAAGACATAGAGCTTTAAATGCCCTCACTGGAGATAACATGAGCGCCATGCAGATAGATCACATGGGAGGCCCCCGTTTACTGGGGATGCCAGCTGCACTGAGACACCACGGCGAGCTTTGTCACCTTGTAAACGAAAGAGGAGAGACAGAGAAGTGTGGGGAAGTCAATGAGTGGTACTACAGTATGCCTTTTTGTTGCACACCAGAGGCAGAGGGAGCAGAGAGGGGAACATAGGGTCTGAAATTGCACGGTGCTTAATAAAAACGCGGAGGAGGCTAGTATGAGACGCATGAAGTAGCTCAAACAAGCGTCAGGTGTCTTTGGGATTTTCAAAGGAAATTTCATGCTGCAAAAGTGTATTTTATGGTTCTCAGCTAAGAGAGATTGTGAAACACAAGCCTATGATTGTTGACATTAGATATTATTTAGTTTTTTTTCTTTGCAATATAGATGCAAATGAGCCATCGCCATGCAGTGCCTACACTTCAGGATAAAACAAAGGGCAAATTACACATTCACCAGAGCAACAAGTAATTATTATAAAAAAACAACTTTGTATTACCGAGGAGTGATTTGATCTAATCAAGTGGAGATAAAATGAGTAAACAGATCATGAAACATCCACTCCTTATGAATACAACATAATTATTAAATGATTATGGTGATTACACACCCACCAGGGTTTGTGGCGCGTCTTCATTATCATGCAGATTAATCAACGCCACAGGCTCAGGCAGCAGGCTGCTGGAGGATTCACAATGCAAGAAAGATGCACAGTGAGGTCAAAAAAAAGAACATATACCACAATCTTTTGACAGTTGACCATTTGACCATTGTACGCTAAAAACAAAACAGCTGAAAAAATATCAGTTGGACAAACAGTGATCTGGTGTAATTACTACATTTGTTTATAAATGTACCACAGCACAGTCTACAGAAATACAATGTGTGTTATTTTCATGCAGCCATGAGTACATGGGTTGTTCAATATACATTTAAAAAAAGCCAAAAAAGACTGGATGTTTATTCATATTTTTGAACTACATCTAGTTTCCTGCGTTTTGATATAGATCCCATACTTTGAATATAAATATTCTTCAAGTCTTATAATGCTCTTCCACTGCATCACAATGTATAAACAACTGCAGAACAGTTACACTATTATTAGTCGTGTCTCCATTGTATGGCGCAAATTAATCAGTGTCACAGGTCCAGACAGTGGGAGAAAGATGATGGATGAAAAATGTCTGCATGGTACCCATGTGACGCAAATAAAGGAAGAGAGAAAGGCACTGAGAGAGCCTGAGCGTATCTGTGCATCTGTGATGCAGTGATAGAGGAGGAGAAAGAGTGCGTCTTTGATGCAGAGAGGAAGGAAGAGACAGTGAGAGAAACACAGTGCGTGTGTCTTTTCAAGTGTGTGTGTGAGTATGTCTTTCTATGATGACAGAACAAACGACCTCCTCTGTCATGCATGGCCTTGTGAAACCTCCATGGATTTAGGGCTCCATCAGCCCGGGGGGCACTCTGGCTGTCCTTGGAGCTGCCTGTTTGTCTCTTTCCACACCGCCGACTAGCCAAACAGCAGGGTCCTCCGCCTCTCCCACGGGTCAGGTCCCCTCTCAACCCCCGGCAAGCTTTGATCTGACGGACGGGTCTGAGAGGGCTTTGGAAACTCTAAGCTGTGTGTGTGTGTGTGTGTGTGTGTGTGTGTGTGTGTATGATGGGGTAGAAGACAGAAAAGGCAGGGGGATGGTTAGGGTCAGGTGGGGTCAAAGGCCAGTGTCCACCTCGACTGTCCTGATTTTTGGCAACAGAAGAACAGCTACCACACACTTGTACAAGCATACACTCAGACAGACAAATACACACAAACAGATGTATAAAGACACACAGAGTTGAAAGCTGCTACAATTGAGATTTTAAAGCTGCTATAATCAATATTTTTCTAAATACCAAAGGATCGAATGACTACGTGTAATGTAAAAGGTGTTGCTCGTATTAAAGAACCCACACAGAATTATTGATCGAGTCTGCATTGCCACAAGCTCTGCAAAGTTTTATAGTATTTTTCAGCTCATTGTTTCAGTTTTCTGTCCCCTCAGCTTTACTGTTTTGATCAACTCTCGCCTCTCGCATAGTGTCATTTTGGCAGCACAGCAGCTGTTTTCCGTTTAAAAAGCTTTAAAAACTCACTGTACGCTACCTGTCCCGACAAACAGACAAAGTTGGCGTCTGGCTGATGAACATAGTGGAGCATTTAGCTGCTAAACAGCCACATATTTCCCTCAGGGGTTAGTTGAGACATAACCATGGCTGAAAAAAGAGTGAATATTGGATTTACATTTGGCAGGTGGCCAGAAACATATCTCCAAATGAATGCTAATGTTGCTACATATCTGTTGGAACTGTTCATCAAATTGATCATATCAATTTAAAAGGTGATAATGTTCTTCCTTTTGCTTAGGGAGATTTTTGCTTAATTTGTTCATCGGGTAGAGTTATAGGTTTAGTAAATGAGGTTAAAATGGACTGATCATCACAAATTAATATAATTTGCTGATAGTGTCACTGATATGTCACATTTTGAAAAGAAATATGAAGTAACATCATACAGGAAAAGATACAGAGTGTGGGCCCTGTGTGTGTCACTTTCTGATGAGTCTAACCTGACTGCTCACCTGTGTGAGCGGTTGCATGTCTGTGTGATTACTGGGTATGCATGCAGATCTCCACATGTGCCCCTCATCCCCGGACTTTCCCCCCCACGGGCAGCCTCTCTGACCACCACACAGCCATCAGCCCTTCACTCACTTCTACCCAGGACAGCCCCCTTTTGAGGGCTGAGTAATTAACGTGCCATCTGATACACCATCCGGTCATAGAGGCTCTCCAGGGACACACACACACACACACACACACACAGACACACACACACACATCTCACACACACACAAACCTGCATGCACACTTGC
Source organism: Lateolabrax maculatus (assembly GCA_031216445.1). Classification (NCBI taxonomy): domain Eukaryota; kingdom Metazoa; phylum Chordata; class Actinopteri; order Acropomatiformes; family Lateolabracidae; genus Lateolabrax; species Lateolabrax maculatus. The sequence continues at coordinate 10,631,119 of CM062210.1, forward strand.
ACACTTACACGCACAGGCGATCCATCAAACAGTGTTAACTGGCCGAGTGTCGCTGTCAGCTGTGTCTTGGTATATGATGGTGACCCTGAGGTTAGCCCAAAGAGACCATCGTGTGCCAAAATAACAATCCCCTCTTCAGCAATTTGGAATTGGATGCACCGTAAAAACTAATCCTTAAGATGTGATGTCTGATTGAAGGTCTCTAACAATTACCCTAAAGGGATAATTTGGTGCGGGGGAAAGTTTTACCATCTACCTACTGACTCATGGATATGTGCTGCGCTTCACCTAATTTTACTCGATGTGTATCTGAAGTAGGCACTTTGATTAAAGTTAAGGACACAACTGCTCCATTGTTTAGGGTATTGTTAATTTAATTTACTTTTTTATTTCTCAAAAAAAGTTCACAAATACGCAAAAAGTCTAAATAATGACATTATTATTTGGAAAAACTGTTTCTAAAATATGTATATTCATGTTTTGTGGCAGTGTGAGTAGGTATAATAAAGTGTTGTAAGGATAAGTATATTTATTTGATACATGGTGGACAATTTCTTTCTGAACAATTTAATTAACAACTAAATGAATAACAACAAACTGTAACATGAACTTAACTACCAGAAAAAAACACTTGTGTGTTTTACTCTTGGTGAGTCGAAAGAAAAAATTAGACATGAGGCTTCACCTGTGTTACAAAATTCCAACTTAAAGCAGCACAAAAGTTCAACGACATTAAACTGAGTAATGGGAGTTTTTGCTGTCAGCCGACAAGTTTGACATGAGATATCGGGAAATGTTGAAATGACAAGGAAGTCTTTGTAAAGCAACTAATTACAAATAAATACCAGTATCACCTCAATAACACAACATTTATTGAAAATCTCTTTTCAAAATTGAAAAAAAAATTTTTGTTGCACCTGTGCAGACTAAGCGTTCCTCAGAGGCAATAAACAAGAAAAGAGACCACATCTCAATAAATGTCTCTCTTCCCCCAAGATTTTTTAGGACATCACGTTCTACATGATGACCATGAAATCACTTTGATTTTTGATGTGGTCATGGAAAGTTCAAGCCTCTTAGAAAAAAGGATGGATTTGGGATTTAGTTGCTTGGATGTGGACATCAGACTCCCTTGACAAAATGTTTTCTGCACAAGGTTAAAGGTGCTGCAGGGATGTCAAAATAAAATGGATGCCTGGAAAATATATCCTTCCTGACATTTATTTGGATTTATTTGGATTATGAAAAAAACACACATGTAATTGGATTGATTTAAATGATGGACTAAATTATTTAAACATGTTAATATAGAACTACCAAAATAAAAGTTCCTGTTTTTTATGTCATAGTTAAGCATCCATTCAGAACATGACGGAAAAAAAAAAAAAAAAAACGCTATCCATTGCTCTAGGTGTTGACCAGGAAAGCTTTTTTTTTTTGTCTCAAAGATCACTTTTGATGTGGCCAACAGTGCCATGGGCAATGTGTCAGAAAAGAAAGAGAAAAAGACAAGAGAGAAGAAAAAAGAGGGGGAAAAAAAAAGATCTCATCCATAGTTGCAGGTGTGTTACACTTTTGTTGCCCCAGCAGAAGTTCACAACAGAGTTGATGACAAAGGGCTGGGCCCCATGCAGCCTATTGTGGCCTGGAGAACAATATGGAGGCTGTGAATGGCTAATCCCTCTGGACCGCTGACAGGTTGGGCCTTTAAGCAACCTGGGACTCATTTCTCCACTGGGCTGGGCCGCTGTCTGACAGGGATGGGAAAACCCAGGCTACTTACAGCGAGTGAGCCCTCGCCCAGAGCAGAGACTGGGAGCCATTGTGAAGGGAAAATATTATCTCTATTGTCAGGTCGTGGCTGTCTTTGTAATGTCAGAAGATGAACTCGGGGAGAATATGCCACCGGAGGGGGACTGGAGCGGCGATAGAACTAGCTCAGACTGTGTGAACGCTATTCAGCCAGGTTAAGAGGTTTTTAGTCTAAAACCTTGTCCCAAAACAAAGTCTTTTGACCTCATTAATGGATCACAGAAATACCAGTGTCCCAAAGGCATCTACTATTAACAAAAATGTTTGTGTTAATATTATCACTTATTTATTGGAATTCAATAAAATTGCTGAAAACAAAAAGGGCATTCATCAAAAAAAGGTATTTTGAATTTTCCCCTCTCTGGTTTAAGCACTATAAAAAAAATGAAATTAAAAAAATGTCTTGAAATGTCTATAGGAGATCTTTCCCAGGGCACAAATGACATGTTTTTCACCTTTGTATGGACACCGCCATCTATTTGCATGCCAGCAAGAGCACACCTTACACATCCAGAAACTCAGACACAATGTGGGAAATATGCATGTCAGTGTGTGTACGTAAAACAAGCCCACTGAAAGAACCCGGTGGTGTAAATGTCTTTGTGAGAGAGACAGAGAGGCGAGGACAAGATAATAGGCCGGGGGGCACCACCCAGTCCTTGTAAACAGGGCTGAGATAGCTCAACATGACCTGAGAGCAAACACAAATATCTGTTTCTTCTGGGCTCCCATTGGCGGCGGCTCTGGAACCAGGACACCACCCAGGCAGCTCAGCGACTGCGAGTGCCACTGACATTGGAGGACGGGGCCGAGAGAGGGCCACAGGGCTTTTGTGGATGTTGTTTTTGTCAACATTCCCCTCCTTGTGCCCTCCTTACCCCTCCTCACCAATTTATGCGTCCTCCCTCCTGTCTTCTTCTGCTCTTTTTCTCCGTTTGGCTCGACCTTCCCTTTCAGAGTGTCCAGCTCATCCTGCCACAAAGAGCCTCCATTCTCTCCTGAGAGGAGGCTGCCAGTCCCGCACTGTAACCCAATCACCTATCTAACAGAAGAGTGTGTCATCTCCACAGAGTAACAGGAAGTCTTGCGCACAAGACAGATCTGTGTCTTTCTGTCTCTCTCGATCTCTCCGTCATACTTACTCACCAGAGGGCATGTATACGTACATACTGTACATGTATGGACACTTTCAACAGCAAATTAACAATATCCTAAACAAACAAATCCAAAACAGCAAGACATTTGATTTTGGGGTCTTGACTTGGAGGTTTATATTGACATGATGATGCTCGTTGTTGTACACAGTAACATATTCCTTCATTTGATGAACATGGGAACAGTAGCATATTTTGAGTTCACACATGCACCATACTGCTGCTGGAAATACTCACTGGCGCAAAAATCTGCGGCTGAAAATAGTCCCCAATGAATGCACAACTGACTAATGTTAGCCTTTTTTTAAATATGAAAGTATAAATATAAGAATTCAGTCTTTAGGAGGAATTAATGGGTTTGTGGGTTAGGTGTCACGTGTCAAGTATTGGCGGTTGGTTTTGGTCTTTTCGTGGAATTTGTTGGTAGTGAACAACATTTCCAGCCTTATCCTTTATATCACATAATTTAGTATGTTTGATCAATGACAATGGTAATTTCATTAATGGGGGAAAAAAGTGTTTTTTGTTCAATAACAGCAAAAAGTTCAGTAATGGTACCAGCTTGAAAAAAATGCAAAAATGTGTTAGTATCATTCAGGGACCTTCAACTCTTTTCCCCACTCATCCTTCAGTCCAAGTCAAGTTTTGGATCTGTTGCAACTATCTTTAAACTTCTGGTTCCTCAGTTCATGGGCACATTCCTGGAGATTTTCCATTTAGGAATACACTAAGTTCACGAAGTTCCAAACAACATCCATTTTGCACTATAATTCCACTGCAATAATCATAATTACAGCAATTTTTTGAAAAATAATAGCTCAACTGATTTAATTTCTGTTTTAGGAGGGCAGTTGTAGGTTCAGGGGTCAAAATGTTCATACCTGGAAGAATGTATTTTTCGAAACAAAGCTTTGACACAGTAGAGGAACTAATGTCTCCGTGGGGAAGTGTATACATTAGGCAAACATGATTGAAATAGTTTGGGATGTACATATTCCTTTTCTCATTAGTAGTATTGAGTGACTGGATATTTAATAACAAACATGCTGAAAGTGGTTTTGGAAAGCTCAAAGCTTCCAGGCTGGATTCCTGCAGACTGCAAGGCCTAAAGTCAGTGCTTTTTGGGCAGCTACAAAGGCAGCCTCACTGAACCCCCCGATGTTGGCTTTGGACCTATAGTTCCTTCCTGTTCATGGAAATTCTTCTACAAACAAAAAAATGTTTCAGTCGTCCCCCAAAAAACTGTTGGATGGTGCTGAGCCTTGATGGCTGACGATGCAATTTTATATCAAAGCAATGTGTTCCTGCCTGAATTAAATTAATATCTGTAAGGGTTTGTTCGAAAACAAAAATATGAAAAAAAAATTAAAGAAGAAAATATTTCTGTGTGAAGAGCACATAAGGAGCAAAGTGGCAAATGTACAGTTTTTTTTATAGTTAAGTGAACAAGTGATGTTTGGTGACCGTGTACTGGGGGGAAAAGCCAAGGAAAAGGAATTTTATGCAGAGGTTTCCCAAATCCCAGTGTACTGCAAAGTGTCTGGTTTTGTTGTGACCATGTTGACCATTGTGAAGCTATGCTGACCTCTGCTGGACATAAAGATTCATGATTTTTTTGAAAATCAAGATATTGTTCTGTATATCAGAGGCCACAAATTATAACCTTTGTCCTCCAGTAGGCATATGAAAGTTCATATTTAATAATTAATTAATGTAATTTCTGTAGTTTCACAAGCCTTTTTCATTGCCGACATTCTGACTTGTCATAGTAGGAAAAGCAGAAGCGTTACTAATAACATTAATATGTTCTATTCAAGTGTTCCAGTGGGCCAGCATGCACAATACATGTACATTCAATTGTCGTTCATTTCATTATTTATACGTGAGCATTTCCTACTGTGACATGTCAAAATGTCCTCTGGTGTCTCTGCCTTTAGTGTCTCATACTACTAGCCATGATAGTCTTCTATTTAAACTACTTTTTTTTTTTTAAAAGAAATATGAATTCTACCAATGATTTAAGATTATTTCACTTGTTGCCAACGTGCCTTCCCTTTTTCTTGGAATTTTCTAGCAATTAGTTTCAGTAGTAGTAGTAAGAATAATGTTGCACTAGTATCAAGAAAATGAGACTTAAAGAAGATCTTTTTTTTTATGAAAAGTGTCATTTGCAGACTTTCTTTTACTTTTTTAATGCTAAATTACAATAAAATACTATTATGTGTTTTATAGGCATAAGTGTCATAAACATCACTGCTGATTTGCAGATACAGAGTAACTACTGCACAGATAGGACTGTTTGTGTAACTCATCATAAGACTTATACTATTTCCAATTTCAGAGTGATATCCACTCTGAAAAAGTGACTATTACAAATGTACAAAGTGTTGTATATATCATGATTTCTTAAGGTTTTTGCTCTGATCAGCTGAATTTGAGGAGTACTAGGGTTTTGCTATTGTATTCACAATCCTCACCACTAGATGCCACTCATGTAACATTACAAATTGCATGACGTTAAATCAAACTTGCCACAGCAACACATTTTCATTGCAGCAGCAGTATATTTGACGCTCAGGCCGGCGTTGCCATAAATTGTCACAAACTATTTGTGTTGTTTTATTTGTGGAATACAAAAGCTTCACCTCCAGAGAACTGAGATCAGCTCACTGCGGGAAAGCCAGTCCCAAACACCATCATTTTGTTGACATGCCATGTTTTGATTAATGGCTCCTCATTTTCAGTGCAGTCAAGATGCACGTCGGACATTTACAAGTTGCTTTCCCTCTGTGCCACATTTGCAGTTGATGGTGCGAGAACGGAGGCAGACTGAGTGTGAGAAGGCAGCTCATTAGCTGTGCGGGTCCAGCAGAGTGGCTGGCTTCTCCCAGGAGAGCAGTTCAGAGTTCTGGGAAACTCACCAACACGCCAACAGCTGCAACTCCACAAGAACCCGCTGAAAACTCTTCCACTTTTCCTCTATTCGTCTCTTTCTTCATCCCAAGCACTTAGTCTGTGCCACCAGTCTGCCTGGGTCTGGTTCTCCATCCATCTGTACTCACATCATTTTTTGGGGGGGTTTAACTGAATAAAAGGACTCGTAGATCAAAAGATCACTGTCATCCCTTCCCTCTCTGTCGGCTAAGCGTGGATGTTTATGAGCATGTGTGCAAGTTTGGTTGTGTATGTGTGTGTTTGGAGTGGAGTGGGGTGGGGGGGGGTGGTCTGGATCTTTGAGTGACTTTCCGCTTCTCCCTGAACTTTTGACCAATGCTTTGTGAAGCTTTTTGTTTTGACTGAAATATGAACAACTGCATTCTGATCAAATCTGATGACATGGCTCAAGATCTCTGGAGTCCTGCTGGCAGATGAGAGTTGTGATCTGAGTAAATGAAGGTGTGGATGATGGGTTGAGATTTGTCCAGTGAACAGGCTTGATGGCAAAGACACAGCTGCATCTGCACTGTATCAGACTTGAAAAATGAATGAAAGATGTATAAAAGTGTTCATTGTCTTGTGAATGTTTGGACAGCTTTGTTATGTGTTGGTTGATCACGGCAGAATAAAACCAAACCAATCTGATAAAACATTGATCTGAAACAAACAGTTTCCATGACTTTCCAAAATACACGCTTGATGTTTGGTTACATGCACAAATGACACAAATATCAGACATTTTCTTTATCTGCTTTTCACAGCTTATGAGTGCTGCAGCTACTGGCCACCACTTGTTTCAATAGATGCAATAAACACTCGGTGAGATGCTGCGAAATTAGTACGAGAATTTTCATGAGTTTTCATTTGATTTAACACAAGGAGAGGATACAACCATTATAAAATTTTATCTGAAACGCAAAAATAGGAAACATGTCACAAACACAATAAATACTGCAGATCTACAATATAGACGAATCCTGCTGCACATTAGCTTTTTAGTGTGGTGATTGCAATATAGTCAAATCAAAGTAGTAAAACAGGCATTTTGAGATGTGAGGTGAGTTTGTGAAATACACTCTAAGACCTGTCAAAAACACCTGAATCTACAGGTAAGAAGAATACACTGACTGCTGCTGTATACAGGGAGAGCTCCCCAAACAGTTCTGCACATCAATAAGGTTTCGTGATAAACCGTAATATTTGTAACACTGTTTAATAGTCAATAAAACGACAAAACAAGTTTGTAAATCCAGAGTATAAATGAGCTTACACACAGTGTAAACATGCCATAGGCTAATACGAAAGACAGTAAACATGCACACAAGAAACTATATGTGAAAACAAACTGGTCAAACTGACATGCTCTGAAATAATGAATCCACAGTGTATGGGAGGTTGAGTTGAGTTCAGAGTCCTTGTTTATACAGGGAGAGACTGAGCCAAGGTGGGCACTGGGCAAGAGGCGTCAACATTTTAGATCTGGTTAGGTCTGCAGGCTCCAGAAGACGCAAAGCTGGCGCACGGGGGAGTCCTATGCTGTTGCTCCACATAGTCTTACAGTGGACGAGATGTCTTGGCTGTCCTCTGATCGTCCTGTCATCATAAATGGCCAGGTCTGTTAAAGCAAGAGACAACAGGTAAAGGAACACATCCAAGGCATTACATTAGGAGGTCAGTATAAAACCCAAAGGGGCTTTCCATTTGTTGATGTCATTTGTTAAAGAACACACTGAGATGTTTCCCCCCTTTAAAGATTGTGCATTATTAATTGTGATCAGTGATTGTTTTGCATTATTAATTGTGATCAGTGATTGTTTTGCAAAGTCTCACGTTTTCGTACCAGATTGACCGGGTGCCCGAAGCGGTTCTCGAACCGGTCATCCTGCAGAAGCTGCCTCAGGTGAGAGATGTAGCTCGAGGCGAGCCGAAGCGTGTCCAGTTTGGACAGCTTGGTGTCCGCCGGCACCCAGGGCAGGCTGGTTTTCAGCCTGGAGAACGCTTTGCTCAGCACTCTCATCCGCGCCCTCTCCCTGGCGTTGGCCGCGTTTCTCTGCGACTGCCGCGCGTCCCCGCGGCGCGCCTTGGAGAGCCCGCGCCGGCGCCCGACCCCGACCCCGCCCGCCTCGCCGTCGTCCTCCGGCTCCTCGTCCGAGTACCGGCCGGGGTCGTAGCAGGTAACCTCCGCCTCGGCTCTCCCGTGGCACGTCTCGTAGTCCTCGGCATCGCTTGCGGCGGAGCCAGTGGACATGGCTGCTCCACCTGCGCCTCGGGGGCGCACACGAGCGGCCCTCTGGGCAACGGCAGTGACCGGGGCTCTGGGTTCTCACCTTGATCAGACGTTTGGGCAACGACACGAGGTTGGAAGTCGGCAGACTATCGCCACTTTTTAAATTCCCATCTGGTAACCCGATAACTCATGTCGCTGCAGCAACAACGCTGCTTGAGGGTCAAGTTTGAGAATTGCGGCTCTCTCTAAAACTGAGCCATGCCTCCTTGCTTTGCTACCCCTCTAATTTAAGTGTCCAGGACTTGGCATGTGTACAGATTTTTTTTTTTTTTTTTGTGAGCATTCCTCCTCCCCTTTTTTCTCCAAGCCACCATGACCTCAGTAAGACCACAACTCTGGCTCCTTGTGTATTCTCTTGAAGACTTAAGTTGCTCATCTGCAACTTGATTACATTAAGCCCTGTAAATGAATGGCTTATTATTGATAAATCTAGTGGAACATACACTAAGGGTGCCTGAAGATGGTCTTTCACCAAACAGAGATAACCCCTCTAATATGTTGTATTATAGGAGGACATAACATCCCTGATAGTTATACACAAAACCCATTGCAAAATTTAGAAATGCACATATACAGTAAACATTTCCTAAGTGTGTCGGTTCCACAGATGTGTTTTGGTGATAGAAATGTCTTGAGGACCTTATCAAAAGTGCCTAATCCTTTGCCAGTTTCACAGAGGGATTGGGTTTCTGCAGATGGAGCAGCCTTTCACACGCAGCCTGCTATCGGTTCCCATGACATCTGGAGCGTTGGCATGACAAGGGTGTGGCAGAGGCGAGGAGGCATCATCTTCATTCCCATAGTATCACAAACATTGTTTTGCCGTGCATCTCGGACATTTTCACATTTGTTTTGAGTCCTCCAAACTTTTCTGAGAGCATCGACCGATAAAGATCAGAGAGGGTTGCAAATTTTAGAGTGGATTGAGATCAAGAGCTATGAGAAGGGGAAAGAGAAGAAAAAACTGGGATTTCTCCAGGCCTCTGAAGCTACAGGATCGCAAAACGTGTTTGCAGAGATACCATATTGCCTGGAAGGTTTCTGAGTAGTATTTTTGTACCACACTCTGTCCTTCAGACAGTATATCTGTTGTTGTCTGCGAGATTTGCAAACGTCACAAAGTAAAACACAGCGAGCACACTGCACACCACAGGTCTAGTAAAAACCAATGCAAGTCAAGCTTTGGGGGAAACTGGAAGGAGCTTGGAGGTGTGGGAGCACAGTTTCTCTGGATAAATGGAAGGCTCTGTGTCCATACAGTATTTACAGGAACCCCCCCCCCTTTACTTTCAAAAGATATTCCCAGAAAATCCCAGGTCCCTGATAGCTATTACTCCACATAATATGTGTGAAATTTAGATTTTTTTTATTACAATAGTAAGACTCTGCCAAGAATTACCTAACTGCAGCTGAGATGCATGCTTGATTTTGGTAGCTGGCCATGCCAGGGTCACAAAAGGGGAATTACTGTACTCTGAATGCTGTACTGTACTCCAACAGTTCCCATGGATGGTCTGTAATTTATTCCAATATGCTGGCTCACATCTCACCCAGTATCATAAAACATATTATACTTGTTTATTACCTGTTTATAATGATGTTCCAATTAATTTTTTCAGTGTCAAAATGCAAGTTGCTCTGATTTTGAAGTGTTCTGCGGTTTTCCACTGCAACAATTTCCCTCCTTCATAGACCAAGAATTCTCCCTAATCCGATTGGACACATTCCCATTCTTCCCACAATCCCGCTCTTCCGTGCAGTTTTCACAAGAAGACCTGACATCAGCTGGACCTTGGAGGCTCTTAGCTTATCCTTGGATGTGTCATGAGGTTGAGATATTAAGTTCCACTTGTGCCGTTGAGACAGTCAACGCTTCAGGCAGGCTGCCATCTCATCCCCTTGTCACTGCATCCGTCAGCGAGGTGGACTGACACACTTGAAGGTGCAACCTAAGGGATTCTGCTGTTGGATTTACTCCTCACTTTATAAGCTGTCATCTTTTTTTTTCTTTTTTTTTACATAACATGAAAAGGTATTAGCTATGTGACACATATTTCAACCTGCTGCTCCATTCACTGTCAGCGAGAAGCAGGTTGAGATAAAACAAGGGCGCTCATTAGTCATTCTGTAGATGTAGGTACTCAAGTAAAAGTAGAAAATATTGTCCAAAACATGCGTGTAATTGATGGTTACATGGTTACTGTATTTGCCCTAAATATCTCTTGAAACCTGACTTGAAGGGCGAGCTAGCATTTGTCTATCAGCAAAGACTTTCAGGGGTCGTGATCTCTATCGGGGCCCTATATGCTGGAGAAGCTGAGGGACAGGTGCAAGCTCATGATGTCAGAGGCCTTTCCCTGTTTCTCTCTCAGCCTCCTATAATTCCCATGATCAGTACACTGGGCTGGTGACGAACAATCAGAGGCAATAATCCATCTATTATTGTGTCATGCAATGAACCATGCGCCACACATTAATATAAACCAGATCTAGAAATTCTAGAAAATTCAAACAGTATTACAACCAAAATCAAATCAGTTCATATGGTTTATATAATCAGTTTTTTAGACATTGAGGTATACAACACAATCCAGTGGCAACTCATAAAGCATATGTAACTGTAATGTATTACAAAAATCAAAGTAAAAACTGATAAAGTAGTCCATCCAACATAGAATCACTGAACATGCAGAACAGATTTGAAGTTCAGTGCCATCTATCTATCTATCTATCTATCTATCTATCTATCTATCTATTTATCTATCTATCTATGTCTTCTGCAAAAATGTGTAATTGATGCATTTGTATAGATTTCGTATGCACTGAGGAAATACGTACACATATTACACATAAAGACACATTACAGCTTTACAGAACTGTGTGCGTTATAGAAGTATGACAACACTGTATACACACACACACACCACTGACTTAACCACTAACTGACTTTGACATTCAACATTATCAGTGGGTCACTGGTGTAACTAAACAGTGCCATACTAGACAAGAAATGTTACTGTTTTAGCGTACAATTAAACATTTTATAATACTACTAATACCGTAGGTTTGAATTCAGTATGCAACAGCATTCAGTATCAAACCACACAATAGTTAAGACAACTCAATTAAGAGCACTTAGTATAATTATCTGTTTCAATATACAGTATGTTTATAATGGATACGTGGATACGAATGCTAAATCTTAATATCATAAATTACATTCTGCAGCAAGTTATAACCAGACTGTTATAATTCAGTGATAATTCACTGAGTAAAATGGTATAGTTGTTGCTCTTAAGGTGTTTTATACGTCTCATCCTCTTCATTTTCTTTTGGACTCGATGGCCTTCAACAGTGGGACCCAACGAGACACATGGTGTCCTCTTGGCTTAGCCTGACTCATGCTTGGCCACATGCTGCCTCTGAGATTCGCGGGGCCATCGTTCTCGTCGGCCTCTGAGGTGATCTCCATCTTCTGAATGATGAGCTTCAGGAGGTTGTGCTGCTTCTCCAACATGCCCGACATCTCCTTTATCCTGAAGAGGAAAACATTAGCTCACATTGCTCAGTGATACACCTCATTTAATCTTGGGTAGAATCATAATCAGGATTTTTGAGGGCTCTGCTGCTGAGTGGTTCCATGTCCTTATTATAGAAAGAAATACAATGAGTCACATCTTTCCGTGACTTGGTCACAGTCTTTTCTTTTTTGTCACCACTAGGGGCTGCCCATGCATCAAAAACTAATATTAAATTGCTTGATAGACCATAGCTGTTGCATTCTTTATGGTAGCTCAATGTATTTAATGATAACAAACAATTTACTTTCCATCATCTCAGTAACGTGCATAGTTTTATGATTCCAGGGGGAAAAAAAACTGACATTCATGTGATTATCATGTGTGTCCCTGTTATGTGCTTTACCTGGTCTTCTGCTTTTTGAGCTCATTCTCTACCACAGTGCATTTCTGTGATTTCACCTGCAGACGATTCCAGTCTTCATTTGTCTCCTCATCACCAGTGATTAACTTCCTTATATAGTGCTGTTAACAAAAGGATTAAAAGGAAAGGAAGGAAACTGACATAAGTAATAACAAAGATAAATGTAAAAAAGAAATACTGTGAGTTGTACAGTATCTGCTTTTGAAGTATTGAGCGTACCCTGGAGCACTTGCGATTTGGGTAGATGGTGATGAAGGGTTTGTCGACTCGTTTCACAAACCAATAAGGAAGCTTGTCTTCCAGAGCGGTGTGGAGGTCAATCTGGGGTCAGAAATTCAGATTGTCAGTCAGATGTGCAACTTTTGGAGGGGAACCTCTTACTGAAAACCTCTGTTCAATCTAAAGGTTGTAAATTTTTAAGCTAAACAAATATCATTACTCATATTATTAAGTACATCTGGCACATTAGACCCTCCTCAAAATGACAGTGAAAATATATTTAATGTCCTCTTTGCTCTGAAAATACAACATATATTTAAAAAAAAAATGCTCCAGTAACAGATGAGCTATTTTTATACATACCTGCATGGCTATTCTTTTTAGGGCAGCATTTCTTTGTACTTCAGCAATGTCTCCAACTGCTAAACCAATCTACAACACAACCAAAAACAACATATTAATCGATAGCTTTTATATGAGAAGAAGATGTCTTTAAGGAGTTGATGAGAATGGACACAACAGGCTGTCAGAGCATACTTACCATCAGGTTCACCAGCAGGATAGGCATGAGCAGAACAAAGTTCACAAAAATGAAGTAAGTCAGGAGACCAAAAGGAAGCTCGTGCTTCAGATAAGCATCCAGGAAGTTGTTTTGGTAGTTCAGTTCCCCGACCATCATCACAAAGGTTTGCATCACGGAGAGCGGCACGCTGTCAAACTCTTTCTAAGAGTAGGAAATAACAGCAATTTTATCTATCAGAGTTAAATACTGTATCACTTAAATACCTACTATTGTCAGTATGTTGTTCATTCTGTCACTTTTAATTGTAAGAAACATTGAAGCCTATTAGGCCCACTCAAGGGGCTTTAAAGTCTTACTGAATTTTGATTATTTCTTTCTTTTCCTACCTGGTTGAGCATCAGAGCATAGAACGCCAAACCAAATGCTAACATCAGGTACAAGAACAGCATGACAATACGGACCAGCGTCCTCATGATCTCCCAAAACATCACAACATAGATGCCAACACCCTCAAACCTGGGGAAACAGGAGATTATAACAGTTAGTGGCCTCTACACTATAACAAAATACATAATGCTGAAATGGCGCAATTCAGTCAGAGTGAACAGTACCTCTGGAGATAAAGGAGAAAGCCAACCCAGGAGTTTAAAACTGCCAATGCCCCTGCTTGCCAGTGTAAAGAACCCTCTGCATTTAGCATGACAGGGATGATGAACAGAAGAGTGAGGATGGCTGAAATCCAGTCACACTGGTTGAAACAATCCTTTAAATAATTCCAGCGCTTTCAAATGACAAGAAAAGAAAAATCAGCACAACATTTCAACTGTATATTACTGAACAAGTGATGTGATGTGCGATGTTTCTTATAGTTATAATCAATACGACACAGGTAAAGTGTGGAGGTGACATATTCTGACTGTGGTCATTCAGTGATCCTGCAGAGCTAAATCGGAGGGCGCTCATCCATCACACCTGATTGCCGGTGTGTCCACACAGACCTGGTGCTGAACAGATTTATGAGCACATGCGTCATGCGAGGTAGTGACGCATATCAGTACCTGTTGTGATATCTGCACCACTTCCTTCGCTATGGCGTAGACATTCATGACCAAGACCATCACCATACAGACGGACAAGAACAGACTTTGCTGTGAAATAAAGAATATTGAGATTAATTTAAACTAGGGTGATATCATCATAATGACAAATGTTGATTATTGTGATGTTTCACTAAATTAAATCTTTAATTTGTAGCTTTGCTGGGTAAGCTTTTAAATCATTTTGATGTTAAACATAAATTCCACGTATGTTTACATAGAACTTCAACTTCTTTAATGCTGATCATCACTATCATTAGTACCTCTATGAAAGACACGGGGACCATGATGATATTGTGCTCGCCCGTGGCAGTGGTGTTCATAGTGGGCCTCAGAGTCACTATCAGGTGAGTCAAGGGCAGCAGGCCTAACAGGTAAAAAAACATGTTGAGCGCATGAGCCGTGCTCCCGTACGCAAACCTGTAGATTAAAACAGAGGAGACAGAACAGTTTTAACATTAGAAGAATGGCCATTCAAAGTAAATAATGCATTGGTATTTGGTGCATTCAGCAGATCATCGAGGATCGGAAGTTGCAACATATCAGAATGAGAAAAGTCACTCTGAGGGGTTAAATCATGAATACACACCACTTCATTGCTAGGTACTTTTTGCAGACAGGGTGATTGAGGAGTTCAATGCGGTTGTACTGCACCATCGCCTGCAGAAAGAATAACAGAAAAGTACCCATTATATACATTATAGACTAAAAGAAGAAGTGGTGGTTGCTGTGTGAATAACTTTATATCAAAAATAACACAATACCTTTTGATCAGGGATTTGGCAGAGCCCTTTAATAGCCCTCCAAGAGCCCATGATCTGTCCCCTGATACACCCACTGCTGACAGTTAACAACAATGCATGATAAGAGGTGTTGACCGCTAAGGCGGCCTGACCACACAGGTTGTTCCCACCTGGGCCCTTGTTTGGGTCGAGGGGGCCAGATAGAACTTATTCAAGTTGAATTAAAGCATCCCAGCCAGATTTGGCTAGGCAGCAAGTTCAGTTTCCAACATTAACTGATCCACTTTCCACACTAAAGATTCCTAACCTGCTGCTCCTAGGCCTCTCTCCCTGGAGGCAAAGATAGAGGGCCAGTGGTATTACAGCAGGAATATGCTATTTTGTAACCTTTCAAGGAAGCGGGAGGAATGAAAATGTGAGGACTGACTGAAGTAAGAACTTATCAATCATGGGGGAGAGAGGATATTTGCATTCTGCTGCACCAAAAGGATATTTGAGAGAAAAATAATTGCTTACGTTCAGTGCAGCTAGTGGCTTAACCCTCAAGGTCTTGTCAGTTGACCTCTGTGCAGAAAGGGGAGCTTGGAGCCACCTGAAATTGTATTCGATCTACACAAAATAAAGGTTTTTTTATTTGGATATTGTTTTATCCAATATAAACTATTGTGGTGTTTTTACTGTGAAACTTGCTGAATTACGTGGTAGTCGGGACTGTTGTGATCTTCATCAGATTCCGTCACACAGCAGTCCAATAGGTGCTATTGATAAAAGCAGAAAAACACAGTGACAGAGAATCTAAGGGCTTCTAAAAAAGAAGTTCTAAAAAGCAATGCTCAATTAGAACAGTGTACACAACTGAAGATTAATGTGCACACAGATTTATGATACACATGTTTTTTTTCTTTGCAACCTTGTAGGTCTCAGGAACACACTCAATCATGTCAAATATGGGGCATCGCTGGCTGGAGCCTGGTGTGAACACAGTCAAAGCCTCAGCACATCTGGAAGAATAAATAAATAAATCTTAAAGCCACTACAAAATGTGTAGAATTTCAACAAAATTCTACTCCCAGAGTTTGAATGAAAAGTTGATATTTTGGAGATATATAAAGACACATGCAGTATAAAAGTTGTTTTAAGCTGAGCTTTTAAGAGCAGACACTTACCTGTCACTGTCAATTACAGCATTGACCACATCTTTTCTCCCATTTTGCAGAGCTTCATGGAGGAACGACGTGTCATTCTTGTTTAAGATGATCTCAGCTCCTCGAGACAGCAAAAGCCTGACGGCAGCCACATGTCCCCCTCTTGATGCAATGTGGATTGCAGTGTTCTGGTATATCAATACATTACAGGGGACTCCATTTATTATAGAACAGTGATGTCTGTATTATTCAGTGCTATCGGTAGTTATTAGAGTGCCAATGTTTGGAAAACCATCTGAATATTTACAGAAATCCTTTTACACATTCATGAACTGCAAAAGCCTGTAGTCTCATAAATGTCGTCACAAATTGGTGTTAAATTCATTTGGATAATGTTGAACTTTGTAAAAAAAATAGTAATTCATACCCCATCCTCATCTGTTTTATCCAGTAATTTGGGATTTGCTGCCAGGAGAATGTCCATAGAGTGTGTGTATCCTGCAGATGCAGCATGATGCAGACAAGTCCAGCCCTTATAATCACTGTAAACAAGAACTACAATTCAACTGGTAGGAATTGGTGACTAGTAAAATATGCATAAAATGCATGCAGGTATGTATACTGTAAATTGCAACCACTGCAAAACATAACATATAATAATATAGTATACTGTGCTTTTGCATGTATGTGTATTTTTTATGTTGTACATGTGCATGTTTTCTCTATATGCACATGTTTACCTGTGAAAGAGAGCTCCTTTACGGAGCAACAGCTGTACCACCTTGGTGTGCCCCTCTCTTGAAGCCAAATGGAGCGGTGTCAGGCCTCGCTCATCACCTTCATTTAGCAGACGAGAGTCTGTGATGGTCTCCAGTAATCGGTGGCATGTATTGATGCGCCCATACCTTAAAGAAGAGAGGGATGGGTAGAAGCGTTAGATTGCGGAAAATCTTTTCTCACTGTTATGATCTGTTGATCTCTAAAATGGAAATGCTTTTTGTGCAAGGCCCACAGCACAGCACAGCCAGAGGCCGGGGGCAATTACAGCTCAGTTCATCTTGGCGATTGAGTATCTTGCTCAAAGACACTTTAGATTGCTGTTACAGGGCTTGAACCTGTAGGTATAGAAGTAAAAAGTGTTGGGAAGAGTTAATAACTAATGGTGCCAGAAACTGCGAGAAGACATAAACAGAAGTGACACACTGGCCTGCGCTATGATCTCTCTTTGTCTCCGAACCTTTTAAGAAGGTCAGCAGCACTTTGTGTGAGTGCAGTGGGACTGGTGGGGAAAGGGAATGAGGTGTCTACAAGAGTTAAAGTATGATATCATAGCGTGGCCTTTATTTGCCCTCTAGCTCTAATGAAATAGGCGTACATGATAGAAAAATCAATAACAATAATGTTGAATGTCCGCTCATTTCACACTATTAGTAACATTTCTTTACATGTGCCTTGCTAATTGAATTCTATTCTTGTGACAATTCCTGTGGGTCACTGTATAATAGGTATGTCACGGCAATTAATCATCAAAAGGCTTCTGAGTGCAGAAATTGCTCACTGGATTAAAACAGCAGTGAGGTAACAGTTTTAAACGTAGGCACATTGTTCATCTGTCATCTGACCACTGTTGTTCAATTACAGAGATAAAAGTCTTGGCTTTTGAGAGATTGTAAGTCCTCTGAAGAGCCATTTTTTGATTAATGTTTTTGTGGTATCACTGATCAATACACAACACTTGACTAGTTGGAAGAACAATGTGATCTTAAGCTGCCTGGGAAGCCGGAACTTAAGATAAGACAAGGAAGATGTGTAGCTAACTTTTCTTCCTAATAATAAAGCTATTTTCCAAACATTGGTCCAGAGTAATACGGTAGGATGCATTTTTGAGATGTGTGAATAGGGCTGCTCTTCTGCTAATTGAATGCTGTACCTTTAAAATAACATAACAGAAACAATACAAAAGGAGTAGAGTATATACACTGCATCCCACACTGGTTAATGTCAACAGCAGTGACATTGCTGGCATTTTTGATCAGATTTGATCAAAAAAAGAAAATCAGGTCAAATCAGTATTATTTAGTTCGATGATATGGAAAGTCATGCCCTCTGGGACCAATCGAAACTCACTGGGCAGCAAAGTGCAGGGCAGACTTCTTGTCCTTGGACTTGCATTCGAGGCCGACCTGCCCCGAGAGGCCCAGCATGTTCTTCACTGAGTCATGGATACCCAGTCTGCAAGCGTAGTGGAGAGGGGTGCAGCCCTCATTATCCTCACAGCTCAGCAATGCCTTCACACTGTTAAGCTAAAGTTAGACATGTTTATTTTATAACGTTTAGTACTATGTGTATTAAACAAAGCATAAATGCATAAGAGTTAAGTATGCTGCAACAGTCATGCAACATAAAGGGCACATATTATATAACTTCTACCATGGTTACAGTACACATGCATACACACCAACACAAACAAATATTAATGCAGTGGAATAATCCGGGCTGTTAGTCCATTCAAATGTTAATCTAATTAATTACATGATATGCTGATATGCATATATTGCTTGGAAAAGCCCCGAAATAAGCTATAAAAATGACAATAATGACATTATTGTGGCACAAGACTCAGGAATAGAATAGAAATATTAAAAGGGGAATTAGGAATCAAGACATTGTTTTATTTCCAATCATTTTTCCATATATTAGCTTACCCATTAGACTCCTCTAGAGTCTAACTGACACACAGACAAGTTGGAATTGACATACTGTGTCAGAGATGTGCATCTGTGAATTCACTCCGGTGGTGTCGGTGGCTCCCTATGTGCTCAGAGCACTGCTCTCAGATGCTCAGAGTCTCTGATATAACAATATTATATAATTGTTTTGTAATTAATTAATTGAAATTAACATGTTAATTTGACAGCCCTAGTAATCATATTTGAACACAGATAAGGAGAGATATCATTCCCAGTGTAAATATCAGCTTTCCCCTGTGGCTCATTTCAAAGGCATCATTGTAGCTTTAGGTAAAGCTTAAAATGTTTTAAAGAGTCATCTGGCTTGGTTAGAGTTTAATGAACTTCATCAGCTGGCCTTGAATGCGTGCTAGGCTCAGGGCAAATTGATCAAGGACAGTGTAGTAATTCAATTCCAATCTTAATGACATCTTTGTCTGAGCAGCATACGGTGCATTTGATGAGTCACAAACAGGCAACATTAATTGTGGGTACCTGCAGTACTTCTTCTGGGAGGTTTTTCAGACCCTTAGGCTGTAGAATGGCCAGGTGAAGGAAATTACACCCACATCTGTCTTTCATATTTACATTTGCCCCTTAAAGACATAAACACATACATGAGTGTGTACAACGTGCATTATCAGGTATTTTAGAAATATTTATGAGCACTGCTGGTACAGTACAGTAGGTAGGTCACCTTTTGACAGTAGCAGAGCCACAGTTTTCCATGCTCCACAGCTCGTAGCCAGCAGCAAGGGAGAGTTTCCTTTGCAATCAATGCAATTAAGGTCTGCACCCTGAAGAGAGAAAAACTTTAACATTACCTCATGAATTACCACATTAATTTTAACACACATTGCTGTAATCATTGCAACCAAAGGAGCCAATGGGAAATTAACTACATCTACATTCAGTTCTACACTGCATTTCACGTGTTTGTTGTATCGGAGTGGCGTTTGCATGGAGAGGGCATTGATCATTGTTCTTTACTGTAAAAAACAGGAGGAGGGTGCTATTTTACAGAACAAACACCCACAGCTCCCTGAGTTTCTCACAATGTCAGATCAGATATGTAACGTGAGATGTCTAGTGTGGATAATGAAATGAAGCAGAGTAGCTGAAACAAGGCATGACAAAAAGTTTTAACAAGTTACATCAGTTTGACTAGAAAATCTACTGAAGTGAAGTATTTCCCCACTGTATGTAAGCTAAGCAGCCAAACAGGTTGAATACAAGAGCCTTATCTTACATTATTACAAAATCTCTGTGAATCTTTCTTTGGTGTCACTTTGTGTAGACCATTTCATAGTTTCCAAGATTAACATTATTTCCTCTTGCAATGTTTGCTACCAGAATGAGTTGACAGCAAATAAACTTGGACCCCAGCTTTTTCATTTGCAACTGTAGTATTAAATACGGGGGGGGGGGGGGGGGATGCAGTTTTACTGTCTTTATTGCTATTTATTGTGTTTAAGGCAAGATATTACTAAAACAGTCTCTGATTTTGAAGGTGGGGATGTCCTGTGCATAACAGCTGTGGGGTGTGTGCGGTTGCGTGTGTGTGTGTGTGTGGGTGTGTATTATTTATGTTGTGGGATCATAAAACTGTTGGGGACTCGCCTTCCTTACGAGAACAAAATGCAAGTCCCCATAATATAAGTCATTCAATTTTAGGATGAAGACTTGGTTTAAGGTTAGGTTCAGACAAGTAGTGGTTGTGGTTAGGGTTAGGGTAAGCCTCCAGGGAATGAATGTAAGTCAGTGTAATGTCCCTTTAAGTGATGGAAACACGACTGTGTGTGTGTGTGTGTGTGTGTGTGTGTGTCTTATTTACCAAAGAAATTAGGTACTCGGCCAGCTCTGTGTGGTCAAATATTGTAGCCCTGGAAAAGTAAACACAGTTGTTGTAAACCAACCACACAACACATGACTTGTGAGTTAAGGTCTTACCAGTACTGTCAGATGTCAAATGAGGACAAAATCTAACTCTAATTCTGCTTTATCAGAGCATGATATAACCGCCAGATTTTCTCTTGTGGTTACATTTTTTATCTCCTGGATTGTAATGGCTTACTTCTGTATTCTGGGGACATTCTGCATTAAGAGACAGACTTAAGTGGAGGAAATATATTTCCACGACTGAATGATGGTCTGCTGAGATTTGATAATCCAGAAATGTGAAATCCACAGTTGATGCTCTGGCTGGGGAAAGACAGGAGCATTGCTATTGTGTTTTAGAGGTCATGGGTATTTTACAGCACATTGCAGCAATGATATCAGAATAAGAACAAAAATGTAGGATGTTCTTTCCAGGTGTCAAAAAGAGGGTAAACAGGGTTACGTAGCCTCACAACGATCTATCCCCCCTCTTCCTGTCCTTGTATCAAGTCTTACTCTGCTGCTGTCCATGCCAACATAAATAGCTTTCAGATAAAATCAATGTGGAAAGCATATCTTTATTACGTATTGATATAATTATTATGGTCCCCAATTAAAAGCTCACTATTCTGCTAGCAATTCTCAAGGGTTTCATGTCTATGTTCATTCATCTTTACATGGCATGAGCAACTATGAGATGGTAACCAGTTATTACACATTATCTACATAATTGCGGTGATGCTTATCTATGAATAGTTTAATTGAAACAATTTCTATTCATAAAATAATGAATTCAACTTTTTTTTTTAACTAAGTAGGCTATTTACGGGGGATTATGTGCCAGTGAGTCACAGGAATTTACACTGGTTGCCTGGCAACATCACAACAGTGACAAAAGTCTCCAGACGGTCACTGCGCCTGGCCAAGAAATAGTCCCACATGTGACAGACCACGGAATTGATCTAACTCAAAGCAAATAGACCAGCCAAAGAACAGCATCATTATGTATAATACTGTGGAGCGATAGGGGAAGCCCACCTATGTAGAGGGGTCTGACACGCCCCATCCGTTAGGTTGATGATGTCTTCCACTTGGTCAATGGAGGACAGCATCAGTTTGACTACCTCAGTTGCACCCTGGGTGCAGGCCAAATGAAGCGGGGTGGACCTGTCATTCTGGACAGCAAACAAACATGGATTCATTATGAGCGATGAATAATTAACAAATAGAATGAATATTCACAAGCTCTTCAAACATGATTACATCTGCTCCGAGACACCGTGACACACTGAGTTAGACAGAGCAGAACATAAACAAGAGTTAGTATGCCAGTGTGGCTCTCACATGTACTCACTTACACACATATATATTGCACACTTCCCCAGTGTAACATTAGCATTGTATCTTCCAGACTTGCCGGCTGAACACTGGGGGCTGTAACACAAGCCTTTAATGAGATAACCAGGACTGGCAGGAGGAGGCCAGTGATCGCGCCACTCAGCGTCACTGTGTAAGTGGAGGTAATTTGTATCAATTTAGCCAACCGAAGCTATTACTGTACTCACTATTCCTGCTGCAGCTCTGGCCACTACCCCAGAGCTAGACATAACGATCACTCCCAGATGGGCGTGATAAGACTGACGTGCTCTAACTTAACAGAGACTGAGACTCTTTGCCAGGGTAATGCTTTACAGCTGTAGGCAAATGAGTTTTAGATTTAAAAAAAAAAAAAAAAAAAAGCAAATCTGACAAAGCATGCAATGGACAGATTGAAGATGAGAAGCCCTTTTTGAAATCTATAGCTCCCAGGTGTTAATATGTTTATGACCATGTGATGCAAAGTGGGACTGTAGGAAAAATAGTTGGGACGAAAGTCTGACCTTCTTCACAGCCAATTTAAGCCAACATAGAGCTTTACATGATGTCTTTTTCTTTAGTTTTGTGACGTCAGTACCTGTTGCTCGTCAACTTTGGCCCCATTAGCAATGCAGAGACGGATGGCCTCCATATTCCCGCCGCGGACAGCCAGATGGAGGGGACTGCTCCTGGACTTGTCTAAATAGTTGATGTGGGTTTCAATTCGGTGGCCACACTCCTCTCCTGTGAGCAGAGAATTACATGTAAATGTAAACTGTTTGATAGTAAATAATATGCTGAATACATATACATATAGTTTCTTAGTTGATTAGTTTGTGCTCTTTGGTATACACTTATTTGTTTTTATTGCTGACAAGCTTTCATTGGAATTTCAACTGCAGGGCCTCCATCTTATACCTTCCTTCTTTCACTTAAATATTTGGGCTTTTTGTTTTTTTGTTTTTTTTTATGGAAGGAAGTTTAGAGTAATTGTGTCCATTTATGGTGGGGTGACAGCACAATAATCTGAATACCCACTAATTCCCTTGCTGAGCAGTCACAGAAATATCATAAATATTTTGTGCTCTGACTAAAACTTTCCTCCAACAACACAGGATTGACCAAACAGACCTCCCACGGTGGATAAACACTGTCAGTCTGTGGCATCTGACCTGTGTCCAAAGTAGCACAAGCATTTTTTCTGCTAAATGTCTCAGGGGGGCTGAGGTGAACTCTCATATTATCTATCAGTTTAATGTGCTGTTTGGCCTTGTAAAAGCTTTTTCATTATTGTCAGCACTCTGAATTTTTGATGATAGATCATGCCTTTTGTCATACCGGCCTTCAGGATCACTTCCATGGCTTTCTTAGCACCTGCGAAGGCAGCTGCGTGGATGGGAAAATGGCCGAGCTTGTTCTGTTGGCAAAGCCGGGCTCCATGCTTTAACTTTGACAGATAGTGAAATGGATGGAGAGAAAGACAAACAGAGACAATATTTTGTCAGAGACAAAGCTGCAGTGGTCTGGCAGTCAGTATAATGGACAGCTACATAATCTGTTCTGTACGGCTGGACAGTTATCCTTTAAAGGCTGGTGCAGGTAGACAGTGCAACTGAATGAATACATGAGTCTTAACACATCACTCTTGTACATACCAATATACTGAGAGCCTCACAGTTATTAATGGAGCAAGCCAGCATCACCGGGGTGTTACCAAGGTCTCCCTGTAGATTGCTGTCTGTATCACTGTAGGACAGCAGCAGCTGCAGGGGGGCAGAGATAAAAACTTAACATTGAGGTCCATCCTGTTTCTGTCCTCAACTCTCTTACATAAACGCCTGCGTCCTTTATCCTTCACCATACTGCAACAGTGTCAGTTTGTGGAAAACAGCCAGATGCTATGGGAACGACGGGACAAGGTCTTTCCAAGTAGACGGTTGAGTCAGGTTTTGTCAGATATGTAAACAGTTTTCAGTTGACTTTAAAATGCACCGACTCCTCTAAGTGAGACGTTCATGTGCTGTAAAAGATGTGATGCGATAATATAATTATTCTTTTGGTTAAAAAGTTTTAAAGTCTAGCATCTTTCTATTAAGTAGGAAGTTGAGATGAGGACACAAAAGGAGTTCTGGGCTTCCTGTTGGCATAATGGGACTATTAGAGCAACTAAATCTTGGTTTAAAAAAAAGTAAGTAAAATCCATAGTAGTAGTAGCAATATCCCAACTTACATTTACTCCATGAGGGACTGTATGATAATTATTGGGGTGGCAAGGGTTATTGAATCTCATTTTATGTTATAAAAAAATATGCCTCTGCAATAACCTTGTTATCAGTAAGAAACACAAAAACACTGGAGCAAACCCACTTCATATAAATTGTTATTTTAGCTGGGCACTTTCAGCTTCCTCACCTCCACCAGGTTGTTGTGTTTGTGGCTGACGGCCAGGTGCAGAGGGGACATGAGGGCCGTGTTGAGGATGTTGGGGTCGGCCCCCAGGTCCAGAAGAGCCCTGCAGCTATCTGCCTTGTTCCTCTCCACTGCCCAGTGTAGGGGCACGTTGCCCTGCTCATCACAGCTGTTCAGATCTGGGAGTGGATACGCGAGCATATGCAAACACACACACACACACACACACACACACACACACACAAATGCAATTACATAAAGATTCATGTAGATACAGTCAACTTGTATAAGTATCAAACACAGTACTCTGTATTGTAACTATCAAACATACTGCTTTATAAAGTAACTTAAAGACAGATTTATGGTGATTCACAATACACATATTTTACCTGTGCTGGAGTGCAATTTATGATCGATGACTGAGGCATGCTTACCCTGTGAGTCTATGACAGTGGTGATGAATTGGATAAGGGTGATATAGCCCCCTGCGGCAGCGTGATGAAGAGGACTAGCTCCACATTCATCTTTCTCACTCAGGACCTCTGGGTTCTTCTTCACCAGGTTTTCCAGGAGAGCCAGGTCACCCTTCTCAGCCAACTAGATGGTAATGAATAATGTGACGTAATAGAAGGAGAGCAGAAGATAAGAGACTTATGTTTCAGATTTCCCCACAGATTACATGATAGTGAGAATTACGGCATTAGCAGCAATCAGTGTCTTGTTTCTGTTACAATTCTTTAAGTATGACATAATGTCTTTTTGTTAAATTTCCAGGCATCCAAGTTTAAATACTGCAACTCACGTAACATTATTATACAATCATAGTTGTCATCAGGTCTTTATTCAGCTCTTCACAATCACTTTCTTTAAGGTTACACAGGGTTGGGATTATGGATGGTGTGTTACATAAACACTCCTCATATTGTAAATACTTGTAGAAGAGAGAAACCACGTCTTAAAATGTTATATTGTAGACCTTTGTGGTTTAATATTGGTTTGTTTTTTTACCATCCATTTGTCCATTCACTATACAAAATACGTTTTCTCTATATAAAATTTGTTTATTTTTCATCCAGTTCGGTGACAACCTCACCTCAAACACATTTAGGCTTGCCAGGGCTGGATCTTCATCCTCTATCACATACGTATAACAACTGGTCTGTCGGGCCACATCCCTGCTGAAGTTCATCACTCAACTGACACTCGACGGAGTGGGTGCCCACATGAAGGGCGATGGCAATGGCACGTGTCTAGACACAACCACATATACACGCACGGTTGCACGCATCTGTATTCATGCAACAACGACATACGAAAATAGAAAACACATCCACCATTGTTTCAATCAAGTCATATAACTGAGTATATAAAACCTGCTTTACAAGCTAGAAAAACATAGAGTGTTATGTGACAGAGAGCGCAGATAACGCCTTAAGCCATAGGCTCCTCTTGCCATGAGGGGATATGGGCACAGATGACTTTGTCTTTACCCGAAAGGGCACTCAGCTCCGGCAAGTGTTTGGAGGTTGAAACCCTTCTGTTGAAGAAAGCAATTATCTTCTTCACAGCTGGGGGGCAGCTTGTTTGAGTCAGTCCCAGGTGTCCTTGGGTGATCCTGGGTGAACGAGATTGAGAAAGACCTTGTAATTGTATTGTGTGAGGCCCCTCAGTCATATCAAAAGGCCAAACAACAAATGACATTTTTGGTTAGCAAATTACTATGGAGAATTCTCATTGAAAATCCCCTCGACCTTATGCAATAGCATTCCTTTGGTGTACACTGTGACTGATTGAAGTTGTTTCTCAGGTCAAAACCCTGTGTGGATGGAAGTGATTTTGTGGAAATGATATTTTGTTCCTATTGCACACTTGATTTACATTCTGTTTCTGTCACTGACAAATGTATTCAAACATTTAAGCAGTATTGGATGGGTCAGTTCACCTGGAGGTTCTAACAGGGCCTGCTCTTTTACTGGCTCTCATAAGGTGAGCAGAATGACTCCCGATGAGAGATCAATCATTTACTCTAACCTCTGTGAGCTGTGGTCACCATGGCAATCAGTTTAATTCACTTCTCTTCAGGCAGTAAAGGATTCGTATGACCAGTTAATAAAGAAAAAGAGTCATAAAGTAAAAGTGTACTCGAATATGTGGTCTTTGCTTCAGGGTTCAAATGGATTTGCCTTGTTTGCACCAGTTACAGTGTGAGAATCACATACAGACTATTGTTACAGATGTTACAGATGAAGCATTTCTGCTGAAGAACAAAAAGGAATTCAGAAATGCAATATAATGTAGTTCACCAGTGTTTGTGATAAGATGCGGCAAAACATTTCCACCTGAAAAAAATGTTTCCATTATGACCCATCAATATTATTTAGTGTTGCTTATACTTTGATCATGCTTGCACTTAAGTTTTGACCGCAGTGCAAAGTAAATGAATGCACAATTAACAATTACTAATAAAAAGTAAAAACTGAAATTTGATAATGGCCCACTGTATGTCATCCTCCCCATTATTTCCGAGCAGCAGTGGTAAATTAGTGTCAATGGTTAATGGTAATTGAGCCTGCCACTGTTTGCAGAAGCCCAATATACAGGAAGTGCACTAATGGGTACTGGTAAACACATTTCACAAGCATCCGAAAGTTAAGTTGTAGATATAATTGCATTTAACTATGACATCCTTGCATGTAAGGGATCTGCTTTTAAAGCTGAGTCTTACATTGCTCATTTTCAACAGATAGAGCAGTATTTATTTCATTTATTTTATCTAAAACGCCTAAAACACAGTTGAGGGAGAATCTTAATTTTAAATGGTGCCGAGGTACGAACAATAAATGCAGACTCACTAAATCGAATGGCAACAAAACTATTACTGACACACATGGGATAAATGTTTGCTTAGAGAAGTAAATTAGACAGAAACCTAATTACTGTAGAATACATCCAATGACCAGTCAGAGTTTAATAATAGATGGATTCTTAATTAACAATAGATTTTGCAGTAAAAGAACTATATTAAAATTTAAAGTGCCACACTGGACTACAACTATAATTGATAAAAGAAATAATGAAGTCGAAGAATGAAGAACATATTTCATGAGGAAGTTTGTTGCTGTGCTTGATTCAATAACTAATTGACTAATTGATGACTAAATTGACATTTTAAGCGAAACACCAGCTAAAACTTTAAATTGAAAAAAACTTTTAAATTTTGATTTTCAGCATCCAAAATAATATCCTTAATATTTTCACTTACCCTCATTTCACTAACCCTCATAGTTCTTGATAAATATATTTATAAATAGTAAATTAAAGACAAAGTTGAAGACATGATGTACTTACTGTGTTTGTGTGATTCTGGTGTTGAGCTGAGCAATCAGGATGTTCTCCTCACCACTGCAGCAGGGCTTTAAATAGTGTGGAGAGCAGGCTATTACCCAGTCAGTCTCCTAATGCAGGCAAGACGCTGCCCCTTGTGACCGAACAACTTTCATGATGTTTTCACAGAGAAGAAGGCAAGCCCACGTTGTAATGTGATAGGGAAATTGGCTGGCAGCAATACAATAAGCAGCAAGCACAATACTGCTGTCACAACACAATACGTTTTAGTTAATGTGAATGGATGATTGATACTGTATTTAGGAGGGGAAAAAAGGGTCAAATGTGACTTTTATTCTTGTTAAACTGGGTAAAAGTGATCTTTTTTTTATATTTTGTTCTTATTTACAAACTTGACACTTTCTTTCCACTAGAGGAACCAGAGCATGCATTCATGTACAAACAGCCTTTTCCATCATTTCAAGTTTGCAAGGCTGACCTTATTATTGTTAGTATTTGAAAGGCAAATCTCCCTGACATTTTCAGCACACCAAAGAAGAAACTTGACCACCCAGCTGCACATCACATACTGTATGCCATTTATCAAACCACTACTCTGTAGAAGAAAACTATTCATTTTACGCCTGTTTCTGGGATCTGGTCTGTTCGGCTGCCTATCCTCTTAAAGCAAATGACTCTTGACAAGATAGAATAACAATGACCTCCAAGACCTCCTTGTTGATGGTGGGGATTAAGGAATATTCCTCAGGGAATCTTTATCAAGCAGGATTATCAGATAAGGTATATCATTAACTAAGGATTATACTAGTATTTCTACCAGCATTATTATCAAGGGGAATAAGTTTCATCTGATGTTGTAGACAGGAATGTAACTAAACAAAATGCAATTCTAGCTGTCAAAATTGTATTAATTGGTATTAAAATTTAAGTAAGTTATTACCATGCATGAATATTACTTTAATACATGAGCCACTCAATCTAAGGGATAAGAGTCAATGTAGTTTCCAAAATATTTTAGCCACAATAGCAGCTAAACTCTGGGGATGGTGATTTTCTGGGGATGTCGGTTGCTTGGACCACCACCTTGGCTAAGACTGAAATATTTCAACAACTATTGAATGGGTTGAAATGAAAATTTTAACGGAGATTCATGGTCCCCAAAGGATAAACCCTACTCACTTTGGTGATCCTCTGAATTTTAATCTAGCGCCACCAACGGATAAGGTATATATCATTAATATACAAAGTGTCAAGTCACGTGCTAGCAGCAGCCTGGCTGTCCACATTAGAAGCGCGTTTCTCTGTAGCGGTCAGCCAGTGATTTTGCTCCTCTACTATTTTGTAATCACACATATAGCTGATATTTGTCATGAGTAACTTTTAATGTGTTCCTGGATAACAGCTGTAGTACGTGTATCATGTCCACTTCTGGAGCATCTTTAATAATGAGTTTTTATCTGGTAATGAATGGCCAGTCACAAACAGCAGTGAAAGTATTTCTAATAAATATAGTGGAATTTTGAAATATCATCATATGGGGGGAATTGGGGGAATTGAAACTCCAGGAGAGGATGGGATGCCTGTTTAATCAAATCTTTACAAAACTTTAGAATATTTTGCATGTATTTTTTGGCCGACAACATACTTGACTTAACCTCTGAAATGAAACACAAAAAATGTATTGCAACTACTGACAAAGGTCTGATTTATAGCAGCTGTATTGTAATTAATGAACTAATGAATCCGCAAACAAGCAAACAACTTTTATTAACAATAATCTAAAAATCGTATTAAAGATCTTTAAGTTCTATTTTGCTGCCAAATAACAAAGTACAAAGTTATCCATCACAATAAATGTCGACAGGTATACTATATTCAGATCCAGAGTCCAGTCCTAGCATACAAGCTCAAAACTAATATTTGCCCGGTTATTGTTTTCGTAGGTTATCTCTGAGATGTGCTGTTGTCCAAGCAATATTTGCAGAAAAGCCATACATGCAGCAGGAGTGGAGGCGTTGTCACAAAGCAAGTATTATCTCTCTAGTTGAGCTTGATGAATTGCCTGTATCAGGTTGCATTAGATAAATAGGTAATACCTGCAGAACAGTATGGTTGTGTTTGTCTAGGAAATTTGCATTGGGTAGTAATTGAATGTACAGAGGAGGAAATGGAAGAGAGGGCGAGGAAGACCAAGTAATGAACATGTGTGTGTTTTGACTAAATTTGTTTCAGGGATTGACTTGAGTGTTCCTGTTTATATAATGGCTATGTAATGATAATATGATTTGAATATTCTGTCGTACAGACGGAGGGCCTGTGTATTTAGCAGTGAAGTGGCACCTTTGTTAAAATGCTCCCCTGCACCTGTCAAATGATGCCGCAACTGCTGATGAGTCGGTTACTGAGCTTTGGTGCGGAAGGGCTACTGGAGACTAAATTATACAATCATGCCATTTCTTACATGCTCACTCATACATTTGATACCACTATTACTAATACATATAAAAACTTTATTTCCAATTTTATGCATTTGCCCTTATTTACACATGAAGTGTTTTGTTGGTAACAGAACATCCTCAGGCAACATGGAGGAATATTTGCGACGCATGTCATCCATAAGAGCTATTTAAAGTGGCGTGCGTGCAGAAGAAGTGCCTCTTATTGGTTTAAAAAGTGTTAAAAGGACAGGTTACACAAAAGTGGCTGAGAACAGCGATATGCAGAGTGCTTTACCCACCGAGCTGTCAATCAGAAGTTCATAACAGCCTAAGCTGTGTGTCTGTGTGTGTATGTGTGTGTGTGCGTGTGTGTGTGTGTGTGTATGTGTGTGTGTGTGTGTGTGTGTGTGTGTGTGTGTGTGTGGGTGTGTGTGGGTGGGTAGGTGTGGGTGTGTGTGGTCCTGGTAATATGTGGCACTGCGTTGGTGTGCCATCACTTATAAATGAGGTTACCTCTTAAGAGTGGTGGCGTCCTTGGGGACTGTGCTGCAGGCCTGGCTGCCAGACTGCTTTCTGACACTCTATTTGTCCCCCGCTGAAAACGTACTCAGCATGTTTGACTTTTCACATCTACCATCACTGAATTATAATCAAACAGAAAGTCACTTTCCCATCCATTAAACCAACATGAATAAACAAAAAAAACTCTTTATAATGGCTAAGCTTGTTTTAGTGATTTTCCTGTCAGCCTGTCAGACATTGTAAATCACTTGGAAACAAGGATGCAAATTTCAATATAAATATGTTTTCACAGAGAATCTCTTTAGTCATACTGGGGATTATATTCTTTCTAAGCATATAATTAAGAGCTGAAAGGCATGCTTTTCAGGCTTTAGTGAGATATGGAGTTATGCCAGAGAAACACATTTGAATGCTTTCCTTCTTGTAAGCTTGTATTTCTCCATGTATTTTCTCCGGGCAATTAAAACATTTTAAAATGTTGATGTTAATAACAATAGTATAAACTTAAAGTTGTTATTCTGAAGACTAACTCTGAATTAATGAATGTATGGGAGTTTAATGACACAGTGCGCTGTCCTTGGTATCTCACACCTGGAAACATTCAGAGTAAGTAAACACCATAATGAATAACAATTGTCTTTTGCTCCACTATAACAACCTTTTCAGTGTGCAAAATGTGCAGTCTGTGTGTGTCAGTATTGCTCTGTGCAGATTATATTCAAAATCACTCAAATTTAACTCACCTGTGTATGGGGGCCTAGAGGTGACAAGCTAAATTAAAAAGTAGTAGTAAAAATGTTCAGCTTAGATTAAAAATAAGAAAATAATGTTTTTTCAGAAAACAATATATCAAGGTGTATTGTAAATGTCAAGTAAATTGATTTTCTTAGTTAGTAATAATAATTAGTAATATTCTTGAATTAATTTATTTATATATTTCTCTATTTGTGTCTTTTTTTCCCCCTTCATTATCCTTATTTGTGGATACAAATTGTAAACATTAAAAAAATAAAGTGAATAAAAACAAAACAACCATGAAAGATTCAACAGCTGTTGAAAAAGTTCAATAGTTTGCTTTAAAACTTTTATTCTTGCCTCCTATAAACCATGGAATTAATGTGGGCATATATGGAAAAATTGACAGTGTTTCAGAAATGGGATTTGGACTAGTCTTGTCTGTTGCTGCTCTGAATTATAGCTTAGAAGGATATTTCTGAACCTGACTCCAGTGTTTCCCCTACATGCATTCGACAGTGGCGCAGCTGCTATATAAAAATCTCCCCAAACGCAATAAACTCGCTATCTCTATTTTAAGCAGCCAGAGTCGGGGACAAGCGAGGATTATAAATGGAACACTCCTAGACATTGCCACCGTTTAGCAGTCGGTTATTGGTTATAAGTCATTTAAAAGCGCAGTTAGTGGCAACGAAGGCTCTGCTGCCAGTCTCACTACTTAACTATCCACCTATCCGGCCCACTGTCCGTACACTGTCAGTCTCCACTACAAATAACCAACAAAGCAAAGCCTCTCCCGTGGGGAAGCCTCTATACTCCAAACAATACACCAATGTGCATGAACTCAAGTTCAAAATGGTCCAGTGTTTGAATTTAACTATGTTTGGCCATTCATCTGTTTCTCACTTTAAACAGAGGAAAGTATTTTATCCACTTTTGTTTATCCTATTGATAACTGATATATTGATATCCTATTTCTGTGTTTGCATCAAATATCTTCCAACGGCGCAAAATAAACCTCACACACTTCAGCATCGCTCCTGGAAAAAAATCCTAGGGGAAACACTGCTAACCCTTTGAAATGTTTCCCTTATGGGGCAACATTTTCCTTTTTGACAGTTTAACACGATAATGCTAAAACTATTTGTGCGTGACAGGCTGAGAGGTTTGAGCTGTATTAGGCATGAGAACGAACAGTTCTGGTCTCATCCTCCAGGAGACTTAAGAGTGTAGTTTATCTCTCTCTCTCTCTCTCTCTCTCTCTCTCTCTCTCTCTCTCTCTCTCTCTCTCTCTCTATCTCTATTCTTTATTTTCTGTCTCTCCAAGCCCCAGCTGGCCTGAGCTAAGCTGAGGTGAGCTCAACTACACTGTCTTGAGACTACCATGAGCATTATGACTGCTGGAACCCCCTTGAGGTCTAAATCCTTGATCCTGGTGCCTGTGATTATCTGTGTGGATTCACAGGTCAAATTGGAAAAACAATCATGATCTACACAGGCTGCTGCTGCTTGTCAGGTCAGAGACAGTATCATCTCTATCCCATCCCAGCAACACCATCTGCTCAGTTGCCTTCACACACTTGTTAGTGAAGCATTGCATTTTTCAGTATTGCTTTTTTTTTTTTTTTTTAATTCTTAAAATTGTGGACATGTCTTGTGCTTAAAAAATAAATAGCAGTCTTAGTTAATTTAGCAGCTGGATATTGATATTATTTATTGCAGCTATGTATGTGATACTTTGTACTTTGTGGTTAATACTTCTGTACCTTTTACTTAAGTAACTTTTAAATGCAGGACTTTCACTGAAGTAATGGAGTAAATGTATATTGTACGGATATAACAACATCAATGAACATCATTAAATGGAGTTTTAAAATGCGTTTTATACTTTTACTTCAACATACAATCACTTGGTTTAAAGAGGCAAACCTCTTTTTTTCTTTTTTCCTTTACCCAAAACATTTGATGAGATTGATGTTTTAACTTGTTTTTCCGCTGTTAAAATAATTATTTCTGTATTTTGCAGACTTGATGGATGCATGGCCTCATTGAGTGCTTTCTAGTGTTGGAGTTTTATTCAGTGAAATAGTGTTTAATCAATCAAAGTTGAAAATGGAAGGAAATGTGTTATCTTGATTTCAGTCAAATAGAGATTCTTGAAACACACGATGATATTGCAGATGTAGTTTTATTTATTCCTTTTTTGTGGTATTCTGATTCAAGTTAGTTGGGGAAGTTGGTAGGAAGAGGGAGTGGAGGGGAGAAAGGATGGTATTCCACTCTCTTCTTCTCTTTCTTCTCTTCTCTCTCCTTTATTTTCTTCTCTCTTTTTAATTCTGTCTTCTCATTTTCCTCTTTCTTTTTTCTTTCTCTCCTCTTTCTCTTTGCTGTCCTTCTTCAGCCTCTTTTCTGCCTCTTTCTTTGTCTCCTTTTACTGTTTTTTCATCTTCACCTTCTCTGTAGCCAATAACATCTGCTCTTAAAGAGCACTGTAAAAATATTTTTTAAGAAAGCCTAATCTATCGTCACTTTATCCAAATTCAGCTTTACACCATAAAGTGGCAGCTTTATACTATACAGACAGAAGGTTCCTCACCAATGCTCCCACTACAACTCCTACTTCAGTTTTAGTTCAGTTTTTGGGGGGATAAGGTTATTCCAAATTACTTTTGTTTGAGAGAATCTTAGAGTCATGTTTTTGTTTATTTAATTATAAATAAAGCCCTGGATTAGTCCACATGCTCCTTTTCTTGTTAAATCATGACATGTATCTTCATGCCAATAAATAAACTATTTCCAGGCTGCAGTAAAAACGTGAGAAGCCAAACTTTTAACCTTAATTTCAATCAGGCCTTTCACATAGTCAGTAGTATCCACAGACACTCGTGTCATGTGAAAAGTTGGTAGGCTTAGATCAGAGTAACACTGAAAGAAGTTTGATTAAGTGAATTGTGCATCCTGTTGAGAAAAACCTTACCTTGTTTCTTGAAAGGTTGCTTCTCTCCATGATAACCAAACACAGGTATTGTTGCAGTACTGGAGTAATTTACAGTAGTATTGCTGTATTGTTGTTCTAGTACTGATGTTTTGTAGTAGTTGTGCTGTGTTTGAGTAATTGTCGCTCTGTTCCCACTAAGAGATGTTTCTCCGATGGAGGTCAGGCTGTGACTAACTGGAGTTTTTCAGGAAGACTTCAACGCAGCTCAACCAGATCATTACTTGTATTATTACCTATGATTGAGGAACCTTGATTGTGAGGTATTTAATTCATGGTATTGGACGAAACCAATTCCCATCTGCTTAGTTAATAATAAAACATATACATCTCACTAAAATTACATATACCGCGATGGATTTTGTCCATCTCCCACCAATAGCCTCTACACCTTCATTGTCCATTGAAATAGATCGGAAAATAGTCAGTGGGATTTTTTATTTTTTATTGCAGATGTAATGATTATTATTAAAAATGATTATCTGGACAATGAAAGGTTAAAGTAAAATCTTATTGCTAAAGTTGTCCTGTCTCACACAAACCTATAACTCACCAAAATACTCCCTCTCTTTAGCACAACCCACTCTGGTCCTGAAGGTGCTGGAATGAGAGGTAAAAGAGGATGAGCATGAAGAAGATGTCAGTAAAGTGGAAGGTCAGTGTGAGGCGGTAGACTCTGGTTACAGTCAGAGTGAGACAGATGAAGATTAAACATCAGACCATGAACAAGCTGGACCCTCAGTAGAGCAAGAGTGACTGACACGACGCTTGTCATGGGACTCTGAGGTCACCAGATTTTAGCTGAAGTGTGATGTTGCAGAACTAAACCAGTCATGCTATGGCACAATAGTGTACATAAAGCTTATGTAAAACAAACAATTTTTAATAATTGTTTAAGTTTTTCTTACATTTTGACGTAAGTAGTTCTAGGACCATATAAATTTTGTTGCTTTATAGTGAAATGAGTGACTGGCAGAGTAGCTGCGTTTCCAGCTTTTTCCATAAAGCTGCTTGATTCCAGGCTGCAAATTCTTGATGTGTTGCAAAAGATATCAAGTAGGCAGCAACTCTATTTCGGGCCTCTGTTCTTCAAATGTGGCCATTGTATCAAATTACTTTGGAAGGGGGTTGCTCGCAGTGATGAACCTACAGAGAATTATAACCTGAATCCGGAGCACCTCTCGGCTTGGCTTCACTCTCATGGCGTTTTTGTCCATAGCTGTTTTCAATGAAAACTCTTAACACTATCTGCCCAGCATCAAATGGCAGATATGGCTACAGCGAGGGAGAGATAAGTTTTCACCTAATGAAAAGAACAACTGTTGCGCGTCTAACTAAGCCTTCTGACACCTGGCAGTTACTATGTGTAAATACTTAGTGACAACTAATCTTTAAAAGTACGTAAGAGCTGGTTGGTTGGGTGCAACCCATTTTTATTTTAGTCAATCTCCTATTAGTAAAACGATAGAACTAAGACACCTTTAGACTTAAAAAGAGGAGGTGCAACCGGCTCCTGGCCTGTATCAGTTCTCCTTGAATCACAACCTATTTTAATTGAAACATGAATCATCATTTTCCAACAGCTGTTGCTGAGGATCTGGAAACATAGTGTGAAGATAACAGGTGTAACATTTATGTACGCATCTCCAGAGTGTATGATAGAGAGTTAAGTAAATATTAAGAATTTACCTCAGATTTTTTTCAGATTATAGAAGTAAAAGTTTATAATAGATTCATTGGTTTCTGAAGTTTTGGAAAAGTTTACATGGTCACGTACATGTAGGCTGACCAATGTTAATAGCTCAGTGCTCCCACATACACTGGCTGTGGATCAGTAAACCGATCATGAGTCATGGTTAGTTCCACTTGCTTGGCCCAGACAAAGCTTGTTAACCCTGACACCAAGGGGGTTATGCTTGGATAAACTCAGCCACAATCAAAGCTGACCACCAGGGTAATGTATCACTAGAGACGAAAGCGGTTTACTCATAATTGTACTGCATGATTACTCATCTTTTGTTTTTGCACACAGCTGTGAATTACAGGTTTAGAAAATCTAGAAGTGATTGAATTCGGATTATTTTAAAACGCTATGTGCAGAGAGAAAGATAGCAAGTGAGAGTTTGTGTGATGATGAGTGAGGACGAAATGCAGGGAGAGACGGAAGAAGAGATTAGGTTGGAAGGCTGAGCGGATAAAAAAAGGACAAGAGAGGGGATAGAGATGAGAGTCAAACCCTCACCACTCCAGGAAGCCCTGTTTTCTTAGCCTTATTTAGTGATTGAGGATATATGAGCTTGTGGACTGACAGGCACTGTGGGTAA
This sequence comes from Lateolabrax maculatus, assembly GCA_031216445.1. Taxonomy (NCBI): domain Eukaryota; kingdom Metazoa; phylum Chordata; class Actinopteri; order Acropomatiformes; family Lateolabracidae; genus Lateolabrax; species Lateolabrax maculatus. Next base: position 10,667,709 of record CM062210.1, read on the forward strand.
TGAACTGCCTCCACTCCACTGCAACCATTATTTTGAAGGTCAATGGATGGGTCAAGACAGCCAGTGCTACGGTCCGATACCTCCCAAACTGTGATAATGAGTGGTTGGCTTCACCGTCTCACTTCACTGAACTGCTCTCAGCAACACTTCATACTACAGGATAACAAGACAGTTTGAACTGACTGTAATAAACAATCAAAACTAACTTGACTCTTTTTTTTTTTTTTTTTTTGATAAATCAGAGTTAATTACAGGTCTACATTACACTGCTTTATTTCTTTCAGCTAATGATGTAGATGTGGGAATGGTAGTTTCACCCACACAAGTCAGCGTACATTAGTACAGGAGCTGTGAAAATGAGCTGCAACATTTAGCTAATGAGCATGACACCACCTTGTGGAGACAATACAGATTTCTGACTGGAACACACACCCTGAGGGACCTGAGGGAGAAAAACTGCTAGAACTCTTTCAGTAGTTTAGACAGACCATTCACAAACATCACACTGTGCTTCAGACAGGCAGACTGTTCAGTTTTTAATTGGAGAGGAAATGCTTAGCTGACAAATGTACAAATATGCTTGTGGAGTGCAGTATCTTCCTGAAAACTGTGGCACATCTTTTTAGTCTTTTTTTACCTTGTGGCCATTGTCTATCCTACTTCTTTTTCCAGAATTGCTGTATCAAGGACATTAGTTTTTGAAATGAGTTCCACTTCACTGTTTAAGAGGCAACACCAAATCAAACTGAGCCCACCTCCCTTATCTCGCCCCCAAAATTCAATCAGGGCTGATGAATTCGAAATTGATGGCAAATCTTTATGGGCGCGGGCACTTACTCGGGTGATGAGGACTACTGAAAAATGAGAAATGACAGGAAGAAGAGGTGGGGGGAGAGATAGCGAGGTGGAGACAGCTCAACAGAGAGAGGGAGAGGAGAGGAGTGAGGATACACTAGTAGATTTATGACTTCTTGTTTAGAGCATACTGCTGAAACAGACTCATAAATGTTTTTGATGGTCGGCAAATAAATAACTCCCGGCATGTCTGCTCAGCACACAATAAATAATCCTAAAAAGTTTAATCATTCTCTATCCTTCCGATTTATTTTGGGGATATTTATGTGAGCTCATATATACTGTAAAGTACATACAGCCAAGCAGAGGCTTCCACTATCTTTCCATTTTCCCCCATGTGTCACCTTCAAATTCTGTAGGATTTTAGTGAAGTTGTATATTATAGTAAAAATGTTGTGCCAGCAAGATTGTGAGAAACCAGCACTGGAAAAGCATTTTGTTACTACTTCTGAAACTCTGTCTCCTCTGTGCAGTAATTTCAATGTATTTGCTGGGAGCTGTGTTCACCCTTGAACCTCCTCTCCCACAGCAAACAGCTTCCCACATGCACAGGTCAAGAGACTCACTGTAAAGGTGCCCTTTGTATAACTCAGTACTCATTATAACACATCGGCGAATGAGAAAGCCCTACAAGACGTGTGTGTTTATGCTCAAATGCACCTCTTCTCCACAGGTGCACATGGCCTGCATGTACTGTACAATATGTGCTGCAAGTGCATGGTTTCATAAGATGCATTTCTGTTCAGTGTGTTGGTGGGGTGCCTGCGACTGACCAGTGTGTGGGACTGCATTTGTGTGTGTGTGTGTGTGTGAGTGTTTGTGTGTGTCTGTGTGTGAGCTCATATGTGTTGGCGGAGGTTTCCCTGGAGAAGCCGAGCAACAGAGCTGACCTTGCAGTAAAAAAAAGACAATAATTTATTCATTGGCATTGCACAAATTTCTCTCCATCTTCTATCAGGTGTTCAGCTGTTATCTCAGCTGTTTTAAAGCGTCTCTTCCTGCACTCTGTGGATTATTGATTCCTCCAAATACTCTGTCTTTAGTTTAGGACAACAAGATTGAGATCATAATTTATGATCTAATCAGTGTGCGTTCAGTAGCTTCTCCTTCATTTGGAATCAGTTGTATACTTCCTCCAATTCTGAAGGTCCACACTTACCAACTACGCCACATTGTGTATTTTTAAACCCCGAAGTTTTACCTCGCTGTAAAAATGTCTCTTATCGGACAGGGTCCAGCTGGCAATGTCAAACAGATGGCTTTATACCCTCTCGGGTTTCTATTCAGAATAAATTTGTTCAATGAAATACCAAGAGGGCACTTAGAGATCAGACAATTAAATACCTTGCATAAAACACAGTCAAGCTCAAATGACTCAAAGCTTATACTGATGAATGCAGTCATTAAAAAAGACACCACTCAATACGGTTTCAACAATGGACTGTCAACCTTGAAGCAGAATGGGCGCTAAGCAAGTTGAGAAACCACTGCTTCAATGTTTACTCGGGATCAAGCTGTTGTATAAAGAGTGTGTTATTTAATACGGGCGGAAAAGTGTTGATGTTTTCTTTTGATTTAAATTAATAATCCTGTGACACGTTCAAAAGGTCCCAATTTGAGTATGAAGCATGATTGCAAAACGTGTCAACAGTGATCTTGACAACATAGTCAGTGTTGTATAAACACTCTAATTTAGTATAGTAAAAGGACCCATCTATCGTCGCAGCGTGAAGGATGATGGCTTTGACAATTACTTTGTTCAATTCAAACAACAGTTTTTTAAGCTTAATTCACACACTGCAAGCACGATTAACTGTACAAAAATAAAACTTTGAGGACTTTAATAATCAGCAAAGAAAACAATACATTTTACGGATGAATTATCAAACAGATCGCCCGCTCCTCTCAAGTGACTTTTGGCTATACATGTTAATTGGCTGAGCATGCTGGCTGCGGTCAGTGTTCATTTCCGGAACCACGTCCAAACCGCCGTCCAGCAACACTTGCTGGTGACACGGCTATCTCACACTGCAGTGTGCTGCCAGTAACCAGGGATCACAATGAAACATTTATTGAATCCTACTCAGCATAATTAAACTGTATTAACTTAATTACCTCTGCCTCTGTCACGGTAATCAAATGGATAGAGTTCAGCTGCACGTTAACCTCTAACGTTAACCCTCAGGTGCTCTGTAACTCACACCTGAGGGATAACATTACCCCCGCGGTCCGTCATTTCTTTTGAGGGCTTCATTCCTTTTCTATCTGCCAAGCCCGGAAGGGTTTCTCTGCCACAGGAGCTACTGAACGCAAGTCTCCATCTGTGCCCTCCAAAAACCAGAGAAGGTATTCTTAGAACAATGACCCAACTCCCTTGTGAAAGTAAGCTTGTGCCTGATCCCTTCACAGGAAGGTTAATGTGGGTGCAATGATCCAAGGACCGGCATCTGTCCTCAGGGGTTCTCCTTTACGGTGACAGCAATAACTCATTTTGGTACTTCTCATCATGACTCCACTTTTGGACACGGGCTTGGACCTGTGTTCTGGGTAGATGGCGTGTTGAGCTGCGCAGGGTTGCCAGACACGCCGCATGATGGATGAAAGGGAGGAAGTCTCACCTCGTGACAGGATCTGTTCAGCCTGCCTCGTCAGTGGGGATTTGGAGGTGCGGGACTTGTATCAGATTGTTGAGTGCAGTAAAAATCAATCAGGGCACTGTTTCCCCAAATCATCTTAAGGTTATGATTATCTGAGTCCATACACTTACACTTGAGAAACTGTGCCCAGTATTTCACTTGAAAACTTTGATACGCATTTAGCTGTCTTCACCTCACAATAAGGATCGATAGACTTTTTCTACCACTAGAGTATAACCACAAGTGTTTCTCCTTGTGAAGCCTTGTGAACATGAAGCTATGGTGGTACCTAGAGAGGTCAATGCTTGTGAAAAAGAAAGGTTTACATTGTGTTCAACCAAACAGTCTTTGGATTTTCTCCCCAACTGCGGACAGAAAACACTTAAGTGGCCTGTGTCAGATTTACAGAGGCAGGGAAAACCCTATTGACTTCTACTGATGGGTAAGTGTATTGAAGCACCGGGCCGTAAAGAACTGACATGCACCACACAAGCAGCCCAAAGGAGAAACCATCCTACAAGACAAATGAACTTGTCACCCTAACAACACATGTAGCAGAATTATATACCCAAAAGGCACGTGTGTCAGGATTGTGTTTTCTCAGACATGAGGTCGTCATGGACGTGACCATGAACTGCCTTTCCTCAGAAACTGTACTGTAAGTCACTGATGCCAACTGGTGTGGAGCTGTACATTACACGGTATGTGAATGTGTAAAACCCTCCCTCTCCCTGGAACTCATCCCGTAGACCATTACTGTGATTAAAAATGTTGGTTAAGACTACATGGCTACTTAATAAGTTAAGATACAGCCTTTTCATCTTCTGAAAAGAGACAAAATCTTTAGAGATATCTCAGGCTAACGTATTGCCTGCTGCTACTGTCCTACTATTCTGAATCCCAGCAGTGGCCTCCTAAATGAATGGGGGTATGTACTGTATATTTTATGCAACATGTTCCAAGAGATTAAATCTAAAAGCATCTTTGTGTGTTTGTATTTTTTTGTGTGTAGCGAGTCAGAGAAACTAAGAAGGGGCAGAGAAAGAAACACAGGAGGACATACACAATTTATTTATTTCACAGAAGAAAGGAAAGGGATTCCCTGGACTGTGCTATTTAGAGTAAGAGAGTTCTTGTTAAAAGGGTATAAGGTGTAGTTCTTCTTAAGGTATAATTTTACTTTAATTTCCCAAGCAACATTATTTCTCTTCATCAAAAAGTATATAATGGTCTTGAAACTAGATTTAAACGCAGCGGCTCTTTTTAAGACAGGACCTCAAGATCAGGAACTAAAGCCACTGTAAGGCTCTTATCATGTCAGGGGATGTTGTGATTTAGGGGTGCACATTCCCAGAAATGTTGTCAATTAAATTGGCACAAACCAGATGACCTGCGGTACATCTGGCTGTTGGTAATCAAAGCTCGGTCTCCAGTTCCAAATGTTCTATCTTTCCTGTCCCATGATACTGGTCTTGACCAATCACTGTGGGACACGTTCAGGAGGGCACCAACTGTCAAGGACAGAAATCAAGATTGGCACCGGTGACCTCTTTAATAGACTGGTTTAAATTATAGATGCTTCCAGAAAAGCATGTCCCAGAGTCCATCAAGGGGCCTTGACATCTCCAGCAGTTAGCATTATCTTTAAAGTCCAATATGTGTAACCTTGAAGGACACAAGTGAGATGAAATTATACCATATCACCACTGGATGCTGATAGTTATTGAACATATCAATTGTGTACATTGGATTGCTGCGTGTCTGACGTGATGAATTGGTTAATGCAAATATCCAAGGTTATCACTCACTCATGCACACACGCACACACATATACACAGTCCAGTTATCTGAGGGGATGGGGGATTGGATGTCAGTGTAATACCATCTCCCATACTTAAAGCCCAGGAGCACTGTTGCCTAATCTCCTCAACGTGACTGGGGACCCACGTCAAGCAGGTAGACAACAGCCTGAACAAGGAAACAAGATAGGGAGACATCACCTGCTCCAGTTTGACCTCGACGGATAGACAATGTACTGTATGTCCGCACACGCTTATAGTTAGAACTACTTGTAAACATTTGTCAAACCATTGGTGTGTTCACAGCAGGACACATAATGCAGACATGAATACATAAATCCATTCAAAAATGAATGCAAGTAAGAACTTTGATAAGATTTTAGCATTAGGGCACTTGAGTTTCTTAACTTTGTTCTTTTTCATTAAACTCAACTCCAGAATGGACAGTGAACAAACCATTTAACACACCGTATTCCCCCAAAAGGATACATAATTAGACATGCAACCCATTAGCAGTTAAGTAAGGTATCAATATTAGAGGGGGTCATAACGCCTTAGTACAGTTAGTATTTTAAAAAAACTGCCCCATCATTCCCTTTTTTTAATGTATTTTCTTAATTAAATTCCTGCAATTCTGACAGTTTTAACAATGAGATTATTCATGAAAAGATACAAACACAGTCAGCATTACAAACCAATTTAAATAGACCTCTCTCCTCTTTCTTCTGCGTTCATTTTTGAGAGGAGGAAAGAATTTCCCCATCACAAATATGCCTCCCAGGAATGGGCAAGTTTTGGTTTCCTGTCCAAATGATTAATCTTTCATATTATTTCGCAGAGGGACTCATAACAACATAACACTACCTGTGGACCCAATTACACAGCTGACAACAGTATCAATGCAACTCTTTGACTTATGGCAGCATAAACAAAGGGAACCTTTGTGCTACATCAGCACAAGTGATTTCTAGAAATGATTTGCATAGATTAGCAGGCCAGCATGGATGCATATCAATGTATTTTGCTTATGTTAGCTTCTCCTATTAAAGATGCAAAACAGTGAGAAAGCTGATAATAGTGAAACAGACATGTCACCAGGGCCCATGATAAAGAAACACACTTACAAACTGGTTCGTTTCAGATACATGCTGCAATAAAGTACATAAAAAATGGCTCTTTCTGCTTCAAAACATTAATACAAGTCAGGATCAGACTGAACATACTAAATGGTCCTCCCAGAGCCCAGCTAATATGCCAGCTCCACCACAAGTGACTTCATTGCTATTCATACCCTGGCCTCTCCTCCCTGTCTTTCCATTCAATGTATAACACACAGTGATCACTGGAACACGCTAGAGGTGCCACACCTGCCCTGATTACATAAATGCTTACTCTCATAGGACGACTCCTGATAGTAGTAGCAGGCCAAATTGCCAACCTGGGTTTTTTTGCAGCAATTAGACCAAGTGCATTATATTCACATTATCATGCTGCCAGAAGCACTTTGGGTTAAGGTGCAGCATTGAGCATCTTGTCTACCCTGCAAGGCAGCATCATTCACACTGATGAATGCTGATGAGTATGGTGCAAACTCCTGAAATTTGGAGGTTACACAGAAGCTGTGCTGCAACGGATGTGGAATTCTGTATTTGGTTAACAATGATGCTGAGGTGTAGAGTCAAAGCAGAGTAAAGCACCTCTGTGTTTTTCCTTCTGTCTGCCTGTGGCAGCGTGCTTTGCTGGGCTGGACAACATGACTGCCAAAGCAACTGACCGGCAGTCGCAGCTGATTTACCAATAGAAATATAAAAACAACACCCATTCAATTAGTGATCCATGGCCTTGGATGTATTATGCAAACATAACAAGCAAGACGGAGTATTAATCAATCTTGTTTGTTTGTCCCCTGCTAACAGCATCACCAGACAAAACTCTGTGTCCAGAGCACAATGGTCTACATATTCACATTAAGAAAACAGGGTATATTTTAAAAAAAAAATGTCTTCCAGGCAGTGTTACATCACTTTGATTAATGGCAGTAGGGAGTGACAATAAACACAAGGAGATAGAGAGGGAGATGACATATTGCAAAGGTCCTTGGTTGGATTTGAACCAGGATTTACTGGTTACATGGTACGGATTTAAACCAATAAGCCCCAGGGACACCCTGCATACTATAGTCATATTTTGCGCAACAAAGTACCAAAGCATATTCATGTTCATTGTGTTGTGTGTATTTTTGACACATTAGTTGGTGTTGGCAGCACCAGGGGTGAACAGGTGTGTTTTGAAGAGATGACATAGATTAATGACTCGGGTCTGCAGCAGACCATTACATTGAAGGCCACTGCTGCCCACTGTGGGTGGGTGGTTGTGTGGACCTTGACATGGCCAGCAGCTAAAAATAGCCAAAGAGAATAAACAGGCTGCTGCTATGGTGTGTTTCCTCCCTCTTATTGATAAAAGCACACACAAGCATTGACAATCGCAGCCGCACACACATTTGTAAATACTGTAATGTACCATAGCGTACTTACAAAGTCTTCTGACTCACAGTTGGTTGCCTCACATCGTGCCAGTTATGGGCCTTCCTCAACTTTGAATTTCACAGAATAATAAAATAACACCTTTGCAAATGATGTCATATCCAAGCATTTAAAATACCATGCACTGGCAGCAGGCAGCAGAGAAACAGAGTGGGAGAGAACGCATGCTTGCATTCTTAATCTTGCCCACCCATGTCTTTTTTTCTTCTTTAAAAGTATTCAAATCTATTACAGCTTTCTATTAATAGAAAGGTGTCCCACGTTGATTGAATGCTTACTATTGTAATTTAACTGAATGTGACTTTTGCCCTTCCAATCCTGCAGAAATTCACAGTAAATTACAGCCATCCACATTTCTTTCTCTCTTCCGCCACACAGAGACCCATTTTACATCCATGGCTTGTTTTCATGCATATATTAATACTTCTAATAGCCCAAACAGAAGCATATTCTTTATCTATAAGCGAATACATTTAGCTGCTCACAGGGAAGCTGAAAATGATCTGTGCATTGGTCCTTAGTGTATCTCTCTAATGAAGGCGTTATGAACAGATGATGGTGTGTCTCTCTCATGTGTTGACAGCGTCACAGGCAGGAGCTGTGGATTGCAAGTGTGTCCACGGTGTTGTTTGGATGATGGAGTGGACACATTTTATGACAAATTGGAAAGGGAAAATACAGCAGGCAGTGACGGCTCAGGGATCAGGCAGCCGGTGTAGTCAGTCAACTCTTTTTGGTCAGAGATTGATGAGAATATGCTTTTAAAGAGGGAAGCTGGAGGTGACTGTTAAGTTAGGTTAGCGCCTCACCTTTGAGTTGTTCTTTATAACTTACTTCGCTCACAATTTACTGTATAAAACTGCTGTGTGGCATTCAGTCTCCATTATCTCATCACATTATCACTGTCAGGGTGTATAATGTATTCTGATAAATACAGACAGCACAGGTTAATTGACCAAACAGTTGATTCAATCTCTGTCAGCCACTCTAGCTCGCAAGTCTATCTGGCTCCGTGGCCCAAAGTGTTTCTTCAGCATGATGCTACAATTTGGGTTGCTATGGCAACAACCCACACAAGCACACATGCCCACATAGTACACAGAAATTAAAAAAAACCCTGCATAACCTCATCTCTGTGAACACCCTCTAGGAGAAAAAACACCATTTTGTAGTCTTCTGTAACCTGCGGTGCATCAACACATTTCTATATAGAAAGTTAGTAATTACAGATATCAAGCGTCTGCTAACTAGAGTTATTCCGCCCACATGGTGGGACGCGGGCTGGCTTCAACTCCCCGGAGTACCCGTGCATGCAGGTGGTGTTAGCATAGAGCTGGAAGCATCTACTGCACAAATTATGACATTACTCCACACAGCATATTTGCCTGTTTGAAAAGCTGTGGTGCACAATCCTGCTCTGCTGATTATTTCGTATGACAGCTACCTCACACATCATGACTCACAGAGTCATGATTGGCTGCCAGTTTGATAATAATTAATGAGAGGGGACACAGTCAATTGCCCTTAATCATTTCTCTGTACCCTAAGTAATTAACAACTGTGTCACCAGCAGTTTTGTTGACAGAGAATAATTTACATCTGTCAATTAGGGGTCAAGGAGATGCTTCACTACTCTGTCTGAACACTGTCAAACGGATATCATTGTGGTGTCAAGGGGTTTAAGAGGACAAAATCTGCAACTTTTTCTGTATCTAAGTGGTAAACTGAGTTTGTGCTCCTTAGATGCATATTTTCATACAACTTCAATAACCCTCTTGCCATACATTAAATCAAATTTGCATGGCAAAGGGATGGAGGCAGTCAACGTGCTACACAGCCAAAGTGCTGAAGTCAGAAATAATTCATCAGGTCCATATGTGATTGCCGTAAATATGACGTGGGATTATACAGAATCTGTGTACGCGCATATCCGCAGATTGAAATGTGACATCTGGACAGTGTCAAAGCCTTTGACTTTCAAACAGCAGTTCCCCACACAGTTAAGACACAGTATACACAGCACACAATGGCTCTGTTTCGTCAATGCAGCATTATTGATCACTCGTCACTGGAAGGAAGGAACATGGCAAGGAAATCAATTACACGTATGCAGTGTATAATCAAATATCCAGAAAAACGCTTAGCTAAGGGGAAATGTTCAACTGACACATAAGCTCTACGGGGAAATATCATTGCTGTATTGAACACTATTCGTATGAAGTGAGAGTGAGGGATAGAGTGAGAGGAGAGTGTAGGTAACGATCTTAGGGATAATAAGGGATACATAATTTAATATCTCTATTTATTCATTTAAGACCAGGGTGTGGGGAGATTATTACATATTGATAGCTAACAGATAAGATGGGTTTTGATTACTTGGAGGCATAAGGTGTATAAGGTGCCTGGGTTCATCACTTCTTTACTGCGGCCTGCCTTCTGAACTGGTCAAGAAAAAAGGGTCAGGCCATGTTCTTGTCTTCTGCCGATCAGGTTACTTGCTGCAAGTAAAACAGAGCATCTCAAATGGCAGTTTAGTTGTTACTTTTGAAGACTTTTGAGATGCTTTAGGTGCAATGGGTGCGTGTGAGGAAGCAATTTGTTGTGCTTAAAAAGAAGCTGCATTCAACATTATGTTCCATCAGTTCTCAGAGGAGATTCTCCACAGTGCATTTCGCCTACAGTCACAGCCCAGATAACATTTCATGGTCATTTCACTAAAAGTCGCCTACGGCAAACTGTGCACCTGATATCATTTGCCAATATAATTTAAAACCTCTTAAGTCTTAATGGGGCCACTGAGGCTGACGTGATTACAAAAATGTGAGATAAAGGTTATGGCCTGTGTGTGTGTGTGTGTGTGTGTGTGTGTGTGTGTGTGTGTGTGTTTTCCTTTTTTTTGTTTGTTTTTTTTTTGTTTCTCTGCGCATACCAGTGCGTGTCTGTACTGTAGTCCAACGTTGCCAGTGACAGGAAATAAATAAAACACACACACACACACACACACACACACACACACACACACAAACACCAAAAGAAAAAAAAAAAGAAATCTCAAATCAACTCTTTGCGTTACTTCCCCAGCGGAGCCTCCTCCATCCTGCTGTGTAATGGGCCGCGCTCAGCCGCTCTGAGGTTTTCCACCTCCAGGATGTGGTGCAGCCCGTGCGCGCACCCCCCCCCCCCCCCAGCACCACCTCCCCCCCCCCCCCGCTCCTCCTCGTGTAGTGTGCAGCGGGACGCTCCGCAGTCCGCTCATCCCGTTCACTCCCCGTCGCCTCTCGCTCGCACGACGTCGTCCGCAGCAGCAAACGCGCACGGTGATCCGCTGAGCCGCGTCTCTCCTCCGCACGCTCCCGGCTCCTCCGCCTCTGCTGTCGGATGGAGGCAGGACTCTCTTCCCCTCAGCGCGGAGCAGCGCCGGTTCTGTCCCGGTGATCGCTCGTAGAGGAAGACTTGTCACGCTTCTTCTTTTTTTTTCTTTTCTCTCTCTCTCTCTCTCTCTCTCTCTCTCTCTCTTTCCCCCCTTTTTCCCCCCTTTCTCCTCTCGACTCATTTTTCCAACGAGATGTGGGACGCGCGTCCTCTGCGCGGCGGACTGCTCCGTTCGGCCGCGGCCGCTTGACTGAAGCTGGGGGGGGGGACACCCCGGCTCCCTTTTTCTTTCCCCGCTCCCGTGAGAAACGAGAGGAGTTTGCATGCAAAAGGTGGTTCATCTCGGCAAGGTGAGAGAGACTGTTTTTCTGTGACTTTTTTCAATATCTGGAGCCCACTTTGAACAGAGCCGAAAGCAGAATCCGCACGTCGCCGGCACAGATTTTACTGACTGATTTACATTTACAAGGAGTTGGGTTGTGAGAACCTTACAGGACACAAAATACGTTGTACTGTAGCGTAACAGGTATGCAGTGTTTTTTTGGAATTTATAGGACTGCAGAACAAGTCATTGGCAACGTGATGCCGCTTTACATCCCTTCCTAAACACATCTGAGCTCCTCGCAGTTGTCACATTTGGATGGTAAAATTGGCTGTTTTGTGGCAAACGTCTGCCACAAATAATCGGGCAGTGCCACATGTAACTAAAAAAAAAAAAAAAAAAACTGTTGCATTCAAGAACATCGCTTATCTCGGTCCTGTACGGGGATGATGCAGCCCTGTTCCTAATTAAAATGGTAACCTGCTTTAATGATTCAAAATGCTCTTTTCACGTGCAAAAAAAAAAAGGTTATATTCGTCAGAGACTGTGATTGTGATGACCAAATGTGGCAGGGGAAAAGATGTTTGGAAATGACAAGTAAAATAAGCCTGGAGAAATTGCAGGCACACTCGCCTCCTCCATCAGAAAAGTAAGAGCAGACCAGTGGATTTCAATGCTTCTTTCAGTTCATTAGTTTCCTGACCTACCACTGAGTCCCATTTCGACCAATGGGCTGCATAGAAAGTAGTGCTCCTGCAGGAGTTCATTGCCTCACTACAGCCATAACAGTGCTGGAGGGGAGTGCAATGCCAAGCAGCCATATTGACTGTTAAAATAAAATCATTTATTCTGCCTAACACCTTCTTAGAAATGTGATAAAAGGGATCAATAACACTGTGCATCCTGTGCTATTTTTGACTGACAATATGAAGTAACAGGTACTAGTGCTGCTTAAAAAGAGCTGATTTATTGTTTGTTTCTTGACATATTCTTAACACAGAGCCTGGAATGTTAAATTTAGTAATACTATAGTATAATTTTAGATACTACACTTGATTAAATTATGTGTGATCAGTTATTTAGTTGTCTCACAAACTGTCTCTTTTGTTTTCTCAGCCATGGAGGGAGTTCCCTAAAGAGGATCCAACATAATTAAAAAGTTTTAGACCTTTTTTCCCCGCTTTCCTTTTTTTGTGTCATCGGAACATCTTCCCCAATAAGTCTGCTGTTCCATCACCATGGCTGAGAAGGTTTCACCAGCAGGGCTCAAGCCCGCTAACGCCCGAACTGCTCCCTCCCTGCCCCCCGAGCCCATCGACATCATCCGCACCAAAGCCCGCTCCCGCAGAGTCCGCCTTAACGTCGGGGGTCTGAACCACGAGGTCTTGTGGCGGACCCTGGACCGGCTACCCAGGACCCGGCTCGGCAAGCTCAGAGACTGCAACACCCATGAGTCCCTGATGGAAGTCTGCGACGACTACAGCCTGAACGAAAACGAGTACTTCTTCGACCGGCACCCGGGGGCCTTCACCTCCATCCTGAACTTTTACCGCACAGGCAAGTTGCACATGATGGAGGAGATGTGTGCCCTTTCGTTTGGCCAGGAGTTGGACTACTGGGGGATTGACGAGATCTACCTGGAGTCCTGCTGCCAGGCCCGCTACCACCAGAAAAAGGAGCAGATGAATGAGGAGCTGCGGAGGGAGGCAGAGACAATGAGGGAGAGGGAGGGAGAGGGAGAGTTTGATAACACCTGCTGCCCGGACAAGAGGAAGAAGCTGTGGGATCTCCTGGAGAAGCCCAGCTCCTCGGTGGCTGCCAAGGTAGGGAACCGAAACTGGAAGTGTGACCACACCGCCCCCATCTCACATTTCCTAAACAAATTCAAAGCCGAACACTCTGCCTGGATCATAACACATTACAGGCACACTTATTAAAGGCCTACTCCCACCTGTAGAAAATAAGCAGGAGTTTGTCATTTTGAATCTTAAACAGGCGTGTACTGTATTTTCAGGTGCTTTCTTGTGCCATCTGCCTTGTTTTCCATCTTTGTAAGTAGCAACAGTTGTTAGGGATTAATTAAAAATAGAGAAAGCTGCCGTCTTTAGGTAAGAATTTGTGTGGATGTAGTGAAAGAAAAAAAGCAGAAGATGAGGTGTGGAAGTAAATGTGTGACGTGCAATCAAACAGCATGATAATGTAAAACTTACAGTTCTGGCACTGATAAATTAGTAGTGAAATCACGGCAGGAGCCACATATAGACTCCATTTGCTTTGACAAATTAATTGGTGAGTGCGACAGCTTCTAGCGTTGCTTTCTTTGCAGGGATAAAGTATGTCAGTGTAGAGCAGATCTGTCAGTGACTTGTGACACCGCACACATCTCGGAGGAAGCGGGTCTCTCTTTCTCCCGCTGTTTTGTGTCAGTCTCACTCACTGATTGGACGCGCTTCTTTCTGAATTTGACTGTGAGTCAGCGAATTAACAGGATGATGTCAAAAGTTTGTTGCAGGTGCATCGGATACTGTTGTTTCTGCAGCCGTTTACTATATTTACCGTGAGCACATTTTCTGTGATTTGAGAACCGAGGTAGTCATCAGCGCTTCTCCCTTCCCACGTATCACATGTTTTGAAAACTGCTGCATCAGTCACATGCAGGTCACATTCGCACATGATAAATCTTGCAGAAATCAAATGCCTTTATTGCAATGTCAAGGCTGTCCCTGGTGAAATGATGACATCACTTTTAACTCCACCTCCACCTCCTCCTCATCCCATCCCCAGCTCTGACTCAGTCCTCAATTAGGTAGGTCAACCTAGAAGAAATCCAATCACTGGTAATTTACCTTTGGTCTCCAGTATCCTAATCTCATCAGCGGGCAAGGCAGGACTGGGCTGGGCGGGATTATATTCCATGTCAGAGGATCATAAACACAGGGTCCTGTGTGTGTGACCAAAGCAACGTCATCCCCTCTGTGTCAGAAATGCAGCTCCTGATTGGCTGTATGTGCTGTGTGCTGCATTGTTGCATTGTTGCAGCCTATGGCTTCCCCTTGAAGCAAAGAATGTTGTTGCGACAGTTTGGAAATCATGCTAGACTTAATTTCAGACCCGTGCATGCTAAATTTACAGTGCAGTATTCAGCTTTAAAATAGCAAAAATGTGGTAATGCCACTGAATACATAAGGTTCAGAACATTTTACAAATTTGCACATTTGCTCTTCCTTCGTGTATTATTCCTACATGGCTTGTTTAACCTGAATCAACTAGGAATTTGTGATTGACAAGGATCCTGTGTCAGCTTAATAACTGTATTCAGCCTTCATGGGGAAGCTGTGTGTCACAAGAAACAATTATAAGCATCCTGCCGATATCTAATTTAAGGCAAACTAAGGTGATGGCAGTGGGGTAATTTGATACACTGTGTGATATTTGAAGTGGTTAACTTCCTCAATACGGACCCTCCTTCTCCAGACACGTCTCAGAATTGCTATCCTGTTCACTATCATGCAGGGGAAGCCTGTGAAACTTAAAGGGAAATCCCACTCTAATTCAAATTGCACTGATATTACGCAAGGTGCTCTAGGAGGAGAAGTTGAGCAAGAATGTAATGGCTCAGCCTTGTGATCGCACTGAGGTTATCCAAAGCTGAAAGTAGATTTGGAAATAGACTACCGGGACTGCTCGACTGTCAGATGGCAGCTCCCCGAGGTCAGGGAAGCCTTTTATGGGGCACACACCAGGCAGTGAGAACCCTTGAAAGCCCTTGACCAAGGAAATGCTATTACCAGGCTGGTACACAGCTGTGTGCTTTTATACAAAGCAACCTGAGCCCTTTGTCAAATGCAATCACAGAGTCTTCTGGCATACGCATATTCTCTTACCCTCCCTTCCTTTTTTATTCCTACACTGCCTTAATGAGATATTAGAGCCCAATGTGCTGCTTTATGGCACCTATGGCCCTTTCTGCCCTTAAATAAAGGTTAAGCATGTGAGCACTGACCTTTTCAGCAGGGTCAATCAGGCTAGGATTACATTCAACAGTGATAACAGAAGTGCACACTCTGGGGGTACGGGCAAGCCCTTGCAGAATGGAAAAGATGGAAACCAAGCAGACATTGCACCAAGAAAAAAAACGGTTGAAGAAAGCAGCAGAGAGGTGTTTAGAGAAAGCCACAAGTGAAGGGAGAGAGGTTACAGGAAAGATAGTGGCAGAGGAAAGCCCTGGGAGAGAGAGTGATGTAAGAGATGCAGTCATGTAAGTTACGCCTTAGGATGCTGAGCTGGATCTTCGCAAACCTTTCCAAATGAATAATGAATGAAATGGTCAAAACAGAGAGGACATGGGCTAATGCAGTGGCTTTTCTGTGTTACTCTTTTGGTTGAGTGCCCCGTCGCGTGAGGAGGAGGAGGAGGAGGGTCAGGGAGTTATCTTGTGTCCGGTTCTATCTAGGGCTTGGCTTTTCACAGGTGAGCGTCCAGGGGGAAAAGTGAGAAGTTCATGTCACAACAAGCCTTACTGTATATGCAAACCTGCACGAGCAGTCACCTGACATATCCTTAGTTGAACACGTTATATCTGTCAATATCTTGGATGCCTCTTTCCGGTGCTACAAGCTGTGGAGATGAACAAACAGAACAGAGATGTAGCACTTAACTGCATCTCTGTTCATGTTTGTTTATCTCCACAGTTTGTAGCACCGGTGCAATACTGTCGTGCTATTAAATTAAAGCAGCAATCATGTTTAGAAAAAACATCAGATGGATGCTGCCATTGTTTCCTTACTGTAGGCCATAATTTCTATTAATCCAGTAGAACGTGTCATCCTTGATATTGAGCCAGAAGGATTTGTGCTGCCCTGACCCTCTTTTGTTTACAATGAGTCACGGGTGTTGTTGTACAGCAAATACACTTAGCACAAGCTCATACAAGGAAGCCATATCCAAATTGCTGGATTGCTGTAAGAAGACTGAATTACAGTGCTTTTATATTTCCCTGTGTAAAATATATTACCATTACCAATCATCATTCCTGCAAAGACGAATCTTGGTGCATATAAATGTAGTGTGTAACCTGCCTATGTTTTTCCACTGGAGGTGTCTTTTGTCATTGAGACGGGGAAATGTGATTAGATGCCTCAGATGCATTTCTTTCTGTGTTCACATAAGGACAACGGTATGCAGAAAGTGTGTAATAAATATCAGGACCTCGCCAACCGTTTGATACACAACTAGTGATTTAGTGAGAGCTTTAACATTAACATATGAGTCAGGCTGGGGTCCTGGTATCATAAAGTAATGCCATTAGTTGTTACATGGATGCCCACAGTGCTCAGTTTTAATATATGTATAGTACAGTTGCAAGAGCAGCATCTTTTTATTTTGATTTGTGTTCATGCAAAGCTTCTAGATAAGCATTTCAGAATATTAAAAACGTCATATAAAATATTAAATCTGTAGGGTGATACACCATCACTCTTAGGGAGAAAACATCCCCCTGTTTAGGTTTTCTTCCCTTTAGAGTCCATTCAGTCTGGGCAGCCCTGGAAAATAATGGCTGCGGATTCAGAGCATTTTAAAGAGATCAATGTTTCTGCTTGCCAGACATTTCAAGTCGGGTTTTCTACCCCCACCCCATGACACAATGTGAGGAAGCTGTAGCATAATAATGTACTGTAAGAGGCACCTCAAATGGCAATTTTGTCATAATCATCTGTTGTAATGCAGTGCAGCCACAAATGCACAATACACACTGTCGATTTTGTTTTGTTGATTAATTTATAGAATCATGGATATGTGACACAGCAGAAGTGACAATATTAATGCGTAGCTTTAAGTGTGACAGGGGCAAATTCAATTAGCACAATGTTGTGCTGTAACGCCACAGCACTTGGAGCTGCCTGTTGTTTCAGATCACTGCGGACAGCCTCTTATTCTCCACCCGTCCATTTCCTTCCAGGCTTTTACAGGCTTGGCCTTTTGTGAGTATTGATGTAGTTTCTGATAGTGGGAGAGTTAAAGATGAAGGGAGGTGGGGAGAGGGAAAGTGAAGGAGAGGTCTTTTGTCAGCAAGTCAAATGTTCTCTATAGTATGTGCCCCTGGGTCAAATTCAAGTAGCAGGTCCACTACCTTGTTTTAATATCATCTTTTCATCTATGCGTGGATTGTGGTTAGTTTTCAGAAGGTTAAATCGATAGGCATTGGCATTTTATGGGAGAAATGTACTCAGATTGTTTGGCAATGGATTTTGGTAACTTTTTGCTTATTTTGTGAAAAGCCTGCCAACTGGATGCTAACCTTGACTGTTGAAATCAGATTTTGATGTCTGTGGGTCTCTAATCATGTTCATAAGCCTGTCTCAATGTTTTTAAGTCAGTTATTCTTCTCCAGGTGATGGCTAATAATAACTCCAACCTGAAGGAGTTATTATTGTACTACATTATGTTATTTGGCCTTAGGGAGGTATCAGGATGTATTACAGAAGAAGAGTTTGTCATTTAGGAAGAGCACACCTTCACCCCTCCTGCAGTTTCCTAGTTACATAAGCCTTCCACCAGGCCTCTAATCAGTACAGCCTAGCATTTAGACACCAGCACCTAAATCCTCTTTACCCCGCAATCATAATCAGATAAGAGTGAACCTCCTAGATTATAGGTGGCATGAGTTCTTATAGTCCCTGCATTGGCAGAGGCAGCAGCATTCATCTCGATGTTCCAGGACACACTTTAACCCAGTCCCCCTGTCCACCACTGTTTTTATTTTTTCTCTGTAAGTCACCTGCAACAAGGATTATCTTAAATTGAAATCAGTTCTCTAATTATTTGGTTCAGATCAAAAATGGTTATTATACAATACTGGGGTTGAAGGGATAGTAGAAGCTTTAAAAGGACACAGGTACTTTACTTGCTATCTAACAAGTAGTACTTTTCCTGAACTAATTTCACTCCTTTCTCCTTCTAAATGCACTCTGGTGTCAGGTACTTTGTATGCTCTCTCTCTCTCTCTGTTATATTTGTTTAAAGCATTTGTAAGCGTGCTTTCTGTTGTTTTCATGAAAAGTGGCTGATTTGTTGTATATACAGTGAATACTCACTAGTTTGTTCGGCCATTTACTCACTCTAAACACGAATTTCCTCATATGGACAACAAACTGCACGAATGGTGTAAGCAGTGGATAAAGCACTTTCCACTCTCCACAGTTGTGTTAGTGCTGTTTGAATTTATAGTTATGTTACTAAGCAGCAAATATCAACTTTCAACAATAGCGTTGGATGTTTACAATGATTGTGATCAGGTGACTGTGAAATGCTCCCACTTTAAAATCTATAAAATAATGTCCTGTAGTTCAATGCTTAGCAATGGCTGTGTTTACACTCTGTGGCTGTGGCTGCATTTGACTTCTGCTGATAGTGTTGTTGATGCACTACTGTATGTACAAAGATAAATATGTATGTGGAAAATAATACACAAGAGGAACATTAAATCAACAGTTCATCACACAAAAGCAATTTTTAATTTAAAATGCACTGAAAATTGCACTTTATCAGATGAGAACTGTTAAGAGGCTGACTAGATCTCATTTGGGTTTTACAGCAGAGGTATCCTAGACTCATATTTAAAATGAAGAGGAGGTTAGGACACTGCAGCCCTTTATTGATCTAACTGAAGCGTTGAATCTAACCCGGGGGTTGGAAAGGGAACCTTTAAAGCTAGGAAAAGGAAGTTGTTAAAGACGAAGCAATACCCTTAAAATTGATTCTAAAATTGATCTGTTAAAATCACGTTGTACATTTTTAATTATTTCAGAAATGGTCACTGATCAATGTGTGCAGTGATTGCAAAACACACCTCCATCCACCTCTCCCGTTTTGCTTTGCTTTGCACAAATAACCCACTGATGCGTTTTTCCATTTTCATGATTACCAGTGGGAAGTTGCATGCAGAGGAATTACAGTCTGGATGCAGCTCAGTGGAGATGGTGTCCCAGCAGAGCCCACTGGCCTTTCTTAAGGCTTATTGCACTTGACCATGCACGTAGTGATTCATGAATGAAGATATCATTAAATAAAACTCATAAGGCATGACTAATATACACTGTTATTCGCACACTTAAAGGAATAGAAGAGGGAGAGAACAACTGTATTCAGTGAAACAAGAAAGTCTAGTATAAACAACATGGCCAGTACAAGCCAAGGCTAATGAGCGGCCAGATGGTGGGAGAAGTCGGAAGCCTGAAGTCTCGTTAGTAATTCTAATGTCATCCCCAGAATACAACCTCACATTTTCTAAATTAACAAATCTGTTATGACTAGGGCTGCTACTAAGGATTATTTGCATAATCAATTAATCAGTCATTAATTATTTTTTAAAGTAATCATTTAGTGTATACAATTATAATTTCCCAGAGCCCAAGGTGAGAGCTTCAGTTTGCTTGTTTGGTGCAACCTGCTGTCAAAAACCCAAACATGTTTAATTTATTATGATATAAAACAAAAAAGCAACAATTCCTCACATTTCACAAGCCAGGCATTGGCATTTCGTCTTAATAAATGACTTTGAACGATTAACTTGTTATGATACCTGCCACAACGACTCCACATACATGTATGAAAGTGTTTTTGTTGCTCTGTGCTCAGCTCATGCTTTAGCTTCCTTGCAATGTTAGATTTTTCTGGCCACTTGGGGGCTGGGGACTGACATATTATCATGTTTTACATTGGCATGGCTAACTAGTTTGCGAACAGTTGGCAATTTACACAATCAGCAGAGATGGAGCAACATTAGCATTCATTTGGAGTTGTATTTGTGTCTACCTGATGAATGTAAAGTCCAATATTCCCTCTCCTTTTATCTCTGCTTTGGTCTCCCCCAACTCCCAAGGAAAATATCTGGCTCTTTATAAAAATAATAACTTTTTGCACTAAAAAAATCAGTGTACTGCAGCCAAAAACAATGCTATGAGTGTTTAGAGTGAACCAAAACAGCAAATTTCATGTAGTAGTAGTCATGTGATCCACTGTTAATAAAATATGGATTATAGCCTCTTTAAATAAGCATTATACATATTTCTTAGCCTACCATTTCTTGTTACACACTTTTGCGAGTTGCACACATAATGCCTTTTCAGCCTGGACATAAATTGGCACAAAGCCCCAGGTCTGAGCTCCGTCAAAGCAAGGCATAAATCCCACTGAAGGCTGGGAGTGGCTGTGGACCAGCAGCGCTGGCTGGCACTGCCAGCTTGAGTGACACTCTGGGTAAGAGGCTAATGTGTTCCTTCTTCCTCCTGCCTTCCTCATCTCCTTCCTGTCCTCCTGCTCATTGCCTCCACCGCTGCCTCTGGTGAGGGTTGCTCACCGCGTCTGTAGCTGTTTTCCCCCGTCCCGGAGGGCGTCAGAAGTAGGGGGGGGGGGACGGAGAGAGGGCAGTGGCTAGAAGAGTCATCTTTCTAAACGCTGTGAACACAAGGTCTCTCTTACGTGCTTCAGCGAACCCCCGTTCACACACAAACAGACACTATGTACTCACAGCTCACAGCCGGTCTCACATCTCTGCACATACATACAGTAATACACACATTATGCCGTCGGTTAGTATAGCACACAAACGGGCTCCATCAAATACTGCTGAGCCAGCTTTCTGCGGGTGCCACAACACAGGGATTGCCACACTGTTGTCTCCCTCACTCTCCCCACGCCGACTCTCTTTCAATATCCTTCACCTAATCTCCATTCCCTGTTTACCACCCCAGCTGCTTTCATAGCCTCCCTTTACATTTGCTTTTTTATCGCCCGCACCCTACAATCCTCCATTTCATCTTATAACTCCAACTCCCTGCGCCCTTTCATCTCCCTGCTCTGTTTTCACAACCCCTCCACATTTCTGCCTGTGTTTACTCGCAGGGTGAAGGCTGAATTGTGATCCTGCTCACCGTTCCATCTTGGAAGCAGTGATATGAGAGTGCATTGGTATTCATTGTGGTGATTTTACATTTTGCCCTTTATCAATCATGCTTATGATTCAGTACCACCGGTCAGAGAAGTACTTCCTCAGGTGCCCCCACATCCTGTGTGCTTCCAGAGCTGCAGCACAGAAGTGCTCTGCAGCTTATTGATACACAAACTGAGTGGTTTTACATGCAATAAGTGCACTAACAATCGAGACTGCTTGAAAAATGACTGGTGGAGAAGCAAAACCGAGAGATGCACATTGAGAATCCTCACCAACAAAAGGGACATCCTTTGGAGGCAGAGTCCTGGCAGTGTCCCCTGACCAAGAAAAGCCCTCCAAGGAGCTCTTGAAAGGGGAAAAAAGGGAATGTGTAATCAACTTCATTTTACTTGTTTCCTCGAAAATGCCGTGTTTGCGTAGTTTCCATGGTGACCATCGTGTGCCATGGTGACTTATTGACACCCAGGGAGCAATTCATCTCTATACAGGCTGTGTGAGAGGCAGAGCAGCTGGTACCTCAGCCCCCACAACCAACCCCTAATACAAATGTAGGGGAAAAACGCTAGTGCTGTACATTATCAGCACGGTTCAGGTCTCACTGTCTTGTCCTCAGTTTGCACGCTTTTTCACTGGCATGGTCTTCTTTTCCCAAATGAAGTGTAGTTGCTAATTTTCTGTTTGTGTCATTTCTACCAAATGCTTTAATAGTTCTCACTGACACTGAAATTATCTCCTATTGTGCGGTGTATTCAGATGAGTCATATTCAGTGCAGTCGCTGCTGTGATATGATGAGTGTAAAATACCGTAAATTTTAATTCCACCAAAATGTAATAATCTGTTCTCCTCTGTTTGAGGAGAAGAGAAGCAGGCAAGTGGAGTTTTGTGTTTATGTGAAAGAAAGAAGAAGAATGGTGTCACTGCCTTTCTTGTGGCCCGGCTCTCCAGGCCAATCAGAGGGTCTCCAGAGCATCAGCAGCAGAGCAGGGACTTGGTTTTGTAGGGTAGAAGAGATTAATTAATTAATAAAAAAATCTCTGTTCTATGAAGGAGCCTCTGAGCACGTGTAACAGCAAAGAGACAGATCTTAGGGAGGTTGAAAGGTGTTGAAGCCCCTTGTTAGCCATTGCCTTGCCTGGCCCACGGATACTGGGCGATGAAGCAGAAGTTGTTGTGATTGGGCAAACACATTTCTTCACATTTCCCTCTCATCACCACCACCACCACCTCCTCTGCCTAATGTACCTAATACCTATTTTAGCTCCTCCGTTGGACCGCTTCCATTCTCATACACCGTCTTCCCCACTTTCTCACTTCGCTTTTCTCTTGTGTCATCATGCTGTTGGTGTCACTGTGGGCTGTGCTGCCAGCTGTTTGCTGTCTCCCTGCACCCCATGACGTGACAGAAGAAATTATTCTATCTCCTGCTCTTGTTGTGTGCGCGGGCCTCCCGCGTCTTCTGCTGAGCCACAGGAGTTCCTCAGTGCTGACCACAGTAACTCTGCCGTGCTTCAAATGCTTTAATGCGCCTTCAACTTCAGTTTATCTGACATCCAATCTGAAAAAAGTTTAATAAAAACTGTATTATTCAGTCATAAAAATTGAAGCACAATATTTCACAATTTATACATGTGGCAGGAGATATTTCTGCTGGTAAACATTATACCTGCTTAACATCAGCATATGAGCATATTTATTTCAAGATGGATTTTGATTAAAAACAATATAACAAAAAAAATCTATATTTATTATTATTTAATATGTGTTGTTGTTTTAACAAATTTCCATACCGATTTTAAGAAAAAATAGTGTTTGATTAAACCATTAGATTTAGTGCAGTTCCTTTAGGCAGCAAGGTCCCTACCAGTTACTGAAACCTCTTTGTAACCCAAACGTCACAGCTTTAATCCTCCTTACAGCTGGTATGTGAAATATTAGACAAAAAGTCATAGCTTTGTATGTTTTATTTATCCTACTCTTCCTATGCCATTCAGGTGTTATCCAAGCCATCCATAAAATCAGTCAAACACATCACTATATGTGCCCTCAACTGGAACTGTCCATCTGTGTGTCTAGTCAGACGAGGTGACTAGAGGCATTGATACGGTCCTTTAGCTGCCTAGTGTGATTGTAATCAGCTTACTGCCGCTGGGGGACGAGGACATACACACAGACCATGTGACCTGTGTCAATGTCAAGAAGCCAAGCAGTGGGCCAAAGGATCCGTATCTGACACACCTGAAAGGTCACACTGCCCTCTGGGTTTTCTCTGGTCTGTGTGCCGCTGTGGGACTGGTCCACTGTCTGTAGTCAAACATTTAAAATAAGTGTGTGTATGTTTCTTTAAAGTTTAAAGAGAATGGAAACTCTGTACTTCTTCTGAAGTGTTGTAGCCACGTCACAGCACAAATTTCCCGTGTGTTTTTATGCCTACTAAAGAGGGATCTCTCCTCCATCACTGCAGGATCAGGGAAGATTTTGGTCTGTTGGGTGTTGACATTTGGTTGAAGCCTTGCCAATCGATAGGATGACTCTCAGGTATTGACCAGTGTGCTGAAAGGCCCACCTGTCTCTTTGTATTTCAGAGTACAGGGCCGTGTAATATGCACAGTGCAAGTGTCAGCCAAGAAACACCGTTGGCAAAGCACACTATGGTCATACTGTGCTTTTACATGCTTGCGCATTTATGATATTTGCCGTTTCACTCCCTCAGCTCCAGCAGATATTGTGTATTTATGTCTAGCTTCTTATATTTCTTTTCTGAACTTGCCGTCACTTTTACTGCAGCTTTTCTTTATGCACTGGCCCGACCAAAGATTTTGAAAGTATACTTGTTTTGCAATAAATCCCCCTTAAGTAGCGTCACACTATCTAAAGGCCACCTAGCACTCTTAAGCATCCCTAGTTTTCGCCTCCTGTTCCATGGTATTGAGTAAGGTGTTTGAAAGCGAATAACAATACTAATGTTGATGGATGACTGTTGATACAAGGCAAAGTAGCACCGGCCCTTGTCACGTTTCCAGTGTTGCTATTCTTGCCTTTTTGAGTGGTTGCTTTCAGCCACTATACAGTTAGTAGTCTTGCTCTATTTGGATCACACTAATACCGCTTTAAAACTGCATTAATGTTGCCATAAAAGTCATCTTACGCCACAGATCACATCATAAAGCTTAGTATTAAAAATGCTTAACACTTAGAGGCAGATGTAAAGGAAAGCTCACTTCTAAAAATACCAACAAGGCGGCCAGTCTCACCACATCACAACAACAACACATTGAGAAAACAACATGTAATCATGCGGAGAATAAAACCTGAAAATCTAGATTTTCTCTTCACTGTTTAGTCTCGGGGAATACGGGGAGAGATTAGAAGGTCTCATTTAAACATACAGTATAACTGCTTGGTGAATGGGTGGAGGCTAATGCGGATTATAATGTGAAGCATTAAATCGGGTAAGGCAGTGATTCATCCACCCTTGGACGCGTGATTCATCTCCTCTGTTATTACTTCAATATGTATTTAATTTAATCTTTGTTAAATTCAGCCGGGACAATGTGGAATTTTATAAAGTGACGCACTTCCAGGGTGACCTTTTGGCTGTGTGTGCCTGTGTACGTATGGGCATGTGTGCCTCAATAGGCATATTAATTTAATTTTTAAGTAGTTTCAAGCAGACAAGAGTACATACAGATAGACGTATATGCACAGACACTGCAGACTGAGGAATATTCAAACGAGACAGATGAAAGACAAAAAAGATAAAACGGTGTCAGTTTCATTTCCATTCCTTAGACAACTATTTCATTCACTTGAAAGATCACTTTCTTTCTTCAGCAGCTGAAGAAGTACAGGCATGTATTCATCAAAAGATTAACATTTATCTATTTTCTTTGACATGTCAATTTATTTAACATTAAAACATTTATTTATTTTTTGTTTTTGTCTCATTTCTGCACTGTAGATTCACTCCTTCATTTTGCCCTTATATCTGTGAGTTTACCACCAGATTTAAAGGTTTACACAGCTGATGGATCGCCTCAGAGTTGGAGGAATGTGTCTGCAGAAACAGCACACACTCTGGCAGTGGAAAGTTTTGACAGAGGAATGCTGTTTATGTTTAATAGTTTAAAAGTTTAATAAATATTAATTTAAAAATGTTTACCATTTTTCGGCATGTTTAAGAGGTGCTCCGGTTTAATCGTGGCGGTGTAATTTGTTTTACTGACCACAAGAAAATTCCACAAATGACTCTTTCATAATTGAAAGCCCAAGTCTGACTTCATGCTGGGATTAACTCTGGTGTCGAGAGGTATAAATCCAGCCTCCTGTCCGTTTGACTGGCAGGCAGACACACCCCCAACCTGATGTGCTGCTACCCTAATCCCCTCTGACGACACCACAGAGTCTGAGGACAGAAATTAACAACCCTGTTACATGGTGTCAGCTGTTACATCCTGCCCGCCTGTCATCACAACAATCACGTGCTCATGACGGTGGTGAATCAATTACCACTGCTGGCATACAGTATGTCAGATTAAGGCTAAACAGGGCCAAAGGTTGGTTCATTAAAGCGCTTGTCTGTTTAGCTCGTTTAATAGAGGGCCAAGCAGAGACTTAATGGGGGAGGGTTAGAGTTGTTAAGGGACACTGTGGCGGAGTTCACAGCCTGATCTGTAGCGATTGGCTTCTCTGTCTCCAGGCAGACCAAAAAATCAGAGTAGAGTGAGGAACAGGTGGAGGTGGACATACATTAAAAAATGAATGTTGCTTTAACTTAAAGCTGCTCTCATCAATATTTTTGTATGAACACTGGGTCAGATGACTATGTGTAATGTGAACGGTGTTGCTTGTGTTGAAAAATCCACAGACAATTATCACTAAACTCTGCAGTTTCCCTCAACTCTACAGCACATTTTAGCATCTTTCAGCTCATTGTTTTGGTTTTTATGGCCCACAGCTTTACTGTTTTGGTTGACACTTACAGCTCTCATCACCGTTGTTTCACAGCAGTATTTGAGGATGTGTACATACATGCATGTCCATTTGTATTTGAGTATTTGAATTAGTGATAGTGTGTGTGTTGACGTGCATATTTGGCCTCATTTCTGCCTGTTTTCAGGTGGGTAGCCTGCATGCCTGCTGAAACCGACGGGGTATAAGAGTCTTTCCATTGGTCTCCACAGGGCCCTTTGTTGAAAGATCCAGTGTCCAGTGTGGCTTGCATATTACATTAGTGCACACTGCATACATGTGTGCATAGTGCGTGTGCCCGTGTGACACTGTGGTTAGCCATGTAGAACATTGCATGGACAGCATCATGCAAAGCACGTTGCAGTTCAAGTGCTCTGCAGCAAGCAAGGAGCTCCATTCATAAGAATACATTAAATACCATCTCAATAGGAAATGTCAAACAAATTTCCCTTTAGTTCTTTGTCCTTTAGATTAAACATGAGCTCTGGTTGAGCTAACGTTCTGCTGAGACAGTTTTTTCATGAACTTGAATGGTAGGATAATGAAATCTCCAATCTTATCAGCCGTAGATATCTGCTCTGTGCTCTGACAGAGCACTCATTTGTATCTGGTAGCACCAGCGAAGCGCTATTCTAGAGGAGTCAGACTTTGATATGAAATATTGATAGCCTGGACATTTATTTGAATTGCAACAAAGTGCTCTCAGACAGAAACAGGCAGTTTTTGCTGAAGAAAATGAAAGATAGAGGAAGCACAGGGAAATACCATAGAAAAAAAGAGAGAGAGGTGAGCTACAGTTTATCAGAGGAACAGACTGCAGCAGTTGGAGGATAAAAGCATAATATCCAGAAGTGCGGAATAAACACAGCTTCATAAGGATGACTCTTTGGTTAGGGTTGTGACTCTGTGGCCATAACAGGGACGTGACTCCTTTCCTCAAGATTTTTACCGATAGCTTCGGGGCTCCTCTCCTCGCCTTTCCTCTCCTGTTTGAAACTGCCAGACTGCCTCACTGAGTGTGTGTTGCTAGGCCACATAGAAGACTGCACATGGGGGGAAAAAAAACCCACTACTGAGGCACAATCAATAGTCCCTAAATAATTTCCTAACTCTATTTATCTGATGTTTGGTTCAATCTAAGAGTTTCATCAATATTGCTGTCAAATGAAAAAATGTTGTATTTGGCGACAGTAGCTGGCGACTCCCCCTCGTTCTCTTGGCCACTGCAGATTGAGGTAAATGTTTAATGTGTGTTCAGCCTGTGCATTGAAGTGTACTACTCTTTGCACATGTTCCACTCTTGATTTGTATAGTAGCGTAGTAGAAAGCTTGTGCATTTCCCCAACCATGAGTGCATCTACAGTTATCTCCCGTTTCACGTGTCTCCCCTGCTTTTAACTCTTTTTCACCTGACTAGTCCTTGGCCTCGTCGTCTCTCTTATTTTGAAATTCAAAACGTAGGTAGCACCTCATATCTCTGTTTATATATATGAGGCATATTGCATTTAGCTGACTAGGCTGAAATTGTAACAGGGCATAATGTATGAGTACTACAAACAGAGCCACAGAGCAAAGTCAGTGTGTCAGGTTCAGTTTAGGACTGGGACACTGAGTTGTCTACACATCAGGGAATATATAATCTGGAATGTGGCGCAGTGATCCACTGTACCTGCGCCCAGTCCTTTATTGATTCCATAAAACTCAATTCTTTAAATCACCTTTTAATTCCTCTCATTCGTTTCTTCATGTCTTTCCAACCTGCTACTTTATCCGTTTTTCTCTTCTTTTTCTTCCCTTGATGCCAATCCCTTTTTCTGGCCTCTATTTGTTTCCACCCACACACCCACCCACTATCTTCTGCTCCTCTATCCAGCAGAGAAAACTGCCCTGCATCTTACCTCTCCCCTGTGGAGGACACTGCATGTAACCTCTATCTGTATCCCAAATAGTATGTTACGTTTGCACTTAGAGGTAGTTAATAGTTCATGCAATTTTACCCCGCAAATTTTTCTCCACAAATTCAGACCGGAGTTTGTTGTTTTTTAAAATGTGACCCTGTTTGTGTGTGAATATCTTCAACCCCTAAGTAAACCCTGGCCTGTGCGGCGAGAGTCATCACATCATCCAATCTGACACCACTGCTGAAGACAATATAGGCAAATTCATATGTGGCGGTATTGTATCAGGTATGGGGAAGCTAAATTAGGATTGGGGGTGCTTGTGCACAATCAAAGTCCTGGCCTACTGGTGCTCCCGATGGTGTACTGGCCATCTGGTATACTGGGAAAAATCCTGCTGGGCTGCCGTATTGGTCTAAAAATCCTTGAAGTTTTGACTGGCACATGCTGCATGCACTTTCTGGGACTGGGCTCACTGGCTGGTTACAAAAAAAAGTCATAATTTTGTTTACGGTTCATTTTTTTAGATTTTTAAAATCTTTTCAATGATAATTTTAGGGAACCTATGCTTTCCCTAGTCTCTTAATAGCACAGCCTATCGGCAAATTAGTAAATTTGAAGTGTGTGTGCCGAAACTAATCTGACACAAACATAGAGTCGGCTATTTTAAGTTCAGTTTCCACTGCGACAAGTCAAATTTAGCGCAGCTACAGGAGTGTATGGATATCACTTTATCATCCTGATAACTTAATCCCTTCGTTGTGTAGTCATGCAAGAGGCAGAGATGGAGGGGATGGAGTTGGAGGTTGGATGGGTGTGGGTGTATATTAATAAACTCATGGGACTCTGGCTGGAGCAGAGCAAAAGCAAAATACTGCATACTTCTGAAGATACTGGAAGGTGATGGAGAGGGAATGACCGTGATGGGTTTTGATGATGATGGATGGCAACTTGTGTTTATGCTTCTGGTTAAAACAGAGAATTTTTTAAGAAAGCGTTCAGAGAGAATGTGAAACTTGTCTGGAGTTAAAGTTGAAGCAGCTTCAAAGGAGTGCAGCGGGAGTGCTCGCCTCAGATAGTGGGGTGTTTAAACACAACTCACTCCCACACTGCTGCTTCCAAGAAACTGAACAACCCAGTGAAACTGATGTTTACTTTAAAATACACTCTCAGGCTACTGGGATATGTGTATCAGGTTGTGTCTATGTGTGAGTGTGGTGTACACATTTCTCTGAGCCCTATCACTGCTCACAGTGCCACTGATTAGCATTTAATCTAGGCCTTTTGCTGCAGCTTTCATTTGACTATAATATAATTATGCTTATATTGCCATGCAGGCCTGTGTCAGTGTTGGGTGGAGCGTATTTATTGCATGGCAGGATAGGTGGTGGTGAGGTGGGATATGGAAAAAGCTGATGGACTGCAACACAGGCAACAAAATGTAAATGCAGGGATGTAAGATATAAAGTAGGAGAGGCATAGAGAGAAAAATCAGAAGAAGCAGCAGGAAGTGAAAGAGAGAGATGAGAGAAAGAAACAAGAGATGGTGGAATGGAGGGCGGGGCAACTAATGTGTCCTTCATGGGGTGAGGCTGGACAGAAATGGCTCAGCGTGGAGCTAAATTGACTCCATTACAGGAGCAGTGCACTGGAAAGCATCAATGACATCACCCACCCATCCCAGACAGGCAGTCACAACTCTCAGAGGAAATGATGGGAGCAGCCTATCTGCAGGATGGAGCAATCGCTGTGGTTTAGGTGTGTTTATGCATGTAAGATTATTTCCTACATGCTTGGAGCCAAGAGACACAGGGAACAAGCAACTCTACAACAAGTATCATTGGTGTCTGCAGAAGAATGCACTCACAAACACATTTTCACTTCCACCTGCAGTGAAACAAGCAGGCACGTGTTGATCTCTGACCACTGAAATGCACTTGCTGGGTTACAGCTACCGTGTGGCGAGGTATGACATTTGGTAAGCTGTATTTCACCACAATGTATCCACAGTCTCATCTTTTTGGTTACCACACTTCGAAAACAACTGGTGAGTAAACATGGAGATCAACAGATAAAACAAGAGCTCATCTCCACAGTCCAGTTACTTTTAATGAGTATGTAACATATCTGCTGTTGGGCTGGGAGATCATTTCATATTTTAATAATTCAAAGTCATTTATCAACTTTCAACTGGGGTATTACAATGATATTAGGGCTACAACAACAAACCAAAACAATTATTTTCCTTATCCATAAATCTGCCCATTATGTTCTCAGATAACCAATTAAGAATTCTTTCAAATAAATTTCCATCAAAATGCTGATGTAATAATTAACTTATAGTTTCAGCTGTAGATGGTATGAGGGTGTTGTTTTGCTATACAAATGTCTGATTGCAAGCAAATGGATGGGAAACTGAAGATTCGACTTTTTGTTTTACACATTATGTTTTTTTCTGATGTCACGCAGTCAAACAGCAGAAGATAGTTTATGTACATTTTCCTTATCAAAATATAAAATGTATCAACTGGGCAAAAACATTCTTATTCACATTGTGACATTGAATTAAGCCATATATTTAAGCCTGTAAGGTTCTGGGTTGAACTACCTTGTGTGCAAACGGGTCTTCACGCGACCTTGTCACCTCATCCAGTAGCTGCTGAATCGGGTTGTATGTTAACCTATGTTTCACAGAAAACAGGTGCAGTTCCTGCACAACGCATTCGAGCAGAACGACTAAATACAAAATGCTGTTAAAATTCTGTACTAAATCCTACCTGCCAGCCAGGATCAACAGCAACACACTGTAATCCATATCAGCTCTGTTTCAGTGTCGGATTGCTCATGGACAGGCTTGAGAGAAGGTCATGCTACCACAAGTATGAGAATTACATGCCATTGTGTCATGTTGTGGTGTGTATTTGTTCTCTAATACATTATATGTTTATGTTCATTAACTAAGCCTCATTGTTGATGCAGTGACAGATTGTGTGGTTCAAATTAATCTCTCGTGTCCAAACACGTGTCCCAACCCCTAATCTGGATCAATACTGTTAATACGACAACGTTTAAATTACCTGGTTTCAAATATAGTTTTTTTTACATTCTGCCATTCATTTTTGTTACTTGATGCTTCACACTGTGTTCCAACTGTTGACTCATACCAATGGGGCTTCCTCTGAGTTCAGACCCCTCAGTGTTATTTATAGAGGCAGAAAAGACAAGAAGGAAGATGTAACCAAGACAACAGTGGATACTTTCACACTTCACACTGGATTGGGCTGAATGGAAAAGAAAGCATACAATTATGTCTCTTCCCTTCGTGCGATACAGCTGCCTGATTATAGAGACAGAACATGCACAAGCTGGTGAATACATCCAAACAGAAGCAACTTTGGAACAGAGTGTGCAGCATGTAAACACCTTTCGGACAATAACATCTCGTAAAATAATTCCACTAGCGTTTGTCTCTCTCAGCTTGTGTATCAAGTTTGTGCCAAATTTATACTAAGCAGTGTTGCCATTGGCTTAGCCCGCACTCCCCATTGTCCAAAACAGTCAAGAGCTGTCTTTGCATTAGTAATGCATTCAGGTAATGAACACTGAACAGGGGCAGAAAAATATGGTATGCACGTGCAAGCCACTGATTAGGGAAGGTTAGTGGAGTGATTATGCAGCTGTATGGAGTAGTTAATTAAAAAGGAACACTTGGCAGATCAAGCATGTTACACACACAGCACAAGATGGAGGCGCCTCGTCACAGACCTGGCCAGGACAGTGGGAATTCTGCAGCTGCTTTCTTTCTGGCCACTGGCCCAGGGCTTGGTTTGTGCCCACGGCCTCCTCTCCTCCATTTCCCTGATCAATCCCCGGCTCTTCTGCGAAGCCAGAGCACCTGCTGTCTGTTCTTGACTGATTTCCATCTGTTCTTTTTTTGAAATTCCTATGAAAAGTAAGCCAGGGGAAGACAAAGGAGGGAGACCCTCTCATGGTTAATGCAACAGAACTACGTTGTCTACTCGTCTCATCTCTCTGGCCCTTTCCATTATTGATGACTTTTTCCAGAGGAATTGCACTGCTACTAATTTCAGCCAGCTGGTCTTGATCCATGAGTGACAGTCATAGATCATAGGTTTTTTTTTTTTTGAGGGGCATTGCACAAAAGGTTCAACTATCCTTCATAGCAGAAGGCAGTGCATGTCCTGTATATCATATTTCAAATTTTGTCCCTGCATGACATCTGATATGTCTTGATAAATCCTAATCCTCAGTTTGGTTTACTGTCATCTTTTGTGTTGGAGAGAGCAGCAACAATATATGGTATGGGTTTGTATTGGCTATGGTGAGCAGTAATTAGTGCATCAGAAGAATACAGACATTGTGGTCTTTACAATTCACTTAACCCTTGTTATCTGCGCTGATTTGATCTACCCCCCCAAACACACGCACACACACACACACACACACACACACGCGCTCATTAGCACGGTAATTATCAAACAGAGCCCCAAGACACTGAACTGGAGTACAACATTTGGTAGAGCAGGATAGCTCTGTTATCATACCTCTATTAGTTAAACACATCCTTACTCAGCATTTGTTAACCGCTCCGATGTTTCTCTCCTGTAAGATCGGAAACTTCTCACACCTGCATCGCTGTGTGTCTGTTGCTGTGCCATCAGTGCTCCTGCATCTCCTCATCTGCTAATAACACAGTGACTGCAAGAGTGATTCCTGTGGCCCTTATCATCAAAGGGCAGCACTCCTTCACCACAATTAAAGCTTTATGTTTCAGGTTGCCAGGTCTCCCGCTCCAGAAGAGGTGAAATGAAAGACACTGGATGTTAGGAGGGGCTCATGGGAAAGTGGGCATTAAGGGAGAAATGGAAGGAGGGCGGGTTTGCATTG
This sequence comes from Lateolabrax maculatus, assembly GCA_031216445.1. Lineage (NCBI taxonomy): Eukaryota > Metazoa > Chordata > Actinopteri > Acropomatiformes > Lateolabracidae > Lateolabrax > Lateolabrax maculatus. The sequence goes on from CM062210.1 coordinate 10,700,966, forward strand.
AAAGGGTAGGGGGATTATCTGTCCTTGCATTTATGCTAATAAATACGTTTCCTACTTCACAGTATTTGACACAGAGAGGTGGAGGTAAGATTTCATCAGTGGAAAAAGAAAAAAAGAACTGGCTGATGAAGGGAAAGGGGAAAAGAGAGAGAGAAGTTACTCCTCAGACAAAAGAAAGTGAGGGAGGGAAGAAAGAAAAAAGAGGCAATGAAAGGCAAAGGAAAGGACAGAGGGCTTTTGATGTAGAGTTGGTTTGGATCTGGTGAGAGTCCCACCTTTATTGTTCAGGTGCACTTTGCCCAGATCTGAAACACGCTGACTCGGACAGGTTTTTGGAGTCCTCTGAGGCTTATTTCCTTATCAAAGAGCCCTACCTCTTAGAAACCACGACTGCGGGGCTGTCTTACTGTCTGCCCTGTCAGTTTATTTAAATGAATCCAGCTTTTATGCAAGCTAGTCAGGAGAACGGGGCGGGCGTTTCATACATTTCCATTTCTCTCTTAGCAATGGAGGACCACCTCACTCTGCTCTGGCTGATTTGTCGATATGCCTGGCACTAAAGCTTTTTTTGCTTTTCTTTGTTTGCACTCAAAATATTCACATGCATATCTACAACCTTTTCCACATTTTATCGTTAAGAATTTAATTAAATCAAATCCGGTTTTTGATGCAATTTATGGTCATAATTTTTCCGTTAATAATCCATTACATGTTTTATCTCTCTGTATAGAAGTTTTCCTTGTTAGTGGCGGAGTCCGCCATTCCCACACTGGATTCATACGCACAAGGTATTCACAGGAAACTATGCATGCTTGAAATCTAGCGTTGCTGTTACTGTATAATTTTGTCTCATTTATACCAGTTTCACTGTTTACTGCTCACTCTCTTCAGCCATATCAGGGCTGTATTAAGTTCCTGCTAATGCAAACCGAACATTTCCTACTGCTGTTAGTTCACATTAAAAACATTCAACTGGCGGAACACTTCAAAATGCAATGTATTAGTCACCGTTGCTGACATCGAATCGCCATTCCTGCTATGACTGACTTCTTTATTTAAAAAATGCAAGTTTGTTTGGCTCCGCTGTAAACAGATACATCCGTTGTTCTTTTGTTGTATTTCTGACAAAGTAGCTGATCAAGGAGTATTTGCCGCCGCCACAATTCTGGGACCGCACTTGCCGTTACCACCAGTAACCGAGGGTGTTGCCGAATCAGTCAAGGCTGAAATCTCAAGGATTAAAAATGTTACAGACACGGATTTCATAAAAAAGCTGATTATGAAAAGCTGTTGTGTTTGTTTGTTTGGTCTTTCATAGATTAAAGCAGAAATATAAGGAGAAAAATGCACAAGCCTGTTTTGTCTAAAAATATCCAGTTGGAGGTTAAGTGTATTCTAAGGTGGAAACAGATAAGGCTGTCCCTGTGGGCGCTCTGTCCCAGGCTTTATTTTTATGTCTCGACAGCAGGGCTGACTTTACTGTGCTCTACCTGTCCTATGAATGTGGCAGACTCCCCCTCATCCTTCTGTGATCCCGCCCACACAACAGCAAGCCGACATGGCCGTTGGCTAAGTTAGCTTTTCCGCATCCATAAGAGAATGTACACACACTTAGAAGAAGAAAAAAAAAAAAAACAGGCAACGAGAGAGAGGAGAGACAATGTAGAGAAATGAACGACATGAACCATAACCTACAAGATTAATACAAAAGAAGGAAAGAACAAGAGAAAAGAAATAACCTAAGTGGTTGAACAGATATGCAGAAGAAAGAAAGAAAGAAAGAGATGAGATGATAGAATACAGTAGAGACAGCTGAGTCACTTGGCTTCTGTCTGAATAATCAGATATTGTTATTCATGTGGAGCAAGCTGCTCCACACTGCCACGGGCCATGTGCAAAAGCTGAATGACTGTAAAGGAAGCGAATGACAAGCTAATGGACTTCTGTGGGAGTGCGAGGAAGCACTCTGAAGGAAACTATGTGGATGTGCACACTGTTTACTTGGTGACATTTGCAACATCATTGTGGCTCATCATTGGGTTCTTCTTCTTTCTTTCTTCCTTTTTTGGGGGAAAAAATGATACGGGAGCTCTAGGTTATCTGCTACACTCTCCCCTTACTCTGAGTATTATCCTGTTTTCAGTGAGATGGAGTTGACGGTTTGAAACACAATCGCTCTTAGATTATTCCCTTCTCTTGTATTTACTTCACAGAGAACAATAACTCTATATTACATGACCTGACCAAAGCTAGGGCACACACATACACACACAATAACACACACAGACCTACACAGAGACCTACACAGATATACACCCACATCTCCATGTAGATAGACATGTCAGTATGCTCCACAAAGAATCACAGTGATATATTTAAGCAGGTCATATAATCATACTGAATGCGTAAATGCACACGTTCTCATTATCTTTGGTCTTTCATGTTAATTCGCCAAGGTGAACACACACATATGTCCCCTCACCTCATCTAACCTCATAAAGTCCTGCCATTTCATCTAAAACCGCCAGAAAGGGCAGAACAAGGAGCTGTGACCCAGGTGTGAGGCTTTAGTAATATCTCTCACTTTCTCATTCGAGAATCTGTATACTGTTTCTCTCCCCACTTCGCTGTGGTGTTAGCCCATGTAATGTACCACTCAAAACACACTGAGTGCACCATCCTCATATTTTAACCAAACAATGAGACGATATTGTATCCTCCTCTTCAAGTCCCACAATGCAGCAGACCATCAATTATGAACAAATGCAGGGGTTTGAGGTGGTGCTGAACAGCTGGATATGATACGTGGAGAGGAGAGCTGGCAAAATTTGTTATTCTTTGTGTAGTGCAGATGAATGGTTTTTCTCTAGTCTCCTCTGAATTTCTTGTTTCACCACATACAGGTAGAGGAGGACCATGCCAAATATTAGAATTTGTCTGTACGAATGCATCCAGTATACACTGTATCCATATATTTGATGCATGGCATTTGTATGCATAAACTGAGGTATGAACGGAACCATAAATTCTGTGTACCATTACACCCCTAACTACTTTTGTTACTGAACCCAGCTTAGTTAAAGGTGCCTTTAAACACCTCCAAATTCTCTACACCCATACACATTCTGTATTTAACACATGTAGAAATACAAAAAGATTAAAATCACTAGTGTAGTCACATGTGCCTTGAGCTCAGATGTGGCTTGTGCTAAATGACATAAAAACATATTTTTCAAATAATATAATTCAATTAGAAAACTCTCACATTTTTACTTTTACCCTTGAAGGTAAGGTCTTTACATCCTATTATGTCTTGCTGGGTTTCAGACTTGCAGTATTTCAAACAATCCTTACTTTTGTGTGGATTGTTTTTTTTTTTTTTTGGTTTGTTTTTTGCCTACAGGCATAACATCATTAATACTGAGATCCAATGTGTATCTCCTGAGACCTCTCACAACTCTGAATTGCAATTAAATGAAGTATAACGTGTCTTTTTGTTGTAATAGTTTGTCACTGTACTCTTAGGAAAAGCCAGGTGCATGTGATAATTGATTTGTTATCATCATTACGCTCAACAATTTACTTGTGTTTGGGGAGCATGTGCAGTCATCAGTGAAGGCTGAATATTGCAGGAGAAAATCGGCAGATGAGTTCATGTAAATTCTTTCAAACATGTGATGCAGTTGTCTAATCTATCAAAAAAGGCCCGTGTGGCAAAGTGTCATGCAGACTCTAAGTAGGCTCCTATAGCTGGTATTAATTTGATATCCGGCTCTGGAAGAAGGGCGGGAAATTCATTACAGTATGAAGACCGTTGTAGCCCATATTTTCCTCCTCACAGAAACCATTATTCTGTCTCATTTGTCACATGAGGCGTGCAGGACAGCCCTATGATTAATGGGGGGGGGGGGTTATGTCGTCGTGCACATCTCCTTCTTTTCCCCCTTATACTCCTGTCTTCATTTCATCCCTCTCCCCCCTCCCATTTCCGTATCTCCTTACTCCATTTCTCTATACTTGTTCTGTGTGACGGAAAACAACAGAGCATTTGGTGAGTGATGTATCTTTCCCTCTTTCCAAATGACACATAATGGGCATAATGCCTGAAATATTTGTGATTGATAGGGATCAGGAGTGGTCGTGAGCAGACAGCATAAATTACATAGATAAATAGATTGATACATAGATAGATAGATAGATAGATAGATAGATAGATAGATAGATAGATAGATAGGTAGGTAGATAGGTTCAAAGCTGTCTGATATATTGTAAATGATGTACAGATTGGCTAATAATTTATCTGTTATGCCCCCTTTTGGACTTATCAGTGCAATTCATCATTGTCATTTGACATTTTGGGAACGTCACCTTGGTGCCCAAGGTGGTGCCCAGTCCTGTAAAATTCGAATACAATATATTACAGTCATCAAATGGATCAGGACTGATACATACTCCGTCCTCCAATTTAATTTTGTAGGATAATAAAAATTAGTCATATTCTTTGGCCTTCTACTTTGTTGTTTTGTTTGAAGCCCCTCTGGAGAATGTGCCTCTTCTGACCTCACATCTCCGGGGGATGAGAGGATGGGTGACAGTAATTAGCCACCCTGCTGAAATTGGGGTGACATTAGCCTTGGTCTAATTTAACGCGAGCTGATTATATGACACACTGACGCACCTGAAGGGTTTCATCGCTGGATTACAGGACGTGAGAGGAATTTGTGGGATCTGCCTATAGCCTGGTTCTAATGAAAGCACTTAATGACTTATGATGAATGCCTGTAAACAGTTTCTGAGGTTCAGTGCTATTGGCATTCTTGTCAGTAAATGAGAGGTTGAGAGATGTAATGAGATGTAATATGGAGCCTGATATAACCGACGCATTATAGAACAGTCCCCAAACCCTCATCATCCCAACAAATTGCTGCCTGTTAAGAGAGGTAACATCCTCTGTGTGGTTGTTTCTCAATGATAGGAGTTAAATATGTGTGATGTGTTTGGCAAGCTTACTAATGGTCAAGAGGCCCCGCTGTGATCTCCTGTTACTATTGAATGTTGTAATTTGCTGTGCTTTGCATGAAAGCCGTCATTAACGTGAGCAGCTGGAGTATGCTTTGTTGCTGATTGCAGGCAGCAGTGCAGAATAACTCCTTTTTATAGATTCACATGCAAACACACATAGCGCATGCACCATGTGTTCATTAGGTCATTATCATACAGGATTATCACATTACACAGGAAGACACATCATCAGAATCACACATAAAAAGGCACAGATTGCAAAGATAATGTGCGAGGACATAGTGAGGCTCATCCCCGTCTCAGCAGCATGTCCCAGGAAATATTGACTTTATTACTGCACCACTGATGGCTCCACCCACTGATAACCATCAGCTGCATCAGCCACTGGTCTCAAGCACGTCTCACTTCATTAACAAAGCCATTATCACTGATGACGCTTATCAGGATGGGACGGACACTGAGCATGGATGTGTGTGTGTGTGTGCGAGAGTCTATAGGGAAAATTATTTTTGCAACTGTCCAGGACTTGATGACTTTCCTCTTATCCACATCCAACATGTATAATGTGCGTGTGTGGTCTTGTCATGATCTGACATATAGGATGCGCCAGCCCGTTCAACACACAGCGCAGCAGGTGCGACACCGCGTGAAAGGATCTGTTAACTGAGACAGAGAGTTTGTCTGTGTCCTATGATGAGACCCATTTCAGGAAGTTAGAGAAGCAAGCCATCATCATAAAGCAGCACCATTGTCCATCTCCACAGCAATTTGTAGATCCAGTCTAGTAGCCAGCACCAGCGCGTGACACAGTGCAAGCCAATTATAATTTATCCATGGCTTTTTCCATGTGAAAATGATTCATGGCTCTACTTTATCCAAACCCATGCAGCGTGCATGGAGTCTGGCAAACTCCCTGTAACTGCCTGAATTCATAAATCATGTTCTGAATAAGTATTGATTTGTTTTCATGGTAGAACTTCACATTGTTTATACATCAAGCATTTTAGTGTAGCATCCTCCCCTGGTGTGCCACATCATACACTGGCAGTGACATTATACAGTATATTTTAATGTGACTTATTTGTAAAAGCATTTACTTACTTTCTTTTTGTTTATTAAGAAGAGCTGTAAAATGATTCAAGATGTAAAGCCAGTTGTCCTTTTGGGTTCATGTACAATGCCACATTAAGATGCGCTCTCCATCAAACATGCATTAGATGTGCATTAGCGTCAGGTTGTATGCAGTGGCTGGGCAAATTGTTTTTGGGGACATTAATGATACACTCTGGTATCCCTGTGAGGAAGCTGCTAATTGTTAGATATTGGAGCCTCCCTAAAGATTGTTCTGGGAAATACAGATGGTAAAAGCTCTTTGAGATCACTGCCATCACAGGGGAAAGCTTTCTCACCACACAGCCCTCCTCACTAGCCGATACGACTGTACAATATGTTCTTCAGACAGAAGCTAAATACACTTATTGGAAGATATACACAAAGGAGAAGGGCGTAATGGGTAAGAAGGAATCTCTGGTGAGCACATATGAAATAATTTGAAAATATATTCTAATATTATAGTATAAATATCCTCATAGTTTGAAGACAGTACCTGGTTAGTACCTTTTTGTACTGTAATGTAAAGTACTTCTGTGCCCCTTTGCGTAAGAATTCCACTGTGAATTGAGTTATTGTTCCTGTGACAATGGAGAGGTTATATTGTTCACTTTCAATAGTTTTTAGAGCAAATGTCATGACGTACTTTTTGCGTGAGCACACAACCCTCAGACTCAACAGTTGATGCAGGGGCAGTGACGCGTGCTGTCTCCAAGTTCATCATGTCTTTTATGTGCCCTCCTGGAAAAGACAACAATGACAGTTAATATTATAAGAGGATGGCAGTTGGCATCCCGCCTACCTGTCACTTTACTGAGGCTTGATGTAAAGCAACACCCAACATGTGCACACAGTGTGACAAAGTCACCCAAATGTAAATTGTGCAACTCATCCACATTTAATCATTTATGCACAAAAAACATCCAAGTAAACATGTTCCTATATGTATACTACATATACACTGAATATATGTACACATAGGAAAGGTTAAAACATAATTACTATGTCATCTTAGAGAACCCTCTATGACACATTGGTTGGCACTGCATTGTCTTTTCCACCTTCGCTACAGACAATGGTGCAGCACATCCATAATTCATGACATCATTACACATGTACAGAAGGATACTCACTTTGATTTCTATTTGCACATGTGTGTGTGTGTGTGTGTTTGTGTGTGTGTGTGTGTGTGTGTGTGTGTGTGTGACAGAGGGTGGGGGGGGTAGTTGGGTCATGTTTAACAAGCAGCATAGTCACGAGTTGCTGTACAACCTGTCTGAGTCACTGTTTGCATGTTCACTAAGTGTTTGACTAAGGTTAATCTAGTTAAATGGGATTGCACCAAGCAGTGCGTATACGGGTATGTGTTGGTTATGGCAGTGTTAGAAATGTTAGAAATGTTTGGATACTGAGCAGTGCTAAGTGTATCTTACAGGGAACAGCATGCAGGGCACAACCTCAGGGCTTCATTTATAAATATAGAATATGCACAAAGAGGAGGTCAAAACTTGAGTGTATTTGTTGTGTAAAAGTGTTTTTTTTTGTTTGTTTTGTTTGTGTGTTTTTTTTTTCAAGAAATAAAGTTGAGTAGGAATTGCCTAAGAAAATTCAGGCTTAAACAGTGTTTTTTGTTTATTACAAGAAGCCATTTATGAATGACTAGTATTCTGTAAGTTGTGTAATTAGGTGCTCTCGTGCTTTTTAATGCACAATAAAGGAACCTCTCTGGTTTACCAGCAGCAGCTTCATCCATTAAAAGGTCTGTTTCTCCTTCCCTCAGTGGAACAAACCCTCGGATGAGACTCTCCATTTACAGAGGCTAAACACCACTGAAGGGGACAGCGCTCGGGTGTCCCTTGAACCTCAACAGTGGCAGCTATGCTTTGTCGGTACGCAGCAATGCGCTTCTTGGCACCGACTCTGATAGCCTACTTATTCTCCTTTATTTGCAGAATGCTCCAGCTCGGTGAGCTGTAAGTGTTAGTGCTGCTGTGACCTCCTGCCGCCTAATAAACCCACTCTTATGATAAGTAAAGCATGATCTGTGAACTATGAACCATAACCAGCAAAAAGTACAACCTCTGCAACCGCAACCTCTTTTTCACGCCCCACACTCGATTATCAGTTCCCTTTTACAAATAACTGAAAGAGAAAAGCTGAGTCAAGAAATCAAGCTATCCCCCTAAGCATTTGTATTAGTGTTTTTTTATTGTTACATTTTAACATGGATTTACGCACAGTATTATAAATGAAGCCCCAAGTCATCAAATTTTACTTGAAGAGTAAGGTGTTTAAAGTTCCTTTAAATTGGAGTGTAAAATAGAAACAGTGTAATACATAGAAAACAAGAAAAAGACAGAGGAACTTCTTCTGGTCCAGAGGCAGCGGTGATTTGTGCAATGTGTGATTTATGCAGGAGCAAAAAAGTAGGAGCGAAGAATCATTATGACCTTTAAGAGCACAAGAATAAAAAATACTCCCGTTACCTCCTAAACTGAGAGCTTTTTTTCTCATTGTCTGCCGGTCTCTCTCTTTCTCTTCCTATGCCTTAGAGCTCATCCTACACAACCCTAATCTTGTGTTCCGATGGGGATTAGCCCAAAATTCAGACTGTTCTTAAACCCTGGCATCACTGTCTCGCCTCAGCAGGCAGCACTACGCACATTATGTCTCAAGATTAAGATGTGGTCCATGCTTTATTCTCGCAGCCCTCTAAGCCCGAAACCCAATTCAATTAAACAACAATTACAGCCGTAATTGCATTCTAATTGCCATTGCATCACTGGCTTGTTGGCAGAGTCACTAAGATTTCTTGGTGTGTTTTCCGGAAAGCTGCCCACCCGCATAACAAGGAGGGATTGTACCGGAAGTTTTGAGTGGATAGAGAAAGACCCACTCGGATTGAATTACTTTGCCATTACTGACCACTTAACAGTGGAGACTTTGGCTCCCCCCCCGCCCCCCCCCCCCCCCCCCCCCCCACACACACACACACACACACACACGCACAGTAGCATCTAGGTTATGAGAGTCTAGATGATAGGCACTCTATTTCATCCACTTTCCAGGGAGACAGAAAACTAAGAAACACACATCAAGCTGCCAAAGTCTGTTGGGACTTGAAATTATTTAATGTAACATAAAAGTTAGAACTGCTGGAAACATTGCATAGGAAAGTATTGAGGTTTGATTCATATTCTGACTTAATTGCTCTTGAAGAAGGTTATTAGGAAGCATCAGAGCTGTGTCTGGTTGATTGATGGTTAATAGATAGGTGTGGGTTTCATTATGTGGTATCTGCCAGTCATTTTAACATTAATGTCTTGGTTGTAACCAACAATCATCCAAATGTCAACAGCAAGGGAAGGATGGATTATCACATAGCAGTCTTTGTTCTCATTTTGAGCAAGTTACCACTGATAGCAAAAACTATTTATGCTCCGGTAAACATTGACTTGTGCTGTTTACTCTGTCAAGACCAAACTTAATACTCCTTTTTAATGAGCTAGTGATTTTTCATCAGCAGCAATGTTTTGCAGAGAAAGATCTCTTTATTTGGTACGTGCTCTCATGCCTGGGCTCCTGGGACATCCCAGCACAGGTCAAATCCTTGAGAAGAATTGAGGTCAATTGACAAATAACAAAAATGTTCAGTGGTGTCCGCTGATAAGACCATGGTGACAAAATGTAATGGCCACTGAGCTCTGCCATTGTTGTAATAATTGGGATTGGGAGATTAAATCAGTTAGTGTTATATTGTTAAAGGGACAAAGCTGTACATGAAAAATGTACTTTTCTGACATTCTAAAGACACAACCCAGTAAACATTGAATGTTTGACTTTCATTCACATTAAAGTTGCTCACTGAGCGCATACGCCAAAAAAACATTCTCACACTTGAATAAAGCTTAGAGGAAAATGCCCCAAAAAACAACAAAAAAAATAGAAATATTGGTTATATGAAGCTTAGACATCTCAAAAATGTCAATTTTCAACTAAATTTGGCCTGGTTTTGCTGTTGAAGTTTTGACCACTAGCAGTTATAAGGCAGTTTGTTTGTCTCCTCCTCCAAAATGTCTCCTTTTCATTTCATTTTTTCTTTGGAAAAAAACATTTTGAGCTGTTTTGCTCTCATTATCAAAGCAAATAAAAGCAACCCGGGCCTCTCCGTGTTTGCCCATTTCTCGGTTTCATGAACTGAGCCTCGTACTTTTCCTTTGAAGTGATTTATTCATTAATTAGCTGCAACAATGCACTTTCGAGGCAGCGTTTGTTAGCTGCCGTGCAAGAATATCATCTGTTCCGAGTGCACCAGCGCTGCTGACCCCTTGCTTGCTGTGCGGATGATTGTTTGCTCCTCGCTTGGTGCAACACATTGTTCTATTCAGTCAGGTCAGCGTGGAGACACACTTGTTGTACTGCTTATATAAGTGCTGGTTTTGGAGAATGAATATTTGATTGGGGCTCTTAATGCAGAGTGAGCGTTCAGATGAGGAGGCGGTCAGTGGGCGGAGAGCAGCGAGCTGCATCTCTGTCCAGGGGCTGGCAGCATGCCAACACAGAGGAGAGCTTTTACTGTACCCACTCTTCTACTCTTCTACCTTCTCTCCAACGTTCTTTTCCATTTTTCTATTCCTCTCCTCTCTCCTCCTCTCCTTCATTTCTTGGCCCATCATCTTTTTTTGCACTTTGGCTGTCAGTTTTCACTCTTCTTTACCTTTAGAGCTCTCTGATTTGCTGATTTGCGTCTTTGTTACCTGCTCTCAAACTCCAGCGTAGTCAACACAAAGTCAGGGGGGCATTTGAGTGTTTTCCAAAAACACTGCAAAAAAAAAAAAAGTGAGTTCCTTGCCTGATGAGGGTGTGAAATCTGCTCGGTGGGATGTGGGATGTGTGTACGGGTATGACTGCACATGGCTGGGCAAGTGCTCCTGTTTATGTGTATGACTACATGTGCGTCACAGCTCGGGAGAGACATGGGGGAGTTCAGTCACATGTATGACTAGTGAGGGTTTACGCATGTCATTTAAGGTTGTCCGTGAGTAAGCTGGAGCCTAATTACAATAATATGTAAATGTGAAGAGTTATGTAAACATGTAAAACATAGCAATCTGTGCAGCTGATATCTGAAATCAATTGATAATAATGAAGAGATTTAACAGTGGTGGAGGGAAATCCCTGTAGGTCATAGCCTCCTCTGAGAAAATAACAGCAAAGGGATGACAAAGTAAAGCTTTCTCCTGTAATTATCTTTTGACGCTGTTCAAATCCTGCCCAAATAATAGAGGGGTGACTGAGCCACGCAGAGAAGGAAAATGAGCCTTGGGGCTACATTCAGTTGTAGAATAATAAGCAACTGCTCACTTGGTCCTGGCAGATTGCCTAGCACTTCCAGATACGCCACTATATTTTTAGAGATTGAAGCTGAACCTGTATAGTCATAGTCATAATTCTTAAAAAATTAGCACAATAATTGTCTGATTAAACAATTTAGTTAGTCATTTATCACATTTGCTGGTGTCACCTTCTCAAATGTGAGGATTTGCTGCTTTTCTCTGTTATCTGTATCATCATCATATGTAAATTTAATATCTTTTTTTGACTTTTCAAGACATCATCTTGGGCTATCCAAATTAGTCGTAATCTGAAAAAAGTATAACAATGATGTTCGTCCAATATATATTTCCAACACTCTAAAACTATGTATTTATGGATTTAATTAAAATGAATAGTTTGTTGGAGGTTTTAATTGCAACATCCGCAGGTAAGTGTATAGGGAAACCTTCCAGAATTCACCGGGGTATCTGATTCATGGATATAGGTCTCATTTTATGTTTTTACTGGTGTTATTGTGTTTTACACTGTACTTTACTGTACTTGCCACTGTTTCCACTTTTCCATTGTTGTTATGTAATAGTTATTTTTGTGAGACTGAGACTGAGACCAGTTAGACCGTGAGTGTTGCTGTGTGCATGATTGTCGACAGGCTGGAGTGACTCAGATTAAAAAGTAGTTGGTGGAAAAGCCCCTGACTGATGTTGTACTCTTCTCGATGAGCAGGCCTAAACTTGCAAAGCATGGATATGTGAAAAACAATGCAATAATGTGCATTTGGTACATTTGTTTTTAGGATAGCTGGTCATAAACTAAATGAATACGGAAGGCTCACAGGAAGCTTTTTTTTTTTTTAATTTATGGCTTTGCAAAAAGCAGAATGCCTGGGAGTAAAGACATAATCAGCATGGGTCATTTAAAAAGAGCACAAAGCCAGACAGGTGAGGTTGTGGTCAGGTTTGTTGCAGCTGGTGTACTTCACAGATGAGCGAGGTCAGTTAGACTGGGTTTGCTGTAAATTATTTCACCCCCTTGACTTTCCTTCTCACTTTCCACTGGGAACATGGTTGGACAATTGGGCAGCCACGGTGTCATGCATCCGTCTCTCTTTTTATAGCCAGCTCTTCTCCTTCTGGTCATTTTTTTTTTTTTAAGGTAACAGCCTCTGAGGAAAGGATGCAGCTGTGTTCTGGCGTTTTTCAGCTCTCCTCCATCCGTTCTCTCCCGGCTCGCCCGCCTTCCCCATGGGGGAGGTCGTGGCGAGAGGCGGTTTGGCTCACCAGCCTAATGCCTCCCTAATTGTTGCTCCCATGTGGGTGAGCGAATGATAGAGAAGAGGAAAGGCGGGAGAAGGGGAGGGATACCAGGGTCAGTTGTCTCGCAAAGGCACAGGCTAATGATACATGCAGCAGCACGGATGCACAAGGAGAGCCAGGTATTCAGCTGTGTGCCCGCCTAGTCTGCTCAGACTGGTAATTGAGGGACAAAGAGGATCCAAAGGCACCAGCCACGGTCACATGGACCTTCTCTGAGCATCCCCCAGAGCAGACAGCAGCCGGCCATATGGGGAGTCAGCACAGCAATGGATAAACATGCTTGGAAAAAGAAAGATGTAGGAAAAGAGAGTGTGGAAGGGAAAGGGAAAAAAAACGGACAGATGGTTAAAGGTCAACAGCATTGTTTACGTGGATTTATGGTTTTCATAACACATCAATTTACAATAAGTGCTGCTGTTGTGTCACTGTTATGCATCTTGAATAATTATTTAGTGCAAAGTGGTTTTCCTTGAAAACAACCATATTACATCCTCAGCTTGATGAGACACCGCAAATCAATTTTCTTCAGATTTATTAAAAACAACTAAAAAGGAAAGGAAAGGAAAAGGTGTTTGTTTAATTTCCCTGGAGTTATGAGATACTTTATTTGAATATTCTTTTGACATTTAGTTGGATTTGTGGTGTGAGTTCCCAGTGGGTAAAATGTGCTCCACTTGTGCTGTGGCATTTAGCCGTTGCCATGGTCGTGTACCGTGTCCGACTGCGGGCCACAGTGAGTTCTTGACAGCTGTGTGTGTGTGTGTGTGTGCATATACAGTATGTCCAGGGTCGGGTGTGTATGTGCTTACGTGTTCTTGTGTTCAACTCTGAACTGCTCACAAACTATTTGAGATTAGTGAAATCAAGTTTTGGGAATGTTATGATTGCAAAGTTTCAGTTCAAATTTTTCATCCCTAAATGAAGCTCTCCTCTGCCCTTAATACTCTGTGCCCTAAAATGTTCCCAAAGAGGCCACGTCCTGCATAAATAAAAAATATTTACATAAAGATAAGGAGTCAAATTACTTTCTGATATCGTAATTAGGAGTGATTGATTCTCTGCATCATTGTTATTAATTTTCTTGTGAAGGGATCATTATGTTAATTGAAAGGACTGCATTTCATTAAAATTAACTGTCAGTATGAGAGGAGAGACTCATTAACTGGAACTGCAAAGGTTTCTTGTGAATGATTTTTTCTCTAGCCCTTGCTCCAAAATCGAGTTATTCTTAGCTTTGGTAGCTCCGGGCAACTGTTGCCATGCATACATATCCGTAGATATGCTTGGTGGCGCAGGCTTTTATTTTTTTTCAGCATTGGGAAAGTACAGTGTTAAAGAGGGCGAAAAGAAGGTGATTGGTGAAATGAACCCGGGGGACCATTGATTTCTGAAGAGTGGAAGATATAGCAGTTTGTTTCCACACTCGGTGTGGAACCATGAAATGTCCATTGTTTAACAGTAATGGTTGGATTGCCGCTGGGTCGATGGAGAGGGTCCCTGGTCGTGTGCAAAAGCATGAAATAAAGTTGGAAAGAGAAATATGAGGCATGGTGGAAATTTATGGGAGTGGTCCTGGATTTTGCAAGCAATGTGGTTGCGCACAGGCAAGTACCTGTGCTTGTGTTTGTGCTCATCTGTGTGCATGTGCGTATGCACATGTGAGCACATCAAGCAAGCGGCTTAGTTGTTGTCGTCCTGGCCTGGTGTGGGCAGATGTTTGTGGAAAGCTTCCCAGAAAAGAAAGCTCTCTCATGTAAACATTTCAACAATACCTTAAGCTTCTTATAGACTTATGTGTCTTATGTGACCCGCATGGCTTTAATTTACTTTTATTCATCTGCTTTGCAAAACCTTATCATTTCAATAACTTTCACATATCAACGGTGGGGAAATGCAGTTATGGGAATTGCAGTTTAAAGAGAAAACTTGTGATGAAGAGGGCGTAAGAGATGCATGTGTAATAGGCTCCTCTGTGCATTTACGTTTCCTTAAATAGAATGTGGTTAGATTACTTAGTTTGCATCCTTTTTCGATCTGAAACTGAACTCTGAAATTGAACACTTGCCAACACCATCATGAATATGATACCATTGCTATTCTGTTACACGTCATTTCTTGTCATCAAATTTCAGGAACCGAGTTTAAATAAATAATTTCCTTTGGATTGTGGGCACCAGAGCAACCCTGTGACTACACGATGCACTTCAGTATTCTGAAGTACTCCTCAGCCGACTGCCTGGACTCTTGCAAGTGCAAATCGATGTTGGACTTGTTGACTTCCGACAACATTGCGCTTACATAAGACCTCGCTATGCAACTGACCTGAAGTGTGCTTGAACTGCTGTCTTGAAAGTAAAAGGCAGGAAGATAATTTTTTCTCCTTTTTACTGCCACTCTTCTCTCGCTCTGTTTCAATGGCTACTCACCCTCTTGAAACTATTATACTATTATTACTATTAGACAGAGGGTGTAGAGGGGGGTTTCCAGCTTAAATCTCAGTAAGCCAGTCTAAAGACATTCTGATTTAGTTTTAGGTAATTTTTTGGTTGATTGATCGCCCTCAATAACTACTGAAAACTTGATGGATGTAAGCTGCATCAGCTAAACTCTCCAATGTTCGATGGCCAGTGATCACAAATGAAAAGGGGAGGAGAGGGAGGCCTGTGTGTTAGCCTTAGCGGCAAAGGTTAGGACAACAGATTGAATTTCCTCAGCTTTGCTCCATCTATACATGGATTTATCCCAAGCGAGCCTTAAGCTGGCATTCTTACCTCATTAATTCTGATCTGGAAGTGTGTGTGTGTGTGTGTGTGTGTGCAAATGTAGACGTGTGTGTGTGCCAGTGCTTGCTGACAACATAACGTTCCTTCTTCACTTCAAAGCACAGGAGCAGCGTTTGATAGAAGGGGACAGTGTGGGAGGCAAAGGGAACTTTTTTTAAACTCATTGATTGGCTCCTAATCAATTTGGTTATTTATCTTTCAATTTCATAGAGTGTGAGCTGAGAGAAGGAAGAAATTTCTGAGGAGGAATTTCCCTCTCCTAGTACATGTCTTGCTGTTTATGCACTGCGCCAATGTAAAGTGCTAAATGATAAACCAAACTTGTGTTATGACATTATTTTCACATTTTAAAAAAAAAAGTGGAAAATGTTTTTATTTAATTTCTGTATACACCTCAAAAACTATTGTCCCTCGCTACAAAGAGCAACATACTCAGCTAATCAAAGTCTCACGGGATGCCGCATGGAAGTTCAGCGAGCACAAAGCCGGAGTGACAGTAGTCGCCTTCTTAATTTAATCACATACATGAGAGGCTGTAATGTAACCACGTAAAAGCCGCGTCAGGGCGGGGGGAATGTGCCGGGTGTCACAGCAGATTATGGTTTGTTTATGTCAGGTTTTCTCGGGTGGTGCATTTTAGAGAGTTTTGAGACAGTGACAGATGATACGTCTTCTCTGCTAGCTCAAACAAAGGGCTGTCAAAGGCGTTACAGACTTAAAGAGATCTTTTTCTCCCTCTTCCATAACTTCTTATTCAATGAAAGTGTGTACATCCCTCCGAAAAAAACCGCCAAATATTCTCCTGTTCTCTCCACCTCTACAGTTTGCTTGACTCACCTAAAGACACCCAAACAGCACGGTTCAACATCCTCATCCTTCTCCCATTTCCATAATGCTGACTGTATCTTCTTAATCACTACCCTGCAGTCATGTCCCTGACGATCTGACCTGCCTCGACCTCCTCGCTTGTCATGTACTCTTTGGCCCTGTGGGTTGATTTCACCCCTGTCTTCCTGTAACTGCCACTGGGCTTCCACAGGCATTGGTTACATCTTTGTGATTATGCTTTGGAGTAAGCTTCGAATGGACCATACACTGCCACACAACACACATTTCTCTGCAGGATGGTATCAGGGGGCTGCAACCGGCAATGTGTTCCTTAAGACAGGCAAGCCACCAGGAGTCTTTTGCTTTGTATTTAACACCCACACTCTGCAAAAGAAATGCCTCTGCCACTTTTTTCCTCCCAACTTCAAAGTTATGTTTTGAACTGGAATTGTGTTTTCTGCAGTAAGAACTAATGTTAATCTTCTTTTCATGTTTCAAGCTGGTTTTGACAAGCTTATCGTCATAAACCAAGACAGTTTTATGCAAATCAAGCTGGCATGAAGAATCATATTCAATTGTGTCTACTCATTCTATTTATATAGCTGGTTGGCTGTGTAATATTTATAACCTATCACTTTAGATTTAAACCGAAACAATACTGTGCCAAATCGAGAGATGTGCAAAGCTTAAAGACCTCTCAGTATAAACAATAAGACCACTTTGAGTGCTTTCTTTTGCCATAAGGTGCCTCATGAGTTAAATACTGTTCCAGATATACGCAGGTGATAAAAGTTATCTCTGTGGAGTAACTAACACTGATGCTACAAATCTGTATTATGACTGTTATCACTACAGTATGATGTTATGATCATCTGGTGCTGCAGTTTGAGGGTTGATCTGTCTGTCTGTCCATCTGCTCTGATATTCCTGGAAGGAAGGATGATGTGTCTTGGCAATATGCTCTCATATTTAAAAGCTGCATTTAGTTATATTTCTGAATCAACATTGAGTCAAATGACTCCCTGTAAAAATCAACAAACCAAGTCAATACAAGTTCCTATAAAGCTCAGGGCAGCCACTCCCAGGACAGAAGCCCACATAAACAGGTTCAACGCTACCTGAGCTGGTGCGGTGGAAGGGTAGTTGTTTAAAAATGATTTGTACACATTTTAAAAGGCCGTTCAAAGTACTACATTAAATTAAAATTTTGAACAACTTTTGAATACATATCTGACTTCGGTGAGATTTGAAGAAAGTAACATTTTTAGCCATGTGTTCTGCTTTTTCAAAAGCTGTGTTAACTGAACTGATGGAGTGTATTTTAGTGGAATCATATCATGATAATGTGACCGTATTGTGTGGTATTGCCCTAATTAATGGCACCAAACAAATTAGGATTAAATCCAAAGAAAAATTAGATGTTGTTTTTTTACATGCGTGAAGACTTTTATGTGTAATGCAAAACAAGTGGAACACAGTTCATTGCATTGAACATCAATTTGATTTACTGACAAAAACAATCTTAACTCAGGTCCGCTTGCTATCTTATAAGCATATCTCATATGGAAAAAGCTAGTAAGTGGAACTTGAGTTAAGATGTTTTTGTCCAACTACTATTTCCAAGGTCAAGGGTGAACTTTCAAATCAATGTTTTAGTTTATTATTTTTTTTTTTTTTTTGCCTATTTTTGAATGCTATATATGCTTTTTATATCACCCAGCCCTAATGTTTATTAAAGCTCAAATTGTGAAAAATCTGTTTCTACCAGTTAGCAGGTTTCATGTAACTATGCTATGACTGCCAGGAGTGATTCAAGTCATATAAATGCTTTTAGGATAATACTACTATAGTATGTTGTATGTTACTGCTCCTTTGCTATTTTTATCTTTTTCCATCTATCCTCTAATCAACATTAGACTGTGGACCAAAGGATATGTCATTTTTTTATGGACTAAAGTAAGATTTGATATGTGTGGGAGATAAAGCTCAATCGGCCAAGTGAATTGGAGGGCTGCTACACCCCGAGCTATGACCAAACACTTCAGTAACCCAACAAATGGATCACCCCGCTTGGCCAAAAGACATTTAAAACTAAAGTTGACATATTTTACTTTTTTATTCCAATCTGCTGGAATGAAAAGAGGTGAGAGTATGAGGAGAAAAAGTACCCAACTGTACAGCCTAATAGAGTATACCTCATAGTCTCAGATACCCTGTCAGCAGAATGATATAGGAAAAGGCAGTAGAAAGTTGACCACATAAAGAAATATGACATGTCATAGCCCATATCCCAAATACTTGGTCTATCTTACAGGCTTTAATGGCAGACTATAGCCACCAGTTCATAAGGCACGATAGATTATTCTGCTCTACTATGGGCACCTTATCCATCCTTCTGCATTGGGGGCTGCAGTAACCATGGTCACCTCATTAAAGCAGTAGAGAAAGAGTAAGGAAAATCATAGCAGAAGAGACAGCTTTATAGCTCTGCAAAATACCACACACACTCACACATACTCACATGTATACACCTACACTCTCACAAGCACTCTGTGAGTTCATAAATGACTACCGCAGAATTAAATGTGAGTTATTTTAAGTAAGTTGTTACAGGTATTGAAAGCGATGATGTCAGTGTTTTGTGAAACTTCAGGTCAGGGATATTCCTGCTGGTATTTGAATGCCTTTTTAACAAATATATTAGATATACATGATAGGTAGGCAGTCATGTCCCACAGTAGCATTGCTTTTTAGAAAGCATATCAAAAGAAATGCTTGTTTAATCGTTTACTGGGAAACACTTTGGATTTGAGTATCATCTCTCTTGGACCAAAATGTGGAAAATTCAATACACCCACTTTGTCATTGTCCCTGGAATAGCTGTGGCAGTATCGATCATGGTATTCTTCCGTTTTTGGCAAAGAGTACCAGTCTCTCACTCTGGAGGACAGAGCACTCAAAAAGTGTTCCCCCAAAATACACCATCCTTCAGCCTTCACCCTGTTAACCGGACTGGCTGAAAGAAACCTGCCGTCAAATAATTCTATCATTCCATTTTGGGTTTTTTTAGATCCACATTAGATATGGATATGAATCTTACTACATGCGTTGTTTGGGTAAACTTTGACATAATGAGTTAGATTTGTACGCCAATGTGGACTGATTACTTTATGTATACTTTAGTATATCTTACAGAGTGAGGTCATAGGTCATTGGTGTTTATTAATGTAAAGCTGTGGCTAATATTATGCCAACATTTTAGGAGCCTGCTTCACAGTTGCTCTACAACTGATAAATAATTGAATGGGTTTAGGAAATCTAGATGGATGAAAGTTGAGGCAATGTCTACATTCCCCACCACTGTTAAATTAGATGAAAGTTTAATTAACCCCTCTAGGGAAATTAGAAAATGAAAAACTTGTAACTTCCCAGCAAAATGTGATGAAAAAACTCTTAATGAATAGGGAACTAACTGATAAAGATTTTCATGTAATATGTTGCAGTATATTATTACCATGTCATGTAATTTCCATTAACAACAAGGCCGTTATTCCTAAAGCATTCGAATCACACAGAAGTCTGCGCAGATATAGTTATACGTAGCATATTGTCCCTGCCCAGTAAAATCATCTATCTACCTCTTATGGTGTATTTAGGCTGAACGCAAGGTGAATTTTGTGTGATTGCATACAGTGGAAAAACGCCAGTTGCCTGGGACAAATGGAGGCGAAGGCGCGTTCACACAAGTTGAAAAGGTTTGAACTTTAGCAAAGGATTAACGCTAATCCCGGGGCTTCATGAATATCCTTCATACAGCGACGAGAGGAAAAAGAAGAGATAATCGAAGGAAATAACAGAAGGTACTGGAGGACCTGGCAAACACAAACACATGCAGGCATATTCCCAGAAACAGCTAACGTCTGTACACTAAGTACACTGGCTGTTTGGGGCAAAATAAACACACTGCACAAATGGTCCAGTGGTCAAACTCACATGGAGAGGCGAAAATTCCCTTTACTTTCTGTCTGAACACACCATTAGGCTCACTAAGGGGTGTAAATGCATTGACACTAAGCTTTAAACAAAGCCATTTTTCTTACTTGCGGAAAAGTTGACAGTTGAGTTTAGAAGATAGAAGTTTTCACTGGACGGGGACCAAATAGTAACTCAATAACTTGGCTGCTCACATATGATGGGATAATTACATTGTGCAAGAATTACAGTCCCACAGAAGGAGTTCTAATGTTGAATCATATTAACCTACATGTCTTTGGGACTCAGTGCTAAAGTAAATAACTAAATATCATACACATAATGATGATAAAACATCAGTTCCTCTCAAGCATACACACACAAAAATCATATACAGGAGCACAGTAAAATCTAAAAAAACACCCAAACCTCCCATTGGCAGCACAGGTATTTTATCATTGCAATCCCCCGACAAAACGTTGTCTCCTGGTGACCTCTCAGATCTGTCATTTCCCAAGGAAGGATTATAAAGTAGTGCAGATCTAAACCCCTGTCAGAGCATAGGTCAAGGCAATATATTTTCTTTCATCTGGAAACGGGCTGTCAGTCACTGGAGAATGACACAAGGAGGATTATATTTAATTCTAGCTGTGATTAAGCTTTTCTGTCTTCTCTGGTGCCTGACACTGAATTTATTTGTAGTGACACATAGTAAGATTTTGAATGAAAAGTCGCTGGTTGAATAAGTAGAGAAATTGTTCCACACTGACTCTGTACCTCACAGTGTGGGAGGGAAACAAGATTACTCTGCAGGAGTGATACATTCAAAATGTATACATAATTATGCATAAGCCATATGGTCATTTGAAAGTACAAGGGAGGAAGGCGCAAAGCAAAAATGTTCAGCCCTCCTGCAGTAGCTGGCTAATGATGCTACTTTATGCTGTTTGTTGTCCAAGGATGCTGGACAAGCTGTTCAGCCCAGTCTGTGCGTGATGTGAGGGTAGGCACGGTGCTGCGCTGTGCAGGGATGGTGCTGGATGTTCAAACTGCATGTGTACAGTTTTTCTCTGTGTGTGACAGGGTGTGCTATTTACTCGCAGTATGCAGCTTCAATCCTGGAGTCAATCACACCTGTAAGGAATAGTTTGACATTTTGAAAAAATAACGCAATCTTGCTTAAGGGGAAAATCTGATTTTTAGTTTTCATCATGTCAAATGTGGTGGTATGAGAAAGTTTGAATTGTTATGTATTTAGGTATGCAGAAAGAAGAAGAAAGTTCCCAAAACACAGTCATAGTTTGCAGTTTCATAATATTTTCTCAGTTTTATATATACCCGCCCAACCATTTTTACAAGTTCTACTTGTAAAAGTGCTTTTTACATATGTGTACATGCACACGTAGACTGAATGCACAGAGAAATCCTGGACCATAAACTTTATCTCTCCACCCATGTGACTAATTGTAACAGGCTGGACCATGAGGCAGTAAAGTGAAGGTCACCTTGTGTTTGGCCCCAGCTGATAAGCTGTAATGTTGTCTTTTATGTGATGCCATGCTCTCCAAGGACCCTCTGCAGCTTACAGCGGGTGATCAATACACTAAATCAGACGGTCTCATTATGGCAGGCATGGGGTTGTGTGGGTGTGTTTGTATGTGAGTCTCTTAATATGTGCCATGCAGATTTAATTTTGTGCAGGATGTAGTTTGTTGTGGGCGTGTATTTGAGCATTTGCACAATATAAGTCGAGGTTTGTGCATTTCGTGTGTGTGATTGTACATGCATGCTCATATTTCACTTTGGTAATGCAATTATTTGTCATTAGCTTGCACTGAACATATCAAATTAAAGACAGTTTAAGGTTCCTGAGCTGGATTTTTCTCAGTTGACATTTCAAGACATTCAGTCCAGTTAATATGATATTAAATTAAGACTTTAAGGCAAAATGTCATTTTTATAAGCCATAACATTCAACAGTTTCACCATTCTTCAGTTCATCAGCAAATTTGAGTTTATGCCCTTTAATGTTGAATGAATGACAATCAATTGACTCGGAAACGGTAGCAAGCAACTTGACCTTTTCATGGAAAGTGGAAAGTTTATGCGTGAGTGAGATTTTGATGTTGTGTTTGTGTGTATGTGCCCACATGTAGGTGGACGTGTGTAGCTCTACATGCACTCGCATTTGTGTGTGTGTGTGTGTGTGTGTGTGTGATCGTGTGTGAGCTGGAAGAATAGAGTTCAGCCAAGTGCCCAGCCTGTAATAGCTACCTTGAAAGTTCACCTTCAAAACAGATTACAAGTTGTACCTAGCTCTTCCTGTCCTATGATTTCCTCGGCTCTCTTTATTCCCCTGTTCCCCAGTTTTTTCATCTACCTTTGCTGTAATTCATGCATGTCCTCGAAAACCCATCACCCTGCTGTCTGGGAATATCACAGCAATGAAATCAAGAAATGCTGCTAAGAATTGCATCCTTCAGTCTCATTGGACGATGTGCATGTGTGAGATGCCATATAGATATGAAAAGTGTCATTGTTTTGCAATCTCACTGCTCTGGTTCAGAATCAGTAATATTATCATATCAAATCTCATTAGCACATCGGCACTGTGGAAAACTAGCATTTTATTGTACTGTGGGGACATAAGGATTGATCATAAGTTTATGTCCCTGATGACTGATATTTTTTATTTAGCTCATTGTCTCCCCATCTCACACACCCAGACACACAGGCCTGTAATTTCTCCTGCCAGCTTGTTTTTATCTCCTCAATAAATGATAAACATAACTCTCCACTCCTAGCGCAAAGGCAGAGGAGGACCTAATCTGCAGCGGGATATGTTGCTATAACGATCCCGTGACAATATTTTTGGGGTTTATTCATCTCATTCTGAGCAGGGATACGTGTAGCTGGAGGAGGTGGGGAGGGCTGTGTTAGCAAAGGTCAGGCTATTGTGAGCAGGAGGGAGCGAGAGGAGGAGAAAGTCTTGAAGTCAGTCAAGCTAAATGAAAAGAAATCCAAATCTTTCAATTAATCTGCTTAGCTCTCCTGTGGGCAGATGTTGGAGAGACTGCAGAAGGGCACGGGTCAGAGAAATAAACAGATAAGGGGAATAAAGAGTGAAAAAAAGAAATCAGCAATTCGTCACTGCCCCTGAGTTGTTACATACCACTAACAGACCTCTACATAATCTTTTCTGCCCTTCCAGCCACCTTGTCTAAATCTTTGTTTCTGTTTTTTTTTTTCTATCCACACCAACCATCTGGGTGCAGGGGGTACAAATAGCTCACTAGTGATGCCAGTAATGCTCAGAGTCTGTCTTTGTGCCCTAGAAAATTACTCATTCTTGACTGCCTACAGTCTGTTGACCACTGAGACAACCTGGATCATGAGACTTACCAAATAATCATGTAATAAAATATTCTCTCCTTCTCTCTCTCTCTCTCTCTCTCTATCTCTTTCTCTGTAAATATATATATGTATATTAACTTTGTGTATACTGTGCCGTGACAGGAGATTTAATTTATTGACCACCCCTACTATGCATTGATGATAAAAACACAAATTGATGTTCTCCATTTCACGTGTCTTCTCCCATGTTGTCATATTTATGGTTTGGTTTGCTTTGTCGTAAGATAGGAAGGTCATATTATTCAACATCCATGAATGGCAGTAGGTGAAGACAGAGAGTGCAGCCTGAGGCATAAGTTAAATTCTTGAATTTTACAGTACCTGCAGTCAGTACAAAGGAAAAAGTCCTTTCCCTTATTCCTCCTTTTTCTGTAACCAAGAGATACTGATGTGCTCTCAGCCACAGACAAAGAAGCAAAGTCCATTTCCTCACCTACTGTAGAAGAGATCATCTCAAACTTTGATCAGCGTGGGGAAAGTAAAATGGTACTGTAAGTAATGATGAATGCCAGATGATTAGCCACACTGTGTGTCTTAGTGGGAAACTCCTATCCTCATTATTTTCCTATGCACAGTGTAATTTAACAAACAGTAGAAGTCTCTCATATTTTTAGGAACCCCTTTCTTCTAGGCAGGAGGTCTGGCTGTAATCTATGGCTCAATTTGAGCTCCTGAGGAATAGAGATTGTTCACTAGCGCTTTAATCAGCACCGACACACTCTGCACTATCTGATAAACACGCTAACTTTATTTCAGGTGGACAGTGCTGACGGGGACATCAGATATGGAGGGGAGGAGGACAGGAGGGAGAAGTGGGTGGGATGAAGGCAGGCAAAAAGAGTAGACAATGTAGCCTAATATTCAGTGAGCAGAGCACAAAGACTTTTGGAACATTGAGGTATTGTATGAATACCCCGTTATTTGCTTTAATGGGGCTTGTAAATTATAGTAAATGAGTTATTTCAAACAATAAGCTGAGTTTTGTTTTAAAGAATCACTCTGCATATCGCAGTAGATGTTCCCATTTGTGAATTATGTTCATCTCCCAAATAACAGGGTGAATTGAGGTGCACAAACACTGTTGCTTTTGCTCAATCGAGCACACAGGAGCTTATACCTCAGTCTACACTGAAGGATTTTAGTTCTTCTTTCATAAGCAATAAAATTGTGATAGGTGTATAAAATGGATTTTCCTAAGGCATATATCTGCTGAGAGCTCACAGTATATGGATTATCTGTTTCTGAATACACTGAAGTAATACCCCCTTTGATAACTTGCCTGGGTGTGACATTGGTATCGCTTCTGCTGGAAATATTCTTTTTATATATATTTTCATGGCACACACACCTGTACTGATGGCGTGAAAAGTGTCTTGAGTAAAGCTCTAAAGAGAGATAGATTAAGCATGTAGTTCTCTCCTCATTGCAAATGGAAATGATTGATTTGGCTATTATATCTTATAGGAAATAAAATTATGTTTTTCTGCCCCAGACTGTGGAAAATTCTTCCGTTAGGGTTTCCATTAATATTACCTGGTATCAGCCAGCATGTGTGCTGCATTCTCGTTGTGGATCATTATATGGATTTGAGACAATCTCATTGTATCAATCTTGCATCAAGGCATTCCTTTATGTGTCGCAATGTAATCTTAAATTAACTAAATCAGCCATATACATACTTCATCCCATGACATCATTATATTTTACTCTCACTTGCTTTTTATGTGAAGTCTCTGTGGGATATCCAATATATTGCACTAGATAGTTTTGTTACACTGCACAGTTCCAAATGAAAGACTCATATTTCATCACTGATTCAATTCTGGCTACATCAGCAATGTAATAAATGAACAGTGTCATCGCACATGTAAAGATGGGCCTTGTTTCATTAAAAAAGTACAAGTACTAATAATACCTGCTACAATAACAACAGAAAAATGGCAACAGCAATAGAGCCATTAGCAACATATGATAAGTCACAAGTTTGTCGTTGAAGTAGGTGTGTTTCTATCTGTGAGTGTGTTAGGGAGGGCAGCTGAGGGAAATGTCATTAGTTTTTGCAGTTGTTTTTTTTTTTTTGTCATAAACTAAATTAAAACTGGGCAAATTAAAATGTTGACCTGACGATGGTGTTAGGTCAAAAGTTAAGGGATTACAAAGTGATCGCCATTCAATGTGTGAACCAAAAATGTGAAAGCTCCTGGTGGCACTAAAGCCAAAGAGTCATCATGTGGGAACTATGAATGTCTGTACCAAATATTGTAAAAAATCCATCCAATAGTGGTGGTCTGCGTGGCACTTCGTTTAATCCTAACTTCCCAGCCTACCTATTTATCAGCCAGCAGTGGCTACATCTGGTCCCTCCGCTCTGTGTGTAGCCATGTTGTGGTGCTTCCACCACAGCTTGCTGCCTTATTAGCACCAACAAATTTGTTCTTGACGCTAATTACAGCTTCCCAGTAAGCAGTGCAGTGGGCTAGACAAATGAAAGGCAGCAATCTCCCCTTCACCATGGCCTTTTTGTAAGCACGAACAGTGACAGGTGTGGGGGAAGAGGGAGGAAAACAATGGATCCTCTTCGGGCTGCTGGGTTAAAGGTTGCCTTTTCAAAGGAAGGAGATGGAGGAGTAAAGGATGGGAGGGTAACAGAAGCGAGGTCATCCGGAGGGGATTTCTTTTTGTCTTTATTGAGGGTTGAAGGAAGTCAAAAGGATGTTCCCTGGGCCTTAGTGCTCCATGCATCACTGGCGAGGCGATATGTCCATGTCAGGATCCATCCTCCCCCTGCTGCAGCCGTGCTGCTATTGGTTCCATCTTTCATTTCATGTTTTCCGTCTAACCGGCTTAACAGGCTATAACCAACAGCAACAGGAGCTCATTTCAGGATGTTTTTCATTGCTGTTGTGTGAGAACAGTCTGTATTTCCTGTTATAGGTTCCAGTTCCAGTCTGTCTAGGTGTATCCCCATGAGAAATGCTAGTTCACTCAGTACATTTCGAGGAGCAGCAATGAACTGTGACTATGCATGTATCTAAAAATGGACCAGTTCCCCTGATGTCAAGTTACTCTCAGCCCTCCAAATATCCACTGTGAAGGCTTAGGGTGGCAAAATGTTGGCATCAGTAATGGGCTCACTCACAAGACGTACTACTTTAGAGGAGTCAGGATGCAACTGATGATGTGGAAGGTGTGTAGGCGGCCCCACCAACGCTGCTGCAGATCAGTGGAGAGAGCAGCAGGCAGGAGGAGCTGCAGTGTACACACACATACACGCACATGCACAAATACAGATACTCGCTTGTGCTCCTATCCTCAGCTATTGCTCTGAAGAGAAAAAACAGTGAGAGACAGAGAGATGAGGGTGTGTGTGCTGGGGAGTGTAGATCATAAAGTAGATACCAGGGATTGTGCTTGTTTCTGGTCAGGGATCATAAGCCAGGCTACAGGACGCCTGGAGCATACTTTAAGCAGCTGGGAGGACAGTGGCTCTTTCAGGAGGGCCGGCACGCTTGGACTTGCCTCTTATTTACAGCTGAGGGTGGTTTAATGTCACACAAGGGGTTGTTATGGTTTGTTTGAGCTGACTATGTTGTATTTCAGGTGCCAAATGGGTTGGATTTGTCACAAAGGCACCTAGCACCAGCTGGAGTTTCAGAAAGTTTAGGCAATCTCTGGAAAGTATTTTAAAGACAATTTATTATACATTTCTGAGAGCGACAACATCTGGCACATCTGAGTAGCGCTGATACCGTAAATGCCAACCTTCAGGCGGTCCAAGCAGGGTAAAACAAACACTAGAAATTATTTGGAAAGGCTTTTTATCCAAGGTCCACTGGATGTACACACTGTACTTGAAACTTGGCTTGACTGACAGCGATACTCTGAAGCACCAAATATGGCGTGGATGCGGCACAGACTCTTGGGGAGATTCCGTGGTCCTCCCACATGTACTCCCATCTGCAGTATTTTGTGGTAACGTGTGACTCCCCACTCCTCCCAACCAACACTCACAGACACACTTGTGTACGTGAGTGCATGCACACGTTGAAGCAGCACATAGCCCAGTAAAGCATCCAGTCTGTCAGGCCTGCTGCAGATCTCTTATTTGCAGGTATTTGGTCATGTAGCTGTACTCCCTGGAATTAAATCTGAAATGAGCGACTGAGGAAATCTACTTAAAAAGTAGTGCCTATTTTTGTCAGTGTGTGTGTGTATGTGTCCGTGTGTGTGTGTAGCCCATTAGTCATGAAAGGAAAGGGATATTTATACTCATTTCCTCAGACAGTCATGCACGTGATCTGTTCTCTTCTTTTCTCTTCTCTTCTCTTCTCTTCTCTTCTCTTCTCTTTCTCTGATTCACTCTCTTGACACCCTCCTTTCCACATTTCTTCCCCACCCTCATCTCGTTCACAGAAGCATTCAAGAGGTTAGAGATGACTCCTCTCTCTAAAGATTTTTTTTCATACTTCATTCATAAATGTGTGCACTGTCACTCATAAACACACACACACTCCTGAAAAAAAAAAAAAAAAGCTAATCTATGAATATTCTCACATTGTGAGGGACATGTCAGGGCCCCAGTAGATGCAAATGTTCATATTTGTCTCTATTGCAACTTTACAGTAAACAAACAACAAATGGTCAGTCTGTGTTAGTCCCTCCAACATCCACCTGATCCCCCATCCACACTCCACTGCCTCCCTTCGGGACCCATGAAAAGTCTTGAACATTTACTCTCCCTTAAATAGCCTACCTGCCCAAAGTGCTGACCCAGAATAGGCAGCTCAAAATACAGACAAAGCCAGTCGAGGGTATTTGTAACATTTCCTTACAGTATCAGCATTATATGTCCGTGTATCCATTAAGGTCAAAGCAATGGCACACCTGGGAGACAGGAGGAGAAAGAAGCATCTGTTTTCTTCTCAAATTAATAATTGAGAGAGATTGATTATTGAGTAAGGACTGCTTCGCCAATCTGCGTCATGTATTCCATTTTAATTGGTCATTTGTCTCTGATAATCAGTGTCTGATTCTCTAAAGGTCTTTAAGGGTTAACTTCAAGATCATTATATGAAAGAAACAAAGGAGCAATTTACCTAATTAGAAAAAATATAGCAGAAGAAATGAATGTTTCAGCATATTTATGGTGTTTTGCGTGTATGGATGCTTGTTTGTGTGTTTTTGCACGCACATGCAGTATATATAGGCATTCAAGTGTCTAAAATGTTGCAACCCTCTTCACCCCAAAGGCATCCACATGTTCTATGTTCTCTGGCTTCACTAATTTCCCAGCCTAGCCTCACACATCATCACTCAGACATAAGAAAAAAGAATATTGCTTGTTTATCCAGCAGGCCACAGTGAAGCCGCATGCTCCAGCGCAATGCAGCACATAAGTGGTGCCATTTACAGTACTATCATCAATATCTGCCTTGTTTATGTTAATAAACTTGACTGTGGCACACAGAGTCATTAGGGGGTTTTCTTGTCAGACGGGATTACTCTTGATCCTCCTACAGATGGTTACAGCAACTTGTCTCTTTTCTTGTCCTGAACGGAGACGTCAGAGAAAACAAGGACTGTGTCACACTGTGCTGATTATTCATCCAGTCAGTCAGTCACAAGTGATTATGTGTTAGTTGGATGCAAGACACTGCTGTTAGGAGTTGGACTGAAATGAGTAGAAGAATTGAAAGAGAAGGTGGGAGGAGGAGAGGCAGGCTACCCTTAGTATTGAAAGGGGGACACTCATTACATGACACCCAAAGCATAACTGTACTAAGCAGATTATAGTAATGCTTTGGGCATTACGACTCATCAGACCAAGTTGGATCAAGTCTGTCCCAGTCTGTGCCAGTCGGTGTTGACTGTCAGGAGGTAAAATCATAGTGTGTGGTGTTGAAAGACTCTGATTGTTTGCCTTCTGATCCAGTCGCTGCCCACTTTTCTTATTAAGATTATCTTACAAAAGCAAGTTGCATTTTTATGATTGGAATAGAGATCACAAATATCGCATGTGAGGGCAAATGGTGAACTAGTTTATTGATTAGTAGCTTATCCACATTTCAGCGAGCTAATTCTTATATGAAGTGTACCTCACTGTTATAAAGATGCTTGGCAAATTTTACAAGTCTTGTTACCCACACCTTTTTATTTGGTTCAGTGTTCCTGGAATTACATCCATATTGGGCACTTCGGCATCTCACAGTTTATGTCCAGTGCAAATGTAAGTGCTGTCCCCCTTATATAAATATATAAAAAGAAAGGGAGGGGAAGCAGAGGTGGATGTGCACATATAGCTTCAGACTTTCATGCAGGAAACTTCACTTCCCGTTCCGTCACAGAACTGCAATCAATGTTCCACTTTTCATTAACCGTAATAACAATCTTTCCTTAACCATAACCTAGTGTTTTGGTTACATATCCTTAACCATACCCTAACCATAGCCTACTTGCCATAACCACAATTTTTCACTAACCTTGAAAAGACAGAAGTGCGTGAGACGGACGCCTGAAAAACACTGCCGAAACGCCTCCTGTGTAGACACTATGTTACTTTGCCTTTACCATTCAACTTTTTCAAAGACAAACTGTATTTGATGGATGCCAAATTTCTGAGGGCCGTCTAACTGTTGTGCACGGGGTCTTATGTCTCTGTGGAAAAGAGTTCCACCATGGAGGAAAGGAACGACAAAAAAAGACACGGGTGAATGAGGGAGAAGAAGAAGAGGGCATGTGCGGTCTCTCATAGAGGTTTTAGCAGGAGAGTTGAATGAGAAAGAAAAAGTGAGGGGATAGTTTGAGGGGAATGCAGTGATGGAATGCAATGTAATCTGGGTGCCAAGGCTAAAGCCACTGTTGTTCATGCGGCAACTGTTCTTAGACCCCTAGTGACATCAGAGTGTGGTCCTCTGTCCCCAAGCCTAATTTAGCCACATACGTTGGCAGCCACGGGACCCACTGTTCCTGTTTGTCAAGCAGGAACCACTGATGCCAGCAATGACATCATCATTCAGATGCACAGGAAAGCTTTTAAACCAAAGACATGCACACACACACACACAAACACATACACCAGCACACAGGCATTCAGGATCCCTACAGGGATATCATCTTTACATGCTACAAGTGCAGTCGATGTTATTTGCGTTACACTGGTGTCATGTCACAGTCCAGCCAGTGTTTCTTCTTCATTGGAGAAAAAAGTGGTGCAGACGCAAACAGAGAGGAACAAAGACATGATTCTGTTTGCTTTGCAAGAAAGTCATCATAAAGAGGGATTAAACTGTGTTTTGTGGAACAAAAGAAATCCGACTCATTGGACCAGTAATCCCTGTAGTACACCTGAGCTTTCATACCACAGTCCTAAATCCACTTTTACAAATACACACCTCCCAGTTCATGCGATCACATTTCCATATCAACCAATCCCCATTAATTCTGATGAAATATTCAGATGGGCTTTTCAGAGAACAAGCCGTGCATTGGGAGGGCTTGTGACTTAATGAAAAAGAATCAATATTTGACATTGATTGTGGGATTTTTCAGAGAGTATGAAGGGCCTCAATGGGCCGTTATAGTGGCATAAATTTTGTGTTTGAACTGGAGCGGGAGACTGAACCGTGATGGGAGGTCAACACAGGAAGTAAGATGCTTTTAATGCTGCTCATTAGTACTGGTTGCTAATGGGACGGTCGCTAAGAGCTGTGTGATTTACTGCAGGTCATTCACACACATACCCTAACACAATAGCACATATACGCATGTATGTGTACTGTTCTCACATAGACAATGATGAAGCCGTTGATTTGGTCAGCTGTACCTGATCATACTTTAAATATTGTGCAATAAAGTCAGATTTATAGAATATCAGATCCTTTACCAAACATCCTGTAAAAATATTTGTCACAGTATAATGACTTCAGTAATTTGGAGTTTTGCTGTGCTTTTTCTCACAATAAAATGTGGATGTATTCAACTTTGTAAGCCAGGGGCAGAGGTTTCCACTCATTATATTGTACATTATTCAGTTTTTGTGTGTGTGTGTGTGTGTGTTTCCGCAAGAGAGAGCCTGCTGTATTCTAAGACTCGCCCCAAGCATATCAATCGTGTTAAGTGTTGTGCAGAGTGGTTATGTTTGTTTGCTGAGCGAGGAATCACTTTGTGAGGTGTTAGCTCGATGTGCATCACTAGCAGGGTGAGACAGAAGGGACTTATGTTCTTGTATCCTGGCTTAAATTATGAAGAAGAAGAGTTCCCCTGCTGTTAAGGGGTAACTAAAATAAATTGTTTACCTGCTACTACACAGCTGAGGCAACATAGCGGGAAAAAAAGAGTAGAAGTGACACCAGAAGAGACAAGGCCAATTATTTTGACCTTGACTTTCTCCAGCTAAGGCAGCAAAGGCGGCATCACAGTGTGAAGTGTTGTTCAGCTGTTTTCTTACTCAGATTTGCAGAGCTGGGGCTAATAAGTGAAAAATCACAGTTCAAAAAGCAAGCCAATTACTGCAAGGCTGAAAGTTTGAAAACCCTTACTAACAATTCTCAACTTTTTCACACGCTCAGTAAGAACTGAGACCACAGTTATAAATTATACATACCAGAGTTCACTTAACTTAACCATTAAAGTTTTCATGAGAGCACAAAGATTTCTGCCTTTTAAAAGAATGACTAAGTCTGCTTTCACAGCACACTCGCCAAATATACATTTTTTTTTTTTTTGAATATGTCTAGTAGCTGTTTCATGAGAAACAAACAAACCATACAAATATGTCACTGGTTTATGAATTCTTGATTTGGAAACTTGGTATACACATCAATATCATTTTGACTTGACTTCTTCCCACTGGGAATAACTTATATGGCTATTTGAGATGGAGAGTTTTCAAAGATGCTTACAGATTTAAAAGGGAACATTAGGTCACAGGAGAAGGTCTGTAGTTTACAACCTTTATGCAAGCCAAAGAAGAAATGCTCCTGGCTCCTTTTTAATCAAGATATAATTTACCGCCGATCCCACATTAGCCTGTTTTATAGTGTTTTCTCTCCATATACATAGGAATTATTAGACTTATAAAATGTGATAGTTCCCTACAAGGTTGCAGTGTGAGCTTTTTATTAGCCAATGTAATAAGAGTGATTAATAGACACTTAAAACGTTGGTAGTGTATTGTTACATCAACAAAATATATTATCACATGAGAGTGATAAAAGATTTGGGCTTGCTTATCATGATATCACAGGCCTTTAGAAGCTTCTCACAGGACTGTTTGGAGACCACTTTTTATTAACAAAATGTCTTTACTAGACTTGAAATTTTTTTTACAGCAACCAAGAAGATGTCCTGTAACCGTGACGATCTGAAAGTAGAAGACACTCTGGCCTGACATAAGTCAAGGCCATTCTGGGTCAGCACCAGGGTCATACTGATTCCTGATTGCATTAGGTTCTCAGGAGCTGGCTGGCAGCATTAGACGTCGCTTGAGTAGAGCTCGTGTTCGGCCACCAGCTGCATTGTCTCTTTTCCGTCTGTATCTCCATCTTTTCTATTAACCCTCGGTCACTGACAGAACTGTACAACAAAGGTTATTTCCTAAGTTAATAACATCTTTGTCAACACTGCTAATCCACTTCACATTCCTCTAATGTAGCACAGGAGTTCTTTAGGTAATAGGATTACACATCCAAGAATGCCAGTGTGTGAAGGTTCAATTGTTTGTTCACTCTACATTGGATTTCGGTATGAGCACCATATGCCTCCCATCCTTCTACTGTCTCATCCCAGCAGCATGAACACTAATAATTTTTACTCTCTGTCTGTTTCTGTATTATTTGATATGACTTATGCAAATTTCTACCTAATTTGTTTTACACGAGGTGTTGCAGTGATGTTTTAATGTAGTAGGGCTGCAACTAACAACTGTTTTCGCTATTGATTTTACTTTAGATGTTTTAATTGTTTAGTCTACAACGTGTCTACAATGGTGAAAACCTTCTGTTTTTGTCTAACCGACAGTCCAAAATCCAAAAATATTCCATTTGTAATGATATTTAAACAGAGAAAAGCAGCAAATCTTCACATTTCAGAAGCCGAAATTTGCACGTTTGCTTGAAAAATAATAATTGATCTGTTATCCACATTACTCTTTTTCTGTCAATCGACAGAATATTCATTAATTGCCTCTCAGAATATTTGTATCCATGTACACATTACTGTTTTCATCTGCTCAGTTTAGACTTGGTTTGTAGACAGTTATGGGATTTCATCTTGATTTATAGTTGTATACTTCGCAGCCTATGAGTGACACGAGAGATACTAATACTGTCTGTCAATCCACTGGGAGTTCAAGGGTCACGGCCAGCCTCAAAGCTAGTTGGGATTTGGTGTCTTGCACATTCAGCAGCGCAGATTCCTGCCAACATGTGGGCCTAAAATGGGTCTTCTGCATGAATGACATCATCTCTTCTCACTAAACCATGTCATGCCCCCACATGTGAATTTTTCATGTGTTCTTATTCATGCATCTCCAAGCGAATCTGCCCCGGGGCATGATGACTATATTATTATCGATAAATGCTCGGCTGTAATTTTTGTCTCTTGCTGTGTCTGTTCATGTATGTTTAACCCTCCAGTTCTCTCATCTCCCATTGTGAGCCCCCACACTGGGCTGTAATAACTGTGCATCAGTGTACTTAATCCATGTTGTGTTGAAAATTCACCATCTGTATGTTGGTGCAACACCAGAGGCTATCCTTTCACTCATACTCTGCCTCCTGCAGGGACCTGCGGTTTTGGGTGTTGAATCTGCAGGGGCATTCATACCAATCTGAGGATGATTCAGGAAAACTGTAATAGGATTTGAAGTCTATCTTTAGTAAGGATATGAATAGGGTTGTAAGCAGTTACTCACTCTTTCCCTCACATGAGAGGTAATAGCCAAATAATCTGATTGCACACCTAGCTTTTCATTATTGCCCACACACACACACACATACACACACACACACCTGCATGGAAACACTCTTGGTGTTTGTGGAAATGTTGTGGGGGCTTATCGTCTTATACACACAGATTTGTTAATCCTATACCTGCTCCAAAGCAGCTGTGCTGATTACCTGATTTCACTGGGCCATAAGCCGTAAGGCCACACTGACTCACATCACGCTCAAATGTTTGCCGATACAAGCGATGGACGCTTACACACAAACAACACATGGGAAGTTCACAATGAAACAGATTCAATTCACTTTTTCAAAGTCAAGCATGTTATGGGAAAATGTGCTTGCTTTTTAGTTTTGGCTCATGGCAATGATGGTCCACCACTTTGGTCCAGACTGAAATATCTCAACAACTATTTGGTGAAATTTTGTATATATATATATATATATATTTTTTGTCATAATGTTGATAATCCCTTATCTTTTCTGGTGACATCAGGATGAAATTTGAATTTGTCCAATACTTTCGTTTGACCAAAAACCTGCGAAACTAATTCCCTTCAGCCTCAGCTGTACTTACTGAAATGCTTAACAAAGACGGTGACCCTGGAAAATATCAGCTGCTGAGCATCAGCATGTTGGCATTGTCAATGTGAGCATGTTAACATGCTTACGTTAGCATTTTGCTCAAAGCAACAGAGTACAGCCTCAGATTTTATTTTAATCATGCAAGTTTTAGAATAGCATCTGTGAAATTCGTACACACAGTCCTACACTTTCATCCTCTCCCTCACTACACCAGTGATTGCATGCAGTCATCTGTGTGTGTGTGTGTGTGTGTGTGTGTGTGTGTGTGTGTGTGTGTGTGTGTGTGTGTGTGTGTGTGAATTGCAAGTGTGTCCTCATTTGGATTAATTAAAGGAAATCTCCCGTGAAGAGTGGGGGCGTCCCAATCTGGCCTTCTCAAGGACAGGCAACCTATCAATAATACCCCAATCTACACACAATACTACCACCCACACACACACACACACACACACACACAGGCATACCTCATTCTAACGCCATGGAAACAGTCACCCAGTGCCGCTCCCAAGCCTGGTGATCATCACTCTCATTTGCGGTGGAACAAAGGCTGTGAAATTCTGCCTGTTATTACAGCTCCCTTATCAGCGCTCCCTGCTTGCCTCTGCCGCGGAGCAGCACTCGGGTCAATTGCTCAGTCATTCATAGCCCTTTTTTTTTTTCTTTTTTTTTTTTTTATCAAAGTCCCATTTCTATTGTGGTCTGCTGGCTGTTCTTTTGTTGTTGACGACCACTGAGTACGATCCAGCATGAGTCATTACTGAAGTAAACATCGTGGCACATTGCGAGGGAGAGAGCAGCATGTGTTGTTCTGTGTAAGGGGTTGCCCCAGCTAAGATGATTGTTGAAATCCCTCAGCTGATCCATGGCGTTATTAAAACTGCAGCGTGTGTTTGTGTATGTGTGTGAGCGTACAAGTTTGTTTTATCAAGTTCTGGTGGCCAAAAAATTGTATCCAAAGCCTTCATGGGCACAAAATCTTCTTCTTCTAATGTTACAGTTTTTCCTGCGATGACGGCTGCTTCTCACACATGAGAACCGGGGATTCCATTCACAAGTTTCTATGGTTACGGAGACAAGCGTCAATGTGTTGGTGACACCAGGGTTGCTAAGCTTCTCTCTTTCCCCGGGAGCAGACGGCAGTGTCAAGGTGTTGTTTGGTAATTGGGATGAAGAGGACCAAACTGAAATTGGAAATAAAATAGGGTTGAGAAATGCCAAGACAGGAAGCATCTGCAGTCATGTAGAGGCTCTGAAATGTCAATTCAAATGTAGCAGGACGACAGTTTCATCAGAAGGGGGTTTAATGTATTTCTTAATATGTTTATATCTTTGGTTTGCTATTTCTTTGTTTGTTTGTTGTTAGACTCTTTATCTACCTATTCTCTTACTTGGCTGCTCTTGTGCCCGTCCTGTTTCTCCTCCTGTGTCACTCATGAATATATTCATGCAAACATCATCAGGGTGAATCTCATTAGAAAGGAAACCTCCTTTCTCTCGTGGTAAACAAAGTTTGGTTCATATTCTCTCCAGTTTCCGAGAGGAAAGACAGAAAAATATATTCAAAAAATTCAGGGAATGCAGAGAAGCATGACCGTGTGTGCATATGTGTGGGACTTTGTACTTCCATGGTATTTGTGTGAGTGAAGTGTTAAAGGCAGACAGCGGTGGAGGCACAGGTCTGTCCTTGGAAGTGAAGCTGAATAACAATAAATCAGCCAAGAGAGTTTTGCACCGCCGGCACAGAACTTGAAAGAGACTTTATGAGGGGTACAATTGAGAGTGACACAATGTGCACATCTGAAGCCAATCGTCAAACAACCCACATTTTGGAGCGATGATGATGCTGGGTGCTGATGTTGTGGGGAATATGTAATGACGGGGAGTGCAATTCAGGGCTTTATTCTTTATACTTGATTAAGATTAGCCGACTCCTCAGTGACCACTAGTCCTCCTGCAGTCCCAAATGAGAGACAGAGAGAGAAAGTGTGTGTTTTTGATTCCTTGCATGAAGGACACAGAGAATAGCCAAAGGATTATCTCAACTCCTCCTTTGCGCATCAAAACTCAGCAGCTTGAGTGAGTTTTCTCTCCACCTCCAACTGACCTCCTTGCTAAAAAAAAAAAAAGGGGGAAAAAATCTAATCACAAAGTCACAAAAAGACATTTTCACTAGTTGAATTTGGCTCCAGAGGGAGGGGGAGCTCCCTCTTGTGGGTACAGGCCCTCTTTGTCCAGCTCTTCACTAAAAGGCAGCCCGACCCTAACCCCTCTAGTGTATCTGAGGTCACTTACAGCTCAGTGGCTGACCAGTGGAGTAATACTGCCAAGTGTCAGGGTTCAGTTCACTCTGCGGCATCCTTAAAATGTTCCTACTTCTAGCGCCTGAAGGCACTTTAAACAAAAGTTTCCCCTAAATGGCAATGTTATCCCATATTGTTGGAATTCATGATAGCATTCGTTGAGACTGAAAGTTTTTGCTTTGAATTCCAATGCGCCAAGTAACCTCTTTTTACCCTGAAATCTGTCTCTGTCATCCCACTGTTCAAAGGGCTTCTGCGGATCACTCAGCTGAATGGTAAAAGCGCCGCATCACAGAAAAAAACTATGTTTAAGTCACCGAGCTTTCTGCTCGACTTGCGGTAGTAGTGCTGGGAGACATCTCCATGGTTACAGAGTTTGACTCAGACAGCAAGGTGACGCGTAGTCATTGAGGATAACAGATAGAGGTACGAGAGCACAGGGGAGGAGCGGGGGGGGGGTTCTCTTTTTAATGTGAGGGTGTAGTGCCAAGAGCTATAGGAGCCCACTGAGTGCAGCTGAATGTGACAGTGTGTGTTTTGGAAAGAGAGGAAAAGGATTGTGAGAGATCGAGAGGCGGGGGGTGGGCATACAAGCATTTGTGCTGTATGTATTGGTGTGTCTGTATCTGTGTGTGTGTGTGTGTGTGTGTGCATGTGTGTGCGTGCATTCGCCCGTGTGCATATGTGTGTGGGAGGTGTAGAGGACAGTTTTTCCTGTGAGGTTTTCCCGGCCTTATCTGTGAAGGAAAAGCAGCCAGGAGAGTTGACAGGAGAGTAATTCTTATTCTGAGGACATTTCTGGAAAGCACCACACACACACACACACACACACACACACACACACACACACACACACACACACACACACACACAAACTTATGCCTCTTCACCACTACTACCCCACCTTCCCCTCAGCCTCCAAGCTCAGATGCATGATGGTATCTGGAGACTCAGGGGTAGAGGGGAGCAGGGAGCTTGTAAGAGATCCTTCCCTTGTCGTTATCTGCATACGTACAGGCGAGCTCTGGAGCAGCCGGGCGAGTTATTTGCAGCCCTCAGCGCATCATGAATATTAACTGTTACACGGTCCGGGGCTGCGTGTTTGTTTCTCCTGCCTTCCTCTGGTCTGTGGCTCGAGGAAGTGTTGATTATGGGGCCTTGGCCGGGTGATTAACACAGTGATCGCTGCTCAGGCGCAGGGGCTACTACACTTAGCGGTAATTACACCTAGCCCTGTTGACTGCTCTCTTTGGCGCTCTCTCTCTGTCACACGTGAAGGCACACACCCCTGCGGGAATACAGAGCTGCTCTGCTGAATTACTGAAAACATAAGAAAGTTACCTATTGTTGTCGGGAAGTACTTTGGTATCATGGCTTTTGAAAGATTCATATTTTGCACACGCAGATATAGTATAATGTGTTTTGTATAATTTGCACATATGCATACCGGAAAAAGCCCTCATGTACATGGGTATAAGTGTGTGTGAGCGCTTTGGAGGGTACTGGCTATATCCGTGGTCTGCCTGCTGTTCTCTTCTCTCGGGGGGGCGGGGGGGGGTGTCAGAGGCATATAGGTTAATAATGTTGTCACACCATAAGGGCCGAAGGCTTGTTCTCCCGCAGTGCGTACAGAAACACATGCACACACACAGTGCACACACAGAAGTATATGCACATGCACACAGCTCACACACATTCCATGTCCACCACCATCTCTCCTGGCAAGGAAAGGACATGGAGGAAGGACGTTGTTTAAAGTGCTTTCTAAAGTAAATACATATATCTTGGTCATCATCAAGAAGATGTATTGTCATAGTAAGACAAAAGCAATTACACAGCGACAAAGTAATGTTAACAGAAGATAAAGGCATAGAAAGAAGCAAACTTTAAGCTCTGGCTGTCTCAGCTCACAGCAAGTTCTTACATATTTCCCCGTAAGAAGAGTTCTTTTTTTTTTTTAGATTTTCCTTGATTTCATAAATTAAGTTTATTCCCATATCTTTTTAATTTTGACGGTGTAATAGCTTTGTTACACACAGTTACACATTCCCTACAACGCCAGGGCTGCCTGCGACTCTCTCTCTCTGTTTTTTCCTGACATTTGTGTTGTGAAAGTCACCGGCCACGACTGGCTGCAAGGTGGTTAAGAGGGCAATAGTGATGGACAGATTACATAGGAAGGACAAAGAGAGCCCGATAAAGAGAGTGATCGGTGCGATTAGAAGTTCGCCAAAAGTGAAAAGAGCTAAAAGTGTTGATCTCAATAAGACTAATCAAGACATTGCCCTAAATCTCAGTCTGTTCTTTGCATTAAATGCTTTGTTGCGCAGTGTGCATGACTTTGCACACTGCCCTTCCTGGAAGGCTCGGTCCCAGCAGGAGCCACTTTCACATCCAACGTTTAATTCACAAAACTGCTGAGTCGCCCTCGGAGATAGCGTCAGCACACTGTGGGGAATCTTTTTTTAAAACACTGATGAAGTATTGTTGAACTGCAATCACATGTGGTCTGAAGACTATGCCGGGTGTAGAAATCTGATATCCGAGGAAGAGGGCTATGTTACTGGATATATAGACGGATGGACCACGCATAGGTATCTATTTCAGTGAGCGGATGGCTCAAGGATGCTATCAGAACTTGAAATAAATTCATCAATACGCTTGATTTAGAGGAGTTGCGGAATTTCTCTCAAGGTTGTTTCCAGAAATGGCCTCGCTTGCTTTTCACGCCAAGTTTAGCATTTGAAGTATTGCTGTTGCAAGTGTGACTGCGACTTTATTGTGTGGCAGCTTGCTCATAAATGTTTAAGTTTACCTGAGTGCTGTCGTGCTGTCCTGCATTGTGGCCTTAAAATGCTACACTGCTCAGCATTGCTGGATTGGCCTGTAAGGGCTCCGCATTAATATAAACGAATACAAAGTTTATTAACTTGATGACCTTAAATTAAACAAATCAATCTTCATATAGTATTTGACAGGATTTTTTCCGTATTTTTACATAAACTATTAATGTTATCATGTCTTTTGTTTATCCTTACTAAAACATAAAGCACAAGAAGTAAATTATAAGAAAAACAGTGCTTTTTTTTTATTTAACGTAGCAGTAACCCCTTCAGCAGAAACCCTGCATTACTTTCAAAGCTGAGCAGCAGTAGTAGGCTAGTAGTAGTAACTACATTCTTTTTTGGGATTATAGTACATTAGTAAAATCTCCATTTTAGGAATAGGACATTTTAGAAATAGGAGGAATAGTGTGTTAACACTTCCCACACCACTAGCATCAGTCCTTCACTGCATTTGGTTTGGAGGTGTCACACTTAAGAAACTCCAGCCAAACATAGGCTACTACTTTGAAAATATTTTCAGACAAACTTTTCAGCCAACTCATGCATTTGGCATCATTTGTTAAAATCTGCTGTCACCTCGAAATGAGAAGCCTTTTTTTAAATCAAAACGATTTTTCATTCTGCTCTGTCGTCACTGGAAGAGGACAGAAAAGGTGGAAGATGGTTGCCAACCTTTGCTTCTGCCAGATTTTTCAACATTCAGTTTGTGTTTATTTTTTTGAGCAGAAAGCAAAGGTGGACGGTCCACTGCATTGATTTTGCTGAACTTTTCAACTTTGCATTGGTATTTAGTTTAGTCCCATGTGACATGGTAGTGTTTGGCAAAAGTTTGGAAAAACCATCTTTTGTCTCAAAGTTGCAGTCTGCACTTCCTACCAGTATCATTACTTTTTCTGAAAACAACAAATTTCTTATTTTTCTGTCTCCCCCATACTACCCCCACGTGACTGCAGCGTCACAAAAGAATTCTGATTCTTCTGCTGTTTTCCAGCTCTCAGGCCTCACACACTGTCACATTTCCCTCCTAATATTATTGTTACAGTGAAATATCAACAGTCTTAATGGGACTCCGGTAACATTGAAAGGGGGAATTGTCAGTACAATGTGTTAGCAAATGGAGCGCCACTTGCTTACACGCAGGGCTGTGTTGCCTGTTCTGTGCGGGCGTCTCTGTGCGACCACTGGCCAAACGCACTCTATTAATATTTCATACTAGCCCACTTTCCTCTCTGGTTGCAAACAAATATCACTCTAGTGTAACCAAAGCCTGGAAAAGAGTGAAAGGGCTTTGAGGGGGAGAATGAAAAGCACACGTACAAAGTGTTTACAAGAATGGGAAGAAAAGGGGACAGTACATTTTGGTGAAGAGATCAAAGAAAACGTAGTACAGTAACCACGGAGGGAATGCACCAGTAGGAACAGTAGAAGAATGTGTGGTTGGTAGAAGAACAATCTACAAGGGTCATAAAAAAAAATATATATATTTTTTTGTTTTATTGGTTGTTCCTCTGTAATCTCTCCTGTAATATTGTGGCTAAAAATGAACTCAAGCGTTCTGGTAGCAAAGGGTGCCGATTTCCTGCGAGCTGATGAGAATTGGTTATTGATTAAGGTACTTATCGATTGCTGTCAGCCCACTCAACCACTTTTTGTGCTGCTGAGGGAACCTCACACCCTCAGCATATAATTTTGCCTGAAACCCCTCAGGACCCCTGCTGTTGCAAGCCTCCAACAAGGATAATATGAAAGTGAGAGAGAGTTACCGAAGGCTTTACAGAAATATCAACAAGAAAAATAATTGACATGCAAAGTTTGTCTCTCATACTGATTGTAAGGCACCTCACTGAGATTGACCCTGAAATTGTGACTTTAATCACATCATGCCAATACTCCTGATAAAGGTTGCCAAGCACAGGGGGACACATAATATAGTCGAGCTGACTGATGACAAATTAAATTGTAAGTGACACAGTATGATGATGCCGCGTTATGCCAAGACAAATGGGTTATATCCACTGCAATTATTGACCGCACTGAGAGCTGTCAAAGATATATGAACCACTCAATAGTTTTTCTTGAAATAATAAACCTTCATTATTATGTACTAATCTCCCAATGGAGCTGCCAAAAATAGTCAGCCAGATGGACACTGAAGTGGCTTCTCTTATCTGATTTTGTAGCAAAGTCTTGGGACATAGTTGAATTGCACACATATTGTGCCAGGAATTCAGTTGAATCAGTTTTGTCCAAATTGTAATGACTGTGGCATTCGTCCAAACCTCTCTGTACCTCGGAGAAGCTGTGGGACAAAAACAGTGGACGGCCACCAAATAGCACATTCCCTCTTTGCTTTTATCTCTGTGTGAACTCTTTGGAAACCAGCCACGGAAGAAGGCACTTAAGCAACAAAATCTTGACGGAGTGGGAGGGAAGATGTCTCTCCTCCTTTGTTGATTAATGTTGAATCTCTCCAAGGGGGCATGTATTCAAGTCGTACCCTTTCTATCCATGCCTTATAAATCTCCCTTTAAGTATGTGTTCCAGGTTCCTTAACAATGGCATATTTGCTCAATGCCACCGTTAATAGCTGGTAATGACTCACTAACAGAATTTGTGCACATTTAGGAGTCATACTTTGCCATTTGGGTCCTCCTAAACCTATTCCCAGCATATGTAGCTGGTCTGAATGATGAAGGGGAAATTGCCCACTGGTTCATGTAAATTTTGTGTGGTAATTCATTAAATTAACAGATTATACTTTGTTTAAATGTACGCACAAAGCCGTGTAGCCATGTGACACCCAACACTGTGCAAGCATGCTTTGACAGGGTCGTTACACTTGAGGAGATACAGTCTCAGAAGATGAAATAGCACACAAGTTGTGGGATCAATCCACATTACCATAGCCATAATCACCTTGATTGATTCTGCAGCAAAAAAATTATCATACCTGAGGAATGGCTCAATTCGTCCAGCACAAATTGATGACACAAGTGGAGAGAGGGAGGGTCAGTGCAGACCTCAGAGGTGGATCATGGACCATAAGAGCTCTGAGCAAGGAGATCAATAGGGACTTGCTGGGCCTGGCTCAGTGTCCATAATGTGATGTGTACACAATCGATAGACTCCCCCAAGCTGGCAGATGGGCCACTGGTGTGGTGTGGGTTATTTTTCTTCCCCGCAGCATCTTTCCTCCCTCAAACTAAGAAATGATGGGGATGCAGGCAGAGGAGTTGAAGTGAGGTGTAACTGTGCGACCACAGGGCTGTCGCTGATGACAGCACATTTAGAGAGGAGTTAGAGAGCCTATTGACTGCTTCCTGTGGGAACTAAAAGTGGATGGGGAAAGGTGAGTCTTGCAATTTCAAGAGTAGTGGCTGAGATGACAGGTGGCTGAAGATGGAAATCAAGAAGGCTCAGAAGAGAGGCTCAAAAGAGCTCTTAACTCAGCGGCTCCTGTGTGTTCACACTTCTTGCCTGGGTCTCCCGGAGGATCTAATACTACCCTGAAGGAGCTGGGGAATTACAATTGTGTGGGTGGCTGTGGGTGTTGGTGGTTAAAGCGCATTCGCTCCCTTGATGCACGAGAGATATTCTCCTAAACTGCTGCCCACACTGCCATTGGCACTATTTTTTAAGCTGTCCCTTGAGGAGTTGAGCCAGCTGGTTTTTGTTTTTGTGAAGACATTCATCAAGTGATTTATTTTTTCATGATGTGTTTCATAATGTGCCCAGGAGTAAAGACCTCAGTATCTGGGGGAAATCCTGACAGTATTGTATAAAAATAAAAGTCATGTGACATTCAATAATTCTCTCTCTCTCTCTGTCTCTCTCTCTCTCTGTCTCTCTCTCTCTCTCTCTCTCTCTCTCTCTCTCTCTCTCTCTCTCTCCATCTGTCTTTCATCTCTTTGTGAATCTCAAAGTGAAGCAGTTTTTCCAGCACAGTAATGCTAAGCAGTCTTTGCAGTAGAATTGATGGAGGGATATTGAAAGAGCCAGAATATCCACGGACACCTAAAGCTCGTCACACATCACCTAATCATTTGAAGACATTACTCTCCGGTCTAAATCAATCAGGGCTCATGACTAGCCTGACCGTGACCTGACTATGGCATCCTGAGGTCAAAACCTTTACAGGAACAGGGACAGTAAGATGGACGGATTTTTTAAAAATACAAATCATGTCTGACTTATGCCAGCTTCCATTTGGTTGATAATTTGGCATTTAGTCCTGCTGTTTTTTTTTTTAATTTCTTTTAATTTCAATATTAAGAACAAAAGCAAAAATCTTTTTTATATATTCACAGTAAAATGTTGTTCTCTAGCTTTACATCTCAGACAATACTATAGGTATGAATGCAGGCAGCTTGGTTGGCAGGTACCATTGATTAGTTTAGGAAAATGATCAGGGTACTAGTGCGATTTAATCCACTCTTT
This sequence comes from Lateolabrax maculatus, assembly GCA_031216445.1. Taxonomy (NCBI): domain Eukaryota; kingdom Metazoa; phylum Chordata; class Actinopteri; order Acropomatiformes; family Lateolabracidae; genus Lateolabrax; species Lateolabrax maculatus. The sequence goes on from CM062210.1 coordinate 10,745,856, forward strand.
GAACTTGAACTGTTCAAAGAATTGCTCCAGAGATTTGAAAGTGAGTGAAAATGTTCAGTGAAATATCTTGTTTCATTTCCTGTCTCTGTTAGCTCTCCTCCGCTGGGTCACTTCCAGGTCGACTGGCCTGGCCCCATTCTTTTCCATCTCCTAATCCACCACTCATGGCATTTGATGCTATACTTAATGTCACCACACATGCAAATCAGGGGCAAAGAAGACTGAGTCCAAGTAATTGATCTTCTTAACTACTCCCACTCAATTACAGTAGGTTAATGTAAGCCATCTCGCGATTGCTCATCCTCACGCTCAAATGCCATTCGCTGGTGTCCATGAGCAAGGGGTGCACGGGTGTGTAGGAAGGTGAGATCGCATGGGTGTGGGTCAGTGAAAACATTAATCACTTTCTCTCTCTGTGTGTCTGTGAGCGTGTTTGTGTGCATGCCCACAAGTCCATTCATTCAGCTGTTCATAGTGCAAATTTAAAGGGCTCACTTTCTCCAAAGTGCGGAACAGTAGAAGATTAACTGTCTCCGCTGAGGCAGTTAATGTGAATCTAAATTAAGAATATTTGACCTCTAAAGAATGAGTGACCTTTTGCCCGTATTTTCATAAATCACATTTATTCTGGTGCTGTGTCTGAAAAGTCATCTACGTAAGCGAACGTCAGTAAGCCGATAAACTGAGCAAAATTGTTATCTCATGCTCTAATCTACTCTTCTACCTTTGGAGCTGACTGGGTGCCAAGGTGTTCAGCAACAGGAACACAAGCAAAGGTCCTCTGATCGAATGGCTTGGCACCGGGGGTTGAGTCTCAAATGAGCTTGCCAGAAAGGGTATGGAGGCTATCTGCGTCCTTACTGTGACTCCACAGTCTTTCTGCTCGGTGCCAGACACAGGCAGCCTCACTTAGCTGCTAATAGGTTTAACCTAATCAGCACCAGCATTCATTTAGTGATAACACTTCCTCTGCTGAGCCATGACACCCCCTTGTCTCTATTTTTCTTTCTGTTTGTATCCTGTTCTTCTCCGTCTTTCTCGCCAGAGAGGAAGAATGTCCTTTCTTTAAAAACGTCTTTTAAACATTAACTAACTAGTTGTTTTTTTTTTGTCTATTTCAGGCAGTATCACTGGCCTTTTATCCAGTATGTCAGTGTAAGCTAGAGGCTGTTGGATAGACCAAAGAAATGGCTGACCCCACACTGTAAAATCCTTGAACTCCATCCCTGCATGATATTCACTGAAACGGGATATTTGCTAAATTAGGGGAGTCTCACGGGAGATGCAGTGACTGTCTCCAGACAGCACTGTGTAAATTTATGTAAGCTAATCAGTGTGTTCTGCAACTTAATGTGGTTTGTGATTAGTATTCAGGGTGTCTTGTTTTCCTATCTTGACTGAGACTCTTCAATCTTTGCTCATTAAATTTTAATAGGTTCGGTATTGCTCAGGTCATAGAGGACTAGCCACAAAAGAATGCACCGTTTCCCATGCACTGAATTCCAGTTGATCATTGAAGTTATGCTGCAGCATTGTAGAGAAGGACAGAGACTTTTCACCTGTGTGGGTTGAGACACTGGGCTGAACAGTGTTGAGCTGTGGAAAAAGGACATTAACCAAACCCAGGAGCATTGTAAGGAGTTATATGTCTGGTTCTGGCACAAGGCAGAGGCTTAGATGAAATATGGAGAGGTACTATAGAACAAAGGGACGAATGATGAGAGAACCATGTAATACTTCTCACTCTGTACCAACACATACTCATCACATGATGCCACAGTCAAACATACATTTCCACTCCACATATATTGCTCACACACTCATTTTATGAAAACCAAAACTCAGTCAGAACAACTTAGACCAGATTTAATCTATCGAGGTCAATAAATCCTGGTGAAGGTAAAGAGCTGCAGTTGAAACGCAGCCTCATGCTGTGCTGACCTCATAGGATTACGCAGGATGTTCTTACCCATCCTCTTACTGAGCAGAAGGCACAGGAGGGTATTGAAATATAAAATAAAAAAATGTCACAAGAACAAACAGTTTTCAGAACTTGGTTGCTGTTACTTTTAGTTTATTCCTGAAAGCAATAAATTCTATTTTAAGTCAGATAGAGGGAGTTTTAGACTGTTGCCAACAGGTGGAGCCAAAATCCTTTCATCCTTTTTGTAGGTGGGATCACACACACACACACACTCAAGCACACTTCTCTATTTCCCAAATAGATTTCTGGCCTGGTTATTTCCCCTATTTAAATATTCTCTTAATTTATTAATCTGTCCTGCAATGCTGCATTCATTCAAAGATTGGATCACTCATTTCTTACCTTCTTTAGTCATTTTACATTACCATGCTACCTTCCTCTGTCCTTTCAAACTAATCAGACACCTATGATTATTCAGAGTGTATCCAACATTTATCATAAACAACTGAAGCATTATAAAAGTTATTAAAAGGTCATAGACTGACTGAGCAACACAAGATCCATATCTTGAGTCAACATTTTATGGCTCATGCATTTGTAATGTGTGTTCATATCAATTCTGAATGTTTATCCTCTTTTTTAGTCTATTAATAATGACAATGATGCTAATATTTTATTCTTTTCTGTCCTCTTTTCAGATTCTAGCCATCATCTCGATTCTGTTCATCGTCCTCTCCACCATCGCGCTGTCTCTCAACACCTTACCAGAGCTCCAGGTCATAGACGAGTTCGGCCAGGCTAACGACAACCCCCAGCTGGCCCACGTGGAGGCCGTGTGTATTGCCTGGTTCACCATGGAGTACCTCCTTCGCTTCCTCTCCTCTCCTAATAAGTGGAAGTTTTTCAAAGGCCCCCTGAATGTCATTGACTTGCTGGCCATTCTGCCCTACTATGTCACGATCTTCCTAACTGAGTCCAACAAGAGCGTGCTACAGTTCCAAAACGTGCGCCGTGTGGTGCAGATATTCAGGATCATGAGAATATTGAGGATCCTGAAGTTGGCCAGGCACTCCACAGGGCTCCAGTCTCTAGGATTTACTTTGAGAAGGAGCTACAATGAACTGGGGCTGCTTATCTTATTCCTTGCCATGGGCATCATGATATTTTCCAGCTTGGTCTTCTTTGCTGAGAAAGATGAAGATGCCACCAAATTCACTAGTATTCCTGCCTCATTCTGGTGGGCAACCATTACGATGACTACAGTCGGCTATGGTGACATTTATCCACAGACTTTACTTGGAAAAATTGTGGGTGGGCTCTGTTGCATTGCCGGAGTGCTGGTAATTGCCCTACCCATCCCCATTATTGTCAACAACTTCTCTGAGTTCTACAAGGAGCAGAAGAGGCAGGAGAAGGCCATCAAGAGGAGGGAGGCACTGGAGAGAGCCAAGCGAAATGGCAGCATTGTGTCAATGAATCTAAAAGATGCCTTTGCCCGCAGTATGGAACTGATGGATGTGGTGGTGGAGAAAGGAGAGGATAAAACCTCCCTGGACAACCACCTGTCGTCTAGCCGCTGGGGGGGCTCAACCAGGCTCGCCAGCTCCGAGACCAACCTAAGATCCCCAGATAAAAGAAACCCAGAGAGCTCCCCTCATCGTATCACCATCACCACCACTGGAAGTCCCCAGCGGACAATCAGGACCCCGCAGCATCTTAATGTTCAGAAACTGGAGGAGATGTACAACCAGATGACCAAGTCACAGTCCTTCACCAACCTTAACACTACAAGCTCCATGAGCACTCAGAGCACAACTATGACTGCCCCTGCCTCTCCGAGGAAATCTCACAGTCCTGAATTTACGTTAAAGGAGGAAGTAGAGCTGGAGATGAAGGAGGTCAAACCCTCCTCACCGAATGACTTTGCAAGCTGCTCAGCAGACTTTCTAAAACAAGGCTCCAACTCAGGTGAGGAAGAAGCTGGGCCGTGCCAAGTCAGACACCCCAGGGCACCACCCCCTCTGGATCTTAGCCAACTGAGGGACGGCGATGACCACAGCGCTCCTCGCGTCATACTCAAAGATGGCCTCTATGAATCCGTCAACCCAGGTGATGGATCAGAGCTCCACATAGAGGAAGGAGAGAGCTTTAATAGTGCTCTGGAGAATATCCAGAGCTCTCCAGTAAGGAATAACCCTCTTAAAATAAAGGGGTTAAAGGTCAACTTCACCAAAACCTCTGCTGAAGGCCCGCTAACACCGCCCAGCACTACCTCTCCTGGAGACATCAGCTCAAGCATCCTGGAAGACGAATCCCCGGATGGGGAGACGTCACCACTCATCCCCAATTCAGAGGAGCTGCTCCCAGTCACAGAGGATGATACCTGCCCATTGTCCCCTAAGAGGCTGGTGGTAGACACCCCACCTGGCGATGAAGATCAATCCACAGAGAACCATGAGGAGAAGCATCTGATGGAGGTGGCGGGCGCTGCAGTTGCACCCTTGTCACCCAAGACAGCAGCACAATATTGCACCCAAGGCGTGGTTGGGGCAGGCGAGGAAGTCAAGGCTGACAGCAACCAAAGTGGACACAAAGTAGAGAACCACATGTTTACATCCGATATCCACCTGATACCCGGGGATGGCAGCCTCTCTCCGACGTGTGAAACAAGCATGTGACTGTTAGAGAAGCTCTGAGGGACAAAAGACCCACTGCAACCTCAGCCTAGTGTGTGGGAGAGCAGGAAGAAAAGACAAGGGTGCAATTGTAGTGACAGATATTTTTGCATGGCATGACAAGTCCCTTTTACTTGTGTTGTTGTGTATTGCTGAAAAAGAAACTGCAGTGCTTCATGCAGATTTGAGAATGACTTTGGGACAAACAGCGGGCTCAAAGAGGGAAAACAGAGGGAATTCATCAACTTATGTAGACACTTTGGTCCTCCCAATGTACATAATGACGGTCTCCTTTTTCTAGCAAAAGAAGTAAATGCAGAGGGACTTATCTGTAAAAAGCATGCATTTAAAAAAGACAGATATTTTACGGTGCTTAGTTTGTTGAAAGCGCTCCACTGTAAATACTAGGACATCTAAGGCAATGACAATGCACAGGTTGGCAAAGGAAAACTGTCACTGAAGGTACATGTGAAATGTGGGAGGGGTGGGGGGTTAAATTGAGAGCCCTCAGACTGGGTGTTGCATCGTAGCGACCTATAAAAAAAACATATCATTACCTTTTGTGGAAATGCAAAGTGTTCCCATAATGACCCTGTAATGTTTTTTCGTGTGAAAAATGGTGTATGAAACTGTATCGTTGACATTATTGCTTTTGGTTTTCATAACGACTGTTGAACTTTCAGTTGAGCATCCGACATCAGTCTTTGAATTAATGACAATGGGCAAGACTGACATGAACACCTTGATTCCTCTATAGCGCATACACCCGTAGTTGCCAAATACGTATGTAGCCAGTAAAGACAGGAACTATCAGATACTATCGCTATTGAATATATTTATCATGCGGTTTCAGAAGTTAGGACAAGGTTTAAGATGTTTTATTCCTTGTTCAGCCTTTTGATTCCATCCAAATCACAAAAATAAATCTTATTTACTCTCCGACTTCAGATATATATATCTAAAAGTAGTTTTAAGAATAAAATATGAAATACTTAGGTGTAGATTGATTGTAGAGAAATTCTACAGTAGGTAAGTGAGACTCCATAAAACAGAGTTAAGATTATTTATTAATTCAGCACAGTAGATCTGGTCATTAATACACATATATGCATTACACTATAATTATCTATTTTGGCAATTCAAAATGGATAGACTACCACAAAAAAATGACAATATTCCTTGTGATATCAATGGACCAAATCAAGCACACTGACAAGCTTTCATCTATCTCAGCTGCATAGTAACATATACGGTAATAACATGTATTATAACAGTAGTTATGTTTTTTTTTTTTTTTTCCTTATGGTTTGTTTACCTGCATTGTGTTCTTTATCCTGTCCTCAGCACCCTGATGTCGTTGTTGACATTTGTTCCATACTACTGCAAGTTTATCCGAGCCTGCTGATAAGTTTAAGCATTTTTTTTTTTTTTTTTTTGTATATCCGTAGTGTCTTGGACTGTAATTTATTGTGTTTTATCGTGAACAAAACTATTTTCAGTCATACTTAAACCCAAAGGATTTTTTTTTTCTCGTCTTCTTTCTCGCTTTTGTTTTACACTGACTGAAAATATCTGTTGTATGTTGCCTTTGATTCCAATTTTATTGCTGGAATATTTGTTTATTTATTCAGCATGACACGCGGCTGAGTGTATTAGTAGTGTGTTTGTGAAAGCCACACAAACCTGAATGGTACTGACAGGAAGTATATGGGTGAATTATTGTTTGTTTTATTGTTTCTTTCTTTTTCTTATTATTATCATGTATTTTTGTTCTCACAGAGAGGTGTGGAATGTGCAATACCGCATACTGCAATCTATGCAGGCCAAGAATTGTGGCACTTTATTTTCTGTCTATGGGATTTGTAAGTGTACAGGCAGAAATTACTTGTATTTTTCAAATGTTATATCTTTAATATGAGGCAAACAGTATTACAACTACCAGAATCTCACAACAATGCAAATGAGAATTTGACTTTTACTTTTTTCATATTATATGGCTGGCATATGCTGTCAAGCATCTTCATGCCAGATATCAATGGATCTTCAATTTGATTATCTGTGGGAATAGGGATCCAAATTGACCACTTTGGGCCTTTTATATTGCTGTTAGATTTACATAAAAAAAAATTAACAATTGTCTGTTGAAGATATTAAGATAATCTAATTTCAGTGGCCAGACACAAAGGATTTTATGTTTTTTGTGAATTAACGTTGAGAATGATTCTATTTTTTCTAAACCAAAATGGAGCACGACCACAATTTCCTGCCATATGGTGGTTGAAATGATGCGTGCCTTTTCATAACACTGTTGTTTATGAGAAGGTAGCAAGTCATTTTGCTTTGTTCATATAGCACTGTACAGAAAATTCTAATTTTATAGGAGAAATCAGGTCTTTATGTAATAGATACAAGTAATGTTATTGAGTTCTCAGGTTTTCTATAACTCTCTGATGTTCCGATTGGATAGATTCTCTGTTTTTTTCTTTAACAGCTAATGTCAACTAGTTACTTCTGTACTTTTTGAAAGGTGATGTTGTCAAATCCACATTGATGTCTTGGCTCCTGGAGTAAGGAGTGGCAATATCTCTCCCTCCTCATTGGGTAATCTGTGTACCACATTCAGTGTCCAACCCCATCAGTCTTCAGTGAGGCAGGAAGGAGCACAGAGGGACAGAAGTTAGAATGTAAGAGCTGGAAAAATAAGACTAACTGACCACAGACAGGCAGGAAGCGATCCATACTGTCACTGAACTGACACATCTGTTATTTCCCATGCTGACACCATTGAGTGCGCCAATCCCGACAGCTTCAGAGTCTCTAACCCCATGGCATGCCCTCAGGAACAGTGATCAATCAATAAAAGGAAGGCTAGGTTAAAGAAAGGCTATGAGAGGAGATTTGAAATGGAGTCCTCCCAAATGGTTAAATCACATCAGTGATCAGTTGTGGTCCATATTTCCTTTTGTCTGTGTACATAGTGTGTGCCCACATAATTGAACTCAATCAGAGATTCATGTGAGAGCTCATGGAATTATCTTTCATGTAAAATTATTGATCCCTTATTGGAAACTCAGATTCTTTGGTACTCTCCAAATGCGGGGTCAGTGGTGGTTGTTGTTGTTGTTTGGGGTTTTCATTTGTCTTTTTTTATTTTTGAAGGAAGGTTAGATTATAACCTTCATGTTAAAGCTCTTTTTTCTGTACCTGTACATTTGATTTAATGTTTTTCCTTCATCCCTTATTTGTAGTGGTCATGTCTCTGTGTTAGCCTCAAGTAATCCTTCATTTTTGACAGGTAGGGTAGAGAAACAAGGGATTTGGATTGATCAGCTATATCCCCTTGGGATTATGTTTGTGTGGATACTGAAATTAATTATGTGAGCTGACAGCAAATGGACTGTGCTCTGTCTTACTGTCTCACAATGGCATTATCATCTGTGATACTGTACAGAGTGGAAAGGTTGTGTCTTTATTTTCTCTGAGAGAATGGGTTTTGTCTGTGTCACTCATGCGTGCTAACCAAACCTTGCTCCCTAAAATGCGTTAAGCATTGTTTCTCCTTATTTTTCTGTGTATTCTGCCTCTTACATTTTTTGTTTTTGATTTATTTTTATTTTTTTTCTGCTCAGCTTTGGAGAACATTATCATTAGACACACTCTGAGCTACAGACTGTTTCTGTACAAAGCAACATCTTTGTATGCATGTAGTAGTCGGAACAATTATGTGACCACAGAACACTTTGTTATGGTACATGTATGTCAACATTTCTGTAGAGCATTGTTCCCCATTACGTCTATTAGCATATGCAGAATAACAAATAAATGTGTATATAACTCGTGTGTTTGCGTGTCTGGTGTTTGCTCCTCTACAAATGACCTGTTTTTTGTAGGCCACATCTGCACTTTCCTGGTGCATTTTTTGCATATTAAGGATCATTATGTAAGATGATACCAATATATATGAGCTATAAATACATGGCACTAATTAAAAAGTTTTTCCATTTGCAGCAAGTAGGTATGTTGTAAAGTTGTTTCAGATTCAGATGTGCAGACAACTCTGCAATCTGGAGTGACTGGTTGATAAATGATTTATCACTGGCAGAAATCTTTTCCATTTCATTAGATGCAGTTAATGGATCTCCATGATACTGCTGTTGTGTACTGATGCCAAACAGTAATACGTAACATAAACAGTGCTCACAAACCTCAAAACCTCATGTAATGTCTTTAATATGAGGAAACTCAAGGAACCCATATGTATTGGCCTCTTAAGCTATTGAAAAGAAAAAGAAAAGTTCCACAAACATGTTAATATAAAATAAAAGAAGCACTAAAATCCAATATATAGAGGTGTGCCCTATGTGGGCTGTGTATAAATTATTTCTGGTACTGATTTGGAGTCATTGCGTCACATTACACGGCACTTATTGAAAAGAAAGCAATTCTTTTTTAACTGTTTATGTAAAATTAAAAAATTACGCATAGGCAATCAAAATAAGTGTGCGACCCTAACCGCCATCCTGCTGCCCGTCGTCCTGTCTCACTGGGTGAAACTGAGTAAGAAGAGGCCTCTGGGTGAATGGCTGTCGAATATCCAACTAAAAACTTACTTCACATCAGTCCTTGGTTCACTGTATTTTCATACACATATTTTTCTGCAATGCAGTCCAGTACAATAACACAACTCTTAGTGTATATATATATATATACTATATGCATATATATCATAGTGTAAGGTGTTGCAGCACCAATTATGTTTGTGCTCAGAGCTGCCCTGTATGGTTAGTGGCATGGGGGTAAATTGTATGTGTAGTTACTCCTCCTGCCGCCAGGGGGCGCTGCAGGCGGTCAAGCGACGCCAGACCAACACAAAACACTGAAGCCCGCGGAAATCAAACAACGTCCACAGAAGAAGAAGAAGTGAGGCGGTTTCCAGAAGAGCGACAATAAGAAACCAAAACATGGAGCCCGAAATGATCGATGAAAGCGCTACAGATTCAAGTTCTGTGGAGGAAAGTGTCAGTTTTTCCCACGTTACCGCTGTTGCCACCGGGTGGATGTTGGACTTTGTGTTTGTAAGTCTGTGTCGGCATTTCAAGGAGGGCAAACTTGATGAATTCAATGAAACACTGTCGACTTTAGAGGGTAAGTTATTCAACGCTAACCAGTAGCCAGTTATTCAACTTTAACCACGTATTTAAAGTATCCAGGCAGCGTCTATATCAGGTCCGGAGATATCTGGGGTAGAGATAAAAGTTTTTAACATTCGTTAACTCAAATTATTGTTAATTACTAGAGCTCAGAAATCGTCAAAACAGAAACAGCCTCGTAAAGTAGACCTACAGATAACTTGTGGCTGTTAATGAAACCTAACGTTACTAAATTTAAGTCGAGCTGCCAACTTTCCCAGTTATTGTTGCCCCTTAAGCTATACAGAGACTGTTGAAATATCTGTCTAATGTAGAAATAAAATATCATGAGATTAGTAAAGGAAAAGGAAAGATAAATAAAATATGCAATAACATGACGCCTTTAATGTTAAGGTGTAAATTCAGTAATTGTGGGACACCTCAATATTAAAACACAGCTGTTGGTACCCTCCATGCTGTAGCTAAAAGTCTGATTACAAACAGTTAATTTGTTACATTGATATTACTAAAGAGACACTGTTTTGTTTGTCTTTGCTTCTGCAGGCATGTCGAGTCCTCTGAAAGTGGACCAATACAATGAGAAAATGATGATATCTGCCTTCCTTGCAAGAGTCATGCATGGAAAGCAGTTGGGTAAGTTGCCTGTCGGAAGCTGCGTTCGGCCTCCTTCCTTCAGGCCGACATCTTTCTTCATCTGCTTACATTATCTCTGCAGCAGTACTGTGTGGCTGGAAGTTAATACTGCCAGATGGTCAAAAGATATGTGTAATGTGCAGCGTACATTCCTATATGAACTACAATGACCTGCCACAGCTTCTCAGCAGCAAGATTTTGTTCTTGTAAAACCATTTATTATTCAAACCTCATCATTCACAAAAAAAAAAAAAAAAACGCTCTTAAATTTCTTTTAAGAATAATTTATTTGAGCAAAAATTGTTCATGATCTTTGTGGGTCTGTTTTAGAGGATGTTTACCAGTCTAATCCGAACCCAGATGAGATTAAAGCTGATGTAAAACCACATAGATATTAAAGACATGGAGTCAATGTTTTGATGACTTAGTTTGTTATACCAACTGTAATAAAAGAAAAGTAACTTGAAGCTCAAATTTATGGTTTAAAAATGTATCCTGTGCTTCTTCACAAAACCTTAACCGCCTGTTTTACCATTTAATACACTGTTTTTCCCCAGATGTCCAGTTTGAAGAGGATGCCCATGTGATGCCTCTGATGTCTGCTGCCAAAATATGGACAGACCTGGAGAACACTGTGGCAGATGAAAGCTTGTTCAAAAACATTACGATACTTCTGTTTGTCCAGGTAATCATACATATTATTTAAGGGGTGTGTGTACACAAGATCAGAGAAGGCATGGCTTTCAACGTGCCTTTCTGGTGTGATTGAATGATTTAAAAATAATCCAGAGAGCGTTACAGTCTGCTGGCCATAATGGAATAAGCAAGGTGAAAGTCCTGATGTCACACAGGGATGCTTTGTCCTCATTTTAAGTGTTAAGTGTCTGATGTATTTGTCCTGTTCCTAGTCTGTGGCTGTGTGCTTGGAGAGAGGCCAAAGATCTTCCGCGTCCTCTGCCCTCAAGTGGTTTGAGAATAACCATGAATTCCCACAGGTCTGTATGTCCATTAATGTCTCTTTTCTTTTCGAAAGCAGTATATCAATACTGGAATATTTGGTGGCCCAGAATGATTTTAATGCTCAACAACTTACATTTTTCAACAGAACTTGGGAGTTAAGCTGTCGACAATCGTGACAAAGGCTGAGACTTATCACCCAATCTTCATGAGCTTCAGCTTCAGCCAGCTGCAGGAGACAATACAATCTTACTTGGATGCCTACTTGAAGAAGAATCCCTCCGACTACCTTCTCAAGGTACAGGACCTGACCCAGTTTGTTATAGGCCGCATGTCCCTTCTTCTAAGTTCAGCCTAGTTCATTAAATGTATAGATCAGCTTGACAATAGGCCCAATCCCCTTCTAAATGGTTTGATTAATTTGATTAAATGTGTTTCAACAAATCCTACACCACTAGACTGGGACATTTGGACACTGAAAATGTGGGGGAAATGATTGCAGTTTAGCATAGTATAACATGACCTTATGTAACTTTATTTTTAAAAAAATCATATATCTATATCTATATATAGATATAGATATATATCTATATATAGATATAGATATAAATATATTTCAGGATTGGATTGCTGAAAATTGGTTTTACACTGTTACTTGGTAAATGTTTCCCAGGGTAAGATTTGTTCAGTCTGTTCACGCTGAGAATAAACATTTATATACGGCTGGCCCTGCAGGATTAATGCCAATGTAAAATTAAGGATCAAGTTTGTATGCCTGAAAAATAAGGAATGAGAATAGCTGTGCAAGAAATGATTCAGTCTTGGCGCAAGATTTTGACCAAGAGGAGTCTCGTCCTTGCTCACAAGTGGAAAAATATAGTTTGAGTTTCCTGTATTTGATGCTTTAAAACTCTTAATTTACCCCAACATACCATAAATTAATTATAACTAATAACATCTGTTCTTTTAATCCAAAGTGTGAAAAGCATTTGCCAATACATAAGGTGTCCAGTGTTTCGCACCTTCTAACGGCAAGGTTTAACAAACAAATTTTGCCACTCAATAAATTTTCTTGGTCTTGTGCGCTGACCTGTTCGACTCAGCTCGTCCTTCTGAGTAATATCGCTTTGGCCAACTGACGGTGCTGATGTGACATTATCAGTCGTAGTTAATTGACAATTTGTCATCAAAATTAGTTGGAAGGGCAAACTGCCACATTCAGCAGAGCCCTCCACGGGGTCTAACCAAGTCGCTTATTCATGAAAGTTTTAAGAATGATTTACATAGAGGCCGCAGACCAAGGTTGAACTTAGAAGGGTATTGTAATGACAGGCCTCATTAGTTTTGCTTTCACGTTAGAACAATATTTCAACCTGAGAGTTAATTGTTTTGGAAGAGTATGAAACAGTTATATTCAGTAATTTATGTTAGTCTCTGTGTTTGTCTGCCTCTCTATTTATCAGGCAGCCACAAAGATGGTCCAGTCAACACAGGACATCGATGGTTTAAAGGACACGGTGACGCAGGACAGCTCTCTGTCAGAAACGGCCAAATCAACAGAGGATAGAAAGTAGGAAATAACCTTTGACGTCCCCAGTACATATTTGCGATTTTTTTTTTTTGTACTGACCTGTACCTTTATGTCCTAACAGGAAAAAGGAGAAAGCTGTGTGTTTGAGGTTAGTAGAAATTAGTGTTGAAATGTGTCTTTTCAAGTTCATGTTTTGGCTTTTGCTGTCTGTTTGGGTAGAAATTCAGCAAGCTGTCCTAAACACTGGATATTGGGCATATGTGAGATAACAAATATTTTTTACACACTGTATTACACTTCCACAGAACAAAACGGAAACTACTGTCAACTAAAATTACTGATGTATGGAACCCTGATTCGTGCAAAAAGGCTTTTGTTCCCATCAGAAGAATCTCCAAGAATGGTAGGTTTTCCTCTGCCTTTGACATTTCTGTTAGAAAACAAACTTTATTTTGCTTTTCTCTGATGTAACAGTACTTGAACAAAAGTTAAAGAGAATGTTAACCCTCCAACCATCAGAGTTATCTCTGAAGACATCTGAGAAGTCACTGGACACCTCAAAGATCCAAAAAGCAAGAAGACCACCTCAGGTAAGTTGTACCACACAGTTCATTCAATGTTGTGTCCAGTCAATTAATAACAAATCAAATGAATATGTGAAGCATCACTCAAATGCTCCATTTCATTTTGGCTAAATTCCTGAAAAATCAAAAAAAAGATGGCGTTAATGTTTTTACTTTTTTTAGAAATGGACACCCCAGCTGGACAAATACCTCATGGATGGTGTTAAAAGTCACGGCCAAGGGAAGTGGTCTCGCATATTAATGGATTATGACTTTGAAGGACGCACCGGCACCATGCTCAAAGACCGCTGGAGAGTTCTGTTGAAGGCACATAAAGTCGGGTGAAGAGTGAGAGTGCCTCCTCCAACCTGTACCATGTAGCATTTTACCTGTAAATAAGTATGGACTTAGTTTAACCCTTTTCCGCCTGTATCTTAATTGCTGAAGTTGTTGCTGTTGCTGTTTGCACCAAGAAAATATGCCACTAGAGGGCACTCAACACAGAATAATGGGCTACTTGCATTGCCTCCTTTGATGGGATACATTTGATAGTATATAAAATCTTTAACTGTGCCCTTCCAACTTGTACAATGTGGTGTTTTACCTGTGAATAAAACAGGGATTAACTATTTCACTCATTTAACCCCTTTCAGTTCACTGGCTAAACTGTTGAAGTTGTTCCTTTATCTTGTGTGTGTGTGTTATGTTTGCACCAGGATCATTGTTTACCACCAGAGGGCATCAGAATAATGAATCAGGCTTGTGTTGCACTCATCATAGGAAATGATACCTATCTTTTTTCTTTAAAAAAATGCATAAGAAAGAAACAAGTTTAATATATTTTTATAATTTTAAAGATTTAAGTTAAATGTTTTTGCCAGAAATGTGTTAAAAAATGAATACAACAGTGGCTTGTTACAATAAAAATGTGCAAAATCAATTTTGATAGGTGCTTGATGTGTACTGTACAAGTTACAAAAGTGTCTTTACACGGAATGCAGCAAATTTACACAGAACAATAGAAATGTGCATGGTGATTGCAGTGATTTGAACATGCTTTTATATCAATGTGTAGCATATTTTTTTTAATAGACATAATTACATTGCACCACTGTCGAGTCTCGAGTCTCTTCTTAGTATTGGAAGCCTGCAGTGTGGAGGCATCTGGTCTGAGCGCAGTATTTCACTTTCACTCTTGAGGGGAGCTTGGCTTTGAAAATGTTATTGTGGACACCAGATCAGAGATTGTTCTGCGGTGCTTTGTTTGGATCAGATGAAGACGAAGCTGTGTTGCGGTGGACAGTTGCACTGCTGGGTCTTCTGGACCTTCTTCCACGTCCCGCTGCACTGGCGGTTCCCCACCGCCTGCCAGTGGAGCACGGCTTCTCTGCAACACAGTCGCAGCCCCAAATCTTTATGGTTTTAACAGCACAGTATGCATAGTTTCACACATTCACATATGCGCCGTAAGAGATGTCGGCTTTCACTGATTTACTGCCGTGCTCAATTACACATTGAGTGTTACAAGTATGCAACCTTAAACAACATTAACACATAAAAGGGTCATAACTTCATACTTGTCTGATTCCTGACCGTCTCCTTGGCAGCTGCCACTATTGTTTCGCATGGCGGGAGGTTCACATGCCACACACACTTTGAAGCCTTCTGTTATGTAGAGCATCCAGTGCGTGTGAGGCCGGTTCGCCACCGTGCAGTGGGGTGTCCGGGACTCCAGTGTGAATTCCACGCAGAACCTGCGTTGGAGTAGGGGCAGGGTCATGAGGGTCACAACAGTCAGTCCTGGGATATTAGGGCCAGTGAATCAAGACGGGACCAAAGCAGTCACTTAATGCACACGATAGGAGGACGTCATCAGCCAGTTTATGACTGGCATAGGGATAATTGCTTCATCAGTGCACTAAAAGAAGTTTAATAATTAATTCAATAACAATAATTCAGCCAGTGGGTACACCGTAAGCTGCACACAGTAACTCACCTACTGTCATTAACACCTTTTGTGCGTGTGCTTTTCATGTGACAGTCCTTATTAAAGAGTGAGTATTCAATTACAAAGGGTTTTGAGCAGTCTCTCAGCGTTGCTATATTTGCCGGTCTGTAGACGGACGTCCAGGTGGGCAAACACCTACTGGAAGCTCCTACAGATCGAGAAAAGGTTCTCTTTTTTTTTTCAAAGTGGCTTGGGTTACACAGCCTAATGCTAAAATGAAGTTCACCCCCGGCAGCATTCGTGAACTTTTCAACTGTTGAATTTGAAGAAACCTGAGGTTGTGTGCAGCTGTTTCACAATACTCTCTAGGAGCATGATATGAAACTTACCCAGGGTCTAGGGGGTTTCCATAGTTGTCATGCTTGGGCCTTCCCTTGCCAAACTCCATGCTGGTGATGAATGCAGGACCTGATAAGAGAAACAGATTCAGTGTTTCTGTTAGTAAGTTCAGGTTTAACGCATTTAAGGTGCAATGCCAAAAGGTTGTCTTAGCTTTATGCAGGATAAAGCAGGGAAACTTGCACATGAAATCAAATACAAGCAGCAGGCTGCAAATGGAGATGTAACACATCCTGTGTTTGTGTACCTGAGTCGAGGCCACAGTGGCCGCCCTGGTGGTCTCTGTACTCCCTGCAGCCACCTCTTTGCTCCAGGCTGGGGCAGGGCTGTCCGCTGTTACCGGGCTTCTGCTCTGTGTGGCGGACACGGACTCGTACTGAGGGCTGGCAGGGCTTGGCACAGCCGCTCCAAAAGCTCCAGTCGCTCACAGCACAGTCCTGAGCTGGATGTTGGCACCCACATTGTGGTAGAAAGATTATTACTGGATATCCTCCGAGGCAGCAAACAATCGAACTGCAGTGCAACTCATGAGATGTTGGCCCTACACTGACTCCTTAGGTTCACGCTGTGTGCGGAGGTTACACTTCTGATCTACAGTAAAACCTTGCAGCATTTTTGTACACTGCATAATCACAATTACTGTGAAACGGTGTAATGGAGCTAAATATCCGGGAAATAAGTTTAGATCAATGGAGCATTGATTGTGACTTGTAGAATTAGTGTTTCCTGCTCTACTACAAGTTATTTGAGAGCATGCCAAGTGAGCAGCCCATTCAATCACCGAGTCCTGTGATTTTCCTTACAGTTCCCTCTGTGCTTGATGGTCGAGCTTTGATGTATTAAGCATGCAGATTTAGTGACTACCGGCCTATAACACATATTAGGGTACGCTCGGCTTGTTTGACAGGAACTGTAATTGCTACAACTGATTGACAGAATCACATTCCTCGAATATTTGTACTAATTCCATTATGTGGGCCAGTCCACTGAAAAGAGTTTAGTCACAGAGCTGCCTGGGTTATTGGGCGAACTGATTATTGCCGTTTTGTGATGGAACAGCCGGGGCACATGTTACAGGAGAAATAAAATTGTTGACATTGTATTAAGTGTGAAGGTGAAGGATACAGAACAAGTCACACACGAGAGGTTGACAGGGCAGGAGATAAATGTGTACAAACCTTTCCACGTGTCCTGGATGAATTTGGGACATATTTACCCCGGGCAGCTCTGAGTCATCAGACATATGTGATAAGCAGCCCAATAACGACCAGGAACTCAAAGTAATCTTTCTTCTTCTACTATCTCTATCTTCTGTCCGATAGACAGGCTCATAACATAATCTGTCTTTAGCAAGAGTTCAGGTTATCTCCCGCTGGTGTCATATAGTTTAGGTGTGTGCAAAGGAACAAACAGTGCCTCCTCTTGTGACTCATTCACACTCAGAGCGGGCCATTCATCCCTCACCTGGGCACTCTTTGAAGTAGTCAAAGCAGCAGTCCTTGGTCCTGACGCAGCCCTCGTCGCAGTAGCACGTCCCATGCACACGGTCCATCCTCCAGTCAGTGGTCAAGCAGCTCAAGTCTCTGCCCCGGCAGCACTTGCCCGAACAGCCCGCAGACACCAAGGGGTTCTTTCCCAGGGAACCAACCACCAGCAGCAAACAGGCAAACTCCACAGAGGATCCCATCGCGAAGGAAGGGGTCAGGCCAGAAGTCGACCCCTGAGGTAAAACACGAGCCTCTTAGTTGCCCTAATGTACGATTTACCACTCTGATTTCTAAGTGTATTTATTCCCTCCCTGGTCTTACTCTACGCCTCTCATGACCGTGAGAGGGAGAGGTTGGAATACCAGCCCAGCCCAACCCAGCCGAGACTGTGCTCCGCCACAGGAGCCCTTGTGACCTGGAATTCCTGTGTCCGTCTCCTGTGTCCAGCCCCTTCTCCGTTTCCCTCCAGAAACAGGTCCACGGAGCGACCTACAGCGCGGCACGGCCCATCTCAGCTCTGATCAGACTCCCATGTCTCCCGTGCTGCGTGCGTTCGCCCTCCTCCTCAGAGCCGGTGTCTCTCTCTCTCTCTCTCCCTGTTCCCAGCTGAGCACCTCCCTTCAGTCGATCGCACAAGGGTGGAGACAATGAGGGCAAGGGAGGGGAGAGCTGGTGAGTTTTGCCTCCTGTTTCTGCTCCCTCCCTCTCTCTCTCTCTCTCTCTCTCTCTCGCTCTTGCCTCTTTCTCACCTGTCTTATTGTTGTTCACCCTTCTTTTGCTTTCTTACCCTCTTCCTGCAGAATTACTGTGACCCCGGTGCCAGTCTTGCCCAGCCACTCTCTGCCACCCCAGACCTCTGAGTCCCAAAAGAAAGGGAGGAATGTGAGCAGTTGGCAGGTCTCCAGACAATTGTGCCAGGGGGCCCGCTGAGCGTTGTAAAGCCACCCTTTGGTTCTCACCTCTCTCCCTTTTTCTCATTCTCTAGCTATTACTATTGTTACTGTAATCTACCAGAAATCCCAACACTTGAGACATGTTGTTCTCTGTTTTTCCTTTGTACCTTGTATTTGCTTAGTTATTTAAGATATCGGATATTTTATTTAGTTGTTGCCATTTGGGGAAATAGGCTTATTTGCTTTATTGCCATTAACTAAGCTTGGCATAAAGACGGGGACACAGCAAGTCTGGTTCTGTCCACATTTTAAAAAAATCTGCCTTTCAGCTCAAAGTGTAAAAACCACATGTTGCTTGGCAAACTGGCGGAGACTCCAGGAAGTGACTGCTCCTGGCCAAGAAATAGTTCATAACCCCCCTGTTGTTTTTACACTTTGCATTTGAATTTATTTATTTGGGTAAGTAAAATAATAAAATAGTAGGAAAAAAAACATATTAAAAGAGTACAAAACACTATGGTAGGGCTCTGAATCAGTGAGCTAGAGCCCCGGTCTATATGACATTATTTTGTGTATATTCTTAATTTATTACTTGACATAGAGTGGTAGATGACAGATTCATTTGATAGACTCTAAGTCTGGAGAGGCACGTCTATGACAACCTCAGCAGGGCTAATCGTTTTGTCTCATTGGGACGGGGCATGTCGCTGACAGATGATTGATCAACAGGATGATTAGATCTGTTGCTCAGAGTGAAATTAGACATGTCTTTATGAGAATTTCACTATATGAACGCTGATAACACTTATGATACTTTGTCATAATTTTACTCAAACATCATATGGTGCAAAAGGGGATTTCCTTATCACAGCCAAACCCAATGTCAAGGAAAGCTTCTGTTAACTGATGCATCTTCATGCATATGAGATAGACATGTAATTGTGCAGGGCACCGATAACATTTCTCACTGTTACGTTTGCTCAAGGAGCCTGAATGTCTGAGGATGTTGTGAACTCAACAGGGTCAGCTTTTATTTGAACAGTTCCTCCTCCATCTCATGGGAAACAAATGAGGCCTCCACAGGGAGCATTAGCGGGGAACGAGGCCTCCTTAGGCCCACTGCTATAGAAGGAGCAGATATTTGTAATAATCTGGATACTTTGCCTCTGCTGTCTTGAGAAACAGCTTGCGGAGAGCAGAAGGGGGTCTGTTTGGGTCCTTTGATTCTTCTTCTCGCCGTGGAGCAGGTAGGTCAAGCGACAGTAATAGCCTTCATCTTCACCATAATCATCAGCAGCAGCATCACTGAGGAGCATGTGTCTGAATCAGTGTATATTAAAGTTTGAGGGGGTTGAACCCAGGCTGACCTCAGATGTAGTAGCACTACACTGTGTTTTGGTCATTTTAATATACAAATTTTAAATATAACATATTTTCATATGATAGATAATCCCTGTCGTTGTTGTTAAATCGTATGTTACATTATTTCTCTTAAAGATATAACTTATGCATTTCATTATAATATTGTAAGTGTAAGTCTTGGAATAGTATTGCTTTATGTTGTGAAAATGAAGGGAATACCCCAGAAATGTCACTGAGGCTAACACACACATTGCAGTTTCAGTGCTGATTTGATCTGTCCACTGATGCAAGACTTACAGCGGCATCAGTTTGCTATAGCTCCAGCACGTTGGAAGTGCACATCAAAGCGTGTGTGTTTTACATTTGACAGGCCCCCAACCATGGACCTCCTGCCCTTACTGTGCACTTGTCAAAGACAATCAGCCTTCCCACAGCAACACACCCTGCTTGGAGTTTTCTTAGTGTATGCGAGTGGAGAGGAAAAGAGATTAAGCCCTGTACAGCTACCTGAAAGTATGTGTGTTTATGGTTGTCAAACTCTGTCACAAGGACCCATGTCAGAGGCTGAATTCATAATTTTATTTGACAAATACAAGAGCGAGTGAGGGTACAGAGAGAGACTGATTGAATTTAGTTTGTGTGCGTGCCACCACTTCTCGTACTGGGCGTCAAGGAGACGGCGGGGTGAATCCTAGCTCCATCTCGCCTATGTGGGGAATGCAAACTGTGGCTGTCCCCATGGTAACCACTAACCTCAGTTGCTATAGTGTCAAAATCCTTGTTGACAAATGCTGGAATTCACCTTTTCATCTCGCCACGCGTTGTAAAGGTGAGCTGATGATGTCCCCCTCTCTGTATCTCACATACCCACAGACGTAATTCCACTTGACTAACTGATGTTTAAAATCCAATGTCACCCAAAGTGTAACATCAATGAAAACATAACATGACCTCAAAAATATTTTACCTTAACCAAATATTTAATTACAGTCAGACTAATTAGTCCAACTTTGTTTCTTTCTGATGAGAACATTCAGTTTCTGTCTTATGAATGGAAGCCTTTGTCCACTATCTTCAGAATTTACTGCTCAGCTGTCTACTTCCTCCCTCCATGTGTACATATCTGTATATTTGGTGTGTGTGTGTGTGTGGTTGTAAGGGAGTGTACTTACATTATGTGTTTATGTGTAACTGTTTATGTGAACCTGTAAGTGTGCATTTGTCCATGTGGTAGCATTTGGGAATGTCCGAGAGTCTTATTTCTTCTGATTGATGTACCTGACACACGTAGTAAGAAGTATGAGTCATTGTTTAAAAAGAGTTGAGAAGTCGGATGTTTGACTTGGCTTGTGTCTTCAGAACACAGTACTCAGGCGGAGGTCGATCTGAGAGACAGATAAGTGAGACTGAACAGGTGAATCCAGGTGAAAAACACTGATATTTTCCAAAGTAACCTCAAAGAATACAGAGAATTGTGTAAAACATTTACGTGCGTGTGGCAGTGCGAGCTCTGTACCCGCAACTTACACCATGACCTTGAGCGAGTCTTTTGCTCTGCACATTGCACTTACATGAGCGTCTATTTGATGAGCCATCTAGCACATCCCACTAATGATGCTCCCTTCATTACAGGTCATTACTTTTAGCTTATGGATGATAACATGCCTCTCAAGGACCGTGGCAGCAGAGAGGGATGATGACACTCTGGCAACACCTCCGCAGGCTGGCCGGCCTTGGAGCAGCGCCAGTGTAATGACAACAAAGACAGTGATATTGATGGAAGTTTTCCCTCTGCTCGAGCCTGACATCATCACTGATAATTGTCCCCTCATCAGTCAGCTATCTTGGCACATACTTCCATATGTGTGTAAATCAATGCGGACATTAGAAGTAGTAGGCAGTAGACAGATGAGGGGCACGGTGTGTGGGTGGGGAGTGGGACGGGGAGTGGGACGGGGGGTGGGGGGGGAATCTATCACTGTGGATTTCATAAATCATACTGTGAAATGTCAGAGAGCAGGGAGAAAGGTTAAGCCCCCAGACTGTGTGTTTGTGTGTGTGTGTGTGTTGCTCTGCCAAGGGCAAGGTGTATACATAATCAGAAAATGCAAAAGCTATACATCAAGGACTGGCACTGAAAATCATTTTACAGAATTTCTCAGTTGTGCATTGACTTGCATAATTGTTGGCAAACATGGGAAATCTCACTCATATCTGGCAATAACAGAAACTTTTGAGGTTAGGGATTTATGGTAGGATAATCAAAAAACCTCCTCACCTGGCAGCTGTTAAAACTTGTATGCAAACATTCTTAAATGATAAAAAATTATCTTGGCTTTTACTATCTTGAGGTTGTAGCGCAAACAAAGAAACTAGTTTCTATAAGCTCCGTTGCCATAGATGTGACATAGTTTGGGGCTCTGCTGTGTTTATGTGATGGCTAAGACTAAAATTTGACCTTTGAGTGCCCCACTTGAATACACAGACACACAGGTTACTATGGAACCAGGAGTTCCTGTTGCCACATGTCGCTTGTTTACTCTATCATTTGTTTTTAATCACTGTGTAACTTTTAGGATCTTTTAACAGGCTTTCTTCTGAGCCCCAGCTGGTTTCACAACACAGGAGGCAGAATGCATCAGTCAGAGAGTTGTAGCCTTTGTAAAGAAAGACTTTTTACTGGTTGGCTGAAGGTCTTTTATGTTAATTTCTTTGTACATAGATATGATCCTGTGGGTATGTTAGAAATAACTAATTTGATGAAGACTGCACTGCCGTGAGCCCAAGGTGACATCTTCAAATGCCTAGTTTTGTTAGACCAACAGTCTAAAACCCAAAGATATTCAATTTACTATAATGTAAGACAAAAAAAAACAAAAAAAAAACAGCTATTCCTCACATTTGAGAAGCTGGAAGTCTAAAATGTAAACCAAAAACATTAAAGTTACGCCCCCGTAAAACCAAATCAATGAGCTGAAAGACACTATAAAGCTCAATACAGCTGAGGGGAACTGCAGAACAGGTTGATAACCCTCTGTGGGTCCGTCACTATGAGCGACAACTTCCATATAACACATTACTCATTTGTGCCATCCTTGTTAAAAGAACATTGCATACAGCCACTTTATCTTCAGGTACACTAATCAGCAAACATTGATCTTTGTCCCCAGTCCCAAGCTGGCTCTTTCCCTCTACTACTGACCCAAACATATTGAGGGCATTTTTGATTTGGCAGACAGGCTACATTCTCTGATCCCTGCTGATAAAGTCAACTGGCACATAATCAAGTCAGGTGAATCGGTCCACAATCTGTTTTTTTTTCCCACTATAACACTGGATGAGCTTGGGACATACATTTTACACTCCCCTATTGCTTCTGACAGAAAATACATTAATTACATTAATGATACTGTATGACATGAAGATTTTGGTAGCAAATATAGGCAAAACCTTTTCATTTAACATAAAAAACTGATCTGCACTCAAACCTTAAATGTCTGTTTGAGGACTGTACTCTTCGTCTGGCACCGTCCTGGTTAAGAGTTCCGCGGAGCTCCAGTGAAACGATAAACCACTTGTGGGCAGGCCCCAGCACAGCCCTTATTAAAGACCTCATTGTTGACTGTTTGTTCCAGGTCATTTTGTTTCACTACACTTGAAAGGGACGGTAAAAACCCTGCAAGAAGAGGGAGACCCGGGCTCCGTTTGAGCGTGAATACAGCCCCTTAGCAAGAATAAGGGGATGGCTCTGTGTTTCTAGGTCACTGTGTGTCCCTGAAATGCACACCTCACTGTCCACAGGGAGGGAGGGAGGAACACAAACACAACCCAACATTTGACAACATCACATTTGTATTTTAATAGAGAGCTTAGGGATAAACTCCCTGAAATAAAACACAGTGAACAGCACAGTGACATAGTGACCAAAATCCCTTGATCTTATGCACATCCTGATGACTTGTTTCTAATCTTTGCTGACTATCCTCCCCTCCCTCTCCAGCCTCTTCTGTCTCCACTTTGTCTAATCAAATGGAAGTGCCAGAAAAAGAATGTAACAGATACCTTGATCTTTCACTGGAAAGTCTTTCGAAACATCAAGAAGCCTCGATCTGTCACTCTCGGGCCGACCGGCTGCCAATCTAAATGACAGACTGCGGGACACTATCATCCCTCAAGGGACAGCAGAGTGGCCATCCTGGCTCTGTTTCCCCTTGCCCCGTAACACGCATCACAGATCAGTGGAACAAGCATACCAACTTTATCAGCGACATATACATTTATCCTTTGTTTACTTGTATTTATGTAGTCATTGTTATACCATGCAAAATATTAAGGACTTTGTGCTTTCAGAATACTAACCTTTTTGCATACTTAATTATTTGAGTCAAAATCGTGTCCTTTTCTTCTTCTGGTGTTTGTACAGTATTCCACTTTTACTATCCACTGCCCCAGGTTATGTCTGCGGCCGTGCTTGCTGCAGCTGTGGCACCTGGCTTCATACCTTGTGCCTATTATCACCTGTAATACACACTCACATGGCAGCATGTGAAACTTTGCCCATTTGAGGTTTGTTATGTATCTTCAATCACCTACATAATGACAGTTTCATTCATATAATGTAAGCATGACTCTCAGCTTTAGTTATTCACACTGTAATCACAGGGAAACACAGTAAAGGCAACATGAACTATTACCAATTTTTAACAAGCACAAACTATAACTACAGCGGCGACATCTTCAAATAATAATGAAGTCTCCATTTCTCTCTAAACAAAAAGACAATTGCTCTGACTGCTGTCTTTGTCAAATACAATGAACAAGACTATTCAGAGACATGAGCTGCCCTCCATACAGCCACAAAACAATGTATTATGTGGGAAAGTACCACATTCTGGGATCTGGGGGCACAGTTTTGTATCTGTTTTGTAGATATGGAATGCAGATTATGTTTCATTGCAATCTTTTAGGCATTCTGATTACTGTGCTGGTCGATATGTGGTGCGTGTGCCAAAAGGAAGGGGAAGCTCCTTTTATTATTAACCCGCCCTCCTCTAGAAGCTACAGAACAAAAATCATGACTCACAAGAGGGAAAGAATTCTAACAAAAAGAATAACAATAACAAAAATAAATTTATTTGATTTCAGGAAGACATTGAACAAGGCACAAGAATGGTTTTGCTAAACTACTGAATATGTACATAAATATTTCACTTACTCAACAATGCTTAATTAGCATATAACTGCAATGTTTGAAACACTGTAATGAGATCCAAGCTTGACAGCATCTGAAACATATTGATGATACAGTTGGAAATATGGCAGTATTACATAACAGCCATTACAAGCCATTAGAAGGGTAAAATAAAAAGGATTTCATGCAGATGCTGAGTGTAAAACAACTAACAGCTGTCAGTCAGCATAGAAAATATTCAATAATATTCATCATCAGCATTTATTGTTGCAGCAAACGCTACAATCTACCACAGTAAATACTACATGTAATCACTAAAAGAGAGGAGCTCAGGTCAGGATTCCCAAAATGTGAAAACCAGCCATGTTAAGCAGGAAACTAATGTCACCGAGGACAAACAGGCAGTTAGAAGAAGCCACTGAAATGAACACGGTGCCCTAGATGTTTTATTTTGTTCAGACGTCGTTGGCACAGACTCTAAGGTTTTGATCTTTAACCAGTGTGACTGGGAAGAGGGTGATTGTCAGGATGGAGGTTTTTTAGGTTTCCTCATTTTCTTGAGCTTTTCTTGTCTCACCGTCTCACCCTGCAAAGACGACAGCTCAGATATCCTGTGGATAAAGGAGCGAGAGGCTCCGACCATTGGGTCCGGATAGGACTGGACTGCATGGCAAGAGACAGACAGAGAGAGTCGAATGGAAGAGAGACAAAAAGAAAAATTAGGATGAGATACACTGAGAATGAAAAGTACAGTATAAGGGACATTATTTGCACTTTAAAACTGGAGCATACAGTTGAAATAAGACCCCACACTCCACCTGACAACACTGAACACTCTCTTTCTCCATGTGACCCCTTGTTCCACTTTATGAACCATGCTACTTGTTTGAGGAGGGAAAAGTCCATGAAAATGACACGTTTCAACATCATAGACACCTGTAGAGGTTGGATTCTCCTGTTCACTTGCTACACAGACGTGTCAAGACCACAAAAAAACACCCAAGACAAACCGTGTACTTCAAAAGTCTTGGCTTCACAGTCAAAGCATCAGAACAACTCACTCTTCTGATTGTCTTTAACAGTCAATAGGTTGTAGGCTGGATAATTCACCTTAGGCCTGCGAACAGAATGAAAGCAGAAGAGGTTTAGGTCTGAGGAATAATTGAGAGAACTATTGATTGGTTTGGTCTGATTTAGTTTATAAGGGCAAAAATACCTGCTGAGCTTGCAGTTCTCAACTGAGAAGGTGTTTCTGCCATTGAGGACTAAAGTGGAGGGAAGGAGGATGGCCGGAGTTGTATTCAGTTCATATCTTTCAGGGTATCTAGAAGACAGAACGGAGGACGTTATGAAAATATGATAGGGCTGCTGTTTGTATTTGACGTCTGTCTGTGTCTGTATTAGCCCAATTTTATTTATATTTATCTTTAATTTAGTATGTTCTCCCAAATTTTATTAAAGAGTTGTTACGTACTATGTGAAAGTGAGGGCAGCTTCCCGTCCATTTACAATAAGTACCCTCAAACTTAACAGTTCCCACAGAGTACTAATAGAAATAAATTAATGTGATGTCATTATTGTACAAAATAATAATTTTAGCTATAATTATGTGCCCCATGTTGCCAGAATATTAAGCATTGAAAGCAATGAGCTTGAAATCTTCTCTTTATGACGGATAAATTATGCATGTCAAAATATTAATTGTATCAGGCTGCTTTTTTCTCATATCCTTGTAATTCTTTTCATACATGAGACAGTGACTCAGTGTAATTACTGCAATCTGCGCAGCTGTCTCCAGAAATATGTTACGAAGAGTACAGCTACAACTACTGGACTGAGTGACATTAATCCACTGGTTACCCCAGGGTGAAGGGCCGCCCAGCATGGCTGTGGGAAAACTCCTTGGAGAGGCTGAAGGGATGCAGGTTGCCAGGTCTGTGCACATGGTAGTCTCTTGGCAGTGGCGGAATCACAGTTCTGGTCCTCTCTAACCTCGTACCTAAAAATAATATTATTTAGAACTAACATCTGATGCAAGACAATACTTCTTTAAAGTGTTATTTATTTTAAAAATGGAATAAGGAAAATCCCTTGCTTTTGTAAATAGTTATGAATGTTTATTTCAATTATAAGGTTGTAATTATCTGTAAATTGCTCAAGTGTAAATGTTGCACTTGAAGTAACAAAACTGAGACCAGTGCTCATCATGTGTGAGGACACCTCCACCTACTGGCTGTCAGGTATCCTGCAGGAACAAGCCTCACATTCCAAGTGTATCCACTTTTAAAACCAGTTCAACCCTGAGGTCAAAAATGATCAATACACCTGTGAGTGAGGAAATGTATAGATCTAAATCTGGCCCCCAACTCCCATTCTGAAATTCCTTACATTTTTTATCAAAAAGAAAGTGTCTCCCACTGATGTCCTGCCCCGGGTCATTGTTCTCGGACTCCAGTTTGTCATCTTTGGCTAAATTAGGTGACCTACACATGGAGTGAAGAAAGACAAATAAGAGCCGGCCATAGCAGCATACATGCAGTTAAAGAGTGAGTACCACCCAGAATAATGAAACATTCAGTGTACCATTTGGGTATTGTTCATGGATCCTTCATCAGCTGTAATATAACTAAGAATATTCATATATAGCGTTGCAATAGTGTGTTTTGATGTGTAACCACTCATACTTCCGTGTTCAGTCTCTTTCCCAAATGTGTGGCTGCAGTGACTGTCTTACCACTTTAACCAGTTGCTGCAGGTTGTGGTATTTTTTTTTTTTTTTAAAGCTCTTAGCAAAATGTTGACCCATCTTACCCTCCGACTATGAAGCCGCTCACCAGCGCTCTCCAGTCCCTGGACTCTGCAACAGAGATGGTGGTTACATACCGTGAAGCCATCCGCACCCGAATGACGCGTGTGCGGCTCGTTTACTCACTGCTCAAAGGTTGGATCGCAGGAAATTTGCCCCTCGGGTGATTGTTCGGTCTGAAAGCGGCTTGCGCTCCCACCACGCCGGGCTCCCCGCGGGCGTCAGGGCCGCGCTGGGCGCAAGTCGAGCCTCCCTCCGACGCCAGAGCCTTCGCGGCGGGCAGCGACGCGTTCAGCTGGGAGGTCGTCATGTCGGCGCTGCCGTACGGCGACTGGGTTCACAGAGGAGATGTGCGACGGCCGCTCATCGTGACGGTGAGCCGGTGCGGGGCCGGTCGTCCCCCGGGCGGCGGCGCGGGGCTGCCTGCGGCTCGCCGGGGTAAATGCTAACGAGGCACCGCGTCGCCATGGAAACAGGCTTCGGGAAAACCGTTACTCGCGGAGCACGAGACAGGACGTTCGGGTTGCCTGGACGACCAGCTCACACTGACCCGACACTAAGATCAAATATACTTAGATCCATAATACAGTAATACTATAATCCATACGTAAGTCTTACTTTATTTACAAGATTAAACTAGTTTTGGTATTTACAAATTTGTATATTGTCGTCCCCTTGTCATTCTGTGTGTCAGTGAAGACCTCATTACTCAAGGAGGAAGAGACCACTGCTAAACACCAAAGTAAATAAAGTGAAGGGATGGAGACTTATGCTACATACACAATTAACTACATTATATGAATAAAATGACACAATCACATTAATGACAAGGACAAAGTGTTTTTGGCCATGTTTTTATTGTACATTTGAGTCCTTTGAAAACCTGAAAGAGAAAAATAGAAAAACATTGTTATAGATTGACACTAAATGTTTGCCTTGATTTGTTACCAAATAAAAAACAAATGTCCAATAGATTAATAAGTTAACTAAGTTCAATATGAACTGTTCCGTCTAAGATATTCATACACATTGTTATGAGCCTTGTATGAACACAGCAAGAGGACCTAAATTACATTTGGGAAACTATATACAACTAGTTTCACAGTGGTATTTGTTTGAACAGTTAAAAAGCTGGATCATATATTTCTAGTGAGAGAATGGCATCACCCAGCTCACCTACGCCAGTCACTTCTAAAACAAGTTTCCTTAAGTCTTACCAAAATATACGTTATAATTATATTATATTGTCTAAATGGATTAAATCTGCTTGTGAAATTGAATAGTTAGATTTATAGTGGATGATTTGAATATTCATGGCTAAGATGTGGTTTCAGACATAATTGGCTTATTTTCAGCTGGTTTTCACCATAGTCGATAAGATGGGGAAAAAAGATTGTGCATCATTAACCACATCTATTAAGCCATGTATACTTTGAGACCTGCAATGTTCCTACAACTCACCATAACTTTAGTTCATCCTCCTGATCATTCTGTTGATCTGATCCTCCCTGTTGCCAGCGTCGCCTCCCTCCACAAAGTGTGTGGTCTTCTTGTTCATACCACCGCGGGGGGATGACAGCTTGAAGGGCCACAGGAAGTTGTTGGCAGGCTTGAAGTTCTTTCCAACTGTGTAAATCTCATGGATGAGGTCCTCAACGCAGATGATGCCATATTTGCCTGCAGATCAAAGAGCAACGTGCTCAATAAGTTTAACTGCGTGACCGCTCGCACATTACTCTACTTGTAGTGTGGGAAAAAAAAAACGTTTGCTTTACTGATCAAAATGAGAATTTAATAAATACCCCAACCAGACTCTTAAGCTCAAAATACATTTAATCTAGTGATACCATGTGCCAATAAAGATGAACTAAACAAGTCTGATCAGCAAATATAAAACAATGCTATTAATTACTAGAATAATGTATCTTATTGGTTACGTCACTGTTAGACTGGCATGTGGTTTCAGACACAACTGGCTTAGTTTTCAGTTTTTTCTCACCAAGGTCGATAAGACGGGGAAAAAAGTGTGCATCATTAACCAATAATGCCTTAATATAACAGTACATTAAATTGTGGTTCTGCTTTTGAAACAGTGTGTGCTTTGTAGCAGCAATACATACAAATACCTAAATAATCAGTAAAAAGGGTATCAACGTTTCCATACCAAGAGCCTTCTCCACCAGAGCGTTGTCTGTGAGGGCAATGCGCTGTTTCCTCATTCTGCCATGGCCACGTTTGTAGATCAGCTCGCGCACAGACTTCAGGTTGGGGTATCTGGGGAAATAACAGGTCATAAAGGTTATAAAATGAGCTCCAATCAGTTCTGAGCAATGTAGTCCACAACAACATAAGATTTGCATTTGGGCTATATCCTTCAGGCATTATTTGTGTATTACTGTGTCATAACTGGCTTCAAATTAGACAGCCTAAATTAAAAATTTGCAGGATCTAAAAAAAACAATGACAGAACAAGTGCTGTGTTTCACCTCACACTGTCACTGATTAGCTACATAATATTAAGATATTTGCTGAAATTATGAAGTTACATGGTATTGGTACCACCACTCAGATGTAGCCTGACAAACCATCGACACTTCAATGGCAGCATGTCAAATCAACTGCACCTTAAGGTTACACAAAAACAAACACTGAACATTTGAAATTGGACTAGGGTGACTAAGGTATTAATGTAAAGAATGCATATCACTATTAAGCTTTCTCATCTTATAGCCATTTTAATTTATTACAGCACTACTCAGTGTTAAACATGAGAAATGTTTACTTCTGATCTTTCACTCACGAGCCATTAAAGCGATAGCTTTGTGTAGCCATGCCTTCAAATCCTCCAAATACGTTTGACATCGGGTCTAATTGTATGTAAATTGGTTAACATTACTTATTCCTTAACATTTGAAGTCAAGATAACAGCAGCATTAAGTGCAATACAAATGTGTAAATACTACACACTGTCAAGTACCTATTACTATCATGGAATGTGGTTTCAGACTAAACTGGCTTTGTTTCAGTCAGTATTCACCATGGTCGATAAGATGGGGAAAAAAGTTCAGCATCATCAACCACATTCCAGAGAGCAAACATTTATAGGAGTAACAGTGTTACTATCAGTACACCATGACTAACAGCATGAATTATAGTACTGCTTCATATATGTTCAGCATGGACCACAATGGGAACACGCACTTTTAGTTACTCCTGCCTCCATCATGAGGTCAACATCAGGTTTTTAGTAATAACAGCCTTACCCCCAAGCGATGTAAGGCTCGGCAATCCTGAGCATGTTGATTGAAGCCTTGTTCAGCCTGACGAACACACCATTGAAGATCTGGCGCAGACGGAGAAGCTGCAAAACCTTGCGGACCTTGGGGCTGACACCGTTGATACTGGAAGACAAATTAAGATAATTCTTAGCTTATAAATTGGCATCAGTATGCAGCTTCCTCGATTCTATCGGTTCCTATTGATTGTGGTTTCAGAAATATTTGGCTTATTTTGCATATCTGTATCACCATAGTCGATCAGTCGGGGAAAGAGTGTGCATCATTAACCACGCTGTTAACAAAAGCATTTACAGACAAACCAATTTAATGAAGTACATTTACATGGATTTCTATGTTAACCACATTTAGGCATTACTGGGTGATCTCCCTTAATCCAAACTACATGGATGGAAAGGGCAAGTAGACACCACAGCATAGCAGGTGGGCAGGAACATGCATGGCTGTTTAGCCAATCCTTAACAGCCTAAACAACATATCTAGTTGGAAGTCTAGGAATCCATGTAAATGACACTAATGTGGTTTTAGTCTGACATGCAGGACAGTTCAGTTCCCATAGTGCGGACACTACTCACCCTCTGATCCTGATGACAAAGGCCAGCTTGGGCTCTGCTGGCACATAGTAGTTCCCCACTTTGCGAGCAGTGCGACCCAGGCGGATTTCACGCCTGTACATCTGCCTGTACTCCTTGTGGTACTGCTCAGCCCTCTTGTAGATCAGTTTCCTGGTCACTTTGCGGTTCTAAGAACACATTAAAAAACACCTGCTCATTCAGCGCAAACGTTGCATTTACATGAGGCAAATCAGGTCTTTGAACGGGCTTTTGTTGAAGCATGCAACTCACCTTTTTTTCAGCCAGCATCTTCTTGAGACGCATGGCCTTCATGGTGGCGAAGGCCTTTCGCCTTTTCAAAAGGCTCTCAGGGACCGCCGGAACCTTTTTTCTGGTAAAGAAATAAATAACGTCAGGACCAAATTGTAAAACACACTAAGTATGTCAGTTATCCTTACATAAACTAGTTAACTAGACTGAAATATATCATGGTCGCCGCTGGTAGCCGCTAGCTCGCTAACCTGTCATTTACCGGCTTCATACTGTCTGTGTTTCTCTTCTGAACGCGAGCCTGCGCGTCTAGGAAATAAACAGTCGCATAAAAGTCGACGATTTAATCCAAGAGTTTATTTTTCGTCTACTTTGTTGTCTCTTTTAGCACAGAAACGAGCCACTTCTTGAGCGTGTAGAAGCTGGAGAGACAGCCATGTTGAACTACTACGGCTGCACCTAAGTCCCCACAAAGTGATCCTACCAACAATAACAATCAAAATCCTTAACAATACTACTACAATCGTGAAGTATACAAACTAAACAATCCATGCAGGGTGAAAAATTAACAAAGATGGTTATTTTAAAGCTGGATGTGCTCAGATTTTAATACAGAGACAAACACTCACTCTGCGTCCGCCATTGCGTCCACCGAGAAAGAGAAATTTTCTTTTGCGCATGTGCGCGTTAAAGGATTTAGGACCCCCGCGGACTGTCCTTCTAGCTGCCTGATTTGCAATTTCCCTAAAGTACCAAAGTATTCTAAAACAATGTGAATGTTATCGTATTTTTTTTTTTTATCAAACACGGCATCAAGTTGCTAGAGTTGTTGAATCAATTTACGGTGTCATATCTTGGTAAGTTTTTATTTCGTTTTATTTGGATAGCGGTGTTACAAGTTCAACAATAGATTCTGGCAAGCCAAAGTTAAGCTTTAAACTTTTAATTTTAAATGCTTATTCAGTCACCCATGGCCATATTTTCGGTGTGTTAAATATGTGTCACTGTTTTAATAACTAATAATAAATAGGACGGTCTACTGTAGGTTTGTGGTGATGGTGATGGTTGTACAGTCGCTGAGCCGGCAGAGGGAGCACACACTTCACTCTGCAGAGCAGGATCACAGAGAGTCTGAAGAGGGAAGTTTCCTCCTGGATCTAAGTGGACTCAACACCACCTCGTCCACCTCAGGTTGTAAAACACATGCCGTGTGATGCACGGAAAGGTTAGGAAAATGACTAATAACGTGTTGGAGGCTGATGTTGAGGGCCATTCAAAGGCCAAATGCAAAGATGCACATTTCATTTAATTTGATGCAAAACTGAGGCCCAATAACTACTTAGCCACACTTTTTACTTTACTTGAGTATTTCCCTTTTGGGCTCCATTAAAGCTTACTTGTTCTCTTCTTTGAGGAATGTTATGCAAATATTTTTATTTGCAAAATCAAATATTTTGCATGAAAACCATACGGGCTGATAAGTCTAAATAACATGGAGAGCTACGGTGTATTAATCTACCCAACAGAAACACCCATCAACAATTGCTCTGGAAGGCACCTTCAGAATAAATAGTCCTACATATGTTGCTGTTAATACTTTTTACTTTTAACTTTAACTTATTTTTATTCTCCGTTTTTTTTTTTTTTTTTGTTTTTTTTTTTAAAGCAACATTTGGAAAAGGGCTTTCACTGCATGCGATATTCACATTTTTGTATGACATTAGGATCTGAGCAGTTCTTCCACCAGTGGTTTGGCCCCCTGACACGCCCACCAAACAGGGACAAACACATCTCAGCAGCACTGCGGCAAGAGTTACACAACGCCGGCAGCGTGCGTTAAATAAGGGGGAAAAAAAAAAAATCATATTGAACACACCGCATGTGCGCCTGCTGTTCTTGTCTGTCTGTCTGTAGGCCGTCACAGTAACCTGCATTTTAGTCAGAAGGGGGAAAAATATAGATAGAAAGATATGGATCACTGTTGCCCAGTCTTTTTACGTCTGTGTGCGTAGAATACCTTATAGATCCACTTTCACTTTCCGCAATGATCAAATCGCAATGAATCAATACCAGTGTATATATACATTGATACACATATATATTATGTGAGTATGTGTATAAATATGTCTTAGACTGCTGACTCCTGATTGAAGTTCAGTGTGGCGTTCAAATCCAAAAACTGCTCAGATGACATAAAGTCGGGATATGTGTTAAGGAAAAGCGATGGTTGTGGCTTTCCCACGGACATTGAACTGGTCTTGTAGGATATGGCCTGTGGGATCTGTGGCTCTTTGAAATCTGCACTTCGTGTTATCTGCGACTCGGTAATCTGTAGTCTTTCTAAAATCATAATCCCAATCCTATTCCCAATAAAACAAAAATATGATGAAAACAAGATCCCTCATGAGATGAATCATGATCAAAATGTACAACCGGCCGGTAAAGCCATATTTTGTAAAAAAAAATAAAATAATAATAATAATAATAATAATAAAAAACTTTGTTTTAAATATAATAAAAGCCCAAAGACAAAATCAGCAGTGGCTTTTAAAGGGTAGGGAAGTCTATCCTCTGATCATCCTCTAAAATATTGGATGGGGGGGTGGGGGGGGGTCGCAGCAGATTGGTGTTAGGTAAAAATCTTTTAGTTACATCACCTCTGACTGTGGTGTGCGGACCCGGCGCTTCGCTCTGACAGGCGCCCAAGCCTCAGTCCTATTGGGTCCAGCGTGGCTGGGTGGACTGAATAAATAGCGAGGAGCGGGATGCGGGAGAGGATGAGACGAGCGTCAGCGGCGGCGGCAGAGGAAGTGGGAGGCACTGATCGTAGTAGCTGCTCGTAACTCACCGCGAACCGTGCGCTGTGCAGTGGCAACTGGACTCTGACCGAGCAGCATCTCGACTCTCCGTCTCACCCGCAACTTGTGCTCCTGTGCTTGCGCTTTCTCTTTTTTTCCCCCCCACTTCCTTCATTCCCCCTCTCTTTTTGACACTTTTTTTTTTGTTTGTTTGTTTCCCGGCCGCACTGTGATCCAAGTTTTTTTTTTTTTTTTTTCTTTTTCTTTTTTTTCTCTTGTGGTTGCCCGGCGCGACCCTCACCTATCCGCTGCGAACAGGTTTCCGAGAAGGGAAATAGTCCCCCCACCCCCCTCCGCGCTTCCTTCCGCCGCTCATTTGAATTGATTTGAAATCTACGGTCAAGATGATGATGATAATTATCGCGGAGTTCTTCGTGGTCATTTTGAAGGTGCTCTGGGCTTTTGTGACGGCCGGGGCCAAGTGGGTTGTGCGGCCCAAGGAGAAGAGCGTGGCGGGACAGGTGTGCGTGATCACCGGGGCTGGAAGCGGCCTCGGGCGGCTCTTCGCCAAGGAGTTCGCCCGGCGACGAGCGATACTGGTGTTATGGGACATAAACAGCCAAAGCAACGAGGAAACCGCGGAGATGGTGCGGCAGATATACCACGAGCTGGACACTCCCATGACCAAAGACGGTGAGTGGGCTTCATTTGCAGCAGTCAGGCTGTGCATCAGCTTTGTTTTCTTTTTGCGCTCGGTTTTTTGGGTCGCGCTGCGTTCAGGTTCCGCCGTGGCAAACATCCCAAGGACACCGGCCACTGGTGTTTGCCGTTGCAGAGTGTCGCGGTGAACGCAGTGCAATGTTTCACGCTGCACCATCCAAGGACGTGGGTGCAGCGCCTCACAGGCATCTTTGCACAAAATCTCAAACCCTGACTGTTTTTCCAAAAGTGTGCAAAACACAGTTGAAAAGTGACATTATGATCCCAGAATAATGTATTCATGTGCAGACTAACAAAATCACCCATCATTTTTGAACGTCCAAACTTTTTTTCATTGATGACTTTTAATCATCTGTTTCCATCTCTTCCCCCCCCCACAGGACCTGTTGGAGGGGTAGAGGAGGTCCCTCCTTTCCAGCCGCAGGTCTACACCTATGTGTGTGACGTGGGAAAGCGGGAGAGTGTGTATTCCACGGCCGAGAAGGTGCGACGAGAGGTGGGAGAGGTGGACATACTCATCAACAATGCGGGTGTCGTCTCAGGCCATCACCTGCTGGAGTGCCCCGACGAGCTGATCGAGCGCACCATGGTGGTCAACTGCCACGCACACTTCTGGGTGAGTCCTTTGACGGTTTGACACATCCGCCTCCGTTTCCATGAGCACACTGTTATCAAATGTGTTTACTCTGATGCTAGGTTCACAGGAATGTTTCCAGCCTGACTCGCATGCCTTTTCATAATCTTATCCTCCTGTGTGCCAAACTCGAGAATCAAAGGTGTGTGTGTGTGTGTGTGTGTTTGTGCGTGCCTCCAGGATTGAGAAAGCATGACCATAAATAGTTCCCTGGCATGTTCAAATTTCAGCTCCGCTGAGTTTCATTCTGCCAGAGGAAAGTCACGGGTTTGGCTTTCTCAGTCTCTCCTTCGCTGCTCTTTGGCAGCACCAGTCAGTGATGATCCCCATGGTATGTCAGCCCTTCCTTCCCCGCTTCTCTGCCGCGCAGATCTGCCCAAATTCTGACTTGCGCGATGGAAGGAGCGGGTTCTGTACGTGGGTTGACTCTGTGTTGGATCAGCTCACCACATGTCGTTGGCAGGCAGCGATTTGTTGTGTATCAGATTTTACTCTGGCTCCGTTCCTTGGGCCTTTTCAGTGTGAATACTTATCTGAAAGGCTACGTGGACTTGATGGAGTGAATATGTTGCACTTTAGATAAGCATAAGGTGCAGCGTTGAACAGGCCAAGTGCTATCACAACTTCTTTTGTGCGTTTGTGTGTGTTTTCTGGGGG
The DNA here is from genome assembly GCA_031216445.1 of Lateolabrax maculatus. Lineage (NCBI taxonomy): Eukaryota > Metazoa > Chordata > Actinopteri > Acropomatiformes > Lateolabracidae > Lateolabrax > Lateolabrax maculatus. Next base: position 10,782,304 of record CM062210.1, read on the forward strand.
TGTGGAAAGACAAAAGTTGCAGCTTGGCAATTAGAAACCCATTGAGAAGAGCAGACCTTAATTCAAACCTCTCTCTTCCAATCCCAAATGAAGCAGTAATGATAACTGACTGCATTGCTTGGCTATAGCCACCTTTCTTGGGACAATTGTTGTGATTCTGCACAAATTGGTTTATAGGCCTGCTGTGGATTAAATTGCAAGGATTTAGAATGTGTCCTTCCACCGGTGGCGTGGGTCTGAACTGAACATTTCATCTTTGATTGCGTTTGTCGCGATTAAGGCTCTTCTTTTTACGGAGAACGGCGTTCTCAGTGATACCATGAGACCACAGTGATTGTGAAGCTCCTTAATTGAGCGTGAAAATCTCTTGTGTTGTCAGTCAGCCGGGTCGTGTATTTCCTCCTTAATGGATGCTCCATTCAACTATTCTTGTGCCTCTCTTGCATCCAAGATTTGGAGTCAGGATCCAGTGGTTGGGTGGCAGATTTGGGATTTTTAATAGGGTCTGTGTTTGTGTTCTCTCCATATTCTGTGGAGAGCGTGGTTTCTTTAGGGGGGGAGGGAGGTGGGGGGGGGCAGATGAAAGAGGGACTTAATGAATGGCGACAGCCAGAAAGGAGGATGTGGTTCATTAAAGACACAAGCTAGATGAATAGAGCTTAGACTAACAGGGACCTGTCCACTTTCCTCTTACACAAACACGGTACAGTTACTCACTGCATGCAGGTGGTACATTACACTAACCTTTGATTTAGTTTTTTTTTTTCCTTTTTTAACAACAGGTTTTTAAAATGGCTTAATTGTGGTTTATGACTCAGCTAATACCCATAGTTTAAGGCCTAGTCATACAAAGTTTGAAGTGGATTTTAAACCGTGTTCGTTTATTTAGGATCATGCTTTCAATGCTTTTCATAGAATGCTGACACTAAAGGGGTATTACAAAGGAGGACGTTGACTTTTCTGAAGAAAATCAAAGAGCTCTCAGCTCTTGTCATTTTAACACACAGCGGTTTGCTCGCTCTACCTATCTTTTTTTTTTTTTTTTTTTTTTGGTCATTCTCTTCAGCCATGGACACAGTCTCAGGTGCAGTCTTCTTGAGGTGTGTTTCCTATTCAGCTTGTCAAGCGTCACTGTTTGGCAAACCATCATAATGACTTTGGCCACTTGGCAAGGCATCAGAGAAGCCATGTCAACCCCCAGAATGTCTCAGCCTCCCTACATTAATCCCAGCCAGTTATTGAAATTAACCCAGATTCTCAAGAGCCCCATGACAGCAGGTTCAAAGCTTTCCCTACATGTAAAATGCACCACAGAGTGTAAAATAAGCAAAGGGAAGGCCAGGGTCCAGATGAGGAAAGAGAAGATTTTTATTGTTTAAGCACTCATTTGTTGGACGGTGTAGTGGGAATAAGGCAGGGATGGAGACATGAGCAGGAAACGGATGGTAATCGTAGCGTGTGTGTGTGTGTGTGTGTGTGTGTGTGTGTGTGGGTGTCTGCCAGACCGGCCCAGCTCAGACCCCACACTTCTTCTGTCCTCCTTCCACAGGCCCCTCTGACTCCTCCCAACCTGATTTGGAGGCAGCGGGTGCAGCTGCATGGCAGTCACAGAGGCCAGCTCTGTTCATCCGGCTCCGCCACACACACACACACACACACACACACACACACACACACACACACACACACTCACACAAGGACAAACGGCTATGATTCAGTCCCTCACTCCCTAATGAAGCAGGGGGTCATAACATTTAATTTGTTTGATGATGCTTTGATTAGTCCAGCTGGCAATTTGTGATGTTTGGGCCTCCGCTTTTAGTCAGTGTCACCACAGTTTGTGTTTGAGGATTAGTGTGTGTCTAGTGGAATGACATGAAAGGAAATCATCATCATCCTCCGCAGCTTGAGCTGGTTATTCAACAGGTGGTTTATGAACAATAAGCAGTCATTCTCTCCCCCACCCCCCTCGTGGAAATCGTATCTCTCTCTTGTGCGATTTACATGAAAGCGCAGAGCTCTCACCAGTGACATGGCGGGAAAAGAGCAGAGGAAAGAAAAGAGGAAGGAAGGCAGTGCCGTCCCATCCACAGGCGAGGCGAGAGGGTAATGGTAAGCTGCTGCTGACCCACTTTATCTGACAATTGGTTTCTTGTCTGTGGATCAGCTTGACAAGATGCCAGGCGACAGGAGCCAAGTTCCGCAGGCCGCATTCCTGCTGTAGTCAGAGAAAGGAGGCAGCCAGGCAGAAGGGTCCTACTTGACTGGTTTTATATGGGCCCCTCCTCAGGCCTGGTGCACCTGTACCCCCTCACTGGACGTTGGGTCTATCCCAGAGCATGTACCTGTTCACATCTCAAGGGATGGGTGCGGGCTGCAACTAACAATCATTTTCAATATATGTTTATCCGCCCAATAGTCCAAAACCCAAATATATCCAGTTTACTATCACGAGAACAGCATCCAATTTGAGTAGCTGGAACCAAAGAACGTTTGGCATTTTTGCTCAAAAAGTGACTAATGGATTATGAAAATGGTTGAATTGTGTCAGCTCTAGATGGGATTCAATTATTATTAGAACGGAGAGCTAAGAACAAGTCAACAAATCTATTTGGACATGAAAACCTTTCAAAATGTTGGCATTTATGACTGATGTTTTATGTCGTTATCTATGACTAAGTGATTTCATCACCCTTAACTGCTATAATACATTCAGTCATAGCTTTTATAGCTACGGAGCTATTATTTATAGAACATTTCTTTAAAAAGTGGGTGTTATGTCATCCACTGACAGTACTTCCTCCCTGGCCTATTGATGTGGTTCTTTCCAGGTAGCCTAAATTGGATACCAGTACTGCAACCAGCGGGGGGGGGGGGGGGTTGGAGGTTTAGTCAACTGCAGCAGAGGTGACTAGCACGGCCACCGCATCATGACCAATCTGCATCCACCATCCCTGACGACCAGTAAAACCCAACCCACTCAAATTCCAAGATCTGTCGTAGGATCAGACGAGCTCTCAAGCTCAGGCGTTTTTTTCTCTCTCCGTCTCTCTCTCTCTCTCTCCCCTTCATTCTCTCATCCAGGGAGAAGTCAGCCCAATTAAATGGCCATCTGGTCCTACGCAAAGGCCAATATTTTGTTCATATTGCTGTTGGTCAGGCGCTAGCACTAATGCAGCCTGACACCCCAGCTGCAAGAAGCTTTGTGTGGCTTAAATGCTCCTGGGGGCACGCACCAATTAGAGGGGGGCAGCGGGCAAGGCACCCCCACATAGGCCAAGGAGGCCCGACTGTGTCAGCGGGTAATTTAGCGGAACAAGGGAGCGTTGAGACCCAATTACGGCCGCTCTGATGTAAGACACGAGCCCCTGGTTGCCTTCACACATTTTGTGTCTGAGAGGTCGGCGGGGGTCATACCCACATGCCAGAGCTGCCATGAGAAGCAGGACATCGTGCGAGGGGCGGGAGAGAGAGAGAGACAGAGAGAGAGAGAGAGACGGGGACGTTTGTTCACGTTGTAGCGCCGTCCTCCAGCTGAGGGAATCGGCCTTTCCTCCATCAGTTCCAGTCATTGCCAGAGCACTCAGCAAAATTGTCCAGTTGCATCGGAGTGTTGGCTTGAGTCGGAGAGCACTGTGCCAGATCAGGTCATTCCCTGCTCTCTGAAAGTTGCTGTGGGAGTGGGGGAAACTTTTTGGCTTGAGTCATATATGGGCATATCTTAAGTTAATGCTTCATTTGCACGCACTCTCTCTCTCTCCCTCATCCGCTGCCATTCTGGCTTGCAGAGGCCTTTCTCAGCTTTTGCCCAGGCCTCATGTTCCCTCACTCCCTCTCTTTGGGCCCCACCATTTCGATGAGTTTAATATTGCAGCAACTTGAAAATTTATGTCCTGGAAAAGTGCAGATGTTTGGAGCGGAGTCAGATCAGTTATACTGTACCTGGCTATAGCATGGGCTCAAACGGTGAAGTCATCTTCCTTACCCCATAGCCTTTCTCTGCGTAGATCTCACTACTCGCATCCAGTTTTATTCACCTCGCCAAACGAGGAGAAAGACCTCTGAATACAGACGTGAAGCACCGCAGAGATTACACTCGAAGTCAGTAGGTCCGATGCAGTTAATCTCCGGGTCCAGCTTTAATGAGGCTTTTCCTCCCATGCCAGTGGTTTCATGGCTGTACTACCAGGTACCGTGCACTCTCTGGCTCTGTGCTCCCCTCCAGCAAATGTTTACAGAGGAGGCTGAATCATTTCTCTGGCCAGGCTTACATACAGTACCAACCAATGAAATGGTTACCTTTTTCATTTATGACCACAGAGTTATTGGAAGCTGGGAATGAAACTGTCAAAAGTAATAACAAATCCTCACCCCAATTTTCCAGAATCCAAAGTTATGTCTTAAAATTGCTTAAAAAAACCCCCAGAGGGACCACATTTTACATTACATACTGTAGCCAGCAAATGCTGTATTTTTACTCATCATAATTCATATCGTCTAATTCTCTGCCTATATACTTTAATCACTTTGTCGACTAAATGTTTCAGCACCATTGGGAGTCTCGTTATTGTGATTATAAAGTGTTTTTATTCGAAACCTCACTGACATTTAAAAGAGTGTTGCAGGCTACATGCATTGTTCTTCACTATGGCAGCGCACATCTGACTTGAATAGATCTTGCGGTGCTACCAACAAAAGGCCTGCTGGTTGTTTGTAGACCTCCTAATGGGAGAGTGATTGGTCAGTTCCTGTCACTGCTGTCACATGTCACACCTGCTGATTGGCCCATGCTGTGCCCGAAGTCAGCAGACGAGCAGAATGAGAAATGGATCCGTAGGTTAATCCTCTTACTCTTTCTCTCACTCGTTTCGCCCTCCTCTGCCGGGATGCTCTTCTCACCGCCTCACTGAAGCCGTTCTCACATATGAAGTGCAGACAGTCGGGTGCGGACTTGCCCTTTTAACGCACGCGCCGCGCACAGCAGGAGATGTCCGTGTCAGACGCGTTCACGCTCACTGGAAATGGCCCATTTTGGTTTGGCAGGACACAAAAAGTCAGTGAAATTCAGCAATTTTAAAGACTTTCACCATAAATAAAACTGCTTTTTATTTCTCACGAGAAATCGGAGGAAGTGCTCTGTACACCGTGTCCGGATAATTTCAGGGCAGCAGTGCATGTGCGAGAGGGGCTCGACTCTCATTGGCCCGGGCCGGTGGAATCACTCAGGCTCTCACGTGGCACTCCGGTGAAACCCTTTAATCTCAGAGCTCCTCTCGCTACCAATTGTCCCGCTGACCGCTGCTCGCCGGGGCGCGAGGCCGTGCGGGTAGACGAGGGGCTGAATTGTATTGTTGTTGAGTGAACGGAGTCCTATGATTGGTGTTGTCACCAAGCCTTTAGAGCCGGGCCCAGCGACGGGCACCAGATCTGTGTGGGAAAGGAACAGATTGTACAGCGGCGCGCACACACCACATACCTGTTTGTTCAGTAGAATACCTGAAGAGGGGAAAACCACTGTTCTTCACTTCCCTCAATAACTGAATCGCACCTACCACAAAAGGAGAGAAAACCTCTCAGCTTTTCCATTTTTATACTTTCAAATGCTGCACCTCCAGTGCTCAAACTGATTCTTCTTCTTCTTCTTTTTTTTTTTTTTTTTTCGTGCCTGTTATGAATTCTCATTCAGACGCCGCTCTCTGCATCACCATGGAGAAGAGGGAAAAACACAATGGGGGAATGAGAGGGAGTCAGAGAGGATCAAAGGGCTTTGGCACAGACAAACTGCGCAAGTGAACTAACCTTCCTCTTTTTTTTCCCTTTGCCCTTCTGTCTCTTCTGTCCTTCCCCCAGACCACCAAGGCGTTTCTCCCCAAGATGCTGGAGCTGAATCATGGTCACATTGTGACGGTTGCCAGCTCCCTGGGTTTATTCAGCACAGCTGGAGTGGAGGTTAGTATCATACACAACAACACATACACATCCCATCGTTCCCACCATCCAAAACCAGTGCCTTTCTCCAGAGCCCTCAGCGTGCCAGATAGCACACTGGGCCGGGGGAGGTTAGGCTCCCTTTCTCTAGTTGTCCCTCCACCCGTTAAATTAAGGGACACAGATGAGCATTGGGGAGCCTCTTATAGATTCCTCTATCTGCAGCAGTGGGGGTGTCGGGCCCCTATTGGGCTCTGGCCCCGGGGCCAGAATGAGCTGACAGCTCCCCAAGGGACAGAGACATCTTCATCACTGCTTTGTGAACAACTTGGTGCTCACTCAGTATTCAGCTCACAGCAGCATTCAATGGATAAGGTTTTGGTTTTCCTTCCTATAGTGTGTTTTTTTTTTTTTTTCTCCCCACTACAGATTCTTTTTGTTATTTTAATGCATATTAAAATATTTAATGGAGTCATTTATCTCCATAACCACAGGGGGAGTAAATTGGTGGCCTTCCTAGAAGGTTTTATTTTGATATTTCAGAGAACAGAGTTCTTATTTATCCCCTTGGCTGAGAATGGTGTCGTTTTCAGATGGTCCACAGGGACTACTACTCCATTTTCCTTTGTTTTTATAGCTGCACGTTTTGCTTTTGTTGTACAAGCATTCATCCATAATGAAGTCCCCCTTCAAAGGGACTGCAGTTTAGTCCGTTTTTGTTAACCTATTATGCTTCGAAATGCCTCGAATGTGATTTCAGACATGAACATTAATTTCAGGGAACCAAAGCCCTTGTCTGTCATGTGGGCACAGTCAAATCTCTTTATCCTCCCCATGTTTATCGACATGCATCTGTGTTTGCCCAAGCCTTTTTTTTTTTGTTTAAAAAGACTATTTCCACGCCGAACCACATCAAAACCTCCCCGCCAAGCATAGCGGTCTCCTGATGCACTGGGGAAGAATGCTAATGAAACCGTAGAACGGCGGACAGGCTCGCTCAGGTTTTTTGTGGCTGTATCATTAACAGCAAGGAGAGACCTCTGCGCCCGCGGGGCATGTTTGATAATGTTCTCTGCGGTCCCCGGGTGCGGGCAGGGGCAGAGTTTTACAGGGCTAACCTGTTCTCTCTTTATTCCCGCAGGACTACTGCGCCAGTAAGTTCGGTGCCATTGGGTTCCACGAGTCACTGAGCCATGAGCTGAAGGCCTCAGAGAAGGATGGCATCAACATGACCCTGGTGTGCCCTTACCTGGTGGACACGGGAATGTTCAAAGGCTGCAGGATAAGGTGAGCTTCAGCACACACTGGCCAGTGTAATGATTGAGTGCGCATTTACGTTATTTTTTAAAAGCTTTCTTGCACCTGGCATGAGTTCTGTAATCTGTAATTTTCACCATATAAAACTGCCTCGCAAACACCTTTTTTTTAAAAAAAAAAAAAAAAAGGAAAGACTTCAAAGCAGCAGCTGATGGTTTGTGTTGTGTTCGGAGATATTATAAAGTCACTGGTGCGCCATCGGTCGGCACTCTGCTTAAACAAAGAGGGAGACTTTCCCAGGGGAAAACCACTCACAACAGGTGCACCTGGGCTAACCCCCCCCCCCCCCCCCGCTGCTGTAATAGTCCTCACTTTGTTTGATGGTTACAGTCAGCAGGTGGCATATTCCTTGGCCTCACAAGTCCCTCAATCACTATTACTGTGCGCAAGAACCGCTCACAACCTTTTTAAGCGGTACCACTTTATTCATGATGGACTAAATTCCAGCACTTTTAAATTCTATTTAAACATCTTTTAAATTAAATGCACTTTCAAGTAAATTCAGTAAAAAGTAAGCTGTCGTGCTGCAAAAGCCCTTTCCACTCCAGTTTCTGAATGATTTTAATCAGATATAATTGGCTTTACTAACGCGGTAAATTTGATTTTTAAGTTCCCAGAATTTCGGGACTGATGTATGATATATATATTTTTTTTTTCTTCTTCTTTCCTTTCAGAAAGGAGATCGAGCCTTTTCTGCCTCCCCTGAAGCCAGAGTTCTGTGTGAAACAGGCCATGAGGGCCATCCTCACTGACCAGCCCATGATCTGTACACCTCGCATCGTCTACATGGTCAACTTCATGAAAAGGTGAGCTGCCTCCTACGTTTTAATGTTCGGTTTTCTTCCTACTCATCCCCTCATTTAAGTTACTCCGTCAGCTCTCAGTAAACTCTACAGAAGTGTCTTGTGTCACTAATCTGACCTCTCTCCTGTCTCCGCAGCATCCTGCCCTTCGAGGCCATTGTGTGCATGTACCGGTTCCTAGGCGCCGACAAGTGCATGTACCCCTTCCTAGCTCAGAGAAAGGAGGCCATGAACAACAACGAGGCGAAGAATGGGATCTAGGGGGGCGCTGGTGGCACACGAACAGAGGCACATAAACCTGCAAGCATGAGGAAACAACCACTGAGGATGAAAATGGGGAAGATGGAAGGAAGGAAGGAAGGAAGGAAAGACTGAATCTAGACTGGTGCACTTGCATTGAGCAAATGCAAAGGTTTACCATATTGTTCCTCTGGAACAAAGAAAGCTGTGTACTACACAAAGGATTTTATTTTACTTTGTTTTTTTTTTTGTTTTTTTTAAGTTTAAAGAAACCAACATGTATATTCTGTGTCACTAGTTTTGAAATCATACAGAAAAGGTATCCAATAATTAACTATTTACGTAATGTAGTCACCAGCCTTATCTAGTGTCAGTGTGGAAATATACAGTATGTTACTGTACAAACAGTAAAAAAATGTTTTTCACTTTTATTTTATTTTATTTTTTTTGTAGACATGCACTGTAATTTCTGATTTTTCTCTACACTGCCAGAATTCTCTGTGCAGGAAGGCTCAACACAGCATTTCAAACTACCCAACGTCTCCCCATGCAGGCTCTTTGTCAGTCAGTCAGGAAATTGGTATGCAGCTTAACACAGCTCTGATTACAGCTTGTGCCATTTAAAACAAAGCAGGATGAATATTTCACAATTAAAGTGTACCATAAATACTTAAGTTACAGACATGCAGCATATATGTTGATAATGAAGTCTACGCATTCCAGATGGGACATTTAAAGACCAGATTGTGGCTGACTAAAATCTTCACTAGAGTTTCCAGTGTAACGGGACTCACTGTCCCTTTTTTTCAATGGTCCAGTTATTTCAGGTCTATATTGATTAACCTCTCAAATGAAAAGTGGACGAGGGAGTTCATGTCCTGGGTTGAACCAGCATGTGTGACACATTCAGAATGTATGCGTTGGGAGAAACGGAGAGGAAATACATTTTTTATTTCTCTCATTTGTCTTTATTTTCAAGATCTGTGGTGTTTATATTGTAAATTTATCTGTTACCAATATTATTTGTTAAAAAAAAAAAAAGTAACCCAACATAGGCTGTAACTCCAGAACCGCCGTCCCAACACTGATGTGTGGTTGAGGGACATGCATTAAAGACACTAGCTTTCCATTATTCTTTCCAAAGTAACACTTTAACTCTCCTGTCCATTGTCCACCATGTCCAGTTAAAGTGAAATGTAAATGTTTTAATGTTGTGAATACCCCAGTATCCCAAAATGACTGTCTCCACCATATTTGATGTATGAATATTTTATATACCTTTGGGACGACAAGAGTTTTTGAATTTCAACTACATTCCAATAGGCATCATTCCTTCAGTCACAGTGATGAGCCTAAATTCTCTACCTCTTAATTTTTGCCTTTTTTTTTTTTTTTTTGACAGTATGACATAAGCCTCTTTTTTGTAATTTTTCTGAAGACTGCTCCATAGCAGAGCAAATGTGGTTCCAATGTTTAGTGTCTCTACCTAACTTAAATTAATAAAAGTAAATTAGATTATTAAATGGTGTGTCATTATTACATGATTGGGTTGACTTGTAACCTGAATTGGCGGGAAAAACAGGGGGAATCAAACCTTGAAAAAAAAAAACCAAACACATTCGTCATTGTATTGTGCGTTCGGCGAAAAACACCACAGTGACCGGAAAAAGGATCTTCTGCAGTTCTGATAAACTTCTTGGACACCGTTTCCATTAAGACGACACCCACACAGCCCTTTTCTCCTCTTCATGAGTAGTATCGGTATCACTGCTCTCTCGCATTGTGCCACACCGTGAGTCAGGCAGCCTTTAGATATGGGTGTTGGCTAAAGAGGGCAAGAGCCAATCTGCCTTTGTAAGTAAACATACTGTACATACAGCACAAGCAGACATGGGATTTGTCACACTGTTAAGAAAACTTAAAAGGAAAGAGGATGTCCTGCTGTGGATTACACAAGGGTTAACAGTGGGTCACATTTCGGTCGTTCAATTTCATGGAAAATAGAAATAATGCAAGGTTTTGGGCGGGGTAATTAGCTGGAATACTCATCAATAGTACAACCTGCGTTAAAACCTAGTTTTGGCAACTGCCCGCCTTGCTGAGAGGTCTGGGAGCGGCAACAATAAAACGCCTACCATTTTTCTAATGCTGTTACGTGGCTGACCCCGAGCTTTACTTCCCCAAAGGAAAGCAAGAAAAAAAAAAAAAAAAAAAAAAAAAAAAATCCTAATTGGTGTCAGCTAAGTATCACATTAAGATGTCATGCGCTAGATCTGGACCCACATGCTCAGACTGATGAGTTGTTTGTACTTTCTGTATGAGTGTAGTTGCCTTTGAGGTCATGTCCTTGGTATGTTTCAGAAAATTTGGGGATTTTAGTGACCTAAGGTTATGTTCATATTCTAAGATGTAAAATGATACATGGCTGTTGAGCTGGAAGAAACAGACTTGTTTTAAGCACAATTAAAATGCATTTCTTTTGGCATTTCAGTGGAGTTTCTCAACCTATAGATGAGCATGTAATCCTGGTGGTTTTTAAGTCTTATACACATTATACACAACATTTTCAGACTTGATATCATTAAAGATCTCCTCCAGACATTTTTTAGATGAATAATTTTAATAAACTAATTTTATAATACTAATTTTTGTCTGACATTTAAAAAAGGAAGTGAAAGCACCTTGTTAGAAATTCTTAAAATCTACAATGAAATGATTTATATTTCTACTGCCTTTAAATGAATAATACAATTACGGACAAAATATAATAAAACAGTTACACAAATCCATTCAATGTGTGTGGTTTTTCACATGCAGAACATTTTAGGAATACCAAGGTCTTGTGACCAGGCTGAAGGCTTGAACTTTGTAGATAAATTCTAGGTGAGTCATTAAAATGACAACATTTTAAAAACACTGACAACACGGAAAACAGAGAGTTTAAAGATTGTAAATTTTTTTTGTGTCGAAACTGAACTAATTCACTGATCTAAGTTTTCCCCTTCAAAACTGCGAAGTCAAAGATGAGAGTAAAGTAATCCTCCACACATCTATTAGTGTGATAGCAGACAATCATCTCTGCACAGAACAAATTGATTTCTTGGTCTGCGACAGAGAATACACCCATCCTCCAGACTCGCTCGCTGCCAGTTCCTCTCCAGCCTCCCCCCGTTGCATTACAGGCAAGCGCGGCGATGTCAGAGCCTCGGCCCACAGCACGCGGCGCTCCTCTGCCGTGACTAATCGGGGCTGGATAAAGTTGCTCAGTGGCAGATTAGTTCTAATATGAGGGAGAGCCGTACTGACAGTTTCGATCCCTCTGTGTACAGAAGCAATCAGCACCAAGTGCGGCCACTCCGGGGCTCCATGCAGCTCTAAAAACGGTCTCACTGTGTGAAAAAAGGCCCTTGTGCGAGTGCACACAGAAATGCTTTTGACTCATCCAAGAAAGAAAACTATTAGGACTTTGGCTTGAGTCGTTGCCCGGAACGTTCATCAACAGCTATAGGATTCCCCTCGCTCTTTTATCCTCCTGTTAACACAGCTCTAATTTAAAGGACTTCAAGGGAGTCGATGGCACATAATTCAGACGGAAAAATCAATGACTCTGGCATTTGCTTTTGCATGGCACGGACAAGCTCCACAGCCCCATTGATTTTGTTCTATTTCGGGCGGTAAGGGTTCACTTCCCATATTGGCTGGTCAGAGCAAGGCAATTCGTCTTGGGCCCAACGCGGCCTCAAGCTGGTCGGCCACTACCTGAACAAGCCTCTGGAATAGAGATCTGCCGCTAATGTGTGTGAACAGCCTTGGCGCTCCTCAATGGCTAGCAGATGTCGCTGCCAGCCGAGTCCATTAGTCAGCGAAGTTGAATCAGACCACCGCTGTCCCGCTTCGCTCATTCGTCTCGCTAGTGGGCGCGAGCAGGGCGGGCTCGGCGGTGCAAGAGGCGGGCGGGGTTGCGTGTAGAAAGCAAGTAAAGGTGACAGCAGTGATGCAACACAAGCACGTGGCGGAGAGAGCGCGCGCAATCCGTCCGCGTGTGCTATCAGTCCAGCTGAGAGTCGTAAAGTTAAAGATTAGGTGGGTCTCTTCGGGAAAAACACAAACGGCATTTTTCCTTCATGAAGTGGCTACGGCTGCTCCAGAATCCGCCTTGTGTCCAGTATACATTAACAGGATGTCAGGACACTACAGAAGTTACTGATTTGTAAAGATTTTCTGAGAGCACCAGTTGAGGGCAACATGAAACAGCATCTTTGTCCTCAGAAAGTGGTTTGGTATTTTGGGCTGCAGGGCGACATATTAAACTGTGAAGCTGTAGGTGAATCAGCAGGCTGCCCTGAAAATGCTGCATACGGACGATTTAAAGGATAAGCCCGGTGACATTCTAGATTTGGCTTTATTGCCAACAAATCCCATGAAAAGACCAAAACCTGCAAGGAATTGTCCCCGCCAACAAGTGTGTAGGCAAAGCCCGGTGTAGTTTGTTCCTTCATTATGATAAACACGGTCACTGTAGGTTATTTTAAGTCAAAGTGCATACAACGTACTGCTGCCGTAAAAATACACAACCGTGTATTAATCCGCGGGTCAAAATAGTCCCAGCAAATTTACAATCTACTCCCGTTCGAGTAGCATCTGACAAAAACTACAATGCCCTTTCTGTTTAAGGGAATTATTGAGCCTTTAAAAAAATGTTAACTAAACGTTTTAAAGATATAAATTTTCTGTAGGAATCAGTGGGCTGAGAGCTGCAGACAAGACAGTAAGAAAAACAGAACATCCCCAGACTGATCCTTTGAGATAAGGGATACTGTATGATACTACTGACAGATGAGACTATGGTGAGCAAGGGTTGCAGATAAATCTTCTGCTTGGAAAGTCATCAGATGATTTATAAGCTCACATACCACATGCTACAGCATTAGACTACTATTTTTAATGCACTTTTGGATTTTCTGTTGTTGTCCAGTTTGTTGCATTTTGCTCATTACATTTTATTACTCATTATGACTAATGAGTGCAGTAGCATGGGCATTTAAGAGGTAAACTTAACCCACACAATTAATGTTATTTATGAGGACAATGTGAGGTCTATTTCTCTTTGATATACTTGAAAACCTGAGAAGCAGGCCTTTGTGTCACATGCTGTTTCCAAACTGCCTTTGGATTGAGTGTAAATGCTCATAATTAACTCAAGGTCCACTAACTAGCTATTTTCAGAGCAAACTGCCTTCAGTGTGCTCAACAGATGGTGGTGGGGGCCAGCCTGTTTATTCTTCAACACTGTATGCTCTGGCTGTCATCACCTTGCTTCTCATTTTCACTTACTTGAAGGCAATTTATGTTCCAGCTTATTAGTAAAAGTTGCAATTTAATCAAGAAACAGTGCTAATTGCAGTTGGAGTCAGATGTTGTGCTTACACCTGTTAGGGCGAGAAAATAAAGACACAAAGAAACAGTTTTTTTCCACATGAACTGAGGTGTTTTTACTGCATTTCAGTAACAGAAACAGCCTTATTACACATTGCACTCACAGCGAAGAAGAAGACACATCCTCAATGTCAGTGTACAAAGTGATTCAAAGTGACCATTAGGGGAGGGAGTCTGCGAAATTGGATGCAGGCTCTCACCGCTCAAAAGATGCACTCCAGAATACAGGCATTAAAAGCACCCAGTTGATGCCTTGGCGGGTCAATACAACACACACAATGGGTGTAGATGTGATCGACAAAACTGTGGGGGGAGGGGGGAGGGGGGGGGGGGACGATCCACTGACACAAAATCACTGGAATGGAGAGGACTTTTCATTCACTGGAGGACATGCAGTCACGCCCAAACAAAACTCTCTGGAGTTTGGACTCTACGTTAAAAGTTTACTGGCATTGGAGAATGTGCGCAAAAAAAACCTAGCCACTGTCAATGCAACTGGCCACTTTTTTTTTTTAGATAAAAAGTCCAACTGTGGTGGCCCCTTTGCCTCCGCTGTTGGTCAGGTGATGCTCCAGTGATGCTATGCCAGTGTGGGGTCATGTTAAACGGGAAAGTTAGACCCTTCAGGAAGTGAGGGTTAGTCCAACCTTCCCTCCTGGGTGGTCAACACTTCTACTGATTACTGCTAACACCAGTTTTGTCCTTTTTGTCCACATGAAAAAACTTTTGTGTTATTTTTTTGGAATATGATACTCTTGCAAGTCATACACATCCATATAGATAGATGAACTCTTTTTTTTTATGTCAGCATACAAGGTAAGCTGGGTGACTATATATGAAGACAACAACTACAACTTTCACAGCACTGGCATTGGTTAATTTTAAATACAGTACTCAAGCATTGTTAGATTAATAAAATAACCAAAAAAAAAAAAAAAAAAAAAAAAACTGAAACATAATACCCCCGAAAAAATAAGCTACTGTACGCAAGTTGGTTTCTCCCCTAAAATGTTTCTTTTATATTTCAATGGCATGATGTACATATTTGTTTTAACCATACCAACAGACACTGATCCAAAGGCAAAATTGTCTATGCAGTGTATCACTTTGGATTTCCCTTGATTTCATACAGTACCATGCATTTATCTCATTAAATTGTATTTTTTTGACCTCGAAATTTTGACTGAAATCATCGATAAATGTGTTAAGATAGCGTTGTCTTCACATAGACTCGGGTAATGGTGTTTTAGTCGGTCATTTCTCGGTGCACATCCACCCTATTGCATGTTGACAGGTTTTGCAGGATACAGTGGCAATCGTGGGGTGGGGTTGGGGTACAGAGGGTGGGGGAATTGTGGGTAGTGGGGACACTGTGGGCTGTAGGTTATGGGAGATCGGGGTGAAGGGTGGGGGTGGGGGGGGGGCTGTCAGGTTTGTGTATGCCGAAGGAGGGGTTCGGGGTTGTCAGCTCCTAGACGACAGCCTTTGAATCCTTGCAGACCTGAGTGGTGGTGCCTGAGTTAGTCTGTTTAATGTCCGTCCTCCCTCCCACATGGTTCACTGGTCTGAAAAGACAAATAGAACTGTGTTAGGGCAGATTTTGTCCAGGGAGTCGAATGCTGCTAATCAACAGTTGGTTATTTGTTGTGCGTTCTCAGGAAGATACCAGGATTCACTCAGTCTTTAGTGAGTAATTCTTTGAAAAGAAAACTTCCCAGAGGAATCGAAAGTGCTGCCACTGTTACTCTAGACACTTATGAAGTCCTTGACCTCAATTTGTTTCACAATAACTGACCAGCCGTGGCTCCTGTTGTGTGGTTTTTATCAGAACAGACTGTAAAGACAGAGATTCATGTGTGGGGGCGTAGTCAAAAGAAAAGCAGCTGAGTTGGAGGAAAAAGGTGTATTTTTGTATTTTCATATTGTTAACCGCAACCATCAGAAGACCAAAAATGTTAATGAGTCAATGAGTCATAGAGACCGGGAGGGGAAAGACTGAAGCTAGAAATGAGCGATTAACTGCTCAGGTGAAAGTGCAATTGCTGCCATATTTGCCCGTCTCCTCTGATGGTGACGTAAATAAAGCTGTTATAACGCTGCAGTTGTCTTTCCTCTCTTTGTTCCTTTCCTCTTTCTCTCTAAAGGAGACACAGGGCAGCAAAAAAAAAAAAAAACAGCCCTGCCTATACTGTTTTTTTTTCCCAGGGCACACCTACTATGAAAATACTCCAGAAATGCTTGATTTCCTCCCTGGTTTCCAAAACCCCCACAGCGTTCATACTTCATTCTCTGCTGTCGTCCTTCCTCCTTCCTTCCTCCTTCCTTCCACCCCTTCCTTGTCGTGGAGGAGATAGGGAATGAGGGGAGGCACGTGGAGAAAGCCCTCTTTTCTGCCATGACTGATCCTCGGTGGTGATAGCCATCATGCAAAGTATGGAGCACTGACAGGAGTGTAGTGCATGTAAATATATACGCCTACTGTTGCTTTCCTATGGAAGAAAAATGTCGAGCGGAAATGTTGGGACGTGTGTGTGGGTGGGGGGGGGAAGCTGATGATGGGCCAGCCTGCAGCGCTGAGGATTTGCAATAAGCCAGATTGGCACACACGCACATCTGGCTCCTCACTAGACAAGCATCTGTCCACCCTGACCGTCCCGCTGGTTGAACATCCAGCACCGAGTGAGCGTGGAGCGCATGTCTGTGAGTTCTCGGCGTGATCCCTGTCCTACCGTACCTTGATGGGGCCATCCACCGGGTCCAGTCCCTGCTCCGACAGCTGTTTCAAGGCACTTAGAGCAGCCTGAGAAGAGAGGGAACAACAGATGGTCGAGTGAGTGAGGGAGGAGGGAGAGAGGGACATTGGGTGGGAGGAGAGTGTGAGTGTCACCCTTCAGCTGCTTTTCAAATAACACTTACTCTGGGAAACCTGATGCCAGCAGGACACTTTCCCTTCGCTGTCTGTTGTCTTTGGCTCCTCTCTGCTGACTGTTTATCTAGCGTTATTGGGTTAAGATTTCCACTTTATGTTTTGGCTGCTCTGCATTTTCCTAAGTCAATCCGAGTGACATCTGTATTCTCGGTGAGCACAGCTAAACAAATACCAGCAGGTCTGAAATACCTCTAAATCATAAAGGTAGCACAACTTGCAAAATTATCTAATCTGTGTAGCTCAAAACAAACATTAAATAACCATAAGTGAAAATAAACATGTGTGTGTGTAACATTTGTATTGTTAATTGTGTAATGGCTTAATTATGCTCAATTTCTGGTTGAGAAGGGAAGCTTTCTGTGCAAATTGACTCTTCTCAACCTCACACTATGATGGATAATAGCTTTGAATTTACCGTCTAACACATTTAGTTTATAATCACAACCAGCTGTGTGTAGCAATCCAATGCTATGTCATTAAAAAACAATATCCTATCTATATTCCCATGAATTCACGCTATGCAGCTTCAATAATTCATTGGTGCCTCGTGCCAAGCCTCGATCAAAAATGCCATGATGTAATTTCCTTCCTGCTCATCGCCCGCCTGTCTGTGCCAGCTAGAGGGGGTGCTGGTGACGTGAGGAGAGTCCAGCCTGCTATCATAATATACGCAACATGTGTGGGAGTTGAGAGGTGTAGTGTAGACTGACACACATGCTATGTAAAGTGGAACAGGAAGATAAACAAAATAACAAATGAAATCTGAGAGACAGAGGAGTTTCAGTAAAATTCTGTAACATCGAGGTATGATCCACTCCTGCAGGGACTACTTTTAGAAAAAGAGCTGTTTAAGATGACCTGGTAGATCTGATCTTAACCAGGTTGCAGGTCCGATCCTGAGACAGATCCTTTGTCCATCCTAAAGATTGGCGCCAGATGTGTTTGCCCTCTATCCCTTTCTCTCGGTCTATCTGTGTGGGCTGAGTTGGAGCAAAAGCTGGTAGATGGGGGGGGGGGGGGGAATATATCTCCCAGCAGAACTGACACCACTGGGTCTGGCAGTGCAGGCCTCTTCCTTCCATTGCAACTATCATGAGTGACCACTGTTCAAATACTCTAGACACTAACAATTATTATCTAAAATGTATATTATTTGTAAGTAGATTAAGTGTGGACCAAGCAATTCCAGCAAAGTTAATTGGTTAATTATCTAATATTATTTGCACGAAAATGGTTTGTTTGCACATTTCATATCACAGATGAATTTGAAGTAATTTTATCTGGGTGCCCATTTTTATAAACTGAAACACGGTCTGAAATGTTCTGATGCTGAAGATGTTGAATTTTCCAATGGTATTTCTTAAACATGCTGTGTGTGTGTATATATATATGTATATATATATATATATATATATATATGTATATATACACACACACACACACACACATACATTAACAAAACAAATTACATCACCTCCTAAAGCTGCACTTCATTATTTTACACACATCTGGTACTACAGTGGTCGGATGCAGCTTGAATCCTTTACACTCCATCACTGGTTAATCAGAGTCGAGATAAGGCGTCCGTGGCTCTGCTCAGTAGATGAGTGAGATGTGACGACTGGCTGAGTTTCTCTCATTATGTGGCCCACCAACGTCAATCTACTTTATTCTTCTTAGTTATATCAGCTACGTGGTGCTGACAAATTCAATTCTCCTCACAAGAATATCTGAATGGGAAACATTTTTCTGATACTTTCAGACACAGAGACAGAGATGTCTCCGTGTGAATAACGGTCTGTATTTAAGCTTGTAATAACTGAGAGGAAACATTTATCACGGTTTAATCCCAAGAAAATATAAATCCCACTGCATGGCGTATCAATGTGTCTCTATGGAATGCAATATCTACAGGAGGATGTTACACACTATTATTTATGTGCTTGCATCCAAAATAATTTTCAAAGCGTTTAACTTCAGATTATGAGTAACATAAACCAGGAATCATAATTTATGACCGACAGGTACAAGGGTCAAAATCTGGTTTGTATCCATCAAATAGAGAGAGAGAGAGAAAAAAAAAAAAATTCTTACAGGTACTGAAAACTCTGCAACAATATAGTAGGACTGGTTTGAAAAATTGATACTGTTGGGTTATTACTTAAGGCCTTTCTCCAGAGACTCAGAAATCAACTAGAGCCACTCTAAGTCTGTAACAGACAATTTATGGTGCAATGTGTTTTTTTCTCTGTGAAGATTTGACAGCCAGTGAGATTTAGAGCTTGAATATAGTTGCAGAGATTTAAGGTGACAACGCAGTAGAACATGACAGCTGAAGGAATGTTTTCACAATAACACTGTTAATAAACATAAATCATATCAGGGGACTCGATAAAATCGTTTTTATATATATATGCGGTACTACCATGTCATCTCACAATGACCAGGACTGTCCACACATACTGAAGCGGAAAAAGTAATTAAGATAAGAGGGAAACCTAACGCAGCCAGATGAATCTAGGACACATGATCAGGTCACACCTGATAAACAACCAGGAGAGATCAATCTCCATTTTCTCTGGTCACCAATAAATTGTAATCACAACCAACTTCCCCATGATTACCTCTTGTTTGTTGTATTTCATCGGTTTGGGACCTTTCTCTCCCTGAGTAAATAGCCAGAGCCCATCTGTTGGAGGGTTGGAGGGGGCAGTGACTGGAGATAAACAGCCATAAATCAGGGGTTTGACGGTGGCAGCGCTGCTGATATACGACAGGCAGGCATAAGGGCCGTGGCAGCCAATCCCTGGGCCCAGTGGCTCAGTGAAGGACACAGAGCCTAAGACAAATATTGGGCCTATCTGTGGGAATGGCAGCTAGTGAAATCATTATTTTTCTAATGAGATAAGTTGGCCATCGTTAGAGGCAGCCGCTACACTGATGCATCAACACCAGAAGAGTATGTTTAGTCTGAGGCTGTGACACGCAAGGTGGAGGTGTTCCATCTCTGTCATGGAACAGAGTACTAGGTGGGTTAGGAGACAATGTGCAGAGAGGATGGTAAGTGATTAACAAATGGAAGAGCAATGGAAAAGTGGAGGCTTCTGAAACTGATGCTTAAAACAGAACAGAATTGGTTAATTTCCAAGTAAGAGCTTTACCACCTCTGAGTGCTGGGTTAAGCTAGGAATAAACTAGTTTGTTCCATATGTCCTCCTACCACATCTAAAGGTGTGTGTTTACAAGTGTTTATAGCTGTTCCGAACAGCCACACACCTGGCCAATTGCTGCTTCAAGCGGGTGTGAATGTCGGATTCAAAAAGTTGATGCTGGAAAGGTGTGGCAAGGGGGTTTCTGAAGCAGTTTGGCCATCTGACAAGCACGTTTATAGTGTATAGTGGTAGCTTGAGGCCATGTTCAGACCAATATTAGCACTGTGTATAAAAAAAAAAAACAACAGCACCCCATTCACTTCAATGAGACCACTGTTTTGACCTTTTTTCGCAATGCAATTCATTGCCATCTGGAAATGTAAACATGTACAAGGCACATTCCAGGTCGAATACCTTTTTTGCAAGAACAGAATTATGCAGTTTTTACCTAGCAATTGTTAAGATAAACTATCACCGTGATAACTACAGAGATATAAAGTCCTGCCTCACAGTATTATAAAACATTCTGTAGTGTTTTTTAATCTGATAACGCCGCAAACTCAAAGTGGATTTCCTAGATCATCTTTCACCTTCTCGCCAGTACCTATGACAGCATGCACATACCAACGCAGCCCCTTGACTTTGCTATGGCACAAGTACTTAAGTCACCCTCATCACTCCCTCTTCACCTATCCTTTCCTCACCCCAACTTTAGATAACAAACCAGCACTCGCCATCAATCCAAGACTGGGAGCCAACCTAGAGCGCCCTACAGCCACTTCACACATGGGCTCATTCATCTATCTAGCTGTCCCTAGTTCAAAGGCTTGGACAAACAGCGGCCAAATGTGACGCCGTCTGAGGAGGATCTGCGACCGTGGCCGAGCTCCTGATGTGGAGTGACAAGGGTGGCTCATTTTTCGGGGCCTGCTGCGCTCTTAATGGCTTCCCCGACAGAGGCTTTGCTTCCGTCAGCAGCTTAGTCAAACAAAGGCCCAGTCCCCCAGGAGTCCCTGGCATTGGCCTGATAGATCTGATTGATTTTTGGATCACACTGACCCTGACAAATTAGACTCCTGTGTCCGCTCTCACAGCTGGACTACTAGGTTCTAGGGAAGCAATAAAGATATTTTGGGGAATGGGAGGTTGAGGCTGAGGAGAAAAAGGTGTAAAAAAGAACAAGGGGATGAGAGAAGAGAGGGTATGGCTTGGAAAGGAGCAGAAAACTGAGAAAAAGAAATGTTTGGTGGGAAAGGAAACTGAGAGAATTGAGGTTGGGAGCCTTCAATCTCCATCACTTCACCCTCTGGCCCTTAGCAGTCATCAAAGACACCAGGGAGGTCCTAATGAGGTGAAGACCACCAGCACATCATTCAATCTCACATACTTGCATCTCTTTCTCTCCTCCTACTCTGAATCTTCAGAGGAGAAGAAGAAAGGGAAACGTTAGCCTAGTTTGCATGTTCTCTGGTCTTTATCAGATCAGATCCTGCCTCTACTCTGCTGGAGGCCAGATGAAAGCGCAGACACCAGCTTAAGGTTTAACCCAGTGACCCAGTCTCAGTAGTACAGTGGGGTATTTCTCTCTTTACCAAGCAGGTCCAGACTCCCAGGGCTTTCTCTGGCTCTGTACAGTCCAGCTGGACTACTCACACCCATCTCTAATCTTAAGTCCAGGCCGAGAGCATCAGTGGCAGCCTCTCATCTTTGCTTTGATCCTGCGTCATTGTCTAAGTCATGGGTTTGGACGTCATCATTATCAAAGGTAGCAAGAAGCAGGAGAGGGGGAATGCTTGGTTTATTCCTCAGAACAATTCTTCTTATGGTCTTTGGCGTGACAAAAAAAACATACCTCAACTCTGCAGATGTGCTAAAATAGATGCATGTGGGTATGTATACAAAAATGACTCAGTCAAGGCTCAGTGGTGTGGTGTTATGTGATGTAAATTGCATCATTTACAGGAAAAATATTAGATGAAATGCAGTTTCCCCACTTCTACCAAGTACCACTCCACCACTGACATACACAAACCACAGCATTGTTTCACAACCACTTCCAGAATCCTTTTTCTTAGAACTCAAAACAATGCTTGGGTGGATGGACTGTAACCCAAACTGCTCCCTTTGTTTGCTCAATTGTACAAACACCATTCATCCTCTTATTCTGCAATAACACGCTGGCTGTCAGGTCTTAATAATGCTAGAAATGTCGGGTGGCTGGTTCCTGCTCATGAGTTCCTGAGAGACGGGGGGACTTAGAACATGAAGGGGATGCAGGATGGCTGCTGATGAGGATGATCTAAGGGACTTCCACTAGACTAAACAATGACCAGAGTGGATTTCAAACCTGGGAATTTGGAAAAATGAGTGCCTTGTTGTCAGAGAAGTTCTGAAGCTGGATATATTGTCCTGGCGCGATTTCAAAAGACCACATAAAACCTTGACAGTGCTCCCTCTTTTTACGCTCACTCCCCAAAGCACAAAGAAATATGAGATACCAGGGAAGAGAATATCCCAGCCATCTTTTTGCCCTGTGCTAACCCTGTTGTCACTACCATGCCACCACGTCACATCTTTCTCTGATGTTCATTAAATTCTTTTAAACATTACCTATTTCAGATTTTCTCTTCTCCTTTTTTCCTTCTGTCATCTACTCTCAAGCTTCTTCTCATGCCTTGGCTTTCGTTTCCTCTAAATTCTTTTATTTTCCTTCAACCCACATCAAAACCCTGGACAGGGATCACTGGAACATTCCCGGATAGCTCGTGGAGAACACCTGTGTGTGCATAAGTCCTGGAAGTGTATGCGTTGTTAATGCGGTGTGATATGTACATGAATTCTTGAGTAACTACAGACAAAATGTATTCAGATCCTCTCACCAAATCTCTTCCTCACTCTCTCTCCAGATTTCACATCCTCTTCCACATCAGAGGCATTGATAAAAGAGGCAGTGTGTGCCTGGCAGTGGCCTAGCTGTAGCCTGACATGACGTTAATTCTTCTGAAGTAGCACTTCATATGTGCCGCTTCACTTCTCGTGAAAAAAAAAAAAAAGTGTAGCATCTGTGAATGTTGTACAGCTCAATAAACTTCTCTATGAGGAAATCTATTTGATTTCTGCATACTTCTCAGTCATATGTGCATGCTGCCACATTATGGCGACCAGAATTCCCACAGTGGACAGTGTGTGTATTCTTTTGTGTCTCCCAGGCCTGAGATGAGCACTGAAAGCCAGCTTAGCGGGTAACAGCCGTGGGGCTCCCAGGGGAGCAAGCATTCGCTGACATGGGAAGCCATAAATAAGGGCCCAGGGCGCAGCGCCATGTCATGCGTCATTTGGGCCGGAGAGGCCTGCTTTATCCCCTCCCATCACCGAGCTGCTGAGGATGGCACCTCCTAGGGCGTAATACAAAACATATGGGCAAAGGGCGAGGGGCAGAAGCACCTCAGCATACCATACTCCTGCCTTGTCAGCAAAGCCTTTCGGAGGAAAAGCAGATACAGCCGAAGAGAGCCTCTATGATAACAGTGTGCTAGTATGCCACAATCAAACTTTGACAAGAAACAGTTAAATAATACTAAACTTGGTTATTTTGGATGTTATAACATTGCATAAGAATTATAGGACAACAGCAATAAAACATTGAGCTACTTTGACTGGTAACACTATTTAGCATTTATAACCAGTATGTAAGCAATGAATAACATTTTGTTTGTAACCCTATACCACACTATTATGTAACTGTAAGCAGAAATAGGAACATTTTAAGTGTTTTACTCATCAACGTTAACTTATGATGCATCACTTGTTGTATAAATTGTTAATGAATGTTTACTTACACAATGTAAGAGTTGAAATCAAACATTATGTAATGATTTAAGCACTTAAAAGCATAAGTGAACAGTTTTAAAACGGCTTGTGAATGATTTATGCATGTGCATGATAAATAAATATCTTATAACTGACCATTCATAAATTAAGAAAATAAATAAATAAACCCATATCAAGACATTATAAACAAAGAGGAAAGAGTTAAAATTAAGTGTTACAGTGTAATTTAGATTTTCTTAAAGATTGATACCAGTGAGCTGTATTGTTTTGCTGCTGTATCTGTGTATGCAGTACTTTGCCTTCACACCATAAAGAGATCTAGGTCAAGAGTGCCTGAACACCAGCAAAATGACACATTCTTTGACCAACAAGAGAAAGTATGACACTTTCCCTTTTTTATCAAGAATGGAGACAATGACTCATTTTCATTGAGAAAGGAAGCTGGCATGCACAGATAGTTACGCAGGGGAAGTTATGTTTGTCTATCCTCAATATTGCTAACTTATTCCAAGGTTTCTGATTAATCAGTGACTAAATTCAGCATGAGATGAGATGTATAGTGGGCCATGAAGAATGTATTAGTGATGGGGCTATTGCCTGTGAAGATATTCGGTAAGAGGATAAGAACAGCTTCAAGGCCAGTGACTCACCAACATGACCACTGACTAAGCTGAAATGTTCCCCAAAAAGAAAGGCCCTTGGATTTCAATGGACAGACACCCCCACCATACACAGATGCAACCTAGGTGATGAGACACAGTCTGGGATGGACTATTCCTTTATGACTCACCCAACCCAATCATTTCACTCACAATTCATGCTTTGCTTGTATAGATGACATAAAAAGAAAATAATATTGCTTCACCAACTGTACTGTGTCTATAGGTCATCCAAAGTATTGCAAATGCTTCACAAATAAGGAAGTTGAGGAAATTATCAAATGTTGCACTGAAGATTCACTTCCTGGGCTAATAGTAAAGTCATGGAGGGTGATTTGAGAAACACCCTTCTGACTGTCCTCTATGGTTAATATCCGTTTCCATCAGGTTTCCTCAGTGACTCCAAAGCAGTGTTATATCACGTCATCTCCACCTGCAAAGATCCACCATTCTATGCCAGAGAGAGAAGCTTCTATAATCCTGAACAATTGGACTCAAATTGCCTTGGGGAGGTACAAAAAGCTTTGGGAAGAAAGGCCAGCCTTTAGGCACTCGCTCTCTTATCTCCGAAGAGATAGTGATCATTCTCTAGGGGCGTCCCATTTCTCCCTTTACTTTCCACTTTTCTCTCTGTGTCAAAGATCAACCACATTATCCATTTAACTACTCTTTTCCTGCCAACATTCATTGTCCTGAATTCAAAATGACTCGCACGGTTTACTTGGAGATGAAGTGCCCAGCCTAGTTTAAGTGGGCAGTGGTACAAGCAGAGGTTGGATGGGGATGCAAATGTGATGGCTGTGGTTGTTGCCTGGCTGCTACACAACTAGAGGAAAAGACCATGTCTATCCGCACCATGGAATCATTGGGAGCTCACACCAGAGGTAGGATCCAAGCTCTTAATGATTTCCCCCCATTTGCATAGATAATAAACTTAGTAAAGATACTGCAGTGGGCCGTATCAATGGCTAGTGAGGATATCAGCCTGGATGTCAAAGAGCATTACTGGCTGTTATCAGTCCTTCCGTTAAAACTGGAATCCAATTATTTCTTCATCATTGGGTAAGTGATGGAGGATAAAATACCATTTATATTAAAAATGGTTTGACCAAATGAAGAGATAGGTCAGATGAGTCATCGGAGCAGCAACTTCACTTTACAGAATAGTTATTAAAACCTCCTATTCCTTCATAAAGACGACAGCTGCTGGTTTTGTTTGGACTCAGAACCTCAGTATCAGATACCAGAATGTACTTGTCTAATGAATGAAATGAGTTTGAGAAAGAAGTTAAAGTCCTGCCTACTTTCTCACTTCATGCTACACACGGCCAGTTGCTGCGTGAAGTAGGTATGAATGTCAGATTGTTAATTTTGTAAAGTTACAAAAAATGTCTGAAGCTATTCCCCCCCACCTGTACAGAGGTGACTTACAGGTGTGGAAAGACAGCAAAGAAGAACTTGGGGATGTAGTATATGAAAGAGTTAAGATAAAGGGTGAAGTGTCTCACTGTGACAGCCACCAGCTGCATGCAATAATCCCCAATCCTCCATCACAAGGCCTCTATATTTTCTTGTCAGAGACAGCAGTGTGTATGAGAGAGTGGATGTCTGGTGGACAAGGACATCCGGTAACAAGAGAGGACGCGCAGTCAGACAGCGTTTTACACTTTCTTCCTCGTCTCTTCCTCCTTGTAGCTCCCTAAGCTCCTTTCTGCATTTACTTTTAAGCACCTGGTACACACAAGGGACATGGCTGTAAAACCTGTTGCGGTGTTTTATAATTTGCTACGGATCTCCACAAGACCTGTGACTGTTTCTCATTACCCAGCATGCTCACTGGGCCTATAAGATGTGGATGGACATTTTGTCTTATACCTAAATCCCAAGAAATACTGAGTGGGGGCCCGCAACTCAAAGTGTGACGGGGGTCGATTGAGACCCATCAAGCCTATAGGGGGGCCCAAAGTGTTATGAAAACCCTACTATGTTCCTATGGCAACTGGCAGTGTGTATTGCAGAGACAGATTATGTATAAGGCATGTTTACTGAAAACAATAAATTCCAGTATGCTTATATCAAGAGGCAAGCCTTAATGGATAAGGCTCCTCCGACCAGACTGGTTTTCTGATGAATAGGTCTGGGGGCCACACTAACTAGCCAAAGATGGAACACAATGGGGAAAAAAAAAACGTGATGTAATGTACACTGAAAACATGTGTCTTTTTAAAAATGTTAACATAATGCCATTACCGAGTTAGTTTAAAGCCGGCAGGCCTGTCACAAAGTGTTCATAAACAACAGGAACTGATCTCAACAGGAACACAGCCATGTTATGGATTCAGTTTGCAAACACAGAATGGCTGATGTGATGAGCAAACATAGATTGACGTAGGCATGCAGAATGATCTCCTCCAAAGTTGGATAGCAAAGGAAATTAAATAAGTCATGTATGCCACAATTCCAGCCAGATAAGATACCTTTTAGTTTAAATTTCTCTATAATGTTAAGAACTAAGGCAAAAATAAAATCTAATGGGATTAAAATTATATGACTGGAAATGATTTTCTTAGTTCCAGTTTTCAAAGAGTGGTGTAGCTTTCCTTTAAGTGTCTAAATAGTTTAAAAGATGCGGCAATGTCAACCCCTTCCACTCTCAAAAACAAGGACATCAGAATCAGGTAATCAGAAAATTACAGTTTTCCTGTAGTAGCACAATAGAGAGGCAATAACTCATTATTTGTCTGTGATGCTGTGATTTTATCCACAAAAGGAGAGTGAGTACTTAATCTTCTGTGGGCAAGTTTTTACGAGCCACCTCACACATTTTTACAGCAAGGCAAACAGACATTAAACACCAGGAAGGTGCTGCGCTTTAACACGTGATTAAGACACAGCTAATTAGATTGCGGACAGTAAAACTGTGAGGAGAATCGTAAAAGAGGGATCAGGTACAACCGGCAGACATTTAAGTCAGGGCACCACAGGCCACTGACAAATGACCGAGGCAGGGTTTCTCATTTCTGCTGTCTCCTCTGTGGTGAAAATGTAAATAGCAGACTTTCTATAGTAAAAAAGAAAATACCCCCTAACACACAAGCCCCCCATGTCCACCATCCATCCATCCCTCCATTCTTCTCCTCCCTCTCCTCTTATGCAGTGGTTGGTCCCATGAAACAGGGGTCAGGGTACTAATGGAGGACCTCATGGCCTTGTGTGCCTCTGGAAACAACCCCCCCCACCCTCCCGCACTCCCTGCTCTCTTATAAATCAAGCAGGCTTCATTGAGAGTGGCAGAGTCCTCTGATGTCCCAGCCATGTCTCATTTCAAAGTCCTCCTGAAGGCTCACACGGTTCCACGTTTACTCACTGGGCACAAGGGAGATGTGTATGTGGGGGTGAGTGCGAGACTCAGAAAAAGACAGGGAAACAGAGAGTGGAAGAAAGAGAATGAGTTTGGGTTAAGTGAGAAGTAGGGGGAAATTAGGAATAGAGAAGATGTCCCGGAGGAAAAGGGGGCCTCTAAAACAAATGTTTATTTAGTAACTATGCTGCATTAGACCGCTCACTTGAAAGCATGAACAATAAATCACACCATTTTGGGAAAGTCATTACAGCGTCACTCTAACACAATGTGTGTGCACGTGGGCAGATGTGAAAGTAGTGTAGATAAAATGATTTCCTCTGTTGCACAGGGCCTATAGAAGTGCAATCAAAACATAATATCCCTCTCTTCATGGTAAATTGAGGTGTGCGCTCAGATAAATGACGTTGAGATAATGACGTTCTGTGGTTTTCTTTAGTCTATGTATTCATAACAAAGCCAGATGAGTTACATATGGATTTTAAATTAATGTTTTTCTGACTACAGATTAAGTTGTTACATATATAGTGTTTCTAGACATCATCTGAATTACGCAGAGAGCATCTAATCAAAATCAGTAACATATATACTGTAAAAAACCCCTGAGGCATATAAAGGGAAAAGAAAACAATACATTTCTATGCAATCAATACAATTTTGAGAATGGGCAGTACATGTGGAATATCAGGGATCCTTAAATGGAACCTTGAGGTGGGGGTGTGCCATAGAGAATTGTTCATTATAATACCGGTATAATTTTTTATTTGATTTGAAAAAATCATAGTGATAATGGCAATAGTTTCACTTGTTGACGTAGTGAGGTCATACCATTACGCACAGCAACAAGAAGAATGGTTTGAATCAAAATTGCTACTGGCTCCATGAGTTAATTCAAGCTATCATACTTTCCTCAAATTTAAGGTCATCATTTACATATATAAGGAGAGCGGAGAGCCGCTTCTGTGACACTGCTGAAGCGTCTGGTGGAATCAAGCTGAGTGGCCGCGATCAGCTCCCGCGGCCGCGCCGGCTGGAATGCAGGTTTTACTGAATATTTGAAGTCAAACTGTTACGTTTATGCTGACATATAAAACTATAACATCTATTTTATTGAAATTGTATGTTCTTGAAATTAATAATATATTTTTTTATCCGGGTACACACAGAATGGACAGCTAGCGGACTATGAGGAGATATTTTTGCCAAATTTGCCAAAGCGTGCATTGGATTAGAATTGCTGAATGCAACTTTAACTTCCCATAAAACCTCAATGTGACTTTTACACTTTAGTTATTCATTTAAAAAGGATCTAACAATTAAATTTGCATTAAAAACACTGTGCACCTGAGAGTACAATGTAGTATAATTTGTCATATCACTAGATCATATTCAGGATAAATGCTTTCTAAATCACTGCAAGCCTCTAAGCTTGTGATAGCTGTCATACGCAACAGGAGAGGGGAGGACTGCCTTTTGCTCAGCGAGCTAAGACATGCAAAAGGAGAGTTAATCACCCTTAAAAAAATGCTATGCATCTCTTGTTTCACTTGGCGCTGCTTTCACATTTAGGTAGTGACAGTGTGGTTTGCTTAATCTTTCCTTATCTCCTTTAAATGCAAAGAGTTGGGCTGAATTTGCATGTAAAACAGAACACAAGCTGTCACTTGTGACTTTATTTACAAAGGCGATTTGGAAGATCATGAAGATACTGTTATGAGGCAGGCAGGCAGGCAGACACAAACCCACACATGCACACACACAATGTTTACTTAAACCGCAGGAGTGTGTGACACCTTAGTCGTAACTGGTGTTAACCCCCGACGTGGCTGTTGTTTTGAGTGTTTCAAAATGTCTGCTGTTTGAGGCCTGAGAATGCGTTAACATCCAGATGAGAGGAAGGTGGTTGTAGGGAGGGGGGGGCTCAGACAGACAGAAAAACATTCCCCAGTCGCTACGCTCATCCCCATAACTCAGTACGCGGCCAAAGAACGCTGATCCCAACATGGGACATTAACGACCCGACTCCCACCGCTGAAGGCGTTGTTACCTGCCAGTGACGGTCATTTAGGGCCCAAGTCACGACTGCAATGACAGAAAGCTGCCTCTTTTTGCCTCATGGCTGTTGATAGGGTTAAATAAATCACTTGTCCTAACTCTGTATCAGGCAAGAGGAGCCTCGTCTTGTACGGCTATGGACCTGTCAGCGAAAAATCTGAGTGATAGCCTGTAATTTCAGAAAGACATACCATAATCACATTGTGTATGATGGAAATCAAAAACAACTTTTACAAACAAATAGCAACTAAGCATCTGGAATATCTGATTTCATTCAGTCAGGAAAGCAACAAAAGAGTATAATTACAACCAACAATACAGGTCATTGTGCAGTGTGTGTTTGTCTATGTATATGTGTGGTTGTTTTTATGCCTGTGAGGTGAGCCTGCAATTACTGTCAGTCTGCGATTTGCTTTTGGAGCACTCTATGATGATTAATTCTTTGTTCTTAAGATACGTCTCACATATCAAGTTAAAGGGCTTTTTAAAATCCGGAGCTTTTCCTCAGAGAGTTGCACAATAGATGCTCAATGCATTATGCAATTGTAGTGGGAGCATCAGTGTTGGTTTGTGGTCCTCTGTTTTATCCACGTCCTTGACATAATCGCCATATAAACTGTTTTTTAAAACTGCCCATAAAGAGGAATAATATAAGGATGAACTTCCTTAACATTCCTCTAGTGCAGTATAGTTTGTATATTGGGACAATACACAATGCAATAGGAGACAATAAAACAATCTGCATAATGCTGATTATGAAATGTTAACCTTTGCGGAGTGAAAACCTAACTGTTCTGGTGTTAGAAAAGGTGTTTTCTGCCCAGGTGACATATCTCACACGTTGTCACTGGGAGATGGCAAAGCAGAGGAAAAAGATTACATACCTGGCCCTTATCTCTGGGACCTTTTCAGCAAGGCGAACTATCACTCAGTATCAAATGACATTAGGTTAATGAGCCAAAGACGCTACAAAGAGCGGTAGGTAGCAAATTAGCAGCCTGGCTTGCTTATGCCTCCCGTGGGTGTGATGAGTGAAGAGAAGTGTGATTGGTTTATAGACCTTTATCCACGCCAAATTTGTGTGTGTGGGAAATCACACACAGAAGAACAGCACTGGAGGTTGCAAGACCACTGCCAAAACATCTTGCTTCTCTTAGCATGGAGGTGATAATGAAGCTACACCTTTGTTTGCCTTAAAGCAATCACCCTGGTCTGACAGGTTCAAAAAGCAAACAGTGAGTGAGAACAATCCATTTGTATACACATAAATATAGATATAAATCATACTTAAAAAAAACGTTCTGTCATCACTTCAACTCACTTTACTTCCTTAACAAAACTGTTTTTCTGCACAAAATAAAAAACAATATCTGATTACAATGATAATACAACTACTCGTACAAATAAAATCACATTTACCATCAGTTGTGCATATGGTCTCAATGTTTTTGGCTCTTCAAGTGTATCACATCTCAATTCAGCTTTCAGAGAACTCCAGGTTAAGGAATTTAATCTAAATTGGCAGGTAGGGTAACCCTATCCACCATGCTGACCATATATTCTACTATTTTACACATCTCTGACAACTAAAAAGTGTCAAGTTTCTTTGTAGCACAGACTTTACAAACACATGCCAACAGCCTGTAGCGCAACACAGGCATTTCAGTTTTGTTTTCATTAAGGCAAAACAGAAGTTATCATCTCTTATCATCTGGTTAGCTGGCACGATTATTCATCCTTCATAAATTGGTTATTTTCTTTAAGGACTCACTGAGGCTACAGAGTGTAGATTGCACAACATGGTACTCAAAGCATCAGTAAGCAGTAAAAGATTCATTAACTGGCAGAAGTGTAAATAAGGTATCCCAGGGTTTCTGACTGTTGATCAGACAATATAGACTTTGGGCTTTTGGGGCACTTTATACATTATAGAAATATCATTAGGGTGTTTTAAAGACTGAATGATGAATCATCATGAAGTGGAAAAAGTAAGCAACAGTAGAATAAATAATGAAAATAAGAGGAGGATGTTAAAACTAAAAAGGAAGGAGAGTGTTTTCACTGACTTGAGTGTGTCTGACTCGCTACCTCTTCTCACAGTTACAATACAAATACATTTTCACATCACGTAACGTTATTAGAGAGCTTAATCTGATGCCTGTTTTATAAAATCCGACAGTGCACAAGCATTGAGTGACAGGACGTTAAGATGGGACTTAAATTCTAGCAGCACTCATGTTGTATGTAAAGTGCTCCGCTGGCTTAGCATTTATTCATCTACTCAGCTGGCATGAACAATGTTACGAGTACTGACCTATTAAGATCATCCATCTTGACTTTATACTTTTGTAAAAGTATAAAGTATAAAGAATCTCGTTACAGAGTTTTATAATTTCCATCTTAGATAACACACGTCAACTACATCAACTCCTGTTGCTTATCTTTCATGTTATGTTAAAAGTAAATAAGGCTCAGTGTGTTTGCATCTGCACGTGTGTGTGGGTGTGTGGGTGTGTGGGTGTGTGTGTGTGTGTGTGTGTGTGTTCATTTCCACACTATGTCAGCCCTTAATAGACATGCTAATGTTCCAAGGGGCCACTTGGAGCTATCAACACGTCCCTTAATGGGCAAGTTCATGTTTATGCTCTCCCCAATGGTCACTGCTTCCTCTGATGTGCAAAGGAAAAAAAGACAGTCACTTCTATCTCCCAGTTTCTCATTCCCTGTCCTCATCAATCTCACGTATCCCCACTCAATCAATTTCTCTCCAGAGCCCCCTCTCCCTCTTTCTCCCTCTCTGCATCTCCCAATCGTTTACCCCCTCTTCCTCCTCCTCCATCATTCTTTCACTGCTCCTCTCCTTTCCCGTCACACTCTAATCTCCTGGTCTGAAAGGTGTTTCCTGAGGAGGGCATGCGGGAAGACAGGATGGAGTGATGGATCGCACCGTGGATGATTCACTTTGTCTTCTCTCCAGGGCGGGAACACGGTGAGGTTGGGTAAGGGGAGCAGCAGGGGTCGGGTGGGGTACAGTGGGAGTTCTGGTTGAGGTGGTGTTTGGGAGGGAAGTAAGGTACAAGCCCCATTGAAAGCTGGTGTTGAGGAGGAGCAGGGGAGGTCTCCATGACTACTCCCCCTCTGGTTCTCTATGATGTGAGCTAATTATAGTGAATAATGGAGCAAACATGTGCCTCCTGCTGCAAACTGATCATAACTTTGTTATTATATATTAATTTAATTTTAGTTGACTTTATTCATGAACCGTTGACTATAGTAGTAAGTATTATTGATTCAAACAATCAAAACATTGCAAAGAAGAGAAGACAAGACAAGCAACTTATTTGCAGTGCACATAGTTAAATAAATCAAACTCTGTGCTAGTCAAACATCAATAACAGATAGTAAAGAAGTTTGACTGTTTTTCATAGATCAGGCCACTTTCCAAAAATCGTAAAAACTTCTAGCAACATTCTGGCAAACAAATAAGGTCTCATAATACTCCAATTTATTTTAATTAAGCAAATACAAATTTGCAGCTCAAATGGGGATGTATGTCTAACTTTTCCAGCCTCAACCCATTTTTTAAATTTAAATATCTACATAATGAAGCATCTTTGAGAAGTTCCATGCTATGAAAAAAATGTCCACATTGCCTGGTATACATTATTGAATACTGAGGCCAGAACAGATGAGTCTCTGATATTGTTGGTCAATGTTATGTTCAGTTAATGTAGATTCAATGCAGGTGAATGCTTTACAGTAATATCATCAGGTATATGATCTACAGTCACCATCCTGCGATAGATCTACTGAACCAACAGGCAGCATGAGTTTACCGGACACAGTGAAGTCAAAACTGCCTAAAAATGTCATATAAACAAAGAAGTCTGAAAGATCTGCACTGAAGTCTTCCATGATGAGAACCTTACCTGATATTTCAAAAAAATGCCACTTCTCCAGCTGCTCAACCTTTGATTCATTTTTCACCAAAATCAGCAGTTCATTCACTAACTTCACGAACAGTTCAGGCTTACAAATTGCTTTGCTGACCATGTCTCCTGAATGCACAGAATGTCAAGATGTTTTTCAGTTACAAGAAGACTTTTTTTAATCACCTACATTGTGCCCCTGGTTTTTATTTTCTTCTGCTGGATTAGCTCTACCGAACTGCCTTGGCACTGTAAACATTATTGTTCTTCATTGGTTGATTTTCACTTAAGACCTGTTGCCATGTGGCTGAAGAGCTTTTGGACCGGCTCAGCTCATGGAAGCAACAGATGAACACTCCTGCGGGCCAACATTTTGAATCATTACATTCAGCTGTGACTTTATATCGGCCAAATATTTATCACGTCTTTTCAAGCTTTTGCCATATTACGTTTTGAACCATATTTTTCTTCAGATACACACACAACGTGCTGACAAACAGATTATTTAAACATCACTGAAGGAACGTCTTCAACGCCCTCAGAAAACTTCTCCATATTCACTGACAACCATGTCCATGCAGATGA
Organism: Lateolabrax maculatus; assembly: GCA_031216445.1. Classification (NCBI taxonomy): domain Eukaryota; kingdom Metazoa; phylum Chordata; class Actinopteri; order Acropomatiformes; family Lateolabracidae; genus Lateolabrax; species Lateolabrax maculatus. The sequence goes on from CM062210.1 coordinate 10,816,529, forward strand.
GGTCCCACTCCCCTGTTTTCTCTACATACAATGATTTAGGATACGTCCAGGTGCTGTGTTTGGTTACACAACACTGGCACATAAAGAGGAGACAGACAAGACAGATAAGAAGAGGGGAGAGGCTGTCCGACAGCTGGCTGCCTGGTTGGGTAACACTCCTGCGGGACCCCCTGAGAGGAGCCCAGCCTTGGGTAACGTCTGTGCCCCAGTCGGGAAGGAAGACTTCAAACACAAGGCCTGTGCAACCTCCACCCCTTTGCAGCTCCCTCTCCTGCTGTTCTCCTGAGCTCCATGGGGGATCTCTGAAGACCGTCCCAGCAGTCACCACGCCATGAATCAGTCCCGTCTATCCTCTTGCTGCCACCACGCCCTCCTACTGTCACTCTTTTTTCACTAATTTGTACCTATTGTCGGCTAGCCAAATGAACAAAGGGGGAGGGATGCAGGCAAAATGTATATACATGCACTCCCACCACTTGTCCTCATTATGACTCATAGAGCCTTTGTTACCTCAGCACAACTCAAAAATCTGCATACCAGGGACAAGGTCAGATGCCCAATTAATTTTAGCAGAACTGTCCAATGTTATGTTTTTGTAGGGAGGCTGGGCAACCTGATGGCATGGTTATCACTGTGTGTTTGTGAATCTGGCAAAAGATAACTGAAACAGTCAAGGCAGCAGGCATGTGACCAAATGGTGGTCTGGTAATGCCATGTCAGCCTTGTGAAAGGCCTTTTCACACCTCAGTGCAGTCAAAGGCCTTTTCACAAGAATCATAGTACTGTGTCAGTGAATGAAGTCTGTGTATAGACAACCTATGGAAAACCTAACCTTTGCTTAGCTAGATTACAAACTACAAAGAGAAGAGAGAAAAATAATATTTCCAGGTACACCAAAGAGACCTGGCAGCCCTGGTAGAATTCACAAGAAATAAATCCAGACAAACAGAATCCAAAAAAGTAGGCCTCATTACCTGAAAGCATGTCTAAGACACATTTTAATCCTGATACACTATGTTTAACATGTCATATCAAATCAGCCTAAATGTGCTCTTGCTGCAGGAAACCCAAGCAGCCACAGCTGACAAACTGCGAGACAGGGCCCCCGGGACCCGAGGTGGCTCAGCTGAGGACATTACTGCACGCAAAGCAACTCCACACACACACAAACACACACACACACACACACACACACACACAAACACATACACACACACACACAAACACACACACAGAGTCTGGTGGCAGACAACAGTCACCCTGTCATCTTCGATTGCGGGCCGCTCATGTTGGACCAGCAACACCTCACACACAGCTCAGTGGGCCTCGGCCCCCCTGGTGTCACACTGCCGCCACAGAGTTACTTCAGCTCTGCAGAACAAACACAGAAATCCGCCTGTCTAAAAAAGCATGTAGTCCTGTCGAAAAAAATGTCTAAATATATCCCAGTGCCATGGCCTTTCATTTGGCCTTGTAACTGGCAGATACCAATTGACCGAGTGCAGATTTAACTGAGCAAAAGTGATATGAACTTGAGAGAGTTTGAGCAGGCAGCAAGACTGGAAGTTTATGGTCACAGAGCAACTCATAGTTGTAAGTTTGATGGCGCTTCCAACAAGAGGTCACCAAAAAATAATCCTATGGCCGAATATGAACTGAGAAAAATGAGGCATGCTTTGCATATACAAAAACCAGGGTTATACATTTAGTTTTACAGAGGACCTTGTATTTTTCTCATCTATTTGGTTTGAGATATTAATTAAACATACCGTAACGTAAGGCTGAAAGTATCAACAAAAATCATTTAGAGCCAAAATGAAGAACATGTTGACAAACATCTTTGGCTCCAGGCGACTTTCAGCGAGCATAGCAGCCTACGGGCTCACATGTGTTCGGCAGATGGCACAGAGTAGATGGCACATAAGGTCAGAAAGAGCACTCAGCTGTATATCTCTCACACATACAAGCCCTCCAGGAATGTCTACACAAGGCCAAGGATTAAGGCACCTCAGCACTGTGGTGTGTTTATGTGTGTTTGCACTTGTTGATAAAGAGCAGACCATTGTAAAAATTACACTGACAACACCTCTGTTCTTGATCATTAATGTTTACTGTCCAACAGAAGGCTATACCAAGATTTTACTCTTAGATCACCAACTCTGTACCTTTAACAGGTAATTTTTTCTCTTTCACTATTCACATCTGATCCAGCACTCAAAAGAAACACAACTCCATTTATGTCCAAACTCATTGGTTATTAAATACAAATGTACACAAAATTGCACACAGCTGACAACATTAACAGGGAACATGACCTTGTGACCTAACATATTTCCAGCACATATTTCCAACAAATATTTCTCCATGTATGCAAACATATATAAAACAAAGTAATACTTAAATTTACAAAATGATTGGCATCTAAGTTTACAATATTGCTTGGGCTACAGAAACTGTTATTCTTTGGAGGTTTTGCTACATTTTGTGATGCTACAGTGACTTTGGTTTTTACATATAGTTGATTGCTTTTGATTGGACAGCGCTACACATGTTTTCTAGCAGCTGATATACTCATTACTAAAACCTTTAATAACTAAATTCTTTTAATGGTGCAAACCAATTCAGCAAATCAGTAGTTTGAAACTAGCCAGGAGTAACCAAAAACTGTACACACTATTTATTTTTTGTCTTTATTTGACAGTCGACTTAGAGACATAAAACATGGGGATAAAGACGGGTGCAACAAAAGTCCCTCAGCCGGAAGTCGAAGCATGGATGTTGCATTTATGTGATAGGCGCCTTAACCATTTGGCTCCCAATGCCCCCACACAAACTTAAAAATAGGTAATGGAACAAATAGCTGGTGCAACCCAGCCTGGAGCAGAGAAAGAGAGAGGAGAACACAGGGGTGGGAGGGACACATGCCGTTTGAGTTTTAAACCAAAACAACAAAAGTTTTGGCCACAAATTGCAGACTGTCCATTGAAGCATTATTTATAGTAAGCATGCTTACTATTATTACTACTGCTATTGTTCTACAGTTAGCTGATTAACTGATCAGATTACATATTTTCTTTAAACTGTAACAAAAACTAAGACGTTTTGGCACTTCTTTCTTCAAATCATTGCTTTTCTTTCTTAACACCATGGCTTGTTAAGTGTGATAATCAATAGCTGACATCTTCACAAATCTTTTGGGGGGATTTATAGCCCAGAATGTTTGGATTTTACATCTGACACCAAAACAAAGACTACAACAATTCCTGTTTGGTAAAGACTTGCTCATATTGCAACATAAAGACCAAGCAACAAGAATACATCATAATATTATTAGAATAATCAGAAACACACATTTTGTGTGTGTAAACAACAAAGAGTCCAAACCGTAAATCAAACCCAGTATCAACAAAGTTTCTAACAGCAATAAATTTATCCACATCTTGCTTACTTTTCATCAAATGCTGTTTTACCAACTGTAATTTCCTAAACCATTCATCCATAACGGCAGCCCATATTCTATACATCTTTCCGTCATGCATCATGGGCAGAGAGGGGTGGAGGGGATTTCCTTTGGCTGTTGATCTTTATCAATTGCTCTGGTCTACCTGACAAAAACCTCCATGACAGTGCAGATAAGACAGCAGGAAATCCTCACAGAGATTAATAAAACACACTGGAGTCACCACACACAACTGTGTGTGTACAGCAACAGAGACATGCTCCAGGAAAAGTTTTTATCACATCTAAGCCAAGAGATCCCCTGCTCCATCTCATCAGATTTACAATGTCTAATTACACAGATAAAAGTGCAAAGTGTGTGTTTGTGCGCATGGGTGCCAAAGCCAACATGAGGCACAGGAAACACGTGGATCTCCAGTGAACTATTAATTGGCAACTCAGAGACCTGACAGATCGATCGGAAAGTGTGCAAAAGGATGCCCGAGATTCTCAAGCACACGAGGGAACCTATTCGATTGACCTAGAGGTTACTCAACTGGCCTTATCAGTATGTCAACAACAAGCCGCCAGTGTTCAAGCACCATCATTGACCAAATGTGTGACGCCTTTAGGCCTACTTTGTTCAACAAGTGTTGGGGTTTGGGGGGCTGCTGAGGGTGACCCCTTATTGTTAGGTGCTCCCTTTGTGGTCGCACTCCTCACTGTACTGAGAAAGAGAAAAAGAAAGGCCTTCTCTAACAGTCGGTCATGCCCCAGTGCTCCTGGCAACAACAGGTCCCGAGGACGCAGACCTGCCTGGCCTATATTGGCTTGGCTCTCAGTTAGCGGTGGCGGCACTAGCCCCCTGTCAGCTGTCCCATTCAGGGCCGGGTCGGCCCTTTATTAAAGCTTTGAAGACTGCTGAATAAAGGGGCGTCCTATGTTTAGATGATAGAATGTAAGCAACTGGTTTTCTGCTTGGGCAACACAAGACAAAGCCTCCTTCTGAATACAGGGAGTATGTGAGAGAGTGTGAGTGAGAAAACTAGAGAGGGAGGGAGAGAGAAAGACGGGAGGCCACCAGTTGTTGAGGTGCTCTTTTTGATATGAGGATGGGGATTAATTTGATGGATTGAAAATCATAAAGAACTGACGGCTGTGTGTGGGTTGAACAGAGGCTTGTCAAGGAGAAATACAGCAAATGATTATTATTACAGGTGGTTCTGATGCCCTGGTGATTAATGCTAAACCCACGGAGCCAAGGCTTCTCTGTTAATTAGAGGATGAGACCCCTGCCAATGTCTCTTCACAATATACCCTATATGCTACACTTCACTGAACCAGCCATTATTGGATTGTCATAAAAATATAGGCATCGCTGTTTACTGTATGCTGAAAAAAGAAAATGCAGAGCAGTACTGCAGCAATAACTGATTCGTTGACAGCTTTTTTAAATGTATATTTGACATTTACTTTTCTCAAATGAGGTATAGTTTTATGTGCTTTTATTTATATTTAATACACCAAATATTTTTTTATTTTATTTTAATAAGTTTATTGTTGTGCATTCAACAGGTGTGACACACCTTCACATGCACATATACAGTTAGGTCTGTCATATTTGGACAGTGACACAATTTTCATAAATTTGTCTCTGTACACCACCACGATGGATTTAAATATAAGAATCAAGATGCAACTGTAGGGCAGACTTTCAGCTTTAATTCAAGGGGTTGAACAAAAATATTGTATGAAACGTTAAGGAATTGCAGTCTGAATTGTAATTGGACAATTTAACAAAATCATAAATAAAATGTTCATTTGTAATTCTTTGACAAGAATACTTTGCAGGCAATGACTGCATGAACCTGTCAACATCCTCAAAAGCTAAGTTTTTTCCACACTAGTGACCAAGTGCCATTGGAAGCCATGCATGCCCATGAGCCGTTCCAAGGCTTCTCCATACTTTTTTCTTCCAATCGTTGTGGTACTGGTTGATCTTGTCCACAGAATGCTGTTCCAGAACTGAGCTAGCTTTTTGATGTTTTTGGCAAAGCGTAATCTGGCCTTTCTATTCTTGAGGCTTATTAATTGTTTGCACCTTGTGGAGAACCCTCTGTATTTGCACTTGTGAAGTCTTCTCTTTATGGTAGACTTGGGTAATGATGTGCCTACCTCCTGGACAGTGTTCCTTCACTTGGCTGGTTTGTTGTGAAGGGATTTTTCTTTACAATGGAAAGGATCCTGTGATCATCCGCTACTGTTGTCTTCCGTGGACGACCGGGCCCTATTTGCAGAGCTCACCGGTGCATTCTGTTTTTTCTCAGAATGACAGCCTATTTCACTTGCACTGAGAGCTCCTTTGACTGCATGTTTGAGGTTCAAAGCAACAGCTTCTAAATGCTCCACTTGGAATCAACTCCAGACCTTTGACCTGCTGAACTGATAAAGAAATAACGAAGGAACAACTCACACATGTCCATGAAAAAGCTTTTGAGTCAATTGTCCAATTACTTTTGGTCTCTTGAAAAAGAGGATGCTACATATTAAAGCTGTAATTCCTAAACCCTTGCTCCAATTAGGATGCGAGTACCCTCAAATTAAAGCCAAGAGTCTGTGCTTTAATATATTATATAACTGTGTGTGTTTGTTTACACACACACACACACACACACACACACACACACTCTAGGGCTGTCAAATTAACGCGTTAATTCAAATTAATTAATTACAAAACAATTAACGCAAGTTTACCCATCTAATATCATTATATCAGAAGCTCTGAGCGTCTGAGAGCAGCGCTCTTAGTTTCCGAAGGACAAGAGAGCACTCAGGGAGCCACTGACACCACCGGACTGAATTCACGAACGCACCCCTCTGACACCGTGCGCCGCTCAATTCCAACCGATCTGTGCGTCAGCTGTGCATGAACAAATAAAAATAAATAAAGCTGGATTGTGGAACTTTTACATATAAATGAACGTCACTCTGTATTTCTATACTGGAGTTTTAAATTTGGTGTCTGTGGATTCCCATGCTGGCGCACCAGAAACTGATCGGCGGCGGCTCCGTGAAACCGACATCAGTGCAGCGGCCAGACGGGAAGTAACTCAGGAGTTGTCGGAGAAGCACTAAGCTTGTCTTTTAGACTCTAAAGGACTCACTGTGTGCCAACTGTTGTATTGAGTTTCAAACTGAGTATTTTTGCTGCTTCCCGGGATCACTGCCAGAAGGGGGAGACAAAAGTTCTGCACTCCAGCTTTAAGCACAACATTGGTGCTGAGCTTATGTTAAAAAAAAAAAAAAAAAATATTTAAATGGTTATGGCCACATTTTAGGCTGTAATAGGCCTATGTTCAATGATAAAAAGATTACATTTCTAATGTCCCCTTTTAATATTCTATTTTATTCCTTAGTCATGTGCCACAAAAATGTCATGTTTTTTCAGTTAAAATATCCTTATTTTGGGGCTTTTCCAAGAAAATATAGATATATTTGATTAATTTGATTAATTAATCAGCATATCATGTAATTAATCAAATAAAAACAATGTATCAATTGACAGCCCTAATATAACACACACATATATCCATAAACACATATACATATTTATATATATATATATTTATATTATATTTATACACACACACACACGCACACACATGGACACACACATACCTGGTCATGGCTGGCTTGGAGGGTGCTCCCGGTGCCGTGGAAAGTCATTTGCACAGGGGAGAGGGTCAGATAGGTCACAAAATCCTTGCCACTCTGTGCATCACTGTACTGCACCTGGAAGAGAGGGCAAAGGTAGGCAAACTAAGTTACCCCAAAAGCAAATACAGGAAAAGATCAGTCAAAGTACAAAAGACAAGCTAACTGAAGCATCTGAAGGTTTCAGTGGGAAGTTGGTTGGCTTGAGAGTAAATCTTGCATGGCTAATTGCCACCACAGAGCATTTGTGGACAATTACCCCACACACCGTACAGAGATGGCAATGGAGGGGAATGAATGTAAGGATGTGTATGTGCAATTGAAGGGGGGCATCTGAGGGGGTAGTGATGACATCACTTGCGACCCCTCATCATTGAGAGGTTAATTCTGCAGGCATTCCTAAATGCTGTGCAATCAGGACTGTTATGACATGATGCTCCTCTGGGACAGTCTGCTCCTGAGATCCAAGGGCTTTGGTAATACTGCCTGCTTGTCTGCCCTACTTCTCACTGGCTCTCACTCGGTGTGTATTTGCATGTGTAAGTCTGTGTACGTGTGCATGTGTTTGCTTGGCCTACTTATGCCCAGGACAGCTGCAGGCATCTTAATAAATAGCACCAATAACTATGAGAACTGAAAAAAGAGAAATATCTGAATGATGCCAAGAGCCAAAAGACAGAAGGATGAAGAAAGAACATTACTGATTCAAAATGGTTTTACACGTCAATGAGCAAATGAAAAAAAGTAAGATAGCAGGTATGGAAGAGTATAGCTATGAACATAACAGAGCCTCTAGCTACTTCAGCACAAATGGACTGCACTTCAAACTCATCAGATAAGTCAGGCATAATAAAAAAAAAAGGGATATTTCTAGGTTTCTGAATCATAATGAGTGGAATTTGTTATAGCCAAAATAAACAAAACAAATACCATAAGTGTGATGCACCAATCAATTTTACATACTTTTGGAGATCTACATATAATTTCCATCACAACTAATATTATAGAAAGATGTGTCGAAAACATTTTCATGGCAGTTTCTGCTGCATATATATACAATGTGGCTCTTGGTTTGTATATTTTTGTTGGCTTTTAAGTTACAACATTCTTTTAATCGACAGAAAATCTATGTCACAACACAAACGTTTGCGTGTCTCTGTGTATATTTCCCTCATTGGATCAAAGTTCCATCTTATCTAGCCTACAATGTCTTGGCTATACATGCTGAACTTGTGTGTGCGCACATGCATACAAGCGACTGTATATGATCTGTGACTGAAAGCTTCCAGAGCAAGGTGTGTGTGTCTCTCTGAATGAGTTATGATGATATGTGGAAAACTGTGTGTTCACTCCAGCCAGCCAGACACATGGATATCTGCCCCTAAAGACACCGACCCATCATAACATACACAAACACACAGAGATATGAACATGTGCATGCAGAGATATGCACAAACGTGATGTAACGTACAGTACACAAGTAGACCCACACATGCTGACGTGCATGTGCACACACACCTGCTGATGAGGAGATGGGCCCACGATGATAAATTGTGGAATGCTATCTGTTATGTGTATGAATGATGAATGTAGTAAAGTGAGCCATGGAAAAAGCCTTCTCTGACAAGTTAATCTCTAATAAATTCTCCAGACTTCAATGTTAAGAGAAAGAAAGCGAGAGGAGTGAAAAAAAAACAGAGGAGGGGGTCTTCTTAGGGGTAAGAATATAATTGTTTGGTAACAAGAATCCTATTTAAGAAGTTTGAATATGTATGAACGAGCTGGAAATATAGCTTCTAATAATCTTTTGAGTTCAACCTGTGTGTGAAGAAGTACAGGACTGTGTATGTGCTTTAGGGTGTGAACACAAAGATATGAAGCCTGTGTGTGTGTGTGTGTGTGTGTGTGTGTGTGTGTGTGTGTAATTGTCCAGTATGCTGGTTCGTTTAAGCAGTATAAAGGCCTGTGGTTGGGAGCCTGTGATGTATGGTGTAATCATGCTGTCTGATCGGCGGGCACTTTGCTTGGTTCATCTATCGCAAGCTGTCAGGACTCCAGCAGAGGGTGAGGCCCTTCGATGGCGCTGGAGGAAACAGACGCTCTCCCTCAGTCTCTCATTGTAAAGAGATATGTGTTTGGATATATCAAATTTCTAATAATTTCCTACTTTTTCCATTGTCTGTGAGAGTATATATACACACAAGTGTGCATGTTCAGTTGATGGAAACTACCAATTACAAAATATCTTTGACCATGAGGGGGCAAAGATCAGGTGGTCCCTAATACAAGGTAAAACCTTGTGTAACCAAATAACAATGAAAGCATCACACACTATCTAACCTACATTAATTCCACGGCTGGTAAATTATCCCATTTCTTTATTTTAGATATCTACTAACTGTTGCACAGTCTGTTCAATCTACTATTTACCCTCAAAACTATCTGGGTAGAGGTTCAGGTTTCCTCTACTTTTTAGGCATGGCAATCTGTTGGTCTGTCCACCACTTTGGTCCAGACTTAAATATCTCAACAACTACTGGATGGATGGCCATGAAATCTGGTACAGATGTTCATGGTTCCCAGACAAAGTATCCTAATGAATTTGGTGATCCCCTGACTTATCCTCCAATGCCACTAACCAGGTTGACAATTTTGACTTTGAGTGGCATATTTCCAAAAGGTAGATGGATTGCCTTTAAATGTGGTACATAAATTCATGTTCTCCACCAGAAATTTTTTAATCAGTTTGGTGATCCCTTAATTTTCCCTATAGTGCCATCTTGAGGTAAAATTTTTAATATTTCCAATATTGTGGATTATGACCAAATACCTACAAAACTTAATTTCCCATCAGCCTCAGCTGCACTTTGTGGTTAGTGTTAATTAGAACATGTTTGCATGCTAACACATTAAACTAAAACGGTGAACATTGTAAACATTATACCTGCTAAACATTAACATGTGAGCATTGTTACTTTGAGGTTGATAGCATGCTGATGTTAGCATTTAGTTCAAGGCACTGCTGTGCATAAGTAGTTAGAGATCTTGAGCTGGGTCTGGAAAAAACTGTTGTAAGCCTGTAATGCCTATTGACACATTGTATTTGATACTGGACTATATAAACAAACATGACTTGTTCCAGCCACCAGCCAAATTCTGGTTGAAACAGCAAATTTGGCAGTTCACCAAACATCACCTGGAGTTCTTACTTTCTTGGTGGCTTGTTGATAAAATAGTCAAAGTTCTTGATTACTTTGGGGATTTTCCAGCGACGCTGACCTGCAGGCAGGAAAGAAAGTTGCCTGATGTGCCAGCATCAAAGAACACTATGGCATCATCTGATTTGCAATGAGTTGATGGAAACTGAAATAACGAGCATCTTGAAAACAAACTGTCTATCCTCCCATCCAGGCCGTCTGTTTTGAGTGCATGTTTGTATGCATCTGTGAGCGCATGCATTCTAAACAGCCCTAACTAATCATCACAGGTCCCAACTCAGAAAACAGCCTCTAATCCACTTCCTTTAGAGACAAAGAAGCAGGAGAGTTACGCAAGGCCTGCGATTGATCGGCGGCACTAATGTGGAACGACCTCTGACATCTGGCTTCTAAAGCTGGATGGCTCCTCTTCAAATGCTCCTCTTCATTCGAACAAACACGAACATGCTCAAACTAAAAAGCAATCACAGTCATAGCGCTCATGAAGCCATGCTCAAATTTATGTTAAGTTCTCAAATATGCATGTGCACACCAACAAACAGACATGGAAGGGGACACACAAATGCAGGCAAAATAATACACGCACACATGCATAATGGAGATAAATGCAAATGTCCATATCATTAGGACTGTTACACAATGCTGCCAAGGTAACTGCAAAAACAAATACTACTTAGGTATGTTGTCATGTTACTCCAATTAAAACCACAGAACACAAGTACTGCAGTACTAAGAGCTTGATTCCAGACTAAGCCGAGTGCTGAAGGGTGAAAGAGCACGGAAATAACTTTGATTTTACTAAAATAAACAAGCCCTCTCAGCTGAGGAACGCTGTCATTGTCGGTGAGAAGCAATTAGAGGTCCACGCCGAGCCACTTCAGTGCGGACATCAGGGGTCAAGAGTGTTTAAAGCACACTGTTAATATACCTTTCACTTCTCCTAATGGCAGGAGGTTACAGGCAAACAAAGTTGCTCCTCTAAAATCTTTGAGAGCTCTTTGCCAAAATTACAGACGTAAGACAATGAGACAAAGGGAATTCCAAGTTCTAAGGACGCCAGTTCATTATTGAGAACTTAAAATAGTAAATACATGTGAAAAAGAAATACACTGAGTGACCAGAAAAAGAAACCACTGTGTATTCTAATGCGATCCAATAATTCAGTCATGTAATACATTTAACATTTGTCAAATGCATCAGTGTTAAATGCTGACACAGTGAAGGTAAATCCAAAAAACCAATAACTATAGTACAATATGTGCATCCAAATGGCTGAACTGGTGGAAGAACTGCTGCCAAGTGTTAGTTTTGTTAAAATATTTTAGCTTGTGTATAAAGCTACTTTGGCTTGATCCACCTGCTCCCCCAAGTATCTTTTTCTCCTGTAACTCTTCACAGAATGATGTGCCACACAAAAAAGACTCACTCTTTTATACGTATTCAGTTTAGTGCAATTAAAGGAAATAGATCAATGCACTGGCACGCTTTTTTGCCTTCTTGTTGAGAGTTATAGGAGAAGATTTATACCTCTCATAACTGTACATAAAAAATTAAGACACAGACATCAGCTGGTTACCTTAGCTTAGCATAAAGACTGGAGTTGGTGTGGAAACAGCTAGCCTGGGTCTGTTCAAAAGACAAAGAAATTCTCCTACCAGCACCTCCAAAGATCACAAATTGACACGTCTTATTTCAAAGTGTGAAAATGATCGTTTGTGGTTTTATGGGGGTTTTGTGTCGGACTATTTCTTTGCCGGGAGCAGTGACTTCTCTGAGTCCATTTCTGGGCTATTTCTATGGCAACTATTGTGCTTGTGATAATGAAGAGAACTGTTTGGATTCCAAACAAAGTGCCAGGTTAACACACCCTCCATCTCCTCATGCTGGGACTGTGCTGGCACACAGCTGCTATCACTGCCTAGTGTTGAGAATTACATGAAATATGATCAATACTATCAAAATACAAAGAACAAAAGCAAGTTAAAAAAAGATTATGCTGCATATTCAAATTTGAAATCTGCTGTGCTGGCACTTGAGGGTATTTGATTTAAAGGTTTGCAAATGGGCTTGATTGTGGTGTAAAAACATCATCACTCAGTTTTGCCAAACACACACAGACACAGGCATACGCACCGACACGCACACAGAGGGCCACCATGTAAGCGGAGAGACTGAGCGCCGAGCCAGCACAGCATTAACGGTCTGATTTATACCACCGACAAAACTTGTTTTCGAAGATCGCTCTTCACACAAATATGCCGCAGAGCGCAGCTGGAAGCCATCACCCTGCTGCAGAAATCAAACGTGGTGGGATTAGCCATCCCAAAATGTATTTTCTAACGCAAATCTCAGAGTAAACAGAGAGTAGAGGAATGAGACGATGACAAGGAGGTTGGAAACAAACTGTTAGAGTCTTTGAACGTTCGTACCAGATCAGGCGTTTGATGTTGATACAGAGAGTCAGCAACGGAGATCAGGAAACAGGGAGAAAAAGAAAAAAATGAGGGGGGGGAAGAGAGGGTACAAACTGCCAGGCAGGGTACAAGGTGTAGTCGGCACCATTTGATGTGGTTTTTCTACACAGCCAAAGAGGGAAGCGGAGAGAAAGAAGAACAAACAACGTGAAAGTGTGAGAAATCCTGGGAACTGTACTGAATGGATTTCAACACCAGCCACCCGCCAAGGATAGTGTTTTCATTAACATGGGATTTCCAACATAGAAGTTCTGATTCCAGCACAGCGAAGAGTAAAGGCCCTCCCTTTCCTCTAAATCCATCTCCCAAGTTAAGCCTGCCATGGCTAGATAACATAACTCAGCTGATTGCTATCTCTGCTGTGTTATTGCGTTTGGATTTAGCAGGTGGACAGAACTGATACAGTAGATACCATTCAACTCTTCTAGACACAACCTGGAATGTTATAGTACACTATGCTGATCTTTGATCGCCATATGCAAGGAGATATTAACAATTTCTAAAACGAAGCAATATCCTGTATCACTAAGAGTTAACATCTGACCCATATGAACTTTTCACAGTGCACCTTTACTGCCACACATAATAGTGATCCCTGCACTCATGATTTGAGACATTCAACTCTTTACCCTTCATATACACTCAAATAATACAAACTAATCTATCAGGTTATGCTTTATGCAGGTCATCAAAACTCAACAGGCTGGTTAAAATCTCTGCTACAATACACAAAGTGGTTTGGTCATATTTTCCATTTGCACAACACAACCTCAGGAGGGGTGTAATTTCTAATTCAGGCTGAAAAGGTGCTACATTCACTGTACCTGCCAAATACTTAGGAATATGGCTTACTGTATTATAAACAGCAAAAATAATGAGATGCTTTACTGTTTACTGTTCTGTGTCATATTGTTTGTATGCACCTCTGGGTTTTATCTGATCCATATAGAGTATAACCAAAAGGCAGAGTGACGACATACTATTTAAATGTCAAATCAACTGGTCTTCAAACTGGACATGATTTTAAGTGAAACTACGTAACTTTTGAAAGAATAAATAACACATTCTTCCTCTTGCAAATGAAAAGTTGAATTCATTAGCAATAAAATGCACCGTTGCTCAATTCAACACACTGAGGGGTTTTTCAGCCTTACTTGGTCTGGTTTGACCACTACCTTATGGTGGCTAATTTCAACTAATATTAGCAAACTTTATGTAAATATTTCCATTGCTGAAAAAGGCACATTACTGGTTCAGTTCACTGACTTGATGACTCTTCTCCACTTGTGCTACTGGTACATTAATTTAGCATTCTACCTAAATGCTAAGCAATATCCCATTACTGTCACTTGTAGCCACAGTGAACGCTGTTCAGCTATTCTTTACAATTTGGCTTTCCATATTGTGGTGTCTGTTTTGTATTCCTGTTTTGAATTAACTACTGTGTGTATCTTTGGATGAGAGCATGTTTTAAAGCTCAAGTGGTCTACAGACAAATTAGGTCCATTCATCCAAAAGCTAAATCTGAATAATATGATGCACATATAGTAAGCTGAAAATCTTGTCTGGACCAAAGATAAACCAATATTATCTGTACACACACACTCATATAGACATACATACATACACACACACACACACACACACACACACACACACACACACACAAATATACATATATATGTAAATATGTATATACATATATATATATATATGTAAATATGTAAATATCTATATACATATATACGTACATATACACGTACATATACGTGTATATACATGTACATATATGTATATATACGTACATATATGTATATATACGTACATATATGTATATATACGTACATATATGTATATATACGTACATATACGTACATATACACGTACATATACACATATATACGTACATATACACACATATACATACACATATATACACATACACACACACACACACACACACACACACACATATACACATACACACACACATATACACATACACACACACACACATATACACACACACACACACATATATGTATGCCACGTATGCCATGTATGTATGTATGTATGTATAATATCACACCAGGTTGCACACATGCCCACCACTGGGCACTGATGTAACTGTTAAGTCCTTTCCATTAATGTCTGAAGAATCATTCTCGGTATTGGTCCACAAATAAAAGCTGCATGTGATCTCTCTCTCTCTCTCTCTCTCTCTCTCTCTCTCTCTCTCTCACACACACACACACACACACACACACACACACACACACACACACACACACACACACACACACACAGGTCTTTCATCCACACTTCCTTTCTCTCTTTGTCCCTTTCACTCCCCTCTTCTTCATTAAGTCACTCAACCACTACATCACTCCAACACTGCCACATTCAGACATGGACAATCAGAGAAAGCTGCACTGATAAACACTCCAGTCCTCCAAGAACCATGCAGGTTATTGTAAATAAAGTGCGTGCAAACAGGTGTGAAGGAACAAGCAGGAATAAATCCACTCTGAAGCAGTTAATTCGCCTAGTCCAGGTGTGTATGACGGCTCCATTTGAAGGGGATGGAAAAAAATCATTAGATTTCCATCAATCATTGATCTTCTATATAAAAATCTCCTGCTACCTTTAAAGGGAGGTAACAGTTAATAATCTGAAGCGGTGGCGGTTTGTGATGACAGTATTAAGTAATGTGATGGCAGAGTAAATGGGAAGCTGGTGACTGCAATGCCGGGGTCAAACTGTTCAACTTCTTATAACCAGACAAACAGCGAGAGACATTAAGGAGTTGGTCAATTTTGGAAGCAAAAGGGACGAAATGAGAACAGAGGAAGCGATTATGATGGAGACGCAGAAAAAAACAGTACATATAAATAATTAACCAAAGACGGCAAGGAGAGCAATACAGCGACCAAGAGAAAGAGGGAGAATCTGTTACGTGGCTCTTACTCAGTACTTCATCCTCGGTCCATGTGTTGTCTATTACCTCCTGCTTCTTTGTTTCTGCCCTACTTCCAGCGCACATACCCGCCGTGCCAACAACACGCCAGCCAAATTAATAGGAAATACACACACACACACAAACACACTGGAGTAAGTGCCAGCATCTTTGCTCCAAGCTGGCGTGAGTACAACACACTGTTGCTTATCCAGTCAGAGCTTCCACCAGAGGCTATTTTCCAATCAAATCAAAAGAAGGGCTTAGCAGGTAGGCCCGGGCCTTTGTCTGTGGAGCTGGATGGATGAAACAGACACTATGAGAATGTCCTCAGTGCTTGCTCAGTTGCTTTAATCCAATGTTGGGCGGTCACTGTAATCCGCTCACTTGGATAACATAATTACATTACAAAAACAAAGTTACTAATCAGACAAGGAGATTATTATCAAATTACTTAAAAAAAAAAAATTCTTATGGTGGATGTGAGCGATTGTTTATTGTCGAGTGTGGTCGAGAGAAAGCCGGCTTGACACAAAGCGGCACATTACGTGTCCAGTGGAAAAGCAGACAAGTGCATATTTTGGCAAAAACATTTCAAATCTGTGGTGGTTTATCCCACAAAAACACATAAGAATACATAAGCCTTAAAAAGTCTGCCTAACATGGCTTTGTAGGCAACCAGAGGTTCTCATTACAAACCCACATGATATGAAACATTCCCTCAATAGAACACATATTGTCCGCATGTCTCAATTACAGCCTGATTTTTTCACTTAAGAAACACGCACACATACAGAATGATATGCAGAGTAGACTGATGCTTGTGTGTATATTTACTCAGATCAATGTTAAGATGCATGTACAAAGGATATACTCATATTTATGTGAAGTGGGATATGGTTTGTGCAGTATGAGAACGACAAGGACCTAAACTTCACACACAGGCTTAGCCCAACTCTCCCATTTCCTCTAAGCAGAACCTGCTGCGTGTGTATGTGTGTGTGCATATGTACAAGTGTGTTTGGGCTTGGCCAGGCAGCAGAGCTCTCTCAGGTTACACACACACAGGAAGGCTCAAAGCAATAACAAAGGCCTTTCAAAAGAACCCTCAGCAGGTTAAGATAAAATGTTTTCGCTCAAACTGATAAAAAGCATCTGCAGCTTAAATGAACAGGCGCTGGTATCAGTGGCATGGTATGCACCGCAGATCAGCCGGCACTGATTAAAACAGACACTGGGAAGTGTCTCTTTTACACACAGAGTGCTAACAGCGAATGTGTGTTTCGGTTCTGTGTGTGTCCAGGCTGGTAATGACAGAAGCACCTGTGAGGTTTAGTTCCAGCTCTAAATCCATAGCATGCCAATAATGTCCACAGTGAGAAACAGAAAACGAATAGTGTGTTATCAAGCGGTTCTACTCTTTAGACTCTTCATACAAGTCCACTTGTCCTGTAGGAGCACCACTCTCATTACTCTCTTCTTCAAGGAGAGGCTTTTCTAAGCGGTACCATTTTGCACAACCTCCACCTCATTGACTGTCTGAAACTGAGTTTTACCTGAAGTTTCTTTTTGTTTGTTTGGTTGCTATTTATTAACTGAATTTAATACGCTTACAATAGCAAAATATTGCCGGGGGGGCAACACACTTTACCTGGACAAAAAAAAAAGCATGAAAGAAAACCCGCTATGGAGTTTTGAGTTGGATTATTTTTCGTTTTTGTGGATTTAGGGACTAGGGGATTTTGGGTGTTTTTGAGAAAGTCTTTAAATATATGTGTGGTTTTATTTAAACATTTAAAATAGAAAACTACAAACAAAATGAAACCTGGCTGGTACCCTTAACCAAATAATAAAAATTAAACTAAAGGAAAACATAGAAAGTCTGTCACAACATGTGTTTTGATACAGAAAGCCTTCTTCTCTCATGTGGAAAGGTTGTAAGTGGTGTATTTGTGTACAACTTTTCTTCTTTATAACCACACTGGTTGACCAGGAACAGATTCTTATTTACAGCAATGGCCGAGAGGGAGGAGAATTAGGGCAGGAATGTGTGTATGTGTGTGTGTGTGGTCATATTTATGCATGGTCACGCTAACATCTGTGCTGTCACTTTAGCATGTGTGCATACTGTACGACTGTACCACAGAGTGTCTGATACTTTTACCAAGTTTAAATAATGACTTTTATTACCTAATTGAAGGCAGTTAAAATGAAATACAAGTCCACATTCCAAGTTAAATAGATGTGAAATTGGAAACGATTACATGCCTATCTGCATGGAGACCTCCTTGTTGAAGAAATACAGCACCAACATAGTACAATGTGCAAAACTGAACATGTCTATCAGTTATGATAAACTTGTAATCACCAAAGTAACTGCAGATTACCATAACATAAGCATATTGCTGATACTGCTGATTGCACAGCAGCAATGTATTGCGGAAACACAGTAAATAATATTGGTCACCATTTGAACCAGGAAGTCAGTTTGTAAACTTTGATGGATGTTTACAATGGGCAGCTTGACTAATTTTACCATGGACCTTCGTTTTTCTCTACCAAATAAGTTTGCCTAAACTAGACTTTGTTGTAGCTATGTGTTCAGCTAGAGCTCTGCAACTTGGTGGTACAATGTTATTATTACCAATAGGAAACTAAAGACTAAATGAATTTCCATTCAATGTATACATGTTATACAGGTTCTGGATTTGATAGACACCCTTGATGTCCAGCTCCTTGCATCTTACCTGGAAGCCCTGGATGCGAGCCAGGTAGTCCAGCTGCTGTGCAGGCTGCACCGAGACTCCACAGGCCAGGGCCGGGTTCTTCCCCTTCATTGACAAGGAGGCGTCGGCTGTGGGTGACTGACCGTTAAGCAGCAGCTCCCTGGCCATGGTAGCGGTTGGGCTGGGTGAGGAGGCTGAGCCGCTGTAGTATGGAGGGTGTCCTGGGGGCAGCGGGGCAGAGCAGGGTCCCATGTCTTTGGATGTCATGTAATTGACGGGGCCGCCACTGCTGCCGCCGGGGCCCGGAGCACTGCCCCCCTGCTTCCTGCTGGCCTCCATCTCCTGGTAGACATCGGGGCTGAGGTGGAGCAGACCCTTCTGGGCTGGAGGGGTCAAGGAAGAGGGGAGGGAGGATGGATGGGGGAGGAGATTAAGATAAGTGGAGAAAAAGAGGAACAAAAAAAGGGTTGGATGGACAAAGGTAGAGGATTGGGAGAGAGAGACACAAGAGAAAAAAGGTGTTATTATGGCTGTCATTATTTACCTTTGAAATGAACTGCAAACACATTCCTTTGTCACTCACTACCAGACAATGCCAGGGTGTGTTTGTGCATGTGTGTGCGCGTCTAACTGTGTCCATTTGTGTGTGTACAAGCGTGTGTGTTGGCTCCCAAACTGGCATTCCATCAACGAGCGTAGATGACAGTTTCATGTGGTTTGGCACTTCCGAGCACTATCAAAGTGTCTGCTGGGAAACACACACACAGCCTCTTTCTTTCTTGCTCTCAAACACAAACACACAGACACAAGTGGAGCATCTACCAATATCAACAGAGTGCCTATGACTTCATCACTGATGGGAAACAGCACTGTCAGCTAACCGGCATCCTGCTTCACTTAAAACAGGTCTTCAAACCCAACAGAACACGGAAGCAGGCTCGGTCTCAGATCAAGGTTCTGTGAGAATATTTCGGTGGCTCGAGGAAACATCCTGAGCGATTTGGATCTGAGAGGCAGAGGCACGTCTGACCAGCTTTTCTTTAACAGGACACAGCTCGGTCCAGACATGCTGTGGTTCTAGCCAGCTGAGCCCAGCAGCGCTCCAAGACTATGTTCCGATCCAAACCATTTGGATCAGTCTCATTCGTTTATGTTGGCTTCCTGCACGCTGACGTCACTGTCCCGAAATGGTCGTGACAGGTGGAAGGAAGAAACACCATCCAGTTGAGGTTCACTACTTTCGTCACTTTGTGACTGCAGTGAAAGTGAGAGGGAGGAATAAGAGATATGAAAGAAAGAAGAAGAAGGAGGGATGTAAAGGGAGAGAAGGGATAAAAGAGAAGGATGAGCTGGGAGCCAGTTCAGATGGAAGAGGAGGTGGGGATGTGAAAACCATGCAGAGCCTCCGAAGCCCAGCCAAGGTCACCAGAGACAGGAAGACCAGCTGTGTGTGTGTCAGTGCGAACGTCTGTGTGTGCTTATTTGTGTGTGCGTACAGACCAACAGCTGGGAGAAAGCGCTGGAGTGAGCGCATGACTGACAGGCCGCTTCCTGTTTGAGTTAACATTACCATCACACATAGACACACACATACAAAGATAGCTTGCACTAGTCTAAGGTTTCTGGGAACCTGCAGACAGCATTTCCCATTATGAACAATGAAGTTTGCCTTCCTTTCCAGAAGGGCAGAAAAGCTGAAGGAAACAGCAATGTAATCCAGGACTTATTACTCATACTACAACAAACTACCCCATGCCAGCAATGACACAACTGCTAGGATTTTTCCCCCCTCCCAATCATGATGACAACTTTAATTTGAATTTACGCAAGTAAAACTCTCCGGCCTGTGCATTCTGAATGTATCACAAAAAATGAAAGGTGTTAGCCAACATGACATCAGCTGTGGACAAAGAATAATGTGGAGGTGGGGGCTGGGGCTGGGAAGGGGCAGTGAATATAATCCATGTGAGTGTGTGTGATTGTCTCCCTAAGTGTGTGTGGGCGTGCCTGTGAGGATGTTTGCATGTGATTGAGCGCTTGAAACTGCTGTCAGCTGATGGCAAGCAAGAGCGTGACAGCAAGAGTGAGACAAAGGGGGAAAGACAGTGAGTGTGAATAAGTTGTAGTGACAGAGAGTGTTTGTGCGTGAGGATGTTGGGTAGTGATTGTGAAACTGTGTACATGAAGTGGAAGCAAGTTAGAGAAAGGAGAGAGCAGGGGAGAAGAGGCGGAGAAGTGGGGAATGAAAGAGTAAGGGAGAGTGTGTTTGTGGTGCTGGTTCGAGGCAGTTTTTGGAGGGGTCCCACCCAGACTCGGCGTCCGGTGGGCCAGGGGAGCGCTGGAGGGAAGCCAGAGCCAAGCATGAGACTGATCGAAAACAGATAGGGCCGGAGCCCGCCGCTATAAATCACCACGGTGGAGCAAGACCCTCACATAGTTCACACATGCACACAACGCACAGACACACATTCACACACACACAAATATGCACAGCAGGAAATGAAATGTGGCAACTCGAGTGAAAAGCCCTGCTGCAATACCCATGGGAATAAAAGGGAGAAAAATCACTCTTCTTACTTCTTTTTCTTCTTTCTTTTTATACTCCCTTCCTGTCTAAGCCACCCTGTTTATTGTAGCACTGCATCCCACAGCTCACACAGGGCAAAGGACAGAACCACACACTTCAATACACACACATACACAAAAACGGTGAGTGTTTGAGGATGCTTGTATGTGTTTTATGTGGAAGAGCAAGAACAGAAGGACAGAGCGATAAATGAATAGCCTGTGACACATTTACCAGTTTTCTTCCACTTTGCCTTATATAACACAGGAGACACACACAAGATTTTCATCATATCACACCTATTTGTGATACTATTTCTGGGCAATGTTGAGCAATACCCATTCTGTATTACATTTTGTACTTGAATCTTTATTGTAATTTTTAATGTTACTGGAGTCTGCCTTTCCTGTGCAGGGAAAATAAGGAGATCGAAGATAAAAGGCGATGGATGCACGTAATTCACATAATGCATTCAATCATGATTTCAGTAATACCGTTGTCGAAGATTTTTAAATACCATAGTGTGCAATGTGCAATAAACCCCCCCAGCCCTTTATTGTATATATAATGTTAAGAAGCACTGTAAATAGATCATGGATGTATTATAAGAACTGGATACCAGACTCCAAGATGGCTGTTATTCAAATAAATTAAAAAGCTCTAAAAAGTCTGTTGCACCTTAAACCAGTGTCACTGAAGGGTGTGGTTGGGTGTGGTCAGAAGTGTGCTCTGCTGCACCTGTAACCACACCAAACAAGGATGTCACAGTGTACGAACACACCATGGAGTACTGTTCACACCACTGCAGCAAAGTGAGAAGTAAAACCATTGGAGGAGATTGTCAGCTGATAAATTTAATAGTGAAAAGGAACTTAGCTGTGAAACAGCTCCTGTAATTTAAACACTTGTAAAGTCTGTCATGTGCTGAATGCAAAAACAACCAAGGAAGCAATCTGCTTTAAACTTTGATGGCAAAGAAATTATTCAAGAGAATTCAATTCTGTATTTGTTTTCTCTAAAAAACACACTTCAGCACAAACTACAATTATTACTGTTTATCACATACAAGATGATACAATATTTCTGATGCCAGAGCTTATTTTTACTGACACACACACACACACTTTTAATTTTACTATTCACTGAGTACACCGCAAATCTGCAAACTGATTTAGTTATTCCCTCTTCTATTCAATAAACTGCATAGTCAATCAAAACAATGGACAAACCAGAAACATCTTCCATTCAGCAATCATAGACACACACTGAGAAAACTGAGACCAGCTGTATCTGTTTGAATGAGTTGTAAATGGTGTTTATGCAATAAACATTATTCAGACATTAGCGTCGTGTGAGTGTTGTGTGGTTTGGGCAACCTTAAAGACGTAATTAGCAGATAGTTAAGCCTCATGCTGAGTGTGAGATAAACTATGGGTGGGAATGGCACGGGACCAAAGGCACGCTCCAAACCAACAATAGGAACAATCACCAAATAAGGGAGACTTCGTTTCCCAGGGGGCTCTGCTCTGGAGGTATTGGGCAATGCCTGGAGCTTGGGCTACCATAGAAACCACAACCACCAAAACAGCCATTTATCTATAAACATAATTTAGATGATATATCTTTCAGAAAATTGGACTAAATCACACATATGAGTCCTATACAAATTGTGGCAGTGGCTCAGTTCTCATCTGGATTCTGTATATCGAGTCTGGACCAGCAATGAGCAAACACAATAAGTTAGAGTGATTAGTCCCACCAATCTGCTTTGTACTTTTCAACATGAGAAAGCTGAAACATCACATTCATTCTCCTCTCCAGACTGAAGCTGGATACCCCATGTCAGAGCACTGCACTGCTGCCAAAAGCCTCCATTAGAAGCGAGTGACGACAGCACATTTGTATCTAATAAGGCTATCTGTTTGTTTTCCACTCTGCTGCTCCACATCTCACAGCCTGTTCATTTGTCCCCTAAACTGCTCTTTCTCAAGCTGCTGGCATTTACTTTGCTGGCATCCAGAGTGAGACTGCTTGCAGTGTGTCCTTTTATCAAGCTGGGACATCACAACAAATCAAGCTCAGATATTACGATGCACGTAAATCTGCTTAAGCAACACCACGACTGAATTCTTTGCATAACTTATTATACCTGTAATAAATATTAACTTACTTAACTCCCACACCATGTGGAATAAATGGAAAAATAACCTTGCTGCCAGACTCTGGAGACAAGGAAAACAACTGAAAATAGAACAAACACTTGAAATAGCGTTTGACTTTGGTGAGGGTAAGGCTTTTTCATTGTTTTTATTTTGATTACAGACAAGACAGCCAACTTAACAACAGATCCAGCTGATAGACACCAGCTGTTTCCAACAAAATTACATCCTTACGCTTTTTAGTAAAGAGTCCGATCCTCTTCTATAAATGAAATGTCCCTTAAGGCCATCACATTCCCAAGTAAATTCATACATAAATCCTGTAATGAAACTATTTTGTATTTGTCTACAGTTAAAAATGTCCATAAGTAGAGGATCTTTTCCAAATGAGGTGATGTCTAAGGAGGCTGTCTTTTCCATGTCTGCATTTGTTTCATATCTGGTTTCATCTCAGACAGAGACAGAGAAGGATGAACAGAGACCTGCTAAGTAAACAGGTTATTAATCAGCTTACTACAGCAAAGGGGAAATCTTATATGATGTCGCTGCACTATACCTGTTGCTATATTGGAATTTGTCAACTATAAAAGGGGTCTGGTAATCTGCACTTTGACATGTTTTTAATACACAAACTAAACAATACTAAGAGTTTACAGCCACTCTTAGCAGCTGTATGAGGTTGTACTTAGGCACAGTAGTGCTTCGAGGTAAATACTCACAATGCCAATGCTAACATGCTGAATATAGTACAGTGGAGGATATGGGGAATGTCATTAGTTTTGCACTTATTTGGTTATAAACCATAGTATTGGACAAATTTACAATTTTGGCCTGGCACTATGAAAAATCAAGGTATTATCAGAATAACAAAGTTCATCCTGAGAGGGACATAAATATTTATACCAAATTTCCTGGCAATCCATCAAATAGTTCTTGAGACAATTTACTAAACCCAAAAATGACAACTTCATGGTGGATCTCCAAAATCAACAGGATTTATACTCTGGAGACCATGAATGCCTGTACAGAATTCCATGGTAATCCAACCAATAGTTGTCGAGATGTTTAAGTCTTGACTTAACTGGTGGACAGCGGTCAAAAGCTAATTACCAGACTAATCAAAAGGGAAATTATGTACAGTGTAAAGTACTATATATGGTACTTTACATTACATCAGTACTTCTAATGGGTTAAAATGAGCTTCCTTTGTTCCAGCTTTTGTAATGATGATTAAGTTTCTTCGAAGTTCCAGTACTTTTTCATCAGCTCTTTATCTTATTATGACTACAGCTGGTATGTGGAAGAGGCTCACAGCTAAGTGAGATATATCTTGCTTCATATATATCCTCATATCATATCATCATATATCCTGCCCCATCCTTTTGTATGTTATGTTAGGATTATGGGTATGTGTGTGTGCATCAGTGCTCCAGTGTGCTTGTGTGTTTAATCCTGAGTGAAAGGCTACGTTTTTTTTTTTGCACAGGAAGGCAGTGGGGGGGGACTCCCCGGAGGGCCTCAGTGTGCCGGCCCTGTAAGCCTGTGTGAATGGGGCTAAATTCGCAGGCTCCCCACGAGGACGCACGGCCGATTAAGCTGACAGTCAGAACCCCATTGACCAGTCACAGAGATTAAACGCCGGGCCATCTCGGCGGCTGAAACCACCTGCAGGATGGATGGAGCGATGCAGAGCCGGAGAGGAGGAGGAGAAGGAAATGGAAAGAGACACAGGGAGACGTGCGGATACTCACTGTTACTTGTCGCTTCAGTAAATGACGCCTTTTGTCCATTCCAGCCTTTGTTGTCCATCTGTAGTGATGCGGAGAGAAGGAGAGAAGGGGGTGGTAAGAGAGATGTAGATTCTTGAACAGACAGCTTCTTCACGCATGTCAGACGAGTTCCTTCCTACTGTTTGGCCCACAAAGAGACGAGCACTCACTGGAGGGGATGCTTAAGGAGCCTAGTGTCTGTCTAGGCCAGCTACTTAATTAGGGGGGTTGTCAGTGTTTAGTAACTTAAAAATGCTCCTATTCAGTGCGTTACTTCTGCTCTGGTATGCGTGTCTGCCTGCACAAACACACAGAGCCACAAACACATGTTTGTAACTGAAAACAAATCTTTTTCTGATGTGTGTGACAGCTGAGGAGATGACATGGCTGTAAACAAAACACCCCCCTTTTAAACCCCAAGTCTTTTGCTCAGATCACCCACAATCCCACGGTGGGAATGTAGTACATAACAGAGCTCCCAACAGAAGGGGAGGCAGAAAGAGAGAGATCTAAAGAGAGACAACCTATCCTACAAAACAGGAACTTGGCAAACACTGTTTAATCATTCCGTAGAGCTAGGGGTTGGGTGAGGATCTAGTGAGAAGTAAACCTCCCAACTAATTCTTATAGAGATGTTTTCAGAGTCGCCAGGCCAATGCGTAGCCATGTATCAGCCACTAACTCCATTCTGTCTAAATATTCTGCCTTGAGTGTAACCAGAACGGTCTCACATCCTGCCAGGAATTAGCTTAAACAGTGAGACTCAAAGAACTGCTTATTTCCAGAAGAGCAAACTCTCATTTATCTGAAACCTTAGACATCAAAACACAGTAGTTAATAGGGCTACCAAACAATACATGCAATGATGCAAACAGAAATTCAATAACTTGGGTGCAATATTTGACATTTCCTTGTTGACACATGCAAGTAGAGTGTTCAGAGGGTTCAATACTTTCAAAGACTAACTTGCTGAAGCTTTGGAAATGTATTGGGAGTAACTACATAAAAGACCAAACTGATAATGATTTCTTGGGGGAAATTTTGCAGTCATTCTGATAAAAGAAATGTGTCATCCTTTTGCTATTATGGTATGGCTGTCTGAATAAGATATATGCAGCAGCACATATCTAACTAATGAGCTGTCTGGGGAGCGATGAATATTCTACAGAAAGCCTAGTTATGTAACATCATATCTATCTTAATCTGCTCCCTTGAGCTTAAAAACCAACGAGGTGAATAAAGATGATGGAGATCAATTGTTGCTTGCAAAACACATTCGGTTCAGAGGAGCTGAACAGGTTACATAATAGGTCAGCAGCAACAGAACTCGTGATGAATCTGAGAATCGACTGAGTATCAGTATTTTTTTTAATTCTGCACAGTGCTTTACAGATGAGATAGTGTATAGACCAAATAGGAGTGGTGCAGAACATTTCTTTATGTAATCCTTCAGCAGACAGCTGTACAGGTACCCTGCAGCCCTGCAGCCAACGTGGCTGGAATACAGATTGCAAGCTGTCCTATATACATTTCCGTGTGTATGTATTTCAGCATTTGGATAAAAGGCACCTTCCCAGAAACACTTGTGAAAGTAGATCACCAACAGTGACCTACTTACTGTATATTCACTCAGTAATTGTGGGTATGCATTAACTGTGTGTGACAGTTTCACATTTACCTACAGTCTACTTATATTTACCTAACTAAAATTCTGTGTAATTTTTTGAAGTGTAATTTGTACATCTCATTTGTGAAATAAACATAAATGAATGTTAAAATACAGCACACTTTGTGTTATCACAAAGATTAAGGCAACTAATGGTTTATTACAGATTAATCTGCCAGTTATTTCCTTGATTTATTGGATGGATTGTTTGGCCTATAAAATGTCAGAAAATAGTGATAATGTCCATCACAATGTTCCAGAGCCAAAGGTAACGTCCAGCAGTCAGAAACCCAAAGATACTCACTTTATCATAGAAGACTAAACTGCTTTGCTTAAAAAATAATTTCGGCTCAGATGGAAAATTCATCAGAAACAATTATGATAATCGATTATTCATTTAGGTGATTTATCAAGCAAAAATACCAATTGAGCACTACTTCCAGTTTTAATTGATGCAAGGATTTGCTGATGTAGAATGAAAATATTTGGATTACCAGTCAAACAAAACAAGCAATTTTAAGACTTCAAAATGGGTTTTGAGAAATTGTCATTTATCACAGTTTTACTGACATTATATACTAATGGATTAATCAGAAATAGTTGATGGATTAATCAATAATGTATGATGAAGTTTTAACTGCTTTTCATCATGCACAATATTTTAATGTTTCCTTTCATGTAACTTTGAACTCATTGTTTTGTGATGTTTACCCCCCTGGGCGGGTTGGGTGGTTAACCACACCTGTCATCACAGAATCATCATCAGCCTGTTGGTATATATGAGTGTGGTAGCCATTTTTAAACATTTTGACCTGATGAAGATTTTGACATACTGTAAATACAAATAGTTTCAAAATACTTATACTGACAGTACTCAGGCACTTAAATAGTCTGGGAGACATGTATATAAACTATAAAATATACACGTTGGTGTAAGCAAGAGAAGTAAAGTAGAGTTTCGGACCTCGGTGGGGTTCTGAGGGACTGCGGACGCCTTGTATCCCAGCTGCAGGAGCATCGTCTCGGCTGCGTTCCGCTTGGCCACCTTCTTGTTGGGTCCCGTCCCCGTGGCAACCTCGTTATTCACCTTCACCTGCACGGATCAAACACATGCGGAGGTACACACATGAGATAAAGACATACAGAATGTTTTCAGATTCACAACTGAATATTACGGCTGTACAGATACATCCTGTGATAATGACCTGAATGACTTGCTGGAAACAATATTAAATACACTTTTTACATGACTTTCCACTTCCTATCTCACTGTCATTCAATTTTAGCTGGGAACACTTTGCCTCGCTTGCTGGGCGAGTCAGCCGTGCAATTTACAATCGTACAAAAAGGCTCCAAGTGAACTGTTTGTTTTTCAGTGATCCCAAAACATTAAATCTGTCTACGCAGAATGTAAGCAGATATTTCCAAAAGAATATCAGACGTCGTTATGTTATGCAAACAGACAATTACACTCTACAAATAACATTCTGGGAGCCAAAGCCTGTGAACAGCCAGGCCTCAGTGCACTTACTCAAGGTCTGACATGCTCTCTAAGTGCTCGTCTGAAAGCATCAAGTAGGCCACAACATACAATGAGAAGGAAAGCTTCAATAAATTACCAAATTGCTGAAATAAACATAATTACTCTTTCATGAAATTTTAAAACATGATCACCCCCTCAAAGACATTTGACACATTTGCAGCCTTTTTCTGTAACTAGTGATGGGTTCAGAAAAAAAGATGCGAAAACAGAGACTCAGTTGAGCGCTGCTGCATACCGAGGGAAACAATGCGGAAATTTTAGAAGAGTGAGTGGACTGCACAAAAGGAACACACACACACACACACACACACATACACATACTTGCAGGGCCTAATGTGTGTATCAAAGAGGCATGGAGAATAGGTTTGAGGCTGAATTACTGCCTGATGCTAAGAGAAGCTCTGTTTTTCTTATGAAAGAAGAGGATTACGGAAAGAGACACAAAGAGCGAGAGTTTGCCTGACAGAGACAGACACAGAAAGAGTAGGACTAAGAGAACTGCAGTTAAAACGCTGACGTGCATAAATTAAAAACGGACTACGCCAGCTTTTATAGTTGTTTGTCTCGTACACGAAAACAGACTGCTGACTAGGGTTGTAGATATACACAGATTGCAGCAACAAAATCCAAAGGACAAGTAACAAACTAACAGGATATACATCTGTCCCTAACTCAGTGCTATCCAAACAAATCTAAATTTTCACGTTGCCAACTGAAATAGAGCAACTGTCTTTCCCTGTCAGTTTTTGCATGTTTTGCTTTCTCTGCCAACAAAGGCTGTTTATCAATAATCCTGTGATCCTGACTCATTCAATACATTTATTGTACATGACCCTGATTACTTTGAGTAGCTAAATTTCATTTCATAATGTGGTTCACAGTGAGCCAATTTGTAAAGATGCCTGACTTTTCTCAGTAAAGCATAAATTAAATCAAATTAAACACTAAAACCAAATTACAAGTTCATAGTTTTATTTAGTTATATTTTTTGAGTGATCATTAAGGTATGTAGGACATTTTCTTAATTTTGTAATAACTGAATTATCTGCATGCATGTGAGTGTATTTGGGTAATAAGGTAGCTTTAACTTGCAAGTCTGTAAAAGTTATGGACATTAAATTGAGACAGTTTCTATTAAAAACTCAGCAGATCTATTTTAAGACTAAGAGTAATGTGTCAGTGCCAAATCTTAACCACAATTAACTAACTGACATAACTTCATAACTTGCAGACACAGCTACTGTTTTTCCTGTTAAACAGTAACGATTTGGCTTTTTTATGCAAGACCTCAAATAGCTAAAGCAACTCTGAATAAGGTCACTGTGGTATCTGATGAGATTCCTTCTCCATACAAAACCCCTACTCTATTTACTGGATTAGAGATAAAAAGCAAATTATCCATAACTTAGTTAAAGTTAAGTTAAATGCTGTTACTGCAGCAAGACCATGATGTTTTATTCTGTTAATGAATCCTGGCTCCTTATTACACAGACCACATTAGACCAATATCTTTCTGTAGTACAGAAGACAGTCTATGTGCTTTCTTTAACAGCAATAACAGCTTGAAATGGCAATTTAATAGTATAAAACAGTTGGCTGCTCCACTGGGTAAAACAGGGCTGGCAAGATGGATGTTTATCTATTCTGAGATTTATATGCATGCTATACAAATAATGAATATCAAACTGAACTTTTGAAGAGGGAACTGGGCAATGAGAGACAGAGAGGGTGACAGAGGAGCAAGAGGAGAGGAGAAAAGGGGGGAGTGAGAGGGAGTACAGGGAGGTCCAAGACTCTAACAGTGTACAGAACTAAATTTCCAATTGAATTATAAATCATCTACAACATGCAAAATGATAAAGGGGCTAGAAGTCCCTTGTCAAGCTTTCATACGTGGTACAAAGCAGGACACAACTGTACTACCATCTTTGGTGGCTTTACATTCTGGGGGCGTAGAGGAGGTAGGAGGAAGAGATCGAGTGGGTCTTCACTGATCACAGGGTTGGCGGTTCGATCCCCACCTCCTTCTGTCCACATGTCGAAGTGTCCTTGGACACTGAACCCCAAATTGCTCTGGATGGTTAGCCAGCACCCTATGTGGTAGCTCGCTGCTACCAGCGTGAGTGGGTGAATGAGCAGGAAAAAAAACTTGTAAAACGCTTTGGATGAAAGCGCTATATAAATGTAGCCATTTACCATTTAGTTTACTGGAATAACAAACTGGCAACAATATTGGAATTAGCATTAATATTGCACTTCATTTGAACATTTTATTGTCATCCTTTAATGGAATTAATGATAAGGGACACTGAGGGCTCACTTGCTGCTGATGTTACTTTTCTAAGGTGAAACCAATGCTGTCCTTATCCAATGTACAGCTGAGCACACATAACTGAAATAGTAAACCAGATCATATTCCCGGGAGAATACCAAGAAACTTGTGTTCTACTGTAAAGAGGTTACATAATGATGCTGAGAAGGTTTATTCTTGTTCTGCCGTTGGCTTGTTTCCCCTCAGGCAGTGTATACCTGTTCTTTGGTTTAGAACCACCCACAACAAGCCGTCTACTCTCTTTACTCGTGCTATACACAAATAAATGTGAGCATTACGCTTCCATTCTATTTCATTCTTTTTACGCGTCACTGCAGTGATTGTGTGTTGGGCTCTGAGAGCTGCCAAAATTCTGGTGAACTACACTCAATGCGCCTTAACGCATCCTGAGAAGAATATGAAACAAAACAATTGTATACCTGCATGATGAACTCCCGGCGTCGGGGCATCCCCCTTTCAGATAGCAGCAGGTACTCCGGCTCCTTTTCCTTCTTTGCCTGCTGGATCTGGGCCAGACGGCTGATCGGGTTCATGCCTTGGCCATAGTCTGGTCCCGTCTGGAAAATAGGACAGACAGGTAATGATCATTTCCAATTATCACATTCATTTATCACATTATCACAATCAGCAGCAGTCTACTGAGCTTAACTGATAGTGCAGTAGGTGTGTATGTGTATTCTGTTGTAATATACAACTGTACCCTATATGAGTGAACGGAAATGAGATCAGACTCATCTGCAAAGGATAGATGCAAAAGATATAGAGACAAGTAGAATAACACAGGAAATTAATTGGGGAAAAAAAAAACTCACAATATCATATTTCACACATTTTTTCAACTGTCAGCGACACTGTACCTTGCAAACAAACCCAGATGCCTTGAGTCTATTTGAATTCCCAGTCTGAAATCACAGAATGTCTGTATGCCCAAACCCCAGGCCAGCCCAGCCGCAGTACCTTGAGGATGGTCTTGGTACGTTTCTTGTAGTGCGTCTTGGGTTTCTCCACAGCGGGGATGAAGGGCAGCTTCTTTAGGTCTTGCAAGATGGACAGAGCAGCACGCTTCTTGGACAGCTTCTTGCTGTTGCCCTCGCCCTCAGCAGAGAACTCCCCCACGGAGACGCGGGTCAGGAAGCTTTTCATGTGTGGGGGGCCGCTCTCCTTCAACACCTGGGGGAGATGCGGGAGGAACAGATTGTAAATGAGGGACTATTGTTAAAGAAACTTTAAGCTAAGTTTGTCCTACACTAGGTTTGTCACAAGATGTTTTTGGGAAAACAAAGAAACAGATTTAAGACAAAGTACAAAAGACAGAAAAAAGTGAATGAATGTGAGCGTATGATATGTGTGAGGGAGTGTCTGCAGCACACTCTGCAAGCAGCTACACCAGGTGGTCCAAAACATCTGTTCTCGATGGTTACAGTGCTACCCACCCATGTGCGCGAGTTATTCATATACAAAACACACACATGCACGCACGCTGACGTACAACACACACATATGAAGAAGAACATGTTCCTAGATGACAGTCTCTAGTGTTGAGGGCTCAGTTTCCTTCCTCTAGCCTCTGGTCACCTGGGAGACCTAAAACAAACACCGGCTGGCGTTAGGTCATGCTTCTGCAATCACATCTACTTCCTGTGAAGTCCGAGAACAGTGTGTCTGTGTGTGTGTGTGTCTGTGCGTGTGTGTGTAGCAGGTGGGGTTCTCCTAAACCCTATTTAGGAAAACACACTGGAGGAAGAATTAGGTTTCACACACTTACTGGGTCCAAGAGTACATGTTCGGCTAATGTGGACACCTTTTCACTCACTGACTTTCTCTCTCGCTCTCCCTCTAGCTGTAGCTGCGGTAAATATTTCTGGGGACTTCTGGACCCCCGCTCTCCTTTATTTGAGCTCAATTTGTGATGCAGACAGCACAAATTGTAGCAATCAAATGCAATCTAAAAGCAGTTAATTTGAACCCAGTGACCGATAATACCGATTAAACTGATAAGTGAACCTTGAGCATTCCTCAAATGCTCCACACATCAACACAGACTAATACCAGACCTTGAAGAGAACAAAGGATAATGTGTACATACCCCTCCCTCCCGACTACACAACTATATCCAGACAAACTAGTGTTTTGTTCAATTCACAAACAAATGACAACGCAAGTCTAGAGCACGAAAACTAAACAAAGAAAGGTAAAGCCCAATTATCATCAAATGTTTAGAAATGGAAAAAACAGGCAGAACTGTGCATATAACTCATGACAACATGGACAAAACACACCTTTTACTGCAGAAACGTATAATGTATGAGAAGTAGTAAAAATAATAAAAAATTGTGAAACTGCATTTCAGCTTTATTGAGTACGGGTTAAAAATTAAGTTATATTTAGGTTTCTTCATCCTATCTATTCCTACTAAAGTAATTGCAGGACACTCTGGTCAACGGGTCTGAGACTGGCTCCGTTTTTGCTGTCAATGTACCTGTTAGCCTGTCAGCATTCCTGCACAATGAGTTTAAGTATATGTGAGCATGTGTGTTGTCGGGAAGCCTCGGAGCAATAGCTGTCCAAGCTAACAGCCAAACTGACTCCCACCCAGGGGATCTGCACTGGTCTTGCTCATCACGAGAAAAGGGAAATGTAACATGGCAGCTTCTTGTACATTACAACATTCAGTGGGACTAGATACATCCTATTTCTGAACCTTTTTTTTTCTGGACTGTGTTGATGATGACACTGCATCAGTGGCCACTAGTCAGCTGAGATTATGTCACTTAGAGTAAACAAAGTTGAGCTATTAACAGAACGTAGATGTAATTGGTGTCTGATGCTGTTGTAGTGAATGATGGGATATGCAGGACAGGAAGCCTCTCCAGCTTTTCTGTAGCTGCGCTCACTTAATCACTCGATCAAGCTTCCTCTCTCTTCTTGTCCATCACAGGCTATTCTAAACATGTGTAACTATTCAGGATATGTGGTTGAGCAAGATTGTAAGCTGAAATAAACAACATTTGCATCCTGGTGGGTGAGTGGCTTAAACACGTACCAAGTGACTGCAATGTTCCAATTATTGTTTCATTCCGACCACGAACCTCTGTTAAGCATCATTGTTTGTTTGTCATGCAACCAGCGTAGACTCCAGAAAGTTACTGGTCCCCGCCAAGAAATAGTTTGGCACATAACCACGTTAAATGTTGATTTTACACTTTGGTTTGTGTACGGATTTAACAAACAAGAAAACACACTAACGTGTTAATACGTGACCTTTAGAGTTGCTGGTAGGTGAATTTTGACTTGCAAGAATACAGCAGAATAAGTGACGGACAAGTGTTGCACTGATCAGATTCACCTGTGCTATCTAAAGTGAAGACATGCAGTCACTAACAGGAAAGAAAGAATCAAACGAGGCCTGTATAGATATATGGTACAGTTAACAAAGAGTATGAGACAGTGTGTATCTGTGCGCACGTCACACACTTTTGGCCCAGGATGGCGGCAGACGAGCTGCAGTCAGTCTCCTGGCAGACGACACAGGATCTGCACCACACCGATGGGATTTCAGCACTTCCATTCATTTACACGCACAACCACACACACATACATGCAAACAAACACACAAACACACCCGTCTACCACCTCATGACAAGGATCAGGTTGTACACAGGAAACACTTGGTAATTCAATGTTGATTTTTTTTTTCTCAATCCCCTTCTCCTTTTGTCTCTTCATCTCTTTTCTCTAACATGGGAGGCCTTCTCTTCGGCTTCTCATAGAGACATTAATACCCTGAGCAGTCTGAGGATCCGTGCATGCGAGACCTCAGGTACTCTGGAAGAGGAGGCAAAGGGAGCAGGGTAGGACAATGGTGGGGACTAGTAGAGGGAAGAAAGGCTCTTTTGTGATGAGTGGTGGATGGACAAGCCCTGAGGGAAGCTGCTTCTTGTAAGATGGGTGGTTCTTGGCTCGGACCCTCTTCTCTTGTGTCCGCCTTGGAAAGGGAGCCTCTGATCCAACACACAAGCTGTGATTTATAGATTGGTTCCTCTTTGATGCTGACATCTGTTTGATATTGCCTGACGGGGGGATTAAATGAGCCAACTGGCTCTCAGGGTGGCGGCGACCCTCATCGTTGCAGAGGGATGGGAAAGCAGACACTTGCTAGCAGTGACTCACGGGTAATTTCATGCCCCAGCGAGGGCAGGGATGAGATGATGTGAAAACATGGCTGCTGAGAAAGGCATTCACATGTTACGGTTTTGTGTAGGGTGCATGAATGCGTAACTGCGTGCATGTGTGTGAGTTTAAGAGTTTGTTACTGGGGGTGTGGGAGTGTAACATTTCTTCTCTGTGCATCAAAGAAGGCACGGTAAAGGGGATGTGACATGGCAGGCTACGAGATGAGGCCAAACTTTGTCTAATGAGTTATACTGTAATGGACCCAATGGGCAAGAAGGGACCCATAGAGACATGTGTAATTCACACTTGGTCTCTAGCCACGGCGTAGTGGCAGTGTGAGAGCATATTGCATGCAACATGCTGATTGAGGATGAAAGTGAATCTGCTGGAGAACCATCCGGGGTATGAGGGGGAGAGAAAGGTATGTTATGCCAGCAGAGGGAGAGGATAATTGCTCAATGCAGCCTGGCCTTCGGACAGTTTAGTTTGACATGGCACAGGAAAACAAATGTGGTGTGACTGATATGCAGAGGCGGAGGACAAAACTAATCAGAACAATTTTCGAGTGTAAGGAAAATGAAAAGATAGCAGAAACAAAACCTGGTCTGAGCTGCTTCCACAGTCTCGCTCTTCCTTAAATCATGGATATACAGTACAGAGAAGGCTCAACAAAACAAACTAAACACTGCTGTCACTGCTGACACAAATCACATCTTGTGAAATAGGCACTGGCGATAGATGGTGAAAGAAAGACAAAGTGGAGAAAGTAGAGAGAAGTTACTGATTTACTGCTCATCAGACAGCAGTTATGAACAGCCAGTCTCCAGAATGACAGCGAGCAGAAGAGAGACTGGAGGAATGTGCCTGTGGCCTGCTTTTAAAAACCGCCGCTGTCAGCTTCCAATTTGGAAGGACTGAAAATTAAAGCGGTTTAATTGCTGACAGTGACAAAGACATGACAGATAATGAATCACATCAATCCAGATTTAGCTGGCTGAAATTATTAATAGTAGTTCCAGGAAGGATAGCCATGTCATGCTCTGATGAGCAAATGCATTTTTGAATGGAGGGGGGGCATAAAAGGGAGGGCTGGACAGCTTTCCAGATAATTTTTCCAGTGTTGTGTAAACTCCTATTAGCAAGCAAAGTCAACAGGGTGAGAAGAGTTTCCCTCCCTTCCTTCCATCCTTGTCTCAATTTCCTCTCACCCCCATCCCCTATCCCCCTAGCCTCAACACGCAACCGCCCTCTGTGTGATTTTTGGGAGTGATGGTAGGAGAGGTGGAAGGCAGGGATTCTGTGGAGGAAGGGAGGGGGCACACAGAGTAAACTGAGCCTCCCTTGTTTTTGGCACCTTGCAGAGTGCAGCAGAAGAAGAGGGGGCGACCAGGGAGTGAATATTGGATGAGTCAGCTGAGATACGGTGAAAGCCAAGGAGAACGGACCCAGCAGGTCATGTAAGGACACTCTTCACTTCTTGGTGGATTTAGAAAAGTTGGGGGGAGTGGTAGGATTCCCTGTAATGTCCAGAGGAATCTTGCTAGGCAAAACTGAAACCTCGAGCAAGGCAGTTAACCCTTGTCTTATCCAGTGGAAGATTGTAGCAGCACTGGGCAGCTCCCAGCCGAATTATCAAGGTCACCAACCTTCCTCTGCAAAAAGCTTTTCTCAGAGGCAGCTGAGAATATGTTCGTACCAAAGAGAAACCACCAACCACTGAAGATTAATTTCCTTGAATGGTCACTAGATGCTGGGTGTTTAACTGACTGAGAATGTACTGACGTGAAAAGGAAAAACCAAAAGAATCTACGAAGCACTGTGGTTTCAATATCAATAACACACACCTTTCAGGATTTCCAGCAGCTGTTCAACTCCACTAAATAAACTAAACTTCTAAGAAATGGGTTGCTTTTTCACACATCAATTTTTTGATCACATGAGATAAGATGCTGTCAGGATTTCTCATGACAGTGATCGATTGATTAGGCCGTAATGGGCGGTAGCAGCTCAGTCCGTGGGGACTTGGCTTGGGAATTGGAGGCTCACTGGTTCAAGGCCAGTTCGGACCAGATAGTGCAGACTCAAGAGTGTTGACTGCTAGCTGGAGAGGGGCCAGTTCACCTCTTAGGCACTATCAAACCCCTAACTGCTCGGGACGCCATCCCAAAAAGCAGCCCCTCGCCTGACATGTGTATAGGTCCTATTTGTGCATTTGTGTATTTCAGACTTGTGTCTATAATAACAGAGGGAAAAAACTGAATTTCCCCTAGCGGGACTGATAAAGTATGCCTTCTTCTTCTTCTAATAGAGCTCTGTCACAGTCAGCTGCAGGTGTGTGACAAATAACTCAATGCACATGCGAGAATATAAGCAGCACTGCTGGTCAAGAACTGAATTTAAGTTAGTTTAGTCTGAAAATCTCCAACTGGAAACATTTTTCATGTAATTCATTGAAATTAAGGTAATTTTATGCTTGATATTGAGCATCTGGGCTTTTTATTTTAATGTCAATGGCTCTGTATTGATTGCTTCAATGACTCTCATAAGAAGTTGTTTAAAAGAGAAGCACAGGGCTCTGCTTTCTCTCTGCCCCTCAACATCCTGTGCTTGGAAAGAACATACCAAACGTCAAAGGAAGATTCAGAATTTTGACTCTGTTGTATTAGATTTAAACATACTGTAATTCTGTAGACTGTGCGGGACCCAAAAGACAGTAAATAGAGCAAATGAGGGAACGGGACTCGTTTAGATTTAAAACAATGTCTAAATGATAAATATAAGCCCATTTTTTTGTTTTGTTTTTTGGGACTCCACACAAGGATGACTACTCAAGGAAAAGAAATCTAAGTACTGCCAAAGATAACAGCACCAAGCTACTAGAAACCATACCAATGTTGTATATCAGTCCGGACACTCTGAACTTCTCACCATTTCCACTAAAATTTCCATAACTTCCTGTGCACATATTTTTTTTGACTCTCTTTTACGATAAACTACCTCACTGACGGAAAAGGTTAAGCAAAACTGGGCAAACACGCATGTCCATTATCATTTGGGGATGGAGTATTATCAGTGTGACTCCTTCCGTTTATAATGAGTTCTTTAGTGTTTGTAATACTTACCGCACATTTCACAAACCCAGAGACGCGTCATGATTACGCAAACATTCCCTAAGTGAATCTTATTTATTCTGTGATTTTTCACAGGAATAAAGTGATTTATAATTCACAGTAACGCATGCATATTTCTGTGGGTGTTTGTGGACACATTGTCTTAACTCTGTCATGTCTTCCTCACCTCGAAGTTGACAGATAAGTTCCTCTTGAGGGCAATTTCGTAGACCAGGCTGATCTCTGATTTGCTGGCATCAGTGCCTTCCTCAGTCTCCCCTTTTTCCTCTGGACTCTGGAAAAGAAGGGAAAAAAAATCCAAGGTCAAAATGGTGAAGGGGGACATACTGATTGTTACTGCTGAAACTAGTGCCAGTTTTAGCTTATAGGTTCATTCTAGTTTAAGAAAATGTATTATCTAGTATTCATGAACTGCTCAGTATGCCCCAATTACGGCCTCAACACTCAAACGCAGGTTTTTATTGACTTGTAGATAAACCATATATATTTTTGCGGTTAGCCTGGCTCACGTAACTAGCCTCACTAGTATGGTTAACTCAAATGAGGAGGCAAAGCTGGAAGAGCCATCATTTATATCCTTATTTGGGAGCATTATGATCTCCCAGTAAATTAGAGCAACAACGAAAGAGGAGTACTGAATTATACCACAAATAAATGTGGTCACTGTTCAACCAGCTAAACGCCAGTTAACATTACAGTATGTCTGCGGAAATAGCCTCATTACAGAAGCTAACTCATTTGAAATGGCATCCAACCATGTCTATTTGGGTAAAACAGACTAAGGTGCAACGTGTTCTCCCCAAAGAGTTCTCGCTGTTGAATGTAGAGGTTTTTCATAATAAATGGAAAGAAAACGTATTTTTTGTTTCCCCTGCGTTTTAAGTACCAACAAATACTGTGACCCCAAAACTGTGGCACATTTCAAACCAAGAATGACACGCCTACAGGGTGGATGGCGGCCAAGGTGCTGCAACGAGAAGCCTGTCTGTTTTTCTGACTATGATCTTTATCTGATATGGGATTGAGAACTCGGTATTCCAGGACATGACTGGTGGTCCTCTGTCTGTACAGGAAGGTCTCTTAAAGGGGTGGTCCATTAAATATGAGAATTTTGTACATTAACACTCTGTACTAAGACAGTCCAATTATTTTTTGTGAACATCAAGAACTGTCTCTCCATGTAAGAAGAAACTAGGGCTCAAATTTGGGTTTTCATCAGGCATGAAAAAAGGAGCTGATCCACTGAAAATGAATAAGGAAATCACAGCTCAGGTCAGTGGGAAAGCACCAGCAGGTTCTATTGGGATAACCACACATTTTTTTAAATCCAGACAGACCTAACAGCATTGCTATGTTAAAAATTTGAAGAGCATTTTCTCACACCAAAAAATTGGCCGCCCCTAAAATCTATGAAGTAATTTTGGACTTAACAGCAGATGACTCAAGTTTGACCCTTCAGTCAGTTTAATGATTTTATTAGCTGTGACCAGCAGCTCTATAGATCGCTCTGTCGGTTAGTTGGTCGATTGGTCGGTCGGTCGATCCACAACGATTTCCCCAACCTTTGGCCGCCACAGTTTTCTGCCCTGGTGGCTGAAATTTGTGGTCAAGTCTGGGAGCAGCTATTGCAAATTCATACTTGTTTAATTAGTAAGTTGATTAAATATGGATCAGACAGACTTAATCTATAAGAAAGATTTCAGGAATTTTTAATTGATTACTATTGAATAGAATTCTTGCTATAGGTCCTTTCAACTAATAAAGAAACCTAGTTCACGCTACAGAGAGATCATATCATTTGCCATAAAACGAGGGGCTTTTTGGTGCCAATTGTCTATGAGAAATGCAGAGTGCTGTCTCGATCTTTATCTTTACATGTCCAGTTCTTTGTCTGATTATGTCTGAATGGCTTTGGTCTTTCCCTTTGGGCTTCTTCCCTTCTCCTGCCTCATTGTGTGACCTGATATGACGCATGATTCATTCACTGTGAGATCTCTTGGATTTCACAGGAAATACAGTCACGTGTTTTTATGCACCTACCGCACCTGGTGAACATTGACGAGAGTATGTGTGCACTGTACTTTGTTTTGTGTGACGAGACAAACATTTTCTGCATTTTGTGTATGTATGTATGTGGACAAGCAAGAAGTGGGGTCAGTTCAAAGGTCCTTATCCAATCTTCTTCCATAAACTGTTTTCATTACAATTCTAATATGTATGGTATTCATGGTTTTCATGGTTACATTTATGTCCTGCCTCGGGTGTGTGATTAATAGTGTGATTCCCCTCTCAAGGCTGCATTAAAATGCCGCGGGGTGTAAGCGCCTGCATGTGTCTGTGGGTGAATATTAGCATGCAAACTGGAATGACCAAGCAGATCAGCAACCTTCCTTTGACAAAGACAAATAGAGGGCTAAATCTGACTCCGGTGCTGCTTCTACTTATAGACCTACTGGACAGAGAGTCCTGGGAAAAGTATAAGCAATCGGAGAACTCATACATGTATTGCTCTGAGACATTAACTCTCGGCTTTGAAAGAGCTGCTGTGAATGAACAGTGACTGTGGGCGAACAGAATGCCTCACATTCACATTTATGCTCGTGGGCAATTGATTTCGAAATAGGGCAAAAGGACTCTACATCAAAAGGATGGGAAGAAGAGGCTCCCAATGGACTGAACAACATAATTCTTAGAAAAGTAACTGTTTATTCTAAAAGCTGCAATTTCACACGCCAAACAATGCAATCTTTCTCATAGAAACTGATGCAGATTTCCCCTCATAAATACCCAGTCAAACCATTGACTGTGAAGAAAACAACCTTTTTTCTAGACAGGAAGTGCACTTGTTCAGCTATGATTTTAATAGTATCAACAGCATCTAAAGTACTGGCAGGGAGTTAGTCATCAGTTTCATTATATAATCTTTATTGCCTGAAGCCCTGTAAAGTTGGAGGGGTTTTTTTGTGTTTCCTAGGGTTACATATTGTTGCTCTACCTGTGTATAAACACAACACAATTAATAAAGGTTTGACAGCCCATGGTAAAAAGGAACACTTTTAGCTTGAGGGCGTCCACACATTTACACATGTAAGAGCACACACACACACACCGAGACAGAATGACAGACATATAGTGTAGACACAATGTGCCTCAATTTGTAAAGCAAGACTCAGAAGCAGCAGCAAACAAAGAGCACATTTATGGAGGCCGACGCCACAAGACAGCGAGTCAGGCAAGTGAGAGGAGCCAAAGCGTTTTGAATAACCATCAGCGATGCCAGGCGTTGAGGATATGGGGTAATTTGATTTCCGGTGGGAGATGATAACAACAGTTAACAGCTACGCCTGAGGGGAAACTCTGGAAAGGTACGGTGACATTGGGAGTAGGCAGAAAGAAAAAGGACAAAATAAAGAGAAATTGGGAAGAGAAAATACACTCCTGCCAGAAGCAGACTAAACTATGGGAACTGCCGGGCTTAAATTATACATTAGAGTAATTAGAGTGGAGGTGGATTTGGATTCAATCTGATGAAAGCTGGTTACGCGTTCATCTTAGTTTCAGGAAAAAATACTGGGTAACACTTTTAATAGAGCCTCTCCACAGAGAGCCCCAACAGATCAACAGTGCAAATCCTACTTTTCATTAAGGGAATAGTTTTCAAGTAGGAGGGGGTCGAGTAGAGAGAAAGTCATCGGGCGTGAAAGCAGTCACAAGGTGACAACGGTGCTGAAAGGATGAGGTTGCAATGATTAGAGGACAATTTGAGTGGAGAGTGAAATGACCTTTATAAAGCAAATGAATGACAGAACATCAGGTTGGAATGGAAACAGCTTTGTGTGGGGCTTTTTACCATAAATGTCCTGGTTTTAGCCTCTCAAATGTGACGATTTCAAGTTTCAAGTCAGGCATTTTTTAACTATTTTCTGACATTTTATAGGCCAAGCAAATGCCAAGTATTTGGCAAATCAATCAATATTAAAAATAATTGTTAGTTGCAGCCCTATTTCACAGAAAGATTTAATTTCAACAGGTTACTAATTCAAACTGTATAGTCAGGGTGTAAAAGTAAGATTCACAAAGTGGAGTCAATTGTTTTTAAACTAGGACTTAGTAATGTTGACTGATAACTGGAATCACATTATTATTATTATTATTATTATTTCAGGATTGTTGTCCAAAAACTGTCAAAGACTAGTAAGTGAGGCACACTGTTGAACTGGGTGACATGTTCCTTAATTACAATGAAAATTGGCACTGTAGTGTATTTAAGTCGATCCCACATACATTGTCCTGCTGTCATAAATACTCAATTGTAAACCAAATCTGTATAAATCTAGATCTGAAAATAGTCCTCAACAAATACACATTTGAGAATGATAGATGATGATTCAGATATAATTAATTGTCATTGCATAATACTAATGCAATAAAAAGATTACTGAGGCTGCCCGCACTAGTGCAATTAGAGCAACACAAAGTAATAAAACTATATATTTTTTGTTTATTACATTTTTAATTAAAATTTACTGAAGATGGCGGAAAGGATTCTCAGAGTGGAAGTCAATAATGGCTTGTTAAACAACTACTGGTAAACACTGTTAGTGTAAGACTTTCTCTTTCTAAGCGTGTGTGTGTGTGTGTGTTTACCTGTGGTGGCCGTTCGGGGATGGGTTCATTGCGCAGGGCTTGCAGGGCCTTCATGGCAGCGTTGTGTCTGGCTGCTTGGCGGGTCCGTCCCTCACCAATAAACTCATGACTCCCCACAGACAGCTGCACATAGAAGATCTTAGGAACAGGATAATGGTACCTGGAATGTACAAAAAAACATAAAGGATAAGGGAATATATATATGATACATCTAACTATAAAGCAAGGAATCTGTCTGTATGTATATATGTTTGTCCTTCGCATATCAGAGTTCATCTGATCTACTTAACTCTTTGCAGGTGTATTGCTTGAGATCCAAAGACGTGCAATGTCAAAATTGGTGCAATTTGGACACGAAAAGTGTTCAATATTAATAAACTTTAAATAAAAAAGTGACTAGCGCTCTTTGCATCAGCGGGGCAGTGCTTCAGGGCTCTGTGGACTGAAGAATCATACCATGAGCAAATCTAGCAAAAAAAAAAAACACACTGATACCCTATTATAAACAATATAAATGACTGCCCATCCACTACATTAAACAGCGCTGTTTGTTGTTGTATTTTCTAATTATGTAGGGCTACTTTTTTCACATATTTGTCAGTTGTGTCTGAACAGAGAGGCGAGCAGACACACACACACACACACACACACACACACACACACACACACGTTTGTATGTAAATGTGTATAACTGTCCTTCGCGTATCTCAAGAACCGTTCATCCAACCGTTCGACTTCACACTTAGCGGGTGTATTGCTGAGCGACCCAAATGGAAGAGAACGCTGCAGGCAGCACTTCCGGGGGCCAAGCAATTGGCCCGCCCCGAACAGCCACTGCACTGGTATATGAAAAACAAGGGAAGAGAGAAGCTTAGACACTATGATTCAAGTTATCAATTCACACCGTTTACACCATTCCCAAATTAAAGGCCCACCACTTCATCAGGGTCAATTACTACATAATAGCCTGTTGGCCAACCACTTGACTGATGTCTTGCTATTGAATCTCAGCTTAAGGATGCCAAACAAAGCACAGGGACATATATATCGTCTCCTCTTTCTTCTGGCCCGACCATAGATTTTCCTTTCTTTCTTTGGGTCCTGACAGAGCGGGACTGAGCTGTCACCGAGCAGATTTAGAGGTCTGCGAGTCCGCGTGTGTGATACCCCCTCCTGGGTCAGGGGGAGAAGGGCTGAGAATGTCTGCTTGATTGAGGACAAGGCAAGAGAAATAGTGGGAAAGCTAACAAGGGCAGAGAGGGGTCCAAACTTTTTAATATCCATCTCCCTGTCCTCTTTCTTCTCTGTACTTACATTCACAAGGACATATAGCCAACATATGGACCTTTTTCCTGTTTAGTCAGGCATTGGGCTTTTAATGAGAGAATGAAAATCAATAGTTAGCCAATGTAGTGGAGTTTAACATACTGAAGAAAATTAAAACAAGCTTTACAGAAATGCAGTTATTCCTTTTCTCATATCTACATATTTATTCATTTTCAGCTATACCAATACATCCTACTTGGTGCTTCAGCAGCCATGATATTTAATACGTGGTTGGAATTTGGGGAACCCCAGTGGCTCGAAAACCCAAGAAGCTTAATATGTACATATATGCAAACAATCCCCTGTACATGTGCTAATGTATTTATATATAATAAAAAGTGTAGTTTA
Source organism: Lateolabrax maculatus (assembly GCA_031216445.1). Taxonomy (NCBI): domain Eukaryota; kingdom Metazoa; phylum Chordata; class Actinopteri; order Acropomatiformes; family Lateolabracidae; genus Lateolabrax; species Lateolabrax maculatus. The sequence continues at coordinate 10,860,715 of CM062210.1, forward strand.
TACATAATCCTTTGCAGAGGGGGAGAGAAGGGGATCACCAAAGTCAATGGTATTTCACTGGATTAGTGACACATCTGACTTGCTGATGGTGTTGCATGAAAAGTGAAGGGACCACCAAAGGGTTAATCTTTGGGGCACCACTGATATCCAGATATCATGGAAATGCATCCAATAAAGATTTCACAACAAAAACAAAAATGTCAACCTAATGGGGGCAAGACATTGCTTGGATGGGGCAAGACACCTGAGCAGTAAGACTATCATACAGATTTTTAACAAACCCCAGGATGAAAAGGACAACAAAGGTTAAGTTATAAGCCAAACTGTCCACTGTAAAACACCCATCACACTTTACAGACGGATGTTTGTAATTTCAAGTGTGATCACTTTTGATTTTACCGATAAATAAATTGAAGGATAATATGACTGATTTAGTGGCTTGTTAACAACCCGTCAGATAATCTGAACGATTATGTCTTGCCTCATCAGTGTCTGTTGTATCGATGTCGTAATTACTTTGGTGGGTACAGTGTTATCATAACTAATAGAAACCATGGCCAAATCTACAGCAATAAGACCCAAGTTGTAATAAACTGGAATTAAACTTGATAAAGTTCTCCTAAAGATAAATGTAGTCAGCATTTTTTCCCCCCAAAATACCAGAAATACTTCCTCTTTATTAACAGTAACTCTTACAAGATCACTCTTAACAACACATCTGTCATTTCTCAAAACATCTACTCCCTTCTTCCCTCTTCGTCATGTCTTTCCTTAATCTCCTGCTCAGCAGGCCGAACAATGAGTCAGCGTTTTATTCCCAGAATTCCAGCAGGTCTTTCTCCAGCCCACAGCCCTCCTCGCATCCGTCTGCTCTCAGCTCCTCCTGGCCACGGGAGCCTTCCCTGGGCGGGGGCCTGCCTGGCCCTCGCACGTCAAGTGTGGCCCCAGGGTCTCAGAGGACATGCCAAGTGCAACATGGGCTCCAGCCAACCGCGCTGAGCTGAGATGGGAGCAGCTGGGGCTGGAGCGCTGAGTACAGGTGCAGAGTGGAGGAGAGAGAGAGGGATAAGAAAGAGAGACGAGGGAGACTGAAGGGGAGGGAGAGAGAGACAGGGAAGTAAAGAAGGAGAGAGAGGGACATGGAGGGAGGCCTGTGGGAGACCCTGCTCCACAACGTGGGAAAGTAGTGGCTTACACACAAGCAAGCCAGCCAAGAACACAGGCACACGCACACACATCAAAATCATGCAGACAAAAAAAAAAGGCAGGAAAATCACGTCAGTGCTCTTGGGCCAGTACAAAAATCAGCACATGCTGGCTGGATCTGCCTGTTCTGTATTATCAATTATTATTTTTGTTATTATTATTACTACAGAGAGGGAATTGGACCAGGACACCTGTAGGGAGGGTGTGGAGACCGCTGAAAGGGAAAGAAAAAAGAAGAAAAAAACACCACCATATCTGTGTGATGACGTGAGTGTGTGTACATGTATCTGCTGTGACTCTAGGAGGAGTGACTGATGCCACAACTCAATCAAATGATAACTCATCAGCATTTAGCAGTGACTAATGAAATTGACTTTGAGGTCAGAAGCTTCCCTGCAGCTCTCTTTGATGTGGGTGACGTTTAGTTAAGGTTACTATTTCATCTTTATCATTCAAAGACTCATACATGAACACACACAGAGATAGACACATTCAAAGATACTGAAGCCCACACAGTCCTACTGGGAAATGGGAGATATGGTATTGCAATTATTACTATAAATGACAGGGTGACATTTCAGCTGGAAACTATTTTCTCCTGTGGCCTGTAAAACTACTTCCTAACTTAATGCTTGAGTAGAAAAAAAAGTAAGTTTCTCTTCCTGCATGTGTAACACTTGTTCCTAAACTGAACACGTTACCACTACCTTGACATTTGTATTATTTTGCAGCATATTTAAATGCACAGCATCAGATACAGCCACTAGTTTCCATAGGTCATAAGTCATATATATTACACTAAGTGATACTACAGCTTTTAAGCAAACTGAAAAGTATGTGTCCTGTAATTTAACACATGATATTATTGACCTGATCCAGATGGTAGTGAATATGGAGCACTGAAAATTTCAACAGCTTTGGTTGGCAAACTTGTGCAAACCACAGCAATCAAAACCAAATGCAGCACTTCCTTTTAGTCATAAACCTGCCATTTTGCCCATGAGAACACATCAAATTCAATTTGGTTCAGAAAATATTGCCGGCCTTAATCAGTGTTTTGATAATGTAGCACAACAATGTTATTTAATATGTAGGTGTTATTTCTATGGGTGGGCTCTTGCATTTATAGTCAAGTCATGAATACTTTGCTGTTGATTTCTTTGTATATTTACTGGTCTCTCCGTGCCTTGGACTGGTGCTGTGATAATAGACTTCGAAATTGGTTGAGATGGTGCTGTCATTTTGGTTGGTCTTTTGATTATGTGTCTTATCTAGTGTTTGTTGGTGTACCCCTCTTTGTCTTTAAAAGAAAATTAAATAAAAATAAAAATGCAGTGCAACAATAAATGAGCTTAGGCTCTTTTGCTGGCACTTCTATGCATCAAAGAAAACTCAGAAGAGGAGGAAGAGGAGAGTGCAGCCAGTGGAAAAGAAGCCAATATGGAAAGCAGATTTCGCAAAGCGAGTGAGTGTGGTAAATATGTTTTTAGCAGTAGCATTATGCAAGCTCACTATTGTGGTATTCTGATTGTTCGGTTTGTACAAGTAGGTCAAATTAGCGGTCACATTGTTGGATTTTGGACCTAATTTTTTCACACTGTATGCATTTTAGCACAGGCTAAATCAGCCACTGGAAGCATCTCACAGTCAGATCTAAAACTGTCAATTTTTGTATGGTACAGCCCCAAATCACACAGTGTAAAGGCGCCTTTAGGTAAGTAAAATGTAATTAATAACATGTTTCTTTTCATTTTAGTGCACTTTCAAGATGGTGGAACAGTGTAAAAATTGACATTGGATTGAACCACGGATTTAAATGCCAGTGAGTTTCATCTGGTTCATAAACCATTGTCCTAAAAGGGTAAAGCAAGTCAGCAAGAAAGTTATTAATTTAGTCATACTGCTTTCTGCATAAATGTATTCTTGCATTCAATAGTACAGACCTATACAAGTGTAAATAAAGGCAAAGAATTTGAGAAACAGTTTTTACTCCATGCTACTCCATGGTAGTAGCTTTAAAGTAATTAAAGCTAGTTGTGGGTTGCTCTTGTATTGAGAATGGAAACATATGTACTGTACTGCAGCAAAGAGCAGCAGACAGGAGAAAGTGAGCCAACCAAACACAGACCAATAACAAAACATGAGTGTGCTGGCCCACTTTGTCTTCCAGCATCACTGAGCTTGACCACCAAGACATCTACTGACCACACACACACACACACACACACACACACACACACACACACACACACACACAAAGATGCAATTTACCCAGAGCCTGTAAATGAGACAGGGCTGTGCTGGGAGCAAAAGGGTGACCAAGATTTTGGGGGAAAAAAATGCAAAAACTTGGACAGGCTCACTCTTCCACCAGCTGCACTTTCTTCCAATCTTGTGTCAGACCTTTACTTGTTTTCTCTCCCTCCCTACTTCCATACTTCATTCCCTCTGTCCATCATTGATTGCTTTCCTTCTCTTCTGCCTCACGCAACTGCTTATGTAGAAAATACATAGTGGTGTGAGAAAACAGTCCATGTAGTCGAGTAAACATAGTGCTTAAAACACCAACTGTCATGGTGTTTGGGGAGTGCATTCAACGTTCCTTGGACCCTGTCTGAGGTTAGAGACCACTAATCCACATGGGAGAAACAATGTGATGGTAGAGCTATGGTTTCACATGAAATAATTTGTTTGTCTTTTCCATGGAGACCTCCATACATGAAACACAAAAAGACAAGTTAAGGTTGTTTCAACTCACAAATGTCCATTACTGTTCATTCCATACTTTTTCCAGTCTAATACAGTTTGCAAGCTTTAATTCAGAGGGCAGTTTATCTCCATTTTATTCTAAAAACACAATGATAGCCACCTCACTGGGTCACAGACACACCGAGAGCCTTTATAGTGTCAACTGAACTGACAATCAATGGTGTACACGGTCACACAAAATGAATGAGCGTGTAACAATTAATAACCTATATAACTGTATATACACAAAAACTGGTTTAAGGTTTAAAAATGTTGCTTAAAACACTGCTGACCTTCGGATGATTATTCAATAATTTACAGAAGTGACAAGGAAAGTGTGAAAAGGTGTTTGAAGGTGCCAACAGGCTTAAAGTGATAATGAGAAACTGTGGTGTGACCTGCAGCAGTTTCAGAGATGCCACAGCTTATTAATCATTAAGCAGTTGTTCAATGAGACGTCCCCTGAGGCAGCTCTGACTCAGAGATACATTGATTCACTGTGAAAGTGAAGAATTAAAATGGTTTATGTGTTGTGAAATCATGAGTATCGGAGTATAAGAAAGTGAATCTTGCGGTGGAAATAAAAATGGATATTGTTTCCAACTCGCATCAAATCAGTCCGGTGTCAGACACAATAAGTGCAAACGTGCAGTCGATCGTATGTTGGCTCTCCATCCAAGGCTTTCAAGCGGTCACTAATAGCTCTCATTCTACAGTTTAATATAACCAAACCTTACATTCTGTAGGTTTTCATTAAAGACTGTCATGGGAGCAATGTATTTTATTACCTCATATCCCTCCAGTGTAATGTACTGCTGTGTCTCCATGCAGCAGACAGCTGGTGTCTCATATGGACTACTCATATCACTGCCTTTACCGACAACAGCTATTTATCAAGAATTGCTAACAGACACAGTGCATAAAACAGAGGTTTCATAACTTATTTTAATTAAATTGTCCAATCTGACAGTGTTCATTGTTTTTACTGTTTGTTGTGGTTTCAATTTTGAACAAGAGATTAAAGCTCTCTTTGTGCCAGCTCTGTAATCAGTGTGCTGTCTCGGTGCCCTCCTTCCATGCCTGGCTCACGAGAAGTCACAGCCCCGTGTAAACCGACCCCAGCTCTCCTGTCACACTTTATTGCTGAGTCACAGTTGTACATCAAGTATCGTTTCCAAACATGATAGATTTACAGTGCTGTAACTGACAGGTAGCACACTATACCAAAAAAAATAAAATAAAATAAATAAATGCAAATGGCCTTACTAGTGAAAAAACAAGGGCTGATTTCATTATGCTAGTAATAAAAGCAACCACTGGAAAATAGTATATTCCCTAATCATCTGACTAAAAACAGGCATCGCGTGAATAATTCCTCCATAATTCCATTTACTCCTTCAGCACAAAAAAATATTAGTGAGTAATAAAAGACTTGCCAATGTGTGCAAAGCAATTACACCATGTGTGCATTTATGTGACAGAAAAAAAACACTCCTTAACCCTCGTGCCCTTCTTGTGCCAACTGTTAAGATTTGGCTGACTGAGAGGAATGGCTGGCTGGGGATTAGTCTAAAATCAGACCCTGCTGTCCTCATTAAGAATATTACATTGTGACCTGCTGTTTTATGTTCATTGTCATTAAGAGGGGAAAATGAATTGCTTTGTTTAAAAAAATAAAAATAAAACACTCCTGTGCCATTTTCTAAAAAGAAATAATATGAATTTGTTATTGCCAAATTTTTCTAACTTGGTTTCTATGCAAGCCTTTCTGCATGCAATTGATTTTCCCTTTGTCTTTTTATACAGACATCTCTCGGGGCAACATACAACACATTTTACTGACTGAGAAATGGTTCTTCTTAATTGGCTGTTGTCCTTAATTTCTTGCTTGCATTCAGTCTCCCTGAAAATGAATGCAGGAACATCTAAGAGCATTCCAGATTGAATGTGTATTAGAGATGAATGCACAAGTGATTATGTTATACTATAGTGATTGTATAATCTTCTAAGAACAGCATAAATGGGAAGAAAATAATAAAAATAACCAATTTAGTGACTTGCCTATCAGTTAATTGGTTAGTCTATTAAGAAAGGGCACATTCTACTCCATTTGGTTTGATGCTGTTCAAACTCAGATGTGCAACGAGCTATCACACCAAGACACCCTTAAATGCTGAAGTGTGGTTTGCTTTTGCTGAAAACGCAACACAAGGCGATTAGATGATGTAAAATACAGTTGCTCAGATTCCCCCATTTCCTTGTGAGCTCTCAACTGGTCGGACCACCAAAGAAGAAGTGCAGCATCACTTAACAGAACTAACTTTGTTTTGACTTCCCTGCTGACAAAAGGTATTGTAATGACGCAGGATGACAGGCCCCCTAACATTAATGCGGCAGTGTGAACCCTAAAAGCTTGAAATGCTTAGTCCAATAGCGTGTCCGATGCTGGTATGATTCAAACCAAAGTAAACCAAATTAAATACATTTGTGATATTTCTCTTTTGCTCATCACTTCTTCCAGTAACACATCTAACCACAAGAATGAGTTCAACATGAATCCTTTTCCCCAGAAAAACGAACATGACCTCCATGTCAGAATTGCAAGAACTGAGGTGAATGAAGTGGGGTTTACACTTGAAAATGTATACAGAAACTTTCTACAGAAAAAAGGCCTCTTCATGCGTTTCATTTTAAGGATACAAAAGACTTCAATGTGCAGCAGGATGCTTTATATTTAGTGTTGATTTTTATGCATCTGCATCCTTCGTGGCAATACATGAATGGTGATCCCAAGAGTTTAAATGAGATTATAAACCACTATAGGTAAGGAATTTTGCAGAACAAGTAGTCCAGGTACAGCAGCTGGAATTTGCCAATATGGGGGATGAATGTAATAAAATTGCTGCTTTTTTGCAGAGTTGATACAAAAAAACACTGGGAAATAGGAAACTGTCAACGTGGTCTAACGGGTTGACATGGGCTCTCTTGACAGCCATTTACTGCTCAGCACTGATGCTGCACAGCTACCCGGGAGGTGAGAAAAATCACTTTCAGTACTACAGCAAAACAAGGGTCCAATTTCCTGGGAAAAAATACAAGCAAGTGGTGTGTATTTGTACAAAGACACAGATGTGAGTTCTTGTGAAGAAGCCTACTTAGTCGCCTGACTCACCCTGCCAAACATACTAAAAGGCAGAATTAAGAAAAAAGGTATTTCTACTGATGTAACCTGCTTTGCACGTAGTGGTCTCAGGTCCGTTTTTACATTCAATACATCAAGGAAAAAGAGGAGAGGAGGACACACAGGGATACACAAACACGAAACTCCACTCAGAGTAGAGGAGATGAAAGGAGAGACCAGACTTCTGTGTCACTGAGTCTGTTGAGCACAAATCATCCTAAGCATTTGTTTATGTTGGACCTGTATTCCACTCCTCCACCCCCAGTCTCCTCAATAAAACACTGCTTTATGAGTTTACACCCATTTGTACAATTTGGACAGATTATCCTTTGTTCTGGCATGTCGCCCGTGGTAATTTATGAAGTATCTGAGTGAATGCATCTGATTTACTGATCTATGCAGATACATGTTGATTTCGAAAAAACATAATGCAATAAAAACTTATTCCTCTGAAGTCTCTACCTTGTGGGCTTTGGCAGCTCCCTTTTGTTTTTGGACAGCAGTGGTGATGGGATGGATAAGAGAAGCCATATCTGTGGCATGCCTGAGTGGACGAAAGAGCACACAGTGTCCTGATTAGGCTATATGAGATTCTAAAGCCCAACAGGCCAGTAAGCTAAATAAAAAAATAAACTTGAATGGGAAAGTGACCAAGAAAAAAAAAAAAAAAAGAGGCAACTGTGTGTGTGAAGGGGACCTAAGGGGATATCTGATACCTCCACATAGGAAGAGATGAGAGGAAATGTTGAATATAGAAAAGCGCTCATGGGCAGATTTGCCTTTTCAGTGAGCCAGGTTGGCCCAATTAGAGATGTAGATGACAAAGTACACCTGTGTATGTGTGTCTGTGTGCTTTTTTTGTGTGTGTGTGCTACAGTTTAGCTATCTGATGTTATTCTGATGTCCTGCAGGCGTGAGAAGGGTATTCATTTTTCAAGGATAAGTATCTTTCCATGGCAACTGTCTCTTTATATTTCTTACATGAACATGTACACACACACACACACACACACACACACACAGAGTCACTAAGGCATATGTAAGGTTGTCATTGATTTTACAAGGACACTGCCATATACAGTAGTTATATGGCAAACTAGAGCACAGCCATAATGCATTTTAACACTTTGTGTGCTTCAATCACACAAGGTTCATTGAAAAATAAAAAGGAACATTATGGTTTACGTAACTGCTTACATACCAACGTGTTTCTAAAAGTCATTGGGTTTCCTGCTACAAGAAGAGATTGCAGATAAAAATCTTAATTTTAATGATCCATTATTATTCATTTATTCAAGTTTTAACTTTTTTTCCCCTTCTTTCTGTTTTTTCTTCCCTTACTCTAACCCTAGCCCCGACAGGTGATTTATTCCCCAATTTCTTTTTTTAAACCTGCATCAAAGGATTTTTTGGCCACTTGGGGGCAGCTGTTAACACAACATCGGCATATTATCACCTTATAAAGATGAGCCAACGTGTTAGCAAGCTGCTGCCTATTTAAACCTTCAGCGGACACACATTAGCATAGATCAGATCTCTGGACAGCTGGTGAGAGCAAGTCCAATATTGACTTTGTGTCCACCAAACCCTGAGGGAATCTCTTCAGTGTGTTTACCAGCATTTTCACTGAAAACAGCTGTCTGGCTGGGCAGGGAACAAGGTTGATAAGAACAATGACAATGAAGCAAATCAGTAAATATGTGGGCTGAGACATCAAAACTATTTAACTCCTGTTAAATTCCAGACTGGCCAATACAACATTACTGTAGGTACTGAATCACTGCTGCACAGGTGACCCGCTCTTCCTCTGTTTCCTGCAGAGAAAGCAGTAACGGCCAACTCAGTATCTGAACATCATCACAGGAGGAAATGTCACAGAGCAAAGCACCCCCAGTCATTCAGCCCACTATTCTTCCAGCTGACATAATGTTACGGTCATAACCAAATGAGGGCTGGGAGGAGGTGGGCGGCTTCTGACTGTTTTGCTGTGCTCTAACAGGGGAAAGTCCTATCCAAATTCCAACTGACAGAATGCAGGATGCAGGCGCCCCCGCCCCCCTGGGATCAGAGCAGCAGGAGGAAAGCTGGGAGGGCCATGGATAGACTGGAGGAGCCCAGTATGAGTCATTTTAATCAGGTGTTCCAATGATAACACAGGAGTCGGGGATCGTCCACAAAAAAGGTTGATGTAACCACATTTTTTGATAACAAAAATATTTTCCTGATTCAAAGATCATTCGTGTGAATCATTTGGGCTGAATTTCCATATAATGTTTCATAGCATCTCGGTCACTGAATGACTAAGCTGAAAAACACATATCATATCTGAGTTTGTTCAGTATTTGAGAATGAACAATGGTGTAATTGTGACTGCAAGATAACAGAGATGAATCGCTGATTTAAACGTGGACTTGGATGGCAAGAAATAACGCACAGGCCCTTCGCCATAAATAAGATTCATTAAGACGCTGATAAATGCACATTTCATATTAATGCCATATTTTCTCATTAGGGCACTTTCTGAATGAATCAATACTGGTCTTGGTGGTGATTAGAGCGCTGATGGATCAGAGCCAGGCTGCCCTATTAATGGTAAGATTTTCCATCAACATGACTCCGGATCACTCTTATTCATCATAATAGGTAAGGACATGGGCGTATGGAAACCTTCGTTTCCCTGCAGCATCATTAAGGTGACTGATTGTGGATATGGCCTGCCACTCCGCCACACAGTCAGTCGTCTGATAAAGAGAATTCATATTCAGAAGGTCTTGCTTTCATTAATCCAGGGCTCGACTACACTGAAAGAAAGAGACCTTATGAAAACATAAGTGACCTTGGGATAATATATACTCCTACGTCTTTCCTGTTTCAGACACACACATCCCCTCACCCCTCTCACTTCCTTACAAAGTGGCATAAGAAAACAAAACAGACCATGAGGAATAGATACAGCCTGTCTCTTAGAAACTCATCACTGTGACATATGACATTGACAGACAGATGCTGGAAAACAGATTTTCTCCTCTACCCCACAGACATTTGTCTTTCACCCCCTGTTTGTTCCTGCATGGATCAAATAGTAAAAGATGTGAGCCAGATGCTAGACTGTCTGCTGACTAGACTCACTAGACTTACCCAACACTGCAACAGATTCACTGACTTTTTTTCTGGCAATGTATCCACATTTTAAAAATAAATCACACACATTTGGCATCAGAATGCCTTACCGTAGGACTTTAATGAGCCAAAGTTTATGTAAAAAGCAAAACAGACATGCATGCTTCTCTGTTACAGTCTTCTGTGTTTGGTGATTTAATAAGCAAACCTTTCCACGTAAATACTACAGATTACACTCCATACCTATGAAAACCTATATTAAATCTCAATATTCCTACCTTGCCTGTTACAAAATGGGTGCTCAATCACCTCAGAAAAGCATTGCTATAGGATTTTTAAAATGAGGAAACACTGCCATCTGGAGGAAATAATAATGTCTCCGGAAAATAACTCCATGCATATCAAACTAAGTTATATGAATACTTTATGAAATATGCCATGTTCTCAGGAACAGTGTGTGCTCTGGAGCCACATAAATCATCTTCTCTAAACTGTATGCAAAAGTTATTTCACCTTGAATCTGTATTTGGATGATAACATACTATTTAGAGCACTAATAACACCATAAACTATAATGGTAAAACAATATTTATATTAAGCTGACATTTCAGTAAGATCATCAAAGGATAAGCCGACAATTTGACGACCATTTAGAGACATACAACTTTATGCCTCGCCTTTTAAACATAGAAAAAAGATGTACCAATTTCTCTTCCAAAATGGGCTTTACATTTTTTTTTACCCTCCTTGTTATACATCTTTACTGAGATTTAGGACCAGTGTTCCTTGATTTCGTGTTAGGCAAGTCAACACACCCAAGTCCTAAGTAACATTCCTTCACTGAGGGAGGGGGATCATTAATTGCACCTCTGTGGCATTTTTATGGAGTTTCGGAAATGGCTGGATGGCTCCAGTAAAGCTAAAAAAAAAAAGAAAACGAAGGGGAAGAAAGAAAGTTGACAGAGACTGAGTGCAAAGGGACCCCATGAGGGCACCACATTCATCAGTTTAGAAAACAGATGGAAGTGGAGGGCCACGTCTGACACACATCTGAGCCAGAGGGATCAAAGATAGCCTCAATGTAGTTTAGGGCCATCCAAAATATATCAAGACCATGTTCACACTAAGTTGGATGACTCTCAAAGCTCAACTTTTCCTCAGAATTTTAGCCAATTATCCGTTCCGCACTAAGCGGCGTTTCAGGCAACCAAAAATAAGCTTTTCCAAAGTGGATAAATTCAAAAAACATCCACTCTCATATGCTTCATTTATAGTTTCAGCGTTAAACAATATAGGCGATCACACACAAACTACAGGTGTTGTCTTATTTATGATTATCATAACTTTGCAGCAGCACTGCACTTAATGTGAACAACTAAAGTGCCAGTTTGCTAAATTAAACACAGTTTAAGTGATCGTGTAGAGCAGGATGTGAGTAACCAGGCTGTGCCTGTCCTAATTCTTACGAAATGATGCAGTAGTGCAGAAATGAGTAGTTTGTCAACTGTTTATTTGCCTATTGTTTATGTAAACCGAATCAGCAGATTTGACCACCCTAGTTTGGACATAATCAAATACTCAAAAGACTAAAATAAATGTGGGACATTGACCGCGTTCAAAAATGAGTTTACAAATATACACTTGACTTCCCAAGCTCATCATGATACATCACCCCTATTGCTGAAACAATAAGCCAGTGTCTACATACTACATAGTGTTGGGAGTGAAATGGTCAACAGTTCCAGCAGCTGGGCAAGTTCAGTTTTTGGAGCTCACCTTTGGTTGAACATCCCTCTAAAGTTGTAGTTCGCTCTGTAGTTGGGCATGGGCTTGGGATCCAAAGGCCTGTAGATAGCTGGCTCCCCTCTCTTCATGGCCAGACCATTCAGCTCCACTGTGGGTGTTATACTGCCTGCATATGACAGTAAATATGAATGGCAATGACAATTTGTAGTAAACATTAATATCAAGAGTTGTCAAAATAATGTATGAAATACTGCTATTTGAAATCTGCAAATAAAACATAAAAAATTGCAGAAAATTTTCTGTTTTTAGAATATAACACAGGAGCACCAACTGACTTTACAGGTTGTACTTACCATGTTACAATATGAGGATGTCTGTATTCTACCTAAAATCTGTATAACTTTACTACCTACCTGCACTGATAATCCCACAGATCCCCACTGATGTTGCATAACCTATCAAAGGGCTTTTTAATCCCTTTAAAAGCTGGCAATAAAGTCTTTCAATACTACACTGCATTTGAAGGTCACTGAGAAGTTCTGTAGAGGCTTTGTTCTGAACACAGATTATTTAAATATATCTGGTAGCTCGAGAGCTACACCTGGAAGCCAAATTCCTCCAGGTTTAGATCCAAAATACTGAAACATTCCTTTAATAATGGAGACAGAAAGGTGCCATCTTGACAGAAATGCTTTGCCATGTTTCTTCCCCTGACCCTTAACGTCAGCCCTCTTCTTTATTATTACACTTGCACATAAGAGATAGTGACATCACAAAGTGAAACGCTGCTCTCTGAAATGACCATTGGAACCTCCACATCTCCCTCCAAATAGATTTATACACCAATACACTTAAATACATGGACAGTAGAGGGCACTAATGCAACCTTAAATATTTTTGACATATGTTAGTGTGAATGGTATCAATGCAAGGATCTTCCATGCTGGTCAGTTAAAAATGACAAAAGATAAATCAGCTACTTTGTTGAATAGTTACATGATTCAGAGAGGTCAGAGGAGAATAAAGCATAACTACACAAAGTGTTTCATTCTGCCACTTAACCACATAGAGTCATACTAGTATGGGCTGCAACTAGCTGTCCTGCTCTGAAAATAATTAAGCTCACTATTGACTTAATGATAAGCCTAGGAGGTCCTTTTTTTCTGACAGGCCAATATCCCATCTTACTTTGTCTGGCTGCTGTAACCAGCATTTGGCATCTGCTGCTGAAGCTGAGGCACTGCCGAAGTAAAAAAAAAAAAAAAAAAAATCGCCCATTTTGTATCTTTATAATAGCAGCTATTCCGGGCCTCACACAGAAGTAACAAGTATGGCTGGGTATCATTTAAAAAATTACGATACCAGCACCAATACCAGTACCCTTAAAGTGATACCGATACAAATAGAGTACGTCAATCGATACCTTTTTTCCACTTCATTCTGTAACCAATGCACTAAGCATCACCAGTTGTATCTGGTGATGCATAACAGATCATGAAACCTAGCACACAAACATGCCTCCTAGAGCCTGCCCAAAGCGTTTTTAATTTCAATAAAATCCAAGCATGTAGTATAGCTGCACTTTTGAATGCTCTGGTGGCTTCTCGGCACGCTGAACTGCCAACTCTGTCCAATGCACCACACTCGACTTCACCACACCACACAATGTATGGGTTGTAGCTGCTTCACTAGTGAGCCAATCACACGTCGCATTAAATCGAAGAATGCTTGTGGTGATTGGCTATGAGCAAAACCACACACCTAGTCATTTTTTTCTAGATCTGAGTAGAAAAATGATCGAACGCAGGTATCATTTTCGGTCGATATATAGGCCTTGTTAGCCTGGCATCCCCAGACTAATTTGCAAATGCGTATTAGTCCGGAACCTCTCAGTTCATTTTTGATTTCCCAAGTGGCGTTATCGAAGGGTGGAGACAACCAATCGGAGCAACGAAACGCCATCCTGTCGGACGGTATGTCCTGTCACAAGTTCGGCAAATGGATATTTTTTATCAACATAAAGTTTAAGTGCAGTTGTTTGTTCTTTTAGAGAAAATGTACTGTCCAGTCAGTTTAATTCTGCCGCTGGCTGGGCAGCCATCTTGGATATTTACAAAGATGCCTGAACAGCACTCCTCTCTGTCAGTCATCGTATTAAACACGCCTCATACTAGATCAACACTTGTGATAAGTTTGCCAGATAAAACGGCAAGGAAATCAGTTTGAATAGGAGAGGGGTCAGACGTATCTGCCAGAGCAAATGAAACATGGGCTGCAGATTCGTCTGGTTCCCAGGCTAAGGCCTTGTAACAAGTGGGTTTAAACATAATAACACATTCTTAGTAAACAGTATAATGAGATTTTGTTGCGGTTGCAGTACCTGGGTTGCTGTTGATGTCCACTTTAGGAGAGCGGGGTGCTGGCCTGGGAAGGACACTCTCGTCCAGTGCTTTGGCGGCTGTGGAGTGCTGGGCCTTTTTAATGCTGGTGCCCTCTGCCTCCCACACCTGCTCCCCAAGAGTCAGCTGCACTGTGAAGATCTGTAACAGTGACACCCAGAGGGCAAAACATTACCAAGCAGCAACTACATATATGGTAGCAGCTGTAATCTGCATAACATAATATTCATTATGTTTATGAAAAGTAGTAAAAAATCTGAAGTACCATCACAGGGGGGAAATGCAATAAATAAGCATGTTTTAGCTTGGCATGAAAGTAAGATTAACTTGTGAGCCACTCCATTGACTGAACATAATCCTGAGACTTTTTTAATAAAATGTAAATGTATTACTATTCATTTAAACTTCCACAATCATGCCACCGTCACCGATTTTGTGAAAATTAAATGCCATTGCTTGTTATAACAAATGGAAGATGAAGTTAGTAAAACCTTTTCCTCCATGCATAATTTTTCTACACAGTTTTAGACTTGACTGTCATTCCTTACTTTAGCATGTGCAGGGCCTCTCTCATTGAGGAGCTTGTACTGTGGTTGGATCCTATTAAAACGGGCTAACTCATTCACCAAACACATTGGAGTTTTCTCTTTAGGGTTTGCCATGTTCTCCTGGGGCGGGCCTGAAACAGAGCACAGCAGAATACATGGTAAACTGAGTAGCATGGTTACAGCACCAGAGACAGAACTATATAGATTAATAATTATCATGTATTGATATAAAAAATATTATCATTCGATTGCGTGACAGATCATTTGACAGTTACATTTCTCATGTCATGTCTTATGCACGAGACAAAAAAAAACAAAAAAAAACACTCAAACAAATGAGCCAATTTTGTAGGAGAGACACAAGCATTTGTTCAAGATGTTTTCCCTCTTCAGCAGATGGGCTCAGGTGTGTTTTGATTTGTCTTAAAGCTACAGGATCTTACAGGCTCGTGACTGCGATTCAAGATTATGGTTTATAGTGCAGTCAATAATAATGATTCATATTATCAGGGTTATCTAATCAATACCAGATGATTTTAACAATAAGCAGTGGGGACAACAGGAACTGTAGGTCTGTTATTCCTTGCTCGTCCCAATTATGGCTAAGTCATAATAATAACTTTCTTTGTAGCTTAAACTGATATAATTGATTTCTTGTCATACAATGAATATGCTTATATGACAACCATGGCTAAACAATATCATATCTACACAATAACTGTGCAATGCAGGCACATTTGCAACACTGAAACATTTAATCTCTCTTCCATCGCCTGTGGCAATTTTAAATAGAAGAGGCTGATGAGATGTAAAGTGCTCATTATTTACTAGAAATCAAATTACTGATGACTAATTATCATGAATAACACTTCAGACCACAAAAGTATTGCAAAATGATTACTTAATTTCTATTAAGGAAACTATTCTGTTGGCGCTCTACCTGGCGATGTGGCAGACACAGGGGCGTCCCCATATCCGACTGCAGGAGCAGGGCAGGCGGGTGTGGGGGCCGGGCCTGTGCCGTTGACGGAGGGCTGCAGACCCAGGGATCCTGGGCTGGCCATGGCCGTCGGGGGAACTCCGGGGGAGAGGCCAGGACCAGCCAGGGGTGCTGAGGTCTGTACTTTCACTTGAGCCATGCTCTATTCCTGAAACCAGACATCAGTTAACGACTTTAATGTTTTTTTTAGAAACACACTGATCATTGCAAAATGTAGACATATCATTTTAAAAATACCAGTGTTGGGCAAAATCTTTGACAGAAAAAAGATAAATATTCATACATGTACTCAAGCATACATTATTCCACACCAACACAATTTAAAGATGTTCACTGTCATTTGACAGATTTCTGTGGGCAAAGCCTGGAGAACAGACTTCAAACTGAGCAGCCCTAGGCCTATCTCACATTCTGATCCACTGGCAGCTAACGCACCCAGACAATGAACCTTTATTTGAAGGAGCTTTGCTCATGTTACTGCAGCTAAGCTCCCCGGAAAAAGGAGAGAATCCTGTGATAGCAGCCTGAACAAGACAATGGGCACTCAATCACATTTTATTTGAGGCTAAAGGGGGGTACGAAGGTCTCCATGAAGTAGACACAGGTTAACACGAACAGCAGAGAGGGTCAAACAACCTGGTGAAAGTTAACAAAACACACGTCCATTTCTTTATCTTTTCATGCATGCAATATTTTGGTGAATGTAATTACACGGAGGTCACGGCCTGTCGCTATAAAATAATAAGTAACATAATATGATGGCATTTGTTTTACATCCACAAAAGATGAAGATAAAATAAATACAATTTTGAAAAATGTACAAATTGTATCACAACTTCTTGCCGAGAAGGCACCGCTACCAGTTCACATCACTGTGTGGCAGGCAGTGAAGGGAAATGAGGGAAATTCTTTTCACATCAGGTCAGCGCAAAAGGTCAGAGACAGAAATGAACCCGCAGTGTGGAGAAGTTCAGCGCAGAGCACCTGGGACACTTTATGAAAAGCTGCCTTTCAACCTGGAACCTCCAGGTGACGGACGCTATCTTCAGTCGCCATATCATGTGAAAACAAATGTTGTGCCTCTTCCTTCAACGGTTTAACATGGAGACTTGTTCACTTGTCCCCCCCCTCTCTGAAATCACGACTCACAGGTGCTGCCTCTGTCCACTGTCCACGGCTGAGGGCCACGGTTGGACCCGGTGTCAACAACAGAGCGGCGGCGTGTTCATACAGCAACTGACGTGCACCACATCCACAAAAACGAGACTGATCTGTGCCCTCACATCATTGCATGCAATCTTCCTCCTCTTTTCTTTTCTTCCCCCCCCGGTCCTGTTTGTACCTTGGCTGCATCTTGCGTGCCCCTGAGGTTCTCGGGGTCACAGTATCTCCTGCCCCCCTCTCTCTCTCTCTCTCTCTCTCTCTCTATATCTATCTATCTCTATATATCTATCTATCTCTCACACACAGTAACCTGCACGGATACGCATGAGAAGCGACCCGGGTGCACGGTTTCTCTCACGCAACCCCTGAACCTCCACCGTGGGGTGTTTTTTTTTTTTTTTTTTTTTTTAGCTCCGCGTCCCGCTTAGCAGCAGGCTAACGCTACCGACGGAGGAGGAGGAGGAGGGGGGGGAGAGAAAACGGCGCTTCCTGCACGTGTCAGCTCCCGAAAACCAGCCGACGGCGCCGGGGAGCACGCGTGCCGCCGCGGGCACGCAGCGGCGGTTCCTCCCGGTGGAGAAACGCGGCGCGGAGCCCGCCGGTGGCGCGGTTTTAGCCGGCGAGCGTCTGCCATGGCTGGTCGGCCGAGCACCCCCTCCTGTTAGCATCTCCACACCGCCCCATCCTCCGCCAAAGTCTCGGGGTGGGGGGGGGATTTCAGCGAGCCGCAACGCCGCGCACGGACCGGCGACAGGGCGACGGAGAGTCCAGAGACCGTCCGGCGACAAAGGGACAAACATTTTAGGGCATTTTTTACCTTTGTCCAGGGCCAGACCCCAGTTACACCTCCGACATTGGCAAACACTAAAGAGAACTGGTTGGTAGAGGGAACGGACCACGTTATTTGTCTGGGTAAAATATTAAACTATGTCCCGTCAGAGGGAAACGACTGTCCATTGTGATATTTCGCGTGTAGAGGTTGTGTTCGGTTTATTTGGCCAGTGTTACTCGTTGTATATCGCTAACATCCCGTCGTTACAGTTCGAGGTGAATGAATCAGCCACCCCCGCGGCGGTCTGAATGGTTCGGTCCTGATTTGCTGCCTCAGAGCCTGAAACAGTGTAACTTTGATTCAGGGCGAAAATGAACCTTTTCAAACTTGTTTTTCTGCATAGTTTTCTGAATCTTATTTTAATGTGATGCATTTTACATGCAGAAGTATAACTGACACTTGACACAAGGCTCTGTGTTAATAACTTGACAGAAATGAATTACTTGGCCTAATTTTTTTCTCAGGGAAGCTTCTTCATTGAGTGAGTTTAATTATGAAGTTCATTATAAAACCTGGAGCTGGACAGTTTTTGTCCCAGAGAGCACGAAAAACACCTACAGAACAGAACCCCCTTTTGCCTTTGCTCAAGAGCACTTTGGAAGACAGGGCTTCACCTTGGTCTTAAGTGACCACCAGGTCTGGATTTTGTGTCACCAAGCTCTTTGTGCAAGAAACCATATCCAGTCAGTGCTGTCTTTGCTGGGATTATAGGTGGTGATGATTCTGGTGGACAGGAGCCACATACATTACAGTGGGAAACTTTTTTTTTATAAAGCGTGGTGTGGAGCTCAGAACAGGTAAGAAAATGAACTCTGGCCCTTCAGAGATTTAACAATAGTGCTATTGTACTGTGACCACTAGATGGGGCCACTAAACTACTTTTTCTTGTGTTATCTGGTAAGCTTTATCTAACAGTGTACAGTATACACAATACACTCTTTATAACGATGCAGTTGTACATGATGTGAAACACTGGTTTCTTCCTCTGCTTTTGCTTTCACACACACATGCATTGTGACATAACATGAAGAGATCCCTCTGATGTTTCCCATGCAGTAAAAAAATCTGGCATTGTAAAAGGTCATGACTATTTTCCAATAGTTAGTTGTGACTGATTGTGCTTCAATAAATCATTTTAGCATAAACAAAACTACAGAACAGAGGGTTCATAAAGATTAACTGATGGACACCTCTTCAAGAGTTTCACAATGATTTTGATTTTGCCAGAAGTCATTTCAATTGGTTGATAGTGTGCATCTCGTAATTAAAATAAGTTTTATGTGTTGCAAAGCAGAGATTGCTTAATAGATTTGATCATTGACCATTAGTTGGTGAAGTGTCTTGAAATATATTTTTTTGATACTTTTGGCCAACATAATACTATTTTCTTTCTGAATTTGGCAGGCGTCATCTGTATCCCCACCTACACTCCCTTTTAAGTGGGACTATATAGTTTTAATTTATGTCAGCATAAAATCCATAAAAGGCTTTTACTTTCTGCTAAAAAAGAGGCATTATATATTCAAACACTGTGCAAACCAAGGTTGAATAAAAGTGAATCTTTGCTTTTATTATTGATTATGAAAATGAACAGGCACCTATTACATGGAGCTTGCACATCCCAGAACAAAATTTCAAATATAAATAACACACCCTCATTAGTGTTGATCACTCACAACAACCTGCAAGCTAAGAGTTCAAACCACATTGAAAAAAAAAAAAAAACCTAGGAGGAAAAAACATATTCACTCGTGAGTGTTTCAAATCTCGTGATCCACTGCCCATTGGGTGAAGGCTTCTTGTCCCAACACAAATGCTGTTGACTGCATTTACACAATCATTTCAGTCCTACCGTCTTTTTATCACAGCACGGTGACAGCACACGAGACCATTAGAATGAAGCTAATAAAAATTAAAAAAAATAAAAAAAATCATTGGTTAAATAGATGTCTTTAAGTTATCAATATAGTTTTTGAGATAGCGGTGTGCTGTGGTAATCTCCTCTACAGTATAGAGTATCATCACATTCACTCAATTTCATTCAAGAAACTCAGCTAGACCCTGGAAAAAGCAAATGCAATACAAACAACCCAAGATGGAAAAAATTCAAGTATCTCTGACCAGATGGCGATAAACATTTCTTTAGGAATGGAGTGATTACAGTCTTAAATGACAAACAGCCACACAGCCTCTGGAGGTGAGCTTTGTAATATCCATCCCATAAACCATTACCTAAGTTATGGAAAGACTTAAAGTTGTCACAATGTCTGATGCCAATAAGAAAAAGTAGGGTTTAAAATTGCATGCACCCCCACTGTAAAACTACTAAACTTTTTTTCCTTTTTTAAAATTTTTTTTTTTTTTAAACCAACAGTTGTGTTTGTTGTTGTCTGTTCGCTTCCTAATTAGCAAAAGATGCCGGCTAACTTCCAATGAAATAAGCACTCAGTATCATCATTCTAATATAAAGTAAATGCATCCTCTGCTAATTTCTTTCACATCATCCAACAATTTAAAGACTTATGTACAATAGTTTCAGACATGTTATAAGTTTACAACATAACAGTCTCTTTTGGTGAAAATATAGTTAAATTCAAAATATCTGATAGGTATCTTTTTAGAGGTGATCTCTTCATTGAAAAAAGTACCTGAGCCAAAACTCTGACCAGGGGGAATCACAAAAGCCTCGTCTTTACGACTTCTATAAAGACTCTCCTTTTCGTCATTCATTACCATTCTAGAGAACAAAGATTTAAATTAAATAACAAATACAAAATAAAAAATAAAAATCCAAAGCATACTGACCCATCAAAACAACCCCCTCTATTTAAAGTATCAGCTAGTTGAAAAACAGTACAAAAAAAGAACTCAAGACATTTAAAATCAAATGTTTTAGAAGATTAAAGCATGAAATTTAAAAATAAAAAGTATCATACAAATAAAAATGGATCATGCCACAATGTTCTCTTACAGACATTCTTTAAATGGAAGAGAGGCCGCTGCACATCTTCAAGGCTGGACTAGTACACAAGTTCAGCCCAACGTTATGAGGAGATGTATTCTCATATCTGTTTTATTTCCATCTGTACCGACGTTCTGTCCAAGAGCAGGAAGAACTGCAGCCAGGTCTCAGGTTGGAAGATGAAGAAGAAAACTGCGTCTACTCTTGATACAGTGTTGCAAACTAAAACCCTTTAACCTGATAAATAAGTGGAGGACTGCCTACAGTATAACTGCAAGTTGTGAATAACATACTAAAAGTGCCTCTTTAAACTAGATACTTTCACAGTGCATATAAGTAAAAACAAACAAACGGATGAAGCATTTTCTTGGGATTATGATGGTCAGATCCCTTCCAGAAAATGATTAGATTTGGATTTCTCTTTGTAGGCCCAAGCATGCATCCATCAGTTATTATTGCACAACACAAGGACCTTAAAATGCACCCACACACAAACAAAAAAGTAACGATAATAATCTTAAAACAGGAATTATAATTATCTCACTACAAATCCACCTTGCTTGCTTACTTGCTCGCTCTCAGCATTACTACCTTTTTGCCAACAAGGATCCATCTTGGGTGCATCTAAACGTTCCATTATTTTCGTTTTCTATATTACAACCGACTAAAACATGCATCCAGCTGTCCACGGGGAAAATGCGGTCAAGAGCCTCCAGCGCATGGTGTCCATTGTTCCAGTCAAAGGTCAGAGTTCAAAGACTGAATGATTAAAAAGTGCTTTACGTAGGTCAGTAGGACTTCTTTCTTCTACGATTATTACAAAGTTTGTACATTAGCATGTATCATCTGTGGAGGCAAACAAAAATTATATAAATGACATCGCCTTCAGAATTACAAGCAATTCCTTTAACTTGTGTCCTGCAACCAAAAAAGGGAAAAAAAACAAACAAACAAACAAGTAAAGTTGAAAATACTCACCATGATACCACCATTTTGTCTTCTTTGGATTTTTGTTACACGTTCTTACATAAAAGGAGTTATCAGGCGGTCGTCTCTGCGGGAAAAGAACATTTAGATTTAACAAGCATATCATTTACACAAATCACTATATTTATCCCCCACAGGCATCATTACAGGTCCCCTACCTTTTCTTTGCAGCTGGACAACATGCTGATAATGCTAAGACAAACTGATTGCACTGAGAGGGCTGGCGACCAATCTTCCGTTAGAATAGATAGACAGATGTGACCGTTACTATACACATGAGGGTGGACAGGTATATTCTCTCCTGTGAACATTACCTGTGAAACAAAGAAAAGCAAATCAGCGGTTATTAAGATCATTCACATGACATATGTCATAACAATAAGCCTATAAAAGCTGGTAAGTATTTGAAGCCAAAAAGATACATTTTGAAAGACTTTAACAACCATTACATAGAGTACTTGTCTGGAAAAAGTTGCAATTTTTTTCATTAATGACAGATAATAATGAGACTTGCTGTATAAGCTCAGGCTTAGCCCTGTACAGCGACATGAGGCTCTGGGATTAGGACAGAGGGGCCAGGACGGGGTGAGAGAGGGGAAGAGAGAATGAGAGACTAAGTGAGGAGATATGATTTATTTAAAAAAAACATAGTCCGTTCTATAAAAAGGAACGGGGGATATTAGCCAGCAAAAGGGTGCAAGAGTCAGGGCTAAACAGGAAGATACAAGTGTGATGAGAAGTGAGCAACTCAAGACTGAGGTGCTAAAGTGGAGAGAAGGGGGAGGCAGAATGGGTACAGAGGGTATTGAAGGGTAACAATGGGTTGAGGCAGTCCGGCATCAGATAGGGCCTCACAGGAGAGTGCATCACGGGGCTGGGGGGGGTGGTGGCAGGATGAGTGTTACAGATAGGAGCAAAAAGTAAAGCTGGCACTCCACACTTACAGAAAGTTTAAATATTTACTGATACACACAAAGCTCAGAGGTCTACAACAGGTATTTTGCTTTCCTATCTCGATGTTATATTACAGCTACTCTTGTACAACTCGTGTTTGTGTCCTGGTTTTGCTGATTGGCGTGCAACAGGAGTGTCAAACAGTGAGAAGGATATATAGTGGGAAAACCAGGAAAACACAGCCTTAAAAGACAATATCAAACAACCAATTACATGACAAACAAAGTGTGTTTTAAGGTGCTGGATGGCACTGTGTGAAATTATCAACAATTTCAGCTGGTGTGGCAAACCAAATAAACCTGGTATGTTTTGGCAGCAAAATCTACAGTTTCTCCTGTGAAAATGTAACAGAAAGAAGTACAAGAGGACCTCAGTGACAGGGCTCTACAGAAACAGAAACTACACGCTGTTAATGCAAATGTTATCAACTGAGTCTGAGTAGGCTAATAGTCTTTATCTTTTTTTATGACAGTAATAGCATTCACTATGGGGGCGTCCAAAATCTTGCACACATACCGTAACAACTACACATTTGTGCAATATAGAATTACGACTGAAGCGCTTCACACAACCATTGATGCATTGCAGCAGTCAACACTGAAGTCCCTTGAGGGGCCCCAAGAGGAGTCAGACAGAGGGCCACTTTAACAGCCTGTCCTTCAATTTGAGAGGATAGTAGCTAAGTAGCTAAGTAGCTAAATGTATCAAATTTTCTCTACACCGACTCATTCTCTATTTTTAGATGGTGACTCCTGATGGGTGAAACAATATTGTTGAGTTAAACTAATCCCTTAAAACGTGGCTTCATTGGAAGCTCTGTACTGGTGTCTCTGTCAGTGATTCCTGGCTCCAATGTTTCCAAGCAGAGATTCATTCCATGAACAACTGCAGAGCCGATGCGTTTCATGTGGTTATTGCAGGCATCCAGACAGTGGATATAGAGGATTGTTTACACAGAAAAGGGCACCTCTGTACGCTGTACCTGCAAACCGGCAGCATCTGAATCTGTTTTGGTAAACACTTTCATAGTTAAGAACTTAACAGAGCAACTTCTGCTTACCTGAGGTGAATCAAAGGGATATCGACTACTAAATTTGAAAAGCAGTTGAAATTTCTCTCCTTCATACAGTGTGCCAGGTGCTCCCTCCATGTCTACAATCCACCTAAAAGAGAATCACAACATTAAATTATGTTAAACATTTCCCTCAAACAAAAAGAATAAAAATGATACTGATCACCCAACACTTAGCCAAAACACAGTGTCCAAAAGCAAATGTTGACTGACACAGCTTAGGCTATTGTTCATGACCACAGAGTGGCCTTGTTCGGAGTCCTAAACCCAGAGGACAGTTACCTTCATGAGCAACTGGTTCTCCATGGTTTTGATTTAAAATGCTGTTCCGAATACACTCAGTTTTTCACTCACCCTTTCAATGACCAAAGCATTTAAATTTTCTTATTTCTTTTCTATTCCCTGTGACAACTTTAAGGATGATCTGTTGCAAAATATCTTTAAGGCAACAGAGCTATTACATTCTTCCTGTCAAGTCACAGTATCAGGTTCACACTTCCTTTAACAACAAATCTTTATTGTGCTTTGAAATAGTTTTTTGCAGTACAGGGTTGTTGTTTTTTGAACCATAATAGCATCATGGCTCTAGGGATGGCAATGTCGGTCGGACTGAAATATCTTAACAACTGGATAGACTGCCATGAAAATCAGTACAAACATCCATGGTTCCCTGATGATCTATCCTCATAATTTTGAAGTTTCCCTGACTTTTCCTCTAGTGCCACCATGACACTGGGATGCAGCTTTGAGAAAATTGTCTCAACAGCAGTTGGATGGGTTGACATGAAATTTGAGTACACATTCACGTCCCGCTCAGGATAATTCTTAATAATTTAATAATAATTATAATAATTATAATAATAATAATAATAATAATAATAATAATAATAACTTTCCCTGATCCCCTGACTTTTCATTAGCGCCACAATCAAGTCAAAATTTCAGTTTGTCCAATACTTCGGTTTATGACCAAATACCTGCAAACTTGAAAACATTTCCATCAGCCTCAGCGGTACGTTGTGTTACCTGCTAATTGCATCTATGATCTATCTCATCATTCTGGAGTTGGAAACATGTACAGAATGACTTGCTTGGATAACATCTCATTATCATAAAAAAAAAAGAACCTAACAAAATGTGAGCTTAATGCTGCAGTAAGTGTATAATCAAAAGCTTTTAGTCTGACTCATTCCAGTGACATTCAATATTCATCTGGGTGATGACAGTGGTTTAGTAATAATGTGATACTCTATTGATCT
Source organism: Lateolabrax maculatus (assembly GCA_031216445.1). Taxonomy (NCBI): domain Eukaryota; kingdom Metazoa; phylum Chordata; class Actinopteri; order Acropomatiformes; family Lateolabracidae; genus Lateolabrax; species Lateolabrax maculatus. The sequence continues at coordinate 10,885,893 of CM062210.1, forward strand.
AGTGGACAAAAGAAAAATCTATTTTCACCTCTGTAGCCTGGCTATAGGACTGTGCTGACTGAGCTGCAAGGATTCAATGTCTTATTTAGAATGGGAGATGATCTTGGGCTTGATCCTGGGTCTTTAGGATGAAGGACTGTCTCAACCTGCTCAATATAATTTAAAACGCTAAATGTTGCTTCACTGGCAAAAAAGCTAAATATTTAAGCCTAGTGCTGAACATTTATGTGGATTGTCTGCTCACATTAGAAACCTCACGAGAAGAAAAAGGAACACTGATGGCAGCATCACAATCTCTGGCCTAATTTTCTTCCAGGCAAGCAGTGCAGAAAGGACACCAAAGAGGCTTGTGGCTGTTGTTCGGGTAGCCTTGTGTCTCGTTCAAATTTGGCCTCGGGCCCGTGATCATTTAGACCTACATACGAGGTCAGTCCTATTTAAAACTTCATCCTTAGAAAGTCAAATGGTCAAAGCATCAGAAAGGCGCTCCCTTTTTCTTCAGAAAGTAAAGCATAAATGGAAGCAGTATCACTGTGCAGGATGCTGAGTTACACCTGATGCAACCCACGCTGAACGCAGCCAAGGACTCCAAGGACATTATGCCCAACTTGCTCAAATTCCCCGTGGCCTGGTGATTATATGATCCAGTCAACAAAAATAAGTCTGAGCCACATGAGAGTACACATACGAGTGACTCCGCAGTCCTTTAAAGCAGCAGTTTCCTTGTTTACAATGGCTGACTCATTACGCCATCAAGCTAAGCCATCTGCACTATCATGCAGTCAACTTAAAGACATTGTAATCTAATGAGCAGCACTGAGAGACAAAGTGTACTATACAAACAATAGCTATAAAATAAAAACACATGGTCACCTTATCACTGTCACACTCACAGCACTGTCACTAGTGAATCCCCCCCTCCCCCCGTTTGTTTTTAAGGTTAGCTTGAATGTCATGCAGGAACAGAGCATTTGCATCTTACTACACTTTAACACACTTTTTAAAACGGGCAAATCCCTACTACTGTCAATCACTATGACAGAAAACTAACCCAGGCTCGACAGACCTTTCAATATCAGAGTTGAAGACAAAAAGGCACACCCACACATACCATCTGAAACCTGGGATACACGGTGAACGCGGAAGTCAGCTGAACTGGTTCGAAGACTTGTCAGTCATGCAAAAAAACAAAACACTCATTCAGTCTTACCAGACAATTGTTATCTAATGAGGGTGATGCCAACATAGTGGATATTTCATTGTTACAAGATGTTCACCAAGATTAACCACGAGCACTGCAACATGTATATAGCCTCTTTAAGGCGGCAAATGTGCACAGCAACGATACTGGAAGACATTTTGACAAACACAAGCAGCCAGGTAGTAACTTTCAAAGTCAATGTTGCGAGCCTGCAGCTGAATGACATTTGAATGACGGCCAGAAATGTGTCTCGATTCCATTTACAGGACTACACCTCAGTTCATCCTTACTGCTTATCAGACACAATTACACTCACTCAGTTACAGCAGTCATGTGCGTTTAAGGGAGCACCAAGACGCCCAGACAGAAAGGTCAGCTAAGCAGCCTCTGTTCCTCTCTGCCCTAGCCCAACTCCTGCATGCCAACCAATAAATATTTTATAAGGATGGATAGTGACACTGTGCATTAGAGATACTCCACTGAGGGGCAAGAGCTGCCAGTCACTGGAATGACCCCGATTCCTCCTCACCAGTCACGGCTGAGGCTACAAGAGCTTTGTGTCCTAATACCTCCAACCACTTCCACTGCAACAGTAACCTTTAAGCACCGGGCACGCTCAGCACACCGCCCTTTCACAGTGATGAAACAAGACATTTTACAAAGCCACACGAGATTTGTGTTTATTCATGGATGCAAACTTATTCAGTGATGAATGTAGGTGATCAAGTCCTTGTGTATGCTTTGTTAGAGAATGCTGCCATGCTGAACCAAATGAGTTACATTAAATAAAATGAAAAAAAAAGACTTACTGTGTAATGGTGTTCTGTACACTTTTTTCGTTAAGAGTCATTCCTGGGGGTGGATCATTTTGCAGGGCTAATAATTCCTTTTGTAGCCTTTTCTGTTGGAGAGAAATGTTCGGGTTTTTCTACCACACTCAAAAAATGTTGAAGCATTGCATCACGACAATATACAAACCATAACAAAGACGAAGCAGAGGCAAATCAAATAAAAACAAATCTGCGTATCGTTAACATTGTCTACTTGATCCTACGTTTTATGAAGAGATCTACACGTTAAACCACCGTAATGCATCAACACTGTTTGGATATAACATTTAATGACAGCGCCATTACACACCAAGTCCTGTAACGACAGGACTCGTTTTCCTCGCATATACACCAAGCACTTTCTGACAAAGCGTTAGACATACGGAGCAGTAATTCACGAGGGTCGCTCTGGTGGGCTTTCGGGTAGATTTGACACAGATATCTGAAGAAAGCGACGCACCTGTTCATCTCAAGTACAAACTGGGACCGCTCAATCTGCGCACCGTCTCGTCGGCGAGCTAACGTCAACCTGAGCCGGAGAGCAGCGAGCTCCGGTCGGACAAACATCGCAATTCGTTTCGAGTCACAACACCACACTCCGTGAACTATCATCCGTGTGCTGCTGCGAAATAAATACCTCGCCACCCATCGATACATATGTGTAAAGATATATATATATATTTATATTTATATATCCAGGAAGCTGGTTGCTAGGTTAGCCTGGGCTTGCTGTTGGGGATGATGGGCTAGCCGCGTTGCTAACTGTCCCCGAAACCGGAACGGCTGAGGATAAATCTCATCGTCCTCACTCTAATGTCACCGCCACCTCGGACGCGTACACGTAGCCACGCGAAGCGGTCGGTGCCCTGCCGAGGAGGTGGGGGGGGGGGAAAAAAGGCCAGCCTGAAGGTCAGGTAAATTGCAAATACGCCTTCGCTGGCAATCGTGTTCTTACCTGCATCGACGCCATGATGGAAACCCCCCTGCGTCCGCGCGGAGCGGAGCACTGTTACGTCAGGGGCGTCACGTGACCCGGGTTGTTTTGACGGAAGGAAAACAACGCGCCGGCGCCCGGCCCGGACCAGGCCCTCCCTCGGTGCAGGTCGCCGGTGGGCTGTTTCGCGGCTTTGCGACGCAGTTTATGACAAGAGAGTGTCAACGCGGTGTTGGGAGTCCACCGAGATCGCACCGGGCGCTGAACCCCCCGGGGGGGGGGAGGGTCGATAGTGATCTCTGCTGATGGAGGGGTGACCTGCCCGACATCCCCGAGTCAGGGTTATGCCACATTATGCTCTTTTTTTTCTCATGTGTCTTTCAGTTATTAAAACGTAATCACAAGCTGGAAAGTTCTTAACTTGAAGTGACATATTAAAAACCCTACAAATTGCACACTATGTTATGAATTTTATCCTAGCATCTCCCAGTACACTTGTGATAAATGTTTAGCTGTTTGTCTTTTAAACCCCATGTGTTATTTCCAAGAAGCATACATGCATAACTTACTAAAACGTCATACCTTTTCATCGCCTTTTGTACTTAAAGGCCAGACTGTCCAAAGCACAGGAAGTGTATAAATATATCTGCATCAGCAAGGTTTAGAACATTTTATTCAACTGAAGTGTAATTTGACTAAGCCTCCTAAGGTTTCCTAAAAAAAAAAAGAAAAAAGAAAATGAATGTGATATGAGCTCCCACCTGATATGGTTGACACAGGAAACTTGCCAGGTAATAGCTCAGAAGACACCCTTCATATTCCCTTAATGTACATTAGTGTTACAGTAAAGCATGCAGTACTTGTAACCACATTAGAAATATGCCGATATACAGTATGCTTATGGACATATATGTTCAAAGCAACATTTATTCAGAAAAGCCCAAACAGTATCCATATCATCTTCGTATTTTAAGACAGATCTCCTCCATTATGTTTAACCATGAATGTACAACACTGACTTGTGTTTTAGCGTATACAATATATTTACCCACTGTTATTTGTGGTCTTTTCACTGTTTTGCTTGGGCTAGATCAAAACACACAACAAAATATGCAGGTTTTAGTGAAAGTGGCATTTAAAGTCAGATATACTTCATAAGGAACAAGGTGGTAACTTGCAACAAAGTGCTCACCAAAAGGTCTTTATTAAACTGGAGAGGTGAGGAAATATGAATGGGGCACATTTATCACATTCTGAGGCAAGTGATGCAGCCTGCCATATCCATTTATTACATTAAAATGAAATCCTTTAATACTAATAAAATTATGACAGAAAGCCAGGTGCAAAAAAAAAAGGTTCATATGATGTAAATGACAAAACAATTTAAATACTCAAAAAAAAAAATCTAAAAATGTTTTAAGCTGCTACATTTTCTTGATAACTTTAGCAATCCAAAAAGTTTGCGGCCATGAGCAGTTCCAGTGCAATCTCCGGTGCGATGGGGAATTCAGGTATTTCTGTGGAGCTGTTGGTGTAACGGACCTTGTAGGTGAAGTACATGCAGACCTTGGATAGGACATGAGACGGGATCTCCCTGAAGTTCACTTCATTGGTTTCATTCTCAGCAAACTGACCTGCAGATGGAGAGTTACAGTAGGTGTCATGAGCAGAAATAATGAACATACAATTTAAAATTCACACCAAACCGTTGTATGGAGGGAGCATAGTACCACCAACTGGACAGGCAGAATTAAATTGGCTAAATGAACACCAATACCTTTATTATGTTATTAAACTATAGTTGACTAAAATTCTGGCCTTTCTAATCTCAAGAAAGTATAAGTGTTTCACATATGGAGTCTGGACAATGTCCAGAGTTGCCCCTTCACACATGTAGCACAAAGCAAGAGATTGTCCGTGTCAGGCGCATACTCACCTACAGGAAATAGTCAGTTTAGTTTAGGAAAGGGGTGTAGGAGGCAGTAGCCTAGGAACCAGACAAATCTGGAAGCTCATATTTTATTTGCTCTGGCAGATAGGTCCGGCCCCTCTCCCATTCAGACAGAGTTTCACCAGAACTGGAAGGTGGCGAGCCAATCACAACCGTTTACCTAATATGGGGCGGGTTTAATACGATGACTGACAGAGAGGAGTTCCGTTGAGGCATCTTCTTAAATAACCAAGATGGATGCCACTGATGCAGAATATTCCACGTCCGGTAATTAAACAGACTGGAACGGTAATTTTTTTTCTAAAAGAAGAACAAACAACTGCACTTAAACTTTATGTTGATGAGAAATATGTGTTGCCATACTTCTGAGAGGACGTAGCGTACGACAGGACGGCATTGCGTTGCTCAGATTGGTTGCCTGCATCCATTGATAACGGCCCTTGGAAAGGGGCGTTTTTAATATTCCATGTTCATACATAACATGTTTAACAAGGGGGAGATGAGGTAGCCTAAGTATTAACAGAGAAGAGTTGTGATTTTAATTTGGTCCAGAGTGGACAGTCATTTTAACGGACTGTGCACTCAGAAAAGAATCCAGTTTATTTTGGCTACTTTTAACTGCCCAGTAAAATCTCTGGTTACATCACTCCACAGGACATACAGTTCCCTGGATGTTAAGACAGTACTGTCTGAAACTATCCAGGGTGGTGGCACACCCCTGGGTGTACTGAGGAATTCATTTATCTGTTGAGCATGGTGAAAGTTTACTAGATTACCAGGATAAATATTATTTCAAGTAGAAAACCTTTAGTTTATTAACATAAGGAGAAGATACAGCTGTTTGCTGTAATTTGACCAATTTGCCTGAATCCTCACCTGGCCCGCTTAACATGGCTTTGATGGTCCCAGATGTCAAGGCGTGCTCTCTTTTCACAATAAATTCATGACCATCGGACGAGATCAACTTCACATACATGGCATCTGGCCCTTCACAGCCACCGTAAGTTCTCTCTTCACCATCTGTGGAGCAACACAAACTGACAATCTCAAACAGGTGTAAGCCAAATGCTTGAAATACCACACACACTTTTGACCAACTGTAATAACACGAGTGGCTTTGGAGAATAGCCACTCTGTGAGTCGACACACACACTTACTCTGATGTGAACAGACATTTTAATGAATTGGCAAACAAGATTATGAATTTCTGGGAAGCTACAGGATGATATATTACGGCCAGTTAATCACTCACCCATCCTGGTCCGATTTTTCTGTTAACCCTGAAAGGGAACATAGAAACATCTTATTAAGGACACAAAGACCCTCGAGCATTCAATATAAAGTCGCCATAACTGTACTTACGGCTGTAATGCTGTTATATTGCGTAAAAGGCCCTAACTTACATTTTTTTTATTGAATTCCTGAAAATCAAGCAAATAGCAGCCACAATGTAACGTGTCTATCGTTCAAATGTATCAGAATCACTTACTAAGAAGTGTCACTTCTCTTCTCTAATCCAGTTTAAAACCGGATTAGTGGCCACATTTTGTGTCTTTCAACACAAAATGTTTTTAACTGAGTTCGCAGCCGTTAGCTACCTTCGGCTAGCGAGCTAACGCCATGCCAAACTAATAACGTAATTATTTATTTTATCGATTGTTTAGTGTATAGATTTAATATCGGACACACGGCCCGAGACATAACAGTACACATCGTAATGTGACAGAAACATAACACTGTCTCTTACCACTCAGCAGGCGAAAGTGGAGTGGAGGTTCAGTTTCAGCTAACGTTAGCCACCAAATTGCGGGTACCCGGAAGTAATTTGTCGGCCGCACACGCGTCCGCGATAAATGTCCGCCGTGTAATCTCATCTGCAGGGAGAAATGGTTCCCTCTACGATATACCATGCTCATCGCAAAAAATATCGATTTGAAAATTAAATTCCAGTTTAATTATTTGTCCAACGTGCCTATTAAGTTTCCCAAGTACATGCAACGTTTGTGTAAAATGATACCAAATAATAATCCCAAAATGCTCAAGTGAAAATATAATGTGCAAAGCAGAGGCTATTTCTGGATAATGAACATTTACACCTCCGCTGTCCAATATGAGTCGGCGTCACTAGATAATAAGTTTAGATAAGAGAGGGGAAATAAGGGTATGCATTTTTAATTTTAATGAAGAGCTGAGATGACTTGTCAAATTTACACTGGTTTAAAGGCCACCCTTAAGGAGATGAGATTGTCCTGTTAAGCCTATAGGGGGCGCCTGTGTTTCAGGTTACACTCCCTGACTGTCTCCACTGGCTGTGATGAGCGAGAGCAGGTGCTGATGGGACATGACATGGACATTTTGCAGGCCCATAAATCTGGATAAAAGAAAGAATGAAAGAAAGATCATACATAAATCTTACACTTTCCGAAGTCCAGTTAGTAGAGATCGACCACTTTAGCGTGTTGTACATTCTTTTTGTATCAAATTAGAAGAGTACATTTACATGTGTGAATAGTATCATAACCATGCAGGGCCATCTAAAAGACCCACATTTTCCAAACTACATCAATAAGTGTGTCGTTTGTATCAGCACCCAACCATTACGGCCCATAAAGTCTCTCCTAACAGGAGTCGGTCACGGAGCGGAGACAGTTGAGAAGTGGGCACATACTGTAGTCACGGTCAGGTTCAGAATGTGACTTTGCCCTGATCCTGCCTGGAGTCCTTTTCATGCAAGAAAAGTGATGACTGTTGAAACCTGAGGCTTTCAAAAGGACGCAGAGTTATCTGAGCTGGGACACTAAGAGTAGACCACTGAGTGTAATGCTCCCCATGGAAGGAGGTAAGGAATTTTAACATGTTTTTCCCCTCGCACTGTTGTCCATCTACACACAGACATTAGGGATCCACGGGTGAATCAAAGGAAGACCCTTTTCCCCGACTGCTCCGGTCGGCCTCGCCTTGATTGGCTGTGCTCGCGCAGATGTCAATGGTGACTTCTGCGGAGGTGACACCTGACCTGGTATTTGTCTTACAGTAATACCAGGCTTAGCTATGCTGTCAGCTTGTGTTCCAGAAAGTTCTAGTAGCCTCCCGCCCGCTGACCGCTTGCGTTGCCTGTTGACTCGCACACTTGCACACCCTTACACACACGACCAAAAACAATCACTGACCTTCCAGTCCCCCATTACACCATTAGTGCTTATGATCAGAGCAGGCGGGTGTCGGCAGCCGCTTTGATGTCTCTCTGATACGACCCACCCCGCTGCAGCTGCTCTCAGCTCTATTTTGGGGAGGCTGCTGTGGGTCCTTAGAACAGGGCTTCCTTAACACACACATACACACACACACACACACACAATAAATTAAAACTCTCTTGTCATGCCAAGTGATATCATCCGTCCCTTTAACACATCAACCGTATACTTTCTCGGATCCCTCTGTCTTGCACCCACAGCCAGGCCATTCTGGAAATGGTGGGATGCAGTTAACTTGCTAGAAAAAGGCTGGTGTCCATCTTTGTGCTTGTTGGTCTAATTAAATGCTGGTGTTTGTTTGACAAATCTCAGACAGTGAAATGTGCCCCGTTCGGCATTCTTACGGGCTAGCAGACGCGCAGATACAATGGTGTTCACTTGGTTCATATGTGGTTTAAACCATTTCGGCCCCCTTTTCACCGCCAGTTCCAATACCGCAGAGTCAAGACATAGGATCATTTATGAAGGGCACAAAAGCTTAGTTGCTGAGGCTCTTAATGAAACCAGGTCAGAATTTTAGTCATGATAGGGAAAGATGGGGGGAGGAGTGTCTTTGGGCATTTCTTTTCTGAAAAGAGGGAAAGGCTTGTCACAATGAATTTGAGGGAATTGTCCCTTTTGCCTGCAGCGAGTCACAGTGCCCTGCAATCCTCATGCTGGTCCTTATCTCATGAGCCTTTGCTGAGAGGAGCAACATTGACAGTGGCATGTCACTCGTTGCATGAAAGGTTAAATAATTATACATAATGTAATTAATAATATTTATTTATGTCGATACTGTTATAACACACCAACTGAATAATATATGTTTTGTATAATGGAATTTGGTTCATGTAGTCTCATCAATGAGAAAATTAGTGATGGCTATAATTTGTAATAATCTGTTAAGACATGTTAGACTTTATTGCGGGATTTCAAACTCAGACATGCTGAAGCGCACCAGCTTTCGTTGCTACCACAACCACAACACCACATACAGTAATATCATTTGGTGATAGTTTGAACACTGACTCACACAGCACACATCTGTCATGTGCGATTCTTGGATGGACATAGCGTCTGGCAAATTGTTGAATCATTAAATTCTTTAGGAATCTTATTACAAGCTGATGGTTGACATTACAAATGTGCTCACACAATGACAACTTGATTACTGGCCTGTGATGTGATACCCTTATGCACTCAAACACAGCGGTGGAGTCTCTTAATCTCGTTTTTCTTGGATAAATGCAAGACGCACAGGTAGTAGAAGTTTTCATAGAGAAAAGGAGCTTTTATGGATTTGATCAAACAGTTTCTAAAACGTAGAGACACAATGCACTCTGAGTCACTGAAGGAACACTATTATGAACATCATTGACAGTGAACCCTGCAATACAATGATGATTCAAAGCCACCAACTTATGCAACCATTAAGACAAAGTGGTTTGCTCATAACCGAGTCACAAGCAGAGAATGGTGCTGAAAGATGTTCCTGCTTTGCATGTTTGTTTTCTACAAAATAGTGTTAGTTTATTGTCCCTACTCCCCGCATGATGAAAGCTTCAAATGGCATAACAGACAGATAAGTGGATCTGACAACCATTTACTTTCAATAGCCTGAGGCTAATGCGCTGTGTTGAGGCCTTGCTTGTTTGAACTATAATGACTCACCCAACGGACCCCTATGATAAAACCTTCACCATAACTCACATGTCATTAGATAAACAGGACATGAAAAGTCTTGTGCCTCAGCGGCATATTTATTTTTTCATGACGTCCATGGGCTTTCCCATTAAAAAAACGACGTGGGAACATGAGCGTATGACAATAAAAGAAACTGCTGCTTGTCTAAATGATAACACACCGAGGATAGTTTACTTTAGATGACAGAGTGATGGCTTTATGGTTTTATAGCTGGTATCTGTTTGTGTAAATATAACAGATGAAGTGATGCTAAGCTAAGCTAGCTATGCCAGGCATGGAAAGGGGATCTGCTTAATACTGATGTCTTAGCAACAGTTTTTAAAAACGCTGGCCACTGATATCCCCCTCACTGCTTACAAGCCTTAATCCAATTTTAGAAGCACAACCAAGTTGCATTTTAGGCAGAAGGTGGAGGCTTGGTCTCAGAGAGGGAGGTTAAATATACACACAGGAAACTCTTGCTTTCATCTCCGTGGGTATATGCCAGACTTGAGATGCCTGCACTGTATGTCCAAGCCGGTCCTCACAGGCACGCGGCAAATAAAGAAATATAATTCTTGAAATCGTCTTGGACTTATTCCTAATCAAGTCACGCATTATGAAGGACTGAAAATTCCAGTGATTGATATCTAATTGGACAATAAAAACAGGAATTAATAAAATATCTTACAAATTAATTAATTCTTCTGTAATAAATCCATTTGCATTTCCATTTTCCCTTTCTTCATTTTATTTCCCAGTTAATGAAATACATAGTATGTAACATTTAGTCTCTTTATTTATTGAGTAATTAAATAAGTAAAGTATTTTTATTGTCTAGTTAGGTGTAAATGAATGAAACCCTTTATAACCATTTCCAAGACATCTGTGGTCCTTCGTAGTGCATCTCTAAATGTCACTTTTTTTTTCAAAATCACCTTTGGTAGCTGTGAAAACATTGTGAAGCGGCTGGTGAGTTCATCAGATGGCAAGCAGGAAGCTCTTAACAGCTCAAGGTGCAGTACGACTAAAATGAAATACATGTCAAATGCATGCCAGGGTCAGGTTGGCATCTGTCGTGCTGTTCTGTTGTCAGTCCTGCTGCAGTGAATTCATATGGAGTCTGTTCCCTGTACAGTAGATGCTGCAGCCGCTTTTGCTGAATATAAACAGGATTATTGTCGATTCTCGACCCTGGTCAGCATCATAGCTGTCACTGGAATTAGTTAAATGGCTTCTATGAAGGTAGGATACACTTATAAGGTTTTGGTTTATATTTGTCCAGCACTGCTTGAGCAACAAAATCGTGTCCAGCATGCTGTGCCATATCAGAATAGTAACAGAGATATTCTATACTATTACTGACAAGTTCAGCTTCACATAAGGGTTTTAAATACCAGGATTATACACTCTTCAGTGTATTCCTTCAGAGGCAATGATACTATTAATATCAGTAGCAATAATGATACCTGATATTCCAACCTGTAAGACAAAGTAAACAAGTAAATAATGTTAAAACTTGCCATATGCAATTATGATAAACAAATGGAAGTATAAGTGAGCTAAAAAACTGAAATTTCAGCTCCGCATAAAACCAAAATGTACACTCTGAAACACTTTGAGATAAGAAAAGACTGCAGGATTTGCAGTGTCTGTCGGCTTCAGGGCAGAGGGCACAGCAAGTGCATGACATGGCGCTGCTGATTTCAGGCAGGTGCCGGTGCTGGTGTAACGCTACACTAATCCAAGGCTGATCAGCAGTGGAAACAGTACAAACTGACCCTAGACAAACTGGGGCACCTGCCTGTACTCGCACCGCTAATGTGAGACCCCGACGAAGATACTTTGATTTCATGCCTACTCCTTTCCCCACAGATCTCATTATGAGAAGGTCACCATGAGGCCATCATCGCTGGGAGGCTAAGCTCAGATGAGACGATGAACCCTTGAGATACATAGAAGTGAACACGAGACAGGAATTTAAAACATTCTTATAAGACAAGTGGAAATCCTCCCATTCATCTATTCAAATCCATCCGTGGAGTTTATGCCAGCGTAACTGGATAAGTTCCATTCATGCTCACACAGCATTCTGATTTCTATAACAATAATTTATTTGATATTTGAAACAAAATCATTATATGAAATCATGACACCTGGAAGGTTGAAAGTTATGATGCTTGGGATGATTGGGATGTATTAGTGTGAGGGTTTCAAAAATATCAGACGCAAGCAAAATGTAGTTTAACAAGGCATAACATCTTTATTGTTATACACATAACTTCATCTCCAAAGACTTTGCACAAATCAGTGGGGTAACATGAACCTTGAGATATCAAAAGTCTCCCGCAGTTCCTCGTTATATCCTAAAATACTCAAACAAGTACATCTGCCTTTCACATCCCCAAATGGTACATACAGTACAACCAATTAGAAATAAAATATTTTTTTCCACTGTCAAACATTATCATATGTGCATTACATTACCAATTACAAACAAGTTATATTCATTGTCAAAATACAGGTGTGCAAATTGTTAGAAAAATACCAACTCATACCAGATTCTGGATTGTGCTCTGTAAAAATCCTTACAAATAGTATATAATAATCTATATATAAATGACTCCAACATGCAATGTTGCATTTCAAAAAATATCCCATAAACAGGCTGTTCTGTTAAACCCTCCGAAACTCCAGTCTTCACCATGCTCGTGTGAAGACAGTTAAAACAAGAAAAAGAGGGTGTAGCAAAGAAAGGGTGAAAATTGTTATTTAATGCATCACATTTTTAATATAACAATGTTTTTAAATAATTTAGTTCTTTTGTCTGCTTTTATTTCTCTATTCCATATTTTGGATACATTTAATAGTTAGTTTTCAGTAGTTTAAGTGGACACTTTGCAAACATCTAACTGCCCGAAGCATTCGCCAGATGTAATGTGCTGCATTGTGTAACAGACAATATAGTCAGGTTGCACTTCAGCACTGATTTGCAGCAAAGAAACCCTAGCCTTATTGAAGCCCTTTTTTTGGTGACCAATGTTCACAAACACATCAGTTGTACAATGAATAAATAATTAATCTTGGTAGTGATGACAGTAAATGTCCACCATATAAATAACCACTTTTAAAATCAAAGAAACTCATGCCATACCTGCAACAAAGACTACAAACAGTTACGATGAGGCAAGTTAAAAGCATGATTCAGGTGACGACAACAGCCAAAATATCCCCCATACGACAAAGTTAAGACAAGGATGGCATCTCTTTCCCTTCCCCCCCTTCCTCATCTTTTTCTGAGGTAAACAGTAGTACTGTTAAAGACTTTTAAAGGCATCTCTTCTTCTCCCTGGTGCCACATTCCCCATGGCCTCAACCTGAATAAATTCAACTTCCACTGTCCACAAGACTGTCTTGATCCAGTCTCAAAAGCATGCAAGCACTGCTGGGCCTACAGAAGCAGCTGTGAGAACTGCGTCTTTGCATTTTAGTGGTATACTGAAACAATGAAAGCAAAGAATAGAGTGAAGGAAAATGGTTTAGGCATGTACAATGAAATCATTTTCCTTCTGATTTAATAAATAACATAAGACATCTGTTACTTCACTCTCACAGAGCTAGGTAGCTTTTAAAGTGTGAACCTTCTGTCTAAATACAATGTCCGGCGTTAATCAACACCCTCTCTCTAAAGTCTGTTCAAATTATGAGAGTCTGACTTAATAAAAGGAACATAATATTTTTTATAATGGTACAACCCCCCTTATTGGCAAAATATACTATAAGCTTTCTTTTGAAAAAATAAATCATATTGCACTTTCAGTTACATGAATGTGTAATGTCAAATTACAATTGTTAGAAATGAGTAGATTTCAAAATAAAAGGGAAAACAAATGTATTTACTCATTTTGAGAAGAGAAATTTCCTTTTCAACTACAAGCAGATGACTGCAGGTAACCAACATTCAGGGAACAACAATGAATTAAAAAACTACAATAAAACAGAAAAAACAAACAAAAACAAAAGGTCAAAACTGTACCATGCACGGGGATCGTTTGAGAGCAGTGTATCCTGGGTTACAATGGACGGAGCTTGAGAAAGCTGACGTGATGATTGGGCAAACAGAGTAAGACTGGCTAGTGACCGTGCTAGCACTGACTGCTGGCGACGGCCGTGCCCAGTTTCCTGTGGCAGGAGTGGCGAGAACCCCAGAAAAAAAACGCTCCGAACACCTGAGCACGCTCCCGCTGCGGCTGACGCCCTCCCGCCCTCCCGCCCACCCCCCTCAGGGCCGCCGGGCTCACATCTCCCCATCAAAACGTCAGATGGCAAAATAGAAAGGCAGCTGTTTGCTCCCGTCATCTAAAAGTGCATCGCCACACTCTTCCAGCAAAGTCCGTCAGCCCACTGCTCTCTCTGCCAAGGCAGTGGGAGTGGGCTACAGAGACCAGTGCTTGGATCAGCACACGTGTGGGTTTCAATTACTTCTTTTTTCAGACTGTGTACGTTTGGTTGCATTTTTAAACTTTTTTTTTTTTTTTTTGTTTTTGTTTTTTTTTTTTTTTTAAATCTCACTTGACACGACATTTCACCTCAGCTTTTAGAGAAGCCAGAGGAGTGCTAATTCACGGGGCTGGCCCTAAAGAAGGCCCATGAAAGGTTGGTGGTAGTGCTGCCTTCCTCCTGATTCTCTTCGGTGTCACGTTGATTCCTAAACACCTACGGCCGCCCCCGTGTCTCACTGGCGCCATTTTCATTTTTTCAAGGCCGGCGATGCAACTGTACCGGTTGCCATGGTTTCACTGCAACATAAAACAGTTTCTTTGGATTTAATTGGCTGCTTGTCACATTTCAGACACACATTGTGGCCCACAGGACACACAAGACACGAGTAAAAAGGGAGAAATACATGAATTCATCTGCTAGTCATTCATTTTTGTTGATGAATAAAAGTGTCTAGGAAAATAAGTGAACTTACCTGAGAAACAGCATCATCATGTCAGAAAATGGACAAATATAATTGCAAGGCCAATATTCAACAGCATTACCATAGCAACGAGGATCGAGTTAGGGCCCTGCAAAAAATGACATTATGATAAAGATCAGATATCAAATAGCAACTGCACTTAAACTTTATGTGGATAGGAATTATGTGTTTTGCCGAACATCTGACTTTGTTGCTCTGATTGGTTGTCTCTGCCCGTCAATAACACACCTTGGAAATCGAAGATGAACTGAGGGGTTCCAGACTAATATGCATTTGCGAATTAGTATGGCGATGCCAGGCTAATAATAATCTACAACATCAAATGAACTGTATGAATAGACAGAATTAGGTGGTATTAAATGAACTGAGTTCTATATTTTGGGATTTTTAGCTATTTGCCTATTTCCAGTCTTTGTGCTAAGCTAAGCAAACTGCTAGTGGCTCCGGCTTCATATTTGCCGTACAGAAATAAGACTGGCGTCAATCTTCTCATTGAACTCTCGGCAAGAAAGCAATTAAGGATTTTCCCAAAACGTAAAACTATTCTTTCAAAAACACTTTTTCCTTCCCTACCACTGATACTTACTGTATCTTCCATGTTTTCTGCAATCTCCATACTGGCTTTCTTTGTGTCTGCGAGGCTCTTTGGCTTTAGGGAATCCTGCTTCCTGAGTTTCTGGTCACTCTTGCTCTCCCGTATGGAGGCTGGCTTAGGAGTGGGGGTACTATAGGACTTAGGGTGGTGCGGGGGCATACGTGCCAGGGCCAGGGCACTTGGCTCTTCCTCTAGATCCTCCTCGGGGTCCGGGGGCGGAGGGACCCTCGTAGGGGCCTTGACGTAGTAACTGTGGTACTCGGTGTGGAGCTCTCCATTGACTGGAACTCCAGGGGGCTGTGGAGGAGGAGGAGCAGGTGCTGCGCTAGACTGCTGAATTTTAGCGGGCTTAGGTGGAGCCTCGACATGCACATGGGATCCTTTAGGGCCATCGGTGACGGAGGGCCTCTCCTCTTTACTCAGCTTTCTACTAGACCGCTCATCCTTGCTGGTCTTATGACTTGACTTCTCTTCTTTGCTTGTTTTGCGGGACGGTTTCTCCTCTTTGCTGGTTTTGCGGCTGGTACTGTTGGCGAGCTGACCTTTCTTCTTACTCGAGTGAGGCGAGGGGGGAGGTGTGGCTACAGGACTGGTCACAGGGGAGTGGGGAGGAGTGGTGCCTTTGCGGTAAAAGTGGGGAGAATCTTTTGGGGACCGTTCCTTCTTTTCAACCGGCACCTCTTTAATCTCCACAGGCTCCTTTAACGGTTGTTTTATGTAGTCAGGTCCTGCAGAGGTGAGAGAGGTGACACACATTAACATAATAAAACTGTGGTAGGTGCAGCTAGAACGCTATTCTGAGGTTTCTGATCCAGCCGCAGTCCAAGTAGCCGGATTCTTAATTCAGTCAGGACCACTTTGTCAAAGAGAGGTACAGAACAGAGCAGGCATCAATGACAACAGAAATGACATTGATTAGTCAGACACAGCATGAAAAGGAGGAGCTGGGGTGGAGGCGGCTTGCGAAGCGGCTTGCGGAGGAGGCAGCAAGGATAGGCAGGCCGAAGCAGCTTTAAATAGGGCGCCCTGTGTGAGATTTGCCAGTAGATGCATAGAAGGGAATCAGCTGGTCCATCAGCTGATGTGGCTGCTGGATCGGCCATGATCAGCTGATGTAGCTGGGGTTGTGAGCTGAGCTTGACTCTGTGGCCTGCCTGAACTAACGCGATGCTCAATTTAGCTATCTAGTCCGCCTCAGTGGAGAGAGCTAGGTTTAAACCAGAGCTGGCATTCAGTATAGTTGATCTTTCAAATCAAATATTCATGAATCAACATTATATATGCAATCATTCTGCAAACACTGGGGAGGACAGGAAAAAAATAGACTGATTAATGCAGGGTCACATACACCACAAAGAAAGCCTCCTCTGGAGGCTCATCTTTATCATCAGTCATTCTCTTTTATCAGTATGTTGTTTTTCTGGAAAGGCCCTTGTCACATCAATACTCAGCATCCAAACAACACGGCTGTACAGATAAAGAGAGCAAACCTTAAGGTGCAATAATGCCTCTTTTTTGTATGGGAAGCTCACAGTGCTGGCTTCTTCCTTTCCTTCCATCAGGAGTTTATGTACTAAGGTCCTGGGTTAGTGAACACATTTGATAATGATACCACTGCATTTAGACTAAACGCACACTCCTCTTCTAACTTTAGATTTTTTGAATTTTCATTATGGACATTAGGCCCTTCAATGTGGGGACAACAGGGCCTGAATCTGAATGTAAATGCCTTTTTGCATGTGAGAATAATGACACTTTATCTGTCCTTTTGTTCTGTACTGAATTAATATTTATTAGAGACATCAGGCTCTTTGTTTGCCTGTTTTTTTTCACTTCGCCTAAATTAGACGGTGTCAGAGTGACTAACACAGGGACAATGCTGCTTTGTTTGAAATACATCAGATGGCATGAGCAGAGAAGGATCCTCCACATCCCATATAGCCAATTTGAAATAGAGAGAAAAAAATCCAGAAATTATATAGACAATCAAATTCACATGTACAAAGAAGAGAAAATTTTGAAGACGGATTACTTAGATTTAACACTAAACTGTTTTGCTTGTTTTCCCACCTATTCATCCTCACCAGATACTATATACTCCGTCAGTGTAAAGTGATGTGATTCTAATGTGTTCATGTTGCTGTGTTCAGTATTGACTGAGTTACTGAGTTGGAAAACGGGTTAATCTCAGAGATCAATCAAAAGGATTTATGAGAAGTTTCTTATATGCGTGTCACCTATTAGGTTTGCACACTGTAATTAAATGTAAAAGAATTCATACTGATTTAGATTTTACGCTTATCACCTGTAAGAACAATTGTGCAAACTGCAAATCCAGGAGGGAACAAGTGTATCCAGTCCCTAAACTGCCTTATCACAGAATCTTTTGGGCCTCAGTACTCATAAGCTCAAAGTATTTTTCGGCTGCATAGCATTCCTAATTCGTTTCATAACCGCCATTACCAATAAGACCCACTACAAAGAGACGGGGGGACATTTGAACATCTGCGGGGCTTAATATATCTGCCGAGCTTAATTTCACACCATAACTCAATAAGAGTTAGGGCTTCATGGGCGGGCCTGACCAGTTTTACTCTGTTTGGGGACAGATTCCTGCGATGGGTTCCAGGCATTTTACGAATGGTTCTCGGCACCAAAATGGCCCCCATCCTCACACTGACGTAGAGGTGCAACACCGGCAGTCCACTACACTTCTGAAGTCATGCTAAATTCCCAAATATGCCTTTTTTGGGGGGGTTTTGTTTCAACACTATAAAGCTGCTAAAGAAGATGAGTGAGTGAAGATTTATTAGAGGTACTCCACCAAGGGATCCTGCCAGGTCAACTGGAACATGTACCGGGACTCAGTTACCCAAATGGCTGTGGTGTTTCTTTCATCTCAACAATGATCAACTGGGCCGAGTCTGCAGCCTTCCAGAGAGGGTTGTTAAAATAGGCCATGGTATTATTCTTACAAACCTAAATAAGCACAAATAAAGATCTGAATTGCAGCATTTAAGATATGTGCAAGATTTTGATTATTTTCAAGAAAAGCTCAACTGTAGTATGTACTGTGTCTTTTTCTTCTAGCCTCATCATTGTCTCATGCAAGCTTTTGTTTAAGCTGCGGTTGCCAGTTCTGTTCATGTTAATCCGCAGCACATTTTCTGCTCCAGTGCTCTCTTAGCAAAACACACGCGCTGGCACACACAATCGAATACTCACACAAAACACAACGGATCGGTCTGTTTAAGACCCAGCCTAACCCCTGCTGACCTTAATATGAGATGAACAGCAGTAGCAAGAGGGGAGCTTCAGTGCGTGTGTGTGTGTGTGTGTGTGTGTGTGTGTGTGTGTGTGTGTGTATTATGGTGGAAGGAGTACAGTATGTGCTGTTATCACATCTGTTGCTACATTGTGCATCATTCTAGGTTCAACAGAAGATGGATAGGGGCACATCATGTTATAATCTAGTGTTATAAACCCAGGAGTTGAAAGGCCGCAACTCTGGCCCGAAAGGAAATGTCTGTTTTCACCATTTGAATCTTGTTTTTTGCTGACAATCAAACACTGACCCAAGTCTGTTGTTGTCATACAAATAATGGTCTTACTTGTTTCCATGCCTTTACATCATTGTCAAATGCAAAGATCATGCAACAGGGACAGAAATAGACATTTCCTAAGGCAAACTTTTAAGTGTTTCATTGTGTCTATACGTCAAATATAATGACGTGTCTTCCAAGTAGTGAAAGGCACTCACACGTTTGTGTTCTTGTTGTATTATATATGTATAAGTCTGTTCTGTGGGCTGTGATCTCAGCATGCTATCTACACTGTTATATTTACGATTCATGACTCAATTTGTAGTGTTTTAGATTTTCTCTTTCTTCCTCCTACTCACACTGGCAGATGGGCAGGGGGAGCTGTCATTGTTTAGCCAGATTACTTCAACTACTGTTACATAGACACACACACACACACACACACACACACACACATTTATATTTGCACTCATACAAACACATGCAAATAAAGTATACCACATTATCAGTGGCAACTGGTTGAGTGTCTTCCTGTGCTTTGTTAATAAGTAGCAGCATGTGAAGAGGAACATGGACGGCCACACGTTCACATGAACTGACATGTGACCAATGGACATAGGGCATGCTGGAAGACACTACACAATGAAACAGCATCAATCACCACAGGCTTTTGGAGACTTTTACTGAACACAAACTTTACATTTTACGAATTTGGATACATCAAGCAGTCCAAAACGTTAGATTCAGACTACTTTCTTTAGTCCCACATTCTCCCACAGTCCTCTTTTTTTCATGCAGTAAGACTCTAGGAGTGGATTTGAGTTTCACCTTTACCATTAAGGGCTGAGAAAGTAATATATCATCACATGAATGTAATGTCCCATCTTCTTTAATTGATTGATGTCGACAATTATCAAGTCATATATGTAATAATAATAATAATAATAATAATAATAATAATAATAATGTTCAAGTTTTAAGAGTATTCTCCTTAGGACAGAACCCTAAAAAAACAAAAGGTTTATTATGTTTATAACATACAATTATTTATTATCAGAACAAACATGTGACAAAAATGTTTTTTAATAAGTTCTTTATTTTACATTGTTGTCTTTAGTGAGTCCAAAATTACTGTCCATTCAGCGGCTCGTTGATTTAGATACAGGGTCCCACTGGGTCCCCTTCTATCCAGAAAATCATTTAAAACAGATTCCACAGGCAAACAGTTAACGTTTATCAAACCAGTAAATTTATAATATATATATATATAATTATTAATAATAACATCATAATTGGTAGAATGTTATTTTTCCTCTTTACTTAGGGTGGCAGTAGTGAGTCAAAACCAAATGGGAAGTGCAAACTCAACATAATCTTTGGTAATGATCTCCAACTTTGGTAATGATTCAATACACAGCTGTTTTATTGTGATGGATTATGACGGCTATGTACTGTGTAACAATGTTGCATGTTTTTGGTGCTTTTTGGAACACACGGATTCGATTCTCCTGTAATCTAAACAACACGGACTTGGGCATCTATGTCACCATTACAGCTGATGAATGTGGCCAATTAACAGGCTGACTGACACTTGGTTGACACTAAATACACACAATGTCATTAAGGGAAAGATTAAATAACACCAGAGTTAACCCTAACCCTAACCTGGCGGTCCTCGCTGAATCCCCATGACGCGTGTGCTTCCACAAGCCCCCGGACAATTATCTCTGCAGTGTTGTCGCCTGGAAAATATGCCGTTTGAAGGCATCTGCTTTGAAGATTCCATTCCTTGTTGAAGTAGTGTATTGTGAGACTCATGTATGATTCGGACGTGCGACTGCACCACATATCAGTGGTGGTAGTGAAATGCATGACATTTCTGAGCTGCTCTTCCAACTTTCCCCTGTGTAGTGTTTTTGTAGGTAGAGGAAAAAGGACTCAAAAATAACCATCGACAATAAATCTCATAAATGTATCATCGTTATCATGGAGGATTTTATTGTGAAAATTATCGAGATCGTTTTATTTTACCTCTAGTCCTATTTACCTTGTGTAACTTAAGAATACAGCATATCCACAAATGGGGCACATAAAAAATGCTTTTGACATTTGTTTGGAAAAGGATCAGATCGTTGGTATCTTAAAAGAATTTATACGCTGTATTCTTGAAAGTCATAAGAAGTTGCTGCATGACTTTAAACTTCAGCTGAACTACCGTCTTGAAACGTACTCCGCGACACCTGCTGCCATGAATATAAAGCAGCACCTGCTCACGTCTGGTTTTCAGCCCTGACAGGTCCAGACTTTTATGGTTCCACCTGGTCCAAGTGTTCTTGACTGGGTCAAACGGGGCGGAGCGGGACCCCCTGGTCGGCCCCCAACCCTTCAACCCCTCCCCTCCCCTCCAGTGACCGGCTGAAGGAAGGGACAGCTGCTCTGCGTCAGCCCTTGAGAGGGGCGAGTGCGGGGCCGAGCTCCTCTCAGTGCATAAGGATTTCAGCTATGTCTCCATTAGACCCCAGCGAGCACCAAATATAGCCCAATTAACGTCACGACACAGGCCACGCCTAGCTAACCCTCACCGCTCCCCCTCCAGGGTGCTGTATGTGAACCAATCATAA
Source organism: Lateolabrax maculatus (assembly GCA_031216445.1). NCBI lineage: Eukaryota > Metazoa > Chordata > Actinopteri > Acropomatiformes > Lateolabracidae > Lateolabrax > Lateolabrax maculatus. The sequence continues at coordinate 10,907,470 of CM062210.1, forward strand.
AGGTCAGGGTCCTGTTCCCTGCGACCCTCTCTTCCCTTTTGAAGTACACACTCCCAATCTGGGTGATAATCTGCTATGAGTCTGAAATGCCAATTACAAACAACAAGGGGTTTAGGCCCCTGGTTGTTACCCTAGAGGACTTATTAGAAGCTGAGGGATGGGTGTAAGTGAGAATATTTCCACTGTAGAGGTAGACATTGAGGAAGCAAAGCAGATTAGTTTGGGAAAGTCACACAAGTTCCTTCTAATGCGAGGTACTCAGATTGAGCGGCATCGTCCCACTGGATAGAAAAGCTGATGGACGAATAAAAAAAACTGGATTCTTTTTCTTTGAGGTTAACAACATTGGCGGTCATTTTGAAAGGAAGCTGCAAATAGGGGAACCTGTTTGCCCTCAAACATGATATTTCCTGCCGAAGGACAAACCGTGAACCAGCAACAAACCTACAGTAAAAGCAGGACATTCTTGATTACCTAAACTCTTTTCATATTCTGGAAGAATCTGATTTATGTAATACAAGAATAAGACTTAATAAGAAATAAAATGAATGTATGTAAAATGGGGATTGGCTATTTGCAGGTGCCTGTCTGGCTTTCAGCTGGTCTTAACAGACACGCTTACGTCACGGGGCGTTTAAATACTCCAGCTCAGATGTTGCCATGCGATGCACATTATTATGACATCGGGCACTTTCTCATTCATGATCTGACTTATAAGGCAAGGACACTCTCGGTGCAGACTTGTGAACCCGGAGATCACCCGGCCTGCCAAGCATTACCACCGTTTTCCACAACACAAACAAGCCGTAGGATGTCTCTGGCCCGGGCTGGCCATTGCTGTGGCTTAGTGGAGGGACATGCTTGAATGGGTTCATTGTCAATCTATTTGTCACCCACTATTTTGTGGTGTCTTTTGGCAAGGGCCCAAGGTCGGCTAGCTCATAGGCCTAAATATATTACACACAGTGGAAGAGGCGAGGGGTGTATAGATCTTACACTAAAAATAAAAATAAACAAAAAAGGTATGACATAGCACTTCTGAAAGAGCCAACATGTTCAAGCAATCTTAATAGAACCCGTCCATCCAAATCACAGCTATAGAGCAATTTCAAATAAATTTAATGTAAGATTAACTAAATGTTAAACTAAGCAAAGACTAAAAATTGGTCTGAATCTGCTCTCACTAAATACCAAAAAATAGCCAAGAAGGTAATAATTAAAGTAATGCTACATTAATAACTAATGTTGTCCTATTTGTGCCCTCGTGTTCCACCTGACCCCACCTACAAAAAGAATCTGTACCCCTTCACTATTTATGTTGTGTTATATACTGGCATTGCCATGTAAAACTCAGCTTACCTTGTAAATGAACTAAACAGAGTTGAGCCGACACCCTACGCTGCGAGCTGCGGTATAGTATGGCAGTGTGCCTCTTTAACCTCCAGGCAGATGAAAGATGAGAACTGCTTGGTATTAGGGGCAGAATGTTTCCTTGACCATCACTCATATATCTGTAAGACGTTTCTACCCTCCACTAAAGCAAGTTTGAGTATGATCTGAAAAACGCCGCTAAAAAAACAGAAAACATTTTGCTTTACGCACTTTTTTTGTTGGCAAAGGTTAGGGCTGTAAATTTGAGCAACTATTTCTGTGCAGTTACAACAGGCCTTTGGGAGCGAGGACAAGGCTTCCATCCAGAATACAGTAGCCTGCTTCAAGCTGGCTTTGCTTTGTCTAAGCACAAACACAGTCCTCCATTGTGGTGTTAGAAGTCATCCTCAATACCTCTAGTCTTCGATTACAGTCCTGGAACACCAAACCCTGCGCTTTTGTGTACCCAGAACAAGCTCATTACTGACTCAGACACAGCCTGTGTAAACAACTCTAAAACTGTGCAAACATCATTATTCATACAGAGTACCCAGCCTATTACCAGTTACCCAATTCCTAAAAACATAGTTTGAATGGACGGATTGGTTGCTTGAGGACGGTGTAGCTAAAAAAGGGATAGTGGAGGTGAGGGTGGATTTTAGAATAGCATGGCTAAGTAAATGTCCTACTGTTGGGGGTGAACCACTCATGTGTTAAAGCCCCCCTCCAGGTGCCTGGACAGTCTTAGCAAGGACTGCAACTTCATCTCTTCGTCATGTCTAAAATATCTAAAAGCTTTGTCTAAAACCTTGTATGCATGCAAAGCTAAACAAAAGTTTATGCAAATGTATCCAATTGAAAAAGATAGTAAATAGTAATAGAACAATAAAAGTCCCTCCCTAACCCCTCAGTGCACTACAGTCAACGTGCTAGGGACACATACTGTATCCCTGCTAAGGCTATGTGATGTCCACACTAGGAACATGCTTTAAAATATCAAAGATGTGTTGTTAAAGGTTACCTGGTTGGTAGAAGTTTGGGGAAAGCTCCCTAGCAACCGCCCTGGCAATTTCAGAGTCGTGCACAGCAGAGAGGGCGGCCTGCTCTGCAGCCTCGCTTTTTGTCCTGGCATGGGCCGTTCTGGGGAAACAGAAACAGAGACAGTATTAGAGCTGCAAGGTTACTCAGAGGTAAAGACATAAAGAGGATGAAAAACACCATGTTCAAAGGAAGCGTGGCAGATACATAGATACATACAACTACATAGAAACATACACAAACTCATATTTTATGTTTTTCCATAATAACTCGCCAGTCTGTGACTGTGTCTGCATGCCGCCCCGTCATCCATGACACTTTCATCATCAACATTGACACAACAGCTTCCCTCTACTATCTCTTTCTTGTTTCCAACTCTCTGACCCTCCAGCCCTCCCTCCTTCTCATCTCTGAGCTGTATCACTCAGCCTGTCCCTCTTGGGGATGACATAACACCTCCCCTTGTGCTTCTATCTCAAATCCAAATCCTGATTTTCCAAATGGAGTGCAGCCACAACCAAGCAAGACCTTAATCCAGTCTGGAGCACTGCGCTGCTGCTGGACCACACGGGAGCAGTGCCCAAAAGGCACACACACACCACACACACACACACACACACACACACACACACACACACACCACATCACATCACATCATAGTATATCATATCATATCAGATCATATCATGTATAAGCAGCAGGTGGTTTGAATCCCATGCCAGTCATCAGGGGGAAAAAAATCCTTTTAGGTGACAGATAAAGTACAGTTACGACATTAATAAATAAATAAAAAACAAATAACATTTTCAAAGGCTATGGGAAACCTAATGTACTCACTTTGGAGGGTGTTTTCAATCCTACTCTATGAATACTTAGCAGTGCCTAAACACTAGCATGAGGAAAGCCTGCATCCACATCTACTATACGATGCTGATGCTCAAAAAGCAAAAGGCAGAAGAGTAATACGTTTTGGGATCAATGTGAGCTTAGCATTAGCACTGAGAGGTATTATAGGAGCGTACCATGGTCAAACAGAGGCCGGCGGGTGACCTGCTTAACAAATCCCTTGAAAACTCCACCGAAAGATACTGTACATGTACACATGCTTGTGCACGTGCAAGCACATAAATGACTGAGAGCCGTAAGTATGGAAGGACATCGATGCACTGAGGAGGGAGGATGTTTGCCCCTGGTAACACCAGACTCCCTTCAAAAAAGACATAATTATGCCACAATATGAAACGCATCAGTTAAAGTCAGTAAGTTAGTCACTTATTGTATGAACAGATAGTGAGTGGAGCCCTTACATAATACATGGAATGCAAAGATACAGATGGGCAGTTTAAGTATCACTGTAAGTATTGACAGCTGTGCCTTGTGCCCTGCTTAACCCCACTCATCCATCTTCCTCTCCCTCTTTCTTTCACCATCCCTTCTCTCTTTCAATCAATGCTACTGTTTTTTTTCCCGATCCTTCTTCATCTGTCTATTGACGCTGAATCCCCTCATCCCCCCGCATCCTCTCTCCTCCCCTCCCTCCCTCTGTCTTTCTGTCCGAGTGACCCCAACGGACAGATGTCTCTATGTCAGACTACTTCTCTGTCCTTGGACTCCGGACTGTCCTGTTTTTGACGGGCTGGGACAGTGAGATATTAAAATGCATGAGGAGCCATATGCTGGCGGGAGAGACGGACAGTTTCCTTTCCAGAAATAAGTCACTGCATCACCCATAGACAGAGGACTCACTCAGGCTGTGTTTACAGCAGATAAAAATTCAGATTTAAAACATTTTATAACAGCCACACACAGTATGACACACAATGCTTTGCTTCTTCCCATGAGTTATTACAAACATGAAGGAATTTCACTGGTGTGGCTAAAAACAGGTACAGTATAGCTTCATGGTCTTATTTAAGAACACTTCATTGTGAAAAACTGACATTAAAGCATTCCAGTTTCATCACACCACTGACATGTATACTGGAGACATCCACTTGCCACACATGCTACCACAAGGACATACATGCTTCTATTTCTGAAATGTGTGAAATGTGCAGCCAAGTGAAAAGAGGCATGAATGCGTCATGACTGTATACAGCATGCCCATGCCATATCCTAAAGGATCTTAACAGTTCCCTTTAGGTACAGTGGGCATAAAGTCACGGGCAGACACAGGAAGCGATGCAGACTGTTCACAGACAGGATGTCTGGTGGCGGGAGGTGACAGGCAGGCAGAGAATGATGGGAGTAGAGGTGTGATAGAGCAGTGGGACAAGAGGAGAGTGAAAGGAAAGGCGAGAAAACATGGGCATGTGGAGCGCAGAGACGAAAGGGTTGGTTGGTTTTCTTCCTGGCACCGGTAAATGTAATCCTATAAACACTTTTAATCAAACCAGCGAGCGTAACCAACACCTTTAACAATGCACGGACTGCTAAACATGCAATAATTATTTTTTGTCAACTTGACAGCAGCACAACAAGCTGTAAACACAACAAGTGCTTAAAAACGTTGAGAGCTGTGTGTTGCGGCCGTAAAACCAAAACGATGAGCTAAAAGATGATAAAATGCTTCTTATACGTAAGGGAAATTGCAGAGTCAGGTGATAATCATCTTTGGGTTTGTCACTACAAGGAACCCCTTTCACATTACACAGTGTCATGTAAAAATATGACTGATAGCAGCTTTAAGTGTGATTGGCCCCAGCTTGTATTACCCTACCAGTTAGGGGCTTGCAGAGCAGGAGCATTCATGAAGAAAGACAAAACACATTTTTCTGGCCGAATTATGTAATGCATTGCGCTGTTGATCACGGATTCAAGGCAACAAGGTCCGGGTAAACGACAATATGCAAACTCACGATTGACCTTTGAAAAAGTTTTATAAAGTTCTGTAACTTGTCAGACAGTCTGTAGCCTCCCCACTTGAAGCCGATCTGCCTCTGAATATAAAGCAACACCTGTTCATGTCTAGTTTTGGGCTCTGCAGGCACTCCTGTCTGGTTGAGTGCTGGGGATGGGTCCAAGCAAATCAAGGTATTTGAATCTATAAACGCACCTGCTGGCACGAATGCAAATGCCACACAAACACACACAAACACAAACACACACACACACACACAAACACAAACAGTTTGTGGAAATTTGGACAAGGTATAGAAAAGAGCCAAGACTTTGAAGCAATTCCTTTTGGACTGAAGCTCCATTTGAGAGATGATATTGATGAAGGCCTGCTGGGATCTATGGTTGTTTCATGACTGTGACAAATTAATTGTGTGAGTCAGTTTGGCAGGCAGTGCGGAGGATGCTCTTTCTCTCTGTAGAACGGGTGTCTATGTGTGTGTGTGTGCGCGTTTGAGATATAAGACGAGAGTGAGAAAAACAAAGAGAAAAGAAAAACACAGACCAAGAAAAAGGTATGGAAAAGGGAAGGAGAGAGAAAAAGACCTGGAGAGGGAGACAGAATGAGACAGATTGCCCCTCTAAAGACTCCTGGGTATTTAGAACTGCTGAGGGATGCATCTCGGCCCCTCTAATTTTACTGTAGGGTTAAATTTCAAACCACAGCTCCCATGCGGCACGATGCATCCTCCTTTAAGGTTTGTCATACCTCGGTCCCCCGCAGAATAAACTATGCGTGTATCTGTATTATGTGCTTGTTGCGCGTGAGTGTGTGTGTGTGTGTGTGTGTGTGTGGCTGTGTGTCATATTCCCCTGGGGGACGCTTCAGTCAATCACTCCCCAGGCTATGGCCTATTTGAGGACTCTCCCTCACATATGCTGACACAGTTCTGCGCCCCCTTCGTGTCTTGGTCCCATCCACCCCCACTTTGCTCCTTCCAGTGCGCCTCCGCCCCTCCCGTTTCTCTTTTCCTCATCTTCCTCCTCTCCATCACAGCGACCCATTCCCCCTCCCCGTCAGTCCAAGCTTGGTGACTGGAATGCTGACTGGTACAGTATATAATAAGACAGAAGATGAGTCTTGACCTTGTCCGTGGTAAACATCAGCACTCAACATTCTTCCTTTAAACGCCATCACTCTCTTTCGTCGGCAGAGAAAAACTTCTACTATACAGCAAGAGACATATTTCAAGACCCTGCTCTATTTGGGCAGTGACGTCCCTGTTTTGAGAAAATCTGCTCATGAAAGGATATTATACGTCAACAGAAATAACTGCCCTGTATCTTGCCCAAACAGTCCCCAGGTCCAAAGGAGCAGCCCCGAACATCACAGAAAGTCTGCACAAATTAGCACTCAGCTTGCCCCGCACATATCTCTTATATCCGTGCAGGCCTGCTATTGAATTCCTGGCTGGTGCTAATTCAGGATTACTCAAGCATGACTAACACCATTAGTGGTTCGCTAAAACCGACTCTGAAATTATTCAGGAATTATTCCTGGGTTGAAGTCTGGGCTCACATTACCAGGGGCTGCAGTGGTGGGGGACAATGTCTACAGCAAATGAGGCTTTAAATGGGAGACAGAGTTGCTGTTATTATGAGATAAGATAACTTTATCCTGAAGAGGGACTACGGTGCTGTATAATGAGAATGTTTGGGCATGGCCGTGCACTGTGCTTGAAGCATTTCAGATCTCAGGACATCCTGATGGTTTGGCAGGCTGGAGCTCTGGGCTCAATCCCCTTCTGTCTCACTTCTATTCTGCTACTCTTTTCAGTAAAAGTAGAGATATGCATGCTCAAAATAGAAAAGCAGCATTTAAGATCAATTAGGCTTATTGCATTTTCCAATCTTATGACTGGCCTTCTGAATAAGGATTCTGAATGTTTTTCCTCACATTTTACCTTCACATGCAAGGTTTGCTCAGGGTAACATGGCATGGTGTGCAAACACAAACACAGAGAGCACTGCAGCAGCATAAAACATAATGATAGTTACTGGCAGTTAAATATATGGAACATGTCACAACAAAATGAAAAAAAACTTGTAATTGTGAAATCATAAGGCGGGGTGCAGGGAAATGGGAGAATGGGAGGGGGAAAAACATGACTGTGTCAAGTAATGAATAGACCTGTCAGATTGTAGAAGAAAAGAAAACAAGAGAAGAGAAGAAGTCACACTGATTGGTACATGAAGAGAATCCCTGAGGGAACACAATCAGCTTTACTTAATGCAGGGCAATGACATAGTTTAAAGGAATAGATAGACTATAAACTCAGCTATAATCTCATTTGATGCTTTGGGGTAATTTTTAATCTGTAGTTTACCTTCTTGGCTTTTATATTTAGCATCCATTTGTATTTCCCCCCAAAATAATGCATCTATCATGTTTACCCATGATTCGAAGGCTGAACTGGCAGGCAGAGACAGATTGAAATTCAGCTCCCAAACAAGACTTCATTTCTGGGAAGAAGAATGAGTAGAATCAGTTTTTGATTAAACAGGGGAAAAAAATCCCTAAACTCTACTGACATTTTTGGCTGTGGATTACAAACAGACCTAATCTCCCACTGGTGTTCTCTACTCAGGATCTCTGTACTGAACCCTCCACTGAGACTTCACCTGGCCTCCATCCAAACACACATGGTTACAGATATGTGTTTGTGCATCAGGGGTTTAGTGCGTGAATGTTTATATATGCTTCTCAGAAACTACTGTGAATATACAGACACTGAATAACTGTATTATAATAAATACTGTACAGGTGTGATGGTGTGATACATGTTTAGAGGCCCGTTACGTTTAAAAGGTCTGATGCGCTCTCCTCTGAGTGCTGATATGACTCCTCATGGGCGCGTGGAGAGAGAGAGAGAGTGACACACAGACGGTGTGAGTCCCTTGCTGAGATGATCCCTCTGGTTTTGGTGAAGGGCAATGGCAGGGATTCAGACCTCAGCTCTGTGCTCTTTGTGTCAACACTGCTAGTGAAACATGGTCACAGCTGATACAACTAATGACACAAGGGGGGGGGGGGGGGGGGGGGGGGTAAATCATACATTCCAGGGATGTGTATCTGTGATGTTTTGAAGCTTGGAGGAAACAGCTCCTATTGAAGCTTAGATGCTTGACCCTTTTAAGCCCTTTAAGTTCTTGAATGGACCATCTACTACTACTTTTTAAGTAAAAAAATATAAATGACACTTAAATACAGTGTTAGAGGAACTGCACCTTAAAGCACCTGAGCTTCATTGAGTCACAGAGTTCACCTTGTGTGCTCCCAAATTTTTATCATATACAGTGGATTTAACTATTATGTAACTCATATAAGAAATTGGCAATTAATATAATTGTTAGCAAGTACAATCGCTGAGTAAAGTTCATAGTTCACTGTAGTGCAGGTTTACTGGTGAAAGGACAAGGCCTTTGTGGATTAGGTCCCAATCTAAAAAGATAAGTAAAATGAAGTAGAGTATATAAATATTTAGGGTTGCCAAATAAGCTGATCGAGTAGCAGGCAGATGACTGATGTTTAATCCACGTTAAATATAGTTTCTTTGTAAATACTATGGTAAAATTCAGCTGCTCTGCTACATTTGTTGTTCCCACGATTTATTAAATTAAAAATTATATCATACAGAGAGGTTATTTTTATCAACTTAAAAGATTAATTGATTTTCAAAGTTGTTTATTAATATTCTGTTGATGGACAAATTAACAGATTGACTGACTGTTTCAGCACTTCCTAATTTAAATTTAGAAAAACACTAAGAAAAAGAAAATTTAAAAAAAATCAAAGTCAATATTTTGAACTCAAAATGAATCTCAGGATCTCCCGTTTGTGTTGCTGTCAGGCAGGATCTGTCTGTTTTCACACTCACAAGCTGCTGTTATTCAGGGAGTCAAAGGGTTGACAATTTAAGCAACTTAACCTGGCTTTGTACTGCATCACACATACTGTACCCACAAACACAGACACACACAGGGCTCCACTGACATGTTGTTGCAAGACTACGCTAACATTACACACCTACAACATCTGCACATGCAAACACACGTACATGCAAAAGCTTTCACCTTACACCTTGGAAGAAATGAGCTACCTCACATGCAAATGACTGCGTTGAATCTAATTTACACAAACACACACAAACACACACACACACACACATCAAATCTGCATGAGAAGTTGAAAAGGACCATTAGTGAGACGTGCCATAATGAGGCCTACTGGGAATTAGTGTGAATAGAGGACACACTAAGGCGACTTGGCAGTGTCATCTCTATGATAACAGTCCATAAATCTTTTGTAAATCTCCAACTGGAATCAGACACATTGAGCAAGCCTTGAAGGATGAATAAACACAATGTTAAACTAACAACGCCTCTTCACTCTACTACTTCATAAAGAAAATCAACAAATGGCTGACACGATGATGACGGCGGTGAGGCAGTAACCATGGCAACCACCAGAGACACTTGAGCAAGCTGTCCAACCAGGCATCTGGCCTGTATTAATGAATTTGCAAATGAACAAACCCACACAACAGCCAAGTGTATGGGTATAATCTTGCACATACTATAGCATATGCACAAACTATCATGGACACCAAACCGCACACATAAACAAAAAGAGTCATTTCAAGTGTGAAATTCTAACGAAAAAGGTTTACAACTTGGCTGACAACAAGGAGACACAGGTACAGAGAAACACGCACACACGCAGCCAGCCACTCCATGGTGTGTCTCATTTAACTACGAGGCTCGGCATCCGAAGCTGAACCTGTGTGAGTAAAGGTCACATTGCCTGGCAACCACTTGAGCTTAAGGAATAGTTTTAATTATGGCCTGTGCTCTCTCTCTTCCAATCTCCTGCCACCATTCCCCCCACTGTCTGCACGCACACGCACACGCACACACACTCACACAATCATATACACACAGCCATCAATTTCTTCTTTAATGCAGAGCCAAAAGGAGCATTAGCATTAGGTTATTGAAAAACTGCGATGCAATCTTTGGACAATCTATCTTTTATGGCGAGACACGTTGTAAAACAACACTGATAGCGACATAAAAAGTCAACTATTATGAAAATCACTCATTGCACATAGCCACGTGTACCGTTAAACAATTACAAGAGTTGTTGCATGCTTCATAAATGGGTTCTGTGTGGAAAAGCAATACTCTGTCTCAACAGAAGAAGTGATAATTCCATAATCCTATCCGTGAACATCTGGAGTGAAAGCGGCCTAGCTAGCCAATCAGAGGGGCTGAACAGATTTAGCAGGACTGATGGCTGTGGTAGCAGATACAAATAAAACAGACAGATTTCAGGAGTTGCTTCAGGCAACACAAACTGAAATGACAGACTCTCTATTCTTTGTGCCCCAAATAAGCAGATGCCAACGATTATGTCTAAATCTGGTGTTTCTACCATTCTTTAGCAGGTATTAAGGTATTAATTATTGATATTTTATGTCCGTTGATGTGAACATTACATGTATTTAATGTTATGTATGAACAGGGTTGGATGCTATGAGAATATATATAAACATTTTGCCATACCAGTCATACCTAGCTATCCGTTTATTTATTAGACCATTGTCAGCAGTATTCTGTATCAGTGAGCTGATTTATGGCAGTTTTGAATATTAGGATTTTTTGTCACTGTGATGAATAATGTTGATTTGTTGTTTTAAATTCTGTATTGAAAGCCTTCACATTTGTCATTTTATCTAAAAGTACTTTCAAAATGAATTTCCAGAAAAATTTACTTTATCTTGATTAGTGCTGCAAGTATTAAACATCAACAAAAAATTTCTATCAACAATTTTTATAGTTAATTAATCATCTTGAGTCATTTTTTAAAGGAAAAATTTTAAAGATTCTCTGGTACCAGATTCTAAAATGTGTTTTAAATTGTTTTAGTCTCCTACTACTGAAGACTGAATATCACAATATCACAATATATACTTCTATCATTTGATAGAAGATGTCACTCATATGACCCAGCCCTATGTATGTTGTATGCAAACGTTTACATAGCTGACTTCTTGACAGGCCACCAAAATACAAAAAAGACATTTAAAATGTGATATAAAATAAAATAAAATACAGTACAAGCAAATAGCATTTGAATTTAGGGTTTAAAGTAAGCTCTGCCTCTCCAGTGCAAATCTATTTATAGATACAGTCTGCATGCTGTGGACACCACTTTGAGGAGTTAACAGGTTTATTCCCTACCAGTGATGGCGCCTCTGGAGCAGGTCAGGCATAGTGGTACTTCACACTTAAATCTGTTTTTTGACTTGTAAACTAAATTATATGACTGTACTGTGATGAAACACATCAATGTTGGTGTTAATAATTACATTTCTTACCAAATTTATAAAAAATTGGCATTTTATGGGTTGAAATTGGCTCAATACGCCATCTACTGTTTTGAACCTTGCAAGGCCAATGCTGACATAGTGTGACTTATCTATGCTTTGACATTTTTTAAAAGTAAAAAAAAAGAAAAAAAAAAGGGAATGTCACTGAGCAAATTCCTGCCTCACACATCAGAATTATGCAGTTAGTGGAGTTAGGCTCAGACATGGGGGTAAAGTTACACTTTAAGGATGTCTTTCTGATATTGAGCTGAAGCATCTTTAACAGAGCCCACAACTCTATTATAATCTAATAGTTATGGACTTGTATATCAATGGCTGGACTGCACGTGTGTTTGAGAATCGGCATTCGTACTGTGCCTGTGTAAAATAATGTAAACAGCTCTAGAAACAGGTGCAAAGATTTAGACACTATTGCACACTGACATCTGGGATTTTAACATAATAGCTTGTCGCGTCATGGGAAATTCTCAGGAAGAGAGCACACACACACACACACACACACACACACACACACACACACAAAGGGAAGTCCTTGGAGATCAAGCTTACTGAACAGAAAAACTATTAACGTGCACTCATTATTTATGTATATCTCGAATCACAGTGTGTCTAATACAATATTTAACTCAATCCACTGACTCTTACTCTCATTAACCCCTGTTACACAATTAGCACAGAGACAAGAAGATACACTGCAAGAAAGAAGCATCACATTCACTGTTTAATAATGGAGGGAGTGCAGTCTTGTAATTCTTCATAAACCAAGTCAAGGAAAGATTGTAGAGGAAATGGAGGTGTGGGTAAACCATCTGTACAAGGAGTACTTTTACATTTTTAATGATTGCAGGTGAACCACTACATGAGTTAACCTCTTTATAACAGCCTTGGACTCCACATGACTCCCCCCTCTGCCTGCACGCCTGCCTGCCTGCCTGCCTGCCTGACTCATCCCAGTCTTTCTTGAGAAGCTGCAGAAATATGTGCCATTCTCAGAGAGATTACAAGCCACAGCGACACAGTGTAATGGCATGTCGGTGAAACCCAATCCTATCACCACTGCTGTCGACACAGCCCAGCGCTCCACTCACATTTACACACAGCAATTTCCCACAAGCTATTCTCCTCTACTCCCCCGGGAACAAAGCTTTCATGCCCTGTAACTAAAAGTCAAAAGATTTTGTCTATTTAGCCTTTCTCCAACTTCTTTCTACTTCATTCCTATTTACTGAGACATGGTATGGCATCATAAGACAGACATCAGACATCTAGCTTTGATTGTTTCTCCTAGAGTTTGTATGTACAAAAGTTTTTGCAATGAGGAATTAAGTATTACTGGAATATAATGATATATATCTGCACATATGGCACCTGTCTCTTTGTGTGACCCTGTGCATGTGCATGTGTGTGTTCGTACAGGTGCCACTGGATGGGTTAAATGCGGAGAAATAATTTCACGTTTGTGATTAATAAAGTAAATAAAAAAAAAAAAAAAAAAAAAAAATATCTGTTCCACTCTGTCTGGTATTTGCACTGATTAATAACATCTCCTCTTGTGCCTCTATGTTATATGTTTTACAGTTTTGTGTTGTTGTTTGGTTCTTTAAACTATAAATGAAAAAAAAAAAGAAAAGAGATGCTGATATATGCCGGTATAATGTTTGCCATTTTCCCCATCTCAGTTTAGAATAAGATTACATTACACACTGTAATTTGAATGCACTGTGGGTCATTTGAAAAATGCTCGACTAACTAATGATGCATGCGCCATTGCATCAGCTACATTATTTATAGTCCTTTCATACATAAAAGCTGCCAATGACTCCGGTCATTAATGCTAAAGATATAGATAATATGAGGCACATGTGGCCGGTGTGCATGGGGGGGGGGGGGGGGGGGGGGGGGGGGGTGAGCATTTGATTTTGTCAGCAATAAATGTTGGGTTACCTCACACCATCGCATTGCCATGAATATGAGACATGTCGGGGGATAAATATACTGTATGATGTGGCTTGCTTTACTCTGACTCGTGATTCAGACGGCTGGCAGTCCTTCCCCGCAATTACAGTTACTGTACGCTTCGTGCCACATTGCTACTGTACATTTTGTCACTTCATAAGGGGACAAACTTGACATGCTTTTGAAAGGTGTGTGGCGCCATAAAAACTCCGTGAGAGGCGGCACCAGCACCAGGATCAAACACACGCATGCACAGACGCAGAAGAAATTAACCCAATTGCACCTCTGCCCCTATTTGGAGCAGAAGAAGTCATCGCCATCGAGGACAGCCAAGATGGAATCTTACATGGTGTACTGCGGGGTGGGATTATTTTGTTCACATGTTGAAACACAGGCTGATCTATAACTCTCTCCAAAAAGGGCAGGTGGTGAGTGGCTGAGGTCATCACACAGCAGGTGATAAACAAACACCCCTGGACACAAAAGCACCACACACACTGCACACATTTCCTCTGTTCTCCTGCCAAACGATAGCAACCTTATCTCATCTCTCACATCCAAACAAGCAGCTTCTCCCACTCTCTTTAAATCTTTTCCTCCTTTTATATGGACGCACACATGCACACACGCACACACACACACACACAGACATTTGGGAGAGATGATAGTGTGAGTGAGATGGCGGGCTGCTATATCAGTGGTGGGACGGGTATATATTCCTGGCTGGTGCTGATAAGCCAACTGATGCCTTGCCTTATTTAGTCAGTACTCACTGCTGACACACTAGCAGCGAAGCACACACCGCACGCACTCTCACTGTATGCATTTGTCTTGTGTGTGTGTGTGTGTGTGTGTGTGTGTGTGTGTGTGTGTGTGTGAGGTGTTCCTGTGTGGCGAGAGGTGAGTTCTGATTAAGCGAATGCACATAGATAGTCTTTGTGTCTGTGAGTGAGCACATGGATACAGTACACATGCGCACGTGCACCAACTGTTTTACTACTAATATGTACAGCTGCTATCTTCCAGTGTTGAGTACGGACAACAAAATATTCTACTTGAGAAAAAGTGTGAAACCAGCACAAAAATATTTCTGTCATTCAAAATATTCGGTACTTTCAGCCTAATTTCACAATAAATTAAGCAAATTTAAATCTCAGCAGCAACGCTGTACAAATAAACCACACAGTACAACATTACGGTAAGTCATTTGAAAACCCTGAAATAAGTCCTTCCTGTCACACACAATTTATATTAAAGATCTCCATCCCCTAGTAGCAGAGAGTCAGATATGCAGTCATATGAGGCACCAAACCGAACAAATGGCGAGTGAAAATTTGTGAGAGGAAATGAATGCACCACAGTTCGAGAGACGTTGAAAGTTACCGCGAGAGAGACTGAGTTATTGTTGTGTGAGAGAGGATGAGGGGGTGCGCTCCCATCGGGCCATCCCCCGAGTTAAAAATAACAAATCGAACTGAAAAATACAGTTCCTAATAAAATGGCAACTACCCTAGATTTTATTACAAGTATACAATAAGCTTCTTGCGTTTTTGGGTGATCTCCTGCACATCTCTCAACCCACAATCAGGTGTGCAAAAGTTATAATTTGGATTATATAATGCCAGAAATTCCAGATCGGATCACCACCAAGATCTATTCAGTTTCTTAACCAATGTCGTATCTGTCCTATCGGAAAATGTAACAGAAATCTATTTCTATTTCTTTTATTTATGTCAGAAGGACAGACAAAACAGGCCATAAACAGCCTCACTGGCAGAGGTAAAAATGTGATGATGGTAAACACTCGAGACGTTTCTGAATATCATTAGTCTCAACTTTTTGCTGATTGCTGTAAAGGAAAAAAAAGCATCATATAAATATCTTTCCTATTCCGGAGGACCTGCATATTAGGTGTTGGTTAACCTTTCACTAGAGCCTGCAGTGCAAACAGTGCTATCGAATGGAAACACACACTTGGCCTCCATGCACGAGCTGGCTTACAGTATGTTTGTTTTGGCATTTTAATCATTCTTGCATTGTAGAGGCAGTGTGCTTCATCAGCTTAACATGAGAAACTCAACACAGGATACACTGAAAAGAAGCTCAAATGTCTAGAAATTTAAACTGATATGCAACTCTGTAGCTTTTTCTAAGGTCTTTTTAACACTTCTCACACACTTCATTAAAAAAAATCTGCTTTTGTGAGATAGCATAGTGAGTGACAGGAAAGTTTAGGTCTAACAAAGGCCATTACAGTTGATTATACAGTGAATATACTGACACACCACTGAGCCACCAGGATACCAAAACTGCTGATCTGTAATAAAAAGGCCTTATGGGAGAAGCACGGTAAAACGTTTTTAAATGGCACAGTCACTTATCTCAGTTCACAGGCCTCGGACACAACCACAACAAACACACACACCCACATACACACACGGACACAAGAGCATACTGCACGCCATGTTTGTAGAAGTCCATTTTACATAGATAAGGGTGACAAACAGTGAATGGGGGTCACAGACACAGAACTCCACCCCACGCCACCACACTAGCTCTCTATCGACTGGCTGATCACGAGCATGAGGTCATCAGCACCCCAGAGGCTGATGGGATAGCTCTTCTGTACAGTAATTCACCGGGGAGGGGTGGGCGTGTCCCCCTCTGTGCCCTTTTTTTAAAAAATAAATTCTGCTCTCTTTTCATTTCTGTCCACTCCAGACTCCTCAGAAACCTCTTGCTCAGCAAAGTCGCTGCATCTCCCATCTTATTCAATCAACATTTTTCCCTTGGCTCTCTCTCTTCAATCCATTTTTTCTACTCTCTCTGTCTCTTCTACCAGCTCCGTCTCCCTCCCCTCATTCCCTGCGGATCCACCGGGTACGCTCCGCATTCAAAGACAGAGAGTCATGTGACTGGAACTGGATCGATACGAGTGCATCTTTTGCCATGCACTGTATAATGAGGCTTACATAACCTGCTTACACACAACAGGCACAGTCTGCCATTCGAGCTGTGTATAACACAAATACAGTCTTAAAAGAAAATTTCCGCCAGGAGAACGGAAGAGCTTGTTTTTTTTTTAGATTTCCAGCAGCACATGATGGAGCGGCACGTACCAGGCAGTAATTTGATCACTTACTACAGTACAGGGGACCTTGTTTGCTGCCATAAACACTCTGTATCAGCTTGAATGCTTTTACTGTTGTTGCTTTAGCGCTATGCATCAGGTCATGTGTTTCCTTTTGCTGTAAATTGTTGCTCTAATGCACAGTCAAAGAGGGGATCTGACGGCGCTTTCTTTCAACATATTGTCCATTTTTATCACAGCCTGACTGGTCTTCACTTAAACAGACTCATAATATCATAGGTCCTATATGTTGAACAAACAGTATGCAGGAGTTTGTTTATTAAGCATGTTAAATCCATCTTATGTAATCTTTATCTTAAATCCTTGAATAAAGCATTTTCCACCACCCGCCAGAGAGGAATTACTATATTTCAAAAGAATGTCTGGATATTATAATAAAGCCTGCTATTCATAGAGTCTGCTTTCACTGTGTTGCTGTAAATGACTGGGTTCAGCTTCAAAATACTCTAATTTATTCTCTCCACTGTTTTATAATATTGAGTGTGTTTATTTTATTTAATCAGCTAAAATACATTGTTGATTAATCATTTAGTCTAAACTGTTGAAATAATGACATCCATAGTAAATTACAAGAGTACAAAGTAATGATTTATTACTGTTTAGCTGGTCTGAACAGCAGCAAAAAAAATCCTCCAAATATTATTTTTTTAGCCACATTAGCGGTGTGACTCTAGACCGACTGTCTCAACAAGTGCAGGATGAATTACCATGACATTTTGTGCAGATATTTGTGATCCCCAAAGCAAAAACTCCACTAACTTGGATGATCCCCTGACTTTCCCACTAGTGCCACCATGAGGTTGACATTTTTGTTTATTAGTGAAATATATCAATCAAGTGTCAGATGGATAGCAATGAAATGTTGTACAGACATTCATGGTCCCTAGAGGATGAACCCTGCAGACTCATGATCTATTAACATATCCTCTTTGTTTTTTAGTGAAATGTCTGAGCAACTATTAAGATTGCAATGAAATTTGATACTGTTATTCATGGTGCAGAGAGGATTAATCTTTAAGACTTTGGTGGTCCCCCAACTCTTATTATTGTGCCACCAGCAAGTTTTCACTTATCCTAAGCAACATCTCAACATCTACTAGATGACAGTCATGGTTCCTGGATGATGAATCATATTAACTTTGATGATCCCTTGGACACATCCTCCAGATTTTTGGTTTTGCGTGAAATGTCTTAATAAGAATTGGTTGGCTTGTCGTGAAATTTGGTACAGATGTTCTTGTATTTAACAGGATGAATTGTAGTAGCAGCGTCATCAGGCCAAATTATATTATTTCTATTTCATTGGTACTGGTTTATATATCTGCTATATGTGTTTAGTGCTAATTAGCAAACGTTGGACTCTTAGTCTTTTATTATTATATGACAGATAGAAAAGAACTCTGGAAATGTGTGAAGCTGTGCCCAGCAGGATGAAATACTAATTGAACTGATTAATTAATTAAGTAAAATTATAGTTCATTATGTTTCTTTTAATTATTCCATTGACTAATTGTTTTAGAACCAGCATTGTTTGTGTGTGAGTACAAGTGTCTATTTTCTTTGTGCCGAGAGTGTGTGTGAAACAGAACTACAATAGACATGTCTTTGCTTTCGCCTATTACAAATGATTGTCCGTGTGTTTTCATGCATGCAAATTCATGTGCACCTCTTGAGAGAGAGAAAAAAAAACAAAACAGGCGTGATTGCATAGAGACCTTTTCACAGCTTGTACACATCCTCACAGTCTTCACTCTAATAATTCCCTGATGCAATGAAACCAGAGGATGTCAAAGTGATGCTGCTTACGCTGAACTGTGTCCCAGTAGGAGGGAGGCTTTAAATGAAAAGGTCACATCTCATCCACCTGTTAAAGTGCAGATGCCACATCAGAGCAATACTTGGCAGGAGGAGCAGGTATCGTTATTGGGCACACGAGACGCACTTGGCACGCGCGAAAGGCATGGCTATACTGCTCACGTACGTGAACTCACAGGCACACAAATCTCCCTCACACACTAACAGACCAACACACATACGCAAGATGCCTAACCCCTCTCCCTGGGAATGACAGATATGGGCAGAGAATAGAAACAGAACCCTTTTCCAGGGATGATCACACTAGCTACACAAAAGCCTTGACTGTTGATGATGTATAAAGGTCGGAGCTGTTGTCATGGGACTCCACTTACACAAGAATGAGCTTTCAATCAGACCAGGAGATATTTGTCAAACAGGCCACTGCTCTGACTGACGAAAATAAACTCCTGAGGACGTTTGCCCTGAATTTTGTTTGTTTACACAGCACACACCGATGTACACATGCAGAAGCATGAATGAACACGTACACACACAAACACAGTACCTGGAAGCTGCTATTTCCACTTTACTACGGGCAATGGCTGCAGCCCTCTGTGCCCCCTCCACAGCCCGGTCCACCTTCTCTTTGGTTTTGGGGTTCTTAAGAGGAATCAACTGCTTCCTTATTCCACGCACCAGCACGTTATTTTTGTACTTCCCTTCTTCTTTGGTGGCATCTGGGAAAACTGTGCACCCGTAACCATGGCGCTTGTTGTTAAGCCATTCTCCCTCATACTTCATCCCGTTGGATCTCTCTGAAACACCAAATCCATTGCGCTTGTCGTTCTTCCACTCGCCCATGTAGGTCTCAGTCGTGGTGGCATCCACATGGTCCTCCAGTGGAAAGTCCTCATCTTGCAGCTCGCCGTCGCCGATGGATATGGTAGAGTTGGCGTCACTGGAGCTGATGCGGCTCATTGCGGCATCACTACGCGCAGAGCTGCGCTTGCTGGAGATTGAGGTCCGAGAGTCAGACTTACGCAGCTGCCGGAGGCTGCCGAAGAGTGACCCCCGGCGAAACAGGCCCTTCTTCTTGCCAGTGACGACCTCACTGTCTGAGTGGAAGTTCAGGACGAAGCCGCCACGGCTGCCTGTCGGCGTGTCTGCAGGGGAGGAGAGGTCCTGGAGCACTGTGCCGTTGCTCTGCTCGGAGCGCAGAGAGGCCAGAGACGTGCGGAGAGGGGAGCGGATTACGGTGGCCATGCCATAGGGAACACTCTGACGTACGCCATAGCCATGCCGCATCCCACCCATCCATTGGCCTTGATAGGTACCTGAGGAGCAGGGAGTCATCGGTCAGTGAGTCATAATAGTTACAACTACTGTATACATCTGATCCTGATGAAGCAGTGGTTCCCAATCTTTTTTCCTTATGACTCTTTAAAATGGAGCATTGTCTGCATGTGACTTCTCGTCAAGTTAAAAATGCATCATTATGTGTAGCAAGACTCTGTTTTATCTTCTTTGTTATTATGTAAATCCAGGTTGGGAACCACTGCTATACAGGATGAAACATATTATTGAAAAAGTCATACCAATGCAAATATAAATTGTGATATGTCTGCACATGACATAAATTATTTTACAGTATTTCAACATATGATATTTGTAACACATATAACTTCCTTAACAGTCTCCCTAAGTTGTAAATACTATATTTACCAGGTTAAGAGGTATGGAATGTACAAAGGTGACAAAGTCATAAATAATAGTTGGCAACAGTTGAAACTGTAACTGAGAAGGTCCTCTGTTACAAACATCAGATTTTTTCAGAATGAACTCTGGCCTTGTGTAGTAGAAACTGAGGTCTGTTCTATTTTTACATACTGGTAAAAACCAATGTTTAAAAGCACTATTTGGGAAAATTATATTAGGCCTCATTTTCTTAGAAACATTCTCTCCATTGCGCATCAGTTCCAGGAAGAGACAGTTAGCACTGGGAGGTATAATACAGCACAATCAGAAGTGGTCTCACAATATTTTTAAGATACAAATGTGTAATGAAAGTGCTGCTTGTGTGTGAGTTTTGCTTGTGTGTGCTGTCTCAACGGGCCCACTTTCAAAAAAAGGGGTTGTCTTTTATCTGAATTAATTGAAATAGTGGATAAGCCTACAGAATATCTGCAGTGTGGGATTTCCACAAACTATCTGAGAAA
The DNA here is from genome assembly GCA_031216445.1 of Lateolabrax maculatus. Classification (NCBI taxonomy): domain Eukaryota; kingdom Metazoa; phylum Chordata; class Actinopteri; order Acropomatiformes; family Lateolabracidae; genus Lateolabrax; species Lateolabrax maculatus. Next base: position 10,928,289 of record CM062210.1, read on the forward strand.
GACAAAAAACAAAATAAAGACAATTTAAAGTGCTCCTCATGGCTGAGTCCTTAAGGGAGTGTTTGCATCAGCACTGATGATAACAGCTGACTATTTGAAGATACGTATGCCTGAAAAGCTCAACCTATGTTGCGTCATATCAGGGTAACATTTTTAGTCTCATAGTCACAGTGAGTTTGTACTTATTTTGGTATATGTGATGACATTTTACTTGTTTCTCTTTTTCCTCTGTTGTACACCTTGCATTTTGTTGGCCAGATATTCTCTATATCAGCACTTAGTCCTTGAAACAGCTTTACATTATGGGAACACAGCGGAGCCTTGCAGTAGGGCTGCAGAGTACGTCAGCCAATGAAATGTTTTCTCTCCTTCCCATCAGGTCTGGGACTGTGAGCATAACTAACTCAATCACAGAGATTTGATTAAGGTACTGATACTGAGGATCACTTGGGATGAATGTGAATCACTCAGCTAGGAGCCTATTTTCAGGCAGCCACTAACTCCCCCACTGACAGTAGGCACATTCACCACCATCCGTTTGTCTCTGACGGCAGGGAATTGCTATGAGTCACATAATGAGAGGAATACTTCATTAATCCCATTTGGTGCTGCTGAGCCCAATGAGCATGTGCTGGCCTACTGTAGCTTCTTCAGAGCATCATATTACAATCCTGATCCTAATAATAAGAAAGGGTTGTTAATCCAGCACTTGAATCTCATTGACCAATACAATGGACTAAGCCATAATGGCCAGATTCTAACAGAAAACGATATACTAGCCCCGGCAGGAATTTAGATGGATAAACAGTGTGAGATTAACAGGCTGGCTCCGCGCTGCAGTTCAAATCGGTGACCCTGCAGATCAAGTTATCAGGATGTTGCAGGGTCAGACAGCCAGATGTTCTGTAGATCCTCTAGGATCAGCTGATTTCCCAAGCCCAGCCCTCCGTAACTGTCATATGTGAGGCATTTACTCCGCGCCATAAGGCCTCCGTTAGTGAAGATGATGCCCACAAATCCCCAAATGACTTGAATGTTTTATAACCAGACAGGGCGGCCTGTAATAGACCTTTTGCATTGCTTGCAAGCGCTTGTGTTCGCCGTCCTGTCAGGGTGTTTCCTCCCCGGTCACACAGGTTTCTAGACAATCTGTGAACACACGGCCGATTAGTGGGATCAAAGCTCTGAGAGAGGCTTGCACTGACCTCTGACTTTCAGCAGGTCCAAGAGTGTTTCCTGTGCGTGACTTAACATGGCTGAATGCACAGATGATTCAGCACCCTGGAAACTTCTATCTTAAGTTTACAAAGTTCTACAGAAATTGGAAGAAAGAAAAAACACTTTCATTGTAGTTTCGTGGGTTTTCTTCAAACAAGTGCCGGTGCCTTGGCACTTGCAGAATGGCTTAACTTTTACTTTGAACGCGTTCATTTTCATTGCATTTATGCACCCTGGAAGAGGTTTGAAGAGGTGTGTGATTGCAGCCTGGGGTTCAAATGTGAACATGACAGAGGAGTAGGTGATAGTCTGGCTATAATTGGCTCCGAACGGACTGATTTGCTGTGATTTCCAAACTCCTTCCAGCGGGGCATGGTGCCACCGGGCCGGCAACAGGAGTCACCCTCCTCCCACTGTCATCCGAGGCGCAACCGGTAGTTGCCAAATGATGATGTGAGGCGGAACAGGAGAGGAACCATTATCTTAAATTGTATCCAACAAGTTAACATTACCAGAGTGATAAGTCATGGTTTTGGAGGGGGGGTGGGGGGGTGGGGGTGATGATGATGATGATGATGCGCTTGACCACGGTGCGCAGTGCGCAATCTCAGCCCCAACTCGGATCACATCAGACGGAGATTCATGCGCCGATGCGTTTCCACCAGCCTCCCATCACTTTGAGTCCGAGCATCCTCACGCACACACACACACACACACACGCTGCGTAACGCCCGATCAGCCGCAGCCTTTAAAGCGACACAAACAAACAGCGCGGCCACATGTACGCGTGTCGCGTCTTACCGCCATCGCCGTAGGTCTCGATCCCGTACCCGTCCTGCAGCCCGTTGCTCCAGGTGCCGTCGTATCTGGCGGGCGTGTTGTGGCTCTGCCGGACTCCGTACCGACCCTTGAAGCCGTGGCTCCACTCTCCGCGGTACATCCACTTCCCCTTATTCTCCACGCCGAGCCCGTGCCGCTTCCCCTGGGACCAGTAGCCCTTGTAGGTGTTCCCGCTGGGCCAGGTGTACACGCCGACTATCTCGAAGCCGTGCGACCAGGACCCGGCGTACTCCCCCTGGCCCTTGGGTCCGGTGCAGATGCCGTGTCCGTGGGCTTTGCCATCCTCCCAGCCCCCGCAGTAAGTGCCGCCGTCGTCGAAGTCAAACCGTCCGCCCGTCATTCAGACGAAGGCTGGGGGGGGAACAGAGCCGATCCGTGCGCTGCCGCCGCTGCTGCAGACTCAGGCGTCTCCAGGACCGAGGATGTTGTGGGGGGGGGAGGAGGAGGAGGAGGGGGGCGCGGGGTGGGGGTGTGGGGGGGGGGATCCAGGACCGGCGCTTGATGAGAGGGCGATCCACTGAGATGATGACTAGAGGAAAAGGGGGGGAAAAAAAAAAAAGATAGCAGGGTGAGTGATGGTGGAGGACGAGCACTCCCAGACGCTGACATGCAACACTGAAAGGCGTGCGTAACGGCGCGGCGGCGGAGGTATGAGCGGCGGGCGTCATTTACCGGAGGCGCACGCCGGGTTTCTCCGCGGTGCGCTGCTCGTCTCCCCCCTCTCACCCACTGATCACAGAGAGAGAGAGAGAGAGAGAGAGAGAGAGAGAGGAGAGAGAGAGAGAGAGAGAGGCGTCGAGTCCCCGCTAAGGAGGGACACGGGGCCAATCGCGACGTCACGCCACAGGGACCTCCCACCCTCCTCCCTCTCTCTCTCTCTCTCTCTCTCTCTCTCTCTCCATCTCTCTCTCTCCATCTCTCTCTCTCTCTCTCTCTCTCTCTCTCTCCATCTCTCTCTCTCTCTCTCTCTCTCTCTTCATGTCTCTCTCTCTCTTCATCTCTCTCTCCATCTCTCCATCTCTCTCTCTCTCTGTCCCTCTGTGTCTCTGGCAAACTACAGCCTGCATCTGAGAAAAAGACTCTCCTCACTTCGCAGGTGTGGGCCCCCGCACCCCCCCCCCCCCCCCCCCCCCCCCTCCAGTTCCCATCAGGATTACAGCGTGTGTGGTTATCAATAAGCAGTTTGTGATCACTTCCCATACTGTGCTGATGGCGTCGCCCGCGGTTACATAATGATATTCCTATGGCCTAGTTTGTGAGGGGATGCGGGCCTGTGCTAGGGAACTGTGCAGCCTATGAAGTTTCAGAGATGTAGCCTGGCCCCTCGCCCAGTGTCAGCTGGGATCGCCCCCCCCCCCCCACGACCCTCTAAGGTTAAGCGGTGTGGGTGATGTATGGATGGATGGAAGTTTTATAGATCATATGTGTGCAGCGTGTGGTATCACTAATATTCCCATGAGATACGCTTCTGCTGTATTCAATAGATACATTGTTGTTTGTTTGATTGTATAGCCCACCATAAGCCTAACATTTATAAAATTAGTTATTTTCTTAGCATCTTATTATTACCGTTACATATGAGTACAGGCTACATATGATAGTAATAATAATAATAATAATTATTATGATTACTATTATTATTATGATTATGATAATAATCATAATCATAACCATAATCATAATAATAATCATAATAATAATATACTGTTTTCATTTGCACTGTTTGGGTGCAAAAAGTGTTTTTATCGTGTTTGCAAAGGCTTGTGTGACTTCAGAATGACTCCATAAAGTGTACCAGAAACATTTATTTTTAGTGATCACATTAATCACCGGCATGATTTGGTCAGTGCATCAGGTAGATCATTCCCAAATCAGCCCGCGTAAAATGAAGGAAAAACCCGACTTTCAAATAATGAAATGAGTAAGAATATTATCACTGTACGCGTCAGGGCTGATCAGAGAGCGACAGTAGCTCTAACAGTTGAAGGAGCAGCTGACAGCGACCTCTGCTGTCCAACCATTGCATAGCAAGGATGGTATGACGTGAACCTGTGCACAGGGAAAAGTGTTGTCGTGTGTAAACTATATGCTGTCTTTATTTTTCTTACATTGTGGATTTTTATACGTACACTTTATTTTACATTCTACTGCTTGGTAATAATGTGTGTAAGCCTGTGAAACAAAGCAAATGTAAATTTGATTTGGCCTATTGGAAAACTATAGCGACTAAACCACTACTACTAACAACAAGTACGACGAAAAGAATAAGAAGAGGAGGAAGAATGGTGTAGGTTTAAACCACGATGTACTGCAAAATAAATCAAAGTCAAAATGTAGCAGCTTCATAATGTCTCCCTCCGAGCCAGTAGGGGGTGTCTTCTGTTGACCGGGACGTGCTGCGCTGTCCTCACTTAGTCCCCCCTGCCACTACCAACAGATAAAATGGCGTCCGGAAAAACCAGCCCTGAATGCCCAGATGAGAAAACAGCCCTGACCGCGGCGGACCCGGAGCGGGACGCGGGGCGGGACGCGGGGCAGGACGCGGGGCAGCAGTGCGGCGCCGTGGCGGAACACGGCGGGTCGAAACTGACGCTGTACCACTGGACGCAGTCCTTCAATTCCCAGAAGGTGAGTGTCCCCCTGCGCTTCAGCACCGCCGGCCAGGGGACAGCTCCCCGCCCCAGGTCCGAGCTGAGACCTGCTCACATCTGTCTGCAGCTGTTCACAGATGTGCCGTTACATCTGTCCCCTGCTCAGGATATACCACTGCACCGTCCGGGCTCTGCTGCGACAGTACTCTCTGTTCTGTATAACATGTACATGTTACAACCAATCAGTCTGTGTATTTTTCACCTATATATTACAGGTCCACTTCAAGTGCTTATTTATTATCTGTATAGTGGTGCTTACTACTTATTGCACTTCTGGTTGGATGCTAAACTGCGTTTCGTTGCTCTGTACTTGTACATGTGTAATGACAATGAAGTTGAATCTAATCTGATTTTACATCTGGTAACAGCTGGATGAAAATCTGGAAATTATAAGTGCGGTCATTCATCTGTATTATAACTTTGTATTATAACCATATAACTTATTATAACTAATTTTTTTCTATGAAAAACTAGTTTTGTGAACTGTGGCCTGAATATGTCATTTATTTGTATATGTGGGTATATATACTGTACATATGCCAACATACTGACTTCTTATGAACATGTACTGTTTGGTTGTACTAATTATTCCTCTGCTACAGACGGTTGGTACAAGTACAAGAAATATTGTAAAAAAACGCTACATGTATGCATTTATTTGCTATGTATATGTGATATTCTTGTCACTTTGATAGGGGTGTTTGTTGTTGCTGCCACTGTTGAAATGACAATTAGTTAAGTTGGCAATATGGTTGGAATGTAATCTAACAGTCCATCTGTTTTTTAACTAACTGAGAGGACATATATTCTCAGATGGGATTCAGTGGGATTCAAGGTGTCATTGTATTTTATAGCTTAAAGAGAGCAAAAAGTGAAGAAATGTGGAAACTACGATACCAGATGTTTGAACAAGAGACAAAAAGAGACTTTTCAGAGACTTATTGATAGTTCACAGTTCCAGGTTTAAGCACTGAGATGTATAAACCTCTATCGATAGCTACAGTTGTTGTTTTGCAGGTGCGCCTGGCCATAGCAGAGAAGGGTTTGCACTGCGAGGAGTACGACGTGAGCCTACCGCTCAGCGAACACAATGAGCCCTGGTTCATGCATCTGAATCCCACTGGTGAGGTGCCGGTCCTAGTCCACGATGACAACGTCATCTGTGACCCAACACAGATCACGGACTACCTGGAGCAGAATTTTAATGATGGTGAGACTAAATAAAGACTCTTGGCAGCCCCAAACTCTCACTAGCTGATAGATACGAGGTGGGCTCCATTCAACTCAGTTCTCTTCTTTTTTCCTACATTGTGTTCCTCTTTTAGCATTTTATGTACATTTTCTTTTTGTTTTAATTTGTTGTAAATTTTGTATTTATATCTGTTGATTTTTCAATCTCATTCAATCATTTTTTATTTTTTATTTTCCATTTTCTTTTGGTTTGCACTGATCCACGATAGCTTTGTCTCATCCAGTCACCTTAAAAGGAGAGAAAATCTGGTAAGCATGGAACTATTTAAACTAATGCAAACTGACGTGTTCAAACACCTACTGTTAATTAAACGTTAAAAAACATAACTTTTCCTAACCCGTGTGTATTCTTCTGTAGGCATGCTTTCAGTGTATAAAACACTACATGTACCGGGATTCTCTTTGTCTGTGGCAGAAATCACTTCGATTCCATTTCCGTTTAATTGTGAGAGAGAAAAGTCGTAATGAAACAAAGCGACACCTTCCATCATTGCTCCTTCCTTTTCATGATTTGCCTCTCTCCAGAGGGCACTCCCAAGCTGATCCCCGAAGAGGGCAGCACGTACTATCACAGAGTGCAGCACTACAGAGAGCTGCTGGACTCCCTACAGATGGATGCCTACACCCATGGCTGCATCCTCCACCCCGAGATCACGGTGGACTCCCACATACCTGCATACGCTGCCACGTGTATACGAAGTAAGACACACGGTGATGCACTCGAGTAGTTTTATACAGACACACACACATACACACACACACACAACAATCTCCACCTTGCCAGATTCACCTAGATGAGCCCCTTGTTGCCAGTAGAACAGCCGTATATTTTCCAGTCATTGATTCAACAAAGTGTTGGCAACCTTCCACAGAGATAGTATCATGAAGACAGTGCAGATTTTTCTTGTGTATGCTCATACTGCTCAGCCTACTCAAATTTTCTATTTAGTTGAACACCTTTCAATCTTGTCTGCATGCTTTATATTTCATTTTAATAGGAAACTGTATGTTTATGAGAGGGAGGTGTTGCATGAAAGGAATAAATCGAATACAGCACAGATATAGACACAATCTGATATTATCAAAATTGACTTTATCATATGAAATTATTCATTTCCTAACGTTTTGTAATAATAATCATGGCATAATTTATTCCCTCTAACGTGATGATGTGTTTTTGTGTGACAGCACAGATCGGAAACACACAAACTGAGCTGAAGAAGCTGGCAGAGCAGAACCCAGAGCTTAAAGACGCTTATGTAGCAAAACAGAGGCGCTTGAAAGTAAGTTTTTCAAGTTAGCAGAGTGCCAAATAAGTTGTTTTTTTGTGATTTACACTGAGCCGTGCTGCCCTACAGATCGAAAGCGCAGCAACTAACGCTATAAGTCACTTCTCAATTAATTAAGACTGGACTATTTGGAATCTGTTTTCCCATAATAGGCCACTATCTTTTAACTTTTATTTCTGCCCAGACTGCAGTAACTGCACTGTGGTTAGTTAATCTCAGGGCTCAGAGGCCCCTGTCACTTGTACTGCACTCTCTGCCATAGAAAAGTAGCAGTAACTGCCTTTGAGTCTAGTGGAAATCAGGTGATTTGGTCACACTAAGCTACCTTTAAATCACACATTTAAATATATTAAATTGTAAATGAATGTATTCTATTGAATTCAGTACTATAGACGATGTACAGGCAGACACTTAGCAAAACAGATACAGTTGAATCCCTATAAACTATAGTCTGTAAATAATCAAAATAAAATGTATATTTTTAAACAAACTACAGCTGAAGGAACACATTTTGTTCGCAGATGACAGAGTGCAGTATGTGCATTTTTGGGTACTATGTCAGTTTATGGCAATTCATTTTTTGCCAAATAATCAGCCTAAAAAGATATAAAATGATATAAAATTAAAGCGTAACAACATTTCTATGTGTTACACAGTTTGGCGGCCATTCCGAATATTTTAACCCCCTTTTTTCCACGATTCTCTGCCTACCGTGTGTAACAGAAGTACACGTGCACTAATGCATTTACATGTGCAACTGTTTCCGCAGTCCAAGCTGTTTGACCATGACAACATGAAGTACCTGAAGAAGCTTCTGGATGAACTGGAGAGTGTGATGGACCAGGTGGAGACCGAGCTACAGAGGAGGGTGGAAGAAACACCGGGTACCCAACCACAATAGTTTGTCACTTAGCAACCACTTAAACATTAACAGACTCACAATAAGAGGCACAGTTACATCTTTATGAGTGTAATAATATGTGCCAGTGGTGACTCCACTTTAAATGGCAGTAGCATTCTGTTTTAGTATCTGTTGCTCTTACATGTCTCCTTCTTTATCCTCTTCCACTCGTAGAGGAAGGCAGCCAGTCCTGGCTGTGTGGCGAGTTCTTCAGCATGGCCGACGTCTCTCTGGCAGTCACTTTGCACCGCCTCAAGTTCCTCGGCCTCTCCCGCCGCTACTGGGGCAACGGCAACCGCGTGAACCTGGAAACGTACTACGAGCGTGTGGTGGAGCGGCCAGCCTTCAGGAGAGTGCTGGGCCACGTCAACAACATCCTGATCTCTGCCGTCCTTCCTGTGGCGTTCCGCGTGGCCAGGAAGAACGCACCGGTTATTCTTGGCACCACTCTGTTGATTGGCGTTCTAGGAGGAGCTACATACCTTGCCTTTCTTTACATGAAGAAGAGACTGACTATGTCCTGCTGAAGGAGCCAACAAGTGTATGAGTTGCTTTGGGACTGAAGTGGGCACTGGGAGGTACCTGAACACTGAAAAATATGAGAAATCTCACCTACATCATAATTTAAATTGTGTAAAGTTAAAATATATAGAGGAATTTAATCACTCAGCAGGCTTCGGTGATATTGAATTGAAACAAACTTTAATTTTGTCTTGTTTTCTGTGTTGCTGGTTAGGCAAAATGCACTTTTAGTCACCCTCAATACGTGACTGCTGCGTTAAACGCCAAAGAATTCAAGGATTGTTTATACTATTTGTTATTAATCACATATACCATATCTATGTTATGGTAGCAGGTATGAATAAATTAGACGTCAAAAGTTAAAAAAATGAAAATCGCCAGACTGTCTGTTAGTTGGGCTGTTTGATTTTACGATCCATATAATAGCACATGGATACACCATTCCTCTCTCACACACAAAACTGAAAATACATATCCCAAAATTTGGACTGTGCCAATTGTAGCATAACTTTGACACAAATATATAAAGTACCAGTAGATTTCCATACTGTACAAAAGTGATGGAACGCAATGCATGCCTGGAAGATTATTAAAAAGTCATAAATCCAAAAAAGGAGTACTTTCTGAAGTTGTCAATACTAATCTAAGGTATATTTGATTTATAGTAAATGGGCTAAAATGTGCAAAAACACCAGTATGGTCAAACATCTTTTTTTTTGCTTAAATCATTATTAATGTTTTGTCTAATATATGTTCTGTCATTTATTGTTTCATTTTCATCCATATTTGCATGTTACCAAGTCTGCCAGCATTTCACAAACTGATCCGCCCAGCATACTGTATGTTAAAACTACATTTGACCAAGGCTGTGTAGCTCCCACCTGCACTCATGTTTTACTGTATGATTGATGGATAATTGTTTGAAATTTGCTCTATGTAACAATAGATCAATGAAGGCTTTTCCAGTCTCATTAACATCTTCAGACCATCATATCCAACATCTGTCTGAAATTAAACTGCTCGCAAACAATCTGCAGTGTTTCCTGGCAATCAAATATAATTGAGAATGGCATTAAAGCAACTCACCATTCACAACTCAGCATCATTTAATAGACTATATATCATAAAGGTTTAGGATTTCATAGGGAAACATCTCAAGACTGCTAATCACATTTCCCAGGGTCTGGATGTAAGTCAACATCTACAGTAATTTGTTTACCCAGTCAGAACCTCCAACACTGACATTTAACATATGTTCTGCTTTAATTTAAACTCCTCCTCACGTGAGCTCAGCCTCACATAAAACAGACACATGCTAGACCTTTTCAACAAAGTCTGAACTTTGTTTTCAGTGTCCAGAGGGCTGCGTAGTGTGCCTGTCAAAGAAAATGCCTCACACGTGTTAAAGCCACATGTGAGCCAAGGCTGTCAAAGGAACCATAAGCTCATACTAGTGTGTTAGCTCTGGAAAATCATACCCCTGCAAATGGCAACCAAAATGACATCATTTTTGGTACAAGGCTATATCACACAGGTGTAACTTTTAAGGGATAGGGGTCAAAGTCATAAATAAAGTGTAAATATATAAGATGTACTGACTGAGAGCTGCATCTCAAGCGTGCCTCATTAAAAACAAAATTCGACTAATTGCTGCCTTTTGACAGAAAGTCTTATGTCCCCACAGATCATTATGTGAAGACTGTTTTTGGATTTACGGTGTAATTTCATCACAGATCTGATCAGAGAACACTATCTGAAGAGAACTTTGAGTGACACAATACGCTAATATATGGCCAATATGAACAAAACCCTATTAAAAGACATATGACGTTTAATTTCAAGACATAATGGCTGGGTGTTACAGTATTTAACTTTAGATAGTTGTCATTGACTATATACAATTTATCATTTCATCTAGGAAATACAAACTCATTCTGCTTCTGCCATAAATCAAAGCTTGAAAATGCATTTTTTCTTTGACAAACATAAAGAAGTAAACATGCATGTTTGTTCCACTAGGGGGCAGTGTTTCCTCAAACAACACTCACCTCTGTGAATTATAGGGAGAATACCATTCCCCTCTTAATTCACAGCTAGGGGGGCGGACTCCCTAAGCATTTTCAAGTACTTCTTTACATTCATGGTGATATGCCTATAATTGAAACAGATCCATCCTTTGGATTAATTAATTTTTGTGTGGACTGCTTTCTATTAGAGTTGCATTTGCAGCCAAAAGGGCTTCAGCCAGCTCACAAAATAAAGCTCTTGCTGGAGCTGGACATGGTCATGTATTGTTTAAATGATTGGTCCTGACATCTCGCTATTCTGTTGTTTAGAATTCAACAGGTGGTTCACAATAATTGGACAAAGTTCTCCTCACTCAGACTATAAAACAATGGTGATTTCTTTTCTCTGTTGCAGAGTCAATCTCATGTAATATTAGAAGAAAGTGTCAGCTTATTAACAGTCCTGAACACTCTGGCCAGACACATACAACAAACAATTTTAATTGCTCTAAACAGTGCCAAGTGTTTATCGAAGCTGCTGACATGTTTGATAAACTAACAAAGGCATTTAAAGGACATGTTTCCAATATTTATACTTTCCCTCATATCATCACAGACGTCACCAGTTCTACCAAACTATAACTGTGAGACAAGTTGGAGAAAAATGTCAGTTTTCCTGATGAACTATCAATCATATTAATTTACCTGCCAAAGGACAGTTTATCCCCAAATTGCAGTGTGCAGAATTCAGATCAGAATTAGGATCGGTCAGGGAACACAGCACTGTCAAGTATCTGCGGGGGCCAGATTATTAAAATGAGGTTCGCCTTCAATGTAGGTGATGATACTGACTCTACTTTGAGTCTGAATATGAATATCTTATGATTGGGGGCTGCTTTAGATGGGCCGGGGGTTGTGAAATGGAGTAGAGTTTGGCAGCTTGCATAGAAGCTTCAACAGACCTCCCAAAGTTGCCCATCTGCCCCGACATAAGACTTGCCCAGTCAGGTCTAAGCAGTGTCAAAGTTTCTGCGATGAATGCTACTGCGTGAACGATGAAAAAACCCATACAGTGACTGACGTCCTTGATGATGTGGCATTAGAGTTGAGTCAGCCATATACTAAAGCTTCTGTTGTACTGTAACACATAGTCCAACTGTTGGATTATTTATTTTCCCATTTAGAGCTCCTTTAAAGCCCTCTGGTGTACATTAGAGATGGTGACTGGCGTCAGATCAGACCACTAACAGAGAGTTGTATGCAGTTTCTTTGCTGCCGTTCAAATAAACAAAACTGACTGCGTCTCAAGGCATCACAGAATACCTCTGTTTCTTTCTCCCTCTTTCTTTCTCCCTTCAACTCCCTTTTGTCAGAACACAGTTCTTCTCTTTTGCTTTTCCCAGGAGGGAGCGTCTACGTCAGAGGGGGGTGAGTGGGGTAGCGCAGGTGTCCGTTTTGGGAAAGGGAGAGTTGCATGGAAACCCCCAGCAGACATGCTTGGCCACAGACAGACAAACAGAAAGTGGACAGGGAGAGAAAGATGGAGGCTTGCGGTACAGTGCGGTATGGATGGCTGGGAGTGATGGCTGGAAATATGCATGGTGATGCAAGCGAAAAGAGGACAAGTTGAAATGGTTTGAACAGAAACTGTGCTGCAAAGTTTTACAATTAAATTGAGTAAAATAAAATCATGTTTCTTTGAGAAGAAAAAAAAAATTGCAAGCTGGTATGGAAAAAAAGTTGAAACATACAAAGAAAAACTAATAACATTATAAGGATAGCTAATTTCTTTCTCCATAAAGTAATAATCATTCTTCCAGAGCAGGGATTTCTTGCTGGATTGAAACTCTCTATTTTAAGAGAGCGAGGCAGGTGGACAGTGGGGAGGATGATGTGCGAGCTGTGTTGGATGTCCACAGACAGGCAGGCTGGGTAAACAGAAACCCACGCAGCAGTAGCTGACAGCAAGCCCGCTTGACGTGGCTCTTGCCCCGACAACTGAGTGAGTGGGAGCATGGAAACTTCCACTTCTTGCAATCAGAAGCTGTGAGCCGCATGGGTAGCGGTAGGTTTTAGGGAAAGATGGAATACTCCAGAGGATGTCATGGGCAGAAGGGAAACTATGATATAAACCAGAGGAACAATGAAGCAATCAGGGAGAAGGAACAATGTTTTAGTGATGCATCATCTAATATTCTCCATCACATCTGCAAAACCAATAGCAGACAATTCCTCTTGCCCTCTGACTGGTCAAGACGAATGGAAAAGATGTTGGGGAAGATAATGAGCTTCATTTGTTCCTGTGGCGTTACGTAATGACACTTTAGACACAGGAATGGCATGGCAAGATGGACTACCTCACTGAATGGAGCAGCAGCTGTTTTGCTCTTTGTACAATGTCAACAGCAGCTTTGTCGCCATTGTCCAGTGAGCCCTTTTGCTGCATCAGTCCCCAAACTTACTCTCTTATATCTCACTGTTATGTTTCCTTTTATGGTTACTTTGGACACACTACTCAGAATCAACGAGGGAAGATGTCCAAAGCTTGTTGGCACCATCAGAGGTGTTCTGAGAAAACCTCCGGGCCTTTCCAGAAAGCAGCCGTCACCGCCTTTCAGAGCGCCTGCGATGTACTGTTTGCTGAGTCGACAAAGGTGGGATCTCAAGATGTTGACACTACTGTTAAAATGACCCCCCGTAGGCTTGCCCTTCACAGCTTTATGATGAAATCCTGTGCCACCATTCATCCCCACATGCGCTCCTCAAATATTTAAACTCGGCCTACATAAACACTGCCGCACTAAAGAGATGATACCCAACGCCGCTTGGAGCGAACCTGCTGCATTATAAATCTCCGCTCAATTGGCCAGATGTGGCCAAATCAAACACGCCATCGTTTTTTTATTGTGTTAATGAATTTTCTGTGTATGATAGGTTTGCTATTACCATGCAGATTAACCACAGTGATCACAGCGGGGATCTGAGGAGATGGGAGGAATTATTTTTCCAACTTTTTAAGCTCATCTGTCTCTGCATGGAAAGTGTGCAGTTGACAGGTGGTGTTCAGTTTTGTTTCATTAAGGCGATACTGCACAATTTCATGATAACTGATTGCGACCAGACTAACTGCAGCTTAAAGCGTTCAAAGCGAGTTGATGAAAAATGAGTTATTGAAAAAGAATAGAAACCACAAGTAAGGACGTTAGCGTGTGTCTTCAGTGTGTGCACTCTGGCGTCCATCCGTCAACCTGACACAGATTAATGTCGCTGTTGCTCTAATGTATCGCCTGTCTCGCCCCGGAGGTCAGTGAAGGTCGCTCCACCTGCTGTGACTGTCACAGTGAACAAACCCTGCGAGGGGGCTCCAAGCAGCTGAGGCCATATAAAAGGATATCCTAATGTAAATACTGAGCTCACCTCTCGCTTTGAAAATACTTCCTCTCCCATGACCCCCTGAAGCAATAAGGCCTGAGCTTCAAACATGTTGTATAACACCTGTCATCTGCTGAAACACGGGGAAGCTATGAAATATATACCGACAGCAAACTAACAAAAGTGAACTGATCATGAATTTGAACAGGCACATGATGGGCCCATAACACCAGATACTGTATGTATCTTTGGGTCCACCTGTTAAGGTACAGTATTTTTTGATTTATACAGATGTGTACTGACCAAGTTATGTAATAAATTTTATCAGTTGAAATTGAAAAAGTAATAACATCACGTTAATACTTACTTAGATATGGCAAAAGCAATTAGTGACATTACTTGTTACATTAATCGCCTGGCACTGTGTTGCTGGTATGTTTTCCCTTAAAGCCTTCAGTGAAAACATGCCATCATGAGTCAGTGTCACAGTGCTGATCTGCCCAGCTTTAACCTTTAATGTAAAATCTGAATTTTAGTCACAGCCCCGTCAAAATAAATCGTTAAAGTCAGTCCCTACTGGTTGATTGGGGCCCCGGTGTGGAGAGGTAGCGTTTTGCCTCTGGGCATGTTATGTCGGTCTTGTGAAGCACCTTGCTAACAGGTGAAAAGAAGCTTCTGGTGTTGGAGCGATTTAAACTCTCCCCATACTGACTACGAGTTACCAGGAACAGCCCCTCAAATTGTCTGCACAGCTTCCTGAGTTTCTCAAATGTTTAGGTCAAATTTATAGGTCCACTTTGTCCAATCTAGTTATCGCAGCTATCACTTACTTGGCTTGCAACTAGGAATATTCTGAAGTGGCATTTCAAAGCATATCATACAGGAAGGGCAGAAGGAAAAGAGACTTCATCATTCTGTAGTGGCTTTACAGAGATATCAAGCTTAACTGTCCAGCTTGTCCCTTGGTAGTGGCAATGCAGTGTAGTAAAGCACAGCAGAAATGATTTTCCCAGGTATATTCTTTGTCGGCAGACAGAGGAAACATACGCGATATGGTCCAACTTCCTATGAGATATCCAGGACACTCTCAGTAAATGGTCTTTCATAGGTTGCTTTATAGTTTGACTTTGGCATGCCAGTAGAATGCAATGGCATATACAGAATACCATGATATGATTAAATAGAGACGATCTAAATGAGAGCATGGCTAGTTTCTAGTAATATTCAAAGTTCAAAATCTTACACACTACTATCAACATAGATTTCTGCATGCCCAGTTACGATTATGTCCTCAGAGCTTCAATACCAAAATAGCCCTCATTGTGGGTTGAAAAACGTCAGACATCAGAGTCAGTGAAGTTGCTGCTGGCAGTTAATTTTCGGTGTAACCACATCGTGTTTTGGGTTTCATTTCTTAGAAAGAGGCTGTATGGCCATTTACTGGAGGAATAACATAACATTTGGACTGATGTAATTGTAAGTGGTGTACTTGTTTGAATCCAGTGTGGCCAATCTGATACGCCATTGCTGAACATGCAAGATGGACACAAACATAGTAAAATGACTGATTCATTTGTTTCTGATTTTGGTTCTGTGCAAGAGGCAGTTCTCCTCAATCACAGAGGAATGAGCTAAAGCCAATCATAACATCAGCAGATATGGGTTCCTGTGCACATGCATGAGCACGCATGCAAGCACTCCCACTGACCAGTGGCCTTTGCTGGCAGTGTTGATTTTGGCACCTGATCTAGATTTAGGTTTAATCTTAGTTTTATGATGAAAATGTATACTATATTAAATACAGTAATAGTTAACCATCTAAATCCATTCCTTCTGATAGCAACACAATAGACAGCCGACTGGCGGTAACGTTATATCTACAGCACTTGATAATGTTACATTAGTTTACCTTTTTTATTAATGTCAGCATGCTAGCCTGCAGGTTTAGGACTTTGCTGTTGTCTTGTCTAATTCTAAATGAATTGTAGATGAATTTAGTCCATAAATCTGTTTCTTCCAAGAATGGAACAATTTTTATTTGACTGGTAAAGGTGCTCCTTTCTGTAATATTGCTATTATTAGATATTATTCCCAATAATCCTGTTCTTTTATACTGTTGTATTAACCTCTGTTAGAATTAACTTTTTATTTTTAGATTCAGTTTTCTATCGGAACGTCATTTTGTTGCTTTATTAACTCAATCTCCTTTAGTCAGGGCATATCAATGAAAACGTTGTACACATTTTGGAAATTGAAGACCAAGACAGCAAAGAAAACTCATGTCAGGAGCTGAACTGATCAAAATCAGCTGAGTCATACTGTTAGTACTCAATCGAGCAGTTTGTACTCTATGACCTTTTAAAGGCAATGCCTGCAACACAACAATACAATCTGACTATTGTTAGCTGCAAAAATGTTTTTCTGAGGGTAATTTTTTTTCTATGTTAGGATCTGAAAACAAATCCACTTTGAGGAGGGTAGTGCATTGTGTGTGTGTGTGTGTGTGTGTGTGTGTGTGTGTGTGTGTGTGTGGGATGACATGTGATTCTTGCTGTGACTGTTGCCTGTGTGAGCAGATATCTTGAAGATTTTTAGGTCATTTTCTAGTCTGCAACTTTTTAGCTGGTGGTATAGTTCTTTAGATGGCCACATATCTTCAAAGAGACACTCAATTTACAGAGATGAGTCAAAGCTGGAATACTCTCATCGGTGTGTCACAAATTTCACGTCTCTGTTACAAACCAACATGGTATTTTCAAGATGGAGGCCAGAAAAGAAGCCTCATTGGGAGCAGGGCATTTAATATATAAGCTGAATACATTTCAAGCCCAACTTCAGGCTCATTTAAAAGAAAATCATTAACATTGAATGCACAAAAGACCTTGTTTTCTTTTAAAAATCAAAAAATATAATTACTAGACTCATTTTGAGCTTATTTTTTTTAATCATGGATTTCTACCTGATGTTACATGCATGGTTCTTCTTGCCCCAAAGTGCAAAGTAAGGTCAAAAAGTAGTACTTACAGTACTATCAACAAATTGTAGAGGTCATTGGGGACAAACCAAGAGGCTCTGAGGAGTATGCTCCATATCTGAACTTTAAAAATATAACAAAAAGAACACTTGAAATTAAGTTAGCTATACATGCATGAAACACTTTTTTTCACGGGATATCAGCCATATCATACTTCTAAAAACTTAACAAAAACATGAAAACATGCTGACTGTGTGGATTATCTCAGAGAATTGAGCAGGATAACAGGTGAAACTATATATGGTATTCTAAGCAGGCACTGGAAAGCAGATTTTGCATTGGCAGGATTTCTGCGGCCTCCCTGCCAAGCACAATACTCGACATAATGAGAAACACTTGTTTCAAAATGAACAATCCACCAAGCTTCACAGCATTCAAAAGCAACTCAGGGAGCTAACATTTTACTGTATATCATTAACATTGATTATGTTTGGTGGCCTTGGTTCAAAGCCATATAAATATCCCCATACAACAATGTCCTTAAGGATTAAAAGTCTGTCTGCTTTAAAGAGGTCTGAGAGGTGTAAATAATGACTGGAGATCAGGAGGTGTGCAGTGTAGTATTTTGAGGAGAAAACAAAGTTTGCAAAGGAAATGAAAAGAGAGAAGACTGTAAAACAAGTCACTTTAGAAAACTCCCAGGAAACCTGCCTTTCTCCCTGCTGCTGTCTTATTGTGAACACTTTCTCTTCTGGACCCTTCAGTAGTCCAACAGACATGCCCACAATGACATACTGTTGTGGAAAGAACAAATGAATAAACAATAGGTTTCTGTTTGACCAAACATCGACCAAGAACAAATGAATCATAAATCAATAGAAATAACGAAATCATAACTGCATCTCTTAGATCATAATGGCCTCTGCATGTTGAATTTGGTGGCAAAGTGATAAATAGAAGAAATGGCATAAGCACAGTCACTCTGTCAATGGGTTTGTGTGATGCCAAAGGTCGATGCTATGCTTACCATCTCTGAAACAATTCTCAAATTACAACTCTGGGCTTTCAAATTTAATGCATCTGTGGGAAAGAGATGAGGAAAATTGCATGGTAATATCCCTTTGAGCAGAAACAAAGAGATCCATACACAGTCCTTCTGTGTTTGTTTATTTGATGCCAATTTAAATTCTGTTGACTTGTAAAAAAAAAAAAAACAGATGAAAATGCTGCCTCAACTGAAAATAAAATGGCCTGTTAAAGTTTCTCGTTTGGCCGTGTATCTCAGCAGTATTTCACTGCTACAAAGAGAGGCATTAAATGGCAGAGGGTTTTATTGACACGGCTGTATCCATGGAGGATTAGAGAGGTCTGTTTTCTCTGAGTAGCCTGAACCCATTAACACCAGCCGAGTGGAGAGGGACATTTTTTCCACTGCTTGGAGTTCTCAATCTTGAGGCTATAGCCAGGGAAATGAAGGGCTATAACTATGACCCGACGAGGGCAAGGGAAGTGATAGTAACGATTTTGCAGTGAAATTCTTCCTGTAAGGTGCTTGCAGGGAGATTGTGCATGTTACACCAAGCTTTTTATAACTTCCTTGGATCAATGGACAAGAGATGAAGGCAGATATGAGTCTCTCTCTACCAGTTAATTTGAGAGAGAAAAAACACAAGTGTTAGGAAAAGTGGCATAACATTGCCAGGCTAATCTAACTGAGTTTTGGGAGGAATTATACAGGAACCTGTTGTAGTTACTGGCCAGACTCTAGGGGGAGACAGTGTAGGAGCCAGATTACATGGTGGTTTGGTCCTGACTGAAGCCTGCTGATTCGGATTTTAACCACAGAATCTGGTGTGTCTTTATTTATGGTTACTAATAAATCGCTCTAGAGTAGTACCACTGCTGTGGCCTCAAGAGAGCATGCATCTTTGAGTTGACATCATCATGCTCTCATTCATAATGAAACCGTGATGTAATGAGAAACATCACACTTGACTCTCATTTTGACATCCACGGCTCCAAAAGGTGGCGAGCGCTAAATGAGAATTTTGAACGTGCGTAAATCAGTGAACTCAACGCGGCTGGTTAATTTACTAGCTTTTTCTGAGCTTTCAAGCGCTTGTCATGGTCTTCATCAGTGAATTGAACTGGATCAGGTGTCAGACCTTTGATTTGGTCTGTGATAAGAAGTGGTCATTAACGGGGGTGGTTTTTGGCATTGTGTTCACAGACAGCCATGGTTGTCTGCTTCCATTGGCCAGGGTCCTTGTCCTTTCATACAGGGTTATGATCCCTCCCCCCTTAATAACTGCCACTTGTTGCCCTGTGTTACTCTATAAACATATATCTGCATATGAATGCAGAGTCTGTAGGCAAGGGACCAAGATATTGGTATCAGAAGTGTTCTGGTTTCCGTCTGTAGTCTGTTTGTAGTCCGAGTAGTATTGACCAATCATGTTTGAGCCGGCTTTGGTTGCATGGAGGCTATCGTCTGACGACGATTTAGCTTCTTATTATCTTTTTTCCAATTTATCTGCATTCATATGCAGATATTTTAATAAAGTTTAGCCGAAACCCGACACCTTTCAACGAGAGAGGGCTTTTCAACCCAGTGTTCATTTACTCTTTAAAGAATATTCTTTTGCAATTACTTTTTGATCTGCCAGAGGGAAGCATGGGATGCTTCAACCCATAGATACTGATGGGTAACACAAACAGGTTTTTTGTCACGACTTTTAAATCGAAAGAATACAGTAATAGTATGTGTCTCATAGTTATTGAACTATGTTTTTCACTGCAGCCCTGGAAAGAAATTTAGCTACAGTGTTTATAGTTAAAGTCAGGCCTCAGAATGAACAAAAAGCAGATTAAAAAATTGAAATGATTGTTTAATGTCTCACAGACATCAGTGTTCACCACCAGTCAGTGAAGTGAATTTAGCCATGTGTTCCTCTGTTTTACTGCCATGGCATTCAAGGTGAGAAGTGGATGGCTGCATCGGGGGCTTTATGTTTTTGGAGGTTTGGTGTGAGGGCTCCATTTCTGGATGGCAGTACTGTACTAACAAACATTTGCACTGATATGGAATTGCACTCAAACCAACAAACTGTAAATGCAGTGTTTCAGTCCTCTGAGTCAGACCTCTTTAAGAAAATGATACACTGCTTCTATCTAAGTCATGCTTCCACTTGGTTGTATTATTCTGTGTGCATTTAGCAAAATCAGCACTGGACCTAAACACACTGAAACTGAATCTCACTCTGAGTTGATATGTAATGCTCAGGGATTTCTGGTTAATAACAAACATTTGAGCATACAAATGCTGCACTGTGTGTGTTCAAGTAGGAATGTGAGTGCCCCTGTTCCCCACTCTTCCAAAGTGTTAGGATTAAGGTCAGACGGGACCCAAAATCTGTTGTTCTTCTCATCCATCATTCCCCTTTCTACACTCACCTCGGGACAGAGGAGAAGATGGAAAGGCAAAGGAAATTAAAAGCCCTATTCACAGGAAAGGTGAATGGGGAGACAAGGAAATGTCAGAAATAGGACATTAAAGTGAATAAGATGTCTAAGCAGTAAAATATAGAGTAATGTGACCCTCTGTCCTCTCCTTCACCGATTTCAGAGCCCATCTCATTTGGGGATTGTGCATAGTTAAAAAGGGAGTGGATACCTTGGGATATGACTAAGCTTTC
Organism: Lateolabrax maculatus; assembly: GCA_031216445.1. Classification (NCBI taxonomy): domain Eukaryota; kingdom Metazoa; phylum Chordata; class Actinopteri; order Acropomatiformes; family Lateolabracidae; genus Lateolabrax; species Lateolabrax maculatus. The sequence continues at coordinate 10,949,008 of CM062210.1, forward strand.
CTTTTTTTAAATCTGCTGAAATGTCCAAGCCAAACTTTCTCAATTGTTTGAGTCAAATGCTTTTCTACACAGTATTTTTAGACATTATCTGAAGGTGTTTTAGGTTGGCAGACTCTACCCAGGATGGACTCCACATGGACTGTTGTAGAGCTTACACATGAAACATTGTAAAGTCAATGTATTCTAATCATAACTAAACATTGTATTGTACTGAAATATCTCAACAAGTATTGGGTTGCCATAAACATCTTTGGACATTTATGTCTCGGAGGATGAACCATGGATGAAGAAATGTTGACACAGTTTGGCACAAACATACATGTCCTCCTCAGGATAAATTGCACTTACTTTGGTGATCCCCTGAATTTGCATCTAGCACCATTATTTAGTCAAATTTGAAGTTTGTCCATATGATATTCCCATCAGCATCAGCTGTACTTCCTATTCTTCCTAGTAACGTAAGCTGTCGTTACAGGTGGAACACAGTCCACCTCGGAAGAAACACCCTTCAGTGATGCTGGGTGTTGTCCGAGGTGAAACAGGCTTTAAACTTTCAATCAGAGAGATCAGCAAAACACTGCCTTTCAGCCCTGTGTTAAGTTATTCTTCAACCATGACAAAATCCTTGCTGTAAGCAAGTTGCCTTACTTGTCTAAACCTGACTATACTCTTACATAATATTCACTATAACTAAAGTTGTACTCATTGATTATCATGATTTTCATGTGTTGAAAGCAGTGTCACATCCAATTAATGATGAAGGAAACATAGTTTTCATGTGTCCATAACACTTGATATGGGTTTAGGACTTGCTGCTCATTTCATGACATTTTCCCAGACTATGTTGGCTCCATATATGAGGGGGCCAATAGTTGACGACTTCTGTTGTTCTTTGTTGTACTTCTGTATTCAAGAGTATTTGTGAAAACGATATGCCAATGAATCAAAGAACCCACACGCAGGCAGACAGGGGAGGAGCAAAGAAACAGGGATCGTCCACCATAATGTCACTCTCACCCACGCCTCAAGCCCTGGCTTTCATGTTCAGTCATGCAGACAGATTCAGTTTTTGACCACTGCTTGTTCCAGCCCCGCCCTGCTCTGTTCATCCCAGGCCAATCCAGACTAGACTCAGCCCAACATAGGCTGCGGCCGCTGTCCCTCAGCCAGCCATCACAGGTCTCGTGTTCGGCAGCTCACCTAGACTGCAGCGACCGGCTGACCAGCAGCTGGAGCTGTGCTCATAGCAGCGGGTCAGGGCACAAGCCAAAGCAAAATAAATCCCATCATGAACGGAATGAGGTGAAACTCAAACGGTCCAAATAAACAAAAGGAAACACCTACACAGTTGGACAGTATTTTTGTCTTTGAGGGGGAATCAGCATCTAACTGAGGAAAGTAAAAATCGACATCCAAGGGGTAACATGAGGTAAGGGAGGGATTGTATATCAGGCAATTAAATGTGTGTGCCTAAAATGTGGGTAACCATTATTTTGATCTGAGGGTTGGATGATGTATTGTGCTGGATAATTTTATTTCCATTCCACTCAAGCATACTGGCTCAGTGAATGGATTATTACTGTACAAATATAACCAGCAACAACCTGCTTCTGAGTTTCACTTCCTCTCAAGGAATGGTTTATACTACTATTGAAAAGGTCACAGGGGTCACACTGTGTAAAGAGGCTGCTAAATTACTTCCAAATATCATGGGTTTCAGTGAAAGTTTTGTGACTCATGACTGAATTGTTGCAATAAACAGCGTATAGTTTACCAAATCTAAATATTTTCCCTAACAGTAAATTACATGATGTGAATACTTTCATTTTCGGATTACATTGCTTCCAAATGTCATAAATCTGCAATAAATTGGTTCGAACTGCAAACAGTTAAACAATTATTTTGGTTTATACACTGAAAAGACTTCTTTAAACAAGAAATAATTCTGCCAGTGTGATGAGACCTGACATGATTTTGAACCTTTCCAAATGAGTCATGTGACAAAGTGTATGTAAAACACAAATGGGATTGTAATTCCAGAAATAGTCACTATAGCTTTTATATATATTCTCTATAGCTAATCATTTTTATGGGTAAATGTGTTAAACAGAAATATTTTAACCCTTTCAAATGCTTTTTTAAATCCTAAAAATCCCCTATCAATTGTGATCTAAATAATTCAGGTAACATTTCACAGTTATGCAGTCTCAGAATCAGTTTTCACAACTTAATTAATACTTTTGTGCGAGGTTATTACCTTAAACAAGGGAAAGTAATGAAGGGAGAGGGATGGAGAAACCAGCATACAGCTCTCACCTTTACTTGTCTGTATTAAATGAGGGAGAAGAGTGCAACCCCCCCTACTGGAATACTACAATAACATGACTAGACAAGAACAAAATGATCTTTTCTGAAAACTAATTATTATTGTCTGTCACAATTACAACAAAATCATTGATCCACAAATTCATTGCATAGAATTTGTTATCTCCTAAACCTGCACAGTAGTCTGTACATGGACACACCTATATAGGGACGTCCACACACACCTTTTTATTACTCTCCCTCTGCTTAAGGAAGTTCTGCCAACAATTCCCACAGACCAATTTAACAATCTCTCTTGCTCACTGTACATAACATGCCCTGGTGTGTGTGTGTGTGTGTGTGTGAACTCCTCTGTGAACTGCATGCATTTTACTACACCAGCCTTTGTGCCAGGCTGCGTCATCTCTCTAATGGGTCTTTGCAAAAACACTGGCAGAGTTACGTCAGTAACATCCATGGGGAATCGCAGAGATTCGGGAAAAGAACCAGTCATGGACACACTTGAGTTCAATAAAAGCTCACTAACAAGACATTGTGAAGCAGTTGTTGTAGGTAACATTCATGCAACAAAATGTTTCCCGTATCAGTTTTCAAAATATTATTCTTATGAGAAATGCCAAAAGATAAATGACGGTCAGGATTGTGTGCAGCATTTGTCTCGTTGATTAATGAAACTATGCGATGCAGTATACTTGAAAGAAATGTGAGCTGAAGTGAGCACAGTTTCACACCCGTGACGTCCATCCTGTTTTGCCTCTCTGAGCCATTTCCCTGAAGCAGATGCAGAGACATAAGAGCAGGACACATCTAGCATTGAGCAAACTGAACAGACAGGATACAAATCTTAATCTGCAATAATTTTCTTCAGATGTCAACCAACTAAAACATGTGTAAACCACCTTTTTGTTGCCGTTTAGAGGCACTTGCAAATATGTTATGCGCAAAAAGGCCTCCTGATATGTCAAACCTGGACGGCTGGGATGAGAGGAAAAGCAGAGAAGAAGGGAATGTTGTTTGGGGGTCTTAATAGTATGTTCTTTGAGCGTGTTTTACGTCACTACCACCCACTGCTTTTCCTCCACATATGGTTGAGTTCCAGGAATGTGTTTCCTTAGCCTGTTCTTGATGACATGGGTCACCTCACTGACATTGCACATGCTGGGGAGAGATAGACCGACAACTCGAGGCTTAGAGCACTTGTAGGATGGATACTGCTTTCCGTGTTGTTGGATGATAACCTTGAATTTCCAAAAAGTCAGGTTTTCTAATTGATGACTATGCACTAAGCTATACAAAGATAACTTTTGCTTTGGTTTTAGTGTTAAAAAATTGTTACAAACTTGTTAGAATTGGTAACAATCTAAAAAAGAAGACATAATAAATAATGCAAAACAACATTATTAACCCTATTACTAACCCTAACCCTTATTTTAGTAGCAAGGAATAGTTTGACATTTTGGGAAATGTGCTTATTAACTCTTTTACTAAGAACTAGATGAGAAGATCAATACCAATCTCATGTTTATTATCCAGGAAATAAAGGGCTGCGGCCAGCAGTCGGGTGGAGTAGTTTAGCATAAAGACTGGAAATGGGAAACAATGAGTCTGATGCTGTCCAAAGGTACCAAAATCCATCTAAAGCTCACTAATTGACACAATTATAGTGTTTTTATGTATAATCCTTACAAAACCTGAAGTGTAAAACAAAAAGTTGTGGTTTGAAGTATTATCATCACTGTGAGGTTGCCAGGCAACCAGCAGCCCGGGCCAAGAAACAGTCCGGCACATAAACCCCTGTAAAACTACAGCTTGTCGTCTTTACACTTTATTGTACAGATGTAACGTGTTGATTAGTGAGCTTTAGAGGCGCTGGTATAGGTGGATTTCATTGACTTTGGACAGAGCCAGGTTAGCTTTCTCCTGGCTCCAGCTTCATATTTAACGTACGGACATGAGAGTGTCATCGATCTTATTTAACTCTTGGTAAGAAAGCGAATACGCCTATTTCCTATAAATGTCAAACTATTCCTTTAAACTCTGTACCAAGATGAAAAAATGTAATGCAGCAATCACCTTCATCTCAGGGCAGTGATGTGACAGCAGCAATATGGTGGTTCCTGAGTTGAAACAGATTTATAATATAGTTTTTTTCCATGACAGTTCAATAAACTAGAGTGATGGAAGAAGACCAGGCCTGGTTTCTCTTCTTCTGGCAGGGTGGCTGACTCTACTTTTGTTGGCTAGACAACTCATTTTTTTCACTCCATATGACGAATATGGTACACTCTGTAAAAATTGCTGAAAGTCCCTTGAATGAGCTAACTAACACAAAAAAACTCAAAAATTTCAAAAGGCTGGAAATCCCCAATTTAGTGTGCTTTAAACCGAATTCACCTGACTCGTTCCCATACTGCAGCATTATCTCTGGGCCTGGAAGAATCTTGGCTAGAAAGCATACATAAAGTAAAGAAAGCTTTATTAAATAATCTATTTCACACCCAGTGGTGCTTGCTGTAAAGGCTGCCTCTGTGTCCAGCTGGAGAGGATTTCAGGCAAATCTGGAGCTCAAAGTCTTCCAGTTAAAACAGACTGCGGCAGCCTGTGGATTCCCACTTAGATGCCACTTGGATGCAGCTGAATGCTAAATTGAGATATTTATGTACAGTTGGCCTGTGTTTACATACTGTGGTGTCTGCACTTTCCAGATTTTGCACCACATATGTAAGACCAACTAATATGAGGGGTAAGGGTTCAAAAAATAACTTGCTAACCCTTTGCTGGTAGCAAATAGACAATTTGGAAAATGCTTTTACCCTGATATATACTGTATCATCTAATGACAGAGACTAACTGTGAGCAATACAATAATTAAGCAGTGATATGGGGTGGTTTTAAATGATCTAAACTTCAAAACTAAGATCAATGTCAATCTCACTCAGTCTGTCGGTTGGTCGGTCAACAACCAGTATATATATATCTTACTGAATGTATTGCCATTTGATACAGATATTCATGGTGCCCAGAGGATGAATCCTAAAGACTCTGTGCTTACAGTTTCATAGTGCCGCTAGTGTGGCTGTAGACCCTTTGTTTTGCTGGAATAAATAAAAGAAACACACGTCTTCACATAATACTGCTGACGCTCCGTCTTCCCCTCCTCTACTGTCACACCGCATGAACTTGGCTCACACTGATGTTTTTAATTAATTAAGCTGTGATGCCTCTGGCGCAATTAGTTTTTTAGATTTTAACAAAGAGATTAGTGTACTTCTTTGGCTGACTCTTTTTATCACAGTTAAAGCCATCTGAAATTGCCTGGTTGAGATAATTATGATGAGATTCATGTTGCCAACAAAACAAGATGAGATGGGATAATTGATAACAATATTTTTGCCTCTATTTAAAATCATGTGATGGAGCAGGGTGCAGAAACAAACCTTTCTGAAAACTCCACATAGTCTAACTTAAAATAAGAGTTTGATATTTTGGGAAGTACACTATTTATTTATATTTATATGTGCCTTCTTGTCAAGAGTTAGATGATAACATTGATACCATTCTCAGTAAATATGAAGCTACGACCAGTAGCCGATAAGGTAAGTTATAGCCTTGTGTAGTCCGTAAATGTTAACTTACCCATATTACACAAACTGACACGTTGTAGTTTTACAGGCTAAGATAACTTGCTGGCTGTAGCCTATTATTTATTGTACAGATACCTTACTTACTTACTAACACTTCTCAACTTTTACCACCGATACTTCCCCCAATCATGGTGGCTCAGCCTGCCCAGAAGTGAAAAGTAATCCAGCTGGTGTCTGATTCATGGAAATGTCGGTGACTCACAGTTTTACCATGCATTAAGAAAAGCCATTGAAAAAGAAAAGGATATTTTTGCCAACAGATCTCATTGACGATTTTTTAAGAGTAGTTAGGCCTAATATTACATAATTTGTTAAGCATATGCGTCCTCACTGCAGTCGACGCCATCTAGACCCGTGGCCAAAAAAGACCACCTATTCCCTGTGATTTCTTCAGCCAAACATGAGAGAATGAGAGAGAGAAAGCCCCTGCTCCAGATTAAATGATAACTGCCGAGACTGTTATTTGTTTTTTACAGTCACTAAAACGTTTCTGGATAAGTCTCTTCCTCCCAAAGGTCACCAGTGTCGGGACCACCTCTTTCTCCTACCGACCGCAATCATGGCAGCTGAAGTGTATCCTGACATGTGAATGGAGTGCGTTTGAGAGAGCACCTGTTTTTCTTATTGATGGGCTTGTTTATACCATTAGCATATCCACACTTGCTGGACTGGGTTTTGAGGAAAGTTCACAGACTGTGTTACTGGCACAGGGGAAATGTAACTGGGTGAAAAGTCACTTGATAGTGTAGACTCACTACCCTTCCTTAAACAGACTGCATTGCACATAGATTGCAATGACTTCCACAGAAGCTATAAAGCTTTAAGAAGGGAAAAAAGAAGAATTGGCCCTATTACATATAACACCTGGTACTGTTTTAGGTAATGGATTTGATTGTCTGGAAGTCTGCATCAATCAAACAGTTCACAATGAAATATGGAAACCGCTTTTTAAATAAAAACTATTAAAGGCAAGTTGGGGCATAGCACGAAATAATCTGAATCCATACTCATAACTTCTTTGGTCATTGGGATTGGCCGACCCTGGAATGTGATTGAAACCTGAAATTGTGGTGATGAAGTTATAACAGCAACACCTTTCCTACTACACAGACTCCCTCCATCTGGAATCACTCTGCTACTGTGTGTCTGGGGATTGAGCGCTGTGGGTCAGAGGGCAGAGAAAGGTTTGTCATTACAACAGTGCTGAGAAAAATACCTCGGAAGGACACTGCTACTCTGCTGAACCATGCATGGTCCATCCAATAATAACAATAGACATGGAGGAAGAGGTGTAATGCTAGCTGATGGGAATGGCAGTCATTGTGAACAATGTGCTAGAATAAAAACATGACCCCAGTTAACAAAAAACAAAACAAAAAGAAGAGACGTTTTGACACCATCAAAAAGAAGAACCTAAAGGTTCCCTGTGGAGTTTTCTTGTAAAGCAACAAAAGTTTACATTCAGTGTTGTCTCTTGGCAAGAAAGCGAATAAGCATGCATGTATTTCCCCAAAATGTCAAACTATTCCACTATTACATTTATTTTACATAACATTTATTTAGCTGATGCTTTTACCCAAAGCGACAAGTTGAACTTTAATCCGCAATGCGTCAGAAAATGACAGAAAACAACTCTATAAGAGCAGTAAGAGTGAACCAAAACAGTAAAGTTGTGGGCTGGACAGCTAAACAGTGAGTTGAAACTGACTATAAAGCTCCATAAAGCCGAGGGGAGCTGCAGATTTGGGTGATAATTCTCCGCAGGTTCATCGCTATGAGCAACCATTAAATCTGATTTACAAGTCAAGTGAAGCCAAGTTTATTTGTATCCCAACATCACGTAAATAATGGGCTTCACAGGCCTACAATAGCAATAGTTTCCAACCCAGAACAAGCTGTCTAAGAAGACGAGGAAAAACTTTACAAAAACACTTGAGTGTATTGAGTGTATCATCCTGGTGAAATAAAGTAAACTGAAACTGACTGAGCACATAAGGAAAAGAATGGAGGAAACCTTAGGAGAGGAAATTTAAAAAGAGGTCCCCCAAACGTAATATTAAAAACTCCAATAAAATACCTCCAAGGAACAGTCAATTCTTCACATTGTACCAAGTCCAAGGTGCCAGGTAGGTGAGGTAGGGGTCAGAGGGAAGGGTCAGTGCGCTGGGAAGCTTGGAGGATGTGCTGTGAGACTCATGGGCCAGGAGGCTTGGAGTCGGGGGCAGGGGAACTTGAAATATGGAGGAGGCCCAGCTGTTCCAAACACGGGGAGAGAGGAGCCACGCAGGGCCCTCTAACCTGAGGAGGAGGAGCCAGCAGGGCACATGGCAGACAGGTGTAGACCACCAGACCGCACCTCAGGACATGGCTGAACTCCTCTGCCTTGATATACACTTTATGACAGGCGTTATGGTGTGTCCCGGGAGGAAAGAAAACAGTCAGCAGTCAGATTCACATAAAGAACATCCCCAGTAGAGTACCATATCATAACGGCAGGATCTTTTGGCCTATCCACTAAGCTGGAGTACAATAATTCAAATAAAATAAGAGGTTATGAACGCTCATATAGAGAGAATAAATGCATTTCTGAGTTTAGATTTGAACATCATACATGAGCCAGCTTCTCAAACGGAGTCTATTCCAAAGAAAAAGAGCACTATTGCCTCAGGATTTTGTCTTAGTTCTGAGGCTAATGAAAAAGATAAAACATAGGAGGTTAAGGGTTTGTTACGTATAGCAGGGTAATAAGTTATATTTTACATTTACATATGCACATTAGACTTTAAAATTGTCTTTTGCATGGAAGCTGTTTAAGCACATTTTCTAAACGTAAAGGCTGCGTTAAAAATAAAAGGGAAGACAAAGATGCACAATGTAATTTAGCTGTAAAATGTGTGTGTGTGTGTGTGTTGTAGGGTGGGGCCGGGACCGTCATAGCATCAGACTCCTTGATGAGCTGTGAGGACAGTTGTGGATATTTTGGCTGGAAGGAAAGGAAATCACTGTTTCACATCTGTCAACGAAATCACCATAAGTTTTTTTCTTCTTTATTTTTGTCATTTTTGGACAAATATCAGCTTATAAAATGACAGACACGGTTTGATTTAGTGCAGTGAAAAATGAGCATGGCTTTGAATTCTCTGCCTTTTCATATTTCATTGAATCCTACCACTGTGAATTTGGTCTCATCGAACCGACAGCTGTAGGTTTTTCAATACATTCACACTGCTGTTCCAAGGACTACAAATTCTTCGGTTTCCTTCGCCAGCAATCCCAGGAAAGCAAAGTATCTGCAGTTTAGGTCTGCTCTATTTTCATTCCTCTTGTGGCCTCAATTTCAGCCTTATTATTCTGCGATGATGCTCATCTGGTTAAAGGCAATAAAAACAGACAACAAGAGAAATAGGAGAAAATACGAGAAAAGACCTTGCACTAATTGTAACCATGTGCAGCTTGTGGGAACACTGACCACTTGTGCAGCAGCAGTGTCTCTTGATGAGTCTCTATAGCACTTTGATATTCAAGAGGAAACAGGGACAGGAAATGTGCATTGGCTTGGGGATGCTGGGATACATCTTACACACCCTCCGCCGAACAAACCGGAGCAGAAATCCAGCAGCTGGTTGGATTTGTTTTGGCCCAGGGCTGACCAATCCAGGGCCTAGAAAGACCCAGACAAATTTCCTGGTTGATAACAAGCAAGCATAGCTTTGGGAAGATACACTATGAATGCTACTTAAACGTTTCAGAAGGGAGTGTAAAGGAAAAGTCCACCCTTAAACACTCAAAATGTTACAACCAGTTATAGAGAACACTTGAAGACATGGATGGGATTATTTCTAGCAACTATAACCTTTTTTTGCATAAACTTTGTCATGTGACATACCATATGTAATTAAACAATAAATGACCTTGCTGTTCTAATCAATATTTGTTTATTAAAATGGATCAAATGACTACGTGTAACCTGAAAGGAGTTGCTTGTAGTGACAAAACCACAGAGACTTATCCCCTTGCGGTTCCCCTCAGCTCTATATATTGTTTTGTCATCTTTCAATTTATTGTTCTTTTTTTTCAGTTTGCAATTTTAACGTTTTGATCCACTTTCACCGCTCTCATGAGAATTATTTTCAGCAAAAACGCTCTGGTGCACCAAGTGCATGCTACTTACCAAGCACCAAACAACAGCCATCTCTACAGCTACATGATGTTACCATAGACTAAATTTAAGGTATTTAATAAAAGCGTATTGACATGTGTTTTTGATTACCAAGAGAGGAATAACAAAACTACTGTTTTAAACAAACATTAAACACACAATCATATTTCATGGATATTAATGGTTTGTTATTTTGCGTCAGTATGTGCAGTAATGATTTCATTCTTTTTTTCTGACAGAGAAGGGGAAATTAAATATCCAGACCACATAGGCATTCCAAACACATACAATCTATCAGCTGAACCGTACACTAATGCCCCTCCGCCTGTGGGCTGTCAGTAGGAATTCTGGGAAAAGAAGGTAGCCAATATCTATTGAAGACAAGACAGGTTAAAAGGAAGCAGGTAGCCCATGAGTGCTAAATTACACTACGTGTTCACAAAGTCAACAGCAGCACCTGGAATAAATGGGACATCATACTGAGGACGTATAATAGTTTAAGACCAATCGTGCCATGGACTTTCCCTTTAACAGCGATAACACATTAAAAGGTTAAAACTCTTGCCAAGCACATCAAAGGCAAAAACTGACACATTAGGCATAACTGAACATGCTGCTCAGGTCAGGTACAGGGCTGAATTAAATGAGCGGTTTTCAGTTGTAAAACAACCACTTGAAAAATAATGATGACCTTTGGATGGTCCTCATAGTTATCTGGCTTAGTCTACGTCTCATCTGATATGACGAACTTTGGATGTTCAGTACTACTGCAGAGAAACGTGAATATCTGCCGCCAGTCCAACAAAACTGGGATGGCTTCATAAGAAGTGTAATAGTAATAGTGTGTTGTTTTCTAGAATCCAAGCTATCATTTGCATATGCCGCAGACTGTATGTCAGTGGAAGGGTCAATCATCTGATAATCTATACATGTGTATGCATAGGATGTTTGGGATTGGCCTGGTGTTTTTTGGCTGATTAAGCCTCAGTCTGTAGTGTGTGAAACTATTTTGGCAGAAGGGATTAACGTGACAACCAGGGTCGGTAGAGAGAAACGAATGGGAACGCTACCAAGCTGAGGAGAAGAGTCAAAACACTTGCTGATGCAAAGCAGGTTAAAACCACCACCACAATCCCCAACTGCCAGACACACACCCGCATATTTACGCCACATGGGTCAAAGGTTTGTGGAAACAAAGAGAAAGTTTACTATGTGGAAAGATTCAACAGAATAGTATTACAAAACATTCCTCATATGATGTAAGGTTTTGAATGAAAGTTTGACAGAGCTCATTAATATTAGAAATTTTAACCCGGGTTCAAGACGATGTTGATTATATCCTAATCTAGTTCATATTCATGTAAACAGCAGGCATGGGAAGAGGGAAAGAACCTATCTACACAAACATGAAAAATGAAAGGGATGATTGATTTTTTTAAGAGGAAGGGAAAAATTCAATACACTATGAACTCCCATCACTCTCCTGTAGACTTACAAGCTTTCAACATTATCAGCTCTCTCATTAATGGAGGAGCTTATTCTTCTGTGCCATAGACCGCTAACGTTGTCCAAAAACTATTTGGAACACATCAGTGAGCCACACCGTTGCACTGGATGGCATGTACCTTCTTTACGAAAAACATAAAAATTCCAATTGTGTATTAATCCACAGCAGAAAATAGTTTTCTATCTAGTTGCAATGAGGGAATGCCAAAGGTATTACGAGGTAACGCAAAAAATTGCAAAGGAGCGCAAAACTTTAAGCAAGAAAATGTAAAATTTATTGCGAGGGAAAGCAAAAGTATTGGTAACGCAAAAGAATTGCAGAAAAAAATCCCATTGCAACCTTTCAGGGCCTCCTTATCTAGCAATCCTTTTGGCTTTATAACATATTATGTAGTAAATGGAGGGGGAAATGTGTGATTAGACATGATTGTTTTTCATGTTGTCATAGAGTTAAAATGCCTTTAAACTGTAGTTTGAAATTTCTGAAAACATCTCTCAGGAACCACAGGATAAATGAACCCACGTTTCTTTGTCATGGTACAATCAAACTGCAGGGACCATTACCTCTCAGTATTTGCTCCATAAAACTTGGTTTGTTTGCATTGAACCAGAAGAACTAAGCTGTAAATTCTTACGAGGGATGCCACCTGCCGCAGTGGGTTCAAGCCTCTCAAAGGGGGGTGCAGTGCAAAACATCTGAGGCTGCCTTGTTTGGACCAAAACAGTCTGAGCGAGAGGAAGACGAAGAGTATCTGGTCTTAAGACACCACTAAACCCCTCAACAGTTATTTAAAATAACTTTGACTTATGAAATAAACACAAAAGATTGTGACATCCATGTCTCACGCCTTGAACCCAAACAACATGTGGGTTCTAGCCCAGTTTTTGGGAAATATTCAATAAAGTATGAGACACTTTGACCAGTCTCATCGCCAGCAGTTGGGAAAACGTAGAAACCACACAAAGGCAACTGCAAGGATGACGGAGACAAGAGGCCAAAAGGGGACTCCCAGAAACCCACAGAGACTTTGTTTCATCTTAACTTAAAATCAATCACTTCCATGGAACACAGAGCACACAAAGCTCGAGGTTTTCTGATAAGCTGGATCCAACAAAAACACTGATGTCATCATAAATACGGCCTGGGCAAAAGCCTACTAATGACAGATTGCTGATTATTCATTCGACGTCATTGACCCAAACTCAAGTGAGATAAATACCCAAGGAGCCTGTCTGATTCTGAACATCGTGCGTTTCTTGTACATTATGATATCATATGACTCACAAATCAAATGTGAGAAGCTGAGAGACTGTTTAAATCCCAGCGTTCATGCTGTTTTAGTACACAGCCTTCTGAACTCTCCTTGGACTCTGAGGCTTGATTCCCAGATTTCTGTCATCCTCAAGGCCAAAATCAAGAGCACAAACAACAACTATGGAAGACTGGTAAAGACAGAGAAGCTTCTGAATAAAACGTTTCGTTTCCACTCTTTTTCAGGTCTAATTGCATCTGTTTTTGAGCTAATACAAAAGATTAACACACAGCATCATGCCCAGAAATACTGTGTATTGGAAGAAACATTTATCACTATTTATTCATCACTCACAATATATAATACTGCACAATATTTTGAAACATGTTGGAGCTGGAAAATGTCCCTGTTAGGTTTTGGCATGTCCTGTCAATTTACAACATACTGAAGTCTAAGCATTAGTAACATCTTATTGAATCCACTATACCAAATGCATCCCACAAAAATCCACCTTTAAACTACCGTAAGATGAATGTTTCTGTAACAACAGTGTCTACTTAGATCATTAAAGGAGCAACCATGAGTGTAACAATGGTATCAGTTGTGTTATTGTACTTTGTTGCATGATTTTCTGGCAGGTAGCTGCTTGAACGGGCTCTAATAGGATCAAGGAAGAAAAGCTGACATAAAAAATAATCCAACATAACAATTTGCATATTCTTTAACGATGAATGGTACAGTTCACCAGATGTCACCGCTGCACTCTGGACGCAAATTCTGCAAGTTGCAGCCCTGGCCTGTGCTTTCCAGCCACACAAAAGCTCTTACCAGGTGCCAAGTGAGCAAGGATCAAGTATTAAACCACCCACGTAGCGTAGGGATCGGGACTGAAGCTTTTCTTTCACTTTGTGATAATGGCTACTTCTTTAGGAGTAGTGGCAAAAACTTCAGTGGAATCATAAATCCTGGGCAAAATTTTGATTATAGGAAAAACAGATCTCAGAACAGCAAATCGGCAAAGCTAGTTTATAATCTGTTTTCGGTTTTCTGCTATTAAATGTTATGGAGCAGAAGCATGTATTAGAATTACAAAGGCTAGGATGTCTCAACCTCAGAATAGTCCAGTGCATTATTTCTGTCAGGGGGCAAGAGTCCCAAAGGCCCTGCCCTGCCCAAGAGAGTCGCAGCCATAGGGCCTGTCTGCCAGGGCCCAGCTCATTGCTCATCTGCTGTCTAGACTGCCTCCAGGCCTACCCAGCCACAACTGATCCAGCCAGCATGCATCTAACCAACTGACCAAGGCCGGTCAAAATGAAATCCGCCAATATCAGAAGAATCAGCAGCCATCATCTGCACTCAGCCAGGCTGACTGCTTAGTTTTGGTCATATTAAGCTAAACTAACCTTCTCCTGGCTTCATATTTAGTGTACAGGTATGAGTGGTATCAATTCTCTCATCCGCATAAAGTCAATAAGCGCGTTTTCCCCAAAAAATCTAACTATTTCTTTAACAATTCATACATAATGTCAATCGGCAAAGTGGTTTTAAAAGACATAAAAGCTGGAACTTAGGCAAAACTGTGCTGTCTGTTTTAAAAATGCTGCATATTTCAAGAATATGCAGTCAGATAATGTTACGTGATCCCCTGGCATAAAAGAAAAAGTATATCACAGCTCTTCGGAAACCTCTCTATAGGTTGTTTTGGTATTGGCAGCTCACTCCTGAGTCCCAGGTGATATTTTTTGTTACCTGCTGTCATGAAGATACATCATAAAACGTCTCGGCTCTAACTTTAGGTCCTGCTGGAGTTTTCATGTTTGCCTGTCTCTCTCTCAGCTGACATCTGAACCTCTTGAGAAATGTCTGTGTGTGACCACAGCCCCGTCTCTCTCCAGTCTTACAAGGCCTAAGCATCAAAGATGGTTGTAAATGTCTTATAGATGGGTGAGAATATCTGGGGGTAAAGGAATGTAACATGTCAAAAATAGATACACAGGCTGAGCGACTTATTTTTGAAGAAAAGGTCCCTCCTCTATAATCCCTCAGGTTTTTCCCACAGTCTGTTTCGGGGAAAAGGGTGTTTAATTGTGTATATTCTGCCGACATAATGTTTGTCGAGATTGTTTGAAGCACTTTACAGGCCCATGCATAAAACAGCTTGCTGGTTTTTCTATTTCCCCTTATGTTTCTTACCTTTTGTCATCGTCTTAGGAATCCTCCACTTTATCTGAAGTAGGCTTAAATTGTTCTTCGAATTCTGCTGAATCTGAACCTCAATGGCTCTCACTGTCACTTGCTGTCTACGCTTTACTTTGCCTAAGTGGTCTTTACAGTCTGTTTCCTTCCTGTGACTGGGGTCGGGGACAAAGTCACCTTAGATTCCACTGAACAGCCAAACAACAGCCAGACTTGTATCTAGACAACAACAGGGGGAAAACATCCAGTCTGGAAAAGATTCTCTACAGTCATGTTTGTGGAGGTCGCCATTCGGTAAATACAAGTCTGTGTGGCTTTGGGTTATATTGGGCGATCTGTCAGCAATAAGTACTGTAGTTACAGTACCAGCTGGCACTGTAGCCAGCCTCTTGCCAGTTGGAACTATGGGGAAAAATTGTACTTTATCAGCGATATTATATTAGCACCTTGGTGTATATACAGTCTAAACACAGCAGGAATTTAATTTTGAATTAAATTGAAGCTCAGCAAGGGCCCTCTTTGATCAGAGGACTTGGATATTTATTGACTTAATTACTGTGCTGTTACTCTTTGCACAAGGGAGGAGTAATAATCCACTCCTGAACTTCTGACGGGGACACGGGGTTGAAGCTTTCTCACCCGCAGCTTTTTTCACTGTCAACAAGCCCTCGCCCTGTTGTAAGTTAGCAGACTGTGTGAAACATACAGTATTTGCTATGTAACTGCATATTCCACTGATACAATGTTTAACAGCTGTGTGTGGAAGAAAGCAGCCTGGACAGCTTGAAGTTAGAGACTGGGCTTCTTACCAATGTAAACCACTCTTGAAATGTCACTATTTCTTTTTGCCCCCCGGCCAACAAAAACCAACTCATGACATCACAAGCTTCCTCAATACAACAGCCTTTCAAAAAAGTAAATAGGCTATACAGTATAAAACGTATTTTTTAGTCAGGCCTACTCTCTATTATGCATTACGTGGCATGGCTAAATGAGACAGTTTAGGAAATACGATTTGCTTTCTTGGAGAGAGTAAGATGAGAAGATTACATCTCTCTCATGTCTGTACGGTAAATATTCAGCTCCCGCCAGCTGTCCGTTAGCTGAGCACAAACACAAAGACTGGAAACGGGGGGGAAAGAGCTACCCTAATTTATGAAGTCACATGCTCATTCAAATACAAACCATCCCGACGACCCTGTGAACAACTTCCTAGCTCATCTTTTGAAAACCATACGGTCTTTCAAGTCATATAAGACCTCCGTTCCATCCATCCATCCACATGCTGCCGATCTCCCGTGCACGGTGGACTCTGCCAGCGCAGTAACAATAGCCTTGGGTGGAGTGCACAGCTGAGCTTTGGTTTCTGGACGGAGAGAGGAGCCATCCTTTAGGAGATTTTGTTACTTGAATGGAATTGTCCAGGTCCGTACGCTATGCTCAAGACCTGGGTCAAGAACTGTCCAATAACACTCATCTACTTAAACCTGCATGAAAAACAGATGTTTAGTTGTTTTGGACATTTATTGCACCTATGTACACACCAGTCAAAGCTAAATTATATTCAAATTATACTCAAAATCTCTGTGCTTGAGTTTTGAATTCTTCTGCCTTGATTGGATGCATCTAGATACATAACCAATGCAACCCTTGTTGAGTCTGTCTATCTGTAGGCTATTCTTCTTTCTTGCTTTCCCTCTTGCTCACCACTGCACCTCATTCTCTCTGCTGTACTGGCATCAACACTGGGCTTCGAGAGGCCTCCGGAGAGGGGGGAAGCATGGGGGAAACTTGGAACAATATATTGTAGGTAAATAAATGCTCTGTCTGAAAAAGAATGCCTTTCCAAAACAGACCCAAGGCCCTTCAGAGCAGCATGTGCCCCAAATAATGCCCTAATTACTCCTCTGATAATATGATAATAATGCTTCGACCTCTTTCGAAGTCACTGGGTTCACTGTGCAAACAAGTACCAGCACTCTGAGAGTGAGGGAATATCATCTGGAGCCTTGAGGAGACTGCACGGGAAGAAACTGTGTCCGCGTGCGTGTGTGTTTGCGTGTGGGGGAGAGAGAGAAAGGGGGAGAGAGACATGCAGTGGAAGTACAGTATTCTCTTCAACCCTGGTTCCAGCTTTTCCACAATGTAACTAAACTTTTGACTCCATTGCTTTGTCTTGGATCAGAAGCCCAAGGCCAATTAAACATAAAGATAGTGTGACATTAGGTGAAACGGGTGTGTGTTCAACTGATCTGATGATATGGACTCTAATATGGCTATAAACCCGGGGATAGGATCTCAGCACGGTGTCGATCAGAATCTTTGGCTGGCGGGCCGTGCTGGCTGGAGAGTGGTCTGGCTATTGATACCAGATGAGAGGATGAGTCAAAATACTGAGCAGATGGGATGGTGCATAGTCATAACAGAAAAAAAGAAAACAAAATCACATCATATCTCCAAATATAGTGAATGTGTTAAATAGATATGTAGGTTGTTGGGTGTAGTTCTGTGGAAACGGCTTAAAAAAACATTTGCATTCAAAGCAAGTTGTATACCCAATAGTAGCTCCGTTCGATTCTTATCTTTCACAACAAGTATTCACTCACAAAGAGTTCACAGATGTGCGCAAATGGTCTATTTGAGTCTATTTGAGTTTAAAATTAAGGCTGCAGTCCTATGCTCTCTCATAATGTACCAGCGTTAACTCTCTGACTCTGTCAGCTGTGTTGTTTTTGGTAAAACTAAATAAAGCCAACATCACATCTCCAATCCTCTTGTGCACCATTACCTTTAAATATTTGAAGTTTTTCCTGTTAAATTCAAGAATAAGAAGAACGGAAAATGTATCTCTGCTAAGTGTCCTGGCATTAAGCAGAGCACTGGATCAGTCTATAGAAAGCAGAAATCTTCAACTAATCTGTTCATCCGCTAACTCTGACAACTTTCCATCCCAGTGGAACCTTTAGTATGTTGAGGAAAAGCAGCAGTGGGGAATAGGAGCTGAAATGTATGGATGGAGCAGAACAGTGGAGAAAAATCTTTGCTGTGCGCCGCTCTTGAGTGATATATACCCACCACCAGCTCCAGCACCTGAAAAGTCCATCACTTCCAAGAAGATTTTTTGGGAAAGCACCAGTCGCCGGCAACTATGGAGGAGGAGAGAAAGAGCGAGAGAGCAGAAAAAAAGGGGGAGGAAAATTGTTCCTGCGTCACGTTTCTTTAATTTGTTCACCAGCTGCCAATGAAAATGATGACCTGCAGGAGGTTTTTTTCTTCTTTTTTTTTTCCCTCTTGGCTCTGCATCTGCCCTTGCAAACCACACAGCTGGAGACACACACTGAACAAGTGTAATCTTTATAGTATAATGAATACGACAAAGAAGACTGATAGGACACATGGACCCAGCTCTCACACTGATTTGACTCATAAAACTCCTGGCTTCCTCCCACCCATGAGTTTATGTGGACGTCCTGACCAACGATCAGTGGAGCATGTTTGAAGTGCAAATTTTATCATCTGCATGTGGAGCAAATGTGACAGCTATTAAACACTGTAATCAAGTTAATTCAATCAATATTGTGAGTTTGAGGGGTCCATCTTTAAAGAGATCAAATTTCAAGTATCAACATAAACCACCTCAATATTAGAATCAACATACTCCACACCAACAACGCGCATGATGAAGACTTGTATCATAATTCATTTTTGCTTCTGAGAAACCCATAGAAAAACCATTAATGTCAATTCAATATGCGCCATCCTCCCTGGCGCACGTTATTACTAACATCTTGTCCTTCCCGCATCCAGCAAAACCCGAAGCAGACGTCGTGATGCAACCGGGCACGATGGGCCGGTGGGAGCCCGGACGCCTCGTCTCCAAATCAAGCAGTGTTTCAGGTGACAGGGAGGGGCCGCGCGTCTACCTCCGAGGCAGGCGCACTTCCTGCGCAGTCCGCTGCCATATATAAACCCCGCGGAGAGCCACTTCTCCTGAAGCGCTCCCAACGTCCAAAGCCCTCCCTCTCTCCGACCCATCGCCGAGGCTCTAGAGGTGACACAGGCGCGCTGTAAAAGTTTGAGGCTCGGTTTTTTTTTGTTTTTTTTTTTTTTTTTTTTTTTTTTTTGTCCGTGCGCGCCGACCCAAAAACGGTTCGCCCTTATCGCTTTTCTTTTCAGATCAGTCCGAGACTGACGGGATACTCCGGCGGCAGCTCCCACCGAGCCCAGCATGAAACCTCAGCTGTTCGCCGTGGACCTGATGCTCCTGTGCGTGTCGTGCGCAGCAAGTGCGCTGGCGACCAGTGCCGGTGCCGCGTCCACGTCCTCGCCGGCCGCCAACTTCACCAGTCTTGGCGCAGCGCGCGGCTACGGAACAGACACCACGACCATCTCCAAGATCAGGAGGAAGCGTTACATTAGTCAGAACGACATGCTTGCCATTCTTGATTACCACAACAAAGTGAGAGGGAAGGTGTTCCCCCCAGCGTCGAATATGGAGTACATGGTAAGTGAAAGCTTTCATTCAAACCTTTTCTCAAGGTGCACGGATTTCCACTCAATGCATAATATTCCTGCAGCCATGTACTGTATATCTGATTTTTTTTTTTTTATTATTATCATGTGTATGTTCTGCTAGTGACCAAACTGCACGCATCAAGTACAATCATTTGTCATTGGAAGTGATGGAGAGTCAGATTTTAATAAATGCAGTTTTGTGAGAAAGCAAAGGGACAAATGTCCAGATTGAACTGCAGTAGACCACCAGAGTAGTCCATTCCAAAGGAAGAGGGGTCATGTATGGTACCAGTAGCCTGCTGGCAGCATAATGTGGACAGAGCAGTAGTGGTCACTTGTTAGACTTGTTAGAACGGATGGCAAATTATCCTGAAATGTCTAAATCAGACATTACAGCTAAAAGATTAAATACATTTTTTTATGTAGTGAAGCAATATCATGCTCATTTAAGTACTTTGAAAGGTTGTTCCAAACTCAGCGGCGACACATTCAGCTGAATGCAGCATCTGAGCCGACGCATTTTAACTAAATATTGGCAGCATCTCCGTTCTCTATAGTTGCACTGGTAATGGGATGCAATGAAGAGGTCTCTTCCCTTCACAAAACTGCCGTAGAATGAAGTAATAGGAGGAAGGCTGCACTCATTCCTCCAGTCACAATCGGTTCCCAGTGAAACCATACATGAGTTTGGCCGCTGACAGGTTTGGATTCTGGCTATCCAACCCCCTGTCTGTTCAGTGAAAGAGTTACACAGGACTCTGGGCAAGTAGCTTTCCCAGCTTACGTAACTGATTTGATGGATGACTTTTGCCTCTCTTGCCATGGTAGCACCTGTAGCAGCGCTATGAGCTCAGAAAGTGGCGGCTCTTATCGCACATCTCACTGCCGAATGAAGTGTTGCTATTTTCCATCGGTTATGTAATGGGTTTCCATGTCCCCACCATGTCTCTTTGTGTTTAGGTGTGGGACGACACCCTGGCTAAGACAGCCGAGGACTGGGCTCACGCCTGCCTGTGGGAGCACGGGCCACCTCACCTCCTCAGGTTCCTGGGTCAAAACCTCTCCGTCAGGACAGGACGGTGAGTGATCTGTGACTCCCCTTCCCCCTCCCAAACATCTGCTGCTCTCTCAGCAGTCATGGTCGTTGCCTTGCAGCCCCCTTCTTCTTTCTCCTAAAGGTTTTTGCACTGTGACCCGATGACTGCCTGAGGAATGCTCCTGTGACCCTTCAAATAAACAAAAGTTGTGTTTTTTCAGCCATGACCCATGAGGACAAAGGCGCATCCCTTTAGTGGGTCTTGACTTTCCATTTGGAAACACAGGGCACCTTCACGTGTTCCTACACTTTTCGATTTTATTGAGGAACAACATGAGACTCAAGGGAATACAGCTTTAATACAGCTGACTTTTCCTTGTGGCTCACCGAGAGAGTTCTATAGTAAGGTTATTTTCTAAAAAAAAACCCACTAGACCTAAGTAGTAACAGCACTGCTGACTTGCAGAAAACAAGGCAAAGACAGTTCATTCGCTGGAGTTCAGATGTTAAGTATTATTCTGTGTAATACGGATGTATATTCGTAGATATCAGATGGCCAGTCCCATGATACAACCAAATGTTTCAAGTCATTTGTAGTGCAGAGCCTGTTTGGATATCGTACAAACAAACCTGGCCATTGTGAAAACAATCATGAGAATTCAGTCAGTGTTAAGTATTAAAATTGTTGCTGTTTGGCTGCAAACTCTGGGTTGTGGCCAGATTGGCAATCATGAATGTGGTTTTGATAGTGCAGACAGTGCATATTGTATTTCAGACCCTCGCGTCTTTTCATTTTTATTGTGGTCAGAGTGGCTTGAAAAATGTGTCAGATGTTCTAAACACCATAACAGCAACCATTAATGGTAACTCTCAGTATTTGATGGCCCAGTCCAAAATGTGATAAAATATGCATGTCCTGAACCACCATGAATGAGTTGGAGGAAATTTGAAGACATATCTAATCCAATTCACAAGGAATATTGTTTGATTTCAATAATCGGGGGAGGAGGTAACTGGAACCTGCAAATCCTACACACATAGGGACAGGGCTGACATTTGAACCCAGGAGCTTCTTGCCACTGAGTTTAAATCTCAGTCTGGTGGCGAGGTCAGTTTGTCCTACTTGCTTATCATCAGCTGTGATGTTCACAGTGTAGTTTGAACGTGTCTGCCTTCTGTTCACAGCTACCGATCCATTCTTCAGCTGGTTAAGCCATGGTACGATGAGGTCAAAGATTACTCTTTTCCATACCCACGCGACTGCAACCCTCGATGCCCCCTCAGATGCTATGGACCCATGTGTACCCATTATACACAGGTACACGGACAACAATCCGTATTACATGTAAAACTGATGAAAGTAACTATGGCATTAATGGGCTGCTGATCTGTTTTTTTTGCAGATGGTGTGGGCAACATCCAACAAAGTAGGCTGTGCTGTTCACACGTGCCATAATATGAACGTATGGGGTTCAGTGTGGAAACGGGCAACGTATTTAGTTTGCAACTACTCACCTAAGTAAGTTCACTTCGTAAACTCTATGATTTCTTTTAGACCATCTTGTATAGTGCTAATTGCATGCTGTAAGGAAGCCTGTTCATTCTAATGAACCTGTTAACCTGATGACGATAGGGTGACGACAGGCTTAATCCCGACACAGGCCGCTCTGTTCTGTGCTTTGTGAAATACCACCCATGTTGCTGGGAGATTCAGACAACCTCAATACAAGCCTGTGAACCGGTACTGCATTACCAAAGCTCTGGAGACCCACCTAACAGGAGAAAAATTCTCAAAAAAATTCCAAGGAATCAAAGCCCGTTTGGACTTGTGACTGACTTGTGACCTAGCTTCTTTAATCCCACTGGTTTGAGACATACGTAAGAGTTACAGGCTCAGGACATTGATGACCTATTTTTGCTTGCTAATTGAAAACTTTTTCTCCATCTTTTCAGACATGTTTAATCTGGATTATGTCAAGATATGATTTAGCTGGTTTCTATTGACACCCTATAGTACAACGCGTCTCTGATACACACGCTGAAGTGATTTCTCATTTGCTCACAAAGTACAGATTGCTACTGTAAGTGATAGTCTGCTCTTGACAAGACATATCTCATTACGACATTTTAATTTCATCTCGAGATCCATTTGGTAGCTGTTCTTGAGCTTTCAATCATATCACATGATCTTCATCATGGAATTGTTGATGTTTCGAATGTAGGGGCTTTTAGGCAAACTGGGCAAACTTTACCTTTAGATGAAGATCATGTGGTATGATTGGGAACTCCAGAACAACTTCTCAGTAGACATTAAGATGATATTGTTTTGTCAACTGCTGTTTCTAATGTCAAGAATGACATTTTCACATCAATAATTTCCTCTTTAAAATTGACAAAAAAACTGTTTCTCTGACTTGATCCTTGTTTTCAAACATTTTCAAAAGTATGTTTTCTATGCCTGTTCAATTTCTTATTTAGATCTTTGGAAGACATTTATCTTTGTTTATGTATGTATATATATATGTATACCTTTGTTTTCACCTCTAACTCCACTGACACTGTACATGTTTCTGTCTTCCAGGGGTAACTGGATCGGAGAGGCTCCCTACAAAGTAGGTGTACCCTGCTCCGCCTGCCCTCCCAGCTACGGGGGCTCCTGCAGCAACAACATGTGCTTCCCTGCTCTCAAGACAAACTACCTGCACTGGTTCAAATAAACACAGGTTTCCTCTCGACATAAGCTGACAACCTACAGTACCACAGAGACATTATTTTAATCCCGTAAGGATTTGCACAACAATCGTGGACCACACTATTTTGTATATATGGGCTTATTTAAAGACACAAACATACATTTGAAGGCAGCAGACAATTTAGCGTTGATGACTTGTAAATAAACTGTAAATTAATTTCATTTGT
This sequence comes from Lateolabrax maculatus, assembly GCA_031216445.1. NCBI lineage: Eukaryota > Metazoa > Chordata > Actinopteri > Acropomatiformes > Lateolabracidae > Lateolabrax > Lateolabrax maculatus. The sequence continues at coordinate 10,972,561 of CM062210.1, forward strand.
ATTATCTATTTTAATTAATGAAATATAATTTATGTGTAGAGTGGGTCCTTAAACACAGTATATACTGTATGTGGTGCTGCATACACTTTTGTTTTCAGTATATTAATTTACCACTGACAATGTGGTAATTAAGGACATAACAAGATCATAGCTGCTCATACCTGCTCACTTTGGTGCTATGGGCATCACACCTTCATGTTGTGTGCTCTGCCTTTACAGGAATGTTGTGATATAAAGATCAAAGCTTTTGACCTCAGAGGGTAAAACCTACACTGGCAGTATCAACTTTGTCGCTGCCATAGGAACAACAAACTTTATACTCATGTCTACTGCAATTTCCATTTGTGTCCTGCAACAAAATTGGCAGAAAAATATCGACAAAAGTGCACTTACTGTAAACTGAGAATATATGTAAAAAGGAATATGGATCAGTCAGATTGGGAGGTCGTTATTTGAAGGCCTGATGACGCCTCGGTTGTCAATAGCTGTTTGTTTCAACATTTACATAGTGCATTTGCAGTTTTAATCTGCACTGATTAAATTGCGTTTCATTACAGACGTTACAGACGTTTCACACTCACATACTACTATGTTTCACAGGTTTCAGATTTCATATAATATTTATGCTAAAGAGAGCACATACAATAAATCTGACCCACGTGTCTGTTTTATAATCATATTTGTACACGGTATATTGGTATATTATACCAATGTATTGATATATTGGACAAATCCATTGTTTATATTTTGTTATGATCACTGATGTAGTATGGTTTTTGGAGTTAGGCACTCAAGTGCACCTTAATATAAGTTTCCAAAATACCAGGAAATTATTATTTTTTGTACATGTAGATAATCATTATACCTTGACTATCGTAAAACAAGTATACTGTAAGTTATTCATTTTATATGGGAAAAAAATATTTAATTGATAGTAATTTTTTATTGTTTTGTAAAAGGATTGTAAATATATCGAAACGATTAAAAAGTACTGAATATGGTTCCATTGCATGTCTTTTACAATACTGAAGGAAATTTGCTATAATGTAAATTTACTTGGTACATTTCTATGAACGAAGCACTAGCATAATATTGGCAAGCGAATGCCTCAACACATTTAACTTGGCAAATGTATCAGAATTTCTTTTCAAATCAATCAAATCAGGAAAGAGTCTCAGTACTGTCCAACACTGAGAAGAACATATCATCAGCGTAATGGAGACAGATACAAAACAACAACAACAAAAAAAGGCATTGATACAAACTTTTGTGGGAAATAATACATTATAAAATAAGAAGTCTGTATTTAAATGAACAGTAACAACAAGCTATTTATGCAATGAACTGCGCTTTTACTGTTGTGTTTTGTATTTGTAATAAAATGGTCTATTTTGATTGTGTTCTTTTTTGTTTTGTACAATTCAACCCATGTCTTGCCTATGGCAGAAACAGTATCATTGTCCATTGTCTGTGCTGTGTTGTCTGAGCTCTTCCTCATGTCTGATATTGATTAGGGAGGTTTTGCCCAAAGTATCAATACAGCTCTTTGATTCTCAGTTTTCTTTTTCAATTAAAACAGTGCCATTTGCAAAGTCCCACATCCGGTGTATCAAATGCTGAGAGGGAGAGAAAACATGCTGGGGCTACATCTGAATCCTAATAAGAGAAGGTTGACTTTGGCCTGGTCTGTCCATGTCTACACAAATGAACGAACAACTGATAGGGTTTCAGGGGACCCTCTAGTTTGAGTTTGTCCACTGAAACCATTGACCTTACTGAGAGGAAGGAGACGGAGCAGAGTGGAATGCTAGAAGCAGAAAGAGGGAGAATGTGTCACCACCAGACATACATAATCAAAGAGTGGGCAAGGAAAAAGACAGGCAATACATAAGCAATTTACATTTTTCTGGTGTACAGCTTTCGAATTTTGTGTAGATGATGACGAAGAAAGTATGAAAGTGTTGTTAAGAGATAGGGTGAAACATAGAGGGGCAGCCATAAATATTCTGATGTGTTGGGCAGATGCTGCAGTTTTTGCTCTTTTTTCCAGCTGGGATTGCAGGATATGGTTCTGGGCCAGCCTGCATCATAGTTATATGCATGAGACTGACAGGCTATCATGCAGACAAATTAACAAACAAACAAGACTGTAACTTGTTTCATTTGTTTAACATCTGCGTTAGTTCACGTGCAAACTGGGCTGCAGAAAACATCTTTCCAGGCTGAAACGTTTTCTGCTCTCTAATGCAGGCAGGAATACAATGCCTCACATTTTCATGCTAAACTTTGCATAGCGTGAGGTTTTCAAACCACTTCCTGCAGTTTATTAAGAAGCTTCATCTACGCAGCCAGCCGTAACAGACCAGCAAACTCCCTGGAACCTACCCGCAGAGAGTTTTCAAGGAACGCATTAGTATGCATGGGAAAAATCCTTCTGTCTGAGCAAATGCCGGACTGAGAGCCAAACAGATGATTGGTGGATGTTTAAGAGGCACATCAGCGGGATGAAGAGCAAGATGCTATGATGAGTTAGACAACCTGCTGCTGACATTTACCTGGCTTATCAATCAGTGGCAGAGGTTGAGCAAATGTTAAGGATATGGATTTGGGCTAGGATGAAAGCAGTCTCTGATGATTCAGGGATTCAAAAAAAAAAAAAAAAAAAACAAAAAAACACCTGCAAATGGAGTGTAAATTGGAAAAGAATAGCATTAGACCATAATTCTATTATTTGCATACTCGTCTTCAGCAATGCATATATTCTGCTCATATTCTTGGATTTTTATCTTTATTATCATTCATCTGGACGCTTCTTCTGAACTTCATTTGAACTTCAAAATGTCTCATATTATTCTTAATATTTGAAATATTAAACACTTTTCCATCAGTTTTCCATTTAAATGAATGGACGTGACGTTTCAACTTTGAACATTCCCTGACACTTCAACTTCTTTCACCCACCTGATGTCAATTAACACTTACTTTTATTGTTCAACTGATACTTCAAACCCTTTCAGATTTCAGGTCTACACCTTTGACAACAACAGCAAAAAACGTATATTCAGCTCTTCTGACTCACACAACTTTCGGATGGTACTATATTATTGTCTCATAAATTCATTACCCAACCAAGCAAGAAGGATAAAATCTTTGCTGAGCTCACTCAAAGACCAAGAGGAGGGAGAGAGAAACACAATTAGAAAGACAGAGAGAAGAAACAGAGATTCTCAGTTGTCTCCAGTTGCTCTAGCAATAAATCCTATTCAACTGGCTTATGCTATCAGCCAGTGCCAACACCTACTGAGGCCACGATGACCTGTAAGCTCATATGAAGGTGCACAGCCTTTCCTAATAACACACGTGAATTACTGACCTGTCCGATGAACTGTTATTGCTAAAACAGTTTTGTCTCCCTCAAGTGTGAAGGTGGTGAAACGTTTATTTGGAAAGAAGATGGAGACTTAATAGGGACCACAGCAGGGTGATAGATTATTAACAGCGAGAGTGTGAGGCAAGGGGAATCAGTTTCCAAAATGTGCAAGCACCCATCCAACGCCAATAACGGTGAGAAGTATGAGAAAGTGTTTGAGTGAGCACGATACTGAAAAGGGGGGATAAATCTTCGATGGCGGGAGTTTGGTAATGGTTTAAAGATTTGCTAATGTTTGTTGTGCAGCTGCAGAAAATCTCCTCTCCTCTCCTCTGCTCTCATTCCTTTATCGTCTATGTACTCTACAACCTCTCTGCCCTCCCTGACTTCAAGCACTGAATGGTTGAAAACTTGGCTTCTCTGCGCCTCGAGGGGAATATTGGGAGAGGCTTCTTTCTAATCCACTGTAGCTTTTCCTTCTTTTGTCCCTGTTGGAAGCACAACAACTACAGTATGTTTATTTTGCACCCCTTGCAGCTCAACCATCGGAAATGCAGCCTGTGCCCGTTCCAAGCCTCACTCTGTCCTCAAACCTCCCCAAAATCCACCACTGCCACAGAAATATAGTACATCAGTATGGAGCTGGAGTTAAAGGGACAGTTCACTCCCAATCAAAAATACATATTTTTCCTCTTACCTGTAGTGCTATGTACCCATCTAGATTGTTTTGGTGTGAGTTGCCAGGTTTTGGAGATGTCAGTCGAAGACATGTCTGAGCAGTTTCATGGGAACTTCATAGGCACTATTTTCTAACGTAACTACTGTACATCCGCCTACTGTATCACAGCGCAGAAGGAAGTGTACATCTATTCATGGACGAGATGCAGCTAACCAATACTACTAGCTCACCTAGCATCACCTAACCCTAACTACGTAGGCCGGCATTAATATTTACATCCCACGCTGTCACGAGCCTCTGGTCCATGAGTAGATGCACGCCTCCTTCTGGAAAGAGACATTGCTGTTGAGTTTTTCAAATGCGTTGTTTCAGCGCTTTGAACACCACAAGTCGAGTGCCATCTACCTCCATTATATTTGAAAGAAGGCAGACAATCTTTACGACGGACTCGGCAACTCACACCAGAACAATCTCGATAGATAAATAGCACTACAGGTAAAAGGAAAAATAAGTATTTTTGATTTTGAAGTGAACTGTCCCTATAATGGTCAGTGTAGGAAAGTTATACTGTAAATTTGGTTGGAGACGATATCAATATTCATCTTGTTATCCAAGCATGAACAGTTTAGCTGAAATTGACTGTAGATGGGCCTGCGGAGGCGGAGAGTCCCAACATCTGGACAGGTTTTTACTACCTGTGCTTGTCTAGGCAGGAGAAATTAAATCAGACAGTCATTGTCCCATGGCACAGAGAGTTTGTTCATTGCCAGACAAACATCTGTCTTCCTCAGGAGCAGAGATGATTAGGCTGCTGAAGGCTTGAATAGACATATTATTGTCATTGCTGTACATAGGACAGAAATTACCTTGACAAAACAATCTCAACTCAAGATCCACTAACTCGCTTGTTCTGGAGCTTTTAATTTTTCCCATACTGCGCAGATAAGTTCCACAGATATTTGTAATGTAACATTTGAACTGAGACAAACTTGCTGTATTCACATCTCTGACATGTGCATAGGTCAGGCGGGAATATGTTGACATATGTGTTTCCCAGAGACTGATGTCAGCTACTTGAAGCATGTTTTGGGATCTCCTCAAATGTTGGCATGTACATGTTAAAACCCTTTTGCTTCCATAAATCTCTTAGGGCAGCAGAGTTAACTGCAGGGCACGATTTTGCGCTACTTCTTCTTTTGAGCTGGATGCCCTTACTTCAAACAAGGAGTAAAAAATAAAGCTTTTCAGGTACACAAATCATTTGCGGTGTCTCAGGTGTCTATTTTGGTCTATAATACTGTTTGTTTAGGATGGTGCTGCCATAACATGTGGGGAAATGTTTCATTTCTCCCAGGTTTTCACAGTTGAATTTACGTGCACTCCCTACGTTAGCAACCCAAGCAAACTGTGCTGATGTTTCATGCAATCAGCCACAATGAAATAAGACACCATTTCAGTCTGAGCTGAATGGCTTATGTTATGGTCACTTTTCTCGTCTAGTGACTTTTCCTTGGCAAAGTAAGCTCCTCACATGGTCTAGTAAAATACAAATAAAGCATATCTGGCATACCTCAGTATAGATATTCCATTTTATGACGAAGGACATAAGCTGGTGTTATGTCATAAAAGTGTATAGTCTATATTCACCAAATATGTGACATTAAAAGTAATCACATGTTGTCGACCCAACATGTCAGACCCTGGTACTGTTAACGTCCACCACAGTGGCTATAAGAATAAATCTACAGTTTGTCTAACCCTGAGACGGACTAGACTTGACCCTTCGGGTTCAGTCTAAGAACATAAACTGAGGCCAAGGTGGCCCGTGTTCTGTGTTTGTCCTCCATATCCTACTGTAGTCTTTGTCTTGGACGGGGCCACAGTAGCCTCTTTGCGGGGCCTAGCAGGGACTTCAGACGAGCGACATCCTGCAGCTGCAAGATGCGGGCCAAAATCAATGTCCTCTCCGAAGCACAGCGCTGGGAAAGTGCTGCAATAATCAGATGGGCTTTCCTCCTTTTACTCTCAACTCTCTTTTATACCTGTAGTCAACAAGCTCACAGAGGCTTTGATGCTTATACTGGCTTGTAGTACATTGACCTCTTTGCGCTCCTGATGTATTGTAGCGTTGATTTCTTCTAATAGGATATTTTGCACAAGACAAAATATGTGAATTTCTTTAATTGCCTCAAGTCGTAAAAACAACTCGAGAAAGGTTATGACTAAGTCAGAGAGAAAGTGTTTTTACATTCTATGTGGCAAACCAACCCACATATCAAATCCAAGAAAAAGCATGATTGTTGCATTTTCTCCAGAAGATGATATTAGATGACATTGGACTAGACTGCTTTGCATTATTGTGAAATTTCTTGGTTTCAACTGGTTTGCACCACAAGCAGCATCCATGAAACATCCAGCACAGAGAAGCAAAACTCACTCTGACACAGTGTAATAGGAGTTTCTGGTAGAATTACTTATTTGGACGCTTCATAAAATTTAAAATAAAACTAAAAATTTGGTTACCCACAACTCCCCAGCTCCAAGTGCCTCTACATTATCAGTTTACCAACATTTTAGTCTTTTTGTTTGCTGAAGATCTTAGACTAGGAGATGGAGAGAAAAAAATGCCAAGAGTTCCCTTTGCGGCACACAAGTGGGGAAGATGAAACATTTCAGTTTGTCATCATGAACTAGTTTTATGTTTTTCTTGTTTTCTTTTCCAGCCTGATCCCCTAAGAGATGCACTTTGTCTAAAAGTCAGACACTGACACCTGGTGGTTATGAGAACAGTGTGCTAGTTGCCAGACATCTGACAAATTTCCTTGAAAGCCTTATGTTAAAGTGATATCATGTGGAATCCATTTCAGATAAAGCCACTAGTGTTGAGGAGTCCAAGCATGATGACACTGTGGATTGCAGTCAATGCTATCAATTTATTGAAAAAAGAAAGTCATAGATCTTTTTAGACTTATATCCACTGTTGCAATGATAAATTACTGGTATTAGATAGATCACAAATTAAAAATTAAAGAATATTGTCTGGATTTTGATAGCTCATGTTACATACACTCTCAATTCATGCATATTTAGACTTCTGTATGCAAGAGTCACGCCTCATGTTATTGTATACATAAAGCATATGGGGGAACATAAGGAAGATGTCATGGAGGTTTTCTCCAAGTTGTGACAGACAAAACACAGAAGTATACACGCTAAAAAAGGCTAGCAGGTAAATTGTGTTAAATGAGGAGGACAATGGGTTAGAGGAAAGAGACGATGCAGTACAGCTACAAACAAAAAATGACACACCGTTTGGTCCACAAGAAAACTTAAGTCAGTGCTTGATGTCAGTGTAGTAATTGCTTTCAATCCTGTCTTTCATTTGGAATCATTACAAAAAAAAAATCCCTGATTTTACAACTTTGCAATGACACCTGTGAGCCAAACACAGGACAACTTACAGTGCATTAGATTCAGTGCTCACGTATGCATTGGCATCTCTTCACCACAAGAGGGTAGAGGCAGACAAAACTGACCTGAGGTGGATATCTGAGGCAGCCTTCTGCTGAACACTGCTGATAATGTCACAAAAGCAATGATGTAGAGCGTCTGCCAAATGACCTTGATGCTCTTTACTCCCATTCTCACCCTGACACCGTTCCAACGCTCTGACCTCAATTCAGCTCAACCAGAACCATTAGGGAACAATGTGCCAGATAACGTGGGCCAACAAAAAGTGTTCTTCAAGAGTGTTTGTGTGGTTTGCTGTTGTGTCCAGAGGCTACTGTTGTGTGGATGCGGGGTCTGGCACGGCTGATGCATTCTGCTGGGTTCATGGGCTTTTCTCGCAAGACCACATGCTGAATGGAGGAGGCAGCGAATGGAGCATCTGGACCCGTGGCTTAACAATGACTGTGTGGGTGAGATAGAAACAGAAAGGGGAGAGAGAGAGGAAGACAAGCAGAGGAATGGAGAGTGAATGTTGTATGTGCGTGAGAGACAGAAAAAGGGAGAGAGGGAGTGTGTGTGTGCAGACAGAAACATACAGGTAGGGAGGAGGTCAGATGTGAAAGAAAGGGAAAAAATGTGAAGTAGTAAGACAGACAGCACAGCAGGAAGCAATAGAAAACAATAGATGCCATAAAAAAGAAGGGATGACAGAGCTGCTGACACAAAAAGCCCAAGCATGAAATCATTTATACTGCTCTACCGCAGGCACAAATAGTGTATATTTACTGGCAGGCATTGTAATAAACATTAATCAGAGAATGTCTCTTTTGTTACAGATGGCTTGACCTAAATTACCACACTGTAAATCATAGAAATCCCTGAGCAGTTGGTAAATATTTCCTTCATCCACACAATTTCATTTTCATCGTCGGGGTCAGAGACGTGCTCTTACAGTCAGTCTTTGTGTATTTCAGCCATAACCTTAATGTAATATAAGTCATTTTATATCCCAAGCCCATAAAACTTATTTTGAGTGTTTAAAATAATCTCCCGTTTTATGTGTTGACTCATATATTTATGTTATGAAGGCATGTGTACCAACACACACACACACACACACACACACGGACCCTGTCACTCCTTGGCTGCCTCACCTCTCACTCTCTTACTGTCAAACACACACACACACACACACACACACACACACACACACAGACACACACATATATATGCACTTTCTTCTTCCCTGTCACACACACATCTCAATGTAGAGCAACATTAATTCTGTTGCAGATGAATGAGTGTTTTCGGCGGTGCTTCCCTCCTGGGAGTTGTGGGGAAAGCAAGAGCGTTGCTATTTCAGCTGCGGTGTGAGGGGGTGGGGGGGCTGCGGGGTCCGACCGCAGAGAGAGGGCCGCTGCTGGGGCTGTGGCCGAGGCCCCTGCTACTGACCCAGGGAGCAGACAGTAAACCCTGGGTTTATGGAAGTTCAGAATGCGGTGGGTCCCCAATGTGAGAGCTCTTGTGTCAGATTCTGTACGTATACAGAAGTAGGTTAGATAGCACAGGAAGAGAGGGTTTTATACATCTATAATGCTCAGTACACACTGATCTGGGGCATCTTAACTAAGGGCAGTGGTGGAATGTAACTGAGAAGATTTACTTAAGCACTCTACTTACGTGCAATTTTAGGTGCTTAACTTGATTATTTACATTTTATGTTACTTTATACTTCTACTATACTTAATTTGAGAGGATAATATTGTCCATACTCCTCCATAATTCTCATATTGTTTTATTTAAATGACTGTTTGAGGGCCAAAGAGGTCAAACTATTCCAATGATTGATTTTAAAAAGGCAAAAATTAGAGAAATGCCCAAAATATGAATCCAAATTTGTGCCGCAGAATCTATTTTTTTCTTCTTCCACGCCCCATTAATCATCTCACGACCCCTCAGATTTATCTTGTAAGCCTGTGGAGGGAGCCCGACCACGAGGTTGGGAGCCACTGGTCTGAACTAACTGTAAATAAAGAAGCTAAAACTAGCTCCACTTGGACCAGCTACAACCATAAATCATTCAAAATCTAACGCTGTAATATATAATAATATATAAGTCACAGGGGTCATTTACCTTAATTTCTCTGTTTTTACATTGTGGTATTAGTACTTTAACTAATGATGAGTACTTCTTCAACCACTGACATATATGTGTTGTTTTATATAATTGTATGTGCAGAAGCATTTTCTATCCTTTTACCCCACAATCAACCATCCCATGTCTTCCCCAGCTTCCCCAGCAGATTATGAATCTCACAAAGCTCAAAAATATCCATGGTTTAGCCTCTGTCCACTCAGTCCCTGACTCACCTGATGTGTAACTGCTGAGAAAACATCAAAACATCAGGGAGTCATGGAAACAAGGAGATTTACAGAAAAGGACAGTGCAAAATCACTGCCCCTGGCACATGGTCGGCTTGGCCAGGGTTTGGTTTATTATGTTTGTCAGGTAAAATACAAGAATATTGTCTCTCCCCATGTGGAAAGTAAGTCTGTACAGGGGGCAAACACACAGAGGCCTGGTGATTAGCTACTGTTTCCACATGTGCCACAGCTACCAGTGAAAATGACCAGATGACAAAAGACAAAACCTGCCTGTTTCCATTATGGAATTTGCGCCGTGTTGCAGCGGGAGGGGAAACAGTGACGACAAGTTCAGGGTTTGGAATTAACAGAGAGTTGGTTTGTGTTTTAATCCCCCCAAGGAGTCACCTGTGAACAGTTAGATTCGGAAGAATGGGGCCACTTTTGCTGCCATGGAGGAGGCAGATCTGGTTTAAATTAGGGTATTTTTGACCAACGCCAGTCACCAAGTAAGGGGGGCAACAGTCAGTAAAACAACCTTTAAGTGCATGTTATTGTTCTGGGGATGAACAGAAATCCTACAGTAGGCTACATAAAATACAAAAATCACAGAAAGAAATTATTATTATTATTATTTGACATTTAAAAAAAGATCTAGAGGCATTTTTTTGGAAGATTATAGATTCTCAAAAAGTGAATAAGGTCAATAACGTCCAGTTGAGTACAGTGCACAGTGAATGCAGAATACATATGTGCAGACATATTATAGAATTGTTTCTTTTTGCTGGTAAATACAGACTTTCTGTCACTTTTTTTTTTTTAACTTGCTGAGTACAACATTGGAGGAAAAAAAAAAAAAAAACCTCTGCTCATATTAGACCGTGCACATGCACGACCCCGGACGCGCACGGAGGTCTGGGCACGGACGAGGTGGGCCGTTTCCAAACCTTTTCGGAGAGGCGGGGTCGGGGGGCGGCTCTCCTCGACGCGAAGTTGAGGATATAATGTGGATAAGTGATGCTTTGGCGGCTTTGGTGCAAGAATCCCGAAAGAAGAAAGAGCCACTCTCTCTCTCTCTCTCTCTCTCTCTCTCTCTCTCTGCCCCCCCCCCCCCCTTTTTTCTTCTCCAAACTGAGGAAAGCGCAGCGTCTCTGATCCACGGCAGCCGGCGACAGTCGGACCCGCTCCACCTGAGCTCTGCAACTTACTTTGAAGGCGGATGTTTTGTTTTTTCTTCTTCCTTCTCGCCGCTGAAGTTTTTTTTTTTTTTTCTCCTCCTCTCCCTCACAGCCAGGTCTCTGCCAGGATCTCGAGAAGCGGGCTGCATTCCAATTCGTTAAAGGTAAATTATTTCCAAAGTCTACATTAAATCACAGCAACATTTTTCTAGTTCAGTGTGCATTACTCCTCACACTTTCCATTAGGGTTTTGGCACCTTTAATCAGCCTCTGTCAGCGTTGCAGCATGCATACCAAGAGGTTCAACTGAAAGCATATGTACACATACAGTACTGTGATTGCATTGCCTACATTATGCATCATTCTGTGCACTTAACTGTATTTATTACAGCTGCACTGCTTATTGTTATTTGTGTTTATTTTTAACAGCTCCCAAGCTGTCTGTCCTGTTTTTTTTTTTTTTTTTATTAGGAGAAAAGTTGTAAAATCTTCAAAGAAGTTCAGCACTAGTAGTGATTTCTTTAATCCACGCTTTAACTAGTCATCCCCGGTCTGCCAATTGACCCCCAGTGAACCCCATGAGGGTTACCCGTGGCACTGCACCAGACCAAGTGTCTGCAAGCCGACCTCTCCAAGCTTAATATTGACTCAGCAAATCTGAAACAGAACACCAATTCCAATCCTTCCAATAATCCTGTTTCGCTCTCTCCTCTTGGCTGCTTTGCCAGGTCTCACTGTAGAAGAAGAAGAGTGTCTCTCTGTGCCGGCCCAGCTCCCCGTTTCACCCCATCCGCCCCGCCTGAGTCTGAGAGGATCACCGCTGCATTTTCTCCGGCACTTGCCAGGATGAGACATGTATCTCCGTGCTGGCTGAGGGGCGCGCCCCTGCTGCTGCTGCTGCTCCAGACCGCCACTTCCATGGTGATGCTTCCAAACTCCACGGGCTGGGAGCAGATTCTGGACAAGTACCTGGACGAGGAGGGGGACTGGTGGGAGGCCAAGCAGCGGGGGAAGAGGGCCATTACCGACAGTGACGCTCAGCTCATCTTGGACCTTCACAACAAGCTCAGAGGCCAGGTTTACCCTCCCGCTTCCAACATGGAGTACATGGTAGGTGGATGGAGGGATCCCCAGGAGAAGTGCATTTGTACTTCACACAGTTTATATGTGTTTAAACGCTCTGACCTCATTCTGAACTCCCTAAGAGCCTTGTACACTTGTGGACCATATAGCTTAGTGAACTGACCCAGTCACCAGACCAGCTGGCATTTGTCCCGCTCGGCTCGCACACAAGCAGCATGCCCCCCCCCCCCCCCCCCCCCCCCCCCCCCCCCCCCCCGCCCGCCCCCCGAAACACACAAGTCCGTACCCATGTGATTTTGATTGTTTTGCCAGAAGAGAAGAATTCCGCCAACTTGCCAATGATCACATTACTACTGCGTTTTTTTTACTCATGCTAAGAGATTTGTTTGACTTTGTCCTTTGGCCGTCACGTGTGTGAGATCACTTTTCACAGTGCAATTAGAATCAGAGCACGGCACCAGGGCTTGTTTTACCAGCTGTCTACCCCCCACTAAACACACAGATCTGGAACTTTTCCAAATACACTACATGTGTAGGCACTGCTTGACCGTCACAGTGCGTTGCCACCAACAGTACTTTGGAGGTTAAAAATCGATACAGTGTGCAGGAGGTAATGTGGTTTTATCATCCTTTCATCTCAGTTTAAAGAGCTATAGAACAAAAGGCAGTATTATTCTATGTCAAAGGCAAATAAACAGTTCCTGCTGGTGGCAATTTCTGGACTGTGTAATTGTGTAATTGAGAGGTTAGACTTGAGGACCCCTTGTGTGCGTGTGTGTGTGTGTGTGTGTGTACATGTATGTGTGTGAAAGCACCACTCTGCCTGGCATGCTTCTGGTTGAGGCACACTCTAGTGGACAAATGCTGAGCCAGCAGCGCACAGCTCCTTTCTACTGTCTCCTGTTACAGTTGGCTGTATTTTTTTTAGCTCCAGGGGCACCCAGGGGTGAAATATGGAGAGGCATGCAACAGGAGGACGTTAGGTTGGAGAAAGAGAGTTAAAGCAAGCAATGAATACAGTAGGTAAATAATAATAGAGTTGTAAAAATGATAGAGGAGAAGGCAATGGGAGACAGATGGGGGGGAAAGGCATCAAAATAATTGAAAACAAGATGAGGAGGTTGAGTAAGAGTGAGGCAAAAGGAAATTAGATAAAGAAGGTGGGCATATTTATAAGGGGGCTCAAAGTAAAAAGAGACAATGACTTGTTATTGACATCTGTAGATGTCAATATCTTTCATATAAGAAACTGTTCAGGTCACGCCTAAAGTGGATTTTTAGTGTTTTTCTGCATTTTGTTTTGAAAGGGGCTCCGTATTTCTCCGATTTTCCCCCTGTCTGTGTTGAACTGCTGTCACCTTTCAGAAACCTCACAGCTTCACTGTACTGGAAGACTTCATAGACATGCTCCCCTGCTCTCCCGACACACTCATGCATGCAGATGTACACATACACTCACACAAAAATCCTTGGGCACATACATAGCCATTTGCCCATCAGCCCTGTTATTGTCTGCCATTGTATTAAACCATAACCCGGCTGACCCTCTGTGGCAATCATCACAGAGACTCAGAGATAACATCAATTCAAATCCCCCCCTCTTTCCTCCCCCTTCATCTGTTTCCTTTTCTTGCCCTCTCCCTCTGCCTCCCTCTCCCTTATCCCTGTGGCTCCGTTCCCATTCTGTCATTATCCAACACAGAGGCCCAAAAAATTCCCCCGGATAAGCATTCACACTCTGTAGCGATCCAGAAAGCTTCAATGCACCTTCAGTAGAGGGATGGCGGTTCTGCCTCTCACTCAAATGTTGACCCACAGGTATAAACAGCGAGGTGTCAGTGTTTGAAGCGCTGCAAGACAAACAGATGGCATCTTGGGAGAAAGGGCCCCACATTGATGTTTAACTTGGCTTTGCTGGACTGCACTCAGGTCTGAGGTGATGTCAGTGGTTCAAGATAAAGACGTATTGACCTTTTTCTGTTCGGGATGTGTCAGAGTGATGCTGCAGGCGTCAGCCATTTGAATTTATTGTTTGATAATGTGGCTGTCCAATCAGACAATCCTCAGGGTCAAGACTAAACCATTTGCCTTGAATTAACTTTACCCAAGATGTTTGATTATGGTAATGTGGACAAGCATGTGCAACAGTAGTAAGATAGTTTTAGATAAAGATTAAGCAGCCTAAAAGTTTGGTTTTTTTTATCACAGCTACTTTCTGCAGCTTCTACTGCAGATTACCTTCAGAGCTCACAAGCCAGCTAAAGATGAATCTCTACAGTGTGTCCTGGGTTTTCCCCCGGGTCCGGTCAGCTGCTTATGCCCAGAAAACCCCCATAGGGAAGGGAAGTCCACTGGCCTCTCTAGATGTAAAGAGCAGCAGCTGAATACCATAGTGTGAAAAAATGTAGGTCCCCCTAAATCACATACTGTAGCTCCTACGAGAGCTCCAGTCCACATCCAGGGGCACGCATCAGTGAAGCCAGAAGGACAATATCATCCCAAAATAGCAAAGATGCCACCGTAATGTCACAAACCTGGACACTCACCTGCACCGGCTGTATTCTGTCCACGAACATCACGAACAGGAGAGGCAACAAGGCGGACCCTTGTGGGAGTACAGTGCCCACACTGAATCTTCTTGATGTAATGCCAAGAATGTAAATATAGCTCTTTCTCTAAATGCACTTACAATGCAATAGCACCTTCCACGAATACTTCAGGGAACATGGAACTTTGTACAGACACTAAACAATTGTAGGTCAAATAATCAAATTCCAATGATCCTTTATACCGAAGAGGACAACCCCGTCAACCTGAGTCTTGGCACTTTCCTACTTTCTCCTTTGCTTGTCCTTGTCTTGCCCTCATTCCTGTAAAAACGAATCTTACAGTTCTGCTTCCTGTCCAGATGGGAATGTCTTTTGGGTTTTGCAGTTCCTCAAAGTCTTGCCTTCCATTACTGACTCACCAACTGTCTGTGCGGACACTTGAAAGTCATCGTTTTCTAGCCAGCTCTCTCATATCTGGGTTCTGACTGCTGTGATTCCTGTACTGCAGCCGCAGCCCCTCTGATCTGTGGATGATTCTGTGCTGATTCTGGAGTTGCCTGTGCCAACAAGGCTCATAAAGCTCTTCCTGTCCAGCTTGTTGCTGTTAGTGCCCAGCATCAAGTTCTTGGATTGATGCCACGAGAAGCAACCACTTGACCAACCACCATTATTGATCAACGAAATGTGAAAAGGAAAAGTGGAAGTGCACCCCTGGAGGAAGTTATATTTCGGCAGCTGATATTTAATAGTTTTTTTTAGACTTTTATTATTATTTCCAAGATATAATAAAGCACAATATCATACCAAATCAAAATATCAGGCTAACCCTATCATTTACTTGTGTGGCTCACTTATGATACCCGTTAATTGAGACAGCTTCCTGTTTAAGTCAAACCAACAATAATTGGCTATGCTGTTCTAGTCAAACTATGTTCCTGTTATAACATGATAATGGGAGATAATGGTATTCGCTGGTTGACAGAATTCAGACAATGGTCAGCCCCAGGACCTCTGATGTGAGTTGATGTGGGCAGGAATGCACTGCATAAAGCACTCTCTACTCTATATTGCTGTGGGAAATTATAGTAGTATTTTTTGCAAGCAATTTAACATGCACACATAGGACATACACACTTTTCCTTAATGTCATGTAGAGTATTGATCACTTTTCCTACATTTAAGCTTCTTATTAAGTCTTTGTCTCTTTGTCTTCTCTCACACCATCGTATTGCCTCTATTGCCTTCTCCTCTTCTTTTTCAACTTATGTACTTTTTCTTTCTCAATTTCACTTTCTCCAATTCCCATATCTTTCCTCTGCTTTTTTAGTATTTCTCTGCATGCAACATTGATTATGAACAGGAAACCCAAAAAGTACACCTCTGTACCCTTTGGAATGCAACCAGATGACCAAGGAAGAAAAAAACAATGGAAGCAAATGAAGTGTTAAGCGAAATACACAATGCCGTGTGCACAGCGCTGAAAGACTTAAGCAGGGGAGGTGTTTTTCTTTACGGGCCCCAGCACAAGTGCGGCCGGGGTGGGTGGTGGGTGTGGGGGTCTTGGTTACAAGGCCTCCCCTGCTGGGCTAACTGTGCAAACAGCAGCTTGACAAGCTGGCTGCACTCTGTACCAGATTCAACAGCAGAAAAATATGTGTCTCGGTCGACACTTTCTGAGCCTGCCTTCTCTGCAAGTTTCAGGTCGATGGAATGAGTTCCTCAGCTGAAAGGGTGCTGCTTGTATTTATTATTATTTAAGAAATGCTTCAAGAGCATCACAAATCATGTATTTGTGAAAGATTCCATATTCAGCCACATTCTTACACTGTAGCCAGAATTTTGGTCATTTTTGGCTTGAAGCGTACTGTAGTTGTAGCCACAGCTAAATGTTTTCAGACTCATAACCATTCATTAATGGTCAAAAAACATCATGTTGACCCCTCTCAAGTACAGAACGTCCTATGTGCTGCGGTTTGCAAATTGTTTGGCAGTTACCACAGCTCAGTTCAATGTGTTTCAGTCTGCTTATCAGTGTAAACATTGATTATTTTTTCGTGCAAGGAGGTCACTTGTCAAGAAAATCGAAGGGGGAGATGACGCAGATAGAAAATCAAGGTTATAACTGCATAGTTTCCTTCTGCATTCTTCCACTACTGAGGATGACCAGGCTTAAATCTCTTCAGTGTTTCCATTTCAGCATGGTAAGCTATTATAACGGCAAAAAGGCTTTACCAGGGATAACAAAATAGATATGACAATACTGACATACTACATTTATTTGCAGCTCACTGCCAACCGAGGTAATTTCTGAGCAGAGATAGAGTTTCAGGTAAACACATTCTCAGCCCTGGCTCTGTCAGTCATCATTTGGCCTTATTGTGCAAGACAGACCACAGGCAGCTACAGATGAGGTTGCTGTAACACTAATACTCTCCCTCTTTGCAGGTGTAGAGATGAATGAAACATGTACTCCACACCTTCAACAGTTTATTTGCTCTATATGTCAGTTATGTAACGTTGCTACAAGGCTTTGTGTTGAAATCTGACATAACACACGGTGCAATCACAGCAAAGTCAGCCAATATTACCTGGGCGTTGTTGAATTAAACAAACATGTCCTCTCAACAGCCAACAGGGTTCCCAGAAAGAGCTGAAGAAACTCCTTAAGAGTTAATTTGCAGCGCTGCCAGACATCCTGTTGTTAGGTAGGTGTGTGTTTCGGGAGTAATGCAGAGAACAGCAGTTGTTTCTGGTGGGACTGGAAGTGGGTGACGGACGATGGAGGAGGAAGGTGGAGGAAGCGGGGGAGTTATTTTAGTGTCTGTTATTGGATGAGATTTCACCGAGGGTAAGGTATGACTTCCAGGGCCGAGTGTGTGAAATGTGAAAACTTCTGACACCTCCGCTGCTAAACTAATGCATGTGCTCACACACTAACACACATTTATGCACACGCGCACGTAACTAATTGACTTTCTCGTAGAAACCTGTTAGATATCCCACGCTGAAGGTGAAAGGGAAGGTGTGCAATTAAAGGAACATACAGTGTCCTTCAGAGGAATTACAGCTGGTGTTATTCTAACATTTTTTTAGGGTAGAATGTAGGTCAGCAGAGAGGAAGGACACTCTTTGCATTCCCAGAAAACCCCAGAATAGGAATATGATCCCTTAGTATCCAACCAGAGCCAAACTTGACTGAGAGGGCAATTCAGATAGATGTAAAGTGAAACAAAAGCTTGCACCCAGACATCTCACCAGAGACATATGGAAGGTATTACTTAAGGAAAAACAGCTTTTGCATTTTTTGAATAACACCCAATCCTACGGGAAAACCCATCTGGGGAAAGTCAGCTGAGCAGCACTAAGAAAGTCTAAAAGCTCTTTATAGAACCACAGTAACACATCACGTAGTTCCGCATTTAGTTTAGAGATTACTGCACTTACTTAGCCATAGAAGCTCCTAGTCCCTATGATTTATCGAGAAGTAATCCTTGTTCAGTACGTGTTTCAATACCACCTGACATCACATCATTGACAGCTGAATAAACCCTGTAAGGCAGTCAATATCTCAGGTTACTCAATAGCCACTCTATGATCTCACATTGCTGTACATCATGGCCCATTAGTAGCAATATAAGCAGCTTTGTGTTGCACTGGATCGTCTTATTTACACGTCTTATAAAACATAATCCAGAAATCAACTTCATACTGTTTGTCGCTCTCATCTCCTGTGCAGGTGTGGGACACGGAGCTGGAGCGTACGGCAGAGGAGTGGGCAGAGACCTGTCTGTGGGAGCACGGCCCAGCCGGCTTACTGCCACAGATCGGACAGAACCTGGGAGCACACTGGGGAAGGTAAACAATAATTCAGTACACACAGTTACTGCATTTATAGGTTTTTATTTTATCATAAGTTGAGGGTAAAAATTGCCCTGCTTAAAACATTTAAGGTCTTTAAAGTCAACATCTGGGTGTATGTAACGTGATGACAGACACCATGCAACCCCTTGACCTTGACTCTGTGTTATGTTGGGTGGAGGACTATATATAGCTATATGGGGGCCCTACAGTTGCCTTGCCACGGTTGGCTCAGGCCCAGTACGCTCGGGCATATCTCTCATAAACTCGCCAAGTTACACATTAAAAAATGATACTACACACACACTAGCATTAAAATATGTACGTGGGTAGAAACAGAATAGTGGTCAGTCATGGTTAGATAGCCACGATTAGCTCAGACTGTTATTTTAAATAGTTAAGAATAATGAACTTCTTTGTACTACTTTAGAAGTTATTTTAGGGAGCATGCGATCGAGAGGATTTAGCTTCACTTTTGGGGAGCTGTCATGTCGTCCATCTCTGTATAGAGTCTATGCTTGATACATATTCTGTATAAAATAAAAAATTAATTTCTTGGTTTGGTAGCCTTATGATAAAAAGGTGAGTGTACAGTGTTCTCTTCAGGGTCTTGAGTCAGTTCAAATTTACAAGCTTTTTTTGCACTAATAAACAACACTTTATTCCACTGTATGGGTATCATGTATATGCATATGAGTTCTTGGAAGAGGACTTGGCAGTAAGCAGAGATCCGTTCTGATGCATAACACCAACTCCTACACCACCAGAGACACAAGACAATAGAAATGTTCATCCTAGGTACGTTTACTCATCTCTCCAGGTATCGTCCACCTACGTTTCATGTGCAGGCCTGGTATGATGAAGTGAAAGACTACTCCTTCCCTTACCCTCAAGAGTGCAACCCATATTGCCCCTTCAAATGCTCCGGCCCAGTTTGTACTCATTATACACAGGTAGCTAGATATGTATCATACCATTTTATCAGATTTTTGGAGACTTTATCCGTTAGTCATTTAAGACTTAACTGTATCATCAGTTTTTCATGGTCTGTCTTGTCATCTTTTTGCAGCTGGTTTGGGCCACCAGCAGTCGGATTGGCTGCGCCATCAACTTGTGTTACAACATGAATGTGTGGGGACAGATTTGGGCCAAAGCTGTTTATCTTGTCTGCAACTATTCACCAAAGTAAGCACATTTGTTGTGATGTTCTTTCACAGCTGCATGACGAATATACAGGTTGCAATAGGAGAAGAACCTTAAATGTGCTCTTGTGTCATTTGGATGTGACAGTTTGAAAGTTCTCACACAAAGGCGTTGGAAAGCAACATGTGTTATCATCTTTTGCTTCATTTTGCTTGTTCTTTTCAATAAGCCTTGCTCGTTATATGACCTGAACAGGGGAAACTGGTGGGGCCATTCGCCTTACAAACATGGGACCCCGTGCTCTGCCTGTCCTCCCAGCTATGGAGGAGGCTGCAAGGACAACGTCTGCTACAAACGTATGTGTGGGGAAAAATATGTAATATAACCGACAGAGAAGAATTTGCTTACTACTGTATACCCTGTTTTTGTGACTTACTTGAAGATGACAGCTCAAGCCCTCCACAAGAGGAAACGGAAGAAAATAACTTCATTGAACCGGAGGCCCCCCGTACACCACAGAAGCCCCGGTCTAGGGCCTCCAAGCCCGAGCCTCCCAGTCTCCCCGCCCCAGCCCCCACCAAGCCCCCCACAGAGGACCTGCAGAAGAATGAAGTGGTCAACACACAGCAGATGTGTAAGCTGCCATTTAACTGTTTGTTCTGGATTTAGTTTCATCTCAAAATGGGGGGTGTAGGATCCTGTTTGGGGTTGGGAGGTGCACAGAGTGGCAAGAAGTATAGGACACGATCTAAAAGAAAACTTTTAAAAATTGGGTCAAAACCAGATAATTTGGGAATAGCTGCCAGCTCAGTGTTGAACAAGCAATAATGGATGAGAAGCACATAAAATACGCCTTGACCGGAAATATTTTTCTTGCAATTTATCATAAATTGCCTTGATGTTCTGTAGATCTCTCATCTCCCTGATTAACCCTGACAGTTTCTGAAGTGTACTTAATATTGCAAGTCACTCTTAGGAGCAGGGAGGCGAGGTCTATTTTAGCATGATCCCCTGAGTGTGTTTGCTTTTGGCTTGCTGAGAAGGTTTGAGGGGTGAGAGGGGCTTGCTGTGGTTTTTAAATGGCTTCCTCTCTGCAGTGCAAGGGGCCTGGGCTTGTAAGCTGAGACACTTCCTCTAGTACTGCTGACCACCCTGAACTTTGTTGCAGGAATTCTTCTCTTCGGTCCTTGAAGCATCACAACAATCACTGGGTTTCACTCAGCTTAGGCTTTTTATAGTCATCTGCATCACAGCAGTCAGTTTATGCATGTTGGTTTCTGTACGAGTACTAAAAGGCCGTTATGTCTATGTTTTTTACAGCTCAGCTTGTGACCTGTGACACTAAGCTTCGAGATCAGTGTAAAGGAACACCATGTAATAGGTACAATTGAGATGAAATATAATAAAAACAACTTAAAATGGAGTATACAGTATATTACCTATACCTTATTTTTCCTATATTAATCTACAGATACGAGTGTCCAGCTGGGTGCCTAGATACTACAGGAAAAGTAGTTGGAACAGTACACTATGAAATGGTGAGTGCACACGCTGATGTATAAGTCTTTCGGCTGAATAATCCAAATCATGTAATGTGACTGGATGGGTTCATTTGGTCAATAAACAGCTGTGTGTCCTGTCAAAGTGTCTTTGAGCAAGACACTGAAGTGCTAATTGCTTACAACTATGTCAGCAAAAGGCCTTTAATGTGAATGATGTTGTAAATAAAATGTTCTATTTGTAGCAATCCAGCGTCTGCAGAGCTGGTCTACATGCTGGTGTCATAGATAATGATGGAGGATGGATGGATGTTACAAGACAAGGCAGAAAGGAGTTTTTCATCAAATCCAACAAGAACGGAGTCCAGTCTCTAGGGTGAGGCAATGATATTAGAAACAACATCGCCTTGAATTTATACTGATGATATTTGATAGCAAGATTGGTAAAATATACTCATGGTAAGTGAAAATAATTTAGTCTCATGTCAATGTTGTGTGTTTCCTCTTGACAGGAAATATCAAAGTGCCAACGCCTTCACAGTTTCCAGAGTGGCAGGTTAGTCTGACAATAATGTGAAATTGTAATTATAGATATGTCATGTTTTATATTCAATTACTCATTATAAGCAGTGCTGCAACTGTGTTTGTTGACACTGTAATTATTTCTTGCAGTCAAAGCCATTACATGTGAAACCACAGTTGCACAGCTGTGTCCATACCAAAAGCCTGCAAAACATTGTCCAAGGTATGAACCTGACTTTATGTCTGCCTGCATATCAGTATTTTTCATAAGTTTAGTTCTCCGGCCTCATGTAAGTTCAAGTCATTAACCATGTCCACCTGTTCCCTTTTTAGGTTATACTGCCCAAGAAACTGTTTAGAAGAAAATCCTCACATATCCAGGGTAATTGGTACCAGAATATACTCTGATGTAAGTCCCTCTTTTTGAAGCTGTATTTGTTAAAAACTGATCCACCACCAGGGTCCTCAATGTTTTTTATTAATTTAGAAACTGAAATGAATCAAACCTTTCCTCTTGCACACATCTGTAGAAGTCCAGTATATGCCGAGCAGCAGTCCACGCTGGAGTAATCAAGAATGATGTGGGCGGTTACATCGATGTGATGCCAGTGGACAAGCGGAAACACTACATTGCTTCATACCAAAATGGCATTTTCTCAGAGAGGTATGGCATGTCTAATCTTCAAAAAGCCAAGCTGATCTTAGTGGCTTGTATGTGTGTGCAAATTTCCATGTGCAAATTTGAAGGACATTTACAGTGAAACCACTGCATTGTAACAGCACTGAAGATAGTGGTACCTGATACTGGTAAAAAACAACAGTTCTACAAGAAACACATTACATTTCAATAAAAGATAATACATAAAAAAATAAGGTGTAAAAACAAACAAACAAACAAAAACATCATATGGTGTCTAGCATACTGTCATGGAATTAAATGTTTAGGGAGATCTATGTCAGCAATCTGTCTTACAACTTGGTTAGAAAGTGAAGGGGTTAATTTGCTGGGGCTCAGAAACATGAATGAGAAATCGATGGCTCTTAGGTAGACAGAAATGATCCACTCTGCCCTCTCTTGTGGACTTAATCCTTTCAAGATGCAAGCAGTTTGTTCCATCTCCCATGCAGTGTGCATGGGAGGGTGATTAGCATGCGTCTCGTTTAAAATAATTAATCGCTTGGCAATTAGTGCAGAGAAGATGAGTGCATCTTAATGTAGTTCTCGGAGGGGTTTGTTTTTTGGTAGTAAGTCAAAAAGGGCAATCAGTGGACAAGGGTCTAAAACTTAATATAGTGGCTAGGATAAAGAAAAAAACAAACAAGTACGCAAAGCAGTGACAAGCCACAGTATGAACTGAGGAAGAGGGATCCTGCCAGCATCTAACACAAAGGGGATCAATATAAGGTTACATTTTAGACAGTTTTAGCCTAATCCAACAAATATGGTGGATGAATTTAAGATGGGTAAGGTTGTTGACAGTGCATGTGGAGAAGGAATGGATTCTGTATAAGACCCCTTTTTGTGAAAACGTGCATTTCAAATCAGTCTCTTTACAGTAAGATGCTGAGAACAAATCAAGTAAACCCAGTACACCTGAAGTATAGGGAGGGCTAAGATTTGTGAGGGTTGAAAAAAATAAAATATATTAAGCACATCTACCTTCAAAGACATAATAGCAAATTTACAGGTAACAGCAGATTTACAGAAACAAACCTTGTTTAACAATTTTACACTCAAAGACAGCACCAAATATACTCACTGAATCTCGAGTAGGAAATAGCAGGTTGCCAAATAGAGCACTGCATCGTTGGCATAGAAGCAGCCTATTCTTTTCCTTATATCTTCCCACTACTTTTCCATTTCTACTCTAAAGAGTAGACAATGCTGTTTGGCACCACCCGCTAACATGGAGTAGGAAACAAGAGACATCATTGGTTTGTACGGTGGCTATTGAAATGTTAAGAAGCTTAAGCCAGGCAATAAAATACCTACCCAATTCAAAGCTTCATCGTCATAAAGCTCTTCTACATCAAGAAGACTGAGGAGGAGTGACTTGAATTAGGAGACATATTAATAATGTCCAATCCCTCTCTCTGGTACTGAATAATATAGTAATCCTTTAGTCTGTGTGAATTGTTTCTGGCAGGATGGAATTAAATTTATGTGCCAAGATTTTAGTGACGACATTGGGCAAAGACTACAGGGGCCTATAATTCTCACTGTCAAGTAGATGTTTATCACCATCTTCCTACATAATGAGTTCTTAGTGACTGAAAGGGAATAACTGTTAACAAAGTAGGGAGCTTGTGATTGCTTAGGAAAAGACCTTGCTGGTGCTAATAAAGTGAGAGCATGTGTTGAATCCATGCTGTACCACTTAACAGCATTAAGGTTACAGGTCCGTACCAGCCTCTGTTTAAAGCTTAAAAGACCACATACTGTAAGGTCTGTTCTAGTTTTTTAGAGATATTGAATTGCACCAACTTTGGATTGTTCTTTCGTCTGCAGAATAGCTATTGTTAACATGACCTGTGTAGAGGACAAACACACACACTCATTTATTCTACGACCTTCCCTCTCTCTTTCTGTGCACTCCCTCTCTTCTCTTGCCTCCCTCCACCACATTTATCTTTGTCACTCTGCTGAGATGCCTGACGTCTGTTAGTATCTGCCCATCATTTATCTGTCTTCTTTAACTTCACAACATGTCTGTCTTTGTTGAATTAACACATGAAGTCCCCTGTGTTTGTGTAAAAATGGGTGGTTTATCTGTTTTCCCAGGGAGCGTCAACCTCTATCTGTTTTTGTCCTATCTGTCATCAGAGTGTCAGACAACACACAGACGTGGACATTTCTCCGTAGAAAAACTGAAGTCTATCTGTTTGTGTGTGTATGTCATCTATGTCTCTCTGCAAAAGGCTGGGACATGTTCTGTCTCTGACACATGCCGCACCCAGACTGACTCTCCCCATTGTTTCTCTCTTCCCTGCAGCCTTCAAAACCCTCCTGGAGGGAAGGCATTCCGGGTGTTCGCTGTGATTTGAGTGCCCCAGAGGGCGGCTTCACCAAACAGAAAGCGCACTTGGGCTGTTGAATAGGCGGTAATCAAGCCCTGTTGTCAAACTCAATGACTGAAATGTTTCTGGCTCTGCTACACTCCAGGGGTTAGAGGTCGTCTCCATGACGGCGTAAACCCAGCAACAAAAACCTGACACATACACAATGAGAAACTGTCAGTACTTACTCGCATGGAGTTCTCATTTTGTCATCTTTAGTGGGAAATATTATGAACTGTAAATATCTCTGAATATTTTGTTGTACATATTTGTTAATAGTATAACACTTGTTTTGTCTTTGTGCCATTGCCTTGCCTTTTTAACATATAGCTATATATGAATATTGTTGAGTACAGAAATCCTATGATATAACATTATAATGGCACTTAAGGATGAATATCATTTTTGTTGTGTTAAGTCCGGCACATTTTTACTGGTGCTCTCATATTTTGTACTTTTTTAATGATTGGGGAACAAAGTGTTATGCATTTATTTTTATATGATTATGCTTTATATCAATATGATTTATAAAGGATGCTGCTATATGTTTTTGTATTGTTATTATAATGTGCCAGTGTGATGGGTTTTGTTTGTTTGGTTATTTTTCCAGATAATGTGGTTTAGTTAAAACTCCCTGCAGGTCGGGAAGTACACTCATCCCTCAGAGTTGTCATTCTCTAAACAAAACCTATGTGCCCAACTTCATCATGCATTGCAATTTCCTGGATGTCGCTACCCCAAATATGTTTCCATGCCATATTCCTCTCCATTTGACATTGATAAACAGAAACAATACTATGCAACAGTTGTATTGCATACTGTACGGGAATGGTGGTTTTAAATAAACAGATGTATTTGTTCACTTTTTTTTTTTTCAGCTCTCAGCTTTGTTTCAGAGCCGCAATCAATATAATGGGCAATTCATTGTATTTTTGTCACTGTTTCTCTGTGCATTATATATATTTTCCTACCTCAGGTTGTTAGGAAAAGTCAATTTTGCAATAAAATATTACAACCACCACAGTTCTCTCCCACTCGGAGTCAATATGATATTTATTTTTACTGTTGGACTATATACACTTAAAAACTGCATATTTATCATATTATTATTGGGTTTTATTAATATAATTATTATGTATGTTGTGCAATTCAGCTTTCCTTCAAAACTTAAACATGAATGGTGCTGTACTACAATAAATATCTGATAACACTTCCAACATGTGCTTTAGAGCACTTACAATTTCTTGAAATGTAAAATTTAGCTTAAGACTTGACAAATGTCAAACTTATATTAGTATTCGATTTTCTGCTGTAAATGTGTGGTGGCTGTGGTGAAAGCGTGGTGCTCCGTATGTATTCCTCTTCATGAGGACTTCTTGTAAGTAACATGATCGTGACTCAGACGCAGGTTTACTTGTGCTGATCACCTCAAGCATAAATATATATCTGGGATGAGTATTTTGAAGTGGCAGACTTTGACAGGAAATGTAGTCTCCAAATGAAAAAGCTACACATAACATTATTTTAAAATGATCAAATATATATGTAACTCTGAAACTGGGAAATCATGTCCACAGAAGGCTGCCACTGCTCCTTGAACGGTGTGTCTGATATGGGTCATAATACCCTCACATTAAAGCTGACAATCTGCTCTAAAACCTCATTGGCAATGAGTCATTTCACATTTGCTCTAACACAGTGGATAAGCATGCAGAGCCAAAACACCAAAGATCAAAGTACCTCAGGGAGCCACTGAAGTGGTAGGTTTTGTGGGTTGGATGAAGACTGAACCCAATCCCCCAGACTTCCAGATCCATTGCTCCACTTGAGGGAGAAGCCTGCACGACTCATGTGAGTAGTCTCTCAGGATGTAGCACCCCTCGGCCCAATATCCATGCTGGTTATCCATTGAAACCTTGGTGAGCGGAAGCGTCTGAGTTTAAATGTCCTCGCTTTCCTCTTAGGGTCCTTCACCAGGGAGCAGACTCGTCACTGCTCATTTGCTTCCAAGCAGCAATAGAGCGAAATGACCAACCCGTAATGGGTTCCACCATATCCATGTCCGACAGTGTTATGATGTCTGGAGGACTGCAATAGGTTGTGACTCAAGCTGCCAGTCTTTATTATTCCCCAGACAAATGCTACTAAATCTTACATGATGGGTTGAATGTACAGCTACTGGCCCTTTGACACCAATGTGACACAATATAAATGCAATCTTGTTAAATTATTTTTTACGGGTTGCGTACATGTGGAAATAGTAATTGCATATCTATCTGCATTGTCAAATCTAATTGCACATGTGAGAGAGTACATGCACACTGATCTTCACAACATATGGAAAACAAATTATTGGTCATTAACCATGAGAAAAGGGAGATAACTGTGTGAGTGTGCGTGTGTGCATGTGTGTGTGCGTGTGTCTGCAGGAGGTTGACAACTTTTATTACTTCATTCAGACCGTATAGTCGCCTAAAAACACACACTGCATTAAAAACAACATCTTCGAATAATGAATTCACATTCATGCACGCACTCATTTACGCTCTGACACATCATTTTTGATTCAACGAAAATCACTTGTGATTGGCTGAACTCTGCGGGAGAAGGGGCTGCGGAGTGATTGATAGACCGTCCATGTGCACCCAGGTCCTGTGAGAGAAAAGAGAGGCATACATCAGACAGGTGTCAAAATTCGCAGCAGGGTGTGGTGATAGGCGTCATTCAGGATCTCTGAAGAATGAAAGGCAAGAGGACGAGGAGGATATTGAAAGGGAGAAAGTCGGGGACAGAGGAAAGGGCAGAGCGATAACCTGAAGGCTAGAGAAAAACAGCGTGAAGTTTTGATTCCCTGACACCTTCATGAGCATGACATTGGGATACCATCTGCAGAATTTCTCATCTTTTCCGAACTTCTAGAGTTTTTAAAGTCATGAAATAAAGTTTTTCAGGAGAATTTTTTCTAACGTTGTTGAACTCTGTTAGTTGAATGCTGCACAAATTCAAAGAATTAAGGAAGAGGTGCAACACATCAGTTGATGGTGATGGATTGTTGTGTGCCTTCATATGCGACCCACCAGACAGACGAGGGTGCATTAGGAGCAAACTGACAGAGCGACAGCCACAGGCCCATTAGGACCAAGGAGACTGAGAGCCGTGAAGACAGATGGGATGAAAGACAGGCTTGCAGCTTGCAGGGTCTGCATGGTGCCACTAGTGTTTTCAGACTGTCGTTTAAAATAAGGAAGGCCATTAATAACCTCCTCACTGTGCTCTGCTCAGCTGCAGTCTGGCGCTTCTTGCAGAGCTAAATGTGGCACTGCATGGCAGCAGACTGGCAGACTGTGTCAAAGAGACCATATACACCTGAGGAGAGGGAAAGAGAGAGAGAGAGAGAGAGAGAGAGAGAGAGAGAGAGAGAGGCGGGCAGACAGAGTATGCATGTGCTTCTGCATTTGTTTGTGCTGTATATATGTGTGTGTGTGTGCGTGTGCTGTATATTTGGGTATAATTGTATTTTTTCACTTGCTCACCTGTTTGTTTATGTGCTATGTCTGTGCCGCCTATCCTACTGTGGTTGGATGGGAATCAGATAGCAGTGATGCAGTCAGGGAAGCCGTCAGCACCAAGGTGAAAAGTTATGGTTGCCAGTGGTAATGACTGTGTTCCTTCTTGTCAAACCTTTACTTTGGCAGATGAACAAAACATAAAATTTGACAGGGAGTGGGTTTTTTCCCCTCATGATCCAAAAATATTACATGTACATAGCCACACTGTGAATGTGTTTTTGCAAAGATGGAGTGGGTACTTTGGTGGAGAAAAAATAAGGTTTTCCTGAGTGGCAAGGTGACTCATATAATTATTGAGTTATTTTAGGCATCTGTGCTTTTAAAGCAAACCTCTGACAAATCTTAGACATTTGATTTATAATAACCATTCATTACCAACTGGCTCTCCTGTGACCAACCCACCCAAATACTTGACTGAAATAAAAAAAATGTGTAGCATTCAAATTGGTGCTCAAGTCCATTCAGTTGGTGAATTCTACTGGAAGACCAGATATTCAAATTGATACTTTACATGTGCCAATCAGGGGCCAACAACGGAAGACTTAAGATGTATTAAATGCTTTGTGCATATGTGTTCTTGCATGTGTCTGTGAAGCATGGTACCACCTTGAAACAATTAAAGCTCACTGAATAAATGTGTGTCCAGTATTTCTATCCAGTCCCCTTTAAAATTCAAACAAATACGTTACGTGGTTCCCTTATTGGACTGTTTTACTGAAGTATGAGCAGTGTGACCTAATGCAGTCAAACCAAGGAATACCGTCACATGAATGGTTATGGTATGCTGGTATACTCTGTAATGTGAGCCTTAGTGGTGCACATTGAATCCTGGAACAAAATATTGCCATTGCAGAGAGATGAAGTTACAGCAGCTACACAATGTCAACAACCCAGACTTTGCCAATGTGTTGTAGCAGGTTAATTGCAGGAAGCTTTAACAGATCAAATTGTTTTTTTCAGTCCAACACAAATAAATGAGGCTTTCCAAGAAAAAAATGTAATTTGTTTGGTAGAAAATTGATAAACATGTGAGCTTTTGGTCCTGTGAGATTATTTTGTTCACATATACTGTGAGGTGAGTAGAAAACCCAATTAAGAACATCTGGCAAAATTACTCTTTACAGATTATGGTAAACACAGTAATGTGCATCTACATAATTACATGTTAGCTCACTGTATTCCTCCCTCTTGTACGCAGGCGTCCCAGTATGCACACAGTGATGAATACAAAATAATTGTACTTCTATCATGACAGGCAAGACTACAGACATATTTTTTATGTTTATCACCACAGAAAACTGCACATCAGATGATTTATTGTCAGCAATTTGTACACATAGGACACTAACACTGACATTTGTTCCTGTATAAATGGGTGTCAGTGAAGCAGTTTTATGCTCTGGATGCAGATGTGGGCCACATGTAAAAGCCGTTCCTAAAACAAGCACCGTGGGATAGGGAATGTTGTGCTTACGGTACCTCTCCAGGAGGGGCTGGCTGCCTCCCAGACTGCACTGCTGTTAGATCTGCCCCTCAGAATAAATAATGACAAGTCCACATCATCTGGACACTTACAGAAACCAACTAATATCTCCTCTTTGAAGGAGATTGCCTGGACATAGAATTTAAGCCTGCTGTCTGAGTTACACAGCGCACATTTCTACAAATGAGATGTCTAAATGGGACGAGGTTTCCTGTTTATCCTCCAGA
Source organism: Lateolabrax maculatus (assembly GCA_031216445.1). NCBI lineage: Eukaryota > Metazoa > Chordata > Actinopteri > Acropomatiformes > Lateolabracidae > Lateolabrax > Lateolabrax maculatus. The sequence goes on from CM062210.1 coordinate 11,002,592, forward strand.
TGTGAGCCAGTTGAGATTGTATTAGTGATAACAATAATAACAAAACTATAGCTCAAGAATGTGGCAACAATCTTAGCACACAAAGGCATGGATAATAGAGGAAATGGGTGAGTTTCAGAGAACCCTGCCTATCCAGGGCACAATCGAAAGACCTGCGTGTAAAACAAACACTTTGTTTGCAAAGGAAAGGAAAATAAATGTTGAGAAAGAACCGGAGCAGAGTATAAGTTGCCTGGCAAGACAACAAGGAACAGTCTGAAAAGCAACATACAGTACAGTTGAGGATCACGGCCACACAATAAGGCCATGCATGGCAGATGGGCGCACACAGTCCTTTGCAGTCAGTCATAATACAAGAAAAAAGAAATGGGAGAGTTTTGGGCCAAGGCCTCAAGGGTAATGGAAGAAGAGCACAGCATGAAAAATCATGAAAAACTATAGTTCATAGTAAACTACATCAAAAGGAATCTCAGAATAAGTTTGTTTTCAAGTTTTTGTACGAGTCAGCAAAATTATTCCTTTTGTAGCTGCCTGCGCATGCTACAGTGGACAGACTTATGAGCAATGGGCGATATACCAAACACAATTCTATGACAGAAGTGTACTAGTATATTTATATTGGGATCATGGTCAGGGAGCACAGAGTGCAAAATATAAAGAGCTGCAACGAATCAGGCGCCGGCAATGGGCCGCAAAATCACGGAGGAGGCTGTCCCTGGACTCTGACGTCATCACTGACCTTTCGTGTATTTACAGAGGAGGTTTGATTTCCACTCTTTTTCCATGCTCACACATGGACCGTTGTGAAGCGGGCCCTGGAGGTAAAAGAGTAGCTTTGTCCCGACCTGGACGGTGAGCACTGGAGTCATGTGCTTCTGCCAATCCCGAAGAAGGGCCCACAAGCCACGGCCATTGAGAAAAGCACAAGCATCACCTGTTTTATATTAAATGTGTCAGATTAAATAAGGAAGCCAATAACCTGCAGCTCTCGGGGTGCAGTTTAAGCCAAATTTGACCCTCTGCTCCTCTGATCATACTTGTTAAAACTGTTTTCAATCTGAGTTGAGGGACAGGACAGATGCCTTTTGCAAAGAAATTCATGAATCTGCACCTATTATATTTAATGAGATGCACAGCGATAAAGATGTCTTCTTCTGTATTTCAAGCAACAACAAACCACTAAGCATCATGGTATTTATTCGGGGTAATGCAATATGTGTTGACAAATCACCGGCATTGTTCCTGACTAATTCTTGTTTTTGTGCAGCAAGATAAATCTTCTGTTACACAACTTATATGTTGCTCATTCATCACCTTGAGCAAGTATAGAGATCTCATTACCATACAGTTGAAACATGAAGACATTTAAACAGCCCTTTCAAAGTACTCCTCCTAACGCCGCAGACAATATTGCCCTCTACAGGGCATACATATTAGTCACGCTTGTCTGTCTCCACTCTTTCTTTTTTTTTTCTCTGATGAGTTAAAGAGACACAGCACCGCATGTGTTGATGAATGTGTAATTACACAGTGAGGAGGGAGATTCTCCTCCAACCTACAGACCCTGGATTACACCCTCTTGACATTTACCATCTGCCTTGGGTGTCCTTTCGCATGAATCCCTACTAGCTTCATGTCCGGACTTCTGTAGTCGAGCCTGACTTTTGACCTCACCGTGGAGGGCACAAGAGACATACGGTGAGGAAATGAGCAAGTCCAGAATGGTATTTTAAAGAGGTGAAAGAGTAAGGACATTAACAACAAATGTGATGTCAGTCTCATAACTTCAAATAAGTGTGTTGACAATAAAATAATAATGTTTTAATAATATGGAATTTAATTTAAAATTATTATGATCAGAATAATAACCCTAAACGATGACCTGATATGAATGAATCCCAGGAACATGGGACTAATTCAACAAATGTGTCTGAGAATCAAAGACAATTAAAATGAATGAGATGGTTGCATGAAGGACCTGGCCAGTGATCCAAGACCAGCCGCTCCTTCACTTAGAAAGTTGATGAATTCAGCCTCCCGTCTCCAAATTAGCTGCGTGGCATGAAAAAAAAAAAAAAGAGGAAAAACAGGCGTCTCATCACTCTTGTGGGAGTGGAGGAAGGCACCTGTTTTATTCCTCTATCCTCCACGAGGAGCTGAATGTGATGAACTGTGGATTCAGCCTCCCCCGGTCGTTTTCTGTGAGAAATGCCACAGCAGCAGAACAGCTACGTCTCCAGAGATCCAGCCCAGGGTTCAGCCTCACCGTGACACAAGATGGACCCCAATTTAAGACACAAAGACTGGGTCAAACCAGCAGGAGGTATAGCCTTTCCCTGAGAATGATCTATTCCTTTTCTATTCACTGTGACCATGCTCTTGCATCTCCTCTTGCTATTTTTGTATTTCCCCTCTGCTTCACCCTCATCTGTCTGCACCCCCCTTCACTTTCCTCACCATTCATCCTCCACCATTTCCATAATGATCATTAGTGTACCTACATAGTTAACTTCTAAACGTCTTTTTTAGACTCTTGAGCTCAATAACAATAATAAATCTTCTCTGAATGCAAATGTACACTTTATCTCATTTGAGATGGCCAGAATTTAAAATGGATAATCATGAGAGGTGTAACTCCAAATTACAAGAAAACATGCTGCCGCAAATTAAATCTTATCCTCAGCTTTCTGATAACATTTTTGGGTAATTCGGTAATGTGCAGAACCCTTGTAATAGGCTTATACGCTCTGCTCTTACACTCATCTGTGATTGAAGTAAAGGACCCTCTCGAATCGCCCACACTCACGACTCACCTTCTAGAGAAGGACAGAAAGGCCCTCCAACCACGTCTACTTCTAACTGTTATGGAGTAAATCACAAACATGTCATGGTCTTGTCCTCTGGGACTGTACACAACCTTACCTGTCCTATATTAACCAACCTAACCAATGTCCTCCTTGAATGGCCAAGGACCCACCAGAAAAGCCCACATCTCCTTTTCTGAGAAATGAGCATTTCTTTTCACACTAGCGTTTTTTCCTCCAGGCATTGACATTTAATCAAACCCGAATCCCATTGTGCCTATTAACATATCAGGCTGATATGGGTTGCTGTAAAAAGCTTGAGTACAGGAACCCGGAGCAGAACATTACCATAACTCTGCTGTGTGATCTCTATTTCCTCTCCTCCGCCCACATGTAAAAATGCTTACCTGGCAAACAACTAAGCATGGAGAGACATATCTCTCTCTCTCTCTCTCTCTCTCTCGCTCTCCCACTCTTCCACTAATTCACCCCTGCTTATCTTTTTTAGAATGTGTTAATTATTTAGCTGCTTGTGCTCGTGAATGTTCGCCAAATAGCACTGAGACAAACTAAGCATCTAATGCAAAGGCAATTTTAATATTTCACCAGACCATCCAAACCACCTAAAGTTTGCTTTGCCTCGGCTGTGACTAAACAAACAATTCAGGGCTACTTTTTTAAAAATGCTTAAGTGCTTTAATGGATGGCAAAGTTTCTCTGTGAGCGGCTCAGTCATCTTAGCATTAATCATCATAGACGTGAAGGGACTTAGATATGTGATGCGGAACGTCCATGAAAAATGGTGATAATTATGAGGTCAATACCTGATAAATTGCCATATTGGACAAGAGTTGTTTTCTACAGCTCAGCAGATATTGGCTGCTTTGCTCGCGACCTTGATGAAGGTCCCTCTGCTCTTGAGTGACTCTCAACACATCTGACCCTGTTGGCAGCCGTTCATGTATGTCAGGGCCATATGTTGGTTTGTGTGGCGGCCTGCACGCTGAGCATGCAGCCTCTCTACCTGCGACCAGACTGGTTGTTGGAGTTGTGTCATGGCAGGCAATTACTTCCCCAAAACTAGGACAGCTCTTGGTAATAACAGTCGCCAGAGCACAATATTTAGTGCAATGAAAAGACATCGTTGCTGTCAGCATTGTTTTCTTGGAGAGAGGATAACGAGGCAGCGCGAATGGAACGGGGCCATGTTGCACAAAGAGGATTATAAAGACAAAACAACTTTGACAAGTCTGAAATTTGAGGACATTTCCAGGGAGACATGAAGACTATCAAAGTCAAGCTGTTTGTTGGAGGGGAGGCAGCTCTCTGTTTTGTGTGCCCTTGTGAATGTGATGAACAGGACTGAAAATACAGACATTGAGTTTTACCTCTGGACTCAAAAGCTGACACTTGACAGAAAAGCACTTCTAAAAGTGGCAGCCATCTACGCACACTGAACAAAGACCCCCTCTCCCTCAGCAGAGGACACTCTCTTTCAGTGCAACACAACAAATAAATAAATGAGTATGAGCAATAGGATAATTGTGCCTGGCTAGAAAAGACGGGCTGCGCTGGAACATTTGTGTCCTCCTCATTTATAAAAAGGAAATCTGCTTTCTGATACTGCCACATTAATCTATGGTGCCTTCTTCTTGTTAGATTGAAGAGTGTGAAATTAAGGTATTCTGGAAGTGAAAGATTCTGATCTTCACTTAATCATATAGTTGTTTATATAAGTCTGTAACAGAAGCAATCTCTCTTCTCCACGTTTTAATCAACATAAGTAATGGCAGCCCCTCATATCAATATACCTGAGCCATCTGCTGCCTAATACCAAGGATTTCACTCTCTGTGATTTGTACAACCCGAGCTACGCCTCTCACCACATCCCGATCAGGATTATAGCTTTGCCAGGGATCAAAATTTGTTTCTGTGCTTTTATTTTCAGAGCCTTTTGATTGCCAATCTGCAGCATTGTATACACACTGCAGGCGGTGGATGCATGCTTTGTACAGTGCGCTTCCCTTACAATTTATTTGATCCTTTAATAGGGCACTGGACTATCTGGTTTTATTATTCACCAAATCAAACAACATCAATTCAAGGCCACCCAATAATGACAAAACATGGTGCTCACACACTGGCAATCTCAAATTGCATTTCCTTATTAGCGGGGCTGTCTGGTGAAAAATATGGAAATTATATTCATACTCAGACAGGTAATAACCAAAAGGCAAGGAACAAAGTGTGTTGCAAATTAGTCTGAACACTAAGCTCTGTTGTACATTTGCATACTTTCTTTGAACATATTGTTGGGGGGAAAAAAGGGATGCAATATTTTGAATGGTTACTTCAGCTTTCAAAAGTTACATTAAAATTCACTTAGCAAGTAGTTGTATTAAACAGGCTGTGTGTTATAAGTGATGGAGGGGGGGCACCTTGATCTTGACCTTGGGCACTGGCTTATACATGGTTTTAATGATCAGAAGGGTGAATGACCACAAGTGCCCAAATTAATTGATCGCTTGATTAATTTATCAAGAATATGAATAAAATAATTATGTAAATATTCCAATGACACTGACAGCTAAAGAAACAAATGATACAATGTGATCATGTCACTAATTCTCTCCTTATAAACCAAAATCTCCACAGTAATATTATTTTGAACCATTTAAAACTAATCATCATCAGAGAACATCTCCAACTATTTGCCTTAACTGAACAATCTGTATCATTTCTCTATTAAATGTGTATTATGGTGTTGGCAGTCACTATAGTGACCACGGTGGGCTGAACGCTAAAACATGCGTCACAGTAGAAAAGGTGGAGAAGAGTCACCAAACTTACTCATGTAATGGCAGACAAAGAGCAACATCTGTCTAAAAATGAATTAACTAACATAATAACTACCATTGGTCATGTTCTCTACCTCTGGGGCGCCCTGAGGGTATCAAGCAAAGGCATGTGTTTGCTCATGAATTCAACTTTGCATCCGTACGAGGAGGAACGTGTTGTCCATTTGCCCAAATGTTAAATGAGAAATAAAATTCTAGCTTCGAAGTATGTTTTACATTAAAACGATATTATTATATTCCACATGTGTGCACGACTGTGAGGCTGATTAAAACGACTGATCAGGCACAAAGAGCGGCCGGCCGGGAGGACGACCGCCGACCAATCCACTGCAGGCAACTCTCATTACACAGTTCTCCGCTGATCATCTTAAAATAATAACAATGGCGGAAAGAAAAAAAAAAAAAGAACTGTCCTCGTGAGGGCATTTTTTTTTTTTTTTGTGTTAAATCACAACCCCCCCCCACCTCCCCTTGAAATAAAGACACCCCCCCCACACACACGTCCACCCCCCTCGCTCTTCCGGGGATGGTGTGGTCCAGGAAGCGCGCCTCCTCTCCTCCGCTCTCCTCTCCGGGCGCCAGTGGACCAGCTGACGGATGGTACCTCCCCGCTCCCCCGGATGGACCGCGCCGCCGACGCCGGGCAGCCCGAGCGCTGACACAGGAGCAGGTTGCCCCGCCGCGCTCTCCCCTCCGCCGCCGCCGCCGCTGGATGTCACGGCGACCCGCCCTCAGGCCAAAAGGTTCCGCCGCCGCCGCCCCCCCGGAGAAAGAGGTCACTTTGTTGCGTTTTCCGAGCCGGGCAGGAAGCCGCCCGCTTCCCCCGCGCCATGGCTTCCAACTTCAACGACATAGTCAAACAGGGATACGTGAGGATACGGAGTAAGAAACTGGGGGTGAGTACTGTTGCACTTGCTTTTTTTTTTTTTATTTATTTTTGACTAGCGCGGCGGAGGAAAGAAGGAGGACGTGGTGGTGGTGGAGGAGGAGGAGGAAGAGGAGTTCCAGTTGTTTCAGCGGCTCCTGGATTAAGAAAGAGGCTTTAATTGCTCCATAGGCTGCCGTCCTGCTGTGAGCTCTTCAAGAGGAAAAACAGATTAGAGCAGCGCGAACAGCGGCCAAGTTTCTCCCAGTGCATTGTGCAAAAAAAAAAAAAAAAGAAAAGGGAAAAAAAAAAAAGAAATACCTCTGCACACACTGAGATGTTGGTAAAGTCTCGATGATTGACAGCTGGTGTCATGTGGATGTGGTTGTGGATGAGATTCACCCCCCATTGTTTTTCAGTTCCCAGCCCTCAACTTTGTATTCATTGACAGATTTCAGGCAGAGAACACATACTTTTAAATCAGAGGAAAAAAAAAAGGGGTTAAATGCTCATGAAGACATAAAGATGCTATATAAGTTGTAACATTGAATTACACTAACACATAAGTTTAATAAGGTCACTTATAATGGAGCACTGCAGGCTATAAGTCTCTTTATCGTAGTGCATGTTGCAAACAGCACCCGGCTTTATTGATTCCAGGATGGACAACATAATAGTGGGAATGTCGTTTATCACCATACAACATGTCATCAGTCTATTATCAGTGCTGTACTTTAACTCTCTTTCAGTCGTGATGAATTATTCCCAGTATGGTAAAGTCTCATTGAAATCCAGCTGATTCGGTGTGATGGCAGCTCTTCAATGCCTTGATAATGGATTTCCATTGAGATACAGCGAGAAGGGAAAAAAACTGGCTGGACTGCTCAAATGGAAATGTATGATATATATTCAATTATGAGCGCCTTATTGTCTGACTCATAAAGCCATCTGCTTTTGTTCATACTTCCAGATCATTACACTAACAGAGCGGGCACACTCCCTCTCTCTGATGAAGTGTGATGATGGAGGCTAATGATGTCTGCCTCCTCTTCACATCATCACCTGGCTTCATCAACACTATTGTACTGTTGTTTGCTGCTATTGAGGCTATTTTTGATTACCCTTTGAGAGTAATTGTTGAGTAAGAGAAACCTTAACTACCCCCAAGGGACATGCACAACACAAGCCTGATATAACACGTAAAATACATTTGTGGTTAACATGCAAATGAGCTTGCTCGCATACAGTTGGCTCGGTTTATTTACTTCTTGCATATGCCATTAGCTAAATGCATTCAGAAAAAGAGGGAGTGTGTTTGTGCGTGCGCCCGCCCGCGCGCGCGTGTATGTGTGTGTGTGTGTAGAGCCTATGACTTTGCAAAGCAAAGTGAGGGGCGCATGCTGGGTTGGCTGTGCTCGAGGTATGGATGCCATATCTCTGCCAGCTCCACATCTCATCCTGCTGTTTGTGGAGAAAAACAGTTTGTGTCCCGATCGCCCACTCCCTCAGCCCTCCACCGCTCGCTGCTGTTTCATCATAGAAAAGTCATGCTGCGATGGCCTGAGAGGACCCCGGTGTGGGTAGATAGAAAGCATTTATCCGTCCACGCTGGGGTTAGTTATTCCAGGCCAATTTCTTATTCTGAATCAATTAGAGAGAAAAATTAAAACAGCGAAATGGAGCAGGAATAGGTAGCTCTATGCCTGAATTAACAGGCGCTGATACAGTAGATATCTGTGATTACTCCTCTTTTTCTGTGGGGAAAATAGACCTCATCAGCGCTAAATGGCGTAATTTCAAGTGTTTTGTGTTGTGTTTTTCAGAGAGATGAAAATGTGGGACAGATACACAATGCGTGGGCTGACTGGAAGATACACATCTGGGGAATGATATTTAGAGTTGGCTAAAATCCAAGAAGTGTTATTTTGCAGCATGATCTCAAACATCATATTTTATTTTATTTAGTCTATTTTTATTTATTTTTTGACAGTTGTTGATGACTCAACAGCTCAATAATGTTTATGGCTGTGAAGAGAGACTTGAGGCATCATTATCCAGAAATGATGCACAGAGATTCAGAGTAGAAGAATACTGGATACATACAGGCCCAGTCTCAGATTTAGTAACACGATCATGGAGATGCGCTGGCCTTTTTGCTTCTTAGGATTCCTCATCTCTAAAGCAGCCAAAAGGTCTATATGCTGTAGACCTCCATCCAACGTTTTCAATCCTCTCCCACACAGTACCTGAGTTTCATCACTGATAACAAAACAATACTTTTTTTCCGACACCTTATGTTAAGAAAACATACATGTTTTTCTTTAAATTTCTATCTTCCCTTTGACAAAATAAACCAAATAGGATCACAACTAAATATTATTTTTATTATCTATGAATCTATTGATTACTTTTTTATTTAATTGATTAAATGTTTGATCTATGAAATGTCAGAGAAAAGAGAATTACCATCAAAAGTTCCCAAAGCCCATGGTGACAACAGTCCAAAATCCCAAAATAATAAAAATGTAATCTTATATAAGGCAAATCTTCACATTTGACTAACGTTTGATGCCAGTAGAGCTACAACTAACGACTATTCTCATTACAGATTATTCTGATGATTTTATTCATTGATTAATTGTTTGCTTTATAAAATACAGTAAACAAAAACAGTTTAAAAAAAAAAAAGAATTTGTTTTTACTGTCACAATTTCCCAAAGCCTAATAATCATTAAAAATGTTTTGTTTATCAGTCTAAAACCCAGAGATATTCACGTGAGGTAAAGAAAAGCACCAAGTCCCCACAATGGAGAAGCTGGATCCCCATAGTGTTTGGCATCTTGCCTTGAAAAACGACTTAAACTATTAAAGCAACTACAAGGAACTTTCATTTTGTGTTTGTGTGGACAAGCGCGGTAGTTTCCCAGAATGAAGACTGCATTTTCCATGAGTACCACCACCTTGTGTCGGAAAGATTTTAGTCTGGCCAGTGTGTTCATTTGTTTTGAAAGTGAAACATTTTTAATACTATTTTCTTTTAAACACAGCTCTTTATATATAAATATATAATATAATAATATATAATCCGATGATTTAACAAAGAAAAAAATGTTTTAGTATCATTTCTACACCTAAATTACTTGTAAGCCTTTGACTGAATGAATACTTTCAATTCCGAATGACCGACCAAGGTTGACTCATGTTTTTGCCCGTGCTCTATCACAGACACATTTCAACATGGTACCAAAAAAGTACTGAAGTTTGATCCCACTCCTACCTGTCAGAGGAACTGGATGTACCCTCTCAGCTGGAGCTTTTAGGCCAGAAAGGTTCTGGGTGTTTTCCTCCTCATGTGATGGTTTTTGAATGTTTTTTTCTTTTTGTGCTTTAAAGGTCTCTCAAATATCACATATCAAGACTTTGCATCACAGCTGACCTTCTAATGCTCCCGCCTCGGTCTCTATTGTAATGCTGTGCCTTTTAAAATGTATTATACATTATTTTTCATTAGAAAGTAGCGCAGTTGAATGGTTCTCTCTATGCAATATGTATTAAAGTGGCCACACCAACACTAACAGCTTCAGCTGAACTCATCAGCATCCGTCAGTATGATTGGCTCATTTCCAAAGCCCATCATGTGTGAAGGTTGAGGCCATGAGGTCAGGTCTGTGTTCTGTGTGTTCTGGTCAGGTCTGTGTGATCAAAATTACCAAGCGGGGCACTTTCTCTTCTGTTTTTTCTCTTTTTCCTGGGACATTTGTTTTCTTTTTCCATCGACATGAATGGCAACGATTTCCTACATTAGCCAACTTCTTTGTCTCTTTGTTGGCTGAAGAGACAACGGTGCAGTGTTCTTGAATGCACAAGTAGTCTCTCTCTCCCTTTTTCTTTCTCACATTCCCCTCCTCTTCCTCACCTCTCCACCCGTTCTCTCACCTCACGTTCCCCCCGCGTCTCACCTGTACTCCCCACACTTCACAGTGTCTCTCTCATCTCCTCTCCCCTATTTTATCTCTCTTCCTCTTTTCTTCCCCTTTATCTGGCTATCTCCCTCACCTCATGCCCCTTTCTCTCTCACCTTTCTCTCCTTCACTGGTTTGCAGACAGCTGAGAGACTGAGCACAAAAGCATCCTATTCATCACCCCACACTGCACCCTCCATAACCCCAACAGGCTATTCCCCCTGACACAGTGCAAAGGCACACACACACACACACACACACACACACACACACACACAACACACACACAAATTTGCTTGGTTCAACATTGAAGAATTGGCACACACATGCACCCGACAAACAAGTAAACAATCTGCTGCCAGAGAACAGTGTGTGGATTCTCAATTAATTTTAATCCTGTGGCTTTGTACCATACAGTATTTTTTTTTTACTACATGAAGACAAACTAAATGCTCACAAGAGCCAAAAACGAGAAAAACATCAAATCTGGCAGTGTCTAAGAAACAGCAGCAATGATATTGCCATCACCCAAGCAGTTCTTTCTTCCTCCCTTCCACTGAAGAACGGCTGATGCTATCAGTGGGATTGACGAGCTGAATAACATGACCTTTGAGTAATTTGTGTGTCAGTCTCAGTCCAGGTACATGCTCCCCAGGTTAAGGATTGCTTTGGTAAATAGAAAAGGTCAGCTGTTGAATACCCCCCCCCCCCCCCCCCCCCAACACACACACACACACACACACACACACACACACACACACTCCACTCTGTCCTGTTTGTCCAACTTTTCTTTGAGCCTTAACAAAAATGGTCAATTTAAGTTTACTGCAGGTCAGCGATTCAGTCTGTCCATTCACAAAATTGTTTTGACACTTCAAAAGAGCTGAAGATCAGCTGTTGGCTCAGAGGTAGATATGTACTGTTTTAAGAGAACGGAGAGCCCTTCTTAAATTCAAAGATCAAATTTACTTATTTTACATACAAGCAAATTTGCAGGACTAATAGAACCAGAATATTATTATTTTACTTAATTGAAGATATTTTAAGTGGTAATAATTAATATTTGTATATTAACAACAGCATTAAAGCATTAAGCATTAAAACAGCGGACAGACAAAGTTAGTGACTAGCTGGTGATGAAAGTGGTGCAGTTAGTGGTGAGTTAGTGAAGAGCAAAACCAGAGTTAAAAGGAGAGATCTCTGTCCACATAGCACATGTAAGTCCAATATTCACTCTCCTTTTAAATATTTCACAGATGAGTTAGTCTGTCATCTGTGAAATATCTGGCTCTTTAGCTGCTAAATGCCCCACTATGTTCACCAGCTAGTCACCAACTTTGTGTGTCTAAGGGCGTCTGCAGAGTTGCATGTGACTGCTTCACATTACACACAGTCATTTGATCAATTGTTAATATAAAGAAAACAGTTATAGCCGCTTTAAAAATATGAAGACTGTCATATTTTCCAAAGCTAGACCACCTTACCTTGTATTCTCCCCGGTTTTGTAGACCATATCCCCATATCCCCCCTTTCAGCTCAATGTTGATATTTTGAAACTTAACTACAAGCTGTGTTGATTTTTTTAAAACATCAACAGCAAGCTGGAATACATTTTTGTGATTCTGAGGTACTGTTGGGCATCTTAAAATCTGGGAGTGTATCTTCATTGTGCTGGTCTGCACAATTGGTCTAACTTTTGCCTGATCTCCTTTTAAATTCAAGAAAAATATACATATAATACACTGGAAATGTAATTCATAGTAGCAAAAATAAAATTGAAAGGGACAAAGTTATACTCGTCTGCCATCTAAGTGCAGTTATGAGAGTGCCTTGGTCAAAGCAGAAATGTCAAAGCAGAAAACACATTAAAAATGCATTATGTCTGGTCCAGAATGAGGAGGAGTGAAAATACAATCAGCCAAAAGTATGGATGTAAACAAATAATCAGTAAACCAATAATCTGGGCTGCAGAATGAGAGTTTATGTTATTCATCGTCCAAACACGGGGATATCATTTGCAAAAAGACGGGTTACTTTTCTGTTTATAGATTTACAGAGGTGATTTGGGGTTTTAGAATTACTTTTTTTTTATACAAGTGAACCATTTCACAATCTTGGTATGCATACAGTTTGTTTTGGGGCAAATAACCTCTGTAATTTAAGGACTGAAAAAACAAGTGACAACTACTGTAGCTCAGTATTCATTGGACTCTTGCCACCTTTAGTCTCACAGGAAGCTTTGTGGGAAGCTTAATGTGTTGAAGACGACACTTTTGTTACAGCGGCCTACGCCACAATACAACAGACGGTAAGGAATACTGGTAATTTGTAGTGACTGAACACATCAAATTAGATGGTGTAATACTCCTACCAGCTATACTGGCTCTGTGGTTAGGCACTAATTATGAATGTTTACTCATGAGATAAATGTGAAATTCATGCATCTTCCAATCTTTGCTCTACTGGGGAAGAAATTAAGTATGTAAATACTACAGTTGAAGAACAATTCCATTTAGAGCTGAAACGGTTAGTCAATTAAGAAACACTTTTTATAATCGATCAATCATTTTTTAGAAAACATGCTAAACATTCTTTGTTTCCAGCTTCTCAGATGAGAAGTGTTTTTCTCTGTTATATATCATTGGAAACTGAATCTCTTTGGCTTTTAGACTGATAGTCAAACCAAACAAGCAATATGAAGATGTCACCTTTGGCTTCTATGAAATTTTCAGTTTGAGTTTTCTTAAAAAGAGAAAAATGTCAGGTTAACATTAATGGTGCAAATAAAGCATTTTCTAGCCATTAAATATGAAGACAAAATCAGGAGTTATTACTCTTAAAGTACTTTTCTGGAACCAATTGTGCTGTCTACAGATAAAACCGTTATTAACGGTTTTATCTCTCTTTTGTCTCACTCAGCTGTTTTTGACCTTCAAGTGGGTATTTGTGTTCCGTGACCAGTGGCCTTTCGTCGACAGTGTGTATTGTAATGGTGCGTGGGTATGTTCCCCCTTGTTGGCGCACAAGCACCCACCAAAGAAGTGGAGAACAATGTGTCTATTGTCCAAGATGGCACAGCCATTTAAGATAGGCTCTCGCCACGTCTATGCACTCACTATTAACAATGACAGGCCGTCCAGAATGGTGGATGTCAGGAGATTTTTCACCCCAGGAACTGTACTTGTCAGTGGAGCGTAGAAAAGACACAGTCAGCTACACAGTCAGACTTGTAGAAATTGAGACTTCCAAACAACATGGATAAATGTGACCGGGGTTGTGCAAAGAAATCAGATTATATCAATTAGCAAATCATTAGATTCTCACATCCAGCGGCCACAATTAGTGTTCTCCACTCCACCGGATTGACAAATAGAAGTTAAAACAGTAGCAGATAGAAGAATTTTTAATTTCCTTAGTTTTGTTTATGATTTTATTTGTGCCTTGCGGGTGCATGTAGCTTACTTTCATCTCTTCTTGTGATAGATGTATTTGAACTCGGTGTATTAATTCACAGATATGCAGGGCTATACATTGTGTGGTCATTTCCTTTGGTTTTCATCAGCTTCCTCCATCAGACAAAGACCTGAAGACAAATTACCAGCTCTTATTGGCCCTGATGAATTGCATCTCTAGCAGGATATGGGAACAACAGCCCAACAGTCGTTATTCATGTTGAAAAATGTGCCGCTATTATATAGTCGCTTTCATAAATAAATCTCTGCCCGGACTCCACTTGAACATTTCACATCATTGATTCCCGTTGTTCCTAATTATCAAAAAAGCTTTTTGTTGTCAACAGGGACAAATGTTGTTATTGGTAGTTAGTAATGTCTAAAACTCAATTGATTAAGTAATGCACCATGAAAAGACTGGTGGTTAATAATGCCCTGTTGTATCAACATTCTCTTTTCTTGCCCTCACTCAAAGTCATGCTCAAAATAAAAGACAGGACTCTACTTTCAATCCAAACCACTTCTTCTCTTTTCCCTTCTCTTGCCCCTCCGTTTTACTTCTGTCTCTTTGCCTGAAATCCGTCCATGAACACATGTTACACCAAGCTGGCACTGTTCATAACAGCTTTGTGTTTCCAATGTTTTCTGATGAGCTGCTTTGTAAAGTGCAAAGTTCTCTAATCCCATTGGGGGAGAAGTCACAGCTCAGTAGAAGAGGACTCTCTTCATGGCTATTTAATCTTTCCAATCCCCTGCAGACCCTGCACCCTGACAACAGACTAGACACTTGAGAGAGCAACCATATTATCCAACCAACCACATTTTTATTTTTGTTTCATTTTGTTCATTTTTTCCCTTCTTTCAGTCATTTTATTTTGTATAATAAGTGTAAAGAACATAACAAAACATATGGTTTTAAATATATGATATATATAACATATCACTTAAGCTGTATAGAGCTTCATAGCGACTAGCTGTTGTACACAGTGGAGCAGTTGGTGGAGACAGAATATAGAGCTAGAAGGAGAGTTAATGTGGGACTTACATTCACCAGGTGGCAAGTGACATGACTCGAAATAAATGCTAACGTCGCTCTGTATCTGCCAAAAGTGATAATATGTTAGTGTCATGTTTACATCTTGTTTCTGCTGCCCCCAAGTGGCCCAAAAGATGTAAACAAATGCGCACATTACAAAATGCAACAAAACAAAATTATAGAATTATATTAAACAAAAGACAGTCGTCCTATTTTCAGATTTTTTGTTTAGTATGCTCATCTCTGTTTAATTAATCCGGTAGTTAAATGAAAGTGCAACAGGTTCAAACACAATTTTCCTTCATAGATAAATTGCCTGTTTTAGCCAAATGAACTTCATATTGCACTTTCTTTCCTGTCAGTGAGTAGTGATTTAGGAAAGACTGTATCTATTTTGAGACTATTTCAATACTATCTATGATGTGATGTCACACAGAGATTTTCCTTCACCTGCTTCCCTAACAATGAACTGAGGACAGACTGTTGACTCAGAATATTTATTCAAATATTACATTTCCGTGATGTGACAGTCCTGAACAAATTGGATGTTCCTGTATAATCGCAGTCACTGTTGTCACAAAGTTGGTTAGCCCAGGATATATCCCTCAGTAGGGTTTTACAAGAAATCTTTGCCCCTTTTTGAGTTTTGATTAAGATTTTTCAAGAAAGTTAGTGAAATTAATTATATTTCAAAGTTGATTCTATTTTTTGACTGAAAAAAAATGACACTGTTCTAATAATGTTCGCTCATAGTTAAATTAGTTCCTTTAATAATGTGAGCTGTGTGATTTTGAAAGGTGAGTGTATTTTGCTCCATATTCAAGTCCATCTGATTCACATTTTTCACCTCCCACGCAGGGCTTGGGCTTCACAGTTCTCTATGGTACTGTATTGCTACATTGTGCAGATACACTGGAGACTCACCTATAAAACACCAGGCCTAGAGGAATCTATCATAGCTCCATTAACACTTCTGCTTCATCCTCCTCTCCTCGCCTTCCTCTCCTCATTAATCAACAGACCAGCCCTCAGGGCTCTACTCTGCAGCTAAGCTTACTTTCACTTTGTGTGTCTGTGTGTGCGTGTGTGTGTGTGTGTGTGTGTGTGTGTGTGGGGAGACATTGTGTTTATGTGAATTTACATATGTGCACATGCATGGGTGCGCCCCTGTGTCCACAGATATGTGAAAGTGTCCAGTTTCCAGAGAATTTTTTCTTCTGTATGAATCTGTGCCATTAGATTTAAGATTAAAATCTGAGAAAGAACTAAGATCCATCAGCGATTTCCTCGGTTATCAGTATGTGTAGTCTTGTGTCGTACCTCTCAAACTGTTCCCAAATTCAATTGAGTCACGAAGATCCAGAGAAATTGTATCAAATCAGGTCTTCTGAGATGAGTTGTTGTACCTGACAATCAGATTTGTAAATACCGTTTCAAAAGTGGACCAGATGAACTTGTTCTTAGAAAAAAAAAATCCCACCTTGAATCATGATCTATAATGAGTTCTTCTCCTGCTGTTACCTTTCATCAGCCTGCTTGCCAAGCACATTCAGTACAGTGTGCAGCCAAAGATAGCTTCAGCTGTGTGTCTATGTGTGTTAAGGCACTTGTCTTTGTGTCTGTGTTCTTAATTTACTCAATGCGGTGCATACGTAAACATGATTACGGTCTTGCTAAAAAATGATCAAATATTACACCTGATCTGCTTAAAATGCAAGCAAACAGCCGCGTTGAATAATGTAAATTAGCCCAAGCTGTCGACTAAACAAGGTTTTTTTATGTGGCACTAATTGTTAGGCCCTGTATTATTAAGATGTTGTTAAAAAAAAAACCTTGACCTTGGAGTCTTGTGTAAGAGGAGGGAAAAAAAGCAGTCAGTTCATGTCACCCGTCTGTGTGGGAGCTCTGTTTGTTTATGTTTGTTTGGGGATGAGTTTGTACACTCCACTCTCCTCTCTCCCTCTTTCTTTCTCAGGGGAGTTCTTTTAATAGTAAGGAGGTGACAGTTTACCTCTCGCTGAGTACTCGGGTGACAGTTTGCTACCTGCCCAGCTCGGCATGAAACGCTACAGCTGACTCGCTCACGTCTCATGAAAAGCTGCCCGCTTTTTAAATTTATACTCCACTCTAATGAGCCGGAGTGACCTCAAGTGTAGGCCAAGGCAATCTGATCCCCTTTCTATTAAACAGAAATTTCCCCAAGAATTATTGTTCAGGGAATGAATTTTGGATAAGGTCTGAAAGGGAAATGGAGCACACAATAGTAGCCTTGGCAGCGGCACTTTGAGCGGATCATTTAAAGGTCATTATGGAGAAAATAATGGCTTTAAGTGTCATAAAACAATTGAAAACATGAGGTTATTGGACAAAGTTTTGGAGTGAAATATACAGAATAATACAAGAAAGAGGAGTTAATATGGTAAACTCTTGACCCGTCATGAATCGTAAGTATGCCAGCAGATTAGGTTTTGGCTAATTCAACAAAAGGGAGTTTGAAGTTGAGAACACACATTTGGGTCAACATTAACTGGCATTACCCCATTTACGCACACACACACCTCCCTCCCTCTAACTCCCCTCTTATGATCCCAGTTGTTCGCTCAGATTTCAGAGAAATGTCTGTTGGGCGAAGTGATAATTGCATTCCTCAATGATTTCATGCTGAGATGCACAGTGAAACTGAATCACAGCCCACTTATTTCCAAGGGATTGTGTTCTTTGGGAGGAAATGAGACAAAGACAATATGACCAACTCCATCGGACCCCGTTCTTTGACATAGAAGGGCACTTCAACATTTCCCTCGTTTGCACACATGCGTGTTTATTCCCCAGCGCCCTCTTTGATTTGCAGACCAAATGCGGCTGAGTCAAGTTAGTTCCAGCGAGCACAAATCTCCGCTTTCTGCTTGTGAGGGAATAGTTGTTGCCGACACAGAGCCCACTGCTTTCCCAGCTAACCGTATCAGAGAAGCAGCCCGAACATCAGTGAGCGAGTACCTCTTTAGAATTAATCCTCGGGGGGGGGGTGTTGTGGGGGGAAAGGGGGGGGTAAACTGCACCAGTGCATGAGGATTACTGCTTTTAGGGCTTCTGATGAAATTCAAACAACAAACGCTTGCACAAAGTGTCCTGGAAAACACTCCGCGTTTCATAATAACCCTCTAAACATGCAAGTATTTGCTGGAACACTGCACATTGGTCTGTGCCTCATTCGATTTCACAGTCTTTATTGATATGATAATCAAGTGGTCAGCTAATGGTAATCAAGCCAGTCAACTGGCGGAGTTGCATCATGGTTGTGGGCAGGAGCTCCTTTCATCCTCTTACTTTGTATTCTATTCCCACAGAGCCTAGTCGGTCACTTCTGAGGCTCTGTACTTGGTTCCCATGTAACAGCCCCTCACCTGTTGGCCTAGATGCTAATTTTGCTCATCTGGAAGCCGCCGGTGATGCGAGCACCAACATACTCAAGTGAAAGATAAGGCTCTGCCTACATTACAGCTAGACCTAAATGGCGTTGTGTGCTGTTGTGCATTCAAACCATATTCCTCTTCATTTATGGATTTAGTTCAGTATAACATTCAGCCTGGCTAGAGGATACACAGTGGTGGACAACTCATTCCAGTCTTATAAAGAAAATAACACTGCTCTGTATTGTTGCCTTATGTCTATCGTGGTCTCAGTATGCTTGTCGGCGAGGGTATTCTGCCGTAGTCAAATCCTTCTTTGTCTGCATGTTATTGTCTGTGAATGCTTCAGCCTTGTACATGGATTAAATGGAAATTGTTGTGTGTGTGTGTGTGTGTGTGTGTGTGTGCGCAGAGGATTGCTGACTAAAGCTGTAGTACATAAAGAGGTTTGGATGAGGGATGGTTTAAAGAGCAGACAATTGTCATAATGATGACTTAAAGCAAAACTGCCCCACCGTAAAAATGTTTTACACATGCATGCGAGTCCACCGCTGCCTTGTATACTGTAGCCAACAGTGCTTGCCAACCCCAGTGTCACTACAATCAATAGTGGCTAAAATATACGATGGAATAACTTTGCAACACTGAAGTAAGCAGCATTATAAAACTGTGTTGGTAGATTATGGGATTATGATTGCCGTGTCCTCTCTTCTTCTGTAAAAACGGTGTTTTCTCTCAGTTAAACTCTGTCTGTGCCCAGTACCTCAGGGTGGATGCTGGTGAAGCCGTAGTCCAAGCTGACACGAGCAATATGCCATCCTGTTTACACCATAACATTTTTTCCCCCATACTCTTCTTCGCTCCCTCACACCTGAGAGAGAAACTTCAATATTGACCTACATCTCCTTCAGAATAATTTGGCAGCTATTTTTGTGCCATGCTTAAAAAAAAAAAAAAAAAGCTCTGCTACAGTAGTCGTGATGGCTGGATCCGCATTGTATGTGACATTTTAACTAATGTTTTCCTGCTCAAGGCTGCGCTGCCCAGCATGGGTCAAGCATCTCCCTTGTCTCCCCCACAGTAATAAGAAACAACAGTGGGAATACTTTCCCTGCACTCAACAATGTTATTTGCATGAGAATTGGAAGCAGGGGTGGCACAGAAAGACTCTGCTTGTAAATTTCCACGGTTTGAAAAACAGAGATGTATTTTTATGCCTGAAATGTGGGGTAAGGAGGATTGTTATGAACACCACAGCAAAAGGTAGTCATCCTGATCTATCCGCAATGCTCTGACCACAAGTCCTACTTAAAAGCAGAATTTACCATAAACCCTAATGGAGGGCTGCAGCCAGTTGCCTCTTTGGCTCTGGCCTATTCCAACTTTTTCAGCAGCTGCTTTCACCACCTCATGTTCATTTTCACTTCTCCAACCTTTCTCTTAAGCAAACTTTCTTTCCTTTGGCCCTCTTTTGACCTCTTATTCCAGTTCCTTTCTTTCATGCTCTTTTAGTTTTCATTCTTCCTGGCTTTCTCTCAATCTCTAGATGGCCCTCTTTTATTTCTGTCCGCTACATGGTCATTTTAATACCACCTGCCCTTGCAGTCTTCATCATATTGGGTAGACGGACCCTTTGCTTTCGGGCGGGGAATCAGCTGGAGCCTGTTGTCCTTCATATTTCATGCCAAATTGTGACCGGGATCTAGTTTTCAGCTATGAATACTCCGTGTGTAATGCCACCCAGTCACAGCCCAGTCCTTAACAAGTGAAAATAGGGGTTACTAATACTATGATATTACATTTCGGGACCAGTTTGGCTCATGAATGTTTGATGAGAATGTCCAATCATGCATAGACACAAGAAAAAGATGAGGAATGGGAGAGGAGAAATTTAGACGAGAGAGGGTGACGACAGAAGGGCAGGAGGAGAGACAGAGACGAATCAGGCTGGGAGAGAAAGTGAGGAGGGGGAGAGTGTGAGTGTGTATTTGGGATGGAGTGGGGGGCAGTGATTACTTGCTGCTGAGGTAGCACTGCATTACACACGAGGATTTGGAATGGCCCAGATAAAGTAATCTATGATTAACTGGGGCGCGGCTGGCTCGACACCCTGCCAACAGCTGTAGTCAGGGGCGAATTATAAAATTATGGGATGTCCAAACATTTTAGATGTAGAAATATATTCAGCACAGGGGGTGGGAGGTGGGATGAGAGTTATGTATCAAGTCAAAGGTGACAGCCAGCGGCCCCGGAAGAAAGTGACAGAGGGAGCAATGGTGCAATTAAGACAAACTTTTGTAGTCGTCGCATTTGGCAGAGAATTGTTGAAATGGTGGAACGGTCCTTGGAGGATTTGGGGAGGGGAGGCTGGGGTCGTCTCTGGCAGAGTGATCGCAGCTATGATTGCTGTAACAACTGTCCGACCCGATAACAAATCAAATTATAAAGATGGACACCGTGGCACAGACCCCGCCGCCGTCTGCAATTGATTGCCAGCACCAGGAGCTGATATTGCCGGGCCTGGTCTGTCATAGTCCATCAGGCGTCATTATCACCGGGGGAACACTAAACCTTATGCAGAGCTGAATGACGAGGAAGACTTCATTCACACCACAGCTATGAATTCGAAAGAAAAAACAAATACAGATTCAAGCATGCTGTATCAGATGTTTGTTTTTTACTTTTTTTTTTTGTGATTACAAGGTTCAAAATGTGCTTTGTTTTTTCAGAATCGGGTTAGAAAATAGCTCTGTATTCCACATGCTAAGTACCAGCCAAATCTGGTCTGTTATCATCATATCTGAGTGTTGCAGGGCTACCTTGATTGAAGTGCTCTCATGTCTTGTATTGCCAGTGAGTGCAGCAGTAATCATCTTTAAATCATCGTTTGTAGGACACATGAATCATCAAGAGGGTACAAACCCGTCCCACATTTGTCCCTTTTTTATAACATTTCTGAGGAATAATGAATGCATTTGTGCCTCTGAGGTATTACGATTGTGTTTCAATATTCACTAGTGCTCCTGAGAATCTAACAGGCAGCTATTTTTATTCTAGCATGTGATTAGTCATTTACCTGAAGCGGGCTGTCATTGGAAATCATTTTCACGTCTTTAGACAGTTCCTCAGTTCATCCAAATGACAAGTGATTTTGCCTGCGGGGGAAATAGGGCCCATATTTTATTGAGAGGCGAGACGGTTCTTTAATAATGCCAGAAGTTTGATAATGCTCTGTGAAGTGAATAGAATGTGTTTGAGGCCACTTACAGAAAATGACTAAGGCTTCAAAGATGGCTCATTACTGAGGTCCATGAGGTGTCTGACTTCCTAAATTCTGTGCAAGAACTCTCAGTCAAGGTTTCACACACTCTTTCACCTGACAGTACGACCTGTTAGGAACCCGAGTTAAACTTTAAGGCACTTACTGTTACATGAAATGTCACTACACCATAAAGCAAGGTTATTTTAAATACTGACAGGTGTGTTCTCAGTTTCCTTTTGAGCCTTTTATAAGAGCCCATCAAACAGTCTGCTTCCATCTGTCTGTTTGTGATCATACTTTGGCTCTAATCCTTCTTCCGGTCCCCTCCAACAACAGTCTCAGTGTGGTTGTCGTAGTAGAGCTGGTGTTGATGAACTCGTGCACCTTGCCAAGTGCCTCCTGAAGTGTTTTCCTTGCCACAGACAGACCTCCCTAAAAGTGAAGGGATTGCCCTTGAAATGTTCTCTCCAGCTCGTTGCTTTTGTTGCTGCCTATTTTACACCCGGCCTCGCTATGTGTGGCAATGTTCTCATTGTTTTTTGATAGTGTGGAATCATACAGAGATGCATTTCAGAGCTGAAGAAAGAGTATCTTATTCATATCTAGCACACTGTTTTCACAGTGTTTTCAACCTGGTTGATTTCTCTCAAATTTTTTTTGTGTTACCATTTGAATACAAAATGGATTTATTACATTTTTTTGTAACAGTCTACACAAAATACAATATGATGACAAAAATAAAACATGCTCTTACAAGATTTCGTATTTTTCCCATTTAAATTTACACATTTGCTGAAGACCGGTCAAATTGAATGGGTACTGCTAGTGAAAACCAATTTTAAAGCAATTCTATTATAAATATTTTCATTGGCCTCTAAACAGCCCTTTCGGTTTTGATTTCACTTGATGATGGGAGTCATTGTAATCAAAGATCTTGAACAGGTTCTCATCAATAGTTTGTCTCCATTCATCCTTTCCTGTATCCTTACAAGTCCTCCAGTTTCTACAACTGATGTCACCACTACTGTTCTTCATGGAAGAGAGCTTACATGGATTATGAGCTTAGCCTTGCTTTTTCTAGATACAGAGTTTTGCATGAGAACTGAAGAGTTCAGCCTTTGTTTCATCTGACCTCAGAATAATTTGCTTTAGGAAGCATTCACATGCTTTTTTGGCAAACTTTTGGCATGTTGTCATGTGCCCTTTTTTTAGGAGTGGCCTCCTTCTGGCCACTCATACATACCAGCCTGGATTTGGTGTCTTGGATTTGATGTTTTAGTGATTCACTCATTGTTGTCCTAAAACCAACTTCATCCACTGCAGCAAAATAGATTAAATCGATTAAATTAATAAAAAAATAAAATAAAAAAAAAGGTTAAGGTCATAATTGCCTGGTTGTTCAGTTTGTGGGGAAATTGTTTTAGGAAAATGAATAATTATGGGGATTTTTTCCCTTTTAGACGAGAGGATAGTACACCAGGCCCCCTGCCAGACTCACATCAGGGACGTTGCGATTACATGGTCAGCATATTAAACCCTCATGCCACCTGGATGCCATTTGTTTTAACATTAATTCTTTAATGTATTGTGTGCTTATGAACTTTCAACATTTATATATATATTTTTAGGATGTCAATTTGAATGTTACAGTAGAGTGTCGTAAATGACAGAAACCTATGGTCATTGTATTGTGGCTGGAGATGCTCTCCATAATCTGCTATTAAAAATTGTAGATCCTTTTAACACACCTGTCATGGTTGACAATGCTAATACAATTTGGCCCACTTTCCAAAATTGTAATGGATAAACCAAACATCATTATGTGATGTGAAACATGCATTTGACCAGCACTGTCGTGATTCAGAAAAATATGTTTTCTACTGAATTACGTCCAATCAATCCCAATCATAGAAACAGCACAAAAACATTTTAAAGGTTTTGGATATGCCTCAACTCTCATCACTGCTAATAATGGTCATTGCTAAGCCGTTTTTACATTTAGTTGATTAGTTATTTGTCATTGTAAGTTGGAATAAGGTGGTACACGTGATAGAAAACTGTTAAACACATTTTATTGCTGCATAAATTCACATACACACGTAAATACACAAACATAAAGGTAATTTTAAACCAGAAAGATAAGGCAATGGTTTTTTATTTGTTTTCCTCACATTCATTTGTGTTTTTCTGTTTTTGGTCTGTTTACTTATTAATGAAGAGGAGAGGGATACACATGCACAATTGCACACACACACACACACACACACACACCAACTTGTGTTGAAAAAATAATTTTCTTAAATAAATCATTCTAAGATTGTGTTAATGAAGTGTTAAATTTTAATGACCCAATCTCATTTGGATCCTAGTGGCCCTGTGGGTTCATCCCACCACCCAGAATTTCAATGAATACACAATGAAATTATTTCTTTAAATTTTGATACAAGTCTTCACATTTTTGTGATCCCATGACCTGCTGTTCACTCAAAGTACCATTTTGACCAGTGGATCAAATTAATAATTTTGTCTTCAAGAGACTGGCTTATCGAGGCTGCATTTGACCTGCCATTGTGGAGATGTGCTGAGATGGTGGTAACTGTGTGTGTGTCCTTAGCAGGTATATGTTGAGTGAGGCTTTTGTGCAGATGAATCCGCCTTCTCTGACTAGCCTTTAATGACGAGCCTTTCACTCATTAATCACACTCTGAGACTGAGACCTGTAAAATTAGGCCTAAAGGATGGAAAAGGTACAGACTTCAGAGTTCAAATTAAGCCTTAAAAGGACCCCTGCTAAGAAGCTCCATAATTCAGGGAGAAAAAAAACATGATGAGTGGACCTGTTGCCTACTGTAATCTGGAGGGTTAAATGGTTTTATTCAGAATTTGGTGTTGTCTCAGACTTCTGTGAGCAAATATCAGTAGTCACTGTGACTCCAGGTCAGTTGATGTCATCCAGGCCTGGCTTGTGCCCATGAACTTAATTTTGGCTTTTGAAATAGTTGATTATCAAATTATTTTACAAATGCTGAAGACTGAGCTGTAGTCTGTCTCCTATTCATCTCTCTGGCACTGAAGTATCCTTTCAAAAGATGGTTATTCCTCAAAATACTCAAAAATAACGTGGGGTTCCTTAAGATTCTATTTCCCCTGATGAAATTATCAGGAGACATGGCATCTCTATCCATACACTAACGACACACTGCTTTACGTTGGTGATGGCACAGGTCCAATTGATGCTCTCTTTAGATGTATTTTAGTGCCTGGATGTCACAAAACTAACAGCTCAACCAGATTTACAGGATAAAATGATGTATTAGTTATATGCTTCAATGTTTAGAGAGAGGAACTGGCCATGAAATGTAATCATTTCAGACTGCCAGTCTACAATTCCCCAGGTGGTTTTCGAATTGACTAATATGAACAGGGTTCTCCCCCTAAAAGTCAATTCAATTGACGGGGTCAACACCAAAAGTCTCTTTATTTATCTGCGTCCTTTTGTGGTGTCTTACTGATTGAAATAAAGATGGATTGATTCTGAGTAATGGTTGCAGTAGACATGACTTCTGAAAACAAGAAAACAAACAAACAGGAAGCAGTATAACTTCATGGAAGTAAATCAAAGATTCAAGGCTAACAGGACCTAACATAACAAAATGCAACCAATCCTATTACTTGTTGATGATTTTCAGGGGCAATCAGAATTAGAGTGTGTAAACAAGGTCATCTGGCCAGCCTCTGCACACTGCGGCAATCAAAGCTAAAGGCTGTGTTGCTTTCTGGTCAGAAGCCTGCCTTTTTGCCTATGTAAACATGCCAAATTCAGTTCTGTTTGTAGTTTACTTTGTTCATGGCATATTTTTTCTCCCAAATTCTACGTAATTCTACGTAATCAGAGGATAATTTAAAGCAAAAAACGAGGATCAATTTATTTTCACCAGTACGGCCCTCCTCATCATTACTTTGTTTTTTTGTGGGACTGGTGAGTTGGATTTCAGTGCCAAGCAGTGTATTCTACACTGTTCTGGCATTAAATTATTTGCACCAAACCAGCAGAGAGTCTCATTCACATCTGTGTAATTACAATCAGTGTAAGAATGTCTCTGAATAAGACCCACCAGCAGCCCAAGAATAGGACTGCTTTGACAAAGCATTGACAACTGTGGAACAGGCAAAATTAAGCCCTCTCCATTCATACCCCCTAGTTCTTATTATGCACAAGATATCTCACTGAGCTTGCTTTTGTGCTGGTATAATTACTTAATCTGAGCACTCCTAGGGTGAATTACTTTGTGTGCGGCAAGCAGGCAGCATTGCTTTGACTCAAGCTCCCAAAGGGGAATTGAGGCTAGCTTTAATTTTACTGTTTAAAAGTCGCAAATGTGATAATGGCCATTGTCAAAAAGGGATTCACATCTCTGCTTGTTTCTGTCAAAGCTGCAGTTTTGTTTCATTTTTACAGGCATTTTTATGGAAATCAATACAGTATGTTCAATTTTGAGTAAGATGTTATCGCCCCTATTTGTCCTTACTTCTTTAAAGCATTTTATGTGTAGAGAATGATCCACAGTGCATTAGAGAGTGTGTAGTGCATTGTTTTGTGTTGTTTGCTGTTTATAATGGGCCTGGGCAACACTTAACTAGAATGGAGGCCCATCAAGGCAGACCGATAAGGACCTAGGGATCCACTCTAGTCAATTACTGCAAAGTGCCAAGTTCAACTCAGTGGGCCTTTTATAAAGTACACCAGCTGAGTAAACAAATTAATCGTACATCCATGGTTCCCCAACACAACCATGTGGCCCAGGGCAATCATACATCAGGCAGAGTGATAGCGGCTGTCTCGACCGAGAAATAGAAGGGTCCCACTATTAAAGATAGGCAACCACATAGGACTCATAAGCTATTGGCCATCACACTTATTCTGCCTCTCAACTACACTGTTCTACACATTGACTTTTTACAGCTCGACAATGGCTTTGGAAAGAGGAAGGTTATGTTTTATGTTTTTTAGCAGTTCTGGCTTTTCCAAATGATTTACAAGTTGTGGAATAATACAGTTGATCAGATTTTTATTGATCCTCAGAGATGTTGCTGTCCAAAGAAAACCATGTTTTTACAAATTTGGTGATTTAAACATTTTGAGATAAACTGAGGAATAATTCTTTTTTTTTTTTTTACCATTTAGAAAACCCATTGGATTAATGCATTGTATCAAAGCAGAAAACAGGGCAGTTCTTCACTCATGATGGTTACATGGTTTGCACACGACCAACATGATATATGGGATTACAATGACACATGTTACACGTTCAAACATACATGTGCATGCATGTATGTTTTTGTGTGCAGTTTGTATCTGTGATAAGAAGTAAGAAATCTAATTTTTTTGTGGTTTTGTACATACTAAGTGTGTGTGTATTTGATTTGACCTTGAAGTAGTATACAACACCCTGTATTTGTGTCGTCTTCAGCCGGTTGGATGGGCCAGGCTGTGGTCTAGTAATCAATACAATGTACAGTAAGCTGCTGCACCAGTGAGAGAGAGAGACAGAATTTGTGTGTGTCTCTATGAGTGTGCGTTCACATTATTTGGCGAGAAAGACAAATTGGACTGTGTGCTCCACAACCTTTCATAAATGGAAGCACACTACTTCAGGTTGAAACTAAGTTATAAAGTTGTTAAGCTTGTACAGCAGTAATTCAAGTTATTTGGCGAATTTAAAATGTTTTTAACACTCTAATTCTAGAACAATATTTGTTCATGTAATTAATAAAATATGCATTTAGGATATGAATTACTACTTACTTACTTTGTTTTATTTTATTCCCTTTAGCATATGCTGTAAGGCAGTTTTGGCTTTATGTTCAGGGTTTTTCCTAACCCTTCACCTTTTCTCTTCTTCTTTAATGTACTGTAGAAGGTGCAATATTTGAACAGCCCCGTGAACCTGTAATACTTCAGCATTACCAACCCCATGCATACAATCAAAAGAAGCATAATTGGAGTTGCCATTGACCAAAATGAAAGCATTTGAAAAATGAAAGTCCTAAAACTCAGATGATGCACAATCAGCTGTCATAGGCAGACCAGCGTATTATCTAAATGCATTAATAATAAGATTATAACATTTGAATGAGATACATTCCAAAAAAAATTATTTTTAGATGTATTTGATTAATGAGGCATAATGGCTTAATTTCCTCTCCCAAGTCTTCTGTTTGATGCTCTTATTCTCATCTTGACATTCCCTAGAAATCAGCTTGTAAGTATATAAGTATATAATCAGGGTACTGTTGGAATCAGCTTTATGTACTTTATGTCAGTGCTATCCAGTGGTAAAAAAACATGAATGAACCCTAAGGCCAATCTATATTTTGATCAATCAACGTAAACAACCAACATGGCTATTGTTAGTACCCCGAGCTGTCAAGCTAGAACGTTAGTATTTTATTGAAAATTGAGTTTGAGGCTGTAACTTATTGCTGGCAACTGCTAGCTGCAGTAACGTTAGATATCAGGAAGACTCCGGTCATTCACAATGATTGCATGGGCAGAGTGACAGGTAGACAGGCAGGTAGGCCATCCAATCATTTTATGCGGGCGGCATGAAATGATTATTACAGGCCTTCGTCAGCCACACATACCAGATTGTTTTTCTTTTTTGTGTCAGAACATTTTAATTTATTGATTTCTGCTGAGATGTAAAGAGAATTTGAACAAATACAACAAAAAAAATGCGTCTAAGATAAATTACTTTCTCTGCCTTTAAAGTGTTCAGTTGGATTTTAGTGGTTAAGAGTAAGCTTGAATCCTAGCATGGTAGCTGGTATTGATTTCTCTGCTCTCTGCTTTGGTATAGCAGGAGTTGATTTTTTTGCCCTGTTAATACAATGTCAGGTTGAGTTCTCCTGGTCTATTATTTTGTGGTTACTGGCGGTCGACCTCTCTGGACAGTCAGTTTGTGTTTTGCTGTAGTTCAAATCTCCAGTTACTTTATGTATTTCTTTGCTCTGGAAGAGTTGTGTTTCAGTAACCGGGCTGCCATCGTTCTCTGTTGTCAGATCTTCCGGAGGTGTTGGCTGGTGTTCAAGAAGGCCTCCAGTAAAGGACCCCGACGGTTAGAGAAGTACCCAGACGAGAAGGCTGCGTACTTCAGGAACTTCCACAAGGTAAACACACATGCCTGAAAAACATTGTTATTACATTCTGATCATTCTGACTTTCATTGAATTTGTCTTAATTATTGATTTACCTTTTTAATACGGCACACCATTAGAGTCACAACACTGTTAGAGCTGAAAAGATCTGTCAAATGAAAATTTACGAAAAATATGCAAATTATTTGTTCTTTAAATCGATTTATCAATCTATAAAAATGTCAGAAAATAGTGAGAAATACCAATCACATTTTCTCAGAGTCTAATGTGACAGCAAACAGTTTTAAAACTATTAAAACGAAATGTTAAAAACTTCATAAAAAATATACTTTGAAGACGCCTGTGGCTTTAGGTTATTAAGACAGGCATTTTCACAGTTTTCTGACATCTTGGACCAAACATTAATAAATTATTTGAGAAAGTGATAGGCACATAGTAATAGAAAATAGTAATAGTAAGTGAACATGAAAGTTCAAAGTTTACTCAGTGCTCCACAATAAAAGCAAATAAAAAACAGGGTTTGGAGCTTTATGCATCTTTATGGATATTTGTTTCTATGTGGTATACAAGCCATGTTTTAGTAGGCAAAGGGTTTAAATGTACATTTATGTTGCTAGCATTAAGGCCCAAAGATACTGATGTCAATCAGTCCTTTGGTCAGTATAGATTATGGAACATGTAGTGAGCAGATTGCCATGAAATTAAGAATCAATATTCATAATGTCCAGAATATGACCCCTAATGATTTGGTAATGCCACCATTACACAACCATTCCCATTTGACAATATTAAAGTCTGATAATGTAACTAATCTATAACACCGTATATGGCATTCAATCTCCTGTAGATATTCATGGTTTCCAGAGGATCATGAATCTTTATCTTTGTCCCTTTTGAATACCACAAGGAGATTAAACCTGGTGTGTCACTCCCCAGGGAACAGTCTCTGGCCGAGTCTAAATGCTACTGACATCGGCATGCAGAGCACATTCATCAGACAACAGCCAAGGGTTTCTTTTTGCAATTTGGCCAACTGGTGGAATTAATTAGCTTTAGCTGATAAAATCTGACGCCAGTGGTCGCCCATCAAAAATGAGGAGCCTGGAATTATATTTAGGCATAAGATGTTTTCTCTAAAATCAACAGAAGAAATGTTTTTTAAAATGCAGTACTTATTGTATAAGATTAGGTTACTTGGGTGTTTTTTTTTTTTCACATTGTATTAAAAAAGAAAGATTATTAAACCTATGGAATAAATGCTATCACATAGCTCCAAGCTGTTTTACACACTCCTACCAAGAACCTAGTTTTCATCTTCATATAAAAACGTTCTGTCCATTGGCCACAGATGATGGAGTTAAGAATCCATTAAGACACTTTCTGCAACTTTATCCTCTCCTCTGGGGCCTTCTCCCTCCCTTATGAAAGGAATAATTCAGAATGTAATATCTTGCTCATCGCCTTTTAAGCCCTTTGAAATACTCAAATTACGGCTCATTATCATGGTGAGGGAAGATGATGTTAAAGGAGTAGCACCGTGAACAGTGTTTTATAGTAATGATATGAGATAACAGCAGATGATAGGGGACTTCGACACCAGGTTTCCTACGTGGCTGCAGTTTGAGAGCTTGATTTAGTAGTCTGTAACAGTCTACTACCATGTATTTATGAATTAAGTTGGGTCTTTCTCAAACAAGGTGGAAATGTCGCATTTTCTGTAGTTTCCTCAGTTTCCTAAAATGCATGCAAGGACAAGCTAGGTAGATGTTTTGATCCACTTTGTTCGCGTCCCTCGCTGCTACAGCATCAGCCATGTGTTGTGAATGAAGCGTCTCTCTGCCCACTGCATCATGCTGTCACACGGGACGCCCTGTGTGGCTGTAACCCCCCCTCCCAGAGGCATCTCATACACCCGGCGTTGGAGTGAGCGATGAGTGCACACATGCACCAGTGCACCTGGTAATGCATCGCCACAAAGATCAAGAAAGGTCCCGTCTGAGGGCTTCATTCAACGCTGCAGTGCTTTGGGAGGAAATAGGCTGCACTGGTGGCTGATTTACAGAATCAACACAAAGGGGATTGGCTTATTTTCCCACTTCTTTCTTTCTCTCTCCATATCCCCTCTACTCCCACTCTCTCGCTCTCTTTCCTTATGCCTTTTTCTCTGTCTGAGAAGCGCTGGTCCACACAGTAAAACAATCCCTGAATATTTTTAGCAATATTTTTAGCCCTGTGAAAAGTTGTTTTTCTGTGCCACATTTCTCAAGCTCTCCTGAGCATGTGACAGAGGAAAGCTAAAGTGGAATGCTGGAGCTGTATTTAAATGCCTAAATATAGTATGTGCATACGGAAGTAGAACTAATCAGTAAAGCAAAGACAGATGATAGTTTTTAGCCACACTGGCTCTGTCAGTTCACCACTTTTGTTTAGATTCAAATACCTCAACTATTGGATTGCCATGAAATACAGCCATTCATGGTCCCCAGAGGATGATACTTAATGACTTTGGTAATCCCCGAGTTTTCCTCCGGCACCACCAGCGGTTTCACAGTTTTGGCTTTTAGTGACATGTCGGAACAACTATTGGAGGGATTGGCATGACATTCGGTACGGACGCTTCCCCCTCAGAATGTATTGTAATCACTTTGTTGATGTTCATCTGGCACCACCATCAGGTCAAAATTTCAATTTGTCCAATACTTTAGCAAGTGTTAGCATACTAACACGCTAAACTAAGGGTTTAAGAGTAAACATGGAAAATATTTTACCTGCCAAACATCAGCATGTTACCATTGTCGTAGCACATAACTCTAATGTGCCCAAGTACAGCCTCACAGAGCCTGGCCTGGCAGGGCTCTAGACTCTTAATCTTGTTACTATGAGATTTAACTTACACCTTTGAATAAAAGAGACGAAAGAAGAGGAGATGAGGAATAGGTTTCATCACAAATTATTCACTTTGCTCGGACTCTAGCGCCTTAGGCGGGGAATGCACCCAAACGTCTCCCTTAGACACACAGCTTCACACACACACACACAAGCACACACACAAAGACTAAAAGATGAGAGGCTGGTGGAATTCATGGCTTAGAAATTTCCACTGTTGATGCTTGCTTTGTGTCAGTTATATGTATGAGTAGCCTGCCCGAGGACAAATACATACGGTATGTTAACAGGAGAAAAAAAAACCTCAACTCATATGAAATATTTAGATACTATCTTTGAGGGGGATAAGGAATAACAAATGAAAAATATCTGCTATCTTTCATTATACATAGCCTCTTCTCCCTTTTCTCTTTTTTTTTTGTATTTCCTTGCACTGTTGTTGAAATACTTGTTTTAAATCTCTCTGGATGCTCAGAGGAAGTAATGTTATCGAATAAAGAAATCTGTAGTCCACATATGTTGTGTGTGTTATTAGGTTTGGTCTTTTGACCTTAAACAGTCAAGCTTTACTATACGGGCAGTGAGCCCAGCTAATTCATTCCCAACAGTCTGGCAAAGGGCCCACAGTTAGCATACAATGGACTACAATAATGTAATGGGCCTTATCTCCCAGGCAGAGTGAACACAGAGAAGACTGCTGAACAAAATGGCCTGTAAATGCGGGTGATATTCAATTAAATGTAATCTTCTCTTTTTTTTTCATTCACGATCAATCTGCTGGTAAAGTGATTTAGATGCTTTTGATCGCACGCCTCCCTATTGACTGGAAAAGCAGTTTCAAGAAAAGGCACTTGAACAGGGGATGCACAGTGTATATAGAATGAGAACCATGTCACGTTTTCCCATGACATGCTTTTAAAAGAAAAAAGCAATACATTACATACTACACACTATACTGCAGCAACCACCATGCTGCAACGAGCTGACATAGTGGATGATTTCTTACTTTTTGAAAAGAGTTTTCCATAATCAGCGGAAAAACGACTATTATATATTTATCATTTGTGATCACCCACACTCCTAGTTTACTTTGCCATCCTTTATAGGCTAAGTCTCTAACCATTATTGCACTTTTCAGAAGCAGTGCAAGATGGCAATTAAGCCTTGATGCTGCTGCTTCTGCTGCTGGCTGTGCTCATTCAAGGTAATGTGCTGCTGCCACTCTCTCCTTCGTCTTTAGATCACTGAGCTCCATAACGTCAAGAACATTACCCGGATGCCACGGGAGACAAAAAAGCATGCTGTGGCGATCATCTTCTGTGACGACACATCCAAGACATTTGCCTGTGAATCAGGTAAGTGCCTCCCCCCCATTCAAACTTCAAAATGAGTCTTTCTCAGCTACAGTAGAGCAGGGGAGGGAAGAAATCATTAAATGCTTAGGTGTTTGTTTTTATTTTTTACTTGCAAAGACATGAATGTGAGTCGGAAGATTTTGGATGAGAATTGGAGAGCTGTTTTTTTGCGAAAAGTTTGGCAAGAAGCGGAGGAAGAACCAAAAGTAAGAGGCAGAGAGAGAGAGGTGAAAGAGGCAGTGGAGAATTGGAGTTAGGCCAAGTGATGCTCATTTACCGCTATATTAAGAAGTGGGAGGTTCTGTTCCGAAATATTGATTTTCATACTGCAGGTATGAAAAACGATATTGGGCATCGTTTGCAGTGTGTTTCATCCCAATTATGGACTGTAACAATAGAGATTGCCTCTAATACGTGGACAGGAAGCCAAAGAGGCGCATGATCTGCATTGCCTGTTATTTAGGTGCAAATAAATGGAGCCGGATGTATAGGAAGCCAGGAGCTAGGTAAGGTGGATGCACCTTAATGTGCTACCACTAAACAGACAAGGATGAACCTCTCCATCTTAACTCCAGCCTTGTGGATGGGTGTGTAATGATCAAATAGCTGTTGATAAAGAGTAGCAGTAAACCTCAGGGGAAATATTATTGAACTTTGAGCGGTGAACTCTCTCTTGCCTTTTACTCTGTTTCCCATGATCACTCACTCTTTCTCCCCCTCTCTCGGCTCATTTCCATGTCCAGAGACTTCCCCCTCACAACACCATATGGATGTCTCTATCACCATGTGTCCACTGATTTCCCATAGTCCTTCACTTCTTTAGATCTACACCCCTCACTCTCCAGTACCTTGTGTGTGCATTTGCATGATGACCACATATACAGAATGAAGAAATACATGATATTAAGGATTTATATATCTGTTAGTACTTCTTGTTTTTTAAGATATCTAAGTTCTGGAAGGGAATTTCCATCCATTTTTGTAGTAAAATAGTTTTATTTCCTGCTTTTTAGGGCAACATGTATTCCAAAGCTGAATTTGCAAAGTCCAGCTAGGTCTGGTTACACAAGAGTTTACCTACATTGGATAATAATTTGGCATACAGCCTTTCCACTACACTACAATATCAATGAGATATTTGATCTGAAAAAGGTACCTGGCAGTTGGAAAGCAAGTATCAAATTTATTTGAGGGCCGCTCTCCAAAGAAGCCAGATCATTTTGAAGTGTTGACTTTTTTTTAAAAGGAAAAAAATTAGGCCTCATGATCTCCTGGTGTTTTATTTTTAAAAATAAGTTTCTGATGCCTCCACTCAAGCATTGCTATGTTGTTTTGCATGCTGTCAATGAAACTAAGAACTGAACAAAAGACAGTAACAGATCTTACATTTTTTGACAGTTGTGTGCTTTGGGTGCAACTGTCAAATATGCACCGCAAAAAGATAAAGCAAGTGTGACCTACAAATTGGATAATTTGTCAACTGCTGATATTCCACAGCGGAATCAGGTCCAAAGAAATTGTGCATACAATATTATGTATTGTTTTCATCTGTACAGTCCGCTGCTGACATTCAGAAAGACAAAGGATCCTGACTGTCTCCTGATTCGATTCTCACATATTTTCTCACTCCAGCCTCATCCTGTTTTGTTTCTTGCATCCTCACACGCTCTTCGCTAACACAAAATGCTACTCCATCCTATTCCATCTCACACCTCCACCTCCCCACACAGACGTCCTCCTACCATATTTCTTCATGCATGACACATAGACTAGCAAGGCTGCCTCTGTGCTGCTGAAGTATTTGTTTAGCCGATTTTCCACTCTGTGGCCTTAAAAGTGTGGGAGTGTAGAGGCACTTAAAGGCCATAGTAACTCTGAATGAGAAAAGCTGAATCTGGGGAGCCATGAGCAGGGAGCTAAAGTGCAGAGCTGGTGCGTATGTGTGAATGTGTGTGTGCATCTGTATTTCTGCTTTCTGTTGTGTGTGAATGAAGTGCTCCAGGCAGCAGGAGACCTTTCCTTCACCCTGCAAAGTTGTGTAGATTTGTCCCATTGGACACCAGAGTTGATCTGACAAACAGGCTGTCAGCTATTACACAAGCTAGTTTGAAGTGGATGGAGTGAAATTACCTCCACTCACATATTACACAAGCATGCGTTGACTTTTGATTAATAGACACAGAATCATTGGGCCGTTTCTGCACTTCCACGTGTGTCTCTGAACACATCGCTGGCTGTAGTTACATATCCCAGAATTCCGCAGGGCCTGGAGTTAAGGAGCTTCAGAAAGATAACCAACTCCGGCATTTGCCTCATTTCACACTTCAGTAACTCTCACCAAAAGCTCACATAAGACAATTGGAAATCTTCTCCACTGTAAACACATTTTTTGTTCCTGACTTAACAGGAAGGAAAACGTGTATTCACAAACAACAGACTGCCACGCAGACTTCCAGATTTGATTCATGAAATCATTGGTCTCCACTTAGCCTCCACTTAAAGAAATTCTGTCCTACAATGAATGCCCTCCCCTCTTTAAGCGCTAGCTGTCATATGTTGTAGATATACCTCCCTACACAGTTCCTAAAACCAAGACTGTTGCTTTTAAAAGAGTCGAAAAATTCTCCCGACTTATTCCCAAATTCCACATGTTTACTGTTACAATGAACCCTTAAATAAATAGTTCAGGATTGCTTCATTTTCTTTCTTGCCAAGAGTTTGATGAGAAAACTGATACCACTCTCATGTCTGTATGCTTGATATGTAGATATTGCCAACAGCTGGTTAGCTGAGTTTACGCCCTTGTAAAACCCCAACGTTTTGGGCTTTGGTTTTAGTATTGATTAAACAAACAAGCTATAACGTGTTAATTAGTGAGCTGGTGCTGGTAGGCAGATTTGTTGCCTCTGGAGTCAGCCAGGCTTGCTGTTTCTCCCTCTTTCCAGTCTTTGTGCTTTAGAATCTAAGATACCTGGTGCTGCTGGCTTCATATTTGACATACAGACATGAGACTGGTATGAATCTTCTTATCTAACTTTAGACAAGTAAGCAAATAAGTGTTTTAACCATCTCATTCTGTGTAAATATTATTTATTCTGTTTTATGCATACATTTCCTTTCCAATTAACAAGCCACAGCTAAAACCCTCTTTCAATTTGGAAAATAGCTTATTGATCGACTGAATAGATGATCACCAGTTTGAGTTGTGACTGTGGCCATGTTGTTCTAGCAGAGCTACTTATTGTATATTGTACAGCCTTGGAACTGAGTATTGGCAAAGGAGGGAGGAGAAAACTAGCATTCATCTGTCGTTGGCTGTTGCTGAGCCCACCTCCTCTTTTTAATCTGCACCCAATCGATCACATAGATTTTTCTCCCCCCCTGGTTACTCTTCGCTGTACTCATGTCCTGGACTTGCAGCATTTTATTGTGAAATTCCTTGGGTGATTTATGTGCGTGTGCATGTGTTAACACAGTTGTGGTAGTACAATCTGGGCAGTGTGTTTTACTGTGTCTGCAGTGTTGGATACGGAGGAGGTGTGTGTGTTTGATGGTGGACATGCCTTAACACTGTGCCGCTGTGTGGCTGTGTGCAGAGCTGGATGCAGAGGAATGGTGTAAGCTGCTGTGCGTGGAGTGCCTGGGCACCCGTCTCAACGACATCAGCCTGGGAGAGCCAGACCTGTTAGCAGCGGGGGTGCAGCGGGAGCAGAACGGTGAGTGCCCAATTAGTCCCTGCTAACACAGACAGCCATTCAGGGTCAATCTCTCTCACTCAGCCCGCCACCAAGCAGTTACTGCTTGCAGTCCGGGCCTGTATGTGTTAATGCAACTGAGCCCTCAGAGGGTTAGGGGAGCAGAACAGCCACTGTCCAATTAGGCCTGGCTAATAAGGGCCATTTTTTGTCAATATCAGATCCGAAGTCCCCTACAGCAGCCTTTAGTTACATTAACACATGTTGGTTCAACTTCAGAAGTACGTTTTTATGTGTGTGTTGAAGGAAACCTGTGTGTGTGTGAGTTAGAGCACAGGTCACAGGCTGTGGTCGGGGCTCTGTTCCAGGCCTAATGAGAAGTGCTGTGCATCACTGGCTTCCCTCATAATGAAGCTTGTCACAGAGATGGATGAGATTATGGCTCCTAAAGCCATGTGAAATAAATGTGCTTCCCCACATATTCCACTCACAGGAAATGGAAATGGAAAAGAGAGGAGACAACAGGGCGCTGCTATCACAGTGGAGCTCATTCTCTGTGTAATTTGTAAACTCGCAGAGGAAATTGAAAAGGCAACAGGCAAAGAAGAGCAGTTTAAAGTTGTAAAAGGGCGAGTAATTGAAAAGAATCTGCCGTCATTTCAGCCCATTTCCTTTCACTGCAGCCGTAAAAGTGAAATTGTATTCTTCAACATAACTTGGCCCCATTTATTTAAGATATCAATACACAAGTTTTCGACCGTGCTGCAGTGAACCAACTGAACTGTGACAACACAATTCCTCTCCCTTCTCTTGTGGCAGAAGTCCCGCAGTTTGGTGCTCATGCAAAGTGTGTCATGGAGACAAGCTGAGCCAGCGCCTCTCTGCTGCCTGTATGAGTGAACGGAACAAGAGGCTTGGGCCTGCGACCATGTTTCAATTAGTAGCCCTCCCTTAACAGCAGGGGCCGATAATTAGATCAGAGTTCATTTTCACTGTCCCTAAAAATACGCCACACTATGACATTACCATTTTCTATCCACTG
Organism: Lateolabrax maculatus; assembly: GCA_031216445.1. Taxonomy (NCBI): domain Eukaryota; kingdom Metazoa; phylum Chordata; class Actinopteri; order Acropomatiformes; family Lateolabracidae; genus Lateolabrax; species Lateolabrax maculatus. The sequence continues at coordinate 11,040,377 of CM062210.1, forward strand.
CAGAGACATGGCTTATTTTGACTCATTAAGTGTAATTAGTGAGAACTAATTTAGATTATGGATAACTCTCTTCTCTCTCCGTCTGCCTCAGGGAGTTAGTTTAATGTGAATAGGCAGATTTGGCTTCTTGATCCCAGTCCAGCTCACTGGACGGCTACTTAGACCCACTGTAGGTGAACTCAGGTAAATACCCCTTTTGAGGGTTGATTTAATCTACTTTTGCCAAATCCAAAAACCAAGTAAAAGGGAGTCCGGCGTAGGTACAGTAGGTAAAAGTCAATTTATTGTATTGTTACTGTGTATTACTTTGCTTTAATGACTGGATAATTGTTAAAATCGGTTGTTTGCGCTGGATGCGGAAGAACAACAGATTTTGCAGTTGCGCCCCAGAGACACAGAGAGCAACAGCGACAACTGCAGGCGTTTTTTTACACTGAACTGAGGAATTCCTTTAAACAAATGAGATATACTGTAACTTTTAATGTGCGCACTATGGAGGCACTGGTAGGCAGATTTTGTTACCTCCGGACAAAGCCAGGCTAAGCTAAGCTAACCAAATCTTGGCAAGAAAACTAATGTGTATTTCCCCAAAATTTCTTATAACCACTTGTGGTCGTACACATAGTTTTATAGATTAATTTCAGTCAAAATATACTGAAAAAAATAGCCCATCAAAACAATTCACAGTGTGTCCTGTGGATTGTTGAGGGTAAGAGGGACAATGTGTCTGAAAATAGATTTTTGCTTTTGAGTCTTTTAAATGTCACCTTTCACTGCTTTGAGCACCACATATTAAATACTATTCACGTCCATTGTACTGGGATAGAGGCAGACAGAAAACCTTCAGACTCGAAACGTGGACAACCAAAACTGTCTGCATGGTTACTGTAGATACCACTAGATGTACCAACCCTTTAACATCGGATGTAAATACCGTCAGTTTACGAGTTTCCCATCTCTTCACGTTTGTGCCATTGTGATGATAAAATAAGCTCTTTGCATATCTTTCCAGAACGTTTCAACGTGTACCTAATGCCCACCCCTAACCTGGACATCTACGGGGAGTGCACCATGCAGATCACCCATGAAAACATCTACCTGTGGGACATTCACAACGCTCGCCTCAAACTCGTCATGTGGCCTCTGAGCTCCCTGCGCAGATACGGACGAGACTCCACCTGGTTCACTTTTGAGTCCGGAAGGTGTGTGTGCATGTAGATGAGTGCTCGTGTTGTACTGTGCGCGTGCGTCCGTGTGACTGAAATGGTGGCAGTGGGAAGAAAAAAAACTTTGGAAAATGTCATAAAAAAAACTTCAACAAAGCAACTTTGGATATCCAAAACATCCCAGGATATCAACATTTGCCGCAGAGCCCTTCAGGCATTGATGTGACAGGTGCCTCTGTGAATGTGCGTCTTTGTTTGTGTACTGTATCTACTAACGCGCGTGTGTGTGTGTGTGTGTGTGTGTGTGTGTGTGTGTGTGTGTGTGTGTGTGTGTGTGTGTGTGTGTGTGTGTGTGTTTGACTTCAGTGGGCTATTATATCAATGCGTCTCTCTGTAAGTGCACATTCAACCATGCATATTTGTAAATCAGCAATCCAAGAGTGAGCCCGATCAAAGTGTGTGCACTTCTCTCTGTCTCTGTGTGTGTGTTCCTGGCGCAGGATGTGTGACACAGGAGAGGGTTTGTTCACGTTCCAGACGCGGGAGGGGGAGATGATCTACCAGCGGGTCCACTCGGCCACGCTGGCCATTGCCCAGCAGCATGAGCGGATGATGGAGGAGATGGAGAAGAGCTCCCAGGTACATTTTTACATTTAGGTTGTTTATCTGATACCCACAGCAGCTCACAATGAGGCCAACAGTTCTTTTTTTTTTTTTTCTAGTACTGCCAACATTACAAACAGCTAATAATGAGTGCAAGTGTCAACATGCCGTTGTTCCAGGAATACCTATTTAATGCATGCGCGTCGCTTTCATTCGGGAGCTAATACAGCATATCCGGTTGCACCTAATGCTGGAGGAAGAACAGAGCAAGAAACGTTCATACACACATGCACATGAACATTCTCTAATATTTCAATGGTTTCTTCACTGTCAGTTTGATTTAGGCCCAGTCAGTGCATGTCAGTGAGGCTGTTCACAGAATTATTTTTAGAAACCATTGAACACAAAAGCAATAAATCATGATTTTCACACCGGATGTTCACACACACACACACACACACACACACACATAAGAATACACATTTCTCTCTGCTGCCTGGTCTCTCCCCAAGGTGCTGCCTTGGACCAGGAGTCCTCTGACACCCCATGGTCTTGGCCTCCGCTCCCTCCTTCCATCACAACACCCGTCCATCCCCTCCTTCCTCCCTCCCTCCTTCCTTCCTTCCTTTCTCCCCTCCTCCCCGCTATCATCTGTATTCTTTATTTATGTAGGCCTGCCTAGTGTTTGATGAGCCTTGACCATATGGCCATGCTCTTGGACCCCACTATTTTGGAACATTTCCAAATGCAGCATTTACCCTCAGCTCCATAAATCACACGGATAGCTACACAAAACTGACCACTCGCGGTTGCAGAACGGGTGAATACGCATGTTGAGTAAATGCAGTGCAGTCTGTCAGTGAAATATTAACATATTTCATATATTTCACCTGTAGTCTGGCTGAAGCCTTTAGTTTCGCACCGCAAATGAGAATCTAAAACACATCATCCGGTGGCACAACAGCATCATAATCCCAAATGAATCCTCATCTCGCCCTCCAAACAGCCATTCAGAGAGGAAACATGCCATTCAACCAGCAATATACCGCTCATATCCACGCTCTTTGTTTACTGACATACCCAGAGCAATTTCCCCTGCTGTGAGTGAGTGACTGAGAGTGACAGAAAGTGAGAGACACTGTAAGCCTTCTCTGTCTGTTTCAGATCCACTCCAGAGAGACGCTAACCAAGTCCATCTCCCTGCCACGCAGCGCCTACTGGCAGCACATCACGCGTCAGAACAGCGTGGGAGATCTCTACAGTTACCAAGGTACAGGCATGAAGTTACTAATTATTATATGCACTGTGTTGCTACAAGTACATTTTACTTTTTACATAACATATTTTTGTCCTCTACATTATTTTTTTCTAATCCTTGTTTTTCCACACTATACTAAGGAGCACGCCACATTCCATTTGCGTTTGTAACAAATAAACCTTGGAATCCTCGAATCCTTCACTGACCTTCATTAGGCATCTGATTTACAATGTGAGACAATATCTTTATACTACAGCCACAGGCTGCAACAACCAATGAAAACTGAAGCAATCTGCCTTCACGTATATATAATTTGAAATCCTTTTGTTTTACATTTGTTTATTGTTAATTTTACATTACCTACTTAATTTTTATTCTTCCTCTTCTCTTTATTTTCATTTTTTCGTTTTTCTTCTATGGATCTAGACGTATATTTATGTTTGTCTCATTTCAAGGATTATTAAGGTTATTATTAGGTTATTGATGTTGTAAGTGCTCTTTTCATTGGTTGTTGCAGCCTGTGGCTCTCGTATAAAGATGTTTCATATTGGGAATTTAATGCCTGACAGGTCCATGACAAAAACATTGTATTACTAATAAGGTCAGGAAAATTCAACATTATTTATTCATGTTTGGCCTGCAAAGGGCTCAAAATTATGTATAACAAGTCCATAACAATAAAACACGGAGCAATAGATCTGGTAACATGCTCATTTTTGAACTTTTCATCTACAAAAGACATCCATGTCATTCATACAAGAATAACACTGACACCTCTGAATTCTAAATTAAATGTTTTCAGTCCAGAAGTCTAGACTTAACACATGATAGACCAGTACAGATTCTTAGTTTCAGGCTTCAGTTTAATCATCAAAGAACTTGCTGTAAGATAGTTTTTTCTGTTTTTAACCTTTCTTTCTGTGTAACCAAGACACACAGACAGACAGACCCACAATCTCAATTAGATTATGGGAGACAAAAATAATTTGTTCTTGAAAGTAAATGAGTTTATGTCTATGTGTCTGTGTGTGTGGGGAGGAGAGAGATAAATGTGACCACAAATGCATTAATAGTGCAGCAGGTGCGCCATAGCATTCAGGCCCAGCACTGTATGTCCTTTGTGTGCACTTAATGTACACATAGAAAGGGTGTGTGTATGTTTGTGTGTGTTAAAGTCTACTGTAGATGTAGACCAGAGGCAGAAAGGTGATTAGTGAGCTGATGAGATTAGGCTCTGTCTATGGTATTAGTTGATTAGTAGACTTATCTGAGGATTATGGGCCTTTTGGCTTTCCCTGATAGAGCAAAACAGAAAGCCAGGCAAAGATGAAAGTCGCTCTGACGTCATACTTTTCTTTTGAAAAGCTAAGGCTGGATTTTGTTTTTTTTCATTATCATTTAATTGTGGCCTGATAAGCTTAAAAGCAAAATATGAGTCTTCCATTCCAAACATGTTTTTTTCACCCATATACATATAGCTTCCACATCAGGGTCATTATATAGACTCAGTCTCTTTAAACTCTCCTTTTTAAACTCCTCCACTCCAAACTCGGGCGAGCAGAGGAGCTTCTCTCTCATCCATCACCCTGGCATCTCCACTGGTCCTCCCACACTTTCTCCGCGCGTTTGTCCGATTCAGAACAACCCTCCACCTTCTCCCGCTCATACACATTCAGCGCTACCGTTACTTCCCCTCCTTTCCCATGAATAAATTGAATGCATCGGTGTGTTCGAGGACGCGGCGAAAAGGTCTCGTCAGACAAGGAGGGCGAGGAGGTGATTCCCGGGGAGTGACGGGAGTTTAGCTCCCGTCGTGACACAGGGATGTTTGGACTGTGAAGGGCATGTCAGGGGAACCTCACACACGTCAGGTGCTGGTGCTCTGTTTAACATGGCTGCAAGCCATTGTTAGATGAGGAGCGCCATATACAGTAATCGCATTGATTCCTCATTGGCAGAAGGTCTCCACCTCCCTGGAGCTCTTTGACGTCCTCTGTTCTCTGTGCTGCACTCAACAGAGGGCTCTTAGCATGTCCTTATATGTTGTAACAATTTGTGAAAAACACAGAATAGACACAGCTTTTTTAGTAGGGGATTTAAAAGATTTTTCATTATTGTATATCGCCCATCCTCCCCTCACTGGCGTCTCACAGGATTGACACAATTTGCCACTAACGTCACACCACTATAACTCAGTCAAATCAAAGCCCACAGACTTCATACATACACTGTCAACCCGATCTTTTTTTAGATATTTTTAGTTGCCAGAGAGGATTGATGTCCATAGATCCGTTTCAGAAATCACACTCATCAGATTCAGACTTTTCTTCCTTAATAAATCTTCAACAATGTGAATGTACAGTGAGAACAGGAGCCAAAGCACCGTGACTTTCACGATGCACATTTGCCAAAATGTAAAGTAATAGGTTGGTTCAAGTTCAATAATCAAAATTCACACATTCACTTTTCATCAGTTTTCACCATATGTGTTGCACAGTGCAGCACAGGTGTTGTTTTTACCTCATGATCCGATGTTGAAGCCTTAGCACGACTTGACAGGTGAAGTTACGGACTCAAAGAAACCTCAAAGTGCATGCAAAATAGCGAGACAGCTTTTCAGAGTTTTGCCAATAGCTTTCTCATAGTTTTCATGGACACTTCAGACCAACTAAACTCCATTTTTACTAAAAGAAAAATCATGGAATATGGCCCAATGCAATTCTGACTTGTTATTCCCTACTGTTAAAACCATCTGTTCTATTTCCACTGTTCATTAACACTCTCACAGCTTTTATTTAGACTGAGTTTAGACTTTTTTTTCCATTATAAAATACAAATCATGCTTTATTAGACTATTTGATTAATTTATGTACATTTAGATACATGTACATATTTAGTATACAGTGGTCATAGCTGCAGGTTAACAGTTTAAAGTAGGCAAAAGTACAGTCCTAGCAAATTTCTTCAAGGAAATACAACTTGATTTAACACTCTGTGTGAAAACAGAATGTTTTCAGTTTATTGCAGTGGGTGTTTGCTTCAACAAGAATTCAGAAATAGATACATCAGTTAATGTTTCTGTAATAATGGTAATGATAACAAAAAATGATTTGGGTCCAAATAGAGGTAAGAAATCAGGAATTTGGACCATGAAGGCTGGCTGGGTTTACTCCTTGGCTGTATCACTGCGTGCATGATGAATATCCAATCAGCACAGTCAATTTGCTGAGTCATGCTCGGGTTGCTTTCAAATACCCTGCGGGTCCAGGGGAATAATTAAGGAACACAGTTTCCTGTCCCGTTGAGGTTCATTCACCTATTTGTTTATTTCTTTGCCTCAGTTAACGGGAGACCTGGCAATGAAGTACAGTACTGTAACTCCTATATTTTAATACGTTTCACATCTGCTTTTTATTCAGCTGGAAATGTCTCAAAAATACATCCCAAAAGCCTTGTTGGCCATAATTGAAAGTAATAATAGTCAAATGTGTTTTGTTTAAGAGAAACTGAGTGATGTGGTGTAGGAAAAAAAAACACTCAGCCTTGAGCATCTTGCTGTATGAAACAAAATTCAGCCCCCAAAGTATTCACCTTTTTAAGTAAAACCTAAGATAGATGTTTTAATCTCCAGAAACTATACGCTAAGACAATGTATCTACTTTCTACTGCGTTCCATCCCACTCCCCTAATGTTATTCACACTTCTGCATTTCAGTGAAACTGCTGTGTTCTCCGAGTTTGCTGATGCATACAAATAAGTGCACTTTAAAGTTTTCGAGTTGAAAAAGCAAGGCACCATGCCTGTCGGAAATGGTTCAATTACCAACTCTAATAGTGAAATGGAAAAGGCACAAGAACGCTTGTATTTTCTTTTTGGACCCATTTTTATATCATTTTTTGCCATTTCACACACTCACACACACACACACACACACACACACTCTCTCTCTCTCTCTCTCTTTCTCTGCATTTCATTGTGCTCCACAGTTTAGTGCCGTAGCATTAGCAATTCTAATGGAATGCCGCTGTTCTTAGTTTGATCGGCTGCGAGTGATACAAGGGGATTTTACAGGGAGGGAGCAAGTACCAAAGGCACAGGGACAAGATGATAGGAGAACAGGATGATAACACTATCTTATCTGCAACGGGCCACAAGGAATATAGTAGATATAGATGCAAAAAACTGAATCCCATGAAAAATTCATTACTTCCAGGTAAAACTGAGTTCAACTGATTTGGTCTCTTTCTGGCGGACGCTTGGGAAGTTTTTAATCTCAGTTTGCAAACTGAAATTAACTGACCCAATCTTTAGGCTGCGTCGGATTGATATTTAATTTGTTCCGGTGTACGGTTGCTCCCGTCGCTGCACAAAAGACACAAAGCTGGACGTCAGCGGCCTCGCATAATCCGGAGTTTGTGGTACACGCAGCGTCTCTTTCTCTGGTTACAGCTGTTACTAGGATGCCACCTGGGTTATCGCACTGCGAGGAAGGAAGGTGCAGACAGGTGTGTGTGTGTGTGTGTGTGTGTGTGTGTCAACATGCATGCATGAATAGCCGCTTGTGTGTCCAGGTCCGCCGCTGTAGCTGTCAGTGTGTTTGTGTGTGTGTGTGTGTGTGTGTGTGTGTGAGTGCACTCCCTGCCTGTCCTGTCTGCTCCGGCCCAGCAGCTGCCACCCCAGGCCAGATAGGATGACATGACCTTCCCTGGTAATGAAAAGGCACTGACAAATCACTGTCTGCTTCTCATAGGGATAGAAGAAAAAGGAGGAGGGATGCTGACACCATCTTCCCTCTGTGTTTTTATTGCTTTTTTTTTTTTTTTTTTGGTTTTTGTTGCGTGAGCATGTCTACAGTTGTGTCTCCTGTCCAACAACGTGGCTCCCGTCAGGGGTCTGGCATCACACAACAAACGCCGCTGTTTATGACCGAGGAGATGATGAGATCCGCTTCGCCCTCTCTGTCTGCACTGGGCTCCCTGCCTCTTTTTTTTTTTTTTTTTTTTTTTTCAGCCCAAATTGGCCTTGGTTGAGGGGAGGGATTGGCTTGGCAAAGATGTGAAAAGGATATGCCTGGTTGCGCATCAGTCGTTTCAGCAATCTATTAAGTACAACGGGCAGGCCGGGGAGAGAAAGTGTCCCCCCCCCCTTTTTTTAACCTGCAGTGTTAAAAAAGAAAACACTTGAGGTTTCTAGAACATGGACTGAGCCGCATTTAAAAACTTAAGACGGAGCCTTATCTCATTTTTCTTTATTTCAGGGAATGGTGGAAGGGAAAGACTAGCGGACAGAGGAGTGAGTGTGTGTGTGTGTGTGTGTGTGTGTGTGTGTGTATGACTCACCTGTTATGGCTGGTACTGTTTTGGTCTCATCCTCACACCCACACCAGCCCCTCTGCGTTTCCTCTTGCAAGCTGTTCCCCTAACTCACACAGGAAAGTGCTTTTTCTTGTGTTTTTTCCTCCTCATTGTCTTCCTCCACTGGCGCGTCATCCCTCCTCACGCACGCTTCTGTTTTTTTTTTAACCCGACTCGTTCTCGCGCTCTCTGTGGCTCCGACACGCATCCACGCAGCCACTTGACACTGATTGCCAGGCTGGCTGGGGCATGTTTTGTATTCCCCGCCGTAGTGAGTTGAGCCCGATTGCCTTTGGTGGCGACCCGACTGGCGCTGCCGGCTACACACACGGAAAAAGGCTGCGTGCGTATGCGCATTCACTATATGATTCATATTTGGTTAACGAGCACTTCAGCACCACCAGCAGAAAAATGATTTCTTTGTCGATTTTGTCAATGCGGCTGTGGACGCTTACAGAAAACAAAGTCACATTTTAATTTGTTAATCAAATTTCAATTAACCTCTCGAGGGTAAACAGATTTAAAATGTAATCAACCGCCGCAATTTAACTTGGCTGGCTGTAATAGCAGGCACTATATATGCTATAGGTTAGAGTTGATTACAGTGTTGTGTTAGGTTTTCCACCTCCTGAAATATTAATCACTGGCCATTTCCTCCTTGTTCGGTGCATGATCAGCAGCCTGCCAGCCACTTCATCCTCGGCCTACTTCGCCGTGCACATCTCCAAACAGCATTCTGATATATTATTAATGGTCTCACAGAACAGCCCTCCACCCACAAGTATCCATTACTCCCTCTCAGTGCAGTTAACCAATATGAACTGCAGAACAAATTGCTCCAATTAATTTGAATTAAGGTGGAGAGGGAGAGAGTGGGGAAAGAGAGGAGACAGCAGACAGTCCAAAAAGATGAGACCGTGTGATTCACTCTGAAATGAAGTTGCTTATGTGAGGTGAAAGGTCGATTCTCCATCATGTGTTACTATTATACAATTTATGGTTTACATTTCTGTATAATGTGAGAACCACCCACATCAGAGGGCTCTAAAAGATCACTTGCCAGGAGTATTCCTGTAAACCTCATTTTAGTATAAAGGTGCCATGGACAGTAGCTAAGCAACAGTTGTACCATGAATAAACCGTCTAATAGAAACATTTGATGTCAGGTCCAGTTAAATGAAACAAACGTATTTTATTCCTCTAAACAGAAGCACTCCTTTGAGTCTTTCTCCACTTTTATTTCTCCCCCCCCACAGGAAGTGGCCTGACAATGACTTTCATCCCTCGAGCACAGACGTTCCCCAGCTTTCTGTCTGATGAGCCAGAACGGGAGGAGAGCCAGCGCCAGGAAGAGGCGCCATCGCCCTCTAGTGGCCACGAATCCAGTTGCAGCCTGAGACCCCTTCAATGACAGAGAGTTGCTCCACCAAAACTGGACACTTTACCCACTACTGTAGAAAGGATGTAGAAATATGTATAGTGACGTGTAATATATCATTTCCCGGTGATACTTAAACAACAGTGTCAACTGTAGAGCGAGTGGTACACGAAAAAGGATCCTGAAAAGGTTGATGTCCTCTTTCTGTGTGTTGTGTGACAGCAGCAGTAGCTTCAAAGATTGCACCAAAAATCCTGTAAGTGTAGTTTTTAAAGTGTTTTATGTTGTCATTATGCTGTTAAAGCCAACAGGACCCCCCCCCCCCTTTTTTTTTTTTTTTATCACTGCATTACATCTTACAAGAGGTTAGAGGTTAAAGATACTAACGCACCAACTTCCACTTTAAAACAGTGTTAAAAAAGGCTTTTGTTCCGACATTGATGAAATCACACCAGGCTCATCCCAACAATGTGCCGCCTCAGCAACCATTTCAAGAGAAACTCCACCATTTCTAATCCTCCCGTGCTTACTGTACTCCGCTCCCTCTCAAGAATGTGAAATTGATCAATGCCTTACACAGAAACCGCTTGACTTTGATGGCAGTGATGAATCAGCTAAAGCCCTTAATCGGTTACTACCAGCAAAGGGAAAAAAGTCATCCAGAAATGTGCTTCAAGGATATTGGAGTGGACTGTCATGTCGGAAATGATAGAATGCAACCTTCTCACAGCCTCGACTTTAAACTGCCAACCCTACATTACACTAGCAGAGCAATTTGGTTTTATTAGCTTCTTAGTTCTCCCCTGGCTTTATATATGATGTATGGTAACTGGTTCATTAGCAAAAGGAGAGAAGTGAGATGGTGGTGACCTGAGTTCTGCACGGCATCATCGTTGGACTCAGATGTGGGTTGAGCCAATAACACACCATAGTCATTTTTTTCCCTGCCGGTATGTTATGTTCATATAATATTACAATTTAGAAAGAATATTAGCATCAGTATGTCTCACTGAGAAAATCGATGTCTCTGTAAAATACACAAAAACAGGCAAAAGTCATTAAAGGAATAGTTTGACATTTTGGGATTTTCTGATTACTGTATGGACATAAGAGTGGAAACGGGGGAACAGCTCGCCTGGCTCTGTCCTGAACTAACAGAGTCTGCCTACCTGCACCTGTAAAACCACGACCTGTTGTTTTTAACTGTAGGATTTTGTACGGAAAAAATACAAATAAGATGCACTGTGTTGATTACTGAGCTTTAGGTGCTGGTAGGCGAACTATGTTAACCAGCTGTTGGTGGACAAATGTGAAAGTGGCATCGACCTTCCCATGTAACTCCTGTCAAGAAAACTAAAAAGTGTGTTTTCCAAAATGTTGAACTGTTCCTTTAAAAACCAACAAAATAGCTGATCATAGGCATACGTAATTTCTGACCCAGTAGCCTGACAACTACCTTAAGAGTGCCAGACACCGTGCCATCTTGTTTCCCATCCGTCAGCAACAGTATAAACTAGAAGGAAATTATATTAGTGGTCATTGTCAATAAAATAGCAAAAAAAAAGGAAAATCCGCAGAAAACCTACTAAATATTTTTCGTGAATCCTTTCTGTAGCATGTGAGTGAAATTTGTCACAGAGTACACGACTGCTTTGATGAAAGCGTTCTCTGCATTGTCCTACTCGAGTAAGAAGTGCCTTCCGACACAGACCGCAGAGTGTGAGACTTAACCAAGGCACCGTCTTTGGGCTTTGAGTTTACCATTGTGGGCAGAATTTCGCTCTGTACCTTCAAAACCTTTTTAATAATTCTTAAGTTTCTCTTAAATAACGAGGAGCCAGCGGTGAAATGCCATGTCACGCCAGAAATACTTAGCAAAACCTAACCAGAGCTACTTTAGGACGTTAAGGAAAACACTTGTTGCCCGTTGGCTGGCTGTCAGCAGACACATATTCATCTCTTTAAATGTTTGCAGTAAAAGCGATCGTGCTTTTTGTTACAGGTTTATGTTACAGAAAGGCATGAATCTCTCAAATCCAGAAATTCCAGCAACAACTGAAGTCAACAAAAAGAATCCAATGACAATCAGTTTGAGGCAGCGAAGCGCTCCTTTAATGTCAAACTTAATCACTTATTTTAATGTGTTTTTTGTTGTTAATATTTAGATATTCCGGTAGAACTGGACACACAAGGACGAGCACTTATTTTGTGTTGAAGTTTTGCAGTCAGTCACTTTATCTTGTATATTGTATTTAAAAGAGCTCAACCTTCATATCGATTTGAGCCTCAGACAGAGTGCCCATCTACAAAATGTGTCTGCATCAGAGCTCACAGTAGCAGTATGTAGAAAGGCAGTTGTTGATCTGGCCACATCTCTGCCCTAGCTGTCTTGAGCCTTGGCTCAAGGGCGTCCAATAAATGTATGTAAAATAGTTCCACTACACCCGGACCATTAGAGCTGTACTAACAGAGACGACTGGAGAAAGATCTAGTTTACTGTGTTTAACATTTGCAGTTTTCGTTGTTTATTGTAGCTACTCACTTGTTTGTAGGTATGACGTGTCGTCATGATTTCTGTTGTTGTTGCTATACAGTATGATTGTGTTTGTGTCCATCACGTTTTGTGTTCTGTTACTGTCAGATTATATGTTTATAGCACTTTGAATACATTGAGTGTAGGACTACAGTTTTCACTAAATGTACATATGTAATGTTTTTGATGATAAAAAGATAATAAATTGAATGTTCTATCATGTATATAGCATTTTTTTTTTTTGCCAACAGGAATGTTGAATGAAAGTCAAGTAACGACAGGGAATTGTTTGGTATTAATAATAATTTGATTTCCTAGAAATAGTTGTCAGTTTTCCGCTAAATGACTCTTTCTATCTCTTCTATCTCTTTATCTTTTCAGACTCTCACATCAGAGGAAGCCGGTGCAGTAGTGGTTATGACACTGTTTTATTCGTACCACATGAAGTCATTTACAGACACACACATCAGTTTCAGTAATGCTGGTCACCCACACAGTGACACAGTCAAATGTAAAGTTGCAGCCTCTACTGTGAACTTGCGATTCCGTACAGTACATTGTCCCTTTATGTTCCACATTTCTAGCTTGTCCACATTTGTCTCGTTTCCTAGCAGGATAGCCTGCATATCCATTACTGCCTCTGCCACTGCCTCCATTTCTATGGAGATAAATGAATCAGATTACCAAAAAAAAAACAAAAACAACAACACACAGATTAACAGTACTACCATTAACCTTACATATCGATTTACAAAAGCACACTGCTTCGAAATCATAAAAAAAAAAAACATATAACTACAATTTGGAAAACTTGTGATACCTTATCATAAAAATGACTTTTTTAATTACATTTTAAAATGCGGGGTAAAAAAAATAAACAAAACATTCATCAACAAACAGAAGCTAGACAAAGTATAAGGAGCTATAAACTAAAGCATAGGATTAGCTAATTAGAGTTCAGCTTTCATAATGGGAGCGTGCTGTTACTAGAACGCAGCCTTCCTAGACGAGAGCCCTTTGGGGGAAAGCAACAGTCTCAAGTGATGGTACAGTGCTGAGTGACTGCTTTTCTTTTTCCGTGAGATGATTAGACACCATTGTCAAGCTTTGAATGGAAACCAGGAGGGATGAAAGTAAAAGGAGAGCAATTACACAGGCTTTTGTCAATCGTTTTACTCGGGGGTTAGGGAAGTGAAAAGAATGATTATACAGGCCTTTGTCTGCTCCTTCTGCATGACGGTTACTGTCAAATATTGTTGTGCCCAAAACAAATATTTCCTCAACAGTAATTATGAAGGATACTACATTTAATTAGTGGGAAGCGGCGCTAGACTCAAACGAACCTGTCAGCTTCCTGAGACTTACATGAGCACCAGCTTGTTAACTCATTTCAAACGACAGTAGGAATATAAATCAGTGTCAGAGTTATCCCTGCATCTCATTAAAAAAACTCAAATAAATTATTATGACCGGCGCTCGTCAATATAGGTTCATTTTGGCTCATATATACATGAATCTGAGGAAAGCTGAGGGCACACTGACAGCTGTGAGAGATAAAAAACGACAGATTCACACTGTGCAGTGCATCACATTTATGTAGGCTCATTTAGCATGAAGCTGACGCTTGGTGTTGTGTGATCGTGCGGTCTGTAGGTTGGCATAGACCGGGCAATTCTTTATCTGTCTGGACTTCTTCCTGGGACACACGGAGATGTTCTCATAGAAGTTTGGCTGTGAATGTGTGGTAGATTTTTATTAGTATATGAGGTATTAAGTAAAGGACATGTGACAGGTGATAATGGAATGACTGATAGCGCAGTAGCTTGGCAAAAAGTAATAACATGTCCCTCTAAATGTGCTCAATCTGAAATATGCTTTTAATGGTGATATAAAATTATAATATTACATTACACAGCTGTTATTGTGTCAAAAAGGGTAATAACTTCTATTCAATAAAGTTATATTAAGTACAATTGTAAAATTCTGTATTCTTAAAACTTTTATTTTCTTAATTTAATAACAGGATGACCTGTAAAGAAGGAAGAATACAACTTCACTTTAAAGAAATAATCACTAGTTACTGTTAAAATATTATATTTTCAACCAAGTTGGCTACTTTTTGACGAGCTGCTCTTATACATTATCCAAAAGCCATTTCACTGTTAGTTGTTGTAAAGCAGCATTAGTTAATCCAGCAAGCAATACAACGTATCAGGATACATGATGACAGGATGGGCTGCATCAAACCAGATTAATAGTAAAGTGCAATGGGTTTATAATTAAGTGCATGTCTAAAAAGAAGGTAAGGGAGTGCCTTAAAAGTATCGAGTGTGAAGACAAGAGTAGATATGAAGAACAATGTGAGGCTCACCTGTCTCTGCGATGGGTGCAGTTTGACTCTGTACTCCTCTCTCCTGTTCGTCTTCCTGTGGTGATTATTGGACAAGAGTAAACAAACAACACTGCAAAGATCCAAGGGCTTCATGTCAATGAACAGACGGACCCGCGTTTCCCCAGTCGAGATTCGTTTTTGGAGTTCTGTTTGCCAAAGGTATGTGACGGCACGCTGCGGGATCTTACCTGTGCCTCACTGCTACTACGACAATGGCAATGAGTAGAAAAAGCCCAGCAGCTCCAATCCCGATGTATATGTACATCATGTACACCGATAGGCTGAATCCATCTGAAAATTAGAGAAAATTGTGAAAAAAAAAAAGAAAAAAGACCCAAACAGCCTGAAAGTAATTGTTTTCTTTTCAACAGAAGAGTTTGCGGTGACTGAGATACACGTTTCTGACGGATACATCACTCTTAATTATACGTGTTATGTGTACACACATGCACAGCTTAGTTACAGTGTTCAGAGACCTGCTCCAGGATGTTGTGGTTTCACTAGGTGCGAGTCTGAGTCTGCTAAATTCTTTGCGATAAACATCACAAGCATTGTTTTACTGTATTGATTATTATTATTTATTTATCAGTCACTGTACTCCATATTTGCATAATTTTAAGTATGAAAAACTATTTATTATCCAGTCATAAGGCCACATACAGTATATATATATATATATATATATATATATATATATATATATATATATATATATATATATATATATATATATATATATATATATATATATATATATATATATATGTGTGTGTGTGTGTGTGTGTGTATGATAACTACTGCATGGTGTCTGTCTTTGTACCTGGAGGCGGCACAGTCAGCAGCACGGTGGTGGTCTGCACCCCTGCATCTGTGCTGAAGGTACAGCGGTAGAAACCGCCGTCTTCCTGCAGCACACCTGTCAGGTGCAGGCTGACATCCAGGCTGTCTGTACAGCTGACCCTGCCCCTGTCGCTGTAGTCCTCGCCCACCAGGTCTCCTTCCACCTTCTTACACACCCCGATAATGCCCCAGGGCTGGCCGTGCGGCATCTTCTCCAAAATGACCTGGTACACGGTGCCGTTGTGCTCGTGGTTGCAGCTGATGCTCAGGTTGTTGTTCTGCTCCGCCACCAACTCCGTGTCCGTCTGGATCGTCTCCGGGGTGGAGGGCTCCGTGCCGTTGTCCTCCTCCGGGGGCTCATCTGGAAACACGCGAAGGTGAAGTACACACAGGAAATATCACGTCAAAGGAAAGAAAGAGAAACAAAAGACCAAAATGGAAAAAAGAAATGAAAGAATGGTGATCTGTTAAGTTTCATTTCCAACAGTGGGGGTGCAGTGATTTTTCATAATTTCCACCGTAACTTTTACCTAAATCTTCCACCTGAATGTTCTTCGTCCAGGGGCCTTGAGGGAAGGTCTGAACAGAGCAGTGGTAAAGCCCGATATCCTGGTGAGTGACGTTCCTCATGGAAATACTTCCGTCCATAGGCGTGGTCCTCAGGAACTCTATCCTCTCCCGGTATTGGTGATGAAAGACCACGCCATACTCTGGGTGGAAAATAGCTACCGGATCCTTGTCTGGTACCTTGGTCCAGGACACCATGCTGAGGTTGCCGTTCCAGGGGCACAAACAGTCGAGAACCATCCCTTCCTCCAGGCGAACTGTTACAGCCTCTTTCTGCTGGACAGCGACTGGATAGAGCACATTTTTTTTTTCTGTTTATTCAACTCATCAGAATCTTGACAGAATCCAGAAATCATAACTTCTACAAAAGGTGCAAACTGTGAAACCAGTAAATTACATACAAACATAACCAGTAGTTTGTAGAATGTCACTGATAATATTTTTATATTTTACATGTATGAGTTCAGAGTCATACACCAAGAAATATGTTTACACCTACGCAATGTAGCCAAAAAAAAAAATTATATTTGAAGACTATTTGAAGAGTACCACAGCCATTCACAGCTTTGAGGCCATCCCACGGGTAATGGTAATTAGTCTACTTTGAGCCAGTACACATGAACAACAACTGACAATAGTTGGTGATCAAGCGTCCAAGTTTTCAAAGCCTTTTATCCGTGCTGAATGACAACTGGTTTCAAGTCCAGTGATGCCCTTGGGAAAGTTCTGGCAGCTTTAGAATAATAATGTCTCTCAAAACGTACAATAAAAAGCTTTTCTACAATCCTCTCAGCCAACTTGACTAAAAAGAAACATGGGAATGAAGCAATGTTCAGTTTGAATTACTGATTATGATTGAAAGACTATAAATTGATGAAAGTACATCAGAAATATTTAGGACAATTTGACTTACAGTTTCCAGAGTAGCCTGAAAGACAACAGTGAATAGCACGCTCAAGACAAGTCAATAAAACAGTAGTCGTATGACACATTGCCATTCACGAACAATAATCTACTAAAAACATTTAAAATATATATAAATATTTATATAAACTCCATACCTTTAAGAAAAGGAAGAAAGAAGAGTACCACAAAGTACCAGTGGTCCTTTTGTACAGCTTCCATCTTGCCCCACCGAGGGAGAATGAAAGCTGCATTGATGAGACGAGTGGAGAGGCACCCGAGCTGCACTTCCTGCTAGCTCTCTGGCTACAGAGAGACACACTTGAGTTCCTGGGGCACACTTCATGTGAGCCCACACAGAGGGGCACTTTATCACTAGGGCTGGGAATGGGAGGCAAGCTTATGGCATAACGCTGCATGGTGGGATCCATACCGAAGTTTTCTAAATTGTACCCATGTCGCCCCTCCGAAATTCTGAGAACTACAACTTTTTTTGGGGGCATTTCAGAACACACATTCACTGTTAAAGGTTGTACATCTTGACTTGAGATAAAATTTGGTTTGTGAGAAGGATGGCCAAGTTGGTCCAGACTTAAATATCCCCACACACTATTTCATGGATTTCCATGAAATATTGTATGGACATTCATGGTTCCCAGAGGATGAAGTGCCCCTGTGTCTACTTCGTGAGGCTGTACTTCACTAAGTGCAGCCTCACAGAGCAGAGACAGAGAAAGGTTTTAAGTGTCTGCAAAAGTTTTCTGAGTATCACCAACTAACCAAAGGTGGTGTTGTGCAGAACAGCAGCTTAACGCCACCACAACCACAATAGTGGTGTTTAAAGCCGCAGCTGGTGCACTCTGTCAAAATTGCTTATTCAAGGAAAAAACATGACAAAGTATGATGACGGTTGGTACAATCCGTTCACGTGAAATCAGACCATAGAAGACAGTGGCTAAAATCAGCCACTTGGCACTTTAATATCAAAATTAATTGTTATTTTATAACTATAAAACATGATACAAAACAAACAATATAAATATAATCAGTTATTTAGCAGCTGGGAAAGGTTTTCAAGGCACTTCAACAGGTAGGTACTCATCGGCTCTTGCTTGTTCTCTGCATCTGTGGTTTATAGAAAGAAAAAAATAAGCATAATTGTTAAAAAAACGTAATGTTTCCATTCAGCGCCGGGACAGGTGCTGATACGTATTCATCATCAAAGGGAATAAATGCATACCCTTCTTAGAGATCGTATGTGCCGCTTCAATTCTCAATCGAACAGAGGGACACTTCAAAGTAGTCTTGGCCTTTCAGGGGAAATTAGACAGACAGATTAGGAAGGAGTTGTGTTGATGAGCCGAAAACCAGGAGAGTTAATTCTTTTCAGTTTATAATCAGGAGATAAAAAAGGTTGGTCATCTCTTCTGTATGTGAGAAGACAATGAAGCTTTCCAGCAGATTTATCTATAGGAGCAGACAGATTGAAGACACTCTTGGATTTAATTTGACATATATCACTAGCCAGTAAATGTACTGTCACTAAATTAAAGTTTTATTGCTTGGATGCGTGCGTGTGTTTGTACCCTCTGATTGTTATGGAGCAACGCCCAAAGTGCAGAAGCTCCCATACAGCGGGTTTCCATCTCTTTACTGTCCAGACAGCATAGCAATACCTTCATGGCTTTGCCTAGAAGAAAGATGTGCAGACAATCAGAGGTGTTCATCAACTATCAGACAACCATCAATTTGCTGAAAAAAAAAAATATATAAAGAATAATAATAGAGTAATAGATTCTTTTAATTCAAAATGACATGAACAGTACCATTAAAAAGAATTCTACTTATCAAAACACAGAAAATATATTTAGATATAGAAAACTGTTGACCAGGAACACGTTGATATGTTTAGTTAATAACTGATGGACTAACACAGAAAGTAAGTTTCATCACACAGTCATTATCTAGGTAATTTCCTCATGCCTCACAGCAACATTAGTTCAACATTTTTACCTTGTGGGGGATTTAACAATGACAGTGTGGTTGTATAACTAATTTCATGTAAAACGATTGATGTTAGCAATCACACCACACACAGGAAATGTAATCTTTCCACAGGAAACAAAGTGATGTCACGTGACATATTTTCACCCACCTGGTCCCACAACTCCCACCTGCAGCTTGCACTGCACAGAGGGACACAAACCGTCTTTTAGTCGTCTCTGCAACTTCCTGTCCTTTTTTCATCTACATGTCTTAGAATGATGAATCTTCATTCACCATTCTTTCTACTTTCTTAAATTTAACTTGAACTTTCTCTAAAACATAGTAGATACTTAACTTAAACTGTGTTTTCTATTTCTATGATAAACATCATCCCACTGCACATGTTTTTCTGGCCACTTTATACATTTAAGTCCAATATTTACTCCCAGTTTGGCTCTAATTCAGTGCTCTTGTCGAGCTTGCTTGATGCTCGGCTTTCTTCACCATCCACTTGTTTACTTTAGTCGTTTACGTACCTCTGCCGTTTAATGCTCGGTAGACAGCGTACAGTCGGCTTGTCTGAGCTGGAAAAGACTGCCTACGGTTATATATGGAAGGATCTGGGAGAGCCATTGGATGGAAACCACACAGTCTACTTCTGAACCAGAGAAGCAAAATTAGGTAAAAGTGCCTAAAAGCAGTTAAGAGATTTAACTGTTCATTTTCTGTGGGTCTGGCAGTACTGGCATCCCTCTGACATGACACAAACTCTGAATGAGCTAAACTAAACTAATCTCCTCTTGGCTCCAGCTCCATATTAAAGCACACATGACAGCAGTAATCGATCTTCTCATCTCACTCACGGCAAGAAAGCAAATGTTTTTCCCAGAATGTCAAACTATTATTTTAATACAAAATGCAGTGATTTTTTTTCTGCCTTCAATTCGAGTGATCGCAGAGCAGCTTGAAGAATCAGATGATACAAATACCATTTCATATACGATCAAATTTGTCTGGACTTTCAACAGAAATGCAGCCCCACACTTGGTGCAGCTCAAATCCCCCTGTGATCTGTTGTTTTTACAGAATCAAAACTAAAGAAGAAAAGCGTGTGGCAAGGTCCAGCTGCACAGAATCTTGCCACACTTGATGAAACGCTGATATATCCAAAAAAACAAACAGCTTTTTTGCACTTCTTCTTTTCTACTTTGCTGTTTTAACATGTTCATATCCCTCCCATTACTCCCGTGAGATCAAAGGAATCTAACCCTGCTTCGTTTCCATACCATTGGCAATGACGTGAGGCTTGTTGGCAGGGCAGAAGCAGAGGTTGTGGAGGGTGAGCAGTGCGTGCCGCCGGTGCGGGGCCAGGTCTGCCAGCATATCCAAGGCTCCGGTCACCCGAAGGATACTCTGCTGGCCGTCCTCCGCAAACGAGACATTCACCAGCAGCCTCAGCCACAGGCCCAGAAGGCACCCACCACCAGAACCTACAGATGTGGCCTTCACACCACCCGGCTTGGGCATCGGCACTGACACGAACGCGTGCAGGAAATTATTCTGAGAATGACAGGAGAACGAGAAAGATTTAACACTGTCATGCGAACAGATCATTAAGAGCTGGTCCCCTAGTTTAGAATATATATTCTCAGCCAGCAAGTGTGAGGGGGAGATTTTGGACATGTTAAGTGCAAGAAAAGCTTGTGTCATTTATAGACGTAAATGACATGAGCGTGACAATGTCGTGCATTTAAAAAAAAAAAAAAATCTGTAACACTGGATATCTCACTTAGGTTAAATTTATTTAACTTCTAAATTTGTTTCACAGCCAGTTCAAATTAACCTAAGAAAACTGATTTGGCTCAACAAACTATCATACATTTAGGCTAAAAACTGAATAAAATGATCCCAGTCATATCTCACTCTACAAAACAAATCATTACTCAGTCAGTTTTGTACATTATATCTTGTCCACAATGTTGTATACACTGTGTACCAGGCTTGTACCTTTTGCAGGAGGCCTCTGCAGTCGCGGGACATGGCGAGGTTAGCCAAGAGAGAGAAAGCTAGCTTCTGGGTAGGACTGTTATCTGGGGCGACCCCTGAGGCCAGCTTCATAACCGAGTGCATCAGAGAGTTACTAAGGGTGCCTTTAGATCCTGGTGCAACACCAGGGCCAGCACCACAAAGAGAACTGCATGCTGAAAGGGGAAAAAAAAAAAAAAAACACAAAAACAACCATGACTTCTTTGATTAACCTGATTTTTTAAAAGATTTCTATCAAAATTCAAGGTAACACAGGTTTCACACATGCATGCACAGTGAAATGTGTGGGGGCAGGAGCACGGTTTCCACAGAAATTAGAAAGCACAGCAGATCAAAGCTGAGGGTCTTAACCCTGTGTCTTTAATGGTAGGAGCAATAATCAACGCATGATGCAAAGTCCACAAGCATGCTCCCTGTCCCTGAGGCAGCCAGTCAAGTGTACTGCTGACTGATGTGGTCACTAAGGGTGATGGTCATGCCCAGTGCGGTGGATTGTGTGTGTAGCTAATAGGACTTCCAACCTAATAATATACCATTCTAATGTTTCTAGTAGGCAAATGTTTCTTCCTGAAAAATGCGCAACCATAATACTGCATGAGGCCTGTGGCTGCGATGACCAACAACCAAACAGTGGCTTCAGTCTGTTTAGTTCAAAAGTGTCAATCAAAACCGTAAGATCCTGCAGTTTTGTGTACCGTCAGCAGCCGTAGCCACAGATCACAGAAAAAAGCCCAATACAAACGCATCAAAATTCTCTTCTTCTTCTTGGAACTGGCTGCTTCTTTCTGTTTATGTTGTGGTTAGCTGTCCAGCGAGCAGCACCAGCAGCCGCAAAAATAAAGACCGACCCATCTGGCTGCATGGCTGTCTGCCCGCCATACCAAAACATCTCTGCACGGCTGCATGCACAGCTTGTTTTGCTGTGAAAAGCTGTCTAGCCAAATGAAGAATGAAGAAGAGTGGACCTCTTGTACAAAGACAGAATAAGCCGCACCTTAGCGGGAACGATAAAGTTGTCGCTGCTTGGAGAGACTAGTTGCAGCCAACAGAAACTCACATGAATACAGATTTTTGAAGCAATGAGTTCTCACGTGTAGAATAAGACAGCTTTAAAAGACCAGTTTCTTTCTTTTTTTTTTTTTTAAACTGACTTTTAATCTTTATTCACCATAAAAGCACCCTGACTGATGATGACAACCACAGTCTCTCTGACTCTGGGATGGAGGGAAATTATTTAGCCCTAGGCTAAGGCTGAAATTTATTCAACCACAAGGCCATTCAGAAACATGAACACAAATAGATAACAAAAATGATGCAATTACAAATCTCTCTCTTTTGGCACATCATTCACATTAGTATAACTGACAAGACTAATTGCTGCAGCTGTAGATTACATTAATAAATACAGAAAATAACAAGCTTAAAACGGAGAGCACTGACAGGACATAGTCTGACACTGATTGATGCAGCTTATTGGAGGACATGACAGCTTGTTGGTTATGCTGATCCTGCATTGGTAACATACAGCAACAGGCGTATGCTGATGTTAGCCTGAGGTTATCTCAATACCTGTCAAGAAAGCTGGTCTCACAGAACTGACAAGGGAGCTCTGCTTTATAATGGATCTACTTCTCTGATGTGAGTCGAAGGCGTTCCCACTGCTGCTACAAATCTCCTCATTTTTTTTGGCTACCATATATAGGATTGATCATACCCTATAAGTGTAGAAAAAGGTGGTTTTTTTTTTTACTTTCTGTCTGTCTGTGGGAGCAAGTTTTGGGGCTGCTACAAAAATATCTGTGAAAATATGTGTGGCACAGATGAAAACAACAATCTAACTTGAACTAGCAGTGCAAACAAAGCCTTGGATGAAGGAGGTAGACTGGAGATGAAACATTTGGAAGAAATGTAGCAGTCTCGGGAGACGAAATGGTAGCCTGAGGGTAGATGGTGTAATACTAAGCCTGGCTGCATGCAGCCTGAACACAACCTGCTGTTCAGTTAACCTTTAGGGAGATAATGTGCCTGACTTCACTGATTTCTGGTGCTTCACAGCTTGAGCATATGAGGGGGTCTAAAGCGAGTGAGTTTAGATCAGAGCCTACGTACCCACTGAGGGAACCGGTGCCAATCAAACAGAGATGCACATAAAGACACACACATACACACACACACTCAGAAACGTTCATAAGTGTTGCACATGAAACTTCCTTTCCTTCACTGATGAAACTGATTTCCATTGCACAACTACACCCCTCACAAACCCATGCAGGCACACACACAAACTGATCAAAGGGACCACAAGCCGTTTATCAAAGTTACATTTCCCTACTGTTTCCTCCCCATGAATCTTGCCTTTCCTCTACTCGAAAAGCCTTTTGCTGTTCTGATATCCACATACACAATTCTTACATTTGCATGATGGAATACCAATATCTCAGGCAACACAGAAATGCTCTGTGCTTCTCCACATCATCTCCCACTGGTCTGAAACCCGCTGCCATACATACAGTGAGACAGCCATCCAGCCAGGATCCCGACACTGTGCCCATTGTGACTGGCAGGCAAGCAGGCGCTGGTCTTATACAGTGAGACACAATGTTGTTCAGTGGCCATGGCAGAGGACAATGGGGCTCTTAGTGTGAAGTGTGTGTGACTCAGTCAGATTGCTGACCGCAGACAAGAGGAGAAGGGCAGGCACGGGCCAGGCACAGTGCCTGCACAAACACACACACACACACACACACACACACACACACACACACACACACACACAAACACACACAAACACACACAAACACACACAGACCTGTGGTGCAGTTGGCCGTATAGACACAGAGAAGCTCCAGCGCCGCCTCCATGGTGGGGTCGTCCAATAGGAGCCAAGGCCAAAGAGCATAGAGTGCCAGTGTTAGGCGAGCATCTGTGGCCACCGCCTACACACAAAAATGGATTATACACACACGCACACACACACAACACATGCACTTGCATGGAAAAAAAAGGCCAACACACAGGCATGTACATGCTTACAGATGCACAACTTCATAACATTTATCAGAGAGAACCTGATTTATAAAACGGCACAAACAGATGGCTGTAATCAACATAAAATGCGTCAATATTTTCCTTAGGGTGCAGGGAAAACACACAGGAGGAGAATAATGGCAGAATAAAACACTGAAGTAGAGCCTCCCTGGCTATTTAGTCCAAGGTAACCACCACTGACATAAAGACCACTTAGAAAATGAAAACCAGCTAATATGCTCCATAAGTAATGCCATTACAGGCTTTAAGAAGCTAAACTTGCTGAGATGTTAGCAGGACCATGCACATTTAGGTGATCTCATTTAAAGGCACAGCATTGGTACTCTGAGGTTCCATTAAAAACCAATTAGCAGTGGGGAATTAAAAAGGTAGGCACAAAGGCTCACTTTGCATTCATCGTTGCAGTAAAGAGCACTCTGCAGGATCTCCACAGTCATCTTGACTTCCTTTAAATAGCCTTCTTCCTGATAACGTAGAAAGACAAAACAAAAAACAATATTTACATGTTCGAGTTGAAAACACCCTTTACTGCATCTTTAGTGCTCCCGAACAACAAGAGGACGAACTGCAACAGACATTCAAAACATTTATCCAAAAACAAATTCATGTTGAATTCAGATTGTTATTATATCCAATGGAAAAAACAAGGGCAGCACAGAAACACTGAGACTGGAAATTTCCAGTCAGTCTCTGCTCACCTTTTTGCGGTGAGAAGCCTTGCCGGGTCGGACTGACTCCAGGAGGAGCTGGGAGTGAGTTTGCTTTATTTGCTCCACACAGCTGTCAATTAGACCAGCTGGGGGGAAAAAAAACAGAGTTTAGAATGGAAAATAATCCTGTCAACTTCACATTAAATGAAGATATATAATAAGATATTCACCATAACTGACAAATAACTGACACCATAACTGAGAAAAAAGAATTGAGCCCACAAGACAACAAGCTAGTGACCCATTTTAAATGTTCAAAGATTACATAACAGGTGACAGCTGAACTCCCGTCTGAGGTTTGGGGATTACCTTTGGCTGCATGGTTTTGAGCTGTGGGACTGCAGGCTAGCAGTGTCATCAAAGCTCTGGCTGTCAGCTTCTTTAAAGGGTCCTGAAGGGTCCTCGTCTCAAAACTCTGGCATCAACAGTCAAAGAAAAACACAATCACACACTCTTGGAAGACAGCAACATTTTTGATTTCTTGAAACTTTGCCATAAGCACATATATTATTGTATATAAAAAAGTAATAAAGTAAGCACATTTTAATTCCCACTAGGTACCAAGGTTTAGAGTGGCCTACCACGTGCCCCAGCTACGTACCTGCAGTAACAGTTCACACAGCTGGCTGGCGGGGGGACCATTCACAATGTCAGACAAAGCAGTAGCATGTATAGAGTTGGAGGTTGTGACCTCTACACCCTGACTCTTCGTCTCCACTGTGAAAATTGTACAGAGGAACTGCAGAGCCACTGTGTGAAGAAGAGGGTCTGCAAACTTCTCATTCACACACACTGATAATGTTCCTGCAGACGCACCGGGGAAAATAAAAAGAGTGAGTTGGTAGTAGAATAGCTTTCTTTTAATGAATGACACAGCAATACATAGTGAATCACAGCGAGACAAAATGGCAAATCCATTGTTCAAATCCCTTGACATATAGATATTTGTCTGTGACTGAGGCAGTATGCACTAGTGGAGAACACACTAATCATTTGAATGTGTACGCAGACACCCAGACACCATAAACATGTACACGCAGACATAAATACACGCACAAAAACTCAGCATTCATCTTTTACTGGACTCATCAGATTTCCCTGCTGCGCTATTAATCACAGAGGAAGGTGAGTAGGAGGAGTAGAGGTAGTAGAAGGACAGGATGCAATTATCCTATTCTAGCATCTGTTCGGGGAAGTTAACGCTCAGTAATGACGCAAGGAATGTGTTAATATGATATTATTTATTTTTTTGTACCAGAATTAAAGCTGCACAATTATACCTAAAATGCTAATCCTGATTATTTAATGAGTTACTGCAATCAGCATAATTACCCTAATCATGATTATCAGTCTTTATGATTATGAAAAAAAATGATTTTGCAGTCTGATTTGACTTTCAAACCACAAGGGCTATTAAAATTTAATGAAACACCTAAATGTTTCCAGAAAGACAATACTCTATTATTATGAATTGTGAGAAATGATATATAATAGATGATTATAAAACTAATTCTGCTGCCTAAACCAGAATAATTAATTTTGTCACTTTTACTCGCTCACACTCACTCACACACACACACACAAACAGAGCAGAGTATCTGTGTACCTGCAAATGTCCGCCAGCGTCTCCCCAGCGCAGCAGAGACAGATGGGTAGGCTGCTGAGCTGTCCCTCCTCACCAGAGTAGCCAGGAGCATAAACACGTCTGCCCAGCACACACAAACCGCGTCCCGGGTACCGGCATCTGAAGAGGGAAAGAGTGAGTCACAAAATTTATGACACGAGGCAGCCACAGATCACACTGTAGCACACACTGCAGGGAGAGTCGGATAAATGCATGAATATAACTTGCATTTGAATCATATTCCATATATTCATTAGTACATATGGAATATGGAAAACATTTTGAAATGTTTTTGGACTATAATTACTAACTTTGTTTGCTAAAAATGACGATTTCTACTTGAATTTAACATAAGGGTTCTGACCTAATCCTTTGGTATCCAGCATGAGCACTGCCACCAGAGTGGTCAACAGCTGTTTTAGGAAGTCCATCTGGCCAATCAGCTCCTGGCTCACTGTGACACATGACTGCAGCAGTTTGGAGAAGCTGGACAAGAACTGAAGTAGGCTGAAAAACTAGAAACACACACGGACATACACACATGAAGAAACGTTTACAGATCAACCATATATGCACGCAAACAGATCGCACAAAGAGAAAGAGATAAAAATTGATGTATAGCAAGAATAAGTTATTCTACTTTAAAAGCCAATTTCCCAAGATGTAACAACAATGGTATTCTTTGAGTTTAAGCTTGTTAAATATTCCACCCAGAATAAAATTTGGAGGTGCCCTCAGAAAACCTAGCGCTGCACTGAAGCTGGCACTGTACTGTACCAACCCATGATATTCGTGTTAATAAAAAAAAGTTGAAAAACTCTTCAGAACTGCCTATCACAGTGTTCCTCACCTGGCCCTTGATGTCTTCTCTCTCTCCTGGTAGGATGTTGGGTGTCTTCAGCTCAGTCAGACATTTCTCGATGGGCCCACTATCCACGAGACTAAGGAAGAAAAGAAAATGGAAATGGGAAATGAAGGAGTTTGGAAGAAACTAGCTAAAGGGGATTAGGGCTACAATCAACATTAATTCTCTAAAGATGATATAAATAAATGTGTGTACATTTTATTCAGTAAACGTGATAAAAAAAATGTCAAAAATATGTTACAAGAGTTTAGAGTGTTGATTTAATGACTTTTATTTACACTGCAAAACCTCTCTGTAATGTTTTTACTGAAAACTAAAACAATTCATAATTTATCAAAACTATAAATAATTATTCATATACTATATATACTGTATTTTAATTTTCAAAAAAGAAGATCACAACAAAACAATCTTTTGAGGTTTATTTATGATTAATACATTAGACAGGAGGCTGTGTTCGTGCAGTCTGAGCATGTGGCCTCTTACCTGACCAGTGCTTGGAGGAGCTGGTTGTGTCGAATGGCACTGAGGGTGAAATCTGGCAGGATGGCCAGCAGGTTAGTCAGCAGGCCACAGTGG
Organism: Lateolabrax maculatus; assembly: GCA_031216445.1. Taxonomy (NCBI): domain Eukaryota; kingdom Metazoa; phylum Chordata; class Actinopteri; order Acropomatiformes; family Lateolabracidae; genus Lateolabrax; species Lateolabrax maculatus. The sequence goes on from CM062210.1 coordinate 11,068,229, forward strand.
GCCGCCATGAGGTCGGGAGTTACCATGACAACAGGTTCCACGGCCGAGGGCTCGCCCTGTCGGGAGTCTTGGGAGGTAACTGAGTCGCTGGTGTCTGTGTCACTCTGGCCTGTGAGACACATCAATACAAAACTAATAGAGACGCCTCCCTGATGGTTCACACACTGTGTGAATCACGTCTGTCTGTGACTAGAGATGCTGAGGTAACATACCGGACAACAATGTTCTACTTCTTAAATTGTATATGTAAGATAGAAACATAAATACACAAAAGTGGGGAATGGTTTCAGTCTATAATTATCACTGACCACAATGTGGTTCCCTGCTTCTAAAGGAAAATAACGTGAAGGGTTTATTTGGTGTGAAGAACTAAACCATGATGTGTTACTATTACTGTGAATGCACGTGTGCACACACACACAACCACACACACACACACACACACACACACACACACACACACACACACACACACACACACACACACACACACACACTCTCGATTTTTCTCTGTAGCACCTTGAGCCATCAGTCTGCTGGCAGGGGTATCTTCTGTGATGCTCAACGAGGAGGGACCCTTAGGGGTGTGTGGCCTTGAACCTCTTATCTGTAATGGACAACATTAAGACGTGAGGATTCACTTGACTTAATGCGGCTGTTTATTTCCAACGTGTTTGTGTGTGAATGTCAGAAGGTACAAGAGCGATGCTGACCACAGTGCTGGATGTAGAGAGCGAGCTGGAGGGTCTGCTAGAGTTGACAGTAGGTGCTTGTGGGTCACATCTCCAAAACCACAGAGAATTCTCTGAATCTAGACAGGGATGTAACATAATGACACATAAACGTTGGGAAAACAGTGCTAAAATGCAATTACACAAAAAATAAAACCTACCCAGTGAATTGGTCTCTTGAGGACTAGGTCCACTAGTAGCATCAGCAGGAGGTTGCAGGTGGAAAGTGTACCTGCCTCGGTAACATTTAGAGGCAGAGACAGCTACGTGTTGGAAGTACTGACAGTGGTAGAGCAGAGCCTGTAGCGCTGGAAGACCCACCAAAGACACACCAGACACCTCATCATGGACACATGGGTGCTGGAAGAGGAGATAGATTGTTATATGACTTCCACTGACCTTTTACTGAACTAGGCAAAAGGAACAAGTCAGGAAAATGACTAAATACAGAGGGGTTGAAGGTGAAATAGAGCTGGGTTTAACTTAGTCAATAATCTACAAAAATCTACTTTGTTAAGTTTAGTTGTGGCAATGATTTATTTGGGGAACGATACACAATTACCACTAGATCAGATTCTATAAACAAGCCTTGCTTTTAAAAGATAAGAATAAATAATAATTATCTTTTTTTCACATCTGACATACAGCTCCCTTCATGGCTAATGACCAAATTAAAACACAACAGCATGTTGGTGTTTTGACAGAGATTTAAACTTAATTATTTTGGATTTGAGTGCTGGAGGCCTGCGCCCCAGTGGAGCTTCAATTCTAGCAACACCTCTGGTCTGAACCCTGCAGGGCTCAACAAGAGGGAGAGGAGGGTTGGGAATGGGAGGGAGGAGCAGAGAGGGGAAATAAACAAAGAGAAACTGAAAAGAGGGAGAGAAAAAAACTGTTCACGGTCTATAAAAGCTTTTTAACTGGCTGGCAGTGCTGCTGACCTGCCAGTGGGAATCCTTGGCCTCCTCTGCGTTGGTAGGCATGGGCATCACTAGCAAGTTCTGCAGGATAAATGCAGCCTGGACACACAAACCAAAAAAAAGGGACATGCACACACTGGGTTAAGTTAGACTGCACCAGCAACAGTGCCATCTGCCTGTATTTGGCTGGTAATACATAAAAGTCCAGCCACATTTTCTGACCATAGATTAAATAAAATATGTTATATGTGTGTGGAAGTAATTCCGGGACAACAACTGTTCTATACTGTGTCCCAGAACTCCTCAGAGGAAGCGTAGCAATAAAAGGAGAGGACAGGAGAGCAGAGTCACAGTCCTAACATCGTACCTCTCTGCGGACCATGCTGCTCTCTTGCTGGTCCAGGAGGATGTTGAGCAATGTGCCCCACAGACCTCCGCTGATGTTCAGACAGCTGGCACACAGGGCCTGGCACCCGCTAGGCACCGAGGACAGAGCTGCACCTAAACCCAAACTGGCAAATCTCACCTGACATGAGAGGGGAGACACAAATTTGGGTGAATGTTTGAGGAAAGATAGAGAAATAGGAAAAGAAAGACAGTGTATATACATCCACAGACAAAAGGAATCTCCAAAAAACGTGGATGCTGCTTATGTTATGGAAGGCCTATCTATAGCAATATTAAGTGTGCTGGTTATTCATAACACAAGACGAGCATTTAAATTGATGATGGCAAAGACAGAGTCTACTTTGTCAAGGGAGCCTCTTAGACTCACTTGTGTGGGAACTTATTTTTGGAGACAGACAGAGAATTTGCTACGACTAGCTGTCATGTGCTTCTCTTTGTCTGTGAGTTTTTTTGCAACTCTTATGGGTTTCAATTTTCCCAAAAGTCAAGCATCTAGAAACTTCATTTCCTGACAGAAAGAGTTTATGAAGTGGAGCTGATAAATGAATAGTGAACAGTTAAATATTGAAGACTGTAATGTAAATTATTATGAATTCAGAATATTGATAAGGTAGAGGCCGTCTGTACCTCTTGATCTCGGTCAACCCACAGTGGGATGAGCCAGGCCAAACCAAGCTGAGAGGCACTAGCCTCCTCTGCAGCTGCCTCATTCCCTAAAGACCACTGGGATATGAAGTCCTGATGAAAACAAAATAGGGAGGAAAAACATGTTTTTTAGTTGCATTCCAAAATGTTTCAGTACTGTGTAATAAGGTGCCTGGCTGTCGAAGGCGCAGACTTTCCGTACTCAAATCTATTCCTGATTTCTCCTGACAACAGTATAAACATTGTCGACAGGCGTTTCGCTATTAACCTTAAACACAGTACATCTGGTCCTTGTGCATAAATGTATGTTACAATTATAATGCTACTGTGATGTCCTTATCAAATAAAATAATCATAAGCTTGCCTTGTCCTTGTCCTTGTTTTCGGTCATCATCTCATGGGACAGGTGAAGCAAGCAGATGACAGCATTCTTGGTCACACCTTTCCCCATGAAAGACAGGGAGTTGCCGCCCCACTCTACATAAAATGAGGAGATCACCTGTGAAGTGGACACAGATCATATTGGTAATATTGAATTAAAGAGCACTGCAGTGCAATCACGTCTTTTATTGTTTCCCATCCAGAATTTCAGACACAGCAAACAGAATGGCACATTATTTGGATTTGGTAAGTGGTGTTATCATATATTGCTCCCTGTTTCTGTTTGATTGTCATTTGAACACCAAAGATGGAACAAAGAGCACTTGTTTCTGAGTTAGTCGTTACTGTATGCTTGTCATGCAACTCACTGCGTCCAAAGGAAAGCTAAATACAGCTGAGACTAATTATTTTGCTTTGATGTGCCATCAGGATGTGGGACCGCACTGAAGAGCAGATGAAGAGAGAGGAGCCCAAGGCCCACTGTGCTTTAGGGCCCTACAGTGCCAGGAGTATCAGGTGAGAGGTGGGTCACACGGTTGAGAAGACGGGGGTGAAAGAGTTTGGTATCTGACTGTTGTTAATGCGATGGAAGTAGCCACCAGAGATCTTGGCTGAAAAGGAAATTAACCTTCAATCTTTCTCTAATCTTAATTCAAGACAACGAAAGCCGCCTATTAAAACAAACCAAATGAACAAAGATAGGTATTGTGTAAACAGGATAGTCTATTCCACAGGGGTCTTTATTCCCATCAAAAATAAAAGTTTGGACACCTCTGTGCTGAGGACTGCTGCGCAAGCTGGTCTACACTGTGTTATGCTATTGTTTTATGGACTGTTGAACAACTGAACAGATGGAATAGGCAAGGTTGATTAATCTCATCAGCATCTTCACAGTGTGGCATATCAAATCAATGAGATTTTTACCTATTGCAATTCATGTCCCGTAACCATATTTTGCTTAATTTTAATTAATTCCTCTGAAAGTACAGCGCTTCTCCTTTTATTATTTTCTGTAGGCAGTCTCAGCTCTGATGAGCGGGTAGGAGGTTTGTATATGCCCATGCAACACATGAACATATGCAGACACAGAACTTCCCACACATGCCACATACAAACACACATTCACCCACCTCCAGTAGCCCACTGAGATACTTGGAGCAGAGGGAGATGGGCTCCAGGTCAGGGCAGTGGGAGCTCCAGCCAGGCTGGGCAGTCAGGCTGACCATGCCCTGCAGGGTCCTCTCCAGGCTGGGAAGGCCATAGAAGCGCGGGGCGTCAGACACCCGCAGGCTCTGAAGCAAACGGACAGCCAGCTGGCTTTTGAAGGGGCCTGCTAATGCCAGACATAGCCTGGACAGACAGGAAAGGACAGTGTGAGAAAGAGCGAGAATCAGGCAAACCAGACAGACAGGAGGGCAGACGAGGCAGAAAAGAGAAGAAAAAAAGACAAGATAATGTTGAAAATTAGGGTTAGTGATTCTTTACCATAGCATACACATATTTTATCATAAGCCTGTGGTTTTGTGTGTTTGGCTTCTTTTTCATGTTTTAAATTACTAAACTAGTAGGATTTTTCACCACAAATGAACTGAAAGAAACATTTCCCCTGCAGTGGGAGAACACTTTTTTCCTCCTGATGATATTGATCAAATTTCTAACCCCACAGGAAGGCTAAATAGCATTACATGAGAGTGCAATCACCTTTCCCATAAACTAACAGAGTAATAATTATTGTTTTCATTACGAATTCATTAGGAATGTAGAAGATATTGTAGTATATCACTAGCAGACAAAAACAGTCAACTGTGCCTCTGTGGCACTAAGCCATACATACATTTTACTGTATGTTTGATAAGTAGATAAAACCAAATTTCTGCCTATTCTAGTGTTATAATGTAAGAAATGAAATTATCTTTCAAAACTATAAACAATTTATACTAAATTATTAAATTTAAAACTTTACAACTATATCTAAATTGTAATAAAAGAGATGAAGACCTGAAAATGAAGGACTGTGCCTCTTGCCGTGACGTCCTAGTAAAGAGGCCCAAGTGTTTGTGTGAAATCGTCCTACCTGTCAGTGGTGTGTGTAAGTCGGAGCAGTAAGATGTTAAAGAAGCTGGTGAGTTCTCTCTGCAGTCTCTGGCTGACATGGTTCTTCTGTTCCTCCGGCTCCCCTGGGCTCTGAGTTGAGGTATGGGTCTCCACACCAAGCAGCAAATTAAGAAGGGACTCCTGGATGATTGATGGATGAATTAGACAGCAATATATATATATTTTTCTTGTTGCTTGTATTTTTTTACTTAATTTTCCTTTCTTCTAAACATTCAATTTAACAAATTATGAATGTCTTCACCAGTTTTCTTTTCTTTACACCTTCTTGTACTGGATAACTGCATACACATCTTAAAAATACATCCCCTATTTTGGAGGGATTACTAACTTTAGTAGATTATGCAATGTTATTAGTAAAACAATATGTATCTGCCAACCTTTCTAAAGTCAAACAAACTGACCCATAGATGGAAGATATAGAGGAGGCTGACAGGTGTATTTGAGCAGGCACTTCCTTCTAAATACCACCCATATTTCCATGCAAAACTCAGATCTAGGAGTGCCAAACAAGCAGAATATCTTAATGAGCAGTGCACGTGGAGTAGATAGTTAATGCAAGTGTAGAGAACGACAGATGTTCCTGAAACAGCTCAGTAATTACAGAAAAGTCGGAGCAGAGCTGCTCACCCCTACCAGGCATTCAATCTGAGTCTGCTTTAGCTGCCAGGGGAGGGCTTATTGTTTACACACACATTAATGAGAAAGCCAAGGTGAGACTGATTAAATCCTAAAAGTAGCTCTTCCCGCTACAACAGTGTGGTTATTCTTCTCCTCGGGCAAAAATATGACTCCAACTTTGTGTTAAGAGCTCAGGAAATAATCTCTGCCGCAGGTCTGAGGTGGTACGCTGTGATACTATTTTTCTGTCGTTATGAGTGTAATATGTTTGGCTTGTCTGACGGCGTGTGATTTATTCAAGCTTTGATTGCAGGTATATAACCCTCTGTGTTAGAGAGGAGAGAGCCTAACCAGATTACTAGCTAACATAGATGCACACACACATATTTTACGAGAGCGAACACACACACACACACACACACACACACACACACTCCAAAGGTAAGCTACAGTACAGTAGTACACAGACTTACACCAATTTGTGTTTAAACTATACTTTTAAGTCAAAACCTATTGTAGTGAGGTCTTACTTTCCTGCTTGTCAAGAAATTGTATATTATTTTTATTTATATGTATCTTATTTATTCAAGGGGAGAGTTTTACTGAAAGCAATGTTCTCTTTTTCAGGAATGCCCAGATCACATTCACACAGTTACACATTCACACCCGGAAGCTGTCCAGTTCATCCACAGTCTGATCGACTGGCCACTGTGCAGCTCCGTTGAGGTTGAGGGCCTTGCTCAAGGGCACCTCAGTGGTGGTAACGAGGGAGGGGCAAGCGCTTCTTTTTTGTACCTGGTTGAGAAGCAGCTCCAGTATCCAGCGCAGGTCCTTGTCCTCTGGGTTGGATGCAGACTCTGTGTGCATCTGTTTGAAGTAGGCGTTCAAAAATGCAACAATGCCCACAAGCAACCTCTCATCTTCTACACAGGCTGGACGCACCTGGAGAAACCTGCAGGGTGGAAGAGACAGAGACCATGACAACACGTTGGTTGAAATAAAAACACTCTAATTTTAATACTATAATTTCATATTCATTATTTTGCCTAATAAGTAAAGTACACTGATTACTTAAGAACCTAAAGTTCTATCCACTCATCTTTTTCTTCTTTGTTTTATTCTTATTATGTTGTGAAACATCACAGTACACAAAGCAATCGCAAGTATTAGACATAATATGCCACAGTGGATGGGAAAAACCTAGATTCTGGCAGAGGGGTGGTAATAAACTGATGGAATCAAGTGAAATAACTGACATACTTGAATGTACTTTGGTAGAGGCTTGCTCTTGTTTTCTTCTTATAACTGACGCACAGCTCTTGAAACATTTCAATATTTAGGTTTAGCATTAGAATAAGAGTAGTTAGAGGAAGCAAAGGGAAATTTAAAATAATAATTGTTATATAGAACAAAGATTTTAATTTGTTCTCCGTTTTGGAAAAAACAAAACAACAACTTCCAGCTAAAACTCTTTGTCAAAGATATCATAAGTTTGTCATACTTCCTCAGGGAAGCTTTAATACTTATCTCAGGCACTGTAAACAGAAGAGGCATTCAAGGCTATTAATTCACGTCAATTCTTCAAAAGAAGACAAAAAGACAAAGCCATACTGTGCTCACTGAGCCATTGAAAAACATTTGGTTCACAGCAAGTGCTGTTTTGTTTGACAGCAGAAGTAATAATAATGGCATGCTGTTGGCGAATGTCTTAAAACCCTTGCATTTGTATGCAGTGTACCTGGTCACTGCTGCCTGCCAACTGAGGGAGTGAAGGGTGCCTCTGAAGCTGTGTGTGGGGATGTGAGGGAGAGCCAGTCTGTCGATCAGTAAATACAGGCTAAGCCTGGAGAGGGCAGAGGTCACCGAACTGTGTCCTGCTGCCGTGACGATGACCTGGATGCAGTCCTGCAGCGCAGTAGGAAGGTGAACGGCCTGCAGCAACAGAACCTGTGCTTCCGACAGCTTTAAGTCAGGATGAAATCTGTGGGGAACAAAATGTAAATGGTTAAAAAATAATAATATATCAAAAAACAGATTACATGACTATTGATGTGCTGACAAGTGTGTTGCATAAGTAGCAACTTCAGAAGCATACTAATGACTGCATTAACAAACATATTTGATCACCAATCTGGAGGGATGAGTTATCCGAAGGGAGACTTTTCTGAAGAATTACTGAATCAAGCAGAGATATGGCAGGCATCATACCAGCCACAATCAACAAGATAACTGTCAGAATTATGTCAAAACAATGTGGGAAGATTTTGAACTTTGTAGGAAGGAAAATACCCCAATTTTCATTTACTAATTCATCTTATCCAAGTACTCTTCTCCCAATCATAACAATCATATCATAAAGAAATTTAGTTTCTAGTGGACTGATCCATCTATGGTGTGCTTTAAACATCTTCGCTGTAATCAAGATGGTTAAAACTGTGCAAGAGACATTCTCATCTGTTTGAGTTAGGTCACATTAGAAGTAAATGAAGACAGATGAAACACAACATGCCAAATCTCTGAAACTCATTCTGTACTGCAATTCTCCACTAAATTGTGTAAGGGTGATGTGCAGCAGGATTTTTCTTTGATTAAAATACCATGCTATGCAATTATTGACCTGTTTGTTCCTCAAACCAAAACAAAATATTGCAAACAATGCAAAAGTTTTTCCAGAAAACATGAAAATTTAGCAGATAAATGTATATAATGTAGATGAATAAATAGTTACCCTATTTTCTTCTACAGTGAAGGACAACTCACGTTCTTTTGATACATTAAGGTTCTTACTCAATAACATCGGTAGAGCTGCCATGCAGCTCTTCAAGGAGCATGTCTATCCCAGAATGCCATGCGGTGTTCCAGGCCACCTGCAGGGCTTGGCGGGCGGGTGGCAGGGTCAGTAGGTCAGAGGATGGGGGCAGGACACAGCAGTTCGGGCTGACAGCGTGATGAGTTGCTGCCTGGAATGGGATGTTGTACCTGGGAGAAAATTTGACTGGATTAAAGTAAATTGTTGTTAATAATGCTTGTGAATTTGAGGAGAGATGGGGACCTTTAAAATAAACCAAGTGCGAATGTTAACTGATCTACACAAATTTACAACTCAGCTTACCTGCGTATTACCGACAGTGGTAGGGAGAACGGCGTGAGGGTCACATCTGTGCTGGATTTGTCCGACCTGGTGTGTCACAAAAAACAGGTAGTCCAACAAAATATTGAATGGATGCACATTTATTTTAGAAGTATAGAAAGCTCAAAGGGACGAAAAATAAACTCACCATATTTCAATGCTGGCAATCTCATCAAATAGCAGTAAACTCATCAGGACTGCGATTTCACTTCCATTGCCTTTGTTCTCTTTCAATATCAAGGATGCTGTAATGAAGACACAACATAGATACTTAACATAATAACCACACCCTAAACTTTATCACTCGACCTCATGAATACATTTATAAAATTTGAAATTCAATTAGAGAGACAAACACTTAAAGACTCATTTCAAAACTGAAGTTTGGAAACCCCCAATGAGACTGCCCCCCCACATCAGGCTTTGCTCACATTAGTGCTTTAAAGTGAGATGTACAAACATTACAATTGTAAATGTATAAAAACATATTTTTGCATAAAACCCTTCAATAACACTCCCAAAAGTATATTTCTGTCTAAATCAGACCGTGCAATTACAATTTACAAATATACAGATAGTGACAATCAAGATGTTATAATTTAAATTAAATGTATCTTTATTTAAAATGAATGACTGACAAATTAGCTACAAATTATGCAACTAAAATGTGTTTTGCTGTATATATTACCAACTACGGCATTGCAGATAATGAGTTGAGCTCCAAAGCAACAAGTTGCATCATAATAATATGCCACTACAGTGTGACAACATGGTTAAAAGCTATCCAGCAACGGATGACTTGTCATCTTTTTTTGAGAATGTGCCCCCGGGCTACAGAACACAACGTGTATAGCTGTTACTTAATGAGTTGTCTTGTGAATGTACCCCTGAGCAGTGTGAGGAGCAGGAGGTTGCGCTGTGCCAGGCTGTGCCTCAGAGAGGGATCAGCATACACCAGCTTCCTCAGGATACATACACAAGGCTCCAGCAGGCAATCGAAGCTCTGGGGAGAACAGCAACATACGCAGTCAGTGTTTAATTGCAGGGAAACCACAAACAAACACACATATTCCTCTCCTCTTGCTCGGTGTCTCTCACATACAAATGCACAGGGTCTCTTTACTGCCTCTTCACATCGTCTAAACCCTAATTATTTGATTGCGCGGGTTGCAGGCAATGGAGGATTAGGACAAATACAACCTGCAGGCATCCCTCTTATACAAACTTGTTAGCTGAGACAAATCATTGTCTGTGGCCGTGTTCCTCCACCTCCATGTAGCCAGATATGCTGGACGATTACCCTTGTTAGCAGCTTATGGTTCAAGGCCTGGGAATGATCAGCAGACTGCAGTAACTAGAGGGCAAAACTCACTGCTGACCAGGGCCTGTCTGACACTATTAACACAGGCCATTTCACCCTTCTATCATTCACGGCTCAGTGGGTTTCCTTCACATCCGCTGGCTACACATGTACTCACATGAGCACATATAAACGAGGACATGTACACAAATGGGAGCACATGGAACCGCATTTATGAGATACAGAGTTTACTTTGTTTGGCTCCAACAGCAGTTCGTTCAGTGCACATCTATTCATCACTTTGCCAAAGCAGGTTTGTTTTTACCTTGTTGCCGTTTACACACTCCATAATGAAAGAAATGACTTTGTCTGTTATTCCAAGACTCTTCAGCACTGGGTGCATTGTTGTGTCTGCAGGGAAGTAAGACACCAATTCAATAAACTGACAATAAACATTTGCATAATCCTCAACAATTTGCTTTTCGTGCTTGTCTAAAACATATGGTGGTGTAAAGGCAGAAACTCTGCTGCAGTAATTTTAAGTTGAAGTTTTCACAAGGGGAGGGCTCTCACTTATCACACAAACTTTTAAAGTAGTGTTTTTTAATTTTAACAATTGCATACAATTGCATCTAGAACTCTGTTTAGGCCATTCAACCATCTTTTTATGCGGTTGATAATTTCAGCACTATACTTCATTATGGAATATCAAACTCAATATCATTCTCAAATCAACTATTAGAGGGAAGTTAATTGTTAGTAACTACATTCTGCCTGTACACTTTGCTGGTACTTGTTGGTAACAACTATGAGAAATAGAGACAATGTTTTGGACCAATTTAAAAAAAACAGCATTAGAAGGGGCCCAAAGTATAACCAGTCATTGTGTTTCCCATTAAAATATGCCTCTGCATGCACACTCTGATCTGAAAGGAGAGAGAAATGCAGGTAGACTTCAAGGCTGTATGAGCTTGCCACAGCCAAGATTCAGCATGAAAATGGATTAATATAATACAAAAGTGGAGTTCATAAGAAATCCTGTATATTCTGTTGGCATCTTTTATAGACAACTCACCTTGTAGCACTACATACAGCTGCTCTGCTGCCGATCTTCTCAGGGAGATGTCAACAGTGTCTGAGGACAGGATACAAAACAGCTTCTCCACCGACTCCACCTAGCCACCATTTAACACATTAAGTAAGTACTTATATCTGCCAGTGCAGAAACTAATCAAAATAAGTGTGTTGTTCTTTCTGTGTATGTGGATTTATACCTTAAGGACAGACTTGTTGCTGGTGTCCAGTGTGATGTCCAAAGGGTTTCTGAGGCAGTAGAGATTTGGGAGGGAAGAGATCGCTGGTTGATCCAGGACTGGTCTGGCTGTGTTAGCATCATCATTACTGGTTAGGTGGGGCAGGATCTGTTGCACTGCTGCTATTCTCACACTGTTAATAATAGCAGAATTTATGCTTAGACTTAAATATTTAATTCAAAATCACACGGTTTAAAAGACAGATTAAAAACTACATAAAAACAGGTGATAAATCAAGCTTTCTGTCTGCATTAGAGTACTACTGCAGGGTTGAATATGCTACCTGCCTTTTATATATAAAAGGCTGACAGTGCAGACAAATCTATTAACTGTTGCCAAAATTTACCAGGGCTTGTCTCCTGGCCAGTGTTTGGTGTTAATTTCCGTCTCTATCAATATTCATAGACTGGGACTGGATAACTGTTATACTCAGGCCTCACAAAGCATTTAGATGACTTGATGAGCACATCAGCTGACAGCAACAGACAGCGGTAATATGTCCATCACGAGTTGTAGAGAAAAATATTTAGACTCTCAGGAGTTTGTCTGGTTCACAAAAAGCCCTCAAACAACTTTGCACAGGCAAAGACAAGAAACATACCATCACAGACATATACACACACATCTCTGATATGTGCGTCCAGATGGCAGGCACGTACCACACAAACAATCACAAGAGACACACAAACATACAAACATTGACAAAAGAAGAACCCAGAGCCCCGACTCACGTGGGTTGTTTAGTGAAAAGGAGTCGGAGCGCTGCTTTTAGCTTGGCTGTGCTTGGAAACACGTCTCTTGCCACGTCCGACATGTCACTTATCAGCAGGACACAGTTTCCCAGTGACTCCTCAGTGCCGGCATAACCCTGCCACACACACAAAAACACACACACACACAATTCTAAGACTGCCTTGGCAGACAATGGAGTGAACAATGGGGAATTCCAGCTAAGCAGCACAACAGTAAATAAAATATGGATCGCTTTGATTACGGGTGGTTTCATTTCATCTCTTGTTGACATGGCAGGCCCATCTCTGAATGGCCTCCTTGAATTAAATCACACTTGACAGCCTAGTCAAAATCTCATGTATATTCATGAAGAATTTCCTGGCTTTCTGTTGCCTGAAACTGAACAATTAATAAAAGCTTGTTTTTTCCACCCAAAAAGGAAACAATATAGCGTGGAATATGTAAATGAGAGAATAACTAAATTTCTCTCACTGGCAGCTCAATATGCAGTCTTTTGGGGTCCAAGAGTGCTTAAATTGCACTTTTGATCATAGCTGTTTTGATTGTGGAGAACATACACCACTTCCCCACTCCCCACTCCCCACTCCCCCCCCCCCCCCCCCCCCCCACCCCCCCCCCCCCCCACACACACACAAACACAAACACACACACACACACACACACACACACACACACACACACACACACTCTATAAACATAACGTAATAAGTCCCAAACATAATACGGCTTTATGAGCTCTACAGTACAAATACAACACAGCCTCTACAGAGAGCACAACACCTGTAATATGGGCATGACCGGGTAAAGTGCCTCATTGAATCTGTCCCAGGTTGATGCTGTCATCATCAATCGTCCCTTGAGCAGGAATAGCAGAATATCCTTGGCAGCAACATTCACCTATAGATCACAGGTAAACTGCTGAATTCACAAAGGCATTGCTAATAAAACATTTACTATCAAGTACTGTAAGTGAAAGACCTTTAAACATATAAAATACATGACACCAGTGAACCCTGACCTTATAGTAATGTACAATAACTTTAAAACACAGAGAACACACACAAATACCTGTACTTTTACTCTTATTAGTGTTGATTACATTTATTCCTTTCAAATCTGACCTAAACTAACATATTAAAGAAGGGACCAGAATGACCTCACTCCAAAGGTCTAAAAGTCAAATTGGTTCTAATAAAAATTCAGCAAGTACATATATGCGTTTGCCTACCTTCTCTGCAGAATCTTGGAGTCCAAAAGCACTTATTTCATAGAGCACCCTGTGGTGGAAAAGAAAGTTGACTCCACCACAGGCTCCTGGTTCCTGTCGCGACACATTCTGGATGCCAAGGCAGTCCTAGGGGTGTATGTATCACACAGAAGCACATCATAAATTATCACTATTCTCTCAGTTCTGGTCGCATACACTTTAAATGTAACCATGTACCCTAGACCTTGGTTAGTAAAATGAAAAGGAAGTGTGATTTCAAATGTCAAGTGGGTATTTTAATAGCACACTGTCAAAGATCTGCGATTCATCCATCTTCATCCTACTTATTTACATATGGGTGAGCCACCAAACAGACCCACATTACAGCTTTAGCAGCCATAATCTTAGCCATGAACCTGCATACTCTCTTTTGAACACTGATTGTCTATATAGGATGGCTTGCTCTGACCTTGACCAAGTTTAAAGTGCATTCATATGTTTCCGTCTTGACAGGCAGTAAGGGATGGGACAGCAGCTTGAGGAGAAGTTTCTGGCTCTCTGTTTGGAGGAGGGGACTCGGCTGATCAAACTTCCACCTGGTGATGGACAACCAAAGGAATTTAAACTAGCATACAAATGCTTAATATATAAATGCAGCAGAACAAGTGACTGACTTCAAATTCCAACAAAGTATGATTTTTATCGTACAGGTAAGAGCAGATGTGAACACATTCCTTGATGATAGGTAAGTGCTGGTGAAACGGGAGGCCGTCTATGGCTTGGTCTGCAAGCTCCAGTAACTCCAACCAGTTCTTTTCTCCCTTAATGAAGAAATAAACCAATGAATGAACACAAAAAGCTGTAAAAGATGACTGTCCTCGCTTTGTAGACTGCAGAGCTTACTGTGTTGTTGGGTTAGTGTAATTATGTGATGTGCAGCTCATACCTCAGCTTGTGCTTCCTTGAGGAAGTTGCAAGTAGATTCCATCCACAAGGCAGCGCGGGTCACCCTCCTGTAGAGGTCATGGCTGTCTGAGTTGACCTGCTCCAAGTAGGCTACTGCTGTCTCCTGCATGCCGGGTAATAAACTCCCCAATGATGTGTCCAAGCATAGGTGAAAAATAGCTGTTGCTGTGTTTTCTGGGAGATTGTCACTAGCCTGTGTGAGGTTAAAAAAACTTTAATTTTCTACTATTTTTGGAGTTAAAGTAAAGTAATCACAGAAAACCATGAAGAAAGTATTGATTGATTTGGTCGCACAAGCACACATACACACCTTCTCAGGAGGGAGGATGGTCTGCAGGAGTTTAATGGTGAATATTGCAGTGCCCGTGTAAGCCATTCTGTGATGAACCTGAGAGCTGTGGGGGAGGTCTACTGAAAAGCTCTGATGATAGCTCAGGATATCCCCCAGTAGTTCCATGCAGGCCTGTAGCTTCTCCTTCTAAAATAAACACAGACAGAAATGTAGACGAAAGCACACATGCCACACAAAGACACGTGCATGTTCACATACACAAGACACACACCGACGCACAGCTACTGGCTGGGAGCCAAGAGAAAAATTGTTTGTTCCAGGTGTTAGGAATTGAATGTAATCAGATTTCAGGGTTATTTTGGGACGAGATACAGATCCACCCTATCTCAGTATGAATAAATTGGTACAATCTATTCTTAGCCACTTTTTTTCTGGGAGTAAAAATTGAACAATAGAAGATAAATACCAGCAGGGGGCAGTAGATGCCCTGTGCATTGCTGTGGCAGGCATGACTAGTTCGGCCATTCCCATAGGAAAAACCTAGAGGTCTGGCACACAAAAGCTGCTCTCCACATAAAGATGACAAAACAGTTCTCAGGCTGCAAGGCTCTCGGCATGTATTAAACAGCAGAGGGCCAGAGGGGCCTGGACTTGACAAGTGTATAAGTGCCCCTGCATAAGAACATACTCTTTTAACAGTCAGGAGCAAAACAAATGATTCTGCATGGTAAAAAAAAACAAAAAACACAGCACTTTAACGCAATCCATTGTATGCACTTTATACACATAATAAATGAAGACATTTACTAACCCAACAATTCTATGCTTGGATAGACCCAGGGGTAAAGACGAAAGGTTTGTATGTATGTGTGAGAAGCTCTTTGTAACCAGCAGGACGGCTTTGTAACCTTATATAATTCATTCAGCTCAATCACATGCCTACAGTTCTCCTTGACAATTGAGTACCGTATGCCTGTGTGTCTGTGGCAAATTGTCTGGTGGCCAACCCAGTTCCCCTTTTTCACGAAGTGTATCCATTCATCTACATAAGAGGCTGTCATGAGTTGTGTTTTGACTTGCCAGCTCCATCCCCACCAGGCTGCGATCATCCCAGACCAGCTCACAAACACTGTCCCCAAGCAGGAGGACGGCGTCGCACAACAGCTCCAGAACACGATGGAACACATGCGAACCCTCTGAGAAAGAAGAAAGGGGAGGGAGAGAGGAACGGAGCAAGAGCAAGGGGGAGACATTTTTACAGGATCAAATGATGATAGAATACAGTCAATGTAGTGAAACAAGTGAGGGGATATTTGCACAATAAGATCTTTACTCAAGCAAAAAATTGATGGTGATCATTGATTTATATAATTTCAAAACATTTTTTCTCCTATCCCCCTCCTACCTGTCTTAAGCAGTGGTATGACATGCTCCATGGTGGCAACAGTGAACTGAGCCAAAGTGAGCTGCTGTAACTGCTGCTCCAGGACATCTTCTACACCGAGGTCAGGAAGCGCCAAATGGGCCACATCTGCAGGTGACTGGGGCGTCTGTCTGGGGGCCTGAACTGCTGATCCACCTCTGTGCGAGCTGCCACTGGACGAATCACAGACAAGAGAGGAAGACAACTGTAAACTCGTGATCTGTACTTGGACTACTCAAATACACGGAGTGATGAATGAGCTGTCAAGGTATGGATCACAAAAACTGAATATGCCATCACAGGAATCGGGACTGATTTTTAAAGACTGCAGACCAGCCACTAGAGGGCTACTGGTGTTAATCATATTTAAGAAGAAGAATAAAATCCTTCACAGCCGTTCTCACGTTGTTTTATCTTTATGCGCGGGTTGCTGGTGTCACTAGCAATTTATCAAAGCTACAAAAAAAATCCTACTGTGCACACATTTCTAAAAAGGTATAAGACTCTAACTCTGATGAACAGAACTGACAACAATGCTGAATCATATGAAAAAGTTATTTCTACAAGCAACATAGACAGACTAACATAAAACCATGTATGCCTCAGAAATGTGAGGCATAGTGAATCTCTGCTCTCACTGCCAACATGAATGCTGAAGCAAGAGCTAATGTACCGAAAGTGATACCATTTTTTCATCCATAATCTATTTTAGCCTTCGTTTAAAATGCACAGTTACACATTGACATAGAGTTGCCTACATGCACACACCTGTTGGAAGCTGCGTCTCCGTCTTGGCCATCTCCTCTGGCTCTCTGGCCAGTGCGTCCCACCACTGAGGGCCGAGGAGAGCACTCTGCCCCCGGAGATGAGGCCTGAGAACGCTGGGTCCGCACCTCTTGGGAGTAGGAAAAGGACGAGTTCTGGGACACTGGATCTACAAAAAGAATATACTTGCACATTAGTTGCACATAGACCCTGTATGATAAAGCAAAAAGAAGATTAAGGTAGTGGTGGCACAAATTTCTTCTTGTAAGAAATTCATCAGCAGGATTAGATAGCAATAGCTGGTACATCCATTTAATTAAATTGGTTTAAAAAGTACTTTTTTTTCCTAAAACTATACTTGAATAAATAGTTCAGAATGTTTTAAGTTTATACTTGAACGAAATGTAAAAAATTGTGCTATGCTTTAGGAATTGCTCATGTGAAGTACATGCAACCAGATAATAAAAAAATTAAAAAATAAAAAAACGCTATTAATCACCAGCTGAAACCCCTGCTATCAGCATTTAAAAAAACACCTGTACAGAGATATGTACAACAACTCATAAGGCGTGCTACCTTGCTTTGTAGAGTAGAAGCTTGGATCTTGATGAAAGCGTAGTCTCCTCCTCAGCCCCACACAAAGCTGCCGCAGGCAGGAAAGTGCCTGCAAGTGGAGGTAGCTTGCCTCACCTTTACCCGAACCCAGCCTCAACAAGGACAGAAGGTTCTGAAAACAGAAAGGCATATCAGAGCAGTATTATTTCTGGTAAGCTGAGTAAGGGAAAGGTTTTCTTAAGACATAATGAACATCCAGTAATATTGAATTAGGACATTATTGTAATTGGGCATAAATTGGTTTCTGGCTCTGTTTACAGACAAAACAGAGGCCCAGCTGAGACAAACAATGTACAAAGACTGTGTAAAAACAGGACCTAAACTCAGACATTGATAGAAAAGTTGTAATAAAGTTTGCTAAATAAAAAGGGCAAGTGGAATTGAATTATTGAAGCAGCAATTTGTTCCAAGTTCAGATTCCCTGCCCTCTGTAGCTAATGATGTCATGTCTCTAAATCCAAGTCTTTTAATTTAGCTTAATAGCTCTAGTAACTCAAAAGAGGGCCAAGTAAAGCCACAAGAAGAAAAGTACTTTCCCATAATGATTTCTTTTTGATGATGAGACTGCTGGGTGACAGTATGCTAATACTGCCTTGAGACCGATGTAATATAATGCACCACTTTATTAACAAAATAGTAATGTTCGCAGTGGCTCATCAGGGCAAAATGATGTCTCTTCCAACCCTCTGTCTATGCCAATGAAATGATGAGCTCAGATAATAGATGCACTTTGTTGCTGACATGATACTGGTAGATACATCAAAAAGTTTGGACCTCTTTTTACAGAGATGGGAAGAAAGCATCTCCCTTTGATGTTAAAAAAAAAAAAAGATGGGGCTCACTGTAGATTTCAGTGTTATGACTGACCCAGTGCATGAGCCGATTCCATATGTGTTCAGTTACAGTACACACTAACTTGACACACTGACTTTCTCATTTGTAACACAGAATAATTGTGATTCCTCTAAAGATAACAAGACCAGGATGAGGACAGTTCGAACACCTGCGGGCAACTATGACCAGTTTTACAGAATCTCTGATATTCAAGGAGGCTTTAAAGAATCGAAGCATTCCACCAAGCACTTTGAAACTCTGCAAGAGGTACATCATGAGCAAACTATATCCTCACAGCAATCTAGTGCCTGCTCAAGCAAAGTAAGACTCCAGAGACCTCGACAACCTCGTACAAGATCAGGGACACAGAATTATAAAGTGGTGTTTTGTTCAAGGACACTATCTGACAGGTTATTATTTTGACAGTGGCTACAGTGACCATGCCATAAATTCCATTATGGGATGGTCACGCTAGCCACTCAAAACTATACGCTTTATCTAACCGACGTGAATTAACAAGAATACTAAATATTATGAACAGTTGGCCATGAACAAGCAGAAAATAAACAAGCCCTGGAATTCTTCAGTAACATCTTTAATTTTGCCTCTTTGGACACCCATATCGAATCAAGGATTGAGAGATTTTACATTCTGTCATAGCCTGGGATCAAACCTGTGACTGCTAATAATTGGAACTGCAACCACTAAAGCACACTTTCTGTCTGGTATAATTTTAGGTTTGATCTTTCAGCTCATATTTCAGAAATAAACCAGTATATATAAGCATGAATGTACGCACAATTACAGTACTATTGTCAGTGCTGGAACATGGTTATGTAATGATACCTTTATGATACTGGGCCTTTGCAGAAAGATCTCAGCAGGAAAGTCTTGCATAATGACATCACACAAAAGTTCACATGTGGTCCGCACCAAGTTGGGGTTGCTGCTCCTCAGAGAACTGTTCAAAAGAATTAAAGCAGATATATATATAGTACTCTTCTGTGAAATTGATTAAAGCCAAAAAGTTTGTCAAAAGGAAAACAACTGAATAAAATCTATCCTGTATGCAGGGTTGGGCATCAAACCCAAACTTTTTTTTTAACTCCAAAACTGTCAAGTACCAAAAGTTGACTCAGAATGTTTTGTCAGATTCTTAGTCTGGTTAACTTGTTCTATGATCAATTGTTTCCTGAACAGAATTGAATTTTAATTAGGCATTTATTATTTGTTGTATACAAGTATTGTCTCTCACCTCTCATTGGATGAAAGAATGTGTCTGTCTGTGTTTGTCAAAGTCAGCCATGGAAACACAGAAAACTTCAGACATCTCACAGACTCATGCACTGTATGAGGGATAAAACGTGTAATGAGTCATTTACAGAAAAATATATAATGCGCTGCCTTTATTCAAAAGTATATTCAAGTATTCAAAATACTCTTACCTGCTATTTTCTGCGGTGGTACATCTGTATGACTTGGCATACTCTTGTGGAAATAGCCCATTTTAGGAAAATGCTCTTCAGATGGAACAACTGTAGGTGCTACAGCAGGGACAACAGAGCTGTTAAAATATCCTTTCACACACTGCAAGCATTTGATCAAACTCTAAGAGGTTTGTGTAAAGTAAAATGACAACCCACACAACCCTCTCCCACTTCTCTCCTACATAAGATCACGAACACTTGGTAGTTTGCAAGAGACGGAGTCAAAACAAACAATTATTTGGCTTTCACTTGCAACACCTGTTGGTGTTGTACTACGCTGTCCATGCGAGTAGACCATTGCATGACGAGGGAATAGCTCAGGTAGCTGGAACAGCTGGTCCAGGGTTTCGTCGATGACAGCTCGCAGTCTGGGTTCCACGTTGGAAGACAGTTGGGTGAGGAAGTCCACCGCCCCGACGTCTCTTAGCATCTGGGCTGCACTAGGATGCTTGAAGAGATAAAACGACAAAATAAATAGTCAGGAAATGAGTGAGATGGAGGAAACTTAGGCCTGCCACGAAACATTATCATGTTATATATTGGCAAATGCAAATATTGATCCTACCTACTTTCAGTAACTGGTTAAAGTCAAGTAAGCCTTGTTAAAAAAAAAAAAAAAAAAAGGCTGAAGCCAGGGCATTATACATCAGTATAATGCATCAATCGTCCAGCTCAGTATGTACCTTTGATAAAGTTGAGAGCAACTCAAGGACCTCTTCCTGCATTGGCACCTCGGGGAAATTGAACCACTCAAGGAGGTACACAAACAGCATCTTCTCTTGGACAATGTCAGAGACGGATATCAGGGAATGGTCCAGCTTACACATGATGCTCCTCAATGCTCGAACTCTTATCTCGACCAAAGAGTGGCCTACGGTTCACAGAAAAACAAAAAACAAAAAGTATTAAGCTGAGAAGAGACATCAGGGGACATTAGAGCAGAGTTAGCGACCTTCTGCTAACGTTAGCGAGGACATAAATGACAACTCATACTAAAGTTAAAGTGCAGTTATACCAAACTATATAAAGTAAAAACAGAGTCCACTTAGAGAGAGTTTCTGCTGTTAGCTCCCGTTAGCATGCGGCGGCTAATATCAAAGTTACATCTTTTGTCAGCTCAGCCTCCTAAACTACAGTTGCTTAGCTCGTGAGTTAGCCTACCTATTTTCTTTATAAGGGGCGATAACTCCATGTTCGGTCTCTCTGTCTGACAGACAAACAAAAAACAGGTTAAGACAAAAACAAAAGCTCCATCGGCTACCGACGACGACTGTGCGGTGAGTGTTTGTCTGCCAGTGTCATGTCAACAACGTCTGCCCGCCGCTCCGTTTTCAACGAACGCGCCAGGCAGCGTCACTGCGCTTCCGGTACGGCGCTGTGGTGCGTTCGCGGGGCTATAACCGTGTAGGATAAACTGGCACCGGACACTGCAGAGTTAATGCTGCACCTCCACGGCATGTTTGCAAAAGCGTACAAGCACCTCGAGGAAAAAGTGTTCTCTATGTGACTTAATTGTGTTTGTAGAAAAAAAAAAAAAAGTGGAGCATTTTTTTTTTTTTTGAGACGTGTGATAATCAGCGCTTTAAAAATCAACATGCAGCAAAAAAAAGGGTCCAAAGAGACCCCCTAAAATGCAGCTGCATACTGTGTCAGTAAAAAAAAAAAAAAAAAAAAAAAACTGCATTTACAAAGTTGAACAGCAGTTGCAAAACAAGCCGGAAGGGATATGATTCGTAGCAGTGCAAGATATAAAATCTGAGGTGTGTTATTTTGTATTAGTTTGTTATTTTGTCTGCCACCTTTACCCCACCAACAATGACACAGGCAGTCCTCAAACCTTTTTTGGACAAGGACTTAATGTTGGCAAAGACACTCAAACATGAGCAGTAGATCACAACCGAACCGATTATGTCCCAAGAAATCTTGTCAGTGGGTGGGCCTTTCTGTCAACAGTGTTTGTGACATGACACATATGATGTGTCAATTTGTGGCATATCTGTCCTGCCTGATCTTTTGAAATGTTATGTAGACATGCTGAAGCAATTTTTCTGGCCGGGATCATTAGCATTTCAGGGCATGTTTCAAAATCATTGAAGGCTTTTGCATTGCTTAAATATTGAATTAAGTTTTGACAGCAGCCATATTATCCTGTCATCAAATTAATCTGCTCAAACATTGATGTTCTCAAAAATCAAAGTTGATGTGCATTGCCTCTTAACACAAGTTTAGGCACAAATTCTTTTCATACTCTGTGTGAAAGTTAATCCAATTGCACAAGATCTCACACTTGAGACGTGATATGGATATGTTAGGCAGACAGGGTGATAATTAACAAACTTATGATAATTTGTTATGATAATAATATAATCACACAGCTTTTTGAGAATTCTGGAGAGATTTAAGCCTATAATTAATTTGGCTGCATATTGTATATTCTACTGTCACCTAAATTAAAAGGAGGGAGAAGAGAATGAAAATGATAATTTGCGCTTTCATAATCCATCACTGTTTTACTTTGACACATGTAGATACATTTTACTCTTATTCCTCTCCAGTTATTTCAAATTTAGATCCAACATTTATCTTCCAGTCTGTGGTCAAACATCACATATCTATGGTTGTTCCAGAGCTTCATATATCATATTTACTGCTTACTGAGCCAAATATTCAAATCCAAGATTTGTTTTTATATTGCTGCAGCCTTACACTTAATGGAAAAACATTTCATACACACATCCCTTCAATTTTGTGTGACATGTTTGGAAAGCTTCGCATCTTGACCAGAATTTAAAACAAAGTTTTGTGGGCTGGAACAGGCTTGTCTGCACAACATGAGTCATATTGATGGACCTGCCAAAGGGTCCATTGACCTGCGAGGAGGTTCAAAGATTTATTCCAGTTCCCCCAGCTTCTCATACAGTATATAGCTAAGGAGGTCTTCTTTACCTAGTGGAAAAATACATTGCCAGGAGTTCTCAATAGCTGTGATGTACTGAGTCAGTACATTGCATCATTTCTGTTTGACAACCACTGTGTGTCTTGGATCATATGTTAGCATAAGCTGCTGACAGGAAGCAAAACTTCCCCTTAAATAAATGAAAACGTGGGACAAAGTCAATGTCATTCAACCCTGTATTTGTTTTCTTTTTCTTCCAGATGTCTTTTCAAATGCTTTTGTCAATTTTCAATGTCCTACACACTGCAGTTATCCCTTCATTCACATTTCTTGTAAACATTTTGTGATTATCTCTTATATAAGTAGGCCTACATATTTGAATTTGAATGTATATTTTGTACTTTCAACCTTTAATTGCCTGTTTACAAATTAAATTTAAGGATTTTAACATTGTAAATCATATGCAAAATCTGTCAGTTATTGTACATCAGGCTAAATTACTCATATGCCAGAAACCACCTCAGGCTGTTAGGGAATGTAAGCCTGATCTGTAAGTGGAAAACCATGCCAATTTAAATAGTTTGAAGCCAGATTTTCTCTCAAAGCATCTTGGTCTCTGGACGCTCACCATGGTGAAAGCCGATCATGAGTCATCATGTGCCTGACCATATCGGCCAACCTGGACAGAAGTCATGGAACTACACTGCTGATTTCATTGTGGAGATAGCTGGTAGAGACTACATAGTATATATATCTGGAAAGGAATAAATATAATATAAATATATGGTTTTTCACAGACAATCTTAAAACATGGAGCAAACAAACACACAAATTAGGGACCTAATTAACCTATTCTGGTGGAGAGGGGGTTTAACTCTTATATTTAACTTTTTGAAAAAGAGACAATATAAGAAAAATATCTCCAAACATAGGTCTCAGTTGGTACAACTTCTTTCACTACTAAAAACTATAAAAGGAAAAGTATAAAGAATTTAAGACTGTGCCATGTCATTTAAACCTTAAATGTGTAGAAGTCAAATTAACAATTTCCAAATATATGGCAAAGGTAACAAAAGTATAGGATACATAATCCAGAATAACAAGATACTAAATAAAAGGCTAAACTTGAATTATATTACTACAATATTGGCCAACTTTATGACACATGTAACTTTTTTAAACTTTCTGTTATGACTCAGATTAGTGTGAAGAAAGGAACATCTAATGGGAGAGATAACATTTAATCACTAATATCCAAAAGAATAGCATGTGTATTCTGGGTTTCTCATAACTGACATGTTCGCCCCTAAATTAAGCCAAGTCAAAGAATCTTTGTCCTCACACTAGTGAAGGACAAATACATTTGGGGTGAGTAAAACTTAAAAGACTCTCCTGTGCTCTCCAAAAAAAAAAAAAAAAAAAGTGTAACAACCCTTTGACAAAAAGAAAAATACATAACCCTCCCCCTTTTCTCCTCCAAATAATTTTCATACAGGATCTTTTAGCGCATTTTGGGAATTAAAGAGTGACTGGAAATAGAACTGTGTGGAAGCTCGCTAAACTAAGCCATGTACAGTAAGTCTATCACCAAATGTTTCACCGCACTGCCGGTCCAAATGATTGGTTGTTGCCCTTGCATTGTCGAATCAGTTAATTAATCATATCATTATTGTAATCGTCCAAAATTCTGCACCCCATATGGCAAGCAAATACAAGGAGTTACATCAGGAATGAATAATGTGAAATCAAAGGTGACGTCATAACAGACCAGAAGAACATAAGCAAGCATAAAGAATTATTGTATTAACCAGGCAGCCATTTGGACTGAGCTCAGGTCTGTACAGATGAGTCTTTAACACATCATATGTGGATACAGCTGGTGTAACAGTCATCAATGCACTATGTTTGAATACCTCTTACCTAAGGAGGAAAACTGATTTTTAAATATTGCAAAAATGAAAAGCAATGAAACCCAAAAGAAGGAAAATGAATCTGCAGAAATAACAGTGAGACACGAAAACATGAGGCAGAGGTGTGGAGACCATGCGTACCATAAATGCTCAGGCTGTATATTGAGTCTAACCCTATGCTATCCCACCGTCATTCCTAAAACAAAACCAACGTGGTCCCACTGGTCCTGTCATTGTTTGACATGCCTGCTGTACCCGTCTTCCGCTCTGCTGCAGTTGTTGAGGATGTGGGGGTGGGCACCGAGGGGACCCCCGCCAATCTCCCATTGGCAAAGGAATCGAGTCAAAGGTCTGAGTCAAACTGAAGCAAGTGCAGACATATTGTGCAAATAATTTATGGCTGATACGGCGTTCATTTGAAATTAAGATGAAACACGAGGAGCTTGCCCACATGTGGAGGTATCTCATTAAACAGTTTGGTCTGCTCCATGTGTACAATGTTTCATCCTGACTTGAGATTCGGTGTTTTGAGTCGTGCTTATACATAAATTCAAATTCTTTTGGAAATATTGATCTTGAGAGGAAGAGAGATGATCCCGGAAACCTTCAGATGTTGTGCTCTGTGGTGTTTGGCAACATCATGCAGATCCTCCATTCCTTTCAAACTATTAGAGTAAGGTTTCATTTATGTAAACTGTAAATAGCCGGCTATTAGTAACTGTTTGATCTGTTTATCCTGGCATGACAAAACAGACTGTGCTATGCCCACAGCTGAATATTTATTTGTTTTTACTATCTGGCAACAAATATCAACCGGACTAAAGTTTGTTTGTCAGGTCTAATTTGGCTTGGAGAAACATTGCATCCTTGCTACCCGGTGTCCTTGGTGCTATATCTAAGAGCTGCCACCCCTCCTGCCTCCCCCCTCCACAAGCCCCCCCCCCTCCTGTGCCAACACATCAAGTGAAGGCAGCCTGATCAACCCTAATAGGGCCTGGTAATTAGAGTCTTTGCATAGAGCCTGTCTGCACACAGCTGCCCTAAGCAGGTTGGCGAAGGACTGCCATACACTTGACAGTGTGGAAAAAACAATGTAATGTTCAGTATATGGACCAAATTAGCCTGGCAGTGGTAAACACAATCTACTTTCAAACAATACTGACACTAATTAGGCAACCAATGTATCATTTCAGAGTTCAAGTTTTAGTTGCTGTATCAAATACATGAAAATACTAGGAGAGCCAACGTGATGTTTCTGGAATACAAATTAGAAGGACTTTCCTGCATAAAGGCTAAGTACAGGCTGGCTTTAGGGGGAAAAAAAGTGTAGTGGTTGATATTTCTACAGTTATCTGATATCTGCAGTGGGAAATGGAATCCTGATTATTGCACTGGGGTAAAGTTACACTGTATTTAAACTGTATGGTGTTTGCTCTGATCCAAACCTACAAATAAAAACAATATATGACACACATCATACACGTAATCATAGACTTCAGTGTCACATTTCTTTACAAAAAACATTCAAGATATGACACTTTGGATGAAAGACTGGACTACATATTATGGATTTTGGACAATTAAGAAAAAGAATCACTCTTTACTAGACACCAGAGTCTTCCCATAAATCTTCCCATGCTACTGTTTGCTCATGTAAACTCAATATTACTTTGATTATGCATTTTAAAACCACTATCTGGGGTAGTGTGGCAGCACCTTAACAAAAATAATATTTTCTAGTCATTTGTACAAACGCAAAACTATTTCAGGGACTGCATACTAGTCTCATGTGGCACGGGGAGCTGGTTTATGTCTCTGCTTCCATGAGTGAACCGAAAAGGCAACTTTCTGCTGCAACTACTGCTTTTTTTCTTGTTCAGTCTTTTCATTTTTTTTTTTTATAACGTAATCCATTTCTGAATTTCCTTTGGAATTACCTATGTGTATGTCATCTTTTTTTTTTAGATAGACACTCAAGACAGTTCAATGAATCCTGTAGCAGCGTGTCACCCATTGATTTAGGCCTTTATGTGTCTTTATTTATCTGTTTTTTTTTTTTTTTTTATTTCTTCCTCCTCATTTTGTATTTTTTTTTCTTTAGGCAGAGGTCACGCAGGGCTGATGGTTGTCTTTTTCGCAACACCTTGCTCCACGGCTGGGAGCTGCCCAGCACAACCACTTCCTTCTGCTTTTGGCCCCGGAGCAGCCCAGTTAAAGCAGTCTGTGAAAACACTTCTCTCTAAACAATTGAGCGCTGGGTTACTCAGGGAAGGTTAGTCATTCACTTCACTTTTATCTAACCTGATTAAAAATCCTTATTTACTTAAGTGATCGCCTACAGAACAGCTTTCCAACCACGCGTCTCCATATAATAACAATAATATCAATTGACGTGGGGAAAAAAAAATGTTTTAAATCAAATATATATATATTTTTTTTTTCATTGATTTTTCCTAAGTGTTTGGGTTGCCTCTTCCTCCGCTGCTGCGTGTGTGTGAGGATCTGCTCCCACAATTCAACAGGCAACAAAGGAAGAGAGGAGGAGGCCGCCAGCAGCCGCCCAGGAACATGTCGCCTGATTGTGTCACCCCGGTCCGCGATGTGACCCCCGCACGTCTCGCTTAGTTCAGAGAAGAAGAGCCCAAGTCCGGCCACACACACACACACACAAAAACGTGTGTTTTGTTTTTGTTTTTTATTGTTTTTTTTGGGGGGTGGGTGGGCGGGGGGGGGACTCGGAGTGAAGCTGACGGAGATGTTTTCCACGGCGAACCTCAGCTACCAGCTAACAGCAGCCGAGGAGCGAGCCTGTTGTTTTTCATGAACGCGTCGCGCCGAGACCAGTGTCAGCACCTCCGGCGAGACGAGCGGCAGTCACCGGGTGAGAGGCGAGAAAGAAAGAAAGAAAAAAAAAAATGTGCGTTTTCGTTTTTTTGTTTGTTAAATGTTTCCTGAACGACGGCGCCGCTTCGAGAGTGGACGCGCTAACGAATAAGTGAGTGGGTCGTTAGCTGTTTGTTAGCATCCAGGCGAGGCGACATCGGTTAAATCGGCCAAAGCTTCGCCGAGTGACCTTGTTTCGTCCCCTTGCGGTCTTGGTAACTAAAGTGCGCCAGGTGAAGGGCACTTAAAAGCACACTTTTGCAGGATAGTGGCATTCAAGTCGCACACTGACACGCGTGGCTAAGCTAAAGGCACGCTGGTGTCGGTAGGCCGCGGCAGGTCAGGACCGACCGGACCGACGGGGGCTTTATTAACACACGCTTTGTTTTTAGGGGGTTTGTGAAGGTTGCTTTTCACGTGTTGTCGTCGCCCGGGTCGGGCGTGGGTTACAGGTGTGGAAGTTGTCCAATGAGCTCGCTTTTGTCTTTCGCAGCATCAGATGAAAGGTGGTGGAAGTGGAACTTGACCCATCAGACTGAGTCACCATTTTCCTGCACACAATGGTGAGTAATCAGATTGCAGCTGTCTTGATTAACAAGCAGCTTTATTTAAGTGGACGTGTCTCCGGATACTGTGGGAGTCCAGGTTTGTTTTGTTTTTCTGACAGATGATAAGGCAGTTGCTATTAATTTCATTAAAGCATGAACTCAGTGAATATTTGAACAGTGACACATTTTGTGTTGTTCAGCACTACAGCCTAGGCACTTTGCATTTAAAATGACATTAATACTGTGATGTTAAAGTGCTGGCTTTCAATTGTAAGGCTGTTTTTGAAGGTGTTCACGTCAATGTTGGGGGAGGAGTGTAGGAACTGTAGCCCTTTTTATACATAGTCCATAGTAAACAATGCAGCAGTGCAGTGATCCTAAACACTAGCAGAGCATGACCAGGGAAAATACCAAGCATCTGTTGATGTGTAGGGGTCATAGACTGCAGTCATTCAAACAAAGGATGCAAACATATATTAATACAATTAGCTTGTTAAGTTTTGTACACGGTACACCCAGTATGATGAAATCACATTAAACCTGAAAGTCAGCAATCTCGTAGTCATTGTTTTATGTAAAACAAAACAACTACTGGGGAAACAGAGAAGTAATCTATTTTTGATAATTGATTGATCTTTTTAGTTATTTATCAAGCAAAAATGTCAAAAATTTCCAAGTTTCAGTTTCTCGGCTGTGACGATTGCATTTCTCTGTCTTCTCTGATGCAATACTTTAGACTGTTTACTGGAGAAAACCAGACATTTAATGGCATTACATTGTGTTTCAGGACATTTTTCTGTTTGACATTTTATAGATTAAATGATTAATTGAGTTAAGTTATTAGTTGAGTAAAGTTATTTCCGTTATTAATCAATAGTGAAATCATTAGTTGCAGTATTGGGAGTGTTAAGACAACCAAAAATATCCACTGTCCAAATAGGGCTGTACAATATGACCAAAAACCTCATATCCCGATAAAGGTAATTTCATATCCAGATAACAATACATATAACGATATAGCAATCAAAGAATAAATACTAAAATTACCTTGTCCATGCGACAGAAGTAGCCCCTCTTTTGGGTACGAGCTCCTTGTTTTGTCCTCCTTCCTTTCTCCTGTTCAGAATAACCCCGTTGTGTGTCACGTTCACCATCCTCCACTATTTTTTAGTTTTGCCTTCGTGCAAATTTCCTTTCTGCATGTGTGGGAGAATGCAAAACGTTGTCTAAATGACAACAAAGAAAATGCTGTAAAGAGTGTGATTCGCGACACAACGAAATAAATGATCATCATCATCATCATAAATAAATGAGCATAATATCAATGATAAATGTTTCCCTATTGTCACACAATATAAAGATCATCATATCGTACAGCCGTGAAGCAGGTGAAATGCACTAATTGGCTGTAATGTGCTGTACTGTAATGTAATATCAGTGTGCTGTGATAGTGTTACTTTCTGAATTTTATGTTATGTTGTTAATGGCCGTAAGTCTAAATAAATAGCATAATGTACAGCCCTCTGGAAGTACTTTTAGAAATAAACAGTATCTATAATCATGTCTGTTTTTGTTTCTGCAGGGTTTGATGGCTCCACTGTATGCATGACTTGTTTCGTGTGGCCTGATGGGAGGACGCTGTGGATAGTACTTTCATCAGGATACCAGCAGAGCCATCACATGCCCCCACTTTGGAGGGCCTGTCAGAATGAAGAAGATAAGCCTTAAGACCATCCGCAAGTCCCTCAGCATAAAGGGCAAAGAGGAGGGTGACTTTGTCATGCTCCAGCAGCCCTCGGTGACTACAGAGTTTTCTAAGGAAGACTCACTTTTTGGGGGCTGCTACACCAAAGAGCTCTCTGGCTGTGACCTTGGTGGTGAAGAGGACAAAGGGAGCCAGAATAAGGGCCGCACGAAGAGTGAGAGCCTGATGGGATCGCTAAAGAGGAGGCTGTCGGCCAAGCAGAAGGCAAAAGTGAAAGGCAGCTCCTCTGCCATAGGATCAGTGGATGATGATGACACCTTCTCATCCTCGTCTGTGCCCATCAGCTTCAATGAGGTGAAAGCCCAAAGACCCCTTAGATCTGCATCCCTACGGAGTCACCATTACAGCCCCTCACCATGGCCTCTACGGTCGGTCAACTCTGATGAGGCGTGTATTAAGATGGAGGTAAAAGTTAAAGCCATGGTTCACTCTCCCAGCCCAAGTCCCAACTTAAATGGTGTCCGCAAAGAATTTCATGATTTCCAGATGGAAGGGCTCTTTCAGGACCAAGCAGAATCCTTAAAGAATCTCCAGCAGCCACAAAACGGGGAGCTGCATCTAAATATTGATGAAAATGATGTGCCTGTGGTGCTGGGGTTGACTCCCCAGGACTACATCCAGTACACAATGCCTTTAGATGAGGGAATGTACCCGGAAGGGTCTCACTCCTTCTGCCTGGATAGCGCCTCTCCTATGGAGGTGGTGACTGAAGCGGACAGTGGGTCCCTCCACACAGACCAGGGACAGGAGGAACATGATCTGAATAGTGGGATGCCTCCAGATCTCTTCATGGAAACCTCAGTTAATAGTCTTCTCATCGGTTCTGCTGGTGTGATGCTCCAAACCTCTAGAGTAGAGGTCCAACCTCCCCTCTCTCCACTCCTGCCACCCATAACAAGTAATGGACATATTCCCAGGACTTTTTCAGGGTTCAGCTCTTCAGACAGCCAGGTAGCTGAGAGGGTAAGACACCACCTCAACTTTGACCCAAACTCAGCTCCTGGGGTCAGTCGGGTGTACGACTCAGTCCAGACCAGCGGGCCCATGGTCGTCACCAGTCTGACAGAGGAGCTAAAGAAACTGGCGAGGCAGGGCTGGTACTGGGGCCCCATCACACGCTGGGAGGCAGAGGAGAAGCTGGTCAACTTGGCTGATGGCTCATTCCTGGTCAGAGACAGCTCAGACGACAGGTACCTGCTCAGCCTGAGTTTCAGGTCACAGGGCAAAACCCTTCACACCCGCATTGAACACTCCAATGGACGCTTCAGCTTCTATGAGCAGCCTGATGTGGAGGGACACACGTCCATCGTCGACTTAATCGAACACTCTATCAAAGACTCAGAGAATGGAGCTTTTTGCTATTCCAGGTCTCGCTTACCAGGGTCTGCAACCTACCCTGTCAGACTAACCAACCCAGTATCTCGGTTTATGCAAGTGCGGTCCCTGCAGTACCTTTGTCGCTTTGTCATTAGACAATACACAAGGATAGACCTGATCCAGAAACTGCCCTTACCTAACAAGATGAAAGATTATCTGCAGGAGAAGCACTACTGAGGACACAGATAGGACAGTGGTAGCAATTTGCACTTTTGTGTTCAGTTAAGAGATTTAAACAAGGTTTACAGACAACTACAGTTTTGAGATGATTGATTCTGGTGGCTCTTGATTTGTGTCCAGGTGACTCTGTCACTGTTTAGTCCTCCATTCCACTGTTCTGGGTGTTATTCGCTGGTTTTAGGAGGCTCTACTTCCAGAAACACGTGCCAGCACATAATCTACTGCAAAAATATAGCAGAGGTATACAGCCAAGTTATCTTAGTTGCAAACATTATGTGCAAACAGTAGACACGCATTGTGATGTATAGTTAAGGATCCAACTGTGCAAGTAGAGCAGATTTTCCTAAATTTGCCTCTGCCCTTATGTTGGGCCTGTAGGAAAAATAAAATTCCACTCTGTATTTAGAAATTCATTGAATTTCTATCCACTAAATTGTAGATTTCAAAGATGATTTCAAGGATTGAAAAGTATTGTTACAAATTTTAAGCTCACTGCAGACTGACCAATTTTGATCCTTTGCATCTTTTGCATTTTATAATCAGATTGTGCAATGTTACCATCTTTTTCAGCATTTTTCAGATCAGACTGCAAACGAGGACATCATTCTGCCTTTATACTATGCAATTAGTCAAATAGCAATGCTATGCTTCATCATATAACAAGTTATGATGGCCGACATATGATTTTCATATTATCCAGATTTGCTAATTTACAAACTCTACTTCTTATCCAGTGGATGCAGTTTCATTCTCAGTATTATTTGACTTTGTCATGGTACAGCTGACATACTACGAATACATTTGTGCTTCAGTATGCTTAGACTGGTGCAGGCTTTATTTTTGAGTTTGTCCTGTTTGTAAGTTTCAGTTGTATTGTCCCTTTCAGAGTCTCAAGGGTTTACAAGATCATTAACAACATTTTGTTGAAAAAGATGTCCAAAATTTGCCAGTCTGTGAGGGTTTAAACAGTTTGGTCAGAGAAGTAGCCTTCAATTGTATGGCTGCATGAAGCCATTATATAATGTGCAAGCCTAAAGGTACCGACGATGCTGGATTTTAATGTGCTGTTTGTAGAAACAGCAACAAGTTGATGTATAAACCTTTTAGAAATATGTTAAATTAAAAGTAAAATTTTTCTGCATTAGGAATGTTACAAAAACTGCACCGCAGCTCAGGCATAATAACTTTGTCACTATCTGTAATGCTTGTATCTGCATGTAGTGTAAAGGCTTTAAGATATTGTCAATTAATGGCACTGTAAAGTTACCTGAAAGGAGAAAAGATGTCATGTCATGGTAAAAGGGTGAAGGATTTTGGTTGTGAAGTTTGAGCGCAACTCTTAAGTAAAAGGCTGTTTAATGCACAATTGCATTTACCTTTAGGCATTTTCTAAGTAAAGAAAATTGCCCTCAATTAACCTACAACTGAAAAACAGACCTCTAGTCGAGTGACTTGAATCTGTTCGTAGGGATGGCTGTTTCTTAGTCTCTTAATGCCAGCAATGAGCTGGACCCAGATCAAAGGAATCCCAAAAAATGGTGTGAGCTTCGGCAAAAGGACTTGGGAAAGCCAGGGTTAAGTCCTCCTCGCCATCTTGGGAGTGCTGCCAGGGTTTTACCATATGACAAAGGTTCCATAACAGCTGCATGGCTGCATCGTTCATGTCATATGGGTTTCAAGGACATAAAAAGCATACAATTTCTGCCATTGCTTATCACATTGTCCCCGGTCCCCACAGAGCTGCACTACCCCACAGATTGTCTCTATTTGGCTGTTAGTGCCAGAGTAAAGGGAAGAGCACACAGAATGCTACGCAAGTGCTTTATTTGGATACTTTGACAGGGAATTGTGTTTTCACATTATGAATGAGCATCTTTTTTGACATCAGTGTCCTTAAAAAGTATTCAGAAAATGGTCTCTCGGACAACTTTGGTAGGTCGTTAGCGCTTAGTTCTAGTTTTAGTTAGCTGGAAATGTTGGTGTCCGAGGAAGTTACCCGTGAGTCTAGCACAGCAGAAATTAGATAGGAACTTTGGATGGTGTTGCATGTATAAAGACTTAGCATTTTAAAGCTTTGAGTTGTATAGGAATGAAGGATCTAGGTTGTGCGTTTGGCTGTGTAGAGGGATGTTTTTTTCTGTCACAAACATTGGCTGGACATTCTGTGTACAAGAAATGTATTTTTCTTTTTAGAATCCTCTGTGTTTTTTTTTTGTTTGTTTGTTTTTTTTTTGTGACATTTGCCATCTGGGGGATGGGGCTGTACAAAAGGAATGTACGCTTGTTTGAGGTGTCCATTTCATCTGCCTGCAGACCAGTTTCAGAAAGCATGAGAATCATAAAACTACATTGACACATTTTTGCACTTGAATATTCTCCATTGACATGCTTGGATCCTCTCCTGAGAGGTTGTCCTTCAGATGGCAGTTTTTAAAAAGAAATATAGTCACACATTTCTCCTTATGTGTTCATATAACTGTTTAGACTAAATCGAGATTGTTCTGTTTTTGTCATATCTGTGGGATTTAAAGGGTAAGCACCAGCATCATATCAAAGCCTCTGCTAATGCTCATGGGCTGTCAAGGAATGGGATCATAACAAGAATGTGGATGTAAATTTTACTTTTGTGTGTGTGTGTGTGTGTGTGTGTATGAGTGTATGTGTTTCAGTTGAAATGTGAAAGTAAAATGTTAGTCTTTTTTAATACAATGTTCTTTTAATTGTATTTCCATTTTAATTTGCGATTTGTCAACAAACTTTGACAAGCAGGAACCAGTTTCATATGGTGTTGCTGCTGTGATTTTTCTAAATACTTATTTAGTTTTTATTAAGCATTATTGCCTTCAATGTTTTGATTCCAGAGGTTGATGCTTGTTCAGACTGCTGAAGCATTTTGAATTAATAACAGCTGTTAGCACTTAACAAGCTCCAATGTTATTTTGTGCATCTCGGTGAGTGAAGGTAATTGTTTACAACATTATGTTTGGAAATGCCCCTCCCCTCCCTCCTGTTGTTTACCCTCTGTCACGTGAACATCTTGGTACAATTTGAAAACTTTTTATTTCATTTTAATGTGTTATACACATTTGTGCTGCTTATGGATATGATTGCCTTTCTTGTATTTAACAATGGGGAAATAGAATGTCACCAATGTAGATGTATGTACACATAATGACTGGTTATCATCTTGGGAGAGCAAAGCAGATTTGCAATTTGTTAACAACTGTAGTCAGTTAAAAGAGCATTAGTAGCGATTAGTAAACCCTCTGTAGAATTACCAGTTCACTCCAGTTTACATTGGTTGTCAACTGTCAACTTTGCAAAGTAGATGGTTGTTTTGTATTTTTCTTTTGGAAAAAATCAACAGTGATTTTATTGCACACTTTGGATACAGTTCAAGAGTTTTTTGTATCTGCCAACTATAAATTATAAAT
This sequence comes from Lateolabrax maculatus, assembly GCA_031216445.1. Classification (NCBI taxonomy): domain Eukaryota; kingdom Metazoa; phylum Chordata; class Actinopteri; order Acropomatiformes; family Lateolabracidae; genus Lateolabrax; species Lateolabrax maculatus. The sequence goes on from CM062210.1 coordinate 11,103,125, forward strand.
AAAAAAAAACTATATTCTAAAAAACCTTACATTTTTCTTTGTATTTTCTCATGTGAAATCCTACTGAAACAAGCTTTAGCGTCATCCCTCACTTTAGACTTGTGGCTACATTAAGCACCATGCACACAGCGTTCAAATCACACCATAGCTTGGAGCCAGTGATGCACTCGACAAGAGCCTGATCACGCTTAAAGTTGTGTTAAAAGATAACATCACAGAGGTCTCAAGGAGTTTCTTTCCACTGTGGGTACAAATTGGCAGCTAATCCCAGAGCTCTGGTTGCCTAATTTACAAAGACAATCCAGGCGGCCTTTAAATACAACTGAGTGAAGCGGAGACTCTGGGGAAAGATTAGCGGCACTGCTACCATCCTCGCTTTAACGTCACTGGAGAAACACAGAGTGAGTTCTAGCGTTGCGGAGGGGGGGAGGAGAAGATGGAGGGGGTGGGGTAATGGTGTCAGGTTTGGACTTGGATCTGCTGAAACACAGCCCCGCATGATGATGAGGAGGTAGGCTTTGTTAACTGCTGTATCTGACAGGCCTCTCCTGGCATCTGAGGTGCAGATACATAACTGTTTACTCTCTCTGCCCGGTTCAGGATGATTTATTCATGGCGCACACTGGTGGTCACATGTCATATGGAAATGCCTCCATCATAAAGGAACTCCTCTCTGCCTTCTGCTGTGTGTTTTCTTTCTTTTTTTTTTTTTTTTTTTTTAATTTGCATCTTTCCAAACTTTTACGTTTCAGATTCAGAATTTAGCGGGAGAGGTTTTGCTTTGCTTGGAGAGTGCAGCTTGTCATGACGTGACACGGCATCTCAGCGGGTTTGGATTTGTCTGGACACATTGTGATATTCAGCCCTGCTAACTTTGCCGCCTCATACCCAGGAAGTTGCCTGCTTTACCCAGAGTGCTTCTATGCTGTCTTTAAAGGGAAGCTGTCAGTTGACAAAATGTCAAATCTGTTGCTGTTTCGGCAAACATTAAAATGATACAGAAAAAAACATGACAAAATCAACAAATGTCACCATATTTTGTCCCCTCAGTAACAATTCATGTGCATGATATGCACAGTTGGGCCTGGTATACTGCAATCTTGTGTATATACTGTATGTTTATTAACAACTATACAGAAGTATATATGTTACTGTAAATGTAGAAGAAAAGGAAATCTATATATTTCTCAACAGACTGGTAAATCTGTACATTTCCCAGCACTTCACCAATGTGTATAAAAAGTGCCAGTAAGCACACTGACACCCACAAGAGAGCACTCAAAAATGCTTGACTTCATACTCCATCCTGCCTCTGATTGGCTTACCTTGACGTTCTTACCCTAACCCTAACCAATCATCAGTCCTCATGCCTTAACCTAACCGACCCAACAAAGAAAGGCAATGAGTACTAGCCAACCAGAGGCAGAGTCGTCACGGAATGTGGGCAGGAAACCACATAACACTTTTTTTTTTTTTTAATCCACATTTGTCGGTCTTCTGGGAAATGTAATGAGTTACCTTTTTTCTACATTTACCGTAACATATAAACAAGGTCTTGGGTTCGTGTGTCAGTTTGTTTTTGGTACAGTGCGATTTGAGTATGATTAGATACCAAGATAGTAAAGGGATCTAGGAGACTGCATTTTAATTTAAAGGAATAGGTCAACTTGTTGGGAAGCATGCTTATAGACTTTCTTGCAGAGTTAAATGAGAAGATTGATTCCACGCTAATGTCAGAGAGGGGAATTGATCTTCTCATCTCACTCACAGCAAGAAAGCCATTAAGCCTATTTTCCAGACAGTCAAAGTGTTTCTTTATAATAACTGATTTTCTTTTGGCCACTCGGGAGAGGCGGAAACAAATTATGAACACAACATTGACATATCATTACCTTTCAAGTTGATTCTGTGAACTTGTCAGCAAACAGTTTCTTATTTACACATTTAAAGGTGGCAGAGCAACTTTGTCATTCATTTTCTCTCCTAACCCTAAATATCTGGCTTTTTAGCAGCTAAATGCTCCACTGTGTTCACTAACTGGTCTCTAACCGTGTCTATCTGCCTGCTGCGCCCAAAAAAATGACTTTACGATAGCGGTGAGTATGAACTAAAACAGCGAAGCTGCGAACCAGAGCGACCCTTTCACGACGTCACATAGTTGCCACATTGTAATTTACATACATTTACATTGTTATTTCCATTTGGATCATGCATTGTGCCTGTGCATTTTAGGTCAAAAATATGAATATTCAAAGAGAGCGTCTGCATTTATTTCAGTGCATAATGTCAACACGAAAGTGCTCATTTGTGAGCAAATTTCTTCTCAGTGTGGTTCTTAGTTTGAAACTGTTTACTCTGGAGAATCCATCTATCACATGTCTGCCGTCTCAAACTGATGATCCATTCCTGCCATCTGGTGCGCCGCGTGGTGCACCCATTTTTCACCTACAAACAGGGATGATGTTGACAGCCTGAATTAGCCAGCAAACATATATATCGCGTTAAATCGTCATGCCAGGAAAACATCGGTGGGTCTAGCTGGTAATGATAAAGCCGAGATTACCTGCTGGCAACAGATGTCTTTCAGCCCAGAGTGAAAGGTTCAGCTCTATTAATGCTTGTGATCTCGTGCCAGCAGTGCTATACACCACTGAGACCCTCTTCTTCTCCATCTATCATGCATTAGATGCCTCTGAACCCCAATTAGCCCTGTTAGAGAAGGGACTGCCTTCATCATTATCAGGTCCCCACAGAAACAACAGCTCATCGTGGTATTCATTGTGATCATTCTTCACAGTTTCCTATGTATTCGTGGAGTGTGTGTTTGTCGAAGTTCAGCTCGGTTGCTACCACTTTGCGCGCGTCACACTGTCGTGCTGTACGCCTCCAGATCAAAACGCCTTTCATCGTGGTCCTCTTCCAAAAGCAACATCTCTCCTGCACCAAGCAAAGATAGAATTTAGCACACAAAGTGGTTCAAACTGTGAACACAGAGTCGCCAGCCTCAGTTACTCTTTGAGGAAAGAGCAAGTTCTCCAACGTCCTTAAGAAGTGAGCACGGTTAATGACCAGAAAATGTCCGATCCAGATGGCCTCAGCTCCAGGGTGTCAGTGGTGAAGAAACTGGCCAGTTTGATATTTGATTGATAATCTGACAATCTTCCTTTTGTGAGGGTCATTCATGCTCCACATTTGATATGATTTGTATACTATTTTCTTTCAAGTGTTATACTGTTCTTTGTGAGATTTTTTGTCAACAGGAGGAAATCTTAATTAGCTTCCCAACCTACCTATAAACTATCTTACAGAAAGACGTCCTTACAATTACAAATGGTATATGCACACAGGCTTCGAATAATAATAATAGTCAGGAATTATGTGGGTTTTTGTGTGTGTTTGTGCAGCGTGCATAGCTTCCAGTATAGACTGAAGGCCAAGGGGAGTCGTAAGGCCGTCATAATTATGTCATTAAAAAGTGTGACATCTGGAACTTGGGGGCCATCGAGTAACACAGAGTATCCACCTCCTTTCCTCCTTTGCCCCCCGTGACGGTGACAATCCACTCTCACCGCCAACAATCTGCCCATGCCTCACACGGGAGTGAGGTGCGTGTGGATGTGGCGTGGTGGCGGGAAGAGAGGAGGGGGAGGAGGGTCGAACAGGTGGCGTCCATCAGGAAATGGATGGGGAATGTTTTGAATGGGAAACTTGCCTCCATTCCTCACGGAGTACCTGGGTGTCTGCCCTTCACCAGTGGTCCGGGAGGCACAGCGAGGACGGGAGAGATAAAATGAGAACAGGTGGTGGTTTGTCGTTTAACGAGCAATGGAGTTCCCCTGTAGATCTGCATAAGCACAGCCAACAGAGCAGTATGGACTACGCCTTCACGACAGGGACCCCGCCCTACTGCTCGCAGATCTCAATGGGCTTCACAGTGTATCTAAAACAAGAGAGATCTGCACGTGAAGCTCACGCTGTACAATGGTTTAAATTATTTTGGCAGTTGCAAATGGAAAACGTCCATCCATATTAACTAAGAAACAAAAAGTGCACTGCCAGAAGAGAGTGAACAATGTGTAATTAATGACGTACCTGCCTTCAATCTGTTTTTGGTCAGGGGCCAAACTGCCATCATTTTGTACTTTGATTGAATTGCAGTCACACTCTCCACTCTCTGAACTGCCACTGTCCCACATGCGCTCCGTGCTCCCTCGACTGAGATGTTGAATGGCAATTAACACCTCTGAGTGTGCACTACTCAGCAGGGCCCCGCACTCCTTTGCAGCCACATCCTGCTAATATTCTTCCCCCCTCCTTTCTCCTGAAGCCCTAATGCGTTGGCTACAGGAGCTCAGGGTCTTTTGAGCCTCTGGTGCAACGATGAGCTCAATCTCTCCATCCAGCACACCTCTGGTACATGGCATCTGTCCGCCACACAGCAAGTGTGGTGACTCGCTTTGTGACTTTCAATTTGAGCCTCAGTCCATTGTAGCCGTAAGAAGAGCGTCCTAATTCTCTTTGCATATGCAGCCACCTGTTCTTTATTTGATAACATTTAACAGACAATTACGCCAGAGTTGTCATTTCTCTTCCTAGATATGATATCTTCTCATGTAAAATAGGTATCCATCATTTTTACTCTATGTGACAGGGAGGCTCATAGATATCGCCTCCTTAGTCACAGCTTCAGGTCGGCTTCATTTAGTCTAATCACTGAGACGTATGCTAATTGTGCTGCTTTACATCGGCTGATATTCATTAAAATATAGAGAACTGACATCATCAGTATGTTTTTTGGTGAATTAAAGACTTTTTTTTTTTGGTTTCTTATTCAAGACAACATTCTGAATCTGTTGTATACTTTCCTAAACTGTTAATAATCTATGTCAATGTTTTTATACCCAGCGTATTAAACTACATTTGCTTATCTTTATGGTTGGGTGCCCTCCTGTTTGTGTCTTATTTACACATAATCAAGACATGAAGAGCTCTTGTCACACCCTGCCAAAACTATAGTTTTTGAAATTTTGACAAGCTTTTTCACCTTAAACCTTGGTTACATTATTTCTGGTACCATAGCAACATATGAGTACATTAAAAGCAACATCTCTAGAAATACCCAATGATTGAATGAGGTGAGAAACGGATTTTTCTGTTGGCTGTTTTTCCAGCCTTGGCTCAATCCTCCAATCTTGTAAAGTAGAAAAGATTCTTTTTTAACAAATCCCAAAATGCCTGTGATTCCAACGCAGGTGATTTCCTATAGGACTCTTGATGTACTGGCATTGTTTTGTTTTTTTAACTGAAAACTTCCAAGATGCATATCTACCCTACATCTTTTCATTGCTTCAACTGTTTGCTCAAAATAATATTCTAAGTCTCTCTGGTTTTTAGCCACGCTAGGAGCTGGGATGGCAGTCTGTTGATCGGTCAAAAGGTCCTTCACTTGGTCCAGACTGAAATATCTCAACACTGGTGGATGGATTGACATTCAGTTTTATACAAACGTTCATAATCTCCAGGGGATGGTTTCAAAAGACTCTTAGTCCTGTTATAGTAACTATTTAGAGGCAGACTGTCCACAGTGAGGTATATTATCCCTAAGATACCACTATAGGTAAGAGTGGAAAATATGTTTGTTTGTGATTTGGGCGCACCAGCCATTTAAAATATAGTGTTTATTCCCTGTATACACAGTTTTCTCCCCTCTGATGGAGAAGATCAGAAGAGCAGGCTCTATCTCTAACATTGATGTAAATCTGAACCAGCACACACGAGTAGCTGGCTTGAAAGTGGGCCTGGAGGGAAGTCTTTTAAAATTAGATCCAAACTGAAGGAATTGTGAGGAATATTGGCCAGTGCTTTCCACTTGTAGATATACAGCATGAGTGCATCTCTTCACCAGCAGATTTCTTTTTTCTTCCATCTCATGTTTGGTTATTAATTAGCACTTAAATGCCAGATACCATCATGGTGCAGAGTCAAACAAAAGCTATCAGAGGTATGATGTGATTTTGCTTTATTGTACAGTATCAAAGACCTTATTACTACCTGAATGCTAACCCTGACCCGGGTCATTTAGGTTGGGTGGACTTGATCTCCTCACTGGTTATATCAGCTAATCTTACTGACGTCTCTCTGTCAGTCCGTCCCTGCTTCTCTGAGCTCCCTGCAGCCATGTAGACTCTGCTTGAAATCCTTCAATCCCATTAGGCTTTGTAAGTATTTTATTTGCTCAATGTCTGCCCAGAACAACTCAAATAAAGAATTCTTGTCCTGAATCTGTCCTCTTCTCTTCTTCATAGAACAGCAGCCTGAGAGAAGGCAAATCCCTTAAATACACCTTCACCATATAAATGTGCTTAATGCAACATGGCACAGTAAATGAAATACTCATTTATAATTCAGGATTAGGTTGTTAATGCGCAACTCCCAGTCCTGTAATACAGTGCCCCTTCAATTGTTTCCAGTTTGTAAATAATGTAATGCAGTCTCGATGAGTCGAAGTGGCCAAGGGCCATGCAATAGTAATGAAGACTGGGAGCGGGCTCAAGCAGAACTGACATAATTCTGTTTGAGGAGGACGGTTAAAAATCCACAGCCTTCATTAGATAGATCTACGGGGATGTGCTTAGATAAAAGAATGTGTTCCTTTATTTATTCATCTCACAAACTGTCAAGTGCTCTAAAGACTTGGTAGTTTGTTCAACGCCAGTGTGCAAATTAAGAGAAAATGCTTTGAGTGGAGTTTGATTGGAAACATAATTTGCTAATGGCAAGCTCACAGAAAATCTTATTTGAGTGTATGTACATATCGTGCAAAAAGGGAAAACTGAGTGACTGCCTTTTTTTATTTTTGGCATTTTTAACTCAGCCTCAGTATACAATTATTTAATTACAATACACGCAATACAAGCTGAATTCAAATATTATAAAGTAATTTATTTCTATGGCCCAACAGCAAATAGTTGAACCTTTTTATACAACAATTAATATTGTTATCTTTAGGAGCCCTTCATCTGTCTTTGCTCAGGTCTCAAAGGTCAAAGCAGCCTCTTGAATCAAAATCAAAACAGCTAAACGTTGTACTGATTGAGCATGATGAGGAAAATGAGTGTTCCTGAAAAGGGTGCCTCAGTGTTTCCTGTTTAAGTCAGAGCCCTAAAAGACATGAAGGGGTCTTTGTCGTGTGTGATGTAATTTCTGAGTAGAAAAGGAATAAACACAAACAAAGCAAAAGCACATTCAGAACTGTTTTGGCTTTTTATGCAACTTAACTGCATGAAAGACATCAAAAAACATTTTTCGGTTTAGTGTGTCAGTTTGACTAAGTAGCTTTAGCCCATGCATGTCCGCTCCTCCTACTGAAGTGTGCCATTCAATTCTAAGTAATAAAATCCTTCCAAATCCCCTCGAGAAAAACAGCAGCTTAAGTAAGGTTAATGTTCACTATCCTTGCTTCCTCCACTCTGTGCAAGATTATATTGGAGGATGTGAATCATTTCTATCATACAAGCTGTGAGCCACATGGACATGGTGGAAGGGACAGCAGGGCCTGACCTATATGCATGTAATGGGAAATGGCAATTTCTTTTAATGGAGCTTTTATTCTGACAGATACAATTTGTTATACATATCATGAACGTGCATTTGCTTTATTAGATAATCACAGTCAAATTAATAATGTGATAAATACATGGTATTAAAAGGCTTTGCAAATGTGAAATTTTATGTTTATTATTGAAAATTGGATCCCCCTTGACTTTTGCATTACCCTATATGACCCATAGATGTCCTTGTTCAGCAAGTCTTTCTGCTCCGATCCTGTTCTAAAAATAAGTTACCTCTGTTTCAGAGATTGAAATGAAAATAATATATCAAATTTCTTTAGAGAGAGGTCCTACTGACATAATATCACATCCATGTCTGGAATAAAGACTTCAAGGATGTGCTTCTCTTTTTCTTTCGGTTTATCTCTCTCTTTTTCCTCCTCCAAAATTAAGATTTTTCATAAATATGGATTAATATAATTTTGGTCAGATTGGCAGTTAGGTCTAATTTAAAATGCAATGCTTCTGTCCTGTGTATTGTGAATTCCTTGCAGTTGTAAATAAGAGTGTGTTGCAGAGGGAAGCCTTTTTGGAAGCTGCAGTGCAGACTCATCTCCTCTACAGCCTCTACAGAGGTTTCCGTGGTTCAGCATCTGAGACACAAGTTGATCCAAAAAAAAAGCACAGACAATGGCCTACTCTGATTCACACATTATAAAAACAAAAAAAAAAAGTTTCATCATAATTCCTGGTTTCTTTGTTTTAGATGAATCCGCCCAGACTGTCTGCAACAGACGTAACTTGCAGGTATGATTAGCTATCATGATTATTCATTACTTTCACTGCAGCTCAGCAGAGTGCTAATACGGTCTTTTTGAATAGAACTTTTTCAACAGTTTCAAACTTTGTCTAAGTATTATTGCTTGTGAATTCTGCCACACAATCGTCAATGTGTAACCAGCCTCAAACCGATTTTTTAAATTGCCCAAAGTCATTATGAAAAGACTAAAAATTGGTTTCTAATGACACAATCCCAATGACAAAATTGAGTTTTGTCCCCATTTGGCACTGATCACGATGTCACAACCTGTGGCAGCAATTGTTCGTCATTTATTTATTCCAGAAATCGAGAATTCATATTTCACCCTCAAATATACACATTTTATATATATAAAGCCTCCGTCACAGCTAAAATGTCTATAAACCCACATTTAGAGGAGTAAATATGCAGTATGTAAGGTTTTTTGGATCTATGAATCACAAAGGTAAAAGACTGTCAGCTCCGGTGCTGCAGTGCCTAGATCTTAACGAGAGAGGAGACAAGAGGAATGTGGAGCAGACGTGGGTGGTATTTAAAACTACATATAAATAAATAAAAGGTGAAAATAAATAAATAAATCCTACCTACATCAGTGAGCTGATAGCTATCTCTTGCGAGATGAATTCAAATAGAGCAATGGAGGACAAGCTGCTTAATTTTCTTGGTTTAGCCTTGAATCTTTATATGCTTCTACTCAGCACTGATAGATTCTTATTCCAAACATGTTTTACCTGTTCTTAACCTGGTAGAATTATCATGAGTGTGACTCATACAGGAGCATGTTTATGTACAGTGTGTCTCATTCATGCAAAGAACAGTGGTTTTAAGTGGTTTTACCTTCATAGACATTTAAGTTTCCTTTCCATCATCACTTTAGAGAATGGATACTATGAATGTCAGCCATAAAAGAGCACTTTTCAGTTCATTATTCAAATTGAGCTTTCAAAAATACAAAAGGACCCCAAAAGTATGGATTTACAAAGCTGCTATTGCCTGCCACTCCTAGGAAAGAAAAAGAACCCTCTCATTGTTCTTTTTGCAGCAGTTACAGAGGCTTTCATCCTCAGAAGTGGATAACCTAACCTGGTATTCACCTGTACAGTTCAAGTGAATGAGCAGCCCTGAAAGGCAGTAGTTTTAGCCTCCTCATTTCTGAGCGAAGAGAAGGTTTTATATAAAGTTTCACATTACCTGCGGTTACATGGACAGTAGTTCAACAATCCGGTTGAAATCATTCTGATTACAGATCCCAACTCAACTGTTTACATGGAAGCTAAATAAAGTGATCCGATAAGATGTGTGTTTACGATAAACAAAGAAGTGGACATCATTGGTTTGTGGACTACTGTTTTGAAGTCGCGAGTTTGGCATTTCGGCCGTTGCCATCTTGGTTATTTGGTGCCAGTGGAGTCACCCCCTACTGGCCATTAGAAAGAATACAGGTTTAAGACATGGCCTTAATACGATAACTTCATGCCTTAATATATTTCAAACGGGTGCGTTACATAAAAATTCATCCCTCCGTACAGTTGTCATTAATGGGGAAATTAGCTATAGAGATCAAAACCGTGTTTTGAACCAGGCTGTAAACATGTAAAGTAGTGCATTTTACCATGGGGTCTATGGAGATTGACTTGCTTTTGGAGCCATCCTTATGCGTATGATTATTAGTGAAATATTAGGGTCTATGTAAATGCAGCTACTGACACAATACAGCAACAATAAGGATTATTTACTAACTTGATACTTCCTTAACTCTCGTCTGAGCAGGAAAGAAGGTCCTCCAGTGAAACTGTTTTGTGACAGTGACTGTGACTGTACTGGTAAACTTGTTTTGATAACAGCTTAAGTGAATACACTAGGGCTGGCATAAAAATTATGAGGTAATAGCTAAAATGAGAAAGAAGTGGGAGAAAAAGGTTGGAGTTATAAGTTCAAGAGTTAATGTTTCTCTGTCTACCTTTCATCCCCTATTTCTTTCTTTCTCCCTCCGTCCTCCCTACGAAGCCATGATGGACAGGGAGGAGCAGCGAAGGTTCGCTCCACAGACAGTGCATCCATCCAAAGTCTTGTCCAGCCCTGGGTTCTTAGATCTCCTTTCATCCACCATCACCCTCCACCCCTCCCTCCTGTTTCAACCAATCCACTCAGCGTGCCATCGTGCCTATCAATATCACCCACATCCTTCACAGAGTCACCGATAAATAATTTACTCTACTGGACGAGGTGTGGTCGTATGGAGAAGTACATATGGGAGAAAACAGAGGAGGTTGTGGGATGTTTGGCTTTAACATCCATCAGTCTGTAATTGTTTTGTGCAGACCTCTTAAAATTTGACTCAAAGTATTCTTATTTGTCCTCTGCAATGAATTGTTTTTTTAAAGCAGCTATAATCAATATATCTATATTATGAATGGATCACGTGACTATGTGTATGTTAAAGTTGTTGCTTGTAGTGATGAACCCACAGAGATTTAATACTTAACTCTGAAGTTTCCATAGGCTCTCCTGAGTGTTTTAGCGTATTTCAACTCATTGTTTTGATTCTCCGGCCTGCGCCTTTACTGTTTTGGTTCACTCTCACAGCCCTCGTCAGAGTGGCTTTTTGGTACAGCATGCAGCTGTTTTCAGCAAAAAGCTCCAACAACTTCACACTACTTGCTCAGCACCAAACAGCAGACAAAGTAAGAAACTAGCTGGTAAACAAAGCGGAGCATTTAGCAGCTAAAGAGCCAGACATTTTCCTCAGGAGTTGGTGGAGAACAAAAACAGAGCTAAAAGAAAAGTGAATATTGCACATAATGTATGTTCATCAGTTGGCCAGAAACACGACTCCAAATGAATGCTAATGTTGTTCCATATCGGCTGGATGTTTAAATAGGCAACTGCTAAAAGTTCACCACATCAACTTAAAAGGTGATGATAATGTTGTGTTTACAGCTGGTTTCTGCTTCCCCCAAGTAAGCAATCAGTTGTTGAAAGTTTAAAGATCTAATACATAATCACAGTTATATGAGCTATAGCCAGATACAGAATTTTACTGTCAAACCTGCTAGTGAAGATAATTGTAAATGCAGCTGGGGAGTATTGTAGCTGCTGATTTAAGGTCCACACTCTACATTATACAGCATACAGTCTGAGTGAAAGGCCAAGTTTAACCAGTGTAGTTATGGATTGATATAGGATAAATTATTTAATCTTAACTCAAATATTACACTCAATATTACCTCAAAATGTGTACTTGTTTATCCTTTTTCTCTGTACTTTTGTGTCTCTGTGTGGCACACAGAGACGTGGAACCTGGACCATGAGCTTCAGAAGAGAGCAGGCTTGTAAAATATTGATCACACCACCATCATTCACTCCTGACTGGTCAAAACTGACAGTGTTACAACCATCCTCGGTCTCCTCTACATCCCCCATTGGGAGCCTCTCTTTCTGGTTGCCCACTTCCTCACAGCAGGGCAGAATGCAGGGTCAGCAACCAGCAACACAGCTGTGTCCATGGATCTGGATTCAAAGTATTGCTCAGGGACACTTCAGCAGCACTTGGGCTGCACAGGAGCATGAACCTTGGTTGTCCAGCCTGAGGACATTTTTCTACACACTGCCAACCTGCTACAGTAGCGCAGATGCAAAAGGTGTTAGTTATGGTTTTACCCACCGCAAAAGAGAGCATACTTCACACTTCAAAATTATTGTCCACCTGAATACCCTTACTTCTTATTGCGTACGGTCACCTCTTGGTGAGTCCACAATCGAAGTATGCACCTCTAAACATTCCCGTAATGTTAGATTTTTTTCCCCCATTGGCATTCTGCGAAGATCTGCCCTACTCTGCCTCTGATTGGCTAGTGTTCGTTGCCTTCGTTGTTTTGGTTGGTTAGGTTTAAGCATGAGAAGCAAATTGTCAAGGTCAGAGCCAATCAAAGGCAAAATAGGAGCAGGTCTTTGTGAAATACTGGTGGGTAAATACTATAGTCATGCTTTCTCTTTTCTCCCTCTTTGTTCTGTCATGCTATGTACAGTATATATCATTGTTGCAAAGGGGAAATGTTGATTAACCAGAATAAAAAGAAAGACATTTAAATAATACGTTTTCAGTTATTCTCAATTTACGTTGATGTGACACTGTACTTCAAGGTGACATTTGATGTGACTGGAGCTAAATAAATACAATCTTACCCATAATGGACTTACCTTTGGTATTTCTTCTCATTATCCAATTGAATCTGTAGTCCAACAGGTATCATATTTTCAGTTATTTCAGTTTTTTCCACAAATATTATGTACATGTATATAATGTTTGTATATGACATGCCAGACAGCAAACTTGCTATTGTTAATTAAACAGCTCATGCCAACATTTGTTGGTAAGAATAATCATTATTAGTAACTCAAAGTTACCGTGACTACTTTATGCCATGTAGCAATTTGAAATTTGAGATAAATTCATGTTTCTAGCTGCTAGTTGAGTAACATTTTAGTGATTTGGTTCTAACTCTACTGTGCTTCTATCTGCAGTTTGTGTCTATACTTGTTTATTGCAGACATACAAGGATGACAGAGACCAGCCTACACCCGGAGCGCAGATCATGGCTCAGACACTAACAATGAAGACCAGCTCATCCAGGTAATAAGTAGAAGTTAATTTGGAAGCAGAAAAGAGACCAGAGGAACACAGTGAAAACACCAGATGGAGGGAAAGAAGCAAACAGAAAAAACAACGAGAGAAAGTATCAGGAGACATTGGTGGAGAAACATTTTCTGAATTATTTGCATTGTGTTGAATTGTATTCATATTCATTTAGTTAAATAAATTGCAAGTTGAAATCTGTGAGGGAAAGTCTTTATATATATTGCTAAACTCTTGTTGTGCCCAAATATCTTTAAACCAAAACAGCATTTATTGATTTTGTGTATTAAAGCAATGTAAGATAACTGTCTACCATTCTTTTTAATTATTTCTCAGCAGATAAAACCTGTTTCTCCCCAAATTAGTTCTTAGTATTAGATGCAAAATACCTTATCCACAAAAACCCATTTATTTGTGATAGGATTTAGATATTAGACATTTAGAGTGCCTGTTATTTTGACCAAGAAAAGAGAACTTTACTACATGTCAGCTTTGTATCTTGGATGTGAAAACTTTGAACCTCAATATCTCAAAACCAGACGGAAAACTAGAGTGCAGATGAACCCTCATAATTTCAAGGTCATGATATAGAAACACAATGGCAACTGTAACATTTGACATCATGTAGTGATGACAAAATCTTAATGAATCAAGCATTTTGGTGCACCCAGAATGCCAGTCTGGACCGGTCCTGGGGACACAGTATGAATTTACAATTTCAATGGATTTTTCATATTCAATTCAATTTTAAACTGGGGCTTAAGGAGAATCCTAGCCAACTTACTGTGTCTTTGTGCCAATGTAAGTTTCCCAGGCAGCAGTGATATGCACAGAGCTCTGCTCTTATTTGTTCAGGTGTTGTGATAGACATCCAGTGAGATGAGAGAAGAAGAAGGAAATAATAAGCCATATCCATCCAACTGACAAAGAGCTCCTTGTGGATAGGAAATACTAACCTAAATAAAGGAGAAGATGTAGTATGTCATGCTGTTATTATATGTAAGCTTGTTGAATCATGATTCACCCATGAAAACACTCATTTATATTTGGCTAAAGAAAGGTATATTTACGACAGAGCTTCTCCACGCAAGTACAAAAAATATGTTTTGACATTTTTGTAATGGACATGTACTGCTTCTTTACGTTTAACTTTGTTGGAAAATAACTTCCTTACATTTACTTTGTACCGGTTCAAAAAAAGCAGTTAAAATAAGTTTATTTCTTTAAGCCGGATATTTAATGAGATATTTCAGTTGTTTCCAAAAAAGCCGTGACGTACATTAAGAAAGCAGCTCAAAGCACCTCAAACAAAAGCAGCCACTTTCTACCTTCCTCTTCCTTCCTGTTACTCATCTTTGTCACTAACAAACCTGCTAATCCTTTGACCTGTGCAGAGCTACGTCAGTCGCTGTGCCGCAGGAATCCAAGGTATTCTCCACGGTACCAGCTGGTGCACCACTTGTGCCTGTTTGATCCTTTGGCAGACTCCCCACCCTGTTTAAAGGGTATTTTTAGGATATTAGAAAAATGTAGAGGTAAAGTTGCCCACAGTAATGTTGAGTAGATGTGTCATCTTGCTTCTGCTAGTTGTCATGTCACTTCTCATTAGTTTCTCCTAAAATGTTTGTGGAGACAAACACATGCTTTGGGCTCAAGGAAAGAACTGGTCAAGCTGTGTTGTTTATTTGTATGTGGCATGTTCCTGGTCACACCTTAGTGGGGGACCAATATTAAGAAGCTACAAGCTGAGGTAGTTTGTCCCCAAAATAGGCAAGAATTTTCTTCTAGCAGTACCATTAGGTTGACAATTGTGGTGAATTTCAGTGAAATTTGGCACAGACAATCATGATCTCCAGAGGATGAACTGTACTCACTTTTATCCCCTGACCTTTCTTCTAGCGCCATCATCTGGTCCAAATTTTAATGTGTGCAATACTTTTGTTTAAGACTAAATAAGCCGTACTTTACCACAGCCTCACAGAACTGCTACCATGGCTGTAGACTTTTGTCCATGTCTGTAGGTTTTAGGACTGACAGCTTCCTTATCAGCCTAAATGGCATACATACATGTATGATATGTTTACTTGATATATTTAGTATCATGCGGATGCACAAGCTTCTCTAATTCAAATGTAGGGGTGTGTCAGGTTGAGATGCTGCAAACCTGCCTGGGTGGAAGGATTTTAACTATTGCCTAGTGAGGTGAGTTAGTCAAAACCAAATTGAGATTGAGATAAAAGAGATTATAGATAGACTCAACTCTATTATCTTATAGAGATAATAGAGTTGAGGCTATCAAGAAGTGTTTTGAGCTAGTCATGTCTTTGCACCTGAGCTGATTTGTCCAAGCTTGTTATTCAGCATTAGCAACTATTATTCAATACAAATGTCTTCTGTCTTCATCTGGATTTAAACGTGTCTGCCAAACACCTGGCAATCTAGTTTATTTCTATCTGTTAATTCTGTACAGTATTGAAGAATACATGACATCAACGCTTTTTGTATTTTGTTAGGAAGGATTTGGCAATGAAGATTGATAGCGAGGTATGTCACTATCTCTTTACTTATCTTTGTCTTTCTTTCCCTCCTTCTCAATATTTCTTTCTCTTTGTCTTTCTCTCCTCTGTGGCTTGCTCTCTCTCTCTCAGCCTTGCTGCTTTGCAATTCTTCCTGTGTTCCTGCTGTGGTATTGTGGCACCTCATTCACGTTACCTGGTGTCACAGTCTTGACTTCCCTTCCCTTTGTTAATCGGCAGTAAACAACATGGCTGTCTGGGGACTCTGCATGGCGTAGGGACATATTTTTACCCCAGCAAAAAAAAAAAAAAAAAGACTAAAAAACAAAACAAAACAACAACACATGATTAAAGATGATGCCTCTCACACTCCACGCTGTGCACAATGATAAAAGGTGCTCAGATATCCCAGTGACAGGTCAAAGCAATGCACACAACTAATTGATGCTGCCTCAGAATATCACCTGAGTATCAGAAGCATTTGGCAGTTTCAGCGTGTTAGCGTGCATATTTATTCTCCTGGATGTAAAATAGAATTCATTTCTGTTATAATACTTTCAGTCAAGCAGTCACTTCCACTTAGTAACCGTATTAAAAGAATGACAATGTGGTTACTTGTCATGTCTGATAACCTTTCAGTTCAGGAAATATTTGGCTTTGCTCAAAGCAGTGCGTTCTGTCTAAATTTGCCCTTGTGTTGTTTTTCATTTTTTATGTCAACCATATTTGCAAAACATTTACTGATTTCATGAGATTTTAACATTTGTTCTCTTGATTCTGCCAATTCAAGGGCAACGTCACGTACAAACCCACCGAAAAACCTTGCAGACACAGATTAACAACTTGTGGAAAAAAGCTACTGGTAGCTGAGATGAATCTGTTATAGAATAAAATAGAAATATGATCATTCTCAATTCTGCCAAATATACTTTCAGTGTGTTGCATATTGCATACAAATATGTTTACATTAAGTAATGAAAAGCTGCTCAGAGAAAGATCAACAAAACACTAATAGTGAACAAAATTTCATAAATCGCACATCATAAAACATAATCACAATCTAAATATTTTTCTTGCAAGCAAGCCATCCAGCATATCCTTCACATGAAGCTGACTTAACCAGTGTAGTGTGTGTGTGCGTGTGCATGTGTATTTCGCATGTGT
The DNA here is from genome assembly GCA_031216445.1 of Lateolabrax maculatus. Classification (NCBI taxonomy): domain Eukaryota; kingdom Metazoa; phylum Chordata; class Actinopteri; order Acropomatiformes; family Lateolabracidae; genus Lateolabrax; species Lateolabrax maculatus. Next base: position 11,119,811 of record CM062210.1, read on the forward strand.
GTTTCGCACTGTGTCTGTGTGTTGTGAGAGTCCTTTCAGCTGATTAAATATGTGAATATTTAAAAATGACAATTCTCAGCACAGCTGCAGATAGTCGGCAGGTCTTTTCCTTAGGGAACTGCCAAGCTGTTCTTCCTGCATTCAACACCATGAGCCGTGCTGCACGAGGAGGCTCCAGCGCCATTGGAGGGGACTCCATGTCATTTGTAGAATCTGATATATCCCCTTAAATACAGGGCACTCAGCACGTTCCGTGTACAAAAAAGACGATCCCAGAGGGCTGTGGAGTGTTTGGCTTTCAATTAGCTTTTCCCACCCTCCTCTGGCTCTACCATTTTCCTCTGTTTGATTGTGGCGATCGTGGCGAAGCGGCCCTGGCCAGCTCTGCTGTGATCATCTGTGGAGGAAAGCAAGCAAGCAACACAGTTAGTCTACATGCAAATAAGTAGTTTCAGTCAGTTCTGTTTGAGTGGGATTCCAGAAATAATTGTTGGTAGAGCAAAGCACAATATTTAGTACACACTAAAGGATAAGTCTATGCTTTTGGAGACAATTGATGTTTTTTGAGCTTACAAGACTTCATTTTTTCCCCCATTTAAGTGCCCCTCTCATGCTCTTTTTGCCATTTATTTGCTTGAGCTGTTGCAGATTTGAAGCATCGTGCCAGGCCTACCTTTGCTGTCTCTTATTATTACTAGTAGAAAAGATGGAGACTTGGCCCTGAGCACTTCAATTGTATCTCCAATGGAAGGAAACTGACAGATGTCATTTACATTACAGGAAATACGATCTGGATGTTTTCCTGGTTGCGGATAACACAGAGAAGGGCTTTACCATGTCAGAGCATTAATTTTCCACTTCTTCACACAGCTGTTGCCCCATATGTACTGTAAACAAACTGAAAGACATATTGATGCACACAAACAAACGGATGTGCACAGAGAGAGCAACAGATTAGTTAAAGGATTAAATAAAGGATTACTCCTAAAGTATTTTGAAAAATTTGGAAAAAAATGATTCAAGACTTAGAACACCAAAGAATTAACCAATCTTACAAAATTTGTTGAAATAAAAATGTCTATACATTTAAGTAAGACTATTTACCAAAGGAGGCTAGTTTGTTTATTTGTAATTGTATTTATTTATTAACTTTATTATATTGGATTTTCCCATTACTGTGTAACAAGTGTTGCTATTAACATTACATTACTAAAACATTATATCTGTTCCACTGTTTTTGATACCTCCTTGAGGTGGCATTGTGGAATAAAAAAACTCTTAAGTCTAAGCACACACACGTGCAAATTTGGTCGTCTTGAAGTTTGAAGTGTACATGTGTGTCTGTGGAGTGTACTTAAACTATGCAATAACTGTATTCTATTACAACATGAAAAGTATATGTAGCTGAACAAAATATGATCTTAATAAATCATGTTGATCATGACTAAATGTGCCACTCTACAATGCACTCAAAAGAATAGTTCAACATTAGGGGGAAATAAGTCTACGCTAATTGTTTTCTGGTCAAGAATAACATAAATGGAACAATTCTGTTTTCATGTCTGGTTCAATATGAAACTGGAACAAGGTGATGGTAAGCTTAGCTTAACACTGACTAGACTGTCCGTCTGAAGGTAACAACCTCTGCCTACCAGCACCTCTAAAACTCTCAAATTAACATACTGTACTATAGCTTGTTTGTTTAATCCATTTAAAAAACAATAATTTGTGGTTTTACGGGGGTTACGTGCTGGACCTATTTCATGCAGTGACGCACAGCAGGGTGAGATTTGAAGTGTCAGGGTCACTGACACCTGTATTTCTCCACCGTGGGGATCATGTGACTATATCACATTTTTATACATAGAATATTCTTCTTTAATGTGTCATGGACCAGTGCCTGAGTGAAAGGGGCTTTAGTAACTTCCTGTAAAACAACAAAGTTGATTTTACGTTTCGGTTTGATGTACGGATTTTAAAAGACGACTGCTAAGCTAAGATAACTGGATGTAGCTGCATATTTAACAGGCCGATCTAACTCTCGACAAGTAAGCCAATAAGCTTAATATCCAAAATGTTAAACTACTGCTTTAAAACGTTGACAAAAACATTGACCCACACTTTCACAGGACGGTGGCAATATCCAATATTGCCTGCTCACTAAAGCTCATTTGCATGATATTTCAGCTAGTGAGTGGGCCCCCTACCTTCGAGGCGCACTGGAGTCGTGCTTCGGAGTGCTCAGCTCTCCCACCGTTCACACACACTCCCCTGTTGAGCCCATCTGCAAGCTGACCCCCCCACCCCCACCCCACGCCCCCCTATGCACTCATCGGCCCCTCCACTTGCGTCAGGCGTGCCCCTGAATCACCCAACTCACTCTCTCCTTGAGTGTATCTCAGAGCTCTGCCAACCCCCCTGCATCACACTTGAAACACATCCATCCAGGCAGCCGTACCCACACGCACACACACAGACACACACACACACACACACACACATGCACACAAGAGAGAGGAAAGAGGTCAGTGGGGCTCCTCAAACACAAGGAACTTCTTGAGGAGCACTGACTAGTTTACACTGCACTCAATTACCTGTATTTGATTATTGGCTTCTCTGACGATTGGTTTGTAGAAGTGCTGCTGGTGAAGAACAGTGTGTTAAGACACTGTACCCTCAGACTGTTTTTATTTTAACTCACCCACTCACCTTCCTCTTCTCTTGTCTTTGCCACTATCTGTATTATTCCATATCTGTCTGGGTTTGTCTCATCTTTTCCTCTTTTTCATCTTTTAGTGTGCCATTATTACGTAGCAACAACCATCCATTCCCCCCTTCTCTCTAGCTTTACTTCTTTTCATCTGCTTCTTACTCCTTCTTTCTGTTTTTTTCCCTCCCTTGCCACCTCTAATATCTGGCACATAATCTGGCACACACTCAAGGAGCTAGTTCTATGTAGAAATATGAAAAGAAAATACATCATAGATAAGACGTAAGCAGCCTCTAAAATATTCCCTGCACTTACCCACACATATTTCTTTGTCTGTGCATAGTAAAGTGATGCACTATAGTTATTAATATAACACATATTGTATAGAACAAGTAAACCCTCCCTAAACCACACTCATCCAAAAGGCTGAATGCACTGAATAACCTTCTGGGTTCTATCAATCCTGGCCTGATTTTGTGACTTAAATGAACTTAATGCATAAATGTGACTGCACTGAAAGGCTGCTTTTTTAAGATTTCATTCAACAGTAAAAAGAGAGATATCCCTTATTATAATACATTGGTTTAAAGTCACCATTACGTTTTCCCAGAAAACTTAACATATTCTAAATGATGTGTTAACATTTTAATTATTGAAAAAGAATGCTTTGGAAACACACTTTTTTTTTTCATGTTGCAAACATAATAAATGATTGGCAACCCCAGTCAGAAAATAATATAATTGAAAATGTAACCCAGAGGCTCATTCACAAGAATCCTGCAAATTCATTTCTTCTTACAGTGCTATTCTATGATAAGTAAGGGGTATGCACATCTTCTTTCTCATGAATTATAATCTATTTGACAGCCACACACTAACAGAGAAGATGCTGTGAATCTGCCAGTCCCTCTATTTTCATGCCAAATGAAACTACATTGCTGAGGCATTAGATAGCATTTAGTGCTTTATTAAAATCCTGCAAAACTGTGTAAAAAAATCATGCATGTCGCAAGGGAAAAAGTGAAGCAATAATTCAACACGCAGGAAATGTTTCTTTATCTATGAGCACACTAAGGTATATTTATATCCATCTATTCCTCTGTCTATGCATCCATCCTATAATAAGTCTGATGTTGTTACCTGTGCACATCACTATGTGAACATACTTCTTCTTCACCTTAGTTAGGAGCAAAGTTCACCTAATTACCTTCAAACCCAGCTGAGCTCCCCTCTAACAGGGGTGTGGTGCCATAACAGACACAATATCATACTCACGATATTCTGGGACGGAAAAAAATGAGCCACATCACATGCCTCGCAGACCAGGCAGCCATAGTGCTTCCACCCCTTCCCCGTTTTTTTTCTTGTCTTCTCCACCCTCTGTATGTCTGTGTCTGTCACTCTGCCGCTCCCTTTCTCCCCTCCAAACCCCCTTCTTCCTTCCCTTCCCTGCCTCTCTTCTTGTCACCTGCCTTCACCGCCTACACAGCAGTCGGCTGTACATAGCAGCACCAAGATAACACGGAGGCCCGGACAGTCAGACACCTCATTTATCAGCTCATACTCGTCTTATTTGCTGTAAAGCCACAGCAATCCTGAAACAGGCTTTTGACAACACGATACTTGATCATCTTACTCAATTTAGTATATGATATCTGGTGGTCATCACAACTCATTACAAAAAAGGTTTTGCCTTAAAATAAACAAAAAAAGACACAAAGATATTTTCACCCCCATTTTTAAGACTCAACTGCAAGGTATGTTTTAGTGAAAAGACAGATATACTGCTGTTTGTGGTATTCAAAGTGATTCACCACTGCATCACATCCATCCTACTACGGTAAAGAAATGTTAATGCATCACTTCATGTTTGATATGATTTGAAAGCTAGAGAAATGGTGGACAACAAAGGGTGTTGGAAAATCAAATAATGTAATTTCTGTTCCCTTCCTCCCAATATTCTCTTGATATTCAAATAAAGGTGGTTAATAGGGAGATTTTACCATCTAGTCCTTACTAGAGGTGTCTGCACTGTATTCTATCAGTATGCAAATCTTTCAGTTCAGAGGACCCATGGTGTCATTAATGTAACCTCTTATATAAAGAGTGTTACCTTTGTGAAGAACAGCTGGATGTTTCTGATATCCCTCTGTGCATTGAATAATGAAGTTGGGTGGCTGTGCAATTACTGCCAATAATATGTGTAGGGGTAATGTGTGCTGTGCAAATCAACCTCTCTAATTTGCAGCCAAATTGGCGCAGATACAAATCACATTGGTCTCTTGCTGCATTTGCTGTCTTCCGAATGCTTTTCTTTTTTCGAGAAGAATGGATGCCAGACTACATCTGTATGTCTGTATCCTTGCAAAATCTAGTATCTGTGGCTGTCGCCTGTAATAAGCCCATCTAATTATTTCATCCAGGCTGAAGGCAATGATTGGATGGCCTGACTGCATGTCTACCTACGTACCTGCCAACCTGCATGACTGAAGTCTTCCTGATATCTAACTACCTGCGACTAGTTAGCCAGCAATAAGTTACTGCATCAAACTCAATTTCAATAAAATGTCCCGATGCAAACATACTAGCTGGTAGTGCTAACAATGGCCGTGTTGGTTGTTTATGTGCATTATGATAATGTTCAGTGTTTTCTTACATGTGAATGAGACATGAAGTAGTTGGATAGGGTTAGAGATGACAACGATCCCCAGCGCTCTGTATATATCTATATATACATACATATACATAAAATATATATGTATGTATATACAGTTTGTCTATTTGACAGAGCGTTGGCGAGAGGAGCACAGCTCATCATTGTATATGTACATTGTTACAATAGTTGCCTACCCGGGCTATAATTAGAATACATTTATTTGACATAATTCAGCACAGTCATGGTGGACTTCTAGGTAATTACTGAATGTAAATACACTGAATGGCAAATCATAAATACTGCTGAGTTGATTGCACTCAAACTTCCTCCAGACTTGGTTCAAGTGTTATAATGTGGTTATGGCGTTAATAGATTTTTATGTTAGTTTCAATACAGAGCTAATGTTGATGTCAGGTGTAACTGTGTTGAATAGGCCTTAATGCAGCTATTGTATCAAGCCAACCTAAACTGAAGGTTGCCAAGAATAAACCAGGACACATTAAGTCCTCTGCATTTAGTGACAGATTGGTTTAAAAGGACAAACGTGCACCTAAAACAGCCACAGTGTGGTTCTGTATCACCACCGCAACACCTCAGATGACAATCTGAGTCGCCGTCTCCTGCATTCTCAGTCCCACCCTCTGCTACACCACCTTGTCCATCCATCCATCTGATTGACAGGTTATGAGCCAATCCCTGCATAAATGACTCTGACACACTAGGAATCCAGACCAGCTGGGTTCAATCAATCTCACTTAAACTATTCTCCCTCGCAACCACGCGCTCTAATACTGAGACAGCAGAGAGGGCAGTTCCAGAGTAATGTTATCAAATCTTTTCTGGAGGGATGGCGTGATCACTCTCCTGCAGAAAAAGGGGGAAGTGGAGGGGAAAGGGGATGTGTATGTGAGGGGGGAAAGAGGAAAAGGTAATTGTGACTTGTATTTTTTATACTTGGATAGTGAAAGCAATCATGGACAGGTCATAACAACAGGGATACAGTAGGTACAGTGTCAGGTTACAGTTAGGTGTGAGGAAAAAACTCATAACAGCAGCTAGGATTCTGTTAATAGGGGTGATAAAACTGAACGGACATAGCAATCTGTGTTTGGGCTGAGCAATGTGGCACTGTGAAACCCCTAAGGCTTATGTCATAACAAACATTGCGAGGACAAACACTTGTAAAGAATCACTCAGATTGTACTGACATTGCTTCCTCTGCTGAGGGGTTCGCTCCCTTTGTTCAAGGTCTGGTGTCATGGGGAAAGTAAATGTACCCACAAACCCCTCAGTGGTGAACAAGTGAACTTTCATTATTGCCGATTCTGTCGACCCACAAATAACTTCACACAAGAGACAGAATGATTGATACTCTTCATCATCTCTGCCTCCCTCCCCAACCCCCCTAATTCAATTCCAAATAACTGCAAAGCTGTGTCACCCATACCAAGGAACTCACCAATGGAGCAACACTATTGATCCACAAACACCACAGAACCGTATGCATTGTTTCAGGCCGAATGAAAGAGAGAAAAAAAAAAAACACAACAACAGACCTCCATCCTTGCAATCTTTTCACAAAGCTAAAAAACAAAAAGGGATTAGAAGAACAGTCTTACATCTGAGCAGGGAATGGGCACACGTGTAACTTGCATTTCACGTTTCACAGAGGAAACATCATCCCAGATAAATGTTCTTAATTTCAGCCTCTCATTATAATTAATCTGCCCACCCCCCGTTCACAGCGCACACACAACTTCCCAGCCTTCATTTCACTGTCCTTTTCCTGAGGTTACTACCAGTCAGCATCCTTCAATACTCCTGAACAGTCATCATTTTCGTAGCCACAGCGGTATAATCGGCCCCGATCAGGAAGCCCCCGGACTCTGAACGAAGCACTTTTATGCAGAAAAGCCCAACAGCTACAGTCTAATTTTTCTGTTTTCGGAGGGGGGGGGGGTTGCTCACTCGTATAGCACAACAGCATTGATGGTTGCTCACAGACCCTCTAGTCTATGTACATTCCAATAGGGCTTCAAATTTATCACATCAAAGACACAGCAAATTGCTACATAATTCAGTTTAGAAATATTCTGCCAAGGCTGCACAAAAAAAGGTGAGGGGGAAAAAAATACTGTCTTAATTTCGCACGAAAATTAAGCATTTATTGCGCAAGATTATTCAAAGTGTTTTTGTTCAGGGGAACAAAAGTTTTTAGTGTTTAGGGCAAATTCTGGTTCCGTTTTGCGTCCTCCTCTGCGTGAAGACCACCTGATTTCATATGCTGCTCAGCGGAGATGACAGTTCCCACGATGCTTTGCTCAAACAGCTTAGCTCAGCAACCAGGAAAAACCGAGCCAAGACTCCAAAGACACACCCAGGAATACAACATCTGGCTTAGTCTCAGTTTCCTTATCTGTCCCATCGTATTCATCCACACAGACATTCACCCTGCAATTTAGACTTTGTTTTTGAATTCTATCTCCCCTGACATTAGGATACAAACTAAGTTTATGATGGAGCTGTATGTGATTTAATATTACCGGGTGACATAATGCATTTAACAATGCACCAGGGTAAATATTATCAGTGAGGAATGGCTCATAAAGTGTCATCAGTCTGCGGTAGGGACGCGCAAGTGTGAGATTAGGTGACGTCAGAGATGAGTAACTGACCTGATTAGACCACTTTGATAAACACTGAGAGGATTGTCTCTCATACTCACCTCTTCTCTCTACCTTGCGTTGCCTCGCTCGTTAGCTGCCTGAATGGCACTGCATGAGAACATTTGCTTACATTTGAAATCATCCCCACCTTCACACAGATTGAATTAGTGCCAGAAGGAGAAAATAGCTTGATAGAAACAACAGATGCACTGCATTTTCACACAGTCCTTCTGGAATCGTCTCATTTCTAACCTCTGTGTTTGCACATCCCACCATCTCTTAATGCCCCTAACATACTGTAGGATGAGGGCGAATGTTAATGAAAAATACATTATTCATATTCCCACAAAGCCATCTAAGAGTGTGGTTGTTGTGCCAGGATGCCTTACCCGTGCACAGAGAGGCAAAGAAAGACAAAGCACGCCTACACAATTTATTATCAGTTTTATTGATTTTCTCTTTTTTGGGCTGGGTGAGGATGTCTGTAACTATATTGTACCCAGAATCTATTTTTTCCGCTTCCAAAATAAGTAATGTGTATCAAGTCAAAAGCCTGACTTAGCCAGCCAATGTTTTTCCACCTTTTCTTTAACAGGATGCACTTGAATAAATTTGAGGAAGAAATGACAATAGCAAGGAGTCAAATATAAAAAAGTAGTGCAGAGAAACAAAAGGAGAAAACATTACCATCTCCTTTCAACCTAATATGATTTATGACTCAGCTGGAGAATTACATGTAATGATTCAGCATGTTGATCAAGGGTTTGTACAACAGTACGTGATCCCGAAATATTGCAGTGAAACTGAGAATAGACAGCAATGCAGATCAATTACTCCACAGCTCCACATTGTGCATTCTGGCATTCTACCTGCGGCTACGGACTTTACCCTCACTACATCACAGCGAAATCACCCCGTCACTCTCTACAACATGCAACAAAAATATGCATTTCAGTCAGATACATTTTACTCACTGTTATTGTCTTAAAAAATGAAAAAGAAAATCCATTCCGTGCATTTTCAAAGACATCTCACAGGGGAAAAGGGGGATAGTTGTTCAAACTCCTCGTCATATTTCAATATCGCTGTGCCATTCATAGGAAAGGCCCACCAGAAAGACATGTAAATAATTAAGTAGTGACTCGGTCACAAGGTGCTGTATCTACAAAATGAGCAATTACTTTCTTCCTCCTGGGATGGGAGGCCGTTTATGGCGTTGTGTCAAAGGGGAAGACGAGCTCCACAGGGCATATCAGCATCAAATCTCTCCATTACAGATATATCATATACAGCATGGACTGATATGAAATGGGGAATCCTTTGTATGGATAGCCTAATGCTATTAGACATGGGCATCCATCAGAAGACTACACAAGTCCATGGAGAGCTGATGTTCATCATGGTATATCCCAAAATTGTTTTCTGGTTATGAACATGAAGCATTATTGATACTTGATGTCAAGTAATCTTTAATTTTTCATTTTATGAAGCAGGCAGTTACTGTTTTAATGCATGTAATGTATGCCCATTGTTCTCCTTATTTTCTTTTACCCCTCCTCTGTTATTTTGACAATCAACACAGCTGATTACAGGTAGGAGCTGGGAAAGGTCACTTGTTTGTCTCTGGTGAGCAGAGTTGATGGAGAGGAATGACATTTACATTTGGACAGGTCAAAGGAAAGCAGGTGAGGCGGATTTTAGAACGCCAGAGCCCCCATTCACTCACTAACAAGTGTTTTAAAGTGGATCGTTTTGAAATCATGATCGTTGCCCTGACCATGAAAAGATTATGGTAATTGTTTTGTGTGACATATACAGTGAGTAAAAGGATAGCATTTTACTTTCACCAAAATAAGCCCAGAAAGCAAAGATAACCTCTTTGTCAGTGGGTTAGAACTGGAAGTGCAAACACAACCATAACGTTACATACATTTTTGCACGAATCCAGCACCTAAAATGGGAGAAAAGTAATCCAGACATATGGTGCTATTTAATCCATCTTGTTATAGCAAACCTTGTAAAATCTGGCATCTGTTTCTTTAATAGGCTTAAGGAGGAAAGACCTTGCCCCAACCATATCCACCCACCTCCCTCCACTAACCTCAGGTGTTTTGTGCATGTCAATGTGTCTGCAGCGACAACGATCTGCTCCCTTAATCAAAAGCAAATCTTGTTTTCAATAATTAGCTGACAGACAAAAAAGAGAGAAACCTCATTTTCCTACGAGACTTAATGCTGCTGCACGATCAATATAATGAATGTCTAATGGCAAGCCTGTTTGGATCCACCAGGAAGATGTTAATGTAGAATTAAAAACATGTCAGACCTATCGCATGTTCTTGTTCCCCCCTCCCTTTTAAATCCATATCGGCTGTCAGGCTTCTCACTAATAAACAGACTCTGCAGAGATGTTAAGCGATTTGCTGTAAACAATTCAAAGGGGAGTTTTATAATTCATCTTTCTTGTTAATATTTTGTTAATCTTACATGTCAAATCATACAAATGCCAACTGAAGAAAGAACACACCATAGCAGGCCTAAATGTTCAGATAATTATTTACAGTACCAGAGAATTTATTTTTAATGAAACATGACGCCTCTGATGGTCATCTTTTGCACACCAAAAAACCTTTGACTGACTTTTATTGACATTCGCTGCTATTCAGTGCTTGTTCTCTCGCTGTTGTTGTCTGTTTCTTTATTCCAGTCAACTCCACAGTATCTACTGCACAACTCACCCCTGACGACAATGCTGAGGGTAGATAACCCACGGTGACAGAAACCCATGGAATCCAGTGTGTGACACAGATTGTAAATGCTTATGCATCTTTGGAGGTTATCAGCCTCTGATTAATGCAGTCGTCTCACAGCATGCTGACAGGAGTATATTGGGCCCAGAGTCGACATCCAGGAAAAGCAGTAGCGATAAAGAACTAATTAAAGGTGGTAAAAGGTGAATATGATTTTGGGGATCTGTCAGTAATTGGGCACATGAAAGATACTGGCAGGGTGCAGAAGCCGCTGCTGCTCTCCCTTATTAGGCTCTAATGTGAAAGTTAATGTATTTCAAGCTGGTGCCCAGATGCCTGGAGGAGGGCTGTGGCATGGCCTCCATAATGCCCCTCACAGGGTGGGAGCCCCACCGGGCCATTTGTAAGTGGTGGGAACATCTATTCCTCTCCTTAGTTTTAATTTACAGCAACAGCTCAGAGAGACAAAGGGAATCGATTGGAGTAAAAGTATTCTGCAACAAAGAGCTGGAAAGACTCCAGGATATTTCAAGAAACGCTAAATATTAAACTGGAGCTGGCAGGCCGATAGCCTAGCTTAGCACAAAGACGGAGGCACAAGAATCCGTGTCCTGGCTCTGACCAGAGGTAAAATAATCCACCCATCAGTTTATCTAGAGGTAATTAATTGGCACCTTAGATCTCTATTTTTATTTTATTTTTATCTGTACAAAAAACTAAATTTAGAAGCAACAAGTTACATGTTGGTAACCCTTCTAAAACCACAAATAGTTGTTTTTACACTTCTTTTTGAACTATTCTGGTACACAAGAAATATCTCACAAAATAGCCTAAATAGAGAAATAGGCAGAATTAATTAAAAACTACCATGGTTAAATTCTTTAAAATAGCTTTTGAAGGGTATCGTGGCATTGTATATTAGTACAATATAAGTCATATTATATAAATAACACCCTCAGAGTTATCATACTGGCTTCTGTGCGATTAGTGATTCAGGTCAAAGATCTCAGCTGAGACTGACTTTAAAAAAGAATAATTTTTTAGACATTCTCTGCCTGTATTAGACCGCACCAGCAGAGAGATGACTGGAAAGGTGGGAGGGAGAGATGCAGCAGAGGTCCCCAACCAGACTCGAACTGGGGATTTGGTTTAAGGGTTCTGTAAATACCGCATATACTATATTATATAGCCTTACAGTTTGCCAATTATATTAAAACAGCTGCATTGTAGCTGATTAAAATTCACCAGTGATAGCAGAATATTTGTGCATCATGCTGCAGCAGCATGAAAGTCTCTAATATAAAAATCTATTGCCTAATTAACTGTCGTGCTTGAATTAATGAAGTGAGCTGAAAAATATCTTTAAAGAGGCATTGCACCATTCAGACTTGAAAGGGATATAACATGTGTGGTAACTTTTTCTCAGAAATACTGCTCCTGTTTATGAAGTTCTATTGGTCCTGAGACCAGTCAGTCAGAGAAACAGATCTTAGCGGCTTCGTTAAAGCTTAAAGAGTGGACGGTTATGCTCTGTTGAGTTCCATTAAATCCTTCTCTTAATACTATGTACTACAGTGACTATCTTTCCTTACTAATAGCAGGATTGTAGCCCAGGTTGATGCTGAATAAAACAGGCCTGCTTTAATTGAAGCTCAGACTATTGAGGCTAATGGCAGCTTTTATGGGTTCTTGAAATGCCCTCAAGTCTTATTAGCTTTTCACTCTTTTTTTTCTCTCCATCCTGGGGTGTATTTTTACTCTTCACTTACCGAGAGTCAGATAGCAAGTTTACAAAGTTTCAGAGGATTCATTTATTGTTTTTATTGTTTAATCGCTCCCTGAGGAGACAGGTGTCAGCCTGGATCTTATCGGCTCTTGCATAATGAGTAAAAATGATGGAGCTGGGTTGTATCCTGCAAAGGTCACACTCTCACACCTTTTTACAGAAACAAATGGAATTAATGAAAGCAGTTTGTCTGAACCCCCTTGACTCCCTCCCCCCTCCTCTATGTTGCACTCCTTTAGCCCCTCATTATTCTCTCCCCCTCCTCGTCTTTGTGATACTGCGTTCACTGTCAATGTCTCACTTCACCAGATCCTCTAACTGTGCAAATTTAAGATCACAGTGAGCACATTCCCATATTTATAAGCTGTTTCAGCAGTGCCTCTGTCCCTCTTTCCCAGCTTAGTTTCATAAAATAATTTTAATAAAGCCAGACATCATCTTGGAAGGAAAAAAAATGAAATTAATGGGCTTTGTATACAAGGAAACAAAAGATAACAATAAAACATACCACGGAAATGGAACATGATTGGATTATTTCCTGCAAATGTATTCTCAGAGTGGGGTAAGATATTGCAGTCTCTAATATAAACAAGAATTCAGCAAAGTTTGAACTTCTGGGTGTTTCGCCGCAGATGGGAAAGAACAAACAGCTTTGAGGCAGTGGAGAGGGCATGACAACTCAAACATTGTGTTTCCTGCCCAATGTTTTTTTTTTTATCTAATGTACTGCATTCTTAAAGGTGTACAAAACAAGGCTGAGGGAAGTGTCTGACATGGATAGTGAGCACATCAAGGTCACACAGAGACTCACAATTCAGTGCTTATCAAATTTCCCTCCGGTCCAGCATGAAAAGAATGTACACCTAGCGTGGCATGGGTTTTTCTTAGCATGTGGTAGCCTTCCTCTGCAGATCAAAAGGATGTCTCCAAACCCGGACAGAAGGACAGGGGGGAAGCCTCGAGGCCATGCCACCCTCAAGCTGTTTGCTAGATAGGTATCAGATACTATGGTTTTCTCAGAGGACTCTGCACTGTTTTCATCCATGCACAATGAATATGTGCTGTCATAGAGAGGATTATATATCTGAGTGAAGGTTTTTCACTGAGTGTTTACAAAAAGATGTGGAAAAAAGAGAAAGCCTAACGACTCTAAAGAGTTGAATCATCGAGTCGATATTCTGGGATTTCACCTGGGGGGTCCTACGCCGTTGTGTTTTGCACTACTGACTCACAGTATGTGTATGGAACACTGCTAAGTTTAGACTTGTGTATGTTTTCTCCACAAACGAATCTAGTTCGTAATTGGCAGATGCAAGGGGTGAAATATTGACTGTGTTTGTGTGCGTGTGTGAGTGTGTACGTGCAAATGTATTGTGTGTGTGACTGTCTGTGTGCGTATGTCTGTGAGTGTTTGTTTTTGGCTGCAATCCTGGTTTCATCTCAGTGTGCTACCAAGGAGACATAAGCCACTTCCATCTGCCTTGTGTTCAAAGTTTCTTTGTGTTCCTAATAAAAGACAGGAAGTTGAATTTAAATCAAATTTTTATCACCACAGCAGACTCTGATTAAAGGATAAAGGCGGCATAAGGAGGGAACTTTTTCTAAGCTTCACTAACTGACATAAATCAGCACCTAAAATATTAACATTCTGTATAAACTGACCATACTACAGATGTGCATCAAAGAAGACACAACATTCATTTAATAATGAGATATTTTCCTGCAGGTAGTCAAAGTGATTGGCAGACAAGTGCGTGAGGTCCATGAGGATAGGATATACAGGATTAGGTGGCATTAAATGAGACGGACAGTACAACTAGCCTCACTACAACAAAGCTACTACTTGATAATCTGAAGAAGAAAGTAGATTCACAGCTGCCATTGTGTACACACCTGGCTGATCTACACGTATCCTGTGCTTAAAGGGGAACCAATTTTTTACATCAAAGTCTGTTTACTCGTCTTAGGGAGTACTATTGCATATGTGAAAAAGACATATAAAGCTCTTTGTGGCGCGAAATCTGCCTCACTTGAGACAAACCTCCCTGATTTTAATATATGGCATTATGTAAAATACTATATATATATATGTAATTGTTATTTATTTATATCTATTAAGAGCCCATTACTCATAATGAGACACTGATTGAAAAAGCTAGTTTCCATGGCCTTTTAGTGTTTTGGTGGCTAACGAGAAATAGTGCAGCTGTGAGGCTTGTCATTATTATTGTATGAATGGGTATGAATCCCTGGTGGGGATGGTTTGTTGCCTATAACTCAATTGACTTCTACTGTTAGTAGAGTGGCTGTAGATGGAACTGTCTCCAAGAACAGAGTTTGAGATTATTGAGTCAGAATATGCAATCAGCATTATGTGGTTATTTTCTTCTCAAAGCACTGAAGGAATAGAATGGGTCACTACTCAGATAAACAAACGAAAACAAATGGATAAGGTCAGGGTTTAGGTCTGGGTTAGTGGCTGTCCAATTAAGATCCTTGTGGGTGTGATGAAGTACTGGAGCATGGAGAAAAATGCACATACCTGCCAAAACATTGATATTTCCTCTGAAGCAGTAGAGTTTAGCATAAGAAAAATTCACTGGTGTCGTCAACATTGGTGTCATTAACTGAGAAAAACAACTTCTTTCCTCACTCTCTGTCTACAACAATGTCAAACAGTCACACAGAAATCTATTGCAGAAGATTCAGAGATCAGTTTCTACATTGAAAACTTCAGTTGACATGCAGTGCGTTTATAAGGCCTGAGACTCAACTTATTTCAACTGTAAAGCTGCTCTCTTCACAAACATGTGTAACCAACAGCTGGTTGCAACAGGTTCAAACATACCTTGTGCTTTTTTATGGCCGGATGTGGGAAGTCAGAAGTAGGAAGCACATCTCTGGGTGCTGATACTGTTGCAGTATTACAACATATTAGGAAAACTGTTGACTTGTGTGACTTTGTGAACAAACAAGCATTTAATATCATGTTATTTGAGAATATGCGCTGAAGGTCCCAACTTTATTCTTCTTTGTAGGGAGCAGAAAATCCAAAATTCAGAATTATAAACAAAATCGCTCTTTTCAGTGGGGTGAATATCAAAGGGCATCTTTGTAAGAGTAGGAATTATCAGAATCAAAGAGGTTTGAAGCAGGTGCACCGACTGTCACACAGTGACATCAAACAGTGTAATGGTATTTTAGGGAGTAAGAAGTGGGGCAGTTATGACTAAAGCAGGCCCATTATAAAAAAAAGAGTTGTTAAAATCCTTATATCCACTGGGAATATTGGGATAAGGGGATATGCAAACATTTAATGTGAAAGCGAGCAGTAATAAAATGTGGATTTAAGGCTGTGAGGGGACATTTGTAGCACTGATAAATATTTAGAAAGTTAAAGTGATTGACAGCAGCATTTTTAGACCGTTATAGATGATTGCAAATATAGAAATACTTGGCTGACTATAATTTGTTGGCCTGGTATCATGTGGCAAGTATGGTACATATTGACTATTGACAAAAAAAGTACAGTGTTAATTGGACTTAAAACAATCTCAAATATGGCCTTTGAAATCTTTGGAAATGTCACCACAGTTCCTCACTTGGTCCAAATTTCCCAAAAGTTGGCAGGCATGTTTGAAATGCTTTCCAAGATATTGTTGCCATGTCTTGTACTGATTTTTAAAAAGCAGCTTATTTCACAATGCAACGATGCATCAAAATAGACCAGATTTAATCCTGAAGACTGAAACTGAGTGAAACTGCTGTTGTGAGGATGTCGCTGCAGGCTCACTAAATGGTTTCACCCGAACCCGGCACCCACTTTTGGCCACTTTTGTGTGAGGCCGCATCGATTTCCAAACAGTTCTCTGTTGCCAATTTATTTATTAAGTCTAACAAAGGTGGTGTTGGTTGTCACAACGCATCCCATACACAAAGCATGTCACTTTTAGCTACATTCTGAGCAGCCAATAGGTAAATGTTGCCAAATCTGTACTTTCCTGGTCCTGGGCTGCTTCCATACAACAACAGAAGAAGTTAATATGCAGTTGCCCTGAGTAAAAACTGGGTGTGAATGCATGTGAAACATTCTAACTTGATAAACAAGACTGAGAGTCTTCTCAGTCTTGAGGCTGTACTTAGACAAAGACAATGTTAACATGGCACCATATCGCAGGTATAATGTTTACCATGTTCACCATCTTGGTTTAGCATGTTAACATTCTAACATTTTCTAATTAACACTAAACACAAAGCAGAGCTGAGGATGATGGGAATGTTTTTAGTTTCGTAGGTATTAAACCGAAGTACCGGACCAATTGAAGGTTTGATCTGATTGTAGCAATACAGTGGATGAAAAGTCAGGGGATTACCAAAGTTATTACAATTCATTCTCTGACCTTGCAACGTCTGTACCAAACTACATGGCAAATTAAATCAATAGGATTCATCCTCGACATGGCTATTACTAAGGTCATGCCGGTAGCATGGCTAAAAATGTTTAATGCAAACAATTTTTGGAAGTGCCAAAGAGACAAATGTGGTTTGACCGGATTTCAGTAAAATATTGGTGTTTTTCAGTTTGTCAGTGGTGAGTTAATGCCTTAAACGAAACTAAATATTAAACATGCCCCCAAGTGGCCAATAGTGAAGTCCAAACCCATGGGTCAAATGATTTGACAGTGATACTATAAACTGTATTATAGAAAAGTGTTTCATTACAGAACAACACAGTGGTGGACCTGCAGCTGCAGAAGAAATTGTGCCTGACATATTGCAATTTGAAAAATTTCCCATTTTCCCTGGTGGTGGTGTTATTCAGTGTGACCAAATGTGGTCTGACAGACTTCGAGGGCCAGAAGGACTTTTGTTGTCACAGTAAGGCCTGCAGGGGCATGACCTCTTACAGTGCTGGTAATTACTCGTGTGAGTCTTTCTGCAATTAGCTGATCACAAGTGATGAACACACTGTTCCACACAATGCCCCTGTTAGCAGACTATTTAAACAACCTATTAAAAATTTCGGAGAAATTACGCCTTTCAGGTTTGGGTGTTTCAACATTCTGGTATTTCTGTTCGTTGGTAACACCTTGAATATTTGATCTAACCTCAAAGCTATTCAAATTTAGACTTCAAAAAGAAAACAAAAGCTCTTCTATGGAGGACTTGTAATTACACCAATATGAAATTAAATATATGGCAAAGGAGGCCCAACTGGTTCATATAAAATAATTAAGCAACGTAGCAAAGACAAGAGACATTTTACTTTGCACTTCAACATGGTTAATGCTATTATGGGGGAGTAGCTTTATCACAGATCCCATAACACCACAGGGAGTGTTTCCATGTTTTAATCAGGTGCTAAGTGGCTACAGCTCAACAGTGCATGGCTCTACCTGGAAAGCGCCTTGGCTGCTAACTAATGAGGGATTACATTTAGCTCTGCCTCTGAGTGTGAATATCAAACACGACTCAAAGAATCTCTCCCTCTCTTCTTCTTCTTCTTCTTCTTCTTCTCTCCCCTTCCTTGTTTAAGCCTGCAGGTTTTTTATTTCTGATGATGCTACCATGAAAAGACAGACAGGGATGGAGCCTGGTACAGACTTGTGTGTACTGTTAAGTGTGTGTTTATAACAGCTTCAGCAACATCTTTGCTCATCATGTAAATGTTCTGATTAGCTCAAACATGTTTGCGGTTGTTTTGACAGTTTAAAAATGAGAGCAGCAACCAAACGATTATTCCATTCTTGTGTTGGAGCGATGAAATTAGATTGGTGTTAAAAAGGTTTTTTTCCCCTCAGCAAGTACAGTAGGCTATATCTAGCTTCTACCATTAATCATCATTTATCATTGATTTTAACACAGTCCATTTACAAATCTGTACAGTGGGCAGTGTCATTGTCCACATTAGAAATTATGGACTGGGGAACAAAGTGTGGACATTAGGAACAAATTCAGTTTGAATTCAGTTTTGTGCGATGACGCAAATACAATTTAAGTATCAGGATAAAAGTGTCACAATCTGTTCTTTTTTTTACTTTTCTTTTGTCACGCTCTAGCCCCCGGGACTCTTTCTTACTGTTTTTCCCTGTTCGCCAGACCTGCCATCTCTGTACTCTCCACCAGATGTCCTCAGACTTTCCCTCCTTTCCTCCATCACCTGACTGCCACTCCCGTCCACACACCTGTCCCCACTTCTCATCCGCCCTGCACTCACCTGGCTCACTCCGCCCACTCCTCACCTGCAGCTCATTCCCTCATCAGACCCTCTGCTTATATACCGGTTTATACACAAGAAAGTCCAATTAGTTACAAACTGAAATAAAATGTAACAAATATATAACTTAAACGTGAAATTTCTTCTGGAAAATGTAACCAAATTCTTGTATTAAAACAGCTTTTACATAATACTGTGGACATTAAAATGGGATTTATTTTCAGTACTGTATTACTAAAATATTCAAATGTTTGTCGCAATAACTGGGTACTTAGTGATATCTCCATTTCATGGCTTTGTTTTTTCTACATGTGTTGCAACAGATAATTGTGCAGATTCCGGATAACCTTTGCTAAACAGCAATGTGTTCAGTAATGATGATGTCGACACAATAACCTCTGCTGATATGCAGGCCAGATGGCCAGCCAAGTTGCCCTTTCAGAACCCTGCTATGCTCAGTGAGGGATGGTGACAGCCCGTGTGTGTACGTGTGTGTGTATTTCCATGTGCAACTGCATGTGTATGAGTGTACACTACAGCTACTAAATGTAACTGGGTATTTGTATCTGTAGTAATATAATGCAATGCCACATCACATCATTATTTAAAGGATAAGACTGGCAATATTTTTTACCAAATCCTATGAAAAGACTTTCAACCTTCCAAACCCTGTCTGTAGCACTTAGTCCCAAGCCCATTCACTCCCTAAAACATCTGGGCAACTGGATTAAATAGTGCATTTGTTAGGGACTATTTTTAGCCATAGATTAAAAGAAAAAAAGAAAAAAAAAAGGAAAAAATATTTAACAAAAGGCTTATTTGGTTTCTCTTCTTGGCAGGGAGTCTCTGCTGGGTGTCTGGCAACCTTATGGTCAAGCCAAGAGTCCAGGAAGTCACTGCACCTCGCTAAGAAATTGCTTTAATCAGTGATCTTTAGAGGTGCTGGCTGGCTGAATATTTTGTATTCTGGACCAGGCTAGCTGTTTCCAACTGTTTCCAGTCTTTAAGTTCAATATGAAGGTACATCTTCTGGTTGTACCTTCATATTGAACTGACAGGTATGAGAGTGGTATCAATCTTCTCATCTAACACTCTGCAAGAAAGTGAATACACGTGTATAAAAGAATCCAGTCTCATACAGTAGCATTATAAACCTCTGTGCAGTTTTTAAGCATCTGGTGTGTCTTCAACCTAATGGATCTGTTACTCAAACTGGGTTGTATTTCAGGTTATTAACACAGGGTTGTTTTAGACCGACAAAACACATTTGGTGCACGAGTGAGGACTGTATGTAGGATTGATTCTCAACAGTGCATGTGTTCATCCTGATGAAAGTGTGGCTCATTAATGTGTTTTTAAGCTTTAGGGTACAGAGGAATAAACTACAGTATATCATGCTTTTGTACACAAATAACTGTTGATAGAAGGATCAATTCATCGTTGGTTTTGGTCTCTCTGCATTATAAAGACAGATAAAAAGACAAAGAGATAAAGAAATCCTCAATTTCTGAGGGATTCAGTGGAAATCCAAGCTGTGTGAGCAGGTGAGGAGAGCTCTGGAAAGCTCATTGGGTTCTTAACTTGTCAGAGTAATCCAGGTCCACCCCTAAGGGGGAGCTGGCTACTGGCATTTTCCCTGCAATTTGTTATAAAAGTGACTTTACATTTTGATTTAATAAGGCCTATAGGCATGGCCCCAAACAAGAATCAATCATCAGGCTGGAACAAACGAGGCTCTGGCCAGCGGAGAACAAGTTGACTGGCTGGGATCAGTACAGCCAAAACTAACTCACTTTACTCTCTCCTCTCTCTTTTCCCTTCTCTCTTTCTTCTTTTAACCCCACCCCCCCAACGTGCAGTGCAATTGTGCCGGTCCATATTGGTCATAAAATAACCAAGAATCAAAGGCTTTGTCTACCCACGTGATTGTTAGAGGCACATGGAGGAAGGCATTTCACTTTAATAAAATATGGCCTTCTTGCGAATTGAATGAATGCAAATGTATTTAAACCACTGAATCACATGCTGCCTGGAGACATCAGAGCCTGCAGGGCCATACTTCTCTGTGTTCCATTTCTTATTACTGTCTAATACCTGGCTCCCTTGATATAGCCCCAAAGTGTCCTGATGGAACATTCATAATTGACTCTGATTTGAGTCCCTCATTACCAACAAGTGACTGTATTGGTGTGCGCACATTCAGCTCCAGAGGGCAAGTCCTTTGGAGTGTGACTTTTAGCTTCACTTTCACCCTCATCTGTCTTTGTGTGTCGCTCTCCCTGAATACACACAAGGAAAGAGAGTCTGCAAAAGTGAGGAAGGCTTGACGTCCTTTGGAGTGTGTATTTTAGTCTCTTTCTATCCTCCTCCCTGTCTCATTTCCTTTGTTGCACAAGCATACACATGCACTCACACACACACAGGCACCTGTCTTATACTCTGTTCTTTTTGTGCATGTCGTTTTTCTGCATCTCACACAAAAAAGAAGCAGCAGGATGGTCTGTTTTGCAGATGGAGGCAAAACGGTAATGATATCAAAACTGCCAGGGTGACATTTACAGAGGCAAAGTATTTGCACTCTTAAAAAAAAAACAACAAAAACCCCCCGAATAAACAGAAGCCAAAAAAAGGGACTAATGGTACAATAAGCAATGTTTCCTGTGTAATTTTCTCTCTTGGAGGGTGTAATGATTAAGACACAACATCTCTCCAGGAGCGGTCCATCTTGCCAATAAATTGTTATCGTTCCTTTAGCAGGTGAAGGGGCCAGGGACTGGCGTGCTCGACACTGAAAACACTACACTCATGCGATGAGATAACAAGCTTAGTGGCCCTGACCTTGTCTAATGGCACCTCCGTCATATTTACCAAATGGTATTTGGAGCAATCACCACCGTTGCGATGAGATGGATAGATTGACAACAAAGCAATCAGATCCACAAGGGTGTGTGCTCCCACAGCGGCTTATCCCGACTACAACCTGTTCATAATGCAGGGCAAACAAGAAGGATTTCATCACTGACACGCCAAGCTCCCCCTCTCCTTTGTCAGGGCAAGGGCACCATCAGCGCTTTGTTCTACACTCTGATTTCACCACACGTGATCAAGTCAGAGAGTGAATGTTTAAACAACAGGTTGCACCCTCTCCACCTTTTTCTCTTTCCTCTTCCCTCCCCCCCTTCCATTCCTTGCTTTTGTTAAACGCATGACTGCCTGAATGTGAATGAAGTCTTTGGGCAACATTTTCATCTCCACCTCTGATGTTTTCCCCCTCCCACGCCGTAGAGTCGGGACAAGAGGAGGATGGCAGCAGCAGCAAAGAGAGCCCATAAAAATTCAGCAGGAATAGTCCAGGACAGTCCCTCATGGACTGCCCTCCTTGGAGGACGGCCTGGAAATGGCTCCTGGACTTGTCAGCCATGGTAATACAGTGCAAGACACTGCAGGGATAAATACCTGGGTGACAAATAAATGTGTTGTAAAAGGGGCATTAATCGGCAGCTTGTGAGACGTGTGTCCTTTTGACAAAGGAGGGAGACATTTGTCAGTCTGTTCCACAGATGGCCCCATGGAGCCCTTGATGAATCACCTCCACCTTGCTTTAACTGGCCACAGAGGCAGCAGCACCACAGCCGGCCAATCTGTAACCACCTGGCACCCAATCTACTACAGGGGTAGTATATCAAGCAAAACATATACATTCTCCTCACTATCTTAAAGGAATAGTTTGACAGTTTGGGGAAATACATGTATTCAGTGTCCTGCCAAGAATTACATGAGGAGCATGATATCAATCTCATATTTGTCCGTTAAAGGAGCTTGAAGCAAGAGGTTATTAGTTTAGCATGAGGACTGGAAGCACGGAGAAACGATGGCTCTGTCAAAAGTTAAAAGTCCACCTCATCTGATGCTCACTCATTAACATATTATTTTCATAATTTTTGGTTATTATGAAATGATGAGTGCACCGAAGATGTTAACATATGCAATTTTGTTTAAAGTGCAATGTATCAAATGACATTGTGAAAAAAGTGTGAAAGCGGCCGCTTGTAGTGACCAACCTACAAAGAATTATCACCTGAGGGCAACTCCCATCGGCTTT
Source organism: Lateolabrax maculatus (assembly GCA_031216445.1). Taxonomy (NCBI): domain Eukaryota; kingdom Metazoa; phylum Chordata; class Actinopteri; order Acropomatiformes; family Lateolabracidae; genus Lateolabrax; species Lateolabrax maculatus. The sequence goes on from CM062210.1 coordinate 11,142,698, forward strand.
TTAGTGAGTTTCAGCTTAGAAACGTTGCCACGTTCCCAGAACTCAGTCATTAACTCGGTGTGTACAACTACAAAAATAAGATGCAAGTTTTGATATACAAAAATGAATCTTTAATGACCTTTAGGAAATATTGTCTATTATTCACAACCAGTTCCTTTGCAAGTGTTAAGTCCCTAATAACTAATCATGCCTTAAATGGCTGCCCATTGGTTTGCCTGTGTGTGAATATTTTATGTTCAACTAAAGTGAATGTTTTACATTCTTTAAAAACCTTCTTGACCCACTGCAGCGTGGGCCTAGCAGGAACGTTCCATCTGAGTATGCCTGCCGTTGTCTACTCCCACTCTGCTCCTTCTCAGGTCACAAGCACTATTTTGTACAACAGAACGAGCAACAGCTTGACACAACTCCACCAGACATTTCCTTGATGGACCCGGGAAGTGAACCACACTTGCACTCAGGGAGCGGTGTGGCCCTGGCTCCCTTAATTGGTCGTGCAGTTCACAGTGGCTGTGATTAATCACTGGCCAATTAGCCACTGGCACCTGTGCCAACACTGGAGGAGGCTGGGAGTGCAGGAAACTCAAGTGAGAGTCAGTCGCACTGTGCTCACTACTTCTCTAAAAACTGTTTTAATGACTTTCCCACTTCATGTTTTATTTTTATGTCTTCAGTGCTCAGCGTATACTGCAAAGGACTCCCTGCGAGCGAAAACGATCAATTATGCATGCCATTAAATATGTATATCTGTGCCTTTGTTTATTCGATTGGAGTACACTGATATTTCTTTTTCTCCTCCCAATGATTTACAAAGAAAGCTAAAGCGGCCTCTCTCCCTTAATTGTAACTGTGCCTGACGCTGTTGATCTTGGACAATGTTGATGAACAGGACCCGCAGATGACTTCCTGTGTGACATCACTGCAAATCTCCTTTCCAGCCAATCAATACTGTCTGCCTCCTCCTACCAAGCCTACAGAGACGCTTTCTGTGGCACCTCGGAGTATCTAAATCCTTTTACAGTAAAGCCTTCCTGGCCGTCTCACAGCTGACTGATGATCCTGTATTACACGTTGAACTGACACAGAGAATAGGCACTTGGTAGAAATCTTCCATCCAGAGAAAAAAGGAGTAAGAGAGAGAGAAAGGGAGGAGAGTCTAAATGCTGGCTTGGGACGGACGCCTAGTCTACTCATGACTCAAAGACATGTGTTGGGGCTGGAGGTTGGAGGGATTAGAGTGCATAATAGATTTCAGAGCAAGAAAGCACTGATGCAGCCCCAATTCAAACACTGCCTGGGGCCTGTAAGCTTTCTTCACTAAAGATTGCAGGAGAAATAATGGTAAGTTCTTTTTTGCTGGTGGGAGGCACTAATAGCCTCTTAAGAAAATCCCAGACTAGTGTCAGACAGCCCGGCTTCGTTTCAGTGGCAAAGCTGCACTGAAACGTTCAAAGGGCTCTCCTCGACCATCGCGGCCTCGCCAGCGTCTGATTTTTCAGATCTGTTTTCGAGTTCCCTCTCGAAGATGACTATGAGAGAACGTCAAGTGTTTCTCCTCAGCATTAAAAAAAGACACCCATCTGTTCTGAGCTTGTATCCAAACTAAAAGTAAAGTCACACACAAGAGACCTACTGTTACTTTTTAATGATGCAAATTAAAGTGATGCTCTCGCTTAAAAGAGCTTTTGTTTATCTCGATGTTGAGGATCTGCGGTGTGCTAATGTGATCTGAGCAGAAAGATTAGGCCCTGACCACTGACCCTAAACACCGTCAAGCCACATGGAGACAGATAGGGCTATTAAAGTACCATAATGGAGGGAGAAAAGTGACACCAATTAGATTAAATGTGCTAGATATTCACCAGGCCTTTTTCCCTTCTAATTTCTCTTGGCACAGAACCAGAGAGCAACTCAGACTGGATAACAGAAGATAATGATCTCATTACAGTACACACTTCTTCTAGTCCGTGTAGAACCTGAGAGCGGAGCGGGGCATCGGCCATGACTGGCGCACAAACACACACTTTGGTCAAACAGTACGCTCAGCTAAGGTAACAAAAAAGCCCTCCTCTACATCCTGTGTGATATCTGAGTGAATATTTAATCCAAGGCCAGACAGACTATCTGAAGAAAAACCAGAACATGCTACAGCTTGTGCTCCTTGAATTATTAAGCATTTTAAAATCCTCTCCATCCCCAAAAGTTCCCACTGCATTAATTAAAGTAGTTCAGCTGGAGAAGCTATGTAACATTCCCCTTGATGAAGGTAGACAAGGTACAACCATTACATTGCACTCTGGAGAGCATTTATGCTCACCAGAGCTCAGCGCGGCTGTGTTGCCTTGTCTATATACTTGAATATGAGGGGAAAAAAAGACTATAAGCAGGACTAACTAAAACAGTATTACCCTGTTGCAAAGCCACACACTGGCAGGGCAGGTGTAGCCATTACTACGAGAGGTCCTGAGGTGCTGATTTTTGAATATTCATTTTTAGCAGAGCAATTTATAGAGCTCCGACTCCCCGTGGATCTGCATGGGACATATGTGTCATAAACACCTCGTCTGTAGTTATTTATAATCATTAAAAAGGCTTGGCTCACACTCTGATATCATTATAGTTTTCATTTTTAAAGAATGGATAAACTTTCTGTGTAATTCTGTTTCTTGCTGAGTGTTAGATGTGAGCATTGATACCACAGCTGTATGCTCAATATGAGTCGTTAGCTTAGCTTAACATAAAGACTGGAAACAGGGGGAAACAGCTAGCCCAGTGTTCCCAATTTAGCAACTTTTTTCGTATACCACCATCTCCAAAACTCATTATTTAACACTTTTTGTCTTGTTTGTTTAATTCATACAGAAACCAAAAAAAAAAAGTAAAAATGGCACTTTTTGGTCCTATTGTCGCTTTCAGCTTGTAGTTGTAGTTGCAGCTTCACATTTACGTGAGAGCGATCGTCTGTGCATCTAGGAAAGGAAGTCAATGACCGTATTTCCAAATGTAGAACTGTTCCTTTAAATGATAAATCAGCCTCGACCGGCAGCCATTTGGTCCGACATTATGTGCAAACTACTCAGATCCAGCCTTTTATGAAAGTTCCATCTTGAAAAACAAATGCTTAACTTCCTGGGTCAGACACCGTGGTGGGACCTTTTTGCTCACAGCCCGCCAGACTTTGAAAAGTTCCGACTTTGAAGCAGATGCTGCATGTTAAAAGGCAGAAGTCATGAGTCACATTTGGTCTGATGAGTTACTGGGGCACTGTAGTCCATCTGCTCTCATAAGACACTGGCACGCTGGTTGCCAGCCTCCCACCAGTCCGACTGCACTCTGTTGTACTGTTGTTTAGAGTGCACTCATTAGGGTTGAGAGGAGCAAATAACGATTATTAGAACAATCTCTCTTTCCATTCCAGTTTGGACATCATGATCATGATTTGATGAGTGAATCTTTTATTTAAATGGGAAACAATACATACAATTGGTAAACTAAATTTAGACTACCAGAGGACAAGAGGAAATACGGCATTTTTATGGAAAGCAGCTCCATAGGGGTATAAGATGCAGTAGTTGAGATAAATAGATTTATAGAAAATCCTGAGTTAGCTTTTTTGTGTGTTTCTTGCTGAATCTGAGCTTAATAAAGAATCTTCTATCAAATTCTTAATACGTATGTCAATAAATTCTGGTTGGAATATAATAAAAACTTACAAAGCTGACAAGTGGCTGAATTTGAATGATGCAGCATAATGATATTGAAGGGGAAGCCATACAGCTTCTGCAATACAATGTGAAAGATTTTGTATACTTTGATTTGGTGATATCTTGCTGATATTTGCTGAACATTCAGTCATCAGTTGCCTCAGTTATAAACACAATTCAAGGTGTAGAAGGGGGTCTAAATTCCCAAACCCTCAACAGGAACTTAAAGGTACCATAACTGTCAATCTCATTCAAGGCACCATTTTGCCCTTTTGTCTTAAACATGAATGACAGAATTAAACAACATGAAGTCCTTGCCTCACAGCTTGTAAAATGAAGGTTGCAAACTAGAATTTAAATGCCGGGACTACATCTAAAAAGATCTAAATATACAAAACTTAAAAAAGAAGTATAAATATCAATTTACAAGTGCAACTTTTTGACAGATTTAAACTCTATATGTTAGAGACATTACAGTTACAGGGAAGCTACAGATTAGTCTTCAACTTTGGGAGTAAAAGGATCAGTAAAACATCTTTGATATATATTATCATATAGATATTAGATAGATATAGAGATTATGTTTTATTGTAAAATTAAGCATTCATTAGATCCTATTTTTTGTTCAGAAGCTGGCTTTGTTGTTTAATATTGTACATATATTTGACTCTGACTATTCCCTCTGATGTCAGGTCTTGGATAAGTGCAGCCATCCACATAAAACACAAAGGCATGACTTTGATTGGCACATCGGTAGGAAGCAAAGTGCAGATACAAAGTTCTCGTATCTTTCAGTGGCTCAATTCTTGGAATTGTTGCAATGAGTTTTTCTTCCCTCCCTTCAATCATGTAAAGTGGTCCTATCATTAGGAAGTCATTACTTCATTCATTTGCTTTAGACTTTCTCCCTCTCACCATCTTGTTTCCTTTCTTCTGCGCTCACTTGCTACCTTTCTCTTTCTCTCACTCTACCTTAAGATTGGCAGCGAAAAAGAAGACAAGTGCAAGGCTGCAGTTGGTTTCAGTGCTCCAACATCATGCTAATCATGGCAGGGGAAAAATGATGGTAGGGGAAAAAAAATATGATTCAGACCTAATCTCGCGACTTGCTGTGGCAGTCTCCCAGTGAGTTATTGTGCCCCAAGGGCGGATTTGGCTTCCAGTTCTTTCCCTCTCGTTCATCTTCCTCACAGTTTAAAGTGTATGTGTGAATGTGTGTGTTTGTGCGCATATGGGGCTTGCCCCTTGCGCGATCATAGTGACTGGGATGTCACCGAGTCAGTTGCATCTTTTCACCCGTGTGCATGTGCTTGTGGTAAGTCTGGCGGCTTTTCATTTGCACAGTTGTGGCCATCATTCCTGTCTCCGCTTTTTGCCCACACAAATAACTGCTGTACAAGATTTTTAACAAGATTTTGGTGACATTCATGTTTGGACAGAAGGTCAGCTGCAATATGTGGCCTCGCCACAATAAAAGCACTTTTCCGCAATGTTAGAAAAACCTGAGAAATTTCATTCCACATGAGATTTGATAAAAAAGTGACAAATAGAATACCTTCAAAAATGATTGATGCTACAAAATTATTTTCAAAAAATAAACAGCATTATTTTAATTGATTGGTTCAATTGTAACACTTTTACAGACTAAATCTTGCAAATTTTTAAAAAATTGAATGATAAACCCCATGTAATCGGTGCACTTCATCTGTCGCTGTCCTTGCCACAGGGAATGGAGTGAATGCAATCGCCACAGATAATAAGGACTTTCTCTAACAATGACTGAAAGGGACACAAAGAGAGAAAAAAAACCTGGCTTTCCCAGGCTATAATCAAAGGAGAAAAAATAACCCTGTGTCTCGCTGAACTCTTAGGTGTCCACATCATGTACAATGGCAAGGAGGGCAGAAGGAGCGTCTTCATGTGATAGCCCTTCTCAGAGTTTGTTTCTCAGCGAGGCCAGATGGCATCAACCTCCTCCTCTCTCGTCTGTGTGTAAACAACTGTTCACAGCTTGCTAACTGAAACTCAATTCTGTCAGGCAATGGCAAGTGTGCAAAAATTTATGTAATCACGTCCTTTTCCCTGCAATTGAAACATGGTGCAAAGGGCAACGTAGGATCAAACTGGGGAAAAAGAGAGAATGAGTAAAAATTGTTGTAGGGCATGTATGCAATTTGATTTGCCTGGGTTGTTTTTGTTTTTGTCATGTTCTTCCTTAACTGCTTTGTGTTTAAGATAGCTTGTAATCCCAAAGAAATGGGACTCACCCACACAGACAAAGGTCACGCAGTAGCTCCATAGTCACCCTAGTCAGTCAGAATCCTATCTTCTACTTTTTTTTCTTTTACTGTCTTTATCTCCAGACCCCAGATTTCCAAATGGAAAAAGGGGCCTTAGTCTCCGAGTTGAAGCCAAATACCGAGGGAAGGTAAAATAGAGGGAGAGCATATTACTGTGAAGTGTTCCATGGATACATAAAAAGGGGGAAAAAATCATCCATCTCATTTCCCTGTTGAGGGCCTCTATGAATTTTCTGAATGATGCTGGAAGCAGATTCACTCCCTTCAATCGTCCCACTGTGAATGTGCTCCGAGGATGACCATAATAAGAGGGGCGGGATGTGAAAGCCATCAAATCCTCTGGAGTGCATTGATAAGGAGCTGACTGTGTGTGCATGTGTTGTGTGTATGTGTGTGTTGGGGATGCCAGCAGGGAACGGTCAAAATAACGTCAGTACTGCCTTTTACTTTCCCGCTTCCATGCTCTCAACTTCTTTCTTAATTGGTATTATATTAGTCCACCACTTTGTTCCAGACTGAAATATCTCAACAACATATAATTAAGAATTTCCATGAAACTTTGTGCAGACATTCATGGTCCCCAGGGGATGATTCCCGCTGACTTTAGGTATCTCTTGATTTTTCTTCTAGCCCCACCATGAGGTTGACGATGTGCATTGCAAATTGTGGTGTGTTTAGCATTTACTAAATACTTTATACAGTATTTGACCAAATGCAAATAAACATTAAATAAATAATTAACCCCTTGACTTTTAAGTACTAACCCTAACCTAACCCATCATCAGGTCAAAATTTCAACAATTTGTCTTGATTTCTTTTAGTCTTTCTAACTTGTATTCCTTCATTCCCTTACACAGCCTTCACTGTACTGTGTGATTAAAAAAAATAAAACTTTGCCATAGGCCAATCGTAAATTAGATGAAACCAACACAAAAACCTAATTGCCTTTGCCATCTGCATTGATTTGATGAAGACTATACATATTTATCGCACAGGAAAAATATGCCTTAGTTCAGATTCATATGCTTCAGAAATACATTTTGTTCTCTACATGCCTTTCAATACATGACTGACAACATCAACACAAAGAATCACTTCACACAACAACAATTTTCATCTCTTTACTGCCAGAAAAGTTGGAAGTGCACTTTGTGTTGTGGCTCTTGCCCATATTTCAAAATGATGACTATCAGTTTGAGTCTACAGTAATCAGACAAGAACTACATTGTAAATCTAATAAAACCAAAACACAATTAATCACTTCAGACTGCTTGTATCTGAATGAAGTTTTACCTGTATATTGACAGACTTTAGGCTTATTGCATATCTCAAAATCCTTGGGGATCATTATTCAACTCTCATTTAATTTGTTTTGTCTGGTGATATATGACTATGTACTTTCTCTTTTCTTTTCAGTCCTTTTTGCACATATTTCCACAATGTTATGCAACGAAAGGAAAGTAAACTGTGTTGACTGAGAGGACTATTGTAACCCTGTGACTCAGTAAGTTACTAATTATCACTTTACTCATGGTTAAAATTGTACTTATGCCATTTATTATTCAACAAATATTTGTGCTTGATGTATGAACTGTCACTCTTTTCAATTTCACCACTTTGCAGTCCTTCAGTGCATCTTGAGGCATCTCTAAATTACTTTCTGCAAGCATTCAGAGTAGCATTGTGAGTAAAGTGGAGCAATAACATCTATAACATACAATATGGGCTTTGCAATGTCCTTTGTGGATGGTGTGAATTTAGCTATAATTCAGACATAAAGCTTGGACCTGTGTATGCTAGTGTGAAATAAGCTACTAAAGTCTATTTTAAAGATAATTTGTTTTTACCATAATAGATTAGCTGACTCCTTATTCCTCTTTTTCAATAGTTATTAATAAGGCTGCAATTGTAATATTTCCCTCATATATCATTCATACCCATTAGATGTGTCGAGTATAATTAATGGTTTTTAATAAAGAAAAAGAGATTCCTCATAAGGCAGCAGGGGCAGGAATAGGTGCAGTGCAACACTGTATTAAAACATATTGCAATGCTGGGAAAGGGGAAAATAGTCATTCATCATACCATGGTAATGTCCATGCTTCAGTATTCACCGATACACAGCTACTGCCTGTGTGTGTGTGTGTGTGTGTGTGTGTGGTTGTGTCTTCGTGTGTGTGCACGCACATAGACATGTTCACGTGCTTCCGTGCTATCTGAGTCACTGGTGTGTGGTTATCTATGATGTAGCTCCTCATTACCACATAATTGGCCCGGTGATAAAATGATCACGGTTAGGCTAAATCACTCTTTCCACACACACCGAGATAGACTCTGCTCTGTGAAACTATGAGTGTCAGTGAATGCAGGCTCCTCATGCGGAAAAACACAATCTGAAGTTCTGTACGTGGCGCTTGAGGAATGTCTAAAAAGAGATTGCATCCAGGATGGAGAACTGTCACTTTGATTTTCATACCTTTTAGCCGGTTTAGAATCTGGTAAATGTATTAATTCAAAGATCTTTAAATCTTTATTTTCCTGTTCATTTAGAAAGTTATTGTGCATCTTGCAACAAAGAGACTAGATTTAGATAGAAAGTCTCCAGTCTAAATCAATAGATCTTCATTGAAACTACAATATGGAACATTTTTCTCTGCCTTTCTAGTCATAGCCTCCTCATTCTCAGTTTCTCAACCCCAACTCTTGACACTTGTCCTGATGAGCTGCCAAAAACAGCTGCGGCATCTGTGAAGCACACAACAAACATGTACAGTATCAAGCAGATGCTGAATTCAGCTATGTTGCAATAGAAGAAGTAATGGTCATTGTTTTTCAGTGTCTTTTGGACACATTATTGTTTTGTTGCTGACACGTTATGTTCATTGTTGATTTCTCTTAACTCAAACTTCCAGCTTACCACGGGTCTCACCCAAATGTTTTAAAATGAGCCTATTTGACCATATAAATGGTAGAATTTTGGATAACAGTTGCAAAAGTGGAGAAGAATCATAATTAGGGATGTCCTGATCGACCGGAGCTTTGCGAATTTTGTCATGTCAGAACAATGTCAAGTCAATCACCAGTGCGACGAAATAACTTTTCACATTCACGCACTCTCATCTCACTATAATTTCACAAATATATGAGGTGAGAAGCTCACAGTGTAGAGCACGGGCTGTCATAATGGATAGCCACGCAGCAACATCAGCAGGTGGGGTTGGATAAAACACAATAGATTTCAATTAAGAAATAATCAGATTTTGATCATCAATGGCAGTTGCACGGCAATGTTACAAACCTTAGCCACTATAAGATAATGATTATGTCACACCGAGGTTAGACTCCAGCAGGACAAGGCTGTGTTTTATTGATCACAAAATAAACTTTTCATTTGTAATAGTTTAATAGTGTAAAAAATTGTGTAATTTCTTTAAATAAATAAAAAAATACCTTTCACAGTCTCCCTTTAAACATTACAAAAAAAGGCAAGTGTGTATGTGTGTGTATTGAGTAAGGGTATGGAGGTTCAGAAACAGTGGGGAATGGAGATTTATGTCCACATGTAGCCAGAAGTTTAAAGATTTCTAACAGTGTCAGTGGTTTTGTACCATACAAATGTTAATGAAATCACTCTTAAACTTGCTTTCTGGTATATATTGGTGCATCCTTAAATATAGAAACAGTGACTACGTTTACTTGCACAGAATATTCTGGTTTTTGCCCTTATTCCGAAAAAGACAATAGCCATTTTACATGGTTAATGAAAATGAATATTCTCCTCATATTCCCGTTTACATGTAGCCATACATACTCCGACTAAGGTAATAAGCCTGCATAATGTACGTCCTAAGACTATGTTGTCAAAATCTATTGGAATCAAAGTCTTTTTAAAATATTTAGAAGTAGGCATGTTTCTCCTTTCCGATCAGAAATGTGGGCTTTTCTTTTGTGTGTCACACACTGCAGTAAAAAGCCCAGCTAATACCAGCATATCACACGTCTTAATCAAAAAATGCTGGAATAAGGCCTAATTCAAAATATCCAAATGGAATAGGCTGTTTACATCCGAATAATAGTGGAATATTAAGTGCATGTACATGTCATTGTGAGCAAACAGTGTGTGCACCAGGTGCTCCTGGTCCTTTTTGATGGCCTCGTATTCCTTGGCTGTTGTGAGACCTTGCAGATGTGTCATTAAACCTGATGACTACCACAAGGTGAATACCATTATGGATCCCCCAACATGTTTGTCAGTTGGCAAAAGACATTGTGGACTGAAACTTTGGCTGTCTATAAACTGGCCAAAAGCAAATACAGGAAATACAGACTAAATATAAATATAAATATGACTCCAGGTTTTGCTCCTTAAACCAGTTTATGCATTGTACAGACACTTTGCATACAGGCAGTCTCTATATGGGAGTCTCTCTTAAAAAATTAAATCCCAACTTTGTGGAGCTCACAACCTACAATTTAGGTTGTGATTGGGTGACAGAGGTGCTAATTAATTCTGTGACATTTTTCTAAGCTTTTACATTTGCAGCATTTAACTATTATCCTGTTAAATGTTTGTTCCTGTCACTGATCTTCAACTAGTTTTTTCATGTTTTTCAGCAGTTTGTCTGTGTTTGACATACTGTCATAATTTTCATGACGCCAAACAAAGCAAACTCTATGATAATTATATTTTTTTAAATGTGTCTTTTGATTTGTTTTTGTGAAAGTGAAATTGCTGTAATCATGTTACATTACTGTTTGAATGTGACATACCCCATGCAGAAAAATGACTTGAATTTTACCACAAAACTGAGCCCCCCAAGAAATCTGTGACAGAACACATTTTAAAAATACATACTGGCAGAATCCCTTGTTCTTTTGTTTGTTACCAACACAGAAAGAGTGAACAAGGAGGAAAAAACGATCCTCCGAATTTCCAAATAAATGAGCAATGTAACTAAGTCAACAACATGGGCATAAATAAATCCTTTAAAGCCATTGCTTTAAAAACTGTTTGAGATTAAATCATGCCAAGTGCCCCAGCATTCCTTAGACCTTACTTATACTGCCATGATGATCACGAAAATAATGAACACACATGGTGAAGTGGCTTTCCAAAATACATTGAGAGAGATTGTAATTCAGACACAATGGGTGTGTCTGACTGGTCATCTTATCCTTCCCTGTCCCTCAATAGGCCTCCCCTCGGTGCTGAATCCCTTGTGAAAGAGCAGACTCCATCTGCAGCAGGTGCAGGTCTAATGATGCTTTGATGCCATATGTCAAATCTCATCACTTGCTGAGTCGACTGACATTTCTGTTGATGGCTCCTAGCAACAGCATTGCAAGTGGTTGATGCTCACCTCACATGGAAGAAGGAACCGCTAAGTGCTAAAAAAAATAAATAAAAAAAAATAACCATTTATTCAGAACCACTTTCTAGTTTGTATGTGACAACGCTTCCAGTTTCTGTTCCACAACAGAGATGTCTTTTAGGATATAAATTATTCCGAGAGTGACACTAGGTCCTTTAGGAAACATACGGTGGTACACAAATCTTTTCTGCAAGTCTGTTGGCATGTTTACTGTCCTTATCTCGTTGATTATACATATGAATATTTGGATGTGTGTACGTGTGCGTGCACACAATTTGTGTAGACCTATGTCTGACGTCTCATGTCGTCAGGAGACAACTTCTGATTATTGCATCAACAGCAGTCATGTCTTTAATGTCCCCCTAAGTTGTGCTTTTTTTGTCAAATCATAGCTCCACAGCCTACACTTGGCTGGCTGAGTAACTAGTAATCATTCCACTTCTGTTTGATGTGTGGGGCACTGTCTAGTCATAGGCAGCCCATCAGAGTCAAGTGGTATGGAGTGATTGCCTGCATTGTGTCAGTGATGGAGAGAGAAGACACTGTTTGCCCTTGTGCAGTGTGTATAAAAAAAGAACACAACAAAGACAATAAAAAAACCAAAGTATAAAAAATAAAGTATGTATGTGTTTGGGTGTACTCAAGGTCGTCTTTTACCTGTGTGGTGATATGGTTGCCAGAAAATACATGACTCTAGAAGCAGAAAGGCACGAAATAAGTCTTAACAGCGGGAACACTGGTGTTCCTTTCCCCTTTATTACATTACACCAGCCACTTCAAGACTCTATGGGACATGCATATTAATAACGTATTATACCTCATTTTGGATTGAATTAAGCAAGGGAGCTACAGTACCGACTTTTCTTCTCACACTCAATTTGATCAAATAAACTCATCCCTCATCCTTAACTTCATAATGTTTATTTTCTTAAATATTTCAGATTGAAATCAAAGGTGAAAAGCAGTGTTTTCTTCCTTGGTTGAAAGTTTAAAGTCTATTGTATGCAACCAGCATCAGTGATAGGTGTTGGTGGTGGTCTGTCACAGCAGTAAACACATCCAACAGTGATGTCAGAATGCACTGACACACTCTCACTGCTGCTGGGTGAGAAAGAAGGAGTTCACGTTTTTCGGCTGGTGTTAGGGTGCTCTTTAAAAGTTGTTACCTTATTAGCATACTCCCCAGTTGCTTTTAATTTCTCCAGAAATCCTTTGTTGAAAAAAGTTACATGTTAGAGGCTCTTTATGTGTCTTTTCATACCTTAGATCTCTGATCGAAATCAAAACAATGCAAGACAGCTATCCGCTTCAACCATACTGGAAATTAACTTTGTCGATTTAAATAATTTTATTTATTTCCATTCAAAGGTTTGTAGTCGATGACTGCATGGTTTGTTCAAGTTTTGTCTAAGCTATGAAATGGCATCACTGCTCATACTGCTGCGACGCTCGCCATTGATTTATGCTGTTTTCAGTCCAGTAGTACGTTTACTGTTATGTTCACTTGTGTACAAAAAAGGCTGCTAAGTATTAGTGTTGAAAGAACTATTTTATTTTTTACAGTGCAGAGACTATTTATCTTCCACAAGTGTTTCAATGTTCTTCTTTGTTTATCCACTTGTAATTAATAATTGGGATTGTCAAGGTGAGACGCCATTTATCAAAGGCATGAGGAATTTTCAATATCAAAGGAGCAAGAGAGTAACAATATTTTCCTAACTGTGGCTGTATAATTGACTACTAAACTGTTTCCCTCAAACAAATACAGTGATCTACATGGCCCATAGCTTAGATGTATGCTAATAAAGCTCCTCTCTGCGCTCCGGGCATCAATGTTGTTAAAGGTGTATTCTCTCCTCTGATTGCCTCTAATCAGCTACGCTCAGCCAAGCTTACTCCACCTGGAGGACCGGCTACTGATTTTCTGTCAGAAGGAAAAGCACACCATAATTATGCTGCCATTTGAAATTCCATCACTCTCCTTTTGCAACAGAAATAAGATGCATCTCATTGAAATGTATGTGGAATGCTGGGGGGGATATATTCTCGGGTAAACCTTGTCTTTTTAATTAAACACAGGGTGGCCTTGGTGGATTGCTTGTGACACAGGGAATGATCGGGGCACTTAGAGGGCTGCAGTTCAGGTAAATATGCCTTTAATGTCCCAGAGGGCAGCTGGAGGGGCATGACTTGGCATGTTTATGGAACTTTGGAGTTTGGAAAGCATATTTAAAACACAGAGTACAATACAATGGTAACCTTTTCACCCTGAAGTTAAACTGCAAAACACAACTAAATGAAAAATAAGCACTGTTAAAAAGCCGGTGCCGATGCTTCCCTCAGTGTTCAAACCTTCACCAGGAATAACTTGTCTAAAAAATGGACTGCATGAGGCTGCTCACACATATCCATCACATATTAAACCTGTGGGTAGATGATGAGACCCATTCTTTATGATATATGCAGATTATGAAGAATGATACAGGATCACGTTCTCCCAGGCCCCATTACTGGCATCCCACTAGCATTTACAAATCCCAAACAAAGCCCACCTCCAGACATGACTCTGCTGTTTCTCTGTCTGTCTCAAAGCTACTCTGACTAGCGTGGGGAACAATTCACGCACATTCATCTAGATTATGTCATTAATCTTTTTCTTTTTACAATTAAAAAAGACTACTTTTTTTTTGAATGCACATGCAGGGAGAAAAGATGACACCCAGATCGGTAATTCTAGAAAGACAAAGTGGAATGACCTTGACATTTCACTTCGCTGAAATGCCAGTAGATTATTCAGTCAACTGAGGAACGGGAGAGACAGACAAGAGAAGGGAGGAAAAACAAAAATAGAATTGTTCTGAGGGGAAATAGACATTTGAATTCACGGGGATATGCCAAATATATTTTTAGCTGCATTTACTGAGTTTTTGTTGCCATCGCTGACAGAAGCTACCATATGTGATTCATTTTACAATGACTTTCCCTTATATATATATATCCAATTATTTATTATATATTTAGTTATATTTATATATAATGAATGACGGACATCTTTTGGAAACTTCCCTTTTTCATTTACGTGTGAGTACAGTATGTGCGCACTTGCTGGAGGGATGTGGAGGTGGGGGTGGCGACGCCGTGGGCTCCGTGAGTCAGCCCTTACCCCCTCACTCTCCTCTCGCTTCACTGCCTCTCACCTCTCACCTGCCCTGTGGCCTGCCGCCTGCAGACAGGCGCTGGCTAATCTTACCCTCCTTCCACTTCTGCCTTCCTTTTTTTTTCATACTCTTTCTCCTTCACTCTCTCCTCAGTAGCCTCTCGCAAACAGGACAACAAGGTCTGACTGCTAACCTCACACTCTGACCACGTCATTTACCTCACAGAGCCTCAGGAAACCTGTTTATTTCACTTCGGTTGACGGCATTAAATAACCTTGAACAACTGTCGGAGTAAAACATCACAGTAGAACTTAAAATATAGATCTCTGCTCATTTCTATTATTGATGAGGCAGGAAAGGATGAGGCATGAAAGGAGATGAGCACATTCTTTTGTAAGCTGCTCACTTGTGATTTCACAGTGCACACACAGGGTTTGAATAACATTACATACTGTATGTTGTGTTTCAGTGTTGTGGAAGCTACGTTGCCATGTTATACTGATCTCTGCTCGTTGTGGTCCATGTCCTTGTCTTGTTTAATAAATGCAGCGTGCGGTCCTGCTTCCCTCCTGTCCGTATTGTTTTGCCAGCAGTGCTGTGTCGCTCCGGCTCGTCTCTCTGAAATGTGCATCTGCATCACCTGTCACTCACAGGGAGGCATGCCATGTGCAGTTTGATTGACGTCTGGATCTGCTTGAGGAGAAGGGACTGTCTCTCGCACGGTTCAGTGCGCCAAAATATGTGTGAACAGAAATGAGGACATTTAGGGAAAAAATGTGAAGAAGAAGAAGAAGGAAAAGAAGAAGAAAAATAATGATGGAGTGATTTAATGGTGTTTCAGACGAATTCTGGTCCCCTGCGTGTGTTGTGTGTCTACTTAACAGAGCGTGAGTGGTTGCTTGTGTGTGTCTTTGCGTGTATTCCTGAGTGTATTCCTGTATGCATTGTTGTGTGTGTGTGTGAAAGGCAAGACTGTGAGATCTTTCTCTTTTGTGCCTCATCTAATGTTTCCCAGCCAAGCCAAGTGGCAGGTACGCAGGTGTGGTTTGACAGGGCTCATCTGCAGGCCGTACATGCTGTACGGGGACCATAGGGGGCATTTACGCCCTCAGGTCAGGTCGAGGAGCACCGGCACGTCGTCTCTCTATTGAGGGCCTAGTGTGTGTTAGGCTTTGATGTTCCTTCAATCCTTCAGTGTCCACTCCGGCCACATTTAACTTCTTGCAGGGCAACGTCTTTTCAACCAGGGAACAAATCAAAGCACTGCGTGCCTTACTGATGTCAGGGAAGGTCGGCACAGCAATCTCTTTTTAAAAAAAATCTAACTTTGGGCAAGTTGATGGTGCGGGAGATCAATAATTAATGAGAAAATTATGTTTCTTTTGATCTAATCAATAAAGGAGAAGTTCCACTTAATGTCAGAATAGTTCAGTCCTTTTTTGTTGGAGCTACAGTTCACTAACAGAATTACTATGTTGACATGTTCATTCTAATGCTTTGCATTGAACATTTAACAGTCAGTTTCTGCAGCGTAAGCCATAGAAAGCTTTGCAGAAAGCCAACCGACAAGTTAACAGCGGCTCAGCTGCTTATGTGTTTTATTTATTCAACAACCGGTGCGTTGGCATTCTTCGACACAGTGGGGCTGTGTGTTTTGATAAAAGGATTCACAAACTGGCTGAATTCACCAAAAATGAAAGGTTCACCTTTGAAAGAAACGATGTGCCGTTTGAAAATGTGTCTCTGACAGTTGCAGAACACCCCCCACAAGATTTTTGAAAGAGCGGAAACTTGACAGTTTTGTGACTGTCTCCATGGAAACGGTGAGAGGGTCTCATTAGGGTAGTACCAGAAAAATCTGTTTTGGAGGAACAAAACCCCTGACAAAAAAGCTGAGACCGGCATGATTTTAAAAAAGAAGCTAAATGACAAAAAACAACAAAGAAGTGAAACATTTTGCTTGGAAATCCGAGAAAAAGTCAAACTTCAAAAACAGAGGACAGCAGAGGACTGCGATTATTAAACATATTTGCAGAGCTGTGGATTCAAAATGGCTCTCGACACAGACTATGAGTTTGCTGTTGCATCAGACAAAGCTAGTGTTCAAGGGCAATCTCTCTTACATATCTGACGAGGTTTCACTGGCTTCACCAACATCTACAGTATTTTGTCTGCATCTCTCCTTCAGCTTTGCAATGTTTTTTCTCACACTTAAATTTTACACCTTGTAATATTTTCACGCCCACATACAGATGTAACTGGCATAGAATTTTTTACAAGACACTTGGAAATTCATATTCTTCTCAGCTGACACGTTTCGCTTAAACATTTAAAAGACATTCAGCGACAGCATGATGTAAGCGTTGGTGTCCACAGCAATATTTAATGCAGAACACGCAGAATAAATTCATCACTACTTACTCACTCTGTGATTCACTCCTGTCATTTATTTTCAGTTAATAAAAAGACAAAATCAGGAGGAATGAATGGTTGTAATTTGTTTAATTCTTTTGACTTCTGATAATTAATTTCATATGATACTATCGTAAATGCAATCTTATGCAAATCATGTCATGTTTTTTATATTTATATCATTATCCAAGCAGAATGTACAATAATATGTATTTTAATTCAGGAATCAATGTTACTAAATAATGAACTAATATTCAACTTGCATTGCATATTTCTTTTTTATCTCCATGAAATGCCCCCAGGACGCAGCATAATGCAAAATAATGACAAAGCTATGCCAGAGGAGGGTGTGTGGAACAAGTTAGACTCATCATTATGAAACATTTCACTTATGGAAGTCGGGGGCAACTTTTCATCCAGTCTGAGTTTTAGTGGAGCAGATGGTCCTAATGAGTTGACAGAAAAAATGGATCAAAAGTTATTTGTCATTAACACCGTGTGCTGTAATGGAGGTGAATACAATCCTATTCAAAACCAAAAGATTATATGAGATCATACCCTGTTTGTGAATGAAATACATAAAAAGTGTAGAAGGTCCAGCTGACTTCTGGGACTGCAGTGTTTATTTCCTGGGAGTGAATGAAAACAGAAGGATGTTGAGATGCTTCCCTTGTCTTTAGCCTTATATGCAAATGACCGTTGTGTTTGCATTTTGAGCTGGTGCCACTTTTATTTGCTAATGGAGATATAAACAGTGGTAGCATTTATAACCATTACTATGTTTATCACATATCATAAAATTGTGATTATTAATACTAAGAATGTGACTGCGCTGTTATTGCCTTTTCTCAGATATTTTAAATGAACACACAAAGGCCATTTATGTGTTCGCATTAAAGAGTGCTTTCCACACATCTTTCATGCTCATGCCTCTATGTAGAACAACATCATTAATGTTAAATTGAAAGTAAGTGAAAGGGTGAAACGTTTGCATTTTTGCATCCGGCACAGGAAGCTTACTACAGCTAAGCGCGGAGCTAGTGAAAGGGCCACAGCATGCCTCGTGGAAAGCTGGGAATTAAGATGTATTATGCCAGGAAGAGAGGACTTTATTTATGGGATCATCCGGAGTAAGCAGAAGGAAATATGGTAGCAATACCTGGGGACAGTGCTAAATAGTGTGAGACCATTCCCAGGACAGGGATATTGCAGAAAAACCAGGGGAAGAGCTGGATGTGGCTAATGAGAGCGGCGCTGGATCCAACACACAGGGACTTTATGCAAAGGCAGCAAAACAGAACTAAAATAAATGAAAAGTTGAAGGCTACAGTTGGCTTTGTCACATCCTTATACATCTTCAAGCTTCGTGTTTACACGTCAGCTGGCAACGTGGTATACCTTTTACCTCATATATGATATTAATTACAGTTAACACCCAAGCAGTTGTGGTGTGTGTCACCACATACGGCAATAGAGAGGAAGGTGTCTATACAGTATATATATATATATATATATATATATATATGTGTGTGTGTGTGTGTGTGTGTGTGTGTGTTTGTGTGTGCCTGCATTTTGTGTAAATGTTAGTATGTGGCACGCATGTAAGAGTGTGTACATTTAACACATGTGACTATTTCTGGAAGAGGATGATTTCAGTGTGAGTGTTAGAGAGTAAATGCTGGGAGCCAAGTGAGGGAGGGGAGAGGGGCCGGGTGACTGGAGGGGTGCTGCACACTGAAGGCAAAAGCAGGGAAAGGCTATTGTGAGACAAGTCCAATAACGGAGGAACCCTGCCCCAATTTGGCGACCGGCTCCTGTCTTTTTTTTTTTTGTGCCTTTTTTTTTTTTTTTTTCGCCTTTTGACATGGCCTTCGCCCTTGTGTGTTGGCCCTGACGGTCTGCAGCGTGCTCGGAGGAGGCAAGCTTGTTCTCCCCCCCACCCTGCCTCTGCCTCAGCCTCTCCTGAGAACACATGACAGAGAGAGTCGAGCAGAGCAACTAGCCTTCCTGAGCCAAATTCCCCTGCCTGCCAGAAGCCTCCAAACCAGCACCCTACTACCCTTTCCACTGTCTACTCCAGACTATTTACGATCAGCAGGGAGACAGACAAAATATTTACTAATCTTCACAGCTGAACTGTAAGAGGGGGGGGAAAAAGTATAGTATGAGGCTTGACAGCAAATTAGTGCCCTGCCATGACACATGCGGTGGTGTGGCTCGACAGGTCCTCTCTTTTCCCATTTTTATTGTAATCCATGCTTGAATTATTCAGTGGCATCCATTAGCATAACACCAGCCATTTTATATTTAGCTCCCCCTATGTTGACTGCGTCAACATTTCACTCCAAATATTCCGCTAACATCCCTGACAAAAGAAGAGAAGCAGCGGCTCCGAACCAAGTGCAATTACTGACCAAGAAGAAGAATAAAAAGCAATTTTTTTTTTTCTGCCTTGGTCTTTCGATTCTGAAATCACAAGAATAATGTCTTTTCAGTTCGTTACAGGGAAAAAAAGCCCAACAGTCCATAATTTTGATTAGCATGGCAAACTGGCAGATTCCAATGGCATTTGCCAAAAAGAAACTGCCAGACATTTATAGATGTGCTGTAGCTATCACCCAGTCTCATTTGTCACTATTAGCTGTAATATGAAAGATCCCTCATCTCATCTTGGAGGTCTAATTTGTTGGCTTGCAATGGGAGCCGGACTGAAGAGAGTGGAGCTACAATGATGAAAGCGCTCAATGCTCTTCTCCCTCACTGAGAGTGAAATTAAAACCTTTGCATAGCAGTTAGGGTTGATCTGTATGAGCCACTATGCACTGACATTCATAGAGTATATTTAATTGAATAGCATTTAATTTCTGGGTCTGATTTGTGCAGGGAGAGGGTCATATAGACACACAATTATAAATGTGACTGTGAAAGAAAGTGAATGTGTGGGACTGTGTGTCCGCAATATGTTTGTGACTGGCACATGATCCCATCTCTCCGCTGCGATTTGTGCTCTTCTCATCCCCACCAGCTGTACACTTTGACCTCCCACTCATCTTTGATCCACTGTCAAAGAGCTCGCTCTCTGCCGTCGCTCAGCTTCACTCTGCAAACCTTCACTTCTTGCTCCAGATTTGGGCCTGGAGTCACTCAGTGTGAGCTTCTGACAGTCTGTTTGAGGCAGCTCCCTGGTTAAGACCTTAGAAGAGAGAAGATCCATTTGTAATTCGCTCAAACCAGAAAACTTGCTCATGCCGCCAAGGCATCACAATATATGCAGTTTGTTAACTTAATTAAACTGCAAAATGTTATGGAATCAGGGGAAATAAAGCTGACATTACCCCCTCACAGCTGGTTTGAAAGAATTAAAGCCCAAGGTGGAGATTTCTCTTAAACTCTTTCATATTGTGTCATATACCACATCTTAAAGTCAGCACATTGATGAAATTTAAAGATTAAAGTTTATTTTTGATGATTTTTGATTGAGAGCTTCTTGTTTTCATCTATAAATGAGAGCAAGTGTTTCTGACCATGGGAATATATGGTCAAATAAATAAAATACAGTAGGCCCTATATGTTATTTATGTGCTATTTGAATGCAGTTCATAATTCATCACTCATGTTGACCCTGTTGATTTTACATTATTCATTGTGAGATGTAATCTGGCCCCAAACGAGGATCAACACCAGACGGCCATTTTAGCCAAAACAGTTTTTTATTCTCTGTTGGTAGCATATATATATATATATATATATATACATATCTAAAGATTTGCTTTACTTTGTCCTATATGGTAAACTACACACAACAACACAATATACAGATACATGAAAGTAAAATGCATGTGCTACATCCCATTTCCCATTTAAATGGCTACTGAGATGTTAAGTTTTAATATTTAGGAGACACAATAAGCTTGTTCTGCATTTCAATTATTTTCCAGGATCAAAAACCTTTCAATTCCAAAGGGTAATTCCCGATTTACTCAACACAATGTAAGTCTTTCATAAATAATAATTGTTTTAAAAAAGGCTTGTAATCATCAAGGGCTTGCATGATTTAAGAGGGAGGGAGGAGGAGCTGTTCGGGTTCATTATTGTTACTTTTTGATGTGTCAAAATGTTTTCTAGAAAATCGCCCAAGAGAAACATTAGCCCTGCTCTCTGGTGTTACAGGTTTATAAAATGTGGATAAACTAAAAGCTTTATGTACTGCAATTTAACCTAAATCAGCAAATCTGCCATTTGTATGCTTACAGCATCAAAATTGCCTGGCTCTATCATAACTTTAAACAATAAAATCAAGCCCTCCTCCTCCTGAGTAAGAATTCCGCTGAGACTGTCGCATCGAGGTCTCTGTGCAAATTTGGACAGCGCCGATACCCAATGATCTCACACTGATCCCCTGGGATATAGTATAAGCGAATATATTTCCTTCTTTCCAGGACAAGGCCATGCTTTTCTTTCTCTCTTTGAATTTTCTGAATTTGATTTACAGGGCACTCAATACTAGTGCAAGACCCGCTTTTCGCTCCCTTCCTTCCTCTTTGAATTAGCATCCGGAAAATACTGCATATGGATACACACCTCCTGCACCCCCACTGCAATGTACATTAAAAAAGTTTCACAGAAAGCAAACAGCTTAAACTTTTTAACACCTGTGTCACACAGTTACAGGATGGTTGTTTTCTAGGTGTCTGACACAGTGGAAAGTTCTTTACTGCAGATAGTATGCAGCGCACATATTTGTGTATTGTAAAATAAACAGTACATGCAGCTTAATATTGACAGTCACATCCTGAATGTAGTCTGATGAAACCTCGGCTGTGCTGAGAGACTGAGGAGATGTGTGTCACTGTTCCTCAGGCTGTGACACATGTCTTGTTGGGCCGGCGAAGCTCCTCTCTGTCTCCCCCTCTCACTTTACCTCACCGTGCGGGTGAGGAACATGCTCTCTTTCTATGCGCTCCACAGCCTCCTTGTTCTCTCCTCTCACTGTAACACTGCAGTATTTCAGCATACCAATAACTGGGACTGTGGGGGATCCTCGCCTCCTCACGGTGCTGCCAGCCACCCAGGTGTGACTACATGTCAGGGAGCAGTCTCACTACAGCCACAATTACACTCCTGACTTTGCTATGACAGCCCTTCTTATTAATCCATGACCCACAGAAACTTTGCTGTTGTGCATATGTATACAATCGCTGTCATGTGTTAAGCATATCTGCATTTACAGGTATATGCATGTGGACATTTAAACAGGCTACCCCATTTTTGCTGTAACAGAAATATGGTTTGTGCAAAGGGCTGGGCTCGTGTAATTGCAGTTTAAGTGACACACAAAAGGATTACGTGTTGGTGTGAAAGTGAGGACAGGTTTAATGGACGGAAACAGAATATGTTTAAATGAGAATATTGGTGTAATTTACAGTTATGGCCCATTTACAGCTTGCACCTTGTTTATGTTTCAGCACGTGCAATATGTAATTACATTTTTCCTTGTTCCTTTGTCATTCATAATATACAAACATGACAATGTCAGATCTATCCTCAATTTACCTGTTAAGAAAGACATCCAAAATAAGAAGACATGGATAGTTTGGGAGGCAAAAGGTTTTTCTAAGATTATTTCCTGGTGGAGACTTTCCATTCTTTCCAGTGGGTATCAGGTGATTGACAGCAAGCACAGTGTAATGTAATGTGTGCACTGACATGAAAACACTCATCTCAGTCACAACAGAATAACAATTAAACAGAGATGAAATGAAATTATGACTTCACACAAATTGTGATAGATTATCCCGCTTAGCAAATTTCAATGTCTAGTCTTTTTTTCACATGTGCAAAAATGAATGGCTGTAAATAGCAGCTTATATTGGGGAGTGAGCCCTGAAAACACCAACTATGCTGAGGGTGGGTAACCTAGATAATTTGATGGTACAAACTTAAAACACACACACGCACCCACATAAAGCGCCTGTTTTGTATGAATGAATTCAATTACATTTTAAACTGGGCCCATCAGAATCAGAATCAGGTTTATTGTCATGTAGGTTTTCACATACAAGGAATTTGCTGTGGTGTGTTGGTGTGTAACAATAAAATGTGTAAACAGACACCCTAAAAAGGGAAAATAAAACAGAATTAAAAATTAAACAGTGGAAAATACAATTGTGCAAACAACAGTTTTTATGCACTCTACACAATATTATTTACTCATTTAAAATAGAAAACGACAGTCACCAATGTGTAAATTAATCTCAATATTTCAGTTTTCTTTTGTCCACCTTTCATGATCTTTTCACAATCAAGTAACTTAAATTAAGCAATATCACATGAGAGGGAGTGCTGTTGTACTGAATATCAGCACGGCTGTGATTCGGTTGCAGGCACAAAGGCGCAGGCCTGTTTAGTTAAGGATTTATTTGGCTCCGCCGACACAAATAGTTCCGCTGCTGGACTCGGACTGGACCGTTGCCTAGCAACACATCAACATTATCCTGCACACTAGTTACCTTGCTACCACCGTGTAACGTTAGGGCTACATGTTACCGCAGGCCAGCTACTTCATATCATGTACATTTATCTGCCCATGAGTCCTTTATCACACAGTTTCTGTATGGCAGTGGCTCTCGGGCTGTGGTTGGTCCATAATTTAACTCAAATGTAATTTGTGGAAATATGTTCATCATCATATGTTTGTTACAATCTAAAATAAATGTTAATGTAATTAATTAAGGGGTTATTAAAACGCCTGTAAAGCGGAGGGATATATCTAGTTAAAAGTCCCAGTGATGTTATACTCTATATCAGCACTCATCACACATAATTATCAAGTAACACATCACATCCAGTAACATTATGCTTTGTCCCTATTCCATACTACATACTATCCTGTGAAACCTGTGAATTTTACAAAACAAAAATATTTCTTTTTTTTTTTTTAGCTTTGTGACCATTTTTCACAATGTACAATGCACTATATACTTATCTTTAGATCATACTATTCTGTAGTTAGTATACAAGCTATCAACATACATCATTATATACTAGCAGGAAATAATACAATATGTGCATTGTTTAATATCAGTGTAATTTAGGGTTTAAAGTAGGAATTGTGTGTTTGTGAACTGTGTTTGACCTACAGTACCTGCGTCAAAGCCCCTCCTCCTTTACCCATAGTGCACTTCTGTCAGGCCGGAGCAGCTGTCATTCTCAAACTGTGAGCGTCATGGACCAGACGAGCACTGCAGGTCAGGGTGATTCAATAGGTGAAAAGTGTGTGAGATGTGCAGTGTAGAGTGAGCACACTTTGGAAGGGCTAAAAGAAAAGGAAATGCATTTAAAAGATACATAGATTTTTTTCTGGTTCTCCACTCGGTTGGTGGTATGCCCAAATATAGGCCACCCTGTGATGTGCTACTGGTAAACATGTATAAAACATGCTCTTCATTTAGATTAATTTATACCAGGAGAATTAGTTCGCCAACCTAATTGATTTGACCATATTTATGGCAGAAAAAGAACTACAAGTGTTCTAATCTTGGTCAGCCTCTTGAGAAACTGGGGATTTCCCTTGGAGCTGGAACAGGTACACATTCACTTGCTCGAGGGCAATTCAACGGGGTGGACGCTCGGTGACACAGAGGGACATGCAGAAGGGAAGGGTGGTCCCTCCTACTCGCTAAACTACCAATTTTGAGAGAAGAAGTGAGCGAGTGAGAGGGAAAAAACAACAGGCAGAGGTTCAAATGCAGATGAGGGGGCAGAGATCGCAGATGCGAAGGTAAATCGGAAAAGGTAGAAGAGGGGTTGGCTGCCGGGGGATGAGGAGGAAGGGGGTGTGTGGTGTGGTGGTGGGGTGGGGTGGGGGGGGGGTAGGGTGTCTGACATTGCCCCCACGGTCATAACAGCAAGGTCTGCATATGGGAGCAGCTGCTGTGCCCTCTGTTTCCTCCCTGGAAAATATGGCTGGAATATTAATTGCGCTGCTAATTCTGCTTATCGCAGCTTTTTCGTGACGCTAAGAAGGTCCAGTGAGCCCCGTTCCGTTTGCCTGTTAGCAATGATGACTGTCTCGCCCAAGCACGCATTACACTACCTGAAAATCAAAGCTCTATCTCCAGAATCAGAATACTTCATTGGACCAGAAAGTACAATGAGCAACAAAAAGATCAGCTTGTTATTTACAGGAGTATTTAACAGTTTCTTTCTCATTCGGCTCCTCTGTGTGCAGAAATTTTTCCTCTCACTTCACTTTGATGCAATCTGTTTCAGTTTCTACCTTTGGCATTACCTCTGTTTCTGTCTCACGTTGTCAGCTCACTGTCTGACGTGAGATCAGCTTGATTGGCTGCGATGCACTTAAACAAGAGTTGGGCTAATTTGAAGTAAACTCTGCACAAGTGGCTGAGTTGTTGTTTTGTGACCCTGTTTGTGTTGGATGAGCGCACCGTGCCTCTCTTGGGAGCAGCCTACAGGCATCCCACAGATCTGACACGCAGCTCCGCACGCTCGCAGAGAAAGAGAGAGGAAGTGAAAAAAGAAAAAAAAAAAAAACAGTTCCCCAAGAATCCTGGCTGAATACATTATAGAGAAATAAAAACTAACTTTATCAAGTTTTTTTTTTTTTTTTTCCAAAGCTGGGGTCAAAATAAGTAAAGATGAAACATGCCATATACTCAAGAGTTTGGCAAAAAAAAAACCTACAAGGTCTTTGAGTAAATTTACACATTCTGTATTTCAAATGCTTTTCACACCCTATTGCATATGGGTACATAATCATGCGAAGAAAGGAAAACCTGAGAAACACCTACAACACAGCATTTTGTGATATTCATGCTGGAGTAAAATTCCAGCTCCCCTACTCAGTGACAACACGGAGATATATCTGCAAAATCAGAAAATATTCAGGACCTTTGTGAATGTATACATAAGGGACTGCAGGGGTTTTTGGGCTCCCCCCTCGTGCCACTGAAGCACCTCAGCACTCAGCGGGACCTCTCAGATGACAGAAGGAGCCGAAATGTCAAAAGAAGGATAGAAGAAGAGGTGTTGGCAAAGAGAGAGGGGGAGGGGGTGTGGACCCTAGGGATCCTGGTGTGGGGTGGAATATGCAGGGGAGGGGCAGGGAGGTCAGAATCAGCGAGTGCCAGTTTAATCTGATAGGAGTTCATCCATGCAGAGGAGCTGGAGAACCACGCAGAGAAGCAACAGTGATCTGCACAAATTATACACCGGAGTGAGAGGAAGACAGACAGGGGAAAATATATGGACGAGTGTTTGGAATGTAGATGATTTGTGACAGAGGAGGGGAGATGGGGAAAAGAGGCATCCTGGGGTGCTTTGAAAACATGACAGCTGGAGTCATGCACAGGTAAATGTGTAAGGTCTATCTCAGTTGCTTAACAAACCTACTCATTAAATGCATAGCTTGGTATGAGACGGAAGCAGAGGAGGGAAAGGGAGTGTTATGACAGATAGGGACAAAGTGGTCCATGATTTGTGTTCAATACAGGTGAACATGTAGTCGCAACCCCCCCACCCCCCTCCACCCAACCCCCTCGCCAAACAGCGAGGGTCACCCCTACTTTCCTCTCTCCTTCCGCTCCACTGCATCCCCTCGTCATGCACTGTAATTAAAACCACAGGTGGGACCCGTAACACTGCCTGGCTGCTCCCAGCATGCAACAGGCACCATCTGGTTCGCAAGAGGGGCGTTTTTTTCCTCTAAACAGCCAGGGGTTAAAACATCAAAGGCTCAGATCTTTGATCAGACCTCAGAGGGGTCGAGAGCAGAGGGAATAATATCCACTGTCTTTTGAATCTTTCTGCAACACAAAGCGTGAAATAGGAATGCGAGCTTGAGCTTGTAAGCCACCAGGGAAGCTACCTGCCCATCCTGCAGGGACCTTTTGTCGTCACCTATGCCTCCTTTCCTGGTATCATGTCCTCCTAAAATGTCTGCCTGCTAACCTGTTAGAGAGTATTCTCCAAAGACTCCCGCAGTGCTGATTACTTTTGCTCTGGTGCATGCTTCGCTAAAGCGAACATGCTCACTACTCCTTGAAACATGGCAGAAGTCATAAGAAAACAAGCACTGTCTAGGTCACAGCACATCACAGAGCTATAAATATGATGCGATCTCTGGCGTGTTTGTATGTTTTGCAGTGTTTGTTTTTCAGCGACTGTGAAATTTAACGTTCATTCAGTTTTGTAAGGTAAGACATGCACGGTAAGCTGTTGTTAAAAAAAGAAAAAAATGTCTTTTGAATCAAAATCTGAAATGAAAAGTTATGAGGAAGAGAAAATCATCTCTCAGAGCCTTCACCTGCCCCGCCAGTGTAATAGAGCCTTTAAACAAAGCATTATGCAGCTGTCTCTAGACACAAGATGACAGACCAGTTTTGAATTATTTTCACTGACAGGAAAGTGTTACGGCACAGGATGGAAAAGCTCATTTGAGATCAGCAGAGAGAAGGACAGAGTTTTACCTGGGGCGCTGGCAGATTGCAGATGTCTACCTCTGTTCACTCCGGTATGCATGGTGCAAGCGCCATTCATGGAACAGCCCCCCTGGTGGAAGGATTCACTTAAAGTTTGGTCTCTGAGGGACAATAAAGACCCCAAACAGTGTGCCTAAATTTAAGCCAGCATGAAGTCCCCCCGCTGCTCCTGGGTGGCTGGTTTGCCTCCTCCCTCCTCTTTCAGTGATGTGACACAGCGTTTCAGATGTCGCAACGCAATTTGTATATGCATGTTAGTTTTATGTACCGGGAGGTTTAAAGCAACAAAAGCGCCAGCCGTGTGTGTGTTTGTGTGTGTGTGTGTGTGAGTGAGTTAACTGAATGTGTCCTGAGCATCTGTTGTAGAAAAGAGCTTAATAGAGGTGGTTTTAGAGCTGACTAGAAACAAGGGGAGCACTGGTGCATTATATAGCATGTTGAACCTTTACAGCGCTACTGTGTGGCGATGGCTGTGATATAGCTTAATAACAGTGTAATAAAGCATGATAAAACAGCAAAGTAACAGCATGGAAAGCCAATTGAAACCAATTCTGTCTGTTTAACCGTTCGTCAAAGAGATACCGTCTGTCAGTTGACCATTCACTAAACCCCTCCCCTGAAACGTGATGGTCCAATCGTAGCTTAGCAACTGTAACTAGACACAGCAGGCCTGTAAAGCTTTGGATTTCTACCCATGTTGAAGCAGTGTGCATATAGTGCTGTAGTAAGAGCAATACCCCGTACAAAGAGATTGGATGTTGGTAATTGTTTTCAAACCCAGTCCAAACCTAAAAAATACAAAAGCAAAAGTGTATGGCGTGGACGACACAGTGTGTTTATCTGCTCTAATACGTCTGACAGCATGTCTGGCTACAGTAATAACCTAACCCAGCGTTACTTGAGGAGAAAGAGCATTTCAGAATCCATAATTTTGTGTGTCTCACATGTTACATTCATGACTAGCACGTCCACCGTGTGGTATTTCCCACACTCCGATATCCTTAATGCTACAATATCATAGTGTAGGTTAACATTAGAGGCTCAGTCAGTTACAAAGTTTGCATCGAATTAATGTATACTGCTGTGTTGTAAGAGAAGCAAGGCTATATTGAATAGCTAAGCAAAGAGACTACCTTTCCAAAGGCAAAGTTCTTATTAATATGGAAGTTGCAGTTCAGCCTAAGGAATTTTAAATTATGGAAGACATAGCACACCTGTGGGAAATCTGTGAAAATTATTTAGAAATAGCAAGCTTTTCTGATTCACCGAGCACTCAGACAGAGCACATATGGAAAGAGAGGGGTACTATTACTTTTGATGTGATCACTGACCTTGATCCAGATCTCTTTGTGGAGTGGGACCCATTCTCTCTCTGGTATTTCAGGGGAAGAGTGAAAGCGACACATTCAATGGCACACTATCCATTAAGGCTGGGCGCAGCAGGGGTATTTTTATCAAAATGCAGCGCTTATTGATGGATTGAGATTCATGTCTCGCAGTTCAGATATGATAACCCACGCTACTTGGCCTTCAATTCACATCTTTTTGCCACACAATTCATCCCTCTCCCCTCTCTCTTCACTTGTTCTCCCTCCACACATTCACTCTCACTCCATCATCCCCCATCTGTTCTGTACCCCATGTGTCATATCTCTTTTCCTCCTACCCAGTACCCCCATCACCCTCATCTCTAGCTGTTCTCCTTCCTCTCCTCCCTGTCCACCATTTCTCCACCTCCGTGGCGGGGCCCAGCGAGAAACTACTGGAACTAGCAGCTCCAGAATTCTGATCAGCCACTTTGTGGTCTAAGAAGGCTTGCCAAACTGCCTTTCCGATTAATCAATAGTTCCATTGGCTGCGGTTAACACCTGTAACCCCTGCATTACATGGAGGGAAATTTTCAGTCCTGGAGCAGAATAGCAAACATCTAACTTATCCTGGCTAAAGCCAAATCCTGCTTATTGCAAAACATTTTACCCAGTGAGCAGATAAATTCCCCGGGATTAGAAACATGGAGGTCTCTCTCTCTCTATTTTTGCTTTCTTTAATTTATTTTGAGTGAACGAGTGAGTGAGAGAGTGAAAGTGTGAGAGAGTGAGTAAACGCTGATCAAAAAAGCCCACCTGTGGGCTGTTTTTGTATCCGTTCCAACTCCACAGTTGCCATATGGATACGTAAGGAAAGTGAGGTACACTTAGATGCTGCGATAGAGGTAAATGAAATTCATACTCCAGAATCTAGGTCATTTGTAAGGCCCAAAGCAACATCTCCTTCCCTGCCTGCCTGCTTTTTCCGTGTGTTGCTTGAGTCTGTGGAACATCAAGGAGATGAAAACACTCCACATCCTGTATATGCAACAGCTCACATAAGAATTGTGTGCTGCAAGCATGCCAGCATGGCCCTCAGAGTTTCTTTTGACAGTTTATAGATAGAATGAGCTATTATTGTGTCACTAAATGCATCAATATACATTTGTTGAAATGAGCACCATTAAATCAATGGAAGCCAATCTGATGCACTAGTCATATAATACATATACAGTAAGTCTCTCAATCTAATAAGCTTTTGTTTGATGAAATCATTAAAATTACCAAAACTATTTATACTATGTATAAAGATACATACAGTATCCCTTCAGAAATATACACAATAGAAAAATGAATGCAGTATGTGACACAACAGGGTTATGCACAAATGTAGATAAAATACAATATGAAAAAGAATAAAACACATTCAAGCTGTTATGCATAAAATTTAAACATAACACATAAATAAAAGAAAACTTAAAGCTAAGATCAGTTCCTTTGGGCCTGGGAAAGATAGCTTAAAGTAACTAACTACTTATCTATTTAACCCATATTAACTGATTGTTTGGCCACTTATGAGCAGTGGAAACAAGCCTTGACCATAACATAACCCTTATAAAGTTAATATAGAAAACTTCATAGCCAACAGTTTCCACTGACAGTACATATTCAGCAGTTATGGAGCAACATTAGCATTTATTTGGAGTTGTGTTTATGTCCACTTGATGAACGTAAAGCCGTCATTCCGTCTCCTTTTACCTCTGCTTTAGTCTCCACCAACCCCTCAGGGAACTATCTGGCTCTTATAGAAAAACCATAACTTTCTTACCATACCTTTTGAGGGGCAAATGGTAACTGGTTATGTTGCCACTGAAATGTTGCACTAGTTTTAAGCAAATATCAGAAACCTCTAGCAAAATAAAATTTGAATCAGTGTGTTTTTACATCAACTACCTTTATGCAAATATATTCAAAATTATGTGACAAGGCTGCATAATTAATCAAGTACCAGCAACTCTGATACATCATGACATTTCATTGTGGCTTCCCACTTATGATAGCATTAGTCTTTCTTATTTAATTTATTAATTTCTCTCTCTTCATCATGTAGTCCCTTTGGTGTTTTTATCAGCCCCTATGGTGATAGTTAGGGAGTTAAAGGACACATAAAAACAATTGGATGGAAATGTACCAAATGAAACAATGTTTAAATAACAAGCAGATCACAGGGGTTGTTGGGTAAGTTTGTTTAGGCGCCTTCTGTTAAAACCTGAAAGATGTGCCAGCTCACAGTGTGATGTTTAACACTATTAAAGTAACAGCTTGCACAATGTAACTTTTATTTTCTCAGTCTGTTTTATGGTTTTATTAATTTTAGTTTTTCCTGTGGATAACTCGCCAAAAGATATCTCAAATATATTTCAGTTACACTGAAGATAGAGAAAAACATAATCACACAAGTCCACAGAAAGCAGAGATGCCCTCTTCTTCACTGACTCAATAGACCAGAATGCAGTGCAGCCACAAAATATGTTACGATTTTTTAGAAAAAGCTTCTCAGTCATTTACTACAGATGCTATAATGATTGCTATCTTCTGCCACGTGTAAATCTCAGCTGGATGCAACAAGTCCGGGCAAAATCATTCTAGGGAAAGTTGTAGGCAAGTTGATGCAAGTGTGTACAATGACAAACTAAATTACGGCACTTCATCATAAAGATGCACCGAGTATCACAAGCTGATGATATACAGCGTGAGGGTGGAATTCTCCTTTAATGTCAGTGGCATAAACACTGTGGCTCTCATCCATTTAACTGCATCTTGGCTGTCTTCCCTGCTCATAGATCACTGTTGGCTTTCTGCATGGCTCCTCAGCTCCTCTGCCTGGATGAATTCCTATCAGATTAAGTAGGGTTTTTCGCTGCTATACCCCCTCCTCCTCCTTCTCCTCATCCACCACCACATCGCTTCTCCCCGCCACCTCCACACGCCCAATCACCGTCCCCCCACCACTTCCTCAACCGCACACGCGTCCTCCATCCATCCCTTCCTTCCCTTCTTCCACGTGAATCTCCGGGTCCCGGGACTATATATTCCTCTACCCCCTCCCTCACTCGGCCCTGACCCTCACACACTCACGGCCCACCGCTCATACATAAACACAAACAGCTTCCATACACACATACTGCAACCACAAAAAATGGACCATGAAGTTGGCTTCTGGGAGCTTCGTCTCAACCACACCTCAGCAGAATTCAGTCCTTGTTGGGTTGATTACGACGCTGCGGGGATGACTTTGATGAAGGACGTAACATGATCAGTATTGAGCTTGCAATTCCACATTTCACTTCTTACTGTGTCTTACATTAATATGCATGCAATCCACAATAATGCCCACTAATTATGTTAATCAGCACAAGTCACCGCACAGGAGACTCAAGGTTTGCACCATGTTTGTATCACGCCCTTTGCAGTGACTTTATTCCTACAGAAATACTTCCCAACCACTGATGTTATTTTTATTTGCATTCAGTGAATAATGCAACACTAAAAAAAAATCACAACCAAAAGTTACTTCAGAGTGCTTTTCATTTCCCAAACATACTTGACAATAGCTCAGTAGCAGGTAACTCAGTCTGGGAAGCAGATTTTCAGCCCAGACAGAGATGGTAGCTGGAAATAAAAACAGATTGTGGCAGTTGACAGGTGGAATGAAAAGTGGGTAGTTTCCTTGATGTCGAAAAGGCTCAGAAGAACCCAGATCAAAGTTTCAAGTGACTTTTAATATTTATCCAAGAAAAATATTTCTGAAAACATCAGTAGTTGTTTTCCCTCTTTCATTTTAACTGTTTACTTTGCTAAAAGGCCAAAAAAATGCGGCATAATTTTAAACAGTGTTCACTAATAGTGGTTCTTCTGAACAAGCCAGTTGAAGGTGGAAGAAACTGTCCCACTTAAGTCTTTTTAAATTATTATTTTGACATATACAAAAGGGTAGGTAAGTCTATATAAATGCAACACAAGGACACCTCACTGCTATACAATCCCTCGTCTTCCTTTAAGTTTTTTCAGGAAACACTATAAATTCTGAAAATAGAGAAGATGGAGACAAGCTACAGACATTCTTATAGACAGTTTATTGACTTTCTGAAGTTCGATCATGGCTATGGTGGGGATCCGCCGGGGCTGGTAAGCCTCTTCATAACATTTACATTTCTCCCTCATTAGTCACATATTTTACCCAAACCTTGAGAATTAAATTATCGGGCCCTGCTGCCAACTAAATCTTATTGATTTCCTCCCTTTTCTCAGGAATGATATAAATTATATCACTCAAGCATAATGCAGGTGAATACAAGTCTAGGCAGACGTGGATTCACAATGCATATTTTAGAAGTGTGTGCGTACACAGGAGAGGAGGAGGTGTGAGCCTGTGACTGTGTGTGGGAGAAGGAGATCGATAGCTTTGTTTGTCTGTGGTTTTGTTTCTGCCACTATGAAATATCTGGGAACAGACGCCTAATGTTGTAGCATTAGAAAATGTATGATCACTACACGTTTGAATGATAAGTATTCTCCAATTAGAATCAATTGATGATCCATCTATAATCAGTGGAAGAAAATGAGAAAAAAAAAATATTGGGATTAATGTTATTTTGCAGTAATCTGTGGAGTAGAATGCCAATGAGAATTGTAATTGTAAGAACAAATGTTTTGATCTACTAATATGACAGGTATGTGTGTCAGTATTTCGAATTAAAGTGCAAAATCCTTGGTTTTATTCTTAGCTCTAGCAGAGTATTCTTTTATCGTTTTTTCTCTTTCTCTCACTGCTTTCCATTTCAAGTCGCAGGTGATATTCCCTCATTCCCCTCTGGATTGTCATCAACTGTCATCAACGGCAGCGGACCTTGAACCAGATACAAGATGAGGGATTTCGTGGCAGCCAGACTGAGAATGAGTCTGGGCTGAGGAAGGGAAGCACAGAGCGCCATGTCTGAGGCCTATCAGGAGACCTCCGATAGCCAGCGCACCGTGTCTTAAATCTCTACCCTAGTGTCATCTCCCCTCATGTTTTCACACGCAGCCCGGCCCAAACAACGGCTTACAGAGGGCCGAGAAGCAGCTGGTAGGTTACAGAGCTGTGTGGCTGGAAACATGCACTTTATGCTTCATTGGCAACAGTGTTTTTCCTCGACTGCTTCTCATTTTTATTTTATATTTACCAAGGTTTTAGTCACTTCTGCAGCAAACAATGGTTACTGGAAAAACCACTTAACCCTCATGTTCTGTTTGGGGTTTTTGCTGGCCCTGAGCTGAGAATTGCTTATAAACCTGGTTTTGAACTGAACATGTGTTGCAGAAGTCCACAATAGAAAAATCACACATAACTTCTGGTATTACTCCAAGATGTAAAAAATATGGGTAAATACAATGGATTTCAAACAGTTTGTGTCCATGACTGGTCACGTTTTCATGCGTTTTTGTTTTCAAACGTTGAGTCAAAGGGGATTTAATGTGGCCTTTTTGACAATGATCAACAGTAAGAGACCCTCTAATGTTAACCCCCCCCCCCCCCCCCCCCCAAAAAAAAAAAATAAATGCAAAATTTGAGTAATATTCACCACCTGTAATAGGACACACCTAAATTATCATTGGTGCAGC
Source organism: Lateolabrax maculatus (assembly GCA_031216445.1). NCBI lineage: Eukaryota > Metazoa > Chordata > Actinopteri > Acropomatiformes > Lateolabracidae > Lateolabrax > Lateolabrax maculatus. Next base: position 11,177,114 of record CM062210.1, read on the forward strand.
TGACTGATATCAGAAGTTACATGTTTTGTTCAATGGTATGTGTAGTCAAAGGGATTCAATTGATTGTAGTATAAATACACCTGTGGAAGTTATGACTTTTAGAGAGTGCAAAAACATGTGGCAAACTAGGGTTAGTGTTGGCATACAAGTCACATAAACCTACTAAAAGTACTTTTTACAATAACTGAGCTGTACTGCTGAATGCACATTGAGGAAAGAGGAAAAGGCTCCAATGTAATCACAGTGAAGTCCATAAAACTGCAGTATGACCTATTAGGCAAAAGTATGGGGTGGCGTCCTTCGTCCTGAAGGCAATGACAGAAGTCTTCGATGTGTTCATCAGTGTCTGTGTTTGCGCTGCACCTTGCAGCCTCTGTCTGTGCTCAACCTGCTCCCTGAGCGCTGCACAGCTGTGGGTGTCGATGGTGACAGGTCAGCTAATTAGAGCGGTGCTGTGTCTGTCTGAGGCTGCGACGGGGAGCTGCTGGGCGCATGACTCTGCGCAGGCTCATCCAGGCCTCTGGCCCCACTTATTCACCCATGCATACACACACTGATGCATGCAGAAAGGTTCTGACACGTATGTAATAACTTTGCATTAAGTACAGTGGCCATAACAAGACTTACTTCTTGAGCTTTTGCACATTTTTTCTTTCGCTACAAGAGGGATGATTGGATACATTTAAGGGCTTTTTTTTTTTTTACCAAAATATATGAAACATACAGATTTCAACATGAGCTGGAAAAAGTCTTATCTTTAAATGTTACTGTGGAAATACATTAAAAAATATATATTTTCCTGTATTTGGGGGCGAAACTAGATCAATCATTTTTCTTTTGTTTTTTGCCAGATTGTATTTAACCAAAGGTAATGAAGAGGTAGAATGTATTAATAAAGCATAGTACCTATTTGAATGCAAATATTGCTTAAACAACAAAAAACAATAAAATGTTCAAAAAGTCAACCAGCGTGAAAGTTTTTATACTTACTGCTGAACTTACAAAGCTCATATTGCCAATATTACAGGACTGACCTTAATGGAGGCAGCTTTATTAATAGTAATGCTACATGTAATCCAGACAACCATTAGACAGCTTGACCTTCAGCGACGCAGTGTCACCACGACAACCACCACGACAACCACCACGACCACTTCTATCAGTCCGAGCTTGCCTGACCTCCCCGAGCTACGATGTTTCGTCATAACCCGGCACCTCCCCGTGACACACAGTTTGACCCTTGCCCCAAGCAATGACCATACTGTAGAAACAGATGGTAGCAAACACTCACTGACACACACACACACACACAAGTGAATATACACATCGTCCACTCCAGAAGCATACTGTGGACATTGCTAGAAAAGAACACATTTCCCCTTTTACTGTATCTTGGTATCTGAATTTAATTTTAAATTAACTTAAATTAAAAAATTTTTTTGATACAGTATAATTAACATTTAACTGATTCCAGGACATGACCATACTATCAGTTCTTTACAAGCTGCATTTAGTGTGAACTATTGCTTTCATATTGTCAAGTATGCCACTGAACATGGTCCATTTGATAGTGGTGTATCTATATTGCTGCAGTATCCAGCTCTTTCTGAGTTGCTGCCAAGGGGGGTCTTAGAGGTGAGCTTCCTTTCTCTCGGATAAATTGCTTATTTTTCCTCCTTCTTCCTCCATGAACTAGACCTTTTGCCCTGGTCGGCCCTTTGGTGGCTTCGGAGTCATCTACTTTTATTGCAGTTAATGCTCCTAGGTACAAAACAGCAGTGATGCACAGGGAGTTTCTAGCCCTGGCACCTAACATAAGTGCCAATCAATTTTTAATCACAACTGAATCAATAGTAGCAGGTAATTGTTGAATCAGAAAAAAAACACACTGATGGAAAAATGGAAAGCAAATATAAGATCCAATGCATTGTCTTTAATTGATTTTGGTCAGTGGTTATCTGTATACTCTAGGAAACTGTCTGGTGCTGGCAATGGCATGAGCTGGGATTGTATAGAAAACACAAAACACAAAACACAAAACACATTTAATGGCCACCTTAAGTGAAATATTTAAATATTAATTTGTGCATTTTCATTTGATATATGCTGCAGCAGTAAAGTGAGATTAAAGGGCCTATTTGAGAGTTTTTTTCACTTGTGCTTAATGGATTGGGGAACTTTTTATGACCTACCCTTTGTCCCTTCTGTAATAATAGCGATGTATCCCCCAGTTCATAAAATCATATACTTGAATGCTTAATAGAGCAAAGCCTGAATAGGCTGGAACTCCAATTGTATAAATCCAAACTTGCATGTTTGAATACACATAATGGTGTGACATAAACCGTTATATCTACACAGCTTTTGTGTAAAAAAAAAATGCTCCCCACCTGTCTCAACAACAGTTGTGTTTGAGTAACACTTGCTTCCAGTGTTAACACAGATGACAAGAAAAAACACTGTGCTCCTGCCTACCAAAGGTGCCGGCTTTTGATATACGACTGCACATCCAGAGAAAGACGTAATCAACCATTTGTCTTGCATGCAAATATGTAAATGACAAGGCTGCATCTAAGTGGCTGATTGTGAAAAAAACAACAACACTGCAATAAATGAGTGGCATATGGCTTCCATCCTCTCTTTGTTGGCAATTCCTATACACAAGGCAATATATATAGGTGGAACTGCAGAGGCAGCAGAAACCTTAACTGGAGCCTTATGCTGCGGTACTATAATGACAAAATTAAGTTTTGGGTTTGGGAGTTTTGTGTCAGTGTGTGAAAAAAGGCAAAGAAACAATATTTCAATATAAATGATTGTGGTTACTGTGTAAATAATCTGTGTTTTGCATGCTGTACCATGCTCTTCAACTTCTATGTTTAAATTAATGTAATTCTTATTTTGTTTGTCTCCTAAAGTGTACTAAGCTCCATTATTACTGTATCTTCAACATAACGCGAGAGGCTGCGGCCCGCTGAGTGCCAAGATGTAAAAGCTGTCCGATGAGTCTCAACGATATGCAAAGCTCCCCTGTTAATAATTCATGTCTGAGTTTACAAATGGCACTGTTGCACAGAGACGAATCAGTCGAGTCGTTGAAATGCTGTTTGGAGGAGATGAAAGTTTAATTCCTGTCCTAGATTACTCCTCCTCATATCTAAGCAGGCCCATTATTTTGCCTCCACCAATGTTTTCCCACCCGCTGTAATGGGAAATGAAGGGAGACGTAGGCTGCAGTGGTGGGACACGACCGGTTATGTACTCACAGAGGATCCTCCCTGATAGGTGACAGCTGGGGCGGCTATTTGCATCACTGTTTGAGGGAGCGTCCTGTTAGGCCACAAGCTGCTGGAGGGAAAACAGGGCCAGTACTGTAAATGTTGTATGTTAATGTGTGTGTCTGGTACATACTGTATATGAGCAAGGAGAGAAGGTATGGAACAAAATGGGCTATTAGACATACACTGAAAAGATGTTGCAGTTCACAATAGAATTTACTGTTTGAAATTTGTAGTCATTTTTAGACAAAAGCTTGCCAACAATTGTCTATTTTGCCGACTGTAATTACAACTGTTGCTTTCAGTTTTTGACCAGCTGCAGCTAACTACGTACATAAGCAAACACTAGCTTCATTATTGTAAAATTGTAAAATTATAAAATTGTAAAAAAAGAAAATTCCCATTTTATATTTATGCTTAGGTTGACTTTTGCACTACTTGTCTCCTACTTGTTACGCACCAATACACCATAGCAAACTCCTTGTATGTGAAAACCTACATGGCAATAAACCCGATTCGGATTCTGATTAGTGGGTCGAATCTAGACTTTTAAATGTTTCTACTTTTATTACGAGAATCTTGTGAAAGGTATCTTTAATATGCACTTGATGGTCTGAACGATAAACTTGAAAGACTGAGGCCAAAACGTCCCAGAGAGAACCATGTCACGTTAATGCTAAATAAAGAAACAGCATTGTTTTGTTATAGCATAACCCTGTTGCTGTTTGGTTTAAATACCTGTATTTTCAAACAGTTTTCCCTTTTAAACGTTATGGCTTTTGGAATAAGGACTAAACTAAATGTATAATGTAACTTGTATCTCGAATAACGAGTTTGGCTCAAAATATGTTTGCTTACATTTGCAAATTAGAACGTTTTAACAATTTACTGCTTACTCCTTTGGGCTTTGGTTGTTGGAAAGACAAAGTATTGGAAAATGTCACCTTGGGCATTCAGAAATTGTGATGGGCACTTTTCATGATTTTCTGACATTTTATAGACTTAATTAATTGATTAGTTGGAAAAGCAATCAACAGATTAATTTGAACATGAATCAGCTATTAAAATCATTTTAAGCTGCCGCCCTACTTACATATGTACTGACCAATATACTAGCTCAACCGTTTTTTTCTTTTTACTAAAGATCTCTGTTTGGCATTACACATTTCACCCAAATCTTGGAGAGATCTCTGCGTGGGCTCAGCGATCAGTATGCTGCCGGGGCAAGTGAGGAAGTGCTTTCAAAGGCTCTGTAAAGCACTTTGATAAATGCTGAGGGCTCTTGGTTCCACTCTCTCTACAACTTGCAGACTTAAAAAACTGAATCAGACCTAATCAGAAGTACATTTGAATTGTTTCTTTGCCTCAAGGTCTTAGGTCAAAACATTTATTGTGTTTCATATAACAGAGAGCACTGCAACCCCCAGAATGGACCAGGTTTCTTCAAACAACTCTCTGATACTGGATCTTCAGATATATGGTCTCCTCAAGACTACTTCAAACAAGTGTTAAAGTGAGACTTACTTCACACATAAGGGTGCAGCTGAATATACACACTTACTCTTGGCTGCACAAGGAACATACACACTCACACCCTCACACTGTAGCACACACAGGATCATCTAACTTGGTGGTTTATCTATATTGGGAGTTTGAGTGTCAGATGACACTAAAAACAACTTGTTCATCATGTATGCATAAGTGACGCACCGTTAACACGTGGGTATATTCTTAGCCAAATTTCATGCCCCTTAATGTACTTCCTGTCAGTGCCAGTAAGTACCACAGGGTGGTAAGTGGTATAAAACAAAAAAAACATTTTTAATTGACATCACCAAACATATAGTATCACATACCTTAGAATGTAGGGAACCATAAATCCACATAGACAAAGGGGAACATGCTCATTTTGTCACCCCATCATGCTTCATTCAAACTGACTGACATAGACCCATCCAACATTTCTCATTCAGACTTCACTGATGTAAACTTATTTTAGCACACTGATGTACAGATGACAGATTTATTGAGAGGATTTGCATTTGTGAGGTGTTTTGGGGAACTGCTCATGGACACGACAGCCTTGTCTTTCAGTTAGTTGTTTATTCTTTGATTACTTCAGGCCTTGTACCTGTTACCGTCTGGCGGGTCGGTCCGATTCTCAATGAATTTATTGAGCCTGGCAGACCATGTTTGTCCTGTTGATGAGAATATTGTAAACTTTCTGGAAACCTCTGCATCTCTCTAACCCTCTGTTTGTTTGTATCCCACAAGCACATGAGTGTGCAAGCTCGGCTTCTACCTCTCTCTCTCTCTTCTTCCTCCCTCTCCCAGATTTTCTTCTGTTTTCACTCATGAGTCTCTTTGCTGGATCACCGGCCGTCCTGGGATCTCTCTCTCCCCTGTCTGTCGGTGCCTCATTCCAGATGTTTTTGATCTGGATCTTCGTCCTCCAGGACATTCAGCCTGTCCTCTTGTCTCTCTCTTTCTCTCTCTCTCTCTCTAACCCTTGTGTGCATGTTGTCCTCGTCTCTCTTTTTCTCTCTATCTCTGTTTCCTTTTTCCTATCTGTGTGAATGGAGTGCTTGAGCTTGGCCTCTTGTGTGTTTGTGTAGTCTGTCCTCTTTCCAGGTGTCCATGGAGAGAAGGTTGTGGGGTTCAGGTCCTATCTGTTTGGCGACACCCGTGAGTTGCCTCAGGTCCTCCTTTATCCAAAGTTCTTCATATATGCCTACAATCTATCTATAATTTTGTCATCCTAATTGTCCATACTGTGATTTTACATTGGTCTATGCTGTACACACAACATCTATTGCATGTCTGTACTGGAAGAGGGATCCCTCCTCAGGTTTCTTCCATTTAGGATAAGGGTCATAGCATTAACAGACCATGCTCCATTATCAACAAATGCTGAAAGAGTGAGAAGTAGCATGAGGAGACTAAACACTTGTCTTCTTTTTTAAAATTGAAGCAGTTAATATCGGACAAACTTAGACATTGTTTCCAAATAAAAGTTGGATCTACTGAAAAAGACCCTCCAAGGCATTTATTAGGGGTAAAATGCTCACATATCTAAGCTGAAGAAAGAAAATGAAGAGAAAGTCAGTAAATTGGAAACTGGGCTAAAACTAAAGGAAAATTTATCTGAAAATCCTAGTGAGGCCTTATTAGAACAGATATGTGGTATTAACTATGAGTTAAATGAGACATATAACAAGAAAACTGAATTTGCCATGTTTAGACATGCTTCTACTGAAGTGGAGAAAAGTCAGTATAATTGCTTGCAAGACAGTAAGCAAAAGGAAGTCACATAAGTTATATCAAATATTAAAAAAATGAATCTGGACAAGTAGTCACAAAACCTCAGGAAATTAATGTTAAAGGAAATTAAAGTCTTTATAACATTTTTATTAACATCTGTATAGGTGTGACACTCCTTATGGAAATAAGAAAAGCCAATAAATGAATGAAACAGGAAAGGCTCCTGGGTAAGATGTTTTTTGTATTGAATATTATAAGACCTACGTTGATATACTCGCCCCTATTTTAACAAAGTTTATTCTGAGGCTGTGTTAACAGGTCATCGGGACATCATACAGTATATCTTCAAGGTACTGCCTTGCGCCTTGAGGATATTCTGCCCGAAGTTGTACAACCAGATCAGATTAGATTTATAAGTGGAAAGTCATCCTCTGATAACCTCAGAAGATGACACTGTCACATAAAAGTGTACCTTTTGGGGGTATTTTGGTGATATCTAAATTAAGATATGCATAAAGAATTTGAAAATTCGAACTTTTTCTTATCCACAAGGTTTGCACACATACTGTATAGGGAAAAACATAGTGGCTGGTGCAAGGTGGTCAGTTAGAGATGCAGTGGACAAACTTACACACAACAAAACTATACACATGTACTATTATACACCAGCTAAACTTCAAAAAATGGGACTCGCAGTGATAATTTCTGTTGGAGGTGTCAAAAGGAAGTGGGTAGAGTGCAAACACAAAAATGTATTCAGAAGTTTGTCTGAAGAAAATATGAGGCTTCAGCCGTCCAAATTAGTTAAATTATTGGATATCTTCCAAAGTTAAAAAACTTACTGGGAAACACAAAAAGGCAATTTTATACTAAAAAGACTGTTATTTTGGAAGATACTCACTTAACTTGACCAACTCTGACTACTGAAGCTTCTAATCAACTTCTGACTAACACAAAGTGAGGGTTTGTGGGTTTTCATTGAAAGTATATTAAAAAAAAGATATTTTATATGAAAGGGAGAAATTATTACAACAAGAAAAACCTCTTTTAATGTTCATATAGGCACCTGACTGTTGTTTTAAGACAGGACCAGGGCCAAGCAACTATTAGCTGTTGATGGTCAGCAAATACCTCCAAAGTGTATTGGCCCTGGCTGGGTGATGTGCTAGTATGCATTGAATGGATGCTTGAAATGGAAAATACTGGACATCAAAAGGATCAAAGTCCCAGTATTATTTTATCGTATTTATTTACACACATTTTAAAAGTTCTTCCCAGCAAGCTGATAAAAAGCACGATCCCTATAATCTTATTCACCTGGGGGTTTCCACACCCAGCGACAGTCTCATTCTGTGGGAGCTGCCCAGCATTAGCAGAGAATTGCCACTGGATCATTTGGAAGCTGGCTGCCTTACATATGGGGCACTTCAGCAGCAGTTGTTGAGGGGAGGAGAGAGTGTTTTTCTCATTCACCTCCCCCATCTCTGATATCCCCAGATGGTCTGGGGAGTCAAACTGGCAACCTTGCAGTCACAAACGCTCCTCACGAGCCTTCAGGCCACAGCTGCCCTCCTTGTTGATTGGTAATTCCTTCCTGTGGAAAACGGGATACTTCAAAACATAAAGTGCACTCCAGATGTTTGAAGTGTCATAACATAACAATGCAGGTGGTAGACAGACAGCGAGGTAAATTTCGCTCCTCGCCACTGCCAGCAAGTTTCTTTTGTCAAGTCTCCCACACAGAAAAGGTGGCATTTTTCACTTGGTGCTGTTTGGTTGGTTAGAAAATCACCAGAGGAGCTTTCCTTTGTGCACATACCCTATTTATTTCCTAATATACTTTTATACCTTAAGCCTTTAACGGCCTGTCACTGTTGTCATAGTGACCACATGTTTTGAATGCCATCATATGATTTTGTAAAACATGTCATGAAGGTGCCATTGAGAATGACCACTGAACAAGATTGATAGACTGCACCAATACATGAACTACCACAGCTGCTTTAAAGACATGGCTCACCTCATACCTCATCTTTTTTCACTGTTTATCACTCTATTGCTCCTCTCCTCGCCCATGACTGAGTCTGTATGTGCGGCAGGTGCCATGACAACATTGCTTACTTACTGTAAAAGCAAATCAATGCAGTCGTGCAGTGAATCAACACACCTAATGTTATTCCATGTCAAGTTTGGCTGTTGTCGGTGTCAGGGAGATAGCCAGAGGAAACACAAGGTATTTATGGGAGATATGCTGTCTCCTGTCTCTTTACCAAGCGTCTCACAGTTATCAAAGAGCTTGGACACACTACCAGCCCCAAACATTTATCTCTCTGCAAAACATTAACCCCATGACACCATCAATTACTAACTAATTAATCCACTAAATTGGCAAATTTGCATTTATTGCCATCTGGCAAATCTGGTAATGAACACAAACAACTTACTAATTGACCATCACTTCATGTTTGCACATGAAAATATATAGTTACATTACCATATTACATTTGGCTCACACACGTATTATTGGCAGTGTTTTAAAGCAGCTCTTTTGGATGTGTTATGAAGACATCTTACTCCCTTTTATAAAGATTTAGTTCACATAACAAAGTGGTCCTTGATTGTCTGATTAAAATACTTTATTTCCAAGGAAGTCTGATCACTGCTGATGGACGGTAAATAACTAATAAGTTACTTGACCCAGTGTTAAAAAACAAATTATTGTGCTGTGTGCTGGTGTTGAAACTATAATTGGACCACTATTGTACAGTACTCTCTTTCATCATAGAGGGATCAATAATCCCATGGAGGGACCCAAGAAATTATCCTGGAGATCAGCCTATACGTTTCAGAGCTGATGATGCCACAGGCGAAAACGCCAGAGAAACACAGCAGCCTTGAATTTAATGAAAAGTTTTCACTCAGACCACAAACATTACTGCATTTTAACATATAACGAGCCCTTGAAAAACAGCGTGCCCTCAGTGCGCTTGAGGAATACACTGCTTTGTCTAGACACGTTAAAATTTTATGCTTCAAAATAAAATTCATACTCATACTAATAAATATTATTATGTATTTGTATAGAGTAAGAGAGCAAGAGGAAAATAAACTGTTTAACAGTGTTTTAAGAATAACAACCAAGCTATATAATTTTAACTGTTTGTTTTTATTAATATCCACAAGGAAACGTTAAATTTAGGGTTTGAATGTGAAACTTAAACTTTGGAGGACTTGTGGGCAAATAGCTGACAATCCATGTGACTGTTTCACTTCTATCTGCAGCCTGATTCCATGATGTAGTGTCAAGTGGTGAAGTTTTATCTTTTTGACAGTACCAGTATTACTCAGTCAGTCTTTCCTTAGATCATTTGTATCATCCCCTGTGTTAACATGTTTAAACAACATCACCGGGCAGATTGAAGCAAATCCTTCATTTTCATTCGAGGTCTAAGCTGTATTCATGTCCAAAAAGACTAAAGGTTCATTTAAGCATGATTACCATGTTTCAAACCAACAACACATCACCTACAGAAGCCTAAAATGTGTTGGTTGGCCTTGGAACACATATAGGAACCACCATAGATCACACTGTGCTCCTTATGCACAAAAAGACCAGTATCTCAAACAACTGCGCCTTTATTTCTGATGAAAATACTTGTCAAAACAACCAAGCACACTTGCTACAGTGTATGACGGAAACCAAGTTCGGTGACTGATAACAGTTGAATTGGCCATACAGCTGTGCTGTTCCTTTTTTTTTCATGGCAGAAATGGTTATGGTTCTCCAATAAAATCCTGCAAAGACCAAATTGTTGAAGGAAGTAATTTCATTGGTTCAGGTAGAGGAAATTGATATAGTCACACTATATGTGGATTGTAATCGAACAAAGTGGACATGACAAAACTGAAATTAGAAAAACAGGGAGATTGATGACGGTGAAAAGAAATGAAAAAGATCTTTTAATAGGTGAGGCATGTGGAGGAGTGTAGTTTTTGACAAAAACACAAAAGTCATATATTAATTTTAACTAATTTATTTGATGTCTTATCAGGATTAAATATCTTGCCCTGAGGTTATGCCTTATTGTGTGTCGATTCAAATTCCGCAGCAGTACTTAGGTTTTTTGTTGGAATTATTAAAATGTCAAAATATCCACAAGAGCTTTTTTCGTTGTTGTTGTGAAAAATATTATGATGTGGATCTATTTAGCAAAAGACAGATTGAAATGGACTCAAGTAATCTTGTCCACAACCGAAGGTGAAATGCTGACTATGATGCATGACTTGACAGTTTCCTCATCCCTCAAATCTATTGTTTTAAATCGACTGTGCTTTCACACGATTCAATTATACAGTCAATATTGCAGGGCTGGCTTTCTACCGCAAAATATTTGACAATATGAGAACCTTGTGTGACCCATTTATTTTGATTTGGGAAAACAATTGTATCTCATCCCTAATGTCTGTCGTGGGCAGGGTTCATATATCACTCCGCCGGCTGAGCACAAATGCATGATAGGTGCTGTGAGTTCACCGATATCAAAAGAGAGAAATTAACATAGATTATGTCATGTATTCATCAGTGATATGTTGAAGAAGGAAGCAGCTGCACAGGCTCCTATTCACGTGCCAGGACCCTTTTTTTTTTATATTTCAACTATAACAGGAGTCAAAAGTTGAGCTTTCCTTTACAGAATAAAGCTTTCTAATCAGAATAAATTCCCCTGAAGATCTTTGAAGTTATTTTTCTCTCTAAAGAGGCAAAGACAGTGTCACTCACTGTATATGTTTTATGCAAAACAGAGGAGAAGAAGGGCACAAGCTTTAACACTGACGATAGATCAAACCTCTCTGTGTTACCAACACACTGCTATTTTCCTACTCTGTTGTTTTTTCTCCCCATGAAAGAGAATTATAAAAAAAAGACCTCCAACACTGCAAGAGAGAGACAGAAAAAGTGAGTGGAAGGGGGAAAGTGAGAGGGTAGAGAGATAGTGTTTATTGCTCGTGGGAGGTGAATGATGGCGCGGCATAAAAACCCCCACCAAACTGAGCAGATGGAGCCTATGTGACAGTAAAACCCCAAACGTCCGCTGAAGGTTTTTACCAGTGACTTATGAAAGCTATCTGTCAAAACAAAGGCAAGAGTTAGCAGGATGATATGATAAGCAGCATTGCCCCGGTGACAAATTATGTTCAAAAGGTAAATTGTTTCTCGTAAGAGCCCTCAGTGTGAGCAAGGACAGTGGTGAGTGCGACATTATTGGTCCAGGAAGTGACATGAGACAAGTGGTTAGTGAAGTTCACAGAGAAATGGACACCATAAATCCTCGCTTTTTGGGGGAGGAAGTGCCCCAACAAAAAGGGAACTGTCTCAATTAAAAATAAATAAATAAATGGCTGAAAAAAAAATGTATGGTGTCACGCTGTAAATCTCCCAAAAATCAATGATAAGATGACGTCTAAACACAATGCTACGATATGTTCTTTGTCCAGGTCTAGGTGGAATACTAGCTCTTATTTAGCTATTAAAGGCAGTGGTGGAAAGTAACTAACAACATTTACTCAAGTACTGTACCTAAGAAAAGTACTTGTACTTGAGTATTTTCACTTTATGCCACTTTATACTTCTATTCCAATACATTTCAGAGGGATGATAATGTGCGTTTTACTCTACATTAATTTGACAACTGTAGCTACTTTGCAGATTAAGATGTTTACATTAAAAACATACCTGTATGATAAGCGTATAAGCGTAAAATATCACGCATTGTAATTCTAACACTGTAAGATCAAACCAGTGATTCAGAACTTTTTGACTTGTGAAAAAGTCGTGTCTACTTGTGGCCTCACGTTTCAGATGAGTTGTTAAAATTCCACCAAACAGAGATTTCCCCGAAACTTCTCAGATGGTTTCATTCGTTTAAATAATTATTCAAGGCCCAAAAAATAATCCATTATTTCACAAAAAGGCAAAGATTAGAGAAAAGTAAAAAAGTAAAAAACTTCTTTCCTGCCCCATCAATGATCTCACGACCCCTCAGATTCAACTTGTGACCGTGTGGAAGGGCCCAACCCCAAGTTGGAGAAACAGTTCAATGCTACTTATACATTGATTCGTTGGTATTAAGTATCTAATTATTTGATAAATAATAATATATCAGTCTCAAAAAACAATTTTCTACTTTTACTTTTGATACTTACATTTTGTTAATAATACTTTTGTTCTTTTACTTAATAAAGATTTGGTATTCAGGACTTTGTAGTATTTTAACACTGCTGTATTGTTACTTAAGTAAAGGATCAGAGTGCTTCAACTGCACTGTGAGCAACTGCACTATGAAACTGTGACAGAAGTTGATAAAGTAGGCTACATTTTTATGAGTCCAGATTTAAAGTTAAAACAAAGGCAGTTAATTGAGTTAGTTGAGAGAGAGAGAAAGGAAGTTGCTGTGAGCGGAGGGGACATTGTGTCTGCAGCCAAAGCCTATGAAGGTAAGAAAGGGCAAACCTGCAGGAGGTTTTATGACTGAGTTATTGTCAATGTTTACATGCCAGGTGTCAATGGTGTCACAGATTGCCATCCCAGTGTTCTCAGCAAGGCTTCGGCACGGTAAACAGACTTCAAAGGAGACGGCTCTCTGCTGAAGCAGGGACGCATATGCACAAATGCACGAGCACACGCGCACACGCGCACAAATGCTCAGGTAAGCATTTCACATGCGTGATGATTAATAAATGCACTGCACTGTATAGAGAATCCCCACTGTGTCCAACCATACGACCAGTGTCAGCATGAGGCGTCCAGGTAGCTTGAATACAGCAAATCACATAGGAACTGCTCAATTCTGAGGAAGAAGTCACTGGAAATGTCACGCTGGGCTGTAGTACAGTACAGGCATGACAGGGTGGATGATTTGATGCGTGCTTGTGTGCTTCCTTAAGGCTATACGTGCACTTTTGCGTACTGTGATGTACACGTGTGCAAGGCAAATATTGTGTGTGCCTGTGTGCACAGTATTCAGGATTTGTTTCTGAGGTTTACCCAAATGGATTGTAGGCATTGCGTACTGTGCTGCATGTACTATTTAATTAGGATGAACTTTTCAAATAATCCAGTATTAGCAAGAGTGGATCATAAAGGGAAAACAAAGAAAAAGGTTTATTACTTTCCTGTCTCAGTATGTTTCTTTCTTTAAATTGAGATTCCATTTTATTATTGTTTACATTGTGAAGCTGCTTTTTTTAAATAGGTGAACAAGTAAATAAGACAACATTACAAGGCATTGCAACAGCATTTAAATTATTAATAAACTCAAATGACTTACAATTCTGTGTTGTCTTTGTGTGCTATAGGCCAATTGGTATTCCAATTGTATGCAATGTTTTATGAATTATGAAGGCGATAGCTACTGGTGAAATATTTTCCACATCATAAAGAATCTGCTCATATATGCACAGCAGTTGTGAGGACAAAGCCGAAGAATTTGGTGTAGCAGTAAAGGTTTGATGTTTAGGGGGGTTTGAAGGTTTGCAAATCTAAAAAAAACCCATCTCTCATATCTTATGCAGGCAGAGTGGATGTGCCTTGAGATACACGTTTTGCTGAGCCACGATGGAGTGTTTGATTTCAAACCAATTTTTAGCTGATCATTATATTTTATTAAAAGCATCTCAGTTCATTATATAAAAGCCCTCTCCAACAGTGGGAGGAAAAAAGAAAGCCTTGTATCAGAAGCCACACACAGAACTGGGGAGAGTAAGCCTTTAATAGGAATCGGAGTTTACACATTTATGAACCAAACAAATAAATGCTACCACAAGCGCTGCTGTAGCTGTCAGACTAAATGTATTATGGCTGTGATATTACCCAGTCAGAGCTTTACCCTTTCTGTTCCGATATTACACACTGTATTCTGTGTAGGTAGCTCTTCAGGCTTCCTTTCAGTGCCAAATTAAATAGGAAAAGATGGGACACTGAATTTATTTCATTCTTTTTGAGTTAAGTTCTTTGTTTTAAAGATACCAGGTGAGAAAGAGTTTATAACAATTTTTCAGCGAAGGGCCTATCAGAATTTGGCTAACCCCTTGTCCTAGGAGGCCATGCCAAGGGGGGGCACTGTCATCCACACATCTTTAATATTTAATCATGATAATACAGCAAATCACATCAGAGGCAATGCATGCTAGATCATATTGTCTGATCCAATAGCATGCTCATGTGTTGCTATCAATTACAAGTTCGGCACACAACTAATTTGTTTGAGGGCTGGATTGGTAATTTGATTTCGGGCTCACTCACTTGATTTCCCTTACCCATTAATTTCATTTGCACTTGCCCATCAGCGGCACCAGCACATGTTGAGTCACCCACGTCCCAGAGCTCATCTTAGCCCAGTCTTATTAATACCACCAGTTGTGGCAAGTGCCGGCCTGACACTCACACAGCATGCAGCCGCCGCTCTCATTCCAAGCCATCACAGCCTGCATCTCTCCTTCAGTGGCTTGGAACCTCTTAACCTGTCCACTCTTCACCTCACCAGCCGGCTCACGCTCGTGGCTCAGTTGAATATGAATTGAGAGCCTTTCTTTTTATACACCGCCTGCCAAATAGTGCCAGTTTAAAATCCATTTTTATTCTGGGCAAAGAATTCTAATTGAAACATGTCTTTGGAAAGAAACTCATTATTGCAATTATTTTTAGAATTGATATCACACCGAGAGCTACATTTGGTAAAGAATAACCAATTGTGTGATTCTAGGGTTAAGTAAAGAGGTATTAATCTTTTTATGCATATAAAAAGTTCAAAGAGATGACAAGGAGATAGTGTCATTAATGTAATGAGTCTGTTTTAAACATCAAGATAGATTATTGGAAAACACATGTATTATAATTTGTATTCTGAGAATACAGTGTATCCAATTAACCTATTATGACACTGCCATCAGTGTAATCCAATCCTGCCTTTAGCTTACAGTTAAGCAGATGAAAAAAGACACTATTTTGATAGCTTGCTCATAAAGATTGAAACACACAAATAGGAAAGTCCTTAAAAATGAATAATAGCATGTATTAATATTCCCTGATGAAAAAAAAGTATCTAGAGTTAAACTCACACAAATCCCATCTGTATTGATGAGCCTACTGAAAAGTGTCATGTGCAAGAGACTTGTGTTATTGAAATTTTAACAAGGATAAATGGCAGAGACAGACCGTCTGCCTCTGGGGAATCTTCCTCCCGCTCAACACTGGTGTTACAAGGATGTCTTCAGTCGTAATGCTTAAATGAACTGGGCTGTAATTTGACTGCTTCTCTATATTTCATATTTCATAACATGTCTCTGAGTGAGTGTAATTTCTTTTCCATATGGGGGCTTAGCGGTAAAGAGTGAATAATAAAGGAAACCCAAACAATTATGAGGCTTTAGTCGCGCATCACTGGCCTTGGTAATGTCACTTGTCTGTGAGGGGAAGTGTTCTGTCTTAGTTAGGAGCTCTGTCACCCTGAGCCTTTGGATTCCTGTCCGCTAACTGTTGCTATATGGCCGGTGAGGTTTCTAATTTTTTTTCTCTTTCCCCTCATGCCATGCAGACGCAGTCTCTTGGCACATGTGTGTGAGCGAGTCTCCAGGTGCCATGAGGTAAAACGAGCTTTAGAAAACAGACAGCGTGGTGCTGAAACACACAACCTAAAGTCTCTTTTTCTGCTCAAAGAAAGTCATGTCAGATAATACATCGTGTACAATAGAAATAATGAAAAAGCAGTATTTCACAAAGTTAAGTATTGCTTTTCTTTTCCTCTGTGTTCAATGTTGCATACAGATGTGGGGGCTCAATGGGGGTTTTGGATATGACTCTCCTGCCGCCAATTCCCCTACTTTCCACCCCTCCTGGTAAATTATCAGGGCCACTTTCATAAATAAGAATGAACGAAAACACATTTGTGCTGTATAATAAGATGCAGTAATTAATGTCATCGATTCACATCTGTAAGGATACTGACTGGGAGAAATGCGATTACTTTTATCACATTTCAAAACTTGGAGTTAGTTTCGGAGCCCTGTAACTCAGTTAGCGTGTGACTGTGGAGAGAGCGAGAGGGCTGCTCTTGCTCTGTGATTGATGAGTGCACACCGGGCAGGCTATTAAAAACGCTGCAGCGTATTCCACAGACAATGGCAATAAACATATTCAGGGTGCTGAATTCAAAATGACTTATTTAGGAAAAGAAAATGCTTTTTTTGCACCAACCATAACCATAAACCTTGGATTAATGGGGAATTCTGTGTGTGCATTTAAATATGCTGGCCTACTACGCAAAAGCATCCTGAAACACACACATATACACAGACGTGAATGCACACATGTTCGCCTTTGCACCCTTGTGTATAAAGGTTACGGATCTCTATTACAATCAGCAAGACTATGATAATAATAATAATACTAATAATAATAACATGAAGCACATTTTACCAGCACTCACAATTGAATAGTTTAACGTGCTTTTTCACTTTCTTGCTGAGAGTTAGAGAAGATTGATTTCACTTTCATGTCTGTACTGCAAATATGAAGCCAGCAGCCAGTTAGCTTAGCATAAACACTGGAAACAGGGGGAAAGAGCTAGCCTGGCTGATCTTATCTAACTTTCAGCAATAAAGTGAATATGTACATTTCCCAAGATGTCTTAACTATTCCTATAATAGAGGGGAAACAAATTCAGCGACAAACTCTCTGCCCGTCACTGCAAACATGCACCTATATGGGAGTCTGGGGAGGTTATTATTAAAATATTGCTCAGCAGTGCAAGATGAACAATAGGCTGTTATTTAAAAAAGAAATATCTTTGGAGATAGAGCAGGTGATTAGCAATAATGTAGATGAGGAAGCTGCTGGGCGGGACGAGAAAGAGACGGAGAGAAATCCAAATTGTTACAAATGGATAATTTATAAATGTTCTGTTTATGATGACATCTCTAGAGATGACAGAGTACATACATCTGCAAATTGTGGTAGATGAGAGTTTAATAGCAAAGTAATGAGTATTTTGGCTCTGAATATAATATGCAGCTCAAACACAGTCAAAACCATTCGATAAAAATCATATTTGATAAAGTTCTTTAAACATTTGGTCTTGCCCCGGGTTTATATTGTTTCGCCGAGCACAGTAACACACTTACTGTACGCATACATGAGTGGGAGTGTGCATGCATGTGTTGTATGTGCGCTGACAGTTGGTACAGGTGCTCCATTATTCAAAGTATCTCCTTGGGCTTTAAAGCTCTGACAGAGAACTAGACGAGGTTTCTCCCCGCACACTCACCCTCTATTCAACACCCCTTCCCACCGCAAAAAATATTACCAGAGCCTCCCCCGGGAGAAGCAGAGGGGAAACGTGATCTGGAAGAGAGGGGCGAATCCACCACAACAACAGCTGCTTCCAAATCACAACAACCTGGGGAAGGGTTGTGGGTTATATTTTATGGGTGGAGAGGGACCACGGATGTTCATTTATTTATCTCCACAGTCAGCATTGAGGTGTGTGTGCGCGCGCCCGTGTGTGTGACGAGATCTGTCATAGCTCACTTTTTACTTGCACAGGAAAAAGCCTAAGGTCACTAGTCACTCTGTAGAGTGCCGAGACCTATAACGCCCGAGCCCGTCATGTGCGCAAATGATGAATATGTAAAAATAATCAATTTCATGCGTCAAAATATTATAATGAATGTATGGAACATAGAAAATCTTATTGAGTTGGTCTGATGCCATTTACTTTCCTCCTCACTCGCTTTCGTAGATGCCACTTCTCCATGGGTACAATTATGCTGAGAGCAATTTCATATTTCAAGTATGCAAATATCGATACTGTGTGGCAACAAACAGTCCATATACAGGAAATATGTAGGCTGCGGCACAGAAATCCTTTTGAAGTGTCGTGCTAGCACATCGTTCTAAAAAAAAAAAAAAAAATCCAAATGAACTTGCATGTGCATTTACACGCGCACGCATGCTCACGCATGCGCACACAGGGATCGAAATTAGCCTAATGGTTCTCAGTAGACTTAACACCAAACACACATGCCTCTGGTGGGGTAAATGGTCAGGCATGAATACAAACACAACCATTAGCAGTTGGAGCAGGCCAGTCTATGGCCACAACCTTGGACATGTGTTGGTGCCTACTCTCTCTTTCACTCCGAACTGTTATTAATTTGATTATCCCCGATCTTACATGCAGAAGCAGAACGGCTCATGTGATATAATTTACCCACAGCGGGCTAGAAATGGAGCTAAATCACCAGGGATAACGCAGCACGATCAGGATGGAAGAAGCGATAGAAGTGAGATGCTGCCAGCAATCAGCACCTAGACCAGGACACACCTGCCACCTAAACTTTGTGTTTTACACATTTGCTTTCCTGAAAACATCATGCTGCTGATTCAAATAGTTTCATTAAGTTTCATTAATTTGTTGCCTGTTCCAGCTCAGAAAAAAGGTTTGATCTATCAGTTTTTACAAAATGTTTCCAGTGAAAATAATCCAGACAGCAACAATTAAGATTCAGCTAAATGTATTTGATAAAGAACATGAGTATATAAATCTTAGAGATTAGATTATAGGTGCCAGAATGCCCACATCCAACGAAAAAAAAGAAAAGAATCCAACAAATAAGACTTCCTGCTCTACTCCTGATGTGCTCAGTGATGTCGCAGGTTATGTGGGGGTGTCATTTAGTTCATGCTCTGTTAAATTGTTTGTTTTGTAATAATTACAGGGTTTTTTGTTTTCTTGGCACAATGGTGAGGACCGTTGGAGCCTTGTTTCCACTGACGACGTTCACTGATATATGTAACCTTGTAATTCATCAGTTTTAAGTACAAAAAAATGGTTCTGCCTAAACGGATTGTGCTGTCGATTGAAGAGCCTATTGAAGGATGTTTACTAAGTTTGATGAGTTGAGTTTTCCTCAGCTCAGCCAAGTTAGCTATTTAGGTGTTGTTTTTTTCTTACTAACACATTTGTTACGGTTGCACCATGTAAAAAAAAAAAATCTTTCTTTGGTCCTTAAACACGTCTCTGAGTCTGCCGCCTTCACCTTCCTAGACCCTCTGGCCAGGCTTACTCACATCAGGGTTTACAACTCGGGAAAGCAGTCCTGCTGATGTACAAGATCTTTGCCAGGTGGCTCTAGACTTTGGAGACACTGCTATCTGCTACAAGGTGAGATTCCAAATTAATGTTATTCCTCTGACTGCTCTACACGGGCCAACAAAATACAGTCTATGGACCACACACTGTAACTGGGCAAGTGTCTGTAAAGGCCTTCTACCCTGTTCTTTTACCACTAGGACACATTGGCTCCTATGTGAGAAAGCTTTTAAATCTTTATTAGAGTATCTTTGTGTTTTCCCCATAGGTTGATTTCACAACTCTTATTTTAATTGTGAAGTCTCTCACACCCCAGGGTTGTCACAGCATCCTGCTATCATGTATTTTTAAAATGTGATGTGTATCAAGAGGACTATTTTTTCCTCTTCCCTGTTTTGAATCACAACTTTTTAACCTCAGTCGGAGGTGCTGACTTTGATTCCAACCAACTGATACAGTGATAGATCAGGATAATGACAATTTCCAACATTTGGAGACTGTCGTTTGTTGCTATTCCTGTTGTATTTGAAGATGTTTTCTGGACAAGAGATGTGATGCACAACAACTTTTTCACCAGGGGGATTCTCTGCCATGCATTCCCTCTGATGTGGGCCTTCTCGCTCTTATTACCTTTTTGTTGTTTTTTTTTTTCTGTTTTCGTTCCGCTACACCATCTGTCTGTCCTGTGCTTGTTAAATCAGTTTGCCCATTCATGGCGCCCTCTGCCTCGACTTCACCCCTGGCACTTCCCATTTAGTCTCCACAACCACGAATGATATGCAAGTCTGAGTCAATCCACCCCGAGTTCTTGGATGTTTGTCAAACAATACTGGAACAACAGCATGATTTGTTCTGTGCACAAATCTCAACAGTCTATACCCTCTTGGCATTGTTAAGGGAAGGCAGCAAAGGCAGAGACAGACATGGAGAAAATATCCTATCAATCTACAGGATATTAGCTGCAAGGCACCAGTTCATACTGCCAATGATGTAACCCTCTGTGCCAGTATGAGCAAGTGCCATAATAAATTACTTCACATCATCCAATGCTTTTATCTGATGATAGCACTCTGTGTGGGTTGTGTGATTTCGAGCTCAAGATTTTGTTGTGGCGGTGGTAGCATGATGATTTAGAGTGTGTAAGGGGGAGAGGGAATCGGAAAACAAAACTGTGTACAAGACTGTAATTGTACAGGGTTTATAATTTATGCAAAGGATAATGTTTGAATCCGAAAACCTGGAGACCCCAGCCAGCACTCCCCCAATTGTAGTCTCATCTTATTGTTAAAATAATGCTCTTATTCATCTGACACCCTTTTAAACCCAATTGGCTGTGTTTAGTATTTTTTTTTGTTTTTTAAATCATGTGTTATTCATTAGCAAGGGGTCATTTTTGCTCATTTATAACAAGGGAAGAATGGTTCTACTATTATAATTCAAATTATGGACATAGTTATCAAACTGAACAAACAAACTGTATATTTACCTTATATTAAGGGTTTTGTAATTATATTTACTCAGACTTCAACATGTCCCAAACAATAGTTTACTGTGCAAATATTTACTGTGATTTCCATTCACATTTCCACCATGAATTCAAGCTGTGTGAATACTGCCAAAAGAAAACTGCAACCACCAAATTCTTCCCTCATTATAGAAAGTGTCTTTTTTACCTTTTTACCATTCCACAAACCTACCTCCAGGCTTGATTTAGTGAAATAACATCAGTTTTACTTCTTCCAAGCAGAGTTGGCAATAGATGAGAGGAATGTGTGGGTGTTGGGCACCTTGGCATACCTGTGCAACACCGGACTTTGTGGGCCAGTGGGTGACATTGCCAGACTGTTGGCAAAGACATCATGACGATCAGCTGAGGAACTGGTTTATTAGGTGGAGAGAGAGTCTTGAACAATTGCATGTGAAACTGGTAAGAAAACAAAACAGCCTGTGATTTTATTTGTACAAGTAATGTGTCCAACTACAGAGACAGAAGACAGACAGGGCGAGGTGGGATTGTTGGAGGGGTTATAGTATTAATGTGGTTGCTCACTATTAGCTACGGTCTGGCTGCCAACATCCAGAAACAAGCGTTTGCCAAAATAATGTGAATACCAGACAGCGCATCCATCTTTGTCCAACATCCCCCAAAATAAATGCAATCCTCCCAGAATATTTAACAATAAGACTTACCTTTTCATTTACTGGCTGTTAATTTTCTGCTGCCATGCCTCATTAACCCTACATTTATCACTAATCTCACATTACAGGCAGATTAATGTGAAATAAAGCTACGTAAACAGATGTTAAACTAAATAACTTGATCATTTACTAGCAATTACTGATCTGTTGACTTGTAATGTAACTTAAATGAGACAGTGACAAGTGGATACTTGTGTTAGAGGGGAGGTACAAGTCCTTGCTGGGATGTTGTTCTGAATCCATGCTAGAAAAACTAAGTATCATTTAGTTAGCTGAATGTTATTCAAATGACAGGGCGTATTTTTTAGGTAAATGGTAATGAAACAGTAGATCATTTACATTAAACTGGTGTTTATTTTGTAAAACGTATCAGGGGGCAAATAATTACATGGACAACTGTGAAATATAATGAAATCTATTAAAATAATCCTGTATAATTACAGAAGAACAGTCAGAAATCATTCTTTTTTGTGAGATCTATACATTTTGGTATACAATTATGTTGCTGTTTTTGCAATATTTTTGTTTTATTTACCTATTTTACTTAACTTTTGTATTATAACTCCATTTTTTCATGGCAGGGGTTTAAAATGACCTGTATGCATTATTCCTTATGGAAATTCATAGGAACAACTCATCCCTATTCACTATATGCAAACCCACTCTCAACTGTCCTGAGCATCACCTCTTCATTTAACACTTATTTTTATTGTACATTTGATACATGTGGAAAAATTCTATTACTAATTTGATTGAACTGTTTTACACTTTAAAATTATGTTCAAAAACATCTGCTATTAATTAACTTAACCTACCTTATAGCTGGATAACATTAACTTGAAAACTAAGTAGGTTAGCAGGTCAGTAAGGTTAGCAGCTCGGTAGAATAACTTGGAAGTGATGAATAATAATTACAAATACATAAACTGTATCAGCATACATGAACCTTTCAATAAAAAAAAATCTATGCAGTGCTCAAGTCTGTTTTGCTAAAAAGAAAATGCTGAACACTATTTTAAAAAACATGTTATTAATACAAAGAAATGCATATTTTCACTAAGTAATGTTAAAATATTCCACAAAGCTAAGGGTGCAAAGTGTATTGACATGTTTAACATGGTTTCATGGGGTTAAAAAACGATCAATTATACTGATATATTCCATTAATTTGTGAACAGGTGCATGAATAGAAAAATATGAGTTCGATATTCAAGCCTTTTCCATTGAAAAATTAAATCAAAAAAGTTTAATTTGTCACCTTCATCCTTACATGTATGAAAACAATGAGCCAAGATAATACACTTCTAACAACAGAAACCAGATTACGGCTCTGTTTAGCAGTGATTGTCAGTTAGATTAATACTGGTCTACAATAAATGTACTCCACTATTTACAACACCCACATATAGTTTTAATCAAAAACATTGGCCATACATAATGGATGAAAAGAAATCAGAGCGTACATCAAATCTCCAATTTGTTTTCTGCTTGCTTCTGTTTCATCTTCAGCAACACCATGTTTACTGACCTGGCAACTTGTCATGTTGTGTCAAGTCCTCAGTCCTAAGAAGACTCGCTGAACAGAAAGGTCAGAAAAGCATGCTCATAAAGGGATGTGGACAGCTTTTAGCCCGTGGCTTTGCTTTAATCAAAGCCAAATGCAGTTGCAGTCAGAAAACACTTCTGATTTATTCAAGCAACAGTGAACACTGGCTCTGAGTAAGACCTGTAGGATTTGTGGCGTTGAGGGCATTGACTAAGAAATCGCAACATTTCCTCCAGAGGTATAAGGTGTGTGCATGAGTGCATATGTGTGTGTGTGTGTGTGTGTGTGTGTGTGCGCGCAGGCTGTCCTTGTGGCGAGTCCGTGCCCTGGGCTGTTTTTTCCTGACTTTGTCAGAAACATGTGGCATGAAGCAATACACCTGCAAGTCATGGTGTTAAGTCATTGCTGCTGTGC
This sequence comes from Lateolabrax maculatus, assembly GCA_031216445.1. Taxonomy (NCBI): domain Eukaryota; kingdom Metazoa; phylum Chordata; class Actinopteri; order Acropomatiformes; family Lateolabracidae; genus Lateolabrax; species Lateolabrax maculatus. The sequence continues at coordinate 11,200,960 of CM062210.1, forward strand.
ACTTCACAGTCCTTGGGCCAGTCCATGGTTAACAAGATGTATTTCTTATCTTGCTGAGAACAGCTTCATAACAAAAAATAACCTCCAACATTTTCCAAGATGCATTTCAAACCTCTTACTTTATTGGAAATTACTGCAGTAACAACCCAATGAGACTATTACCATTTTTTGCCTAATTACGCAGATGAAGGCATTTTTCTCTGACTCCGAATATAACCGCATCACTGCTTCTATGGCAACAGATACATCTAGTGAGATTGTACGTTTTGAAGAGGAGCATTGTGGTGTGTGAGCAGCGAGCGCCCATTTGTGAAAGCTCTTCCATCATGATGAGAGACAGCCCACACAGCTCCAAATTGCTGATGAGCTTATTTTTAGTCGAGGGGCTGCCCCAGTGTCTGGTTTACATGTGGGACTGACAGGAAATGTAGAGCAGATTTCCCAGTTAATACTTGTATAGCAAGCCTGCCTGCTCCGTAATTAACCAATTAACAAGCAACATGCCCCACCAACACCATACCTGATTCAGTTTGCAATCAGGAATGCTCGTCTGCAAAGTTTTAATTGTGCCCGAGGCAATAACTTACTGTTTGTAATCACATTCTCTCTCTCCCTATATTGCACCATGGTGCGTTTGGGAGGAAAAAACTTACTGGCGCAAGCTAATTCGGCAAACTTCCATGTTGGAGGTGAGCACAGTGCACATTACCAGCAGTGCTTAGGGTTTTGCTGAGCAACAGAATGAGAGTTAATATGCTCCCCAAATTATTAACACATTGTGCATTTATAGCCTCCAATGAGAGGCGAGAGGCAGGCAGGGGAGCTTTCACTCAACATGTCCCCCTTACGGTAAAGGTGTGTTGAGACCACAGAGTGCGGACACATGCAAAGAAGAAACTCCCTCCCTCCACATTTCAAAATTAGATAGTAGGTTAATACTTGCTTTGGTGCATAGTAAAGAAGACCACATCACAGGTTTTGACTCGGGAACCCGCACGCTCTGCTTGCATGGTGGAGGCAAGCCCGGTGCCAGAGCCAATCATCGTTCAGGAGGCAGACATGGTGCATGGACTAGATGAATCACTAGGCTGTCATGTGTCTGTTTCACATTCTGACTGTGGGAAAGCAAATTATAGGTGACTTAATGTTCCTTTTTTCTCTGCTTTCTGGTGCACTGCCAGGCCATACACTGAGCTAAAAGGCAGAAATGCGGTCTGTCAGATGGAAGCTGCCACTAATTGTTCAGCTCAAATCCCTCTATTTTCTTTAGGAGACCACGGCCACCCACCACTTTTAAAAATACATGGTTGACGCTATTGGCTACAATAGACTTCAACCAATTACAAGAGTCATGCATTCTAATATGATGAACGGAGGAGAGACTGGGATTAGGTTTGCACTCTTGATGTTGCATACACATACACACACCCTAACTGCAAAACACAAACAATCTAGGGCAGCTATTCCAAATCCAATTGTTGTGAACATGAAGCCAGCTAGTTTCAGGCAGTGGGGTGAGTTTGGCCCACACATACCAATTAGGCCCGTTTCCAAAGCAATACTGCACAATGCTGCCCAGAGGACTGCAGCAGAACAAGACTTTGATTTCCCTCAATGTGATAGTAATTTCATATTCCTCTAAAAAGCAACATGGCTACTGAGGCTTGAGTCTCGAGATGAGCAATGAAGAGCAATTCACAACAAGATGCTTGTTTGGTCATTTACATACAATTTCTCAAACAAATACGCAAATATGCTGTGACTAGTTTGGTGTGGAGGCACTGGAACACTTACGCGCTGTGTAAACACACCAGCCTCTGATACTCCCTCAGACCATCCAACGAGGCCTCTTTTATTGGACCCGTGGCGTCCCTAGGTAGCTTCGTTAACCGTTTGCATTTGATCAGTTATTGTCTCCAGCTTCCCCCACGGGTTAGAGTGCTCCTTGCGTCTGGGATCAAAAATCAAGGCCATAACCGAGAATGCAGCCTGTGGTCTTCACGCGGGCTAAACGCCGTTGAGCCCGAGTCCCACCACAGCGCATCAGACAGACTGAGGAATAGAGAGGGAGGAGGCGTGTAATGAGAGCCGTGGGAATTATTACTCTCTATTTATAGGGAGTGCAGGATTGTTTACCTTCTTTCTTAGCAACTTGTTTTGACGGGTGGTGAACTGCTAATGAGACACAGTATCCTTCCGTTGCCGTATTGTTGTATCACCTTCCGTACTGTACATTGGAATTTACGTTTGAGAGCGTAAGAGCTGTTTTTGTGAGACGTCTTTAAACTGTGCATGTCTTCCTCGTTCGATTGCAACCCCTCTTGCTTCCTGTTGTGAAATACATTTTTTTGGTGTTAGGAGTCGCAGCAGCAGCAAGACAGTCTTTTCAGTCGGCTGATACTTATTTCTTTGTGAGGCGGTGTGGGAGAGCCTATTGTTGGAATAAATCTTCACCCTTTCATTTGAATCACTGGGAACGCTTGGTCGTTTGTCACAAGGGATGAGAGAAACCAAAGTACCCCAAAGAGAGCAGAGGTGTTACTGCATGGAGGCGGCCATATTAGCAGAGATATTCTTCAGGATTATGTGCCTCTTCAACCCAGGCCAGGAATTTGTCAGCAGAAGTGCAGATATGGCTCTATCAATAATCCATGGCATTGTGTATTTCCCAACTGATGCCATTATACGGCTGGGGGATGACAGCACTCACCAACTCCATCATCTTATCCACTGGGACCAGGATCTCATAAAGCGCTCTCAACATAGACATCTCATATAACGGGTAATAACTCCAGCCAGTTAATACAGAGGAATTATCAAGGAGAGGAGCGATGAACCCAGCAGAAAAACCAGGGCGGCCACTGCTGTATTATGGTCATGGAGCAGAGAAAGCAGGTGAACGTGTCAAAGGAGGGGGGAGGGACGAAAAGAGAACTAGGAAACGGTGAGCGGCAATGAGAGGGCATGTTAGATAAGAGTGGGAGAGCTGGAGGAAGATAAGAGACAGAGGAGGGGGGAGAAATACAAAGTGAGAGGGAGCGCGGCCGTCGTGCAAAACGGACGAGCAAAAGTTAGAGAGGAGGAGGAGAAATGAGTAAGGGGTAAAGGGGAGTAAGAGAGACAAATGAGGTAATGATTTAACAAAGAGCAGTGTAAGGGCAGAGCAAAGAATTTGTCATTTTTTGAACTCTGCTCCACTGGAAATCATCAGAGTTAGAGGATCCTTCTTTCATACTACCACAGCGAAATGGAAGGTAAAGACTCAGTAATGAAGAGCTTAAACTAGTATCTCCCTAATCCAAATTAAAGCCGTCTGTAATTGCTTTCATTACAGTATCATTTAGAGGTGGCTATACTTTACATGGTGCATATTACAGAGAGAGATGAACTCTTTTCTTCTATGCTACCTGTGTCAGTCGAAAATGCAACTTCTGCCAATATTAGCACTTTCACTTGTAAGCAAACTAATGGATCCCAGTAAAGGCATGATTAGCCGTGGAAGAATTATGACACCATGGGCCCCCGGGCACAGATGCCTGAAAGGCCAACCTCCCCTCCACAGATATAGTGTAGAGTACTAGTTCCAAACGTCCTACAGACAGACTGAAGGCAAAAACTCATTTTTAAGGTGTTAAAATTGTAACATCTGAAACTGAATTTAAAGGCAATTCTGTCAGTTTGGCAGACCAACCCTGTCTCCTGTTGCAGAAAAACGTTGATCCTAAAAATGTGAGGTGACTGACGACTTGTTTCATTTGTTTTCAGCCAGCAACAGAATACTTGCTCACAGCAACTCAAGCATTGTAAGACTGTTTTATGGTTATGTTTTGGCATTCTCAGCAGGTTAGGGAAAGATCATGGTCTCTGTTTAATATAGAAATATTCCACAGTGACATTTAACCAAAATAATATTTCACCTTAGTGGTTTTGCCAAATTCAGGATGCAACCCCGTTATCTGGTGTCAAAGTCCTGTGCTTTGGACATTCACCCCACATCTACTGTGTGGTACACACATGTATTGATGTAGTCATTAAAAAAATAAAAAATAAAACGTTGCCTGCGAACACAATTAAGGCAGGTTTACAACCACAGCTTAATTTGGAAAAGAACTTTCTGTATATAAACATAATTTCTTGGACTGAAATGTTTGACAATCCAACAAAAAAGGTAATATGAAGAGTAAAATCACTTGACTGCCAAGTTTCTTTCCAAAACAAAAACATTTTGTGACATTAATTTTTTCTTAGTGGAAAATGCAGTATTTTAAGAGAATTCCGGCATTTTAAACCAGATTTGTAAACCATAAGAACTACAACTGTGGTGCTGATTTGTATCAAGCTGCACAGCGCGGCCCTAGGAAATTTTAGTTTTTACAAAATGTGTGTGTGTGTGTTTAATTAATACTTTCAAACAGTACGGTATAGCACATTTCTGTCTAGAACTGTTATCATAATACATTTTAATTCTGAAACTATTTTTAAAATATGGAAAATAATAAGCCAAAAAAACAAAGGCATCTCACAGTTTAAGAGCCGTTATCGTGAAACTAAGTCTGTGGGGACTGAACAGGGTTAAATGACATGCAAAAAGCTTAAAATGCGTAAACATGACATGTCCGATGCCTCTTTTTTCGGGGGGATACGTGGCATATTTTTGTCTCTTTGGTGGACGTAAGCAACCAAGTTGTGTACATAGGCCTACAGTTCCAATGATTATATCATTATATCTTTGATTACACTGTAGTTCAATCACACGTCAGGCGGTAAATGGAAGTGAATATAAAGGAATATTTGCTCTAGAAGCCCTTTAGAAATTGCATTGCTTGGATAAATGCAAAAAATACCAGATATTTAGCTGACACATCCGAGATATTTCCTTCATTCACAACCAATACATCGTAAACACTCAGTTTACTCTATATTGAGTACTAAATTAAGATTTTGGACAGCATCACCAACCTTTTTCAGAAAGTAAATATAGTGCACTAGCCACAGTGATGCTGTAATGTTGCTTTTAGATATTTTTTTGCCAGTCTGTAGTGCTCTCTTATCCAACTGCTTGGACAGTTGTGCCACCCGTCATCATCTTTGTTCTGTGCCTCTGCCCATTAAATCTTAAGCAACCAATAATAAGCATCTGGCTCCAACCCTTTATCAGGCCTTTTAGTCTTAAATGTGGGTGGGTGCCAGCCACCAGTGCTATTAGCAGGGAGAGGGACAGGAGGGAGAAAATAAATATATAAAAATGCCACCCACCAAGCAAAGATATTCAGTGTTTGCATTTCAGGGGACAATAAAGGAGGCCATCTGTTCCTGTCAATCGTGCTTTATTGTTTTCCTCGGCGGGCCACTCACTTTGGAACACCACATCAAGCCCTCCCCACCTCACATTCTCCGTACTCCAGACCCCCCCCGACATGCACAAACTACAGTCAAACTGTGTGTACACAAGCTCGGCTGCACATAAACACGCACACGCACGTATTGCTCTCACCCTTTGCCTTGTACAGCTGTACGACAAGGAATGGGCTCAAAGGGCTTTTGCATTTTGTAGCTTTGGTAGAAAAATCTTTCCAAAAAAAAAAAAGACAAGATGCTGAGGGGGGCATGGCTTTGAATAAATTCTCTGTCCTTGTCCCGCATGTTGGCACCAGTGGTGGTATGGCAAACAATGCCAAATGTTGTTCTTTCATTCCTGTAGCAAGATGAGACGAAAGGAGAGGAGATGATGGAAAAACAAACCACACATTTAGTCTCCTGTCTCAGGGTTTACCAAGGAAAAAGTCTGCAATATTGGCTTAGGAAAGGTTCCTTGGGGACCTATCTGCCAAGTTCCCAAAGGTGGGGCAGCTGGATGTAGAAGGACTCAGGGTCTGTGGCGACATCCGGGAGTGGTAATGCACAGGGGGTTATTCAATGGGAGGGCACATGATGGAGGCCATTTTGTCCCAGTTATATATTGGAAAATAAAGATGAGGAGATAGACTGTTTTTTTACTGGGACCAGCAGCCAGACAGAAGTGAATGCTCCCAGCTTAGAAATAATGCATCACATAACCCCTCATAAACAGCAAATCGTCATTTTTACCCATACGTTTTTGCACAAATTAACCAAATGACAGATAATGTGTTAATTGGTGAGCTTTAGAGGTGCTGGTGGGCGGATTTTGTTACCTTTGGGCAGAGCCAGGCTAGCTGTTTCCCCCTGTTTCCAGTCTTTATGCTAAGCTAAGCTAACCAGCTGCTGGCAGTAGCTCCATACCAATCTTCTCATCTAAGGCAAAAAAGGGAATAAGCGTATTTACCAAAATGTCAGACAATTCCTTTAACTCTTAAGAGGTACAAGGTTTTCAGGTGACAACAGCTTGTACTGTTTGCTGATGTAGTGAAGTTGGACAACACTGTTTTTTTCAGTCAGGGCAGATGCAAACTGACAAGCCAAGTCAACATGTTAAAAGTACAGTAAATGTGTTTCAATGTTTTTCACAAAATTTCTCCATAATAAAATACTATTAAAAATCCTTTAGTAATATATAACTCCTAATCTTTTATAATGTATCCTAATTATGAATAAGTTATAGATATACAAAAGACTGATAAATAAAAGATTATATAATGCTTTTAAGACAGTGAGATGATGTGGATGTATAGTATATCTTGCAGACACTAAGTAAGACAACACACCTAAGCAATGTTTCCTCACCAGTGATCTGACTGAGTGCAAGATTTGCAGGTGCTTTTCCATCACAGTCAGCAAGGTTAAACTCCAGAGAAATTAAACAAATTGCTCCTCTAATGCAGAGTAAAACAAATGGAGAACTTTAGTGCACACGTGGAACCCTCTTGGGTTCTAATTATGTAAAACTATAGACATCAGAAGACACTGAATTCTTTAATGAGCACTTGAGAGAACAAAGGGAATTTAAGTGCATGTTAATAAGAAAGGCGAGACAACAGGAGGAGGGAAAATGCCACGGAAAGAATCACTACACATTAAATGGGGGCATTTGCCATCTTACCACCAACCACCAGCCTCCGACAGTTACACTGGGTACCACAAGATAGTTCAGAGGAATCTATTTCTCAATGTGGCTTGTGGCACTTAGAATGAGCACACAGCTAATGTGCTAATAGGTTCTCCATGGAAACAACATACAATAAATTGAGATGAATTGAGTGTCAAGGAATTGAGATTTTGCTATTAGTGCAGGCGACGATGAGCCGGTTGGACATTTATCTCTCTACAACCTGCAATCAGTGAACTGACTTCCCCCTGACCAGTGTGCCACGTGTAGGTGCAAAATTACAGGTTAAACTCCCCTGTTAGATCCTGGGGCTGCCAGTGGCTGCTGCAGTGCCACAGGCACAGTACCATTTGGATTCACTCAATAACAAACAAGGCGTGATGTGTTTGGGAAGCTGTGTTCCACTTCGCTGGTCGGTAGGCTGGCCAATTAGCATTGACAAAGACTCCCGTGTGTATAGGCAGGCAGAACACCACCCAGATAGCACATTTCTGTTCAGGAGCCAAAATGGATCGCACTGTGGGGGGTCCTTTAATTCCCACTCTTCCACTGAATAATGTTTTAAATCAAGAAACAGTGGTGCAGGATAGCCACCTTCATTCCCGTATGCCTGCTGTCTGTGTACCATTGCACACTTTGCTTAATTACCGTGTGTGCATATGTTTGTTGGCTGCTGTGGACTGTCGGTATGTGTACATGAATTCATAGATATGAGTGTGAGTTAGCAAAAACTAGATATATTGAGAGAGAATAAACAAATTATTGTTACAAATGTAATGAAATCAGAAATTAGTAGCTAATTAATGAATAAATAAAAAATAAATAAAATTCAAAGGCCGGTAATTTCCTGAAATGGCTGGGCACTATGGTTTTAGCAAACATTTATTTCATTTCAGAGGCGTAATTAGTGTATTTATTTATTTTTCAGCCAGGCATTAAATATTCATATTTTTGTGCCTGAAGTGGTGCATCATTCTGAAATTACTGGGAATGTATGGTTACTTCAAAATTTTCTCACCATTACTTACCTATTTATGTGACTGCTTGGGTTCAGTAGTGCATCATTTTACACAAAAGAACGTTTGAAATATTTATATAAGCAATATACAATATGAACATTAAAATCATGTTTACTGACTTTTTCATCGTTATACCAGGTCTTGTTAAATTGTTTAAGTACAACATTCAGTAGTGGACATTTTTGAGAGCAAATATGGCAGTAAGCAAAAAACACATTTCTTGTTGCAGTGACTGTTTTAGGGTTTTTCCCCTTCATCTATGGAGGGGAAGGTCTGTATGCTAAAACCTAATAAACACACTGTACACACAGCATCTTCCTTGTATCATGTCACTGGGCTGTTGCACTTTGGGCCCTGGACACATGTTATAAAATGTGCCAAAAGCAGTCAGTGAAGCATGTTATTTGGTTATAATCCATATTTTTCACACTTGTATTAGTGATGTGTATGTAATAGTTTTGTTTTCTAAAATGCATTTTTATTCAAGCCATGGGTGACATAATTGTCCCTAGTGTTTCACCTCTCTGTCCTCTCTTTATGAATATCTCCAGCAGCTTGTCAGATTACACATCTCTGCAGGGGGCGATAGTAATACACATAAAATACCATACAGCAGCAATTTAGTAAGGCATGCAAAATTAAAAAAAACATTACATAATTTCACAACTGATTGTTCCTGCCTTTATTATCTGAATACTTTATTTTGTAATATTCATTTATGTTATGATTATGCTTGTTTTGAATATCATTTACTTGCTGCTGCAACATTTAATTATCTATACAATAGCAAAATACATTTCTATTTAAAATTTTCCCCAAATTCTTGAAGCTTTTGATAAAGCTTAAGAGAAATCAGGGCATGTAAATCTGAAATAGCCCATTCAAGTGATTATTATTACACCACCTTAAAATGTAGATACAAATTAGTAGATAATATTATATATTAGATAAAATGTTTAAGATGATGAATATTACTGAAGGTCCACGACAAACCCTCCCAAACCCCCCTGGTAATGGTCCTCGACTGTTATTGGAGGAGGTGGGGCTCTGCGTTTTAAATAGCACTGACTTGTAAATTGAACAATCCACCATCTCCCTTGTTTGATATCAGACCAAGGTCTGGACCCAGGAAACCATATCCCCTTGTTTCAGTATCAAATTGTGAAGTAGCTTGAGTTTTAACTGTGAATGGACCATTAGTTCATAATTTCCAAAATACTCATCATATTCAAATTTCACATTTACATTGATATTAACACCCAAATGTTGTGTAATTTGCTAAGCTCCTAACTACTCATGGATTTGTAACCTTATTGTAAAGAGTGCAATGCACTTCTCATAGCCCATATATTTGCATATTTATGAACATCTCTAGTAAGTGCTTTGAGTAATTGGAGTGAAAGGAGCCAAACTTGTTCTCTCTATGGTGCTGCATTTCAGTCAAAATGAGAGCCTTTGTTTGGCATGAATAGCGGCGGATGAGTACCTTACAGAAGCTTGAGCAAAACTATGGCACTGACAGAACAAGGTTACCGCAGAGATGCAGAAAGATGCTGAACCCTGCTAACTCAAGTCAATCCTCAAAAGATCAAATCAAAGGTTTGTTCATTTGCGTTTTCCTCTGCGACATATGAAACAAAACAGTTTTTCAGGAGTGTCTGTCTGTGGAGTTAAAAGTCCTTGGAATTATTAACATTTGGCCAACTGTGGCACAAGCATTACACTATTTCCTCATTTACTTAAATTTCATTTATTTACCTTCACAGAAACACTCTTTGACTGGTAAAGTGGCCTGGCCTTTGCTCAATGATTAATCATTATCACTTCAAAATGGTCTGAGCCGTTTTTTTTTTTTTTTTTTTTAGAATTAATACTGGACGAGGAAAAAAGCTATGAGTATTTCATCCCATTCTATTCAAATTTCACAGCACCATCTTTGATTTCCAAAGTCCAAAGTAAGGTAAGCCCCAGGGCGGTGACAGACTGTCATCCCACCCCTGGGGGCAGGAACTGCACTCTTCAGCTCCCTAATGATGCGCCTGTCTTTTGAACGAAGAAGCCCATGGCATGGCCTATCACTTAGCAAGCCTAACTAAGCAGGGGGTGGTGGTTTGGACAGAGAGAGAGACAAAGACAGAAACAGGGGGAGACTCAGGTGGGATGGTGTAGGTTTGGCTCCTGGCAGATGAAAGCTGTCCCTTTCAGAATTCCAAGCAGAAATGAGGCATGTTTAAAGCAGGATTGCCATGACAGATATAGTATTAAACCATGACTCGTTGTAGCAGTGTGGCACACAGGGCCATTAGTTTGCCATTCAGAGAAAATAAGTCAACATCTTACTCATTGAGCTGAAGAGAATATAATAAATGACAACAGCGCTCCTGAAAACACCCACAGACTATCAGCAGTCGGGATTCACTGTATTGTGCTCCTATAAGAATGAGGTAATTGGAGACACGCTGCAATGAAATACATATTGCATAAATGACAGGCAGTAATACAGCTGTTGTTGTCCCAGTGTCACACTGTAAATATGAACATTCTCAATCTGGACTTGGCATAATCACTGTTTATCCATTATATCATCCTCTCTCCTGCTGAATGGCAGCACACACAGTGGGGTTGGTAATTGATGCTCTGGCATTTCACGCTCGTATTACCCAAAACAGCCTTGGTTTACCCCTCCACATCTCCCTTTTTTTCACCAAATATCCCAAAGGCTTCTTTCTCTGCAATTTCAACTTTAGATTGATTTAAGCTCTCCTGGAAGCCAATTTGGTCTGTTTGAATGTTCTTATAATCTCCTGATTTGATTCACCAGGGGACTGTTGTTAGTTGAACAGAAACCGCCTATACAGCAGAGAAGTAAAGAATAGCATCACACACATTGTGGAGCAAAGGAAGTACAATCTGAGATAAAAGAAGAGCAGCCTGAGGGTGCGGGGAGTGGCCACAAGGACTCCCTTTCTTCCCTTGCACTTTTTTTCCCTTTTTTTAAATTATTAAATCACATAAATGCAGGAACACCTGGGACAGCCCATGAAGGAGGATACAGAGTGGGGAAGAAGGGGTGTGGGACGGGTTGAAGCATCACCCTAAAACTCCTGCTATTTTGAAGAATACGTGAATATAACAGGAGTCACGTATAGTCTGTGGCAAGGATTAAATACAACCCACACTGCCGAACACGGATCAAGTGCTCTTTTTATTCCTTTCTGCCCATCGCTAACTGAACAGTTTTACTGTGTTCTACAAATCTAAGGGGTTCAACGCAGAACAGAAAAGGCGGATCTTTTGATGGAGGACATGTTTCAAGGTTCATGTGTGGTGTGTTATCATCCCCCCCCCCCATCCCTCTGTTCCTCAGCATACGAGGCTTAAAGGAGGCTAGAAGTGACTAAAGGAAGGCTGCCTTTTCTTTACATATATAAAAGCAATGGCAAAGAATGTCAGAAATACGCTACTGGAGAGGTTTTAGTTTTTGCACACGTGTGTATGTGTTCTGTATAAGTGTGTGGGTTCCTCAGCTGTAGATTGCGAGGTCTTTTGCTGTTTCAGTGTACAGAAGCTCAGTCTGAGCAGCTGGCTGTTTCCTCCTCATGCACATTCAGATGAAAGACGGGAAAGGCAGAACCACTTGCCTTAAAACCTCTTTTAAGTAAAGTCAGAACTAGGAAAATGATATGTGCAGAGATGGGAAGGAGGGAAGAAAAGAACGCCAAGGCGGTGGTATCATCTGGTGAACCTGTGGGAGATAGAAAATCAAGAAGTGTACTGTAGGGTGAAAGAGGGGAGAGGAAGAGACAGGGGGGAAGACACAGATACAGAAAGTGTTTTGGGATGGGAACGCACTTGGGGAGTAGAAGAAGCACACCACCTTTGCATTTAAAAACACTCCAGAACTTTGCAATATAAAAGGCAGGAGTGGGAAAGCAGGACACAAAAGAATATTTACAATGCCTCTGCAAAAAAAAAGGAAAAAAAAAAAAAAAAAAGGAAAAAAAAGACGCCGTTTCTTCTGCTTCCTCGCCTCTCTGCCTGGGTAGAGTCTCTCCGCGTTGATCACGATTTACCGTCTGAAGATGCATTGGCAGTTGTTGACAGAGACAGAGTTTGTGATGGTAGTCACAGTTATTCCATAGAGATGGATGAGGGAGGGGCGATGAGGGGGAGTCGACTCCCCTCTCTTGTTTTCTTGCTGACTCTCTTAACTGTGTTTACTCTTTCAACACTGACATCCAAAGGTATGCGGAGCTGATAAAACTTTCTTGCCAGCTGAAATTTAACACAGTTTTGGTGCATTAACTTATGTTTTCTAACCTTGTAATCTTTCAGTGTTCATTTAGAATTAATTCCAGACAAAAGTAAACAGAACTGGATGCTTCAGTGTAACAATGAGTAACTGTTTATTATTTTTACCTTTTGCACTGAATATAACACACAATGTGCACTGTAATTTCATCCTGTGTTTTTATATTGGTTCAGTTCATCAAATAAGTGAAACATTCTCCCTTTTTCTCACGACCTAACTTGTCAATCACTTAAATATTTAAAAGTCCATTTGTATTTCAGAAAAAAATAGATAAAAGGAACATATCATCCAGCTCCTATAAAGATCTACAAGACCATTAGTCTGAGTAATGATCTTGTAAGATGAATAAGATGAAACGGCCCGTAAAAACACCACCATTTTAAAACTTAACAGATGGTATAAAAAAACTCTTTTTACGCTTACATTTCCATCCCAATAAACTCCAAGCCCTATTTTAGGTGAAATTTAAGGGATCCTATTGTACGAGGCCTTATTCCCATGGGGCAGGCGAGCACTGTGAGGCACTGGTGGCGATGCAGGAGAGGCTGTGATCATGCCCAAGTTTTATCTGAAGCATCTGAGCCATGATCGCAGGGAAACTTCAAGTAAAAACCGCAAGAGCAGAGAGTAGAGATGAGAGAGGAGAAAAAAAAAAATACAACTGATTTCCATCAAAACAGATTGTCAAACCAGATGGGGACTATTCGAGAACTGGGGCAGAGTGGATGGGGAGTGACTCTGATTGGGCAAATCTCAACACAAACCAGACACTAGCATCAGAACAAAATGGATTTCATAAGCACTTTGCTGCTCCGTTGTCATGTAATTCTAAATGGTTTTAAATAATTCTGAATTAAGTTTTTATTCAATATCCTGAATATTAAAGTATCCAAAACGATGAAATTCGGCATGGGATTGTAAACTTTGTAGAAAGCATCTTTGTGTTTGTGCTCTCTGTGGAGCATTCAGCTCTCTGGAGTCTAAGTCTGAGGGTCAGACATGATGGCTGTGTTTAATTTCCTGGACAGAGAAAGCGGCTCTGACCTCTCACCTTTTGAGTATGATGTAATGGCGTGATGAGCCAGTGTACTGTTTTTGAGCATGTGTGGTTTCTATGGGTATTACATCAATTCCTCCTGAACCATCAGTGCTCCTGGAATGATTCTGGATGCTATGGCCGTTATCATGACGCCTCTGGCAACTTCGGAGAAAAGCTCATCAGCATGCGGGACTTGATCCCGCACAAGGTTCTCCCCGAAGTGGACTGGCTCTAACGCATCCTTTAAACATCTTATCTGAGCCAGCGCACGCTCGAGCCTCCAACAAGAGGCTCATTATGTCAGCCATAGTGCACACGGAGTGAACGCGCAAGTCCATTCTCGGGCCAAGAAAACAAGATGTTGTGGGACACACTGTTCAAACAACAAAACATTTGACTTTTAATCAGTTACATTAACAAAGAAACACTCTGACAAAGCAAACACATTGAGAATTTAATTTAATTGAAACTTAGCTTAGCATTAAAAGGGAGGAAACTCTGTCCAAAAGACAAGCAAAATATGTCGTCCAGCACCTCTAAAGCTCATCGATTGCCATTTTACTGTTATGTACTTATGTTATGTTACGTTATGGAGCATATCAGACTCTTTCCGGGTGCATCCCCTCCCTGGTATCATCTGTTGGTTGCCTGGCAACTGCTCCCAGCTGAGAAATAGTCAAATAGGCAAGTGACCCCGAAAATGGCGAACTGCCGCTTTTACAGATTTCTGTACGGATTAAATAAACAAGATGTCACGTGTTGTTTTGTGAGCTTGAGAGGTGCAGGTATTTAGGCAGATTTCACCTTTGCACAGAGTCATGCCAGTTATTTATGCCAGTCTAAATGCTAAGCTAAGCCCATCAGCTGCTGGCAGTAGCTTCACATTTAGCGTACAGACATTAGAGTGGTATCAATCTCATCTAACTCTTTAAATCGAACTGTTGATTTACAGTAACTATATACAGTAAATCATGTGGATTTGGAGGCAAATAAAAAAATAAAAAACTGTAACTGAATTTGAATGTCCCCATAAATAAGGATTTATAGCATGTGTTATTTTATCAAAATGACCTTCCTTTCCCTTCATATTCCCACCTTGAACTTCAAATGTCAGGTGGGGAAAAGTGAAGGTGATTATTGACAGTAAGATGAATTTTCATCGTCACTGCAGTGGATGTATCGCGGACCAACCTCAGCTCTCCAGCCTAATGAAAGACTTCTCTTTTTTTTCGCCCTTAAACGTGCCTGTAGCATTCCTCAAGGTCCCCCGTGATGCCTGAGGCTGTGGAGAAACTCAGATGAATGCAGGCTCAATTCAATCCCTCCACGAAGCCTCTCCACACATGTGTTTATGATAAGATGAGCTTGACATGCTCAGGCTTTTATTTATTTTTCTTTTTCTGTGGACACGTTGATCTGACATGTAGCAACGTGCAATTTGCCAATATTGGAAGAATAATGGAATAAATCCCAAGTCCCATGAGAAGATATGACAGTTACCTTCTTGAAATGTATATCTTTCTATAAAACATTTTATTGAGAAATACAGGGGATCCGTCCTTTTCCTCCTGCCACTTACAACGCCTCTGAGTATAGTATACTGCACTGTGAATCTGGTAGTATGGATCAGGACCTTAAACCTGACTTTAAATGGCTCTCTACATGACAAAAATACTTGTATATTTTAATGAGTTCCAGGACACGATTAGATTTCCCGGGTTCAGCTGCCATATCTCTAAAGTTGAGTAGAAAATCCCTTACGTTTCGTAACTCCTCTTATTGTCTAAAATACCACACGTAGGTGTGGCTGTCAATGTGTCCAAAAACAATTCTCCAGGAGCAGGTAGAGGCAGTGTATGGTGAACATCTTGAGCTGGTATCATTATTAAAATGTAGCATCATCCAGGAGTCCAGGACAACAGCTTATTAAAGGAAGAAATAATGATGCCTGAGGTTGTCCACATGGTAGGATGCTCCGTGTATGAGGACATCTTGTTTCAGTACCATTCCTGGTCACAATTTACTATATGTTCAGTTTAGTTGTGTTACAGTGAATGATGAGAGACAGTTTTAGCTTGAGGAAGGACTTTGAGCTTCGCCTATAATTCATTTCTAGCAGACTATCTTGTTAGTCGCTGAACAATAATTCTGCAGGACTGTGCAGCCTGCTTAGTTTTGTCACTTGTGTGTTCAAACAACGAAAAAAGTGTTCAAACTTAGTTTTGTCACTAGTGCTGACCTAACTGGACAATCTAAACCTATCAGCGTTATATTCTGGACTCTCTTGATTTACCTTGCATATCTGTGCTATTGATGGGAGGGCATTATTCATTCTAATGATGAGAATGCAATGCGTAATCTTTACCTCCTTCTCCAAGAAAGCTCTGATTTATTGTTGGATGTTCAAATATTCAGGCAGCATTTGGTTCATTGTAAGTAATCATTAAAAATGTTTTTATGGGAAGAAATAAAACCCCACTGTTTTCCTAAACAATATAAACAAGCAATAATGAAAACGTTTTTTTACAACAAATATTTGAATTTGTTAAGGACAAGTCAATTTAAAGCCCTTGTCCAAAAAATGTCAAATGCTAGGTGTCGTAGCTCAGTCGTTAAATTGTTAAACTCAGTATGGCCATGGAATAAACAGGATAATATACATTACCATTCCCCCACAATGCAATGTGCAAAGGAAATGGAGGACCTCCTCACAGCTGGAAAAAAAAAAGAAAAAATAAAAGATCTAAGAATTAAATATTAAAACATGTTGATGTCTATTTGATGATACACTCAGTATGTAGCACACACTGTGTAGAATTACTATGTAGTATGGATTGGGACACAGTTTTTGTTGGTGTTGGGCAAACATCTCATTTTTAAAACTAATTTAAAAATTAATACATATTCAACAGCCACAGATTTATGTTACACCTGTATATGCAACACGGGGAACATCCTGTACCAATAATCACTCACTATAGGTGAGGAGGCTCCTTTCAACAGACCGATAGGCTGACCTAAATTTGGCTCCTGATGAACACTTCCTGTGTTGTGGGAATAATAACAAACTATTAATAATAATAATAATAATAATAATAATAATAATAACTTTCCTCTTTGCATACATTTAGTCCATTTTTATTGTCTGTGTTATGAAAAGTTCTCAGTTCAACTAATTCTCATGTAGGAATGAGCCCACAGGACATCAAACTGCCAACTACATATGAAGGGATACTGATTTGTAACTCTATCACTGTACCTTGTTGTGTATTTTGTATGGGTCACATCATGCTATCTGAAAAGGGTACATGTTTGGTCTGTCTATAAAGCAATACAGAGAGTTATAAGTAAACAGCTCACGTCTTTGTCAGGGTTCAACAACAGGTTTCATGGATACTCCATGGATGCCATCACAGATCAGATCTGTTGATGATTTTTATGTATGTTGAATTTTTCGTTCTTGTTTTATTGTATTTCTTCTAAATATATCTCAAAAAAGCCCAATCTTCTTGCAAAGATCCATGACTATAATTTTTTTTTTTTTTTAAAGCACTTAACTGTGACACCTGATTAATGATCTGTCGGGTTCCATCTGCTCAGAAAACAAACTGTGGATGAATACAACAAATATTGAGTTATGTATGGGTTTCCATTAGCAATAAAACATATACTGGTTTCTAGGCTGTGGTTTGTGATAGTCTATTTCCAGTTACAGGGGCACGAAATGTAACCTTATTAAACGCAGTGTTATATCCCTTCCAAATGATCTATAAAATTACCATAACCAGAATCCACACCTACACCTGTAAAAATAGTCTTACTGCTGCTGCTGCTGCTGCTGCTGCTGTGGATGTTTGAATGTGTGCATGTTTGTTACTCTGCACATACCACACAAGTGTGTGTATTTCTGTGTGTGTGTGTGTGTCCCTGATCCAAAGGATCAACAATGCTCAGTGTGTGTTTTCTCATCCACCCTACCTAGTTGTGCTGAGGCACAGTTTTTTCCCACTCTAATGAATGTAGTTAAACTGGTTAGGTGCTGGGTCCGGGATGCTTTCTCTCAGGCTTGCTGTGCCTGAATCTAATGTGTAGACAGATGATGTATTGGAACCATCACATCAAGGAGTTGTTCATATGAGCCTGCGTTGCCTGGCTCCGCATTGCCTACTGTCTGTGTGTGGTGGGGTGCCGAGGGGTGGGCTTGGACGAGGTTGTATTTTCTTTGGGGAATTGCGTGTTTCAGCAGTATGGATATTGCAGGCTGTGGCAGAAGGAATAAACAGACTTTCTCTGTCTTTCTCCTCTCCCCCCCTTTCCTTCAGGGATGGGCCTGTTCACAGAGGCGGTTCTGTGACTGATGTTTGTCTGTGTTATGCGTCTATTTATTTGTTTGGCAAACAAATGCATTATTAACAAGCCACTGCCACATGTTATCCTCTCAGTGTATTCTCCGTTTGCATCAGTGTCTTTCTATTCAAGTGCAAATTAGCTAGGTCACCGCAGAACCTTAACTGTAATACCAAAGCCTAAGGTGAAATTTGACTCAAAGGATATATGACTTATGTGGGTAGTCTGATATAGTCTTCAAATTAAGAATAAAAATATTTGAGGAAGAAATATTCCAATGTGCAAAAGTGCTTAAGAGGGCACATGTGGTTTTATGTCTTATGCAGGTTATGTCTCCATGCTTTGCCTACAAACTTCTGCTTTTACCGTGGCCCATGAAATTAGCAGAGCTCATTTGGAGGGAAACCTATGGAAAGAGGTTTTAAAGATGATATAAAATGGTCTGCACCATTAAAAGTGGCGATAAATCCTGACATTCAGTATGCATTTCCTTTTAACTCGCAGCCACATTAGATATTAGATTGAGTGGGCCCCTAAGCGTCATTTCAGACCCAAAAGGAACTGCCTGTAGGTTTGCCTGGGAACAGCTTGAATAAAAATAATGCTATGAAAGCCTTATTCACACTCACAATCACACATAAGGAAATTTCAGCCGTAACAGGCGCTGGTACTGGGGGGGAAATGATTCTATGGCAAAAGACACCCTTTCTGAGGTTTCTTTCTCTCTCTCATGCATAGTAATGTATTTGGCTCATCTGCAATCAAAAGGAAAGGTTGAAAATCTTGTTAGGGTCTCTCTCCTTTGGCAGTGTGTATCTTGAGAAAGAGACAATGTACGTCCCCACACTGACTTCTAATGGAAGAGAAAAGAAGAAATGAGGTTTAGAAATTCAGGAAATATCCAAATGCAAATATTGCGTCAAACTGACCAGTCAGTGAAATGCACATTGCACGCGATTATTACTTAATAATTGTTGAGTTTTTAGTTGACATCTACACACCACAGAGCTCAGCTTCTCGTTATATTGCTTTCTGTGGCTCTGAGAGGAGGCAAGTAAAGCAAAGCATCAACTCATCTGCACTTAAACTATTGGTTGGGTTCAAGATGGGTCAGGAAATGATTTATTTGAGGGTCCCACGGTGTGCCAACAGTATCAACATGTTATCTTGAGCCCTGGTCTCTAAATGTAAAAGTAAATGTTGGGTCTGAAAAAGAGAGATTCTTACTGTAATGAAAAAGAAGTATGTTGTTACGGTCAAATGCATTCTCAGTATGTGCAAATATCTGTGAAGACTGAATTCAAACTCCAAAGAAGTGGAGTGATTGTAAAGTGAAAGCACCAATTAGTTTTTACCATACACTAAACAATATAACAAATCTAACTAAAATCAGTGATGGAGTCACCTATATTTTTTAGGTACATTTGGTAGAAAAACTGATGATTGAGGAGAAAATATAGACATATGGCGGTAAATTAACAATGTAAATAGCAACTGATTTACGACACCAATGGTGTATTATGTCAGGGAGCATGAAGAGCGTATCTCTTTGACTTTGTCATTCATTAGAGCTAAAGACACAAATAAATTGTAGTGATGTTTTGATGTGAGAAGGAGGGGGAAGAGGAGGGGTGGCATTAATCTTGTTTGAACACGAGACATTCACTTGTCTTGTTAACGTGTTAAAGAAAAGCTGAGAAAAAGATGACACTTTACCTGCCAACTATCATCCTTGTTAAAACTGAGCAAATTGCCCTCTGAAGATATGCAAAGGCAATGTAATTAAATGTTTAGATGTTTAGGGACTACAAGTGGAGCTGAAATGAATGTCAAAGCCGGCTTGATCTTCAGAGGACAGCTTTCACATCAACACCAGACAACTTTAATTCTTATTTCTAAAATGCTTCAAAATGTTTCAAAATACGAGCCACTTTGTTGAAGGCTGAATGAGCGGGAATTACACTCTGTGATGCGTGCGTGTGTGTGCGCATGAACAAAATGGTTATAAGTGTAACTGTGTTTGAGTCGGCGTGGGTGTTTACACACTAAAACAACCTCATTAAAGAATAGCTGACACTCTGCATTAGAGTCTGGAACCAAAGATGACATCCATCTGATGAGTCTATTACATAATTTAGATACCAATGCATAGAGCACTGCGGCACCTTTCCCGCTGCCAGGGGCCCACGGTGCAGCCAGCCTATGATCTTACTGCATGTGCTGTGTCCTAGAGTCATGCAAATTAAAGGACCAATCCTCAAAGGGTGTGTATCAGGAGGACATCATCTTTAAAGACACCAAGGAAGAGCAAGTAATGCTCTAAAAAGCAAAAAGGCCACATGAGTTTGGGGTATTTTAATGGCATCTATAAGTTTTGTAATCATCTGCATGGTGCCTACAAAGCACAGTAAAATGACATCTGTGCTGCTACAAAAGAATGGACCCCATATTTGAAGACTTATTGTGTTTTTGGGTGGACAAATTGAACATTAATACGTGGGTGACTCCATATTTATTGCTACAAACAAAAAATACCAACTAGGCTGAATAAACTGGGGGCATTGTGGTGTATTTTATACAACATTTTGGATAAAAATGCACATATCAGGGTTTAAACAAATATCATCTTGCACTTTCATAATCCCACCCATGGAAGTTATCTTCTTTACATGATGGAATAAATCTAGTCTGATTTAAATGATAATATGCAATAATAACCAAAAAGTGTTTTTGTTTCCATTTCTCATTTGCTGTGTGCACTGAGTACATGTTTGACGGCTATCTTAATTATCTAAGGGAATCATTTGGAAACAGACTTTTCATTCCAGTATGGGCAAAATTAGCACTTTATACGCCAATTTAATACACTCTCCAAATCACTCTGATTTGCTGGCAGTTTCTGCTGCTTTGTGCAGTCCTATTGCTGGCATCAGCAGGCTATCAGCAGGTCTTTCTCTTTGTTCTCAGCTGTTGTGTTCTATACACAAGATTAAGGTGTTTTCTTATCAAATAAAAGCCACGCAGAAGAAACAAGCCATCAAACTCTACTGTTTCCAGATGCTCACATGTAAGATATTATCGATTATAGCAGCTGTTGGATTTCATTCTTAACCCAAATGAACAAACAGTTATTTTTATGTTTTCTTATGTTTGGGTTTGACAGAGTACAATGGTTGAATGTGTTTCAACAAGCTCAGGATTATCATAAAGTGTTGCAATAAGGCTCTTAACTCTTCTGGCAGATTTTCTACATTACTCATAAACAAATTATTTTTGCCAATGTCATGGTGGCTTTGAATCAAATGGACATTTTCTCCACAGAGTGACTCTCTGTTTGGATTTCATGATGTTCAACCAATCAGAGGGCCTTCATGTAGTTACGCAAGAGCGTCGCTGATTTAAAAAAAAGCTTTACAACTTAAATTTGTTGCTGTTTTACGCTTGACTGAGGAAAATCAACACAAATAAACCATCTTCTCTTCTCTTCACGCAAAGTCATTAAGAATCTATGTTTTGTATTCACCAGTGACTATTGTTTAGTTTTCTCTTTCCAAATCTCCTCCTACACATGTACAATTTCCGCAAGGACATTTCCAAGCACACCAAAGCCCAGCCCCCATACAGGAAGTTTAAAAGGTGTGTCTGTCCCCCAGAGTGAACACAGCAAAGTTTATAACACAGTGGCGCTCGCCTCCACAGCACTAAAAAAAAGTCAGGAGCACGAGTTGACCTTTGACCCAAAAGTCTCACATCAGACCGATCAATTACAATAGGTTGACCTGCAAAATTAGAGACAACTTAACTACAACTTCCATAATTGTCCAAAACAGTAAGGACACCTTTCTGTTATTGAGTTGCAGCAGTGCTTTTGCTTTTGCTCAGTCCACATCGCAATTTGTCCCAAAGTCATCAGCGACTGGCACAGATTGAACAAGGGAAATCAATAAAGGATAAAGCCTTTCACCTGGATTCACCTCCTCAATGTGCATCATAAGAGTGCATCATTGGCTTAGGTTTCCTACAGAACGATTATGTTAAAATATTAAAATAGGTCTGCTGAATATAATATGGCTGGCAAATTGCTCAAAATCAACATGTTTCCCCTCAACTGGTGCTGTAATGTCTGATTTCAAGATGCACAAGGCACTTCTTTGCTTTGATTCAGTTTCAGACCCGGCCTTGATTTTAGTTTAAAGGGGTGGGATTCTGTGACTAAGTGTGTGTGTGTGTGTGGGTGTGTGTGTGGGTGTGTGTGTGTGAGAGAGAGAGAGAGAGAGAGAGAGAGAGAGAGAGAGAGAGAGAGAGAGAGAGAGAGAGAGAGGTGGGGGGGCTGAGACAGAAGGTGAGGGTGGGGTGTGTGTGTGTGTGTGTGTGTGTGTGTGCCTGCGCCAGCGCCTGTGTGTGGGCAGAAATATCCCCCAAAAAAAGGTTGATTTTCAAACAAGATGGCATCCAATTATGTGATTTAAAAAAAACAACACAAACTTACACCACAGTGCGAGGGAACTTGTTAAACTAAGGTTACACAAGAGTTTTGTCTTCTTTAATCATATCAGCCTTCAACATAAGGGACTCTCCATCAAAATGTACGCTCAGTTAAATTGGGCTTCGTCTCTGCTCTATGAGAAAAAAAAGGCGTTTCTGTGTAGTTCCGCTCCGCACAGGCGCTCCAGTGTCGTGTTGTGTCGTAACTTGATGCTCGGCGCCGTGTTGCCAATCAGCCAACAGCGAGAAAAAAAAAAACACGAGGTCAAAGTTGATTTCTTTAAAAAAAAAAAAAAAAAAAAAGTATTTCCTTCATATTTAAACGTAGTTGCACGTGTTTCTGAACGCCTGACGAGTGCCGCTGCGAGACTTGTTTTTCTGACGGAGTCCAGCAGAACAGAATAATATTCAGAATCTGGAAGATTTCAGCACCTCGGACAGCGACTGCAGCCAGCTGCTGTCAGGGCCTGTGGTCTCTAACTTCATCTCCCTCCTGATGAACAAACATGGGGTTTTTTTTTTTTTGTTGTTGTTGTTTTCCCTTCACACTGATCCCTTTAAATGCAAAGTCATGCGAATGAAAACTGATAAATGCGCTTAGCCTATACAATACAATATCTTTTATTAAGCGGGACATATAGGGATTCTTCTATTGTTTCCACAATGTACATTTGGTGAGCAACGTCACTGAACATTAAATCAGTCAAAGCTACGCAGATTCCGAAATGTAGAACACACAGTAATGTGAATATGTAGTTTATAAATTATATAATTCTTTTTTTTTTTTTTAATAATAAAAGGGCTCTAAGTCGTCTCCGGTGGCTGAAATATGTCGCCTTTTTTTTTTTCTCTTTTAATAAACTCGTCGGCGGCCTACACTGGGCTTATTTTCAATATGTTCAGCATCCAAACGCAACACCATTGACAGCACAGAACATAAAGTAAAAACTTCCACTCGTGCAAAAAAATGCCTTGGGCGTGAAAGCACTTCTTCTCTGGTTGTCCATAATTCCATATACTTCACTTGGACGGAAACCATATATTCTTTAAGGCTATACAAACATAAAATAGAGCATAACGCACTCGGCCTGTCCAGGACATCAGTTCTTCCACACGTCATCTTCTCCCGTTTCCATTTTTTTTGCCCAGGTGCACCCGTTTGTCTGTTTGGCAAAGTTTGTTTCCCAAGCAAGAAAAAATCCACATACCGGACAAGCACACGCCACTGGCCGATCAATACGTTTAATCATCCAGATTGCGTAAAAGTTGATTGATGGATTTGAGTACATGAAACTCCAAGGAAACGTTCATATTGGACTAGATAGTGGACGAGTGTGGGTATACAGATATTCGTCGGCTTCCTTGGCTGACAGTTATTTAAGTTAAAAATAAATGGCATGTTTTTTTTGTTTTTTTTTTTGTTTTTTTGTTTTTTTTTGTTGTTTGTTTTTTGTTTTCGTTTCGTTTTGTTCCTCGGTTTTTGGCAGAGTCCCGTGCGACGCGGATCATCGCAGGTCAGATTATAGAGGAAACACTAGAAAGCCTGAGAAGGTGGAGTATTTCCATCCGCCCATTAGGGTGCCCCGCTCCAGCTTCAGGTAGACCCGGTCCTCCCGCTCCACCATCAGCAGTACTCCGTTGCTGGCCGCCTCTCTCGTGACGTCCTGGTCACCGGCGAACGCGGATATGACCGGGTAGTCATTCTGCATCAGGTTCACCTGCAGGAGAGGGGAGACGCGGGGGTTTTGGTTTTGTTTTTTTTTTTGTTTTGTTTTTTTTTGGTCGTTGCACTGAAATGCCATGGGCTAAATGCTGAATGCAGACCGACTGTTTAACAGTTGCTCACCTGTATGGTTTGTCTGTTGTAGACCTTCACCACGTGAAAGCTGAAACTATATATCCCCCTCCTCGGAGCTTGGAAAACACTCGCTTTGAGATCGAAATGGTTGCCGATGTTCACTAAAACCTGTGACCAAGAAGGGCGCAAAAATGAGACAGTGTTTCATATATATACATTCAATCTGCATGCTTATTTAACACAACAGCTGGTTGTTGTTGTTTTTTTTTGTAATGTATCGTTTGTCTCCGCCACGCATAGTGACTACAGAAGAGGCGTATCAGTCATACTCTGGTTCTGGGATGCCAAATGTATTGGCTGCACTTCAGTCGCAGTTTGGGATGGTTCCCAATTTGATGCGTATAACAGGCCTGCGTCCAAAGACCTCAGCCGTGACAAAAAAAAGAAAGAAAAAAAAACTTATTGAAACATCCGACCAAAGGCAACACACAATGCACACGTCAGTTCGGCCGAGGCCTAAGACGCCCACTGTACGTGGTTAATGATCCCGCGTGGGTGATCGCTGGTTTTGCCAGCGCGTCTCTAAACCGCGCCAATTACGCACAGCATTAAATGAGCCGTTTCCAAAAGGAAAACCGCATTGTGTTGCTTAGGTCGGAGATCACACAGAGCGTGAGTAGTGACACAAAATCAATGACCTCAAACAACTTCTGCTCGCCCACGGACACAGATATGATGTATGGCGTAAAACAGCGATGGAGCTGTATGCCGGCCTATGTCTGATTCACATTCGACTTTCGCCGGACTGTGCTGGCGCTTAATCAAGTGGACATCTGACCTGGTCAAAATAGATGGTCATGGACGTGTTGCTCATCTCCGACGGCTCGTGGTTGGTCCCACGCACGGCGGAGAAAGCCACCTTTGCCCCGGCGGAGCGGACCGATATGCCGAGCGAGGAGGTGACCCCTCCGTCCGAGGAAGGGTTCGAGTCGCACACCACGAGGCACTTGCCCTCGAGCACGATGGGCTCCGTGTCGTTCTGGCCGAGGCAGAGAGCCACGCCGCATCCCAGGAGGAGGACCAGAGCCAGGGTGGCGAAGGGTCCCGGGCAGCGCGCGGGCACCATGGTCGGATCGCTGATCCCGTGCACACTGATGCAACCCGGCAGCCCCTTGGAGGTTTGTTGGTGCTCGATCACCTGGTCCAGACTTACTCCCTTCTCTCTTCCACTCTCTCTCTCTCTCTCTCTCTCTCTTCCTCTATCTGTGATGCTCCCTCACTTTCCCAAACACCCTCTGACACACAGACGCACTCTCTCCGGCTGCGGCTCCCCTCCCTCCTGTGCGTCTTGGTGGATTTTGGGAGAGTACTCAGACAACTGTTGTTGTAAATCCTGGCGATTTCAAAGGGGGGGGGGGGGGGGGAAGCGAGAGATTTCATGTCAGACAACAGCAAAAAAAAAAAAAAAAAAAAGAATCTTATACAGTTTTGTCATTAAACTTGAGTATATTCTCTGTGCGTAAAATGACTATCGTGCGTAAAAGGAAAAGCAGTCCCTGTCAGTAAATGGAAATCCAAAAAACGCGTTGATATAAACACACATTATCACATCTATTCATCAAATCAACTATTTGTGCTACTGCGGACTGTTTCCTACAACTGTGCGCAGCACTTTGTGCCAAATTACAATGTCCACGAAAAATGACGTTCCAGTTATCTTCTCCCTCGCTCTAACGGATAATTGCGGCGAAGCAACGCACTTTGCGGGCATTTTCTGTTAAGAGAGAAAAAAAAAAAAAAGGTAAATCGTGACCTACCTGTGCTATCCATCCCGCTGCTGTGCTCTCTGGTCTCTCGCAGACTGTGAACTGAGCGCTCAGATCGCTGGTGCTGAACAGGCAGAGTCTCTGGGCTCCCTTTCGAGGGACAACTCACGCCCATTCTTTGTGTGTGGCCACTGCAACGCGACTCCTCGGAAGTGTCCCGCAAATTAAGAGCACACGCGTGGACTAATGGCTTTGTTTACATATTAATCAGTTCAGTGTGGCGAGCTCAGGGGCCCCTCGGGGGACGGCAGAGATCACTTGCTCTCAGTGTCTGTCATTTATATGCTGTGGGTTTCTCATGTCTCCGCCTGATTCGTCCGAAATGAAAGGGGCTGCAGCGGATCACCTTGCAGTCGAATGTTACATTCAGCACGCAAGTGTGTGTTACTAATTTCAGACTTAAACGTGAATTTTCTTTTCAGGAGTCCAACAAAGATACTTGTGCGCCATCCAGTGGCGGATTTCACTTCTACACAAAAGGCTGCATCTGCTTGTTAGAGGCGCAGAGGGGAGGGAAAAAAAAAATCAAAGCATAAAAGTGATTAAAATAACAAACTCGTGTGGTATCTGGCTTGCATATTTTACTGATGGGCGTGTAAATTATTTCACATGCAGGTCACACTTAACAAACACCCCATAAGCAAATTGAAAGCAGGCGACACTTCAGAAAATGCCCACTTCACAGAGAATGACCTGCACCTCTCTGTACCACCCTTAGCCTTTCTTTTCAATTCCTGACATGTCATCATCCTTTGAAGAGCTGTGTAGAGGGTCCCTATCAGCTCTGCACACCTCTGAAGAGTCTGAGAGTGGGCTTCACAAGTGGCGAGCCCTCACGTCAGACCTTTAATGAGCTGTCATTTTCCTACTTAAAGATAGGCTACATTATGCATGGCGCTCACACTTGCAAGGGTAGGTATAACTGTCTTCAACTTAATCAGCTCAACTTAACAGTGGGAGGAAAAGTCAGCATTCCTTCAGCATAATTCATTGAAACTGTGATCTGTATTTTGAATGCATGCGAGCGAATGGATAGAAGGGGAGAAAAAAACATATTTTATTTGAAAGGTACTGAATCTAACCGTGAATGAGCATTGAAAGCCTTGAGACAAATAGAGAATGTGTGGCTTAGATGTATACCAGCTGCCTCCATAAATGCAACGTCCCGTTAATGATCCACTACTTGCAGTGCATAGAGAAGACTATCATTTTAGACTTAATCATGGTGAACCTTCCCCCTTTTCTCACCCCCGTTTGACAAACATTGCACTGTCAGAGCTGACTGGCAAACCAAGCGGAAGAGTGACATCAGGTATCCAAGAGCCACAACTGACCTCACTCCTGCAGAAGGACACACAGCTACAGAAAACATCAAATGTCAAGTACGGGGGACATGCAAGGGAAAAGGGATGTGGCCTACGTGGCATTACCATACCAGGGGCTGCCGCTGCCCTAAAAGGGACTTCACTTCCATCAGGCAAGCTGATCGGCTAGACTGACAACAGTGTTATGGTTATTTTCCCTGACAGCTAGCAGAGCCTACTGGCTCCCAGGAACGGGGAGGTTGATTATGTGATGGGTCTTAAAGCGAGCCATCTGTTTTTGGAAAGAAAAAGGCTTGGTGGGTTTTCTGGGTTTTTTTTTTCCTCTACAAATCACACATGTATTTCTATTTGCATGACTCCCCTCATGACTTTGATCTGATTTTGCTTAACGTAGGAGTCAATTCTTTGTGATCTCGCTGTCACAACAAAGTGAGTCCACATACCTAATACAGTTTTGTCCTATACTTAGTACTTCTGCTACACAAAATATGCATAAACCATCTTAACGTCCACCCTGTCTGCTCACACCACCATATGCTTCACAAGGACTAAAATACCCTCTTTAAAATAGATATCTGTGTGTCCATCTGCCTGCCTGTCCATCTGTTTGCTATAAATGACTCTGCATCTTCATATCTGAAATGAGGTCAGACTCTCAAACAAGTTCATTTGAGAGTTCTCTCTCTCTCACTTCAGCTCTGAATGAAACCGCTGACTGAAGCGGGAAGAGATTGTGTTATGTCTCTCTTTGTCTGGCATTAGTAAGAGGTGACCTCTATCTTAGCATGTGTGAGGAGACAAATAACATCAATCTTGCCTGTTACCTCCCCCGCCAGCGCAGGGCTAACACCCTGATGAGGAGTTATATTGGTAACCCAGAGAAAGGTCACGGCAGACCATACCGTGTCTGCTAGGGATTACAGTAACTGGTATTTCTTTGTGTGTGGTGGTTCCTTCAAGGTAAACCATCAATTGTTAGTGGTAAGACTTGAATCACGGTTAGGGTTAGGCACATTGTGGTTACAGTTAAGTCTACAGGCAGTGAAAGTGATTCAGTGCAATGTGTGTGTATCCATATACGGCTTATCTATTATTTCAATAACTCATTCCAACCTCATGTCAAACTGAAGTTTTGTTCTTACCTATGTTCAAAATAATCGAAATACTAACAGGTTGTATGTGTCTCTAGGTGAACTGTGGCCTACATGACTCATACCTACATTCACATGTACTGAAGTGCAAGGTGATTAGCTGATTATTTGAATCGATTAACGATAACATTTTTGTACTTTTACCAAAGTAAAATTTTGAATGCAGGACATAATTATAACAGATTATTTTATATTATTCACTACTTTTATTTAAGTTAAGGATCTGAATACTTCTTTCACCACTGTGTATAATGGATTTTGACAAAGCCCAGAAGTATTCTACTTTTACTGTATTTTACACTGAGGTATAACTACTTTTAAAAGTGGTAATACCACAGTGTAAAATACTGTGTTGCAAGCAAAAGGCATGCATTTGAAATCTTTAGAAAAAAAAGTGCAAAAGTAAAAGTACGCTACTCATTTTGCAGAATGGCCCATTTCTCAGTATTATATATCATATTACTGGATTATCATTGTTCATAATTTGTACTGCTAGGTAGCTTAGTCTATAATGAGATATATTTTATTTGTTGATAATATTTTGTATTTATAATCTGAATCTGTTACACAACTAGTAGCTGGAGTAAAATATAAAGTAACATAACATGGAATTACTCAAGTAAAGTAGGCTACAAGTACCTCATAATTGTAGGGCTAGTAGAACTACATGAGGTGTCTCTGCCATATGTGTCCAATGTTTAGATACTTGTGTTTAGGTAGGCCTATGTCCAAGGTCTGGCGCCATCCTGGATGGATGTCCCTTGGGGGTCGTTTTCCTATGTTATGGTCCACCTTCCCTGGTGGCAAAATAGCCATATATCGTTATGAGGTTGGCTCTGAGCCTATCTTGACACCACACATTAGCTATACCATGAGGCTTTAAAAGGTGTAGGTTGAGTGGAAAACGGGGGAGATTCACATTGGCTTCGGATCTTCTCACAGGCAATCCATGGTGCTTGTTTTGACGCTGTACTTTTTGTAATAAACCTTTTTATACAACTAAGCCGGTGTCAGCGGAGATTCCTTCATCATCATCACATCATCGCAACTGAAGATACAACATACACTAGGCTACTTGAGTAAGTGTACTGACTTTAACTCCCACATAAATCGGACCTTGTTATTGAAAGACAGTCGAGCAAAATATGCCTAGTGGTATTTGAATTAATTTATTATTACTATTATTTCTACAGTCTATGATTACATGGTTCACGTGAACAGTTGTCTCCGCTTTTATTTTGAAGGCCGGAAGGTTTGTTTCTGCACGTGGGGGGGGGGGACTTGACCCCCGTCACCATGGCGACTGGACGCGGACAGTGGACAGTGGAGAGGCTGAACGCCATCACTTATTCTCCGGGTGATAAATGTCCACAAAAAGGAAGAACAAAAAAAAACCGCAACTTATTTTAGCTAAATCACGGAGCTGACGTCCTGGCGGTTGGCCATCTTGTATCCCACCGGCCTGTAAACAGACGACGCTGCGGGCGTCACGCAGCCTCCCGGAGATGACCTCGCACCCGTCCCCGAGGGGGTCAAGACCAGCGGAACGAATGGCGGCGCCAGGAGCGGCTTCTAACGCAGCGAGGACGTCCGGCAGAGCTGACAAATGGCCCCCGGCGCCCGCTCGGAGGTGCGTGGACAGGTAATCTGTCAGGCTTTCACCTGCGCGGCGTGCGGCCCGTCAGCCGGCCGCTGCTCAGAGAATACGAGTCGAGGCGCCGTTGTAAGTTAAAGGATTTATAGGCCGTGGGTTTTTTTTTTTTTTGGGGAAAACACAGTAAAAGCTCAGCAAAAAAAAAAAAAAAATGAACGCAGGTGGAAGACACTGAACTACGTCTTCAAAGTAGGCAATCCAATCACTTCCCCTGTTGAATGTAGGCAGTAAATACTGCAACTAAATAGAAAGTCAGCACACACTGGATTTCCTCACTACATGACTATTTTCAACTGTTTTGTCTGTTTATTTCTTACGTGTGAACTCCTAAACTAGGGTATAATACCAATAAAAGCAGATATACATTCATGTTTAGCAAGCTTATTGTTTTACCATGCACACTGAAAGTTAATTTGTCAATTTTACTTTTTGCTTATTGACATCAATAAGCTCAATTACTTTCTCTCGCTGTCTCTCTAAAAGTCTGTCACAGTTTGCTGAAGGAATAAGTCTTAAACAATGCAAACACTGGACTCACCTGCCCTAAAATGCATTGCACATTACTGTAAATATGTAGTTTAGGTTGGGGCTCCAACTTACAGTTATTGTCATAATTTGTTCAACCATTAAAAGTACAAAACGTCAGGAAAAAGGGAAAAATGCCTGTCGCAGTTTCTTGCAGATGCAAGTGGCTCAGAGCATGGCAGTGTCTGTCTTTTGGTGTTGCTGTAGATATAATGAACAGTATATTTAGAATAATTTCTTATATCTTGAAATCCTAAATTGTTTCACGTTGCTCTGGTTTTAGACAAACCTAGTGCTGTATGTATGTGCCAACTTACTGTCACTGTTGTGGATATAAGGTAAGTTCAACTTGTGGCTGACTCATTCCCTGCTCATCTTCTCCTTTTCCCAAACTCTTAGAAATGCCAAAAATGACTTAAAACAGAATATCTGTGTGTTGACAGCTCCAAAAGTCAGTTAGAGGTAAAATATTTCGAAACAGAAAACTGATGTTAAAACTGCACCAAAGATGATTTATTCATTTATTGTCGCATTTTAGAAGTTGTTTCATCTGGTTGTTGGTATGCAGTAGAATGTCAGTGATTGATCAGGCAGGTAACGTGAAGATGTCATGCATATATTACTTACTGAAGTGACTCGATTAGGCCGCATTGGCCTCATTAACCAGGGCATGTGCAACCCGACAAACTTGATCAAAATTTCTAAATGACAGATATGGAATATAAAAACAAAAACATTACAGTTTACAGTTACAGATTTTGCTTTAATATCCAAGCATACTCATATTTACCCAAGAAAGATAAAAGGCCTAACATTGGTAACTTGAGATTTCACACGTATGAGTGTTTCTCGCTCTGCTTGCTTGTTAACAGTTCGGATATCACGCTTTAGTTCATCACTTCCTGCAGCTTAAATATGGTCTCTTTCTGACACCTCAGTTTTAGCAAATTTGGTGGATCTACCGGGTGTCAGTGAAGGAGGATGTAACATACATTTAGGATGTTGAAAAAGATGTTAAAATATAAAGTTTACAAAAGTGAAGCTTTACAAAACAGCAAGTCTCAAAGTTAATATTGTGTTTGTTTTATACGAAATCTGCTAAATGAGAACATCGACACGGGTCATTTCATTTTGTTGCCAGAAGTGTGTGATAAGATTGCCAAGTAGCTTGTCGAGAGCACATTTGTCTCATACACTGGTGCCTCCAAAGAACTGCGTGCCGAACAACAGGTGGCATGAAAACGTCGGTGTCATTTCCTTGTAGTGATGTCTAATTACCTTTGCCGTAGACTGCCATCTGAGATCCTGATTAAGATTCTGTCATACCTGGATGCCTCCGCTCTTTTCAGCATGAGCCACGTCAATAGGCTCTTCTGTCAGCTTGCCAATGATAAGTAAGTATCAACCAAGTCTTGTTAATTGAACATGTACAGTATATTGAAAACATGAGTATGATAAGAATCCAATCCAACAGGAAGTAAAGACAGTTAACAGAGCAGAGAATTTTTAGAACTTTCTTCAGAAAGTTATTTTTCTTTGTACTTGAATCCCTTACAGCTTTTCCTCTAAACAAGTAAAAGTCAGTGGCGTATAAGACTGCAACCAAGGATTCTTTTTACTATCAATTGATCTGCCAAACATTTTCTTGATCAATTGATTAATCATTTGGTAGAAAATAGTGAAAACTGTTCATCACAGTTTTCCAGAGCCCAAGTTGAGCAATTAAAATTGCATGATTTGTTGGACCAACAATCCAAAACTCACAGATCTTCTGTCATATAAGACAAAAAACAACAGGGAATTTTTGGCATTTTTATTTAAGAAATTACTTATACAATGAATTGGTTATCAAAATTGTTGATAAACTAATATCTAGTGCAGTAACCTGCATAGCCTAATCGTTTTTTGTTTCAAGATACAGATGCTAATTTCTGAAAAAATCTTGAAAAAGTTGATCTCCGCTGTTTATAGGTTTGATAATTGTACGGCATTAGCAGATTATATTATTTCAAAAGTGAACCAAAGTTCAATTTAGACAGAAATAATGTGATTTAATGGAGATTTTTGGCAGGGTGACAGCTTTCTGTAGACAGGCAAGATCAGGCAGTCTGGCAACCTCTTTGTCCTTCACCACAAATTATTTACTTCAAGCAAAAGTTAGAAAATGTCTCTGTCGTCATAGAATGGCAGCCCTGTAAGACTCACAGCAATATTCCACTGTTACATACTACATTTTCCAATACCACCAACGCAGTGCTCTGTGGAACAAGATATACGTAGCAGAGTTTGGCAAGAATAAAAAGAGAAAACCTAAGCGCCTGGACGAGCTTCAGCGAAAGATGGCCACAGCGGAGGTACAGGATCGGGCTGCGGGCTACTGGAAGTGGCTGTACTTCAGGACTGTAGCTGCATGTGACATGAACAAGTGGAAAAGACATCTCGGTCTCATCAGCCGTCACACTGGCCTGCCCAGCCAAACAGAGCAGGTCCTCAGGTAAGAGACGGAGCGGGGCAAAAACTGCTTTTGAAAACCACTTAAAGTACCTGAGGTGTATGATTTGTTGAATGTACCGGACACTTCGTTTCACTTACCAGACACTTGAGTAGCCCGACAAGCGTTGCTTGTGAGTTAATTGAGTTCTTACCATGTATTTTCAAGCATTTGAACTCCTTCGCTACTGAGGTGAGAAAAAGGTGTCATTATTTCTCTGGAAGCCATTGTGTCAGTTAGTTTTGTATTTTAGTTGGCTGCTTTTCCTTAAAAGGAGGTGTGTTGATCACTTTGTATACCATGCCCTAATCATCCATCAGTTTGGCATGTCTTGTTGTTTTACAACTGGAAGCAGCTCGGTGAGGTGTCATGGGAACCCCGGCACTGTTTGCGGTTAGCAAGCAGTGAAACTTTGGAGATCCACCCTCGCTGTCAAGAAAGTTCAAGGGTAGAGACTGGAGGACAGTTCAAGCCGCTGGCAATCAAAAACAAGGCATGGTTTGTTTTTCATATCACACTTAATGACACTTTCTTATTAAAGGTGAGAAAGGAGGTCTCGGTCTGAACGTGATGTCTGCTCGGGGGGAAGCCAGCACGCAGGGGAAAGCTCCCTCACCGCCTCCGCTGCGGTTTCTGCTGTGTTTTTATAACCTCTGATTAGAGGCTGTGCAGCACTCAATTTTGAGTCTGTGGCAGTCGCTGTGGTACAGAGGGGAAGTAGAAATAATTGTGTTCCTTGCAGAGGCTGTCTGAATTGTTGAAATAAATTACTTAGCCCCCCAACTCCTCATCCACAACACACACACAAACACACACACCCTCCCCCTTCCTCCCTCCTCCCACCAGCTCAGACAATTCCCAGCGGGGGGTTTGTCTGTTAGAGACACTGAGGAGCATGCGATTTACCTTGGTAATAATCATTTCACAAGACATCACACATACAGACAATGCAGAGTGAAATCCCCTGGGTCATCTGGGGCCTCCTGCGCTGCTCCAGTTTTTAGCTTTGTTCCTCCACTTAATTGATATTGGATGGTGCCTCAGCGAGACACCGCCTGCATCACAGTAGGGGCAGCCCTGAATCACAGTTTAGACAGAATTGGATCAAGAGATTTATCACAACAGCTGCGGTTTCATTTCATTCGTTGCATATCATTTCATTAGCAAGAACAGCTTAACTGCAGCCATTCTGCTCCCTACTGCTGTCACAAGAAACGTAATGGCCATTAAACTCATAGTTTGCCTGGTGGAAAGAGCAAGAGTCAGCTTTACCCAACACTGCCCAATTATTTGCATTGTATTAACTTCAGATAAAAGATTTGATTTTTGTTCAGCAATTGCAATTCAATGGTGCCTTGATGTGGCGATTAGAGATATTAAGTGAATTTCCCACTTTATAAAGCAAGTTTGAAGCAGCAGCTAAGCTCTCCCCACCATACTACACTGCACGTAAACAATTGTACATGCTTTCATTGCAAAACCACCAAGCATCTGTCATATCTTATTGCTATAATCCTGCATTGTGTTATCTTATTCTAGAAACTCGCACATCACCTGGGAGCTCACGATCTCTGATAAGTCAGGGCATGAGGGCACATATGAGCTGAGCTGGTCCCAGTTCTGTGAAACTTCTGTGACTCTCTGCTGGAGCGGAGGAGGCTGCTTGCCCAGCTACCAGCAGATTTCCACCCTTCAATTCCACGGTGTCAGGAGGATAGCCCTCAACTGCCCAGGCCTAAAGAAGTAAGACAGCCGGCGTCCATCGCTCTCTCTCTCTCTCGCTCTCTCTCTATGTCTCTGTTTCCTCTTTCCTCTCAGTGAAACCTATAGTTTTTTTTTGCTTGCTCTTTCAGACCTGGCTGGAGGTCTCTAATGGCGAAGTTAGACATGCAGACTCTAACTAAAAGCGCGCAGGTCATTGGCCAGGACAGACTGGTTGAGCTGAAGCTGTTACAGCCTGGCATCATCATCGGTGTCTGGAGGGTAATTATTTCACAGGCAGCTATGGCATTTTTTAATTATCATTCATTAGCCTTCAATAGCTGAAATGTGAGGAAAAATACTTTTTGTTTTGAACCTAAAACGACTTTAGCAAGAGAATTAATGAGGAATTTAAGTGATGGCTCTTTTCACAGGACCAGTGCTCCCTTGCCTTTGTCATGTTCACCCTCCACTTCCACAGGCTGGTGGAAAGAAGCATCCAGGGATCGTCTGTTTGGTAGGCTGCACTTGAACAGGCGCCTTTTATTCACATGCTTACATGGCGTGCAGTGTATCAACATCAGATGGTTGCAGTAGGATGAGATAACTGACAAGATTAATTTGATGCCTTTGATTATGACCCATCTATGATGCACAGCAGGGTGAGACTTGAAGCGTCAGCGTCACTGACACCTGTATTTCACCACCACAGTGGATCATGTGACTGTATCACATTTTTATATAAAGAATATTCTTCTTTTACGTGTCATGGACCAGTGACACCAGTGATTCTTTTTAATCATTTGCCATCAGAACACAACACAGTGAAGATGTTAATTCCAAGCTATTCAGACCTTAAAACAGAGAGAGGGTAATTGATTAGAGAAATTTGCTTCTGTAGTGTTGATTAAAAACCAGTGGGCTAGATTATTGGTTTCCCATGTGGGGGACGGGAACCCTCAAAAGGGCCCCAGGAAAAAAAATAGCGGTCAACAGATACTTGTGTTAAACAAAACAATGTACATTTTTTCTGATTTTGCTGTCAGCTCTTAAAATCCTGCAAACAAAACAGTCTGAGAGGGAAAAGTCTCTTTGGGTGAACTACTCACAACTGTTGTCCACACTCAGGCCATAACCTGTGATGTGGGGATTATTATTTTATCTGGAAATTTCAAAAAATCCAAGTTATGTCATATTTAGTCTTAGTCTTGAAGGTGCTTCACTAATCATCCTATTGTAAGTATTGCACTTCAGCACAGTGTGGACACAGCCCCCTCTCCTGGTGCGTTATGAAAGCACAATGTTGCAGCACGTTATGATTACAGTCCACCTAAGTGAGAAAGCTCTGAAACGCCTTCTTAATGCAGTCCCATTTTAGTAATGTTCTTTTCACTCACTGCAGTCTTATTTTCATTTTACTTTTTACTATTTTCTTCCCCCAGCCCCTACGTGGAACCCATCTTCAAACCCCCTCTTGATGACATAGACCCTGAATACGGTCTCCATGGTTACCAACTACACATTGTTCTCCACGACACTGTATGCGAGATTATGTCCGGAGGCTTCTGCCAGCTCTTCTGCCGGAGAAGTAATTTATTTATACTCATATTCACTACGTCACACTGTTCACCGATGCTGACAATACGTGAGGTGTCTACTGTAATGTGTCATCTGAAAACTCTAGACTCTCTAATTAGAGTAGGTGTCATTCACATGTATGCCAAGCTTGCTTTCTCATGTGTGCATATTGTACGAGCATGGGAAATAAACCCCTTGAATCTTTTACATTTTAAATAACTTTTTTTTAGCTATTTTCACTAAGAAATGACTTGTCTGAAGATTATTTAGCTTGTAGATTTAAATCCAGGTAACACAATGTCAGTTTGTGAAATGAGCAAACGTTTAACTTTGATGGTTTTAGTGGTAAGTAAAATGTGAAATGCTAATCATTACAGTGTAGAGACTTACCTGTTGTGTGCTGTTGTCTTTGACCAGCTCAGATCTGTGACGGTCTCATCCAGCTGACGGCCATTAGCAGGACAGACTTGTCGCAGCACACGCCTCTGTCAGGGAACATCACCCTGCCCTGGAGGTGTGAGGCCCTGCAGGGCGCAGTGGAGGTACGACATGTACTGTTGGCTACCTGCCCACTGTTTCACTACGTGTTCTAGGAAGAAAGAAATGCCCGCCCAAAGCATATTAAGTATGTGGGTGACATACCTAAGTGGTAAAAAGGAGACAGTTGAAATCTCTGTTATGACTTGTAGCGTAATAGAAGTGTTCCTGGAAAAGATTTTCAAGAAGTTGGCATACTGTGGTATACATACTTAATGTAACCGCACTGGAATCACAACAACTTGAATGTAAAGGTTTTGACACTTGTTTATTTCTCTACTTTTTTTCCCAGAATTGCTGCATCATGAATATGACTTTACTGGATGAATTCAAGAAACCGTTCTGGTGCGTCAGCTCTCCTGTTTCCATGAAGCCGGAGAACACGCCTGTCTCCTATGACTATGATGGTGATCACTTTCTGATCCATTATCAGGACTTAGATGGCCAGGTGAAGATGAAACTTGTGCTGATGAAGGAACAAAAGCAGTTTTTCCTCTTGAGTTTAGTCGTCTATGTGACTGTTTGCAAAGTCAACAAGCATTTCAGTAGAGATTACTAAAGACTGTTTCTGGAAGTTTTGAGGTTTTTAATCATTACAGTTGTTACCAGGATTTTGCTTGATAATATTTTAATTAAACATATTAATCTATATATGATATGTGAATATTATATATTCTACAGGGACACTGGAGTGTGCCACCAAAATAATTTGATAGATTTGGTGGTTAATAATGATTCTAAACATAATTGATACTGAGTAATAACTTTTTCACTATTTTATCTTTAAATGCTCAATGCATTTATACATTTTTAAATGGATTAATAGAATAATTTATGATCTGCTTTGAAGTTTTAATTAAGTTTTTATTTCAATTTACATAATTTCAATTTACAAGTCTATAATTATTCTCCATATGTTTGCACACAGTATGTGGGTTTGTAATAAATCACTACAAAACGAGACAATATTCTGTAAGAAAATACAAAGTTAAACCTTGTTGGTCAAAAGTGTTACTTAAGTTATGAAAACGAATATTCAAATGTACTTCTTGAAGAAGTAGTTTTCTGAAATATTTAATCATTTAGAATTTGTTTCTATTTTTTTTTTGATTCAATAAATGTTTTGTTACACTTGGAGACATTTCTTATGCTATGCACTGACATGCAGCTATGAACAGTAGCTAATACATCTGAAAGAAAAACACTCACTCTGTTGGGTTTTAAGTAAGAGGCATGCTCATGCAGATGTGGATCTTTATCATGGTGACAACCAAGTAGACCCTCTGTATCCCTAGCAGTATGCACATTGAATATGTATTCTTAACTCTATATTTACATAGAAACATACGCTTAGAGGCGATCCAGGTCATTGCAGTCTGTAATTTTGCCCAGCCGTATACTGTATTACCACTCACTACACTAATAAGTCAAAAATAATGTTTACATGCACCGTAAGAGAATGTTTTTTTTCTTTTACCAGGACACAGAATCTGATGGTCTATTTACACTGGATGTCACTTTGCATATAGAAACCTTGTGCTCTTGTTGGAGGAAAGATGATTGTATTCTAGGAGTAGGTTGTCGAGAACGTGCATCCATCACGGATGCTTTCTTAAATTTGGCCCACAGCACCTTAAGGAGACTTAATAGTATCCTTGTCATCCTCCCTCATAGCTGCTTTCATGCCTGAGCAGATCCCTTCTAAGTTAGAGTATCCAAATTACTGCAATATTAATTATTAATCATTCTTACTAGAGTAATATATTTTACGTAATTGATGTATGTCATTTTTTTTGTTGTACATAGATTTACTTTTGCCAAGACCAGTGCATCCATTTCTAATGCATCTACCCTTTAATTAAGTTTTAACTCTTAATTATTCTTAATTTTATGAAATTTGCCACTTTGCTTTTACAAAATTGAGGCAAAATTATGCATACTTTACATGTATAAATGGAATGAAAGTTTTGTTGCTTTTGTATGATTCACGCAAATCAAGTTTTTTTCCTCTTATCATGGCATTTATACCTGAACACCCACGTTACCTCAATTGCATTGTCAGCCATTATGCAATCACTTTTAGATGGAAATTGAGTTTAATGTCCACACCCTGGGCAAGTCTGGCAACAGCGATAGAATTAGTGTGGGAGCAATTGTTGGAAACGGTTGCCATGCTGCTGATGGGCCAGCTCTGCTGATGGCAATAAAATAAGCCAGGCCTCTGGGTAATAGGATTTCAGAGGCTTCCCTTCCTTTTTCTCTGTGAGGGTCATCATCACCTTGAAAAGATGCTTATTTTTCCAAACACATCACCAACTACATTGGCACTAGATCCAAAATCATTTGGGGAAATGAGCCAGAGGGAAAAAGAGGGGCTACAGTATGTGTGATGAATACTTTTTTGCCACAAGCTTCACAATTGAATTGAGACAAAAAAAAACTGTGATGGGGAGAGAGACGCTGTCTGAATCACAAGGACTCCATTTGTCGTCATTTTACGGGCCTTGTGCTCTCCAACTCCATCCATGTCAGGGCCGTTTGAGTGGCCATATGGATGAAATGCCGTTTAGCAGTACATTGGATTGCTGACTTGGACACTTAACACACTGACAAATTACAAGATATTGGCCGTTACTTGGACTGAGTGATGTGGACCATGTATGACTTTCGGGTTACAAGTGTGTTAAAACCCATTTCCATCACAGTGACCTTCATACTACTGTTTGCTGTCACATCAGCTGCTGCAAACTGCCAATCTTTCATTCCTCCATTTTATTACAAAAAACAGGAGCCAAGGGTATTGTGGGGTAGATAATGGACTCGCAAGAACATAAAGCCAGTAATCCAAACGTTTGAGTCAGAGTAATTGCTAAACAAAGAATATGGATTTTGGGGGCACAAGGACTGTGGAGCCTTGACTGAAAGCACTGCATTTTCTGTCCCTGGTGATGCAGAAAGTATTAACTTAATGCTGCTACAGTGATTTTTCTATGAAGTAATTATAATTACAAATACAAAAATCAATTTATAAAAGCATGCTAATTTTTTTTTATTTATTTTTTTATAATTTAATATAGGTAGCTCTCCAGTAGATGGCTCTCTTTAGTAAACAATGGGAGAAGCCTTAAACAGCACAGTGGTTTACATTTTCTCCATCCTTTCAATCTGTCTAAAGACAATTGTAGAGAAACATATACATTAATGTCTTATAGCAATGGTCTTTCTGTGGATCATTCCTGTGCCGCACAAAAAAGGCTTTTTTTCCCTCGTGTTGTTTTCTTTCTATTTACTGGCACTTTTTCTGCTCTTTTGTAAAGTAATTGCAAGCCTGTGTGTTAATCAAAACTTAAAAAGACTTTAACACCAAATAACGATTAAGAGATAATCCAGAGCCAAACCACTGAATGGGTAAGTTTAGTGACATAAAGCTTCATTAAACTCATCTTTCTTGGTTTCCTCACAGGCTAATCTTGGAAGAAAATTGCTTCCATTTTTAGCCTTTAATTCTCTCCCTTGTGGGTGACCAGCTGGGTCCGCAAACTATTCAGCCTCGGAAGCCAATGGCACAGTCCTTATTTGGTCCTCTCATCGGAGGAAAACAGTCAACTAATGAAATTCACCACGAGGGAGCCTGATTACGTGTGTGTGTGTTACATACATGCCTTACTTTTCTTTCATTTCCGATGACCTTCTGAACGGGCTGTTTTTAAACAATATTAGCACTCAATTTACATAACCCAAAAGACTGGGACTAATCATAGTCTTACTCCACAGCGATGAGGGCAAAGCATTCTCAGTTCCTAACCCCTAACATTCCACATTTATTACCCTGTTGGGTGAGCACTTTAGGCCAGAGAAGTTAATTATGCTTGTAATGAACAGAAAAACGTCAACCACAACAGCCCAAAACACCCATGCCAAAGATCCACATTAGATACAATGTGGTAGTCGATGCCACAAAATAACAGATGGTCAGGCATTTACATTGCTGGACGTGATCCCTGCTACAGGACCGCTGACCAGCAGCAACCCTCCTCTCTCTCTAACTGTGCTGATCCCTATAGGGAAGCTGAACTGGATAGTTGGGAAAGCTTCAAGGGGTGACAGTATTATTATAGGCTCACGATGCCCAGTAAGATCCCCGGTTTATTCTCCACTTTAAATGGTACATCACAACCAGACGGGTGTGGGGGAAATGGCGTTTATATTTAAGCTGAAGCTCGTCCTGCAGTATGATTGGGGTGCTGTTCCCGTAGCATTCCAGTGTCGCCTCAGTCTCCAATAATATACAGTAGAATAAATGTAGTATTCCTGCACATTCAGGTCCAGGTGGTGACCTGGAGTTCACCTGCAGTTCTCGCTCTAGTGACTAGTACACTTACTTAAGTACGATACTGAGGCACTTGTGCTTTACTTGAGGTTTTCCATTTTCACTTTCACTACATTTATCTGGCAGCTTTACTTCCTTACACATTCAACAGCTAAAATATGATGCATTTTATAGATTCAAATAACCCAAGAATATATAAAGTAACTCCACCTCGACCAGCTACAAGATTACAGTAAAATGCTGCTGACATGGTAATGCATTAATAATATAAATCCGATAATATCATAAATAATAAACCACTCTGGAAGGAACGATTCTGAATTATAAGTACCTTTAATTTACTTAAAGTACTTTTACGTCAAGTCCCCCTCTACTCAAAAATGTGTTTCGCTTGTTGTTACTTCACTCTGATGTTTGACCTCCACTGTGCAGAATGATGACCCTGTGCAGTTTGACACGAGAAGGCTGTTTTAAAGGGGGAATGTTTCTCTGCCCGTTTCACACGCATATGTATGAGCATAACTTAGTTAGGAAGTGAATACACAATATACACAGTGTAAATTGTGTATTCACTCTGTGGTATTACTAGTATTGCTTAAAAAAAAGGATCTGGTATTTTTTTTTTTTTTTTTTTTTTTTTAAATACACTTGCTAAATTGTTGAAGATAAAAGTGAACTGACCCCCTGATTTGCCACATCACCACTTACTGTACAGTACATTTGTTTTAAAGCCATTGGATTGTCACGTACAGCACCTGGCATTCATTCTTAAACGTCTCCTCCCAGAGGTCTCCATGTCCTCTACTCTTCTTCACATAAACTATCTTTCTGGATAACTGGATGGTGACTGTTCTTTGTGTCAAGAGCTAAATTACTTGCCGCTATTTCTCTC
Source organism: Lateolabrax maculatus (assembly GCA_031216445.1). Classification (NCBI taxonomy): domain Eukaryota; kingdom Metazoa; phylum Chordata; class Actinopteri; order Acropomatiformes; family Lateolabracidae; genus Lateolabrax; species Lateolabrax maculatus. The sequence goes on from CM062210.1 coordinate 11,242,994, forward strand.
TCACGAGTTACTCAGCGTGTGTGCCAGAGAGTGAGAGGAGTGGCATGAGTCAGCACATTATCCAGTATACTGTAGAAGCACTTCCCACAATTTCACACGGATCACTAGTTTGTATTACCCTCACAGTAACATCCTGTGGCTGTCTGGTCTCGGAGCAGATGTTTGGTACGCAGGTACAGACCAAAGTGCTTTCTGATCCTGCTGCACTTGACTTTGGGTTCAAATAGGGTTGCCTGGTTATCTAAGCACCAAGCTCTATTTGCTGGAACTAATTTTAAAGGAAATTATAGACATTTTGGGAATTACGCTTATTTGCTGCCTTGGTGAGACTGTGATCATTAGATTGATACCACTCTCAGGCAGTGTTTCCTCTCTAATTTCTTTTTCAGCAGCAGGGTGAAAGGGTTTTGTTGTATGTGAGTAATGTGCGTGCGGTTGGAGTTAATGTTAATAGGTAATTTAAAAATATGAAATAAAATGACACTTTAGAACGCTCTCCTCCTCCACTTTCATCTCTTTCTGCCCTCTCTCCTGCTTCACTCTGCTCTCCTCCACTACTCCTGTCTACTTGTCTGATAAGGCTACATTTGATAATGAGTATGTTAGATAATTCTCTCACATCACAAATATTTACTCACGCAACCAGTCAGAGCATTAAAATTATGTAGTAGCCACCACTAACGTTACATATTTTAGAACTAGAACTCTAACTTAATGTTAGTGGGTATGGAATGGTATCGAACTTTTCATCTCACTCTCTGCAAGATAGCGAGGCTAAGCAGTATTTCCACAAAAGTTATATTTATCTACTTTATATTCTAGTTATATTTATCTACCTACCATATCTAACTAGCTTGCTGTTATTGTAGACATTCTGCATTCACAGCAAGATTGTGGCATTAAGCAAAATAAACACATTTTATTTCTAACTAAAGCAAATGTCAAATCCAGCACATTTTGTAGGACGCAAAAATCAGGCCAGCTTCACAGAAAACAGCCCGGGCTCTGCTTGTACAGAGTTCCTGGAACAATTGGTTTTAGTGCAAAGGTCTGTGCCTGAGGCTAACTCTATTGATCTGAACCACTATTAAGAGGGATAGACAGAGAGCGAGAGCGAGAGCGAGAGAGAGAGAGGGGGGAAACCAAAGAGAAAGAAACAGGATTTTTAGACACAAAGAAAGCCTCCCTCATTATGTGTGAACACTGAGGTTTTCGTGGATGTCATGGGTACAAACGGCTGCAGTCGTGTGTTTTGATGGCAACTCTAGTGTTGTGGTGCCTTATCTGTGTGTGCATCTGAAGTGTCAGTGATATTTTTGGTCAAGTACACCCAACCATACACTGTTTATTTCCTCTGTAAACTCTCTCTACACAGATGAATTATTGAGAACCCAGTGGTTAGTTGTATCTATGTCATAGTAGTTTGTTGTTCAGACTTTTGACATTGGGAGACTCCCAGGGGACCATTACTCATCGCTTGTGTCTGACTTGCTACTGTGAAGTGCCACATTGAGTTCTTCATTGGCAGCTTACAGCTCTGACTGAAATGAAAAATTAAAGAGAGTCTGTTGGGGTTCATATGAGGTCACTGCTGTAGATCTGCGTGGCAGTAGTATTGCTGGGGAATCAAGAAATGCTGTATCAGGCACTGGAGTGTCACATTGGCAAAACCACATTAAAACACACACACACACACACACACAGAAACCATATGTCTGTTGTCTACTGATACATGTTCTACTTTATTTATTCCTATTTGTCTTTTTGTTTTTTTTCTGTTTCATTATTTCATGTCGCGTACCACAATCCAGATTATGAAGTTGCTGCTACTAATTCTACTATTACACACACATTCACGAGGGCCAGCTTTCTGGTAGGGTATGATTGCCTTTTAATCACATCTCTGTTGTGGGGCCACCTGTGTGTGACACCCATTAAAGATGATGGCAGTCACTGTGGCTGGGATAACATTTCCACATACTTGCACCTGTCGCAAAAGCAAATTAAGACAGATATGTGGGCAGTGTGCCACGCTGATACGTGGGCCTTTCCTCGGAAGCCTGCCAAATCATCTGAATGTCGCTGAGTCATAACATTTTGATTCAGCTTAACAACTGTACCACACAGGCTGCAAGCTTTCATCACTATTGTCTGTGTACAGTATGGCATTTCCATCATCTTTCACAGCACCATAATATTGTTTATTTGCTTTTGGTACTTTATATATTTCTTTTACTGACTGTCTCTGCACCTGTCTTCATGTTTTATGTTGCTGCCGGGATCTGGTTTTATGGAGCATATTAAATTGATGAGATTCACCTCTACAGTTACCATGGTAATGACCCTTGACTGAGCATTTCTGACCTAACTGGCTATTGGCTTTTGCACATGAATACTGACGTTTGGAGGGGGAACCGTGAAGCACATGAGCAGTTCTCTTCCACAACCTGCCAGGGGATGAAGTGTTCATTATGCTCACTAGTTGAAGAAAAATAGATGCTCATTTGGTTTTTAGCCATGCTAGTAGGATGGCGACATTGGTGTGTCAGTCGGTCGGTCCACCACATTGGTCCACACTGAGATATCTCAACAGAAATGGGATGGATTTCCATGAAATTTTGTACAGACATTCATTGTGCCCAGAGGATGAATTCCCAGGATTTTGGTGAACTTGTAAAGATTATTGTTACTTGTTCTAGAGTCTTGTTATGTGAAATAAGTAAAAAAAACAGTAATGCAACGTGTGAGGGGGCAACGTCAGTAGTACTGTGTTGTGTAGTTAGTATTTGACATGGTTCCTAGATTACTTCAGTCCTTTGGGGACGTAACACACACACACACTCCACCAAAGTGGAATGAATGTGAAAGGTCAAGTATGGTGCAACTCACTTCATTATGCTGTCATCTTAATCAAATGCAACTCCCTTTACTCACTCACCCACTCCATGATTGAATGTGTCAGATCTGCACGGGACTGATGAATGTTATTTTCCCGCTGCAACAATCCTCGAGATGCTGTGTTAAATAATGACCAACATATCTGACTAATGAGTGCAGTTAGTAGCAGCTGAGGTGAGAGCTTTCGTTTGTCTCTCCTAGTTTGTGTGGTGTGTGATGAGAGATCTCCATTTGCAGGCATGATGATGATTGATACTGTTAGGTCCCAAATTTTTCACTGGAGTCTCCACACTTCATGATCACTCACCTCTGGTATTAGTAAGATGAATGGTCTTCCCTTGTCGAGAACCGGAGAGGTAATTTTCTCTTATGCTCACGTGAAAGGAATCGTAGAAGAAAGGGGTTGGGGATATGACGCAGGGGAAATGCAGCTTAACGGTGATTGCTGGAAATGGTAGGGGTCATTTATCATGTTTGCATAAGTTGTTATGCTGTAAACATCCTCTATAGCTCATGAAGCTGTGTGGAGACTTTGCATTGAGATAAGAGGCTTTATCTTTAATCGCAGAGTAAAGCATGGGCATTATAGAAAAAAAAAAAAACCATTGGATTTGCCTGTTTTCCTAAAAATAACCTTTAACTGTATAATACATAGTATTTATCAAGGTCTTTCATTTTCAATGCCTTGTTGTATGTATGGACAGTGATACACTTGAGCATGAACCCTGGAGAACAAGGAAGACATGGAGAGTGGCCACAAGAAGGCACTGAAGTGCCTTCTGACTCTCTCACTTCTTTCTATCTTACAGAGAACAGCCATGGCAAGAGGGCTTTCTAATAACAAACATCTGGTTGTGTTTTTAATTTAATTTATAGGGTTTCCTCATTAAAATACTACATAGAAATGAATCATTCATCTTATTTTAAGAACTGATAGTTATTAAAATAATTTGTGAGGATTGTAGAGGTCATAACCCAACTCTTTTGCCAGATGTGCAGAAAATCTATCTTTTAGGTCTATAAGAGTTTGCTTTATAATCGGTTTAGTTGTTTTCCCTCAAAGCCATTTTTTTTAGGGATTCGCTCTCCACGCTCAATAAAACCACCCTGCTCCTGACTCAGTGCTTGAGATGAACGTTCAAACTGCAGTCCTGTCTGTGGGTGAATTGCTTTCCTTGCCAGGCAACTTTAGGCCAGAGCAAGACAATAATGATTCACGATGACTCAGATTGTTGTTATTTTCAAATAACCTGCAATTTAATCTGTAATACTTTCAGCAAATGCCAAATGTTTCTATTTTATGCAGCAGACATTAAGTGGGGAGCTAGGCTGTTGTTCTGACATCGTGTGTGTCAAAATGCAGATTTGTGGAATAACACTGGTCAATCTATTGTCACTGGTTGTTTTAATCATTTCATAACACCTTACACAGTGGATTTGTCAAAAATTTTGCTTGCACAAACTCCAAGAAGGCAGAACAAGGAATTAATTAAGACAGGAACACTGCTGCAAGAATTCATAGGGGAATGCAACCACGCTGTAGAGTATAAGGAGCTTATCTTATCGTTTGTTGGGCAAGTCTATAGTCAGATAACATCAGCATCAGTGCCACAATAAGAATGCACTAGTATACTGCACTGTATGTACCCTTGGTTTGTTTACTCACTCAAAAACACGTCCAAATGGGTGGAGCATGAAGTTCAGTAGAGGAGAAACATCCAAAATGGATCTGCCCAAGGAAAAAGAACCACTTTAGGTTCATGTCCGATGTCCAGGTGTGATGGCATAGATTGTTTCTTTCACTGCTCTCGTGACTCTTCAATCCTCCTCCTGTGGCCTTGCTGTACTGGCTCCCACACCTTCACGTCATCACTTTTTGCTGTACTCGCAACCTTGCGGGCCGGAGCACACCCTGCATCTCATCAGAGAATATTACCTAACACTCGGAGGACAACATTCATCAACGTCATGGGGCTTTTGCCAACAGTGCATTTCTTTCTGTGGGTGCCCCAAGTCCATTTCAGTTGTTCCAGCAGCACCGCAGGGTACCTTGTTTGACCTGTGCCACTTCAGCAGTACAGACAGTATCTCTTTCAAGGTTCTTCAGTCTTATGTTTCTGCTGATATAAACTATACACTGGATATCTAAAAATCTGTCTGTTCTGTTATCAGTTTTACAGTACTTTAGTAGGCTTGTATTCTTTCATTGTCCCGCCATATATTGTTATATATATTGTAGCTTTAACTTACATTAAACACACTTGTTGGCTTTGACTGAAAAAAAAATGTTTAAAAATACTGATAATCTTTTCCGTTTTTGGTATTAGTGGAGGTTAATCTCAAACAAGTCTGTGTAAACCAAGTGTATATTAAGTGAATGATTCCCTCCATAAATACAATGCCCTGTAATGAAGAAAGAACAATGGAAAATAATGAAGACTAAATCATCTCAACCAGTAAGACGTCAGAATTTATCAAGCTGATGGGCCAATGTGATGAAATTAGGGAACTAAAGGTTGTCTTATGCAAACCTCCACCAAGGCACCAATGGTTTTCTAACCTGCTAAAGTGGAGGCTCTCTTAACAGATACGATTTGTTCATCATTTGTTGCCTGTTTTCTGACATAAAGGGAATCTGAATGCAGTGCATCTGTACAGCTGTATCAGCATGTGAATAATGAATGCAAAACCCTACGCAATTAGTCCCAGATCCTAGGATCTATGAAGTGAATTAGTTCCTAAGGACACTGTTCCCCAAAGCTCAGCCAAATTTGTTTGAAACATTCAGGTCTGAAGCTATCACTCTCTTCCACATGGAAAATCTGCAATAAACACACCTTGTGTCAGTGTTTCCCAAAGTGCTTTTGCAATTCACAAACTCTAGAGTTGAATAGAAATATGCATAACGTAACACCAAACATGCCTAAAAGCAGGTTACACATTAAACTTTCATGAGTAGATGTACTGTAACATCACCATCATTTTGAGTGGTTTACAAACATTGTGTCACATATAATATCAGTACATTGGCAGGCATGGCATAAGCACAGTTCTGGGGGCTGTGTGTTATTTAGAGTCTCTTAACAACAGTGGTCCAAAAACACCCTCGGGAATTTACAATGATCCCGCTATCTGAGAGAGTCACGTAAGAGCTACAGCCAACCCACAAATGCAGGGAAAATCACATTAGCCACTAGAAAGCCTTTTGATTTAAGAAGTACGAACACGTAAACCCTGTCGAGGAGGATGGCATGCATGCGCAAATCATGGCATCTGATTTATTGTTTGAAATTCAACTAGTGAGCATCGTCCTTGGCATTGTGAACACTGTAGGAGTAAATCTTGACGTGTTTTGAACAAGAGACAGAAAGAGTTTGGACCATGATAAACGGAGGGTGCTTAACTATGACTAAGATATTCGAGAGAGCCTCTCAGCATATGCAAATTAGTAACATGGGAATTCTTTTGAAAGCACATGAAAGATACAGATAGGAGATGGTAAAATATATTAAAAAAGGATGTTGTCATTTCCATATGAAAATAAGAATAATAAGAATTGACAAAACAGCTATTAAAGTAGGTTGCATGTGGATTACACTTTCCTATGTTCATTTTATTTAATGTTACAGTTTGTTAACATGATATATGACTAATGGTTTTTAATTGTGAACCACCATGACAAAGCATGTTGTTTTCCGTCAATCTCATCTCCCTTTCTGTCCTTTACTACTTCGCCCTTTCTTCTACCTGATCAGTGCAGCAAAAGGTCGATGTGGATCCCGGTGTATACACACAGGTAGACCAAAGCCAATTTCAGATGTGTCAGTGGATCTGATGCTGCCAGCTTCCTGTGACAGCTTGGGTGGAACAGCTTCAGTCCTCATCTCAAAATCACCCCTGCTTACTGAGCGGAAACAGTTTGTCACATACGCCTGAAATGCTCTGTCAAGCCCTGTCAGCACACATCTATCATTGTTATTAACATATCATGGTTATTATTAGCATTAATATTATTATACAAAATCACACGCATGCTCCCCTTAGTTGCCATTGTATTTATATGTAAAGGTATTTTATAATAATTTCCTATCTTTATTTTTCAATGGTGTTTCTTTATTTATATTATGAGTATATTATATTTTAATTTCTTCTACATAGATCAAGAATGGGTCCTCGATTTCAGATACACGCAGACAAACACACGCCTCTCATTTCCAGCAGTCGGGCTGCGATTTTGTCTGCTTGAATGAAAACTGTGGCTGGGAGATTTTATTAGCCCTAGCTAGTTAGGCAATTACCATTAAAATTATTTTGGTTGAAAACGCTGTCTCCATCTGGCTTTTTCAGTATTTCCAGCCAACCAGTTTTAAAACGAGAATCTTAAAAGCGGTCTTAAATGTTTGAGTAGGGGGTGGAGTTTTGTGAACACCATTTAACCTCTTAGAGTGGTAAATCAGCTTCTACAAATTGGCTTGTTGTATTTTTGTCCCTTTCTCTTACTTAGATATGTGCATGCATTCTGCTTTCACTCCTTATTTAATTTCAGCATTCCAGGATCATTGAAATAAAACTTGTCAATGTAATTGGAGCCTGACAGCACCTAAATGCCAGGCTGAGAGTGTACTATCTGTACTGAAGTCATTCCCCTGACTTAAAAGAAGAGGGTTAGCCAGACAAGCACAAAGTAAACTTAAAAGTGTGCAGTAATGTATGCGGGCCCCTCTGTATTTGATGCTGCTCTGTTGCATTAAGATCCATCCCTCAATGCCCATATTTAATGTGTCGAGTCGGAGCTTTTCAGTGGCAGAGGGTTGCGGCAGAGCATGGCGGGTTTCACTGGGGAGCTGCGATCACACAGTCGCACTACAGAGGAGCATTCTGTGTTGTCCCCCCGAGGAGCTCATTCAGCGTATTCCTGCATAATTACCTCAAAGTGATTACAGAAATCAATGGAGTACTGTCACTGCCGAGGGCACTTTGCAAAGCCTAGTATAATCACAGTATACATACCTGTCCAGCTTGCTTGCATAAGGTTTTGTAAACACTTGAAAACATGCTCAACACACTACAAATCACACACACATTTGTACTCCTCCAAAACTGTTGCCCTAAGGACTTCTTGTGCCTCATACGGTCATTGGAAGTATAAGACTGGGAGTGTTTGCAACTTTTTATGAAGCCCTGGAGACGAGTGTCAGGATGCATCCCTCCGTGAAACCAACAGGCTTTTTTTTTTATGAGATTTGGTATGTGAGATAATGACTGAGAGCAGAGAGTCTACTAAATCATCCATCCTGAGGCCCAGCTGGCAAAAACTGCTTGTGTTCCTTCCTGGTGATTTCTCAGGAGCAGACAGAGACACACAGCAACAAACCAAATACACCTGATGGTTCTTTAATTTTCAGTGCTGCTGACTATAAACTGCAGTTAACCCAGGAGCAAAGCGTGACCTTGAGAGAATATGCACAATGTACACATGTCTCGTGGTGCCTAGTAGGATTCAGACACACGACATAATGACCTACAAACCTGTGCTGATGGCTTGTATGTGCCACATAGTTCAAGGGCTGACGTGTGTCAGACATGTTTATTCTACAGTGGTTTGTCATGTATTCACTAATATGGAATTTGTTCAAGTGTGTTATTTTCAAGGGATTCTTTGCTGAGGCAAGGCATATTGATTACATGAAATATCCTCAATAACAGAAGTAGTTTCATTCTCATTTTGATAAAGTAAGACAACAAAAATATAATCTGTACAGGTTACATGAGTGTGTCTGTACTGTAAGTGAGGCTGTGCTTGTGCCTTTGTGTACAACAAGTTCATATAGTATAGTTTTACTTTAACCTATTCTCTCCTTGAAAAAGTGAGGTATACAGTCTAAAGGCACAATGCATCAGGATGACAAAAAATCTGAGCAACAAATTTTAAAAATATCCACAAATCCATCAGCAGCTGTGCAGGTATTCACACTCAAAGTCACAAGATGTTTTTTTTTCTATCTCAGCATTAACAAACGACAAACTCTGATGCATATAAATAGTAATATAGGTAGTTTTATAAAAAAAACAGTCCCTCTTATGACTATGGACCATCCATCAATATTTTGTGACATTTAATATTGTAAAGGACATAAAACACGGCCAGCTTTAAAGACCAATACAATATACATTAATTCTCTCTTTCCTATAGTCTCTTCATAAGAGTACAGGCAGGGCGGGCTGGAGGGAAGTGAACATGTGTTCATCTCATCTGTTTCATTCATTTCTCTTAAGAAATTATATTTTTCATCTTTTTTTCGCAGGTGTTACAGGATGTTCACTTTCTTCCTCATTTTAATTTAATGCCTTGCATGTTCAGCGCCACTAAAGGACCTGAGCTGCTTGTGTCCCAGACTTGACATTAACAGTGTCTGGCTACAGGCTCTGTCCCTGTCAGACCAGGCTCTCCTATCACAGACACTACCAGAGGCTCTTGGCATCCCATCCACGCATCACATGCCTTGCTCCATCCTGTATACATTTAACCTTGCTGAAAGCATGATGTCATTTAGACTAAAATATCAGTTTGTGATTCAGTTGATACTAGTCCTTCACTATAGTTTCAGAACCATTCACACACCACACAAAAGGGAACACATCAATAAAACCAGTTCTGTAAAAATACTAAGATTTTTCCTGCTATTCACTTGCATTGCTGTTCAAGGCCTCTAAGTCACAACCATTCAAAACACTTAAATGAACATTTAACCGGTACAAACACTAGTTTAACAAAAATTACAGATTAGACAAGGAAGCCAAAGTGAGCTCTGCCTTGAGATGAATGAATAAACTATTTATATTTCTATTCAGAGCTTGCTAAGCCCTCCATGCAGCCCCCTTTTTATTATTGTTTATTTAGCAGGGACAATGCACAATACATGTATTGTACCAGATTAAACTAAAAGCTAATTTTTATCCCTGCAACCCTACAACCCCAGTTAACAACAGGCTACTAATGACAATATGTAAAAATAAAAATGCCATAGCCCACTGATAGCTGAATGCATTCATAGCAGTGTTTTTTAGTGCACACATCACTGTGAAATTGGATAATTCATTTATGGCATGTGTGTATCATTTGCACGCAAAATTTAATTTTAAGAAGACATAACATTGTTATGTCTCCCATATTGTGTCCCCATTATTTTATTACAACCCATTTGCGAACACCTATTCATTTGGTAGATATGACTAAATTTGAATTCACAATAATGTGACACTTGTCAGGGCGATCATCCATAAAATGAAGTTTTCACCTCAAGCACTGACACCATCACTAATGCTGCAATGTGTTTGATATACGATAATGACTCCAGGGTTGATTGTGTTGGGCCTGTCAAGGACTCCTCACAACACGCTTAGAGCAGAGGTCGAAACCATAATTGGAATTTAGGAAGCTGACAGGCTTGGTGTAATACACTGACCTTGGACCGAAAAACCTGAGATATACAGGGAAGGACGTTAGGGAATATAAAGACGGGTAACATAGTGTGAGAGAACGCATCATGATATATAGTTTGTTGTTCATTTGAGCAGTTAAAAAACAATTCCAATGAGTTTCCCTTAATAAACATATTGTTTTTAAATATTTTATTTTATGAGATATTATCTGTTTCTTTCTATGTTTTAGTTGTTTTTTTATAAAGTAGTTCTTTTGTCTTGAAGATTAGAGATTCCCAGGCATTTAAAATGTTACTCCAATAAGTTATAATCTTAAAGATCTTCATGAAATAATTTTTATACTATTTATCTGCGAGCTCATGTTTTATTTGCTCTGGCGGATACGTCTGGCCCCTCTCCCTTTCAGACTGATTTCTTAGTGACAGGTATCTGGCCGAGCCAATCACAGCCGTTTATCTAGTATGAGGCGGGTTTAATACGATGACTGACAGAGAGGAGCGCCGTTCAGGCATCTCTGTAAATAACCAAGATCGCTGCTGCCGATGCGGAGCGTTACCCAGCTGGCTACAGCAGCAATATTAAACAGACTTGATGGTAAATTTTCTTTAAAAGAAGAACAAACAACTGCACTTAAACTTCATGTTGATAAGAAATATGTTTGCTGAACTTCTGACAGGATGGTGTTTCGTTGCTCTGATTGGTTGTCTGCACCTGTTGATAGCGCCCCTTGGAAATCGAAAATGAACTGAGAGGTTCCAGACTAATACGCATTTGCGAACATGCATGTGCATGTTATGAAATCCAGTGTTAAAAACCAGGCATTTCGGATATACAGGAAATACATATGTTTTAATTGAGTTTTTGCCAACAAGGGTCGCACAGAAAGTGATTGTTCAAACACAAATTTTACAAATCAAATCAACACATGGTCCTTTTTTGCATTTTTTAAAAACCAGGTCAGTATCAGCAAACATTGCATGGAGTCGTGGAATAAGAGGGAGCAGCCACAGTGAACTGATGGTGCAATGTCAATTGAAGATTGTCAATAATGAAAAGACCTACCCACTGGCAATATTTACTCTTTAATGTTGTGAATGATGATTTTGACCTTTTAAATGAAAACAAATGAAACATTTTGGTATGTTTAATTTTCATTAACATTTTTCGTATTTGCACATAGTAAAAATTTGGGATGCAAGAGTCAATCACTGTTGGAGATAAGTGGATGAATTTGGTGTTTGTTGCCAATAAAGCTCAGGAGTTTCTAGGGGATTAACACAAGAGTTATATTCATGTGCTTTGCTGGCTCAAACTCAAATACAATATATTCAGTTGACCTCTTGGGTGTTGCAATGTATTACATTTATAGCAAAAAATGTAGCTTGTAACAGTGAGACTTTCTTTATACAATATATTTAGGGCCTAAATCATCCCACTTTCCTCTCTGATGCTTCATCATTTGTTCTCTTCCATCAGCTTCTCAGCTCTCAGTAAATGCACATGGTAAATAATGACAGAGGCTTGACAAACAGCTTATGATATTGCAAAAGCATATTTTACCATTTTATATGACCCCTTACAAATGCTCTTTGTGTTATCAGCTTTTACTACAAAGGTACATTATTTTAACCTGTTTTTGCTAATTGAATCCATAAACGTATTTCACTTTGAAATGTAGAACCCTTTTTGCCTCAGCTTTCCCCAAAGATAAAATATTAACAAGATTTAGTGTAAGTCTATTTTTTTTCCTGTTTGTTGAGAATCATGCGTGAGCTATGCTGAAGGAAAGGCTATTTCTCTCCCTCCATCCTGCAATGGCCTGCAGAGCAGGATTATATGATTAAGTACTTCAACCTTCAGTCATAAAGAACATCAGTCAAGTGCATTTGTTTTGCCTCTAATGATGAATGCATTTCACAATAACTCTAATTCTGATAGGGACAAAGGCAAATGGCACAAAGACAAAAGAAAAAAGCTTTAAAAAAGATGAAATACCACTTAAACTGCATGTATTGCATGTCAACACTAGATGACTGCTGCAATATCTCTCAGAGGTATTGTTTGGGAGTTTCAAATAGTCTTTCTTCAGACTTCAGGAGCACATTTCAGAAAGAAAAAGCTGCAGAAGACACAGGGTAAATATAACAAATAATTTAAAATGTCCTTCAAATCAAAATATACTGTATGTTAAACATTTCTGCAGTGTTGTCTGAGTGCCTGCATGTCAGTGAAATAGCTATACTGTAGCACCAAATATCACTTTGGATATCATTATGTTAAAGATAAGGTTTCAAATGCAGCGTGTGGAGCATTCTTCAGCTGCAGGAGCCTGTCCTATAGTTGAACCTGCCCTTAATCTCCCCCGAGGAATGGTAGTGAAAATTTCCTTCCATGGGTAAATAAAAGGCACTAAAGTATTCACATTATTACGATTCCATTACCCCCCCATCAGGGAACAGAAGAAAGCAAAAGTATTTTGGCTTTATTTACCAAGCTACATGAGGAAGAACACAATCTCATTTACTGAATACTCTCTTTATTTATGTATTATTTCTCTAATCTTCAGGCAACAGCAAACTCAAAGGTCTGTTGTGAAAGCTTAGCAGTAAGCTAACCCAAGTTTCCTTTCTCTGTAGGTGATGGTTTGTAGTACTTTAAACCCGCTATATTCATTATCTTTACAACAAAGCATGAAATGTGTGGTGTGAAAGGTGTTGTTAGTAATGACTAACCAACAGGCAGCAAACCTCAGCAGACAAACACTATTTGCTCCCTACAATCCAAAAGGATGTTAATTAACACATTACTAATTTTTATTTTTATTTTTTTTACAGACAGGTTAAATGATAATCAGAGAGGAAGTAGTGGTTGGGTAAGGATCTATGGGTGTCCAATCTCATTTTTGCCCAAGGGCCCACAAGCAGGTTAATCCACTCCTGTTGGTGAGGATTTGGCATAAATGGGATGTCACTGTCGCTTTGTGTTGCACACTTTTACTTAATCTTTTTCTACTAAAAAGGAGAAAATCAGGAGCTGTAGTCTGTGGGATGAGTAACTCATGTGGGTACACAGTACATGGAGAGCCCAGATCAAACATCTCACAGCATGATTAAATGCCGACTTTACTGAACCACTTCAAACAGTACTTCATACTCTGATTGTAATTCCCTCAAATGTGACATATTGCTAAAACAAACAAAGTCAAGGAAAGTCCACTTCTTCAGCTGCTCAGTCAGTGGAACAAAAACAGGAGTCTGTATTACACTGATTTTGGAAAAGGCTAATTCTGTTGATGGGGAAATAATAGGCAATTGAATAATCAAAGGCTGTTATTCCATCAAGCAAAACACGCAAAAAATAACAAAGTGGTTGCCAAGTGACACAAAATAAGTGCTCATAAGCACCTTTATGTGGTATTTCTAAACAGATTAAAGCATGAGTCAGCGAATTAAACCTGAGGACTGCAACTGAATTATAATAATACACAGTCTCTAAGAGCATATGCTGATGTATTGCTGTGAGTATGTGAAGGGAACACACTGTGTGACAGCATATCTTTTTACTCGAGCATTTGTTTGTTTTTGTGAGACAATGTAAAAGTATATGTTTTGCCAACACCTCCCTGACATCTGCAGGTTGGTAAAAGTGTGAGAATTACTGTCAGCAAATCACTACAGAGTCTGAACCTGTCAGCTTCCTCTGGAGGATGCATTCTGCAGATGTGCAAGACAGTCAAGACATTCAAAGGCAGAGACTGTAAATGCAGCGCGTGCTCAGCAAACACCAGGCCCTCCTGTGAACTGAACATACAATTGGCTATGGCCACATGAAATCTGCCCAAGTTTATTTGTATCAAAAGAGGTGTGCGGCTGCTTGACTGACTGATTACCTTTAACACCTGACTAAGCTCTTTGGCTACCTACTGCAGGCCTAAACATTTTCCCGACACCTCCGGGGGTTTCTTTGAATTTCGGATGGCTGACAGTGAAATTGAACTGTTTGAAACATAAACAGGATTCAATGTTTTCTTTCCCTTCAAAAAGAAACTGGAGATAACCCCCTGGTCATTCTCCTCTGCTGGTTGTGCCGTGATAAAATGTGATTGATATTGATCGTCTGATTGTTTAATAATGTAACCTCGCTGGTATGACATGGTTAATACGGAGTGTGCAGTTCACATGCATTGAAACATTGATAAGCAAGTAGAAAGAAAAAGGTAGACTACAAATTTAAATATAGATTGTTTTCTGTTTTGATTCATTATAACCTGTATGCATACTATAGTGCAGTTGATGCTTGATAAGATATAATTAATAATAAGATATATTTGATATTCTTGTGCTTATCTATTGTTTCTCACAGTTTAATTGGATTTTGATGTAGACACAAAGTTTTCCCAAAGATTCAGTAATAACCAATTATCAGTTATGCATTCATATTACCTCTATGAATGTTACTTCTATACCTTACAGGCTGTTCTCATTCAAGTTTTGTATGATATCTTGTGAAAGGTTATGCAAATTTTTTGTTGTGCATAATCCTATGAAAGTCATTCAGAAACAGCGTGACTGCAGAGTTTCTTTCTAAAACAGAAAAAATGGCCAACATTCCTTTTATGTTCAGTGGAAAATGCAACATTTTAAGATAGTTCCTGCATTAAAATGTGTTTTAATAACATTCCTAGTGAAAAATGCAATTTATATCCTTAATATTCGCTCAGTGAATGTGTATGATCTTTAGTTTGTTAGTTATTATGAAGATTCTCACATTTTCTAGGGTTGGGGTAACGGCAAACCCGGCTCCAAACGCCACTATCTTTGTTAAAGAAGGGCATTTTATAGCCTGTGATTGTAAAATAACTAATAGCTAACTTAATTTTATATTTCCAAGAATGTGTGGCTGAAGATATTTAATATGATATAATCTTTCTTGAAACAAAAGAGTATTCCCCAATTAATACTGAGCTGTGTCATCCAATAAAGTACTTCCAATGTATGTCAGTGTGTACTTGTACATCTTCCTTTGTGAGAACCAGTTTGACCTTTGGAGTGAGGATATTTTTGGAAAGGGAGGACATTTTAGCCGGTCATCTCTTTCGGACAGACCTTCAAAGGGCTGTTTCAGGGTTCAGACTTGGCTTTAAGGTTCAGTTTAAAATTAGGTTTAGGTTATGGTAAGGGTTGGGGTGACCACTTTGAAAGTAGGGTTATTAAAAATAAGGTCATAAAAAGATATATCTACTTAATACATCAAATATCTATTACAGCTGAACTATACATTACACTGCATCTAGATGATCTATGTTAAAGAAAAAGTAAAGATGTTGGTTTATATGATATTTTAGCCAAAACAGTAGTGGAATGCGCCCCATCTACAACACAGTGCCCTTCAATACCGCAGCCTCTGCCATTAAAAAACTGAAATTATATCTCAGAATCAAAGTAGAACTGATGGCCTTATCATTAACCTATCGTATTGTTCTGTTATCCACAGATAATAATGTGGTTTTCTGAGAAATGTTAAAGATATGATTCAAACAACATGCAAACTACGTGGTTTCAGCATGGTTGCAGTGTCCATGGCAAGAGCGTAGCAACGATAGAAAACGTTAAACATCATCAACTAAAGAGCATATAAATGAACTGAAATAACATTAGGAAAATAAAATGCACATTTCTCGCTAGAAATGTTATCAAAACACATTTTAATTCCAAAACTATCTTAAAATATTGCATTTTCCACAGAATGAAATAAATGTCCACCAATGTTTTGAGTTTTAGAAAGAAACTTGGCAGTCAAGTGACACGCCATCTCTGCACGTCTTTCCCAGGATTATGCATGAAAAATTGTGAATAACTATTAATTTATTTATTTTATTAAAAATTTCATACAATCCGTTGAATGAAATGGATACTATTATGAGTTAATGCTTGATGAATCATAATTTTGTTACTTTCTCTATTAATGTATATGTCATTAAATAAGCTTGAATCCAGTTATGCAGTCCTTAGTTTTTATCAAACTGGTAGTCAGATGTAAACATCTACATTTTTCTGTATGTCAGTCTTTGTCACATTTACATCTCGGAAGGGAAACTTGAGTTTAGAAAAGTGTAACCATTTTTGTTGTTGTTAAAAGAAATGAGACTGGTGAACTAAAACTAAAACCATCTCACAGGTGTAGTGGATGTTGTGATATTAATGTGCACATCATAAAAAACTATAAGAAGTACAATAGGCTGAACAAATTCATTGATCTGAAGAGACCTTTTCTATGTAATTGGATTACAGTTAATTTGGTGGCATATAAATTAATGTTTGAACTATGTTTCAGTTAACATTAATCATTTAATGATCTATTAAGGGTTTACTTATCACATAAACTCATAGTGACTTTACCATTACTTATATGTGAGCAAAAGGAATTAATCCTGCATTAATTAATTCAAGCTATAATGAGACATGCATGAGTTACATATTAATTAACCATGCGTCTTATTTTAAAGTTTTAGATACAACGCAAAATACTTTCAGTCACTCATATTGAACTCTTTCACTCACAAGAAAATAGGCTAAGCAGGAGCAAAAAGCTAAACCTTTTCTTGGTCCAGTGGAGCTGAATCTCCAGCTGTGTAGATGCTTCTGTGCAAAAAGTAATGTTTTTTTCCCCCTTTATTTTAAGTCAGACTTCATTTGTCAGTGACTAAACATTTCTGATGAGTCACTGGTGTTACCTCCCTTTGTTCTCTGGCATCTCTTGTGCTTTGATAATCTAAACAGGTTTTTATTCAGCACTCACGAAAGCAAAGAATTAATACATTTTGCCTCTGTAGCCCTTTTGTTCAAAACTATCAAGGCTTTATCTTGTATTAAACTATGGCACATATGACAGAAGGATTATATTATGTTAAAAATAGGACACACCACTTAGCTTAATGATACTTTCTGCATCAACCTTTTTATTTCTTATGTAATATTTGCAACATTACATTACCATTACAATGCATGTAAAGAAGCTTCACATGCAGCCTTCCCCATGCTTAAAATCCACTGATCTCTCTCTCGTGACCTCCCTTGTAGCATTTTGTGGATGCAATCTTAACTGACAAGCTAAACTGTTTTGCATGCAGGGTGGAAACATTAAAGACTGAGTTAATCCTCCCTGATTCCCTGCTGCTGTCACTCACAGTCTGACTAAAAGCCGCAAAATGTTCCCAAATGAAACAACACAGCATCACACTTTTGATACCACGTGTCATTTTAAACTAAAATAAAGTAATACCCCATTATTTGAAAGGATTTCAATTGTTTTGTGCAGATAATTTTTCATTCAACAAAAAGTAGAGCTATATCGCAGACAGACAGTTTGCTGAACTCTGGAAATTACGCAATCAAGGTGCAGATTTATAAGTTTTATGTGATTATTATGTCGATCATTAATCTGATAATTAATCATTTCAAATTGGTCGGGAGCAATTTACAGATAAATTTAGCTGGAAGTAATCTGTTGCAGCACATTATCATATCACATTCCATTTCCTTGCTAAACAAACTTGTCCAAAGAAAGATAACGGGCCTGTGTTCATGTAAATACCCCGATGTGATTTTGGCAACTCTTACATTTTGATGGAATGAATTGTGTATACTTGGAACAGGAAGTGTACATGGTGTACTTTTATGTATGCTCTATAAAATCCATTTAATTTCATAGTTATGGCAAAAACTATACAATTAGGATGATTAAATGCTTTGTGCCACTAATCATAACTCTATTAAACAAATGGAGATATGGCTATGACCATAAAATTGCTTTCTTGCTACACTTTTCACTGGATTTGATTTACTGTATGGAAATAAATATGTTTTACACTGAATAATGACACCATTTTAATGCCTCTTTTCCGGTCGTGTGTGTGTGTGTGTGTGTGTGTGTGTGTGTGTGTGTGTACCCCTGTGCAATGCTATGCTCTCTGTCTATTATGCAAACAGACTATCCACACAAGTGATACAAACTGAAATGTAAACAGTTTTAGTGTTTTTAGTTAATCCTCTACTGTAAAGATCAGTGAAATATTTACTGTTCTCAGACTTCAGCAGACTTCAAAATACCAGTTTCGTAAATCTCTGGAATAGAAATATTCTTACCAATAGTTACACAACTGTAGATAATGCCTGATTGCTAATTTTGTGATATGTCTTGTTTTGTTCTTTTTTCCTATTTGAATGAGGACTCCACCCAGTACTGTTATAATTTATTTATCGGTCCATAACCTGACTGCTGTGTACAAATTCTTCTCAAAGTCATACATTTAATGATCTGTCAGATCAAAAGGCTAAACCCATGCAGCCTTCACTTGTTGACAAATTGTCTGCTTGTGGATGAGCAAATAAATCAAAGTGAGAGATAACGTCAAAGTGATGTATGCTGTGAGCTGCTCCATACATCTATCTTTCTATACGGGATCTTTTAAACTTCATTATTCAGCATTAGATTAGAAAAAGAAACAGGCAATATGGAAAGTTAAGCGCCTTTACATTAGTGTGTGTCATTTAAGCACAACAGATGTGTTTTTTGTACAAATCTTCCCAGACTGAATGAACATTTCTGCATTTCGGCTGAAACATTTCAATTATATATTATATTTGTGTACGTTTGTTAATGACATTTATATTATGGCATTATAAAACCACAAACGCTCTCTTTATACTTGACATTTGAATGGAATCCCCTTTTCATAATGGGACTGTAAAGGAAATAAGACACAGAACTTTACTGCATTATTTTTTTCTTATACTTTAACTATCACCATTTAAAAGGAATAATTCAATATTTGGGAAATGTGTTTAAAACCTGCTTACCAGCACCTTTAAAGCTCAATCAGTTCACATGTTGCATCTCCTTTGTTTACTCCGTACAAACACCCAAGTGTAAAAACGACAACTTTGGACAGAGCCAGGCTAGTTGTTTTCCCCTGTTTCCAGTCTTTATGGTAAGCTAAGCTGATTGGCTGCAGCTGTAGCTTCATATCTTGGCAACAAAGTGAATATGGGTTTGTTTTTTTCAAAAGGTGACACTATTCCTTTAAGTCTTTAAGTATTATATGCCTGCTATGGGTAGTTTTTGGTGGTTCGCTCATTGTTCTGTCATACAGCAAACTCCTCCCAGCAAGTATCTACTTAGGTACTGAAGAATAAATCATGGAATAATTTTATTACTAAAACACATTGTTACAAGGTGGAGGTTTTCACCTCTGTTTGGTTCTGGGTCTGATTTTCCTCTTCCCATCAGAAGATAAAATATCACATCCCTGTTTTCTACATCAGAACTACTGTCATGATAAATCACAACCACCTTGCTCCTCAGGTGGACTCTGTCAAAATACTTTAAGCTTGTGTCAAAGATTGGAATAAAAAGACATTTTTCACAACTTCTCGAACAACATCTCCTGTCAGTGAAAATAAAGATCCAAGGATGATGCTGTGTTACTACAATTCTGATGGAAAGGGATGGCTAATTGACAGTGACATCCAAAACCAGGAGCAGTAAAGTGCAGGCTCAGTGATTACACCTGGCATTTGTTTTGTTAAGGTCAAATCTGTAATGCAATTACCATACTTAACTGCAATACGTATTTGGTGAAAGGCCAATCTTTATTAGGCAAACGACGTGAACAGCACTGTGGACAGGGAACAGCATGCATTATTCAGGACATGAACCATCTCTCCTCTCTCTGCTCTATCTCACTTATGCAAGCTGGATCTTCCCTTTGAGGTGACCTCTCTTTCAGGCTCTGTCTTGAGGTGCATCCCCCTAAACGAGAGTCCCAAACACATTGAATCTTGCTTTTTACTTATATTTATAGACAATTATAACGTAGCACCTGTAACTGTGGTATTAACATTTAATAAACAATTGTTAACACAATATAACATAGCTGCATTCATACGTAATGATATATAATTAGAGATATGATCAGATAATATGATGATCACAGTGTGTTAAAAATATGTATTAACTTTTCATGTAACAAATCTGTAAAATGCTAAATGAAGATTAATTATTAAGAATAAATAAATGAATCATTAATATGATAAATAAAGATTTAATTTTTATATATTCTTATTAAATATGAGAACATATCTTCTATATAATTACAACTGTGTTTTATGATATTGCCAATCATTGATTATCTGTTTATAGATGCATCACAGGATGAGTTATGATAAATTTAATTAAATGTTATGATGCAATTGTGTCTTTTACATCCAAACACTAGGAATGGAAGGTGAAACAGGATGTTGCTAGAAGAACAACAACAAGCATGCTTAGTCAACGTTCCTGTCAATAAAAAAGTGAAGCAACATACTGCCTTACTAATTATCTCTCCACACTTCTCTATAACATCTTAACTTCCTCCAGGCTCTGCAAAGTTTGAAGTAACTCTTCTAAATGTCCAAATGTAGACTCGCCTAAGCATGAATCATCTTCATTGACCTTTAAAGACAAATCCTTCTGCATCTCCGATGCCTAGACGGGGTTCAATAGTCCCTCTGAGAATGTGTCTCTTGATGGGCGAAATCAATAACCAGTTTTCACACAACATTCATCTTGGTGTTTTCGTTTGCCTAATCAGCAATAGAAAAAAATCACTGACACTCTGTTCAACTCTCACAGGCCCCACTCTGTAATAATGCTGTGTGCTAATGCTAATCTGTTATCTCATGTGCTCTGGCATTTTCTGCTGCAGACTGTCTGTTAATTGGCCGGGCTGCCCTGATGTTTGCTTATTAAAGCTATAGCTTTGGACCTCGGTCTCATCTTCATTTCTTTAATTCTCACAGACCCTCTAACACACTCCTTAACTATAATATTCACACAGCAGCACAGTTATTAGCATTTTAGGCAATCTTCAATTCAGGTTCTCTGTTTTTCTGTAAGGCATGGACACCGCAAGCCATGGATATCTTGAGTGTAATTACTGATCTCAGCTTTATCTTTGTCACTTTACCTTTAAGTATATTCACACAGTTTATATATTTATATTAATTTACTATGTGCCGCACCAGGCATGTATTTCGTAATTACTTTGCATGATGTATGAAAAATTAGGTTTTTCAGCTACATCAGACAAATGTTTAAAATTTGCATAGCAAACATAAAATCAAGGAAAAATACTCATGTTCTTAATGTTCTCCAGTGCATGTCTACTGTGGAAAGTGGCGAGAGATTAAAAGGGAAGTGTCAGAAAAACCGGCCTCACCAGGACTTGCAGACAACAGTCGAAATTGAACAAGGATGAAAACATGATTGGAAGCATCAATGCTGCAGACATGAAAACAAAAGCCATTATTGAGAATGATACTGCAGAACTGTCTGTGCACCCACGGATGGAAAACGCATAGAAAAATGATTTGATCTGACTTAGTTGCACTGCCACATCTGCATGCTACCTCATGAAGATTTACCACAACATCAAGACCATCTGTGCTCAGCCCAGTTAGAAAGCATCCTACGTATCACTATCTCCTTATCTGTTTAGCCTTGGTACCATCAACATCAAGCCTTTCACTGATGTCACAAGCACAAGGAGCGACTATATTTCAGTTTTCAATCAGCTCTTAATCATTGAAGTTAGCAGTGGACCACTGAACTGTCTCCCCGAGCATCTCGGATGGCTCCTGCGGTCACGGAGCCACACATGATCGATGCCTCCTGCTCTGTTCCTGTCTTAGAGGCTGAGCAAAGGTAATACCAAGACCATGACCCTCTCAAAGACGTTTCCCTTTGTCTTGAACACCTCCTAATCCCACATACATTCAGACCCCAACACACTGACAGCCACACACACACAAATAGGAAAGCTTTAAAAAAAAAAAAAAAAAGTGCATTCACAAACACACACCCCTGTCCTCCGGTGAATCAGAGCTGTGAGTCAGCTATTGGAAATGTGGCAACTAAGGCAAGCACTTGATATGCAGGCATCTGCTTTGTGGCTTATCTCCACTGCTCAACTGTGCAGAGCAATTGCTGCTTGGCTGGCCCCGCAAAAAGCTTTCTCTTTTCTTTTTCTCTCCTACTTCTCATCATTTTCTCTCTGCCTTCCTTCTCAGCTTGGTCTTCTTGCCTATGGCTTCACTGCTCTTAATTGCAATATTGGAAAGACATTAGAATAATTTCCAATTATGTCAATTGCAATCAAATGGATGATTTAATCATAATGTGAAAGATGGTCCAGTGCCATTCCAAATTATGTTAGCATTGAGACAGCGCTTATAATATGATGAAAAGCAAGCAGAGAGGTACATTTCCTAATCTGCAGTACAATAAAAATAAGTTGATATCACAGAGGTAATCTAAAACTAGACAACAATGCCAAATATGATTAATCCTCATTTTTATTAAAACAGGGGGTAAACTTTGGTCCCAAATATTCTGTGGGGTTAAAGGTCTTGACCTACTAGAGGTTTTCTCTCAAACACATTCTTATTGTGTTTATGTATTCACCACATTTTCTAAGGCAGGTTTATGAGGCACATTTAAAATAAATTATTGAAATACTAGGGTCACACCATGGCAACACTACATACTCTTCTAGTATCAAGTAACATTTCTGCAATACCTTTTTTGTCATTAGATTATGGTAAACACAAATGCAGTAGGCTATGTAACACAGGTTTTCAGTCTAGAGATAGGGGTAAATGTATAACAGTATTTATTGAACATAATTGTGTTTATCTAGTTGTAAACTAAGGACACCTTAGCTGTTGTCAAGCTTCTCCTGTCCTCTCTGACAAATATATGCAAATTTATGATTCAACCACAAGTCAAAGTCAGTTACTTGAGTGATACACTCCAGTCTTCTATACACTAAATTCTTACACACACGCACAGTACAAGTTTCATCTTAGTGTGCCATATTCATGTGCTACTATCAGAGACTGTATAAATGGACATACCCACTGTAACATCACCCATTGGTTTGTGGACTACTGTTTGGAAGCCTAAAATTTGGCATTTTGGCCGTTTGGAGCAAGTAGAGTCGCTGCCTGCTGGCTATTACAAAGAATGCAGATTAAGGCACTTTCACATTGGCTTTACTTTTCTGTCATAGAGGTTCCCCCATGGCAACAAATCAAACGGGAATTTGAAAAAAGGAACTTTTAATGAGGCAAATTTAACTGATTGCACCTTTAACTTTTAAAGAGGCAGATTTTACTGATTATAAGTATGACTGATCCAGCAACACAAAAATCAAGTGATCTCCTGCAAATATGGCAATAGTTTAGCAAAATAAAACTTTTATTCATAATTATTATGTTGTTTTATTTATTGTTTTGCTAGTCATTTTAATCTTTCTTATTCAAGACATAACCTTTAATTGTGAAAAACTGTATGTTCCATCCAGTACATTCCATAAATTTATCTTGTTTCCAACAATTACTGATATACTCTATGTCTCACATTGCGTATACAACTTATATAGACAGGATAATGACCTTCAAATTGTAATCCTTGATTTGACAACATCCGTGGTTACCATAGTAACAGCAAGTGAGGATTAATGCTCTTTGAGCAGGTACATAGTCAGAAATACAACAGAAGACCAATTATATGTTTACAGTGCAGCCATACCAACTCACATTAATCAAGAAGTCAATCAGTAATAATTGTAACTATAATTTGATTTCATGCTGCACACAGCGTAAGTAGTTTTCCTCACAACAGGGTGGGGGGGGGGGCAGTAAAGTTGGTTACGCTGCTGAGAAATTGGATGTACAGCCTGTTGCCTGGAGTTCTCCATCTAACAGCTCACTGCGGCTGCTCCTTGTTCTATTACTTCCTGCAATATTTACAACTGTTCTGTTCACGAAAAACGTTTTTAAAAAAAGGACAGTTTTCTTGGTTTGTAGATGTATTTTACATTTACAGTCAGCACTAGCTGCAGTGACGAATGCGTTGCATTTCCTGTGGCTGATCTGAATACAGCGCGGGAATGGCAGACTAAGCCACCACTGACAAAAATTACCATATAGGGAGATGGTTACTGAATGTAAATTGTAATGTCAAATGTCTATGCTTTCAGTTCGTTTGCCACTGCTCATAATTTATAGTCAAGTTTCTTTTCCTCATGAGGACAATATCATGACACAAGTACCTGTAGTGTTTAACAGGCTGGCTGTCCTTCTATGATGGTATAACCATTAGACCATTTTAGATGGAGCAGATCTGAAATGTCATTGGGATTGTAAGGAAGGAATCCAGCTCAGGCAGTGGCAAGTGAAGAAAAAGGTTTAAGGTTTCCCCTGCATGGATATGAAATGTTAAGAACCAATTGAAATCTCACCAGTTTTTATTTAATTGTATTCAATCCACAAATTATTAAAAGGTCAAAAGAATTTAACACCTCTGAGGACACTGAAGGGCTTCTGTCCTGTATAGTGTTTGATCCTCATAGCAGCAGGCTTACATCTATCATACCAAAACAATGATAGCTCAATGTAATCAAGCTATATTGAGTTAGAAATATAGCGCATCAAATCAGGAATGGAAGAAAAATCAGTAATTGCTCTGCATATTACAGTATTTGACAGTATGAATGAAACCATAATGTTCATAATCGCTCTTTGGCATGTGGAACAAAAGGTAATTAATGTAAGGGAGCTGCAGGGAAGTGGTGAAGAGCTGGTCATGACATTTATGTGAGGTCATGGCAAAACCTCCAACCTGCAAGTTTGAGCTTCTGATAAACTTATAATGTAGTCTGAAAAATACAATATTTCATATAAATACGTCTTTATTTGAAATGTTTATGCATTGAGTTTCTGTACTGTTGAATAATCTTTTCTATGGTTGAATTATTCACCCTGAAGTGTGTCTGATTTCACTCAGATCATTTCACTAACTGAATAATGCAGATTATTATCATTAAATAGCAGAACTGAATTATTTTGTTGCCACTTTCTCAGCTTAATTTCGCCCCTGCCTAAGGTATATCTTACTCAAACCTCAAAGTGGATTCATTTATTTTTGCCTGTGTACAGCTTTTTGTATAACCTTTGAATACCTTTTTTTTTTATTCCCAGGCCATTGCAACAAGGAGGAACTAGCAGACAAATGATAAGGACTATTTGTCAGTTATTCCCAGTTCACAGCCTTCCTATTACTTTTTTTATGAGGACTTCTGACACCTTTCCTGATACCCACATCTATCACATAAGTTTTCTTATGTTCTCCAGCAATAACCAGGTTGCTCGCACTGTCTATATTTAGTTCATTCAATGTCATGTAAGGACGGGAAGAGATATCAATAGTGTAAGCATTATGTGAAGGGGTTGTTAAAGCTGGTGTCTCTTATGTAGGTCTATAAAGACACTCAAACATGTCGTCAAAACCATTTATAGGTTCATAATATACTAACAAATTGTTCTTTCTGTGCCATCTCTCTCTATCAAGTGTAATTAAAGCCCCGCTCTCTCTCTATCTCTTTCTGTCTCTCTTGTTTGATGTCAGTTATACTTTGAGCCATTTGCCATGCCGCCTCTGATTGCTCATTCTGGCTTCATTATGTATGTTTAATGAACAAATAGATTCACAGACACTATTAACTTCTCATACACACCCAAATGTAACTCCTCTAATTGAAATTAGGCTTAAATTACACTATCTGAGGGTAGCAATTTACCCCAAAGTATTCTTCCTCCCTAGAGTACTATAATACAGTTATCTACTGACTGTCAGACTTAACAGTTGGTCCAGGAAGACAAGTGACACTGAGTACCTCTCTGGAGTCGGATAGAGTGCCTTGGGGAGACTTTTAAGTGTGGGTCTACTATAGTGGCTGGCTGATAAATTGTTTGGTGAGATGTGGTCAATAGAACTGATGCTGTCATACTTTAAGGATCACTGTCAATGTTTCACATGACATTTGTTAAAAAAAGAAGATGGTCTTTTAAAAGCAACGATATCAACCACAGAGGTTTACTTCTGAAGATGAATAAGACAATAAGCGCAGGTTTTTACAGAATATCAATCCACCTGCGCAACATCCATCCCATCTGACAATGGTGGCATGAAATATGAGTGCGGTCCAACAACGTGTGTGATTGATAATTGCTGTACTGTGGCTGCCTGCCTGCCATCTCCACTGTGGCCTGCCAATTCATCAGGCATCAGAGGCAGATTGGGCCGATGACTAATGTCTGCGTCTGTCTGTGACAAACCTCAGCTATACGCTTTCAGCTGCAGCCAGACAGCACGCTTCTTGCAAATCTGGCTTATTAGTGAGGTGACAGTCCAACTCTTGAACCTGGCATCAAACAATTGTTTGAAGTGTCTTACCCTTCTGACACTTTAAAAGTAAATGTAGCCCATATCAGAGTTTTTAAAGTTTCGGCTACTCTGTGTGCTATTAGTCACACATAGGGCAATTTCGTTAAACTAAACATTTTATGTATCTATTGCAATAAATTAGCAGGTGCTTGCCAGCATTGCTCTGCACACACTATCCTGTGTGTTAATGAGGCAAGGATATGTTCATTCTCTCTCTCTTCTTTGCTGATTGACTTCCTATTTCCATCCCTCATTCTTAGATAGGGTCGTTATTAAGCAAATGAGTTGCTGCTCCAGTGGGCTTTGCCATCAGATAGCCGTGACTGAAGGTTAATGACAGAGTTGTTCAATAGGAAATAGGAGCACTGGGGGGGGACCTTACCAAGCATGACGCCCTGCTATGTACATGTGCCCTTTGGCCTGCTGTCACCTGTCTCATGCTCTGGGTCCTGACTCCCAACGGTGCAGGATCCGCGAGAGCAGGCAGCAGCAGATGCTCAACGCTAAACAGAAACAGCATCATTAATCAGGGCAGGTAACGGTGTCCTTAGTTTACTTTTCTCTTCCACAGTGTACGTGGATTGTTTATTTCAGTAATGTATGGCAAGCAGCCGGGCTGGTTGTCATATAATAAATTAGCCAGCAGTCAAGGCTAATGCACCCAAGAAGCAGAGGAGAGAGGGAGGCTGACTTCAATGTGCCTAAGGTTGTTTTAAATTGCAAAAAATCTTGCTAGACTGTAATTTACTACACACAGTCTCACCCTGTACAGTAGGTGAGTACTTCCGAGGATCTTATTAGTTCCTATTATGTTAGCAGCAATAGTTTTGTGTAAAGATGCTGTGCTGCTGGCAATATGGTAATCAAGGGATTGCTAAAGTATGCAGTGACAGAGCTGCATGACCTCAGAGCTGCACTTGAAATATTTTTAACGCAGCTCAAATTAATTGCTTTCCCTGTTTGATTTACTGTTACTACTCTGCAAAACTTTCCCTCTTGTACTAATGTGTTGTTTAACTTAATTTAAGTCCTCTGTGCTGTTAAAACCATTTGCCTCTGCTCTATAATTAGGTTTTCTGCTTTTTTTTCCCAAAGCAAACCAACCAGCAGCTGAGGAGTTTAGCTTCTCTTTTTGACAAACCCCAAATCCGCAACACAAATCTTTTGCCGCAGGTTAATTGCCACGTTTGAAAAGTCGACCTCCTTTGCCGGTCTTGAATGAATCCTTTCTTTGTCTCCTGTGTGCCAAACATAAAAAGAAGAAAAATAAATAGCTAGAATCCTTAGGGCTGGCAGTGCCAACAGACATTGTGCTTGGCTCGGTGCCTGGTTTCAAGAGAAGATTCTTTCATTTGCAGCAGGCTTTCCTCCCTCAACAGGGGGATAGAGGGGGGATAGAGGTAGATTTTCCTGTATTACACCAGAAAATCGCTCTTTTAATTCGAAATCTGGGTATTTTTTGTCACTTTTGTCTTTAGTGGAGAAATATGGCAGCTATTCTCAGATGAGCAGCAGGATATACAGTATATTCAATTTGGTATCCTAGCAGTTGTAAGGAAACACTAGTAACAGCCAAAACAAGGGGCTGTAGGAGACTTACGTGACTGTTAGGGTAGTAAACATATCTATTCAATTTTTTTCTTTTTACTAATTATCAATCTCAATATCTGAGAGTTATAGCAACAGCTCTCAATAAAATCAAGTTTAAATTGGAATCTGGTGTAAAAAACGACAAAAGAAAAAAAACACAGCTGATGTTGAGATAATCACTGCAAAACACTACTTCAGGCAAGTTTTCTGATTTTATCACACTACATAAGCCCTGCCTTAGGTAGGTCTATGCAAAGACCTTTAAGTAGACAAAGCGCTTTCCAGGATTATTCCCACTTTCACTGATGTGTAAATATGTGGATTACAAGACACTCTCTCATACAAATTCTGATATAGTCAGTTAAACATGAAAGAGTTTGCGTTATAATATAAAACAACAGAAACTCAGGCTTGAATTTTACCATAAACTGAACGCACTGTGCAGGAGGTCTGGTGATGCTGGTGTGTATTATGTATTCTTATGTTTATTCATAACTGATGCAATATAATTTTCCTCACAGCGTGTTGCCCGACAAACTCAGCTCCCAATCCCAGCTACATCAACTGATGGATCAGCTGATTCCCTTCTATGCATCTATTGGTAAATCTCACACAGGGCGCCCTATTCAAGCTGCTTCAGCCTGCCGGCCTCAACTCACCTGCTGCTCGCCTGTCGATCCCCGTCCACGCTGACTGAAATCTGAAGCAGAGGAAGCTGTCCGGAGCCCTCGCCCGATCCCTCCAACTCTCACGTCTCCAGGAAAGACGCTGTCGGAAGGTATCGCTGCTCCCGCACCTCCGCCGCCGCCGTCCCTCCTCCGACCGCCGGACTGTTGTCCTCCTCGGCTGCAGGGCCGCCGCCATGAGCTCCTTTCACACAGGCACTGCTACCCTGACGCTGTCCGGACATTTTCCGGACTTTTTCCGGACATGGTAACACGCAAATGTCCGCGTCAGTTGCGGGCGGACGTTAAACGGACTTTAACCGCCAACTCCCGAGTACAAAGTCGGCGTAGTGTCCAGGTGAGCCCACGTGTTGATGCGGCAGGTAACTGTCCGGACAAAGCCGTTTCATTTCTAGTGAAAATCTTCAAAACGCTGAATTACACACCGCAGCGACTTCTGCCGTCACGTCCCGCCTCCTGCAGCCCTCGCCTAATCTCCTGCTGGAAACATCCGGGTATTCAGTATGCGGAAGTTTCAGATTTTCCCGCTCTGTTGGGCCCGTAGAGCATGCGCACTAGTGTTTCCGTAAGCCCAGTTTCGCAGCCCCTCACATGACCAGAAGACTAAAGTAACTCTGGATTCGGATATTAGTGACTTTTTTAACTTTTAGGACCTGATGATTTAAATAAGGGCTATTAAAGTGTTCAAACTTGGAAGTTGATGTACCTAAAAAAAAAAAAATAATAATATATATATATATATATATATATATATATATATATATATATATATATATATATACACGCTGAGTTACAGACGTCTCTTTCTCAATGTTAGTCAATGGAAAAAAGTCTTCCTGGGCCCAATGGCATCACATGATGGACTCGGAAATTGTAATTCCACCGTTTGTCCACTATGTCAAATTGGCTTCAAAGTGCGGCGCACTTCCTGAGGGAAATTGGTTCGGCAATTTGGCCGTCACCATCTTGGTTTTTGGAGCCAGTCAGTCTGACGAGAGGGTAGTGCTGCCTCTAACCTGATTGGCGGTCACGTCAGTTGTCAGTCATGCGCTTATTTTCGTGTAAATGTGACCATGATTTACAAAATGAACATCCTGGTGTACTGAAGAAGACTTGAAACTAGCTATTGAGCCATAAAGCCAGCCATTTTTCTTGTTGCCCCCTGGTGGTCATTGGAGAGAGTGCAGGTTTAAGGCACTTCTAGGTTGGCTCCTTTTTTTAGACCCGGAGTTTGCCCTTGGATGTATAAAGAGAACTGGATACAGCGTTGGAGGCAGGGCTATGTTCATTCCTAAGGAAGTTGCTCACGGGTGCAAACAGCCGGGTATTCAGTATGCGGAAGTTTTGGATTTTCACGCTCTCTTGGGCCTGTAGAGCATGCGCACTAGTGTTTCCTTTAACCCCAAAACTTAAATGTGTCCAATACTTTGATTTATGACTAAATACCTGCAAAACTAATGTGATTAGTGTGTTTTGTTCAGCACTAAGGTGCATTAATTTAATTTAGTGTTATACTAACACGCTTAATTAAGATGTTGAACCTGGTAAAAGTTATGCCTGCTAAACATCAGCATTGTCACTGTGGGCATGTTGGCACTAGAGGACAAAATGTTCACGTTCTGAAAGAGTTACACAGAACACGGTGCACACGCTTTCGGCCTCACACTTTCTGCCTCGTGTGTGTGTGTGTGTGTGTGCGTGTAGAGCTGGTTGTTAAGGGTGAAAGTTGTGGGAACGACACTGTCCAGTTGAAGGTGGTTCCGCTGACACTAATGCACCAGAAATGGCTTCTGTGTCAAAGAGGCAGTTGTTCAGATGGAAGAGGTCAAAAGGAATCTTCTTTTCCTTTTGGCTGACAAACACTGATAAACACTTTAGCCAACAACCATCCCAGTCAGTCAAATTACATGTTTGACTGGAAGATCTTCTGTTGGGCCTTCTCAGCCATTACACAGACCGTCCAGCAGCCCTGCGCTGATGATATTGAGCTTGACTGAGCATGCGCGGGGGGGGGAGCTGAGCAGTGGGTGCACGAGCAGACACGAGAGTGAACGACACTGCGTTAGAGGAACCTGATTTTGCAGAATTTCTGTCTCATGTACTACTGTCAAGATATAGTGACAGTTTCAGCAAACATGATATTATACACATAAATTAATCATTTGTCTGGCTTTGATAATTGGAAACATTTCATAATTTATTAATGGATTTGTAGAAATTATTTTTGGAGCCTATTGTCTCTATGCAAAGCACAACTGGCAGTTGCTTATGCAAATTGTAGGTCATTGAATAAATTAGAAATGTGCCAAAGTGTTTTCTGTGGCATTGAGTTTTGCAGGAATGAATGAAGATGAGCAGGTTGCAAAAGTTTTTTGTTTTTTTTTTAATTACACTACATGAATTAAAAAACTTTTTTCAAATATTCCAGTACAACATCAAGTCTGAATTGAATGCCATTGGATTAATGACTGCAGCAGCACAAGGTTAAATACACTGTAAAAAATTAAACTCACTTCTCGTTGTTATTTTTATTCATGCCAACTGCACACATCTTAAAAAGATGCTAGTGGCTTGGGGCTACATTAGCCGCTACCGCTTTGCATTGTGGGGAATGTAGGCACCAGGTTTTGACAATGAAGAAGAATGCATAAAATAACAAATACAATATCCCTTTTTCTGTGACAATGCTATAGGAGTGCAGTGCTACATCTGTAAAATACAAAAATACTCTTTCAAGGCCAAAGGTGGATGTAGCGTGACAGATGTTGCTATATAGCTGCAAGGTCAGGGAGGATGGTTTGGAAAACAAGTGGTTGACTTTGATGCCAGAGACCGTGGTCTGCGTCCCATCTCCTACCAACAGCAGGTTTCTTTAAACCATTTAGGTGATCTTCCTTTGATCTTGACCATAAAATGCTCATATGGGTTATTTTGCTACAGGCATTGATAAACAACATATTCTGTCGTGTAGGTATGAGGACTCTTTGCCTGATTCACAAATAGAATAATGCTTCAGAGTCAGTTATTGTAAATTAAAAGAGAGATGCAGGCAGCTGTTACAAAAAGGAGTCTCAGATGTCTGGACTGAGTGCTATGATTAAAGCTATGCAGATTGATTTTTTTCATCATATTATTTGCTCTTACCCTCCATTTTGTTGTTTTATTACAGACTTATCAGTAATAGATGGTACACAAGGGATGGCTGCTTCAATTCTATTCACCTTTTTCAATTAGAAATCAATTATTTAGGAAGCTATCTCAGTATACTGCCAAACCTTGGCAGACATCTTTCATTGGCAGACATCTTTCATTGCCCATTTGATTAGTGATCATTTGTTCATCAGCTTGATAACGTAAAAGAGAGCGTCCACAGACAGCTGAGTATGCGATTCAAAAGTGAGCCTTCTGAGAAAAGAAAAGCCCAAGGGTAATGATTATGTCACAAGTTATTGCTCATTTTTCTTGTCTCTATTTTCATTTTCCCTTTTCAAACTGAACTGAGCTCGCCAGCACAACATCAGTACTTAGGCCCAGAAGTTCAAACATTTCATCTCCCAGTGAGGAAGAGGAACAAGCAATTAGACCCATAAATAAGAGAGAAGCCCATAACCAAAGGGAGCCAGGCAGCCTGTTTTGTCATTGCACTAGGTTCACAACAAGGTCGAGTGTTAAATATGGTCCGACATCCCAAAATAGCAGAAGTGTGGTGAGTAACAAATGTCCAGCAGTTTGTACACCCAACAATACCGTCAGAGCACATATGCCACAGCCTGCAAATATCATCTTTAATGATTTATTTATAAAGTTCCCATGACAGCATGTTTCTTGCTGTTGAAGTTGACCTATTTATCCCGCCCACTGTGGGCAATAAATTATGTCTTGTATTATTAACGCTGTCTCCGAAGGACAATTGTCACCCGTTGTAACCCACCATGGAGCGTTGTTCCCAATGCATAATTTATGCTGTGCAATTAAGTGGGATCAAGCAAACCAGCTTGGCTTCTCCAAATGTCTGTGATATTTGGGTTTGCATCCTCCATAGAGACTATATATCAGCATCAAATATGATACTCTGGGATAAGACCTTACGTAAAAACGTCACACTTTCATCCCTGATCAAGTGTCATTTTTAAAGTGAAAATTTGTCTGTATCTGATTTGAATCTCTAAAGCTGAACTTGCTGGATTTCTTATATATCAAAACCAATTTTATTTTACAACTTGCAAGACTAATCAATTGAACCCCTCTTTTCTAATTTTTTTCCAGGTATTCTGAACCAAATCTGTTTTCAGTACTTCAACACTTCCCCATTACCCACATCGACTAAGACCAGTGTGACAGTATGAGATTGGATTTAATGAAGACTTAAGAATAAAGGTGAATTGAAGAAGAAAGTTAAGGTCAGTGTATGCTAAGGACAGGAAAAGCTTAAATCTGACCTACTTCTACCTGACCTTTGTTGCCAGTGTGTGTTGTATGTGTCTGTACAGCATGTGCTTGACTGAGCTGAAACAAATCTGAGTCAGTGGCCCTTGGGACACATATACAGTATCATGAGGGTCACAGCAGACCAAGAGAAATTCAGCAACTCTTTAGCAGCACGGATGGGGGAGGACAGACTGCTCGGGTTGCGCGCTTAAAGCGTTGTTTTTCTTCTGTCTCTCCTGCTCACAATCATTCTCTCTCTCTTCCTCTATCCATTAACGGTGGCAGTGAGGCTGCCGGTCACTGTGAGATTTGAATAGGACTGAGAGAAGGCTAAGAGCTAAAATCCAAAGTGTAGTGGTTGAATGGTTTGATTTATTCCTTAAACCTGCAGTAACAGTTTTTTTTTTTTTTTTTTTGCCTTTTGGGCGTTTTGGAAACAAGCCAACAAAACATTGACATATTATGTCCTTTATAAGTTGACATGATGAACTTGTTAGCAAACAGTGGCCTATTTACATATTCAGCGGATATGGTGCAACATTGCAATAAGTCCAATATTCATTCTCTTTTAGCTCTGTTTTGGTCTCCACCAACTCTTGAGAGAAATATCTCGCTCTTCAGCTGCTAAATGCTCCACTACAATATGTTCACCAGCTAGTTACTAATTTTGTCTGTCTGCAGGTAATTTATAGTGGATTTATAGATAATTTTTGCTCAGAACAGCTGCCTGCTGTGGTTGAAAACAGCTCTATGAGAGCGAAAAGAGTTAACCAGAACAATGAGCTGGAAGACGTTAAAATGCTGAACTGCAGAGTTGTGTATTAACTTCTCTGTGGGTTCATCACTATTGCCTGTTTAACTTACAATAACTGGATGATTTACAATTGTTTCCTGAACTAAGCGAAGTTATGTTTTTTTTCCTGAACTGTGGCAATAACGTTTAGAATTCAGTTCATTCATCATTCAAAATTAGTTTTTGTCTGTCACTTTCATGTTTGTATGTGTGCATCTGTGGGCACCATACTGTCCAACCACATACATACAGTACTGCACATCATAATATTAACATATTTATTTTACCAGCTCCTGTAGGTCACCCAAAAATGTAATACCAGAAACATTCCCTTTACTTTCACGCTAACTTTAACCCAATAAACTCAGGAGACATTTTCAGGAAGTTGCAAAACATGTATGGCAATTTTGTGGCTGTTGTATTTTCTGTGAAGCCATATTTAATTAGAAATCATTTGAGTGTGAACAATATCAACAACAAGCTCATTACAGGCTTACAAATTACATTTACAGCTGACAATTCATTTAACTAAAAAATACTTACTTACTTTTTGATTCCAGGGTTATTTTTTGATGGTGCAATATTAGAAAAACAATCATCATTATTCCAGTAAGTAATCTGAATTTATTTGTACCCTCTGTCAGACTTTTACAGCTTCATTATTTATAGCAATCCAGAAATAATATACATGCCTTGGGCGACAGGATGAGTGGGAAAGTAAGAGGGGATTGTAAAGTGTAAAGTGTGGTCGAGAGAACATATCTAGTTGCTGTTGGTGTGTTGAGTAATGAGTTCTATTAGTAAGCCAATTACAGGTAACATCTGTATGAACAGCATAAAGATATAGACAGCTATTCATCATTTAGAGCCACAATAACTCTGTTAGTAATAATGCCCATTCATCTTAAACTCACGAGAAAAAGGTAATGTGTGTCACTGCTCTGCTATCTCTAATTTAATAGTGGTTTCAACAAGGATTGTGGTCACATGATTGAGTTGGTAAATACTATTATTATAACGTGATGTCATAGGAGAGTGGATTGGGATTCTTTATTAATTATGAGCATCATCCATCTCTTCTGTCTCATCTCTTCAGTTCCTGTGAAACCCATTTATCCCATTGATTTCTCATTAGACATTAAATTACACTGCTTCCACATTGTTTTTCTCTTCTTTTCTCTGTTTTGCGTTTGATATTCTCTGGAGGTTTTGGTTTGTAATGAGTTCTTACTTCAAGGTAAAATGGTGACTCACCAAGAAAAAACTTTACATCTGCACTCTAAATCAGTTTCACTGCTGACCCTTTTTGTGTGTGTGTGTGTGTGTGTGTGTGTGTGGGTGTGTGTGTGTGTGTGGGTGTGTGTGTGTGTGTGTGTGTGTGTGTGTGTGTGTGTGTGTGTGTGTGTGTGTGTACTGAGGAGAAAATAACTGAAAAAAGGAAGACAGGAAAGAGATGGAGAGGTAACCTCAATATATTAGCCGCAGGGACAGTCATGTCTCGTGTTAAGCAGGCAGCTCCTGCATCAGATATGAGTCAGCCATCATAATGACTTCAGACCTTCCAACCTCCACGACACAGAGGTGTTTGTTTTTGTAACTACTGACTAACAGGGCCACAGTGTGTGTCATTTGTTCCAGACTGCCAGTCCAACAGGCTTATTTAATTTATTTATTTTAAAACCATCACTTCACGTTAGGTCTGTCAGGTTTTGTTCAAAATTTGAACTATCATTCAAACGTTGGAAAAAAAATTACATTCAATCTGTGAGCTGTTCAATTTCAAATTTTTGTCTGTTACACACTGCATGCCCTGTTCCAGCATATCAGTCAATTAGGATATTATATAACATTAGCTTGTCACTCACTGAGGAAGTTGAGCAGTAAAAAGTGACAACCCTACATCATATTACAAACAAAGTGAACTGTTAACATTACCTTACTGTCAAGTTGCCCATTAACTTGACATGACTGCTCAGATGATTATCATCTTAACCATATTAAGTACTGCAGCAATAGTCAATAGGATGCCTTTATAGGCAAGTCATTCAAAAGCCAAAGCAACTTGCAGATTTGCTTCTTATTAATTGTGATCTGAAAGACGTGTTGTTGTTTCCAAATGATGCCTTACTTACTGTGAAGGAATTTTCCTTCTTGTAAGTTAAACTTCCCTCTTGTAGGTTAAAGGTAACTTAAGACAGAGCTTCACAGGTCAGGTCAACTGTCTGTCTCTGTTCGCCTGTCTCACTCTGTGTGCCTGACAAGGCCGAGTTGGCTCTGGCATCTGGTAGACCAAGGTCTGCTAGATATCTTCTGTTTTCAGGGTTAGACACAACAGGCTGGTGCCTGGTTGTTGACGCTGGATAAGAGAGACTGTAGAGAGGCTATGCTGTTGCTAGGACAGCAATGGTTGACGTCTTTCCTTGTTTGGATCTGATATCCAATAGAGTCATCACACATGACAGACTGAGTTAGGAATAACCCTATTTGGATATAGCGGAACTTATCACTTCTGGGGAGGGTTAAATACTGAGCTTCAGGACTCCATCTTCAGATTTGGGTAGCAGTACGCTGTGATTCACACGTGGTGTTTCCCTTTTCTCCTCGATCGAGCTTCAATAAATATTCCTGTGTAAGACATCCCGGTCTCCTGAAACTTCTTGTTAGAGTGAACCAGCTCTAAGATTTCCATCACACTTACTTATGATTACTTACTCTAGACAGCCACAGGTTTCAATTAATTTAGTACTTGCTGACACTTGAAACTTGAAAAGCACATTATTGTACTATGTGCTTGTATGATGTCATAAATTCATCAATATCACAGCAGTCAATAACAACAAACAAATAATTTTTCTGTCTCAACAAATACAGATACAATTGGAAATATCTGTAAAAAAAAAAACCTAACATTGCTATTTCTCTTATGAAATTATCACTTCTGCAGTAAATTGCACATGCTGAAGGGACAATGAAGCATAAATGTAGGAGAAATGGCACAATCTTGCACACAGAGATGCCAGTCTCTACCGTAAAGTAACTAAATAACCCCAAAATAAAGACAAATATGAGGCATTCTGTCTTAGCCATATAGCTGCTGTACTGATTGCCACTACTTGGTGGTGTGTACGTGTCAGGGTATATGTATGAAATAAGCCCAAGTGACTAGTGTGTGTGTGCATGCACGTGTTATATGTACCCACATGCCTGTAAATTACAAGTGCCCCCACACTAGATCCTTTGGCCCCAATAATTTGAGTTTGATTGTGTGGCTGTTTAACTCCACACGAAGGTAATAAATATGGAAAGGAAATGTGGATGGGAACTCTCAAACATGAATGTCTGAAAGAGTGAGCACTCAACAGCTCAATTTTAGCTTTAATTTGTCTCCCACGTGGCTGTAACTATAGTGCACAAGCATTTTTTAAATACTTCCTTTGTCTCCAAGCACCTTTTTAAATGAACGCTAGTATGTCGCTTTGTCAAAAGTGGAGCCTCTTCATTTCCTCTCCATTCTGTTGAGTGCAGCTGGAGGCAGAAAAACACAACACAGATGGACGCACCTTTGTCATTACATGACAATCTGACAGCACCTTCTGATTTCAGCTGTCATATCTATTCTTTCATTTACACATTCCTCTATGCTGCTTTGTGGTACTTTCAATACGAGCTATCAGAAGACTTTCTTCCCTTTTCTTTTTCTTTTTCTTTTTCTTTTTATCTTATTACAGCTTTAACAGATATTTCACATCACACATTAAAAGGTGAAGGGATAAAGGAAGAGTCCCTGACTACTGATTTTGGTAGCTAATCACCCTCAGTGCTCTGTAGGTAATATGTGCAGCCTTCTGGACATTAAAAGTGGCTTATTGGCTGCGAGTGACAGCAGAGTGCTGTTTTTCAAGGCTGCGGGGTCTGGAGATGCGGGGTGCTGTTTAATATGCATGGACTCACTAATTACAGCCCTCTTACTCTAATGATGTGGCCTTGAGACTGGCATGCAGAGGAATGGGCTCAAATATGCGCACACACACATATATACAGAACACACAAACACCCAGGCTGGATAAGTTTGAATCAATCCGAGGATCCCCTTGAGCAAATCAGCATGTTAGCGGAAATTTGTGATGGTGGTGCGTAGGTTGGCACCGCACATGTGCCATAACAGATAAAATGTAACACCAACCCATAAACAAGAATGCAAAAAGGAAATATTTAATGAAATAAAAAAATCAAATGTGCTTGCACCTGTGGATATGAGAGCATAACACAAGAGAGAGCCATACAGATATGGGGGATTTATGGCTCACTGAGATAAAATTACTGAAATACACGAATATACAAAGAGATGAGCATACCCAGAGAAAACTGTAATGTCAGTTGGCAGATCGAATGGGTAGTTTTGGTTTTTCGGTACACAAGGTTCTCCAAAACTGGCACCAGGACATTGACCAGGGAAGCTGCCTAGCACACTGTCACCGAGTGTCAGTGAGTAATCTGAAGTCTCCCCTCCTGCCTCCCTAATCAACCATCTATAACATCCGGGAAAACACCGCCACAGCTCCCATGTTACATCCCACACATTCTGTACACACACAATTATTTATCTGCCCATGTCTTTCCCTCCGACACATTTTCATTCACACACAAGCCCAAGCCCAAAAGCTGCAAACTCCCACGGTACCTTTGTTTCTGTCGCTGTTTCTCACACATGCGCACACACACACACACACACACACACACACACAAAAAGTAAACCCACACTCCCCCTCTCTAACACTCTCCAAAGGCACTGTGGGAGCTTGCTGTGGTGGAGACATTAAACACATGGAAGCAAAATATCCTGTTTGAGCCAGGGCACACTGACACAACACTGCAGCTACACTCTTTGATGAACGCCCAGCTGAAATTTAGAAAATACATTTCAGCAAAAAATACTGCACATTCAGAAGCTGCCCTGTGTCGTGGGAGGTGATTGCATTGTGTTTGTGAAATTCAAAGCGAATTAATAATTCACACAAAACAGAAACGTATTCCACAGTTTACACACCGTGTTTGCATAACCATGAATTGTGCTGGATTAGTTGACGACGGAACAAGCTTTTTTTTATTTTATTTTATTTTTTTGTAGGGGTCTTGTACGAAGATGCACTGGCAATTCCCTTGAGAGAGCTCAGGCTGAAATTGAAAGCAAGGCATCCAGATTGTTCCTCAGCCCTCAGCAGGGCTTCTGCTGCTACACGGCAGAAATTCCACAGCTCCGTGCCGCACCGTGGCTAGCAGAGGGGGAGATTACAGCATTGTGCATGCTTTCTGAAGCCGTATCTTCGCCCTGCTCAGCGGGTGGTTTTCACACCCGCAAAATGGATCAATTATCCAGTCACAGACACCCATCCAGACCGCTCTCACACAATTAACTCGGCCTGACATATAACAAGAGGACTGGATGATTTGGGAACAGCTTCCTCAGTTGAAAAATCGATCTTAATGCATACCCCCTCAACCTTCTACAAAAATAACAAATCTGTCTTTTTTTCCTGTTTTACTCCAGATCTCCCTCAGTCCCAACAGAGCCCATCTGTGGTTGCCTCATGTTGTAACAGCCGAGGCAATGCTCCCTTAATTCTGGCATATGTACGGATGTGACTACCAAACTGTTTGGATTTAATTAGATGCAAGTAAAGCTCCAAGACTGAGATGCGCAGTTGTTTGCACACTCTCCAGCATTGACCCAATTGGCAAAGTCATATTGGTAATGTGACGACCCCCCGTGTTTTTCTCTCATGTGGTTGACAGAGAACATGATGTTTCTTTAACTGCTGTTTTGTTCTGTGCTGAGATGCAGAGGACACATTGAGGCAGGCAGGAATGCATTTCATAGGCAAACGCTTAGACAGTGAAATAATGTTTAACTTGTCCTGGTTGGCCTAAATTCAACTGTAATCACATCCCGTTTTTTTACTTTTTTTCGGAAAAAGAAATGCGAGGAAATGCCATTTTCTTATCGGTTTCAGAGTGACAAGCATGGCCCACAGCGTGGGTCCAGGCAAATAAAACACACCCACAAAAACTGATATAAGAGTAACAGTAATGCTCAGTAATGAAGTTCTAGTTTCAACTTTACTTAAAAACTGATGGATGATACCTGAATGTAGCTTGCCAGTGGTGAACATTTGCAAGTCAGCTACACACACAACATACAGTATAAATACAACAATTTAGCGGGAGTAATATGTCTCCTCTTTCAGTTAGCCGCCTCAATCCCATATCTCAAGTTTCTGCAAACATGTACCAGATCAGTCTGTCAACTTAATGTGGAGAGACCAAACTGATATAAACCAGTGAGACAGCAAACAAGACACAGAATATGTGACGAGGATTTGGAGTTGTTTAAAGATACCTTTGATGGAACTAGGTAAGAAAACTAATGTTTATTATTTGCTGTTGAGTAATTAGTTATTACTTTTTTGTTAAGTAATATATTAAGTGTTGTTTATTGTATCTTTCAAGCAACTTGCCCAACACTGATAAGGATACACACAGACGCACACACCTCTGATGAATCGTTGTACCTTTCAACCCTGATTTTGCAGGTAAAGAGCGTGCAGTCATCCATCGTGAACCTGTGTGTGCTTGTGTGTGTGAAGGCAGCGAAAAGAACAAGAGGAAGAGACAAAGAGAGAGAAAAAGACTCGATGGAGGGCGAAGCTGGCTCAGCACTCTGAAACTCCAACAACCTGAACTACTAGGGAACCTCATCACGCTTTGGGGTGATCATCACACCACAAAAACAGCAAAAACAACATTAGCTCTGCTCCATTCGATATGATCAGACATTATATGAACTCATAAATAACGTAGTCACATTGTGGCAATTAGTTTGGGACAAACTTTTCCGAACAACTCACATTTCCATTAGCATATGTTCAGCCAGACATTTTATTGCCTCCCTGGATTTTTTTTATTGCTACAGCAGATGTTCTAGTGGCTATCATCAAAGAGATTTATGCAAGCTGATTACAGCCAAAGACTCTCCAGAACTGAATAAACATATTCAAGCCGGAAATGGACCCAGGCTCCTTCTGTAGCTAAATAAGGTCTGGTCTCCTTTGGTTTGTAGTTTAACCTGCATGTGGCAAGAGACTGGGTAAGACCTGACATGTAGGAAGTAAAGACTTGAGTGTTGTGTAATCCATAAAATCTTAAATCCGCTCTAAGATACAGTACTGGCAGAAAGTGTGAGAAAAGGGGCTGCACATCAAGACTTGCTTTCCCTCTCATTCTGTTTCCTTCTCTCCCCTTTGAGTAGCCACATTACAGTACCTCCAGAAATGTGTGAAGTCATCTCCAGTTCTCAGAATTCAAGAATTACTTGCAAGAGTTTGCAGTTTTTTCCCATCCTTGTCTCTGCCATTGTCAAATTGTTAGGAACCATTATTTTGAGCACAGATCAAATAAACTCAACCGCGACCTCAACAAATCCACTTCTTCTGCATTCTGTTAACTTAGCAGACTCTATTCTATAACCCCACCCCCGATGCAGGCTTCTCAGGCAGCGTATAATTCAACACGCAAGCTCCACCAATCAAGATGTGAGAAAAAACTAGATGTAAGCCTGTAGGTGCACTTCCAATCTCTACTATAATATCTAAAACTCCCCATTTTATTTATGGAGCTTATTAGAGTTGTACAAGGTCTGGAAATAGGAACTACCTTATATTGCCAACACTGCTTATTTTTACTTTTGGGACTGATAGCAAATATTGATAATGTGATCATAATTCATAATATAATCATTTCCTGCAGACCCTAACATTTTAAAGCTACCTAATTTTTGTGGCAAATTGTAGTTTTTCAGACAAGCTATTGTAAATTCAGTATCTGGGCCACAATAATCAGAAAATTCTGTGAGGTCATGGTGGGATATTGTGTGTGAATTCCTGTCTGTCTTTTTTTGTGTGTTTATGCCTGTGTATATTTCCAATGCTGGAGTCAGTGACTGTGAACAGCCAGGCCAAGAGTGGCAGCTGACAATGTAATGTGCTTGCTCTCTCTCTGTGCCCGCACCGCACCACTGACGGCAACGAATTAAGCAGCGAACACGTTGGTTGTCTATGACTAAACATTTAATTAGACTGACTGCATTGCCTCCAAATAATAAATAATAAGTGCCTGCAATGGTCTGTGCAGGCTTGTGACCTGACTTATCTATCAGTATTCAACTACTGGAAACATTCAGTCCGAAGTGACACCAATTCATTACAGACATGCAGCACCAGGGACCACCAAGGCTGCTGCTGCTGTCTCCTGGGTTCTGAGCTGTCAATATGAAAGAAACAGCCCAGTGCCCCTGAAACAGTCAGCCCAAATCAGCAGCTTACAGTAAATCAAACTGGAATAGTAAATACCTGATACTGTATTGCTCTCATGAGTGTGCAATTGACTTGCAGCACTGGGGCATTTAGTTAATAAATTCTACTTTGGAAAAACCAAAGAAGAATTTTCATATTTTAGCATAATATGATTATCGGTGAAGATAAGAGGACATTTGTATGAAGTCACATTTTTGAATTCCTCACATCCATAATGTCTATAGTGGCTTGAGTAGATAGATAAACGTCCAGTGGAGTAATGCTGCTAATCACTTTGGTGAGATTTATATCTCTTACATTTATTGTAAGTTTATCAGAGACGTGTGGTGCCATTTTCAATAGGAGTTCTCTTATTGAATTAAAAACAAAATTGAAAATGTTTTCCACTTAAATGCTCACACGTTCAGTAGTTGTCTGATGTGTGGGTTTTACAACATAACCGTTTTGTTCTGACATCAGAGTAGACCCTGAGCAATTAATCGCTTCTTTTAGCGAGCAAAAATCTTATCTGTTACTGACACAGCACTCTCCTCCTCCAGTCCGAGGGGGTTCAGCTGCTTTCATGATGAGCTTTCGTTGAAGGCTGAAAAGATTGATTAAAACACCAGAATTATGTGTCTCGCAGCACAATTAAAATCATTGATTTTCTGGAGGGCGGCTAAAAGGGATTTCTGTACTCATTGATTGTTTGCCCGTTCCAATTTGTTGATTATTTCAGTTGATTTGAAGCTTTGGTGTGATGACACCTCACAGAGGTAAGTGCCGTTTTTACATTAGACTCATCAAATCTTTGCATGAAAAAGCAAAAACTGTCAAGCTTTGGACGTTTCGGCATGTCAAAATGCTGTACAGAGGGCTCCGGCTAGAGGATGGTGCTATCTCAAAATACAACAGCTAAAGTGTAAGAATTGGATTTTGTTTGTCTGCACTAAATCACCTAATGCTATCCTTTTAAACCGCATATATTGGGGGGGATAAGCAAATGGTCAGTTGGTTGTGGTATTTTACACACTATGTCAAGTCTATTTTTCAGATGGCTTCTGCACTTAATGTGTTTATACAGGCACAGGTTAAAACTCTCTCAGAAGTTGGACCTGAGTTGGTGTGGGCCTGTGAAGCGCCTTCTACTCCCTGCGGTCCGCTACTGGCTAAGCCTCTGTTAATTTCACTAACCACCTTGGCCATCTTCTCTACAGTGATCATTAATCATCTCTCTCCTCTCCTCTCCTCTCCTTCCCTCTCCTCTCCTCTACTCTCCACCCTTCCCCCACATCCTCAACCTTTATTTTCCTCCTCCTACACTATCTTTTCTCCTCTCCTCTGCTGTCTAGTGCTCCCGCGTCTGTGTAAGAGCTGCAGTGATGAGATAACACCAACAGGCCTAATGGCAAGTATGCTATAAAGTTGACAAAGAACCTAGTCCATACAAATTATACAGACAATGTGCTGCTACACTGTTGTGGAACACTGTTAACCAGAAA
Source organism: Lateolabrax maculatus (assembly GCA_031216445.1). Lineage (NCBI taxonomy): Eukaryota > Metazoa > Chordata > Actinopteri > Acropomatiformes > Lateolabracidae > Lateolabrax > Lateolabrax maculatus. The sequence goes on from CM062210.1 coordinate 11,287,011, forward strand.
GTGCTATAAACCATCTACACCAAGAGTATAACATATATTATTTTAAATTACATTTTTATGATGCAAGTCTTAAAAAAGGTTGCATACTAAAATGTTGATCAGTGCACATATCTAAGCCTCCAGCCTCTTTGTTAGTCATTATAATTAATGACAATAACTGCCATAATGGTTTCTCCTATGTAGTGTTGTAGAGGTCAGCTCTTGAAACAGACTGGTATAAAGTGCCAGTAGAGACCACATGCTACAGTACAGAACATGGAAAAAGAAAGCAGTTAATTCAGATGAGAGAGAACAGAAAAATAATTCTTACCAGCATCTCATGAAGTGTACATGGTATGAGATTACGGCAATATGGCAAGAGCCCCCTCTGAGATGAATTATTTAGCTGCCATATTGCAACATTAGGGCAGGCCTAGGATTCACTCATGAGTATGCTACCATGTCCCTTTGTTTTTATGTTGCATTTAAAGAAATTTGAGTTTTCCCCTCTGTAAAAACATTATGTATATACTATTATTACATCACATGGTAACAGCCAGGGAACACAGCTCTGTGTACAACCCTGTTTTGTGTGGTAATATGATACTAATTTGCAACGGCAGAGAAATGTAATGCCACCTGCATAGCTGTGTGCCTACATGCATATTGACTGCAGAAGACTTTTAAATTAATACATTATTTAAGATGCAAATGGTTCATACTGAATGTATCGGTAAAGTGTTCACTGAAAACAATATCAACATCCGCTTATAGAAACTAAGGCATAATTAACGTTTTTTATGGTTATGTTTAGGCACTCAAAGCACTTGATTAAGGTTAGGGAGAGATCATGGTCTTGGTTAAATGTTGAAAAAGTCAAACATAACTTGAAGCACGAGACATGAATCTTTTGTTGCCTAAACTTAACCACGTGCTCCACTCAGGATGAGAAACACAGTCTTCAGTGTCAAAGCCCTGTCCTTTGTGCACCCACAATCCGCCCCGACAACCTCCCTGTGATTTGTGTGCAAAACAAAAACACGTCTTTCACTCAAAGAAAATCGATTCCACTGAACATAATCAAGGCAGAAAATCACATTTTCCTCAAAAATTATTTGGCAAAACATACTAGTAATATATAAATGTAATTTTTAGGAGGCAGGGTTGGTGTACGACAATAGGGAGAAAAGACACCAACAAGAATGTGAAATAAATTGACTGCTGATTATAGATTCCTCTCATTTTTGTGTCCCAAGTTTGTTTGTTATTATTCTTCATTGTTCTGGTCCAGCCCTCTTTGCCAGCACAATCTAGCTGCTGGATGTTGACTGTTTTGACTGACACTTCTCAACTGCACAAAAGTAGGCATTGATCAGTTGAATAGTGGTTCCTTTGTGGACACTTCAAAACTGAAACATTTCCGCCAATACTGGAGAGTTTTTGAGGGAAAGTTGCTTTTAACATAAAAGATTAACATCAACAGGAATGATAGCTCATTGACTGTATGGGTTCAGATATTCTTCTCTACAAAATCAAACTTCAAAGTTTGTATTAAACTTTCCTCTTTCACTTAGAAAAAATAAATTCTTCCTTTTATAGACATTAACTACCGCCCTGCGCCCTAGAAAAAACTGCATTTGTCACACATCAATGACTTGACTTCACATATCAATGAGTAGGTTCGACTTTTTCCACATCACACAGCTTCCACCCCAGCAGTGCCTGTAAGGAAGATGAGAAAACTCTTGTTAGGAAAGTCAAGTTATATAACATAACTAAAAAGATTACACAATGTAGTTTGTATTTTGAGGTGCTGAAAGAAATGAACCACACTTGGGATTTTATTTTTGATGAATGGATGGTTATATCTGACTTTTATTGTTCACAACCAAAAGCTCCTATATAACCCTGACTTACTTCCCCAAAGTGAATGTACTTCACTGTGACATTTTCAAAAGCAACATCAGTTTCTCCGGTTGAACTGAATGAAATGTACCGTGCACAAACACCACGGTAACTGACAATGTGGAAACTGAGCAGGGGATGTTTAAGGGTGAGATGATCTCAGCAGCCAGGCTGTGTCTTCAAACATTGGGGCCAATGTAAAAGGTCATCTCTCACCACTACACAGAGCCCACCTGGCATTTCAGCAGAAATTATCTCAATCCCTGCCAGGGTACAGTGGGGCTCCTTGAACATGTATAACATTTTCACACTTCCACAGAGGGGAGTGAGGGAGTGTGAATTAAATTATACTCCAAATACATATTTGTCAGTTTTATTAATACAATGACCTCAATATATTGTTGAGGTTATTCTTGCAGATGACCATTCACTAAGCCTGTTTTCCCTTAGTAAGTGTTTCTATGTCTGTCAAGACAGCTTGGCAATTATAAAGTTGGCAAATTTACCACTCGAAATTCACCATAAGTAAACAGAATGAGGAATAACCGAAGAGTTTGGCAAATGTAATGCTATCTGCACAAGTTTGGCTGGAGTGTTAATTTCTCTAAACCAAATAACGAGTAAGACATCGCCGTTATTGTTACTCAACTGAAGTTGTAACCCCATAAAATGGAGTTAATTAATGGCATGAAATGGATTAAACACAGTTTAATCCATTTCTTAACTTTTGCTCTTGTTTTTTTGGGTCTTGTAAAAATAAATACAGCCTCTAAACCCTTAAAATGCTGAGTATTGCTCTTAGTAGAGTCACATGAACACTGTTTCACAAGGCTGAGAATGATTGGACAATCACTGTTCGGGGGTGGGGGTTAGCGATTGGTCAGTTGCAATAGCTTTTGTAATAAATGCAAATGAAATTCATTGCATGTAAAATATCAGCGGCTCCATTGTTTTGAAATGCATCTGATTGGAAACCATAGTTTCTTGGTTGCTGTTATACAAACACAGGGCTGAATTAATGTCAGCCATGATTCTGGCTTCCCTTCCTCAAATTCAATCCAAAAAAGTCCGCATTTTGGTGGCGGTATGACATCAACTCCCCCATCGGGGGTGTTATGGCCCACAGAGTGTCACTCCACAGTGTGTATGGCACCCCCCCCCCACCAAGTGGTTAATGAGGTCAAATGACGAATTACACAGTCGGTTTAACCCAGGGGCTTGGGACCTCATACACAACAGATTGCAGAGGGGAAATTAGCCCAGATCCAGGACACCTGTGAAGAAGCAAGTCATCGTTTCCTTCATGCCTGATCATATGACCAGGAGGGCAGAGTGAAAGACATGCAAAGGAAACAATAAGACCAAAATCTGCTGAAAAGTGCTAAAAAAAATAGACCTCTCATAGAAGTACTCTCAATACTATAACTAGAGCAGAAATCTGCAGAGCAGGCATAGCAATTCAGCAGACATTTAGGTTCATAGCCAGTGCAGCTGCCCCTCTTGGGCTGAGATTAATTGCTGGATGGATAAAGCCACATTGATTGACGTATGAGTTGCAGCATTCAGGAGAGATGAGAGAGATGAATGTGGAGTAGTTCAAAGCAAAATTAGCATTGAGCACTTTGAATTCCTCAAAAGAAAGTATGCCAGGACCAAACATTTGGAGTTTATCTTGCAAAATATGATTTTAGCTCATTAGAAGTCAACAGCGATTTAGAGCGATTTAGAGATGTCACAGGTGTCCAGGGTTTTGTTCTGATTGTGTATTCATTTTTGGAAGCCAGTCTCAAAGTGTCTGACAACCTGAAACAAAATACAAGTATGCTGCTCTGTAATGCACTTATGAAGTATTAAGTGACTCCATGGCAGTGAAAGTGATGCTACTGATCTAACATGTACACAGTATTGTGTGTTGTGTCCGTGCATTTTAAATGTTTCACCTGAAGGTCATGTAGCTCATGTTGCATCTATATCTAAATGTGATAGTGTGCGAAGGTAAAAAGCAAATTTTACCTTCTGGATGTCCTACAACATATATGGACTGTTTGAACACATAATGAAGTCTAAGTGTTTTAAAGAGAAGAGAGAAATAAAACAATAATTGCACTTAATTTTCCTGACCCTTCTCACAAGGTTATAGTTATTACTACATCCTCTTCATACTATAACCAATACTATAATTGTTTCATGTCTAACTGTTGTTGAACCACAGTTGTTCAAATGTGTATATATATATATATAGTGTCAAATATGTTTAATGTGGTATGTCTTATGATCATTTTCGTGTATGTTACATTCATACATCTACAATGTAGAGCTGAAACAATTGATCAAATAACTGATCAACAGAAAAACTATTCGGATAATCGAGGGAATGTTTTCTTAGTCCTCCAATAGAGTAAATGTAATTTATTTAGGTTTTCTACTGTTGATCGGACAAAACAAGCAATTTGACAAACTTGGGCTTTGGGACATTGTGATGCATTTTTCTGTATTTTCTGACATTTTTATTATTGATTAACCTAGAAAATAATAGGCAGATTAATCAATAATTAAAAAAAACATTAGTTGCAGCCTAACTATAATGATATTCTACTATATTAGGATTTTTTTCTTTTACATAATAGTTGGACAACTGGCACATACATAATATGTTTCTACTGCGAGATGCTTTTTGTGTCAAATATAGTGTCCTTTAACCATGTGTCTATCTGAATTTCCACACTTCCTCAGTTTGCATAATATGAGATGGACTGGCATTTTTTATGGCAAGACCGAGAGAGAGCACGGGGCTTAAAATAGCATGCCGTATTACAAACTAACAAAGGAACCTCAACAAAAACGAAGGCACAGGTAGTTTATAGGCTATCATCTGATATTATTCTCCCACTGGCTCCAGGTGCAGGGCCGGGATAAAGGCAGTCTATCACCAGAGACCCAGACAGCTAATGTAGCATAAAGAGCAGCTCAAACTTTGCCCGTGGTCGCAGCGACCCTCTCTTGTAACTGGGTCTTGCTTAATGAACTACAAGGCGCCTTGAATGACAAATAAATTGTGTTTTTTTAGGCCAACAAACTGCTCAATGCATCACTAATAAGGTTAATTTGAGTCCCACCGGGCAGGAGGCATTAGCCTAAGTGTTTATCCGCTTTAGTGTTGTCCCCTGTTAGACTGACAAAAAGAAACGGTGCTGGCAGTGTCATTAGAATGACACTAAATAGAAGTTGAATGCCCAATTTCCTCATCGGGTCTGAGCCAAATGAACAGGATGCAATCACGAATTACTTACTGTTTTTGTACATGCTGCAGGATAATAAACTTGTTGTGACTGTTCTTAAGTGAAGCTTATGAGTCTTGATGTTTGGGAAAACAAGTTGGCGCTACTGTAGTCATTAAAATGAAGCTGGACAATGAGCAATTATGAGATTGAATTGGATATAAAACAGCAAATACAGCAATACATGTGTGATGCATTTAGCTGTCTACATTGTTATATGTGTGCTGTGTGTAAAATGTATAGTTCCCGGCCTTAATGTCCCATCTCCCCAAACTGATTACAATTACACATTTAGGTTAGGCCGACACAGCACAACAGTTATCTCCGGCCAAATGATAGACTTCCTTAATTAAAAATGGCAGACTTTGAGACTGCTGCTGAATGAATTATTTCTCTGAGATGCTCCCAGTGCCTCAGTGCCATTCAGTCAAACAGACAGTTTATACATGCGGAGAGCTAAACTGGAGGCTGCTGTTAAATTCACCAGGCTACTGTTGCATACAGTGGGCCAGATAAGCCTCATTTGAATAATTCCCATATAGCTCTGCTGCTTTATCTCAGAGTTTACCCATCAGAAACGTGCGGTGTTGTGCTTATAAAGTTGTCAGACGCCACAGCACCACTGTTAATCAATAACAAGCTTTGGGCACTGCTTTGTATTTTGGTGCAGATATTATTGACATCCCCTCAGACTGTAAGATCTATAATAGGCTTTGCCTTTGCAGAGAAATTGACATTTTAAATTCTTTTCAGCCACGTCTTTGTTTTGTTTGTGAAATTTTGGAGAAGGCAGAGCCAGCCACGCTACACTGTGGGCTTCAAGTTTCCTGGGACTTGATTGTACAGTAGCGAGAAAGTGACTGGCTAAGCTCCAGATCTTGTGTTGGGGGGTCTAAATCCCAAGTCCATTAAATCACTCTGTACAACAGATTAGCAGGAGCCTATTAGTTGCAAAGAGTTCTGAGATTTCCCACTCCCACACGTATTCTCAAAGTCAGCGTGGCACCTGCAAAGTCTGCATCACCTGCCATAAAACCAAACACTTTCAGGGTAGTGAGTAACAGGCCAATCTCTGGGACAGGATGTAATTAAGAGGAGGACGTTAGAGACGATTGTAAGTCTTTATCTTGGAAATCTCAAGAGGGTTTATGCATTAGAAAGAAACACACCAAGGGAGAGACAGAAAAGACAGAACAAAGTCATTGTACTCAAGTCTGTTGTGGGCATAGCAGCATCCACTATTAGGGTGGTTCATTAACAGTGTAGTTTAAGCTGATCCAAATAACACACACACAGAGGGACTGAGTCCAAGACTGCGTCTGCAGCAGGAGTATCTGAAGATGGATATTGTCTGCTGGGTGCCAAGACTATTTTGGGAGCCCGAGCCCCTGACTTGTCCCCAGGGCACCCTCTGATCAGCTTTGTCATCAGGTGTGAGAGCGGCTACACACTGCAGCCTGACACTCACACCTCAGAAAAAAGTAATGTCACTTTTCCAAGAAAAAAAAAAAAAAAAAAAACAAGAAAGGAAGGAAATGCAGCATCTCTGCCTACTTCACTGTACCTCTCCATTTCTTGGAGAAATTGGAAACATGGAGAGAGGCACTGTAAGGGGAAAATCTACAGATGTCTTCCATGATAACCTTGAAGTGGGTGGCAGCTGTGCCATACCATGCAGGGGCTTCTGGGTTTTTTTTTGGTTTTTTTTTTAAGGTACATCCCAAATACAAAACAACATGACACCAGACATGATAATGATGGTAAAAGCAAGAGTTGAAGTGCTTTTAAGCAGAAACTAAGCTATGACTGGATGACCAAACGCAGGACATGGGTTGGTGCCTCTGGTTGTTTTATACACAACAGTGCTGCATTTTCTCCAGTCTTCTTCACTCTGTGGGTTTTCCATGTTTAATCGCGCTGATGGAGCATCAGCCTCTGACATGTGCGCGTTATTGCCTGTTTGTTCCATTTTCCCATCCCCGCTGCCCCCTTTTTTTCTGCTTACCTTTCCCTTTTCCGTGAGCGGCAGATCCGGAATGAATTTCTGCGGCTCATCGTTCAAACGCACTCACGCACACTCACGCACACCGGGGCTTTGGTCTCGACTTTTTTTCTTTTTTTTTTTCTTACGTGCGTGCGCGTGTGAAGTCGCGTCCCGGAGAAGTTTTCAACGCGTGCGTCAAAAGTACGTGAGGACTGTGGCGCATTGGAGGGGCTGTAGTGTTGGGTGAACGGGAGGAGGAGGCAGGTCTTGCATTGAGTCCTGCTGGCTGCGGGGACTCTCCGGTAGACAGAAGCCAACACCGGAGGAGGATGCACCCTGAACAACACTGACAGCTTTTCTTTTTCTTTTTTTTTCTTATTTGTCGGAGGGCACAGAAGCGACAAATGAAACGAAAATATACTTGATTGTTTTTTATTTTTAATTTTTGTTCTTGTTGTTGTTGTTGTTTTGTTTTTCCTGGGGATTTTACGCACCCAAAGAGAGTGAGGAGGGGGGGTGGGGGGGAGAAAAGAAAACCGCTGCAGAGATGCGCGTCGCGTGGCTTTACGTGCTCCCGAAGGATCCCCGCTCCTGATACAGGGACGAGAAAGAGGACAAAACAAGGCTGGCCCACGATCTTTTCCCAAAAGAAGCTTGCAAAGGTGGAGCGATTGGAGAAGGGGCTGATGACGGGACTATTAATCCGTTCAGTGCACCAAAAGCACCAAAGGGTTTTAGAAACGCTTGGATGGAAATCGCGCGAGTGTTTAGAACTGTTCTTGGTTCTGTATGAAACTGGTGATTAGTTGCTGTGACACATCTGCAAGGATTTTTTCTTTTCTTTTTTTTTTCTTTTTTCTTACCCCCCACCACTGATTTTTATTAAGGAGTACACTTGCTTTCCCTCCCCCAGCGGAAGGTTGCATGGCATGAACGGTTTCCCGGTGTGAAAACTCCCATCTCAGTCTTTTTTTTTTTCCCTCCACAAGTATTTCTTAAATCTAAATGGAATTAGTTGAGCCTGAAGCCGTTTGTGAAAGGAACAGACATGGTACATGGGCACAGCTTCCATCACGGTAAGACATCCTCAGCCGGAGCACACACTTGGTCAGAGCCTCCGCTGCCTGCTTGTGCCATGACGCCGGAGAAGTGTAGTGAGACCTTTGATCGGCGTTAAATGACCGTAAATGTCAGAGCAACAGATGCGACTGAAATGGAAACAGAGCGGGGATTTATTTTGATAAAAAAAAAATTAAAAAAAACTAATTTCACTTGGTGATACTCAGACATGTTGCACCGTGCAGCGTGTAAACTCACTGCTGAAGGTCACACTGTAAGTTCTGTCAGGTTTTTTTTTTTTTTTTAATTATCTTTTTACTTTTCGGGAGGAAATACGCATATTAAGGAAACTGTCATTTGGAACAACTTGATGTAGATGTTTTGTAGTCCATCTTTATCATTTTTATGGTCATTTTGCAGTTTGAAGTTAAAAACTCAATTATTTTAAATGGAGTTTGGTTAAAGCTTATGGCTGACAAAGGCTATAAATAAGAGGCATGCAGATTATGTGTTTGCACAAAGTTACAGTACAGACTGAGAGGTCATGTTATGGGAGTCAATTAGCATTAGAAAGGCTTCCATTTTTTCCATTATAAAATATACTGTATAAATGATATCATCATAATTGATAATATACCAAGAACCGCCTGTTATCATGATTATTTTAAGTATTGTGTGCTGTTTTGGTTTTGTGTGCTGCTTTTTCTTTAAGGTGACAGGTTTGCCATAAGCATAACACTGGTGTACAGTATGAAATCCAAAACCTGACATTCTTCTTCTTGCTGACTCAACCCCTCCCTCAGATGAGATCAAGATGTGCACACAAATGAGTATATAACAGAAAAAAACAAACAAAAAAAAAAACAATAGGTTACAGTGTTTCATCAAAAACTGTATTTGTCTTTCTGTTCTTTCTCTTTAGTTGTTGCAAGTCTTCTCATACTTGGGTTGTCTGGAGCAACAAGGAAGGATACAGCAGGTAATCTCCATCACCATAGCCACACGTCTTTACTCCCTAAATATCCTCCTCTTCAAAGCTTTAATCTCTTTCTTTTCTTTCTGCTGTGTACAATTTAGGGAAAAACAATTCTGGAGTGAAGCCTGCAGGTCAATGTGGAACGTGGGTGAAAGAACCAGATGGAGGGCTTTTCACTTCTCCCAATTACCCAAACAAATACCCCCCAAACACAGAGTGTGTTTACATCCTTGAAGGTAAATATTCTCTTGAAGCACAGGAGCAGGGAAAAAGCAAAGGTGATCCAACTGTTTATTCTCTAAAGCTAAAGTATTCCTTGAGGGGAATTCCCAGTAACTTCTTAGAGAATGAGATGTATTGGTTTATTAGACAGTGAGTGGCCTCTTCAGGTGGGCATTTTTCACGTTAGGAGGTGATATTTGATTGATCTGTGCAGATGATCAGGCTAAAAAATGAATTTAGAAGCTAAGGACTGTCACAGTCCTGGGGTTTTAGAGATTAATTGACGAACAGCAAGGTTGGTATTGAACGTGTGGGCGTGCTGATAATGAAACAGTTTGAATGTTTATCGACGAAAGCATGACTAATATTTTACTCCCTGCTTTGTGCTAGGTGGTAATTATTTGCGTTGTGTCTTCCAGCCCCCCCAAGGCAGTGTATCGATCTACACTTTGAGGAGAATTATTCAATCGAGTCCTCTTGGGAATGTAAATTTGACAACATCGAGGTTCGGGATGGACCGTTTGGCTTCTCCCCGATGCTCGGGCGGTACTGCGGTCAGCACAGCCCGCCCGATATCAGGAGTAGCGGCCGATATCTGTGGATAAAATTTGTAACAGATGGTGAACTGGAAGCGGTGGGATTTTCAGCAACTTACAACTTCACTGCAGGTAAAAAAAAAAAAAGAAGATGTTTTTGTTGCTTTGCCTCACTGCTCTTGTCAATTCATTTATTTGTCTGTAAGCATATCCGTGCTTTATAGCTCTTACAGCAAGGCTCCAAATGAATAACAAACATCATTCAGGGAACTCCCCCTTGTGGGAGCCTCTTGCAGTTTTATTGATTGTCTGTCTGCACACACTCAGTATTTCCATTGGCAATACACTGTCATTGGCCGGGAAACTCTTGTGACTAGCTAGGCTGTTATTTCTCTTCTCTTTATGTCTGGAGTGATGTGGAGCAGTGTCAGATTTTAATTCAGTTCAGCGGCACCACTCCTCAGTTTACAGGGCTGCAAGAGGCGAGGGGAGCGTGGCAAACTAATCGGTATTGTCGAACACAATCGTGGCAATTATGGTTGTGTGTAAAACCTTGGCTTTCCTAATTTGCCTCATCTTTGGTTGAGATCCCATTACTGAAGCGGCTTGAGGAATGATGACAAGGAATCAGGGCATAACCATGATTTAATATTCCTTCACCTACACTCGACTGGGTTTAATAACACTGTCAACGTTTTTTGAGTGTTTGAGGCTTGAACGGCCCCGTGCCAGGAAACACGTACAGTATGCCAATTTGTCTCCACTTCCACTGCACCTTTAGGGTTATTTTAACATGGGAGATTTGAGTGTGTCATTGTTTATATGATGAACACTTACGCAGTACATCGACCTTTCATCCGAAAAACATGCTACTCGCTACAGGCTGTTGAAAAGAAAGCTATCGAGGTGAAGAGGTGCTATAGATTTATCTCTTAGTCTTTTCCGCGCGGCTGTTATCGAGGCATCAGGATGGTGAGGCTCTTTGTGGGAAATTACAGTGGAGATGTGCCGTCAGTGGCAATTTTCTGAGATTTGCAAGAACTTAAATTGCTCATGTAAAACTACACTAAGGTATAACTGCTTCAGCTTAGTGTAAAAGTGTTACACTGTCAAATATATTATTTACAGTATTTTCCATGCAATTCAGAAAGGAATTGGGGAGAAAAAAACACAAAATACAAGAGAAGTAAAACATAAATTGACACACATTTCAAGAGTGTTGGGCGTGGATATGTTCTATGTTATAGAGATGGCTGTCTGCTGAGGCACGAATCTCATATCCTGCTGGTGTGTTATACACAATAGTTGTTCTGTTCAACTTCGATTTTAAGTTTTACTATTTGAAATGCACTTGTGTTGTTGCAAACGTGTTAAGCTGTGCTCTTCAGCAGCAAGGCTAGTTAAGTGGCAAAACATTTACCAGACAATAAATAATATCATTGGATGGATGACATTTTACCTTTTGACATCTACCAACTGTACAGACGTAGACAGCTAGAAATGTAAAATGTACCCACAGACCGTATGTGTGATAGTGTGTCTTTATGTGTCCTCTTTTATCTTGTCTTTGTGTGTTATAGTCACAAAGTCCCAGGATAAGCAGGTCTTTTATCACTTACGCTGAAACATTTTGAAGTGGCACGGACGCATCTTGGCCTCAGTCCACACCGCCGAGGGCTAATTGTGCCCATCGTGTCTTTCCAGTGACTTTGTGTGCAACTGAATTCGCCTCAAGTTTGGTCTGAATACATCTTAAAGCTCACTAAATGAAGTTATATGTTGCTTGTTTAGTCAGTACATAACCCGACTTTGGTTTTCGTTCGACTAACTGAATAGCTTCATATTCACCGTACACAGAGTGGTATTGATCTTTTCATCTTACACTTGGCAAGAAAGCAACTAAGTGTGTTTTCCAAAATGTCAAATGCTGCTTTAATAAATGTGAGCATTTTATAGAACTGTGTTCAGGTCAAGGGCGTAGGTTTGGTCTCAACATTTGGTAGGGCCAAAAGACAACCCACCTTTGACGTAGCCTGTTGGAGGGAACATCTGAAATCTGACTTCAATCCAAAGATAATGCGACATGTACGCTCAAATATTGGTAGGGACAAGTCTGTCCTCCCAAAATACTGGTAGGGATATTTCCCTACCACCCATATACAAACCTACGCCCTTGATTTAGGTTGTCTAGGTTTCCTGATGTAGTGAGGGATAGTCTGCATAATTGTCTTCCCTAATGGCTGTGAATAAAAATTGAAGTACAGTATATAAATGCAAGAAACATCACTGCTGTAACTTCCAAGAAATACTTATAATAAGAAATTGAACTTCACGGGGAGGATAGTTTGTTATTTCTCGCCCCGATAGTCAGAGATAGAGAATCCAGACCACATTTTCTGTAATGCGCAATTGAAGTATTGTTTCCTCCGCCTGCTCCTCTTGGGAGTCTCATTGAAAATTTGCTGAGAGGAAAGAAAAAAGCTCTGCCTCTCGACTTGATAGGAAATATCTGTGGCATATGATTTACATAATTAAAGAAGATAAAAGTCCTGAATTCACTCGACTTGATGCTGAAATCCAGCAATGTGAATAGTGTCTCACATCTGCAGCTGCTCTGCTAACCATGCTAATTCCCAGAGCCCTCTATGATGAATGGGAGAGGGGGAAAAAAAGAGGCAACAAAGGTGACATGAATCAGCTCCTCTTACTATCTTTCCTCAGTCATTTTAGGAGCAGAGATAAAAATGTGGCATCAGAGGAAGCAATTTATTTGTCAAACAAATTAACACCCAGATGCCTCATACTTGGTCTTGCGTCACAGAACTTTTACAGCAGTCTTCTTTTTTTTTTGCCTCTGCGAAATACATTGTGGCTTATTTTTGCAAGGGTTTGAGCTGTGTGTGTGTGTGTGTGAGGGGGGCTGACAAAATACATATTTGGAAACCATAGCTACAACTATTTCCTATTAAATTCATTCAGCAACAAACACACAGTTTCAATGAGGAGACTGTAACAGCAAATCAGGTTCTGACAAATTGTAACAAAATCTGCCTACTAGCACCTTTAAGAGAGCCTAAAAATAGCAGATGGAAATGTAAAGTCCTATGGATTGGATGTCAATGTCCTGATCCGAATTATTCTTTTAAGTGCATATCAAGGTATCACAGTCATATTACAACACAGGGTTGCAAAAACGAGATGAATGTTGTAGTCCCTTCATTTTAGACACACATAGAACATATATATACAAATAGTTACATTTAGAATAGAATAAGATAAAATAAAAAAGTAAAATAGTGTATACAGTTATTTATAAACATATACATGTATACACCCAGGAAATAATACTGAAGTGCATTATTTAAATTTGTGTCTGGGTGAGTGTAAACAGCAGCAACAACACAGTGTTGACAATATGGTCACATTACAAGTTTGAGACTTAGGAAATATCGTCCATCAACTTTGACTTTGTTTGAGCACCGAGCATCGTTGATATAAACACAGAGTCTGCCTCCCCTCGTACCGCTGGAGTCTTGCATTCTGTCGGCGCGGAACGCGGTCCGCCCGTCAAGTGCAATAGCGTGATCGGAGGTGTTGTTATGGGGCCATGTCTCTGTAAAGATGTGGGCACAACAGTCTCTGATTTCCTGTTGCTTGGCCAGCCTGCGTCCCGTTTCTTCCACTTCACCTTTCCGCGACCGGACTTTAGCCAGGAGCCGCCTTAAGTCCAAGCTGGGTTAGCTTGGCTGTTATCCCAGCTCTCTTCCCTCTCCTCCTGGGGCGCTCACACCACCTGTAGCGGCGTTTGGTCCGGCTGGACTGGCTGGGTGGTCGGAAGTTGCCGTGGGCAGTGATTGTCTCAAGTTCCGCTGCTATTAATCCAATCCCTGCACTTCCTTCTCCAGTGCCGATGAGTGTCCTTCCGTCATGTTTCAGCAATAAAGCAGAAAAACATTACAGATTAAAACATAATTGTGGCGACGTTATAAGGAGGCTGCGTTGCAAATTAAAGCCAATACAGTAACAACCGTCTAATTGTTCACATGTGAGCACATGTGAGGTGCCTCCCTCTACTGCAGGTTCACATAATCTCTGGAGGTCAGCAAAAAATCCAGCATGTTACATTGTGGCAGCCCTATTGTATTGACAAAAAATATATAACTGTATGTAGCAGAGTTGAATACAGCATCTGCGGGTAGCAAATTTACTGAGCAGAGGAACCATTGTGTGTATATTTCTGTAGGTTTGTGTGTGTGCAAGACTGTTGGGGGATTTGAGCAGCGCTCTGCTATTCAGGTCGTCCTAGGGCGCCGTGACCTTAGGACCCTGTGGACTGGTAGATTAAGTGGTGTTTCAGCACCTTAAGCCAAAGCAAGAGCAAATAAAAGCTGCAAGTTCTCCCCCTCTTGCTCTCTGAACACTGGCTGTTTGCAGAGCCAACACTTGGTGGTGAGGCAGATACTACTATAGGGAGGACTAGTGATATACAGTTCCTTTATTGAAAATACTGTGGGGTTTTTGAAAAGATATATATCTATATCTATTTATATATATATGTGTGTATGTATATATACAGCATACCCATGTGGCCCATTATGTTTGCAGTTGCTTCTTAGGTGTAAAGTAAATCTTTTTAGTGGGTCTGTGAATACATTTGAAGATGAAATATGAACTATGAATATGACTTTTCTGTGTTGCTTCACAGAATGACATCCTGAATTGGATTTTTGTAGTTTTAAGAATTTTTTGTATCTGTATTTTGATAACATATGAGAAAATTGTCAAGTGTAGACTGTGGAAAATGCTTAATAAAATTCCTCCATTTGTAATTGATTGCTGAAATTATATTTGTGCCAGATACAGACTTATAGTCACAATTGGGGAAAAAAAAACCTGATTCCTACTTTTATCTTATGCAAAGAAACAGGGAAATGGCAACTGGTCAGCATGACATTCAGCCACATACATCACCTCAGGCACCTTCAGTGTCATTGCTACTGTATGTTCTCTGCCATTAAGAGGCCATGATTAATGAATCCATAATCAAGATGACACTGATTGATCTAAGGGCCTTATAGCCAAACCAAGCTCTTACTGGACTGAGAATCTTTTTTGGAATGAAATGAGTCAAATGGCATTTAAGATTATAGCTGGAATAGGATATATGAGCCCATCATTAAGGAGGCAGGGCCATGAGATTGAACCTAGATGGGCTCAAACTGGAAAATTGAAAATTGAACTGTAGAGATCGACTCTTCGCTCTTGGAGGGAACTGACTTCGGCAGCACCACTGCTGGGGCCGGACAGAAAGTTCAGCGACTTCCCAGTTTCACATCTGTCTCCAAAGTCATTTGCCAGTGGCAATGCCCGACATTTGAATGTTTGAGTCGCTTTTTGTTCAATTGCATCCACTTAACTCTCAGAATAAAGTTTCCAAAGACACTGACATTCACCAGATTGGCCGGGATACATATTATAATTCATGGTAGTTATCAGTATTGTATTTTAGGACGGAATTGAATGTACTCTCCAACCTAAGTAACATGATGAGACAGAAGTAGCTAGACTAGTTAGATCTAGGGCTCTTATTGTGAAAATGTGGATGTTTTATAAACAGTCAAGATCTGGACAAATGAGCAATAGAAAAGGTCAAACAAATATACACACTGACTTTTGCTTACGTTTAATTTTAAAGTATTTTAGAAAAGTATTTTGGTAATATATCATGCAATATGTCATTCACTTTTTGATGAAAATATGATAAGGGTGGTAAATACAGATGGTAAAGAATACTCACTGTAGCTTTGAACATCCAGCTCACAACTGTGCTCCTGTCATTGGGGTCTGGGAAATCTTGACATGTGCAGTAGTCCAAATAAATGTGTCACAGTGGATACTTAGCTTGTGCAATGTGTTTTTCTATTGGGATATTTCTCAACTTAAATCCAATAAAAACAGTGTCAAAACTTTGTCCCACACTGCTCCAGCACCTAAGGCACCGGGAGTACAATTTTTATTTTCCCCGGCCCAACACTGGTAGGGGTTCAGATTCACAAAGGAGCAGAGAGGAAAGGTATATTAAATTTACGAGTAGAAACAGAGAAAAAAAATCTCCTGTGGTGCATTTTCTGGTGTTCTCCCAAGATCTCAGTGAAGAGTGTGTTTGCCTGAATGAGCTGCTTGAATATAGTTACTCCTCATAAATCTCAAAAAAAAAAAAGATCCTCCTTCCAATGTTCAGCTCCAATGCTTATTGTCATTAGTGCTCCATACAGTGCAAGTCACATTCTCTGGGTGTTTTCTCCCTGATTGTTCAGCAATGCCTACTACTGCTCTGATTGTTATGGGTCTGTCTTTTCTCTACTGGGAATATGTGTAGTTGTACATTATTCACAGCGTAGGTATGATTCTCATGTGTAATGCAATTTCCCCAAAGTAATGCTATCAGCTGAAGGGCTTTGGCAAAGAGAAAATAACTGGATCGCTGTGTTTCAGATTACGCATTTCAATTTAAAAAAAGCCAACGGTGTTCCAGACAGACCTACATTTGGACATTTGTGTTCTTGAGATTTGGATGCCCACGTCAATGTCGTTTCAAAAAGAATCTCCTGTGCTCATATGTGGTGAGGAAGAATGACAGCTGAAGCTTAAGACACTCTCCCCCTCCACCAAGCACTGCCTCTGTTTTAGCAAAACGGGATGGATGGAGTGAGTTAGCATTGCAGGCACACCTCTTGCAGCTGTGGAAGAGGTCGGTCGCACCCTCGCTCTCCTCTCTCGTCTCTTTTCCCAGCTAACATTGCCTCTTTTCTTCTCTCCTCGCCTCTCTCCCTGACATGCCTGGCTCACGTTCTGTACGTGTTATGCACCAGATCCATGTGAACCTCGACATACATGTTTTAAATTCTGCGGTGCTTCAGGAAATTCAACTGTGCAACTCCCACGTCCACATTAAAAGGATAATTTAATTTTATTACAACCTGGTTCTTATTTTTTTTTTTTTTAAATCATTTAGTTTTGTACTAACTAAGTGCATAGCAGGGATCTGTGAAGGTTTTGACATTGCTAAAAATAAGTTGTATAGGGCAAGAAACAGGTTTATATCATTTAGATTTTTAAAGGTCCATCACAGTTTGCAATCCTTACTTACCACAGCTGTAAGTGCACACACTATTCCTGTGCAATGAGAGACTATTACTGACATTTGAAGTGTTCTCACCCCCAATAAAGTGATTTAGATACAGTAATGTGGCTAAAATGTCATCTTATTTACAACCTGTCTAATTATACGAATGCTCATGTTTCTTCACCGTGTCCCCAAATCCCAGCAATTACTTGGTGAGTACAATGTCATCATAACCAACAGAAATGACTAATAAGAAACTGGCACTATCCTTTAAGCATGAACCAGCCATTGAGGCACACTCTGCTGCATTTAAAACAGCACATTTTCATTGCAAAATCAATTCATTTGAATTGAATTGCTTTGTCGAACAAATTGGCTTTGCTGACCAATAGCAAACCGACTTCACCAGGCTGACATTGTGAAGAACAGATGAGGCTGATAACTTTAATAGCTTTAGTATATATAGTGTGGTTTCTTAACAGTTAAAAGGCAGGAGTCAATGGTAGAAATATACTACGTCTCTTGAAATCTGTGAATTGATTTAGCGACCGAGTTAACTATCTTAGTAACTGACAATTTAATGTAACAATTAACAACATAACTTAACAAACTAGCCATTTCAGAGAGTTACTGTGACTGGCCTGTTCCTGGCTGGCATCTTCGAAATAAGCAATCCAGCCACACTGGTTTACCAACTGTACCTGCGAGTTGGATACATTTTCAGTGTGAATACCTTCTGATGTGTCCGCACCTATATTCCCTTTCTTCTGCTCCACTTTACTCCTCACTTATCCCTCCTCTAACATCACACCTTGGTCCCGGCACAAAATGTTCACCCGCTTATCAGACAACGAGCCTTCACTCAGGGGACAACCAGTCAGAGTTTATCACCCCGTGAAACTCAACTCGCTATCCAACAGGATGGCTGATATTTACCTCCTTTGGCAGTTTCAGCCGCTCCCAGCCAATTACCCTGCAGATCAATCAGTGCCTCAGCCTGCCTCCTGCTTCCATCCTCTGTGGCAGTTTGTTAGCCAGGCCTGCTGTTCAGCTACAGATGCTGTGGGGGTCAGGGCACCGCTCTGTTGTAGCTGGGAGTCTGCAGTAATGTAAACCACGCTCGGTGTGGGGGTTTATTTGTCGCTTGGTTTGGGGATTGGAGTGAAGGGGTTGTGTGTGTATCTACTGTACACACACCATATGTATCAATACCCGCGTGTACATACAGTATGCTGGAACATGTGTGTGTGTGTGTGTGTGTGTGTGTGTGTTTGTCTACATCTTTCCAATCTGTAACAGAATTTTGGCTGCTCTCCTATTCAAACCCCTGTGCCCTTCCTGTGCTACATCCACAATAGAGCAACCTACTGTGTATTCACGCAGTGTTTGCTACACTGTACACATGCTGCATATGGTCCCTGCTCTCAGAACTGCAATGGAAATTAGCTGGGTTGTTTGTAAGGGTGTTTTTTTTTTTCCTCCGCTCACTTCCTCTCTAGGTATAACAGCTCGCCTAGGGCTCTTTGTTTCATTAGCCTATCACAGTGGTGGATCCTTGGCTGTCACGCTGAGAGCCTGACTCCTTCCATTATGCTGTATTAGGCAGCAGTGAGATTGAGCTGTGTGTTTTATCTGTGCACACATTAAGGCTTCAACCCATTGCAAACGTCTTAGAGAATTATTCTCTAAGACGATGATTGAAAGGTCTTTTCATTTTTTGGAAGGTGAATGAGTTTTGTTTGCTCATCGCTCCTGATTTTCACCTCTGATTTCGAAGGACATCACAGAGCAGATTGCTTTCCATGCTTGGCGGGGTTTGCTTTTGTTTTCATCTTCTCATCAGTGGGATACTTCCTTAGGGAGTCCCTGTATTAATATACAGGGATAAAAAGTCTAATAAATGACTCAAAAGGAGTATAAATGATGAACATTTTGTTTATCTACACGTTGCCCCTCCATTTTCTTTTTGGTTTTGGCAGTGGATTGGACTCTGCATTCCCAGCTTATCATCTAAGAGCAAATGTCTGATTCCAAAGGGGCCTAAATCACATTTGGCATCAGGGTAATCTAATAGGTAATGGCAAGCTTTTGTTTTGCCGCTGGGAGAACAATGTCAACAATGAAGGAGGGCAAGACCATGATGGGATTATGAAATGTGGAATTTGAGTAATCCTCACAACATTTCAGCATGATAAAACAGTTTCAGTCGGATGCCCAGAACAATGTATGATAAAATACTCCCTTATAGGAAATGACAATAAAATGAGTTGATGGTACATTTCATGAAATGAAAGCAGCTTGGGTCATATACCGGCTGTCCCGTTCTATATACTGTTGGGACTGTGTTGAAGGGTTAATCCATATCATTACCATTTGATAGGCTTATAGAAAAGCCAAGACAAGTGGTTTATGGTTTACAACTGAGTATAATTCTCCAGCTCCTATTAGTTCATCATATTTTATTTATTCCAGTTTAACCTAGCTCCCTAGGTTCATCTACAGAAAATTTGTACACAAAGCAGAACATCATAATCTATATTGGTCTGTATCTGTGCTGGTTTTGGAGAGGTGGTTGAGGTGATGCCTGATTTTGGAGTTTATTCATAACCATATGGCAGAATTTGGTTCTACCTGCCTGCCCCTGTTTTTCCTCATCTGTGTGAAGGATTGCTATTGCACCCAGAGGATCCATTATGTGAGCTTGTGGGCTGCTAAACAGTTCCTACAGGAAAGATGAGGTTAAATTTGAATGTTTACTGTTCGTCCTAAAGGTGCTTGTGACATTTGGTTCCCCGGAGGCGTTTAACAGATTGCGCGATGTTCTATGCAGTTGTTTCAGTTCACTTTCAGTCATTCTGCTGGAGGTGTAAAGTGTTTGCTCGGCTCTGAAAGCTTGAGTCACGAAAGCTGAAAGAACTGTCAGGATGACAACATTACAAACATAAACACGTCCTTAGTGAGGTGTTGGTTTCCATCAGCGTCTCTCGCACATTTCGTCTTCTTTAATCTTTGTCAAAGCTCAAATTGCTCATCCATCTGTGATTATTGAGGTGTCAACATTATTGCGAGAGAACATTTTTATTTCCTCCTCACACCACTGACTGTACACCAGTGGAGTCCAGCAAGTCAATTAAGACCATCTTCTTCCATTAGACGACTGGCGTCTTTGCGGCACATCGCCAGGAGCAAGGACCTGGAAAAGTCAGGAAGTCGATCATGTGTGTTCATCTCGGTTTCACTCTCAAACAAACACCAACAGCCCGCTGAACAGCATGGCCTCAGTGGCATTTCATTTTCCATTTGGCAAGCTCGATTAATCACAGCACTCCTATACAATGCGACGCACGTGGCCACCCACCACTGCTGCCTCTCATTATTCCCCTACGCAGGAAAATGTACAGCTGGGGGAAATTGAGGCAGGGAGAGAGCAAAAAGAATGCCATAGCTATACTACTGCATATATGAGAGATGCAAAGAGACAAAGAAAGAAGACAGGGAAAAGAATTCAGCGATATAGAGAAAGATTTGGATTACTGTGAATAGGTTACGGCCACGCTGTGAGGAAGACTGATAAAAGATTGGGGCTGCTCCATGTCGCCTCAAGGCTCTGCTTCTATCTGAATATTCATTGAGCTGACACTGGCTTTATTCGCCACCGTCTATAAAAGGATGCCAATTGGCTTTTACCTCGTGGCCCCTAATAAGCCTCTGTGCCTAACATGCATACAAACGACTCTTCATACACATAGCGATTTCTGCACTTCCATACAAACAGCCATGAAACAGCTTAAACAGTTTGCTCTCTGTACATTTAAATTGCTGTGCCTGAAAAATACATTACTAGATAACAGTCTTTCTGTGACAGTTGTTTGGCTTTATATCTGCAGGACTGAAATTGAGACTTGCTGACTTCATCTTCTTTCATGCATGCACTGTGATTGTTTATTCATTCTTTATTATGAAATATCTGATCTGCTGCAGTGGGATACAATTGTTTTGGGAAATCTTTCAATTTGTCAAAACGTAGATTATTCATTCATTCAGCTCATTTATATATTTTTTATTCAGGTTTACAGTAAAGCAACTTTTTATAACCGTGTTAATATTTCACAGGGAAGAAGCTTTATTTTCTGACAAGACTATGAGTCTGTTTTCTGGAAAATCTGCAGACTGCAGATACAACATCCTGCAATGATCACCCATGCTGAGTCTGTCTATGTAAACAAGAGAAGTAACAGTTGATTTCACTGGTTAAAAAAGTAGATTGTTTATACACTCCGACTGTGCCCATGTATGGAGTCATGCACATGCAAAAATACAAGATTGCTCTTATGTGCCTGTATGTGCAGTGGGGACGTCTCTCATCCAAGGCTTGAGTCAAGCTGGATTTTAGCTGGGGGAAACTACTCAAATCTGTATGCTACTCCTAATCCCTGCACACAAACACAGACATACACACTGGACCTCCACTCAGCAGCTACATCTAAACCCTCAGATCAAAAAATCCTTTTCATTTTGTTCTCCAGTGTGTTTGCAGAGGTGACGTTGGTTCATGGTTTTTATGCTGGCTGTAAAAAAACAGGCATGTTTGTTATCTTAATGTGGAATATACATACAGTACAGCATTGTCCGTTCCCCTGAAAATACTTATTCATAACCACCCTTGGCATGTACAGCAATCTTAAATATTCAGGCATAATCCGTTTGGGGCTCTTCTGGTAAAATGTAGAATTCAAGTGAGATTGAAATCACCATCCCTTCCCTAGATAGCTGTGTGCCACAAGGACATCATTTTCTTTTTCTTAAATTAGAAAAGATTATGTTGAATCCGTGAGCGGCTGAGAATTTTGTCGCCCTCTGGGTAACAAGTCTGCCAACTTTACCTCATGATTTAGTTGATATTTCACAGTCTCTCTCTAACTCTCTTTCTCTAAGTCCCTTTGCAATAGGAGGTGAAAATATGTGAGTCGGGTGCTGGCTGGGCTGGTGATTCATAGGAAAATAATTTGTCTTTGTGCAAAATTAACTTCACTTGTGATTTCAAAGACCTTTGACTTAGCCTGGGAACAATACAAATCTGCGAGCTCATGTTTTATTTGCTCTGGCAGATACATCTGACCACTCTCCCATTCAGACAGATTTTGTCGTTACAGGTATCTGGCCAAGCCAATCACAACCATTTATCTAGTATGAGGAGGGTTTAATATGATGACTGACAGAGAGGAGCGCCGTTCAGGCATCTTTGTAAATAACCAAGATGGCTGCTGCTGATGCGGAACGTTCCACAGCTGGCTACGGCGGCAGTATTAAACGGACTGGTCTGTCAATTTTCTCTAAAAAATGAACAAACAATTGCACCTAAACTTTATGTTGATAAGAAATACGTGTTTGCCGTACTTCTGACAGGATGTACCGTACGACAGGACGGCGTTTAGTTGCTCTAATTGGTTGACTCTGCCATTGATAACGCCCCTTGGAAATCAGAAAGAACTGAGAGGCGTTGCCAGGCTACCTTTGACTTGTTCCACTCTGGACATGGAGCAAAATACTGAACTATTAATTCCATCTAAAACCATGTGCAAAAGGCCATTCTATCACTCACACACAGCATATTTCATTGTGTTTATAATCACACATCTGTGAACTAAACTCTACTGCAACAGCATTTATTTGACCACAGAACAGAGCAAGGTATAGAATCACACATCATACATCAGACAGAGAAAAAAAAGTGGGAGATGGTGGTGGGATTAGGTTTAAAACCCCCTTAGAAAAAACTCATTGTGTGTTTGTAGCTTATAGGAGAGATTGGCTGTGATCAGGAGAGAAGTCTGGGTCATTGATTTTATCATGCTCTGCCTCTGAAGAGGCGAGGCTTTGTGGAAACTTAGATTGTGGTAGAAAAAGCTCAGTGAAAATGCTTAAATTGAGTGTGTGGAGAGGAGGGCTTTGGTGTGGCTTATATATTCATTTGCTGGTGGCACTAGCTCTGGAGTGAGGTCTTCGCTCGGAGTGGTGGATCTCTAGACACACTACTTGTCAAACATCTGCGGTGCCACCCTTTCAGCTGAAACAAAGGATATTTCAAAAACCTGGCATTACACTGTAGATTTGCCTTTTTCACAAAAACCTTGACTTGTTATTAAAGATGCTTGCATCGGACCAGTGTAGTGGCCAACAAGAATAGTTCCAGTTGTTTGAATTACAGCCTTGCCACTATGTATGAATGAGCAATCAGCATTGTTTCCTTGTGCACCATGGTCCTTTCATTGCCTCCGCTGTTTATCTGGTGACGGAGTAACCGGGCATGTGCCACATGTTTTGACACACGTTGCAAGCTGCCAATCTTTAACCTGTTCACACATACTGACTCAAAAGTAGCAGGCTCGCTTTGGCCTCTCACGAGCGTAAAGCATGCAGGCGTGTTTAGTAAAGTTTAGTTTATGTACATTGTATACTCAGCTCTGATTGGACAGCTGTTTTCTACCGTTGTTGCAACACTGGCACACAATAAAGTGTGTTTCCAGGCATTATAGCCCAGTACAATTCTTTCAAATTGAGCGGAGAAGTTAATCGCAACAACCGGATTTTTCCACATTTGTTTAAACTACTTCTACAGAGTTGAGTTGGAGCAAAAAAACAGCAGTGTTTCAGTTTACAGAGAATATCTAAACAATCGCGATTGGTTATCACCCCGGTACATCAGAGGAAATTTAAGCCTTTCTCAACTTCTCCACTTAGTGGTGGGTGACTTTTGAGTCCAGGATATTATCTGTAGGTTCCATTTGCAATAATTTGCATCCTTGACACTAAGCACAGAGATACCCCCACCCCACCAAGCCCCCCACAAGGAGACTCCTCAGTGGGAGTTGCTAGTGCAGTGCCACGTACATGATCCCTCACTGGCTTCCCAACATGTGAACACAATCAGTTGTGTTTGATTAAATTTGAAGTCAGGTCTGACATACTGCTGCCAGGAACTGTTTTCCAGGGCTCTGTGGTGATGGCAAGAATAGTCCCCTGTGCCTTCCATGCGCCCCTTTTAAAGCTTTATTTGAAGGTTAAATCCACAGCTTTCCACATGTTGCCCTTTTCAGTGGCGAGGGCAATGCTGTTGTTATGATGTGATCTACAGAAATGATGGCAATTGTTGTAAAAGTTTTGAAAATGTAATAAGCCTGCTAAAACTGGAAAACGTGACCGCTAGCAAAGTGTGATTCTAATATGCTCATGCGACACAGAGGGTATGATGATGGTAAATTTACATTGTTTTTCTATCAGTGATTGTCATGTTAATTTATTTGGCACAGCTTGTGTTTTGTCAACACACCTCAAAATCTCTTTTGGGTGTTCTCAGTGCAATCCTGATTGGGATTGGGTTTTTCATTTCATTAAATGTGAGGGGGATTTCATCAGCTAGAGGCAACAGTTTGCCTGAGGTTCAGATGTGTGAAGCAACAGAAATGATTCCTCCTATAAACTAACAGATGGGATTATATGAGAGGCACTAGATACCAAGTGACAAAAGACTTTACATGAGGACAGGGCATGTGAACCAATGCATCCTTCTTTTGTGCCAAAGGTTTTATGACATGTTTTTATTACAAGTTACTATTACAAGTTACTTTTGTATATTAATTGCTTTCTTTGCACCTTTCTTTTGTTTTGTTTTTTGTTACTTTGAGCAATCTGTGGCCAAACTTGGCCAACATGATTAGGCAGCGCACCAAAGAGCAGCGTTTCATTACACTGGAGTGAGATTTTTATTTGATCCTGCTCTTTTAGCACATTTCCCCGTTAATACCCCCTTCTGATGTCTGATTAAAACTCTCACAGTAATGTGCCTACAGTACAACCCCCACACACTCACGCACACACACCCACACACTCACACACACACACGCTCTATCAAACACAAAAAGCCAATTTGAGAAAATTAAAAATCTTTTAAAAGGATGTAGTTATCTCATCCTTTTCCAATGGACATTTTTATGTAACTCAATTGATGCATGACTGCTTCCATTAACTTCTGATCCCTAAGTTGGTATAAATACTCTTTTCAATTTAGATAGTGGCGAGTGCTGAATGGGGCGTTGCGCTGGTGTGCATGTAGAGTACCGACCTCCGCCAGACTTCTTGACGAATCATTCATTCTTTTATGATTAAGCTCATGTTCACCTACTGCAGCTCTGCCTGCACACTCAAAGAACCAGCTGTCTCCAGTGACGTGGAGATATACATCTGTCAATCTTTTATGGTGTCTAAATCCTGAAATTGCATATGTAAATCTTTTGTAACACAACCCTGAGCCACTATCTGATTTGTTTCACTCATTCTCAGTCATCTCAATCAATTTGCCTTCCCTTTCTGTAAGCAGATGCCGGTTATTTATCTTCTCAGTCACCCACTTCTTCACTCACTTTCTCTTTATTTATTGCAGTGTCGGAGCAACCTTGTATTTTTGCCCTCACACCCATTCCTCTGAGGCTCATAGCCTGTAAGTGTGTGTGAGAAAGAGATAGAGAGAGAGGGTGGAGAGGGAGGGATAGCGACACTCTAATGGGGTTTATTAAAGTCAACCTGAATACTCTAACAGTCTGGGCCTCAACATCAAAGCCTAGTCTCCACTCCACTGCCAAGTACTCTGGACATCCATCAAACACCCAGTCAGGAGAAAGCCTAAATTGACTAAATTGGATGATGGAAATGTTTGTATTGTAAGGACAAATACTCTGATGAAGGGCTAATTGCAGCGTGTCAGTGTGACTGATAAAACCTGACATTTCAGGGTGTTAGCTCAAAGGTGTCGCAAGAAGCTCCTTTCTACTTGAAACTGTGTGAAAGAATGGGGAAGAAGTCATCCTCATCGGTAGATTATGCCAGAATGCTGCAAGGTCTGCTCTAACATACTTTATGACATGCTATCGATTCAAGAGAAGATGAAAGGAAATGCTGTGTGATTTGATTTCTCATTCAGGGGTCT
This sequence comes from Lateolabrax maculatus, assembly GCA_031216445.1. NCBI lineage: Eukaryota > Metazoa > Chordata > Actinopteri > Acropomatiformes > Lateolabracidae > Lateolabrax > Lateolabrax maculatus. The sequence goes on from CM062210.1 coordinate 11,313,059, forward strand.
TAATTCTCCCTGACACGCATTGAGAAACCGACGGTCCTTTTGATTGCAGTGAATCTGACCAACAGGGTTATTCTCTCTGGGAGATCAGAGTGTTTCTCCCCATTTTTATTAGACTTCAAAGGTTACATACAGAAATAAATGCAGTGTATATCCAGTATATGTATTCATTTTTTTGATAGCTGTGGGCATACTTTAATCCATCATAAATATGTGTGTTTGTGCATGTGTGAGACTGTGTCCACTTGGATGTAGAGTAATGTTTGCATACTTCCCTGGCAGTGATAAGTAAAACTCTATTTTTATAATAAAACATTGACACTTTGCACAGTAGACCCATGTAAGGGATGAAAATCCATTTAAATGAATTGCACATTGCATTCTCCACAGGTCACAGGAACAGATATTTACATAAAGCTGATCATGCTTCACTTTGAATTGCATAGTGACAGATCATCTTTCCAGTATCCATATACTCCACTTAAATGGAGCTTTCTAGTTAGGATTGGACACCAAATATAAATGGATTTTGGTATTATGAGGCTGCGCGGTGAGATTACAGCCCCCCTTCTTGGGTGTATTTACGGCTGTAATATTGTGAAAGGATATATTAGAGATGAGATAAAAGGACCATATTGACCATGTGCTTCAGTTTGTAGCCCAGTGGAGCAGGAAGCTGCGCAGTCCTGATGAGAAGCAATCTAATATGTCCTAATCAATTAAAATGATTTCCTAAAAGTGCTTATAAATCAACATATTCAAAGAGTAGGCATGGCAATGATGCCTCATAATCAAAAAGAATATACAGTTAATTTACTTGTTGTGCACAATAAGACTAAGAATCTGCAACCAGCTCCGTGAGGCTGTATTCAGGCACAGCGGTGCTTTGAGTATAATGTGTACCATGTTCACCATTTTAGTTTAGCAAATGCAAACATTTGCTAACCATCCCTAAACACAACGTACAGCTGGGGCCGATGGGTATGCCATTGATTTTGCAGTTATTTGGTCATAAACCAAAGCATTGCATTTATATTGAGATCGGTGTGTTGGCCGATAAATACGGAGAAATTGCAGCTGATATCCGTAAAAATTACAAACATGCTCGACCACACATTCACATATCAATCACATACCACATATTTCTATCAAAATGCAGCAGCGTAGATGCAGTGTAAGCAAACTGCAAAGGCCAATGCACCAGTAACACACATACACATGCTCACAAGCGTGCGCACACACCTTAACTGTATAGTTATTGATTGCTCCTCTCTATTTTGCTGAGACAGATGCTGTTTCTCCCAGGATGGTAGTAGACCACTTGGCTGGTGGCCTTTCTCTCTCCTTTGCCTCTCTCTCTTCTTTGCTAGATAGCTATCCTTCATCAGCAGCCACATGCACACACACACACACACACACACACACAGACGCTCACCTCAAGTCATCACATCACTACTAATCACCTGCCTCTCTCTCTTGAATTTAGACAGCTTGCAGTCCTTCACATTTGTCTTTTTTCCCCATCTCTCCTGCTTCCGTCAGGCTCTGTTTTGCCCATTTCCCAGCACTTGCTTCTTCCATTTCTCGATACTGTTTAATAGCATGTATTCTTTCACTTCCCTCCTTCTCGCCAGCCCCTGCCATTTCTCCACCATCTGCTGTTTCCTTATTCTCTTTCTACTCCAAAACCCCTCCATGTCCCCTTCTCTCTCCTTTTCTCACTTTTCTCGGCAGCCAGGACCAATTTTTCTCGCCCGTGTCAGTCTTTGTGTGTCAGCCTGTTATTCCTGCCATTTCGCTGTGGACAGGTTGTACGCTGCCTCTGTCTCTTAGCACCACATGCATCTCACTGACTTATCGCTCACCCTTGGTTGATACTATCTGTGTCATACTAGATGATTTATAAAGTTGCTGCTGCTTCATTGCCAGACTTCATTATAATTTAGAGCACTTTGTTCTGTGCTGATTATTTCCTAAATTAGGGCTGTAACTAATGATTACTTTCATCATTGATTATTCTGTTGATTATTTTTTGATTAAGCAATTAATTGTTTAGTCTATAAAATGTTGGAAAATGTTGGAAAATACTTCAACATTTTGTAGACTCCAAAAGAAACAGCTTCAGTTTTCTTGTTTTGTCCTATTAACGGTCTAAAATCCAAAGACATTCAGTTTACAATGATATAAAAAGAGAAAAGCAGCAAATCTTCAGTTTCAAGACATCTGAATGAGAGAATCAAAATTGTTGCCATTTTATTTTCTGATGATTTATTGACTAATAGTTTAAGCCTTAACCTGAATACATTATCTAAAGAAAGTGTGCAATTGTGAAAACATCTTACACATTTGTTACAAATACACATTATCCTCCTTTTTATATTCATAAAAATACATCATATTAATATGATTAATGGACAGAAACAGACAGCAGGAACGATCCGTGGTGGAAGAAAGAAAGCGGATAAAGCGATGTCTCCAAAGACCTCACTATGAACAGTTTTCATTGAGAACATTTCTCATTGAGAGAAACTGAGTACAACCACCACAGTTACTGAAATGTGTATATGGTCCTAGGCCAGAACATGCTAAATTAGAATTCTTTCAGAAGGAAGGAAGAGAGAAAATATACATATTCATATATAATATCAGTGCTAATGGTATCTCCTCATTATTTTTTATCTCAAGCTTTAATTTCATTTCTATATATATCCACCATATATTTCATGTGACTATAAATAATAATAATAATAATAATTTGTACATATTGTAAGGAACATGTAAAAACCTCAACAAAAAAAAACCCCTTGAATCTACTGAGTAGTGCTATACATGCTGCATGTCTTTTCTGGAAGATATCTCACCAGGATGTGAATCGCTGATTGCTTGCCGTGCTTTTGACAAGCACATACAGGTTCAGGCTTTCATTCAGTCCAGTAAGGTGTTGCTGAGCACTACTGTGCATTTGACATTTTTGTGTTACTTTCAAGTAAAGCAGCCCAGCGATTTAAGACAAATATATGGAAAGTGTGGATTTCTGTTGGATTATTAAAAAGCCAGCACACGCCCAGAGCAAAGAGCTTTATTTTTTACATTAGACTGCTGTTGGAGAAATAGGCAGTGGGGGAAATTAAGCTTTGTAATGAATTTAAATGAATCTTGAATGCTGTCCTTTACAAATTGCAGTTAACGCAAGAAAGTTGTGTCAGAAGTCACAGAAAAACCTCCTCTTCATTCCATATGGATAAAACTCCCATTTAAAAGTCTTGACCATTGATAGAGCAGCAAACGATGGTCTAGGCATCCGTCTTGTCCCCAGAGGGCTCCCCTGTTTTCTAACAAGTGAACTGTGACCTGTTGAGTAATTTGGTTGGGACCCACGGTTGAAGCAGCTTAACCAGCTGTAATCTCCTCATCTGGCACTATGTGCTGTGTCAAGCACAAGTGGGCTTTATTTCACTCATTCGTTGTCACCCATCAATAATAGATAGAACTATTTTTAACTTGGCACCTGTGAAATAATGCATGTGAGGGAAGGATAATGAATGATCATAGCAGGTGTCAGAAGTATTCTGGTTTAAAGCCTAGGGGCTGAGGGAAAATTGGACAGATCTTGCTGTGTTTATTTATTCATGTTCGATCTGGCAGACATGTAGCAAAAGCTATGTTGCGGTTCAGCTTCCCTGCCGCTTAGACCCCTACAGCTAGTGCTTGGCCACTCTCCCGTTGCCTTCTTATTGTGTTGGTGGCAGCAGAGAGTCCCTCTGCCAAGTAGGCCTCATCCTTGCTTGAAGCGGCAAGTATTATTAGCAAAAAAAGCGACCATCACGGCTGATAAATGGGGTTGGATGGAAATTCTAACTCCTTCAAACTCAAACTGTAGCTCAACGGTAACTTGCGAAAAAAGTCACAGTGTCTTTCTTATTTAAAATGTATAAAATCCGATTGTCTTTACACATTATACCACAAGTAAAGTTTCACCCCAAGCTCTGATTAACTCTGATTAAAAAACAGCGCAATCCAAGAAATCAACACCTCCCACTTCAAATAGTGACTGCTAACAAATTTGAATTTCCAATGACGGAAGGAGGAAAATGAGCCGGATTTGAATTTATGAATCTTGTTAGCCAAATGTTCAAGAAAGCCTGTACTTACCAATTAGCTTTTCTCAACTGGCAAAAAGCTGCACTTCTTTTTCTCTGTGCGCAGATGCACACACATACACACACACACACACACACACACACTTGCAGTAAAACACACACGGGGAGGAGAAACTGTCAAAGAAACTGCGTCAGAATCCGCTCCGACAGAGCAGATATTTGCAGAGCTTGTGTCAATAGTGTTAGAATGTTCAGTATCAGTTTTATTATTCATATGTAGGTTAACGCAGGGTCAACGATGTAATGAAATGTGTAACAGGTCAGCTCAGCAGCAGTAAGAGCATTATAGTTGGAATAAGAGCACTAGACATCTAAAGATAAAATAAGAACTATATATATATATAAAACACTATGTAAATATATAAAAAAAGAGGATTTGTGTATAAAAGTGACAAGTGTATTCAGAAATCCATCCCTGTACAGTAATAGCAGTCATGCTGATAAATGTTGACAGCAGGATAGCAGATATGCGATGTGTAATATTTAGGTTAATGAGTTCAGAAGCCTGACGACCTGCTGGTAAGTCTGGTGGTACGTGCAGCAATGCTCCTGTATCGTCTGCCTGGCAGTAACAAGGAGAACAGTCTGCGTTCTGGGTGGCTGTGGTCCTCGGTGATGCTGTGTGCCTTCCGCAGGCACCGCTGATGAAAGACGTCCTGAATGGCCAACAACAGTCTGTTGCCAGTGACGTGCTGTGCCGCATCCAACCGCTCTCTGTGGTGATTTGCGGTATCCCGTACCAGACCCGTCATGCAGCCTGGCTCGAGATGGCGCATCTGTAGAAGTTTGTGAGGACGCTGGCGTTCATGCCAAACTTACTCCGTCTCCTCAGAAAGGAGAGTGTGTAGTGTCCAAGTAAGGTCCTCGGTGATGTGCACACAGAGGAACTTGAAGCTGTGAGCCTTTTGACCTCAGCGTCACCATGTGTATGTTTTTAACTTTAAATCGTTTTCCCCCGGGATCTCTCCTGTGGAGGTCCCCTCGTTGTGCTCAAGGTGTCCCTGTGTGTTTTCAGCAAGCTCAAAGAGGAAACTGTAAACTCAAAGCTACTGTTGACCTCCCCTGTGGAGGCAAAGGGAGCTGGGGATGCATTTAATGGACACTTACACACATACACCAATGCTAGTATAGTAAATTTATGTACTGAACTCAACATCTTTATCTCTATAGCCACACTGCATGCATACCTTATGTACACACAGTTACTCTCACACTAATGTCATGCCACAGTGCTGACAAATACGCCCTCATAAAGCTCATGATGCAAACTTACAAACAAACACTGATACAAAGTTGTTCATTTGCACTCTGTGATGAAAACTTGTGTACACTTGTGGTGCAATGAAGTACATCTTAGTACTGTAAACTGCTTGAGCTAAAAGATGGGTAGAGTTTGCCATAGCAGTTACATGCTGTTTTTATATATATTTTTAATGTACTTTTAAAGTTAATTTCTAATCTTTGTGAAACCTTGTTCAAAACAAACCGGTTTTCAGACATTATAATGTAGTATTTGCGGATCATTTTAAGCTGCCATCTCGTTTTGACAAGAGCATAAGTGCTACCCTGTAGTTTGCCATAAAAAGTATGATGGGATAAAGATCGTGTATGCTGTCAAGGCACTGTATAAGAGTCTAAGTGGTTTTGGAGGTCATTTGAAAACCTAATCTACTCACCAGCTTTGATTCAGTTTTATTGATTCTCACATCATCTTAATCATACATCTGACAGCTTGAAGTGTGCGACTTATACAAAAAGACTTTAATTGTTGCAAATATTTAAAAAATGAAACACCGGCACCGGATATGAAAAGCAGACTAAAAGATTTAAGATATTTGATCTGCAATATATCATTACACAGATGCAGAGCTTGTGAAGGACTACAGGAGGAGCAATGTAAGGAGCACATTTACACTGTGGAGAATGCAAATGCATTCACACACGCATTAGGACACAAGTGCGCATTCACATGTGTTGTCTTCACGTTGTATTGCTAATCAACAGTTGGCGGTGGTAACGCATCCACAAAGCTGGTAAACAAGAAGACTGCCAGTAAGCAAACATGAATATGCAGAATACACAAAAGCATCATTTTGTTCCACTTCAAAGATACACACAATGGGTTTTGGCGAGTAACACTGTATGTAAACATAAGCTTTGTTTGTTCACAAGAAAAGTCATTGTTTTGCAGTATCAAATTTTGTGTGCATGTGTACAGTATGTAGGCTCAAGTGCGTATGACATCTGATGTGTGAGTGAAAGTATGAATGTAAGAATGACAACCTTGTGAGTCACTCTGACATCATTGCCCATCAAGTTGGGTGTCTTGACACAGATGTCACATTACTAACAAGGCATCCCTGATGCAAAGTGATGCTAGGCATATGTGTGACATGTCGAGATGATGCAGCCTGAGGGTCTGAGTCTGGTGTCTTTGTTTCTGGGCTGTCATCACTCTCATGAGTCCAAGGCTAGTGACCTTAGACCCTCACAATGACAGCGGAGCACCGAGACCACAGATCCAGAAACCAATGCTAAAACTGTTTATGTCAAACTCATGAACTCCAGGACATGGAGCTTGGATGTTAAACAGTAACCAATACACTGCCTGTGTTGGACGCTCGATTTGACGGGTTAAAATGTTGACAGTGTGTCATACAATGGTTCAATGACGGCCAGTTTGACATTTCCAACTCAAGAATGATGGGCAAAGGCCGGAAGATGACGGGGAGAGGGAGGGGAAAGACAGGCTTTCCTAACCCCTCTCTGTTCTGCACCATGGGATAGAGAGCACAAGCGGGGGCAGGTTGACAGGACAGGAGAGAGAAAGGTTGGCATGTTGACAGCTGCAATTTCTCTCTCTCTCTCTCACTTGCTCTCTCTCTCTCCCTCACACAAGCATGCATAAACAGAAGAAAGGCTGACTTTAACACGAAAAATGTGCACTGTCTAACTCGTGTCAGAGGTCAGACATACTGTATGGCGCTTTTCCTCATAATTTGTTAAAAAAAGTAGGCGCCCTGTCAACACTATCACCTTGACAAGTGAACTATAAAGTTAGGTTTGGGGACGCAAAGTGTGCCAGTAGCTCCCTGAAGAGCATTGTTAAAGTATTTTAGCAGGGTAATAATAAAAGTGTACTGCAGGAAACGATAGAGGGCAAAGCCATCAAAACTAAAAGTACGCAGGGCCCGTAGAGAGGATCTGGCAAGGATTATTAAGTTTTTCATTGTTTTCCAGATTAAAATCAACCAAACCTTTACTGCCAAGTATGGATGATAAATGAGTAGTTTGTGTTGTTTGTGGCTGATAGTGGTTTAAAAGGAATCCAAAACATTTTATACAATTGTCTGTTATCCCATTTTAATCTGCCTCCACAGTATATGCTATAGTAAAACATTCTGTAATCTTAATATATCTACACAAAAAGATTGTTGTATTGATAACCAATGCATCAGTTTATCTCGGTTTATCCATAAAAGAAGCGGAAATTTCAGAGGGGGCCAGGGGCTTGAGTGCGGTGGCTTACAACAGAATTGGAAATAGACAGATATTGAATAAGGGGTAGATGAAAAAAGGAAACAGGATATGAATAAGGTCTAAAAGAGGTAGCGTAACAATTCAATCATTAGACCTTTCCCCTTTACTCTCCAGCCCCTGAGTCCTCTGAGTGTCCAGGCTTGGCGTCGCTGCATTTCATGGACATCCTAAGCACTAGGGACACATATAGATTAGCCCTCAAGGGCAGTCTCTCACTGAGCCCATTGGTACTGACTGATTATAGATTCAGCTTGACTGTTCTGTTCCTGCTTCGACTAAAGATATCAGTAGAACGGGACAATGTCTCTGGATACTTGGCTTCCTAAAGTCACAAGTCACAGTGCTACCAGTGGTATTCTACATGAACTTCAGTTCACTATTTACCCATTTTGTCAAGTTTTCCAGTTACTTCCTGTTTCATATTCAAGTACCGGTATAAACTTTTCCTCACAGGAAACGCTCAATGCAAGCAGTGTTCTTCTATTTGCACTGTGCAGCTCCAGTTTAGGTTAGGTATAAAGTAGTTGGAGATATTAGGAGAGTGTTAACTTTTCACTTTCTTCTGTCAGATTTGAACAAGTAGCCATCAAGCCTGCTTGTCTAACATTTGGACCTGTGTCAACACAATTTTTCAATGTCTTGAAATTGTTTCCCATGTGGAAACAAGATGACCTATCCATCCATTAAATCGCAATCTCATGGTGGCGCTAGAGGAAAAGTCAGAGGATCACCAAAGTCTCAAAGCATTGTTAAAATGTAACCTTCAAATGGTAACACAAGAGAACTGGATTATATAGCAAGAGAAATACATGGCTTTTACATGACTGTAGTATCTATTTTAATGTATTACTCACTTACTTATTCCAATAAGTTTTTTGTCTTTTGTTCTTTTCTTCTGTACATGGAGGTCAGAGCGTAGGGTCAGCAACAGAACAGTGAATCTTAAGAAGCTTAAATCAGCGCCTTGACTAGTATTTTTCCAGACACGCAACCCCTGAATAGTAGCTGATACCTATTCATTATACAGTGTGATCTTTCTGCATAACACCAGCAATATGCTAACTACTTCAGAAAATAAAGGAGAAACTGCTTCATAATCTAATGAAGGGTTTTCCTTTCTTCGTGTGAGTGCTTATCAGATTGTCGGGCTGACAACACTGAACAGAGTTGGATGTGATTGTCCATTAGTGGTTACAGTGTGGACTCTGGCAGCGGTCCAGTCTTATTAGAAGGCTTTTCAATGGCCTTTGCTGACTGAAATGATGAGCTTGTCACCAAAGATGTGTCCATATGGAAGCATGTCCGAGCAGTCATAAAAGTAACGACAGCACGCAGTTCGACAAAATGGAACATCTGGACACTCAAAGCTGAGCATGTATGCAAATCTTGAATGTGCACATGCAGCCCAATAATTGGATGTGGGCACTAATGTATGCGCACACATACTTGTGTGAATCACCTTCACACATGTGGGCACTTACAGATGAACACAGTGTCCTGCATGAATTCTACCTTTAGGATCTTTTAGCTACAGTTGGATCGACCGCAACACCATAACAACCTCATATCTCATCCTCTTCTCAATGAAATCCGTCGGTGCTGACAAGGATCAGTCCCGTGCTGTTATGACGGTGTGCTGAAATTTATTGTGTGACACTCGGGCAGCTCTCCCTTATAGCATGATGACGGTGGGACTGGAGGGTGAATAGGAAAGATGGACACAGCGGTGTGGGAGACTTTCAGTTGATAGTTCATGTGCATGCTGGTATTTGTTGCTGTGCCAACAGGGATTTAATCAAGTGTCACTGCAGTGAGTGGAGGTATATTTATGTGTGCAAACCTATTTGTGTCTGTGTGAGGGAGTGGAGGGATTTAACATCGGGTTTAGGTGTAGTGAATAAATCTCAAGTCTTTTTCTACTGTGAGTTTGTTGATTTAAAGGAATGGTTACATAAAAAAACGCTTATTTGCTTTCTTGTCTGTACAGTAAATATGAAGCGACAGCCGGCAGCCGGTTATCTTAGCTTAGCATAAAATCTGGAAATAGAGCGGAAACAGTTAGACTGGCTTTGTCTAAATGTGACAAAATCCCCCCTAGTAGCACAGTATATCTTTAATCCTTACAAAAACCAGCGTGAAGTCGAAACAGTTTCACATATAACTCTTCGTAACACTGCCACATGTTGTTTTTACACTTACATTTTTGAACAGATTAAAGAAACAAAAAATGAAATAAAACAAATTAAATACACATTCACACCTTGCTTAAAACTCCGTTTATATTTGTCTTGACACAGTATGTGTATATTCATGCACCGGCTTTTGAAGTGCTGATATCTCAATACTAGCAGAGTAACCATGACTGTAAAAGTAAAGAAGTGCTGAGGTTTTACACCTCGATCAGTATGATAGAGGAATTGACAGATGCTCAAACATTCTGACCTGCTCTGCGCCGCTGTGGGTCCAGGTAGTAAATGCTTTAGTCAGCTGTTTACACATGGTCGTAGCTGCTGTAGAAGACTTGACACCTGCAGGAATTACCGAACAGGTCTTCGTTTTATAGTTTCCGTGTTAGGTGAATTGGCTGTCATTGGATATATTTACCACATACAGAAGTTACTGAAGTACATTTTTGATATGATGAATACATGCTTGAGTGCTTATACTGTTGCTCTGAACCTTACAGGGGCCTTGGATGGGTAAAGAAAGGTGAAACAAGAAATGTTCCTCATCTCTTCTTGCACAAAAGCTTTGATTGCCAATTCTTTTGTCAAACTGTCAACAGCAGTATTACCCATAAAGGAGTAAAATGTAATAATAGAGTGGTTAAATTTATTTAAATACTTAGGGGTGTGGATTTCTAATGCCACCCCCATTTCATTTCAGTGTTCAGGCATTTCAGCTGTTTCATTGTTCCCAAATCGCTGGCGAAATGAAGTCCAACACTGCGGTCACCCTCCATTACCTTCTAGTCTGCTCTGCTGGGAGTTGTTTGGAACAGTAAAACCTGAGGTTGCAAGTGTAAGTGCAGTTTTCAGTGTGCTGATAGAAATTTAATTTCTATTAGTTTGTGACTACAGTACCACCCTGCCCTCCTCCAGCATCTCTCCTCTTATCTTTCTCTGTTGATTGCATTTACTTATTTGGATGTAATGGCCGTGCCTTGGAAATATGCTATGCTGCAAGGAAAGCCCTCAGCCTGGGTATTTGCCATCATTATGTTTAACCACTCTGGGTGATTACTAACCTGGCAATTTCATGCAATTTCATACTTAATGTGACATTTTGGGAGAATTGACACAAAATCTTTTTCTCCAAATAACATCCAATGAAATGAGTGTTGAGGGGGTGGGGGGATTGGTGGGGGGGTCACACTGTCAAGTAGTCACTCCAAGAATAATTTGCTGACTGGCGTAAATATTTTTTCTGCCTGTTATGGCCTTAATGCACAATCAGGATTGGTTGGCTAAATTTAGCAGGCTTAAGTGTTTGGAAATAGACTGCATAGAGAGAGTCAGGGAGGGTAAGAGCAAGACAGAGTAAAGAGAAAGAGTGGCATCTAGATTAGTCCTAGAACAATAAGTACAGTATATTACTTTTATCATGAACTTTTGTACAGAGGAAATAAATCCAACAAATCTAATTAAAACTGATATAACTTACTTTGTTGTCAGGAATGAACTATTATTTAAAAATACTGTACGTAAAAGAGGTAATTAATCCAGTTCAGTTTGATCAAATGTGGAATGAATTAACAAGAGGGTCAACAATGTGTCCCCACACAGCTGCTGTTTCCTATACTGGTTTAAGAGACACCAGCCCTGCATGGATTATCCTCTAGGCTCAGTGGAGAGACGCCTAACAAAGGTAGCTCACCACATTGAATATTTCCATTCCGATTCAGCCAATTTAACACGTGGTGTATCCCAACAGACAGGGGTCAAAGTAAAGAAGACAGGAGATCGAAGCTTGTGGGTTTGTGCATGTCAGGGTCCCGGCAGCCTCAGTTCATCTTTCCCCATGGCATGCTCACTTGGCCTGGTTACCTGTGGTGTTTGTGTGGTCAGAGAGGCCAGTGTCGGGGCGTAGAAAGCAGCAGCTTGCTGACATGTGTAAAGAAATGTGTGGTGGTTATTAGTTGTTAGCCACTGGAGGCGTCGCTGAGGAAAATAAAGTCCCTAAGAAGTCTAGTCACAGCTTAACATCAAATCAGGTGGGAAGAAGCTGTAGGGAGAGGTGGGACTAATATAATAGCATGGAGGCCTTTTGAACTGATTTTGAACCCAGGTGACTCTGCGGCTGCTGCATCTTGTCTGAACCTGAAACTGTTAGTTTTCCAACAAGGCTGCAAGCTACACACAAGATGTTTGAACCATTTAGATGTAGTGTGATATAAGGCAATAGGTCCAGTTGGATTATGTTATTGAAAGCTGATTTTAAGCTGCTATAATCATTTTTTTTACATTAACAATTGATCACAAGACTAAGTTTATGTATAGTGGTCGTTTCTAGTGAAGAACCTACAGATTCTGCAATTCCCCTTCACCTTTACAGAGCATTTTAACATTTTTTAGCTCTTGTTTCGGCTTTCCAGCCAACAACTTTTCTGCTTTGGTTCAGTGTCACTGCTCTCGTCGTCACTGCCACAATAAGCAGTTGTTTCAGCAAAACAAGCTCTAAAAGCGTTGCCTGTCCAGCCCCCATTTAGCCCAGTTAGTGCCTGGCTGGTAAACATTTTGGAGCATTTAGCAGCTAAAAAGAGAGTTAGTGGAAGGCAAAACAGAGTTAAAATGAGAGTGAATATTGGACTTACAGTAAGTGTTTGTAAATAAGTTCCTCCACGCCAACTCGCCAAGTATTATACTAATAATACTATATCATTGGTGCTTCCTTCAGCTGCCCCAAGTGGCCAAAAACAATGGTCAAAATCAATGCAGTAGAGGCAAAGATATCCTGCATTTCAGTCCTGATAATGGTTAAATCTAAAAAAATTACTGGTGCCTACACTTTCCACAATGATAAGCATCTTTTCCATAGACCTTTCCTGCCTAGTCAACATCCACATCTTTCTAACCCCAGCCCCCAGGGTATGTATGCAGGCTTTGTTGTTAAAAAAGTCCAGATTACCCTGGCAACATAACCAGGGTAATTTACTGAGACTTAATAAAGCTACCTCAAGAGCCAAATAAGATATTATCTAACTGGTTTCACAGGCTGAGGAATACTCCCTATGACTAGTAAACAGACTCTGAATCAGTGAAGTTCCCTTTTAATTAATCAATTGTAAATGTTGGTAGTGTGTGTATTCAAATAAGCTCTGATGCTGTTTGTCTTAATGATTCATTTAGAATATTTGTTAATTTATACACCACTGGTGCAAAATACAGTATATCTCTGTTTTGCATAATATTTGCAGTTTTCTGAAGTGCATAATGTTCAAAATGTCCCTTAGATTACTCCCTAAATTGAATGTGTCATTTTATAAATGCCAGACTTGTGTACCAGTAAACAGCACTCCACACTGCCAGCCCTGTTTTTATATATTAGAAGTAGTAGCCCATGTGTTGTAGGGATTATGTTCTCCAAGGGAACATGAATGTTAGAAATGTATCCAGCACGGCTGACAGTTGTGATTATTGTTACCGGAACAGTAGGTTTTATACTCTGCCTCTGGTCTAATGACCAGTTCCCTTTAGAGCTCTTGTTGTGCTACACAGCTGCACTGGCGGTGCAATATTCTTAATGCAGCTATAAATCCTATTATGGTTCTTTCCAACAATTTGTCAATCACTTTAGTGATGGAAAAGTGTAAGAAACTGTGGCGCTTGGAGGCCAAAATCTTAATCTGCATCTTTCTCTTTCTCCCTGTTTGTTAATCTCTCTCTCATAATCTCTCTCTCTCTGCCTCTGCCAGTCCCTCCAGCTTGCTCCACAACTACAGATTTAAATGCTTTGCCCCCCCCACACTCTCCTTTGTTCACCCTCTGCTCACTGATTCAGAGTTTATTTAAAGGCTAATATTACACACAGTTTCACCTTGAAATCACATTATTTCTAATCTTAAACCATGTTACCATAACTGCTACTGCACTAACCTGGAGAGCAATTTTTTCTGCATTCCCTTAAATCCACTTGTGTTTGTATTGGCCACCGGCTGCAGTTTATCACCCCACTGGGTCAAATTGTAGCCTGTTGTTGGCATAGAAAAGTCTGTGAGCAACTGATTCCCCCCTGGGCCCTCTGGAACAGATGCAGAGCGGCAGTGAAAATTCAAAGAGGAATCTGCTACCTCTCATAATTCCATGACAGTGAAATGAAACACTATCTCAAGAAAGCAATCAGACTCATATTACCTTTCTTGGGGGGGGGGGCATTGTTTGCAGATCAGCAGAACTGTCCTCGCTCTGTCCCTTTATGTCATTGTATCTCTCTCTCTCTGCCTCTCAGACACTCTGTGTGCAGTAATGAGTGGCAGAGTGGCGATGTTGTGTTGATTTATTGCATGGTTGCCCAAATGGAACCTAGATGGAATGTGTCTGTCGTTGGGGCGTCACTTAGATAGAAGCACCTGTGATGCCCAGGGACAACTAACTGCTCCATCAGGAATGGGTTCCCGCCTGAGCCATCAGTGCATTTTACACACACACACACACACACACACACACACACACACACACACACAACAACATAAGAGTGTACACAGATGTGCAATTGAATGCTCAAGCACTCGAAACAAAACATGCAATCTCCATTGACAAAGCTGCATGGTCATTTTTAAATTCAAATTTACAATCAGATATAGCGACACATACAGAATACCAGACGTGCAGCAGTGTGCAGGTACGTAATCTATGGCATCAACAGTTTTTAGACAGTTAAGGGTGTCATAATGGTCTGTTTAAAAATAAAAGTATCAAAATTGATGCAGCAGAGCCAGAGATATCGTCTTTTTTATTCCACACATTTTTCTTCCTTGCCACTACCTGGTGACTAAATTACCCACAATACGACTTAACTGCTGACAGTTTGGTAGGACGTTTGGGTGTTGTGTGTTGTAGTGGCCAATGTAGCCGCGAGCTTCAAGCCGAGATGAGGAGCAAAGTCTGGTAAGCTCACTTCTTTCTAACTCCACACCTCCAGATTGTTTTCATTTACGAACTTGTAGTCTCCAGCCCCAACCGACAAAGACTCAAGTGACATCTCATGAGACAATTTATCAGATTACCCGCGGATCCCTCTGGAGCCTAAAGAGGGCTTTGTACTGTACAACAAATTTCACATATGCAGCAGTACTCCCAAAGGAAACTTTGATGTGTAAAACCAGTGGCGTTCCCCTTTAACTGTGCACAGGAGACTTTTCTTCCTTGACTTTAGCCTTTGAGGCACACTTCCAGTAAATGGGGGTACCGCCCTGGGTGCGGAGAAGTGCTGAAATTTCAAGGAACAAAGTCCCTTCCCCTCGCTGTCGCTCCGTAACCTGAAAGCTTTGCGGACGCATATGAAACACTAGTACTTGTAGCAAGGTAAACATGCACATGCACAGCTACAAATATGAAGCCAACGCACCAAAGCACATTATTAAACTTCGAAAACCAATGACAAAAACAAAACGACAACACCAACGTCAGTCACAAAACTAGAGGAAAAGATTCATCTAAGAAGATGGTTAAAAGCTCCCCAGCATACCCACCTACCAAGCTACCACTACAACACTGCACCTAAGCTCAACCACATACACACACACATTCACATAGGATTGTTTGCAAGGTGCCCAAGTAGCGTTGTTTCAGGATCAGATTTGTGACTTTGTCATTGTTTCCCAGAGGCATTCTGGGAGAGAAAGAGGAGAGCAGTTAACAGCTTGACCAATGGAAAAAACACACACACTAAGCTACAGACACTGCCATAAACAGATTTCTCAAATCCATCACTGTGAATAAAGGTGCAAAATGAAGTGAAATTTCTATCCCAGTGACCAAATTCCCTGCTGTCCTCTCAAAGCAAAAATCTTGATGGACACTTTTATTTGATGTGGCATATACACTGCAAGTGTTTAGGTAACTGCAGTATGTACCAAAATCCTAACTGGAGAAATGTTGCAGGAACAAAATATGGAGGGATGTGTGGACAGAGAGATGGATGAATGGACAAATGAGCAGAGTAATTAACAAGTAAGAGGTTTTCTCCTTCAATACCAATATGCCCAATGAGCTGGGCACAAGAGTGACATTTTAGTCTATGAAATCAAACCTGAATAAGAAAGTAAATGACAAATTTAAGACATTACACCACATCAGTGTATTTTTATAATGCAATATATAGACAGAATTGTATGTGCATTAATGAAAATCTCATATATGTAATTATGTACATATACTGGAATCACATATATGACATATTGGCATATATGGACGTATATGTTATACAGATATATCATGATATCATACATATTAAAAAAGTATAAATGTATATGTAGCATTTATCATCTATTTTAATGAAGTATGCTTTCATACATGCTTTCTACAGAGATGCAATGTTGTTGACTATATATGTGATACAAATATACACTTCTGTGTTGCATATATGTTAGTGTCCACCATTTAAAATTGTAACTTTTTTGCGTATGGGTATATATGTAATAGTATGTACTAATCACTAATTATACATCCATCACTATGAATATACTAATATACATGTGCAGACATGTACAGTATATTCATCATTTAAAAATATATATTGTCTTTGTAAGTATCATGCATATGTTTGTAAAATATCAATGCACCCAGTTTATTTTATATTAAATATTAATATATGAGTTAATGCATGAGAACAAATGCAATTTAAAAACCCTTTATAAAAACAATTGGTGTGTTTCATCATCCAACCTTCACTGCAAATGATTTATTTACATCCAACAGTTCAACAAACCATACATATTTTAAAGAGAGAGATGAGGGCGCTCTATGCAGTTCAAGGGCCACAACCACAGGGGGGCCACATGATCACAGTGACTTTCTGTGATGCTCGCTCCTCACACTTTGTACGTTAAGTTGACTCGCTCACTGCGAATTATGGCATTTCCAGAACACAAGTATAACTAGTGTAGGCGACTCTGTACATTTACTGCCAGACTGACAACTTCACTGCTAACCTTTCCCTCTGCTCTGCTCGCATTCACTTTCTGCCACTCACAGTCTCTTACTCGCTCAACCACACACATTACACACTGCCCTATTCCTTAAAGAAGCTACACTACTCTTATAACACTAACGCTCTTAGTCAATATGTCTACAATAAACTACTCACATTGCATAAACTGAGAAAAAATAAATATCAATAATTCATATTTCAGTTTCCCCAGGCAGGTCAGTCCAGAGACAAGGAGCCCTGGCAGCAAAGTATAATTTCTTAGAGACAAACATATAAATGATAATTTTAAAAAGTTAAAATTTAGATGCCGGTTATGATTTAAAACTGAAGTAGCTACTTAGGAGCAGGGAAGTCGTGAGGCTGAACATTCACAAAATACAGATGGTAAACTTGCATTAGCTTGACATTATGTCCAACTTATGCCACCCTGAGTGGTAGCAGGACAAATGCAAACATGACTTAAGTGAACTAAAAACTTGCTGTTCATTGTATGAATATAATGATATAGCTATATCCACTTTAATGTAACAAATACTGTCAAACCATCCAGATTAAAATCAATGTAAATGAACACATTTGGAGCACAACGGGTGGTGATGATGAAGCTGAAGATGAACAAGATGACCGTGGGAGTCACGTGCTTGACCCCGCCGGGTTGTCCTTGTCCAGGACACCGTATCCCTGTCAGCATCAGGAGCTGCTCTACAGCTGCTTCCCTTATGGAGATCAATAATGTATCACATGAATCATTAGTTCACACACAAGGGCAGAGATCACACAGTTCTTGTAATCTATATGCCTCTGAAATGCTCTGACAGTCCGTCCTCCAACATTTTTTTTTTTATCTGATATTTCTGGATACTGAACACCTCCCCTGGAACATACAGTATTGGGGTTAAATGCCTTGCTCAAGGGCACTCAAACCATTGATGGATGAGATGAGTGTTGTTGATGAGTGTTTTTCTTATTCCCAGCTACAGTCACAGACCATATTTTGCATTCAGTGTATTATAGTTTTCGAGGCATCTGTGGTAAACACAGGTCAAGGGCGGGCTGCATTAATGCCTGCATGAATGAGAAGCAGAGTGAGTTAAGCTTCCCTGGATAAATAACAGGAAAATTGTAATTCATGTCACTTTGTGCACCGTAAGCAGGAGACACGCTCCTTCTCTTCCCCTCTTTTCCTCTGCGGACCTGTTTAGTGCAGTTCTTAGCGGGATCGTTGGTGTGTTGCTGGTGTTGCTTGTGGCGTGGCATTGGGATACACATCGCTGCTAATCGCTGTTCGGGGCACGGACCCAGCTCACTAGCCATGACACCCAGGGTGCGGTGAATCCTATCAGTCCCTGGCAGATCCTGTGGCCTCCTCCTTTCACGGCCACTGTTCTGTATAGTTGGGCCGTCATCCGCGGGGTCAACAAAGCCCTGTCGAGTGGGTATTAGCTATACAGCTGATCTTTAGGGCACCGTTTGATCGAGAAGGGGTTTCCACAATAGCCTTTTGTTTGCTCGGGTAATGTTTTTGAATGGGCCAGTGTGTTAAATGTATGTTTGTTTCGGGAGTCGAGAGCCGGGTGAGTCGCTAGATTGAAAACGGCAGACGCGCACTTCACCCAGGAAGCTGTGAAAGTATGACAGAGACAATCACCTCGGCCAAATTGTTCTTTAGTTGTGATTGAAAGGCCTTGAAGTAGTCAAACTGCGGAAAATCCTTCTCCTTCCCTATCGCTCTACCTCTTCCTCTGTATATCTCCCCAACTCCATCCACAGCTGTGCCTGGTGTGATTAATGGCAGCCATTCATTAGCTTGATCAACCACTTTAGCAGAGATTATTAATCAGATGCTTATTTAAATGTCAACGCTGAGCAGCTGAGCGGAAATGAGGCCGCTGGGAAATGGAGTTTTTGTGGGCGGGCGGCTTATTGTGTGTGCACTCTGCATGTTTGCGTCCTTTGGTTCCTGGAATATTGCCACACTCTGACAACCATGAGCCTCATTTACATGCTGTTTTACATACATGCGGCTCTGCAGCTAATACTGAAGGGTTATGTAGCAATGGAGCATGATGTTCAGTTCCAAATGAGACGCGTTGTGTCTCATTAATAAAACATAGTGTTGTGCCTGTATTATGAAGAGCAATACAATACTTCTGGGATTGCATGGTTACTAGAAGTTTACATCTCGTGACAGTTCTGCAAAGCTCTGTTTCATTTGTGTGTGCCTACGCTTTCTCAATACAGGACATTTCCCGGTACACAGCCAAACAGGGCTAATCAAGTCCCACTCATCATTTGTTTCAGATTTTCGCACTAGAACAAATTCCTAATGATTATTTTTGTGTTTGGCTGTCAAACTGAATTACCATTGCCGCACTGCTAGCATTATAAACATGTTTTTGAAGCAATGTGATGAGCAAATATGAGCTGGCATTTGCAAGCTGCTTGTGTTTGCTTCTGGGGGCATTTGCACATAACTTCTGTATATTCTGCCGTGTCTGTGAATCTCAGTGGTTTTGCTAACCATGCTTTTGTATAGGGGAGTATAGTTTTTTTTTTGTTGTTGTTGTTGTCAGGATTACGTGTTGGGTGGTGACAGCGTTCTGCTCTTTGAGGGGCTCATTATGTGCATGAGGAACTGCTGTAGGGCAACTTAAAGTCTCCGTCCTTTGGCTTTAAAGTTAGCCTTTTCTGTGTTTCAAAGGGTAAATACAGTAAGCCCCGGAAGATTACACACTTAGTCGAGCTTTATGAAGAGAGGAGAGGGTGTGGCCATGTGCTCTGAATTCAGCTCACTCAGGCGACGGCATTTACACAATGCAGTGCAGATGAGAGCACTAAAAAGAAGCTGCGGTGTGAATACAATGGCAGCACAGAATGCACATAATCGGCAAGCATACAGTCTGCTGTGCCCTCTTTGGTATGTGGGGTATTTATTATTCAGTGTAGCAACATACAGTGATGCTTTTGTGGCTTCACGTTCACCCTTTAATCAGGTATCACACAGTGTGACTGAGCTGAGGCATCCAGCTTATAAATAACAAGGTTAAATCACGCACTGTGGAAAGAGTACACGTACTTTATATAGTTCATCAATCATTTTATCAATCCATGTAATTGATTGAATCGATTAATCAAGGGGGTGCAGCCAAGGATAGGAAGTGATTGATGGCGGCGGGGATGGAACCTGCCTGATTGAAATTCAGGAGCCAGAGTCTAAAAGGTCAGGGGTCGCACGAGAAGCATTTATAAGCATAGCAGCCTCTTAGTGGGACCTTTGTTGCCATGTTAAGAATAGCCTTTATCATAAGTGTACGTGCGTGTGTGTGTGCCTGCGTACATCATCCTCTGAAGTTGCTTGGCCTTGTGATCGTGGTGGGTTAAGTGATGCCAATGCCCAATAATAAATCTCTGGCACAACCAGCACAGATGACCTGAAGGTCACTGTTTCATTAACTGTCTTCCATTTTGATTTTCCCATCCCCTCGTTCCTGTCTGCTCCATCCAAGACATGGATAAACAGGAAGGTGGCTTGTGTATATGGTATTTCGCATTTACCGTACAGATCGTACCATTAGTCTTCTCACTGAACTCTCATCAGATGAGTAAGCTGATTTTCAAAAATGTTTAATTATTCCTATAAAAGGTTTACAAATGAAATGATTAGTAGAAAAATGTATTAGTCAATCGACAGAAAATGTACTTGTGACTCTTTTGATAATCAATTAATTGTCAGTCAAGTAATTTTTTGTAGAAGACCTTCCGAGGCAGCTGGATTTGTGAGACCACGATCACACGAGAATCCGTCTTGCCAGGCTTCAAGTTATGTGCTCGTGGCCGAACCACAGTGGTTCAGACCAATCGTCATCCTATGAGGAACGACTGGCAGCTACGGGCGTGGTTTAGGTGTGACGTCAGCGATAAGCGAAGTTGCTCCTAAAGAGGTTAGTGTAGATGCTGCTATAGCATCAGTTGTATCTGAAATGGAGAGTATTTCTTCCTTAAAAGAAGAGCAAACAACGGCACTGAAGACTTTCAGAGTTCATAGGGTTCTTTGATCTGACGTCGTCTACAGTGATAGATAGCTGGTTCATCCAATCTTAATTTTCCAAACAGTTTCCAAGGATGAATTGTGTATGATTAGGCATTTTTTACTATTTTGACACACTTTATAGACCAAAATATGAATTGATTAATCGAGAAAATAATAAGCAGTGCCTTATGTGCTGTTTCACTTAAATATACAGTCACATGACATGCGTGAGTCGCATTTATCAGTGAAAGAGGCTGGACAGCTTTGATTCACTTCTGTGAGAGCTAATAGAGGAGAAATTACAGCAGAGGTCTGTGGTTTGCTCTTGAAAGTAAAAAGTAGTATACAACTGGCCACCTCTCCAGATAGAGAGTGGCCACGTGGGTGGGTTTGTGTGAACTGTACAAGCAATTACAACTTAACAAAAAAAAAAATGCTGCTCACTACCACTTAGCTGTCGAAAGGAAAAAGGAGCCACCTGTATTTTTTAATTGCACAGTATTCCCCATTCAGCTTTTTATAGATCTGATCATTTGAGCCTTAGTAAGAAAGTAGCAATTAATCAGGAGGGAATTGTATTGAAAGCCTCTGGAGAAGCCCTTGAGTAGACTCTAAGCACCTTTCCCGACTGCTTTTGTGTTCACATGAATGTTTTACTATGTCCTGGTTGGTATTGAAAGCGCCAAGGAGAGAGGGTTTTCTGCAGCCTTGCTAGATTTGTCACAGGTATTCAGCGGGTTCTTCTTCTTTTTACCATAAAGGGAGGTTCACCCCTTCTAAATCCCCACTAGAACACAGCTGTCATCGGGCCAAGAATCTCTCCTTTGATTATAGGTTTTATGCAGCGTGTCATCATCAAACAGTGAACGCTCATCCTCCCTAACCCACCATTTTTTTTTCATCTGGTGTTCTGTCACCAGGCTGGCAACATTGCCAGGTATATGGGAGTTGCTCCTCAGGTCCGGCGTACACACACTGAAGCTCTGACTCATGTCTAGACAGAAAAATTAGGGCATACATACAGACAAAAAACACTGTGACATTTAGGCAAGGTGTTCACGCTGCGCAATCAGACCTCATTTTCCACACTGAGCTCAGTCAGTGGTAGCCATGTCTCGATTTGGCAATGAACAATCAGATTTAATGTGAAGCCTTTTTTTTGTTTCCTATTTCCGCAGGCTCTGTCCACAAATGAATGCAGCCCAGAGCTCACAGCTAACAGCATATCTTTGAAAGCACAACTGCTCGGTCACTAGGCTGGAATAAAATGGAATCAGCAGGAATGTATTTAAAGCTGTGGAGTTTTTTATTTCAAACGCGATGCTGTGTGTCATAGCATGGCGACAAGGTGACATGCTGTGCCATTATAGTGGAATTCTAGCTCAGCAATTAGTCTAAAAACAACTATCCTGAGACTGCTTTAATAGTTTTCATTATTATTGCCTTTTGTCGTATTGAAAACTGAGACAGGACTATTTGGAAGAAGTTTTGTTTGGCAGGCTCATAACAATAAAATCTGTTCTTATTTCAATATCCCTAAGTTTCAAAGTAATTTACACATAAGAAGCTGGTACATCTGAAATTATGCCCGAGTTCAGTGGGTAAAAACACACAAATGTCCCCGCACAGCACACACACAGAAATGATGACGTGAAAGAACAGGAGAGATTGTTCAAGAGTCAATTTCTGTCTTGTGTGAAGTCATCTGAGGAGTGATATTGAATCTTTGGGGATAAGAGACGAGACTGTGATCTTTCACTAGCAAGACGAGGTAACACACCTCTGCAAGGCCGGGCCTGTTGATGTAATTTATTGTAACATTATATGGAAAAACTGTTATAAAAAACCTTTTCGCTTCAAGCTGACTTTCAAAACTTTACCAGATGCTTCCCCTATTTTATTTAGCTGACAAAACTATGGCCTCAGCTTGGCTTTGTTAAAGTTTTTATTCTCACTGTGTAAAAGTTTGGTTAAGGATTAGATTCACAGTCCCCAACGGTCTGCAAAAACATTTCTGAAACCTTTTTAAAGGCTATTTTTAATGTTGTTGCAGCTTCCATTTATCTCTGTTAAGCTTCAGTACTGTTTTGTTCTGACACTGCAACAGGGAACAAAGATAAGACTTAAACTTATTTGGTAAGCTCAGAGGAGTTTTTATTTATATTTAGTGTGTCATACCAAAAAACTTCCCCCCTGTTGCGTTCTTATTGAGACTTACAGTGTAATCAGTCCTGCAAGTCAGTAGTCACGTGACAGAGACCTTATTGTCATACGCCTTTAATTGGACCGGCTGCTTTTTCTCCAGAAAACAACAGCTGTCTTGGTTTCAAACCAAACCAAGAAATTTGTAGAAGAACATGTATTTGGTCTTATTATACTAAACCCAATTAAACCAAATTACTGTCAAAGTTGCAGTAAAATACAGCTGCATATTCTACTGATTAGCATGTTGAATGAAACCCCAAGAGAGCATGTAGTGCACAAGAGTTTGACCTTGATCCTCTAAATTTGCTTGAAAAGCCTTAATGGCCAGTAAATTTGGTTGATTCCAGATTTTGACTAATATAGCTTTAATGAGGGGATTTTACATAATTTTAGAAGAGTGGGAATACCATGGTGAGCTCATTCGTTTAGTGTAAAAGCAATTTAGAGATCTTATTTTCCTTTTTGGTAAACAATTTGTTTTTTTATTTAACGCACTGTGCTTTCACAGACTTTACATATGGTAGGAGTAGACTTTTTAAGAAATAGAGGGGGTTTAATGACTATTAATTATTAAATGCATAGTGTACACATTCAGCATGTACCACCATGGACCACCACTTTGATCCAGGCTGAAATATCTCAACAACTATCAGAAGTTTGTAGACACTGTTGTTCTGTTTTTACTGTTTAAAATTGTCTTCTTGGCTATATGTGAGATTAATAGGATTTTAATAGGAGGATTTTTGCTAATGATAATGCTAAGATGTCTTCAAACAGTGCAACAATCATGCATAACTGGAGGATCTTAGAATCTCACACCCAGGAGCTCATGACCTTTGACCAAAGGTTTTGAACTTGTAATCATGACGATGATATGGATGACAGCTAAAATGCCAACAGCTTTTAATTAGGCGACTGCGAAGAAGAGAGTGTAGTGAAGCATTCAATGGTTGGGGTTAATGAGTGAGGGCAGCGATTTGGAGTTTTCTCTGCAGGAATTTGCTCAGTACATTGTTATACCTTTGAGGATCCTGATTTTGTACTCATGTATTAAAAATGAATACCCCCACCCCTCTTCTGCTCCCTCCTCAGATCCGGACTTTGCAGACTTGGGAGTACCCCCTCCTCTGCCCTGTAGGTACACTCCCTCTCTCTCTCTTTCTGCCTTTCTTCCTTCTCTCTTTGTGTTTTTGTCTCTCTTTTTAATTTACTTTCTCTCAGTGCTCTTTTTATCTCAATAAGGCCAGTTTATACTGTTGTTCCTCCAGTTATATATATTGTTTGTGTTTCTAGTTGTCTAAAGTATGTTCATATGTGTACCTACATGTTGGTATTTGTGAGTCCATGCGTGTTTGCTTGAATTGTACGTTGTGTATATATGTGTGCACGTGTGTGTTTGTGTGTTTATGCATATGTGTGTGTTTCAGCCTGTCAGTATGACATGGTTGGTCCAGAAGGTATCGTTGAGTCCCATCAGATCACCAGAGACGGGAAGGCTGGCGCCGCCGAGGCCGTCGACTGTAAATGGTACATCCGTGCTCCGCCGCGCTCCAAGGTTAGTGTCATAAGCTACGCTCCCATCCAACTCTGAATTAAATTTATTTGAAATGTCACATAAAATGGGAATGAAATTGTGTTCCCATGAACAATTGATGACAGCACAATGCAGTTATCAAGAAATCAACAAGAAAAATAGATGGTGCATGTCTTCATTCCTTGTGAAATGTTCAGCTTCAAGACTCTATTGAGATTATGCGTGTTTTTTATTTCTAATTTACTGTTTCCATTCAGCATTCCTTCACACATGCAGTGAGATCAGGGGTTGCATCAGGAAGCTTTGATATTGCATGTGGGTTTGTCTGCAGCTGTCAGCAGTATCTCAACGTGAATGTTCGTGGCTGCGGGGGGACTTGTTCCTCTGCAAGGGTCAGACAGATAGGCAGAAGGGTTTATTTGGGGTCAGGTCCATTTTTTAATCAGCAAGCCGTTGCCAAGAGGAATATATTGATGGAAGGAGAGAGAGACAGAGGGAACGAGAGAGAGAGAGGGAAAGAAAGAGGGAGTGGGGGCAGTCCAGACAGACACAGAGAGGGTTGGAGCATTAGTGCTGATGAAACAGTGTTGCCATGCAGTTTGACCCTGAGGCCTGCTACAGCCTGTATTTGTTTTCTCTACCAGTGTTCTCCATGCTGCACTGCATGCATATACAAATACTGACATACATCCACACACATACACACACGTGCACGCTTTTGCTACTCCCCTAACACACTCTAGACATGCTTCCTTATCTACCAGAGGTACCTGTGCTGCATTAATGCTACAGGATTAAAAGTTACCTGAGGGCAGAGGAGCAGTGCAGGAAAAAGCCACATTTTACAAGTGCTGAAACTTCTCATATAGTCCATATGGCTGGATCATATACGCACATCAACAGTCCAATCCATGACTGCAGTATATCTACTGCTGAAATAGTGTTGGCCCTGTATTGGGTGCATTTGTAGGGTTTGATTTAATAGCATAAGGCCACATTTTTACATTGACTTTTATGGTTAGAACAATTCATTCAAGGAGAGAAAGTATTATGAGGTTAGCGTTTTGAGGATTTAAAGGGTTTGGTCACATTTATAATATTGTAATTGTAAATGGTGATGTAAAATACGTTACTAGGTAAAACGTATGTTATGTTATATTATAATGGCTTAAGGACGTTCAAAAAGCTTGTATAAATTTTTATATCACACATTTTAGCATATGTGAGGATGTAAACATTTAGATATATGAAATTTAGACTAGAAAAACCTTGTTTAACCATAATGCTGTACAGCTCAATACATAATAAATAGTGACTTACTGTATAGGTTTTATTAGTGGCGTTCAGTTCTCCCAGGACTGCGATAAGGCAGCTGCAATGTCAGCTTAACCGTGTCACTCTTTGTTTCACTAATTCAGCTCCTCTTATTGTTACAAGATGTTATCCTTCCCTATTTGTGGCCACCACAGAGATCTTCCTCTTTACAGAAGCTATTCAGCTTGTTTCATCCCTGATGAAAACTATGATTTGGTTCATAGTAGTTTTTCACACAGGTTTTTCATACTGTGCTGCAGGCTTTTGTACTTTACACACACACTGTCTTGAAGTATGACAGGCTGATAATATTGGTGCAACTGTGACTCATGCCCACAGCAGTTGCTTGGCTCTTATCTGACATATTCTTCGGGTTGCATATTTCTTCCTAATGCCCTTGTTTCCCTTCAGAAATGTCCTACAGATTCAGCTACTTTAAACCCCAAGGCCACTGCGTCATCCACCTAGAGCCATTCTCTTCACCATCGGCACTCATGTGAAGCCATATAATAAGTAACATTGAAACAGGTATTAGGATGGACCGTGGCCGTTACGGTCGATTCAAAAACAGCAGCATTGATTCCTTAGTCCCTCTAAGTGGAGTTTCGTAAGTCAGCCAGTACATCGTGGCTACATTGCCAAGGAGGACCATAAGTCAATTTTGCATGCCTCACATGCATGCATCCATGTGTGTTTGAGGCTACGGCTATGTATGTGCATGAAAGAGTGACAGAGTGAGCGAGCCTGGCAGTATGATGTATTTTACTTGGTCTGAATCAGTGTCATATTTCACCCTGCAGGAGTGTCTCACAAGGCAAGTCATGGGCCAAAGGTTGACAGTCGTTGGCTCTGATGGACAAGGTGGCAAATAACATTTTAAGCACAAATCTATCTTCAGCCACACACAATCCTGAGAGCTCTCGCCTCTATCAGCACTGTTCACACTCAGTTACACATAAAATATATGTATGTCTCTGTTTCTCACTTCCTCTCAGGCATGCTCATATGTTACTGCAGTGAAGGAGATGCAGAGGAATCCCCCCCCCTCCCCAATCACTGTGTATGTGCATGCGTGAGTTTGTGCTGCGTGCAGGACAGGGCTTTCATTTCCCTGTGCTGATACAGTACTGCACTGTACCCAGTGTGCCAGGAACAGCAGAGAGATAATGACATCCTATACCGGAGGCTCTAATTAGACTGCACCGGAGCACTCCACAGAGAAGGGAGGAGAGGGGGACAGAGGAGGAGAAAAAATGGGGGGTGGGGGGATAAGGGAAAGATATACTTAATAATGCATTTCATCGAAGATCTAAATGTATAAGGATACATTTTAGGGGGAGAGATGGCAGAGCGAGGGATGGCATGAAAGGTAAGGAAAGGGTGACTGAAAGATATACCTGCAAGTAAGCAATAATGGCCATGTGTTGTTGCCAGAAGTGACAGCACTGCACCAATTTTAATGCCATAATGTGATTGCTTTACACCACCATTTTAATTTTAGCTTTTCCTATAAAAAGATTTCTCAGAAGCTACGTCGAAAAAAACAAAGTAAATAGTTTTTATTGGTATTCAAAGTAACGTAAAAAAACAACATGCAGATACAGAAGGATAGAGAGATTATCGATGTTTCAATGAAAAAAATTGGATACTACGTTTTACAATATAACAACTTTCGTCAACTGCAATCTGTGTTTTTTTTTAGTGACATTTAATTTCTGTTTGGACAGCTGTCCAAATTCAGCTGACAGCTGACGTAGTTGTAGAGGAATACTTTCATTTGGCTCATTTTGACTCATAACAGTTACTGCAATTTCTACAGACATCATTTGTGTCCTGTCTGTTTTCCACCAAACCTGCCTGCACTGTCTGACACCTTCTGTATCTTTTCATGAAAATAATGGCCAAAATATGGACATTCATTCTGACTGTAATGAACAGCACGAACACAGTGAGAACATATTCTACCCCAGTCAATGATGGATTCTGCTTCATTATTGGGTGCTGTGGAATCAATGAAGAGGCAGCCTATTTTCCTGCTGGAGCCAATCTCTTGTCTTACAAATTGGTGATTGTATCTATCTGATCCATTGCCGTCATTTGGCTTTGTGATGCCATCTGCACTCAGATTTTTCTTCATCATTGGTCAGTTAGAAGAGTTCAGCAACAAGAGCTGTAGAAATACAACATGAAAAGCTTTTATCAATGTGTCTGTTGGTTTGTGCATGACTTTCTCACATAATGAGGCGTTCCTGATGGCCTTTCCAGTAAAATATAGTAACCAGCATCTATCAGACATTGCTTTTAGTGAATGCATAGGTTGAGCAAATATATCAGAGGCGTGAAGGATTGTAGATATTATTTTTCCATGCTTCCATGCTTCAGCAGGATGCATATGCACAAAATGGAAACAATTGCAGTCTGTGATACAATTTGCACCATTTCATGTAATAAAATCATACATTTTTTGTCCAAGACCATTAGGCTGTCATCCTTTACAGCATAAAAGGGTATATGTTGCAGCATAGTGTAAAGGTGTTTTCCTTTTATCACTGTGTTGCCCCTTTTTCGACAAATAACAATAATTGAAAACGCTTTTAAGTTAAGCCTGCAACTATCAGCACTTACAATGGCAGCCACGTCCAGAAGCTACATTTCCGTCTGTGTTGCACTAGTGTTTCGGGTTTTACAGTTCACACTTTCAGTGGAACAACAGTAGGATTTTTAGATGCAGCAGTAAGTCTGTGGTGCCTACTTTCTACATAAAGGCCCCAATAAATCATCATTGATGTTAATGCAGGGCTCTTATGACTTGTGAAAAGTTAACTAAGACCTTAAGTTTAGTCAGATAGTCCATGTCTGGCCTAAAATCACATAGGAAGTGATATACTGGTGCATAAGTGCAGATCTGAAATATATGATGGATAACAAAAAGACTAAGAGTCAACAGAAATGCACTGCAGTGCTTTGAGCCAAATGCTAAAATGCTCACAATGACAATGTTAACATGCTGATGTTAAGTAGGTATAACATGTACCAGGTTTAACATCTGAGCATGTTTTTTATCCTAGCTGTCCTCAGCAAGTCATAGTCATCCCGGTCTGAATTGTTATTCCAGTCCGGCCCTGCCAGAAGGAGTCAGTGGGATTCATTGTCTCAGAACCATGAATTTACAAAATGTTGTTTCAATCCATCCAGCAGATGTGAGAGATATTTAACAGGATAAATGAAAACCAAAGTCAGTAGGGTTCATCCTCTGGGGACCATGAATGTGTGTACAAAATGTGATGGCAATTCAGCCACCACCTTCACCAGAATCAGTTATGAGAGTCAAACTGGGGGATTATGCTCTTTAATGATTGTAGGCTCATCGCTAATCAGCCATTACCACCAGGTGAAGTCTATTCAAAAAGTTGAATGTACTTCATTAACAATGTTTTGTATTAGCGATTAGGCCCTCATGACTGAATTAACTGTTATTGGATACAGACTGCTGAATTATCTGCACTCTTTATGCAGACTTCATGTCTAATTTGGTTGCTACCAGCTATACAATAGAATGACCTAATTAACATGCTTACAGGTACGTTTTCCTATCATTGGCTTCTTGAACTCTAAAACAAATGAAGTTGGCGGAGAGCACCTGACCATAACTTTAACCTTGACTATAACCTTAAAATAACACATTAAATCAGACGTCTTTGGCAAAATGCCGCCTGGAATAGAGCCATTTTTAAACATCATCCACCTATAACAAGAACTTTGTTCTTTACTTGTTCTTGGTTTAAGTTAAGTTTGAGGTTTTCTTCAAAACCCAAATCCTTCATACTTCTATTTTTAGCAGCATTTTTTAATGTAACTTCCTATAACGTCAGTGTGTCTCTCTGAGTTCATCCACCCTGTTGAGAAACCAAATTTTATATCCACCGTCTCAATCTTTCGATCACATTAAAAGGGACTGTTCTGGAAATCCATGCAATATTGAAGAGACCACAACAGCACTCTGCAGTGACAGTGACTTGTCTTCAGAGCCTCTTCCATCTCCCAGCCCCTCCTGCAGCCATTAAGACAATATCAATAAGTCCATACCCTCTGAGCGACAAATTAATTTTAGGAAAGGCACATACTCCCCATGCGCAGTGTACTGTATACTGTGTATACATTCATCTTTGCATTGTGAAGCTGGCAATGAGCAGTATTTCATTCCAGTATCACAGCATGGAAGATTAAAAAAAAAAAGCCCTGATTCTTTTGACAAAGCCAATTCAAAAGAGTGGCTGAATATGACACACTTTATTAGATGGAAGATTATTGACACCAATATGAGACCCCGGGGGAATTGGCTAGCTTGTTTTCCCCCTCCGATCCATTTCACTTGTCATGTTGGTGAAGCTTTTTTGACATTGCAAGGTCCATTATCCTGCCCATCTGCAGCTTTTGTCTTTGGGCATTTAAAGCATCACATTTCCCTGTCACAGTTCGGGAGCGGTCTACTCATTAACCGTAATGATGGCGAGTGCTGTGCGCAGCCGACCAGAACCATAGCTGTGATTGGGCGATCTCAGCCTGATGAATGAGTGACAGACAATGATGCGGAGGCAATCAGGAAGCGTTAGCTTCACCTAGAATAGCTGTTGTGAAGAGTCAAGGAGGATAGCAAGGTGGATATTTCACTCAGGATAATAAAATAGTCCATATTCTGTTTATATCTGTCACGGTTTCTTTGTTATATTGTTATATGTGTTTGGAGTCCATTGAGATAACTGTTTTGCCTGAATTTCAAAGGATCTCTGTGTAAAATGGACTGTAAGTGGATGACATTTTCACATCATTTCCACATCCAAAGCTTGTGGCAAAATGTGCAGGGTCTCCTTAAAGTTTAACAAGGATGTAGGTTTTGTGTAATGCTTTATCTCAACAGATATGGATAATGAGTCTAAAGCTAATAGAGTCTGTCTGTCTCTGAGTCCTCATTTGATATGCGTATGTAATAGCTTTGTTCAAGCGGCAGTCTGTCAGTCTTATTTCATTACAGAGCTGCTATATCAGGCACTGGGATAATGAGTAAGATGCACAGGCCATAATCGGAAGGAGCTGAAATCTATTCTGTTGCCCCTCTCTCCTCTATTTTGTTCACCTTTTTCCTCTGTCATGTCCACATCTTTAAATTTCCTCATTTGATCCCTGCTTTTTCTCTTTGTATTTTCCCTCCTCTCTGCCTCCTCGCATTGGACAGATCTACCTGCGTTTTCTCGACTATGAGATGGCCAATTCCAATGAATGCAAGCGCAACTTTGTGGCAGTGTATGATGGTGGCAGGTGTGACTTTTTTTGCATTTCTAACCTCTTT
Source organism: Lateolabrax maculatus (assembly GCA_031216445.1). NCBI lineage: Eukaryota > Metazoa > Chordata > Actinopteri > Acropomatiformes > Lateolabracidae > Lateolabrax > Lateolabrax maculatus. Next base: position 11,344,336 of record CM062210.1, read on the forward strand.
TTTTAACCTAGTTTCTAACCTTTAATGTGGCCATAGAAACTCATTAATTTAAGGTCCTTTATCTTGTGATCATGACTTAATTGTCACCTTATTTTGAGCTAAAACTTAGAGTTGTGCTTCTTGACAATAATATAAAGTAGCTAAGACTTCAATATAAATATTTAATTAAGTCAAAACAGGAAATGAATGGTTATGTCAAGATAAAGTTTATTTGCTCTGGTCTGTCCATGTTAAGATACACTCACATCACCTACTGAGTAACAGACCAAGAACTAAAGATTTCACTTTACAGTAATCAATTTCTGACACAAGGTGAAATGTCATTGAAAATGTCCATACTCTCGAGTGTTTGTCAGTTAAAGGAATAGATTTAGAAATACGCTTATTTGCTTTATTGTGGAGAGTCACGTGAAAAGGATTGATACTGCTCTCATGTCTGTACGGTAACGATGTAGCCACAGCCAGCAGCCAGTGAGCTTAGCACAAAGGCTGGAAACAGGGGGAGTCTTGTCACCATGGCAAGGCCAACCAGTGGAGAGCAATAACCCAGCCAATAACCTTACCCAAGCACATAACCCCTCATAAATAATACTAAATAATAATGTGTTCATTAGGTTTAGCTTTAGAGGTGCTGGTAGGAGGATTTTGTTTCTTTTGACAGACCCAGGCTTGCTGATCCTTCCGGTTTCCGGTGTTTATGCTAAGCTAAGTCAAGCGTCAGCAGGCAGTTGCTTTGTATTGAACAGACAGATATGAGAGCGGTATCGACCTCTTCACTCAACTCTATGAAAATATCTAACTATTCCTTTAGGAGAACAGCCAGATGACGAGTTTATAGGCAACTTCACTTGCAAAACTATAAGGCAATGAGATATTGAAATCAAAGATCAAAGAGAACAATATTTGATATTTTGAAATAGGGATACAGTTGAATCATCAACTACAGTATAATGAGCTGCCCAGCAAGGTAACTTGTTATCTTGAGATAACCAGAATCTAAAGTTGTGATCACATGATAATGTGCTTTGGCTTCTGTTAATACCGGTGTGGAATTTCACAGCCAATAACGATGGATTCTTATGTCTTCCTGTCTCGTCTCAGTTCGGTGGAAGACCTGAAGAGCAAGTACTGCTCCACAGTGGCCAACGACGTCATGCTGGTTTCCACGCTGGGCGTCATCCGCATGTGGGCGGACGAGGCCAGCCGGAAAAGCCGCTTCCGCATCCTTTTCACAACCTACCAAGAACGTAAGACGCAGCAGATATCTACCCTCACACGCATGTGATGTTTATCAAAAAAATGTTTACTGCCGCATGACCCACCTACTGAGGAAAACTGATTGGCTTTATTAATCAGACCACTACTCCATGACAGCGACATTGGCGCCGAAATAAAACAGGCATGGTCAGGTGGTAGCCATTCAAGGAAGACGGCAGCACGGCGGCCACGTTTATGACACATTATATCGGATTCCGTTCATGGGAAAGTCAGAGGTTTCCATTTAGTTTTTATGACCATTTAAACAGCAGCAAGCAGGAAACCAAGGAATATGATTTCCATTACAGGGAGTATTGCCTGTGGGTGATTGTGAATATGGCAGTATGGGTGGATTGTAGCTCAGTACTGCAGCACTAGCAGCACAGCCCTTAATAGATGGATAGATAAATGGATAGAGAGAGAGAGCCAGAGACAAAGGAATATCAGGATGAGCTACAGTATGTTGACATCTACCCGTTTTCTTTGAGCCAAACACCTGGGGGAGATTCGAATTCACACGCACACACGCACACACACACACACACATACACACACACACACACACTTTACACAAACACACAGTCTTCTTCTTTCTCATTCACCGGCCTCTCATTGATGGAGCTTGTAGTTTGACAGGGGTTGCAGAGGGCATTCTTTGTACTAGTGAGGTGAGTGAAGAGGGTCTGGGGCTTGTGAGTATACAGTATGTCAGTGTCATTCAGTGCCTTTTAATGCCACAAATATGCATAGTTTCACACACACACACACACACACACACACACACACACACACACATACACACACACTGCACTACTGAAGGCTGCATCTGCATTTTCGAGTATAGGAATCTCTCAAAGGATGATATAGAAAATGTAAACAATAAAGACGTACCCCAAAACTGTATTGGAACATAAATAAATTCATGAATTATGTTAAATTTTTTTGCTGAATTTCTGAGAAAAATAACATTTACAGCTCCACTGAAATTTCAAAAAGGTGCTCTGTTCTTTCTTCCTGTTTTTATGATGGCAAAAGGAGACACCATGTCAAATGCTTCTTTTCCGAACACTCTATAAATGTAGCAGTGCCTCATATTGGTGTTAAAGCTATTAAAAGGAAGAAATAATGTATTTTGGATAACGGCATGTACCTAGAATGGTTATTTAAAAGGGAATTTGAATTCACGTTTCCTTCACACTATACCCACACATGTAAAGGACTTGTCAGACCCTGAGGGACAATTACTACTTACATATCTACAACAAGCCTACATTAGTGATAAGAACAGATAAGTGGCCAGCCTTTATAGAATAGGCCACGGAAGTGGCAGCGGAGTTGTTTGTGTTGTGAAGTCAGTGTCCCTTTTGTGAGGCCTTTTCACCAAGTAGAGCCAGGATGTGCTGTTGCCGGGGCAACACTTCTGCCTAAGTCACTCAGGCGATCCCCAGCCAGACCTCAGCCTTTAGAGCAGCATCCACCACAGTTCAGCAGCACTGCACCAACCCTGTCAACAGTGAATGTATACAGGTGTACCAGAGAACTGGAGAGTACAAGCAGTAGGACGAGTAATTCAGTGTTGTGTGCTATTTAAACTGGCTCCTAGTGCAGATCAACTTGTTTTAAGAATTTAAAAAGTAAAATAAAGTAAAACACTTTACATTGGTAAAAGTAGAGTAAGGCAGCTTATTTCAATATGCAATTGTTTAGAAAAACAGGGTATAAATGCAGTGTATATGTTATGTAGTAAGTAATCATATTTCTTCCTTTTTTGAAATGTTTTAACAGCCCAAACTATATTAAATGACTTGTGTACAAGATGTAATGACATGTCATTCTCATATATACATTTACACATTGTTGTTTTCATAATCTAAAACAAATGCATGTTTAAAAAGGCAACAGTCATCACATTTGGTTTATTGAGGCACAAATAGTAGAAACAAATAATTACACATGTAACATTGCTGTGATATGACACTATAAGATTATGCTTTTAAAGGAAAATTCCACCCCGAACAACGCTGTGCTATTCTACAACTACTAATATCTGTCCAGTGTACCAATTTTAGGCAATTTTAGTGATAAGTAGTCATATTGTTTTGTTGCACTGAAGTCTGTTCATTAAATGTTCCTGTCAAAGTTTCTCTTGACTACAAAAAAACTACTTCTATGTGTTTACCTTACCAGAACACATTTAGAAAAAATGAAAAATACATCATTTTAAGACAATCCAGAGTATGTAATGCAGACATGACCTTAACAAGTGTCAATGCAAGGTTTCAGTGCACTGCAGTTGGACAGTGGTTTGTCCACAAGATAAACAGAAAGCTGGCACTGTTAATAAAAAATATGTGAATTCCAAATAAATAAATACATTTAAAAAATCCTCCGGAGAGCAGGCAAGTACAGTTGACAACAGGGGAAAATGTAAGGTGAGGTCGTACTGTATGTGCACTGTGCACCACATGAATACAGTAAGAGGTTATTTAACTCCCTCCTCACATAAAGGAAGACCATGTGTAACTACTACTACAAGCGTGTGTGCTCTTTTACAGGTGCACTAGCTGGATTTGCAACTTATAGGACAGTTTTTACAATAAGCACTCCCTTGCTACAGTAGATCCTAAGCCTTTATATGTTTGTTCACAGCTGCTGGCTCCCAGTGGGACCAGCAGCTTTTAGAGAACCATTCACAGCTGCCGACTCCCAGCGAGATGCTCCAATGGGGAGAGCGATGTTCCCAAACGCAAACATCCGCCTTTATTGTCTATGCTGTGTTCACACCTGCTGATGCTTCTGATCTTGCTCTGGCTCCAGGCTCAGATACACACACTCCTGCTATGCAGAGCTACAGTGTAAGATTACCAATTTGAAGTATTTGAAAGTGATGCCTTTCTTTACCAAAGAAGCAATTACGTCTTAGGTGATAAATGTGCTTGTGTGACATCTCAGCTGTCAGCATTGTTACGCCTCATCAAGATATACCCATCTCTGGGGTTGCGCATGGAAATTTGCTCTGGCTTCACTACACACATCACTTCTTGTTTCTTGCCAAGCTTCTTTACTGTATGCATGAAAGCATTTGAGAACAACACAGTATGCTAATGTCTGTTAACATATGGATCTTTGCTAGGTCTTAGATCAGATTATATCATCTCTACGCAATTGTTATCTTGGTTGCTTTGGGACCTAAACGAATACTGTGGGGATATTAGATTGCAGCATTGTATGGATGGATGGATGGATGGATGAATGGATGGATGGATGGGTGATTGGCTTTCGCAATATCCAATGTTTGGAGATATTCCATTGACTGGGATTAAGTTAAATGATAACAAAAGTAGTAAATCTAATCCACTTAATCTAGCCCAATGTATTTACACTGCATACAATATAATCTACAGGAATTTGCATTACAAGTCAAGTCAATTTATTTAAAGAGCACATTTAAAAAAAAAGTGTTGACCAAAGTACTTGACAGAAACATTTAAAATACAATTAAAATATAACAGTAACAGACAAAATGAAAGCAATTTGTAGTTATATTAATAATTAAGGACCTTTAAGGGGCAACTGTAAAAAGGTGGTTCTTATGCCAGGATTTAAAAGTGGTAATAAATGGGGAAGAACAAGGGGTAAAGCAGAAATGGAAAAGGCTCTTACACCGTTGGACTCTGAGGATATGAAGGGTCTGAATAGGGAATAGAATAGGGACTAAGGAGATCGGAGATGTCAACTGGTGCCAGTCCATGCCGTGATTATAAAACAAATACGATAATTTAAAAATCTGTTTTATAGTGTAATTCACTGGAAGCCAGTACCAGGTAGATATGGTCTGCCTTTTTGGTACCAATGATGAGCAGCATGATGAACTAGCTGCAGGCAAGATAGGGATGACTGACTCGCTCGTACAGTGAGTTACAGTTTTTAATATCAACAATATTATTGGTTAATTAGTTAAGGCAATGATGGCAGGAAAATAAAGATATAGCATTACAAAGTATTTATAGTATAGAAAAGTTACATTATGGGTTAAAAACAAGAATCAGTATTGCATAACCAGTAACTGACAGTAATATTCCAAATTATAGCAGATGAGAGATTATAACACTGCAGGTGTGAGCGTTGATAAAAGATCATTATTACAGGTAAAGACACATCATCCTCTTCTCCTACAAACAGCCTTACTATACTCCTATAGAAAAAAAAATCAACACAGAAAATGCAGATCCATAATGGTTATTTGATTTTAAAAATTCAATTCAAACCATGTGTTGCTTCTAGCGCTTCACTGCAGAAGCCTCTTTGCTCTTGGAGCCTCCCTCTGCAGAGACACCCAGACTATTTTCATCAGCCACTCATTTAGGAGTTAATTTATGCTTCCAGCAGTGACTCGAAGCGTTTCTGTGTGGGCAAAAGGGCACTTTTATTACAGAATGTCTTGAAATTAATTTCGCAAGAGATTAGTGTGGATCTCACTTTATAACGTCTGGTCTCACCCTGTGGTGTGTGGCGGAGACCGGAGGAACTCAAAAGGAGAAGGAGTGGGCTCCCTCTGCTGCACATAAACTGTTACAGCTTTTGCGTACTGTATACTGTATGAAAGAAAAAGGATGAGAAAGAGGCAAACAGGAGTATCAGAACACACACAGAGAGCCAATATGACACAGGAAATGCTGGCAAAAGCCCAGACAGGATGGAATACAGAGACAGATAGAGATAAGTCACTCTAATTTGGTGTGTTATTATTCACTTGGGATGAGTGCTGGGATGAAAACAGCCATACATCACAGTGGTAACACTGTCAAATAGTCCCCAGTTCTGCCATACCACTGGCAAGCTGCTTTAGTACCCAGTGCCAGTGTTGTGTGTGAGAGGGGAGAGAGTGAGAGATAAAGAGAGAGAATGAGAGACATGCAGAGAGAGAGAGAGAGCCAGCATCTAAATAGAGCCATCCATTATATTCACAAGTCAGTGGCAAATAACATTCAGAAATTGAAAGTGGTCTAGAAATACATTTACCCTTCACATTCTTATCCACAAGACCATGTGCATAATGGATAGTATGTATACTAATGGATAGCACTTGCCATGGGTGATTAATATCTTTCTATTGTATGCTACTTTAAACTACATTTCAGAAGTAAATGTTGTACTTTTTACTCCACTACATTTATCTGGCAGGTGCAGTTACTTTGCAGATTAAGATTTTACAAAAATAACCTATAATGAGTTTGTAAACTATGATACCTTAAGTGTTGCTTGCATTTTAAAACATCTGTGATAGTACAACAACATACTTTTACATACTTAACTATATGCTGCTGATAATACTTGGGTACATTCACTTAAGTGACATTTTAAATCCAGGACTAGAATTTTTACCTTATGGTATTGCTACTTCGTCCATTACTGTTTACTGTATTATGTCTGACATTGTGTGTGTATATTTCTGCCTAGGTAGAAAACTTTTTCTGGAAATTCTGTTTAGGAAAGTTTAAGATAAACATAACTGGATGGGAAAGTGTGTTTTTGGCTAATCCATTATTATAAATGTCACATTGATCCAATATTGCCTTATTGTTGCAATTGTCTGCAAAAGGCTTACTGTAATACAACCAGGGCTATTAAAGAGATAAATACTGCCGTCTAAATTCTCTAAGAAAATCTGAACCATTTGGCAGTGAAATTACACTACACACCACAGATAAAATTGGAAAAACTATTGTCTGTGGTTAGCTTGCCATGGCACTGTTCCCCACTATGATTGACAGCAGGAAGCAATGAATTGACCAATCAGCTGGCGTATGCATTAGTATGCTTGGTTGTTTAGAGCAAGGGCACCTTGGCTTTAAATAATGTAGCTCTGTCATCATATACGTATATAGAAAACGATGGAGCCTGTAACATTATCACACTGGTTGGCTGTCACGCTCACGCTGTTGTCATAGTGTTGTGCCAGGGCACACTGGGAGGGCAGGTGTCATGATGGTGGTCATGTGTTTGAAGACATGCTCATGTTCATGGCCTGGCTTAGATTTGTGTTGACAAGGGGCTGTGCACCTAGGACAAGTAAACAACATCTTGCTTTAATTTAGGAAGAATTTGTGCAGATGATTGTGAAATGTCATGGCTGTCGTTCCACACACACACACACACACACACATGCACAAAAAGACAAAAAGAAATTCATTCATGTCCACAAGTTGTCTCTGCAAATGTTTGAAGAGGAGGATGAGGATGAAAATTCATGAAGAACAGATGGGTTCGGGAGGGGGGGGGGGGGGAGACAGGTCTGATTTGAGTAATGCCCATCCAAATTTATTTTTCGCAAAATCTGGCACACGGAAGCTTCTCTTCAGCTCTCCTTCAAATACTGATTTGTGCTGCAGCATATTTAAGTGTCCTACACATTTGCTGTTGCTAATGATGGGAAATTCACAAGTAGTTTCACTTTTTACTCAACTGCTTCAATGGCTTCTGTGTAGATTGCAAGTGGAAATGTTTCAGTTAAGTGAAGATAGAACCACAGTAGATTATTGTAATCGCTGTACTTTTAGTATAAAAAGCTTTATATAAGTGCGATACCTATTCTGTCACTTTGCTCTGTCCCTGTCCAGCTCCATGTGATGCCGATGCCTTCTTCTGTCACAGTAACATGTGCATAAACAACACGCTGGTGTGCAATGGCATGCAGAACTGTGTCTACCCCTGGGATGAGAACCAGTGTAAAGGTGAGATGTTACATTTGAGCTGGAATCTTTTAGCACCTTGAAGCGAGACACTAGGCAAGACTAGGTTTGAATGTTTCAGCACCTTGGAGAGCGACATGTAGTGGGTTTGATCTGAATGGCTGAACTGTGGTATATACTCCTACTACTACTCCTACTACTAATACTACTCACTACTGCTACTGCTACTGCTAATACTAGTACTGGATAGTAGTAATTATCTTGTTTTGTACCATTTTTAGCAATATTGTTTTGATTTAAAGGGGCTGAAAACATGTTTTTTTTTCAATCAGCTTCTTACTGTGAGTGATGGGATCCTACATGAAACACTATCCTCTGCAAGTTAAAACAGTTTTGGTTATCACCAAAGATTTTTATTTCTGTTTTTTCGCTGCTCTTCTTGCTGGTTTGAAGGGGGGGAGCTTGGGGAAAAAATGCGATGTCATTTACGTCTGTGCACCACTCGGGATTTAAATATATTTGAATTAGAATCTGACAGTTTTTAGAGGTTGTTTTTTTGTTTTGAGTGTTACTTTTTTTTTTAAACTTTACTTTTGTAAAGCTTTTATGATTGAATAATAATAATATATTTAATTGTAATTCAGTTATATAATTGTTATTTGTAATAAATTGTATAATTTAGGTGACCAGATATTGTGTTTCATCTGATCCTGTTCTTTGTCCAGGTTGATGCACAAGAACTGGACACTGGAAATGTCTTGCTCCACTGTCTTCATTTACATTCTTTGATGCGCCCTTATTTTATCCTGTTTCCATTCCTCATGTGATTTGTGATGCTGTCAATTTCTTTATTTCCCCTGTAGCTCGATCCCTCATTCACTCAGAATTTTAAAGCCACTGGATCTATACATCGATCCCCAGTGTCTGGCAGCTTCGTACTTTATCTTCACCCTTTAACTGAGATTCCCTTATTACAGCATCAGCATCTTTGTATATGATCCTATTCCAATAATTAGCTGTGTGAAGACTCTGGGGATAAGCCAGAATTTCTCTGTATTATATTGCCAATTAATTAGTCTTAAGTTCCTTGACCTTTCATGACCCATCACTGTATTCCAAGCACATAAGATGAGATCTATACTGCAGTTCCCCTGAGTCCCATAGCATTGAAACTGCCACGCCAATAAATATAACGTGTTTTTGATGATCATTATGCTGTTGTGCTTGGCTTGCAGTTGTGCGCTATTTTGTATTCCCTTCAAACTTATAGGTACAGATACATACAAACTCTCTCTCTTTCTCTCAACTAGTACAATTTATCTTAAATTCTTCCTTTTTTTGCAGTAAGATAGAAAAGCTGCCTGTGTATTGTGCATGTAAGGCACTGCAACTCTCCAAAGCTTTAAGCACAGCCGGTGACAAATTGAATTAATTAAGTAAATCCTGCACGCCCCATTCCTCACTCAGACTAAGATACCTTTCCACCCCACAGTCTGAGTTTGAAACTGTGCAGAACTCAGCAAGATGAGGCCATGTTTCTCAGCCTGTTACTCTGTCTTCCGCCTTCTCTCCGCTCTAGTAATGCATAGGACCACCGCTGTGCCCACATTTGTCCTCATTAGTGGTGAAATGTCAAGTTTTATTCCTTTCTCCTTTACACATCTTGAATGTAACCATTTACTGTCATTGAAGTGCAGTGTGCTGTGTTACATGTTCATCCAGCATTTAAATGTCACAGATATCCCCACAGATTGCTTCTCTATACCCCCCGTTAGTCTACTTCTTGTGGTTTCCCTTGTGATAAATAGACTACAGCTTTGACCCAATATGACCTTTTTGTCCATCTTTTTGATAGCTCATGAAAGTCATGGCCTTAATCTTGTACATGATATGGTCAATTACTCCATTTGTTAGAAGATGTCTTTACATCTGCGCTATTGTATCTCTATTGAGGTACACAGCTATTGAGCTGTTGCAATGGAAATCTTTATGAACATTTGCTAAGTACCCCCCCCCCCCCCCCCCCCTTAGTTACTGTTGCTATGCCTGTCAAGCTCTCCATTCATGGCGCATAAGCAGTTTACAGTGAAAACAATGGCAGATTACCTCTCGAAAATCTTCTATGTATCTTCCTCGAAAAAGAGATTTCACACGCAGGTTGACAAAAGTAGGCTTTTCATTTCTATCTGGTGACCGTTGATTTCGTTTGCAAAAATGCCAACTGTCACTACCAAATTTTATTAAGTGTATAAGTTGGTTAAAAAACGCCATCTCCGGGGCTTTTTAACGCAACCTGTAACCTCACAAAGTAATGTAGCATGAAATGCCCCTCGCCTTGGAAGTAATGCGTGGTTTGGTAACTACTTTAGGTAGTGTGGTGGAAACTGTCTGAACACACATGAAATAATGCAAAGAGCCCTGATGGGTTAAAGATTAAATTTGTTATTGTACACTAAGGAGATAACGCCTTTAATCAGAAGTAATAGGAAAATCAATCTGCTTGAAGGAAGAGAAAATGCACTTTTTATAGTCTTTCGAAGACAAAGAAACAGAATCTGATTGGGTAACTTTCTGGAGTTACATACATTCAACCAATTGGGAAGCAGTCACAAGCTGTGCATGAAGAGATCACCCGCTGTCCATACATTGAACGCGTGATCCAGCTGCAGAGGAAAGGGGCCCTAACATCTGGTTACAGTTATGGGTATATTCTGAGTATTTTGACTGTAGGTGTGTTGTTCCCTAGTATACAGAGTACTTTATATACAGAGTATCTCTCTTACTATAACCCCGGAGAAATCCAACGCTTGACAAGCTTGCTGTTTCTAAGCTATAATTGGACAATCACTGTGCAAGGGGTTTAGCAAACAGGTCAGTTAACTGTAAATTTAGTTATTGTAATTTTGTTTTCCCATCGTCATAATTATCTTCACACGTTTTGCAAGACATCTTACACGGCCATGTAGTTCATATACTCATGAACGTTCTGTTGTGCTGTCTCTCTACCACTGTACAGAGAAAAGGAAAGCCAACATCCTGGACAACCTGAACACCACAAATGGGACCATAATTGGCGTCACCTGTTGCATCGTCCTCATCCTCCTCATCGTCTCCGTCATTGTCCAGATCAAGCAGCCACGTAAAAAGTACATCCTGCGGCGTGAGGACTTTGACCCCACCATGTTCCAAGAGGTCTTTGAGCCGCCTCACTACGAGCTGTGTACTTTGCGGAGCGCCACCACAGCCGCGGGGGCCTCAGCAGACTTAGTCGACCTGGCGGAAGACTTTGAGAACTACCACGCCCTTCGCCGTGCCTCCTCGCGCTGCGTCCACGACCACCACTGTGGCTCTTCCTCCAACCCTGGCTCGGCCCACATATCCCAGCTGTCACTAAGTGGACGAGGAAGCCGCGGGAACCTGAGCGCTCGCGACGCAGCGGCCGCCACCCTGCTCACGGACCTTCCGCAGCCGCCCATGGCAGTGCGGCCCTTGCTGCCGCCCACCGGAAACCGCAGGAGCATCCTGGTCATGAAGCACAGCTACTCGCAAGAGGCAGCGGACAATGGATGCGACCTGGACGACGACCTGGAAGAAGTTCCCACCACCAGCCACCGGCTTTCACGCCACGAAAAGGCAGTACAGCGGTCAGTATCCATAGATTTCTGATGAGGAAAGAACAGCAACCCTAGAGTTAACTACGGGGATGTTTGAAATGTGTGTGGGATCTTACATTTATTTTTGTTTCCCTCTTATTTTTAGCTTTGTTCTTCCTCTTCCTCTCATTTTTTCAAGATTATGATAAGCTTCTTTTTTTGCATTAATCTTTGTTCTTTCTCCCCTTTCTATCATTAAAAACTTGTTTCACGAAGGGCTAAATTATGATAAAATTTGCCCCTCTTGCATGCTCATCCTTAAACATGTCAAGGTAGTTTTCCTCAAATGGTGATTTATAGCATATAGATTTACAGCTATAAACTCTACTCTACTTTGAGGTTTTGTCAGAGCTGTCTAAGCAAATACCGACCTCATTTTAGAAGATATTAATTCTTTAATCAGTCCAATTTTGACTGTTAACACAAGGGCTTGAATCGGTGCCTCATAGAGATAACTAACTTCACTGACATGAATGCAAATTATTATAAAATATGCATTTCTATTCCTAACTGTGATACTGAAAATATATGAGCTCAACTTTTTGGCATGAACAAAATTTTCTATTTAAAAAAAGTATTTTACTGTGTACTTGCACCTTGGCTGCTTGAAACGTAACTGTATATGTTTACATAAACTATGTGAAGGTATCAGAGTACATATTCGGCGAAAATTCTTGCAACCTTCTCCTGCATGCACTTTCTATGTGCTCTTTCCAGAGTGTTCTTGACTGTTCATTAATTTTCTACAAGTCTGCATGCAAGGCTCCCAGAGACTAGCAAAGCACTAATGAAGTTTTTTTGCTGTTCTGTAGCACATTATGCATTCTGACCTCTCTATGCAAAAGGAGTTTGATATTAAATGAAAGAGCCATGACATTTCAGGTTCTGCCTCATTGGCTCTTTGAGCAAACATGAATCAGAGTACAACACAACTAGGGTCTAAGAGACAATCTCAAGGTAAGCACCCTTATCCAACAATCAACATCTTTATATGTTGTTCTGTAGTCATCATTTGCCCAGTCAGTCTATACTTTTATGTAAGTTATTTTCCTTTTCTGTGATTTTTGCGCGGGTTTATATTTTATTATTTTTATGTTTTTTTTTTTGATTGTTCATTTTCACCAAGATGGTTTTCTTGCTTGCAGCCATCTTGCCCTCCTAGTTATTTTGTTTGAAGTCTTTGTGATGCTCAAGTTTACTGTATGTCCTCCAGAGGTCATACATTGTACCACTCAGTGGATATTCATTAGCATGGACCTTTTCAATCATCATTAGTTGAAGCTGTTATCAAATAATATGTCTAACCTCTGCACTTTTCTCCCAGTAGGCCTACAGCAAATCATTTATTTCAATCATGTAAAGACACTTGTTCAGTCTACATAAAAGCACAAATTTGAAAGCAGACACAATCCCACATTTTCTTTAAATTACATCAGTGGGATTTTTGAGCACACAAAACAAAGCACATTGAAATTATTTGAATACCATATTAATTGCTTTGTAATTTACAAATATTTACTGATCACACACATGCAGAATTTGTCTGCATTTTTGCATGATTTGTGTCACTTGTAGTATTTGATTTTGTGTTTGGTTAATTGTGAAGCTTTGCATTTATGCCTGTGTGTAACAGTTCATGTGTATGCTCCATGATTTTGCTTTCATGGAGTTGCAATAAGCACAATATAATGCAGTAATACAAAAAGTTGGATGAATACATTTGAGATGTAAATACCTGATGAGGGGATCTTGGTCATTAAAAAGTTAATTTTTGGAGAAACTCAATGCAGAGCTGTAGAGGTTCATGCTTGCAGCTTTATGCTTGCATATAATGGAGCAGTCACATGAAGTGCTACCCGTTGTTATGTCTTTTAGTGTGAAAATTGTGCTGTCCTCTTGTGTGTGTGTCTGCTTATGTTCTACATTATGTTGCATTGTCTCCATCATGTAGACTTCTTGAGAATAGTGCAATCCTGGATCAGTACGAACGGGCGTCACTGACATATGAAAAAGCGGAGCGGAGATTTACACCAGCATGATGCTGATGATGATGATGATGATGAAGGGACACTTTGACAACAAGATACTGAATATGTGTAATGTGACTCCATGTACAAAGATGAACATAAAGGACTAGATAAAAATACTCCAGCTGCGATGCTGTGAAGCGGGAAGGTTATGAAAATCAGTCTGTGCGTACTGTAGTCAATTCAGATTTTTTGTCTCACTGGAAAGAAATGGACTTTTAGAATAAACATGATTACTGATTATTCATTATTAAACTTTAAATTTTGGATGTTATTCAGAAACATATCTGTCATTGTCATCGATTCCCTAATTTATAACAAAATTAATGTGATCAAACATCTTCAACTTAATTTTAAGCATGTATTTTTCAAATGAATAGCATACATATTATGATTTAAATAGCAAATTATAGACACTCTAGGATTTATTTTTGCGTGAAAATTTGAATTAAACTCAATTAATTACTAACCTAATTAAATCTAATAGTGTTGGAATAACCAAAAGCAGTTTCATTTGGATAACAATTCAAGGCCGATTTGTATGGCTTGTGCATGCTTCTTTAATATCCATTAAAGCATTAACACATTAACATTAATATGAAAAGCCCCCATCTACTAATACATAAGTCATGTGGACACAAGAAGTGGTGAAAAAAAGCATCTTCAAAATTAATTAAATGCATTGCATGCTGTTGCTTAGCTAAATCATTAGTAAAAACAATTTCGCTGATGAATTTCACCATTTTCATTTTAACACATTTTAACCCTTTTAAATATGTTGACTAACTTTTTGACAGGCATCTTTATTTCGACAAAGAGTTATGTTTTTTTTGGTAAACATATTTAATTAAGTCTGTTTGTCGTTTAACTCTCTTCTATTGTAGGAGCTTAATATCTTTGTATTAAAACAGACTTTTATACTAGGACAAATTGAAAGGATGACAGTTTTTACAGTTATTCAAATTATCTTCCAGGGCTGATTTTACTGATGCTTTGTATAATAAATAACAATAAAGCTTCACCTTTTTTTTTGTTTTATTAGTTTTTAGTCAGTAGTTCATTTGTCCTCAAACTGTCAGTTATCCATGTCTCACAATCATAGCTTTTTTGGTTTATTTGTTGTGGCAAATTTACTTTAGAAGGAGAGCAGACTACAACCAACAGGATTTGTTTCACTAAACAGGACAATAACGAGTCCTAGACGGTTCAAGTAATCACAGGTAATCACAGGTATCTGACAGACAAGTTAATTGACTTTTTGTGTTTGTCCTGATGAGATTAACCCCATATACACTGCAGAAAGGACGGATCAGCCTCACACTTAAATAACACTCACTGCTGGCAGGTTGGTTTTGTTGGAAAAACTGAAAAACAACCTGCATTACGTGGAAAGTGAGAAGAGTAGCTGTGTCGGCTGTGAGCACAATGACATAAACACATACAGTTCACACATAGTGCATATGACGTCTTTTCTCTTACGCTCTGTCATTGTCTGAGTACCTTTTTGTTTCTTCTTAGTGTGTCAACTTTTTTATGGTATTTACCATCTGTGTGTACATTATTTTCTGTATTCAAAATCATGTATGTATTATTTACATCCATGTCTCCACCCTCTTTTCCCCCATATATATGCGCCATCGTACAGACTCATATTTCTGCTGATACTGAATAAAATGTTTCTTTTCTATACATACATTGTGCTGATGTTTGTGTTGTCTTTCTGTTTTACAATTGTGCCAACATTTCTGTCATAGATCTTAAAAAAGTGTTCCAAAGAACTCACACATACACTCATGTCTGTCTCACTCTTCTTTACTCTCTCTCTCTTGAACACACACACTCACACACAAACTCAATCTGCCAGTATATAGATAGAGGCAGACACCTCAGTAATTAAGTAAGTCTGAACCAATTCGATCACAAGCAGCCCAGGCAGCAGATGAGAAAAGTGGAGGGCCCAGAACAGACTAAAAGTAATAGTGTTTTCATTTCTCTGCAGATACATCAGACAGATGCATCATTCATCTGCATCTTGCCAAGTTTGACAGCATTTGGAGCTAAGATTTCTCTCCTTTGCATCTTGAGCGAACTGTTGCCCTTAGCAACTTAACCAATGTAGAGTGTTGTGATGAGAACATTTTTTTAAAAAAAAGGTTTGTGGTGTATGCATCAAGTTTTTCTTCTTTGCTTTGGACCGCAGAGGTGCATTTTCCCAACCTGTGCTCCACAACTGGCTAGGATTGACGAGCCATGGAACACTCATAATTTCAGCTACAGGACTGAAACTTTGTTTTTTGTTTTTTGAAAAATAGAGTACCTTTAATGTAAAGTTGTTCATGGAGAAAAAAAACTAAACAGAATCAGGTTTTTAATCATTTTCATGTAACCATCAAAATATGAAATTGCATATTTCAGCTGCTGATTTCACATTATATTTCTTATTTTGATGTCTTTACAGTAGAGTATCAGGTTGTTTTTATATCTGAACAATTACAGAAAGCCTTGTTAAGAAGATGAAAACACTGAATGTCTGAAATAAAGTGATGTTAAATTTCATAAATAGGTGCAAAAACATGATTCTACGGACGCATCAACTAATCTTTGTTTATTCCCACTTTCACTGATGCCTGAACATCATTTATTAGTTTTTCCCTGTCTTTCCCTTTTTCAAACTTTATTGTATTGTGGTGTTTTTTTAACCCGTTTGCATATTTATTTGATAAAACATTAATAAAATGCTGGACAGAATGTTTTCAATAAACTAATGTTTACTGATTTTATTGTGATGATTAATTTTGTCAGTAACATCTCTATTTCTATTTTATTCTATTCTGTTCAGGGACGTTCCCACAATTGAGGATACAGAGGGCATGTACTTAACGTATTTTCTAGGAATTTGTGGGTTTTAATAGCTTGACATCGCCAGACCAATTTGCAAATGTGAGTTGGCATCTGCCAGAGAAAATAAAACATAAGCTCGCAGATTTGTCTGGTTCCCAGGCCAGGGTTTTAACAACCTAGGAATTATATATATATATATTTATACTTAACAATTTCAACAGTTTAAAAACACTGATCGCAGTATTTTTAGAAGATTAAACTAGATTATGTATAGGCTACCTTTGGTATAGAATACTTAAATGTGAAGACCAAAAACAGAGTTAAACGGCAGTGCACACTGGCCTTACATTCATTAGGTGAAACACATGACTTCCAGTGAATGCTGCTCCGTTTCTGCTGGTTATGAAATTGGAAACCTGGCAAATATGTTACATATGAACTTAAAATGTGATAATAGTGTCAGTGTGGTGCTCACAGCTTGTTTCCACTGCCAACAAGTGGCCAAAGAATTAAAAAAAAAAAAAAAAAAAAAACAATTGAGAGAGTTTATTTTTAGTGTCTCTGTAAAATTCTCTACCTTTCATCATTTGAATGTTACTAACAACTACGAATAATACCACGAATGTATTTCCTCACCGTCTGGGCTCTTCCCTGTAATTGTAAATTATGGATCAAGTGCGACTGGTTGGTGCTACATGAAAAAAAAAAACTCAGTTTCCCATGAACCCCTTCGGACGGTGCGTGACGACAAAGACATGCGCCTCCGGACCTCAACTAAACACGGTTGGCTTTTGACGCAGAGCGCCCCGTGTTGCTCAGTCTGTCCAAGTAGGTCAATTAGCGCCTTAAGCTGTGTTAATGTCGTGTAACAAGTCACTTTAACGTCGTCACAGTCTGCGGTGGGTTGCTGTAGTAGCCGCCGACCGTCACAACTCGCAGAGGACGCAATGGCTTACGCTCAGATCCTGGGGGCTGCGCAGCGCGGTCTGCAGCGCACAGCCGCGCAGTACTCCGCGCGGAGGTGCTCGCTCCTCCGCGCGCCCCGGCCGACCTTCCTCGGGAGAGCCGAGGCTCCCTCGTCTGCGGCGCCGAGCCTGAGCTGCTGCTGCTTCTTCCTCCGGGGCGTCGCTCTCCACGCCGCCGCCAGGAACAAGAGCAGACCCGAGGAGAGGGAGCAGTCGGTCTCCAGGTACCAGGGCGGGAGCCCGAAGCCGTCAGCTGCACAGAAAGGTGAAGATGACATGTGTCCTCCCTTGTGTACGGTCATTTCGGTGCGCTTAGCTGATATTTTGCACGCTGTCAAAACAGTTTATTCTGTGTATAACATCTTACTACTACTTGGACTTACACCTGCACCACATTGTTGTACTGCTGCACATACTCATACTACTGTATACTGTGCAGCATATTCATTACCACTGTTCTGATTTTAATACTGTTCATACTGCATGTATTTGATACATTGCCAGTATTCATATGTACATACTCTGCACTTTACTGCTTTATTGCACTACTGGTTAGGTTACTTGTATTCTGTGCAATGACAATACAGTTGGATCTAATCTAATAGATCATAATCTATTCATTTTATTCATAAACTCAATCACTATAATAAAAGGAGTCCAATGCAATGTTTTAAAATTGTCTCTCTGGTCCAAGAGCCAAAAAGCAGATTTATTATTATACCATTTATTTTTTGACTAAAGCTAGCACGTGTTTTTGCATTTGTGAGTAAAGTAAATGTTTGGTCATTTTACGTGATAAAGTACCAAGCTGTTAGTGACAGTTGACTGATTGACTAATTATAACTCCCAACTATAATGTCTTCCAGTGAAAGAAGCTGGCAGAGACTTCACCTACTTGATAGTTGTCCTCATCGGGCTTGGAGTGACGGGTGACTACAGCCACAACATTTCAAGAGTTTCCATCACAGACAAGCAGATTTATCATCTAAATTTGAGTCAAATAACAGATACAGGCACTAACGTGTGTGTGTGTGTGTGTGTGTGTGTGTGTGTGTGTGTGTGTGTGTGTGTGTGTTTCAGGTGGGCTGTTATATGTGGTGTTCCAGGAGCTGTTTTCTTCCTCAAGTCCAAATAAAATCTATGGGAAAGCCTTCAGCAAAGTCAGGTTAGACCCAGAGGTAAGAATGAGATCCCAGGTTGCTGAGGCCAAACAGCATCTCTCTTCTTGACAGTTCAATAACCCAAAGACAACATCTCCACAAACAGTACACAACTATACTGTATATTGTGCAGCATTACACTGAATGCATGAATTTATTGTGACAGTTATTGTATTGTATGTTATGTAGGTACCTATTCTGACACTTATGCCATGTGAATGTGGTGTGATTGTTGCTACGTAATAATTTTTTTGCAAACCGTAAAATTTACTTCAGTGAACTTATTGAAGTCATCACCTGTTGAAAAGTAAAGTCTACTAATACATTTTGTTTATTGACAACGTAGGTGATTGGTGCATTTGGGGAGCCAATCAAGTGTTATGGGGAGACCACCCGTCGAGGAAGGAGGCAGCAAGTCAGGTGGGATTTTTGTCACTCTGTCAATTGGATCCATCGGTCAGTGACACAATAATATAAAAAAGAGTCTTAAATCAAAAGTAGCAGTGTTCAGCACCATTTCAAGAACAGTATATATCTTGCAATTTAGTTTTAAATAGGCCGTACTTTACATAAGTAAGTATCTGTGTGGTAGAGCTAAGGTATTATATTATCCAGTTTTATCCTGGTTGTGTGTGTGTGTGTGTGTGTGTGTGTGTGTGTGTGTGTGTGTGTTTCCACCTTAGTCACCTGGAGTACCTGAAGGACGGACTGAAGCATATGAGACTTCAGTTTTACATCGAAGGTTCAGAGCCAGGCCTCAAAGGAACTGTTCATTCGGAGTCTAAAGAGGTTGGGATTTTCCTTTGTTAGATTGCATTTTCTGAAATGGATGTGATATGCCAATGCAGTATTGGTCATGTTTAGGGTTAGAATTATAGAAACATATGAAAAAAAAGTAGTTTCACGTGTGACAGCAGAGACTAAAAAACTAGTCTGTTATTTTTAAATGTTTTTTTCCGATATCAAAAAGTTGAGATAACTTTTTGTTATTTTACAGAATCCTGAAACTGGAAAATATGAGTTTCGTTACATATTTGTGGAGGTAGACACATACCCAAGACGGACCATCATTGTGGAAGACAACCGATAAGAAAGATTATGGACTCAGGAGTGTCACTTCACTGAAAAAGCAATGTATTTGTGTTATTGGAAAAATGGCTGAAGATGTACTGTATATTTACTTTAATTTACTATTAAAAGTTGTTATGTTAAACATAAACATCAAGGGCTATTTTGAACTTTAATAATTAATACACATGTGCTACAAATAGTTACTTTGACTAAAAGACTACATGATGACCTAAATTTTTTAATAATTTGTTTTCAAAGATGCTTTAAAGTGTAATAAATGTGTGTCTGTATATGAACAGGAACAGACACAACACAAAAAACACTATCACTGTCT
Source organism: Lateolabrax maculatus (assembly GCA_031216445.1). Lineage (NCBI taxonomy): Eukaryota > Metazoa > Chordata > Actinopteri > Acropomatiformes > Lateolabracidae > Lateolabrax > Lateolabrax maculatus. The sequence goes on from CM062210.1 coordinate 11,364,336, forward strand.
GTCTTTTCAGTGTTGGATTGAAACTATTGATCTTTCAGCTTTATTGAATTGGGTGTATGGTTTAATTGGGGCATTAGCAGTTATTTTACAACTTTTACCCTTTAAAAGGCTTAAAAAATTATTTGAACTGTGTAGAAATTAGCCCAGTTGCATACACCTCCTATGTATTCTGATAGGTCTGCTTTTTTTTTTTATTTGCATAGTCATTTTAGTGTTTGTTTTACTGTATGATGTTTTTGAAACAGACTGCATTATAAAACAATGACCACTAGATGGAGGCAAAGAATTAAGGGATGGGGACAACCTGATATGACCTTTTAGATTATTATTTTATTTTAAACAGTGAACAATAATTGGAATAATTTCTCCCCTCAATAAATATATTTTTGATGCATTGATATACAAGTATAATGACCCTGTTTTCTGAAAATATTCTGTATTTAGTCTTTTTTTTTTTTTACCTCTGTGAGAGGAACCTATGCTGCCTTCTATGACCCTCGGAAATATTTGTATTCATGACGAAGCGTCCCAGCAACATAATAACCCCCTTTTGTTTGCAGCTGATAAGGCAGAGAACACAATGCTCTATTGAACCCTTTGCTAATTGAAATGTCTGCAGTATTTTCCATCGGGGCCACACTTTAAAAAGAAAATGGATTAATACACAACTACTGAAACGGGCCCTGTCGCCTCCATTCTCCTATGGCGGCACAAAGTAGTCACCAGAGCGCCACCTCCGCCCCCCAGTGTCTGACAGCACTTTGATTTCAACATATAAACACGGAAACTAATTGTGACAGTCGGGGGCCCGTGTTCAGCGGCGGCGGCTTCTTCTTCTTCTTCTTACCGGGGGCCGTGAACGCAGCAGTCTCAAGAAAGCCGCCCACTGTGAAGGCGAAGCGCCGAGCGGCACACGGAGGATGAGCCGAGTCACTTAACGCCCGCCCGAGCCTGAACGGGGACTAGTTTAGTTATTTCCTCAATGTTGAGTTAACGAGTAACTTACCCAGCGACCTCGTATGTAAGACCAGGAAGGCACGCTCGCTAAGCAGGTCGGTTCCGGCGGTTGTTGTTGTGTGTAAATAGAGTAACGGCTGTTGTTGTTGTTGTTGTTGTGGTGGCGGCGGCGGCGGCCTGCTACACGATAGCCAGGCTAAGGTCGCCGTAGCTTCGGCCGGGTCCCGGAGCTGCCCACACACACACACACACACACTCTCACACTCTCTCACACACCACACACACGCCTCACGTCCCCGGAACCGCGGAGGGAAATGGCGCACCTTTCCAGCTAACTCCGAAAGGACGAGCCGTCTCCGTGAGGTAAGTTCAATATCTCCCTCCCCCCGTGCTCGTGTTTGCGTTGAGGGGGCGAAGTTGGGTAGCCGAGCTCAGGCAGGAGCTGCCGTGCTAAAGTTGCCGTCTGCTTTCAAGTCGCAAGAAAGTGGTTTCCGACTGTGTTTCCGGTTGGACATTTGACTCCAGACGAGCTCCAGGTGGCGAGATGCTCTGAGCGAGGAGGTGTTTCATCGTGTGTCGCCTTGTGTTGCCGTTTTCAGGGCTAGCTGTGGGTTTTGGCCAGGGATCAGCAAGTTGTCCCCCGGCAATGAGAGCCGCTGCTGAGTGACTGACATCTCACAAAATGGAGCTGTACTGGTACATGTGAGTATAACTTGTATGTAGTTATAATTACAGTTAAGGACAGTCATAATTTTTAAGTAAATATTAGAAATTAATCCCACCCCTGTCCCATTCCCTCTCTTTGTCCCCCCCCTGTCCTCTCTCCTTTTGCAGAGTTGTTATCCTATTCATCATCATCAAGATATTCTTCTATGTGTGCTGGTACCGATCAAGACAAAGGCAGCTGGCAGCATACCTGAGCAACCCACGTAATGCTCAGATAGTCATTGTTGGAGGAAGGGCCTACCTTCATCAGACGTGTGAGAGACAGAGTGTGAGTGCAGACCCCGACGTACACACAAACACCAGCTCGTCCTACATTTGACACTCATAATCTAGCTGTCAACCACCGAAGTGGGTTTGCGCCTCGGGGATATGTTTTTATTATGGCTGAGGCTAAGTATACACAGGTTGATGGGTTTTGGTAACAAAGATATTCTCTTTATGTAGGCTGAAAGACTTGAGTACGGTACACTGAGTAAAAACAGTGAGCAGCATAGCTGCAAACTCTTTTTGAATGAAAAATATGGCACCCACGTGACTTGTGTGCATCCAAAGAGTTTTTTATTTGGAGGAGAGGTGGGAGGGAGTCCGTGCTCCGCCTGGGCAGACATGTTGCACTTAAGGCAGGATCCTGCTTGACCTCATGTTTCTAATGACACTTGAAATGTTGCTGTTGAACTGAACTTCATAACCGTGTCCACAGTGAGCTTTAAAGGTAACTAGACCATCCGATTCTGCAGCATATTTAACAAATGCAACAGAGGAGTGAGAAAGCAACAACAGTAGGAGGTGTGGCCTCGTAGTGTGAGACACGGAGGGTCAACGTGTATGTTGACCTTTTGCTAAAAATCACCTGTACTAACATCATAAGCCAACAACAATTTATCTGATTATGTGTACATTGAGAAAAAACATTTTTTGTGTGTATTTCCTCTTTAACTAGCTTTTGTTTGGAGGTAGCGGCGAACCACTGAAAGGGAAGTTCACCCCTATTCTCAGAACTGTTTGCAGGCCTGGACTAAGGGAAAGTCAAATAAGGTCACAGTTGGGTTGCATTTTTTCAGAAGAGGTGTTTGCTCTCTCAAGAAGGCAGGTGGTTTTCAGTCACTTTCACTTTGAATAGAATGACAAGATAAGCTACATTTAACTTTCAGTGATGTTGTGAGTGTGTGTGAATGTGCATTAACAGGTTCACGCTTCTGGTTTGCTCGTATATTTCGGAGAAGTTTGTTTGACCTTATTAACATCAGGTCAGTGTGATTGGAGCCCCCCTTTTTTTTAATGTTTAAGATTTCAACCATGCTCATTGTCCCATGTAAATCATAAGGTGTACTGAAGAAAAAGGATTGCTCTAATGGGTAATTTGCTTGAGATTGTGATTAGTTTATGTGGTTTATCTGGGCTGCTCTTTAAAAGTCATTTGATCACTGGGATGACCTTCATAGTTGTCTTTCTGTTTGTTTTCCAACTTCTTGCTGACACATTTCTTTTTATGCATATTTTGAAATTGGCTACCTAATGCAGGCTTCTCTTGTGTTGTCTAGAATTGTAATGCTTTTCCTCAAAATCAGTTTGTATGGAGTATTTTCTGAGGGCTATGCCACGGGTTTAGACAGCCATCATGATCGTGCTTCCCCCAGGGCCTTTCTGCTTTACTGCCTTTCTAAAACACCTGGAAGCAATCTCCATAATTCAGAACCTTCCCAAAATATGCTCCTTGAATCATAAACAGGTTTAGTTTTTTGTACTAATATCTAATGCTTGCCCCACTTCATCTGCTTCTTAGTAGTTGCAAAAGATGTTTCATGAATGACAATGGTACCAACACACTTTTCTAAGAAATGATTCATTTAAATGGAAGTGAAAAGTGAATTTAGTCATTTCCGGTTTATCGTGTCACTGGCCCGACTTCTGAGTTATTTTTCATTGTGGTGACTTTGATATTTTTAGCATTGTTTGGAATATTTGTGCAACAGGAAATACCCCAGTTGGAAGAAAATAAACAAATGATGCAGTTGAAACTGAGACATGCCTGGGCTTTTGGCCTTGGGTTTCCCCAGACCAGATGTAATATCCTGTGTGCTATCTAAAATGTTCCAATCCAGTTTAAGATTGCTATTCTTTGTGTCTTATCAGACATATACTTTCACTGGCTAATTACATGTCCAATAACCACTCCACAAGCAATCTTGCTTCCTTCTTAGACTCATCTGTCTTTGCTTCTTCTACTTCTTACTCCTCTTTAGCCTTCCTCGTGTCTCTAATCTCTCTTTGTTCCACAAGTCTTCTGTTTGCTCTGCTTCCTCTCCTACATCATTGCTTTTCCTCTTCCATTTTTTTTTTCTGCTCCTCTTCTTTTCTTCCTCTCCATCTTTTTCCCTCTGCCGGTCTCTAGTGTATAATGTTCCCTGTTTAGATTTTAATGGAATGTGCAGCAGGGAGGCCCCACGGTCATCCATAACCCGGCATCCTGAAAGTTTTCTGGAGAGACGCCAAGATGACTTGAGTCCTGGGCTTAAATGAATCAAACATGGAGGGGGGGCTCTTGATGTAGTACCGCTCACTAGGTTGCTTGGACAATCTGATCCACAGCTACCTGAAAAGAGAACTCAGAAGTGCTATGGAAAAACTTTTGATACATTTGGGCCTGGAGACAGATGCAGCAGTTTGGTACTTTATAGATTAAAAGTCTTCATCTTAATTTGTTTTTGTCCAGTTTTTTAACTTTCTACAGAAATAGTGGTGGTGCAGCAGTGTTCCCAAACCCCATGGTGCAGAGACCTGTTACTTGGCCTCGGACCATTTGCCACAAGGATCCAATTTGATTTGGCAAAAGCATGTCACAATAGTTATTTAACTTTATAGACCCTTATAGGGTATTTGTTTGTTATGTTGAACTTGGCGTGGTCTGTCTGTGCTGCACACCCACAACAACAGGATGGCAATTAGGACTAATTTAGACATCCGTCTATAAAGGCATCAGTCCATCATCACTAACTGCTCGATCTGCATGGGCTTTCTTCCTGTTACTGTTGCAATTAGATTAGCCAGAGCCTAACCTCTCTAAATGTTTAGTTGATAAAACTGTATGACTACTTGCTCTCATTGTCATCTTTTGTCCGAGTCCTCATGCCTTTTAATTAGAGGGAATTAAATTAAGAATATATCCCTGAAAATGATATGAACACCACAAGTGTCATGGTCTAGTGTAACTAGGGTTGGGTACCGAACTCGGTACTTTTAAGGTTACCGACCGCACAACAAATTTAGATTAAATCAATCAGTGCCAAATTCCAGTACCTGAGAGTGCACCTGGGTGAGAGATTGGCTAAGCTAGAGTGTACCTGGGCTTTTGTTCACTGTCTTGGTTGCTGCTAGCTTAGCATTTTTACTAGTGTTAGCCAACATTCAGCCACTGGTTAAAACAATATGTGGGATTTTTTTAGTATATGAAACCAATGGAGAGAGAAAAGTACAGAAAAACGGTACCATTGGGTAACGGTACCGAATTCCAAGTACCAGTACTGGTATCAGTTCAAATGTGAACGCTACCCAACCCTAAGTGTAACGTAGACAACCACTGCCTATTTATGTGATTTGATGGCAGACGTCTCGCTCCTGCGTTTTGTAAACAACGTTAGGGGGGAGTTAACATGGTTCATCAGGTTTGGGGTTATAACGTTCCATTCTTGTCGACCTGATGTCGGAAAACGTGGGTGACGGGTACCCATCTTACCTACAGTATCTAATTCCTCACCAAGAATATTGTCTTGCGGTTTGTTTAGAGATGTTTGTACTTGAACGTGTGTGTGTAGAGAGAGAGAGAGAGAGAGAGAGAGAGAGAGAGAGAGAGAGAGAGAGAGAGAGAGAGAGAGACTTGCCTATCAGTGTAGGCCCAAAGCAAATACTTTGAAGGAAGGCTCACTGGAGGAGCAGATGCATAAATATAATATTATCATAACCAGCAGCAATGTCTTCTTTAGAGATGTGTACAGTAAAACCAGCATAGTTAGAATCTTAATGGTGTAAGAAGTGTTGACATTTGTATTGTTGGGTTTAGCTAATAGATTTGACTGTCTAAGCTGCATCTTTTTGCTGTCTTGTGTATTTATATGTGCTTCTGCTTTTTTTTTCTTTTTCATGTTCATCATTAACTCTCTCTGTGATTCATTCCCTCTGTAGCAAACTTCTGTCTGGCCTAGTTGGTATGGGGTTCAGGATGACCTGTCGATAGAGGAGCCTTCCACAGCCCTGCCTCCAGCTGCATCCTTCTCCCAACTGGACATGCCACCACCATATGAGGCAGTCTCTGGAGGTAGCACACACACACTCTTTAACACAGTACTAAACCATGCATCTGCTGCTTCCTCATTCACAGAGCTGATTAAAAGCTGAGCCAGGAAGGCTGCTTCATTCTTTTTTTCTCCCTTTCTACTTCTTCATTCACAATTTCCTGTAAGCCACAGCTCTTGGCTGCTATCCGCTCATATATTTTCCCTCGGTTGCAACTTTAAAATGTAATAGTCAGTTCAGGAGGTTCACAACACCCAGTAAAGTTAAGCCCTTTTTTTTTCAACCTTATTCATGCTGTATTCACTCTGAACAATCTCTGACACGAGCAGCCCAACCTGACCAATCACCACCTGGTATCTCTGTAGCCCTGACGTGTAGTTACATTCTTAGGAATCGCCCCCGGCTACGACGAAACCTCCAGCATAGCGGAGCCTACGCATATTGCCGGTATGGGTACAGCGTAACCTCTGAACACATAAAGCCAGCTTGAGCCTTAAACTGACAAAAACTGGCCACCACCTTCCTAAACCCTACCAACACTATGACTCCATCAGAATCAGTGCAATGATTGCCAACCTGGAGATTTATGTGCCCTGCTGATTGTAGGGTCTGCTTGAAAGGAACTAATACATGTGCATACAGAGTACTTTGATAAAAAGACAAAGTACACAGTGTGTCAGTAACTCAAGCAACAGCTTGAAGGTTTTCTTTGTATAGCCCACCAGACAGAGCCTTGATGTGTACTGCTTATTTGTCTTAAGTCTAGAGTTAACACATTTCTGTTGTCTGTTTTTAGCTGTGCTGCCAGAAGCAAAGCTAGTAAAGGAAAAAACTGTAGTCTAACTCTTTCCACTAAGAGAGACTCATGTACTCGGCACACTACTGGTGCTTTGGGAGCCATCAGATCTTTACCACTTGAGTTTCTTTATTCAGTGTTCTCCCCTAAACTAATCCTATTTGTTTTTAAATTTCTGATTTTATTTCAATATCCATCTGATGTTGTCCTTTCTTCACTTTAATAGTTCATGGTTAAGAAAGTTAGTCATAGTGCTTTTATCATACTCAAACGTCTGTGTCTTTAACATGACTGACGGCAGATTTGTGTTTCTCAGCATGTCATTATGAGTTCATGAAGAACACAAGGTTTCCAGGCCAAATGTTAAATCTAATTTCAGTCTCGTCTTTTGCATGTGCTTCATCCTTCAGTCAGGATGTGGTTATAGAGGGTGGAAGTGCTGACATTTCAGCACTAATTGTATTACATAATGTTCCACCTTCATTTTCGCCCTCGCATATGATCTTATTTCATGTCAAAGAAACCAGAGGGTGTCTTGGGTCTGGCTGTAATAGCAATATTTTATATTGTACTAATGCCTGAATGTATAATAAGTACTGTAGGTAGGTCTAGCAGCCATACTTCATTGTTTTCTACAATTTCCTTAACACAATTTTGCATACAATCTTTATTCCTTTATTCGTCTTCCAAATGCTCATCCGTAACTTGTAAACATTACAGTAATGTAGTATAAGTCATTGGGATAGGTCCGCTCATTATGTGAGCCAGTGGCTTGAGTGTAGATCTCATTTATAGATTGAGCACGAGCAAATTATATTAATAATAATAATAATAATAATAATAATAATAATAATAATAATTAAAAAATCGTACACTGTTGACGCAGCTTAAGGAGAAATTTGGAGTTTTGTTTTAATGCAATGGATCTCATCGCTACTGCGAACACAGTAGAATCAGTTACATAAAAATTTGATCGCAGGCATTAATTGAGATTGTGAATTTTTTTTGATTAATCGTTCAACCCTAATGTTCAAGCTTGTTTAACCCAACGATTACATTTAGTTCGACAGCTGATCGACTGGTTGACCTGTGTTCTCCTTTATTTTCAGAGGATGATCTGAAGCCCCCTCCCTACAGCGAGTGTGCTTACAGCGGTGAGGCCACCGCTCCTCGTCCCTCCCATCACACTCTCCTCATTTCTGAGGGAGGAGACTCCATTAGCGTAAACGAAGCCCCACCTCCATACACGCCGTCTCCCTCTACACAAGTCGGTGAACAAGACGGCCCTGTAAGCCACAGTGAGTCCCAGTCAGAGAGCAGGTCCGCCTAATCAGTCCCTGATGCCAGTTTGCCTTCCCATGCACTGCCTTCCTACATTCAACCTCAGCGATCGTTGCCAGCCTAACTCTCATCACATGAGAGCAGATGTTTATTTGGATGTGCGCGAGTGTGTGTGTGTGTGTGTGTGTGTGTGTGTGTGTGTGTGTGTGTTTGGTGGTTTTTGGAGCCAAGTTGTTTTTCTACTTTGTATTGTTTAAAAAAAAAAAAAAGGTGGTCATCTGATGAGTTTGGCAATAACAGATGACATCAACAAGCCTCTGTGCCTCAGTCAGGACCGCAGAACCTGCCTCCCAGCTAAGATGAGGATAATATCCTTGACCCACAAGCTCTAAGGGAACCAATGAGATACAGATAAGAGAGTCAGACACTTTCAAGTGTGTTCTACTTTATAAAGTTGTTAGCTTCTGTGTCCAAGTCCACTTCCTTTTACAGATCTAAAACAATTGACTCATTCTAAAAGCATGTTTGGGGAAATGAGTAGATGCCTAACAATTTTCAGTTCCTGCTGCTGTGATGCATAATATCTGAGGTATTACTTTGTCTGTCTATAGAACTTTGTTCTGAACAAAGTAACTCAGTAACATTTATAAAAGCTTCGTAGACGGTCTAATTCAATTTCTTGCAATTTGCTCCATACATGTGCATATTGTATACATAGTTTTTCACCTTCTTCAAACTGTTACACAAAGTATGCGGATTGAAAACAATTTGATGCGGTAATTGTTTTAAGTAATTACCTAATTAGCATAACATGTTTCTGTTTAATACACCGTTGTGATTTCCTGGCACATTAGGCAGTTCAAGTGCCTATTACATGTGTGAATGGAAGTGAGTAAGGAAAAGGGGAACAAATATGAAAATAAATGAACACTAGAGGTTGTTCTTTGGATTATCACCTCTAGTGCTGGGTCCTGTCTGTTGCGGTGTTATATTTGCACCTGCAGGTGGATGACAAATTAATGGGAAAAACATAAAACAGGTGTCATAGTAGAGTGTTAGGCCTTCATGAGCTTCATCGACAGCTTCAGGCTCCTCAGCATAGATGCTCCGCTGCTCCACAGGAGGGATCAAACACCATTCTTAGAAGAAAAAAAAGTGTAAACATTATGTTTATCAGCTCTATTGCTCACCTACTACCTACAGTAGTTAATTATTATTACTGTCAAGGAGCACATTATAAACAAACTACATTAGTTTGGGATGTTACAGGTTCTATAAAAAAGCCAGCACATCCTCTGTGTTAGTGTTTCCTCACTGTGTGGAAGCCTGTCAGAGTGAAGGCTAACGGTAGCAGCTCTGTCCTGCTCTTTATTGGATTTGGGGAAGTTTACAGTTCAACAGCCCCAGCCAACAGACATAGTGTGACGTTTGCCCTGCTCATCAGTCAATCCTCCTCCTAAAAGCCTTTTCTGTTTTTCTTATAATGTTCTGGTAAAGAATGCTGACTGTTATCCTGGGGCATGCAGCTTCACATATGATATCATGTATGTAGCCATCGAGTGCATAATTAAGAGCCCTTTTTACAATTGTATCAAAAATTACTAAACATCTTGAGTGGTAAATCTTCCTCTGTTATCATTGTAAACTAAATACATGCTGTGTGAGAACAGAACGCTTGATAGCAGTAGTCACAGTAACTAAGGTGGCAGGGGCTCAGCGATTACGTTGATATCTGTAGACTGTAAAGACCAGATTCACATCATGTCCATGCTCGTCAAACCATTCAATGACCCCTTACATGTCCTATGGAAGAAACAACATTAATTATGTTTCTCCTCTTGTTTTTCCTTTAATTTGTCACCTGCCTGTTTATGCCAGAAAGCAAGGATCTGAGCAAACAGCTTAAACATGAATTAGGTTATTTCTGTCTTTTCAAAAGCTGTGGAATTGGACAAAAGGTATTCAGAAGTGTTCAGTCCCTTAACACATGTGAAAACACATTTTCTGTAGTTGTAGATTCAGCTGTATGAATTGTAATGTTGAGCTGAAGGTTTGAATAGACTTGAATCAAAAATTCTAATGAAAAATGTAATGAAATCCTGAAAAAGAATATTTACACGGCTGTAAGCTAAGGCTCAGAACATTTTTGGAGCTGATTGTTGCCTTTTATGTGGTTGCTTAAACGTGATAAACAACTCAGTTATTATTCCTTTTTATTTTTTCATAATTGTTCAAAATGAAGACTAACCAAAAAACACTTTTTTTTTTAACAACAGCTTCTGTTCCCTGTAATCTTAATGTTAATCTACCACAGGCTGGTAGAGGTCAGCAAACTTTATGTATTTCTTCTGTTTGTATTTTCTGGTATAGTATTGCTTTGGGAAAGGTTATTACTGTGCTTATAGCTTTTTGTGTCTCTGCATGTCAGATAATCCGGAAATAACACTGTTAGTTTATATTGTTGCTGAAACAAACCTAGTAGGTGGATCATGTGGGAGCATTTTCTGTGTACAGTTTCTGAACATTACGAAAAAGAAGAGAAAGTAAATCAAAATGGACGCTGTATAAATTTATTTTGGGACTTTGGCAAATTATATAAAGGGGGATCTTCGTGGAGGTTCAGAATTTCAAATGTAATGTGTTGTTTTTTTTTTTTTTTTGTTTTGTTTTTTTTTTAATCATAATCCTTTTGTATTGTGATGACAAATCGTTGAGCTGATCTGTCACTGATGCCTTTAAGAAATCTTTCCTGTGGTTTAACAGTCAGAAGAACGCAACAGAGAAGCTGCAATGTACAAATCTGAACTTTGAACTCGGTTGACATCACTAACAGCAGCGTGATGACGATCGACCAATAGTGTTGCAGGCTTCTGCTGCAATGTACGTCCTGTTAACTTCATGTTCATTCCCATGGTGGTTGACATATCAGATCTCTCCAGTCAGTAGCTTTGTGAGATGAGGAGAATTTAATTTTTATTTCTGTTTTGGGGAAAATGCATCTTCTGTATTAAACTGTTGTTTATAATCTTGTTACTGTTATTTTGTTGCTTTACCTTGTGTATGAAGTCACTTCTAACCAATGTCCCTGCACTGTAGAGGAACAATACACTCTGGTCCCAAAACAGACCTTATTTCAGGCCTCAAAACGTTTCCGTTTAAAAGTCTCAAGCCCAAACTGCAACAATCCTCAAATACATCATCAAGGTAATTTTCTCAGACTTTGGTAAGCTCCCTCCACAGAAGACCTGTCACTAAGTCAAGTCAAGTCAATTTTATTTGTATAGCTCCAAATCATAACAAAAGTTATCTCAAGATGCTTTTCACATCGTAGGTCTAGACCATAGTCTTTAAAATATTATTTACAGAGACCCAACAGTTCCCACCATGAGCAAGCACTCTGCGACAGTGGCGAGGAAAAACTCCCTTTTAACAGGTAGAAACCTCGAGCAGAGCCGGGCTCTGGGTGGGGGGGGCCATCTGCATCGACCGAGTTGGGTTGAAAGGGGAGGAGAGAGGGGGAGAGGGGGAGAGGGGAGACAGAGCAGGAGGACAGACAACAGATCAGACTAATAATAATAACTGCAGCAGTGAGTGTGGAGCAGGAACATGGGGGCAGTAGACAGCCGGCAATCACAGATCACTGTTGTCACAGGCCGAGTAGCTCCCTGTGCTCCCAGTCCATTTAAACAAGCTTTTATGTTCAGCATTGGTAGTGGCCAGAGTGTGTTTGTCAAAACAACCCCAAACTGTACATTTTAGTTCAAGTTTTCCCTGGTTTCTACTGACAACATAAAAGGCAGAAGTGTGTAAAATCTGAGCTTTGACTTTTTTTTTCTCCTTCACTCAGGAGATTGCAAGCCATCCTCAGTTTTGTAGGTTCACTTGTTTTTTTGTTTTTTTTCAAGTGTGTATTATTACACACATTCCTCTAGACTAAGATCCTCACACGGTTCTCTTTACCAACAAGCAGCTCAGCACAACAGTAAATCTCACGTCCGAAAAGCTTCAAACACATCTCAGGATCAACTCTTGTACCAGGACACTGATAATATTTGTCTCCCAACATCACCATCTTTTATTTTTCCTTTATTTTAGATATAGAAAAAAGGAACTGTTAGGAACTGGTCTCTTCACAGCCAGTACGGACAGGAGGGATGATTGCAGTGACCAGAAACTGTTGAAATGGACAAGTACGTGTAAGTGAACCTATGACGGGCCACTAGAGAGCAGTATTGCACCGATGATAATATCAACGACATGCTTCTGAGCCCCCGCCACCTGTTGCTGAGCATGACACAGGCAGAGCTGTTGGTTGATATTACTTCAGTATAGATTGGTGTCTTTCATCACACAGAGAATGGCATTGACATTTGTTCCAAAGTTTTATGCTTCAGATGGAAAAAATAATTGGGCCCGATCGAGATCAATTGTACAGCCCTCTTGTGGAATGTGTAGTAGAATAGATACTCAAGGACATTTATTTTTCATATCTTAGCCTCTCAGCTGCTGCATCACTAAGCTGCGTACAGATGAGCAGAGCTTGAGCAATTCACGGTGTGTACTCACTTGATTATGGACCTTTTTGGTAAGCAAAATAGCGCGTGTGAGATGAATCAACTTGACAGGCCACTGCAAAAACAAGCCACAAAAGAAAAATAAATAAATGTGCAACTATTGGGAGTATAGGCAACTCGGACAAATGTGCTCATTTTCACATTATTAATGGTAAAAATATATATTATAAGTAGGAGTTAAAATGGTATAATGCACACTAGCATGCTTTAGCAACTATATTATTTGTTTTGAAGCAGTTATTCAGATACCACTTTAAACATTGAAATGAAAGTAATCCATCAGGGATAAAGCCTTCATTCACTGATATATTCATGTATGAGTATATTGTGTGTCAGTGTTAAATACAGTTGGATAAGCGTCTTTGTTTGTCACTCCTGTATGCAGTGCATTGGTTTGGCTTTGAGTAATTGATGTTTTCAGGGGAAATATTTGCATTTTGGGAAACAGGCAACTATCCATCATGTAAACCAGTTTACTAATCATTACATCTCAGTATAAACAGCCGTATAATAAATACAACACAGTACGCTCTCCTCAAGGATATTCACTGAACCCCTCTCGAGATTATTGAGGTCTTCAAGGCCTTTTGAGGGAACAGAAGCGACGGCTCAATTACCCCAGTGTCTGTCGAAGATGTATTGCACTTCCGAGCCTCGCATCGAGGTGCAGCACCTATCAAATGACAGGTATTTCGAGGGTGCTATGCACGCACGCAGTGGCCACGGGAAAAGCCACACCTTTTGAATTCGGCAAGGGAGCACATTCCAGGCATGGGTGAGGATGGATAAGATTTCAAAAAAGAATTCTGCTACTGATTTCCCACCTTTAAGTCATTTCGGATGAGGTTACCCATCACTAACCTGACCAAATGTGTTATTTTACACTGTTTGGATTTGTATCTGTCTACAAATTCATGTTACCTCCTACCAACACACATCAGGGGGGATGTTAATGAGTTTTTCAGGTCATTTAACTGCTAACAAATTTGTTCCTTTCTCTGAACACTATCATCACTTTTCCTGCTAATGTCTTACTTTATTTGTTATTTTGCATCAGTGTGATGTGCCAAATTTACAGTTAATTACCGTTTGTAATATGCATTCAGAGTACATAAAACAACTTCCACTGTAATAATATATGGAAAACTGAGTGTGCCTGATAAGCTGCAGTTCTTCAGCAGCCCCCCTGGCAAGTGGCCATGTTTTTCAAACCGTATTCGTTCCAAAAATGTAGTTAATGGGTATAATAACAAAGAGGTTTGTAGATTAATCAGCCACTGTGGCCTGTTTACAGAGAGGGCGATTTCCTGCCAGAGTGTAAAGTGTCCAAACATTAAATTCTGCTCAAATATTGTCAAAGATCTGAAACCACAGAGTGGGATGGCCATGTCAGTGCAGACGTGTGACATCTTTATCCACTTGGTTTCTTTCTCTGTCGTTGGATGCATGGTGCAGAAAGCATATAGATCCCATGTGGACACAAAGTGCATGTTGTGTGTTTTATTGCAAACCTTGTGAAGTGTCCAAGTTTAGGTGTACACTGTACACTAAACTGTATAGCTAAACAGTTCCTCAGGCTTTTCAAGCAACTTTACAATTGAGTAATTGAGTAAAGAAAAACAGCAGATGTTTTATGAGTTGTTAAGACTTCCACCAAAGAATAATTGGTTATTTCTTTTAAATAACTGATGAGGCACAAAGAGGTAACACTATCAAATATTTCACAAAAAGCAAAGTTTAGCGAATACTCTAAAGTACCTCCTGCTCATAAGTAGTGAGGTGCACGGGCACTTTTTTTATGTTTTGAGTCAGAGCATTTGATGTATTGATTTTATTGGTACATTACTTAAGTTCAACTTCAATGTTTGTTAGGGTATTAGATAACTATAATTAAAAAGCATTGATTGGTAAGGATGGATGGTATTCAATGATTGGTCAAGTCAGAAAGTGTAATATTATATGAAGGAAAAGAGGTTTTTAAGAGAGTTAATTAACTTTTTAAGCCACTTTTACCACCCACTGACATTCACCAGCAACTCAATAGTAAATTATTATTTTGGGTCTGAAAATCAGCTAATTTCCCACTTTGGAGTCAGAGTAGGGGCTTTAAAACTGCCGTCCATGGTAGTTTTCATCAACATCAAGTGTCAACAGCATGACAAACAGGTTCATCATTTCTCCTTGGCCCTCCACTATAGATATAATCTAGAGGGCAGGGGCATGCCTGCTCCTGTGTCTGTGTGATGACAGGATAAGTGAGGATGTCTGAATGTCAGGGAGGAAGGATGAGCACCTGGTGCAGACAGGCATGTGTTTGAGCATAATGATGTGGCGACTTCAGATATTAGGTTGTTCCATGTTAAGAATTTATTATTACCTGCCGGATATAATCATCATTAATTTTCCAGGATCTATTCTTAATGGCTCCCACACTTTTTTGTAGCTCCACCAAATGGCACAGTGTTGTGCAAGCAGTGCACTCTCACCAGTGGTAATTTGTTGGTGACTGGAGTCAATTTGTGTTGCATTTTTAATCCCAGAGAAATTTCTCCAAATGGAAAGTTGTCATCCAGGCAAGTAAATTTGACTTATATCCACCACTTGCTCAATCTGAATGATGAAAATTAGAAACTCTCTCCTACTGAAGGACGTGGAGCTCTCCTCAGCATTGGCCTGTAAGGCAAACCATTCATCTATCCCACTGCTGTTCCTCCAGCACAGAGTCAAAAAATTAGCTGAGAGTTGGTGCAGAAACAGTTTGGAAATATCTATTTGACTTGCAGAAATGTAGTAATTCTTATCTGGATCCAGCGTTCCAAAGTGTTGCATTTGCCCTTCAGCGTATTGGGTTTGACGTGACGTGCATTGCTGATTTTCTTTTTTTTTTTTTAACTACATGAAGTAGAAGAAGTGTGTCAGCGCCCTGCAAACAATGTCTCTCCGTTTGTACAGTTTGTAGAAAAACTTCAAAGGTGCAGGTGCAGACCAGATTGAGTTTTTCTGGGAGCTGTCAATACACCAGACAAAGACCTGCAATACACAGAAGATACGTGATGTGCAGGAAGCGAGGGAAGCAGTGAGGGAAACAGCAGAGACAAGACCAGTCTTTAAATCCCTCTGAATGGCCTGAATTCTGCCGACCTCCGACCTTATGATAATTTCTCCTTTTGCCTGCTGGGTCTCATTGCTCACCTGCTGTCCAACACAACAACTTCCAAGTCTCCTCAAGGAACCAGACGCCTCCTGTCTGGTGCCTGAGGAACTTAGAGGACTGTTGTTCCCCGTTTATCAGCTTAGCGAGAATTTACATTTTAATTGAATCCTGGCGTTTGAGCCAAACTATACTTCCTGAGTAACTGGAGCCCCTTCAGAGAAAGAACTTACAGGCTTGAAGTGTGAGTCCACTGAAGATGACAGGCAGTCAGACCCGTTCAGTGACTATGCAGAACTCAACTTCATGTGCCAAGCTTGCTCATGCAGCCATCACTAGGAATATTCTTTGATTGTGTCTGTGTCGGAATGTCACAAACCTACAGCTGGGCTTTGTGTGTGCGTATTTACACATTAGCTTCTATGTATTTTAATGAGTTTGAACGTGCCAAGATTTTTCATGCTTCCATTGCCAAATATATATACTTGGAACATGCGCGTAAAGACAGCAGGGAATTAGAGTTGGGCTCAAGGTGTTTGTGTGTGTGTGTGTGTGTGTGTGTGTGTGTGTGTGTGTGTGTGTGTGTGTGTTTGTCTGTGTTCTCAGATCACTCACAAATCAGCACTCTATCATACTAATTAGGATGGACGCATCCACTCCTACACTCTCTTTGATGTGGCATGTTGGCCAACTCTGCTGATGTGAGAGATTCTGTCTAATAAGATATGAGATAAAAAGACATGATTCGTCAGCACCTGTCTGTGTTCAGTCGACCTCTCACATCTATTTAGAATATTATATCAGACAATATGGGGGTGCATGGTGTGGGCCCTGGTTGATTTTGCAAGTGGTGTTTACATTGTTGTATTTGTTCTATATTAACAGATCTGGGGAGTTAGAAACTTAATTTAGGTGTCGAAGTTCGTCCAAGTTTGTCTAATGTTAATTATGTTTGTCTTTAAATACCATCTAAATCTAGAAATATCACCTTTACCTCATTTAAAATCTAGAACGGCACTCACCACCAGAGCGCAGACCAAAGCCAGTAGTCCTGTAGCATATGCAAATCTGGAACCGCAACCACTATATATGTCTGGATATAATTTATTTAGCTGGATCCACTCCAAAATTGAATGGGTTCTTTCTTGGCCATTTCCACAAAGTTTTTTCTTAATCCTGCTGACAAACAAAGCTTCTTGGCGGTGGAAATAAAATGCAGCATGCATTTCTTCAGCATCTAATTTTCAACACTAAGGGGAAACAATGCATCTAGCAATTATTTTCATCATCAAATAATCCGTGGGTTAATTTTCTAAAAGAGTCTATTTAAAGTTTGCTCTATAAAATGTCCCCAGAGCATAAAGTCAAATCTTCAAATGTCTTGTTACTGTGACAAAGGAAAACAGAAAATCGTCACATTGAAGAACTAACCGGTAAATGTAAACTGCTAACCTGCTGATGTTTTGCAGGTTCTATGTTCACCATGTTCCCTATCTTAGTTTAGTATGTTGGCATGCTAAAAATGGTTAATTAGCACTAAACACATAGTACAGCTGAAGTTAATGGGTCATGCGTTTTGCAGGTCATTTGGTCATAAACCAATTTATTGGACAAATTAAAAATTTGAATCAATGAAGGCATTACCAAAAAAAAAAAAGATTTTCCTTGAATGTCTGAACCAAATTTCATTACAGTTGATTCAATTTTCAACCTCATGGTGGTGCTTGAGGAAATGTCAGGGGATTAGCAAAGTCATTAGGATTCATCTTCTGGGTCCCATGAATGTCTGTCCGACCGACCAACAGTTCGTTACCACAAAGCCATGCTTCTCTTTAAGTCCTCTGGTCTTACGAGGCCTAATACTAACTGATCACACAGTCTTGAAACAAGTTGATAGTTGAAACAAAACTGCTGTAAACTGTTTACCCTCTCTCTTCTTCGATTAAGCCAGAGTCTTTTGTTTGAAAATGTCAGCTCTACTCATTTTCTCATTAGACTAGCACCAATTTTAAAAGTATTGTTCTGGGTTTTTGTCACACAAAGAACCAGGTAGCCTAAAGGATTTACTCTTTGTCTCGTTTAGACTGGTATGGACGGTAGCCCAACCCATTGCAGTGCAATTAAAATGCATTAAAATGCTAATTTCAATTGTTATTATTACGTTATTTCCAGACGGTGACACCTGCAGCTTCCATCCAAGTGCTATACACTGTAACGAGATAGTGATTAACTTCTGCAGTATCACACTGATAAAGAGCAGCTAAAAAGTCAAGAGCATAAATTGAGCAACAGACTGCCAGCGCCAGTTTCCGAAAGAAGTCATTAGGATTCTGACTAATTACATCTAGTCTGACCTTCAGCTCTCATTGCTTCAACCCGGACAAATAAATGTTGTACTCTCTGCTTTTACCTTGTGCATATGGCAATGGAAATAAAGTTGTGGTAAGAAACATTGTAGCAACGTTGTAACATAAGCAGATTATGCTTTGGCGTGACACAGGAACGAGCTATTGTAACAGTAAAGCAGATAAGAGTTAATTAACTGATAATGGCACTCTATTCACTGAGATGAACGTCTGTGAATGGAAATAAAGGGTGGGAGTCAAAGAGAAAAATGAACATTCAGTAGATCTCAAAGAAAAGCAGATAGTTTTATTCCTCCTGATTAAGTTTCTCATTGGGATGGCATGAATCCCAAGAATGCTGAGTAATCTTCACCACAGCTGCCACAACAATGACCTAAACCAAGGAGTATGAATTTCATCACGTCTATTTCTATACAAATTGCACGACAAGCTTCTTACAGAAAACACTACACCTGTCACATCAGAGCCTTTGATCTCTTGATGATGACCTCTTTTATTCACTCCCACTCCTCTTCCAAACCCCAGCATAAGACAGCAGAGCAAATCGATAGCAACAGCACCAAGAAACCCAAAATTGTACTGTTTTTGGCGGAAGTGAACTTAACAAGAGAGAAAGGAAAACACAATTCTTCCTTCCTGTATGCGCCGCTTTCCAGCTGGGCAAGTCGGGGGTTTTATCGGCTCTATCCTCCTCTCTCACAGATGAGAAACAATGTGCTTTATTCCATTACACTGTAAATCCAATCTCATGCTTCACGCTCTGTAGAAGAGTAGCAGAAAGTGGGAATGAATGAGACGGCATGGGGAAATGTTGACACAAATCCCACAATCCCGAAGGCGACACCAGTCCGTCATTGGGGTACAGTTGAGGGATCCTGAGCAATTAACCAATCAATCAAGGGGTTGATTGGACCCAATGTAGCTATTATGGAAATACATGTGTTGCTGAAGTGGGAAGTGTGTGCTTGCCTCGACAAAGCACCAAAGTCAGGCTGTTTATTGTTATTTATTAATTATTTTGTTGCCTATTCCAACAAAGAGGTCACACTTGGGAAATCAGTGTCCTTCCTGAGGGAAAGCTTTCAAGTATACAATTAAGAAATAACAACATTTTTGCTGCTTAAAAGGTAGACTTGCACAGATAACGTCTCCTATGTTATCACTATAGAGGGCAATAGAACACATTCTGGTCTTATGAAAGCGAATAAAAATTTCTGAACATGATCCGCTTGAGAATGAACGTCTCTACAAGCCCTCCATTACTGCTGTTGACTCACCCAGACATCTGATGAACGTCTAAATTAATAATGTATTGGGAGGAAATACATATTTCATTCTTTAAATCTGTTGCAAACAGCTTGTAATATTCACTGATCTATTTCCAGCATGATTCACGCAGCACTATAGTACATTTAAAAAGCTCCAGGATCTATATACCTCTACCACTCATGAAGGCCAGAACGGCATTCATTTCCTGGCAGTAGTTAACAAAATGTCTCACAAAAGACACCTCCATGAGGTGTTGAACACTGCTGCGTGCCGAGCAGTCAAACTGATTGTATGACTAAGTGCTCTAGAAGCTGTTCTTGCTGAAAAAAATGCTCAAGATCTAATATTGAAAATTGCAACAAGCTGTAAATATCGCCTCACATAATTGACATCTACACTGACTCCCTTTACTCGCTCCAGGTTTTAAGCTAATTTTAAAATAGTGTAGGCTGTGGGCTGAAATGTCTCTACTCTGGTTAATTATATTTTGTAATTACACTATAGATATAATCAGTTATGCTGTGGTTAGTTAGGTGCTTGCGCCGAGATCTCTAAATCCTGGCTCTGTGAATGGCAATGTGGGTCCGTCAGTCTTCAGTCCAGACTGAAATATCTCAACAACTTCTGGATGGATTGCCGTGACATTCATGGTTCCCAGATCCTAATGACTTTTACTATGTCCTGAGTTTTCCTCAAGCGCCACAATGAGGTTTTCATTTGTGGTTGTCTCCACAACTATTGGATGGATTGTCATGATATTTGGGACGGATATTAATGTCCCCCTCAGGATGAATTGTAATCATTTTGTTGATTCCATCACTACTTATCCATAGTCAGTGTATTACCTATAGTAGATGGCGGTCGGCGCGGCCCCTGTTTGGAGAAGCAGGCAGCTGTACCGGCACGGATGCTAAGCAATGTACTGCTGTGGACGGGGTCAGCAGCAAAATGTATTTTAGCCACTTCAAAAAAGACTCACCTAAAATAAATCAATATCAGTTTAATATATATATATTAATATATTTAGAATACTTTCACCGCTTTACCTTGCCGTTAGACAGGCCTTTCCGACGGGGGACTGAAACCGTTTACAATCACGAGGTTAACAGTAGAAAAAGTTCATCAGCAATGTGCACTTGCGTGTATCTAATTGGCCAACGCAATGCCTTGCCGAATTACATCCCATGCGTTAAAGGCAAAAGTTGAGATTCAGATCCTGGTTAGATTTTTTTTCCCAGAACCCCCTGCTTTGGCATCCCATGCTTTGCCACCAGACTGGCTCCATTCAAATGAATGAGAGGGCTGCATTTTTCACACAGGGGTAAAGTTGGTCTGAGCGTGGCCTCACAGAGCCGCTAGCATGGCTGTAGACTCGTTAGGTTTTCGAGCAAGGCTTTCAACCAAACTCGTAATTATTTATAATTTTCTACTGTATCAATTATAGTTTGGAAAAGGCTCAAAATTAAAAAAAATCTGTCAGTAGGTCCGAATTTTTGACAAACATGACACTTCACTTAAGCTGCAAAGCTCTTTAAGTAGCCAGTGTCACCGCTTTTGAGTCTATTACCAATTACCAGAATTGATTAATTAGGTGACTTCATTATTAAGCCGTGCATATTGCCCACTTAACACAGTCACACCCTTCTGCTCACCAGAGTATGTTGCTTTTAGAAATCTTCCTCCACCATGTGATGATGCTTTTTCAATTTAGTGCAAAAGCATGCAGTCTGGCCATTAAACCATTAAAAACTGTCGGTCTCTTGTTTTTCTTTGAATTCCTGCTTTTAGAGGCACTTTACTTCACATGAGCTGTCTCCATAAGGTTTGTCTAGCGTACCCTGACTGAAATGTTCAGACATTTGCTTTCATCTTGTCCAAAGGCATGCCTCAAAGATGGGAAAAGGTGAAAGTGACTCAGGGAGTTTTGGAGAAGAAAGGCATGTTCAAAGCTGAAGCTAAAGAGTTTCTTCCTTTTTGCAGAGTGGCCTAAATTTCCAGAAAACAAGCAGGTGCTTCCATCTTATAATGCCATTTTGACGGTTCCCGTTCTACTGTGTGAAGACAGCTAGACTCTCATGAGCCCACTCTCGATCAGTAGGCAGAGCAGCTCTTAAGACAACTTCAGAGGAAAGTCTGTCTAAATATACTCACAGGTAAGTCGTCACCCCAACACACAGTTATGTCTTCTTTGATGAATGGAAAAATAAATATCAGACTCTACCGCCTCCACACAGCCTGGTCAAGCGTTGACTTCCAACCTCCAACTGAAGAGCTGCCAGTAATTAAAATTAATTAACTTGTCCAAAGTGAGGCAAAAACAATTACCCAAGCACACCCTAGCTTGTCAACAAAGCTTGTTTCTCATGAAAAGAATGGGTAGCGTGTTACAGTTCTTGCAGTTGGCCCGTACAGGAGGTGTGTAGAGATGATGGATGTCTGTATTTCCAATGTTGCCTTCTTTCTAATGAGTTTCTGTGCCATATTGCAGCCTCATTATAAACAGGATCTGCATTACTGAGAATAATAGGAAACGATAATATCCCAGTAATGTGTATGATTATTATCAGTTAATGCAGGTTTTGGTTGCTTTTCCTTCCTTTAATGGAGCTGTTTGCGAAAGTAATTTTTTTCTAAAGGATACAAAAAGCTTTTTCATATACAGAAAGTGATGTGTTACATTTACCAAGAGCATACGTATTTTAATGTAAGTTAAACACTTTTTCCAATTTCTTCAGTCTGTATATCTATAAGACTAGTAAACTGTGAAAGCATCTCAGATTTTTGACATTTTTCGTTTCCTCTGCAGACCCGAGAAGCACACATAAATCAAGGTTTCCAAAACTCTGGAGGTAGAAATGCAGCGTAGCGAGAAGACCAATCTTGATTTCCTGTGCACACCTGCTTACAGTGCATCACAGTTCACGCAAATACGAACTCCCTCTGCGTCAGTCAGTCTGCGGGTGTATAACTCTATTTGGGGTTAGGTGAGAGTGAGAAAGACAAGAGAGACAAAGGCACAAAGCATGTCATGCACGTCTGAAAATGTGTGCATGGTTTTGCATTTACAATTCTAGTGTTTGTGTATGTAATATTAGAGTTCACGATGTCTGCATGTGTCCTCATCAGTGAGGACATTGAGAGGACAGACAGTATTGTGCAGCGAGAGGCCTGTGAACTCACCCTGAAACACAAGATGGTGTTGAAAGAAACAAATTGCTTTTGCTGAGTTAGAAATTGGAGGATTTATTCCTGTTTCCCGCACAGTTTGGTCAGTGTTGGTGAACAATCATTTCAGTCTCCTGTGGCCACAAAGAGCAGCGTACAGTGTATTTGTCTGCTTAATCTGGGATGTAAAGTGGGAAAGTGGCTGCAGGATGATTTTCTGCAGATAAGGTTATATTTTTAGCTGATAGCATAGCCATGGCCTACAAGATTCTCTTTTAAAAATATTTTTTTTAACTCAAACACACACCATACCCTATAGGTGTCATATGGAGGTTCATATGTTTTGACTGGACAATTTCAAGCTTTGTAAATTAAATATGAATTTTTTAATTGAGTGGTATTCCCCTTCTTACTCTGGGTCTGCCTTCAGAAGATTACAATGCACAGGAGATGGTGGTAGTTTTCCCCACTGTGACTTCTCTGGATTATACACGCCTTGAGTACTTACATAAGTGGCTTTATTTTTCTATCCATTTAGCCATGGGTAGCTTTTGACTACTTTATCTTCACTTAAATTGCTTTGGGCTTCTCAAAATTACTGACTGGGAATAAAATATCTTTTTAACACAGAAGAAAATCAGCAGACCGCACTCTTTACTGTGAATGGCAAACACCATGCCCCACAGTCACATACATAATTGTCCTCTACAGCCTCGCCCTCTCCATTTTGACATTAATTAATCTGAAGCAATCTCCAAACTGCCCATGGGGCCAAGACCTCACGCCTCCAAACCTTCAGTTCCCATGATTGAATTTCACAGAGTTCATCTCTCCAGCCCTTAACTTTGCCACTTCGCTAATGGTGATCGAAAAAAAAAGAAGACACTAAAAAAGAAGAAGAGTAGAAAAAAAAAAAACTCTCACCATCAGCCGTATTCTTTTTACTATCCATCATGGGCCATAGAGGGGAGGACAAAGACAAATACAGCCAGCCAGAATCTGGGCAGAAAGCGAGAAAGATGACCCCCTTGGACTCTGGTGCTGCATTTCATTATCTCATGCAGTCCATTCATTCACTAGCTCTTGACGGACTGAACCCCAAAAATACTCGATCTTACCTCTACACTGCACTACAACGGGCTGATGTGGCCTCGACAGACCCACAAGAATGAGATGAAGATGGAGTAAACGTCCATAATGATGTTATAAGTTAGAACAGGCAGTACAAACTTCAGTTATCTTAGTGCTCTATTTTATGATGGAGTCTGACTTTGTTTTACATGTTGAAACAAGACTGAGAGTGAGCAGCCGTGCTAATGGCTCTGTGAGGTTGTGCTGAGGCCGAGCTGTGCTTTAAGATAAATGCAATCATTAGCGTGCTCACATGCTCACAATAACAATGCTAATATGCTGATGTTAAACAGGAAGTATTTACCATGTTCATCATCTCAGTTGAGCTTGCTAATTGGGACTAAACACAAAGTACAGCTATTTGGTCAATTAAAAGTTTTGAGTGAATGTATCTCCAAAGACGTTACAATTCATCCCGTAGGGAACATGAATGTGAGTACACAATTCCATGGCATTCCGTCCGGTAGTTACAGATATTTCATGAAAAAAACAGAAATTTCCACCTGCTGCTGGCGCTAGAGGAAAAGTCAGGGGATCTCAAAAGTTGTTAGGGTTCATCATCTGGGAACCATGAATGTCTGCAGAAAATTTCACAATAATCCATCAAATCATTGTTGAGATATTTCAGTCTGGACTAAAGTGGTCGACTGGCCATCTGACCGTACCGCTAACATGACAAAAAAGATGTAAGGGAATTGATGTATCAATAAGTTTTTATCTCAGATCTTTACCTGATAAATTCGCACCAATAGAAACTTCAACCTCTTAACAATTTCGCTGAGTCTGTCACCTCCAGAGCCGCTGTCCCCGCTGTCGCAGACATACTTCCTCTGACACAGTGACAGTTACGGCATCATTGTCCAATCCTTCTTCCTGTGGAGCGTGGCAGTGAAAGTAGACTTTGTGGAGTCCTGGCACTACAAGGCCCTGGATGCTGCTGCTGCAGGGGCGCAGTGAGGCTGAGTAAGCCTGAGCAATCGCGTGGCTTTGCCCCTACTGCAGCGTGGGATGGCTCATTGAGTCTGCAGGTATGGAGCTGAGAGTGAGGAATGACTGCAGTCTTTCACAGCTGGCCAACTTTTCTCTCTCTCTCTCTCTCACCCTTGCTGTCGTTTCATACTCTTCGTCCCTCTACCCCTGTCTGTCCCCCCTCTTTCCTCCTGGGAAATGACCCCCTTTCTCCCTCACTCACCTGTACTCTCACCTCTCAGACTCAGTCGACTGTACGGTCAGTCTTGCACAATCCTGCATGTGTGCAAGCAGCAGACTGTGCCCGTATCTCAACCTCCACATGTGAAAATGTTGCATTAATGTGTCAGTGAGCCGGTGTGTTTTGAAAGTCCCGGTGGCTGGGCTGTTTGGCTGTCTGTGTTTGCAAGGTGTGAGCTGACCTGGGGGCTTGAAACGGCAGAGAAATTGCATGACAGATGGCCTGTTTGAAAAAGGGATCTGGGGGCTCGGCTACGGTCAACTGAGGTTTGGCACCAAAGCAGGCGGTTGGCCTACTGTTAGTAGCCTATCTCCGCTCCTTCCATCGCTGTGTACAGATACACATAACATGCACACGAGCCGTTACCGATTCACAAGAAGGGAACACTGTTTAACATGCCAGGGAATATTCTCAAATAAGTTTAATAAATTTGTCCCCTCTGGTGTGCTGTACAGATAAGAGTTGGCCTTCAGTTTCTTTCATTATGACATTGCTTTGAAAATATGATTTGGTCACTGCACAGTAGAGTGGAAATAGATATAAAACCCCGTTTGTTCAAAAAGCTAAGAGATGAAGCACTATACAAACACACACACGCAAACATCCGCACACACAAATACACCCTACTGAGATCTTATACGACCAGGTGAAATATAGGAAGCTCCTTCTGAAAGTGAATTTTTTTTCTCCGGTTGCCTGGCAACTTGAGTTCGTTTGCCTGACATCAAAACAGGAATGCTGAGCACACACACACACACACACACACACATCCACAAACACACCAGAGGAGACTTGAATGCCAGTGTGGGTTTGATTCATCCTGTCTGATGAACTAATGTACTCAAAGTCATCCATCATTGCGTCCTGTGGCTCATTCAAAGACTGCATTGTTTTTACTCATGAAACCGGCTTGCCCGGTGCAGTTTAGGCAACTGAAGCCTCGCTCTGAAGTTAGCTGGTGTGGGTTCGGCTTCTGTGGGTTACTCTTTTGGCTGTGAGCAAGTAAAACATTTGTTGTATGAGAGAGCAAACCATGCAGAGTAAAAGAGAGTCTGAAATTCCTGAAGCGCTCAGAAAATGTTCTGGAGGTCACAGCACTGTTAGTGGGAGCTAGATTTTTTAACTAACATTTTGACTTGAGTGCAAAGACAGTTTGTTGTATCGGGACTTAGTTTATTGTTTGTTTTTGTTTCTTCATTACGTTAACCAAGCAATGTCACCGCCTGTAGCAGGCCACGTCTTCATCCAATCTGTTCTGATATTTTAAGACAGCAGATCTGCTCCCTTTGCGTATCCCTGCGCAGCAAGAGAGAGGAAAAGGTTACCCACGCATTTCCCAGAGTTGCACGGAGGCCACTTGAAATGTAAATCTCAGTTTTACTTCCCCCCATTGTGGGTTGCTACATTTTTATGAAAATTACCTGATTTGAATATAGATGTGGGTATACAGGAGCCGAGGCACTCATGAGGCACGTTCCTGTCGAACGAAGAGGCGTATTAACCGGCTGTTGTTGACTCCGCTGCGTGTCTGTCAAAAAGACAGACACACACTTGCTGTCATAGCCCTAAAGCTGTGTAAGCTACGACACTCTCTGGGCTATTGGAGCTTGATAGAGAGCTGCGTTCATTCACCGGGGGATAAATAGGTAATTGAACTGGGGATGACACTATTAAAATACATAAAGACACAGAAAAACAGCGCTGTCACTCTCTATCCTGCTCTTCTCTCTCTCTCTCTCTCACACACACACACACACACACACACATACTCATTTGAGACATGACATATTGTCATATGTGCTGTTTTTTCAAAACAGAGCTGAATGAACCTTTATTCACTGCTCACTTTCTCTGTTAAAAACTCTTTTTTGGCTGTATGTACAAAATATTTCACCCACAATATTGGACAGATTGATCCCTGTGGTTACAGATACACATGACAGGGTTCAAGCCCCACTTTCATCAAGCATCCTCTGTGCTGAAGTGTCCTTGAAGCTGAATCTTCACCAGCTCCGCCACACAGAGTTCAGTTCTGAGGATCTGCAGACGATAAAGTGAGAGTTTCTGAAGTCTACGACAGTGGGTTATACTTCCAAATGGAGCTTGAGACTCCCACAGCCTCAAAAAAAAAAAAAAAGCAGTGCTCCATGGGGGTTGAGGGCTTCTTCTGAGGCTGATGTTGACCTCTGACCTTCCCCCTGGGGATAAGACAAACCACAGGAGAAGTGAACTGCTGCATCCCGGCAGACACCTCCGAATAACTCAGGCTGTCCACATCCCCACTTGTAGCTCCGGCGGTGGCTGGGGTTGTGCTCCTCTCCTCCACCTGCAGGGCAGCTGTGCGCCGCTGCCACGTCTCTCTCCTCCCGCTGCCGGAGTGGACGCGCAAAGTGGGGGCGCACTCCTCATCAGCCATCAACACACACACACACACACACACACACACACAACCACCCCCCCCTCTTGCTGGTGAGATGCGCAGCTGTGACCGAGCGCGGCGCTGGACACATCTCCCACCTCCTCTGCGCTCGGCTGTTCCCTGCACAAGCTCTGGCTGGTTTCTCTTTTTTTTTTTTTAGTTGAAGGACAGTTTTGTGCTCTGTTTTTTTTTTTTTTTTTTGTTGTTTTTTTTTTTTTTCTCTCCTTCGTGCTTCCTAGTGCACCCGCCTCCGAGCTCAGGAGCGGAGGCGCATTGCCCGCTGCGCAGCGCGACGGTGCGGTGTCCGATTACAACCCGTGCGCCGAGGAGCCGCCGGCACGGAGCGCTTCACTGTGGGGCAGAAATAGCACGCAGAGGGGCTCCGGAGGGACGAGAGAGAGAGAGAGAGAGAGAGAGAGAGAGAGAGAGAGAGAGAGCACAGAGGAATCTGTGCAGAGAGAGAAAGAGAGAGAGAAAGAGAGAGAGAGAGATTGAGAGAGAGAGAGGGTTTTTTTTGGGTTTATCATTTTTTTTCACCGAGGTCGAGTTCCGACAAGTGACACGGCAGAAGCACTGAGGATATATCATCTTCAGCTCTTCTTTTCTTCTTTTGTTTTTTTTGTTTTTTTCTCTCTCCTCGCCGCCACTCTTCTTCACCGGGACGAGACACGCAGCTTCGCTCCCTGCTCGATGAACGGGAGTTGGGCGCCTCACTTGGTAAGACGCAGCGCATCTTCCACTGCGTGCATGATCTAGAAATGTGACAGGCTTCTGCAGCCGTCCTAGACACGAGGGGTTTGTTTTCTCCTGAAAATGAACCCAAGTCTTTTAACTGCCTCTCACATATCCGACTTTGCACATTCACATCACGAGATGAAACAGGTTGTAATGTGTTGCAGAATGGGAACGTGCCGGCGTTTTGCAAGAACAATACACCAATGCACAAATACAAAATCCCATAACGTAAATAATCAGTTTTAGAAGTTTTGCATTTTGCTTTGCGACGTCCGACCACTTGGTGGTGCTGGCAGAGTGCAGCCATCACCAGGTCTCTGAGAGCTTTCATCAGATCTTTGTGTTCTACGAATTCCTTTCCTCTTTCTAAATCTTTTACAATTGATTATGGTCTGTCATCATAGCCGATAGCAATACTGCAGCAAGTGCATTTTTGGGACAAGCATAAAAAAAGAAAAGAATGTTTAAAAAAAAAAAGAGAAAAAAGCTGTGCAGCAGTCCTGAAAATGTCAGTGCCTTGAAAGCCCAAATGCAAATGGGCAAATGTTCACACTCTGTTGTTTCCTTGTTAATTGTGTTTCTGAACGCAGCAGTGTTTTATTAGCGGCTGCAGATCAGTTGTCTCTGTCTTTTGTGTGACTTTAAAAGTGTATTTGTGGCCATGGTAAGTTCAGTCTGATGGTGTAATGATGTCACTGTTTTGAATGCACAAAGGAGGTGACCTTTATGAGACCTGCTGATTGTGAACAGTATAATATTTGTACTTGAGTGACTAGATGTTCCAAGTTTTTTTATTTTATTTTATTCTGCACTTCCCTTTGTTGAGGTTTCTGGATGGACCTTCCATCCATACACCTCGAACTTCAGGCTTCTTACACAATGCTAGTGCATGAGTCTTTGAAGGTTTCTAACTATGGTTTTGAAAAACTTACATAAATGTTATTTTACAAGCAGAATAAGAGCTCCATTTGAATTCAACCATTTTCAAATTAAATAAATTTGTGCTGTAGGTGAAAAATGTGATTGGTGTTGTGAAGATAATATATGTGGTTCAGGTGCTACGTGAATTCAGCACGTCAGGTAGTCCACAGCTCTGTCCTTGGCTCTTGCCGGCTCTGCAGCAGATTTAGATTAATGCTAAACTCTAACCCTGATCATGCTGATTAGTGTACGATTAACCGGACATAATTGTTAATAATTGTCCACCATTGCGAGCACCTTTTAAGAAAACATGCATATTTTTACTAAGGTGTTGTGTCAAGAGTATAAAGCACCAAGCGCACTTTTTTCCATTCCATTGGTATTCATACAGGTCTGTGGTTGTTGTGGTCGTTCTTTTTTTTCGGGACTTGAAAGCAGCAGTTCTGATAAACACAGTCAGCGTCCTTTGATCGTATGGCCTCAGACCCATGAGGATGCTGTGGCTCATCCGCCCTGTCACACTGTGCTTACCAATGGAAAAAGAGGGACCCTCATCCAGATGGGAGAATTACTTTGGACTAACAGCGTCCAGGCCTTTATTAGACGTCGGGTACTAAAATCCCTGCAGGAAATAGGAGAGGAAAAAGAAATGAAAAAGAAATACAAAACCAGATAGAGTGAGCAAGGGGGATGATGTGAAAGTGCTGAATCAAGAAATCTTGTGACATGATGCTTTTGGCTAAAGTTGCCATTTTTTTATTGCAGCTGAAGTGCGAGAGAAACAGCATGGAGAAAAAAAACGCATTAGAGTTGCAACGATTGGTCGATTAATAGATTTCGATAATTGTCATTTCTTGAGCTAAAACCTCAAAAACTTGTCTGGTTGCAGCTTCTCCAGTATTGAACTGTTTGGTTGGATAAAACAAGAAATCTGAATGTGATGTGCATTTTCTGCAGTGGTGGAAGAAGTATTCAAGCTGTAATTTTACAGTGTAAAAATATTCTGATACAAGTAGAAGTCCTGTATAAGCATAAAAATATACTTAACGTACCAAAAGTAAAAGTACTTATTCTGCAGAATGACCTATTTGTGAATCATATCTATCACATTTATAATAATACATCATAATTTATTAGTAGATTTATATTTTGTATTAATAATTTGAATCTTTAAAGTAACTAAAGTTGTCAAATAAATGTAGCGGAGCAAAAAGTACAATTTTCTCCTCCAAACTGTAGTGCAGTATGTAGTATGACGTAACATAAAGTGGAAATACTCAAGTAAAGTAAAAGTACTTAAATACATTCCACCACTGATTTTCCATAATAATTAGCAGATTGATCAACAATGGAAATGTCAGCCCCAGACGACATTAAGACTTGCACGCCTGCCCTGTAGAGTCACGACAGAGGTGAGCAGCAGAAACGCGTCCTGCAGTGTGGAAACCAGCCACACATTCCTGCGCCTACTGAAGAGCAGCGTATGATCAGCATGATTGATATTTGCGCTGTGTTGGGAATTTGCCCGAGCACCCACACAGAGCACCAGCACAAACACAGCAATTAGTCCCATCCAGGAGAATTCCATGATGAAAATGACCCCAGCGGCCTCAGCGGGCTGTGTGGTCGCCACGGAAACCGATTGAATGACAAGCCCATTGTCGTCGACCTTTGTGATTCGGCGCCCCCTCGGGGGTCGAGCCCTGTCGGGAGTGAAAGTGAAAGGCATTATCATGCACGTGTAAACTAAACGGCCATTACCCTCTGGCCCCTCGGCGCTCTTTAAGGCCCTCTGGTTACTTATTTATCTGACACCAGCAAGATTGGGGCTTTGAGATAGTTTGTCCCTGTACACATAGCCTCACAAAAGATCTGGGTTTACCGGCTGTGAATTGCATGGAAGCCCCGATTCTACAACTGCTGCTCGGGTGAATGATTTATTGCTCTTATGCAAGTAAACTTGGAAACTCAAACAATAGTTGAAGTGGTTTGCTGTTCTTCCCCGCTGTGCTTTGTCCTCCCGCTACCACAAGCTATTTATACATCACAACCACTTTGCCATTATCTCATCCCTCCCTTCTTCTCCCTGCCACCTCTGATTTCAAGACTGTAGGAGCTCCGGAGAATCATCCCACAGACACTCATTCAAAATACTCACGTTCATGTTTAGTGCTTATTTGTGCCAGTGGCACAGCATATTCAGATACATTTCTGACCCATTCCCACATAACAAAGAAAGTTGTCAGGGTGGAAGTAAACACACTCTTTTTTTTAAAGCCATTCTCAGTTATTGAGTGAGGTGGTACGATGTTGCTATGGCTACTCCAAGGTTTCCTGCAAGGGATTTGAGTGCCCCGTCTGTCACGAAGGAAATGAAAGCGTTGGCAAAATGAAAGTTTATCATTCACGCCACTGCTGTTCTTTAAAGGCCAAAGTGTCACGACGGTTGCCATAGAGATCACGAGGAAGCTATCAAGTGGGATGCACAATGCGACCCCGTAGCATCTGGTGTTTATCCTCACAAAAGTCTGCATGACAGCCACGTCGCTGACATACAGAGCCGAGTTCCATCTCTTTCTGTCAAGGTCACCTCTGAAAGGTCTGTTGCTTGAAAAACTGGCATGGGGCCACTATTTCAAAAGAAACACTGTTGTTTTTCTGCCAGGAATATCATACTTTAATGCCTCACAGCTGGTTGCGAGTGAGTTAAAGTGAAAACACAGAATTACAAAGTGAAGTTTTGTGAAAAGAGCTGTAAGGGAAGTGATAAAAAGTGGATGCGGGCTTGTGTAGAAACACACAAACACATCAGCTCTCAGATGGGACAGATCCTTGTAAAACAGGCAGGGGAAGCTGTGATAATTTCACACTGCATGCTAAACAGCAGAAACAGCACAGAGGCAGGTGTAGGAAATAATTTGAGTTCACAGTGTGGCAGGGAAGCACAGGCAAGCGCTATGTGATCCTGGATGCGCCGTTATTTCTGCCGCTTGGATCCAAGAGTGGATGTCTGTGGTTTGAGTAAAACATCCAGTTTCATGTCCACACGTCAAAGGGAATTAGCACCGTTAAAGCAGCTGTCGCTCGCCAGCACTGTTCCACTACATTAGCTCCGTCCCTCTCTCCACTACAACCTCAAACCCCACTCAAATAGCAGAGGAATCTGTCTTTTAACCACAATGCCAGCACAGGAAGAAGAGGGAGACTCTATTTGGGTCACGATTAAATAATCCCTAAAGCCTCTTTTTCACTGGGGATCAAGCCAAGAGGATGTTTCAAAGGTTAAACAGAGATGGATCCAAACTTCTGTGACAACAGGAGAAGCGATTATTGTAAACTCATTTAAGTTTTGGAGTTTGTTGTACTTTACTTTCGCACTTGTATCGGCGCGAGAGAGAGCAGCTGGAAGCGGGGAGACGGCAGAGAGTGCGCGACGAGGTGTAATGAGTCAGGGGAAAAAGAGGTGAAAAGAGAGATTTTAAAATGAGCGATTGAAGGAGGAAAGAGTGAATAAGCTTTGCTGGTCTTTGTTTATTGACTGATTGAGCACCACAGGGCCATTTGAAGGGTGAAATGAGTCATGAGTTGTCACCAAACACACACAAAGAGAGAAACACACTCTTCCCCCCCCCCCCTCGCCGGGCCGTCACCCAGCTGTATTTCTCTGGAAGATGAATGACTTTGAAGCATGAATGAGAGGATCATTTGATAGTGGCGCTCAGCTCGTATATTTCTCTTTTATAGGAGCTTCTTCTTTCAGGCTGCGCAATGTACCTCTGAGGTGAGAGCAAAACTGGACTGCCTCCTGTGAGACTTTGACACTCTATGTATAGTCACAGCTAAATTAGCAGCCTGCACCTATTACTAAAGCAGGTGTATGGGTGTGTGCCTTCTGTGTAGTCAGTGTGCCATGTTGTGTTTTGCATATCAGCAGGAGGTAATGTAGCGAAAGCCTTTCGTGGGTTTGAGTTTTTTTTTTTTTTTTTTTTTTACTCCTCATGGGACGTGAATCTTATCTTTATAGAGCATATCATTATACGATAAGAAGCTGTTTTGATGTGTTGTGTTTAGAACTATCTGAGCTTCATCTATCGCACCACCGCAAACAGCCACAGAAGCTCTAATTTGATCAGTGAGAGGATATAAATACAGAAAATCCTTTAATCTTCAGCAAATGAAAACATTTATCTCCACTTTGAAACCATTAAGAAGGGCTATTCACAGCAATATCCTCGAAAAAAAAATTAAAGTTGCAAGAGGATGCTTCCCTCGGCAGATGAATGAGAAAACGAAATTACATAGCGTGCCGTATTCCTTTTTATCCGACCTTATATGAAAGTTTACGATAACATCTAAAAGATAAAGCGTCCCACTACTTGTATTTTGGCCACGCAGGAAAAATGGGAACAGAAGAGAGAGACGGAGGGAGATTAGAGGATAGATATAAAGAGAGAAAGGGAGATTGGACTGCGCAGATAGAGGTGAAAAGATAAGAACTTAAGTTTCCCAGACAAAAAGGGGAGGTGCATGCTTTTTGACTGTAAAAAAAATTTAAAAAAAAAGGCAAAAGAAAAAGGAAGAGGAATTATGTAGAGATAGAAGGGGAGATACATGGATTGATGAGTAGACAGGCAGGCCGAGCGGGGTTTGAGGGAAATTGTTAAATATACTGTACAAGGAGGCGTTTCTCTCAAGAGGCAGCGGTCTAGTTGTTCCCCAGACACATCTGTCATCTGTCAGTGCTAGGGGTCCTTAGAGAGGGACAGACAGAGAGACAGAAAGGCAGGATAAGACAAGAAAGAGAAATGTAAGCACAGGCAGCAAGAGGATGAAAGACAGGAGAGGAGAAGGGGGAAGTGACATAAAAAGAGAAAAAACAAGATGAAGGACAATAATATCAAGCAAAAGCGTACTTTCTGCTGGGGATGACGGGGACATGTCTCAAAATTTCAGTTCAAAATACACTCATTTTTAAAAATAGTTAAAGTTATTCAGTTAACGCATTAAAATCGCTCTCCAAACAGTGTCCCCTTTGTCAAAACACTAAAATTCAAATGTTGTTGCTACCAAAGTCCAAATATGTTCATATGCTCACCTATTTGGGCACTTTTTTGCCCTGGGTTTTACATCTCAGGTGGAAAGTAACTAATTACATTTCAATTTTGAAAAAGTTGTACCATACTTTTTTTAAATGCTCATATATATATATATATATATATATACATGAGCTTCAAAAAATGCAATGCAATATTAGTGATTAAACCAGTGGTTCATGTCGGGTGTTTCAGACATAGACATTTGGTTCCACCAAAGACACATTTCCCCTCTAAACTAAACAGTTGATGGAGGCAAAAAGCTGTGGAATTATCCAATATCTTACAAAAAAAAAAAACAAAGAATAGTGAATGGTCCAAAAGTGAATACAAATTTGTATCCCAGAACTTTTCTTTTTCTCTTTCCTACCCTAATAATTGTCTCTTAACGTCTCAAATTTATCTTGTGACTTTTTGGAGGGGCTCTACTCCTAGGTTGGATAGCACTGGACTAAAGTTGTTAAATTTACATTGTTGTATTGGTACCTTTAATTTAGTAAAGGACCCACGAGCTTCTTCCCCCACAGCATTGCCCACCGTTATTGTAGGAGGTTGTATACAGCAAGAGAGGAGTCTCAGTTAATATTCTTCTTAAAACATACTAGAATTGAACATCAATCAAAAAGAGCAAAGGTAGGGTTTCTGCATTAATAATGCAGAGATTTACAGTGTGTGTCTGAAACCAAACCTACGCCCTTGAAAGGGAGGCAAAGTAAAAAATGAGAAACGAGTAAGAAAACGCAGTCTCGTGGCCTTGATTGTAGAGGACCCCTTCACACAAGCCCTACTGTATTGTTTCCCAAAATCCCTCGCTGCAAACACTGCACACTCTACACACACTCCAGACATGAGACTCTCATGAGTCATGCCCTTTCCTGGTCTGTGTAGAGCATGAATGTGAATGTGTAGTCTACCCCACCGTAGACACAATGCTGCCTCAGTTCTGAAGGTGAAACCACACAGAGGATGTGTGGTCTGATCTAAACCACCAACGGTGAATAACAAACCACTTATTATTCCTTCTGAATAACATTTCATTCTTATTTGAATAAACCATCAGGATGAATGAGCCCTCAGTTAGAAACCTGTCTGCCTGGCTGTCCGCCAGCAGTGAACACCTTAGTTTGTTGATTGCACACTTATGGCACGCTAAGCTGACTTGACTTTGATTTTTTTAAAGCGCTTTGCACAAGAGGAAGTGGTCATTTGGAGTTGAACACTACTGTACACGAGCGGGTGTTTGGTTTCAAGGGATATTTTGATATGGAACATTAAGTCTATTAAAAGTCTAGCCAGGTACTGGGCTCCAGCGATAAGGATATCAGTTGCTGTAAAAGACAATGAAGTAATTCTAGAGGTATTGCCAGGAGTGTCCTTTTTTCCATACACAGTGTTGGTTGGCTAATACAGTGGTCTGATTATGCTGTTCGTGAAACAAGAGAATGTTTCTATTCTCCTGCTCTGGCTCTATTGTGTTACTCAATTCCCCCGAGAAGTGAGTTACGTTCAAGAGTTGTGCTGACTCTCAGCCTGCGCTTCTTCTGCCCTGTTGGGACTGAAGTGGATTGTTTAAAGATTCTCTGGGATGAGTTGTGTTTTATTTCCTCCTCTGTCTGGCATACAAAAGAGAAGACTCAAATACAAATAAACACGAACGCGCCTCGAAGCACACATCTCAGTGTACACACGCATCGAACTGTGTGCTATTGTGTTGTCTTAACGGAAGACTTGAACCCCGCAGCATCATATAATGTAGGCTGAGAGAAAGAGAGAAAAGAGGCTGTCAGATAGACAGAAAGATGATATCAACAAATAAATCCCCAAGAATAAGCAAACCAGAGTGAGTCAAGGCAGTAACAATAATATCCCTGAGTACAAATATGAAGAATATTAATAGTTTTATGTGTCAGGCCTCCAGGGGTCAGTAGGGTCCGCCTGGAAAGGCTCCAGTTTCATTTTCTCAGAGACCCCACTGGTTGACCTCGGCTTGACCAGACCCAACCCTGACCTGTCAAAGAGATAAACATACAGGTGTGTAAGAAAGGTGCACAGTTGCTTGAAAACACATGCATTCAATGTTTATCTTGTAAGCGCCAGGCTACGAGAAGATTAGTCATTTGCCTGATTTCCTTAATGAGGATAAGCTGAGATCAGCTCAGGCAAAGCATTATAAATGAAGGATAAAATAGATTTTGTTGCAGGAAACCTTCACAGTTGTTTTTGACTTAAGCTGTTGCAGAACTCTTAGAACAGGCACAGCGAGGGAGGAACTCCTACGCAGAGGATAAATTTCCTCTGGACTTGCCCTACCACAACACTTTGTTGCACTGCTCTTGTTGTCATTAAAAATAGACCTCTGCCCTTCTGAAGCAAGGGCCCCATAGCATCCTGATCTATTTTGTGCTCCACGCTGTTCCCCAAAGGCGTTCTGGGTAGAAAAGTACTCCCTTCTCCGCAGCAGTTAAGGGCAAAAGGGGATTCTTTCCTGCAGGGTCGACGTCTTTTTATTGACTTTAGAGAAGCACACAAAAAGGAGTTAGATCGCACAATGTGAAGAGGAAACTGTTGCTAGAGACCATCAAGCAGCTGATACTCAGGAGGTAATTGAGCGAAGAAAGATAGTTGGGGGGGGGGGGGGGGGGTTTCTGCTTTTTAATGCCTCTGCTGGTCTTGCAAAAACACGAAATTCGTAGCTGGAGATCTACAAACCATTCTGAATTGTTTTTGAGGTAAAGTGGATGTTTTCTTCTCCCATCCCTCGACCCCATTACAACTCTCACCCACCTCCCCACTCTGTACTGAAAACCATAATATTAGTACAATACTTAATTCATCCCCAGAGGGAAATAATCTTTTTGCCCACCCTCCCTTCTGATAGGGGAAGGTCAGTGCAGGGTCAGCTGGATCTGGGAGGGATGCAGTAACTTATTCAAGGACACAAACAACTCTCGTGTTCGGTTTTGTGGCCAGTGTTGTGTGTTAATAGGCATGAAACAGTGGTTTATGCTTCCTGGAAAGTCCAAACACCCACAGGCGGTGGCAGGTCTCTCTGCACACAGTAAGGCCCTCTGTAACCTGTCATTGTCACCAGCGGAGCTCCACACGCACACTGCCCCCCACCCCCCGGGCCCCATACATCACAATTAACACTATCTCATTCCAGATACATGTTGGCCTGATCTCAAAAAGATGTGTTTTTTTTAGTAATTGCACCCATGTGGCATTTCTCACGCTCTCCAGATATCCAGGGTTCATCAGTTTTTAGCTGAAGCAATTATAGTAATGGGCAGGTTACAGTCATTTTATTTCATCTTGATTCTCACTCTTGAGTGCTTCTTAGTCCTCTTTTCTCCTCTCTCACAGGGTGAATCGATGGCATTCAACCTCTTCTCTTAACTCCTGAGTCGGAATGATGCTTTTTAGAAACTGCAAAAGACAGTTTGGTTTCGGCAAAATTATAAAAAATACCTTTGGCATAAAAGGCTAAAATATTTCTAATGCAAATCATCTGCAGCCATATTTATCCGCAGAGCATGATTGCTGTGAAGGAGGTAAAAGATGTTAATTGCAGTGTACAGTCACATGATTAACTGCTATTGTTGTAAAGCAGTGGTAGCAGTACGTACCTAAAGAAACAATTACGCAAATCACACTGTTATTTCTGCCTCATTGGCTGGACTATAATTAAGCCGAACGTCTGATTCTGTGTCTGAGCCCACACATTATGTCAGTCAAAACTACCTATTCCTCTCCTTTTATTCTGTCTCTCTTTCCTTTCTAAAATGTTTACCACTTCCATACACTCTCCGTATGCAAAAGAATGCAACTTGACAGCTTGATTAATGCAGATCATCCAGCTGTACCAGTCTCTTGAGAACTAAAAACTTGCATAAATTAGATGCATATTTCTACAATTACAACAAAATAAATGTACACACAGAAAATAATACATTTATAGGTGGATATACAGCGGTGGATACAGTGGTGGTGGGATAATAAAAGATGTACAAAGTAAAAGTGGACATAGCTTTTGCGTGTTGGGAGGTTAAAAAGTAACGGAGATGGAGTTGAGCACACCTGGAGGCCACATGTGGATTACCCCGCCCACCCCCAGCAGGAAAACTCTATCGTCATCATTATAGCAAAGGGTGGAGGGGATCATTAAGTCATTATTTATGTGCTTTCTGCTGTTTTATCACCTCCAGACACAGTCTCACAATGCAGACACCCACACGCACAGCCCCAGAAGAATAACATAATTGTATGAGGCTGCCAGGGGGTCCCGTCTAATAGAAAAAGTGCAGACATTAACAGTCTGGGCCAGCTGTAGAGACGACTAACCCACCTTTTTTTTTTTTTCTTTTCTCCCTGTTAGGCTCGTTTACACCTAGTGTTGTTTATGTTTATTTACACAGTGCTCCCACAATGAACCTTCACTACCAGATTTTCTCTAGTCTTGAGGGATGAGGTAGCAGACGGGAAGTTTTTACAGGCAATTTCCCCATTACAAAAGCGGGCAAACGCATGGCAAACGGAGCACTTTAAGCTCCCTCTCACCCAATTTTGGCTTCTTCCCCCGCATCATTTCCTAGCCTGTAAAAGCAGCCAGGTTGTTGTAGGCATTTTTTTTTTTGCTGTGAACTGGTTTATTTCAGTCTGCTGTTTCCTTGTCAGGGGTGTGTTTGAATCAATTTTCACCCATTCTGTCACCACTTCACACCATTATGGACGATATGATTGCAGTTTACATAAAACAAAACCAAAAAAAAGCCTAGTGTGTCCGTGAAACACATATGCGGTAGAGGCGGCCTAAAGATATAAAAGACTTGGGGAATTGGAATAGAATTGGATGTTAAACAGACCTGCAGTGTGTTGCACCTGGTGCTGTGGCTCCTGTGAAAGGCCATGTGGAGTCAGCTCTCTAGACACCGCAGTCCCAGATACTCAAAATACCGGTGTTTCCTTTCCCTTTAGTTTAAAAGGGGCGAACTGTTGCTTTTCCAGCTGTGCCTGACCACCTCGCCCCTGGTCTGTTCCCCTGTTGTTTTCATGTCCTGATTCAATTACCTCTGTGGGACCACTCTCCTGACATATGACATACACACACAACGGGCTGGAGAGATGTGAGGAATTGCAGTTTTACGGCATGTGGCGTGTGTTATTTATGGAGATCCCAGGCACCCTTCATAGCACAGCTACACTTTCCAACCCTTCTTTTCTTTCTGTGAAGTACCTCTCGACTCCTTTTCTTTCTCTCCATCTAAACTCATCTTCCATTAATCCTCTCCTTTCTCGCTCCTTTTGTTCCTGCCTAACCTCTTTAACACCACTATCCTCTTCCCCCCAACCTCCTCCATCCAAGCCCCGTCCCTTAATTTCATCTCATCCAACCTCTACTCTTCATCCTCTCCTGCATCTCCTTCATCCTTTGTTCCTCTATTCCTCTCATTATTACCGGCCTCTCTCCAGTAATCTACCTCAAGTGACCCTAAACGACTTTCTCGCCTCTTCACCCTCTCCGGTCTTTTGCTCCTCTCTTCACATTTTGAAGAGCAGGTCAGTGTTAGTCTGAAAGCCATTGCTTCATCATGTTTCTGTCTTCCCACCACTGGTGCCTCCAAGAATTCACCGGCAGACGCAGACATACATTCACTCACATGTATATATGCACATTTTCACATATGGTCACTTGAACAAAAATAATATACGCAGCAAATATAATATATGTACTGAACTCGCTGGAGTGTTCAGCTGGAGCATTAATCGCAGCACAGTTATAAGGCATCGTCACGCACGTACACACTTAAATTTGTTTTGACTTTGTCCACTGACTGCATGAAATTGAACAATACAAGTCAGAGTAACCATGTGATTATGCACTTTTGGATTTCTGACACTTATGCACTGTTATACTACTACGGAGCACCTAACACAGGACTGAAATAAGAAGAGCTCAAAATTTCCATCAGCTCATCTGCTATTGTTTCAGTACAAAAAATAACAATTTACAATTGAGAATATGGTAGAGATTACAGTGTTATTATCAGGGTTACAGAAATAAACAGATATCTGTTAAATACTTCTCAATTGCTGCTAATGTGCAACTCATGTTGACACTTTAAAAAGGATTTTTGTTGGATTCAGATGCATTAAAAAAGAAAAACAGATTCAAAAAAGTATGATTATGGTGACTCTAGTTGGGAAAATGTTCCCATGGAATGAAATGAGAAATAATTGGTTTGTCGATAATAATGTAATAAAAGAAATAATGTGGTCAAATCCAAATCTCTGTGTGTCAAGCAAATTGATTAGTTGATCCCAAATACAGTCAGGAAGAGTTTGGGCATACATTTCAGCTCTTGATCTTTTAGCAGAGTAGAGGGAAATAAATGTGTCTTTATAATCACTTAATATCATTGCCCGTCCGTCCATTTACGTTGATAAGTTCAAAGTTTACACCATCACTAGAGTGTAACTGATTTGTGTTTTTCTGATTTCCTCTACATTATGTTTATATTGTGGTCCGTTAATGTGATACTGCTTCTGAGTGGACACATACGTTATTCCCCTGATGATACAAGTATAAAAGAACACCTGTGTGCATTTCCTTATGTACAGCCCGGAGAGAATTCTTCAGAGATTCATACCTCAATCACACACATATAAAAGTACTTTATTGAACAGCTTGCAAAACACTAATCTAATCACTCATCTGCTAATTATTTCTCAATTAATTGTTTTGTCCATAAAATTTCAGAAAATAGTGAAAAATGCTCATTATAATCCACAGGAGTCCAAGGTGATGTCTTGAAATGCCTTATTATATATCAGCATCACTCCAAACCCCAAAGATGTTTATTTCACTGTGATATAAATCAGAAAATGCAGAAATCCTCAAAAATGAATCCATTATCAAAATAGTTGCAGATTAATTATTTGTGGATTGACTAACAGATTCATCGTCTAATTGTTGCAGCTCTACAAAACACATGCGCAGGGTTCAGAAGAATTTTTGCAAACAAGTACCAGGTTCCATGGCGCATACCATGTCCACACATGGAAGAAGAGACTTGTAAATACCAATAAATAGGATTAGATCAGCTGTTTACAACATCCTTAAAAGTGTTAAAATATAACACAAAAATAAATATTAGGAGGCACAGATACAAACTCACAATCACAGAGGAACATGCAAGTAAACATAAACTGATACAAGTGGGTCAAGTACGCTCCCACTGACAAAGAGGTGTTTCAGCAGTAATAGATACATTTGGGTCAGGTAGACAGCTGTGCACACACACATATTCTACACACACACTCTTTAAGGTGGTGAAAAACACACACACCCAGGGACAGGAACATCTGTTTTTGGCCTACAATCAAGCCCAGATGGACCCCAGGGCTGGTGCGTCAACACCAGTGAAGACCACACATTAAAGATGCTCAGTTTTTCTTGCAACTGACTCCTGGGGATTTAGAGCGGTGAAGGGGTATTAACCAGCACCGCAACCAGTAATTGCAATCATAATGACACAGGAAGGTATTTCCAAATTAATACATGCCACACTTCCTGGGAAATTTAGGTCAGTTGACCAAAATCCGATGAGCTTGGAGTCTTGAGACTCTTATTGTAATGTGTGTATGCTGCATGAATATGCATTGTGAGGGCAAATTAACTTCTTTTTTTTTTTTTAATCTCTGCAGCAATATGAGGCAGGACCTAAACATAGAAAGTGAATTAATATATTGGAGTTAAAAGTGATGATATTCAGCTTTGA
Source organism: Lateolabrax maculatus (assembly GCA_031216445.1). NCBI lineage: Eukaryota > Metazoa > Chordata > Actinopteri > Acropomatiformes > Lateolabracidae > Lateolabrax > Lateolabrax maculatus. The sequence continues at coordinate 11,406,198 of CM062210.1, forward strand.
TGTGGAGCCATCAAAGGCATCATGAAACTGCATGGTTCAGAGGGGCAGCATTGCACTGTACCGTATATTTAGCTGTGAGCTTAAATTAGACCTGTCACAGCTATAGACACATGCCATATCGGCTTGTGTGTCTCTTCATCTGTCGGGTAGGTTGATGGAGCTGTTGCTGCTGATTAGATGGTATTGTTTTTGCTCCAGGGTGGCATTTGGGCGGGGGTTGGGATGGCATGTTTGCATTAAAAAGAAAGAAAAAAGAAGGAAAGGTACAAAGAAAGACAAAGATTGCCAGTGTGTGTTTGTCCCTCTGTGTACTAATGTGTGTGTTCGTGTCAGCGTGTCCTTGTGCGAGCCTTCATTTCAGTGAAGAGAGGGCACAAAGCACCTGGCCCATACCTGCCTAATCAAGTTAGTAGAGGAGCCTGCAGCTCTGAAGGCTCGGAGAGTTAATACTGGCCCAAATAGAGACTACAGCGTCTCACTTTTATCCCGGAAACCTTGGAGTCCCCCCCCCAAATCTCATTAAACACCAACATGGAGCCTGAAGCCGCTGAGTGCGTTTAAACACACACACAAATACACACCTGCTCGCCTACTGTATACCTGCTGACACATGCATTCTTATAACAATTATAGACCATCCACCCGCCTCCTAGCAAAACAGAAGGGTAATTTTCTTCCTAATTCTAACTTTGTAGTTTTATACAGATGAAAAAGTGTTTAGAAGTCTGTTTGATATGTGATTTGTCCTGACAGATAGTATTTGTGCTCTCACACGCACTTTTTTGGGCTCGCAGACAGACAGGATCTGTTTTCTCACTCTCTGTAGCCTCTAATCCCTGTCGCTCTCTCGGTTTTTCTGGGGGAGGTGATGACACATTATCAAAGTGATTTCTATCTGTTACACGGCTCATTTAGGTCAATTAGAGGAAACTTGTTTGCTGTTTTCAGTGATTCGGGGGCACAGTGGCACCCTACCCCAAAGACTTGCAATTAGTTGTCTGACTGTGACGTCCTCAAATATTCAGAAAATTTTTGTTGTATAGAGTCTTAGAAGGCTGTGTTGTTGCTACAAGGCAGTTATGACATGAGCTGAAAAGAGGATTGTTGTTTTGAAGACCATGCATGTGTGTGTGTGTGTGTGTGCGCTTATAAGCTGGTGTACAATTGTGCAAAAGCACTTTATAGTATCAGCCCCTAATACAGAGTGAATTATTGTTTCATATTTATTAATGTCACCACAGCATTACATGGTGACATTTTGTTTGAATTCTGCAAAAGTAACCACTATTTTCATAAATTGCTTAACAGCATGTTGTAATTGAGATAATAAATAAAATTGCAGTTAGGTTTTTTTTAATTTAAGGTGTCAAGTTTTAGAAAGTATTGTTGATGACAGTCCTTTTGGTGTCTGTCATGTGTAGCTGATACCCGATCTGCTTCGTGGGGTCAGGATCCCTGATACTGACGCAACAAATCAGACCGGTATCCCTATTTTTAAAGATAATTGATCAAACCCACTGCGATCTATTCTTTGTCTACTTTACATTTTGCCCATCCCTCTGTCCATCTAATGTGGCAGGTTGTGGATTAACTGTGCAGTTCACGATTTCTGTCTGAAATTTCATGCTTTTAAAGCAGGAGTGTCATTGATCAGAGAAAGAGACAGCGTGGAAACGTTATAGTGAGACCTGATTAGTAAGAGGGTTGCGTGACGCAGCGAGGGATCAGCATCAATAATGACACCAGCAGAAAATCAGCTTGAGCCTCAGTTTTCTATTTTCCTTTTAAGTTTGATGTCTCCCCTCCTGTCCTTGTCTATGGAGTGTGGCAGCTTCTCAAATGCATCTGGCACCACCTCCATGCTGCTATGAAAGTGCATCATAGTATAGGAACATTACAGGATTCCTGTGTAAATGCTACAAACAGAAAATTCCATTTGACAGTTTTACAGTGATGTTAGTATTCACATTTAAATTGGTGCTACCATTTTCTACATCACCACTTTTCTTATATGAGGGCCAAAGCTTCATTTAACCACTGTTTCTTCCTTGGCACTTGGTCAACTTGTGCTCTAATTCACTGCTTTTCCTGACATTCCAATTGGCATTTAGAGAGGAAATCTACCTGCACAAAAGGCTTTGTCACAGTGGTTAATGAGCACATGGTGAAGGACAACCTGATCATTAAGCCTTTGGACCTAAGTATGTAGATAATGGCATCCATTGATGTGGGTGAGATAATGATGGGACCATATGTGGTGTGGTCTTAAGCTTTTTACTTTACAGTAGCACAGTTGTGTTGACTTAAATTAATGTCAGTGTTAGATGTAAAATATAGGTTGTTAAAGCAGTCAGCTATCAGCTTCAGTACTTTATAAATAGAGTGTGAGTGGTGAATATTCATGCTGCACTGTGGAAGATGGCATTAAGGTTAATAAGTTATTCTGAACGGAAAAGAAGAGGAGGAGTGAGTTGAGTTTGTGTGGCTTTTGCAGATGTTTTAATGAATAGTATGTGTTGTTTGATTGACGTCTTTACCGTTTTGCGGGCTATAATTAGTGACCGTGATGAAGCAGATACAGTTATTGTCCGAAAAACAAGACATCATGATGCAACTCTGTAACGACATCTCCCCATCTTTTAATATTTGTGATTGTCGTCCCCACTCTTCCTTGCTTTCGCGGTTTTACCCCACTGAAAGTGTGTTATGAGATGTGTAGGTTGTTGTGCTTCTTCAAAAACAGCTTGGCCTCTCTCATGGGGAAAATACACGGGATCACACAGAAGGAAATGCAATTACTGCCTCCCAACAGATTCCTAATCACTGAGCCCTGATGTTAAAAGTTAGCCTCTTTAATGTGTTGAAATTCAAAGACACAGCACAAATCATTTGATTTACTCGCTCTCATCTTCACAGGATGTAAATAAGCTTATTAACCAGCCATTTTAATATGTGCATCCCATGACCTCAAGAGGAGCTACTGACTTCATTCAAATAGAGTCTCTAAAGATACACCCGTGAAATGAATACATTTACAGTGAATGTGTTTATTTAACACTCTTTTTTTTTTAGTAAGCCTGAAATAGTTTTGGCTGCGTGTGCGTGCGTGTGTGTGTGTGCATGTTTCTTTGAGTGCGTGTGTGTGTGTGTGTGCGTTTGTGTGTGTGTGTGCCCATGTGATTTGCACCAGAACAAACACTTAAAATGAGTAAACTTTAATGTTGACACAACAAATTTATTAATGTGCAGGTGCTTGCAATGTCATTATCTGTTACCATGCAAGTATGTACATTGGATGTAATATATATGAATGTGGTTTTCAGTGCGTTTCAAGTCCAGTGCCTCCTAATTGTACCACTGACTAATCAAGTCGTCTGGACTCCAACTGGGAATCAAATGCCCAATTAGAGCCTTTACCCTTAGGCCCTGCTCTAGTAGAAGTGAACAGAAAAGAGGAAGTAGAAGAAGAATTACTGAAGTAGTACATTCCATAGTTGGGATAATGTTTTTGCATTTAAATGGCCTCAATAGATCCGGAGACAAAAGATGCCTAGGGCTAAGGTGTGCAGGTTGGTTCTGAAAGTGCCTTCAAGTCTCAGGCGTCTCTATTTTTGAGGAGGCTAACTGTCAGGGTGGACTAGTCCATTCAGCTCTCAGTGAAACACAATCCTTCAGTCTCCTCACCAGCACGCAGAAAATAGAAAGAGAGGGAGAAAGACACAGGCGAGACGGAGGGAGATAGGCCTACATCTGTTTGCTTGGTCTAGCTGAGACACGATCACATCGGATGCCTTCAGGCTCCGTCTCCGACTGTGCTCCTCTGTTGTTCCAGTTTACCCTTGGGAGACGTGTTCAGGGAGACAGAGACTCAGGCAGGCACGCACATGCACGCACACACACACACACACACACACACACACACACACACACACACACACACATACACATAAATACACAAACACACAAAGACTTCTGCTGCATCCTTAAAACAGCTGCCGTTAACCAAACCCATCTCTCCCTCTCATTAATGCTATAACTTTTTGCTATTGTGCCTGTCTCTGGTGTTAAAGGGACAAATTACAAAGGCCGGCCACTCAACAGACACACACAGACATGCACGCATGCACACACTTGGGTAATTAATTGGTTCCAGTGGAGCCAAGAGCTAATTTACTATCCCTCCTGCCACATTTTTTCAGATACAGTAAGACAACTCATCTTAAGGCAGCTTCCTTATGGCTCCCTCTCCATCTCTAGGTCCTTTATGAGTGTTGAAGTATATGCGTGTGTGTATCATTTTTTTTGTTCTGCCAAAGACGTGGTTGTTGTTGTTTTTCAGTCATATAATTACTGAGCTGTAGAGTTGGCAGCCTGTTATGCTTGTTATCTTGGATATGTTGATTGCAATAAACATGTGGGAAGATTGATTATGGTACACTTGTCCCTGCCCCCTGCCTCCTCTTGGGTTTGACCGTTTGGGACTTTTGTCAGTGAAGGAGCAAATTTAAAAATAAAGAATTGCTGAGGAAATGTGATTTTTCTTTAGCCATTTATGTTGTCAATTTTTTTTATATCAAGCCAAGTTTTTAAAAAAGTAACTCCTTAAGCAAAGTCAATCACAGATGTTGAATAGCACTCCATAAAAAGTACTTTGCATTTTACATTATACATATTTGCAATGTTGGGCAGTAGCGGCACTATAACTGCTGGCATTATTCACTACATTTCTCAGTATTGTGGTGGTAACGTAGCTTTTATTGAGTAGTAAGTAGTAAGGTAGCGTCCACACAAACTACACTTTGCAAAGCATTTCTGAAGCTCAAGCGCAGTGGACAGAAGCGCTTCTGTATGGCGGCGACATCACGTACCAACCCTTGTGCAGATGCCTACGACGTCTCGGCTGCAGGGGAATAAAGACACGCTTGAGATTACTTGATGGAAAGATGGCAAAGGGTTAGGATGGAGAGGAATTTATCCTGAGGGAGGCGCTGTGGCCGTACCTCGAGAAATATATTAGTTCAAGTGAAACAAAAAACAACAAAAATGATGTGTTCAGGTGCTTACAGTGCAACCAAAGGAGAAGCTGCTCTGAACTTCACACAAATTAAGGAACACACATTCAGGTGATTCCTGAACTATTCCTGATTATGTTATTATGTGGCACACATAATGTTTTTGCGAAATTGGTTTTGGAGCAGTGAGAGCAGAGAGCTTATTGTTTAATGAACAATTGAACTTAACATGTTTTGCCTGCCATCTGTTTGACTGATTGATCGCCGAGCTAGCACTGACATGGAATAAAGTTGGTTCAATGTGAAAAAATAGCTTCTGTATAGTAAAGCTCAATTTAATGTAGACTAACTGGTAGCTTTGCTCACTACACTTCCCAAGTAGCTTGTCCAAAACACTGGCCATTTGATGCATTGTAATAATCACTATTAATTAGTGCAGCTTTGAAGTGATTTAAGGTCTATAAAGTTACTACACAAGAGTAAAAAAGAACAATGCTTAACTTGAGTGTAAGTCCAGTCCAATATAACCTCACTAAATGGAAATAAGTGTTAATGCTTCAAAGTTATGCTAAAGTGCAGTACCTGAGTAAATATACTTTTTAAAACGTTCTCTGCTGTAGAAGATCCAACAGTACATACAGTTGAAAGCTCCGTACATTTAGCACAAGCACGTGTACGACCGAAGAGCCTCGACCTCCCCTGCAGTGGAATCTATCTGTAAGAGATTTCATCCATCATTCCCCCAGTCATATCCTGTCACCACTAAAGCTGATATGATTGATTACGATATTAGTAATTGGATGATTCAAAACTGCAGTATTCTGTGCAGAACAAAAAAAAACTTGAAAAAAAGTCACCGCTCACTGATTTCACATTCTCAGCTGAATGAGAGGAATTCACCCTTGGTTGACTGTAATTTTCTTTTCATTCAGAGTCTGGTTAGCATCAAGGTAGCGTTTAATTCCTTTGTGAGGCGCGGCCGTGCCCTTCTGAAGGTATAGATCAATGAGCTGGTCCTGTAGTTAGTAGTTACCCTTGATATTGGCAGAGCCGTGAGTGTCCCCACTTTAGTTCGTCACCTCAGAGCTGCAGAAGGCAGGTGGGTTTGTGTAAATGGCAAGTCAGTTTTAAGACTTGCATCTGTGCGCAGCTGTAGACTGTGATAGTGTAATTTTGCGCCCAGTGAGACAGTCGGCTGCCCGGTAGCCAAGCATGTAATTAAACCTTTAAAAATGTCACCATCCCTCAGTGGTGGGCTTTATGCCCCTTATCGCCGCTGTCCCAGATGAGTGTGCATGAGCCGGTGTAAGTGCCTGAGTTTAATGTTTGTATTTCCCGCATGTGTGGTGAGTTGTTTTGTTGCAAGTCTTGAAGTGGTGTGTGTCCATCTCCTCACCGCTGCCTTGATCAGGGCGTCAGATGACACCGCTCCTCTCGAGTGGATTGGCCCTGCTAATACAGCGCACAGAGAACAAAGGCTTTGAAGTGCAAGAAATCTTTGATGCCGATACATTACCCAAGCAGGTAAACGTTGAGAAAATGACAGAAAATTCTTCAAACATCCGTGAGGGGATTGTTTTGATCATCTCCAGGGTGAATAAGAACCTGATCGTGTGCTTGCAAATCAGTTTAGGGTTTTGCAGTCTGTGTTAGATTAAAGTCATCGATGACATTGGCATTGAAGAAGCACCCCGGAACTTTGTATAAGGGAGCTGGTAGCGACCTAACTCTGAGCTTTCCTGCTCGAAAGATAACTTTGTTGTACCTAGCAGAGGTTGATATGGAAATATCAGCTTTCAGTAAGATGTAGTTTTGGGACAGTGGTGACACACACAGCCACTCCAGAGCTGCAAGGTTGTTGTGACAATTTTCTCCCTGTGAACAGCGCTTTTCTCGACACTGAGAGCAGCTCAGACAGTAGCCTGAGGGCCTGGGCTATGTGTCAGAGACGCTGTCTCAACAGCCGATCAGCGCCTGGGTCGGCCACGGGATTTTTTTTTTTTTTTTTTTTTTTTTCACAAGTTGACTCTGCTGCACAGACAACTCTCGGCAGCACCAGCCTGGCTCTGAGGCAGAGATAGAGAGGGCTTGTGGAACAATGTTAATTGGCACTGAAAGGCCGAGTGTGTGCTGTCCACAGATCTTGATGAAGATGATTGATCATTCCTCTTCATTCCAGCCCGCAGCCGGCTGGCTTAGCGTAGCATAAAGACTAGAAAACAGGAGGTAACATCTATCCCGGCTCCGTCCGTAGGTACCAGAATCTGCCGACCAGCACCTCTAAAGCTCACTAATTAACACGTTGTATCTTGTTTGTTTATCCCCTACAAAAGCGAATGTACGAATTGCCATTCTCGTGTCCCAGGCTATTCCTTGGTCAGGAACAGCAACTTCCTGGAGTCTCCGCAGGTTGCCTGGCAACTGCTCACCAAGAAATAGTCCCGTAAAACAGCGATTTATTGTTTTTACACTTCAGTTTTTGTTCTAATGAAACAAACGGGATGTAGTGTCTTAATTAGTGTTAATTGGAGTTGCTCGTAGGCAGATTGTGTGACGTTTGGACAGGGCCAAGCCAGCTGTTTTACCTTGTTTCCAGTGTTTTTGCTTTGCTAAGTTAGACGGCTTGATCCTCTCATCTCTCTCTAGGCAAGAAAACAAATGAGCATATTTCCCCAAATCAAGAGGAACTAGGCACAGTTCCTAAAATAAATGAATAAAAATGAAAAGATTACTCAGTGTATCTATTTTCATAGTACCCTTGTCAAAAGCTGAGAAGAAACCAACCAACCTCAGAAGTGATTAATTCTATGTAATTATGAAGTCGGCTGTGCAGGCTACAAGTCCTGACTCTGCCTTACCTTGACCTAAATTTGAAAATGAACAGTTTTAAAAGCCTTGCTCTGTACTCAGAGGGCTATCCTGCCAGGATCTCTGTAATGGTTTGAAGTCACAGGTCACACTGAACTACCTCCAGCAATCATGGAGGCCGCAACACAGGGCTGGTAATCTGGTAGCGTGTGAGAGCTTCCAATGCGGATGTTTCTTCCTTTTCAGGCGTGATGTCACTTTTCTCTGCCACACATGGCATGTTTTTGAAGCCCTTTCCCTGTCTGGAGATGTGTTGTGTAGACACACACGCAGACCGCATCCAGGCACGTGGTAATGCATCAGCATGAGTGCTAGAGGGTAAGCGAGTTGAGTAAAAATAACAGCAGGATTTGGGAACCTCTGGAGGGTTAGGGTGGGACTCGGATGAAATTGCTGGGTGTGTTTTTGAGCAAGGCAGGGGAGAGAGTCAGTGTGTGTGTGTGCTTTCTGTGGCAAATGTGTGTGATGTACTTCCCAGATTTAACCAGACCAAAGCTATGGTTGTGGCCCGGGCGAGTCATCAGGGCTGCTCACAAAAAGCCTTTCAGCTCAGTGCAGTACACAGACTTTGGTAAGATTCATTGTGTGTTTCAGCATGTGCAAAAAATAAAAAAGAATACCAGAGAGGCTGAGGTGTGTACAACCATTACTCAGGAGCAGAGGAGGGTGACATTTTCTTAAATTGACCCCAACATTATTAAGTGTAAAAAGTTTCAAAAAGTTTTTGTGAAAACAAACTCTGAGCTAAGTTGTTGTAAGTTGTATCAGCAGTGTTAGTTTCGGTCCGCCACCAGAGAAGCTCTCTGCCGTTCCTCGTCCCCAGCGCCTGTGTTTCATCAACTGTCTCCCTTCCCTCCATATGCTGAGAGCATAAAGTACACAGGGATTCACCGTTCTGTTTTTCCAAATCTTATGCAGCAGTCGCAAACCTAACAGCAGATTGGAATCTCAGAGCGTCGGGGGAAAAAAACTGATCCGGTATTTGTTTGATTTAATGTTTATCCCAATCTAGAGCTGTTTGTGGAACACGGAATTCAGACAGCCAGATTACTTGCAGGCAAAAATGTAGCATTACGCTAAAGAAATATGCATCTGCAAGCATACATGTCCACAGAGGGATTTGAAATTTGAAATCTTCGCACTTTTTGTGCAAGGAAATATATGCTTCTGCAGCTATTGTGCATGTTTTGCCACTTTTCAAAAGGGGACGAAACTGCCTATTACTGGGCGTTTCCCATGGCAGTGGTTGCTAGGAGATGGGCTGTCGACTTCTGGTCCGTGGTCCAAACCCTGCATAGCGTTACGAACACCGGGAGCTAACTAGAAACTAGGATAGCTTTCTAACTAATTTATTCTTTTTGCTGATTTCAATTTTGACCAAATATATACAGTGTATACTGACAATGAATAGGCCTAGTAATTTCACATCAAACATTTATTATGCAATATAATAAATTGCATATAATACATTATAACATGGTCACATAGGCCCCAGTGTGTTTCTCATTCTTTCTCACACACAAGCAGAATGACTTATGCGATCCAAATGCAGGGAAATATCGGTACAGAGTAAAGAAGCTGGAGTGTGAAATAGATCCAGCACTTTGTGTGTGTGTATGTTACAGATAGGAAGAGGCAATGTGAAAATGCGAAAAAGACAGCTTGCACATGTGCACATTAGATTTGCGCTTCAAAAGCCGCATTGTGCACCACAGATAAGGTTTTGAAACAAACAAGCCATCCGATCCAAGTGCGTTTTTCAATCCCACTCTTGGGGAGACACAAACATTTCTTCGAGCCGAATTAATCTGCCCCCTGATCTGGGGGTCGTGGAGTGGAAACGACCCCGCTGTGGGGCGTTGAGCATTTGATGGCGATATCATCACTCCGTCATTCTCTTTGTCATCCTCCGCTGAGCCCCCATGAGACACCCAGCGGACTGAGGTGGACTGAGACAGCGAGGGAAAAAGGTCAATGAAAGGTAGAACAGAAGGGGACACGATGGAAGTTTGAAAAAATCCAACAGATGGCAGTGGAAAAACATCCTCATGACAGCCAGAAAAGAAGAAAAGTCAGTCAGTTGGCCACGCCGCCTGTCAATCACGTTGTGTTTTACGCCGCAGTCATTCACCCACTCAGGCGCCTCATCCGTCTCTCTGTCAGTCAGTCACCTAGTTCGTTACTTTGTCACATCGTTTGTCATTCAGCCTGACAGTGAGTCGGTCATCTACTTTCTCGGTCACTCGGTCGTTCATTTGTACAGTTGGACTTAGTTATCAGTCAATAATTTAGCTCAATCATAAACTAATCAGTCAGTCTGACATTCAGAAAATCAACATAGTCGGCTGTCCTTTTCAGACAGACAAACAGCAAAGTAAAAAGCAAACATCTCCTCCATTTCTGTGTGTGCTTTTGTCTAAACACCAAAATCACAGATACCAATTGGCAGACAGAGACACGGAACAACAAACAAAAACTGGCAATAACCCCCTCTGATAGACAGAGTGATAAACAGGCAAACACCCAGTCAATCACACCCAAACACACACACACACACATATAAGTGATCTGTCTGACAGACATACAGTATAGCTATATAAAGCAGCTCTGTATTGTCTTTGTGTGCTTTGGTCTAAAGCAAAGTCTGGTTTGATTTTACTGGTGTGTGTCCTGTCTGGCCAGGGAGAAAGAAGCATCTATCAGCACAGTGTTGTGACCCCAAACTCACACTCCCCCGTCTGTGTTTGGACAGATGGATCATCACTGCACCGCTCACATTTGACAAACGTGTTTGTATGTGAGCCTGTGTGTGTGTGTGTCAGCGTGATGAATACAAAGCCAGCGTTTTATTTGTGCGTCTGTTCATTATGTATAGTGTAATTCAACCATCATGAAGTCCCCCCCAGACAAAATCAATACTGGTGTTAATATGATCCTCTCTCCACTCTTTACTGCAGGAAGACTTCAATTGATTAGTTAGCTGACACCTCAACTCCCCAAATGCAAAAAGATACAGAGGAGTGTGTGCGTGTGCGTGTGTGTGTCTAAAACTGTCTATGCGCAGCTGAATGTGCCATTATTTAACTTTCTAAAACTATGAAGCAAACAGCGATTAACTGTCTTAGCCAATCCATTCTTCAACTCAATACATTTCACTGCAAGTAGACTCAGAATTATTCCCAACATACTTTATATAACTAGCTGCATAATGTTTCAGTGGATTAGATTTGTTGTAAAAACAACAATAATATGCCACTCAGTTACTGTAAAGACAAATATTCTGTATAGCCATGTCATACAAACACCAAATTTAACATCAAAATCTACATTCACAGGTTTTTCACTGCCAGTATGCACCTTGTACTTCTAATTGTGAAGCTTATAGCTGGTTCACTCGAGACAAGAAGTTTCAGGAGACTCGGATGTCTTAAGCAGGAATATTTATTGAAGCTCGAACGAAGAGAAAAAAGGGAAACACCACGTGTGAATCACAGCGCACTGCTACCCATCTCTCAAGATGGTGTCCTGAAGCTCAGTATTTAACCTTTCCCAGCATCTCTTATCCAGCGTCAACAACCAGGCACCAGCCTGTTGTGTCTAAACCCAAATACAGAAGATATCTAGCAGACCTTGGTCTACCAGATGCCAGAGCCAACTCGGCCTTGTCAGGCACACAGAGTGAGACAGGCGAACAGAGACAGACAGTTGACCTGTCCTGTGAAGCTCTGTCTTAAGTTACCTTTAACCTACAAGAGGGAAGTTTAACTTACAAGAAGGAAAATTCCTTCACACTAATCACAGACAGATGTTTCCATACAACAAATTCATGTCATATAGGGACTATTGACATTAATTTAGGGAAAATTGACAGCATGTGATTGCCTGTTGTAAAATTTGAAGTCAATATTTTTATTTTATATTATTACTGAAATTCCGATTGTTCGACCAGTTGTCTCAAGTATTTTGCGTGTGAGGATTTGCACAATGAGCATGTTGATGAACAAGTCTGGGTGTTATTCAGATCATTAGAGAAGCAGTTAAATCCATTTTGACCATTAAGACTGGATCATTTGAAGAAGCAAACGAGAGAAAAATGTGTTTGAGAATGTAGATTTACTTATAATTTAGCTAGGGTTATCAGTTATGGTTATGTCTTAGTCACTGTACAACCCTGTGAGATGGCAAACATCGCACTTGTAGGTCAATAACTGTATTGTGGGAAACTGCACAAGAAAGACAAGATTAAAACAAGATTATCATGTCAAATACGAATATGAAAGAAAGACAAAAATAGTGTCTAGATACAATATTAAATTAAAAAGAAATAACTGAAAGAATATAATTCAAAATAAAAATTCACACTGGACCAAGTTGGATAATAGACCTAAAAATGTCATGTTTATGACAAAAATCATGAACATGTATGTGAAAGATTATAGAATTTGCTATTTTGTAGTGGAAAATTTCGATTTTACCTTTTAATGAAGGTAAGGCTTACAGTGAATATTTAGAAGCAACCCTGATGAAGTCACAATAGCCAACAAACATGCTCACATTGGTCTGTCCCTTTGCAGTGTTTGAAAAAAGGAGTAATTATACTATATCTTCTCTCTAAATGTCTTTCAAATGTCAACGTCGTTTACCCCATGTTTAGTTTTTTGTGTGGCTCTGTCCTCCCTCTGCTAAGTGCCCCGAATGCACCGGTGTGTTATCCATCACCGGGTCCCAGGGTGATTTCAGTGTTTGTGTGTGTGTGTGTGTGTGTGTGTGTGTGTGTGTGTGTGCTGTTAATGCACTGGTACTGTGCCTGTGTTTCCGTGTGTCCGTATATGTAGAGGTGTGAAAGAGAGAGCAGAGAAAGAAGTAGGAGTGGGAGCAGGGGGAGGAGGAGGCGGAGGAGGAGATGCTGGTGGAGGCTTGTACTAATGCCCTGGAGATGATTTAGAGTTTAGACCAGCGAACAGCTCAGAAAGCTCTTCCAGTTTTCTCCCACAGGACCATTCGGTGGCTTGTGGTGAGTTAAAGAGAAAATAGGATCCACCAGAGATCACTTCAGGGGAATGACACAACTGCTCCAATGGTTTGGTTTGAAATCAAGTCCTGGCTGTCTGTCTGTGCTCGGTTACTTGAAAGGCATGATGCAGATGCATGTGTGAGCATAAATCATGTCATCTGTGGGTCTTTAAAGTGACAAATGCGTTTTTCTTTTTAAATGGTAGCTTATAAATATTTACAGTATCTCAGATTTTAGAGTTCTTAATTGTTTCACCATGTAATGACAGGTTATCATTTGGGTTTATTTTCATGCAAATACAGAAGTATTTTGAGATTCATTAAATCCGGATGTACAGGGTAAGGCAAAAGCAATAATGTTTGACTTGCATTTTGACACCGGCATTAAATGTGTAATTTTGCAACAAAAAACATAACATTTCTAAAACATTTCACAATTTTCTTCGTTTATATCATACACGAGAACACGCATACACGAGGGCCACGCAATACACATTCCTGACGCCATTTTCACACTATTCCACTGATCCACAGTTGGTGGCAATAGTGCGGAAGGAAGTGTAGCAATGTGACAACAAAACATGGAAGAAGGAGAGAACAAGCAAGCAAACTTTGATGTAAACGTTGCATGATTTAAAAATACAAAAAAAAATGGCTTTGCAAGTTTTTTATGTGGAGGGAAATATATTTAACACGTTTGTACCTCAAGGATACACACAATGAGTTATGGTGAGAAACACTGAATGTAAGCATAACTTCTCTTTGTTTACAAGAAAACTCCACAGGGCTCCTTTAATATTAAATTCAACTACAACTGAAAGGATTTAAAAATGAATCAGTAAAACAAGGAGAAGTGTGAGTGATGATTCTTAATAACCTATTGTGCGTACAGTAAATTAGATGGTGGAACTTTGTTTTCTGAACATGCACGTGTTGTGTGTCCATGAACTCGTGTGTGCATGCATGTACAAGCTGACGGGAGGTCGAGTGCAGGGCTGTTACAGAGGGAGCGAGGGCAACAAAGAGCGCATTAGTCCCTGGCCTTGGCTCCTGCTCCTGTCAGACAGTCATCCACGTGTGTGTGTGTGTGTGTGTGTGTGTGTGTTTGTGTACGTGAGTGTGGGCATGTGTGTTGGCACATATGCACACCATTTATTTCAATACAACATCCCTTTCTGAGCATACACACACACACACACACAGACAAATCAGTAATCTCATTTCCTATGTCAAGCTCACCTCTGTGCCCATTAGATTATGAAATATTTTCCCTGAATGCAGACATAAAAGTTTATAAGACTGTATGAAAAATGACAAGAAGAATGTCCTAGCTAGAGACTACCTGGGGGAAATGACTTGCTCGCTCTCAGCTGCAACAGGTAAAATGGCTTTTTGGTGAGGAAAAAACATTAAAGACTGTCAAGGAAACTAGCAGACAAAGAAAAGTGACATGTAAAACGACAGGTTGACTAAAGTGAAACTGCAAAAAAGTACAGAAGCTGACGTGTGAACCGTCAAGACGAAAGGGAAAAGGAACAGAGAGAGGCAGGTGGCACTGGCTGTCACTTGCTTTCCCTGCAATGGCTGACAGGTGTTTTACATTACTCTGTGGGCGAAGGCAATCCACACATCCCCGCTGCCTTTGCATTTACACACTGGACTTTGAATGAATTCCATATAGGCCCCAAGGTCATGAAGCCTATTCATGCACAGTAACAGCAGAGTAAACTTTCCATTGAAGGAGAAAATGAAATAAAACCACCACGCTCACAGAATTAAGGGTTTCATTTGAAAGCAGGAGTAGAGACGTGCCTTATGTTCTACCCCAGAGCCACTCCAAGCTTTCCAATACTAAGGGGGATTCATACTTCAGAGAGAAGTGGAGACGAAGTTTGTCTGAGGAGAGCAAATGTTCACCGCTTCTTTCTTCCTCAGCTCAGTATTTTTTTTATTTTATTTTTTTTGCAGCATGTAGATTTTCCCAATTTTACTGTCTTCCCACAACAAGCACGGTATTAATAGTTTTTGCTTATTTGCAACCTACCATTCACACTAAATCAACTCTGCCATGGGGGGAGGATTGTTCTGTTCTTGCTCTACAAAGCACCATTTTTTCCCCCGCTGACTGGACAACAGATGAAAGGCCTATTTCACATGCAATAAAATAATAGGAATGCTCGGCAGGTTCTGCTACAGAATACATTTTCTGTCATGAAAACTCTAGCAAAGCAACAGCTTACCATTACTGGCACTTTATGGCCTTATATCTTTAATCAGTTCGGCGCACACGCTGCTCAAAATGTGGCATACAGTCAGGGAGGCTTATTCTTCTGTTGCGCACAGCATGAATCATTCGTGGTAATAGCATCACATAAATGATTAAAAAGTAATGATGTAGATGGTCTAGACTGCTCATCAATTCACCCCCACAAAGAAAAGAAATCATAACCAATTGAGTTGTAAAAACTGCTTTGCTTTTCTTGCAGCGAATGACTTTTGCGGGAAGCATGAATCCGGCGTAAGCATTATATAATAATCACCTCTGACAATTTGAGGGTTTGGTTGTGAATAAAAACATATCAAATTTACCACAGCTATAGGATTTAATTGACCCATGAGGAGTGCTGTGCAGTGCAGCGCCATACATATATCAGTCACATATACGCACAAACTGTTAATAATGAATAACACATGAATGCACGTACACAGCAAACTGCAGACTCCTCTGCAGTGGAAACAAAGACATGCATAAAGGGCACATCATTTTAAATATAAGAAGACACGCAGACACACACAGAGGTACACACATGAGGTGTGTGAGGTAATGCCGAGCCATGTCTGATTCATGCTGTAGGTGTCAGAAGCGAGAAGTCTCTGGGTATCATGATGAGCACACAAGTGGATGTTGTTCAGCAAAATTCCCCGAATGCTTTTCCCCCAATCTGTCACACGCTCTCTTCTTTGCACCTCTCTCCCTCGCTTCCTGTTTGTAAGGTTTTATTTTTGCTGCTTTTCATCTCCCGGAATAAATGGGGATTGCAGCGAGGTGCTATACCGTATCAAGGTTAAATTAAAACTAATGTGACACAAGGCTTTGTTTAAACCCAAATCTGTCTCTTTGTGTCATCTCAGGTGTGTCTCTCCAATGCTCTTGGCCCCTGAGGCCTGAGGAGAAGTGAGCCAAGCCCAGGCCCCCATGGGACGCCCTGTTACCCAGCATGCACTGCTGCTGCTGCAGTGCATGCTGGTCCTGTGGCCTGGAGGCGTGGCCGGTAGGAGAGGGCCTGTGCTGCTCCCTGAATCGCCCTGTTACAAGACAGAGCACCCACTCATCCCACACTCAGGTAAGTGTTCAAACAAAAATCATCGGTTTGACTCATTACGTTTTCTATTTCCCTCCATAATTATGTGAAATTTTCTATATGGATTATGCTTTCTCTCTATATCCACTCCTTCACTCAATTTTTAATCACGTTATTTCCTCCAACGACATCTCCCTCCCCTCCTTCACTCTTCCTGAGGTTAGATTTGTAGACCATATATAGACAGTTTCATCAGGGCATGTTACTGTTGCTAAGAGACATAAACACGCTTGGACAAATGCTGTCAGCTCTTAGTTGCAAGGACATTGATGACCAAAGAAAAAAATAAAGTACAGAAGTAACGCACCTGTTTCGGTACTTCACTGAAACAGCTCACAGCCTCAGCTTATTGGGTATCCAGTCTTAAACTGAGGATTTATTTAATTTCCCCCTTGCAATTGCTGCAAACTATAAACGATATTGACTGAAATGCTGGGATTGCATGTTGCTCACAAAATTAAATGTCATTAGTTTATTTTCTCTTGAAATGTCCTCACATTTCTCCACATGTTGAAATGTTTAAATACAGAGTGATACTGTGCATTTTAAGAGTTTGGAAGTAGTGTCTTCCTTTCAGCGTTTCCAAAAACAGAAAAGCAAAAATGTAAGGAGCGGTTGAAACTTGAACATATGCAATCATTAGCATTCTTACCACCATTGCCTTGAACATTTAGCTTTAGCCTCAGTCTTTAAGCACAATATCATGTTTGCAGGTCAAGCGCATATGACCCCATTTTACAAGATTCTCATTTTAAACAGAAGTCAGGTAAAAAATTCAGTCAGAGACGGTTTGATCATCGGTTGCCGACTACAAATGCGACGCCGGCTTTTCTGTACCTCTGACTGAAGTCAAGCAGCCATTATTTAAAGAAACTGCTAAGAATTTCGAATGGTAAATAATCATAAAAACTGCAAATCTGCCCTTTGAGAATGGAAAGATAAGCACAAACATAGTAACATTAACTTAGAGAAGCAGGGCTTAGCGTACAGTCAGTTGTGGACTTTTCTGGTTACTACTCCTAAGCTTTTAGGTTGTCTAGAAAACTCATATCTCCCTCCCTTTATTCTTTGTTTTCTTTTTTCTCCCTTCCCATGAGACACAAAGCAGACACAACCTTCCTAGTGTATCTTTACTGCATGGCTCTGCAGTTTTTAGATACAGTAAGTTCCGCATCAGATTTCATTGTCCTTATCCTTTATCTTACATTGCTATTGAACAACTAAACTGTAATGAAATGCTGTGAAACTTAGTCGAAAGAAAGTATCAATAGCGATCAATGCAGTTCTGTCTAGCCACTGCGAAGCAGCAAAATGTCATTGAGCTGTTTTCAGTCCAGCAGAGTCCCAGTCAGATAATCACATAGGATTCTGTCTAAGGCGAAATTGAACAGAAGACCAAGGTCACCGCATGTGTCCAAAGATCCACGTGCATGCAAGGACTCACATATAACCACCTAGCCCAGATACAAGGCCGCTCCCTCTACAGCCTTTTCTTTGGCTCTCTCTCGCTCCGTCCTTCTTCGCAGTCTTTGTCGCTTCACTTCATTGTTAGCTGAGGTGGCACTCTCCCCTCTGCGCCAATTGAGTGCAATGATGATGACTAACTGCCCAGCTAACGCGATACGTTCCCTCCTTGTGCTTTCTGCATGAGGGGGATCACACGCCAGCCAGCGGGTCAGCTGTGGTCAATGCGTTTGTGTTCTCTAATGTACCGGAATGGCCCATTAAGCTCCGGTGGCTTAATGCTTTGGTTGAAATATAGGAGCATTAATAAAAAGGGTCGACATTACAGTTGGCAATCAAACATGGTTCACCAACGTGAAGTGTACTGTATAGAAGAATAGAAAAAGAAAGAAAGAGCAGCTCAATGGCTTTCATGTCTGTGGTTCAGATAGATAAGAGACTCTGTAGCTTCATCGAGAAATATTATGTAATAGTAGATTTTGTATGGTAAAAGCTAAAAAGTCAGTTTACCCAAATTAATGAAATGTACTCACTTATCTAGCCACACACATCGTCTTGGCTTTTTTTGCCCAGATGTTTGTCTGTGAATCTTGTGGTGCTCACAGCATTAAAAAAATATACAATTTATCAATATCTCTTTTTCAGTTACTCTGAATAATTCACAGACAAACAACAGGGTGAATTATTTCTCTAACAGTGTGTTTCAGTGCATTGTTTTCTTTGTTCAAACCCCGATAGCTTGTCAAAGTTAGATGATGGAGAGTAAGGATGTCGTTGAACACAATGATCAGCCTCAGTTTATTTTATATGTTTTTTTCTTATTGCCACACATCTGCTTTCAAACTATTGTTCATAAAATCAAATTGCACCGATGCAGGAACATGTACACTATGCATGTAAATTTCATTGGCTTGTTAAGGCTGTTGACCCCTAAACGTTCCCCCCGAGGTTTCTTAGCTGACAAGCTGGTTGACGGTCTACACATCAGCTTTGTTGCTCTCATCATGAAGCTCTAAAGCTCTGCAAACTTTGCATGTCTAGAGGTTCTATTTTTGCTGTTATGTGGGGACAGTGAGCACTCCAAGTTTCCCTTTTACAAACGTTTTAACATTATGCTTTGTTTACTTACAATCCAGTTTGTTCCCACCTTATTTAAGAATCAGCACCTTTGCAGAGCAGCTGCTCATTCCCATGGTCTCATGGACATGTCCATTAATCCTTGCCGTTTTTTAATAACTTTCCTTTCGTGGCTATGATAGCCTTTGTGTGGTTCAAACACATCTTAATTTTGCGAACTGTATGGTATACAAAGCTTTTCCAGAGACGACCAAATTACAGCCCTTGGTTTTTTTTTTTTTTGTTTTTTTTGCAATGAAGGCAAAAAATCGGAGTCATTACAGAATATGCCGGCACGCGGACACACAAAAAGTGTGTGAGGGAAGAGAAACCTCTCGTTAAACCTATTATCATTCTCTTTTGTGAGTCATTGTGCTCCATGTAATGTAGCGTAATCCCTGGTTGTTGAGAATGTGCAGAGCGAGGGTGCCATGGCTCCTCTTCTGCCGAGCTGGGAGGACTACAGACACATTAAACATACCCCTGTGGATTACAACAGCACAACACTCCCACTCTACTCAGGCGGACCTTATCCTTTTGGACATACAGTCTTACATTTAGAGGTTTGCCTTGAGTCTAAATAAATAGGACTAATAATTGATTAAATAAACAGTTTGACATTATATTAAATATACTTGTTTGTGTTCTTGCTGAGAGGTAAGTGAGAAGATCAATACCACTGTCATATCTGTATGCCAAATATGAAGCTACAGCAAGCAGCAGGTTAGTTTAGTTTAGCATAAAGACTGGAAGAGTACTGACCTGAAGGTGGTATTGATCTTCTCATCTAACTCTCAGTAAGAAAGATATTCCTTTAAAGGAAAGTGACTTAAGTAATTTGATAGATTGCTTTTTTTGTAATAGATTACTCATTTAAGTAATTCATCAAGCAAAGATGTCAAAAATTATCCAGCTTCTCATATACGAGTACATTTTGTAGTTTTCCTCTGTGTTTTGTCTTTTAAATTGAATATTTTGAGCTTTTGTTGGGACAAAAAAAGTAATTTGACAATGTCACCCTGGGCTCTAGGAAAAGGTGAGGGGCCTGTCTACCATTTTCTGGCATTTTGGTGCTTAAACAGTTGATTGAAAAAAATAACAATAGATTAGCCAACTATTTTTTGTATCTCTTCCGGCCTGAGGTTGGAAAACTCATATTTTTTAGTTCAAGGATGGGGGGTGACCATAGGGTGAAGGGTAGCAGTACAATAGCAGCCAAAATGTAAAAAGCATTCTTTCAGTAGCTAGTGCCACTGGACCTGCAGCTGTGGGTGTTTAATTCACTTTAAAAGAGCTCCGCTGCTCTGGTTAAGAAAATGAGTTAAACAGCAAGGAGCCCAAAGAGTGGTTGTGACCCGTCATGAGAAGCCAAGGTTCAAGGTTTGCTCCAGTGACAGCGTTTCTTTCTCCCTGTGTGATTGTGGCCTGACTATGGAAGGGCGTGCCTCGCACGGGTTTGACCCCGCTGGGGATGGTGGTTTTCTGACTTGGCACAACACTTGGCTGACAGAACTGCTACTGCGGTGCAAGGATGCTATAGTCTAAAGACCGCTTTCTGCTCTGTATGGTGGTTTTTAGAAATGGTGGGTTTCAGAAAAAAGAGTACAACTGTACAGTTCAGCTACGTTCAAAATGTTTACCCAAAAAGGTACGCTCGCTACGCTTTCACGAAAACTGGTCTTAATATAGCTCCAGCAGAGGTCCAATGTAAATGTGTGTCATTTATAGGGATTATTTTTAGGAGGGGCGTTGAAAGACTTTATCCACATTCTTGGTAAAATATTTTGGAGATGGTCTTCTGACCAAGCATTTGCAGTGTTGTTGTAGCTCAAAGCCCCTGAGATATACTGTATTAATAAAGTGTTGTATTTAACAAGTGTTCCTGCGTGTAGGCTTGAAGCCTTTTAAAGGTTATAAACTGTGGTGTAAACAATGCCTTCACAGGCCAAGCTGAGGACCATGTCTCCGAGGAGTGGAACCGGCAGACTTGTTTTACAGCCACATACTGAGCTCAGCTTTTATCATCCCTGAACGGCTAACACATCGTTAGAAAGAGGGGAGTGTAAGCACGGGAAAAAAAAAAAAAAAAATGGCCTCATAGCATTCATAAATGCAACAGGCTACAACTAGTATCAGAGATGTTTTAATTGGTCATTTGGGGGTGATTGTTTTACATTTCAAGCCCTCCAAAGTCTTTGAAGCTTAAATTCCAAAACATTAACTCCGCTCCATTCATGTCCAAGGTCAGCTATGTTCAAGCCATGTTTTATTTTAATGGATGACAGGCTGCCAATGGCATGAAGAAGGCCCCGTCCATATTTTTGGATTGGTATGTCTTTCATTTACCCACTGCAGTCAAAGTCCCATATGTCATTTATATTTTCAGATTTTTTTTTTTCAAGTGGCCTAAAGAGATTTGGTCATCCTGTTAAAAGGTTGTCTGTTCTGCCGCGCCCCAAGAATCAAACGACTCCACTCCTAAATGATTTAAATATTTTATTGCACAGTTATTTGTGGCTTCACAGTGGTTTGTTTTGCATGATTCACTTGCTGCCCCGGGGCCACAGCACAGCCACGGTGATTTGAGTTGTAGCACTTTTAGCTGTAAAATGTGCTTGTTTTTCTTGCTTGAAATAACATAATAGGAAGAAAACCTTCAAGCACAGAGTGCGAAGGTCTTAACTGATCTTGTCTTTTGCTTTAGATTTTTTCAAACTGAGCAGGTGTTTGTGTTTTGAACCACTCAGCCAAATCACTTCCTCGCATCAACTTGACCAAATAGTTGCCATTCTTCTGCTGCCCAGTACCACAGGGCTGCATTCAGAGTGAATTGGCTCTTCATTTATGTGAGCGCCTGCTGCCACACTCTATTTACACCACTCACAGAGAAGCCATTCATGTTTCAGAATTGGTTCCACATGTTGCCATTGTTGCCGGCCTGGCAGTACTGTAGAGCACTAACTTTGAGCACTGGCAGTCTGAGGATTGGCGTGGCCTCTGATGCTGGGTGTAAATATTTATATATCCTGTCATTTTGTCTTTGTGTAAACTGCTCCGTGTCAGACCGGGAAATAACAAACGGGATGCGAGTGATGGGCTGTTCTATTTTGAGGAGGAGGGAGACAGGGTTAAGGGGATAAGATGGGACAGAGAATGGGGGGAAGGGTGTATAAGTGTGTGTGTGTGTGTTTGTTGGTTTCATGTTGGCTTAGAGCCCTGGCTGCTCTCTGAATTTTCATCCCAGTCCGTATGTGAGTCTGCATGTGTGTGTCTGTGTGTGCGATTGCGCCTTTGTCTCATCGGCAGCCAATCCCCTGATTCAGGCAGCTTCTGTAGCATGGCTGTGATGTGATTACATTACCACCTGCATTTAAAGTGCAGCTGATATGAACCCATGTAACACGCAGAGCAGACCTGAAATATAGGAAGAGAGATGGGGGATAGGATTTATTAGTTTCCTTTTTCTGCTGGGTTAACGATAAGGTTGATTTTATGGGATCATACCAATCCTCCCTGGGTGCCCTATAATTCACAACCTATCCAAAAACAAATAAATATCACAAGTTTAATCAGAGTTCAAATCAGTGTGATTAGTATCCTTAATATGTCCAAGTGTGCAACAGTTTTGTTTCCCCAAAGTAAACCCAAACTATGATCTGCTTAACCCCCATGAATTTGACTTTGTGAAGCTCCGTATATTAAGCTGCACAGCCTGGGGGGGGGGGGGGGGGGGGGGGGGGGAGGCCCATCCATGCTGGTTATGAATGTTTATGAATAGTCCTTGGCCTCGTCACAAAAGGCCATAAATCCTTTGAGAGCTGTTGTGTTCAATTAAAACCTTTGGCCCCCTTTGCACACTCCAACAAATATCTTCATTTCCCCCTCTCTGTTTCACACACACACACGTACACATCCAGGCCCACACACACGCACACACACACGCACACACACACGCACACACACACACACACACACACACACACACACACACACACACACACACTCCATCACTAGCGAGCCTCCCCTGGTGAGTCAGGGAGATTTATGGGGAGAAGCTGGGTTCGTCAAGCGCCATCTTCCCCTCGGGGGTGGGGGTGTCACAGCTACATTTGTATGCCAGGGATCCTCTCGGCGGCGTGAAAAACAAGCCCAGTGGAGCCAAAGGATTGGCACATCCAAAACTTTGTGTCTCCCCCCAGAATAAGCAGAGCAGCAGCCATTAAGCAAAAATGAATTCTTTCGGGTGAAATTGGTCGTGATCTCCCAGATATTTATTTCACAGTGTCTAATGAAAATGTATTAGCACTGCGAAACCAGACGCAGTTCTCTTGTACTCGTCACCGGAGACTTGAAAGCGAACAAGGGAAAACGTCTTTGCATGCAGTGGTGTCGTCTCGCAGCAGATGATATTGTTTTGTTAGAAGAGCCGGAGTTTAGTCCCACTATGTGAGCTGGAGGAGGCAGATGTTCTTTGGAAGCTCCCGTTTTTTTTTTTTGCTTTGTTTGTCCTCGTTTTGGAACACACAGAAATCCCACGTTTGTCACAGAAACCTGAAGTAACTGCTTTTGATGCAGTGAAGGGAGAGTGCGCTTTAATTTGAAACGCTGTCTGACAGGTGTGCCTGAAGAAGCAGATAATGTGTTTTGAGGAGGATATTCAAGCTGTCCTCTCCCTCTTTTTCAGCGGTGATGGAAAGCTCCTTGGTAAATTAAAAAAGTCCCTTTGAAATTTTTAGTCTGGAAATAGCTCACAAATATAATGATGAATGATTTTAAATCACTGTAGCAACCACTAGCCTTGCTAGAGTTCTGGCACTTTACTCAGAAATACTAATTTCTAGCTATCTGAAGAAAATATCCCATATATGATGAGGATTTTTTCGAAGTGTAATCCGACCTTATAAGTTATGACTACAGATCAAGCATGTGACGAGCGATGGAAAAAACACGTCACCATAATGACTGATTGACCACCCTCGACTAAACCTATCGGGTAACCAGGCAGTAGACAGGCCGTCCTCATCGCTCGGCAACCACTGGGGGCCTGTGATTCGATTGGTCAGGGGTTAATGGGTTGGGCGCCACGAGAACTGGCATGTTATGGATAAGATGTCAGTGTCTGTCTGGGATATCTCTTCCTCTCTCTCCTTATGTGTGCATGTATTCACCATGATGTAGGAGACGAGCCCAACTTCCATAAAAAGTCAGAATCTCAAAGGTCTTCATGGTTCATCCACAGTATACATTTCCATGAAAGCGGTCACTCAACAGTAGTGATGGTTTACAGAAAACAAAGGACTGCCCTCTGAGTCACAAGAAGCTAGATTTTACTGTTTTGTACATATTCACTTATAAATGGAGGTCAGATCTCACTTTTGTTTTGGGGATTTGTTGGGTAGTTCAGTAATAATGCTATATATTATATGAACTGATTTAATGTTTTGTATATAAAACCTTAATGCAAAATAACTACTGATAGAAAGCTATTCAATAAATTTAGTAGGGTATATTGTCTTTGGCATTCGCAGCTCATTATTTATAGTTAGCCCTACCTCGACAGACTGTTACTGCAGGCTTTACTGATGTGTGGCAACTACTGTTTGCACCTGATAATAATGCATTACTACTACCACAACACAACACTGTAATTGCAAAATTAGTTAAAGTGTGATTGTTTTAGTATTGACTGTACATCACAAATGCTATGCAACATCACTAAATATGAAGTATAGATTGTAGGAAAGGTAAAAACTTCAGCAAAATGCAGTAATGGAATGACTTGCTGCTATTATAAATAAGTCCTTTAAGCACCCCACTCTTCAAGTGTCTTGAGAAAAGTTACAGCAGCCTTCTGAACGCAGCTAATTCATCACCACAGTTGTCATCTGCGGTCATAAACTCTCTGCTCTGATTGGCTCACTGTTGTTGTGTCCTGTGGTGTCGTTGGCAGAGATGGAGCCGTGGATCTTCAGGTTCAAGGCAGAGGGCACGGTGGATTACTCACAGCTGACCTTTGACCCTGGCCAGAATGAACTGATCGTCGGTGCCAGGTAACCCATATCTGAGTTTGTTTTCTTTTCTCTTTAACTTTCTCTCCGTCTCATTTTGTCTCGCTGTTTTCGCTCCTGTTTCTTTCTTTTGTTGTCTGTTCTTTTATTGTCTTGTCCTTCATTCCCCCCGTTTTCAGTGTTTGTTGGTGCATTGCATGAGTAATGATCAGTTTCTCTATAGATGTCTTCAAAAGCCAGAAGAAAATGGTTTTGGAGATTGTTTCCAAGTCTATTGTCTTTGTGAAGCCCAGCCAAGTGTGTGTGCGTGTGTGTGTGGATGTGGGGGTGTGTGTCTGTTTGTGTCTGTGGGCGTGTATGTGTGTGTGTGTGTGCAATTTCTCAGTGATTGAGAGACTGAAATAAAGGGCATTACATGCATTTAGTGTTTTAAAAATTTTAAAATTAAAGCATGTGTGTGTGTGTGTGTGTGTGTGTGTGTGTGTGTGTGTGCGTGTGTGTGTAAGGACATGGTGTATACATTCACGCTGTGTGAGTCTCTGGCTGATTCCAGATGAAGTGCACTCGGCTCTGCACTTCTCTTAATGGCTTAGTTGTCAATAGAAAGAAACACTCACTACAACGTGAACAGGAGATAACAGCGGATCCAGCAGGAAGGAGAGCAGACAAACAAACAGAGACAAAGTGAGCTCAGGGAATTTACTAATGCACCCCAGAAACTTAGATGGAAAAGGCTAATTTAGGGAAAGTGTACATGTGTGGATGGATTAAGAGCAAAAGTGGAAAAAGGTGATTGAATTTGCACTGAAATTGCTGGCAAAATTGTGATAATATAACAGATATACCATGTTTTTTGGTGGCAATCTTTTATTTTTAGCTACAACTCAGCCAATTCTATCAACACGTGGTATTTGAAGCACTCAAAATATCAAAAGAAAGATTAAGTTCAATTCTCGGTGCCAACTCGAGGCTGTTGAGTTTCTAACTGTGAAAGGCGATAGATGGCTGCAGGCTGGGTTAGAAGTATGAGTGATAATGGAAGGAAAGAGGGATCGATGCAAATATCAATACAGTAAAACAGGGGCCCACGGCCACACAGACCTGGTTGATAGCCACTGATCTCTGCGAAAGTGTTTATATGTGTGTTTGTGTGTGCAAGAGTGCTTGAAGATTTTCACTCCAAAATAAAATTTCTACTTTGTGAAAAAAAAAAAACAATGCTTGCTCTTTAAAAATGATTGCTGATAGGAAGGAGAAACACATTATGACTTATTGTTAAAGCTATTGCAAGGTCTCTGCCTTACCAAACAAATTTTCTATTGCTGGCATGGGCCGACAATATTCTTAGATCGTGATTGGCCCATGGCACAAAAACTACAAAATATAGATAATACAGAAGTCTCAAAAGCAAACAACTCACAATAAATAATGATTGTAGTCCTAATTGTCAGGTTCCATTTGATCTCATTCTGGTAATGGTGTATAATGGCTTTAGTAGACAGCCTGAGATGTCGTTAGTCAATATACAGAATATTCCCCTTGAGAGGGCATTCATTAGAACAAAATGTCTCTTGAAAAGTTGGAAACGCCAATGAAACAGGTTTGTGTGTGCTGTGCAAATTTGAAAAGCTTTAGGCAAGACAGGATAGTCACTTAGAAGCGTGCCAGGCTTTGATTTTCTTTCAATCTCTTTTTTTTCTCTTTCACTTTTCCATGCTCCCTGTTTCTCATACACAAAAGATAGGAGCATATTGTAAAACCTTTAATACCACTGTATTTAGTCTTTTTTGCCTCCTAATTATGGGTTGAACAAACATTTGTTGCAATGGTTGAATCTAACCATCCACTAGATTTGGTCTCTATTAATACCCCAACTAAACTCTTACAACTCCTTATGCCATCAATGAAAAGGTTCATTTTAATTCTAAGTGGCAAAAAACCTTAGAAGCTTCAGATGCAGCAGTTTTCAAGGGAGCTCTCCACCAATTTTAAACATCAAAGCCTGTGAAAAAAGTAGTATAAAGCCTTTTGTGGGAACACTGAACACTACAAGTTTTAAAATGAAACAAATCTGGGGTTGTGAAGTTTTAAAGAAGTAATATTACCAGACCACTGTAGCCCACTCCCCATCTCTGCTTGAGACTAGCTGCTCGAGGCGACATTAGGTGCTACGAGCATAACACATCCGCATCTCTGACCGAACTGTTGGCGATCAAGTTGCATTGTGGGTAATGTAGGCCCTGGGTTTTGACAAGGAGGAAAATGTGGGGAAAAAAAGACGATATCTCTGGTTCTGCTGCATCCATTTTGATCCTTCATTGCAAGTTTGGCAATGTTATATGCTAAATTGTGCAATGCTGAATCCGTTGAGTACTATTTTAAGTTTGTCGACTGTTTTCACCTTTAAGCAGTTTAAGTCTGTATGCTCCCTTTGGCCATTAAGCAGAGATGCTGTACATCCACACATTTTTTTTTCTTTGTTTATTTGCATAAAAATGGCTCTATCAACTCACATGCTTCCTTCTTTTTACAGAAATCACCTCTTCAGGCTCAATCTGGAAGACCTGACACTGATCCAGGTGAGTGCTAATTCTGTCCCGCTCTGTCTCTCTGATTCTCCCTCAGTCTGACTCACCCACTTTTCTGAGTGAATATGTACTCTTTCTGTCTGCTTGTATGACTCTTACACTCACGCTGGCAAAGGCGTCCAGACCGCTGCCTACCTCCCAACAAATTCCGTGCGATAGTCGGTGCGTGCTGCCAGCTCCCACAACTTAAAGCTGTTACAGTAAAATGGTTTAGCGTTTCACATGTCACAACAAGTTCCCATCCGGTGGAGTGACAGTGGGTTTGGTCGACAGTGCTGTGGGTTGATACACAGAGGGAGGTAAAGAAAGTGTCGATATAAAGTCGGTGTAAATACCCTTCGTGTTTAAATCCAATTTGAGGCTGTATGTGTCATGTACTCTGCAGCTGTACTTTCCCACATTTTCCCGTGAATTAACACTGTGTGCAATTTCTTGAATATGATTCTACCATATTGGTTAAACTCTCCTGCTCTTTTCAAGGAAGCAAAGTCAAAAACTCCTCAGAGAGAATCAAATGATCTGTAATACTAAGTAGGAATTAAAGAATGCTAAGTTCAGGGCTAGAGTTTGTCTCCTTCCTACAATGACATGTTGTAAAATTTGCACAAAATGTGAATAAATAGAAGTATGCTAGAGGTAGCAATTATGCTGTTTTTTAAATCTGTCATTCATCTCCCGTCTCCCACATATTGTAATTCTAATTTCTTTCTGCATCCACTCATTTAAATTTTTTCACACTTTTGTGAGCCCCTCCTTCCCCGCCACCCCTGTGGAGCTAAGCATTTTGTGACCCACTGAGTTACCATACAAACATTGACACATCGACGGGTTTATTTTTTGGTGGTAGCAGCAAGGCATCTTTGATGGTTAGACAACTCTTGATGTTGGCCATTTACACCCTGGTAAACCAGGGGAGAGGATGAGGAGGGAGAGAAAGAGAAACAGTGGAGTGAGACTGGCTGGATGGAACAAAAGGGAGACTGAGGGGAGTGTTGTTGATATAAATCCGCCTGGAAAGGGAAAATGAGAAAAACGGTCAGACGTAATAAGAAGCAAGACTGAATTTGTTGGAGAGGAAGGAGGAAGGAGTGGAGGGCGGCAACACACAAAGGAATCAGGGAGCAGTGAGACAGACAGAGGGAAGAAAGCAGAAAAACCCCCCACGGAGAGAGAAGAGGATTCATGCAGAGCCAGTCTTTTGTGGCCACTCACTGGGACACAGATGCTTTTTAAAGATGCTCTGTGCCATCCGTGCACCCAATCATCCCTCCTTTTTTTATTTCATCCTGTGCTCGGCTGGCGCTGCAGAATCAGCGAGGAGATTCCACCGACCCAATCAACCCCTCATGCCCAAGACATCTTTTCGTAAGAGAATAGGACCTGGTAATCCCCGCCATGGCCCGGAGCCAATTTAAGATGACCTGTGCACTAGTCCCTGCTTTGCATTTGAGTGCTACAGAGTCAAGGGGAAGGCTAAGTGTGACTGCTAAAATGCTATTCTTCCATTGAACTCCCCCTGAAAATTTTTTTTCCCCCATCCTTTTTGTTCATCCTGGCATTAAAGAGGAGATTTATTACAGAGATTTGGTTGCCTCTGTGGCTGGGTTTACATATATTTGTCATCCTTATTGTTGTTGGATATGAAAGACTTGGATGATTGAATGGATTTCCCCTTTGGCACCGTTGCTCCACTCATATTACATACGTTGCCGATTGATCAAATGGATTTACAAGGGAATATGGTGCTGCGAGTACCAGAGTGAACTAGAAAGTTTGAGCACCAGCAGTCGTTAGTAGTTCCGTGCGTTTTATTTTTTATTTTTTTGGTTGCACCGACGTTCAAAAGAGTTGCATGAGGTTCTTTTTTTTTTCTTTCTTTCCTGCGGAAGGAAAACAAGCTAAAAGCTACACCTACGCTTGTCTTTGTGATTTCACCCCATCTCCATGCATCAGCCCTGTCAGATAATGCCCAGTGGCAGTGATTTGTTCTAGCATGGCTGGCAGCGCTAAGAGGGAGGCTGTGTATGGTTTGACAGAGCAAAAGGCTTAGAGCCGGTTTAATACAAACAGCCTGTGTTACTCTTAAGAGGGGGATATAATTACCATATGATCGATGGCGAGCTGATCTCATCTTGTATGTACATGCATGAAACATTTATGAAAACAACAGACACAAGGACTTCTGCTGCATGAAGGCAAAATCAATCCCACCCACTTTTCCTGCCCTTGGTTGCAGTATGATGAGTTGTTTTCAAGCGCTACACAGGGCAGAAAATGAACTCTGAATACTTGGTAGTCTTACCATTGTCTTATTGAGGGTTTAGACAGTAGTGACACTTAGGGTGGTAGCTAAACACTGCTGGTCTAACCTGCTCTATTGCACATATCGAGTTGAGACTCGCAGATCAATAGAGCCTGAGCCCAGCAACCATAATCTCAGTAAATGCCCTCCTTGCTGGGAGGTAATAAAAAATAGAAAAGAGCCAAGAATATCAGAAGTTGGAGAGAGAGAGGACCTTTGTTAAAAGAGTCGATGTTAAGCCGTCTGAGAACTTCTACGCTTTTATTGTGTTTAAGTCCTGGCAGTAGAAAGGGTTGAGTCACTTATGTCTGGGTAACTGTTTACATGGCACTTGGACACTTTCAGAATCATAAACAGTAAAAGTAGAAAATCTTTGACGTCACATGAACTTGCTATCATGTACTTAAGCTGAAAGGCAATCAGGGGTTGAAGAGGAAAGAGTCAGGCCTTGAAACATCCCTCCCTATGGCCCTGATTGGAGTTAATATCTGGTACTTAAACACTGCATTTTCTGCAGTGTCTCAACAGCCTGAAGAGGCCTTCCTCTCCCTGTCAACCTCTACCCTCATCCTCACTGATCTGGAAAACACTGTCAAGAACAAAAGGGTGATACTTTTTTTCCTTGCTCTACTTTCAAAGTTGGGCAGCTGAAGAGGGGAAAAAAAAGAAGACAAGGACTTAACTCTGCAGCATGCACAACCAACTAACAGCCAAAGAATTAGCTATACAAACTGCAGCCGCAAAGCACAATTTCCTTCCTCCATCTACAGGTGAATTCCTCTTTATATCTCACATCTGTTTGGTATTGTCCTTCTGCCCCCTCTGTCTCTCATTCAGCTCCCTTCCCTTCAGCTGCTGCCAGCCTTGAACAGGCGCCATTATCCACCTTCCATGGCCCGCTGCATAGAGGGGACAAACACTGATGAATTTGGCCCTTTTGCATTTGCATTGTGTTCAATTTCCCATTGTGTTTCCAGGGCTGATGAATGGCCAAATCATTTCGATGTACCAGTCAGCCTTGTGTTTCTGTCTGCCCGTGAGCTCCTCAAATAATGTCCTTTGACATTGTTGAATACCCAAATTCAGCGATCCCCCCTGGCCGATTTAGCTCCATCTTTACCCTTGCACACCTGGTCTAATAACAGGCTGCACACTTTCATGATGGTCCCGAAAGCCCGGCGTGTCTCATTTGCATGCACACAAGGATAGTCACAGTATCCTAAGCAAAGGTGCTAATGTGAAAGGAAATTGAAATAAAAAATAAAATCACATCCTTTAAGAATCCAATATTAACTTGCTTTTTCCACTCTAAATCGAAACAGGATCCAGACGCTGAGGCTGAGTTTCAACAGAAACACTGTGGCACAGCATTAGTCAATAAGCACTGGGATGAGGAGGATCTGTGACATTGTTCGCCATTCAATACAGCACCACAGAAGGAGAAAAATAGTAGATATTCACTCCAGCCTTTCTCTCCCCCTGCACTGGCACATGAAAACACTATCCATAACAGCCCCCCTTGCCAACACTGTATGGTGTTGAGTTGTATATTGTGCCTCCATTTTTCTTCACTTCCTCCTCGTATTGTTGTGTCGCTAAGAAGGAAGGGCACTCCAAAGAAAACAAAAGGCTCTCTCCAGTCACACATGTTGTATTTCATGGGCCTGTCTCTTGAAATTACACTCTGTCAGACAGACAATTAGTCCTGCTAATCAGTAGCTAACAGAAACTGTCCTCCATAGCTCTGGAAGCATTGCTAATTCAATTACTTGAACCCACTAACTTGGCCATTTAAATGCATGGAATAAAAAGCATCAATGGATTTGAGGTGCAGATAGCATCGTATTTAGAAATATCATGCTGTTTGAGCAAGGGGGTTGTGAGTCTAAGTAGTAAGAGGCATAGCAGGGGGTCACTACAACACCGACTTATCTTTTTATGATATGTGTAGTCACTCAGACCTACACACTCGCTCAGAAAATGACGTCAAGACCAATTTGATGTGTAAATCTTTCAGCAGCTTACATCAGCAGACATCAGTCTGAATAGTAAATATTGTGCCAGCACATCAAAAGGTAATATCAGCTATTCATAAAACAGATTAGATTTCCCCGGCAGGATTTGTCCAGCTCTCACTCTCAACCCGTCGTCCCCTTGTAACGAGACACACAGCTAGTCATTTTCATGGAGCTAGACAGCTGTCAGCAGCGAGCGTGTTCTCTGGACCCTCTTTATGCAAAATATATTCAATATCATGTCTGGAAACAGTGCTGTTTTGGAATTCAGCTCCTCACTCCCTCCTCCGTCTCACTGACTACTTCAGTCTGCCCACACTGTCTCCCTTGTTCTGGCTGACTCCTCAGTTGGACTCTGTTTTTTTCTTTGTTGTTTTTTTTTCTGTCTGTTTGTCCCTTATTTTCCTTTTTCTGTTTTTTCTTCTGTCTGCGTCTATCTCCATCCCTGCCCACTCTCTGCCTTGGTATCTCTCCTGCACCCACCTCGTGGTGACAATAGCCCCTCAGTGTGAGGGCTGACGAGTGGCCCGAGCACAATGGTTCATCTCTGAGGATTGCACCCATTAAAGAGAAGGGGAGAGAGGGCGGACATACAGAACATAACATTTCTTAGGAATTTTTTCTTCAGCTTCCCTGAAGCAACAAACGACTGCTATCGACTGTGCCAAATTCCCTCTGCCTTTTTCTGAATATCTGCATCTTAATCGCACTTCATCTTGCTTAAAGGATTATTCTGGTTGGTTACAACGTGGGTCTTGCTTTTGTAGTTTTGGCCGGGATATCTTTTGGTGATAAAAAGGCTGCAAACACCAAGTAATTGCCGAGATCTGGGAGGGTGGCAATATTGCTAAAACTAGGTCGGGCATGGCAAGAAACAGGAGCAATCAGACAAACATGCTGGTTTTAAACAAACTCTCAGGTTAGCCTAACAAATGTGTCCCAGTTGGCTCCCCACACGAGTCATTTAGGGATGTCTGTGATGCTCATAAAAATGTGTTCAGAATTTTACAGGAAAAAATGCCTTTTTCGGGCCTTTGTGTGTCGTATGATCCTGCAATACCGAGTGTGGCCTCTACACCAAACCTGCCTCACAGCCCAGCGCTGTTTCTGGTGGCTTGCAGTTTGCAGACCAACTTCCTGGTTCAACTTTGTTCGGCTTTACTTATCGTAGTTGTACATTAAGTACCTGCACGCGTTCCTGGGGTGAGGTGTTATTACCTACATTTCGGGTGTGCTCCCTTTCAGTTTTACCTCAGAATAAAATGGTTCAGACAATCTGGATAAACTTCTTGACTTGTTTACAACTTGATCATCTGACCATCTGAAACTATGAAAATAAATAGTTGTAATAAACCATAATTATCCTTTAACAGCTGTATATCTTTTGCTTTCCACAATATCCAATGGATGTTTTTCTCCAAAGATGATTACAGTGTCATGATGGATTTTTTTTTTTTTCATCTGGCCCCATTCACCACCATGCTCAGCTCACTAAATTTAATCCTGCTTCTCTCATCTTCTTTGTTTCCCACGTAAGTCTCCTTTTCAGTTTCTTCTGGGTGACAAAGGCACAGAAAAAAAGGTCTTACCGTAACACAGCTTCCTCTGATAAAGCCAAGAAATATTATTTAACGACAGAGCATTCCAGACATATTTCACTTCAAGACAGATTCATCTCAGGAGCACAGTGGCTGAACAATAGCATGCTAATGAGCTTTTAATGTTTCTTAATGGCTCTGGCACTTGCCTTTGCATGGCTGTGATTCTGTTCTTTACTCTGGACCATTTGAGGCAGGGCAGTCAGATAGGGGGATTTTAGTGGTCCTTGATGCCAGCACATCCCCCACTTACAGGCTTATGGACATCACCTCCTTCAGTAGTCATAAAGTTGATGTTTTAAAGATGTAATGGGAATATGTACTATTCTGAAAATCTGCTTCGAACTATTTCAGGCGATGATAAATCACATAATCGCCCCGTAATGATAAAAGCAACCACTTTGTTCCCTTTAATGTGATCTCAAGTTGTAATTCTGCATTGTATTATGATTGATTTTTACACTGAGCATGAGTGAGTAAGGTTTTGGGCCATTAACAGGTTTTCTCCCCCCCTGTGATTAGTGAAAGCACTTTTCAGCGCCCACAGTCAATTCAGCTGGGACAAACTGTGGTGCTTTGCTTGCAGGCTGCGCTGCTTGTGCTGATGTGTGTGGTTTGTGTCTGTGGTGGCTGCATGGCCCCAGAATAGCCTGCTTTGGCCTGGAATGTGAACTGACACTCACACACACAGTAGAGAAGCCAGCTCCCATTAATACTCCATATCTTATCCTCCCTGAATGGTGCCACACACCCTGAGCTCTCTCCTCTCTCTAAGCTCCCTCCTATCACTGCCTATGTGTGCATTAACGTGTGAGTGTGTACATACGGGTGTTTCTACACCTCCCGAAGGCCGCTGAGGTGGAAAGCAAAGGCCTTGTCATAAAACACACAGAGGAAACTCCCAGAGCCTTCTCAAAGAGGAAATGAAAGAAGTTCTCCTAAGTGCCGAGGGGGGTTCAGCTTTCGTTTTCCCCTTTTGTCCTGGTGTAAAACAGTCCTGATGCCAAGGTGAAATCTAATATTCTCTTTCAGTTAGCGATATTTACTATATTCCCAAAGAGAGTGAAGTCCTGCGCCTCTGGTCACTAGCCAAATTATTACTGCAAGAAAGTCCTATCTCTGCGGCCAAAAAAGAGTTAGTTTTACTTCTGAAGACTTTTCATGACTTGGCGTTAAGCGTATTATTGCGCCAGCCAGTTTTTCCGTTAAGTATTCCTCTTTTTGCCAATCATGCTGGTGGCAGTGATGGCTAATTCTGCCTGTCACAAGCATGAGTGTCTTAGTGGCCCGGTGCTGTCCCGAGGCCAACTCTCATTTCATGAATACAACTTTTATCAATGAGAAAGGCCCCCCCCCCCCAAAGGTCACACTGAAATTAAACGGTAGAAATTGGAGCACGCTGGTGTCTTCACCCTCGGAGGAGACGAGTCGAGGTTTTATCTTTTTATTCCTCGTGCTCCTGTAGTAAAATGTAACAGCGTCCCTCTGTTTCTTCCTCTCATGTAAATCACGTTGACGTGACACTCTAGGGACTCGTGTGTTATGTCTTAAGATCCCCCCTTTTCCCTCACACATAAATCAAATTGGCATTCGACTTGCCTCTCGTTTCTTGAGGTCTCTCCTTGGTATGCACCATAATTGGATACTGTGTCTGTATGTAACATGGCTTATCAACATGCGTGTACTGTAAGTGTGTATGCGTGATGTGTACATGTGGGATTAAGAGTACAGTGAAGATTTAATGTCAAATTAATTTACTGTTTGCATCTATTTTAATCCATTCCTCCTACTCATATCAAAGAATGGTCAGAACCAAGAAATGAGTATAGCACATGAGTGTAGCTTTCTTTAACATTTCTAACTGTGTTTTCATGTCTTCGGTGGCATTTTTATTGCTATCTCAGACATCAAGTCACCAGGCATCAAATTGTCTTCAAAAAGGTGAGGATTTTACCACAGTGGAGAGCCAGGCATTGTTTTGTTTGGGTTCCTTGAGTGGTCTTCAAAGTGGTTCATGGTGACAGGGTGCCAAATGTTTCTGATGTTTGCTTCTTCTTGATGGTTTATTGGGAGCCTTATGCTGCTTTTCTCTCTCTCTCTGTAGGAGGCTGAGTGGCACTGCGATGAGTTCACCAAGGGAGCCTGCTTCAGCCGTGGAAAATCTGAGGTGAGTTTAAGTGATGCCTGAGCATTTGAAATGTCACACTGTTATATATATATTGCTTCATCAGACACTCGTCACTATGTTAAGAAAAACAAGTTTCAGTATGGGTAAAAACATTCTGTCCTCTGGAAAAGAAGTACTTCATGAATTAAGGTCCATGGTTTGCAGATTAGTGAACCGAATGTTTTTTAAACAAAGTCACATAAAGGGATATTCGAGCAATTTAATACTTTATTTTATTGTGCAAATCAAATTATTGGACAAATTAGTCAGAGATTGACCAACCCACGCACAAACATTGCCAATCTTCGAGCCACACCGCTAACATGGCTAAGATTTTATGTCCAAGATAATTTTGATGACATTACAAGGGTTATTTTCTCAGACTTGACAAAGCTCCCTCGAGGCCCCGAAAGACCTGTAATAAACTGATATTGATGTGTATTTTGGATGGAGTTCCCCGCAAACAACTACTAACTAAAAAAGCAAACCTCCACCACTGCTGAGCCCTTTTCTAAATTGCAAAGCTGCACCCCTCAAACCAGCTGTTGATGTTCAACATTTTCTTGTGGTGTTGGTTATCTACCAAAATAAAATGAAAAAAATGACTGAATGCTGTACTCCAGTGGAACTGAAATACTTTCACCAGCGCATCAGTGCCACATAATGGCTATAGAAAATATAATCTTCTATAGACAGAAATCACAGACCTACATTCAGGGAACACATCACAATCAAATAGCTCAGTAAGATCAGAAACATGTCAAGTTGTGTTGAAACATACTGAAGTCTGAAAACAACATGGAGCTCTTAGCTTTCACAAAAATACCTGCTGGGAATCCCTGCTTTGTACGTGGGATTGTCCTCAAAAAGGATATAAATCAACTTGCTGTGAAGTAAACATTCCTATTTATAGACCTTGCATAAAGGGAGTTCCCTATTGTTTTTGTAGTTTCTTTTTGTGCAGAAATGTATGTTTTTGTATGTGGTTATCTGGCATACCCTTGTCTACCAAACAGCTGGTTTGGAGCTGAACTTGACTTGTAGGTGAACTGCCCAGCCCTGATCCCTGTGTGTTTGTGCACCGCTGTGTATTTATCCTCCTGTGAAAGGTGGTTAGGGGCCCATAATAGGCATGCACGGGCTGGCCAGCACAAGATAGCTGTTGTGAATTACAGACCAAAGCTACCTCAGTCCTTGAGAGTCGCTGCTGTCTGAGAGAGTCAAATTGTTTTGCTCACTGTTCCCTTCTGAGGATCAGCTCCTGTGATGTACACTAAGAATAGCATTAAAAGACTCCATTGTCCCGCAGTTGACAGGGCTTTCGATGGTTTATTACCTAGCTCAGCGCGCAGCAATATACCATCGCTTAAGCTATTACACAGATACCGTGCCTGTGCTTTGAGTGAATTTACAAGTGATTGTATTTTTTTCCCCCCCTAATGCACGTGTCCGCTCTTCTCTTGTGTGTTTGATTTATTTCAACTGGTAGAAGAAAGGAGAGTTAAATTGACTTGACAGGACTTGATTGCTGCCTCTGTTTTGGTTTATAATGCAAGAGCCAAGCATAACAGCTCCTGTATTACTGTAAGGACGTGGAACATTTGTCAGGAAGTTTTCATAAACAAGTCAAGACTGTGAGGCTGGGCAAATATTAAATATGCGTTATTTACCATAGAAACAAACTGCAGACAAGAATTGAATTATGGAGACCCCTCGCAACCCACCTCTAGCTGCACCCATGTGCGCACATAAACACAAGCACGCAGTACACACCGAGCTGTGCAAACGGAACAGATATATAGGCATACATAACAAGTGCTACTACACACACACACACGCGTGCACACACACACACACACACACATACTTAGGTTGTGCTTAGCACCAGGAAACAAGTTGTTTTACGAGTCAACCTCCATCTTGATGGGGGGAATAAAAGTCCTTCCCCTCCTTCCTCCCTTCATCTCTCCTACGTTGCCCTCCACTCCTAAATCAGACCCCTTGAGAGGGAGAGGAGGGGGAGGTCGCCCTGGGCACCTCAAGTGGCTCAGACAATAGCAGATTTACAAGGTTTTAAATTTCTACGAGGGGACGCTCACAACCCAGCCATGGCCCCTTTCAGATGGAGGGACCCTATGAGTTTATTACCTTGTCCTAGCACAAAAACAAATGCCACTCTCTGACATGAATACTGACTGCTGTTGTTACATTTGCGGCGAGTTTTGTTGATGGAAATCCCCAGCAAACCTGCACGAAAGCCTGACGGCGATGTTGAGAGTTCACGGCGTTCAGCGGCAATCAATCATTCAATCAATCATTCACTCCGTCTGTCCCGCTTTATTTGCCGCGCACTTTTAACCAAGTGCTGAGTGGTTTGCTGGAAACCCAGGCCTGAACCTCAGAGGAGGAGTGAGCCAAGAAAAGAGTGGTGAACGTGTACTCCACCATAATTTAGAGAAGAGTGGTTTGATTTGATTAATGTAGAGAGCAGGCTAAAAAGAAACATACTGGAATGAAGTATATTAGAGGCTACGCTTTATTTTTCACTTTTTGACCAGTCAACAAAGCCAAGGCAATTTTCTAAACTAATCCTGAGTGGTTCGCTCCCACACCCAATGCATTTATCTGTTCTTCACCTCATTCAGATCCCTCTCCAAATCTGGTCCCTGTTGAATTAAGATGTGACATGGCTGAGCCGTGTGGGCATTAGCCTTGATTTGACTCTGTCAGGCTTGGCCACGTTTTAAAGTAACCCTCCTGCGGTTCCAGGTGTTTGTCTCGTTTATTGGCATAAGGTGTAATTTCATCCCTCTGCCTAATGCTGCTGCTTGTCAATAGAGAGATAATGGTGGTGCTGCTAACTGCTAACTGGGATATGTGTGTTTGCTGGTGTGTTTCCGCAGGAGGAGTGCCAGAACTACATCAGGGTGCTGCTGGTGAATGGGAACAGGCTGTTTACCTGTGGAACAAACGCCTTCACCCCCATCTGCACCAACCGGACGGTACGAACAAGTTTCTCAAAGTTCCTCTTTACAGCCTAATTTTTCTGCTTGTTTCTATCATGCTATTTTTGTTTGACTAGGTCATAAATGTAATTATTCTTAAGCCAATTAAAGCCTCTGTTTTAATTTGAATTACCATGTGAACCTAAAATATTCTTGACTTGAATACTCTTCATCCTATAATTGTCACTTTTGGACACAATATTTGCTGTTTAGCAAAAGTTATATAGTCTCACTTTAAAGAATGTTCTGAGATAATAGAATTGTAGAAAGGTTTTTGGCGATGATCACATTCAAATCACAAGTACTGCTTTGTCAAATGGAAGTGACAGGATAAAGAAACGTTTTTATCTTCACAGTAGAGAGTTTCAAGAGTCTCAAGAGTCTCCCATCCATACTGCAGTGCAGTATGGAAGTTGACAGCAGCCGTATTTACTAATTTTTTCCCTGTAACGTATGCCATATTTTATTTGTCACTGCTCACTAAAGGTTTCTAGAATAACACCTATTACCCCAGGAACGCATCTTAATAAGTCATTATCGTTGAATAACAGTGATATTTCACGCTGGGTGAGCCTGATAACATTGCAAATATGAAGACTGAATTGATTGAATTGACAATGTCAGAAGGAAAGGTCAAGGTTGATCAACACATTTAATCAAGGTGTGATTGAGTCGTGATCTTGATATCACAGGATTTTCTGTATGAGCTCTTGTGGCTGTTCTCCCCTACTTTGTTGTGCAGTCAGGGATGTAGACTAATTATAAGATGAATCTTATTAAGCTTGGTTATTTAAGAAGCCGTGTTACCTCAAACTTGTTAAATGCCGCAATCAAAATATTGCCTTAAGCTCATTACTCCTGATAATCACGGCGTAGGCCTACAAGTAAACATATCCTTGTCTCATCTACGCTGATTTGCCCTTCTTCATGAGTCATTGACGTTATTTAGCTTCTATTCTTTGTATCAAATCATGTTGCCTTTTCTTCTTCTATATTTAATTCCAGTGCGGTGCGATGTTTTCACTACTGTCTCTCTCATGCTCCTACGAACTCCTCCTAACCTATGTTTCAGTTTGAGTTGCTATTGTCTGCAGGCAACACAAGATTTTCACCACTCGTTTCTAACTTGCTGCTACTGTTTCATTTTTATTTCAAAAGCGTTTCTCAGTAACGGAAGTGTCATCCACTATTGTCGGTGACAGGTACCCACTGTTAAGTTAAGTAGAGACCAACATTTAAAATGTCAGAGCACTGTGCTTACCTGAGAACATACCAAATACCTGTGTCTACTTTGTGGGATTTCAGAGGAGAAGGAGGCAGGAGTTTACTGCTATGATGACATTTGTTTTTGTCCAAAAGCACTGCATACAAAGGTCACAAGCTCATAATGACTGTTTACTGCTGTGAAAATACATATAGTTGAAATGTCATGACATTATTATAGCAGTATTTCATCAACCGCTGTCATATTTACCCACCGAACGTGCGTTAATGTGAAACACTGGTTGGGCACAGCAGCAGCAATGAAATCACGCTCCGGCAGATTTATTATCAGCTGTGATGGATGAACAGAGAAGGCGCAGAATATTTTATTAGTTTATTAAGTGTTTGGAGGTTATAGATTAAACAGCTGTTAATTTCTCTGACTTTTAAGCCATGTTGCCACTGATGCTTGTGAGAGTGGATGGCAAGGGTTTTTTTTTTTTGAAGTTCAATTGTAATGATAAGTCATTAACAAGAATAGAAGTGCAATGTCTTTACATAAAAAGAGCACATTTCAATAATTTAACAGCTTTCCTATCATTTAAAGAGGATATTGTGTCAATGTACTCTTTGGTTTCATTACTGAGTACATAATTTAAGTATTTGATTCAGTATTTTGCCAATTTAAATCACAAATTAATTACATTTCTTTTAGCTTATTTCTGCCAGTATTGTGAAAAACCCAAGTTAAAGTTGAATATACTGTAAGTGAAGTGAAGACAATACTAAAATATATTTAACAGGTTTTAAAGAACTGCAGTTTTCACAGATTCTTATACATGAAAATGGCCTGTAGGATAAAATCTAAATAAAATGTAATGCAATTTATTGAGCAAGGTTTAAATAGTAAACTCCATATGGACTTCTAAAATAGTATACTGTGACTGAAAAAACTATTCCAGTCAACAACATCATTTGGATTAGAGACTGTATTAGCTTGTTGACGAGTGATACTAAAGGCAAAGTTTGACATTTTGTAAAATTCTCTTATTTGCTTTTTTGCCAAGAATAAGATAAGAAGATTGATACCACTCTGTCTGTTGAATATGAGCTTAGCTTAGCATAAAGACTAGGAAAGGGGAGACAGTTAGCCTGGCTCTGTCCAAAGGTAACAAAATCTGCCCATCTTGTTGCAGGTTATTATAAAGATGAAGATGGCAGTTGTGTAGCTTGTGAAAATAAAGTTGATGATGTTGCAATTTATGCTTGGCTTGAGAAGTATGCGCAAGTTACGCCCTACAACAGAATGTATGTGTGATGTGTCATTTGTTTGTCATTCACAGTGGAATATCGACGAAAATCCTGTCTACTACCAGATCTCAAATCATGCTTATATAAAGCTTGTGGCTTTATTCCTTGTCATAGTGGGTAGTTACAAATGCTCTTAATAGTCACAATAGTGTTTCCATAGTAGCAACATACATAGCACCCAACTGACTCTCACAGCGGTCTAAGCTGTGGGCTCTCTCTTTCTAAAAAAGGCATTCAAAGTGACTTCAGTGTCCTACTCGCACAGCTGCTGGGTGCACTATAGAGACGACTTTCACTCCACTTCCTCAAAATGCAACGGACACACTGTAGTCTATCTATTTATCACTCCTCCTCTTGTTTTTCTAAATGACCCAATTGACCTAAAAACGGCTATTCCGGCCCACAGAATGAGTCAATGCCGGGCTTTCACCTCAGGCCCCGGCAGGGCTCAGACAGAGCTGCTCTGTTTTGTTGTGGTTTTAGGTGGAGCAGAGGTGGGCAGGAGTTAACAGAACCCTTGATCCAAATCGACCGGTTCCAGGAAATTGGCTAAAGAAGTCGCCCCTTTTCCCCAACACATGCGCTGACTGGAGTCTGGCCTCCTGTGTGGAAGAGCTGTCCACAGATTATTGAGTTAGTGAAAATGTGAAAAAGTCTGAGGCGAGTGGAGAGATTGAGCTGTCACTGGAGGTCCTCTGCCACCAGCGATGAGTCAAAAATGTGGAACCTTGATTGATAGAAAAGTAATTGCAAATAGAATGATTTTAATTAGCATTTGTGGATTGAGATTAGTGCAATATTTTTATTTTGCGTCATGCATTTGCCCTCAGAACTTAGATGAACTTGGATGGAAGCACAAACCATGAGCTAATCCCCGTATCCTGTGTTTACTTTTGCACCATAAAATATAATTACATCTTGGATTTAAAAAATGCATTGCTCCTTTTTTGGTATTCAAGGCTGAGTCACTGAGCTATATCCTGTTTTTTTTTTTTTTTTAACTAGGAACCAGTGCAGTGTGTCAAGGCTAAGCCAGGGTCATGCTGTAAAGTATTTATAAAAGGCGAGGAGTCAGATTTGGCCTCATATTCAAAGGCAGAATGCGAGGGAAGACTGCATCTCACATCAAGCCTCTTTTGAACTCAGAGAGGCTTCTCAAAGATGTGGTATAATAATGTTATAACCAGACAAACAGCTGGTTGTCATGTAGAGACATCAGAAACCAAACCAAGGAAACACTTCAGCCAATACTAACTCTATTTAAAAAGCCTGTTTTGGCCCTATTTTATTGCTCGCTTAACAGGTGGTTTCTTAACACTGGACTCGAGGCAGCTGCTCTGTTTGTGTATTTTATGCTGCTAATGATTCTAAATGTGTTCACTGATTATGTTTGCTGCTCCTGAAGGTTTTGCTCATATATATCTTCGCGTGTGTTTCGCAGTAGATGTAAACCAAACAAAACATAATGAGTTTTCTTTTTTAGTCTGCACCATTTGCATAGTGGCAGGAAACATTACCAGTTTGCATTTTAATGCTGCCCTTTGATACTCTGTCCTATATTTTTATTCAACTTTTTTGCAATGATACATGTTTTAGACGTAAGAGGAAAATACATTTTATTCTCGAGTATATTGCATCTTATTGTTTTAGTTTCTTAAGTCAAGGGATACTCCTATTACAAACTAATCAAAATCATT
Organism: Lateolabrax maculatus; assembly: GCA_031216445.1. Lineage (NCBI taxonomy): Eukaryota > Metazoa > Chordata > Actinopteri > Acropomatiformes > Lateolabracidae > Lateolabrax > Lateolabrax maculatus. The sequence goes on from CM062210.1 coordinate 11,448,927, forward strand.
TTCTCTTCGCTTCCTGTCAATGCCTATGTTTCATCGTTCCATTATAAACCAGCCACTTTCATCCCCAACTCTTCCTCTTCTTTTTCTGTATTGTAGCTGACAAATCTGACAGAGATCCACGATCAGATCAGCGGTATGGCTCGGTGTCCCTACAACCCCCTCCACAACTCCACCGCCCTCATAACATCCAGCGGGGAGCTTTACGCTGCCACTGCCATGGACTTCTCTGGGCGAGACCCCGCCATCTACCGCAGCCTGGGCGGCCTGCCACCACTGCGCACTGCCCAGTACAACTCCAAGTGGCTGAATGGTAGGGGGCTGCCAAAGTGTGGGGCCCAGATAGAAATGTTAGAGTTTATGTGAATGTGTGTAAAAATCATTACATAAAGATAAATGGGCATTTTAAACAGAAAGAAGCACAGTGAAGGAGAAAATCGGCTTTTTGCTTTCCCCCATTACATCTATTGAGCATCAACACTGCAGCTGGTGGGGATTCAGTGTTTTACTCAAGGAAAAGTTTCCTTGAGTAAAACGGCAGATGCTAATCTAACATGGGAGTAGGAATCTGTCTCTCTTTGTTAGAGGATTGTATTCACACTCAAATCACCATTGTGCTGCGCAAATTTGTGTGGCGAGTGCTACAAAAGATGCTCTCCATAATTTTTCTGTAGCCTTTTATCAGAAAAAATAAAATGTATTTCTAAAGTTACTAAGCAACTAGAAAATCTTTATATTTTCCCCGCCCTTTGAGGAGCATCAAATTGTCTTCAGAAATCAATGTAATTTTCCCTGAAAGCTCAGACCCACTTCAAGCACAAACCTCCTCACTGCAGATTGGAGAACTTCAGACAGCTTAAGGTGTCCAGCCAACAGAGGAGGGGGTCAATCAGTATCTTGTCAGCAAGTGACTTTTATCTGATTCACATTTAAGCTAAATTGAAAATATAAATTAAAAGCCACCACATACATCGCTTTGCAGCAACCTTCTGGGAAAAGGTTTAATAACTAATTTTATGGTGAATTGATTTTTTTCTCCTGTCTCCCCCTGCACTGCCCTCCAAAGGTGCAGGGGAGAAGAGGGTTGAAATGAGGAGGAGGGGGGAACAGTTTCATTTAAAGGTGAATTAAATCACTGTCAGCGAGAATAAAGTGTGCGGTTAAGTTCCAATAATGTCATACATAAAGATGAACGCCTTAGCTCTGACAGTGTCGTGGAGGTCGCATGTTTCAGATAGGGTGAGAGCTATTATGCTACACCTGTTTTGGTCATTTCTCATCCTAACCTTTAGGTTTGGGGAGTGAAAAATGAGTTTTCTTATTACAACACAACACCATTAATAACATGGCCTGCAGTTATTAATCCTGATCACCTGCTGTTGTGTGGGCCTCACGCTCACACACACTGCGAGTCAATCAGTCATAACACATACCCATTTGCCCTCCCACTCCCTCTTACTCCCACAGCCTTAAATATTGTTCTTTCTGTATTTCGTCTCCCTCTCTCCCCACTTCATCTTTCTCTTAGCTCTCTTCTATTTTTTTTTCTGTGTCTTCTTTTCTCCCACTTAACTTCCCACGTCTCGTGTTCCATTTCCTTCCACAGAACCGAACTTCGTCTCCTCCTACGATATTGGAAACTTCACCTACTTCTTCTTCCGGGAAAACGCGGTGGAGCATGACTGCGGCCGGACGGTGTTTTCCCGCGCGGGGCGCGTCTGTAAGAATGACATTGGCGGCCGCTTCCTCCTGGAGGACACGTGGACCACCTTCATGAAGGCCAGGCTGAACTGCTCCCGACCGGGAGAAATCCCCTTCAACTACAACGAGCTGCAGGGAACATTTTACCTGCCTGAGCTGGAGCTACTCTACGGCATTTTCACTACCAATGTGTGAGTAACGTGAGATTTGATGATCCATGTGGAAGACATGGAAATAAAGAAGCAGCGTTGTTCTTGTATGGCATAGTTAGTCATAGTTAGTCCTAATTTGAAAGTGTGATAGGTTTAATCCTACATTTTTCCTTATTTCATTCATAACCCTTCTTAGCTACTTAGCTTACACACTTAAACAAGCAAACAGTATGTTTCAATTTTGATATTACATGTTATTAGTTATTCAGCAAACACATTTCAATTTTGCCAAATTGCTTTTCTTCTCCACCATTACTGATTTGTGTGAACATTTTTCACAAATTGTTCTGATTTCATTTGAAGTCCTTTTTATTTTCTATTATCAATTGTAATTAGCATTCTGTGAGAGAAACCCAGCATTTGTAAATAATCAAATTAAGTCAATTATCAAAGTCTTCTGAAGTTATTTTCCACAATAACCCCAGTTGCACTGGTATGTTTGATAGTCTGTATAATTTGCGTTGTGAAGGATGAACCAAAGTGAGATGCAGCTCATTGCATGTTTATATCAGATGAAAAACCAACACATATCATTAGATTTGTCTTTTTGTCTTTTTTTATTCTATGATCATTTAAAGTGTCTCTGAGTACGCAGAAAAGTGCTCTATAAATAAATTATGTATTATTTGTTGATGTTTCTAATGCACCCCCAATATGGCTTCATGTATAATTCACGGTGTTTTCAGCTTCACATTGTCATTTGTGTAAACAAACACACTTCAACTGCGTCTGCATTAACTTGGCATGTGACCTTTTTGTACCATGCACACTGAGTATATAAAATTGAGTGATATGTGACATTGTTGTTTACATGTCCAAGTGCATCTTAAATTGATTTCCAGTAGAACTGTCCTCCCATAAACACTCATACCAGTTACAAACAGGATCAATTATTCCAGTGCCATCCTATGAAATCCCATGAAAGAAGCTTATCATCACGTATTAAAAGTGTACACTGTATCATACACAAGGGGGGTGTAAGAGATGGGATGCAACCATGGATGACAACTATTATTTTCTATTTTCACAAACACCGTTTCTCTTCATGCTCTCCATTTTATACACATAAACACACACACATGCACGCACACACGCGCACACAGACCATTATTAAAAGCTGAATAATCTATTCTTTATGGTCAATGCCTTCACATTGCTGAAAAAGAAGTCTTTTGAAGGGTATTGGAAACATTTCCCCCTGCAGGCACAGAGTTTAATGAACAGCCGCATTGGATTATAATTCACATCGCCCAAGTCTCACAGTTTGAGTTGAGAGTTAATACTCTCATTCTTTACTTTCTCTTCGGAGGGAGGAGACCAGTACTTGTTGAAACTGACAGCTTAAAAAGTCAAAGCTGTATTTCAGGCCTGAGATCTGTACAGTTAATCAGACTAGCCTAACAGCTTAATTGTGTCCTATTGGTGGATTTATAATCCAATAATGACGATCACTTACGCCGGCGTCCGCATCTGCCTGTCCGGTGATTTGATCTGTATTGTTGGCCGAGAGCAATACAAACATACAGAGGTCAGCTTTACAAATACCAACCAAAACTGAACAATCTGGAGTTTTCTTCTAGTGCCATGGTGTCCTTTCCTAACTTCTTTCTCTGCCCCCCCCCCCCCCCCACTCTCCCCCTTTTTTTTCTGTTCCTGACATTCAGAAACAGCATTGCTGCATCTGCGGTGTGTGCCTTCAATCTCACTGCCATATCACAGGTGTTCAACGGGCCCTTCAAGTACCAGGAGAACTCACGGTCAGCGTGGCTGCCCTACCCGAACCCCAACCCAGACTTCCAGGTAACAAAACTTTTCTGCTGGATTTGAACAGCACAGAAACACGTGTGTGTGTGTGTTCCCCAGCTAAATATCTTGTATTCTTAATATGACACACTCTAACCGCCTAACCCTGATTTTCCAGTCTAGACTTTGTGGAGGGCAATAATAAGGAACGCAAACGAAACAGAAAGTTAGAGAAATAAATGTCCATTACAGCCGGCCTAATTCTCTACCAAGATACAGAATTGCATCTTTGGGTAATTCAAACATATCGAACATATACACCTTTATATGCACTGATTAGTATTAGGGGTTCAACAGCAACTATAGAAAAAATGCAGAGGTAAGAGTAGCATAGGCTACTTGAGACAAAACAGATTAAATTACATTGTAAAGAGGATACGAAGAAGTATAATAATTTTTAATCAGTAATCACATAATTGTATTATATTTGTAAATCTTTTAAATTACTAGGACAGATGTCAAGTGTGTCATATGCGTTACATTAAGGGAATATAGAGCTAGGGAACATAGGACCCCGTGAACATACGACTTTGGGAACATAGGGATGACCCCATAATGTTTACCTTGTTCACCATCTTAGTTTAGTGTTTTTGCATTTTTCTAATTAGCACTAAACACGAAGTACTGGACAAACTGAAATTTTTACATGATGATGGTGATAGATTGTTCCCGATTGGGACATGAACATCAGTACCTAATTTCATCCGAAAGTTGTTTGATCTTTAGTGATCCCCTGATCTTCAGTCAGATTCATCCTTTGGGGACCATGAATGTCTGTACAAAACTTAGCGTAGATATTTCAGTCTGGACCGAAGAGTTCAGAGCTAATCCTTAATGACTATTTGTTCATGCTTGAGGTGGATTAGACCCAACACACTGCCCAATCAGCCAAACAATATTTTTGGCTGGGTGCGTGTCTGAAGAATTTATGCATGTGGTGTGTATGTGTGTGTCCTGATAAATAAATGTGTGCTCACCCTGATGAGCCTGCCTCAGACTCCCAGCAAGATCTTCACTCTCATTAATTTCCTCTCTCTTTCAATCATCCCTCTCTCTACTCATGAACACACACATTACGACTGCTCGTTATAAAATCCAGTGGCTTTTACAATGGCACAGTCACTCCTTTAAGATGTTTCATTGCCTCATTCTGTTAACTGTAGTCCCTTTTTAATAAAGTGTCCTTGTTTTGCAGAAGTGGCACTTTATGTTTATACTCTGTCCTAAACCCCGGAGGGGCAAACCAAGCAGTGCCAGGGAACCTTATTTTTATTTATTTATTATTTTTAGGTGCTGCTCTATACTGATGGTACAGAAGGAATGTTTTATTAGCAAAAGTGGCTCTCAGTTGTTGCGGGTTTTACAGATAGTGAGGGAGCTAATCCACACGGCTCTCCATGAGGGATTGAATTCCCTCTGAGGTCTGGCTGCCAGTGGGTGACACACGCCTCACTTCCACACATGCTTCCCATCACGGGCCCTCCATCACATTTCCGTCAAGCCAGCAGATGCGTGAGCATTCACAATGCCTGCTATCTAGAAGTTACATGCACATTATCTGTAATGACGCTCAAAAACGTGCTCACACAGAAAAAGTGCCAGCCGTGACACATACCCATGAATCTTTAAAAACGGTGCATCTCACTGCCGTGTCTGAAATTCACTTACCTATAGGAAAACCAATTTCCTCTATCTGGTCAGTGCTGACCACAGATTTATCCTGCTCAGCATACTGTAGGTACATTACAGAGAGACTCCTATATACTATAGGCTTTTATAAGGCTGTGTTCCTCAAGGATAAACCAGGATCAGGTCTTCCTCTCCAACCGCATCCCTCCGCTTAAGCTCAGGCACAATAGCTGCTCCTCACCGCTGGACCGATGCACACTTTATCTAGGTTTCAGTGACATCTTCATCAAGCATTTGTCAATGTTGGAGGATTAGATTTACGAGCGCAGGATTTATGGTCTGCCTGTTTTTTACAGCCCTTTGTGCGATCACACACCTACACACATGTACACGCACAAGCATACACCTACGGGAGACCAGCACCTATAAAAGCCACTGGCCACGTGCATATCTACTGTACTAAATACACCCACAAAAAATTGAGGGTTGTACATTGCTGCCAAATAAGGATAATTATGACTGTGAACTCATCACTTAACACACACACTGGTCATTGATTGAGCACTTAATTCCGTATCTGTCTGCAGAGAAAATCCCCCCATTTATTTGAACCAAACGGATTGATCCTGCTGGGTTTATTCATGCTATGAGTCATGTTCGTTGGGCGTTAGGAGCTAACACTGTCTCCGTGTTGTATAGGTTTTCTGTCACACTGTAATTGCTTACTGTAAGAACACATTCATTGTTAAGCCTCATATGTTTGAAAATATGTTAAGTTAGACTCTGAGCCAAAAGCTGATGGAAAGTTTTGTTATCATAGAGATTTGAAGTGCATCAAAAAAAAAAAAAGGTGGCAGTTTTCTTTGCTTCTCTTTCATTTGGAGCCAAGCTGACAAAATATTATAATCGGATCTTACCGGGTTGGCTGAAATTTTAGGTAACGTGGGGCGCATTTTAAACAAAAGCCCATTTGGCAAAACATGTTGTAATACAAGCATATTTCTCAGTGGTACTTATCATCCTGGCAGAGCACATTGTGCTGATGATGAGCAGGACAGCTGAGTGTTGGATGGGCCCTCAGCCAAATGATGGTTCTGTCCCTCACCTTGACCATACTGAGGAAATCACCACATCAATCTCTCTGTACATTCGAAGATGTCATAGGCCCTCACTGGTCAGCGCCTAACTTTGTCTCGCTGTGGCAGAAATACAAACATGCAGACACTAAGACACTTTGGTATTCACACACATGCACACAATCCAAGGACAAACCCCAAAAGGAAACCTTAGACATATGTTATTATACAGCCCACACAACACACACACTACACATTTTTGCCATAGGCAAGTGGCACATTTGAGGCGCACAAGCACATATACACTGTGTTGCATTTCACTGTCCTTCGGGGCTTTAATTTCCCATCTCCTGATGTGGCGAGGGCACTGATCCGTTGCCCATCCCGGGGAAGCCCACCATGATTCTCATCTGTCAGCCCAGGGAGAGCCAGGGATTGATCTGTATAAAGTGTCCAGGCTGTTCCTACTGCAGCTAGTCAGCGGGAACTAATCGCCACCCAAGGAACAGTCTCAGCTAAGTACGAAGAGGCCGTGTATGGTTAGCCAGGAGCAAATTCGTGCATTGCATCTGCGATACTATGCTCAAAACAAAAGCAGTACCAGTCATTTGGGTTAGAGTAATTGTCGAGCCTGGCTTATTTTTGTTTTTCTCTGCTCTGTGTCTTGGAGTAGACCTATTCTTTGTGGAAGGGGCCTCAATCCACAATCCTGACCCCAGCCTGGGACCTCTTTTACTGAAAAGGACATGCATGGTTAGCTTCACTCATCCAGCTCTGCCTCAGCTGGACTGGCTTCGTGCCTCACCTTGTCCCGCTCTGCTTGGTGGAAGAAAGACTTTATATTCCCACCAAAAAAGAACATGAATATTGTCACCGTCCTGTGAAAACCATGAATTTCCAAAATGTCTACTTTTCACAACCCTACGAAAAACTGTTTTGCCACCAGCTTTTCAGTTAATGCAATAGGTTTTTAAATGGTTTCTTTAGTCAAAGGAGTAGGAAATACATTAAACAATTACTTAATCCCTCACAGTTTAGAGATAAATGGTTTTCACTGGACATCGACAAGCGTAGTTTTAGTATGCCATTAGTTCTACAGCTGATCATGATAATACAGCCTGACTCTGATAGCAGTGTATAATATTCCATATAATGCTGGTTGGAAACTCTTTCAGCTTGGAAAGCAATATTTAAAAATGCCAGAGACCATTTATTATTATTTTGTTCTTCAGAAAAAAGAAATGTAGTTAAAATAATGTCTTGAAAACAAAAGAAAATACACATTTTGTTGTTAAAAACACATAAACTTTTGCAACCTCCAGGATCGCAAACCATACTTTTGACTCCTTATTATTTTTCGTCTTTTAACTCCCATTTGGAGAGAGTTCATTTTATTGAACTCCTTTTAATAAATAAACTCGGGGAAATATCTTACATATTAGATATTTCACATTATAACCAAGTGCTGTGGCTCTGACTGTGCTTCAGTAGGAAAACTCCACTGGGACACAGAATGAGAACTTAGATTCAACAATGCCTGATAGAAACCAAATTAATCTGTGAGGATGAAATCTACCAATCAATGTGAGATACTTCTGGCATTACAACTGGAGTGTTTTCTAGGCAGGTCCTAACATTTTGGTTGCAAGTAATTTTGAGCCCTTTGTTTTTTTCTGTAATATGAATAACTATAATGAAGCTCTGAAGATGAAAACATTTTAAAGATATTAGCTTATTTTTGAGGTAAAAAGATGGATAATCAGAAACATTACTATTGGGGTACTAATAAAACTCCCCAGCAATATATATGCATATGAGGAAGAATCTCATAAAAGAGATAACTACTTGCTCAGTCAAACATTCATTCACTCTTCTTCCATCAGCCGCAGTGTATTGACTACAAAGCCTTAAGGTTGTGAGAATGGCAAACCATCACAATGACTTTAAAGCCTTGTTCATTTAATCATACAATCCCTCTCTTTTCCTATCTCTGGCGGTACTTCTGGACAAAAACCTGCTTATTAACGTAGCTTGCCCTCCCAAAGAGCTTGGCTTTTATTAACATCGTCAGTCAAACTTTTTTTTTTTTCTGTCTTCCCCACCTCCACAGTGCGGCACCATTGACTCTGGCTCTTACGTGAACCTGACTGAAAGAAACCTGCAGGACGCTCAGAAGTTTTTGCTGATGCATGAGGTGGTCCAACCCGTGGTTCCTGTGCCCTACTTCATGGAGGACAACGTGCGCTTCAGTCATGTGGCGGTGGATGTGGTGCAGGGGAAAGATATGCTGTTTCACATCATATACTTGGCTACTGGTAGGTTCTTGGCGCTATGTCTATGCATTGTGTTTGACCTTTTTGTCTGTTTTGCAAAATCAGTCTGCTTTCATACATTACAGTACAGTATTTGTGTCTAAATAATGCACATATTACTGTCTCTTTTTTATTCACTGGCTTATTTTTTGGGTGCTTGTGTCTGCTGTGATATTAATATGAGCAATGGGGTCCTTCTTAAACACATAATTCTCTTTTTTGGTTATTGCACAGGAGATATCTCTGTATTTTTGTCTGCATTCACTGGTGGGCGCAGTCAGGTGGGCAAAAGCTGATGTCACATACTTCCATTCACCAATCAGGATTTAGCAATATTGCGTTCAAAATGCAATTACAGTTGTGGGGTTGTCTGTCTATGTTGCCAGCACTGTCAGTCAAATCTAGCTCTCCAAACCTCTGCTTTTATTGATGCTTTTATTGTTTGTATTGATTTTTATAGAATACTTAAAATATGAAACCAAGTTCAAGAGCTTTAAGCACTTGAAGTGCACTTCAAGCATGAGAAAAAGGCCTGCCAGAAGAATAACGAAACCAATAGATCTGTAGTTCCAAGGAAGCATCAAAGCTTAGTCTTCTGACATTGTTTGATCACTCCTTACCTCCATGTGTCTTCCATATGCACTGACAGAACACACACATCACACCACATATCACTCCAACGCAGTCCCTCACTGAGAGGGAAACAGCCAACAATCATGTATCAAAAGAAGACAGACGGGTAATTAATAACACACAGATACGGCTCTGATTTAACCCTTATACGTATTTCCTTGTCTGAACTGCATGGCACTGCCTGCTTATCTGTCGACTGTTTGATCAGACTGGTGTGACAATGTGTGATGTTAGACTTGGCAAAGTGCTGAAACAGTATCAGCGAGACACCAGCAGCGTTTGGTGTCTGCTCTGTATTACGATAGAACAGACAATATGGATTATGAACGGATGTACTGAACAGAATTTGAACGTAGTGACCCACTTCACTGTGCTAATGTACCATAGGCCCACTGGGAAATGTCAACATGATCTTCCTGTTGTAGTGTCAGTGTTATTTTAGGATATCAAACATACAAGCACACGCTCTGGCACACACGCAAAACCTGTTCCAGTTCACTGGCTCTGTGCTTGGCATCTCCCTCTAAAACTCCCCTCTCATTGTTTGCATGGTGCTGTGATCAATGTAGCGTCGGACCAGAGCTGCCCACACTGCAAGTTCCCCAGACACTAACCAGACGCTAATGAAAACATCTGAAACACTGCCAGGGCCATTGGGTAGCACTCATATTGTACCTAATCACATGCTATTATTATATGCCTAAACGCTCTCTGCTGATTGGGGCCATTGCAGAGAACCTGAGCTCCAGCTGGGGGTCCAAAGATGTCAGGGTGTAGCATTCTTTTAGTTTGAACACGTGGCTCGCAGCAGATTTTACCCCTCTTGTTATTCAGCCCTCATTAGTAATTTCAGCCCTGCAGCAGGATTTTTCTCTACAAAATTCCATCAAATGCAAAAGATTTTCAAAATACCAATGTGTTTTTAAACCAGTTGTGGAGTTAGCAGAGGTAAAAAAAAAAAAAAAAAACAACAAATGGGGCAAATGTTTGGCTCACTACATATCAGTAATTGAATTACTATACTTTAGAAATTACTTAACAGCAAAAGTAGTTATTTCAACATGTGTAGAATTAGAAAAGGAGACATTTTAAGATAAGATAAGCCTTTATTGATCCCCAGGGGGGAATTCAGGTGTTGCAGCAGCACAAAGACTATAAGAATAAAAACTATACAAGGGCTAATGAAAAACATCCATCGACGCTGGTGTTAATATTGGCATTTCTTACCAAATCAAAGAAAATCGGCATTTCATGGGTTGAAAATGGCTCAACATGGCATCTACTGTTTTAAATCAGCCCTGAACCACGCAAACCAATGCTGACTAAGAGTCAACTGGTTGGGACTTATCTATGTCATAGCATTTTAAAGAAGAAAATTTAAAAATTGGGAATGTCACAGAGCAACTCCTGCCGCACACAACCACACACAGTATTGCAGTGGCTGGAGTTGGGCTTATAAAATACACGTCACATTCCTTACTTCTAAATTATATCTATTAGCAATTCACCCTTCTTCCCTTGGCATCCCTGTGAACCTAATTACTTTTTCTTCACCCAGGGGATTTCATGTATAATAGATGATGTTTGTTTTAGCTCTCCCAAAAGAAAATGCCCCTAACTTCATCTCGCAGGGCCTATCTTACATAAAATAAAGGTCAGGACGCAGGCACAATGACATGGATTTCCACACTCTCCGAACTACAAAGCGTTTTTTTTCCCTGGAATTTCCCCTCAAAGAAAAGTAGGCCAGAAATCATGTATTCAGGTGCCATACCGACTCCCTAGTTGCCCCTCCAACACTGCATGTTGATGGCATAACCAAGCTTGGCACACCAGCCACCACCAGTCTTTTTGACAGTCTTATTTCAGTGCCTCTCTGGTAGAAAGTGATTGTTGTGTGGTTCACACCGAGTTCACATTGGCTTGCAGTTTTGCTCATCGAGGATATAGTTTTTGTTGTTTTTCCCTCTTCAAACTCTCTGCTGTTCATACCCCTCCTCTCTTTGTTCTCCATTACTTTACCTTTTCTCGTGCAGATAAACACCCTCCGTCCTCTTTGTGACCGAATTGTCTTTCTCTTCCAGATTACGGTACTATCAGGAAAGTGCTTTCCCCTCTCAATCAGTCCACGGGGAGCTGCCTATTGGAGGAGATTGAGTTGTTCCCACCCAGGAAGAGGCAGCCGATCCGAAGCCTGCTGATCCTGCACAGCCGCAGCGAGCTTTATGTGGGTGTAAGAGACCAGGTCATCAAGATCCCACTCAAGAGATGCAGCTACCACAAGAGCAGAGAGTGAGTACACGTGCAAATAAAAACACCATTAATCTCGGTGGAAACTGTCAAAAGCAAATATGCACACAGCAAAGTTTTAAAGCTCCCTCTTTCATAAGATGCTCTTTATCTGAGAGGGCCAGGCCTGTGTGTTGGTCAGGGGCCTTTGCTGAGATTTAAAACCCTGTAAATCAGCTTTTGTCTGAGCCACTGGAGGTGCCCACGGCTGCCCTCTGTCTGTCTGTCTTCCTCTTGTTGTCATATTCGTGCGTTTTCTGCCTCGTGCACAGTTCTGTTGCAACTGTGTGTGTGTGAGTGTGTGTGTGTGTGTGTGTGTGTGTGTGTGTGTGTAGCAGATATATTGAGTTTCTGTCCATCTAGAAGACGCTCCGTCAAGGCATAAATATTGGCAAAGAAAACCCGAGACACAGGCCGTAGTGTGGAGACTCGCCACAAGATTGGGATCCGATCCATCATCGCACGCAGAGAAGGGATCACACCTACATTCCTTATCTCTCGCGCAATGAGGCTTATGAGCTGTTATTGGAATAAATTGAAGAGTTAAGGCTTCATGTTACAGCTGTGGCTCTGTGATATATGCTGCTGCCATTATGGCACTTCATCACCTCTTTCACATTGAGAGAGTGTGTGAGAGAAAAAACAAAACAGACTAAAGAAATAAAAACCATACACACAGATGGGCAGCTACAGGACAGGGGGTGTTACTGGGTTCATCACTGACATTTCTTTGAGGTTTTCCTGTTTGAAATATTAGAAGGCAGTCGCTCGGTTTGGCTGTGTGTGCTGGCATACAATCTGCAAAGCCCTTAGGCACGCCGAAAGACAGGTATTAGCTTGTTCTTTTTCCCTTTCATTATGTACTGCTGTCGTCACCCCTGATATCCGTGTCCGAACAGATACAATCCATTACTCTCTGCTTTTTTTTTTTAAGCCACCCAGACGCTACGTCAGCCACCTTGTGTGTGCGTGAGTGTGTCCAAGCAAAGCAGGAGCAAGAGCGTTTGCCTTTCTGCATTTTCATATGGATGAATGCATATGTATCTTGCATAAGTGCAATTGTGTTTTTTTTTTCTGCTCTCAGTTCATTGTTATGAAATCCACGGACAACTTTGGTTACATTTCACTGGGGGCATGTCAGGCTGCATTGAAGCTGGTGGCTCAGAGATATGTCATTGTGCTGTCACCACAGACTCGTATTTGCATGAAAAAAGTAACATCAGGCTTTTTATTGCTCTCAATAAACCACCTGAAGCAGATACGGCAGAGACAGATCCAGCTATCTTTGCTACAGTATTCTCAGTGAATATTTGTTGGGCTGATAAGCTATTTGAGCCAGAAATGTATGGGTGTGTGTGTGGACACAAAACTATAATCCTGTGCCTGTGCTGAAGATTACCAGAGAAATCAGTCAGCACATTGTGTTAAGACATAATTTTAGGATGCTGATGCAATGTAAGCAATGTAGAGAATCACAATACACTACAATCATAAATAAACAAAATTAAAATATGTTCATGCCTTTCTTATCTCTCTATTCTTCTCTGTCACTTGAGTAGCTTTTCTCCTGCCTCTTTTCTATGTTAATTTTCAGCTCACATACTCTTGCTTTTTCCTAATCTCTTCTTTCCTGTTTCCCCTTCTCTCCTCTGCCCCTTTCTCCCCTTTCCCCCATCTTATCTCTCCAAATTCCTATTTTTCCATCCATCATTTCTCCCACCACCTTATCGTCCAACGTTCACCTTAATCTCCCTTCTTTTTTTATGTTTAAGCCCGATGTTTGATTTCATCTCCTGTCACAGTGCAGATCTATCTTTATTCACACATGGCAGGTTAATAGAAGTGAACTTTATTCTCTTCGTCCCTCCAGAGCATGTGTGGGGGCCAGGGACCCATACTGTGGTTGGGACCTGTTGTTGAAGAAATGCACCACGCTGGAGGAAAGTGTCAGAATGAGCCAATGGGAGCAGAGCATCACAAAATGCCCTGTGAGTATCACTGAGTAGCTGCCTGATGTGCACACTACTCATTGTAGTTCACTTGCTTGTTACTCGCTTCCTCTGCTGCCTCTTCTTTGAAACTTTAAAGTTGGTAGAAAACACAATTATCTTTACTCCTCCATGCTCGCTGTCCTCTTCACGTGAATTTAATATCCACATTCATCTGTGCTCCTCTCCTCTGAAAGCTACAGCCTGCTCTGTATTCTCTCCATACACTCACAACTTACAAGCAGCAGCCCCTAAAACCAGCCTGAGAGACATATCCTCGCCAAACGAAAGGCATCTTGCGACTTAACAACTTGACTTTAAGGGAGCGACGTGTACCCTGGGAATGATCCACAGCACTGCCTCAATCATTCACCTCTGACTGCTTGTTCATTAGCAAAACAGCTCTTCCATTTATTTTAACGTGCACCAAATTTGGGAGCAGTATTAGGGGGCGATAAGCCTATCAATTTCACCATGGCTGTGCCTGTTTTTTTTTTTTCAGTGTTTTCACAGACATCATTTTCAAGCCAGTCACAGCAGAAAGTGCTGTGTGCCGCCGTACCCTTTTTTATGTGGCTTCATGTTCAGAGAATTATTTGGCACTCAAGCCACTGGGCACACAGTGGCATCTGTCCTCTGAGCTCTGGCACAAACGGCAACCACATATGCATTCAGATATATACATGGACACACACAGTCACGCATGCATATAAGCATAAGCAGACATGCCAAGTAACTATTGGCTGCAACATCATTTTTTTTCTTATGCTGGAGGCTAAAACTCCCTCAGCCAATCAGAGGATTTCTTGAGTCAATACTATATCGAACAGAGTCATACTTTGACTGAAGCTGAAACTAGTTAGTTTAGCTGTGCTGCTTATAGAACATATTCGAAAGAAAGAGTTAAACATTTGGGGGGTCTGCTTATTTGCTCTCTTGCCAAAAGTTAGATGATTGATACCAACGTGCTTAGCTTAGCTTAGCGTAAAGACTGGAAACAGGGGGAAACTGCTAGCCTGGCTCCATCCAAAGATTAAAAAAATCATTATTTACATATTGCATATTTAGTAGTGGCCTGGAGGTCACTGCTCATAAAACTCCCCGTAAAACCACGCCGTGGCATTGTTTCACTTAAATAAACGATATATTAAGCATACAGTGCGTTAATTAGTGAGCTTTAGAGGTGCTGGTAGGTGCTATTTTCTTTACAGTCTTTAAGTTTACTGTCTCTTAACTATTACTTTAAATGTAGGATTAGATCATAGATTATAACCATGTTTCCAGCTGCAGAGTAGCCACTAATAGCGTATTTTATTTTGGCCAGATACCAAATTACCAGACCAGTAATGGAATATGTATTTACTCACTTAACCTTGGTGTAACCAGGTCCAATCCATTTAGAGTGAGCATGAATTAACTTTGGCAGCAATAACTTTGTATGCTGGCAAGGAGAAATGGCCATACAATAGAGCTTGTGAAGCCAGAACAAAATGGGAAAATTGTCTGCTTGCAACAATCCGATGCCAAGACGTGAAAACTGAAAAACAAGAAGTTGTCTTTTATCACAGATAGTGTTTCACTCCTTAGGAGTCCATTAACAGTTTGAAAAAGGCTAATCTGGCTGAGTGTCTGGAAGTCTGGAGCTGGAGTCCAGTCAAGGGTTTGCACACTGAGTTGCGTTGTGTAGGCAGAGACACGGAGATACGCTTTACCAACCTATTCACAAACGCCATCTGGCACCACAGACTCACGTCTATATGGAAACAAGCAAAAAATAATTTCTCTGCGGTTTTAAGGAAGGTCTTACTCACTGTTCTGTATGTTTTTTCCAAGTTTCCACTCAGGTAAAAAGGAAACTTCTACTGAATAAATGTTTTTGTAAGGAACCCACTTTGCCTAAAAGAAATTTTAATCAACCCCCACTCTAAAAACACTAAGTTATCGTATTCTTTAGAATAATAAAAGAGACTGTTGTAATTTCAGCCTGTGAAAAAGAAAGTATTTCGCCTATAAGCCACATAAAGCACGAGTGCTTCTTATCATCCTTCAGATTTGATCTATTATCCTGTTTCTGGTGTCCTTTCTTATTTTAATGAAAGAAATTCCAAATGTACAGCATTTATTTATATTTATTTAAATGAATTTTTAGGGACAAATGCACAGCATTAAAAAGATAATTTCATATACACAGTACATGTACCATATTATTTATAGTCTCAGCTGTAAGTGATTGGTAAAAGAGATGCAATATTGTCTCTTTCCAGTTGTTTTCCTTTTAGGCAGCCTATTGATGCAAATGTTGTCTGTCTTAGCCAAGCGTCCCCCATTTAGGCACACGGCAGAGTTCAATTACCAATAAGAGCGGAGGGCTGACATTATTTCTGTCTGTGCCAAAGCAGCTGATGATCACGCGCTCCTGTCTCCCTGAATGAAAGTGTTCTTTGCATTTTTAAATCACCCTGAAATGTAGCAGCGATATGGCTCATATCATCTGCAGCTCTGAATCTCACAGCACTGCGTTTTTGTATTTAGCTCGTATGCCCAGGACATCACTCGTAATTCATAGCTCCTGTAATATCGGAGCTTTCCTGTTTCATTCTGTTTTGCCTCAGATATCTATTTATACTGCCACTTTTATTTCCTCATATTTCTGTCCTTTGAATGTGTCCATTTACAGCATTGATTTGCCTTTCTGAATCTCTGTTTTGCTGTTCTGGAATCTCATATCCTGAGACAATTTTCATATATTTCCCTCATGTTTACAGCATATTTTTGTCTGTATAAGTGCACAATTTTGGATATGCCATAGATGATGTAATGCAGTTATTTCTGCATCTATTTGAGGAAAATTGATTTCTGTTTTCATCCACCGTAGCCGTGGGCTGCATTTCCCAGAGCAACACATTCCTGAGAGCATCAATCTAATGCAATGGCAAGTTTCTGAGAAAAGCCATTACTCTTAAATGTTTTATTTTTGCTCGCCAACAGATTCGAAACGTGACTATTGATGGAGGCTTTGGTGCCTGGTCAGGCTGGTCCACATGTAGTCATAATGATGGAGGCAGCGCGGGGTCCTGTCTGTGTCGGACACGAGCCTGTGATAACCCCGCCCCTCAGTGTGGAGGCCAGCAGTGCCATGGCATCAGCGTGGAGGTCGCCAACTGCTCCAGGTAAATTCTCGTGATCCACTAGCACGCATCTGTAAATCTTTCTTCTGCCTTGGTCAACAGTCAGTTAATTTGTATATATCTATTTATCTATCTATATAGAGGGAGTAATTGAAGTTACAGTAAAGGAGTGCATATAAAAATGTGTTAATTAATTCCCTGCATCCCCACACCTACTCTGAAATCAACACACACCTAATTGTTCCTAGTTGCATATTCAGCGTCAGTTATTTGGGGCTAACAAGTGTTGATAGGTGCTGTTTTTTCACTCACTCAGCTGACATATTACTGATTTTAACACTACCAGAGTTAAAATTAACTGAGACGCTGCTGCTTTGCATCAGTCTTCTGCCTGCTAAACAGGGCTTGTGAACATGTCCTTGTGTGAAAGATGCAACGTGTGAGTTGATAAGGGGAAGCAAACTAATTATTTTCATCATTAATTCGTTTATCTATTGTTTTTTCAACAATCAATTTATCTTTTTAGTCTAATTAACGTCTGACAGTAATGATAAATGCTTATCACGAGTAAACAGAGCCCAAGATATTACATTTACAAAGAAACAGAAAGAGAAAAATGCAGCAGATCATCACATATGAAAGAAAGGCTTTGTATATTTTCTTTATTCATGTCTATCAAAATAATCTATAAGAATGTCCCTGGCTCTCTGCTTTATTCAGTCAGAGCAAGTCATAAGACATAGCTACGGTGTGGCAGTTAGAGTAGCTGATAAACAATGCTATGCAATGTAGGTTTGTATATACATACACTTCCAGCATTCACATGTTATGAAGGCTAGTTTGTACTATTTCTGTTGTTGTGTTCTTCGAGCATCACCTCTCCATCAGTGGCTAAAGTAGCTTGGATTGATGTTGCTCTGTGTGTCTCCATAGAAATGGAGCGTGGACTCCCTGGACTTCCTGGTCTCCCTGCAGCACCAGCTGCGGCATTGGCTTCCAGGTCCGCCAGCGCTCCTGCAGCAACCCGACCCCTCGCCACGGCGGACGAGTGTGTGTGGGCCAGAACCGTGAGGAAAGGTATACATACACACGCGCGCTTACATGTTTCTAACATTCATTCACACATGTTGACTAAAGCAAATACATGCTGTGCGTGTTTAGATTTGTGTGCATGTTAAAAAAAAAAACAAGACAACGGCTGTTTTGCTCCTTAATTTGCAACCTGCAGTTAGGAAGTATGGCTGTGACTTTTTCTTTTGTTTTTTTTTCTTCACTTCTGTCCAACTTTGTGACAGCCAATTAACGAATAAGTGGGATAGGCCTGTGCTTGGGTAATTATCTGGCTTTCACACACAGACTGAGTCTACGTTTTGAAGCTTTAGAGGCTTTGGCATAGAATAATCGCCTTTTTAAAGATGTTTTTGTGGTTTCTAAGCAACCTTCAAGGCCTCAAAAAAAAATCTGATTTTCAAGGAGAAAGTATGTGAAGAGGCACAAAGAGACATACAAAGCAGCCCAGGTATAAAAGGTCAAGAGATGAGTATTCTTAAAGTTGAAGTTTTGCTAGACTCTCAATTTGTTCTCTCACACTTTAGTTCAGTGTTGAATCAGAAAAGGACTGAGGAAAGCTGTGACAGCTTCCATGGTGTGTGAAAATATTACATTATTTTAATTCCTTCTTAATAGAACACGCTGCTTCTTAATGAACTGAAGCATTCTTCCTCTGTGTCCATAGCGTCTGCTTTACCCAGCAAGGCATCATGCTGATGTTTTTCATCCAACTCCTGCCGTTAACCAGGTGTAGGCAGGAAAAGTGCAAATAAATACAGTTCAGAGGGTACAGGGAAGGAAGAGGGGGAAAAAATGTTACCAGTCGTTACCATAGCAACAGAAACGGCATTGTGATGGACGAGTAATTGGATACGGCCTTCAAGGATGAACTTTATATTACATCCTTTTTTTCTCCTTTTGCTGCACTTTTTCATTTCCTCGCTCACCTCGCACCTTCCATTTTCTTACTCACTGATGCTCCTGGTGGAGTAGTCCTTTTTTCAAGGACTGCTCCACCGGGAGCTCTGAGGAAAAATATACGGAGTGACCAGCACAGCCCAGTTACTCACAAAACCACGCCAAAAAAACACTGGCTGGCACTAAAGACCACAGGAGGCCAGAAGCAGGTTTTACCACCCCCTCACTCTCTTTCGCCGAGCTTTAATCTCCTTTGTTTCATCTCCCCTTCCTGATCTCAGTACTTGCTCTCATCAGCTATTTAAAACACCTTAGGCTAGTTAGGGGCCAGCTGTGAGGGCTAGGAAAAAGGATCTTTGTAAGGGGGGGGGGGAGTAAGAGGAGAGGGGTATTTGTGTGTATGTGGATGTGTGAGAGAGAGGTGAACAGTAAGGCAGAGAGATAGAAAGAGAAAATGTGCGAACAGATGAATTATGCTGCGTCAGTTTGGGTCTGCCTGAGAGAGAAAATGATAGGATAGTTTGTGTGTGTTCAGTGTGAGCATATCTAAGTGTGTCAGGCATGCATTTCACCAGTGCTTGGGAAAAAATGGGGAAAACTTCTCATTGGATGTTTAACCCGTGTAACGGTGTCCAAAAAACCACCACATCTGTTGTTACCCATGTGTGAAATAGGTAAAGTCTTCTGTACGAACTTTAATGCGCATAGCATGAAAGGGACTGGCTCTTTATCAGCTTTTGCTCACTGGTGGATTCTTTTAATGCCGTGAAAGGCTTTTATTTTTATGGGGCACAGGCCTCTTTTCAGAGGTGTTAGGCATCTACAATGAGCCTCACTACTGACTTTACTTTTCCTATGTTGCCTCGATTACCCCATTCGGATTAATGGTCAATATTTGTGTTCAAACATGTATGCACATGGTGTGAGCTCATATGTACGTAGACACACATATTTACAAAAACTAAAAAGATTCAAATGCCAACACTGAACCTTTTTTCTCACCTCTTTTTTTTATGTGTATTTTAGCCAACAGGCTTCCCATAAGTTTGGTCCTGATTGTTTGCAGCAGGCAGAGCTTTTAAAGATAAAGCAAATGTTCTGAACCAACCGTGCACAGCAGTGCTATGGGCTTAAATCTGGCTGGTTAATGCCTGCATTTATGAACCTTCTGTTGGTATTTCCCTTAGCATAATGACATCGTCCATACTGCTTACTCAGCCTATAGCAATTAATTAGCAGAGTTTTAATCTGATCAGCTCTGTGTGTTTTTAGAAAGAATAGAGAAGTATAAAATGGACTAAAGCCACCGACTTGTCTGAAATGATTAAGTGTGAGTGATGATAATTTTTAAGCTCTAAATCTGCTTCATATTGATCGCAGCAGTTTTTCATTGTACTGTGGTGCAGCAGGGGTATTCTGTGTCTGCACACAAGCCTATGTGCATTGATGTACGTCTTTCTCCTTCTCTCGGGTTTGTGGGAGATTGTAATCCACACTCTTCCTCATTTCATACTCCTCGTCCCCGCTGTATCATCCCACTTTAAGCGTGCAGATTAGTAAAAGTGGAAAAGAACACACTGCTCTAAGGATTTTTACATCTAGGGTATACAGAATGTAGCTTTTGATTTGCCATGAACAATAGTAGAGTATTTGGAAATAGTACAATGGAAATACCCAGGCTGAGACTCTGGAGGAAGGGTATAAAGTTAAAGCTATTTTACCACAAGAAAACTCAGTTTTCCTCAAAAGAGAGTCATGTGCCAAAAAACACAACAAAATGGCAATAAAAGCAATTTTATTGTATGCCCAAAAGTTATAAAATAAATTATATGGCTCTAATAAGCCTGGCAATCGTCTGTCGTTATTGTATAATGAGAACTGAGTAATTAAGTATTTTAGACATCGCAGTAATCCTGTCTTGTAAAACGATGTAATTAGAGATGATGCATGCATCTGTATGGCTTTTTTAATAGGCTGTGTCAATGAATTATGCAAAATGCATATGCGCGTTCATTAAGATTTGAGATGGAATTTTCTTAGATGTACTTTTATACAACACTGGCCATTACGCCACGCAGAGAAATATGCCACAGACACGTCTCTGGTGGCATGATTCAATCAGATGCTCTGGTTCACAGTGCACCGTGTTCACTGCACTCCATGGCCGCATCAAAGAGATATATACTGGGTTTGTTAAAGTTTGTTTTAACTGAAGTTTACACGCCTTTTCATCCGTCCTTGTCTTGTGGTATGTACTCTTTGTAGCTATTTCAGTTCAGTGGCAATGTTTCAAAAGTGTGGTGACGTCTTTAATGTCCTTCACATTTAATTGTAGAGCTCTCTTACACAAAGTAGCTATTCCATTTTCCACAGACAACTCGCTCAGACACTGTCATACATGATCCAAATCTATGAACACAGTATAAGTTAAGCTTATTGACAAAATTCACATCTCTTCTATAATTTGAATCATGTTACTATGGTACATAATACAGTAATTACAAAACTTAAAGCTGCACTCATCATTTTCATTTATAAAAACAATGCATCAAATCAGTATGTGTAATGTGAAAAGGATCACTAATCGTGACGGATCCACAGTTAATTTATTAACTTTGCCTATGAATTATTTTATTTTAACTGTGTTTTACAATATTGTTATTGTTAATATGGGTGCCCACATGAGGAGTTAGAGTCATTAACAAATATATTATTTATATCTGCGTACAACTACGTTATATTGTAGTGTTTTATAAACCATCTATTTAGTGTTTATATACTGCTTATAAATGCTAAATAGGGTTTGAAGTAAAGAATTACCGTCCTAACTTTTTGAATTAAGTTACATACTGATCCCTCTTTGCGCTTAATTCACAGGTACTGTAATGAACACCTGCCCTGCCCACCGCATGTCTACTGGTCGGCCTGGTCGGCATGGGAACGCTGCACCGTGCCTTGCGGCGGTGGCATCCAGTCGCGACGCAGAACCTGTGAGAATGGCAATGACTGTCCCGGATGTGGTCAGGTATGTCACACAAAACAATAGACCTCACAAGCAGTGTTCTTGTATCCGTCCTTCTCTCTATCCGTTCATTGTTAGGATCTCAGCCTGAGCCCCTTGGATACGATGAGCAGTCAGTGGTGATGAAATTGGAACATCTAACACGACCAAATCCCCTGGCTATATTTATACAGTGGCAGCAGCCATCAGATTTATTACCAAGACTTATTTAATACCACACACACACACGGTAATCACGCCACATATGAATAGGCTTATTTTCTGCCACAAAGCTTTCTCCAAAGCACGGATGATGCAAGGAAGTGCTGAAATACGAGCGTTCCCCTTGTTGACAGAATTATGTGATGCTCAATGTTATTTCTGGTGCTATTTTGACACACACACTCACTCACTCATCCGCAGTACTGGTAAAAATAAGAGAGAATGAACATGATATCTGTAGCTTCTTGTCCCTCCCAGAAATGGATTAAAGAATATGGGTCAGGGTCTTGTGGATGCATGGGATCCTTGAAGTGTGTTTTTGTTTGTTTGTGCATTTCCTTTGCCATTTTGAAAGAAAAAAATTGTTTTGGATGGTTTAAGGGAAAAACTGGTTCTTGGCCGGTTTAGATTTAGGGTTTAGAATTAAGATTATAATCGGGATTACACACACATACCACATCTTTGATACTGTATTTGCTTTTATGTAAACGTGCATTTCCACAACATCTGTATGTATGTGGAATAAAAGGTTGGACACCAGCATTCCCTGTGTAAAATTTAAAGGGATGTTGGATGAAATTTGAAATTCTGCCAAAAGATGAAAAAGCATTCAACGACCCAAATTACATTTAGCTGAACAAGTACAGCCTACAGGTTGTGTAATGGACCATTGTGAATCTAAATAACACACTGCTAGCATTATGAAACATCCCACACAGGGCCTCGCAACCTCAAGAGCATATATAGTATCTGATAATTGCCCATGACACATTAGTAGCTGCAGAACACCCAAATGAAAAGACTGACCTCCCATTAAGTAGCAATTTAGCAACAACACCATATGATTTACTGCTACGTGTACCTACCTACTTTCTCTTTCTCACACACGCACGCACACATTCCCATCAGACAGCAGCTGTCTCATTTCTGTCATTGCCCAGCGACCATTATCCCCACTGAAACGTCCTGGGAATGCAGCGGCATTCCTAGAGGAACTCAGATCAGAAAAGTAAAGTGATGACAAGCAAGAGGGAATCTGAGCACCTCGTCACCGCTGTTTCCAAAAGGGAAAGTCTGTCTTTGACTGTCTGTAGTTGAAGGTATTTTTGATGCTTGGAGACAAGCACAGGCTCACTGAGCAGGAGATGTTAGAGATAGTTTTTATTGGTGTCAGGAGAGGGGACAGTTTCATAGTGATTACAGACAAGGAAGTGACATACTAGAGAGAGCTGAGCTGGGTCAGTGGGAAAGGTCAAAAGAGCACCTTGTATAAACCCAATACTCACTGTCTGATTCACCCACTCCCTATCCTTCCTTTTGACACTTCTTTTCACTGCTGCTCTTGAATTTTCTCTTGTTTGTCCCTTTTTGTTTTGTTTCCTCATCGTCTCCTTGTCTTGGAACATTGCGACATGGACTTAATTGGGGCCATCTCAGCCACAGGAGTTGTAATTACATGCAGATTTCACACACAACTTCTCGTTCCCGGGTGGAGGACTTTATTTGGACACCTTGGCCAACTTGTATTATAGCTGCATATTTACTCAGATCAAAGAAACATTTGCTGCCTTTCATTTACAACTCCGATAAGGTGCCTAATGGCACAGCTGTTAATGTATAACAATTGCCTTAATGCACTTAAAGCCCCTAAGAAGTAGAGCTCAAGTGTTCTAAGCAGGAAACTGAGTTAGAAACGCCATGCACCTTTCCAATAAAATTTGCTGTATACATTTGTATTCAGCAATTGAGGATTAAGGAAGATGGGAATGCATTCTTTTAATTTCATCACGAACCCCCCCAAAAATAAGAGTGAAAAGTGTGATTGAGTTCGTTTTTTATGTGCCATCTGTCTGTGTTCTCTTCCCCTGGACAGATCCATGTTTAATTAAACAGAAGGAGACCACACACACATAATCACATACACACGTTGCAGCTTCTGTCATCACAGCTACTTTTTTAGACCAGACACCCTACTGAGGCCTGAGGAGCTGAGTACTGTGCATGTGTTAGACGTTGGTGCGCATTTGTATGTGTTCACATTCACGTATTTACCTGTCAAGATTGATATCGCCACAGCCACCTGCGATCAGCTCCAGGCGTTTGCTAGACTTTAATCGACAGCGATTAGCTAACATCTGCTTGGTGTTTTGCAGAGACGTCAGGCAGAGACTTTGCAAGCAATACTAACTTTTAGAACTTAAAAAAAGTATGAAAGCGTACAAAGATGGATTGAAGTTGGTGATAGCAGTTTCTTGCATCAATGGACATGTTGCAAAGTGAATTGCTGTGCAAAAAAAAAAAATCCATTCAGTTTTTTGTTACTTTTTTATGATTCTATATTGATCCCTGAAGCAACATTTTGTACGCTTATACCCCCACCACAGGGAGCTCACAGCACAGAGTCAGATACAGAATAGCTCAAGTGAAGCTGGGAGGGATTCAGGTCAAGGACACTTCAGTTTAAATAAGTGTTTCTCCTCATTATGCGACCCTGCCACCTTACAAACAAAATGTTGCCACATGCATGATTAAAAAAACAAACTCTCTAGGTGCTTTGTTTCCATCAAACCTGCCCTAATGTTGCCCTCTGTGTCATTGCCTTAAGCCTCAGCAGTCTTATCATCATGGAAGTATTTAGTCCTGAGGTGCTCTGTGCCTCTTTTTGCTGATGCAAAAGGCCACATGACTGCAACTTCATCAGTCTGAGCCCTGGTCCATGCCGCGCTGCTCCATCTCTCTCGTTTCACTGTATCTGCATTACAGGTTTGAATCCCCAGAGGAGCTGGCAAAATCTGGGCTGGAAATAAACAAGCAAGGTTCTAGTGGCCCAGCAGGAATTTACTGTACAGTACTTAACCCCATCTTCTCCTGTGTGGTGGCTCAAAAACTCAAAAAGAGGATGAGTGCTCACTTAGCCAACCTTGGATAACTTCAAACAAATTGTAGTGTTGCCAAAAAAAAGAATTCTCTCTATCAACCCTTTTGATCCAATTCACACACCGTGTTGAAAGCTACATGCTGTATATCAAGTTTGACGGAGGAGTTAATGCAGAGTTTATTATTAATTATGTTACAGTCATCTTAGTTATCAGCTATTAGGATCATATTTTGATCTCTAGAAGCAGAAATGAACAGGAAAACTTCCACAGACCAACATAATGCATCACGGCAAATGAGTTGTGAGTTGACATTTTAGTCTGCTCATTACATATTCGTCTTACTGTTAGTCAACTGACATTCAGGGAGCAAATAAACATCTCCTTCAGGAAATAATTCCAATATATAACACTGTAATGTATATAAAGGATTTCACTTTTAAAGTGCTTTTGCCAAGAAATCTGTCCAGCATATCCTGTAGAAGTGTTTATATGATGAAAATATATTCATCAAATGCCATTAAAATACAAGATATAAGCTACACAGGTTAAACTTTTCCATTAAATTTAGACCAGTATGAGACAGCTGGATGTGTTTTCTGTGCTGTTATTAACTGCTCCAATAATGAATTTCAACTTTTGACAAAACTGAAAGTAAGTCTCTGCTTTTTGAAAAAAAGTTATTATTTTTTTTTTTACATTAAATCCTCACGTTTCACATTCTGAGTGGTTTCACCAACGCTTAACACGCCACCCCGCTGGTCTCTTGCTAGCTTGATGCTACGTTTGCTGTTCAAAAGTCTAACTTTATAGTATTGTGGGTTTCCAGATGTTATTAAATAATGCATTTCTCTGGATGTGAAATTCAGTGTCACATACATGTCTTGCATATTTGATAGCAGTTTTGGCATTTAGGCACAGGTAAATGTTAAAAAATACACAATTATAATATATATATATATATATATATAAGAGAGACCTTAAAACTAGATCCAGCCAAAATCTAAAGAGGTACAACTTCACTGTAAATGGTGTTCTGGTATTCTCTTTTGATTCCTATTCCTATTAGATGAAAGAAGTCTTGTTTCATTTATGTGCAGTCTACAAGAAGATATCATTCATTAAAGTATTTCCTACTTTTTACAGTAAAGTACATCATATATCTCTCACAACCAGAGATCAAAAAGGATCATTCTTCTCAGCTAAACTGCACATCTTGACTCTCCCTCTCAGTTAAATAAGTCAAATATGGGCAATGCAGAACTGATGATGCACAGAGCTGCCTAATGACACTGAGAGCTGTTCTATTTACCTGCAATAAATTCAGTTGTGCAGCCGGGCTGTGGAATGAAAGTAAAGTACCCAGGGTTTGTGTAGGCAGACTGATGTGTGAACAGACTTGTTGTGTTCACTGTTAGTGATTGTGTGTGTTTGTGCCCACGTGTGTGCACTGGTGTGTATCCAGGAGACCTGCTCCTGGCCGACAGCAGGCTTCATTATGGAGTCAGACCGGTGCGGAGACAGAGAGAGAGAGAAGTCAGTGTTTGACAAAGTGTGTTTTGGTCGGCACTGCTAATTGAACTGATGTGTCATGGAGACATTAGGCCTCCGTCTCCGTGGACTCGACCGCAGTAGATCAAGATGTAGGCACTGGAGAGGATTAGTCACTCTTACATCTCACATCTGGACCATTCACTTTAACATCGGGGTTCTAGTGTGTATACGTAGGCATCTTAATATGCACCGTGCTTTGCCCTGCCTCTCACTTTCTCCTTCTTATACACACTCACAGCTCTCCCAGTCCAATAAGAAGTATAATGAGTGTAATGATGGTAGAAGGCTGGAGAGGCACGACTCCTTATTATTCACCTCCCACAGCTGGCCAGACACCATAGAGAGCCTTTTGTACCTACACACACGCATATTTACACTCTCTTCCCTCCACACACACACACACAGAAGTAAAGACATACAATGTATTTCACTCTCCCTTCCACATTCATACATTCTTTAATAAAAACAAGAGAGGCTGAGGGCTTATACTTCCCCAGCACACAGACACCATGCTGACACACTCTCCGTCTCTCTTTCTTTTTTTGCCCTTCCTCCTCCTCAACTTGTATCCCCTCAGCCTGTAACACCTAAAAAATAAGCAGAAAGGTCTGTGGATGGAGACGGAATGAGATAGGAGCTGCCTGAATCCATAACTCAGCCATGCATAAACTTATAAACATGCACGCGCTTCACACACACACACACAAATAAGTGCCAAAGTGCCAGCCTAAAGTCAAACTTTCACTCAATAGTGAGCTTGACACATGCATCCACAGTCTTGCACATACACACACACAAACACACACACACACACAGAAACAACCCTGGCAGCACTTCCATACTGACCAACCAGGCAGCTTGTTTGTGTGAGGCAGTAAAGATGCTATCAGGCGTCCTCCCACCCAGCTCTCCTGAGCTCCAGCCAAAAACACATTACAGTGCTGCCTGTCTCTGAGCAGCTGCCTGTTAAAGGTGTTGCATAGCATAAAATCCCTGCTCTCCATTTGCCCATAATGCATATGACTGCTCTCGCCAGGGGGGGCGCGGATAGGAGTCAAAATCAGTGCACTAATTGAATCCAATTTTGTGTTCCACATGCCACTTCTCACATTCGACTGCTTTCCGCCATGTTTTCACTTTCGGTTAATTTCTCTGAAATTGAGATGTGAGTGTGGCTGAGTGAGGAGTGTGGGGAAATGTTTCCTGGTGTTTGTTTCTTGCAGTTTTATTACTTTGTTTTATTAGCTCACCATATCAACTGGAAAGAATGAGATGAAACATTTAAACAGCTCATTTTGATCAGTGAATTAAAAAAAGTTTAATTCAAATACAGTACGGCTCCTTTTAGTTCAGAGGCACATTTACATGGACAACATGTAATGTATGCCTAAGATGACCTATTCACTGCTCCGGCTCTCTGAATGTCATCCGAATGGACTCATTTTATTTGCTTGTGGGTGTGTATGTGTGTGTTGGGGTTCAGGGTTTTTATGGGCAGCGCTATACTCATGTTTATTTCACATCTTCAAGTCCATTTTTCATGCATTATTCAAAACGTTATAAAAATTGCCACTCTCAAAGCAGAAGGACTGTTTTTGTTTTCGTAATTACAGATTTCGTATTCCCATGCGTAGCCAATATAGGAAGGCTCTTTTTTTGCAGGAGAAGACAATAAACTGTCCTTCAACATTTTTTATTGGATGTAGTAGTCAACAAATCTTTTTTTTTCATATTATGGACCCTCAGGTGGTACAGGGATGATACTGGGCACCTCCGCCATATCTTCATGGCATTACGTCATATTCTCACCAAATGAAGAATTTTTAAAATAAACAAACAAACTGGCCATTCTCACAAATACTTTCATCAAACACACAGTTGTCAACAAATGCACATTCCTTTCCACATAAATAAAAGGAATACCTGACAAATTGTACATTCCATGATTGAACGTGGAATAAATGTCAGGTGGTTTCTGTGTGGTTTTAGCCACTTTTTCGTCTCTCCGTTCCCCTCCAGTCTAATAACATTTACTGCAAGCTCTTTAGCTAAGCCTAACTGTTGCTGTCTTTATCTAGAGCCTAATCCTGCCACATTTGGCAAACAATTAACTACAAGAATTATATCTCATGGAGCCGTGAAGTAAAACAGCAGAGAGTGCGACAGGATATAAATAACATCATTCATTGCACTCTTTCAAAATAAATCTGATTTTCAGGTAGTCCTCAGATCTTGATTATTGTCAACTAATTTTTTTAATTTCTTTTTTATTTATGTTTCATTTGAAAGATTTTAGAGGTAAAAGTATCTACCATTTCATAACAAAAAACAAAAATTACAATCAAACTGCCATAGGTCTATCGCTATGTAAAGTTCCAGTGCATGGATTTTCATACAAGGGCATTAGTCCTCTCAACAATCCACAAAGCTTTTTGATGTGTGTTCAGTCAATGGGGCATCTTTGTTACGTACACACTGACCACCTTGCTGTAAACTGCATATACTTTAGCTGTAGTTGATGTGGACGCCTTCAGAGACCTTGAATGAGGTTTAGCTTTAAACCCAGTAATTATCTCCTTAGCCCTCTGCATCGACACTAATCCTCGGAGAGTACAGGAAAAAAAAAACGCTTACCAGACAAGCCTCATTAAATATTTACTATGTTTGGCCACCATCAACAACTCACACAGCAAACACCCACAGATCGTTTGCCTTTTTCCCCCCATTCATGCCATGTGTTGCTCCTTTGTTGCTGGAGGCGGCGGCGAGACGCTGAGGTGGACACTTTTTTTCCTTCTTCCTTTTTGTTATTGGCTGATAATCACAGATTGTGGGCTGGTCTGTGATGCGTGATGATGTTAAATATTAATGTCTGGAGATGATTACTGCGCTAGATGGAGAGAGGCAGGAAGTGCGGCGGAGGTGACACCCTCATTCATCACGGGGCCCTAACAGAATCTAAATCCTCCCTGTGTTTTTAACCTTGGTACCCCGGGGAAGAGAGGCAGAGGGAGCGAGGGAGAGGAGGAGAGAGGAGGAGGAGACAGAAACGAGGGCGGATAGGGAGCGACAGAGAAAGATGAAGCAGAGATACAGAGGGAGAAAGAAACACGGGGAGGGAGAAAGAGAGCTGACACAAAGCGAGTTATGAGAAAGAGGGTGAAAGAAATATAGATATATAGATGGATGGGAAGTGAGAGCAAGAGAGAGCATAAAAGAGGAGGTAGGAAAATAGACCTGCATACTGTATAATGTATAGTGCTCCTCTCTTCAGCTGACCTGTCAGCCAATCCATGTGACAGGCTGATGAATGTGCAGAAAAGGACTCTTATCTTATTTTGTCAAGGTCTGGCAGTCACTCAAGGCCTTTTCAGCATAAATAAACAAGTGTGAGAAAATGGCAGCCATCTCACCTTCTCTTCTGTGGTGTCATTTTCTCCAGACGTATCACTACCTCCACCTCCTTATTTATTTAGCCAGGCACAAAAGAGGTCTGGATTGCCTATTACCCACCTATTATCTTCTTGAATCATATCATCATATATAACAGACTATTTTTCCAACCACTAGTCCAAGTAGAAGTTGGCTGAGAGAAGTGGAGGCAAAAATATATACTTATGACACTTCTGAATGGGACTCACATATCAAACTGTAAGAGCTTCAGTGCTGTGTTTTTTTTTTTTTCATTTTTATTGCCCAGCTCTCCCAGATGCAGATTGGAAAAAAAGAATTGCCGTTATTGGCTTCTTTTTTCTTCTTTCCCCTCCACTTCTTTGCCTCTTTCTCTATCAACTTCTCTATCACCCCTCCCTCCCCTTTCTCCCTGTCCACCATCCTTTCCCCTTGGTTATAAATTAAACTTGATCAATGACCTTTTCTGCCTGGCTTGTTTGCCTCTTGCCATGTTCGGCAAGTGGTCTAATGGGAATGCATCCTAAGTCAGTGCATGCAGGCAGAATGGCAGGGTATGTTGGGGCCAGACAAACAGGGCATGTAGGTTTGTAAAGGGTATTTTGGGGCACTGGATACAGCAACATACAGTACAGTAAACCAGACAGAACTGGAACCATGAGCCTGTCAAGGATGAATGATGATAAAAGCTTTGAAAAGGCTGTTTATTTCCTCATAAAATAAGCTGTTTAATTGCATATTAGCCACTGCGGAGAATTTAAAAAGCCATTGTCCTGTCTTATTAGGATTGGGAAATACACCAGGAAATTCTCTCTGAGCTTGTCATGTTTAATTAATGCTTTAATGATTTGTGATTATACCTTCTCACGCAAGATGTAGCAAATTCCCCTGCCTGCAAACGTGCCTGCCATGAAAGAACTCGTTTAACTCAACGTGTTAAATGCAGCGGCATGTTCTCCGTCTGTGTGATTGCAGGAGTACCAGTCATGCAACACCCTGCCGTGTCCTGACCTGAAGAAGACCACGCCCTGGACTCCCTGGACGCCCGTCAACATCTCAGACAACGGCGGCCACTACGAGCAGCGTTTCCGCTACACCTGCAAAGCTCGCATCCCGGATCCCAGCCTGCTCGAAGTGGGCAGGCAAAGGATCGAGATGCGCTACTGCTCCAGTGACGGCTCCACCGGCTGCTCCACTGACGGTGAGTTCAGAGTGGAAGAGACAGATGGTCTCTTTACAGCTATCTCAGTCTCTGGATGTTTCTGTGTTATCTCACTCCAACTGGCTTTCTGTGTCTCGGCAGGCTAGTTATTGGCCTCCTCGCCTCAAGCCATTCCTTCTTTCTGTGTCTGTTGTTCATTAGATCTCTCTTTCTTGCGTCTTCAAACTTTTCTCTCCCAGTCCTGCAAAAGTTGAAGGAGCTCTGTCTTAATCAGCTCTCGTGTTTATGGTCCCGTCCTCCTCAACTTCATCAGCGGATCAAAGCGTCAGACATGTTAATGAACTTCCAATCCACAAAGCCGATCAGCAGTTTACAACTAATTTTAGCTCTCTTTCACACTCACACACACACAGGCACAACACACACACACACACACACACACACACACACACACAGATGCATGCACAAAGTCAAATTACCGTCTTGCAAAAGAAGCGCAAACACACACACTCCTTATCCATCGTCCCAGCTATTCCCCTTTGACTGAGTCGGCGCACCACACAGTCTCAGCCAGCCCCACCCCTGGTGAATTAAACGCTGTAAATGTTTGTACAAACAGGCTGCTAATTGACAAGTTGTTTATGTTGTCAAGTGGAAGGATCCATATTAGAGGGGAGACAGGCGGGGTGGCACCACAGCAACGAGGCTTCAGATACGGGTGCAGTGGTTAAAGTTTGTTTATGACTGCCGCTCTTTGGCTCGGAGGGAAAAGCTAAGCTGCGGTGGCCTCCCATCACTTTGAGTTCATCTATGTCTCTGGGTGGTCTGTCGCCACACCACTCACATGCCCCATGCTGCGGTAATCACCAGGGTTAGACCCAATGTACACTACCAGTGGGGGTTTTCTCTCTTTTGATCTCCCTCGTCTTCCACATTTTTGATTATTAATCTCCGTCTTTCCTCCCGCGCTGTCGCTGGTACAAGTTGTTCTCGTCACACTTTGAAGCCAGCGCTTAAATGTTCCTGAAGGGGTTTCAAATGAGCGCTGGCAGGCACAGAGGAAAAACCTGACTGCAGACTCAAAGCCTTGAGAGGAGTGACAGCCACACATCCGAGACATTAGCGAACAAAGACTGGAGCTTTAATAGGTCTGTCTTGTTTCTAATTATCAGGAGGAAGTAACAGACACTGTGTGTTTCATTAGGGGTTGTCACCAGAAGCCTGACATCAGATTAGCTTCAGTGTTAATTACACCGATTGAAAAGCGAAGGCTGAGGGTCCAGCAGTCACTTTGAGCAGTGTGTCAGTCTGTGTGTTGTAGGATGTAAGCAGCATATACGCACCAGCGGTGCAGGCTTCAGATCCCTTCAACAACCGGTGGGCAAACATGGGGGTTGTTTTCACAAATCTGGTATCAGGAAAAATGGGAAACAGTGTTAACTCAGCTTATTAAGGTTAAGGTGCAAATTAGCATCATAGAAGTGCTGCAGATTACATTAATACCCTTTTTTGTTAATAAAGAGAGGCTTAATTATACTCAGTGCCAAAGATTATCAATAGCAGTGATTTTTCATTATGCTAATACATTTTATATTCTTGCTTTATTGGCATTTTTATTAAATAAATAATTAACATCACTGCAGGCAATATTGCTGGTCTACATTGCTTTAAAACATGTTCTTGTGATTTTATATATAATCAGAAATGTATTTATTTTTTGTAAATGTTTAGTGAAACAAAAAAACAAAACTTGTTCACTCAAAGATAGGGTTGCGTACTGTTCACATTTGAACCGATACTGGTACTAGTACCGGTACCTGAAATTCATTTTACAGCACTTTACTTTACTTGGTTTCATACTGGTTGGTTTCGGACATACAAAAAGAATTGCAAAAGCTAAGGTCCAAGACAGTGAAAAAGCCCAGTTATTTCCAACAACAACTTATCCAACCAGCTAATAAATTACCTGAGGATGACGATGAAGTGGTCGATGCCTCACTTAACCTTGACCTGGTGTTTCCTCAGGTTAGACGTGTTGCCCTGGCCAGCTTTGCATTTCGCCTTACAAATATTTGTTTTTGAAGTTTTGAAAAGTGTAGCCACGTTCGCCAACGCTTTGGCTCGTCATTGCCCTGTCTGTGTTGGACTTGTCTCTGTCTTTCTCTCTAACATATATGCCAGCCTACTCTCTAACCCAGATGCGCTCTCAAAGTACCAAAATTTGGCACCAATTGATTCAACGTGAATCAGTACTCGTAGTACGGACGTAATTCATGTATTTCTTCTTCTATAAAAAAAAGCACAGTTTCACTCCAGTTGTAGTGTACAGCTTGAGTGAAAACAAGATCCACTGAGGTGTACGTGGCCTCTGTGTGCTACTCTCCTCCTGACCCATGTCGATTGTTCATCTCCAGACTTCAATATGATTCACTTCTCGGAGGAGTTTTAAGTCATAACTGTCGAAAAAGAGGATGGACTCGAGTGATCCAGTTCTTCATTTCAACCATTATCAAACTCACC
The DNA here is from genome assembly GCA_031216445.1 of Lateolabrax maculatus. Taxonomy (NCBI): domain Eukaryota; kingdom Metazoa; phylum Chordata; class Actinopteri; order Acropomatiformes; family Lateolabracidae; genus Lateolabrax; species Lateolabrax maculatus. Next base: position 11,482,409 of record CM062210.1, read on the forward strand.
ATCCATCTAGAGATCGCTGGTGTGTGTATTTGTGTGTGTGTGTGTGTGTGTGTGTGTTTGTGTGTGTGTGTGTGTGTGTGTGTGTGGGCAACTTGACGTGTGTTTCTGCCAGTTTTGCGGGCGGGTGGATGTGTGCATCTGTTTGTGTGTGTAGGTGGGTGTGTGCATGACATTTTTCCAATATGTCCTTCTCCCACCATCCACCTCTCATAGATGCATGTGCTGCCTGAGCCTCTGGGATAGCAGTTAAGTTTGCTAAAAGAAAGAGGCCATTGCAGGATAATTACAGCCCCAGTGGTGGTGTGTATTGATGTTCACTATCGGGGCAAAGGACGCTGAGATCCCTCCGAGGTTGATGAGAACCCAAAAGGAATAGTGTGTCATCCGATAAAGATTTACTATTTGCATCAAGCGGCTTAGTTTCGATTAGACCTTCACAGACTACCATTGCTTTATCATCATAAGCAAATACAAAATAGGCTGCCATATGAAAAGTGTTGGCTAAGTTACATGAACGTAATCAATTACTCGCTGAAAAAATAATTTCATCATTTTACTAAATGCCCAAAAGGAAGGTTAAGGAAATTAGTCCTATTATCAACTATAGGCTTACCAACTGAATGTAAGCAAAGCTCACAGTGGCTAACAGGGATCTAAGAAGACACATTATATGAAAAAGACCATTTCTGAGGTACAACGAGGCACATTTCTCTTATTTTAGCAGGGACCATTCACCTCCTCCACTTGCACTAAGCCAATGCATCGCGCAGCAGTCTGCCCTTTGAACACACTGAGCAGAAATGTTTATCAACCCATCCATTAAACTCCAGACAGCAAACAGGTTGACCATTCAATTGTCAAAGTAATGAAGATTACCAGGATTTGTGTATTGTAATCCCTTATGCTGCACGTTACTGAAAAAAGTCACATTATTGTAAAATGTAATGCGTCACTGCCAACCCTGCATATGAATGTATATGCATAGGCCTATTTTTTAATTAATCTGGTAATCAATTTCACGTCTCAACAAAATACAAAAACATTACTGAAGTAAAATATGTGTAGAGATTGAGAGAAAACATTCTTGTTTAACCAAATTAAGTACTAAACATCTTCAGCTAGGGAGACTTTCAAGTGGATTTACACTCCCCTACAGCCAAAACTGTCCCTATTTTTGTTTTCTCATTTGAAAGCGAGGCATGAACTTTGAAAGAATATCTTGCTGTCACACAGATGTTGCTTCCCCGCTACTCAATAAAAAGCCCACTCTGCCATGTTGTCTAAGATCTTCTTCGTCTCACCTTGCTCAGGCAGATTGTCACCATGTTTGTAGCTGAAGCATCAGAGCTATCAGATACAGTATACCTGACATCTAATGATGTGGACTGTATACAGAGATGCGGCGCATGTTATTGACACACTCCTGGAAGTCTCATCTGTGACGCACAGATATGGAGAATTAATCCCTCCAGGAATAGAGAGAAAAAAACATTGAGATATGTTAGCCTTTTCCCCGACCTTCCCGCTTCTCTTTTTCTTTTTGACTGGTTGTTGCTCATATTAAGATCTCTATCTGTCTTTATTATGAGAGATAAATGATGAATATAGGATTTAACCAAGCATTTACAATGAGCTTTTATATAACATACTGACTTGTTTCGTATCAGTGATCATAGCTTAATGATAGCGATGAGTTAATTACTTAAGATCTGTAGTGATTTAAAGACCTTGTCTTGTACGCCCAGTGATTAGTCTTGTAGCGTTTGTGGCCATTTTTCCTTTTTATCACGTTTCACATGTCTGAAAAGAAAAAAAAAAAAACATTTAATCATTTGCATAATTGTCTGTATAGATATGTATTTTTTTAACTTCAATACAGGCAATTTATAAAACATGATTATCCTTTTATGTGAGTCTTCTCTTCACTCAATAATACAGCATGTCTTCATATAATATGCAGCTGACTCATTTTTAAACAAGAGTCATGTAAAGGGGGTGTTAAATATACACGTGATGGCTACATTCATGATATAATGCTCAAAGACTGAGGATAAAGTTACATGTCAAAAAGTCAGCATCCTCACCAGTTGATGAAGCATATAGAAGTCATAGAAATAAAGGAGCACCATGTATAAGAAGGGAAATGTATGATCAGGCTGTTACAGTATTTCATTGTACATAACCCTGTTTGGCTGCTTAGCTTTTCAAACAGAATGTCTCACTTTTGAACGTTATAAGAAAGGATGAGGTAAACGTAATGCTATCTCAAGTCATGTTGGTTGGTTTCATTTTTGTTTAACCTTTATTTAGACAGGTCATTTCAGTGAAACACGGGGTCTCATTCTAAAGAGAAATCTGATCTCTCCTGGATATAGAGAAATCCAAAGCTTAACAGGCCTACTGCGTATTTACGGTTGCTAAACTATAAGGAGACACTCACTGTTCGAGGGAGGAGTTTGGCAAACAGTCAATTAACCTGCTATAGTCTGCCTACAGCTGGAACTCACCCTCCCACTGTTGCCAGGATTGAAACCAGTTCCTGTATATCATTAGTCAGCCTGCAACTAAAAAACTTCTCAGTTATTAGTCGCTTTGTCTTTGCTGCCATAGGCCAGCCCACTGCACAAACCAACAATTTAAATGATGATTTCTGCAAAGCCATATGTCTATGAAACAGATATGCCTGCCTGGTTGAATCAATATCTCTACATAATCGAATGAGTTAAAAATTCAGTCATGCTAGATTTATGATGCAGCATTAGTAGTATCAAGTTAAAAAAAAAACGTAAAAATTGGCATTCATCCCAGTTTTTTTTATTTGCATCTCACAAAAGCGGAAGCAGACACACTGAGGGGGAAAAAAAGCACTAAAAAGATGAAAGACATTTCTCTAGAAGGTTGCAAGTTTGTAATTTTGCTGGCTTGTGTCGGTGAGTGATGGCTTCATTTTTTCCCAGGGAGAGACGGTGGCGTGTCAGCAGCTTGATGTGTTTCACTTCAGCTGATCTGATATCAAGGCCAGGGCCTTCTCATGGGCGACAGATTAGTTTCTCCTGCACAGATGTCATGAGCAGACACTGAGTAGACACAGGACAGTGCTGAGGGATGCATCTGACGGATGACAACCATTCCAGTATCCTTATTGTCTTTTTGTTTTTCTGTCCAGCTCTCTCTCCCCACAGCCAGCACTTTTTTTTTTCTGTGGACACCTCACTTGTTTCTCAAGAAAAGAAACAGAAGTTGGTCTAAAAAGTGAACACCCAGTTGAGTTAAGTTATACAACACGTGTCTAGTCCCTGAGGTGCCTGTTTCTCTACGAAACTACTGCAAAATAATAAATGTACATGTAGATTTAGACTTTCTTTTGTTTTTTTGCCATCTAAATTTTGGGGCTATTTACATATTTTCATCAACATTAACATGTATTCCTTATTTTTGTAAATTACGGTTAGGACACAAAGTGCACTTTTCCTAACTTCCTAACTTTTGAATTATGTATTTAAATAAGTATAGGTCAGCTGGAAATGTAATGTATAGCAATATCTATTCAGATAGAGAAGTACTTTGGTAATTAGACTCCGTCACTGTGAAGCATCTCCATAAAATAAAGGGTCATGAAGTTAGCGGATAGGACACCATTCCCCTGGAGTCTAGACGCTGGGGATGGTGAAAGGTAGAGGAAAGCCAGTAGGCGGAAAATGGAAGCTCTCAGTTGAGAAAAGGGAGAGGGTGGTAGGTTGCGTAATAGTAACTCTGAAAAACTTTTACAAATGAGTTACAAATGATAAAAAAGAAAATGTCTTCCTCGTCCAGCCTTTGCCAAATCTTCCTTAATAGTGGGTACAATTCAGGCTGTGGCTTTATTTTGAAAAACAAAAACATACGTACCCAATCACTCATTCCCACCTGCTGACTCGATCTCCATGAAGTTGAGTGGCTTAAATTGTAATTTTGCGGCATCTCTTACAGTGCAGTCGCTCTGACTAAGCTGTTGACAACAAGATCTCTACCTATATGTCTGTCTCTCTGTCTGTTATGCTTCTGTTAAGTACATAACCCATGCCCTCTCCCAGATTACTGTCAGATGGAGTTCACAACCTTATTGCAATTATCCTTGACACCAAATTTGCAGGGTACTATTGGACTGCCAATGACCCACTGCCGCCTATTTCACATTTGCCCCCAATATGGCACTCACAGAGTGGCACAGATTTTGGTGACATAGAGTCAACAAATTAGCAAACCAGCGTAGGCGATGAAAAAACACTATTGCCTGTCAGAAAAAAACGACTTTGTCGGCACAAAGCCATTTCCTGCTCAACATGACTGCATGAAATTATGGGCTCTAAAACCATCATAAAAGAGGGTTTTGACAGTAGCGTCTTTCGTTTTTAGCAATAAAGATTAACAGCAATAGAAAAGTTTCTGGTCTCACACATTCTCACTTTGTCATGAGCTTGTCTTTGCCTTTGCTTTCTCTGACATTGGTTCACTTTTTGCTTTGATGCTTGTTTTGATCAATAAGACTGGATGCTACCTCAGACTGGAGAGTAGAACTGGGGTACAAATTACCAGGGAGAAGGAAATGGCTTGTTTCTTTGATGGAAGCAAGTTTCCTTAGGTAGAAAAAAATCAATCCTGTATGTACTGTTTGTCGGCAATTTCAGGTTGCTGGAGTGGGCTCATTCTTTTGAAAGCACCTATATTTACAGCAAACACGCACTTGAAGCCCACCACTGCAGCCAGCAGTACCAACTGGTATTTTGTGTTACCTGTGATTGTATTGGCAAGAGGGTAAAATGGAGAGAAACTTGTCTTGAATTTACCCTCTTGATATTTGCTTTTTCTGCCATGTTCACTTAAAGAAAAACCAACAAAACGCAGGTTTTGAATTCATACTTAATATGTACTTGAAAGAGTTACACATTTATCTTGGATATATTTGGTTTAAAGCATTGGTGCTTTGCATATTCAAACGCATTGAATTACACTTGACGTTGATTGGTTACAACAGTTTTATAAAAGGAACCATAAAGTTTTAAGCTGAACTTGTGGTACTTGAAACCTACATGTGGAAGGTAACCCGTCACAATAAACATTTAATTGCCTTAATTTTCTTGTCAGAGTTGTGTTGCAGCTTGGAGCAACAGGGACCATTGTTAACAATCTCCTTGATTCAAGGGCAAATTGACAGTCTGAAGCTGAAAATCATACCATTCGATGCTGAGTTACACTGTCAGAGAATCAAATCCAGCAGGTAAACAATAAGCAAACACAGACTTTGCGAAAACATGAGTTTGGTTGTTTGTTGCATTGAAAGGTTGGCATTTGGCAGCTGACTGAAACTTTCGATGTCAGATGTTGGCAGTGATGGAAACAGTGTATGATTTGAAGTTAACGGTGTAGAAATGCAACCATAAACTGGAGTTGAACCTACTGCAAATCCCTTTTAGCATTAAACCTTGCAAAGCCACAAAGTAAACAGATATGACTCAGGCCAGTAGTATGTCTAATGTTGTGCTTTCAGTATCCCTATAAGCCAGACATTACAGACAGTGAATAAAACCCCTTCGGTCCAATAAATCTCTCAATCAAACATATAAATTGGGAATGACAGTGTTTCAGCAGAAAACACCACGGTCTGAAGATGCAGGTTGGGCCTTTCGTCGTCCTTTTAAAAACTCGAGTGAATTCATGAAACATCCCCTAACGTTTAGTAACTCCTTGTACTCCTATCAGTCTAGCATGTATATCCTTGTTCTCGCTGTTCGGGCGTCTGTGTTTCTGTACATGTGCACTGATCCCTCGTACTCTTCAGAGTTGAGGCTTTAATTGCGGCCTCAGAAACTTTTAATTAGCTCTTCCATGAGGATATCCCTCTGGAGGGTTTCTGGGTCGACCCTCGCTTGGCAGACCTCAGGACAGCTCAGGGAGTACTGTCATATTGTGCCGCTGTAAGCCAACAGGGCTCCTCTAATTTTATGCTCTTCTATGGCATGACCTATGCAAAAACAGCCATACATTTTTTTAGATATAAATGAGGAGTGTAAATAAATCTGTACAAACAAACACACCTAAAGAAATCGGTTCCTCCTCAGGGAGACATTGCTGATCTGATAGGGAAAGTAAAGGGGGAGGAGGAGGAGAAACGAGGAAGAGTAATGGGGAGTAAATGTGCAGTTCTGAATCTAGGACAGCCTGGAAGAAGCACTTCTCCATTTTTTTTTTTTTTTTTATCTCAGTGTGGTCCAGTGTTACTCTGATGTCAAAAAAACTTTGTTCAAACATGACAGTGCATCTCTCTTCACTGCTGAAGGTTAGCGATTTATCCTCCTCTCGCATCTGTCTGTCTTAAAGCGAAACCTCTCCGGTTTGCAGATGTCATCTCGTCTCCATCTCTGCCTCTCTCTCTCTCTCTCTCTTTTTCTTACTTCTTTTCTTCTCACGTCTTTCACTGTTTGGGTGCCTTTACAGTTACTACATTAGATTGCACAGCATTGCGTGGCTGGGTGGCCCCATTCCTCTTCCTATATTCTCTCTCTCACACACACACAGAAGTTCATAAGTTTTGTTTACAGCGTATTTTGCCTTTGAGCAGGGTGTAAGGTTGAGCAATGGGAGGGAGGAGGGAACTTTTTTCATGTCCTAGTTTCTTTGCAGTGGGGACTATTGGATGTTGCGCTGTGTCCTTAGCTTTGGCTCAGCCCGGCTCGTCAGGCGAGCAAGGATTAATTCTCTCTGGCTGTGTGTGGTTCTTGTGCAGATCAATAGATCCAGTCGCTACCTATTTGAGAGGGAGGGCACCACGCTGTTTGTTTTGGCGACGGGAGGGCATCCCCTGTAAAGTAGCATTAACAATACACACAGTACATCAGAGCAGTCTCAGGCCAAAGCGTGAGAAAGCAAATGGAACAAAGTGCTGTGTGTGTATAGTGGGCACTAGTGCAATTAAGTGTCCATTTTTGCATTTGTACATACCTGTATTAGTGTGCGCATGGAAGTTTGCGTTTGTTACAAGAATAGGTCATGTAATGTGGGTGTACATGTTTGTATGTATGAGAGGGATGGTTATAAAGCACTCCATTACCTTTAGAGCAGAGCAGCACTCCAGTCTCTTGGGTTACAGAGGGCTTGATAAAGACTATGGGTCACAGTGGCAGGCAGGACTGTCCGTGCCACTGCCTGCTCAGAATCTATAAAGAGCGGGAGCCTCGACGGACCTGTCAACACTCACGCCAGCTTGATGCCGGGGTGAGCCGGCCTGTGCACTGCCAAGGTCGGCCGTAGTTATGAAGAGGTCGAGGATTTGGGCTAGGTAAACACACTGTCCTCTCCCTGAGAATACAAAGCAGCCGGTCCACGATAACTGTCAGTGAAAAGACCACGCTGACAAAACAACAAGGCCAGGTTGGAGGACAGAGAGGGGGGAAGCGAGACAGAGACAAAAAGCAAGAGAAGGTTAATGGGAAAGATGGGCAGGAAGGAAAGAGAGGCAGTGAACAAAACAGATGAGATAGTGATAATAAAAACAGATAAACCAAGAGATTGAAAGGAGAATCAGACAAAAAGGACGGAGTCAGGATCCAGATGTAATTCTCTCCTCTCTTTCCTCTAAAGGCGAAAAGGTAGAGAGTTATAGAGCAGGATGAGACATAGTGCAGAATGACGCAAAGCAGAAGACACAAAATGAAAATCTCCATTGTTATCTGAAAAAGTAGATAATACGCCAGTTTGTTGAATGAGTGAATCATCAGAGAAGTGCTTGGACAGTGACTGTGGTCTCATTGGAGGTGATTATCATCCAGTCAAATAGATGAGTTCACTCTTTTCATTCAAAAAGGCCAGGGGCTTTCTCTCGCTGTTCGTTCTGCTCATTTCCACGGCCCTGATTAATGCATGCAGTAATTATAGTTTAATAGAAATTACGGTTTCATATTTCATTAGGAATCCTCAATTCGACTCATTCCAGATGAGAGTACACAGATTAGTCAACTGATGTTGTTTGATGAGGGGGCGTGTTCGCGTGTTGACAAGACACACTCAGCTCTCACTGAATCCATCTGTAGCGAATGACAAGAAGGCTGTGAAGAATTAAATGATGGATTACATTTGTGCAGCTGATTTCTGACACCATCAGTGTGGCATCTATCTATCTGTCTATGTACCATCTTGTTCTTTTTTTTTTTGCTCATTGGCAATAGTCCTACCAGTTAAATATTTGAAATACATTTTTTTATTGTTTTCCAAAAAAAAAAAAAAAAGAATTCTTGGGTTCATGAATGTCTGTGCCAACTTTAAGACAATCCATCCATTAGTTTCTGAAATACTTCAGTCTGGAATAAAGTGGTGGACCGACATTGCTATCACTAGAGTCATGCCACTACCGTGGCTCATAACAATTATCTTTAATTAATGAATTGGCCTTTGTGCTTCTATCTGTCTTAGACATCAGTATAATTTCAGAAATAATTTAGCAAACAGGCAGAACTTCAGACTGACAGCACCAATTAGTCTCTACACTGTATGCACATGGTGTTCCACCATTTGATTTTTGATTAAATCTGTAGAATTGCTTTACAACACAAAACATGAGGTGAGCACTGCTCTAACAGCACAAATCAAGGTAAAGCTTTTAGAGATACTCCAAAAGCTTTAGTCTGAAGGCACTATTATCAAGAGCTGCTCTTGTCTCTCTGCCCGCTTCTTGCCCTTGAAAACAAATGAACAGTGATGTCAGTAATGGAGGACAAGTATCCTCCACTTTCTTACAGAAAAAAGCAGGGTTTTATAGGAAATGTTGTAATAATCCTGAGAAAAGCTAACAAAACCATAGTAGTAGTAGTTGTGATAATAGTCTCATTTTTTATGTCGTCTATCTCTCCCAACAGGAGAGGTGCTTCGTCTCGGGAGGATCTCAGGCCACACGGTGAACGGTGGCTGGTCGTCCTGGAGTTCCTGGTCCCAGTGCAGCAGAGACTGCAGCCGGGGAATTCGCAGCCGGAAGCGGACCTGCAGTAACCCAGAGCCCAAGTATGGAGGTCAAACCTGCCTGGGCCAAGCACAGGAGTATCAGGAGTGTAACATCACCCCTTGTCCAGGTAAAAAAAATGCACACATACAAAAACGGTACATGCTCATTTAAGTTGCAAAGACACAGTGTACACAAACACCACTGGCACAATAGACAGAGGACACACAGAGTTACGAACGATTACTGTACATGACCAGAAGTGAATTACTTAGCCGCGTGTCTTATTCACTCACACACAGATAAATACACACTACTCCACACCATACTTAAACTATGTTTTTCCTTGATTAATGGGTAAAGAATTACAGTGACAAAATGACTTACCAAATCATCAGGCACCACAAAAGAAATCAGTTGCAGATAAGAGGTGTGACGAAGACCCCAATTTAAACCAGGAATCAGAGTCGATCTCTGTGGTGCTCCAGTATGTAATTACATTGCTGGGTAATTATGCTGCCAGCTATGGGAGGCCATATTCTGTTGTGAGAAGCCCTGAGACAATGCATTTTCAACACTCCTCTAGCAGAAGACGGTGAGAGGAAGCTTTCTAATTAAAAGAATACTCTGTCTGACAGGGGAAGTAAGCTGTCTAAATGGAAATCCAGTGTGTAGTTTGGCATAAAGCACACCTGGTATCCAGCACAGGCCCCAAGCAGACAAGCAGGAGCGTTGTCTCCGTTGATTATTAATCAAGCCCCCTGGAGTAGGGCTTAGGTATCCCACTAAAAGCCTGGATCTGCGCGTCACCTTCAGCAGCCACAGTCTGTCTTCATAGCAGCTGCCAGACTGTAAGCAAGCACAGAAGACAAGAGGCTGAACAGCCATAGTGAACGATACTATTTTTACAGCCTGTTAATTCATTCAGTGAACGTGCACGCCATTCAGCTCGCAGCAGCTTGAGCAAAGTCCCTTATAGGGTAAGTTATCAGCTTCTCAAGCTCACATCAAGACTTTGGATGGATCTAAGAGCATCAGATTTGCTTTATTCAGGATAGCTCTGTCTGTTTGGTTGCCACAAGTTCTCCCTGAGTAAAATGTCGAGTGAATGCGCTTTGATTTTCCTGGGCTGAATCACTATGCTAATACATGTAGAACACCTATTCTGTTGACTGGAATAACACCACAGCTACAGTATGTTGATGAACAACTCGACACTGCTGTCCCCCAAAGGAACCGACTTAACCCAGCCTGAGTAGCAATGAATACTAATGCATACTCAATTAGCACCCGTCTGAAAGTGAGATATTATTTTGAGGCAGGCAGACCGTGCTGGTAGACCAATTGTAATCCTCCTATGGTTAATCCAGTGCTTTTTAAATGTGTTAGTGCTCTGTGAAGGAGAAGGAGAGAAAAGGTGTTATTCCTACCATCCATCTGGTTTGGGAACAAATGAATCCGTGTTTTTCTTGCGTCTGCGCCGGAGATGAGAGGATCTATCATCGAGGGCCAGGAATCGACTTCGGTGTCACTTTGTGATAGAGAAATTACACTGAGATGACAAAAGGCATCGGCAACTTAAATTACCTGCACTGTGCTGCCAGCCATCATCAGGTCTTTAAAAGCAATTCTCAAGTGGTTCCGAAAAGGAAATATCTCTCTGCCACAGTGAAGTAAGGTTTTATCCAGATGACTGACCAGAAAGATATTTACTTCTGTTGTGATTCATGGCCAAAGATTGTTTCCTTTTTATTACTCTTATCCTCCTCTCTTTTTATTTCTCCTACTTCTTCACATCTCCTCTCCGTTTATTCATCTATTTATTCCTTCTATTTATGTGTGCAGATACTGTCATGAATTTTCAGGTGTTTTTAACTTGTCTGTTGTTTGCCATTTGGCACCACATGAAGAAAGGAACAACAACGGCGGATTGCGATGCTTCATTTATCTTTATTAATCAGAGGAGAGATTGTTTAGTGGGGGGTCAGGCGTTTGCTGTAACAGCTGCCTGAAGCACACTTGCTGTCACTTCAAAACACTCTCTCTCACACACATATTCAAATTGCTTCATATTTGTGCGTCACGCATGGCTGTTTGAAATGGCTTGGAATGACTTCCAATCACTTGATGTTCGGAGGAAATTGTCTTTTGAAATGACCTGGAACCTAAATCCTAGAAAACATGAAGACACAAATCTTAGGAAAATATTCTTCTAGAAAACAAGAAACTTGCTATTTACTTCTGTTTTACATCAATTACACAAGTAAAAAAAAAAAGGTTCATACAAAGATAATTATGCAATTTCTTAAAATTAGCATGAACAATATGACTGCTGTCATTCGTTTAGTGGACGGCAGCTGGTCATGCTGGTCTTCATGGTCCAAATGCTCCGTGACGTGTGGGGGGGGACACTACATGAGGACGCGAACTTGCAACAACCCCCCGCCAGCCTACGGAGGGGACATCTGCCTGGGCTTGCACACTGAGGAGGCACTGTGCAACACACAACCCTGTCCAGGTACACACCTACACACACAAACATACCTCAGTGATAAGCGGCTTAGGGCTCTGACTCGGCCACCAATCCATCACAGGTTCAATGCTTATTTCCTTTAGTCCGTCTAGGCACCTCAGAGGGGACTCGTGCATGACTAATAGGCACGCACAACTCACACATGCACACGTGTATGGATACACACTGGACAGGCTGCGAGATATACTGTCATTTCCATTTCCAGAGAGCTGGTCCAGCTGGTCGGAGTGGTCCCACTGTGATTCCAACGGGGCCCAGATGCGCGTGCGTCACTGCGATGTCCTGTTTCCCACTGGAAACCAGTGCTCAGGAAACAACAGCGAGAACAGGCCATGCTCTCCTGACTCCAATTTTATCCCAGGTGATCACACACACACGCACACACACACACGCACACACACACACACACACAAACCTCTTCCTTTTAGGGGCACTCTTGGGCACTCATGCATGACTTAACACACAACTTTGAGCGCACACACTCATTCTGTAGCACCATATGCCCACAGCGGTAATTCAGTTCATTTCCAAGAATCCTGTGATGATGAAATATGTTATTGATCCCTCCGAGGGACTCGTCTCAGGTCAGAGGTCAGGTTCAGCGACAGGGCAGCACTCATGAGAATAGTTGGGATTAGTGTCTTGCTCAAGGACTCTTGAATGCGGCAGGTGATTACACGGGGGCGTGAACCCAGGTCTTACACTTAAGGGCTGTCTCCCTACTCATTCCAACAACCCTGCTGCTATATTAGTTTCATTATGAGCCTCGGAGTCTTGTCAGTCTATGCAAAAAGCACTTACACCAGCAGTTTTACTTTTTTTCGAACGTTGGAATGAAAGGGAGAAATGGCTCCTGTGTGTTGTTGCCTGCACCTGATTATTCAAGCATTTTGATTCTTTCTTTACTATTTTCTGGCATCCATGTTTAAGTGATAATTTGCCCTTTAATTACGCAACCTTCTCCTAGTGTCTGGGAGCTTTTCTGACGTTTGCTAACAGTGCAAGCACAACAACTTCTTAAATGTCCACTTAACTTAATTAACTATATGTGAGGTACTAAAGGGGTTTTATTTTTATAGATTTTTATGATAAGATAAGAGAAAACTTCATTGATTCTACACAGGGAAATTGAATGTTCTCTTTCTGACTACATTTGCAGTCCTTCTAAAACCTAAATACACAAACACATACACACACATATCTCACACACACTATTAGTATTGATATCTGCTTAGACAGGCATCTCCCTATTGACAGGCAGTAATGTGAGACACCCTTGAGCACTGATCTCTGCTACACAAAGATCATTAAAACTCCTCCCTTTAACAAAGGATTCTTATCTTATTCACATCGTAGCACTGCAAACACTGCAACTGTTATAAAATGTTTGATTATAAAAAAACATATGCATACGTTTAGTCCTGGATTTCCTGAACCTGAGGAAACATTAATTATTAGATAGAATAAACATTTGATTGAAACATAAATGTAACCTTTCTGTATTAATTAGCAGGGATATAATAGTCATGAAAACCCCTTTGCAGGTCTTTATAAAATTACCCATTTGCCTTTATACCTTATCATCCATCCCGTTTAATGGGAAAGGTAGTCCATTAAGGTTCATTAGCAATGTCTTGTACTTCATTTCCTTTAATGAGACCTGATACTTTTCATAAACCACTCCAGGTGCCACAGACGCGATTAGTTTGTGGAGTTTTTACGATAATCTGTTTCGTATTGAGTACAGCTTTCATCTCCACACTCACCTTCAAGGGTACAATTTGTCATGCTAACAGGGGTGTATGCGTACATGGTTTTTGGCCCTAATTCTGCTGCCTTTTGCTGTTTCCTTTGTCAGAAGTCTCGATTGCACGCTCCAGTCAGGATGAGAGGCGCTGTGGAGGTAATCTTTTTGTGTGTGTGTGTGTGTGTCTGAGTGTGTGAGTGTGTGTGTGTGTGTGTGAGGGGAAGGTAACACCTGGCATTGCACATGTGCAGCACCTTTGGTAATAAGATAGCTTTCCAATCCTGCTTAACAGCATATAAATCCAGCTGTAAACGCACCCAAGATACATTACAGAAAAATTGCAATCTGATCATATCTGGAGGTAGTCAGAGATGCACTGTATGAAATTTGTCAAGTTTTTTGAAAATGCACCACACTTCTCAGGTCATAAATATAATTTCCTCCCAAAAAGAATAACGTCAACTTAAGGGCAGCACAGTAGATAACATCTGCTTATGTTGCTGTCTTATGTATGTGTGTGTATATATATATGTATATATATATACTGACCTTTCGGTCCACAGTTGAAATTTGAGTGAATCAATAATATCACTTTTAATGGCGTCATCTTACTGCCCAGCTGCACCAATCCAGGTATGAGAATGCTCTGAGTTGATAAAAATGCAGGTAGAAGTGGCCTTCAACAGGCACCCTGCACCCACAGCAATAACCCACATCAGGAGAAGCGAGGTTTTGGGGACCTTTTGCGCCCTGAGTTTTGCCTCTTACACAGGTTACAGACTGCTCTATCATTATTTATCTTGTTAGAGGGTGTATGCAGTCTGGGAGGGAGTTCTGCAGCATGCAGACAGTGCTCAGGGCAAAAAAATAAACTGTTCTCTCATATACATTTTTTTGAACATTTATAAAAGCCAGTAGAGTACAGCACTCTTGATAAAATATTTTGTGACTGATTAACCTGTATTTCATAAACTTATATTTTAGTTGCTGTTAAATATTCTCTATCCATGAAACATGATGTTCAGAAGGGATTGTGCATTAATAATACTGAACCCAATGCAGCATATTGATAATAATGTTAGACAAGCATTATTGTTGAATAATGATTAGAAATAGTACAATGAATAATTGAGTCATGTAAATTAGCATTTTTTTAAGGAAAGTAAGTTGGATTTATATTTTATAGCTGAGGATAAATTTTTACTATAATTGTAACCAATATGTACAATATCTAGATGAAAGTTGCATGATAATGCCATATAGAAACAGGGCATACTGTCGATGTTACACTTTTGTGATTTGCACTTGGTCCCAATAGCGCCCAGTAAGATCACACAAACAGAAAACAAAGAGAAAAAAAAAGAAGAAACAATTAAGTCTTCTTCATTGCACAGCACTCCATCATTACCGTATGAACTGTAGCTTCAATTACCACTTCCACTTGTGTCAGCTGACTGGGAATTACCCTCCTCCTCCTCCTCCCTTTCTTCTTCCAGACTTCAACCTCTTCCACATGATCGCCGTGGGGCTCAGCAGCTCCATCCTCGGCTGTCTGGTCACCCTGCTGGTCTACTCATACTGCCAGCGCTACCAGCAACAGTCCCACGACGCCACCGTCATCCACCCCATTTCAGCCGCTCCGCTCAACACCAGCATCACCAACCACATCAACAAACTGGACAAGTACGACTCGGTGGAAGCCATCAAGGTCTGTGAACAGGTTTGCACTGGGTTCACTGCGGGTCACACTTGACAGATGTCCGGATGTGTCGAGGCAAAGCAGCAGTTTGCAACATTTCCTTACTGTTTGACTTAATCAATTGATGTCACACTCCCGCTCCGAGTCAGTGAGCAACGGTTTGCCTCTTCCTCCAGTGTCAGCTGTGATTAAATACACTTCTTACTGCATGACTCTCACTGTCACACCACCTCCTGTCGTGCACTGACACTCTCTAGTCGTGTAACGGATAGGCAGTTGTGCGTACATCTTCTCTCCGTGTGCTCCTCTGCTGTGTGTCTCAGTGTGTGACTTTGTTCTGTGTCAGTGGTCATACACTGCTTTCTCATAACATACTAATGCAATAACTTATCGGTGCGTGGGTATTTAATCAGCGAAGATGCCTTGCATCTGCACGTTTCCCCGCTTAGGCAGGTTCTTTGTGTCGTTATTGCATCCTAAATCGCAGACAGTCGGATGTACTACAGCCAGTGACAGAGATTCAGCTACTCTCGTGGTACAAACAGCCTCTTATCCACTGATACATCAGGGCCTTTACTGCCAGACTAAGCTGGTGATTAATGCTCGTCCACAGCTACTCCATGCTCCAGCTGGGCTTTTTTTCAAGAATTCCCAGTGCTCTGTGTTAAAGGGTGTTTCAACCACTTTAACACATTGTGCATTTTTTAGCCTTAAAATGAGCTTCAGAAGCAATGAAATTATATTTGCGAGATAGTTTGGCCTATTGGTCCTCGTGTCTATAAGCAGCAATTGGATATGCAAGGCATAAAGCATAGGTGTACAGAAGCTGAGCTTGACCGATTGCAAACGTACTGGAGTTACTGTTTCTTCCCATTCTCGCACAGCAGATGTGCAGTTTACAATAATAATTATTAATAATAATTATAATAATAATTAATTAATTAATAATTAATAAAAGGTTGCAGATTTGTAATTTGAAATATCTACACTTTTTTGAAACAATGGGGCCTTGATTTTTAAACAGATGTAGACAAAAGTAGGCTTCTCATTTCTAGCTGGCTGGCAGATTTAATAAGCTGTTGCTACTGTAGCTATCTTATTAAACTAATTAGCTTCTGAACTATTGAACTTGTAAGCTTCGTGTGGTGTTTTTTCTAACTTTCTAAACTTTTTTAAATGCGTATCTCTCTTCTACAGCCCTATAAACACCACTACAACATGTAGATGAATTCAAGGCTTGACAGACTGGCTGTGTCTAAGGCATTGCTAAGGCTATGATTTGACCATCACTGTTCAGGGGACAGATTTAGCAAATTGTCAATTGGTAAATCTTCTAAAGTTTTACACTGAAACTCATACCCAACTTGGTATTATACAATTCAACTTGATTTTACTGTACTGCTGATAAATGGAAATCTTTCAGGCGGATTTTCTTTTCGTTTGTGTTTGGTATCTTCTATTCTTGTCAAAGGAAGTCTTCAATAATAGATATATATTATAAACTAAGTGAATACCCAGATCTCTGTTTGCAAAACTACTTCACAGATGTGACAGTGTTAAACTGCCACATATAGAACAGATCCTTTGGCTCGGAGCAAACTCGTCTGAATGTAATTTCATTGTGGGATAAAGGTGTGAGGATCGTTCATCCGTCATGCAATTAGAGTCAGGAGCATAGAGCATAATTTAGTTAGTTCTATTGCAGATAGAGGTGGATATGAATACAGACAGTCCATTTGAAAATAGAAAAGGAGCTGCATGACAAATGAACATCGTCTAATTTTCCAAAAAGGACATTCTGCCTCTAACCCTAACTCAGTGAGCCTAAACGGTTTGGATGTTGCAGGGAATTTTCAACCATTAAGTGTGTAAAACCATAATGTGCCTTCCTTAAACCTTTATAGGGAGGGATGATTAACACCTGATGCCATATTTTAGAGTTTTTGACTCAAATTCTGATGTTGATGAGACATTAGTCATAATTATTATGCACAATGTATCATAGATACCCTTCATAATGGTTTCTTTGCCAACTGGAGTATTTCCAGCAGTTTGAAATCACAAACCTAAGTCACCATTAAGCTGTAGTTGTATGTACATATTTCCAGGCTTCCTGTAAGACAAAATATGGCCTTAGGGTTTCTTTGAGGATGACTCTTGCCCATTCCTCTCCTCCTTGCAGCCAGATGTGTCGGTACTCTTGCCCTTGGACGACCCCGCCATGCACCAGCCTCTCTCTGCTAACATGGGGGTGTCCATGCGTGGCCTGGAGATTTTCTACTAACCACTGACCTCTGACCTCTACACATCCTGCCTCTTGACCCCCCCAACAACTTTTTGACCCCCACCTCTACTACTTCCTCTTCCCCACCGTGCCCCGCCCTTCCACTTCCTGTGGCACCTTCTGTGTGTGGCAGGTTGGAGTACAGACTCTAGTTTCTCTTTCTCTGCTCAGACCCCTTCATCCCTCCATCACGACCCCCTCCCCCCTTCTCCCTCCCGGCTTGTGAGAAGGCAGTGTATCCCCCCTTTGTTTTAATCTTTCAACAAGTGCTTCCATTTGCATGTTTTTTTTCATGTTTGTCTTTCTTGTTTTGTCCTCTATTTTTAATTGATGGCTTGATTTGATGGGTTGAGAAAGACAATTAAGTGTGATTCTGTTTTATTATGCGCCTCTGTTACCTCTCTATCTCTAATGCCACTTCATAGATTAGGCAAATTTTGTTTACTGCACCGAAAAACTCAAATGTAATCATTCTTCAGCCAATTAAAGACATTTAAGGCAAGATGACAAAGTAGATGATGCTAACAAGCGTTGTAACACAGCTGTTTAAAAACAGCCATGGGGCCACCAGCAGAGACACATAACCATCTCTGGGGCTGCGGGAGTGTTGATTACATTCCCTTTGTGTGCAAATCACATAATGCGAAAGAAGTAAAATATATGAGTTTTTTGTCCGGCACACTCGTTCCCTATCAGTGTCAGTCGGAAACATCCATCAACTGCAAATGCAGCATCATCAAGTGTTCAATTACGCTGCCCCAAGGGACTCCAAGTACACACTCTCTTACAACAGACTGGATATGAACACATCCATTTGCCAAATTGCTGATGTTGTATTGAGCACCACATCAGAAGCTCATTCCATGTTTACTGTGTCATGCAGGGACGGAGAAGATGCCCCCATGGCTCTTCCTTATTGTTTAACAGAAAAGAGACCCTGTTGTGATCGATTTTTATGGTTTAGATTGTCCTAGAGGACCAACAAGCCGAGGGCCATAAAAACTGCTGATGCTGGGTGTTAGGGATGACAGAGGTGGACATACGGAAGCGCATCAAAATAATTTAGCCCTATGGTGGCTTATCATTTTTCCAGCCTGTTTGCAAATGCTTTGACCTTGCTCTCTTAAATGTGTGTTTCATTCACTGAGCGGCCTCCCATTGATTTGTGTTGTTCTATTTTCTTTTTTTATTTTTTTTTTATTTTTTGGCTGGATGGATTTGCTTTTACCTTGCCATCTGGGCTAAATAATCACTTGATCCATGTGTCGCAAACAAGTCCATACTGACTACTCTCCTTTTCTCCTCTCCACCTATTTTTTTCTTTTTTTTTTTATCCACAGGCCTTCAACAAAAACAATCTGATTCTGGAGGAAAGAAATAAGTACTTCAACCCACAGCTTGCCGGGAAGACCTATACCAACGCATACTTCACCGACCTCAACACCTACGATGACTATTAACCCCTCGATTCGGCGGTACACACTCCATACCATAGTGGCGACACCAACCCTGTCATCCATTTTGACTGTATTCTTTTCTTTGTGCTTTGTATTGAGATTCGTGACACCATGCGTGGGATAGTCCCACTCTGAGACTCTATGGCAGCTGTATGTAATGAAAACACAGACACACAGTGTTGCCAACAGAGGGAAATGCCCACTTTCTCTCAGGTGCCTTGGGGTACACTTGGAAAGCTACATTTTTGACTCTCACTGAGAAAACGGACAATTGGATTAACCAATGTGGACAAAAAAGGGAAAAATAAGAACTCACCTCAAAGAGACTGGGGAAATGCGATCCCTTTTAACTTTCCTGTGACGCCTCTAAAAAAGACCTGTATTTGTAATGATGGGAAATAACCACAAAAACCGCTTTGCATGACTTCATCTGACGTGTTTTCTCTGCCGTTCTGTTTCGTTTTGCATGGTTGATCGCATTCCAGGGTTTGGGGACTCGCAAGCAACATTTTTGCTGGTCTTAGGTTCAGGACTGGTTTTGGAAAGTCATCAAAACAAAGATTGTGGTGATGCCTGATGGCTTTTACCATTTAAAACTGCAGCAATCTCCAGATGGATCAATAACCACCCCCAGTCCTAGAATCAGGATGTAGATATTTGAAGTCTGTGGTCAAGTTGGTCAGCTTTTTGTTCTTGTTTTTCTTTCTGTTACAGCCTCTAGCAGCTAGCAGTGACTGAACTTTTAGTGTAATTTTTTTTCTTTTAAAGGTACATATGTTTTGTACAGGAAGTTAAGTTTGAAGCCTATGTCTGTAGTTTTTCTAAATACATTTATTCAGTGTCTCAAGTGTTTAAAGAATAAAACATTTCCTTTTGAAAAAAAAACAAAGTTTATGTGCATTCTAAAAAGTAATCTGGATTATTCATATCAGCCTGCATCAAGTTCAGTTTTTGTCACCGTACCTTTTATATTTTTTGTAAAAAAAAAAAATAATAATGTTTTTGAATTTTGATAGTGTTCGCTATTTCTTTGGCTTCTGAGTTAAATATGTATTTGTGAGAGCAGGATGTTAATGGCATTTACTGTACAGAAGGAGCATAGCAACGACTATTCTCCTGAACCCCAACTGGAGTGCTACCCATATACTATATGATGAAATCCATTCATGAAGTTGAGATTTATTTCTGTTCAGAGTGTTTAACCAAATATTAGGTTATTCAATGGCGCAGTTGCAACTAACTCTTTTTACATGTTTGCTTGTGTTACTGTGCATAAATTAAAATCTGCTTCGTACACAACAGACTTGTCAAAGTGTGAGTTATCCAGATTCTTTTTCTCGTTTGTAAAGCTTTGATGCCTTTGATCATATAAAGTTTTATTTTTTTCTGCAGCTCTTATCAATGACATAGAGATGGCTTCAACTAGAATGAAAGCAGTGACATAAAGCACTGTTACAAGTGTGAGGCCCTTCTGTCCAGTGTGGTTTGCTCTGACAACTTTGGAGACTTTGATATTCCTTGAGCAAAACACTGTAAAACCACAGCACCATAAGCACACACCAGTACTTCATAAATCACTCAAAACCAGAGAACACTCCCTCCACCCGTTTTTTAAAGGAGTCTTCAGCCCTGCAGTGACAAATGGCATCGGCAGCAATGGAAGGATACCTGAAGGATACAAATCGCGTGAGGCAGCGGGGTAAAGGTGGAGGGGGCGCTGTCTGAAGTCCAAACTCTAATCTGTATGATGGGGTGTAACACCACACACCGTGCTGTTCTCCATCAACCTTCAACCTGACGTCCCATCTGTGTGCAGAGGGTAATGGAGGGGGTGTTATTAATCACCCCGCTGTTTGGATGGTTGGAGGTGGAGGAGGGGAGTGCTGATGCAGCCCAATGTAGGGCCCAGCGCTGTCTGGCTCCAGAGAGTCGATCTCTGCCTTGAGTTCCCTCTTACTAACTGGGAAAGCAAAGCAGCAAGAGACACACAGATGGTTGTATGTGCACATATAGGGGATCGAAGATGGTGGGTATATGTGCAAGTGTGTATGCACATGTAAGTGTGTGTTAAAGGTTGGGAAAGTTGTGTGAGCAGCTGCAAATGTGCCCATTTCTATCTCAATATTGGCTTACATTTTCAGACTACGTGCATGTCGTATGAAACAGCAATTTGTTCCACATTGACCTCACCAAACCTTGACTGATGAATAATTTCTGGATGCACAAATAATGTATATTTCCTGCGCACATACACATCTACAACCAGCAGAGTGGTGCTGAAGCTTGCTTCCGCAAATTTGCCAGCAATGTGAGCTATGCAGCTCAGACACGTGACATTCCACTTTGACAGCAGGGCCGAGTACAATAAATGACTTTCCCAAAGTGGCATTTAGGGACTGCTAAAGGTCACAGGAGCAGGGCTTGTGCCTGTCAGAAAAACGGACTGCCTGAATGCTTGCATGTGTATAAAGAAGTCAAAGTGTCATGAGATGTGACTTGCAGGATTAGATGGACTACAATCTGCATCCCGTTCATGTGGGTGTATGTAGAAGGTTTTTAATTTAAACAGTCATGTTGGATGGACAACCACTTTGGTCCAGACTGAAATATCCCCAGCAATTATTGGATGGATTGCCATAAAGTACTGTGCAGACATTCATGTTCCCCAAAAAGTGAACTCTACTGACCTTGGTAATCCCTTGACTTTTCATCTGGCTCTTGTTCCTCTTGCTGTTTGTAGTGAAATAGAAGAAGATTACTTTATTAATTCCATATTGGGGAAATTCTGTTTTCACTCACGTAGGCCTGAAATACAGACATGCACACACAGAGCTTATAGACATGCAATGTGAGGAGAGATGGGGAAAAGATGGGCTGCCATGTAGCGATGCGCCAGGAGAAGTTAGGGATTCAGTGCCTTGCTCAAGGGCACATCTGCAGTGTCCAGCAGGTGAACTGGCTCCTCTACAGCTACCAGTCTACACTCAGCGACACGTTCTTTGGTCGCTGCTGGAAGGCATGGCTGTAGACTTGCTTCCTATTAAATCTTAGTTTTAACTACACATATTTCTTTACTAAAATTGGCAGGTTCTTTTTACTGTATTTGTATCTATTTTAATCTCTCAAAATTACAAGCTGTGGAATAAACAAATAAAATATTAATCTTCAATTAAAAGATCATGTGAAAGTACCATTAAATGGACACGACGGTTTTCTTTCAACTCATGGTCAGACAAAATTTGTACCTTTGGGCAAGCACAATTCAGTTAAGATTATGGTAAGATTTTGGATATGGATTTACAAAAAATAAACTAACAAAAGTTACAACAGAAAGGTTAAAAAAAGGAAGAAAATGTACATGAAAAGGGTCAGTTACATTCACATTTAAGTGTTATTAGCAATACTCAAGGATTCCATCAATTTGTTGATGCTTATAAATACAACATATCATTATCCTGGATAATCTCATGGTCTTAATTCGTTCAATTCAGTTCAAGAATGTCTTTTATCTCTAATATAATTTCCATATTAATTAAAAAATTGATCCCATAAACATCCTTTCTAGACTGCGGAAGCTCTTCTTTAATGCTAATTTTCTGAATATTTCTTTGATTGATACCCTCGTGATGTTATTTGAATATGAAATGCATTTATTATAAATAGCTTTCTCCAAATATGAGCCAAGCTTCTCTGTGCGTGTAACCATTTTGCTCATGAAGCATTCAGGAGGTCTGTTAATTAGCTGCCTGTATACAGAGGCCTCTGAGTGGCAAACAAGGTGAGTGAGTGAGATTGTTCCTGTCAGGCAGGTAACAGAGCGTGAACATCCCATTAAACACCTCGTTTTCCTCTCGAGACCAGACCTTCTCTCATTCAAATGGATCACTGTGCTTTAGACCGGCCTTTCAGCACCTCCCTTTGCCGATCCGCCACTCTGTCGGCACTGTCATATCAGCAGGACTAACTATACAAATGCCCCAAAATTATGTCCCCAGACTACGAGTGGCCACTGCAGCTGCTGTTGTTATTCAGTGCCTGTGGTTAATCCAGCCAAAACTATTCAGTCATTCTTTGTGGGGAGTAACAGAAGAAGTTATAGCTAAGTCTGGGAGACGAGACCCCATGCAGTCAATGCAGCGCGCTCTGAAAAAATGCTTTCACGGAGAAAAACCCAGTGATGAATGTACCGTTGCATTATGTTTCGTACGAGCTGGGAAAAGTGATGGAAGTCGATGTTGACTAAACAACCCCAGGGAAGAGTGAGGACTAGTGAACAATTTATGAGCTGTCATGAAATGTGTTTTCTTTTTTCAGTATGAAAATAACAGTGATTACCAACGCCTGTCGTGCAGTGGAATCCTTGAGCAGGGGGGTTACAGTTAGCACACGTTTATCTGTGCACACACACACACACACACACGGAGACACTTCAAATGAGAGTTTTCACAGCATAGCAGCACTGAGGTGTAGCTTACCTTACACTCTGTATTTGTTTCCACCTGAGGCCAAGGTGTAGCCCTATGGATTTACCACTTTATTTGTTGTTACTTTGAGGCTGTAAATAGGCCAAGTCAGACAACTATCCCCCGATGCATTAGAGCATCCCCTTAAGTAAATTTTTTCTCTCTGCTTGTATGTTTTGAAGCAGGCATTCCTTAATGGAGCCTCAGTCCAGATTAACATTACTATGTATTCAAAGCAAACAGATGAGAGAGATTTTTGAAAGCAGCTCTAATCTCCATTACGCCCTTGCTGAAAAAATATATTATTCATTTCATTGACATCTTCTTGGAAGATAGTGTTCCTTATTCGGAGTCCGACACTCATTACATTAGAATCTGTTTTTTTCTGTGTGACTTTACAAGTTCCCAGATAGCACAGCAGTCCTGCACAAACTCTCCTTTTTCTTCATCCTATGACAGAAGGAAGCACAACCTCCAGCAGCGCTCATTCAGACAGATATGTGTGGGTAGATAGGAAGCTGGCTCGACACTGCCAGTTCCGTCATGCCAGACTGAAGGATGAATGTCACCGTAGGAGCTAATGCCAGCTGAGGGATGCCACCATAGATTCCACCCCAAGACATCTGGAATCCCAGGTGCCCGTCCCGCCGATCCAAGGCTCAGCTGCAGGAAGCCAAGAGTCCTCGTGGATGCCAAGAGCCTCGCAACACCAGCCAAGCCACACTGGAGCTTATCAGCCCCACCACAACCCTTTATGGGCCTATTCACCTCAATCAAAGCTGTTATTTAGGTAATGAGCCAAGATGGCGGATATCGCTGCGCTCCAATTACCTACTATGTCTCCTCCATCTTTCACTGCCAGCTTCCCCACAAGCCCTGATTCTCCTCAGTGTGCCCAGCTGCTCTGGCGCTGCACCGCTTCCTCAGTATCTGTGCAGAGGGAGACCTTTTGGGACAGAAGGGCTCTGTCAGCGCTAGATTCACTCCCAAGGGCTATTGATGACTGCTGTGGCTTTTGGTACAGCAGGTCTTATCAGTAGCGGGAAAGTGTCTCTCAAAGTGCAATGTCAGTGGCAAATAGTGGTGTCCAGTCAACAAACTCAGAGGTTTAATCATACTGTTTTGTATAGATGTAGCCTTCAATCTCACTAAGTGCACCTCTGATCAAGTGTGTCTACAACAGTGTTTTTCATCTTGAGATGACTGCATAAAGGTAATTAAAGATTGATCTAATCCAAACAAAGCCATCCATTTTGTTGACTTATTGTCTTCATTCACAGAAAGAACAAAATTATATGTCTTTAAATTGACTTGTAGTTCATACAACTCAGATTAAATCTTAACTGCAGGTAATTTAGCTCAGAACTGGATCATTTCAGGGGTTTTCACCAGAATGAAATGTCCAAAAACAGTTAAATACTTCAGAAGACACTGGTCAGCTGATCATTAAAACTGGTGTATGGAAACTTTTGTCTCCCCCCTTAAACACCCCTTAAAGGTGTATTTTTTTTTTAAATAACTTTTTGTCTTATTTGCTGACACTGCCACTATATTCTAATAGTAATACATGAGACAGATAATCTGGGAAAATAATCTGGTTCCTCTGGTTCCTCCTAGTGCTCCTAATGGTATTTGCAAGAATACCCCCCCCCCCCCCCCCCCCCCCCCCCCCCCCCCCACTGTTTATTATGCTGAGGTACATATGCTAACCTAGTCTACATTACAGCCTTCTCTGCGGGGACCTGAAAGTTGTATTCTTTTAATTTCAGCAGTCCACTCTCTTCTTAATCTTACCTACTGCACCTTTAACAATCACTAACAACCAGGTATTTCAAAAGTCACCAGCAGACAACAAGAAACACAAAACAGACAAGAATTTGAAGTCCCCACAGTGCATTATGCAGTCTGTGCTCAATACAAAACACACAGTTCAACTACCAATAAATGAGTCCTTATCTCAAAAAAAAAAAAAAAAAAAACTTCCCAGGAAGCAAACAAAAAATACTCAGTTTGAAACACAGTACAAGAGTTGGCCAACGAAAATAAACCCAAGCGATGCCTCTTACCTCTCTCACAGAAGCTTAGTGATTCTCTGACAACTGCAGAGTTACCTCCTGTAGTTTGGCCAGTGCGCTGCCGACGTCTCCAGGGAGTCACTGTTGATCACTTTCTTTGACTGGGATTCAAGCTTTTAACACGTTTTATTGTGAGACAGAGCCCTTATCATCAGTGGATGAGCAGCTTACAAATTTCAGTACCATATGCAATTCCATTCTTGATGAAATTGCACCACTTAAGACCAGGAAACCGAAGCACATATCCCAGCCCTGGATAAATGAAAACATTTGAGCTGTAAATCGAAAATCCTGTAAAGCAGAGCATCAGTGGAAGCCCACCAAGCTGCCTGGCCACCAGGAAGACCTTAAGGTGCTGATAAAGCCCTTTAATAGCCATTAGGCAGAATAGCGTTACATGTCTTGCTGTCCTGAACCCTCTCTCCCAACCTACACTGTTGGAAATTGTCAGCAAAATGAACACCTCCTCCTGTCCTTCCTCCCCCCTCAATTTTTAAAAAAAAGTTTTTAACACAATTTGTCTTTTTATGCTGAATATTTTAAATGGCTTCCTTTCTTCTGGTACTGTGCCCTGCTATCTCAAAAATCAATTCACATGATTTTAACAATTTTAGACCTCTCTCTAAACTTTCTTTTTTATCCAAAGTCCTTGAGAACTTTTTAGAGTTTATGAAACAGAATTCAATGTTTTAATCCTTCCAATCAGGTTTTAAAGCTCACCACAGTATAGAAAATGCCCTTCTTAAAGTCATGAATTACTTGCTTTTAGCTGCTGATGCTGGATGCCCTTCTATTCTAGTGCTCCTACACCTCAGTGCAGCATTCGATACAGTTGATCACACCATCCTCTTGTCACGCCTGGAGTAATTGGTGGGCATCAATGGCACGACCCTTGAATGATTCAAGGGCTCACAGGACTGTCTGTGTTGAATTGCTGAGGCTAGGTCTTCCACTTCCAGGCTGCATTGTGGGGTTCCTCAGGGTTCAGTGCTTGGCCCGATTATGTTCACTATTTACACGCTGTCTTTGGGTCATTTCATAAGCTCACACAACATCAGTTTCCATGCATACGCTGACGACACACATGTAAATCTCCGCTGTGACTCAAATAACTTAAATGGCATTTTCTCTCTTATAAACTGCCTACGGGACATTAATAAATGGATAGTTTAAAATTTCCTTCAACTGTACTCCAAAAAGACTGAGATACTTCTATTTGCCACGGACTCCTCCAACACTCAAATCTCAAACCTACTGGGTTCATACTCCCAGCACATTACTCCAGTGTCCTTGGTGTTGTTTTTGATGGTAATCTAACTTAAAACAGCCATATTAAATCTGTCACATAGTCATGCTTTTTTCAATTTATCTCTAAAATCAAGCCACTTCTGTCTACAAAAACCTTGAAAAAGTAATTCATGCTTTTATTTCATCACGGCTAGATTACTGCAACTCCATTTTCTTCTGTTTGCAGCCCAAAGTCTTTCTCCTCTCTACAGTTAATTCAAAATTCAGCCACAAGGATTTTAACAGGTACTAGAAAAACGAGAGCATGTCACACAGATTCTTGTATCCTTAGTTTTAGAGTTGATTTAAAAATTTCACTAATAACTTTTAAAGCCCGAATCTATTTAGCTCCAACCTATATTTCTGACCTTTTAACTCCCCACGTACCATCATGGGACTGGAGGTCCTCGAACGCTACTCTCCTGGTAATTCCCCTTTTTAGCTCTGGCAAACCAATCGTTGCAGGTTGATGTAAAACACATCACTACTGGTGCGCCAGCGTGGGAATGTCTCCACAGACATCAGATTTAAAAAGATTTTGTTGTACTTTCAGATGTTTTTTTTTGTTGAACAATCACAACTGACAGGTCAAGCCCACAGAGAAAGCAATGTTCCCTGTACAAAAATATTTTGATTGACTAAATTATTCAGTATAATGACTTTGAATTAATATGTACAGTTAAACCAAAGTGTATGTACTATGTGACCTGCTTTTTTTATTCATAGAGGTAATATTGAAATTATCTGACATGAAAAGGCCTTGATGTTAGAAAAGGAAGTATACATCAAGGTTTTTGGTTCAAATTCCAAGACTTAAAAGTATATCAGTCAGCCAACTCATATGTGTGTTATTATGTGAATATGTACAGAGATTTCCTAGAGCCACAAAATGTATTCACATATCAGTGGCACTCCCCAAGACCTATAAACATATAATTGAATGTAAAAAATAAGTGGAGTTCCCCTTTAAGAACAGTACCATTTTCAAAATGTGAATTGGATATACTATATGTGCAACAACAAGAGTATGTCATGTCACAGTAGAAACAAAATAAGTTGTCTGCCTGAACTAGCTGCTTCAGTGGCTGCATCCCAATATCTTGTAATTCTACAGTTATTTTGTACATGCAGAGCATTCACACTGATAATGAAGAGTAAATTCACAAAAACAGACAAACATCGTTCTTAAAATGAATAAACCAATACCAGTTTGACTGGATAGCACAAAAAAAATCATGATTTACGAATTATATGAATTGGGCTTATAATGGCCTATAAAAAACATTAATAGACACTTTTATCTTTTGTGGCTGACTCTGGCTTTACAAAAAAGTGATATACAATCTTTTAACTTCAGGTCATTCATCTATGTTACCTGCAGTCTCTCTCTGCAGTTTCTCTATGTAATTGTTTTGGAGCTGCAGTTCAGTCATGGAGCTGTTCAGGTCTCAGAGTCACCACTTCCAGCTTCTGCTCATCTGCTTCTTTTTCACTTGCTGTCATTCTGAAGTCCACAGCATTTAATCTGAGTGTACAGACAGAAAAGAAGGAAATATTTATTTATTTATTTGTAGTAATAATAAGTACAGAAAATGTTAGTAATAGTAGAAGTAGTCATAACATTTATGATGATGTTTTTCTGAGAGAAAACAAATCATTAAAATCATTAAAATGTGTTGAAAGAAAAGGTTAGCAGGTTCTAGTGTTGCTACTTTCTCTTTATGTGTGAAGGGCTTTGTATTGTTCAGAAAGCTTTTGCTCAAATGAGCTTAAACTTGATCATAAATTGAAGTTTATAATAGTAAATCTAGTTTAATAATATAATTATTATTGTATTCAGAACTTTCAACTCTCATTGATGCCACTAATTAAGCATTATGAGTCATGAAAATGCTCTTTTATAATTATTGAAACAAAAACTTCATGCGTTATCATTCAGACACAAGCCACACTGGTATCCTACCTGTTTTTGCTTTCTCCAGGTCCTCTGTTCTTATTTTCTGGAGTCGCACTTAAGTCTCTGTTGTACTTAATACTCTTCTTAGAGAGGCCACTTCTCTGCTCTGATTGTCTTGGTCTCACTGGCTGCCAATCTCTGTCCAACACCTGACAGTTCTGCTGATAGCACTAGAAGAGGGCACAAGCATAAGCTGATAATATACATTCAACAGATCTATTCGACACACCCAACAATCTCCAACCTACTGTAAATGCTATAATAACAAGCCAAATGAAAATATTCAAAGCATGGCCTTGAGCAAAATTCATTTATAATATTCATTAATAGAGTAATTGAAATAATATTGGAAAAAATACACAGTGATGGAAGTCATAAAAATGAATACTTTCAAACCAAACTTCAATGAATCCAAAATATTGACTTTGTGGAAACTTTTACATCCAAATGACTTGTATTTCACTGCAGAGCTGACAGCTATGAAGTGGGAAATGTGCCCATATGCCTGTGAATCACTGTGGATATTATTTCTGTTTCCACAAAGTCAGGATCCCATTTATTGTCACACCCAGAAGAATAAGCAATTCTTCAATGCTGTTATGAATCATCTCTTCATAGCGTTTGCGGCAGAGTGTGTGTGGTGTACCTGCTTTCCCTCAACCTTTCTTATAAACATTTACTTTAGTAAAAAGCACAGTTTTTGTTCACATACATGTTTCTCAGCATTTTCAGTTAATTCCAGATAGCAGAAATGGATGGATCGCCCGCTGAACTGTCGCTGATGACAGGAAGATAGCAGCACTGTCTGAACCACTGAACTCCTCATTCTGAACACATTTGAGAAATGATTAGATGTTATCTGGGAATCTCACTTGCCTTATATTCATTCAGTTTAATGTTGTAAGTCACTGAATAGGATTGTTCAGGTGTTCAGTAGAAAATATAAATTTAATTCCAACAGAATCACTAATAATAAACCTATTGGTAAATCTGACCAGATGTGTGAAGAGCAGAATCTGAGTTTCAATGTCAAACTAAATTATGTACAAATATACAAAAATCAATTTAAGAGACACAGAAATGGAGCCAATAGATGGTTGCAGTTAACCCTCCAGGTCACTGTAATTTAGACAGTAACTGACATTTTTATTATGTTTTTCTCTCTGCAGTCCCTTTAAATGTGAGTTTTAATCCATGAAGGTGAGCTGGCAGGAGTTTGGGGGCACTATTGAATGATATCATGATACAAAAACAGCTCATATATCATTTTCAACTTAAATCTAAAAATTTAATTGAAAGTCTGTCTTGTGGACCGAGTCAGGCTTGCTGTTTCCTCCTGTTTCCAGTCTTTATGCCAAACTAACTGGCTGCTGGCCATAACTTCATATTTAGCATGCAGACATGAGAGTGGTATTAATCTAACTCTCAGCAAGAAAGCTAATAAGCGTATTTCTTAAAACGTAAAACTATTCCCTTAAACAATACCCAACATGTTTTGCTACCATCTTTCTGAGGCTGTTACCCGATGGAGCCAACAGTTTCAGGCCCTGAGTCCAAAAATTACATTCACAAGTTAACAGTAAAGCCTGTAAATTCAAGTCCTTTGTCAAGGTCTGAGAATATGTACTGTGGTCCTGCCAGCTCGTGGCTAAACAAAGCTTATTGTATACTTATTGTGCTCAGCTGTAACTAAATCCTGCTTATTGCCAGTGGTGAAAAATAGCTGATTACATACTTCATGCTCTTGGTTTATTTGAGCCTGCAAATGTGATGTCATTTGATATTACAAGGAGTCACCTAACCTGACCCAACTTCTCCCTCAACATCATTTATTTTACTGCCATTTCAGCTGAGCTTTGAAATACAGTATGTTATTCCCCTATTGCAGTTCAGTCTTTATTTAAGATTTAACACTATCTGCCATGGAAACATGGATGGATTTTAACAGGTCATAGGTCATATTTTCTAGTTGATTGCAAAAGAATATACTTTTATAAATATTGATTGGACTGGATTAGAGAGTAAGAATAGCATGTTTTAGTTTGTAACTGAGTTTCTCTTGAAGTTTCTAAAAGAGACACTCGGCGAGGCAGTTCCTCAGACCAAAAGAGGTCTGGCGGAGACCAAAATCCGAGCTACAAGAGAGTGAATATTTGACTTACATTCACCAGGTGGAACAAACACGACTCCGAATGAATGATAATGCTTCTCCATAACTGCTGGATGTTTAAATATGCAAATGTTGGCAAGTTCCTGTATCAGCTTAAAAGGTGATGTCAATGTTGTGTTTACAACTTGTTTCCACTGCCCCCAAGTGGCCCAAAAAAAATCAGTTCTTGCAGGTTAAAGTAAAAGTAGAAGTATGAATTAACAGAAAATGGAACTTCTCAAGTGCAAGTATCAAAAAATTGTCCTTAGGTGTAGTACTTGAGTGAATGCATTTGGTTATTTTCCACCACTGCAGAAATGTGAAATATGTTGGACAGATATTCATGACATCATTCTTGGCCCAATCTCATATTTCCTGTTTCAGGTAAGATTTGATTTCAACCCTAGAGGTGCAAATTATTACCTTCATAAGTAATATGCTCCCGCTGTCTCTGTTCAGATCTATTTGGAGGTTGACATTTTCCCACAATCCCCTGTCACTGACCTGCAATACTTTTTCAAATAAGACTTCTTCCAATAGAGTGTATTTGTACAAGGTAAAAAACGCTTTTCAAATGTTTTGTAAAAGGACGGTGAAGGCCTTCTTTAGATTTCTCCAGAAATCTTTTAATGTTTAAAAGTTCAAGTTAAAGTTCCACCAACATCTAATGTCCCAACACAAAAAAAAGATGCTTTTTAATTTCCCCAAGGCACTGCTATTCATTTTTCATTTCATTACAGCATCCGCTATCCTGCTGGTTTGTTTTTTACTGTGATCGGTCAAGCACAGAGTCAATGACTAAAACAATGAAGAGTGACAGTGACAGGTAAGGTAAGAATTTTAAATAACAATTTGACCTAAGTCACAGTGCTAGATGAAGACGTCTGACTGTGAAGGCTCTATGAAAGTTTTACTTTCATACAGACTCACATTTCCAGACTCTGAAGGCAGGAAACAGGAGGGGTAATATGTGTGATGTGTAGGTGGTAGATTGATGATGCATGTTCTCAGATTGATGTAGTTGCTATTTCACAAATTCCAAACCCTTATATGTGTACAATTCTGTTGGCGTGACTGTATCAAATCTGAATCAAGCTGTATTTTTTGTTTGACTCACACTATGGCTGGAGTTTACTGCATTAAGAGCATCCATATTGTGAAAGGTAAGTCGTCAATCAAAGACATGAAAACGAACTAACTCGTATGCTTTATTGTCTGGGTGACAGCCTTAAATGTTTACCGTTCATTACAGTCTCTCATGTAGAAATTCCATCACATCTGGCACCCAAGAAGGCTTAAGCTAACAGAAAAAAAGTGTTTTTAAATATTATTTGACCCAGGTCTTGGTTGTGGGAGCATGAAGCAGCATAGCTGATATCTCATTAGTGACAGAGTAGAGGTCAGAGTGAAAAACATAGCACTCATCACCTGCTGGATGACAAATGAAGCCCTTCATGAGCCACAGGAAGGGAGGAGATGAGAGAGAAAAGAAAGTTAGGGAAAGAGAGAAGTCGACAGCTAGAGGAGATGGATACAGGCAAGAGAGAAAACAAGACAGGGGGAGTTACTCTTATTATAGCCTCTTCTGGTGCTGTAACATCTTTCATTTTTACACATTATGAAGGTTTTTGTTTTTACTGCCGTTTTCAGAATTTACAACAGAAGACCGAGCATCCCTCCAAGGTATGGTTTGTCTGTTTGATTAATGATAGCACTCAACATAGGCAGTGAAACACTTAAGGGATTCATGCTCATAAGAAAATTGATTACCTTTAACTAGAAAACAATGGAGAATGAGGAAGTGTAATGACTGGGCACCTGTTTAACTTCACCATCATTACAGGGTCCAGGAAAGCAATCATCATGTTTTGTAAAAATCAGGTATTAATGGCTCTCATAAGTGAGAGTTAAACATCGCTAAAAAACACTTCTTTGCCCCTTAGAAGACTGATTACTGGAATCATACAACTAAATGAAACATTCATATCAAAGAAAGGAGTATTTTGGTTAAATTAAGCCTTCTTTTTCTTTCAAACTTTACTGTCACAGAGAAAAAAACACGTGAAGTTAAGTCAATCACAAAAGCTGTTTGGGGGATTAATCAGTGTTAATTTGTACCCTATTTCAATAACAACTGGTAACGCATCCTTCTTTACTTCTTTACAACTAACAATTAGAATCAGGCTTTACTGCTCCGGATTAAACCAACTCTTCATTTCACCACCCCATTAGATTCATCCTCTCTGCTAATGGGCCTTGTGATGAGCTATTGATCTACAGCAAGGTGTCTCAGGAAGGAAGAGGGAGGACCACACCAAACAAAACACACCGAAAAAGAAAAATCTGCAAAGTAACACAGGAAACTCAGTCCAACGTTCAATACTCTTTTTATTATTATTATTATTCAATAGTAAGCCCCATCCCCCTTAGTTACTGTTGCTACGCCTGTCTAGGTTTCCATTCTTGCACGGCACATAATCCAGTTTAATGATGGCCGCAGCAGATTTATAACTAAAAATTCTCAAAATACGTCTTAGATTTCTTGGCCTTCCTGTTGCATGAAAATAATACAATAGCCATTCAACGCCAAACTGGCCACATGAAAGTAAAGGTCACAGGGTGAACGGCTTTTAAATGAATGTTAATCAATCATTAACCCTTCTAACTTAAATGCTAGTTTGTCAACATGCCCTTTCCTTTCTGCAAACAAATGGTGATTAATTTAACCTCTGACGCACCTTGACAAAGAAAAAATATGATAAAATATCAGCAAGAAATTGTCTGGCTTGGTAAAACTCCTCCTCAGCTATGTGATATCGGTTATTAGTGATGAGGTTTTTCATTTCCAGAAAAGAGTATCAGATACATTAGGGGCACAAGTGAGTGATGACGGTAATTAGGATAGAGTTGTCCTTTCTCAACCTCTGCTCTTCAACTTTCTCCAGACCTTTAAGGACTTTATTCTTTTTTGTCTCAAACCAGTTCTGAATGAAAGATTAATAACATCCATCAGGAGGTTGTGATTATTAATAAGGCTTCAAGCGTGAATGAACTGTCATCCTGGAAGGAGAGGACGGTGATGTTTTTTTTAATTTTCATCTATACAGTGATGTTTACAGAGCATAAGCCTTTCATCTACAAAGAGCAAAAGCAGGATTTTGCATGATATGTAGCCTGTAATTATCCTGAGCATTATTGATTTCCTTCACATACAGCTTGTACAGACTCCCCACAGATAGTTTATTGATATAGATATCCAGGCTCGGATTGGATTCTAGTGGTTCAAACACAGCTCTATTATATTTCCTACGGTTCTACATTTATTCATTGTGTGCTTTCGCCTGCTGCTTGGTAAGATTTGCAAGGCAGTAGAATTTGATCCCTCCCAGAACAAATTGAGATGTACTGTACTTGCAGCGCTCAGCAGTAGGGCTTTCCAGCAGCTCGAGAAGCCATGTTGTGCTGACTAGACTTGAGCGCTCACCTCACCGCACACCTACACAATGGACCTTTATTCCCATGCACTGCAGAGAAACCCGAAAAAGTGTGCATGTGCGTGCCTCTGTGAGTTTTGTGCATGTGCTGATGTGCTTTTACGTTTAAAGGGTACATAAAATTTCACTGGATGAAAGTGTGGGTCTGTGGAAGTGCACCTTCGTAGATGCACTATATAGCCTATGCGGGTGCTATATGCAAGACTGAAAATGCCCATATTGCAATGTTAAAACAGAGGAAAGGTTTAGGAGTGGGCTGAGAAAAAGCCGGTACTAGCATCTCTCACTGTTTTTCTCTCAGACAGGATGATTCTGGGTTTTAGACACATAAACACCTCTGTGAGCCAGCCAGGGGCCTCCGAGTTCATAGGATTGATGTTGCAAAGCCCTATCTCCCACTCACTCTCTCTCTCTCATGCACAGATGCACAGATACACAGCTTTTTCTTAGCCTCCCTCCACCTCTTTCTTTCTCCTGCCCTCCCCACTCACCTTTTCTCATGATTAGATTGACTGGCTTTGTTTTGGGACCAGCAGCTCGGGGCTGGAGAACCACTATGAAGGGGAATTGCCTTTAACCGAGATGAGGTTTGTCTAGGCTTGCTGTCGGCTCCTGTTTTAAGCCACAGGGTATTCAGCGTGCACTGCAACACAACCCTGGCCAGGCAAGGCAGATCACCTCTCTCAGGTTGACTCTATTCGCCTTTATTTGTATTGCGTACCCTTTTTAAAAAATCCACTATGGAAACATCAGTCAGAGCCACAGAGCTCGGAGAAGCAACCCTGCATCAGCCACTGAGCTGAAATTATATTGCATTTTATTGGGCATCTATACTGATGGCAAATTCAAAATCAAGACCCTGATCCACTGCATCTGATGCTGGTGTGACATTGGGTTGTCCTAGAAGTTCTCTCTGTGTGACCGTTATGGGCATCATAATGAGAAATGGACGCACTTACAGAGCGAACACCACGGCAGTATATCAGTATATATTTATGCTTACAGTTGCCTTGCAGGCGGTGCTGCTACCTTTTTTTATTTTCTTTTTTTACCCCCTGGCTTCTTTCCTTGGGATTCATATCAATTTGTCCTCATTTTGCCTCATTCTGTGGTAGTGGTGTGAAAGCTGAGATGCAGACAAGGGGAGAAAATATGTATGTGTGTGTGTGTGTGTGTGAGTGAGTGAGTTTGTTTTTGTGTCAGACTAAGTGAGGGAGAGAGAGAGAGCGAGAGAGCGAGAAAGGCATAAGGAGAAAGAAAAGGAAAAGAGAAATAGTGGAGAGGATGGCAGGTGGAGGGGGGTAGTCTGGGTTTCTTTCCGTGTCACAGGAAGAGTGTCTGGCCCATAACGAAATGCCAACCAAATGAGGACGGATCAGGGGGCCGAGTGTAAGCCACCCTGAGCCCCCATTACTGAGCACAGAAGACGGATGGGACTGCTCGTCCTGAGAGAGAGAGAAGAGAAACACACACGCATTAATACACACCCTCTCATTTGCACCCACGTGCACGGGCCTCAAGGACACAGTCATACACACAAACACACACATATGTACTTCATACAAAGGCACAGAGATGGGAAGAAGCAGATGGGGGCAAGTAGATAAAGTACCACACTCCTCGGAGAGGATACATACATGTAAGCTCCATTCATACTGACAGTCTGCATTCAGAACAAAACTCTCCACTGAGGATGCAAATCCAAACATATCAGGCAGCAAATAGAAGCTCAGACACTGACTCACTGACTAAGACACACATACTTAACACAACAAATGTCTCACTACTAACAGAGACTGGCTATGATAATTTGCAGATGGCAAATCAACCATGCAGCCAGCAACCAGTACTGTATCCAATCATGATGAATGATGAAACATAATATGATAAATTTGTATCTTAAAACCAAATTTCAAATATTCTTCTGGCATCTTAGAACACTTAAGAACACACATTGTTTGCTTGTCTTGGCTGTCATTAGAATGTGTGTTGTCTTTGAAACAATTCACATCAAAAGCACAACAAATGATTTCCTCCCAGTGTTCTTTAACGACTGCAAAGTGTAACTTTATGGGGCGTGACTAAAGCACTTCTTCTTATTAATGTTTCTGGTCAATGGCTTCCATCAAAAGGCGAACAGAGGATCAGAGGAGCAGCCGCCGCTGAACGAGAGAGATTTATGGAGCAACCCTGGCGGTAGCAGACCCATATCAAACGGCACAACAGCAATCAAGCCTTTTACAATGGCTGAGCATCAGGCAGTTCTCACAGTGTTATATAATACTAATATCACCCCCGCTGAGGGGAAAGGAGGTTGGAGGGGTTTTAAACTTACTCAGTGACAATTCAATAGCACTTACACCAACTGCTCTTTCTATCAAGTTTTAATGGACACACACAAAGCCTTTTGTCAATTCAAGTCAGTAAGGTGCTAGTCTTTACAAAATTATTTGAATTAAGAGGGAAATTAGTAGAATACATATAAAAATAACTTCCCAAACTAAACCTGAACTTCTGCATGTTAACATACAATACCATTAACCCATCTCTCATCGTGAAGATTAAGGCCATGCTAATTGACTAAGCCTCACTATCCTCTTCTCCATGGATCATGGTGACGATGGTTGACTTTAAGCCTGAGACATGTTTTGTTTTGAGGCAAATAACCTGCAACTCTATTATTCCTGTTAAGGTCAGGCATGCTATATGAAACACAGAGATAAATAAACATACAGGCATTAAATTCAGCAAAATGTAGGATATTTTAAGCAAGCCAGCAGCATTCTTTATTAGTATGAGCAATTAGTATGGATAACTATGCATGCAAGCTGTTTTGTTCTTCCACCTTTGATGCTACTGTGTTAGGGCAGGATAGCCAAACCAAAGATAGCAATAAAGCAAGACAGAGAGGGAGGTGAAGTGTGTGTGAAGCATTGTAACCCTTGTTATTTCCACTCCACTCCCAGGAGGCTCGGTTCCAGTTTCAATTAATCCCTAATCAAACTGGGAGCAGCAAACATGATCTGATTTGGCCTCTTCACATAGGGATGCACTAATCAGTTTCCCCATCCAAATACAATTTGGAGGCCAGAGGACGCACACCTCCTCTGTTGTTGCGATTGTCCTCTGAGATATCATCACACACCGTGACATGTCCTACCCAGCGCCTCCCAGTGTGTCTTGCAGAGGGCGGTGTCACCATGCATAGTTAGGCAACTGTAAACTTGAATGCAAGGTGATAGAGAACACTGGAAGTATTCTGGCAGTGTTATCTGTCCTCAGGCGAGTTGGTGGCTCTTGAGTTTGTACAGCGCCAGATAGAGGAGGACTGGTGCCGACTACATAATGCCTGAGGAGAGAGAGGTCTGTAAACAAAATCTGATATATTATTCACACCTTGGCAAAAAGGTGTCCATCCATGCCTGATGTGTGATATACGGTGACACCTCACATCTGCCAGCTAATGAGTCTGACTGCAACAGGGCCCTCTCATCAAGGGCATCAGTCGTTGCCCACTGTGGGACAAGAGAAGAAACTACATCGCCGTAAGGCCAAAGCTTCTGCTGCAATAAAGAACAACAAGCAGCTGCAAAGCACCAGGAGAGCACTTAGATCAATCCATTAAGAGGCTGAGACGCAGCACGGGTGAGGAAATAAACACAGTGTACAGAGAAAAGTGGAGTACAAGAAGGAATTAAAAGTAAACTGAAAGAGACACACGGGAGGGGAGGAGGAAGCAATACATGCCAGCAAAACAGGAAAAGAAGAAGTTATAAATTAAAGAAAGCGGTAAAGAAGATTTGGCCAAAA
The DNA here is from genome assembly GCA_031216445.1 of Lateolabrax maculatus. Taxonomy (NCBI): domain Eukaryota; kingdom Metazoa; phylum Chordata; class Actinopteri; order Acropomatiformes; family Lateolabracidae; genus Lateolabrax; species Lateolabrax maculatus. The sequence continues at coordinate 11,520,332 of CM062210.1, forward strand.
ATGCCCAGCATCATAATGGACCCACTCCCTCTCACATTTTCCAGACTCAAATATTTAAAAGGAGTCAAATTTTTAACAAATATTTCCTCAGTATGCAAGGACATAGAAAGAAGACAGAGAAGGTATTTTTCTATTATTAAAATATGATGTAATGCAACCTTGGAGAGATGTGCATTGAAATGACAAGAGAGTGCCTGCTGGAATCTGCACCCTGCCTCACAAATTAAGTTGACCCGAGGTTAATTTGGTAGTTCAGTGCCCCCTGGAGGTTACCACCATATTTCAGCTGTTTAATAACCCAGGCTTTGCAGTCACATTTCTACAATATTAATTACTTTGTCCATTTAAAGGAAGATACATTTTGACATATAACTGACTCAACTCTGTCAGGACAGAATGAATCTTGGTGCACCACAATTCTCTCAACCTGCCTCCTCTACTGCAACTTTAAATCTTAAATCCCTGACAACATGGCTTCAAATCTTAAATATATCTCACAACTGTCATAGTATTTGGATTTAAATATTGCTAAATCTTGATTGTTGCACAAAGTAGATGACATCTCCTTTTTCTAACTGAGTCTTGCCTGATTCTGACAGTCAAAATAAAAAAAAAAACTGAAAATCTCTCATCTGAATGAACCAAAAACAGTTCAAACTGGCAGAAACTGGCAAAAAAGAAAAGATGCAAGGTGAGAAATCTTAGACTTATGCGTTCTGGTCCACCAAGGTTTGTTTCTAGTGGAGAAATTGTTATCCCTGCCTCTTTTGTAACAGACCTTGTTTGATTGTTGACTGTAAGTGCAAAATGTTGAGCCTTGAAAAAGTACCTGACATGTACCACTGACGGTTTCTATACCTGGGAAATATTCAGCAATCGATCTTTGATTATCTTATGTTGACCACTTAAGATCAGTACACACTACCAAATAACAACAGGGGCCCAAGGTGGCTTTTCCTTTAACTACAGAGAGCTCACATACACACACGCTCTCAAACAAGCAAGCATTGTTCATCTTGTGGTTCTTATGAGTGGTCGTGTGCATCAAAGCGTACTGCGCCTTTCATAAAGTGCTATGGAAAACAAACACCCACTTCACTCAACTCTCAAAACATGAAGCTTGGAGGGAGTGCAAGTAAAGTGAGCACCTAATTTATCAAACCCCAGTTGGCCACCGGTGGGTGGGCATCACTGTCAAAAGGCCAATTAACAAGAAGCCCATTGTGAGCGCCACAGAGCAGCACAGGAGAGACTAACCATTAGCAGAAATTCATCATTAGGAAATAATGGGACCAGAATAGAAAACACATCCTCAGCTTCAAATTCTGTCAGACATGAAGGCTATTTCCAGCTGGAGAATAGGTGTGAGGATGGTGTGTCTATCTTATGACCCTCTAATAAAATCCTAAATCCTTCTGATGATTTTTCAGTTTTATAGCTATATGTCCATGTATTGCCTCCGAAAACATCTCAATTACAAGAGCATTGTTCAGAAATCAGCCAGAGCAGTTGCTTGGTCTCCACGTGGAGCTGGACCTGAGGCGTGTCCACCATTGCGCTTTGTCTTCATCGAAACATGTCAATAGTGGAGATCCAAGCTCAAACATGAATAGAGGCAGGAGGGGAATCAGATCAGAATCAGAAATACTTTATTGATCCCCAGGGGGAAATTGGGTAGAAGCAGTGAGATTTCCAGCAGCGCAAGATCAATACAGCCCAGAAAATATCTGAAGAAAACAAAGATAGGCTCTGGTGTTCAGGAGCAGACAGGGATTTTTAGTGTTTTGGGAGACTGTTCATGCAATGTGGTTTTTGTAAGATTATTCCATTCATTGTAGGTAATAATGAACCCTACAACCCTTAGGGTGTGTCTCATCATTTTGAAATTATCACTCCATCAGTGATTATTGGTGGAAGGAAAAAAAGACTATACACAGAAATTTTCAAAGTCTTTATCTTTTTAGTCGTTGTTTGTTTGCACAATGGAAACATGATAAAAGACACAAGGTCAAAACAGATCAATAAAGTGAAATCATAAACATCGTACTATGCTGTAAGACAGAGCAAACAAAAATAACTTGAATAGATAAACACTAAAAGGGGAACTAGTAACATTAAAATGGGAACTGAAAACATAATGGGGAAACTAGAAACATCAAAATGGAACTGGAAACACAGAAGGAATAGAAACATGAAAAACTGAACTAGGAACATTGAAAAGGGAACAGGAAACATAAAGGGGAACTAGATATCGGAAGAAAAAAAAGGGAACTGAAAATATAAAAAATGGAAGTGACTAAAATGTTTTCTGCAAGGATTAGCAAAGGAATAAATTTGCATATTTGTGAATATATATTCTCAGATTTTGTCTTATGGTATCTGCATGGTAGAAAAGATAAGACACTTGCAAATCATGTCTGAAACTTGGATTCAAGTCTCTGCAGTGTCCGGCTTCCAGCTTGGAAGGGCGTCCCATCAATCTGGTGATGGAGGTGGGAAGCCAGTGAGGGGGTCATGCACTTGACTCCCAGTGGGTGACCAGGGTACATATGCAGTGGGATGGTGTGAGCAGGGGGTCGGCAGTGCTTGGGAAATCAGCCATTCCAAAGTAAAACAAAAAGAAGGGGAAATTATTGCATGAATTATCTTACAATTCCCTGAAAATCATCTTGTAACCTTACTGATGGTTTTCCGATGCCAGGGTGATGAAACTGCTTTTAAGAGTCACTTGAACATATCTTTATTTGATCAAATTATTATGTTATTAAGTTTGTGTTGTTAGCAGATGTTGAATAGTGTAATGTAGGTGGACTATGTCTTTATTTGCTATTATTCAGTCCTGGAATACAGGTATATTTTTGTTATTTACGAGACGTGATAGAACCTTAAGACAGTTTTTAGTGTGCATGCAAAAAAGTCTGAGACAACATGGTCTGCAAAACTTTGTTACAAAACAAGATTTTAAACATCTGATACTGCATGCGAACATGTAACGGGTCATAGCATCATGTAAATCAGAATAAAACAGCTATTGTCCTTTTATTGTCCAACATGTAACTGGATGATAATCACCTTTGTGATATTGTAATCCCACTTAAAATAAACTTGTCTCCTGTATTTGTGAGTACATTGAGCTTTTCACAAGAAAGTTGGCTTTAATTCAGTGGAACACGATCCACTCTGAGCATGGTAGAATGGCCACTACACTGCTCACTATATTTATACAAAAGAAAAATCTTCATAATTCAGTCAAGTAAAATCTTAAATGTCATCCACCTGACCCCAGAGCCCTGAACAGAAGTGACAAAAAAACGCTGTCCTTCCCAACTTTCTGTTCTCGCAGCTCTCACCTTGATTCAACTCACAGACTTTTCTTTAGGTTCACTTTGAAAATTAGCTTTTCAGTTAGTGCGTGGGTGCATGTGTGTGTGTGTCCGTGTGTGTGTGTGTTGCTGTGACTGGGCTTCGATGGTACTCCAGGTCGAGGTTGAATGTTTTGTCCCCTGGAGACACAGGCTGATTAAGAGGCTTTGTAGCGTTTAATGGCTCTGTTGGCCAGCGGTCCTTCGCTGGCTGTTCAACCAGTGACCACGGACGCCCCATTCTCCTCTGAATAGGAGACCCACTCCTGAACCAGCGGCTCCTGTACACACTTTACCTCGACTGCATCAGCCAACGCATACAATTTGAAATGCACCACACACACCAGCCAATGCAGTCTTTATAATGCACACTCAATCCTCTCTGTCTCGCTTTTTGTCTCTATACTTCTGTCTTCTTATTTTTTTCTGTCTGTAGTGTCGTCTTTGTCTTTCTGTCTCTCACATTTCTGCTTTGTGCTCTTTGTTTCTCTCGTCTGCCTCTCCTTCTGTGTTTCTTTATTCCTGATTGTTTCTCAGTGGTTGTATCCGTCTCTAATATTCACATACACACTGCTTTCTCCGTCTCTCTCCCTCTCTGTCAGACTTTGTCAGCAATATAACCTGCCGAAGTCAGTCACAGTGATTAGCTGTCAATCAACCTGGCATGGGCACGCATGCAGTGAACTGAATGGATGATGAGGTGTGTGCATAATTGTGTGCGGTGCAGGGAGGGTTTTTTTCTGGGGGGGGTGTGAAGGTGGGGTCTGCCAGTGTGAGGCCTAAAAAGACAAATAAAGGTGGTGGTGCTGGTGGGGGTGACCTTGCTACACAGCAGCAACATCTGAGTGGCTTTGAAGTAAAAGAGCAACATGAGACAAAAAGTGAGCACAGAAGTTTGGGACGGATGTAACAAAAAAAGAACACTCCCGCAGCTGAAAGTATGTTTGGGGAAAGTTTGGGGAAAGTTTCATGTCTGGTAACTTTTCAGGCACAACTCCCATGTGTAAAGTGTAAAGACGATAACGCTATAAATATACTCCCCCGACATAAACACAAATGAACATATTGTTGTCATCAGGTGAAAATGTTCATTTACCATTCTTTTACCTTAAAAATGCTTCAAATCCAGCCCAATAAACTCAACAATATACTATGCTCAGGATAAAAACCTAAAAAGTTGAGCTTTTGAAGACTGAGGCCACCTTTTCTGTGCAGAACCCTGAGTATAAAATAAAATAGGACCTCCAAACTTCAATTCCTGGTTGGTTTGTCACGCGGTTCATTGTTTTGCCAACACTCTCTTTTAATTGAAAGGAAGTTCATAGCTTTTCATGGAATATATTTCCAATGCAATGGAGTTTAAAATGCAGCCACAGAGTGCTCAAGAGGTGCAAATTAGCCTCTCTCTCTCAAAGATACACACATGCACAGTGTCACCTCATTACTGTTTGTTTGTCTTTATTGCATTCAAGCCTCCATGGGATATATACACCTTGTAAGGCAAGGTGGGAATCAAGCTGTTTATCGCCTTCTCTCTCTCCTTTACACACACATAAACACACACAGACACACACAAAGAGAAATCATTCGTCGAGGGGCGTTACAGTGGATATCAGTGTTAACACAAGTAATTGCCTTCCTGCTCGGGAGCTTGCGAGTGTTAATCCAGCTTGACAAAGTTTGCTCTTCAGTGCGTGACTCAGAGCGTGCTGTTTTATCTGCACTCTTGGTTCTGCTTCTGCCAGGACTACATCAATGGCGTGCGGTGCGTTTGTCTTACAGCTGATAGGACTACGGAGGACTACTCACTCTAAAAATGAAGTGAATTTATCATCTTTGGGAATAGAGAAAGAAGAAGTCCCAAAACTGCTGCTATTGAGACAAATGCTCCTTCTAGTGTGCGAGATAAGGAGTAGAGTGAACCATTTTAAAACCCAAATCTCATCAAATAAACACATTATCACATTTCCCTGTTTGAGGCAGACAATGGTGGAATTACTATGCCTACAGGAGCTGCAGGGTTTCTTATCTTTTATCCTCATGATAAGATAAAACATTTTCTCATTTCCTTTGTTTTACATTTCACACATTGGAGACAAGGTGATCTCTCCTGGAGGTGTGAGCTCCCATGTTAAGCAGCCTGTTACTGACAGGAAAGATGTCATTCATTATGAAAAATGCTTAATGAGATCTTCCTCGATACCACCTTGTGATTTGAAACTAGACTATCCCACCTCTGAATTTTTAATGACAATATTAAATATTTAAGATATGAATAAAGACTGAGTTGACAAAGCAATTAGATATTGACTGACCTTTTCAGTGTGTTCAGTATTCTGTATCACTCACTCAAGATTCATTTTACAGCCGCACTGAGCGGTAAGGAGAGGAAGCAGTGGTGAAAGTGCCACAGATCTATTCCAATCAATCCGCGCCTGAGGAGTCTGGGGGACAATCTCAAAGTTTTCATGTGTTAGCCAAAGCTTATGCAACAGGACACGACGAAATGAGATGGAGTTATGCAACCTATGAAAAGTAATACAAGGACAATTCTATGGATGGCGACAGGTAATTTTGATCAAGAACACTCTCAACATAAATTTCTAAGTGCCTTAGTGTGAGAGGCTGGAGGGAAAATGCCAAGCTCATTATTTCGCATGTCTTCATCATGCTGTACTACCTAAGATAATCACAGTGAATTTCATCAAGTACTTGTGTACTAAAAAAGGTTGCACTACCAGGAAAGTGGAAATGGTACATCCATAGAATTAAATAACAATAAAAAACCTGTTATATATTGTCTGCCATGTGAAGTATAATTCCTGCTCATTTACTGCAGTCTTTTTTACAATATGGTGGGAAATAGGCATAGAAAGCATTTCTCATTCTGGGATTTAGTCATGTATAGCTAATGTAATAGACAAACCGTGTAGCCAAACAAAGGTGAACCACGTTCATCCAAGTCAATGCTATCGAGAGCTATCCAACCACTGACCGATGGGGCTTGGAGACATGGGAAGCAATTAGATTGGCAGCTCTCCAATTTTCTGTTCTATAGCAATTACAGTAACGTCTCATCTTCTCCTTCACCCTCTAGACAAGGAGTGGGAGGGGAAAAACAGCGAAGCCAGAGGGATGTCTGAAGGTCCTTGCACACAAACCAGCATCCTTCTCCTGCACCTGAGGTTCCACAGGGAGAGGATCGAGCCTGGGATACTTGACCTGGGCTGGAGATGGAAGAGAGATGAGGGACAGGGGCAGACCTATTACATTCGACATGAAGTAGACACAGTCAGGCCTGAGTAATTGCCCATGACTCAAGCTGACGCCAAAGCTGAAGTTTTTCACACTAAGTGGCACCTCACCAAGTACGTGACACTTTGGCACTTCATATTTGTGCAGCAGCATCAACTATGACACACCACCAGCACATAGGACTGTGAAATGCCCTCACATACCAAGTAGTCCACACTTTCAGCCCAACAGACAAAGAACTGTTGCATGCATTTCTCCCCAGTGAGGTTGATGATAAATAGCACCCAAGTGGTCCGTCCTGAACCTTAAAGAGCTCCAGACTCCTCCGGGGTCCACCTCAGTATAGCACTGTTGTGGTCCCCTCCGAACATGCAGTTTGGATGATGAACCAAGAGAGCACAAAGGTCGCTCGGCCTCCTGGCTGGTGTTAAGGCGAGCAATATAGCGCTGTCTTCATGAACAGCTTGAGGGGGATCCGGTCGATGGGGTTTGATAGGCTGCTCAGAAAGTAGCCCCCAGTGAGGGGCGGCCGTATGTGTCACTGATCCTAACCACCTGAACCCCGGCAGGAAAAGTTTCAGGAGGGGATGGCCCTCCAAAACCCAGGCAAAAGCTTTTTTTTTTTTTTTTGGGTGACATCCTTCCATTTTTGCTGTCTATCTTCCTACATTGGCACTGAATTCTCTAGGACGAACTGACCACACCAACACATTTGTTGAAAGACCAGCTGTAGTATTGCAGTTACAGTGCATAAATGACGTGAGTGCTGGAAGCAAGTCGGCCTCGTACAGCCCTGTCACAGTGTGTCATGTTAGAGAAAGATGGTGAAAGGGACAAAAAATGATTGGGAGCCATGGAGACCTATGGCAAAATGTGCGACAAGCTGTGACTTTGAAGAGTTGATGTTGCTATGCTACGCTATTAACTGTAAAGAAAGCATTTTTGCAAGAAGTATTAATTAGGTTGGACTTTTTCTCTGTTCATTTCACGATAAAAAGGCACACCTACTGAAATGATGTAGGCAAGACTGTTTTTCTCCTCCTCCGTCCCTATCACACACACGTGCACACTTCCACACACATGCCATGGCATGTGAAAGAAGAAAGGCCAGTGACACCGGTGGCTAATTAGTGACTTGCCTCATTAGTCGCCTAGTCTCCATCTCTGGCCCCAGCAATTATCCCTCTCAGGACCACACCAAGGTTGAGCCTCCCTAGCTTCCGCTCTCTCTTGCACACCCCCTGCGCTCTCTCTCTCTCTCTCTCCATCGAAGACAACAATGTGTGTGGGGAGATAAGATGTCAAGATTTTATCCCTATTTTTACATTTATTTCAAATTTTGTTAAAGTGAAAATGTACTTTAAAGCAATATTAAAAATGTTTGGGTATCTTATTTTGGGTTTAGAGTTTAATGTTTTTATGTAGGCTATTTGCAGCATTGTCATTATAGGCCTACCATGTTTTATCATTTTGATAGTCAGGACAGATTGTGTTAGAATGTTAAATACCAGGATCTCATACTTAATAGAGATATTAGGATGTATCTTAATATATTAACAGTAGCAGATCTATTTTATATATTATTAGAAGCACAGTGGCCCGGTTTTGATTTTCTTTTACCTTCTATCCAGGTCCCTTCGTTTGTAGTTGTGGAGCACCTTGTGGATCGATCACGATCCAACAAGTTAACTCACATGAACTTAATTCAGAGACAGACTCCAAGAGACTGTTAGGAGGCATATAGCATTGTGGCTGTCAGAGAAATTGAGGAAGATCCATTTACGAAAAATTGTGAAGATGAGGACTGGGTCCCTCTGGGTAAAGTAAAGGCATCTATCTCCATTTACATTCTTTTACCTGAGAGTCACATCAGTTGCAAGTATCAGCCAAACTAAGTTTGTGCTATGGTTAGCTCTGTGCACTCCAGCCTCTTAGCACATAGATGTTACCCCTATAGCACATCTGCACCTATTCCTACTCATTAACACATATTTTTCAAATAATTATTAAATCAATAATACATAAAGTACAATCGCGCAGCAATATCTCTATAAATATGACTGTGATTTGAAAATATGTCAATGCTTAAAAATTCAGTAAATGACAGAATATTCATTCTTAATTAAAGGCAGGATTGCACCAGTTTCTCTTCTTTGTATTTCACCAGACTGAAGAATGTTTACATGAGTTGGCCTAGGTTACTTCAAGTGGACTGCTAGAGGTATCTGTTATAGCTGCAGTCTTCTTTGGGTGCAGATAAAATACCGAGCATACACTGGAATATCGCCAAAATATTATTTCACATTATGCAGCAGGGCACAAACGTTCATTAGACCTAATTGCCAACATGAAATCCTTATCGCTATTATTTCATTCGCTCTCCTGTGGGTCTTGAATTTGTGATTCTTCATTAAAACTCACAGTCCAGTTTTCACCCATTTCACCTAGTTTGGAAGCATAAAAATATTTATAGTTTCAGGTGTCTGTAGCCCTCCTTTCCGCCGTGACCAAAGTAAAGCCAAATTTTAAATTACACTATTAAATGGGCCACTGGGTGGTCCAAGTTTCAGGTATTTGAGTGGCATATTATTTGGATATCACTGTATGCATATCTGCCCTCCCATCTCATCTTCTTCACCACTTGGAGGAATACATAATTAGTTTAGCCTCTGCTCTGCATGCTTCACGGTACAACAGGACCAACTCACACAGGGTCAGATTAGGTAAATCTGTTCAGGCCAGGTCCCAGCCCAAGGTGACTGTTAATACCACAGAGCTCCCCTTTGGCGTTAAAGACCGAGCAGCGAAATTGCTGTAGCATTCTACCCAACTTCTCCTTCCTGATGCTTGACTGGTTCACTTATCTCGTTAAGTTTTAACCAAAGTAAAGCTGCCGATGGTTTATGCCGTCTCTCCGGTAGAGGACCAATTATCTTCTCAAGTTAAATGGGAATGCTTCAAATTCAACATATCTATATAAAAGTTTGTACTTAGCTGTTGGTGCTCTGCTGTTGGAGTTGTCCTCCTGCCAGTGCAAATTAAAAAGAAAAGTGATATGACAAACTTGGGTGTTTGGTAGCAGTAGGAAAGCAGAAGACAGATCGAAGCTCCAGGTGCACATGAGTCAAATCAAGAAACGAGACCTACCGCTGGCTCGTGGCATGCAGAGTCAGGTGAAGCAATTTTTCTCGCTGCCGTGTGACTCCACACGTTTACACGTGTTTTCAAGAGTTTGAGCTTTCGACAAATAATCTTGATCCAAACTGCATGCTTTGAAACAGACTTGAAAGAGACGATCAAGTGGGCAGACCGATTGCCTCTTATCCTTATCTAAAATATGTGCACTGAAGTGATTGATGAAGCTGCTGCTCCTGGAAGCAACATATGGCGGGTAAGCCAAGGAAATATGGCAAAGATCTGGGCTGCATGTGATGCAAGCATCATAGACTGTGTACTTTACGTAGCTACATACATGAAGTACAGCACTAAAACAACCAGCATGTATACCATGTGTGTGAAAACCAGATTTTTTTCCCCTGCACTGCTCTCTCGCCTCAAAGTTTGCTTTCCAAGACACAGGAACAATTGCATTATGTGGTCCCACTGAAACAGAAACAACCTGAAAGACGCTTCTGTGAGCATCAGGGAGGACAAGAACCTGGATGTGCTCTCTAATTAAAACTGGAGCAAAGAAAGTGTCAGGACTTTGCACTCTGCTGCAAGGTGGTTTGTTTAGGCAAATATTTGGATGGTGCTGCTGTGACACCTCTGGTACCTTGGTATTTCATCACAATAATAAAGTACTATAAAACTGCAGCTGTCGCACCAATTTAAGCAGCACTTCATTCAGCAGCAAATAGTTGTTATTTCTGATACTTTAAGACACAGGTTTGTAAGTACATATTACACCTGTGTTATCTAACCCCAGACTATACCCTTTCACAACACAATTCTCTGGCAGATTTGAGTCTACTTCAACTTTTTCCAGCCTTGTCGCTCAGCTTCCTCTGAGGTTTACGGAAAAAACATTCTCAGCACTCAGATGTTTCACTCAGTCCTTCCTTATCTCAGGACGAGGTTCATGATCTTGCATGAAACTCTGAGATATCTGTCAGAGATGGTGATTTATCACAGAACCAGCAGCCGGTCTGCAGATAAACTGCAAAATTTAGGCTTCAGCAGTTGTCTCAAGGTGTGTGTACGTTTGTGTGTGTGGATGCATGCTGCGTAAACATGCATACATAAGCATGTGCTTCAGCTCTCGGGGGAAATGTATTGCAGACCCAAGCAGCGGTTGACTTTTCATTATTGTGATTACTTTTTTTAAAGGATGGAAGGAAGAACAGCCCACTCAATTTATTAGTTTGGATGATATGCTGTACAGGGAAGAGAAACAGGAGTGCAACCGGAGCAGTAACCTTGGATCTTGGTCCTCAGGGCCCTGAGCCTGCTGGTTTTTATTCAATCCATCCAATCATGGACTGATTTACGCCTGGAGACACGGGTGATCACAATTAGCTGCAATTAACTAGCTGGTGGGAGAGAAAATCAACAGTACTATGAGTACTGTGGGAACGACAAACAGGATTTAAAACCACTGTACTGGACAGAAGAGGTAAGAAAAGAGTGTCATGATAGTATATTGCTGAAGTTAAAACACAGTACAGGAACCCACAATGAGCAAGTGGACTGAGAGTAAAATCACACCAGAAGAAATATATTTGTGTGGCATCGTGGCTGCTCCTTAAAATTGGTTGCTTCTGGGCAGAAATCAGTGTTGACTAGAGAAATCAATCATCCTGATGGGCTGGATATTGCGGCTTGCATGTTGTTGTGTTCAAGTATGACCGAAATATATCGTCACTAACTGCACTGGGAATGAAAATGTGGAGTTAGTTCTGTTGCACCTGCTATGGTTACTTACGCTGTGATTATTTGAATTAGTTCAGAAGTAATAAACCTTTTTCATGGTAGACATTTTGACTTGTTATAGCAGGCCAAGCACAGGTGTAACTAATAACATTAATAACGGCTCTACTAGGGCCGTTACACTGGAATATCTAAATGGAATGGAGCCATCATTCACTTGATTAGTCAATTAGGCAGACTAGCAAATACGTTACTTAGCAAATTAAGGCTTGTGCCGGTCAACTGGCTGAATGATCTATTTTTAAAATATTTATACTAAACACTCCACATATATTTGATGTTTTTGACCAAAATTTGACAACGTAAGATCATAAAAAGCAAAATGAATTTATGTGAAGATTCAACAGCCTTTATAGTCTTAAATTATTTTGTGAAAGGCATGCCCGACAGGCAGAATACAAACCAGTTTTAGTGCAGACAACACAGGATGATTACATGCTGCTGCAGATCAAAGACATTTATCTGTGGCCTGTCTACAATTACTGATAACCAAACTTAAAATAAAAACTTAATTCACTCCCATGAGCCTAAATTAGGCAAAATAAACATGAACTTTTCATCTGCTACTCACAAATGTACTGTTAATAGAAGCTCTCTCGATTATTCTGAATGGCACTTGCAAATGGCTGCAAATTGATTAAAAGTGGTCCACTGTCAAAGCGCTGTCATGATTTCTTATTCTTTTCTTGTTTTACTTCATAGGCCTTTTTCACCGAAGACAGTTTGACATATCACAGTAGGAAAAGCACAGATGTAGACAATTGAAATAATGATGGCTGAATTCCATTTAGCGGCTTCAGCTTCAGGGTCCTGGTGTTGTGCACGCTGGCTCATAGTCACACTCAGTTACGCTGCATTTAGACCCAAATATTCCACTAATAATTGGAATAATAGCCCAATCAGATTAAAAATGCCTCATGAAACTCAATTGGAAGAGACCGGCCCAATCAAAAGTATTTTTTATTGGGTTAAGAGGGGTTGTGTAAACCTTCTGATAATCCCTTCAGTGGGAAAATCTTTGCGCCTAATAACCATGTAAACGCATATGCAATGGTTTCTCTCTGGTTGGAATACATGTATTATTTCTGCGCATGTTTGCTCCACTTGGGGTAACGATGGTGTGAGCGAGTTTCCAAGAGGGACAGAAACGTGCCGGTATCAAAGAAAAACTGGATGCTTTGATACCGGCATGGATCACTTTATTTAGCGTCCATGTAAGCAGTTGGGTTGGAATCTCTAATCAGAATGATTTCAGTCAGATTTAAGAAATATTGCCCATGTAACCGCAGCTGTCATGACTTGAATAAAACAGATCCCTGGTTGTCAAAATGTCTGCTGTGAAAAGGTCCTGCGAGGTTGCAGGAAATGATGGACGAAGATGGCAACCAGGTGAGTAATGGTTCTGCTTACTTTATAATCTGTGGACAACAATGAACTCTGAAAAAAAATGCTTCTGTAGCAGTAGCAACAAAGCTTTTAAGTATTAAGGACAAGTCTTCAAAAACATGTTTTGTTAAACAACCCATCATTTTTTCAAGTTTTATTTCTGTTTATTTTTGATGAACAGTAATCATCCGTGCAGAAGTTTGAAATGCATGAACAAAAAGGGATAAAGGAATGAATCAGGACTGCTATGGCATCTTTCCCCCTGCAACTTTGTTGAACTGTATTTTTCCTCATGAACACAAACCTTTCTTACATTTGTTTTTTTCACTCTGCTTTTACCAATATATAAAACAAAATTGTTAGAATCAGCAGATTATCACAGCCCCTATATGAGCACTGTTGGAGTTTCCCAACATCAGAGTGTCCCGTGGTTTACCTGTTTGTTTATACCCTTTGATAAAAACTATGGTTACAAGTGTAACTCCATTTTGTCTTCCATCATTACTGTCATCAAAATGACATCATACTTTGGAGTCGTATTGTTGCCACTACTTAAAAACTAAGATGTGTTGACTGCAAATAATAAAGTTCTCTCTAATATTAGAGCAATGATGAAAACATCAGGTGCCGTACCAGTTACTTAGCAACAGCTGTGGCAGCGTGTTCTAGCACCTTCACGGCTCCCAAAAAAAAAATAAAAGCTGCCATGTTTAAGCTCTTTTTAATCACTGGCTCTGGATCAAACTGGCTCTAATGGTTCTCTGGAAAAATGAGATCCTTAACTGAGAGTGTGGGTGCATATTGTTTGGTAATGCCTTCTGTAATATGAGACTCCGATGGTTTTTCTCATAGTGTTGAAGTCGTTCACTGAGCTCCGAGCACCTGAGTTGAGAAGATTTGCAATGTTTTGTATTTTCTAAATTTTAATTTCTAGAATTGGTCGACAGTGTATAATAACATTAAATATTGTTTAATAAAGTTTGACAAATTTGTTTGACGAAAAAGCCTACTGAGTACTTTTGCATATTCATATTTGTGCAAAATCAGTGCACAATCCACATAGAAAAGTATATTTTCATTACATCTTAAACATACCAATATCTGTAATCCGTGAATTTTCCCCTCTAAAATCGACGACGGTATTGGTCTCAAAATTCCATATCGTCCGGGCACTAGTGGGGACCAGAATATTTAATATAAAATATTTAACTTATCAGGTCGCCAGAAACATGACCCAAACTGAAGGCTAATGTTGCTCTGCTCAATGTTGAAAAGCCATTTTTTTGCTACACATTAGTCACAACTATAAAGCGTCAATGTTGTGTTTACAGCTTGTTGTGCCGCCTTGAAGTGCCCACAAAAATGTTTCGGGAAATCCGCTTATTTGTTTTCTTGCCAAGAGTTACATGAAAAGACTGACACCACACTGAAAATTAAGATGAAAAGTTTTATTTTAGGTGGACTAAAACTTTTTACAGTAGTTTGTTTACCCAGTGGTGTTATGCAGTTTTTAATCTCCACGTTTAATACATGTGTATATCTCTGCATATCAAATTCATTTAATGCCCAATCTCTCAAACGAACAGAAAACACAACTCCTGTGTTGATGTATGATTTGCCTTGAACACTGATATACTGCAATACAAACAGTTTATGCTGTAACCTGTGTAATTGTTCTTCGTACATATAGATTTTTCAATAAAACAGTAATTACGGCATGAAATCCCTGCTGTCCCATTACATGCACATGGGTTGTCACGTTATGGGAAGATGATTAATCACACAAACGGTTGCTCATTTTTAAATACATCCTTAATGCATTATTTTGCCTCAGGGGCTATATATCACTTCTTTTGCACGTTCTGTGTTTGATGAAGGTATAAACTTTTTACATTGCTCTTGGACCCTTGTTACGCAAGAGAACCAGTTTGCGGCGTATTTTTTATTAATGTCCAAAAGTGTGTGTGTGTGTGCGTGTGTGTTGTGGGGTGACTCTGAGGCCATCTCTACAGGAGTCAAATCTGAAAACAGGTCAGGTGATGTTGTAACTCACCCTGGTTCACCTCCCACTGCACAGAAAGCACAGTAATAAATTCAGAGTCAGGGACCTCTTACATTTTATCCTCACCACCCATATCTGCTCATCCCTCTCTCCTCAGAGGAGAATTGTTTTCGTATGCTGCTCTCAATTTCGACTCCTTTCTCTATATTTTACCCAATTTCCACGTCCTAGCAGTTAATCTTTCTCTCTTTACAATGTCATTCTACTTTCTGCCTCCGTTTGTTCATCCCTTTCACAGCGTGGTGCCGGGAGTACAGCTGGACATTAACCTGCCACTGATGAGCCCCACTCAGCTGACGGCTCACTGCTGCTTACCAGACACTGGGTAAGATTAGGACAGTGTCATTACCTTTCAGATGCCTCTATAAAGACTACAAGCCCATTCACATTGAAAACAATGACTGAAATGGGAATTTTATTACGCTCATAGTACAATGATCCCTGTGTTAAATACCTTTAAAAATGAAGCGTCACTATAGTGACCCTCTAAATCCTCTGTTTGTCTTTTTTTATTTTGATCTTTTTTGCCACTTTGTGAGAAAATATCAAGATCAAACACAATATAAAGTGACAGCTGACACCCACATCCTTTTTATATTGAGCCCCACAGTTACTATACAGATGCACAATGACAGACAAAGCATGTGGAGAATCTGTTCTCTTTTCAAAATAACATCTTCATTCTCATTTTTAGATATCATCAGAGTAGGACGTATTGATCCAGCTCCATGGTAACAGGCGTTCAGCATATCCCACACAACAAATAGAAACAAATGCCAAGTGCTTCCATCCTTTGTTTCTTCCACCCTCCATCCATCCTTGGTTGTACATGCATCCCTTTTTTTTTTGCTGAACAGTCTCATCTCAGCACTTAACCTCCGATTTGCATAAGTCATTATGGCTGTGAGAACTGAGGAGGCTATAAATTCTGTTAAGTGTTCATCCATCGCTGTAAGTTTAAAAATGCCCAACCAATTTTTACATTTCTTTGACTAATGGAGACAGAAAGAATATCCTTCACTGATCATTCATACATTTGATGAGGAAGCATTTTCTACTTAATTCATTTAGACATACTGTACAGTAATAAACAGGTCACATGTAATGTCAGTTATTACATTTAAAAGTTATTCTGATATTTTTACGGTATTCCTTCCCTGGCCAGTTAAATCAAACTCAGAAATATTTCTTCAAACCCTCGGGGAGAGCAATACTTTCTTATTGAATACTTTCCTGCCAGCATCAATTACAGCAAACGTTTGTTCTGCTGAATCGGAAGCAGGGGCATCTCTCCTGCTCCATCAATAAACAGAGACCAGAACAACACTGGTATCTCACAGTGAAAACAGGAAACTCAATAAAAGCGCTGCGGCTTTTTTAGAAAAACATAGATTCTCCTCCGGCTCTCCTGACAGATGCTGAAGTTAAAGTGTTTGTGCACAGCTGGGACTCTGGAGAACAGTCTGACTGTGGCTCTCAGTGTGTGTGTCAGGTCCGTCATCAATGCCACATCAAAGAGCTGAGTTGACATTCCCGGGGTCGTTGACTGCAGGCTGAGCACAGCACAGACAGAGTGGAAGTGTCCTTTCTAATGATAAAACACAGGTGAGAGAAGAACTTAGAGAAGATGAAGCTGTCTGCTGACGGCAACAAGACTGGAAGACTGCCCCACAGCACCGCCGCTTTGCCGCTGAACGTTGGGAATCCACAGCAGGGATTGTGCAGAAGATGGATACATTGTGTTGTCATCTTTCACTGGTAATCCAGTGAAGTTGTTCATGGAAACTGAGCCACACCTCTGAAGGGAAATGTTTACCCCCCCAGTACCTCCCCTGCCTCTGCAACCTGCACAACCACAGTTGTACACACGTTTGCAAAGTTGAGTCTCCCAAAACTTTGCCGTAAGGCACAAGACTTGGTTTCTACTTGCTGTTTACTCTTAAAACTAACACCGTGTTGTTTGAACTGCAGTCATAGCCACAGACCTAAGCCAAATGTATTGGACATATTGTCACTCGCCTAATTAAGGCGCACTCCTTGCAGAGCTTATTCCTGAAAATGAGCTCAGGGAGGGAGAGTGTGGGAGGTTCCAGTTACTTTCCTCATCATCACTACTTGTACTTTCTGCTCCAAGAAGCCGCATGTTAAGCAGGTCTTTCTTAAACCTCTAAACTCATCGGCATAAAGTGCATCTCCACACTTGGCTCCCTCAACACTTCCATAACAGTCATTATCTTCAGCACACATCTTTCTGCTTCATTTAAGTCATTCTTAACAAGGGGTATCTATCATGAAGGTGCTACTATTCTGCGGTCGCAGTGACCTCCATCACTCTGATTTATTTCTGACCATCTCCTCAGCTCTGTCTTTTGCTCTCGCTGCGGGACAAAACCGCCACTGTGAGCCTTTTTAATTATGAAGACATAATTTAAAACTTCATCAGTCCTGGGTGGTTGCTCGACAGGGTGACATAAGCAGCCGGCAGGCTCTCCTTCTTACGGTTGGGGTCATTTTTTAAATGGAGTTGAGGGCATGTTAATTGTGTAGGTAAATAAGGGCAGCAGAGCTCAAAGTGTGCTTCAGGGTTCTGAAATGGTTCACTAATAATGATCACACTCGCGTCACTTTGATGAAACTTTCCTTCTTGTTGCAGTATACGTGCAAGTTGTTGTCACTTTAACAATAAATTAGGAGTCTTGCATTAAAGGGAGGCTTTGTCTCTTGTGTGTGTGAGATGAGATTGGCGGTTCTTTTGGGCACACACAGCGTCATTATTTTGTTTTTGATTTTGTCCTGCTCCTGGACACTGGGAGATGAGGGTGAGGAGGCGCACCCGGCTTCGCTTGGACAAATACAAGGACAGCTCTACCTTCGACAACACTGTATTAAACCAATTATTCACGATCAGGGATTGTTTTCTGCGACAGTGAATGTTTTGTTTACTCGACTCAAAAGATGTAGTGAATGGGGTGTCATCTACGGCGCAGGCGGCAGAAATTGTAAACATGTTTTTCTCTCCCCTCCCTACAAGAGGATAAATAAAAACACTGCTGGTGGAAGATTTAATTCTGAGAAGCCTCTCTGTGGGACTCTGCGCTGCACTAAGAAGCTCATCGCAAAGAGCCTTCAATTAGCAGAGTACGCCTTCATCTTCTGACCAAAGTCACCTTGAACAATCAAATTATCTCTAAATTTAAATAAAACAATCACTTCCAATCAATCAGAGTTCATTAGCTCCCAAATGATTTTCATGTGACTCTTGAACATGCCAAGAAAATGTACAGTCACTCCCTCATTCACACCCACCCACTGCAAACACATGAGTAAGGTCAACTACAAACACACAAACAACAAAGGAAAAGCAGTAGACAACAACATTTTATGCTGAAATGTCTTTTAATTCCTGATCACACAAGGCACAGTTGTTTGTTTTAACCACAGTTTGAGAGATTTTACTCAGGCTCGCAGGACTTAGAAACGTTGGTTCACCGTCTCCAAACTGGCAGTCTGCTGGGGCAGACAGACACAAATGTTAAAAGATAGTTAGATAAATTTAGAGCTGCGCATTATCATTGAGATTCCCGCCCACTGTGCTGATTTAACACAGTACAATGATAAATCACTGAAAACTGTCCTCATCTCCAAGGACTTCATTTACAAAATGTTTTTTTTAAGATCACATACATTAAAAGCTGTATTCATTATCTCCAAAAGAGGATAAAAAGTATCCACAATATTTTGGATGAAAATATGATGATACCACATAATACTGGATCAAACTAATCAAGCCAACTTATTTTCGAATTGAGATACATTTTCAAATCATCATTTATTTAAAAGATGAAAGAATTTGCACTGATTGTAACTTCAGAGGTGGTTTGGCATATTCCAAAAACAAAAATAAACAAAAAAAGATTTCTTTCCTCCTGAATGACAACAAACAATTTACAGTGTGCGTGTTGTTAAAGAACTACAGATTGCTGTATTGTTTCCATCTAGGTTGGAGCGATATCCCACTCTGTCTCATCAAAATCACTGCATCTCAAGCAACGGAAGTAAATGCCTTTTCCCCAGACAGAGAGGAGGCCTGTCTACACTAAAGCATTTTCATACTGCAGGACCAATATCCAGTACTTTGCCCTGACCAAGGTCATTTCTGTTCAAACAGCAAAGCCCAAGATGATGTAGTGAACCGATATCCCCGGGTCAGCATGGTACATTCCATCTTGGTAGCATTGGGTGGTGTAAAGCAAGTCTGGGCTTCAGCATCCACAATTTTATGGTTCTAGAGGTTACAGCTGAGCCTGCTGATTATTTTTTTGAAGGTGAAAAAAGACCAGTGGATGCTGCTAAACGCCCTTATCTCGTCATCCACTGTCAGCCCCAGATATCCTGTAAGTAACGTTTCTCCTCTCTCAGCCCTGCCAGTCTCTTCATGGCCTCCAGTTGGTCCACCCGAAGCTCTGTTTTGATCATCTCCATCAGGGTGTCGTTCACGTCTTTAGCCATGTTCTTAGCATCTCTGGTGAAGAAAAGAGTTTGGATATATTAGCAGTAATGAGAGAGGAGAAACTCTCGACAAAAAAAGATAATGAGCAATACGAATGGTTGACATGACTTGTTATGTGTGTGTGTGTGTTTTGCTTTGTCTTGTTGTCTTTGTACTGAAACAGTGTGTTGTGATATGGAAAAGGGGGAGACGCTAAAAACTGTACAAGATCAGTGTGAGGTCAGCAGTTGCAAAAAGTTTCTTGTGATGATGATCAGTTTCAGATTCCAATGTCCACCGCAGCTTTTCAAAGGCAGCGTGTCTTCAACCAGTTTGATTTTTAGCAGCAAGATACAGAGGGTTTTTTGTCTCTCACTCTCTCATATAAACAGTAATTGACCCATGAAAGAGAACCCCAGAAAATAGCTCATCGGTTATTTGTTTTGATAGACATAGAGATTATATTTTCATGTAATTTAGGTTTATCGTTTTCACTGCTTTAACTGTAAATTGAACACGCCAACAGGAAGGACCTCACTGAAAATACGTGGGAAGATTCATTTGCACATTCTCATCTGTAAAAGAAATTCCTGTCTGCCTCTGAAAAATGCTTTCTCCGGTTTCAAATAACACTCAGACTATCAAATCAGTTGGATGATCTTCAGTATTTCCAGAGTCTGTTCTGAACAAAACTGCATTTTTGTACATTCTGGGTTTGGAATAATTTCACAGTCACAGTGAATAAAAGTGCAGCCAGAACATGACACCACCATGACAGCTGGACATTCGGATATATAGCAAATACCACTCAGGACGAATTAATGTTAAAAATGAAATGTACAACTTCATTATTATCGTTATTAGTTCAATTATTAATACTGTATCAGTGTGATAGTGTCAGTCTTACCCGCAGACATAGAGGCAACCGGTCTGTTTGAGCAGGATGTCAGTGATGTGTCGGCTGTTAAGCAGTAGGTTGTGTTGGACGTATTTGGGTCGTGCTGCTGAGGTGGTGACCTCCTCTTCCTCCTCTTCCTGGCTGTCTCTGGAGAAACACACCTTGAGGTGGCTCAGGGTACCGCTCGACACAAAGCTCTCCAGCTCCTCTCTGGGCAAAGAGGAAGGATTGCAGAGACACAGTACAAACATTTCAGGACACTATAAATCCAATTTCCTACAAGGGTATTCCTCTATTCTTGGACAGGTTGTTCCTGATTTGTGAAAAATGTGTTAAGTCTTTCCAAAGCTGGAATGGGGGGAGCCTAGATTCAGTTATTAATGTGGAGAAGAGATCATGTGATAGTGACTAATGGACCATCTTTGAGGAATAGCACCAGTCCATGAATTTATGGGAAAAAACATACATGCATATTTTTATTGTAACTGAGAAATGAATGTTGAAAACTGCAGAAAATTGATGTCAAGTATTCAATATGGTTTTCGTACCGACCGTTAATCCTTTCACATCCAAGACTCCCTAAAGATATTTAACAATAACTTCAACCACCTCACAAGACATATGACCCCAAGAACATTTCCTAAGAACAAAAGAACCTGTCAAACTCGATAAAACAGAACAATGATGGGCAAAAGGTCTGAGCAGCACTGTGCCAGACAACCAATTTATCTTGTTTAACGAGAGAAGTGCAAAGAAAATATAGATTTCATAAGCAAGGTTGAGTCACTGTTTTAAGCATCTTTTTACAATCAATCCTCCCAGCCTTGCAGTTGGATGTAACCTTGCTCCCTATCTGTGGTTTGCTTGCCAACTACTCCTTCTTCTGCCTTAGTGTTTTCACAGGGCCTGGGGTGCTATTGGAAAGGAAGGAAAGAGGAAGGTTGTGAGGGAGTAAGGGTTTACTGTGGCTCAGAGCATCTTGTTTAAAGTTAAGCAGTCGGAGTAAGCAGGTACACACACAGACACAACCGCGCACACACTCATAACAAGCCGCTGCTCCGAGATCATGGGTGAAGGTCTTCGCCTAAGGGGTCTGTGTTTTGCACTAACCCCGGGACAAAAGTAAGGCATTTTCAATAACACACAGACTACATTATGAATACTAAAGGGAGCGATGAGTGTTGTTGGGTTTGTTGTACGTGAACATCCTCAATTGTAGCGTCTCCTGCAATGTTTACCTTCTAACCTTTGATTAGAGACATAGTCATTAAAGAAACTCTCATTCTTTTGACCAATATGTGTGATCACAAAGTCTGTTTGAGCAAGAGAGCAACAACATGAAAAGCAAGGAAAAGGATCGAGTCTTGTTTGTTTGATATCTGAATATGAATCATCATAGATTGATAGTCGTGTGTGAAACTGGCAGATGACAAAAGACAGTTGACTTCTTAGAAAAACACAACAGTCGAGGGTTTCTGAGAGCCAAAACCTGCCAGACTTCTAGTTGTGTTTATACACATAACAGCCTGTGGCACTATCCCGGACCCCAACATGAACTCAGCAGGCCTTCCAGTTATGTTTACCCTACAGCATGAAATACTTGCCATAAAGAGGCTGAGAAATCGGAGGGAGGGGAGAAGGATAAGTGCAGCAGAGGAAAAAGGAGAGGACAACCCCAGTGTGACAAGCAGGCAGATTGGCATCAACCTCACACGGGGTTGTTAAGTGCTGCGGCTGTTTCAGGCACATTGCGAGCCTTGTTTGTTTTTTGCTGGTGGAAAATTCAGGATACATCCTGTCTGGACATTTTGTAAAGCATAAAAAGCTATATGCTATATTTACGCAAGTTCTAATTTCAACCCCTACTTACAATGACTCCAGCTGAACTTTTCTTTGAAGATCTGGGACATTGAAAAATGCTATAAACTATGCTGAGCAGGTTTCTGTATTCTGAGGCAATACCAGACATCAAATTGCATTTACTTTAAGAGACATCCAACAGAGATGAATGCAGGCAGGCAATTCAACTGTAAGTATGTTGTTCTCATTCTGCTAACCTATTTAAATTGAGTACAACTCTTCATGGGTGGCTCATAAAACACACATTAATCGCTTAGGTCAACATTGTGGGGGTGTTCATCAAAAAAGCCCACACTGTGAACAAACACTGCCTACTACCTGGCTGTGAGTTGGTATTTAACTAAGGGATGGAGAAAACTGAAAGGGGAACAAACAACATCCTCTGTGATCTATTCTTGTGTGATTAAGGATGCTAATCCATTCACACTATTTAATCCTGCAAAAGAACTCGGTCAGTGCACCAGCATCAAGTACACACGTGCTGCTCATACCAGCATGAGCCGATCAATTAATGTGTAGTCAGGTCAGAGTAAAGCCAAAACAAACTGATCAGAGCAATTATCTACTCACAGGTCAGTCTACAAAGCAAGAGGTCAGTTGAAGAAGTTGTGTAGTATAATATTTGTATTTGTACAGTTTAGCTGGATTCAATTTTATTTAGTTTTATCATAATGAAAACACAGATGCTTTGTACAGACAGAAAACATAATACTTGATATGAGAAGCACACGTTATGCTGTGTTTCAAACAACTCAGAAGTCTAGATTTTCTGACCCCCCACTAGAAGAAGTACACTAGATCTAAAAACCAGAGCTTCTACCTTCTAAACTCAGGGCAAATCCATCTGGCTCGACTTCAGCGAGAATCACTTGTCTGATGTCACACAACAATGGCAGCACCAAAGAAGATGCTCGTTGTAAATTGTAAAACATCAAATACATACCTGCAAACTCTAGTAGCGGAAGTTATGAAACAAATATCAGGTGGGGGCCCGGTAGAAAATTCTAGTGATTTTAAAGAGCAAATTAAGCCTTTTTGGAGAATTTTGAGATTAGAAATATAATGAGAAAACACCATCTTGTTTTGGTATACAAATACATTTCATTGCATTTCTGTGGAGCTAATTTTAATTTATTTATTTATATATTATATATTACATTACATACTTCTGGGTAGCTTATGAATTTCACCCATGCCATGGACAACCAATCATTCTTGTGTAATTCACTTTAGCCTGAGCAAATAAAGTGTCGCACTGTAGCCTCCAAACATAACAAAAGTAATAATGCATGTGAATGTTCGCTACGAAAATAAAAGCCAAACTATCTCAAGGTTTGAAACCTTCACATCAAAGTTCCGATTTGGTCCACTTAAATTAAATACTACACGATTATTTGGACAATCAAATATGGTTGCTTTCAGCCTTGATCAGCAGGAAAGAATGATTTTTTTGGCAATGACAGATAATGCACACAGTCAATCTCTCCTCACTCACTCAGCACTAGCTAAATGGTTACAAATGTTTTGAACATTACTTTTTGTAAAATACAAAGAGGAGGAAGATTCATGAGCTTCTGAGCTTAACAAATCCAGGTATTTTATCAACTTGGAATTGGATTCATAAAAAAGAAATAGTTATCGGGACCCAACCATAAAAAAAAAGTCACATAACCTCTACCAAACTTCCTGCCTTGAGTCACAATTACATGCCAAGGCAACAATACGCTGCTCCCTTTTCACTAAAAGAGTGAAGGCCATGTCGCTATGGCTAATATAACTTCATAGCATATGTCATAAGTTTCCTTCCTATACATCTTACAATACATCCTTGAACTGATTGCTTAATACAGTGTTAATGATTGGCATGTATGGAATTGAAGAAAGAACCCCCACACCATGTATAGAGACAGCAAAGTGTTCAGTATGCGTCTCACACATTTCAGTACATGGAATATGCAGTGGCAAGGTGAAGAGGGATGTGGGTATGAGGACCAGTATGTGTCACTCACAAAAGGCTAAGGAAAGTATGTATTGAATATGTGAATATATTAGTGTATGGAGGGTATGAATAACCACTGAACTAAAAAAAAAAAAAAAAAAAGCTTACCTGAACAGGTAGTCTCTGTCTCTGTGGCGACAACCAAAGAACAGCCAGGTCTCGCCAAATATGGCCTCAGGGTTCTCCTGCCTCTCTTTCTCTCTGAAAGTCAAACAGCGGATGTTAGCGGTCAATCAATACCAACAGACGACCAGACCAGATGGAGGAGAGGGAGTCCTTCCTCACGGCAGAGGTTAAAGAAGAGTAGTGACACCATTAAGCACTGTCCGCAATGACAGTACACTGAGTGCCACAATTGCCTAATGCACGGAAACGACTGTGCGTGCTGCAGCGGGGACATTATATGTATTATTAAATTTCGCCCAAACAGAAGGATGGATCGCATCACTATAAACAGTTACTGAAAATGAAACTGGGGCTTGTGCTTTGTGTGTGTGTGTGTGTTTTGCGTACGCTCGTGTGTGTCCAACTGTGCTTGAGTGCAAAAAAACAAAAAGCAAAAAAACTGCTTCTCCAAAAGTGATTCCTCTTGTGGTTTGGGAGTTTGGCAAAGCTCCCAGAATCCTTTGCAGGCGATGGCAACGCAGCGGCACAAAGCAGCTCTGAGGATGCCGGTATCTGTGCCACACACCTGCTGCACAGGTGACAGCTCTCTCCAAGATAACAACAGTTGACCCCCAACCTTGCATGATGCCATCAGTCAGTTGACTCTCTAAAGAGTCCGGCGTTATCTATTACTCTTGTCTGGAGGGAGGGGGGATGAGAAAAAGAGAGAGGGGTATTGAAGTGACCAACCGCTATGAGGGGCTGAGGAATGCCACAGTGAGCCTTTGAGACTGGGCCATTTGTGCTGTGCTGCTGCACTCCGAGGATAAGGTGCTGCTTCCACTGAACTCCACACTTTGCTCTTCACATATAGACTGAGTCATGCTTTATGTTTTCCAGCAGTCACAAAATTAAAATGGCAGCCAATTATTATACTTGATGGAAAAAAAAAAAAAATACAAATACACAAATTTAGCGATGAGTCCATTTAACGATTAGTTTGGGCAAAACATAAAATACTCTACTTTCAACAATGATTTGTGTCAGATATGTTTTTTCCACAAAAAACATAAATTAACTGGTTCTTAAAATTAAATCCACTTCTTCCAGAATCTATAAATATGAAAATATGCAAACTACTGGATACAAGACTTCTCCGTCATTGAAAACTCCATTCTCAGTGTATGTGTCACGTTTTCCCTTCACACTTGTGATGAAAGTTGAATAATGGACCATGATTGGCTCCAAAGTAGAAAACCCCCCCTCCCAAAAATGTGGAGTGAGACTAGGGTTAAAAAAATCTGTTTCATGTGGGAACAATAAACAAACAAGATTGCTTTTACACTAGCAAGGTTATCTATATTCATGTTGGCAAGATTTTTTCTGACAGCATGGTGAAATGTACATGGACAAGACGGAAAGATTTTTGACTAGAGAAAAGATGAACAGATTCAACAATCGTTAGTTGCAACTCTACACTAATTAGCCTTAGTGGAAAAACAAAATCAATTTAAGATTGTGAAACAAAGCTTCGTCCACATTAATTAAATGAGAAGTTGACCATGTAATTAAAATGCTTTGGAGTATAAGTTTGTTTGAACTGTATGCCTGTGAATGGTTTCAGGAACAGAGCTGTCTGGTTGACTTGATCTGAACGCTCAGATCCCATCCATTAGCATCCTGGACGAGATTCTTCTGATCTGCAAACAGCCTCAAGTAAACTCATTTTAGTGGGCTCGTCTCCCTCTCCTCTCTCTGCCTGCCCTAAAGGGATCAATACCAATATGAAAAACCTGGATTCCATTCTGAGCAGACCACACCGGCGCCTTTCTCTGAATACAAATCACATCACATCACATCACATCACATCACATCACATACCCACACTACAACAGCCTGAAATACAATCCCAGGGGGGAGGGCAGCATCTACAGAGCGCTCCATTTGGGGTCGAAATCAGAAGCGGCTGCCTTTCAGCGCCATTCAGATGATCAGCAGGAGGGGGAAAATGCATGGAAAACTGAGGTGAAGACTTGGTAAACATCCCAATTATCTCATATCTTTCATCCGGTGTTTTTTGCAGCTCCGTGCGAGAGGTGCTAAGTGGCTTTTTGGGCATAAAAATACAACAAAAACAAAAAACGCCTTAATACAACAACAGCTTGAGGCCTAATCACTGAAATTACATTGCAGAATTACACCAATATACATTCAACAAGCTGAATTCAAAATGTTGTCATAATACAGAACAATGCTGAGTAGCAAGATGCAGTAGCCTAATTGTAATCAGCTGTCTAGTTAGACTGATAAATGGAAGCTCAATATTTGTTCACACCAACTTTAATAAAAGTTGTCATACTGAATGTGCCAAGTATGCCTACTGGCAAACCTAAATATCAAACAGTGTACAAACTGACTTTTTCCCAAAAGAAAAGTTTGTTAGAGCCGTTAAAGAGATTACAGCTAACCACTAAGTTAAAATACAATATTTGTTTAACTGTCCCTGCTCCCAGGTACATAGAAGGACACTGAAAATCACATCCTCCATAAAATCCTTCCACACACACCAAAGCAAATCAATACCAGACTAGTGTGGGAGGGGGCTTATTAAAATTTCCTGGTATCACCAAGTGAGCCCATGACCTTTAGAGACTCTTCTTCCACTTGTTACTAGCGCTACAAGCTCATACAAAGTACGTTTGAAAACAGCCATCGATTAACAGTGGGGTGGAAGGAGGGAGAGGTAGGAAGATCGAAATGTCCCCATGTTGTTTTGTTGCTAACAGGACCCTTCTCGGGCCTTGAGGCAGATATGGTGCCCCGTTGACAAACTGGGGATTGTTATCTCCTATCAGAGTGCAATGTCAGCTGCCGAGGCTTTGTTTGGAATCTCAAGTTAGATTCTGTATAATGCTGCGCACCATGATAGGACTTTACAATCCTCCAGCACAATACGCAGCTGGCGGGGGAGAGAATAAGAGACAGAGAGAGGGAGAAGGGGGTGAGAAGAGTCGAGCTGATGTATTGGGTCATATGAGTTTACACCCCAAACAGTGAAGACTCATGAATGAAAAACAAAAAAAATATTTGCATGAGATTTTATAATAATAACAAATAAAAAATCCAACATTAAACTCTGAGGGGTTGTGGTTGTTGTATTATGAAACAAAGGCTTCCAAAATCAATCAAGGTCTGAGTGTTTTGCTTGCACTGATTAGAAGGTCTGCAAGGACAGACCATTATTAAAACACTTAAATGTGTATTTTGATATATTCGATTTTAGAAAGCAATGTTTTGGTACCACTGTAAGGATCAAAGTGGGACTGATATGTTCATATCACTGCCTTCCACCAGAGTACAGTCCCTCTGGCTCAACCTTGATCATTAAGGAGAGGAGTCTGTCTGCAAGTGGTGTAACCAGGTCAGTCCAAAAAACATGTGCTATCTTCAGTACCTCTGCATCCCAAAAGCCCAAACACCTCTAACCCCAAATGACCACTCATCCTCCCCCAAATCTGCTGCATACAACCCACCACCGCCATCACCTCTCAGAGCAATCACCCGCTGACGCACAACCGCCACAACAGAGCAGTCGTCCAGGGGATTTAGAGACAATTGGACTTGACTGGGGCACAACCTCATTTATACAAAGCCACCCAACAGTTAGACATGTCAGTCTGACTAAAAAGGCTTACTCCACTTTCTAACAAGTCACGGTGTCTGTGGGCCTGGTTCAACATACAGGCATCAGCCTGAAAATAAAAGCTTCAGTCACATTAAATCATTCTGACAGGTCATCGTCTTGCAATCTTGATTTAGCCGTCAATTCAGAACCTCAAAAAATTAAACAAACTGTCACGTTTCTACCACATGATACCATGCTTCAAGCATTCCGACTTACAGCGTTGGTTTAACAAGCTGGAGAGAACTACGACGTACTTAGCTAACAGTCAATATCCTCACACCACCTCTTCGGCAATTACAAAGGATGATTTATTGCAACAACGTGGTCACCACCTACTGGACTTTTTACTTTCAAATCAATAACACTCCATGTGCTGCTTTGATTCCTGGCTCTTCATTACAGGCAAGTCATAAACTTGTGCATTGGAGAAAGCCTAATTTATTCCTGTTGAGACGAGTGAAGCATCTGAAATAATCCCTGACGTGATCACAGCCCTCGTCGCTGGATTTATTATGCTTTATGAAATGTACATGACGTCGACTTTCATCGGCTTTGAGCAGGGTTTCATTTAATTGTCCCTGCAGATTACACAAAAATATGCATCGATGATGTGCACTTAACATCACTTGAACATTGTGAGTATACATTACTGGGGGCAGAATTTTATCTTGAATAATCTGTGTCAGGCAGAGCAACACGCAGCATATAACCTGCATGTTTCTGATGCTTGACATAAACATTTAACTGACCTACTTCAGCAGCATATCTTGTAAGATGTAAAACATTGGCAGGATAAAGTACATTACCACATGCACTTGATTCCTCTTGAAGGAGACATTTGCAAAATGGGGGATCATGTTTCTCTCTTATTATGGTGCAAGATAATATTATAATTCATTATTAAATTTGCCATACCTTTGCTGGAGGAAGCCAATGAAGGGGGCAACTCCTGTGCCTGGTCCGACCATTATGAAGGGCACTGAGAGGTCAGAGGGGGGCCGAAAGGAGCAGTTGGGTCTCAAACTCACATGGATCTAGGGTCAGAGGCCATTAGCAAGCATTTAAAATAATGAGAGTAATTACAACAATGCTGAGAAGCCACTGTGGGCCTACCAATCTATTAATTGATCTACTTAATATTCTCAGACATACTAATAGGAAAACTCATGAGCTCCAACTGGAATCCATAGAGTCTGTGGTAAAGAGGATTTACTTGCTTTAATTTAAATTAATTAACCACACACACAACTGGCCTAAAGCTGGTTCATTTTTTTGTGTCTCACACATTAAAATTGAGTTTCCAGAGAAGCCTTAAACATGTACCAGGAACAGGTTGAATCCCTAATGCAGTTTCATGGAGACACTGCACAATTTTCTGATATTCTGCTCCACCCTTGCCTTCAATTTTACTGAAGAACTTCTTGAACTGTAATATTTGAAGGAGAAAGGGCAGTTCAGCTCTCCTGGCATTTTCATTGAAACAAAACTAAGACAAAGACATAGAAGGGATGGCACAGGAGGGTGTAGCTTGATTTCAACCTAGCCTAGAGGTATACATGTGTATTTTCTCTCCCTATGAGTGGGGGGTACACCTATTGCAGCACATAAAACACTTGTACTTGCAAATATGAGCACTAATAAGCCATGACCAAGAAATATGAATCGGCCAAGACCAAGAGTTCACAAATTTGAAAAAAATTAGTTTCAGTTCTCCATTTCCAGTGTACTCATTACCTTTGGCAGAGCTACGCTGCTGGAGGATTCAGCCTTCCCAGGGACAACCAGGACAGGATTGATGAGGTCAAACAGCCAACCGGTACACAAGCCTCGCCTCCCCGCAGGCCGCCCGCAGCATGCTGGGAACTCTACTACGTTGAAGACAAAATGCAACTTTCCTGGGTGCCTAAGACAGGAGCTATAGAGATGGGACCACGGAGAGTTTGAGGTGGAGAAAGACAAAGATAGAGGGAAACATCAGTGTGTGAGTGTGTGTGCAAGGCATACAGTGACAAGCAGGGAGGTGAAATGAAAAACAGTGTAATACAGAGAGAAGCAGAGGGAAAACAGAAGGGTACAGAAAGGCACAAGCTATACGAGGGGGGATAAATTCTCAAGGATACACAACAATGCTTCTACAAATGATTCGCAAAAACTACCTTTAGAGAAATTGAGTGAAACAACAGCAGATCACAGTAACAAGGATACATAAACATTTGATGCCAATTACAAATATGGACATGGCATTGAAATGTGCTAAATTATGATCTACGCCAGTGGTTCCAAAACCCCCCACATCCCTGTCAGATGAGCTTAAGTACTCCTTAATCAACTTCACCCATCTTGTTCTAAACATGTTCTTTTGGATGGATGTTAAACTGGATGTTACTCAACACTATACATTATATAAAAATGGATATTGTAACAATATCTTTTCATACAGTTGAAGTCTCAATGTTTAGGTTGGTTTGGCCAGGCTTGCATTTGAACCACTTGGAGAGGCAGAAGTTGGATGTTTCAACCATTTATCCATTACTTTTAGCTACTGCTTTGCCATTATTTTTAACCATCTATTTCAACTGTTTATCCATTATTTTAGCCAGTAGGCAATTTGTTAATTTTTAACTGGGGGGATGACCCGATGGGAGTGCACCCCCTTAATCTCTCTCGCCATTAAGAATTCGATCTCTCTGGTCCAGTAACGCGGTATCAAATCATAATTTTCAAATTTTCCAAATGTGCTGTTCCACATCTTTCCACAAAACCCCTGGCAACTATAGAAGTACCGCCTAGGATAAAAGTACCCCCTTATGTCTGCTTCATTCAAGACTCAAAGATATAGCTACGTGAAGAAAAAAAACAACTTTCTGTCTGTCTTGCTTCAATAAAACTGCCTCTCCCTCCTCTCCATTCCAGCCTTCACTGCCGGCAGAAGAACTCTCACGCTCTCTCATCCTTCACTCTCCAGTTCCTGTGGGCCACTGGAGACCTCTATTGACCACAGCATCAATAATGCAGGACTCTAATGTCTCTGCACCATCTGATAAACTACAGCCACCATCTCCCCTGTCTGTCCCACATACACACACACATAGGCAGCTAAGTGAGGGACTAATCAGGAGGGAAGAAGTTTTTGACATTGCGTTAGATGTTGCTTTCCACATCAGCTTTAAAGCCAACCTAATGGATACTAGCTTAACAGGAAGAGCAAATCAATGACTGACTAAGTGAGGCAAAAAGATGGAACACTTGAGCCTATTTAAATTAAGCACAACTAGCTTAAGGCTACACAATATTTACAGCCCATTCTTTGTACGCGTTTTTTCACACATCACTGAGCTTTTTAGGGAGTTACATTTAGTAATACCCACATAAAAGCACAAACAACATGGACTACAATCTTCAGGGTCTGACAAAGGAAATCCATTACAAATTTTCAGACAGATACACACAAATAATTATTATTACTATAATGTCTATATTTAATTAATTCAGATAATTAGTTTCTTCATAAAATAGTTTTTCTAAATGTCTCCAAAAATCTAATTTCATAAGAAAATGACACACTCTTTATCATTCATGGTGCTTCCCTTTGATATTATAATAAACCCTATCAAATGTCAGATAATTTGAAAGCTCAATCCACCACTGTAAAGGACTTGGCAAAACAGCAGATCTCTAGTGGAAAGCAATCCATTTCCTAACTGCCAATAGTGCAATATCAATATATATGAAATCATGTGAACTCAACTGTCTTGTCTAGTAGTACCTAATAAACAAAGTTGAGGGAAAAAAACGACATATCATGACGCATGCACAGGGATAACATATCAACAACAGATATCCAAAATTAGGTTGGATATTAAATATTATTTCTACTTTCCCCATAATTAATAATACAATCAGGTTTGGAAGAAGACTGCTGTGTGAGAGACCCCTGAGTAGAATTAATCAGGGGTATTTAAAAACATCCAAACAAATGAGTGAAAGGGAGGTATTTTTTCTATTGCAGTTGTATAAATGATAAGAGCTCCTTCTTCAAATAAATGACAGACATCAATTATTCCCTTAGCATGCTATAATTTAAATAGCATCACCATTACAAAAAGATAAAAAAAAAAGAGTTTGTCAATGTGATTCACATTATTTTGCAATGATTTCTATATCCGAACACTGTTTAGAATCACTAGGAAAGTGGTCACAATTTTTGTACAATTTCTTAATGAATACTTATTATGCAGGTAGGAAACACTAGCAGAAATAGAATAAGACAGACACACTTACTTATAGACACATGTTCGTCTTTGCAAGTACATTACATTCCAAATAAATGCTATAAGAGCACATTTGTGCGCAATTTCATGCGGTATAAAATGTAAGCTCCATTCTTATTTTTTCACCTTACCTGGCTGCTGAATAAGGCCTGGGCTGCAGTTTCGGCAAATGTTCTGAAAGGCATAAGCACAACTGTCAATCATCCTGCTGTATCACTAAGATTTTGTTACACAGACACCCATGACAGAGAGGAGACAAAATAAGCGAAAGTCATCTCAGTCCATTGAGACGTTCTTCCTACCAATGTATCCTCAGTAACCCCCACCCAGGTTGCAGTCTTGTTTCTAGGACACACTTCTATATTTATGAAATTACAAACTCAGGGTTATGGAATCCCAAGTGTCCAGATGTGGAGCCAGTAGGAAACAGATTGCTTATGCAGACCTTATTTCAATGCCAGCCACGAAGGTGCCCTCTTTTGGGTAATATGTAGTGTGCATTGCATCAATGTGGACATGTCGGCGAAACCAAGATAACTTATAAGAGATAACTTATCACCCTGTAGCACCAAGATTAGCCATTCACTATGCTAAGACCACCACCAACTATTAGACGTGGGGAAAAAGAGTGATTGAGAGTTGTGTGATGTGCTTGCTATGTACTCCTTACATTTTTTTTGTATCTCAGTGATAGATGAACCTGGAAAAGCAAAAGCTGCACCATACGTACCAGCTGAGGCCTTACAATAACACATTTTTCTGCTAAATTGCTTGGAAAGACAAACAGCTGGACTAAATCTGCTCTCTCTTTGTCTGGGTTTCTCTGAATTCTAAACAGCACAGGGTGTTAGCAAGATAACTCCGCACTTTGACGTCCATTTTATCCCTTTGAGCTGAGATTTTTATTTTTTTTTTTTTAAATGGCGATGCATGAAACATTTAAAGGAAGTTTGAAAGGCTTTGAACAAAAACATTGTCCTCGCCCGAACAGCATTCTTCTACTAAAATCACCTCCAGATTCCCTCAGATACTAAAAGTTTTCAAAAAATTACATAGGAACTAAACCAAAACTGCATAAATTTAGGATGTTAAAATATGGAAAGAATTAGAAGAATTATGTTGTTTATTACTTATCTTAGAAGCAAAGATCTTTATGTGCCCATAAATTATGTGTGCAGTTGAGACGTGGTACTTCACCACTCAATGTTAAACCGTATGTCAGTAGAAAAGAAGAAAAGTGTTCAATGTGCAATCTCAATGATATAGAAAATTTGTTTGATTTTGTTTTTGGTTATTCATTCACAAAACATTTAAGGTAACCAGGTACTTCGAGGAAGCCTGGTAGAGGAGGATAACAAGCACTTTATGATAATAAACCGTAGGCTGGTAGCATTTCTTATCTTTCTTTCTTTGTTTTTTTGGCACAAAAACACACACACACACACACACACACACACACACACACACACATATATATATAAAAATATTTATATATACACACAATAGATATAATATTATAACTGGTGTTTTTTAGGGGGGTTTCATCTAAAAAATATTTTAAATACCCATTAATGACCCATTATAATTTCCCACAGCCGAATAGGTGCATTCAAATTGCTTGTTTATTCAACCAAAACCCCGAAACCCAAATATATTCAGTTTACTATGATAGTAAACATTTGAGAATCTGGCACCAGAGAATGATTAATCGTTTAACAAAATAGTTGCTGATGAATGTTCTGTCAATTTTTAAGGCTCTATTTTTTATATTAAATATATGGTGGTATCTTGGGCCAAATGTAGTGATGATAAGTTTAGTCTGAAAGTTAAAATGTTTAGAATGACTGTAGGGCAGGCACATTTACAAGGAGAGCCAAGATTACACACTGGCCTTGCTTTGTTATAACCGATATGCTTGTACTATAGATACAACTCACAGTAGGTCATCTGTAAATATATATTAAGAATTAATTAAGGCTCACCTGCAATGCAATGGATGAAAAAAAAAAAATCATATTTCTCATAAAAATGGGGTAAGAAACCCTCTAAGGGCAAAATCTTTCGGAACAAATCATCACATACAACAAATCCAGCAATCCTTTCCATCACAACTCTTCCACACACACACCTCTCCATCAGACGATGTATCATGTACCTTAACACAATCCTCTGCAGCTGCACGGTGCTCGAGTTCCTTTCTTTCTATCAGAGTGACAGCACATGTCCGAAACAGAGAACAATCAATCCATCATCTAACATCACTGCACAATGATGATACTGCTGGTAGAAAGGATATACCACTTTTAAAACCTCTGAGTGCAAAGCTTTTTTTTGTTGTTGCAGTGAGTGGCTTGAGGAGTAATCTTGAAATATGCATTTAAAAAAAGGTCTCTGTTCCAAAAAGTACAGTCCCAGGATCCCTGATATGTTTTCAGAAATTATCATTTTCAGGGGTATCATCGATCATACTGCACAACAATGTAATCTACTTCATCTCAAAAGTCTCGCAATTTATATGCAGAGGTAAGACTTTAGTGGGAAAAAAATGAGATACCAATGTTGTTGTTATACTTCTTAAGATATATGGATAGTTTCTGTGGCTGCAGATGGAAATAGAGGAGAATTAAGGAGGTTGTTAGCATTAAAGCATTAAGAAGAATTCTCCTTGGGACGATTATTTCTTTTTTTAATAGCCTACAAATGCTAATTTCAAGCTACTTCTTAGAGAAGGACCTGCAAGCTCATGGTTTTCCAAAACCATTTAAAAGTTTTCCCAGGCATTTTATTATATCTTATGAATAAAGATGGAATTATAGGTGATATGCAGTGTGTTCTCTGTGACCAGGAAATGCTTTACTTAGTTTACTTCTTCCACAGGTCATAATCGCACTAAAGAGAAAAAAAAAAAGAATAAAACTGCACCCTGGTACAATTTCACTTGAGCCCTGCAGTAAAGTAAATTGAAAAAGATGCTCATGGACAGCATTCAGCTCCCTGGAGCTATGACCCCAAAGTTTTCATCTGACACGCTATGTGAAACAATGGACCATATAACAAGAGAGCTGACTCTGGGAAGCAGGTATCTTTCTCAATTTATACCCAGCATTTACTTTTATACCCAGCCTGCACTTGGCCAAAGACATCTGGGCTTAGACGCATCTCTCCTCATTATTTATAGTTAGTGTATAACAGCATAAACTCTGATCAGCAAATGCCTCCCCTTCGGTTGGGGTAATGAACCAAGAACAGTGCAAAAATGCAGCAGTGTACTTTAACAGTGACACACTGAGTCAGAGCTGACCATTAACCTATGATCCAAACTGACCCTGCATGCCTGTGTCCTTGCAGAGCTCAGTGGCTCACCGGTAAACGGCCCCCTGTCCCCTAAATAACAGCTGTTGCCCTAAAGGGCCTCCAACACCACATTTTTCATGAAGGCACAATTGTCGCAATTCCCAATTTCTGCATCAGTTCACCACTGAAAAAGGTGCTGGGGTTGGCAAGTAGACCAAAAATAACTGACACTGGGGTAGGCCAAGAGCTGTGACACAGCTGTTTTAGAGGACAACTCAACTTAAATGTAAAGCTGTAGCCAACTCATTTCACTGTCTGGTAAGTTTCAGTCAAAGCTTATTAGATCTATATTGAATGACCGGCCAACTATCTGAATGAGCTGAGAGAAAATATTAGTTTTGTACCAACAGTTTGCTCAAAGGGTCAAAGGACGGATGGCTGACAGCAGCAAAAAATGACCAATATTACTAGCAGCGAGGGAAATAATGAATAAACTGGTAAATGTCTCTGGACTTGCAGCTACAATCCTGCCATTATATTCATAGAGACTGTGACACAAAAACCATATTGGGGCTACGTGTACTTAAAAATGAAACAAGGAAATGAGTGTTGATCCTTTGGGGAGCCCTCGAATGTACGTTGTCTGACCATTCTGTATAATTAAATGCTCTGACAAAAATCAGCCTTGAGACTGTGCTCACAAAGCTTGCTTTACTGGGGCTACAGTGACCCCTACTGGATGACAATAATCCAGCCAGACCAACCTGCCAGAATAACAAACACAGCAGACAGACTTTAACATAACCTGAGGTCTTTTTAAAAGTGAAATAAATAGTTCTGAAGCAATTTATTCCACTGATATTTTGTACAGGTGCCGTCTAATTCCCAATCTCATGTCAATCACTGTAGTTTCCCATTTGCTTCAGGCAACATATGAGCCTTCATTTAATTAAACATGCACATCTATTATTATAATAACTCAACAAAACAAAAAACTGAAAAACATCATAGAACTATGACAGAATACTAGTCTGTTTTCTCTTTAGTTGCTGGATAACTGATAGACATTAAATGCATCTATTTGCTATGTTATATGCTAAGATTAACTAAAATAAAAATAAATGTGATATTTTAGATTTGATCAGATTTTGTACTTCATAGTGGTTCTCATGCAGCCTGTTATGTAATACATCTTTTTACCCAATAACCCTGATTATTATGGACTGGATA
This sequence comes from Lateolabrax maculatus, assembly GCA_031216445.1. Taxonomy (NCBI): domain Eukaryota; kingdom Metazoa; phylum Chordata; class Actinopteri; order Acropomatiformes; family Lateolabracidae; genus Lateolabrax; species Lateolabrax maculatus. The sequence goes on from CM062210.1 coordinate 11,557,157, forward strand.
ATTTTGGACCTCATGACTGAGTGAATGAGTGAGACAACAGCAGGCATTCTGACCTATGAGGAGGCTGAGAGGAGGCGAGCAGGATGGGAAGGCTGTGAGGAGCTCCAAAACACTTAGGCTCTGGTCTCTCACATGCAGGTTGTAGTCTGCGTTGCCTTGTTTACTGCAGAGCTCCTGCAGTCTCCTCCTCTGCACACTGTCCCCTGTATGCTCCACCAGTGCTCGGAGAAATGCCTGAGAGAGAGACAGACAAATCGGATGTAAAGTCACACTGAAAAAATCATGACCATCGCTACTGACGGAGGTGCCGAACAGCTACCTCCGTCAACAGCCATGGTCATGTTTTTTTTCTTTTCAGTTTTTCTGACATAACTTTCCATTCACAACTGCAAAATAGGGATTTATAACACTGCAGAAGGACAAAAGTTAAATTCCACATTGCACATTGGCCATTTAACATCTAACTCTTTTAAGGTTTTCTAGGTAAATGAAAACTCTAGAGGTAAGCCTTGACACCAGTCAAGTTATAGAATACAACCATTTTATTATACACAATGCATGTTCTGCCCTCAAATGTCATGTCGTTTTTTAATGCTTATAAAGCTACTGAGAAATCAGCAGAGGGTTTCTTTGAATCTTAAACAAATTCATCAAAATCAATTAATGCAATCAATTAATATGTTACATTTTCAAAAGACCAGCTGCTGTGTAACTGCTATTGCATAAATTATTGTTTGTCTTTTTGTATGCTTTGATGTAAATTAGAGGATTAAAAGGATCATGAAGAAATATTAAAATGCAACTGCTGAATAACTTTTGGAGTGATTTTACTTTATTCTGCAACCATTAATCACTCTGATACAGTAATCACAACTTCTGAGTATTTCTCATGCCTAAGTGTTCTGTATAATTTCAGTGATTCATTATAGTTTACGAGTGCATGTATGGAGAGATTAGTGGCACATTCTTGTAGCTTGCACTGGTAGAATTATTATCCCCATCCTCCAATCCATCCAGTATAGACAGCACTTCACCACTATTTGACTAGTGTCAAAAAATACTGTCTGCATCTGGTACTGTCTCTCGATAGCTTCAGTAATAACACTCAAAATTGTCTCATTAGAAATGGCAAGCAAGTATATCTTTCTGTATTTGATGCTGTTATGTATAGTATTGTGAATTGTATTTACTAAGAGGCTGAGGTGATTATCTTTCACTATCCTTAAAATCATGGAGTATAAAGATTATAGGTGTTGTAAATGCTTGAGTAAAACAGATTAACTGCTTGGATTACACAGACAGGTGTCGTAAAATAAAACTCTCACTGCCTTGTAAGTCTTTAGTAACAGTGCAGGAATTTAATAACACAGAGGAGAAACTGAGACTGTGCACATGTCTTATACACAGCAGGGAACTGAACTGATGGTAGCAGTTACAATTAGGATGTACTATATCTTTATGACACATTACCAATTTGATTTGGACAGATTCTCTAATAGAATCAGTGCAAATCAGGAGTAATGTCTCCCTAATGTCTCTTAATTCATTGCACTAACTACGCAATATCTTATTGCATAAGATATCTTTATTTTTTTGGTGTTTAAAACAAAATATAATGTTTCTAAAAAAAATATATTAGGAAGTGTACAATAAGGGATACTGTGTTGCAAGGGCTGTGTAATTTTGTGCTTCAAGCAATTCTGCATGCTGAGTAATACTTACAATGTTGTATTTATTAGGAAGAAATTGGATTGTTGCCATATTTTGACATTTTACAAATTGTCTTCCTTTTGTCATTCAGTGTGCTGTTTACAAAGAACAGAAAAACTACTGATGCAGCTCATGCCAGAGGGAAATTAATGGTTTTCATTTTGGTTACACTATAATGTTTTTATTAAATCTCGAAATGTAACTTGCATCATAACAATCAGGATGAGAGTGTAATTTTGTGGAATAAATAACTTGAGAGATGGAAATTAGAAACAGGACACAAAGTACAGGAAGGTACACAAGTTAGCTACTGTCACTACAGTAATAGTATTTTAGATGTTAGAAAATCAGGTGAAACTCATACAGGCCACATCCCCAGCTAAAAGTTAGGCACTGCCAAACCTCAAAACTGTGGCCATTTGACATTTCATGGCATTTCCATGCACCAACTATGTTAATCTCAATTGCCACAGAGGACCAGGCAAGTTTAATCATTATTTCAGCCTAGGACCTACACTTAAATTCAGCTTTGCCGGAGCTTATCAAACCAAACTATGAACCCATGCAAATCTTTTGGGTCCAGACCTTATCCTGACTAACTATTTAAGTACCCGTGTGCCTGTTCACTAAGTAAGGCATTCTAAAATAAATGGGAACATCCGTGTCAAAATATAATTGCACTTCTTCTTGTAATACAATAAACTTTTCTCCGAGCTTTGACAGCAAAGATAAAAGCATTGTGCTCTAGCTGGAGAAAATATCACACTTAAAAAATACCTTCCACTTATTATGCTGAAACACTAAAACAAGGAGGATGTCACATCACAAAGTGGCTTGGCCAATGCAATTTACAAAGTAAGTAGCTGTAGAGCAATGTGTGGACATATAGTACCTTCTTAGGAACACTTCTGATCTCTAGACACCATGTGAGCAGGTACAGCAGAGAAATATGTTCAGGGGTGTGGGGTGGCAACTGGGCACCTATAACCAGGGAGGAAACAGGGTAGATAAGTATGTCACAAACATGAGAATCTTGCATGTTAAAATGATTTGACAGGCGCACTTTACCTTTTTTCTTAGTGTCTTTACGTAAAGAAATGTTTACTCTGTGGTTCCTCTTGTCATGAAGGCCCAATCTGTGGAGCATGTCCTCCACCTCAGTGGCCCTGTTTGGGCAGAACACATCAAACGAGTCCCCTGGCTGATAGGTCATCATCGGGTCAGCCTTACAATGAAAAAGAAGCATCTAAAGTTTAAACTGCTATCTAAATTTATCTAAAGTCATACAGCACGTTTAGAAAAATGTCAAAATTGACATTATCCTGTAAAGCTTACAGAGATGTCCAGCTCTAAGAGAAGGGCCATCTTGACTGTATCTCCTCTGGTCAGCTGAACGGTCCTGGATATGGGAACCTCATGAAGAGCATCTTTGTTTAACGGTCCAGCAATCTGAAAGGTAACATTTATACAATGAAGAGTGAAATATGACACAAATACTGGTTTTATTTGCAGTGCCATTCATCACCTGTTCCATAGTGTCCGCTTCCTGAAGACAGACATCCAGGTAGGGAGGAGGCAGAGCAGGAACATTAAGAGAGGACTCAGACAGTGGCGGAAGGGAACGTGTCAGTGAGGCTGCCAATGCAACATGGGGAACTCCAGCATCCCCGCTCTGTGTCTCCTGTACTGATGTAGAAACACTGGCAGTACCACTAGACTGGGACGCCAACCCAGGGCTCCCTGCAGGAGTAGCTGGCCTGAGATCAGAAAGAGCAGTCTGTGTAGTGGAAGCTGAAGATGCAAATTTGGAGACCGTTTTTACAGATGCTCTGGCCGACTCGAAGTTCTGGGGGTCAGTGATGCTTAAGAGGTTTAGCTGGACATCTGGTGTGGATGAATCATGAGCTTCCTTTGGTGAATCCCCTGCTTCTCCATTCAGGTAACCTGTCCTATCAGAAGCCATTTTTGATAAGGCTCCTTTGATTGCTTTCCACAGTCCTTCAAGCCAGGGGTCCACAACCACCTCTAGCCTGGAGAGAATGAAGTCCACACGGTTGTACACAGCAGTGTAATAAAAAGAAGGGAAAGAGAGTGTGCAGGTTAAAGGCCAAATGCTGAAAGTTGGATGTCTATATTTCATTTCTCTGCAGAACTTACCCTACACCATCATCTGCATATCCTGTCGCATAGAATTGTTGGGCTCCAAGTTCCTGTAGACGACGCTCAATTGTCTTCCCACAGTTGCAGAAATTTGCATAATTTGTGTCTCCTAAAGCTGGAGCAGACAAAGGAAAACAGATGAAGATTTCTCAAGCCAGCAACTGTTCAGAAAAAGTAAATACTGTGCAGTGCTCTGCATTTTTATAATTTACACAAAGTACAAAGTGTTTTGCAAATCAGGTTCCATATTGACAGATGAACTGCAAGAGCTACCTCAAACCTTAATGATAGAATTTACCTAAAAGTGCATAGCAAAGGTGTTTATAGTGGTCAGAGGAGAGGGTCTTGTTCTTGATGCGCTTTACAAATTTGAGGGCATTGTCTGGCGGCTCCCCATCTCCAGTAGTAGACACGATAAAGACCACTGGGGCACTCTCCTTCTCCAAATTGTACTGGAACCAGCAATATGATCGATCAGTGACTGGTGTTTCCACGAGTCAAAACATACAGTAACATCCACAAATGCATGACTGAGACATTACTGGTGTGTTAATGTGTGTCGGCACCCACACAGCCGAAGAGGGGCTTCACACAGCAAGAGCTGCATTGTGCAAGGGGGCTACCTTATCACTGTGGTCCAAGCAGCTGAGCTCAGCGACCAGCCCGTGCTCCTCTGCCACCTCAGCTACCCCCTCTGCTAGGGACTGGGCTTGGCCCTTCTGAGACCCGTACAGAACCACGAACCGGGGTTTCACTTCACAGGGCATGCTAGAGGGTCCAGATAAAAAAAAAAAAAAAAATGTTTTGACAGGTTAACAGACAACCTGCCGCACAGCAGCCCCGAACACCACCATGACACGAAGTGCCCGGACGTGGCGTCAATTTTTTTTGACGTTGCCAGCATTACAACACACGTGGGTTCGAGCAGTTATTTAAGTTATTCGTCTTTTCATGTGTCAACGCTTAAGTAACAGGCAGCCTTCGCGGAGGCAGCAGAGTTACACGTTTTAACCAAATGTTAGTATAAACTGGCAAATGACACAAGAGAGACAAACCCTGTTGCCATCCCCGGATGTTGTATTTTCGAGCTAAACCTGTTTAAAACATGGTACAGATACTTAAATATCATTGGAAGCACATATAAAGGCTATGTGAGGGTCTCGGAGTATATTATTATATATTATATTTCTACCTTGTCTATACAGCTGTGGATAATCAAAGTCCAGTCCTTCCCATGGAATTTTATCATCACCGGAAATCACGCGAGATCACAGCACCGACTGGTAAAGAACGTGATCGGAAGAAACCACCTCACAGAAAAGGGTTCTTTCAATGTTACCCTTCAAATGCTCTACTATTAAAAGCTTGTATCTATTTTTTGGTAATAATCCCATAACCGTTTAGTTAAGTATGTGTTGTAATTCGCGGTAAGAATGGTGTTTAAATGTTTAATGAGACACGCTTACAGTACTTGGTTCCGCCCTCCCCGCCCGTGGAGCCTTCCAGAAGTCGCCGGCAGACCCGTGCGGCTCGCAGTTAAGCCACACTCCAGGTCCACATCGTTAAAAAACGCCTCATTTTACCCGTTGAACACTTACTAAGTGTCCCGACCCCTCAGCCAACATGTCCGCTTTGGGGACGCTGGCTTTCGATGAGTATGGGAGGCCTTTCATCATCATTAAAGACCAGGACACGAAGACGCGGTTGTCTGGCATTGACGCACTGAAGGTACAATGGGCTAGCTAGCGGGGCACGTTGCTTAGCAGTTTGAGATTTTTCTGTCTCTCGCAAGACGCTTGACACGTCGAGCCGACACGGTGTGTTTTTTTTTTGGTGTAAGGCTGTGGTTTTTAAGCATGCACTCGATAGGCAATCCAAGCTGTTTCTGCAATAGCATCAGCCAAATAATGATGTAGTCATGCTAACACTGAGGCCCATGTGCTTTCTGTAAGGCGTGCAGCCGGTGGGTGTTGCTGTGCCCAAAATGGTCATTATGGATCCACATCACTTCCCTATTTAAAGTTTCCAGTCTTTTTCGCAGATGGCAATTTCTGTCCGTCTTCAGTGTTGAGACCAAAAATAAAGACTTGATTTAAAATGTGAGCTAATGTGGAAATGTTTGTGTTTTGCAGTCTCATATTATGGCAGCCAAGGCCGTTGCGTCAACGCTTAAAACATCTTTGGGACCTAATGGTGAGTATAAACCAATGCTAAATTAACTTACATGAATAATATGACTACTACTTTGTAAATGTGGTGTCTGTCTCACATACAATTGTGACAGTTATTCTAATGTTTTAGCCATGATCACACATCACTTCTCCTAAACCATTTTTTTTCTCCCCATTTTTTCATTCAGGTCTTGACAAGATGATGGTTGACAGGGATGGAGAGGTGACTGTCACCAACGATGGAGCCACTATTCTGAGTATGATGGATGTGGACCACCAGATTGCCAAACTTATGGTGGAGCTCTCCAAATCCCAGGATGATGAGATTGGCGATGGAACCACTGGAGTTGTTGGTATGGGAAAGGAAGATGAGGGGTCTAGGGTGACTTTTTTTGTATAAGTTGCAAATCTGGATTTATACCTTTCCACGGGGTGTTCTGGTGGTCCTAACATAGGGTTTAGCCCATTGATTATCACAACATCTTGCAACTTTGAGACAGGGTGATAATCGTGCTTAACCTTGCACTGGAAATGGCTCTGCTAGATCATAAAATCCAAAATGAGTTACCGTAGGGAACAAAATTATTTAGACATTTTCAATCTATAAAATCAGCAGGATTTTGTATGAATGCATTTTATCCAGGAGCAGTGGTGTGCTACAAAATAAAAATGACCATAATTATAGCCTCAATTTATTGAGGATGTTGGCATCCTCATTAATGCAATGAAACTTTAAAGCATCCTGCTGCCATGTAAAAAGAGAACCTGCCTCTCTGTGTGTGCCTTAGGAATATATTAACTCAAATTTACATTGCATGTTAGACAACTGCAAAATCGTTGCAGCTCTGGTCACGACAACCTAACATATTTCAATTATATTCCTGCAGTTGTTGGTATTATTGTCTTAGTGTTTTTTCCTCTTACTCCTCAGTGCTTGCTGGAGCCCTGCTTGAGCAGGCTGAGCAGTTGCTGGACCGCGGAATCCACCCCATCAGGATCTCTGATGGTTATGACCAGGCCGCAGGCATTGCCATCGGACTGCTTGACAAAATTGCGGAAACCTTACCCTGTGATCCCAACAACACAGAACCACTCATTGAGACCGCCATGACAACACTTGGATCCAAAATGTGAGTCTTGTGGACACAGCAGTGTTGATTTTGTTATAATATTGCTACATTGTAATTAACAGGAACTATCTTGTATTGCTTTCAGTTACATATTCTCTCCATTGTTGTATAGGAGGTCATTAGCTTTAGCTAGGTGAATCTAATAAACTTGCAACGGAGTGTAAATTTCCATGTGCTCTCTTGACTATTTGGTACTTTTGGTGTAAAACCCAAAACTACTAAATCATGTTTTCACTCATAACAAACTCAACACAGTTATATAGTAATGGTTTTATAGTGTTAAATCAGCTAAGATATTGCAGTTTAAAGTTCTGCTGTTGTGTTTCAGTATCAACCGGTGCCACAGACAGATGGCGGAGATCGCAGTAAATGCCATCCTCACTGTGGCCGACATGGAGAGGAAGGACGTAGACTTCGAGCTCATCAAGATGGAGGGCAAAGTGGGTGGCAAGCTGGAGGACACACAGCTCATCAAGGGAGTCATAGTTGACAAGGAGTTCAGCCACCCTCAGATGCCCAAGGTACAAACACGAGGGAATATCACTCTCAGGTGGTCACCTGCGAAATCTCCCATTTCGTCTTTGATCACAAGGAATGAAATAGTTGACAGTGAATAAGGACAAAGCTAAATGCAGACAGCAGTGTATGAGTTGCAGATCATAATGATACTGTTTTTGCTTTATAGTGCTGCAGCCAAACACTACAGGTTATATTTTCTTTTGTGTGAACACTGTAAGATCATGATGCTAACAGTTTTTATTTGTCACCACTCAGGTTCTGAAAGATGTTAAAATTGCTATCCTCACCTGCCCGTTTGAGCCCCCTAAACCCAAGACCAAGCACAAGTTGGATGTGACCTCTGTGGAGGACTACAAAGCCCTCCAGAAATACGAAAAGGAGAAGTTTGAAGAGATGATCCAACAGGTTAGTACTGCAGCATCTTAAGGTACTAGAAACTGAATTTTTAAAAATCTACATTGGCACATGTGGTTAATCGTAAAATGTAAACTCGTATTTGTCTTTTAGGTCAAAAGCAATGGTGCCACCTTGGCCATCTGCCAGTGGGGCTTCGATGATGAAGCAAACCACCTTCTGCTTCAGAGTGAGCTGCCGGCTGTGCGTTGGGTCGGAGGGCCTGAGATCGAGGTGAGAGATATTTGTCACATGATAGAAGGTGGGGGTGTTCTTGAACAAAATATTGTCATGTCCTTTGTCACGTCGATTAATCGACACTGTGCTGTTTAGTATAAAGTGATTATTTTATTCTTTGTGTTTTAATTATCCAATGTCAATTGTGTTTTCTTTGCAGTTGATTGCCATAGCCACAGGAGGTCGCATCGTGCCACGGTTCTCTGAGTTGACACCAGAGAAGCTTGGCACAGCTGGTGTCGTGAAGGAGATCTCCTTCGGCACTACAAAGGATCACATGTTGGTTATCCAGGAGTGCAAAAACACCAGGGCCGTAACCATTTTCATCCGTGGAGGCAACAAAATGGTAAGCACAAATGTGACTTGCTCTATGCCAAGTGATCCATCTATGTTAATCTATCCCTGTTGGTTCACCTTTTTTAATTTTATCTCATTAGATCATTGAAGAGGCCAAGCGCGCTCTCCATGATGCCCTCTGTGTAATTCGCAATCTGGTCAAAGACAACCGTATTGTTTATGGAGGAGGAGCTTCAGAGATTGCATGTGCTCTGGCTGTCAACCAGGCTGCAGATAAGGTAAGAAGCACAAGTTCCATAGATAGTTTTGCTCAATTCAGAAAGTAAGTAATGTATTACTTTCTGAATTGGAATAAATGTGTTCCTGGCCATCTTTTTTGGCTTCTTCAATAACCATTAAGATATTGTTTCTCTTGCTGGTCTAATCCTCTTTATTTCTTCCCCTCTCTCTTCTAGTGCCCATCACTGGAGCAGTATGCCATGAGGGCGTTTGCTGATGCTCTGGAGGTAATTCCAATGGCGCTGGCTGAGAACAGCGGGTATAACCCTATCCAGACTATGACAGAGGTCAGAGCCAAACAGGTCAGAGAGGCTAACCCCTTCCTCGGCATCGACTGTCTGCACAACAACACCAATGGTAAGGATCCAACTGTCAGAAGATGCCAACACTGCACTTTAATGTCAAAGCAAAGACGACATGATATTGAAGGTCTTTTCTGTTTTGCTCCTACAGACATGAAGCAGCAACATGTGGTCGAGACCCTGATTGGCAAGAAGCAGCAAATCCTGCTGGCTACTCAGGTCGTCAAGATGATCCTAAAGATTGACGACATCCGAAGCCCGGGAGAGATCGAGGACTGAAGGCCTCCTAGAACACTTACAGATTTCTGAGCTGAGGTTTTAGGCACTTCCCCCGAGCACCATGTCCAAACCGCACTGCATATTGCTATTTATCATTTGATACAAAAATGTTCAAGCTGTTGTCGTATCAAAGTCACCATTAAAATGTTGGTCCGCTGAACTTTCCAGACTGTAGTTCTGATTTCAAGCCCCCAATTTTGAACCTGATCATTCTTGATCTTTATTTGTGTATTCCATGTCATGTTTACATTACATCTCAAATAAAACTTGATAATTTACACAAAAAGTCGGCAAGCGGTTGCTTAAAGTTACCACATTCTTTTCTTATATTCGCAAGATAGCATACTGCTTCCATAGCTTTTTGGAAAAAGTGCTAAATAGTTTTGGCTCTATTATTAAAATTCACATTTTATCAACATTATAATCTCCGTTCCTCACAGGGCAGACATGAACATCCAGAATTCAAAAATAAAACAACTGGAATTCTACAAATCAAACTAAAATTATGACTAACAATCACCGGCCTCAGCTCTCTGTAAAAAGCACCTCTACATTTTGCATATGTCCAATCAGCTCTCATTCTGCCTGTATGGAAGTTGGTCTGATAAACATGGGTAAAAATACCATTTGTGACTCGAGTACTGTATTTAACTGACTCCTGTACTCCTTACACTCTGCTGATGCGTCCGACCTTCTCGTTTACATGTACTTTTTGAGCCAGTTGAGCATGTCTGTCCTGGCCTCCTGGATACTGGTTTTGTCTTTGGGGTTGATGTCCTCTCTCTTGCGGTGAACAAACCCATGAGTCTGACCAGGAAAGATCTTCACCTGGTAATCCACTGTGCATTTCTCCTTCAGTTTTGCTTCAAGGACGCTCACCTGAAGAGCAAAAGGATGTAAACACAGGTTGTCTCTGGTCATCTGGAGATTGTGGCATTTTAAAGTTCTGCACCATAGACTCTTCATGTGCCACTTTTATTGAGACTTAAAAACCCAAATAGTGCTGTATTTGAACATAGAGGCATACTGACGTTGCTGCAAGGATCCCGTGAAGCATCCATCTGTAAAGTATATTTATGAAAACTACAAAGTTTCACGTGCTAACCTGGTCCAGTGGGATAACCTCGTCTTTCTCCCCAAAGATGAACAGTGTAGGACTCTTCAGTTCATACCTGTCCTCTCTTTCACGGACGATCCCTGCAGTTTCGCATTACATTTTTAACATTTTGTAAACAAAAGACAGCTGATTTGTGATACTGTAATTGAAGTAGAAAGACAAGGCATGAAGTGATCTGTGCCACTTAGGACATACCATAGACTGACACTCCAGCTTTGACCTCTGGATATTGCAGGGATAGATAATGCGTGGCAACGCCTCCCCAGCAGAAGCCCACTGCTCCAATGTGTTTGGCTCCACACTGCTCCTTCAGGAACTTCAACACTGCATCTACCTCTCTGGGGGAGGACATATCATGACCACGATGTCTGAAAACGAATGCATACAGGGAAAAGACTCCAAATAGGCTTTTAGTTACTTGTTTATGTTTGTGGGCTTTTTGTCTTCGAGCCACTCCTGAAATGTAGACCAGTCGTGTGATGGACTCCACGGCTCCTTTCCAACGTAGAAGTCTGGACATACGGCACTGCTCAGAAGAATGGCAGAAGAAGAAACCACAGGTCAAACTGGCCAACATGACCCAGCAGATTTAAAAAAAGCTTCCCGGTTAAAAAAAATCCCCCACCATATATATATATATATATATATATAGATAGATAGATAGATCTACATATATATATAGATTTTGACTCACATGTATCCATTGGCAGCCAGCATGTCAGCCATGTATCTAGTGTTGGGAAGCTGCCACCCATAGATGTCTTGTATGACAATGATGGCCGTGTCAGATGCAGCGGATGGTTTCACCACATAAGCTCTGATGTGCTCTATCTGGACCTCATGGCCGAGCCCTCCATACTCCATCCGATCACCGATATCACAGGGACATGGCTTGGCTTCATTCGCCATCTGCTGACAGACAGACAGACAGACAGACACGAACAGACAGAAAGTCAGCAGGGGGGAAGTTGGTCTCTTGAAGTCAAATGTCATTTACTCTGTCCTGTGTTTAGGCCTGGGAGTCACTTAAACAGGAGATCAACATTTGCGCGACACAATCACAAGGCGCTTCGCACAAATAGCTTTAAAGTTTCTCCTCTGAGCCCTAAACATGATCAATCGAAAATAATTTCTGCATAGATCAGAGACATACCGTATCGTTTCCGATTTTCAGATGAGGGGAAACAATCCGAAGTGTTTTGTAAGGCTTTGTAAGTTGCAGCCAGAGTCCAGAGTCCAGTGAGACAGAAAAAACAAAAAAAATTAAATTCCTGCTGACCTTCAAAATAAGAGTTGTAAATCTGTGTGTTATATGGTCAAAGTGAATTATTGCAGTCATGACAACGACCTTATTTCCGGTGCCCTTCTATATCTCTGTCTGGTTAGGCCAAATATTTTTGGTCATGTTTTTAAAGGGTCAAACAATGACAGAAAACAACCTCACAGCCTCCATGAGTGGATAAATCACTCGTCCTCCCTTCAGCGACGGGTCGTGCCTCTCAAAAGGCACCGCTGGGATTCGAACCCAGGATCTCCTGTTTACTAGACAGGCGCTTTAACCAACTAAGCCACGGCGCCGCTGGTTTGCCCCTAATGTACCACTGTACCATTTCATGCCAAGCCACACATAGGTCAATTAATGAAAGATAATAATATAATTAATTTGCTTACTTTTGTTTTTCGTATATTCTTTCACCCCAAGACAGAACTATAATTGGCTCCGTTTGAATAAGTCGTGCTTGGGGTTAAAGGAGGATGGTAAAAGGAAGTAGAACAATTTAACAATTTATTGCCAAAGAGAAAGGAAAGCGTTTGCACACTTGAATGAAAGGTTTGCACACTTGAATGAATCCCAAAATTGCATTTAAAATGTACTGTGCATTTTTAATGCAAAATGTAATAAATAAATTAAAGAGTCATTAAGGAGACTATAAAGGTCCAAATTGAGGACAAAAAATTTAAGAATTATTGTCCTTTTTTTGTAGAAAATAAACAAGTAATTTCTCAGAAAAGTGTTCAAAACCTTTAGGTCTACCTCATAGACTGTATAAAAGAAGGATGTACGTCTACTCTGGTCAACATAATGTTCAGAGGTGTCAGTCAAAAGTTACATAAAAGTAACAAGTTCGAGTAACATCCTGCAGATGTCGCTGTTCAACCAGGTTACTTGAAAACTCAGAGAGTCAAAGGAAAGAAATTAAGAACAATTTATCCAATGAAAATATAAATGTACATTGTAATTTTGTTTACATATTGTATCATAATATATATATTGTAATTTATATTAAAATATATAATGCATAGTTTTCCTTTCGGTAACCACGTGACGGTTGTTATGGAAGTTGCCCTGCCGTAAAGCGTGACCCGCTGCAGTAAAGCAGAACTGTTGTGACAGGAGCTAGCAGCAGTGGCGTTAGCGCATGCGTTAGCCAGCTCAGCTAGCCATTTGTCTCCCTGGTTTAAACTGTCGCTCCCGCAGCACGGATAATGTGACGACCTTCACGGTTCATCGTACTAAATTACCAAACACGTCGTGAAAACAAAAACCCGTTGTCCGGCGGCGAGCACAGGCTGGATGTGAGAGGACGGAGCGAGGCGAGCGCTGGTGTTGAGTGTGTTTTTTTTTTTTGGGGTGGGGGGGGGGGAGAACCATTTTACGATTGTCAATGCATCCGACACACAAGGATACGCTCGTCTCGGTAGCTTAACTGGGCTAGCCAAGGCGGTGTCGTCCGTGCCGTGGATGGGTTCACGGCGCGAGCCTCTCGCGGAAGAAACGGTGACCGGTGCTTAGCGAACAACATGGACACCGCCGAAGAAGGTAAGCAACCGAAATGCGGCTCCTCGGAGCTTTACTGGCGTTAGCTCCCCGAGTGCATCACCGAGAGCCGAGGCTGCTGCTGCTGAAGTGGCCTGCTGGTGGTCTGGCAGCCTGTCAGCGCAGTGGGACGCTAATTTTAGGGAGATAAAACATTGCTTGAATGCGGCCGAGCTAAATGTGAGAGTTTACTGCGAGGCGGAAAAAGTAGCGGAGAGGACTGGACGTTACTGGTGATGTCATCGGTCTCCTGATGTGGCCGTGTAGATGAGAGTACGTTTCTTGTGTAACACACTTAAATGTACGCGTCCGGGCTCATCTGAGGTCCCTCCATCCAAAAGACCTGTCTGTTAACACGCCTCAGTCTGCACCGCTCTCTGTCTGCACGTCTGTGCTTGGGTGTTATATACTCATTCACGTTTGTCTTTTGTTTTTGTTTTGTTTTTTTTTTTTTGCAGCGGATATTTGTCGTGTGTGCCGCTCTGAGGGGACCCCAGACAAACCCCTGTACCACCCTTGTGTCTGCACTGGCAGTATCAAGTTTATCCACCAGGAATGGTAAGTGTGTTTGGTTCTTCAGCTGTCATGGCTGTCACAGGATCTGTGTTTGCATGCTTACATTATAATGGGATTAATACAGTATACTGATTTGTGATTTCAGGGGAATTGATAAGTAACTGGACACCTTTTATAGTTGGATAGTGGCTTGATAGGAAATGTAATTGAAGAATCGGGAAAGGATGCGGACTAGGTTCGTCCTATGTCAAATCCTGGTCGCATAGTATCCAGGTCACTGGCCTTAGGTGAGGTATTGGCCTGGCGAAAACAATACCATCCCCTGCAGGTATTTTGGAGATTGTGCTGGGTTCTCGTCTGTCCCGTCCGTTCGCGATTGTCACTGGTCAGGTGCATGGAAATCCCCAAGCAGAAGCAAAGGCCAGGCCTGGATTGTTCTGTGGTAATTGTTGAACCTCAGTGTGTATCCATATTAGTTCACGGTCACCCTCACAAAGTTTAGAATAACAGTCTATTGTGTGTGGATAGTATAGTTGTGCTGAGTGCATGCAGGCTGCACCTAACCTTAGCTAAGTTTATGGTCAGCAATATATCAGAGATTCATAATTCTTTGGGTAAAATAGGAAATTTCTTGTTTTTTTTCTTTGACAATTAATTGTAAATGTTTTACAGATGTAAACCAGAATATGTGTTACAATGTGCTTGTTGATTTTGAGCTGGTATGTTAAAAAAGAAGAATGGATGTTCAGGATCTATAATTCTGATCTCAGCACAACTTTTCTGAACTTAACACATTGCATTAACAGCCAAGGAAGGAATAAATGTGGTTTGCGTCATGGGGGGATTAATCTCCTACTGGGTTATGGATCAGATCTTGTGGTTCTTTCATCAGGGGGGCAACCACCTCAGTGGGAACCTTAAATGATGTAAGTTAAATTGAAACTTAGGTATAACCCCGATTTGTCGATGTCTCATGACACATTTCAACCCAGTTGTTAATCCCTGAGTCTAACCTATGTCACAAGGAGCTGGGATGGTATAATTATGGGCAACAGACCAACACAAATCAGCTCAAAAATAACAGCTACGCCCTTTTTTGTCAGTGTTAATCAGAGAGTGAGTGTTTTACCGTGACTAATACAGTGCTAACCGTCAGTGCCTGTTGGTTCCAGAGGTCCTGGAGAGGTCATCACAACTGAGCCTGCGTTTTCATTACATATCTTGTGTAGTCATAGCCATGGTATACATGAAAAAGATGATGCTAGGTCAATGTTATAGCTGTTTGTCTCACAAAGTAAACATCCCAGACTGTGGTTTAAATCTGAAGCACAAGAGTTGTTTCTGGTGACAGTATGTGGTTGAATCATTAAAATTAAATGTCTAAAACAAAGATTAAAATGTTTAAACTATTGAACCAATTAAATCTATTTAACTCAGAACTTTTGAATTTTCAACTGTGACCACACACACACACACACACACACACACACATGCATACAGACTCTCGTTCACTCACTCACTCACTCACTCACTCACTCATCTGTTTTATTATATTTTAGATGGACTTTAAAGTTGGATGTTTTAATTGATCCATGGTCTGCAGTAGGTATCCATTGCTACTGGCTGTGTTCTGGTATCACTTCCTAAAATCACACCTGCAAAATGATGTGATATAAATGTAAAGATTCTCAGCCAGCACGTTTTAGGTTGTTGAAATGTATACCACTTTCTTACTACTTCTTACTTACTTCTAAATGTTGCTTTGCAGTTTGGTCCAGTGGCTGAAACACAGCAGGAAGGAGTACTGTGAATTATGCAAGCACAGATTTGCTTTCACACCAAGTAAGTACTTGTGACGTGTGATGGATCATCAACTTTAATATATTAAACAAGACTGACAGATGGGGCCATATGGTTCTTTTTCGTATCAGTCCTTTTTACATGCAATTACTCCTTAATTAAAAGTATTTTTATTTATTTTTTGTTGATACATAATTTGAATAATATTGAGATTATTATCACAAAGGCCTCTGGTTCACTCGTTCCCTCTTTCCACTTCAGTCTACTCCCCAGACATGCCCTCACGTCTGCCCATCCAGGACATTTGTGCCGGCCTGCTGACCAGTGTGGGCACAGCCATTCGCTACTGGTTCCATTACACACTGGTGGCCTTCGCATGGCTCGGGGTGGTTCCTCTCACTGCATGTAAGTAGTACACACACAGACACAAATGCAACAATAAACTGAAAGTGTCCTCAAGGCCAGAGTGATCTCCTAAATGCCGCATTACGCCTTTTACAGCTTGTATCAGTTGTTACATAGTTTTATCAGCTTCTAAACATCTAATTTACCTATGTTTTCTCTTCAGAAAGCAATTACGATAAATAGGTTTAATATGATTTAAGATGAATAGTTCGTTCCATACATTTAAAAGTAGTTGTTTTTTATACCATATGTTGACCCTTTAAGTGTAACTTCATAATCACTATTCTGTCCCAGTCCGGTGAAATGAAGTGTCTCACTTTTGTGCACACATAAAACAGTTATATATACAGTGACCATGACATAATCTTAACAATTAGCTCATGTTTATGGTTTAACACGATCAAGAGAATTACAGCTTTAGCACCACTACACAACAGGCAATGTTGTGTGTGCTCCAAGATATGTAAATCCCACTCAATGTAAGAAATGTAGGCTAGCTCTATTTAATTCTCACATATTATGTAAGTTGTTACAATGAAGCATTTTTTAATTTTTTTAAATGTGTCTAACATGCGCAAAATGACACCACTTTATTTATCTGCTCTCTCTGTCTCAGGTCGCATCTACAAGTGTCTGTTTACCGGCTCTGTGAGCTCACTTTTGACACTACCGTTGGACATGCTCTCTACGTGAGTAATGATCCCCTATAGCTTACTTTTAAAAGACCATTTCTGTGTACTTGTACGTTTACATATTTGTTAATGTTTGTGCTCCTGCAGAGAGAACCTGCTTGCAGATTGTCTACAGGGCTGCTTCGTGGTCACCTGCACGCTGTGTGCATTTATCAGCCTGGTGTGGCTCAGAGAACAGATAGTCCATGGTGGCGCTCCCCAGTGGTTAGAGCAGCACCAGCCGCAACCACCGAATGCAGCCGGACAAGCCCATGAGGTACTTTGCTTGATTTATTGCTAACGAGGACAAGTCATTTCTTTTATTTAAAAAAAAAAATAAAAAAAAAGAAAAGCAAAAGCAATTGAAGAATGAAGTTATTGATAGTGCATGTGGGTCTTGTATGGGTTAAAGTAGGCTGTTGTATCTAGATTATGCCCACAATAATACATCTACTCTGCAGTATGCTACCCTGGCATACATAATACCAATACCAATACCAAAGCCATGCATCCTCTCCCCTCACCCTCAGGCACAAGCTCCAGACCCGGGAGCAGCTGATGAGCCCCCTGCAGCCCAGCCAGCCCCTGCTGAGCCACCAGCCCAGAATGAAGCAGAGCCTGAGCTACCCGATGTCCCCCCAGACCAGGGCGATGACCCCGAGCTGGAGGAAGAGGAGGGAGCAGCTGCTGAAGATGCAGACGCCAACAACGGAGCACAAGGTTGGAATTTGACAAAGAACTGTTATTCGGTTCAGTATTGATGTGAATTAACCATTATATCAGGGTGTAGGGTTAATGTTTTCTTCTGGCAGGTGTGGCTGTAATTTTAGTTAGTACTGAGATATGCTGGAATGAAACAGAAAAGACCGTTGTTGGAGCACCATTTTGTCTGCAGCAGAAAACAGGGTTTATGGAAATGTTGTTTTAAAACACTGAAAAACACTAGAACAAACAGTACCACTGGCATTAGAGCACACAAATAGCATCCACAATGGTCTCATTTGTCAGTTTGCCAAGGCGTCGCAATTCATTTGAGAATTATATAACGATGTGTCAAAATGCCACCTGCAGCACTCATATCACACTTATTTGTTTTGGTTTACTATGGTTAATGGACTAATTTTGCGGCAGGCTAGGCAGAAAGGGCTGATAATGAATTGTGATTGTATTATACATTATTCTAGCTGTGGGGTGTCACCACAGTTGAATTAATGTAGTGGAAAACCCTCACAATAGGTTGTTTTGCACTTTAGGATGAACAGATTTTCCTGCAACAGCATTAATAATGTAACAATACCGGCCTAGTTAAGGCCTTGTTGTTGCTTAAACTCAAAAACATTTGACCAGACGAACCCAATAACAGTGTTGTCCTGTCTCCATATGGTGCACTGTAATGCTGTGGCCATATCTGACAAGCAGGAAGATGTATGTGGAATTTATTTTGACAATGATATGGAATTAGATGGGATCACCATCATGCTTCTTATATAAATACTTTTTAAGTTGCTGACTGTTTTGAATGTTTGTCTTCATTGTAATTCAAGTTAATATTTTTCTCTGTAGATGACATGAATTGGAATGCTTTGGAGTGGGACAGAGCAGCGGAGGAGCTCACCTGGGAAAGGGTAACGCTACATGTCATTACTCATCCTCCAAACACACCCATCCATTATTAACAATATATATAATATATGTTTTTTCTATTTGTGTTATACATTGACACACATGACACACTTTCCATGTCCCTTTTTAGATGCTTGGCCTGGATGGTTCACTAGTATTTTTGGTAAGTTTTCATGTTGTAATTGTAATTGTCAGTCATGTTTTTTACACTATGAATATTTCGTATGAAGAGTTTGTAAGTTTTTGTGTTTTCGTCTTGTAGGAGCATGTTTTTTGGGTGGTGTCTCTCAACACACTCTTCATCCTGGTCTTTGGTGAGTAGGCTTAACAAGGATGTATCATAAGCACAGAGATTGATTTGATATTTGATATTAAAGTACAGAATAAGGTTTATTTATTTATTTCACAATGTTGTCCTCCAACACAACAAAACATACAACCAACAAATAATAAAACTGAAATACTGTACAATAATATTAACCTGATCCTTTTTCTCATACTAATATGTCAGCCTTTATCCACTCTTGTTTATTACATAATGACAGTGGTGGTGCAGATTGCATTTGTCTTTATATGCCTTTTTTTTTTTTTTTTTTTTTTTCCCCACATTCAGCATTTTGTCCTTACCACATTGGCCACTTCTCTGTCGTGGGTCTTGGCTTTGAGGAATATGTAAGAAACTGCTCTCGTAAACTTACCATTGATATGCAATATTGCATCTCTTGAACTCTTGAACAACTTTTTTTTTTTTCTTCTTCAGGTCCAAGCCTCCCACTTTGAGGGCTTAATCACAACCATTGTGGGCTACATATTGCTGGCCATGACGCTCATCCTCTGTCATGTATCCTTTTGTCTAACACCGTCAATCCCCTTTGCTCTACTGAAATACAAAATGAAAGGCAAACAGGATTCCATTGGCTGTAGTCTCAACCTTTTTTACAGCAGCCATTTTGACGTGTTATAACAGGGTACAGATAGGTGTAATTGATCGAATTAATTATTGTCCCATACTATTTAGTGTGTCGCAGCCATTCCAGAGAGCCAGCATGCACAATACCAGAGCCCTGGCCCTCCTAAATGGAACAGGGCCATAATAATTGATCTTAATTACACCTGTGTTACCTACAATGACATGTCAAAGTGGCTGCTTTGAAAAGGGCATATTTTACAAGGATAAACAGTGCACCTGAAATGTATTCTGTTAGGTCTTTGTGGGTGTTAATGTATAAGCAATGTTGATCCTTAATGACTGTCTCAGGGACTGGCTGCTCTGGTCAGGTTCCAGCGATCCCGACGTCTCCTGGGAGTCTGCTACATTGTTGTCAAGGTAACGCCTCTTAGTGCATTTCTGCCTTGTGTAATTCATGTACTGTAGGCCCAGTCCTTGGTGGAAATAGTCACTGATCAAGATTTACTACCCGAACATAACACTGACTACCTGTAAAATCACACACAGAAGCTGAAGGATATCAATAATTTAATATAGTATTACCCAAAAATAATTACAATCAATAGTCAGACCTGAAGTGGCCAAAAAACTGAATGAGAAAAAAAGTGTCACATCACTGTATTTTCTTTTATAGAGACATTAAGTTTTATTTACATGTGGTGTAACGTGTCTGTGCTTGCATTACAGGTCTCTCTGCTGGTTGTTGTGGAGATTGGCGTTTTTCCACTCATCTGTGGCTGGTGGCTTGACATCTGCTCTTTAGTAAGACTCTCTTGCTCTCCTTTCAGTATGTCTGTTTTACTCTGTTAAAAGAGTGTAATGTTAAGATTTGGAACCGCACTTTGGTATCACGATATTAGGAAGGGTAATTTTATTTCTCATCCTTGGCTGATGTAGTTACAGGTACACGTTTATATATATATATATACCCATATTTTATAGTAACAAATATGTTTTCTGCCTGCCTCAAAGGGTTCCTCCTGTGTCAGTGACAGCTAACCTAATTTTGTGAATGTGGCTCTCTTCTCTTGACATTTCAGTGGATGCTTATATCTTGTTTTAACACAATTTGCTAAAATGAAAGTGCTGTTCTGTACCCCTTAGAGCCGTCTGTCACAAGTGGCTTCAAACAGGGCTCTGCGGAACAGAGACAGAAGCAGATGCTGTTGATCGCACAGTTCATACATTTATTAACACAGAAAAACAGAAAACAAACTGGCTTTGACGATTGGAAAGAGTCGCATATGCCTCGGTGTTGTGGCTCTCACTCTCCTTGTCTGCAAGCCTCTGTGTGTCATTGAGTTTCCCCCCTTTATGCTAATTGGCACACTAACAGGAAGTCCCTTTTCTACCTCCAGTGGCCACCTAAGCTTTCCCACCTCTGCTACTTGTTGTAAGCCTGTGGGTATGTTTTCCCAAGCCAATAAACCTGCCTGAGAACAGGTGGAGCATCTTATGCAGCAGAAGGGAACCATGTCTCTCTTGCTCTGCAGCTGTTCGCCGGTGAAAATAATGTAATTGGCCTGAAAATGGACTGTGTGGAACAAGCTATCTTTGTCATTTCAATTTGTCTCACAAATTAATTTGAGGTTCTGATAATGACAAAGCTAGTTTGGTGTCTGCTACAATGCTCCTCTTAGATGTCGCAATAAATATGTATACTACATATAAGATGTCCATCCTATTTAAAGGTAAACAACAGCACTTATGCAAGCAATGACAATATGGAAAATGGGAGGAATCCTTCATCCTGCATGTACTCAAAACGAAGGAGTGTTGTCTCATTTTAATCTGTTAAAAATATGGCATGTGCAAATGTTATTCATAGCACATTTTGTCAGTAAGCCAACTGTGCATTCATCATCTTAGAACCAACGCTGAATTTTAATAAATCTAAATGCAGTCTTTTAAATTTTTACATTCCTCTTCCTGCAGGAGATGTTTGATGCCTCCCTGAAAGACAGAGAGTTGAGTTTTAAATCAGCCCCTGGTACCACCATGTTTCTGCATTGGCTTGTGGGAATGGTCTATGTTTTCTACTTTGCTTCTTTCATCCTCCTACTGAGAGAGGTAAGATCCTGAAGACAAACGGTAACATTTGCTTTTTATGAAGTTGCCTGAGTTAGTTAAGGTTAGTTTTTGCTCATGATAAACTGTAAAAAGAAAAAGTCCTCTGCTAACTTTTGTTGTTTTTCAACAGGTGCTGAGGCCGGGAGTGCTCTGGTTTCTGAGAAACCTCAATGACCCAGATTTTAACCCGGTGCAGGAGATGATTCACCTGCCCATCTACAGACACCTGCGGCGGTTTATCTTGTCCGTGGTGGTTTTCGGCTCTATTGTGTTGCTCATGCTGTGGCTGCCCATCAGGCTGATCAAACTACTGCTGCCCACCTTCCTCCCATACAACGTCATGCTTTACAGGTAATCAGCAGACCTAACAAATTTATAGGTCACTTAGAAGTAAACTGTGAAAAGCTGTTGCTTAGTTTCTCTGAAATGCTGTGTGAAACAACTTCCTCCTCAGGCGAGATAGCCACAATGTCTTATTGCAGTACATCCTGTACGAAAGAGGAAACACTGACTGTATTGCCAACATAAAAAACAGGACTAGCGACTGTTCTGTGTAACCATGTGGTTCATGCCTTGGCACACACTGTTGAAATAGCTTTATCTGACCCTGTCCACCTCTTTCCCTTCAGTGATGCTCCGGTCAGTGAGCTGTCTTTGGAGCTATTATTACTTCAGGTTGTGCTGCCGGCTCTATTGGAGCAGGGACACACACGCCAGTGGCTCAAAGGCCTGGTCAGGGCCTGGACAGTCAGTGCTGGATACTTACTGTAAGTCAATACTTTGGAATGCACTTTTACATCTTTTTTTTTTTTTTTTTTTTTTTTTTTTTTTTTGCAAAGCCCCAGATTTTATTTAGGTTGGCTGTCTTTAACCAAACACATCTTTACCTCCACAGAGACCTTCACTCCTACCTCCTCGGGGAGCAGGAGGACAATGATGCAAACCAGCCTGTGAATAACAACAACAATAACAACCCTCCTCCTGGTCACCATAACAACAATAACAACCCTGCTCCAGCTGTTGGCGAGGGGCTGCATGCAGCCCATCAGGCCATCCTGCAGCAAGGGGGACCAGTGGGATTCCAGCCTTACCACAGACCCCTTCGCTTCCCATTCAGGGTGAGAAAGCCTCAACATTTACCACTGCAGTGTCTGGGCAATCATATATTGTATTCCTGTTGTATTTTGTTTTTAGTATACTTCATGCATTTGCTTGGTTGCAGTTAATAATTCTTACATGCATGGATTCCAGTTGTTATACAAATTTGTACAGTGTTTTCTGAAATCATTATTAGCATGGTTGCTATAGGCTGCAAAACCACACAGTTTCTAAATGTATTTGAGACAACCAAGTCAGTTTCAGTAAGTGAAAAAAGCTATAATTGGTAACAGGAGCTCTCTATGCAATTGCAATTTCAGTTATATGTTTTACCAAGAGTTAACATACTGTAAGTGACTCGAGGACATACTAAGGCCGCCTAGTTTTTGTGGTTTTCGCATAAATTTAGAAATGTGCCAAAGCTGTAGGTACCACTTACTGTGCATCTGGGGCCATACCACTCAACAGTTGTTCAGTCAACCAGTTGTTACCCTTCTCCTCCTTCATGTCAAAGGCCTTGATCTGCATGTGCACTGTCATTATTGTCCTACGTATTCCAGTTGTAGTTCATAAAATACAGTATAGACACATTTCTACAGTGCTGCAATGGAGGATGAAAATCAAACTTGTCCACGCTTCACTACTTCACTACATTCTCGTTTCTTCTAAAACTTGTGTCCTCTTTTCTCCAGATTGTGTTGCTCATAGCATTCATGTGCATCACTCTGCTGGTGGCCAGTCTGGTGTGCCTAACCCTACCAGGTGAGAAGCTGTGGTATAAAGCACAACCAGTAATTTTCCACTTTGTAGGCCCACACCCAAACCATAATTAAAGGGAGTGAATCTATATATATGCATGTCTCTGCTGTTCAAGTGTTGTTGTTTTTTAGTTCTAGCTTCCAATAGTAATTCACTTCTTCGTCAACCAGCCCTGAGGATCACTGTAAAGTTAGAAATGAAAGAAAAGAGTGGTCACGTTCGTTTGGTCACGTTCTTTGGTCACGTGTGTTTCAGTGTTCACCGGGCGCTGGCTGATGTCCTTCTGGACAGGAAACTCCAAAATCCACGAGCTGTACACAGCAGCCTGCGGGCTGTATGTCTGCTGGTTGTCTATCCGCGGAGTCACTGTGTTGCTGGCCTGGATGCCCCAGGGACGCACCGTCATCTTACACAAAGTCCAGGAGTGGACACTTATGGTAGGAAGCCTCTGTAGTTGGCAAATGCCTAAACTGGGCAGCAGAGTGGTATGGTAATTAGTTTAATCTTTGCCCAGCCATTAGATTGTCTAGTGCTGCAGTGTCTTTGTTAAACGGTTGGTTGCTTATTACGAGCTCATTAGTGAATATCAAAACTTGCCGGCGTCTGCCTTGTAGTAATATACCACCCTTGTTGCTTCTACTCATTAACTCTGCCAGTGCAGCAGCAGATTTGTCTTATGAAACAAGACATTTAGTACCATCAAAGGGGAATAAAACTTAAAGTACCATACTTGTTCCTGTAATCTGTTAAAGTATTTGAAGTTTCAACCATTAATTATGTTAAATGTTTGTGCAGATACTGAAGACCCTTGTTGTAGCTCTGCTGGTTGCTGGAGTCATCCCGCTGCTACTGGGCCTGCTGTTTGAACTGGTCATTGTGGCTCCACTCAGGGTACCCCTGGACCAAACACCCCTCTTCTACCCTTGGCAGGTATGATTTTGGGTCTGTGTTGTGTCTTCTTCTATCTCTGTCTTCCCCTCCCCTGTCTTGTACCCCCTTTCCACTAATGTGTACCTACTATTTGTGGGCTGGTGCTAATGGTTTGCGGTGTTGGTGCTGCTCTGGAACCAGCTTTCCAGGCCGAGTTTAAGATAAGGCACTGGCTCCGAACCGGCCCTCAAACTGCTTTGGGAGAAAAGGGGTATTAGAGACCACCTTTTAGTGGTTCATTGCTGTGTAGGTTTTCTGTTGTGTTCCTTAAAATTGTCACATAATTTACAGCTCTTCTGTCCATGTTCATCCACTGATCCCTCTGTTATCTACAGGACTGGGCTCTTGGAGTGCTCCATGCCAAAATCATTGCTGCCATCACTCTCATGGGTCCTCAGTGGTGGCTGAAGACTGTTATTGAACAGGTGGGTTTCAGATTTATATTACGAATTAACATGTAATGATCTTATGATGATGTGTATTGTCTTTTTTTGACCAACAAGTATCCACTACTGTAAATAAGAAGTAGTTTTTAGTCTTTTGACTGGATAGGGAACAAATAGCTGACTTTGCACTGCTTTAGAAAGATAAGAGAAGACAATTTCCAAATAACATTGTAATTTGCTCTGAAGTATAATAGTAAATGTTCTCCTTAGGTTTATGCAAACGGGATTCGCAACATTGATCTCCAGTTTATTATCCGTAAACTGGCGGCTCCGGTCATCTCAGTCCTGCTGCTGTCCTTGTGTGTGCCGTATGTGATCGCTGCCGGGGTGGTGCCTGCTGTAGGTGAGTGTCTAAGTACATGTGTACATGCAGACACAACACTAAAAGACACATATCAGTAAATATCCTTTTTATGTGCTGAGTAATGCAAACAATTAGCCTGGGAACCGGACGAATCTGCGAGCTCATGTTTTCTTTGCTCTGGCAGATACGTCTGGCCCCTCTCCAATTCAGACTGATTTCCTCTGTACTGGTGTTGGGCGAGCCAATCACAACTGTTTATCTGATATGAGGCGGGTTTAATACGATGACTGACAGAGAGGAGCACTGTTAAGGCATCTTTGTAAATAACCAAGATGGCTGCCGCGTTCCACGGCCAGCTATATAATGATGTACATTTTCTCTAAAAGAAGAACAAACAACTGCACTTAAACTTTATGTTGATAAGAAATATGTTTGCCGAACTTCTGAGAGGACGTACCGCACGACAGGACAGCGTTTCTTTGCTCTGATTGGTTTTTGGCACCCGTTGATAATCAATAATGAACTGAGAGGTTCCAGACTAATACGCATTTATGAAGTAGTCTGGCAATGCCAGGCTAGCAAACAATCTCAGTTGCAAAATAAAGTGAGTAAAGCACTGGCCTCGTCCATTTAAAGCATTTAACAGTTGATGGACAGTTTCCATCAGATTAATCCTGTGAATGTGCTATGAGGTAACATGAAATTACAGAGGTTCCTCCAAGATGTTATGTTCCTTTTATCTCAGACGACTGTTGCGGTGAAGTTGACTGAAACAATTTCTAACTGAAGTGCAAAACTTTTGCAGGAGTTACCCCAGAGATGGAGATTCTAATGCAGAGGAGAATTTACCCATTCCTCTTGATGGTGGTCTCACTTATCGGGATCCTGTCCTTCCAGATCCGACAGTTCAAACGCCTTTATGAACACATCAAGAACGACAAGTAAGGGTCTTAAGCACAGACTATAACAAAACAATGTGTATTTTACAGTTGGTAAGTTATTTGTTTGAGTTAAACGTTTGGGTCATGGTCAGTGATGAAAGATTAGGATTTTGTAAAGCCAGTTTCCAGTTTAAATATTTTAACATGAAAAACGTGGTGGTGCAAATCAAAATATTTTGATAATCTCTTTTTTTACAGGTACCTGGTTGGACAAAGGCTCGTCAACTACGAACGGAAATCTGGAAGAGCAAGCTCAGTGCCGCCCTCCAACCCCGTCGCAGAGTAGATTTTTGTGTCACACGTTGCCACATTTTTTGCACCTGTTACCCTGCGTACATCCTGTCTCCCCCTTACCCCCCCACCCTTTTTGATTTTCAACTCAGTCCTTGGACCACAATCCTTTTGAATCTCCTGTGGATCTTGATGGATTTGATGGATGTCGTTCAATTCCTTGAATTTCCTTACACGCCCATCAAAGGTGGGATGGGAAAATGTATTAAAATCATGGGACAGCTGAGTAATTCCCCTCAGACAAACGGAGTAGGCAGGAGGGTGAAGGTTAGAGGTTTGAGTTGAAGCTCAACATCTGTATTGTCGTTCATGCCTTGCTTTGTAAAGTGCTGCCTGATAATTGTACATGTGTAAATACTTTGAATGCAGACTTTGTCTTAAAAAAAAAAAAAAAGATGGATATGGATTAATGCAATGCCCATTGTACATCTTAAAAGTGTATGTATAATTTATTAAATCAAACTGACAATTTATCTTTTGTTGCATGTGCTTTCAAGACGAGCAAAGTGCTGTATGTGTGGTGTGTTTCAGCCACACAGCTTTGCCAACCTTACATGCTTAAAAATGACAAATATCAGTCTTTTTTTTATTTAAATCGGAGTTGAAAATAATTACATGTATGAATCAACGACTGTTTTCTTGCCTATGGAGGCGTCAAGATATCCAATGTGGAACCATGATCAATACAAGACTGGTGGAGGAGTGACTGCTTCATCCTTTGGTATGAGTGGAGAATTCAGTACAACTCCAAATTTCTCTGCTAGAATCGCCGGGATCTCCTCATCCTCGAGCTCCCTGGTTGTGGTTTCCAGCTGGCCCCCTGTCCCCTCCGCTGGATATGTGGTGCTGATCAACCTGCGGCCTATGTAGGTGAGTCTTCCGCCTGGTGTCAGAACCGTGCAGAGGGACTTGCAGAAGAAGACGGAGCTGGGGGAGCTCTGGTGGTACAGGCACATCTCCGCGAAGTCCTCGGCGCGCCGAGGTTCAAGGGTGAACTTGTAGATCTCATCCCAGTCCCCACCCGCCCCTCGGTTCTCCTCCCGCTGCCACTCCAGAAACAGCATCCCCGTGTCCCCGCGTCTGATCCGGTACACCCGGTGGCCCTGCTCCTGGGGGCCGCCGGTCTCCAGCGAAAGCGGGGCACTGAAGCCCGGGGCGCCGAAGCCCACGTCGCACAGCCACCTGTGTCCCCCGAGGCTCACCATGAGGATCATGTGGTCGAAGGGCGGCCCGTAGCGGCCCGTGATCAGGCTCTTCACCTGGCCCGAGAGGAGGCTCACCCGGAAGCCCAGCCGCCGGAGCAGCCAGGAGAACAGGCCGTTGTTCTCGAAGCAGAAGCCGCCCCGGCGCCGGGTCACGATCTTGTCGTACAGGAGCTCCGGGTCGAGCCGGACCCGCCCCCCGCTGTGCACCGTGAGGTTCTCGAAAGGCACCGACAGCAGGTGGCCGGTGTGCACCGACCGCAGCACGGGCAGGCTGGGCTCGGCCCGGCCGCCGAACCCGATGCGGGACAGATACGCCTCCACGTCCATCGTCTCACCGATTTCACTTTTAGGCCCTCACGACTTCCGCGTGAATCGGAGTGGTTCATTAACCAGCTTTTATTATAGTTCCCATGACGTAAATAAGTATATCTGGATACGATTCCCATAAATAACTTGTTTTTTTTAATCAAGTTCCTCCATCCAAACTCCAGACTCTTTTTTTGTCTAAACTTTATTGTCCATCCTTTTTTTCATAATTGAAACAATGAAATCATATAAATGGAAATATAATAAACCAAAAAGCAATATAGCAGAGGATAAAAGAAAAACAAATACAATAATCATCAAAATATAACAATTATAACATTTAACTGTGTGTATATTCCCTTTTTTGTGTAATTTTATTAAGTCTTCTATAAAAAACGGCATTTTTCAGTAATAAGGTCCCATAAAAATCATAATTTGCCTTTATTTGTGTGTGTACATAGGATATATACAGTAGTCTATGTATGTAAGCTATACTGTGATGCATGCATGTATGTATGTAACATTTCCTTCATGATCACCATAATGGAGCTTGTGAAAACACCCCAAGAATCAGGAGAAAGTTGGAGGCAAGTACGACAAACATCAGTGCAGTGTTTCAGGCAGGCCTTCTTCCTCATTCAGAGGAGTCTTCCAGGGAATTAACCCAGTGTAGAATAAAACCTGTGGATCAGAGCTGTTGATTAGGCTGTAAACCACCTAAAAAAAACATAGTTTATGTAGGTGTCTGTTTTTATTTATTTTATTTTTTTTTGTGCTGGCCTCTCCTCATATAAAGATACCCGTATACAGTCCACGTTGATCGATACCCTGATTGATTGATTGATTGATTGATTCCCGTCACGTGCTCAGACCTCCTCCGGTCCCGTGTCGCTCCGCTGACGTCACAGCTGGACACTCCCTTTCCCCCAGCAGAGGGAGAAAGATGGCGCCCACACACGTCCTGAGATGCTGTCAGCGGGGTCTGGCGTGGATACCCGTGATTTTCATCGCCCTGGTCGTCTGCTGGTCGTACTACGCCTACGTGGTGGAGCTCTGCATATGTAAGTAGGCGTCCGGCCGCCGTGTGTGGCCTCTTTTTTTGTTAAAAAAAAGCCTCCCCGACGGCCGCTGTTTCCACTGAGCCGTCCACACACACATACATGTATACATAGGTGCATACAGCTGCTGGAGCCGCTGCCCGGCCAGCAGGAAGTCAACCGACCGCAGCTCAACGACGGTGTTGGCCGAAGCCTGTCCAAATGTGGACGCGGCCAGTTATCCGTGCGCCGCCGTCGCGTCGGGGCTGCCTCGGTTTTAATGGGGAAAACCATGTTTTAGGGCGAGGGAGGAAAAAAAAACTTTCACGGTGCCGTTAATGCAGCAGCAGCGCGGCTCGCCCGTGTTGTCGTGTGTCGAGCTGAGTGGAGAATTAAAAAAGGAAACGCCAGATGAACGATGTTTGGCCGCCGGGGCGCAGAAATGCTTCACCTCTAACCGGACGACAGCTGATGAGCTCGGCGTCGGTTAATGTTTTGGGGTTTTTTTTTTTTGTATTAAAATGAGGGGAAATGTTTAAAAAGATTCACCTAAACTGAGGAATAAACATAATGGGATTAGTTTAAACTGTGAATGATTGTAGACTTGAGTTCCCAAACTTTTTCATATCAGGATCACAGATCACAACACTGGGTAAGCCTCAGTGTCAGGGTTTGATTTTATGTTTTATTTATTTTTTTCAGGGTATCCCATCCTAGAAGACTTGATTTTGGTTTCCCCACCTTTTTTTTTTTTTTTTTTGGCTTGTAACTCCTTGAAATGAGGCTATATCTATGTTTTATCACCACGTCACAGATTATATGGCCTTTGTTTGCTCATGAGTTATCAGAATCAGCTCATGAGCAGTGAATTTTCTCTCTCAGGTTGCGTTAGGTGACCGAGGACGTGGAAGTAACAAAATGCAAGAAAGAAAGGCAGAAATGTAATTTTTTCTGTTCAATTTCTAAATTGAATTGTTGATTCCTGAGCACTTAAAGGAGCCTTTCATTTCCACATTGGCACAAAAGTGAAGACTTGAAAGTTAATTCTTGGCCTAGAATAAAAAAAAGTACTTGAAAAAACAGGGTGAACAAGAGGTCCTTAAAGTGCTCACAAAATGGAAATGACAACTGTGAAAACTCCCTCTGCAGAGGAAGGTTGTGTGATATGACTGAAAGCTCCAGAGCAGCTACTCAATGGACCTTGTGGTTAGTTGAATTTGTCAACTAGAGAAAAGTTGGAAAATACACTGCATGATTTTGTGTAACCGAAGTGTGTATATTTTCTTTTATTCTCATCCCTTTTTAAGCATTTTGTGACTTGTGAATGTATCTCGGGACCCCATGGTGGGCCCTGACCCCCGGGTTGGGAACCACTGATAGTTTAAATTTACTGTACAGTTGCATTAATTTGTAAAAATGTTAGAATCCAAATGCAATTAAGCACGCTGTCCGATCAGTAACCACTAGTATTGTATTTATTTCACTATATGTAACTGTCTAGATGACAGTTTCTTCTTTATCTAACTTTTCTGTTCTCTCTTTTTTTCTCTTACAGTCACCATCCAAAGTATAGGAGAGCAGAGTAAGTGTCTTTGAGAATCAAAACAATGTTTATTTAATACATTGTGAATGGAAGTTTACTGAACTGAGCCAGTTTGTTATTTACTGGGATAATCTCTCTAAAGTCCGGTGAAATATGCTCTCTACACTTAGCTAAAAAAAAAAAAAAAGCTGGCACAGGCATCAGTCTCTCTCAAAGTGCTGAAGTCGGTCTGCTGGAAGCAGAGCAGCTCCTCAATCAGCATTAGCTTCCCTCTCTCATTAATTTAATATGTAGATGTACGGGGTTTCCAAACATCCCAAGTGACAGGAGCAGTTCCTTACGTCCACTTTTTAATGGTAATTTGCTTGTACGTATCAGACTATATGCTGTCTGTCCTGACGCTTTGCTCTGTGTTTCCCTCCAGTTGTCTACCTGATCTTCTTCCACCTCTCTTTCGTCATGTTTGTATGGTCTTACTGGAAGACCATCTTCACCAAGCCTGCCAACCCCTCCAAAGAGGTACAATAACCCGATTCTCCAAAACAAGCCCACTCTCTATGCATGTCTATACCCAGCTGTTGACATGAGGTCGGCCTGATGGATGCAATTTTGTAAAAATCTGCTTATTCCACTCCAGTTCTGCCTTCCCAAGGCTGAGAAGGAGTGTTATGAGAAGGAAGAGAGGCCAGAGTCCCAACAGGAGATCCTATGGAGAGCTGCCACCAGTCTTCCTCTGTACACCCGCACAGGAGCCGGAGGTACATCTGTCCCGTGTGTCCAAATGTGAAACTGTTCGAGTGAGAATGAATTTGTCTGCCTGTTTGCACCCTTTGTGTTTGAGCTGTTCGGTAACAAGACACCGTTGTGTTGACATGATGCAGCAATCCGTTACTGTGACCGCTGTCAAGTTATCAAGCCTGACCGGTGTCATCACTGCTCCGCGTGTGACATGTAAGAAAACCATAGATATTTTTCTTTTCCAATTGTATCTCCCTCTTTAAAACAATATAGATCTTTTCTCATGTTTTCTTTAATCTGTTCTCTTGCTGTGTCTGGCAGGTGTGTGCTTAAGATGGACCACCATTGTCCCTGGTATGTAATACCTGCTAAACAAAGAGATGTACTGTACATATGACATCTCACATTTTAGTACCACTTTAATTCTCTGAGTTAGGATGGCTCACACTTCATGCCAAGCATATTTGCAGCCGGGCCATCAAGCTGTTGAATGTTAATCCCTTTTTTGGTCATGTTAAGATGGCAAAACATACATGAGTGTTTTTCATTTGCTTCATGCAGGTTTATGAGCATAAGGAGATAAATCTGATGGCCAGCAGTTCCACTGTAAAATCAGATCGTATAACACAGTCAACCAAGAGCAAACTGATTTCTCCTGGAAAAAGATTTGTTTTATAATGACGTCTTATGTTGCAGCATGGTATGTTGCCAAAAAGCTTCAAAAACGACTTAATTATCCACATGGATCTGGTTCTCATGCCCTAGTTGCTTGTAATGTTTGGCAGAATTAACCTTGATTAACCAAACAGAAGAAGGCAACAGAGCTTTCTACTCTGGTTTGTACCAAAGAAAGCAAACAATCGGCCTATTGTAACCATAAGAGCGACACAAAACCTCCACCTTTTGGAAAGTTCACGTTGATAAGATTTTTTTACCCGGAGGAAGTGATGTCAAACCTGACCTTTCTGTGTTTGTATGTCTCCAGGGTGAACAACTGTGTAGGATTCTCCAACTACAAGTTTTTCATCCTCTTCCTGGCCTACTCGCTGGTGTACTGTTTGTTCATTGCAGCCACCGTACTGCAATATTTCATAAAGTTCTGGACAGTGAGTAATGATGTGCTCACACTCAGTGTGTGTGTGTGATGTTCCAGAGGATGCAGATTTGGATGCATGTTTAAAAAAAAAAAGAAGCCTGGACCAGCATCCTCCTGCGTTGGTTGTGCATGGTGCTGACCTCTCCTGTGCTGAGCTGTGCTGCTCCTCTGTTTTCTCTGTCCTCTCTCACCCTTCACCCCTCCGACCCCTCTCCTTTCCCCCCTCTGTTATCCCCATCTCTTGCACACTGGGGCATTGTTCTCTGATCTCTCCCTTTTCTGTGTTCCTCTCCACTATCCGAACCATCGCTCACACCACTCATGCGGTCGCAAACACCTCCTCCCTTTTTTTCCTTTTTTGTAGCCGTTGCACTTCGTTTTCCTCTCATACCTTCCTCTTTCATCCCTCTGTTCTCTCCATTCTGGGCACACTTTGTACTTTCACCCACTCTCTTTCTTTCAGTTTTTCCCCTCTTTCACCCAACTTGGCTTTGATTTGTATATGCCTGCTGATTTCTAAGTGCTCCTCACCCCCACCTGTTCTCTCCTGGTGTTGCTAACCAGTCTTGTTTCTGTTTGTACTAAAGCTTTGCCGGAGGAAATCGGCAGAGAACTGCCCAAAGGTAACCCAGCTGTCCTCCAAAGCCTTTAGTGTTGCTGTGCATCACCATCGTTGCCATGGATTTGTCGTGATAACCGTGCAGTGACGTGGTTCACATGACACTCTTTATATTTCTCTATTACGCTACCTTTTTTTTCTTTTTCACCTTTCTCTCATTTCAATTTCTCTCCGCAGATGTCCTCATTGTGAATTTGTTTTTGATTCCTCTCCCGCTCTCCTCTTCTCTCGTCTCTTCCCCAGAATGAGCAGCCAGACAACCACGCCAAATTCCATGTCTTGTTTCTTTTTTTTGTGGCGGCCATGTTCTGCATCAGTATTCTATCCCTCTTCAGCTACCACCTGTGGCTTGTAGGGAAGAACAGGTCCACTATAGGTAACAAACACACACATTCAGTTATTCAACCCGTTTTTTAGCATTGATTTTGAATGTGTTTACACACTTTAAAGATTTGTTTACAGTGTTGTAGATGTATATTTGTACTGTTCAAGAAAATTAAAGTGAAATTTCACATGTGAGTTGTTTAATGACCTCTGTACTTGTCTTGTTGCTCTCTGTCTACAGAGGCGTTCAGAGCACCAGTCTTTAGGACAGGCTCTGATAAGAACGGCTTCTCTCTGGGTTTCCGTAAGAATATCGCTCAGGTCTTTGGAGACCAGAAGAAGTACTGGCTGCTGCCTGTCTTCACCAGGTAAAGAACACAAATGCAGAATTGAACATAGAAGATGGATAGGCTCTTGTTGTGCTGACACCAATATTGCATTCAAGCAGTTCAAGTATTGACTTTGTTTCCTGTCTGCAGTAGTACAGTACAGCTGAATTGGTACCAAAAGGACACCAAATCTTTTGACACAGATGTTTGCATGCGAAAGAAAGACTTAAAAACTCCTCCTTTTTAAATATCAGGTTGCCATTGTTGTAGTTCTGATACAAAAAAATGACAATTAGAACTATATATTAATGTATAGCAATATAAAATACAGTAAATCGATAAAGGAAAAAAGTGTGTCTGTCTGTCTGTCTATCTATCTATCTATCTATCTATCTATCTATATATCTATATCTATATATGTGTATATTTGTAAAAAGAAAGGAAATGACAATATAGAAATACTTTAACGTGAAACATCTCAAATAAAACTAAATAACAAAAAATAGATAAAAGTTAATAAAACTAAATGCAGAATAAAAAATGGAGCACCATGAAAGCTGTTCTATCAGCCTTCAAGTTACTTTAGTACGGAGTTCCCCCTCTAGGCATTTCCACCTCACACACAACCCCTACTTCCTATGACACATTCTCACACACCTAGTATGCTTCACCTAATCTTGAGTTTCTCCTGTCCTCCTTGTTTACGACAGTCAGGGAGATGGTCTGACATTCCCTACACGGCTGGTCAACGCTGATGTAGAGCAGGCCACGGTGACCCTGCATCCAGAGCCCAATAAAAGGTGATAAATCTTGGTGTAATAAAATGTATTATCTGACACGAAGCTCTGAAAAGGATTTATGTTTTGGAAGTGGTTGCGGATGCACAGTTCATTTAGGTTTTTTCTTATTTGCTGGGCATGTTTCCAGTGCTGCCGATGTCCCTGTGAGCCCCCTCAGTGAGTCACAGAATCGCCTCCTGAACAACGACCAGCATGCCAACAACACCGTGGACTACCTGGCTAATGACACCCTCAAACCAGGTGAGCTCTACCAGGGATGATCATATTTTAACAGACAGCGTTCACATTAACAACTCACTGTCTGAGTGTCTGTCACCTTATCACATTTTTCTGTTTGGCTTTGCAGCTGAAAGTGAGACCATTACGATCTCCATGGAGAGCGAGTCCTAACCAGGTGAACCTCTTCAGTCAGTCTGTTTGTTTGATTACAGCTCTCACAGATCTTTCACATGGAAGTGTTGAGTGTAATCAACAGCAACGTACCTAATCTTTCTTTCTGTTTTGTTTCTTCTTCTCTGCCACAGGCGAAATTCCTCAGTCATCTAATACGATGCCTTAAGCAACGCAACAGTTTCGTTTGTCACCATGGCAACAGTCTCCCTGCGCAACCCCCTTCCCCTCAGACCCAATTCAGAGTAACTGTGGAAATGCATTTCTTTTGCCCATCACAGGGCAGTACTGCATCTATGGCATTGGCATTTTCGCATGCAGTGTCATAAGCAAATCTCACACCAACCCCCACGGGACATGTGATACAAGCCGGTTCCCTCTCGCACCAACGCAAACACACACACATGCTAAGAGTCACACATTCAACTGTACAAATGTTTTCTTTTGTTGTTTTGTTTTTCTCACAACTTAAGCATTTATTAATCATGAGAAAATTGAAGAATTCTGGAGGGGATATGAGCTACTTTTGGTGTTTTTTTTATTAGAAAACTTTTTGTGCCAAAAGCTTTCTGGGTGCACCAGGACTCATTTTATAGGCACAAGGCTGCAGTGAAGAGTGTGGGACAAACCGGAGCAGTGTCTTTTGTTTTGAACATTTCTCTCTTGTGATTTTTTAGAAAGGCAGTTCATCCCGTGGAGATGGATCAGTTTACCTGTGTGACAGTTTCATGACTTTTATTTTTAACTCAAAATGTTGGAGCATATCTGTGTTCCGCAACTTTTTGAGATGGATGTTTCCCCACCAAAACCCGGACTATCTTACAGAGAACTCTACTGCATGGTTCAGTGGACTGAACCAATGCGAAACAGGGAAGACTGTAGCTGGGTTTTGGATGGCGTTTTGGATATCAGAGCACAGAGATGGCACATTTGCACTTTGTAGATTATCAATGTCCATCAAACAACGTGCTGCTTTTTTTCTTTTTTTTTTATCATGTCCAAAAAGCATCCCAGGTATAACGGATGTTGGATGACCATGTGATTTATGGCGTATTGTTTTTGTGTATGAATGTTTAACAGTTGAAGTGGCAGTCTTTATTGTTTTTTTCACTAACAAAAACTAAAAGAATGAGCTTTATGTCTTTTATGTTTACTTGTGTTAAAACATGCTGCTTATAAATGGACAGTTTGACCTGGGACGTGTATTTCACACAGTGCAAAGCATGGCGTCCGTCGTTACCTGTTCTTTTAGAGTCAGTCAATTGTGTCAAATGCTGATCAGTGATTTTCCACAATGTCTAAATTCTGTTTTTCTACAGCTCAGTACTTCAGCCTTTACTAAGACACCAACACTCATTGCCAAATAAGGGCTGACCTGTCAGGAGCTCTGACCTTTGAACCTGAAGTGTTTACAACATCCTAGCTTTATCCTCACTGGTCAATGTCATCATAACCAAATTCTATATACTAGTCGTTGTTGCGCAATATTTTATACAAGTTTCATCTGACCCTCCTGCCTGTAGTGGGCCATGATGTCCTTTGTAATACCAGTGCTGGCCCGTAGGTGGCGACAAAGCTCCTGTTATCTGCCCTCATTCAGATGGAGATTTTTCTGAACTTTTATCAAAGTGTGGCTCAGGGCTCAATTCACTTTCAGTCTAATTTGCAGGTGCAGCTTTCCTCAGAATTAAATATTTTCATAATATGTAATTAATATGCATTCTTTTCCTGTACTAACTCATCCATATTTAATTTGAAGTGAAAGTGAATTGAACCCATCCGAACTGTAAAATAGAGGCGTGGACTACAGCTGGGAGGCGGCTCGGTGTTGTGACATTGAACCGTTAGAGGAGCCTCAGCTAGTGTAAAACTAAACAGTGAACTGTCTTACATCAGTGTTGATGACGCTGACGACGATGTGACCGTGACTCAGAGGGTCACGGTCTGCGAAGGAAGCATTTTTAAGGCTGCAGAGAATTAGATTTCATTACTCATGCATACCACAACATGAGAATATCTGTTTAAGAATGGACTATGTTGTCAGTATAACCAAATAGCAATTGTTCAGGAATGAGTTACATCCTTTTTCGAAGGAATTTTGTTATTTATATGCAACTTTCAGATTCACATCGAAGGGCGACAGCAAATTCTGATGTCTGTCATTGCTCACGTCTGTCTCATCACTTCCCTGACTGTTGCTGGTTGAGCCTCCTATTAACTAGATCCCACCAGGCTTTGGTGATGTACAAGTTTACAGTTGTTTCTATCGTGTAGAGTGAGTTAGTGGCGTTGTACGGTGTGTTTCTTGGTAATCATTGTCACAGTTGTGCTGAACGTACCACAGACAAGACAGCGAGGGTATTTGATCATGATAGAGCTTTGAAAGCAGCCCGCTCTTTGGACATTATGTATACGTTTTATCCTTCCATTTGTGTTTAACCTTTTCAGCCCAAGTGTATTTATAATTACTCTTTACAAACCAGTGATATGAGGATATTTGTAACTGTATGGATTATGCTCCTGGTGGCTAATTATCAGAATCACACTGTGGTCTGATTACAGTTTAGCATATTAAATTACTATCAGATCGTGATCTAAACCAATGTTATGTTCCGATCATGTGTAGATCATTTTTCTAAATCTCAGACCTATACATTTCGTTAAAAGAAAAGGAGAAAAAAAAATATGTAAGGAAATTGCTTGTTCCACGAGTCACTTATGGCCACTGATCTGAAACATTGGACCTGTCGTCTTGTTGTTTTACAAATTGCCTATATTCTCTCTCTGGGCTGTTTGGCCTTGAGACTAAAGTGCGCGTGTGTATTTTGTAATGCTTAATTGAGTGTTCTTTTGTAATATTGTCGTCTTGGGAGAAATGCTTCTGTGCAGCCATGATATTTTTACATGTGTGTACATACATAATGGCTGACTAATGCTAAAAAGCATGGCGCCTAACTTAAATGTAAAAATATGTTTTTCCCATAACGGGGATTATGACGTTAAAGCAGACATTGGGTTTTTTCAACTATTGCTAGGTGCATCATGTTTTAAATTTAGCTTTACTCTGGTCTGTTTCAACTTTATAAATGAAGCCATAAAAACTCCTGTGAAAACGGAGGAAGGAATTTCAGTCTAATTTCAGTTATTTTCTTTAGACTGACCAACATTTTTTTTCATAACTTGCTTATTGCTACATTTTGGTTTCTTTTTGTTACAATGTCCTATTTTACTTTGTGTGTGTGTGTGTGTGTGTGTGTGTGTGTGTGTGTGTGTGTGTATGTATATATATTGATAATGTAAGAAGAAGACTACATATATTTTTCTTGTCTGATTAATTTTACTGTTCCTATTTTGTGAATGAAGTAAATGCCTCCACAGAATTAACGTGAAAATAACAATAAATGTTTTTTTTAAACCTCCATTCTAATTTTGCCCTCAGTAGTTTTTTGGATTCATTAAAGATATATACTTAAAGGGGTGCTCCACCGATATAGCACTGCACTCCGATAACAAAAAGGACAGTTTGCACAGTGTTCATAGCGTTGCTCAGAGTCAGTTTGTGCTCAAAGGCTACTTGGTATCAGCATCTGCACGTGCTAAATTCCTGAAGTGAAAAATAACTTGATGCAAGTTATAAAAAGATGCAAATACAGAATGCAAACTGAAGTTGTTTAGCTTTCGTGCTGTCTGAGAAAGACAGTGATGTGGTTAAATGAACGCAGCTTTGTAAGCTCAGACACAAAACTACAACCGGCAAATAGCTTCATGCCCACAGTATTTAAAGAGAGTCAACAAACTTTGTGGACTGAGATTCAGGAACCCAGTTGAAACTTGATCTTTGCTATCTGTCTAACCCCCAGGCCCTTGACTTCTGCTGCTGAGACTGTTGAAGGCTCTGCGCATCCTCTCAAATCCCTCATGTTAATTTTCTCTACAGAAGTGGCTGACATGGCTGTGTATCGCATCTGTTCCGCAGAGCTGTGCGGCACACTGGCCAAGGTGATAACAGCATGACTTGGCATATACTTAGTAATGTAAGTGCAAAGTCGTGGTAAAATACTGCTGCATTTCATGCAATAGAATTACTGTATTGTTTTGTTAAATATCTTTACTGGTTTCAAATTTAAGTAGACAGCCACTTAATATAAAGAAAAACTTTACCTTTTTTGTACATGTGTGTTTATAAGGTGTGTGTCTGTGCACGTGAGCTAAAACCTCTCAAGGTAATGACCTCTGTGTCAGTTTTTGAGGGAGAGTAAACAGTGACATATTAAAAACCAAACAAGTCCGATCTCCGCAAGGTCAAAGCAGCCGGAGTTTCACTAAAGACCTTCTGGATGGTTTAGCCATTAATTAAACAGTGATTTTCAATAGTATTTTCGGTGCCTACAAACATAGCCAACAGAGTCTCTTGGGATGAATCGAGCATGAAAATGTGGCTGGATGATGCAATCACGTGACAGTTCTTGGAGTTGGTCTGTTGACTTTGAGTTGGACGGTCTGGCTTACAGCTGTGAATCAGAAAATGATCCGGTAAAATCCGAACGGCTGTTGTCTCAGTCTGCTGGGTGTTCCCATAGCCTTTGTCAAGGGATTTTTCCTAAGATGACCTCATTTTCATAGTATCTCTCTTTAACAAGAAGAAATGTACATTTAAACATTTAAACTGAACACAAAATATGGATTCATGTTGGGTGGACTTTTCCCATGAATGTCCTCTTAACAGAGCTGTGTTCTGGCTGAAGATTGCTCCGTTTATTCTCTAAACCTTTCCATCAATTTCATGAACTCAGTCCAGTCGGGACAATTCCCCTCTGAAGAGTTTGTAATGGTGATTAAGGCTAAGGTGTGCCTTGACGCAACCAGAACCGGCAGGATATAAAGTTGCTCAGACTTGATTAAAAAGATTCAATAGTCATATAAGGTGAGACAGAAATGGGTCACGCTGTGCCTGTTGCAGCAAAGGTGAACACACCGTGTACAGAAATACTGAGAAACACTTTTATACTTCCCATCTTCCCTTTTATGCAATACTGTGCCAAGGATGTGTATTAGGTTACATATTGGATGTGTATCCCTTATTATGCTGCTCCTCAGTGATCTCATTCCTAACATGTGCCTGCACATGCAGCTCAAGGAGAAAGAGGTTTGATCAAGGGGGGCATTCAATTATTTTAATCTGTTGAAGCCAAGGTTTGCCTGAACAGGCAGGTAGATATGGTGAACAATAAAACCTTGATATGAGGTAAATGGGGCAGAGGTGATGTTTGGAAGGGAAAGAAAAAGAGAGATGGCAAGGAAGATGGAGAAAATATCTGATTAGACGAGCTTTTAAATTGTTGTTTTTGGTTGTAAAAGTGCCCGCAGAGCAGGTCTTTATCCATAAATCTCTATACAGGCCTCTCAGTGTTCTGGAAAATTATTCATGTGGGGCATCACATGACGATACCCCTGCACATGTTGCTATGGGAACGGGGGGGGGGGGGGGGGTGCATGTGATGTGTGTGGCCCACGGGCTCCAGTCCTGAAGAAATGCCCCCTCCCTCAACACACACACACACACACACACACACACTTAACACTTAACACTGTATTACTTCCCCTCCCTCCACCAGGACCCCCATTGTCAATATCCCTGCAGTATGGCTACTCCAAGTTAACCAGGACTCCCCCCATCTGAGGAGAGGAAAGTTTTGTGTGTGTGTGTGTGTGTGTGTGTGCTTTTTAAAGGCACGCCGGCGCCACTGCCCACTGGCCGCGTCTTCACGTGGAGGACGCAGGATGCTGGGATTTTTCGGAGGAGGTGGAGGAGGAGGCGGGTCCAGCGATTGCAACAAGTGTTAGTCGGTGCCCGGGGGGCAGACGTGCCTCACTGTGGAGTCTGAGGTCCTTTTTTCCTTTGGATTCCTCCGCGTCCGGAGCGTCGATCCCGACTCTTACGCGCAGTCCACGCAATCCTGCGAGAGTCCCCGTCCGACGGCAGCCAGCATGGACAATGAAACCAGCCCGACCGCTGACCCGAGCTGCAAGGGAAAGGCTCCGCTCGCCATCGACATCATCCTCAGTGAGTAGACCGGCCGCCGTGATGCCGCGGCTCGGGCTTCCCAGTACACCTCCACTGCAGCGCCTGTGATCAGACCTGCAGGCAGATGCGATCTGCGCGGTGTGGCCTGCTTCACCAGAGCTGTGTCTGGCAACAATTAGTGAAGAGAAAACTAATCTGCGTCCGGGACTCGACGGGGTTCCTTTCGAGTTCCACTTTTGGGGGGAACTGCTGGGAAGCTGTGGGGACGGTGGTCTGCGTCCGGGGCTGCTCTTGTGTCAGTGTTGGGCTGAAGTGATGGCAGATACTTCACATCACACTCT
The DNA here is from genome assembly GCA_031216445.1 of Lateolabrax maculatus. NCBI lineage: Eukaryota > Metazoa > Chordata > Actinopteri > Acropomatiformes > Lateolabracidae > Lateolabrax > Lateolabrax maculatus. Next base: position 11,598,125 of record CM062210.1, read on the forward strand.
CACATTCTCTCAAAGGAAATGTAAGATCTTTTCAGGGGACCCTAAGGGGCTCCTCAAAGCCTGTGACATATGCAGTAGAGTTAACATGAGGTGAGATTAGTATCTATAAAAACAGCTCAGGCAGAGCTCAGGTCTCTGTGGCATCTTATGCTTTTTCAACAAATGATCAAGATAATCCATTAATCCACTTCACTGGGGTAGAGATATTATGGTAAATGAGAGTTTAGGTGTCCGACTCCTGTTGGATTATCCATTTCACTTCTCATGGCAGCCTGACATCTTCAGCAACACAGAGAGAAAATCCACACAATGGAGCTAAGCAATATTATTATGACTTAAACCCTGAAGTAGTAAATCACTGTGTAAATCATGATAAATGTAATTGTATGGAGGTTTGTATGGAAGTACAGCTTGCCACTGGGTCCTGGTTAATAATATATGTAGACATTTTTATAAAGTTACTTTTTATATGTAGATTAAATATTAGGACTTCTCTTTTTTTTTTACTTTTTTACTAATACGTTTTAAGACAAATTTTCTCAATTTAATGATAGATTGCGGAATGTATACAGTAGTATATTCTTATGGTAAGAGTTTGATCAACAAATTTGCTGGACAGATACATATTGAGGAATATTGTATTAGTGTATATGTTGGATAATAAATAACAAGACATTGCAGTACAGAAATGCTTTATGTAATTTAGGGGTAGTGTCACTGTTGGTTTGTCCACCAGACCGCACTGACAAGTTTATTTTTCAACTGTTAAATGTTCAGATCACTACATATTTTGGTCACAATTCTTTAAAATCTATCTATCAATCTATTGTCTGATTTTTTTCAGGCTCCTAAATATAAATATCAGCATAAGCCTCAAAAACACAGTATTAGTTGTGTTATGCTTGTGATGGTAAAACTGAAAGTCTCACAAGTACCATTTGGATCAGTTTTGTCAGTAAAAAACAAAAAAGATCTTCAGTTTCCACTCTTTCCACTTTTACTCCAACAAAACATGTTGTGCACATGTGCGGCTTCCTAAGACGTCAGGTGGTTAACAGTAGAACAAACAGAGAACAGAAGGACCCAATAGTTTAAGTTTAAGGAAAAATAGGAAGAGGAATGTTTGCTTGTAGTTGTATGTGTGTGTTTTTGTGAACTGATTACCGATAATGACTGTGGACACCACAGACTAAATGACTCAAAAATTCTCCCAATTTACTGGCAAAATGTTGGAACAATTTCCTCAAACTTTCTACTCACTCATTGTTTCGTACGAAGCTTTATCTTCTTATGTCTGAAACATCTGTTTCAGCAATTCAGCCGTGACCATTATTCCTGGAAATGACACTGCCAGCTATCTGGTTTCACTTTGCATAATCCTGCCCCCATTGATCATTTATGGCTGCTTTCATGTTTGACTGTAGGTACTGGTCTTTTTTCGTCTTTTTAGCATAAAAAGGAATAAACATGTATTTTGATGTGTTTATGAAAACAGGAAAACAACATGCATGTCTATGGCGACAGTCTGCATTTGATTTCCTGTGTTGCTGTTTTCACTTAAATTGCTTCCAAAATCAACTTTGAATAAATGATAAGTCTCTGTACTTCAAAGAAACACAAATATTTTATTTTATTCATTCAGCCTGAGTAAACAGGTCAAGGCTTCCATAGAGGCTCTAACAACATGAATACCCATTACCTTCATAACAGCACAATCAAAGATCATATCAGGTTTCAGTTAGTGGAGCGACCTGGGGATCAGGAGTCCCTGCGCAAATCTGAAGACGGCTAATTACTTGTAATCTCCCTTCCCTCCCTGCAGAGTTGGATATCTTTGGCATCATCCTGTACTCTGTGCTCACCTTCATGGCGGCAGTGTCCATGCTGGTCTACCTAGAGGAGTGTGTCTACATCTATAAGAAAGTGCCGGCCAATAAGAAGAGCTTAATCATCTGGGTGAATGGCGCAGCACCGGTAAGAATATCACAGACACTGACGCAGTGTGCAGGCGTTGGACAAATAAAGTGTATATTACCACGGTGATTCCCTGTTTCTCCTCTCATTTTCAGGTGATCGGCACCATGTCGTGTCTGGGGATGTGGATCCCCAAAGCCACCATGTTCACTGATATGACCTCTGCCTGGTGCGTGTCTCTTCCACCGCCTCTCTTTTACTCACCTTCATCTCTCACTGCGCTGCGTATGTTTTTTTTCTTTTTTTTTTTTACATACGAGCCCCACGGTGAAAAAACACAGAGGGGAAACTTGAACCTCATAACCTACAGAGAGTTTTATAGAAAAACAGTGATACTGTCGTGTAATGTGTGTGGCTTTCACTTTCTCTGCTTCTCCACTGACCCTGCCTCTCTGAAATCTCTTCCTCTGCATCCGTCAGTCTCATTCCCTCATTCCTTATAACTAATTATTTGTTCCTCCTGCTCTTATCTCTCTGTAGCTACTTTGCCATTGTGGTGTTCAAGTTCCTGATCCTGATGCTGGAGGAGGTGGGTGGGGACGAGGCTTTCCTGAGGCGAGCAGGGAGACATCAACTCAAGATCAGCACGGGGCCGTGCTGCTGCTGCTGCCTCTGCCTTCCATACGCGGCCATCACGCGGTAAACACTCCAGGCATATTCAGTCGGTGGTTCTCGTAACCAGGAAAACCTTTCAGCTTTTGCCGGACTCGAGGGCTGAAATGAACACTACCGTGAACAGCTCCTGGAGAGGAGCAGAATCATATGTTTAGTTTAATAACAGCAGCAAGTGTCCATGTGGGGATTTACAAATCTGCTGCCATTATCTCTGGCAGGAGATGGTGTTTTATCAGATTCGGTCTCAAGAGTTTTGGTATCAACTGTACAGTCAGTAGTGTAAATATTGATATAGAAACAGGAGGTTTATCCTTTTTTTTCTCTACTATACATAACTGACCTAAAATTGATTTAGTTTTAATGAGCAGCATGATAGAAGAGAATTCAATGATTCTCACACCTCTGCTATCTTTAGCCAGTGCAGAGTGTTAGCATTCATTAAAGCAAAAGTTTTACATCGGAAGATCAATACAACTCTCATATCGGCCCATTAAATCTAAGGCTGCAGCCGGTTACCTTAGCTTATGATGAAGACTAGAAAAGGAGAAGCAGCAAGCCTGGCTTCGTCCAAAGGTAACAAAATCCACCTACCAGCGCTTCAAAAGCTGTCTGACTAACATGTCGTATCTTGCTTTGTTTATTTGAACAAAAAACATAGCCTTAGTCAAAGTTATTAAGTGATCGTCCCGGGCTCTCCACATAAAAGCTTGTAAATGTGACATAAGCAAAGACCATCATGCAGACACATGTAAATGTTTGCATCTGACAACCGCTTCATATTTAAATGAGAATATAGATGCATGGACCAGAACAGCCCTTTTTCTATGTAAAAAAACGACAAGTGATCATGCCCGGCCCTACACATAAACCTCTGTAAAATACACTTCAGTGTGTTAAGTGAGCTTTAGAGGCGCTGGTTGGCGGATAAGTGTGGACACAGGGAGGGCTGTCTGTTTCCCCCCAGCTCCCAGTCTTTACGCTAAGCTACGCTTCCCAGCACCTTTTCCCACCTTTTGATATTGAAAAATATTGAGCAACAGTGCTAATGTGGTTAATGAATCATCCTGCAATGCAAAGCTTCTAAGATGGTTACAACCACATGTTGTCTTATGGCTCATCCTGCTTGAAGATAAAGTAACCTGTGAGATCCTCAGTGCATACAGCATTGGACTCACTAGATGTTCATGTTGTTCCCCGAATGCAGGTTGAACACACTCCTGGTCATTCAACTCTTTCAGGGTGGGGAAGTGTCAAGCAATGCCATCATGTCCCATTCTGGCTGTGCAAAGATTGGCTGCACATATTGCATTAACTCAGTGCAAGCACACGGAAAATCCTTCCTGCTGTACACAGCAATGATTTGCCAGCCCGAACACGCTCAGCCTTTTCATTGATGTAGTTTTCCATCAACACATCAACAGTTTCAGGATCATCTGTGCTTTGTTGGGAAATACTTTTTTCATAAGAAATCATAAAGGTACAATGCATCCCAGAGGGGCTATTGATGTTGTTTTACACGAAAGAACATTCAAGTATGGACATGCAAAATTCAATAATGATATGGTCAAGGCCAAGGAATTGTTCGAAACATCCTGTGGTGATAGGTTCAGGGCAATGTGGAATTCCACAACGGACTCTTAATCGTTTTTAAAAAGCATTTGGATACTAAAACCATTTTCTGTCATCAGCAGCAGCTGTGACATAGTTTCCTCTGTTCCAACTGCAGGCGCTCTCTCTTCCTGCTCAAACTTGGCTCCTTCCAGTTTGCTGTCCTGAAGATTGTCTTCACGATCCTTTCCATTGTCCTCTCTACCGAAGGGACCTTTGACCTGGATGATGTGAGTTGGAGTTGGTAGTTATTTTCCTACTTTTTTGTTTGCTTGTAATTTGGGTTAGCAGTCATTGCCACTTGTTTCTGGAAGAGCAATTTTTTTCATATTTTGTGTTTAAAAACTGGGCAGCCATAATGTCGCTTCAATAGCTGTTGTATTATGTGGGCAAAGATTTTAAGGTGTAAAAATCTTGATCAGTCACTCGATGATTCGCTCAAATTTTATAAAACGCAGCTTTTCTCTTTGTGTCCCTGACACTTTCAAATAAGGATACTTATTATCCATGCTTAATGAACATGTAACTAATGTATGACTTGTGGTGATTTGATGAATGTGTTAATGCAGAATGTATCATGCATTCCAAACGACCTAGACGCTATGAGCTTGCGTTAGTTAGTTAATGCTTAATGAATCCTTAATTATGATGCGTAACTCAACATTAATTTATATGCAATCAAACCAATGACCTAACCAATCCTGTCAGCCTCAGCTGTACTTTAGTGCAAATTATCAAATATGAGCATACTATCATGCTAAACTAAGATGCAGAACATGTAAACATTGTACTTGCCTAACATCAGAAATAAAAATATTAGAAAAACTCTCATTCCACCCCAAAGCTTGTAAAGGTGACATAAGCAAAGACCAACATGCAGACACATGTAAATGTTTGCATCTGACAACCGCTTCATATTTAAATGAGAATATAGATGCATGGACCAGAACAGCCCTTCTCTATGTAAGAGTTATTTTTTGGTATATGAATTAATGTGAACTAACTGTGAGTGAACATTAATTACCTGTAGTCACATACACTTATAGTAACACGATCATTTCTATATAGTGAGCAACAGGAATTAACGAGAGATCCTGAATTAATTCATGGCGTAAATCATCCTTACATGTTAGTTACATATTACTTAAGCATGTGTTTTGTACGTTTTTGTACAGAAATAATATTTTATCAAAAGAAATGAGAGTAAAGGTACTTAGTGTAAAGAGGACAATAAAAGAAGATGGTAAAACATGGGCTGCCACATCCATTTTAAAGACTCTTCATATAGCAAAAAAAAAGTTAGTATTATTAATAAAAATGAGGAGGGATGATGGTGCCAATTAACAAATATGTATATTAAGTGTACTTATATTAAGTATAAGTATATGTCACATGCTTACTTTCTGACTCTACTGTGTGTGTGACCATGTTTCAGTTGTCCATAACTGGAGCTACTATATGGATCAACCCATTTGTGGGCATCTTGACAATCATAGCCCTGTGGCCTGTAGCAATCATGTTCATGCACCTGAAGACTACCCTGCGAACACTCAAGATCATCCCCAAGTACGCCATGTACCAGGTGAGGCGCAAGAGACGCTTTAAACACACACAAACAGCTGTTTACACACCTCACGATGGAACAGTAATTCCATATGGCTGGCTGTAAGTAAACACGCATTTCTAATAACATGTCAGGTTATAGGGCTGCAATGAGTTTTTATTTTACAGGATTTTCCACAGTGTTAAACAGTGTACGTGTGTGTGTGTGTGTGTGTGTGTGTGTGTGTGTGTGTGTGTGTGTGTGTGTGTGCGTGTTTCTAGCTGGTGCTGATCCTGAGTCAGCTGCAAACAGCTATCATCAACATCTTGGCTCTGAAAGGTACCATCGCTTGCACTCCGCCCTTCTCCTCCAAAGCCAGAGGATACAGTGAGTCAACATCCATTCATACAACCGACGCATTCATCCATGTGTTATCTATTTCAGCAGCAATGAGTCAATCCACCCCTCTATTCATCCAGGCACAACACCAGGAATGACTCCTTGAAGTCTCCTTGGAGTTTGTTTCTCAGCCGACCTTCATTGTCACTTCATTATCTTTTTGCCCATCTCTCTCTCAACAGTGATGAGTCAGCAGCTTTTGATCCTGGAGATGTTCATCATCACGCTGGTGACACGTCTGCTGTATCGACGTCAATACGACCCTTTACCTGAAGAAGAACAAGACGACAACGAAAACACCAAGATGGTTGCATTGATCACATCTGCATGAGAACTGTGTGATTGTGTGTGTGTGTGTGTGTGTGTGTGTGTGTGTGTGTGTGCGCGCGCGCGCGCGTGAATGTGTCATTTTTACTTCCTGCATATATTTGATTAAGAGATTATATAAGTAAATGTGAATAAATATGGATTATATGTAAATGTATCTTGTGTGTGTTCTTACAGTTCAACACAAATTTCCAAACTGTCTAAAACTGTTGACCACCAACCACACACCTTATCCAGCGGTAAACCTTTTTTGGTAACTATGTGATTTAGTAATAAGTACAGGAAAATTAGAGAAACTGTTTGGTGATACTTGAGTTAAATGTGCAGTTGTTGAATTCTAGAGGAATTTCTTTCAGGAAACTGCTCAATTTAGACCCAAGTGAACGTTGTTTTATTAGTAATAAATTAGAAATTGTATTTTCCGTGTATATTGAATTGTACGTCTGCTGGTACACACATTTTACACGTTTGCATTTTTCAGCCTACGTGCTGTGCACTGACTAGAATCAGAATCAGGTGTATTGCCATGTAGGTTTTCACATACAAGGAATTTTCTGTGGTGTGTTGGTGCGTAACAAGTATAGACAAGTAGTGCAAAAGTCAAAATAAGCATAAACATAAATTAGTATTAAAATACTAAATTAATAATAACAATAATAATAATACATTTTATTTATATAGCACTTTTCAAGGTACTCAAAGTCGCTTAAGTAGTACTAAATATAATTTACAATACAGAATATGAAAAAATATGACTGAATATGTGCTATATATATATATATATATATATATATATAAAGATGAAAATGAAACAAAAATAATACTGCAGGAATGTGCAAAATATTGTCCAGGGAATGTGTAACGGCTTGAGTATGATCTGTAGTCCACAACTGTGCGTTAATGTAAGGACCAAAAGATTTTTAACAATTAAAGTAGCAAATCACTTAACTATAAATTTACAGTTACATATCAGTTCAACTCTAGGGAATTACAAGAACCAATGGGACCCCAAATATAAAGTGGCACCACTTACTTATATCCGCTGTCTTCATTTGTGAGGGCATTGTTGCATAGATGATGATAAACTGTTTGCGTTTGCATTCTGTGTTACAACTGCTGACCTTTATTGTCCCTTACCATGTGTACGATGTAAGCATCTTAGTTCAGGTCAGTTCAAACACTCCATGACTCTCTGCGGTGTCATTTCTTACAGTATGTTCAAGTTTCTCATTCTTGTGCCGCTAGGTGGCAGTAAAACCAAAATCCTGTGTGGGAATGGAGCCTAATTACCACCTGCCGGTTGTACAGGTAGTTGTGATGACAATAGTCTACCGGCAGTCTGAAATTGTACACGTTAAGCTCCAAGATGTATTAGGTTATTCATATAATTAAATAATCATATATAACGGAATCCTATAGTCCAATGCGAACTTTTATACCGCACAAGTACACTACACGTCACACATGTCTACATGCATAGCCACTGACTGTTTGTGAACGTAAATCTGTATGTGTTTTTTGTTTGTTTGTTTTTTTGTGTTATTTCAAAAGAGTAATTACAGACGGTAAGTCATTATAATTATACATGTTTCATGTCGGATGAACAGACACCCCGTGAGAAGTAAACAGCTCATTTCTGCATGTATTACGCTAAGTGGTTGCGGATAAACAAGGTAATGAAATACAGATGTTGATTGACACGCCTCCGTCCAATTGGGTTGTCGCTGTTTCTCACTTCCTGGTTTTAAGCCAATCAGCGCGCTGCATCAACAGGCTTGGGTCAAGTGCGGTTGAGACTTTCTGACGTAGGTGGCGTCCAAAGACGTCAACGCGTTCCAAATAGGCCGGAAACGTAGACATTTAACCTTCAAAATAAAATGTTTTGCAGCTGTAATTTAAACTGGCTGGCAGGACACCAGTCAGTGTTTCAATCCTTCTACTCTTCCGAGTTAATATGTTCTTTCAGAATAATAATATGTTTCTTAGTCTTGTCTTTGTTATGTATTGACTAATGGCTTTAAAAATGTCACTAGCAATACCAGACTGTGAAAATACTCCATTACAAGTAAGAATTCCTGCAATGAAAATATGTATAAGTACAAGTACTATTAGCAAAATGTAGTTAAAGTATCAAATGTTCAACATAATGCTGAAATATGAACTCTGTGAGTGTTTTACTATTGTATATTGTATTATATAAAAGAGTCTGAAAAACAAGAGAACACAAAACTTGACTTACAATTACTATTAAGGATACTTTATTATAGTAGGATAACTTAAATAAACAGAACCCCACTTTGTTTAGTTTAGTTTTACATTATTTTTTTATCATCATATGTATGATTTTTGTATTTGACTTTTTTATTTCTTACCATAATGTTTATACATCTGTTGTTTCTCAACCTATTGGTACGTTAATATGTAGACAAATTGTTTTACCCTTTCCTAGCTTGGATAATAGGCCGTAATTGTTTGTAAATGGAAGTTTTGAGGGAAAAATGCATAAAAAATACAAAAAACAAAACACAAGTGTTAGAGTTAAAAGGATAAACTATCAATAGAGATTGAGACGCTGGAGAGATTTTTGAAATATGGCAACCCAAACGTTTTTCTTCTCTGATGCATGATAATTAACAGAGAATTAATAAATGGTTTATTTACAATAATAAAGCCAATGTAAACCATCTATAAAGGGTGCCTTCTTGAAACGTCTTAGCAACGTTACCCCAATACCTAGCCGAATATTTTATTCTGAAAAACGTAACCGGACGTGCGCGTGTGATTGCGACCGGCTTGACCGCGCGGAGCTGCTCTGCGCGTGCAACAATGTAGAGCCAGGAAGCCCCTGTTGAGCGCGTATCGTTTGTTTCTCGTAACCCTATGGACATTCATTTATCTCTTCGCTCGGGTTCCGCCGGAGGCCCCCCGCGGCCCGGGACGGACGTGGACGCCGCCGGGAGAGGAGGACTGTCCGTGTGGCTGTCGACATCACCGGGGATGAAGCGGCCGCGCGTCCGCTGAGTCTCACGTTCACGTCCAGCCGCCGCCGCCGCCGCCGCTCAGCTCTCAAGATGAGGGTCTTCGTGTCTCTGCTGAAAAACGCGAACCCCAAAATCGAGTACTACTCCAGATTCTCGCCGTCGCCGCTCTCCATCAAGCAGTTCCTGGACTTCGGTGAGTGGCGACGCGGCGCTGTCATGTGAAAGCAGCGACTTGCTGATGAGGAAGACAAGCAGGGGCCTTTTTTTTTTTTTTTTTTTTTTTACTGCCTTGTGTTTTGTCATTTCAAGTCACTGTGTGCGCGTCGCACGCCAGCACCGGGCTGTCGTTAACGGGACAGAGTCCTGCCGTGAAACATGCGGACTTGGATTTGGTGTTTACTCTCCGCAGCGCACGGACCGTAGCGTGCAGGCTGACGGCTCTGCGTGACAGCTTCTTTTTTTTTTTTCCTGTTGCAGGCTTGTTTACTATGCGGGCATGTGACACACTGCTTCATGCATGCAGGGATCCTCACTCAGACCGGGACGACTGCATGCATGCAACGGGTGGACACCCCGGATCGTGTTACCCTAGTGTTTTTACCTGCTCGACGAGGTTTAATCGGGTTTATTTCAGTCTACAGGAGCCTGTGTCAGCGCATGAGTGTGTGTGTGTGTGTGTGTGTGTGTGTGTGTGTGTGCGGTGTTGCACGTAGACTCAGCGACTGTGCCGGACTCCGACGGCGAGACCTGAAAGGCGAGACGACACGGCTGGCAGCCTCACCCGCGGCTTTTCTTAAGCCATCTCTGATTAAACGCAGTCATCTCCCTCCGTTACGTAATTTTGTTCTCGCAGCTGCGGATTGGACGCGAGGGACCGGAAGCGCGGCGAGGATCCTGTCTGCGCAGTGTCAGGAGAGCGGCGGGACGAGCCCCAGTGGGTTTTTTTTTTCTAAAGGGGAACAAGTGAGACACCGTCCAAGGAAATAAAGTGCAGCTGCAGAGAGAGAGAGAGAGAGAGAGGGAGTGTGTGTGTGTGTGTGTGTGTGTGTGTGTGTGCGTGCGTGCGTGTGTTTCCAGGGCTGAGTCAGTGTCTGGTGTTTTCACTACCCCATTTTATAACTAATGAGCCTTCCCTTTATTCTGCTGAATCAGGGGAAGCCTGGTGATGGGACCTTTCCTCTCATACCGCTTGCAACGTTTGATGTGCTACGACTTCACCCTTGTTGCCCTTTTTTTTCCTTTTTTTTTTTTTTAAAAAAAGCTGGAAGCAACTGAAAGACTTTTCAGTGTTTTAGTGGTTTTTCTCTGCCGAGGGTTCATGTGAGTCCTCACATGCAGGCACAAGAGGCTGGGCTGCTGGCACTGCTGTGTGAATTACATTTTGGTCGAATTAAACGTGCAGAAATGCAGAGTGGGTTACCACAGGGTCCTTTCCCAGAAACACATTTGACATTAAGCTGCAGTAATCCAGTTCTTCCTGTTTAGATCGAAACCTTAACGTGATTTATGATTTCCTTGTATAGTTCATTCTCATGTTGGCAGCATAAATGCAGCTCCAGCCAGTTAGCAGAGTTAAAGGTATCATATTAAAGGTTGAAAATTGAAACTGACAACAACTTCCAACCAGATACTTCAGTCTGAGACGAGGCTGGTATGTTCACGCTCTCTACCAGTCACTTTGGTACATGAGTTCACATGTGAAATCACTTTTGACTTTATCACTTGGGTGAAAACAAACCTTTTCAGGAATGTTTTAAGGTCGATCACGATTACATTTTGGCAAGGGAAGATTTCCACGTTTTGTAAAAGGTGAATTTGAAGCACTGTGACTATTAGTAGCACTAGCGAGACAGGTAAAAACAAACTAAATCCCGGTTATATTTCTTGGCTGGAAAAGTCCATTTCCACAAGTGAAAACTGTACCACGAGCTCCAGATACACCACCAGTCACTTTCAACGGTGCATTTCAGACAAATACCACTCATTTCTCTTTCAGGCAGGGACAATGCTTGTGAGAAAACATCCTACATGTTCCTGCGTAAGGAGCTGCCGGTGCGGCTGGCCAACACCATGAGGGAGGTCAACCTGTTGCCTGATAACCTGCTCAGCCAGCCCTCTGTCAGACTGGTGCAGAAATGGTGAGACACTTCCTCAAGAGATACACTTTATATGGCTGCCACTTGAAAAGGGTAATAATGGTAGTATTGTTAAGAACAGTGTGTAAAAGTTGCCCTTTGACCTCTGTTTTCTTTATTAGGTACATGCAGAGCTTTGTGGAGCTGCTAGATTATGAAAACCGAAAGCCAGAGGACCCCCACGCTCTGAACGAGTGAGTGAATAATGCCTTCATGATTCATAAATGCAGAAACAAAATGTGCAGCGTAAGTGCAGCTTTGTCAGGCACCCAGCTGTTGTATACTGGCTGAGTCCGTCTTCCAATGCAGCTAATCCCCTTAGAACCCATAGGTCTCTGCTGACTGTACAGGTAACGGTGCGTATTTATACTATAACAATGCCCGTGTGATAAATAGCCACACATGACTGATAAACAAAGACAGGAATCTGGATAAGGCCGTGTGTTTAGAGAACACAGTTCCAAGAATTGTTCAGATGCCTGCAAATGAAAGAACACTGATATCAAGCTTGGTACGCCTCCTGATCGAGCATTTTTTTGCCAAAAACAAACAAGGTGGATCAAAGAAAAGAGACATTATGCTGATAAAAAAAGTTTTTTCTTGATTTTAAATTTGGCCTTATTATTTTTGAGTGATAGAAATGTGTATGTATACATTAGATTTAAGCAACAACCTCATTGGCAACCTCAATTTTTAAAACATTTTTACTGTATTTTCTTCCTTTCAGTTTCCTGGAGCTCTTGATTGAGATCCGTAATCGTCACAATGATGTGGTTCCCACCATGGCCCAGGGAGTCATAGAGTACAAGGAGAAGTTTGGTTTTGACCCCTTTATCAGCAGCAACATACAGTATTTCCTTGACCGCTTCTACACCAATCGCATCTCCTTCCGCATGCTTATTAACCAGCACAGTGAGTCTTAAAAAACATTTTCGCATGTTTAGATCACAAGCATACTATCTGGCTGATTTTTGTTACTGCCCTGTTTTTATTTGTGTGTTTTATATGTCTTCTCTTTCTGCACAGCTCTCCTGTTCGGCAACGACACCAACCCTGCCCACCCAAAACACATAGGCAGTATTGACCCCACCTGCAGTGTGGCTGAAGTCGTCAGTGGTGAGTTAAAGAAAGTCATACATGAAAATCGTCAGAACACTGTACTGTATTGTCTATCTGTGGGAATATTTAGTTATCTTTGTTGCAAATATTTGCATAGTTTTCACAGGAAATGGAGTTATTTTATACCCCCAACTCTCAGCAGTGACACAAATCAAACAAACCCGAGTTCATTTGTACTAAACGGCATGTTTACTTAATGATAGTTCTTAAAGAATTCCAGCAGCATGGATCGAAAGCTGCACTTTCAGTGACCCAGCGAGTAGAATAAATATAAATAATGCACATATACTGCTGGTTCTGCCCAGACTCACGTTGTTTTGCCTCCTCTACCAGATGCCTATGACACAGCCAAGATGCTGTGTGAGAAGTACTACTTGGCTGCTCCTGAGCTGAAGATTGAAGAGTTCAACAGTAAGATCTTTTTTTGCTTATGCACAACAATCCATCCATCTATGCATTTGACCATTTCTCCCTTTAATCTGTCACACAGCTGTAGTGAAATAATGTAGTCTGTTACCAAGTCTATTTAGAGCTTGTGGGTGCAGCTTTGGAGTCCAGATTTAGTCCTGTAATGATAACAGTGTTCACCATCTCATTAACTCGAGAAGAACTGGCTTTTATTCTTGTCTTCCAGTGAAGGCCCCCAAAAAGCCCATCCAGGCGGTGTATGTGCCCTCTCATCTGTTCCACATGCTGTTTGAGCTCTTCAAGGTCAGTAGTGCAGCATCAGTGCTGCCAACCTAACTAGTTTGGTGCTCTCTAAATGTGATTAAATCGTAATGTGACTATAATTCTGGAAGGACTTGCTGAGCTAATTAACTCTGTGGGTGTCCGTAGAACTCAATGAGAGCCACAGTGGAGCTTCATGAGAACAGTAAAGAGGGATTGCCACCAGTAAAGGCACGGGTCACTCTGGGGAAAGAGGATCTGTCCGTGAAGGTAAGTCACACACAAGCGCGCGCACACAGACAAATATCAGTGTCCTCCTCACGTCTGTCTGCCTGGCTCTTTGGCTCAAATCTGTCCCACGATCTGTCCTCAGATCAGTGACAGAGGAGGAGGAGTTCCTCTGAGGAAGATCGACCGCCTGTTTAACTACATGTACTCCACTGCCCCCACACCAAGCCTGGAGCCAGGAGCTGTCCCGCTGGTACACACCCACACACACACCCACACACACACCCACACACACACACACACACACACACACACACAAGCAAAACCAAATCAGTATTGACCCTGGTGACCATTTCAAACCTCTTTTAGCCCATACATTTGTCATGTACAGCATGACATCAGCATAATTTCTGCCTCTCCCCCATCCAGGCTGGTTTTGGCTACGGTTTGCCGATTTCTAGGCTCTATGCCCGCTACTTCCAGGGGGATCTGAAACTGTACTCCATGGAGGGCGTGGGCACCGATGCTGTCATCTATCTGAAGGTAAAGTGAGCTTGTCAAATGTGGAGCATGCTGTAATGTTTTTTTCTGTTTCCCAAAGATACGATACTCAGCTAGGCCGGGGTTAAAAGGAATTGTTGTGGAATGAAAAAAAGTTGATATTTGTGGAAATACACTATTTTTTTCCCCAAGAGTGAGATGAGAAGATTGATACCACTCTTCTGTTTAATGCGTACCAAAAATGGAAGTGTCAGCTCGCTGTTTCCCCTTGCTTCCAGTCTTTATGCTGAGCTAAGCTAATTGTATCCGGCTCTATGTAAGTTTTAATAAACGACTGTGAGTTCTTATTGGCTCTCATGTTTTTCTGTTCCTCCATTTAAAGGCCCTGTCCAGTGAGTCCTTCGAGCGCCTGCCTGTCTTCAACAAGTCGGCGTGGCGGCATTACAAGACCAGCCCCGAGGCAGACGACTGGAGCAACCCCAGCAAAGAGCCACGTGATGCCAGCAAGTCCAAATACAAAGCCAACAGATAACTCTGCCTGACCCCGCTAGCCCAGCCCTCTGCTGGGAGCCGAAACGTCCCCAGTCTTGCCTAGAGCATGCACGATGAAATGTTGCCCTTGGGTAAACGCTTGGTTTAGGATCGGACCTGCTTTTACATTCCGGTGGTTATAGCTTTGGAAAATATGGATGGCCGGGACTTGTATCTGTACCCAATGGCAACGACATTCATCAGCGTAGCTTTCATTGTTGTGGCATTACCACTGGCTCTCCCAAGATGGAGTTTAAAATGAACCTCTTCCAAATTATAGATCCTCACTCTTATTTTAGTCAGGTTTTGTCCTCTATCTGGCCGTTACTTCAACCTGAATTCACTGCATCACTGTTAACTCTCCCTCTGTCTCATGCACAGTTTGGCCTGGCTCGTCTTTGCTGACCGGGCCACTGCTCCCTGTGGCTGAATAAGCCATACACTGCAGATTGAGTGTCTTTCTCACCCTCAGTGAAGGCTTGCATTCTGCTTTTTTCTCTCTCAAACACAAGCAGAGTCAGGGGGTTTGAGTTTCAGTGCAAATGGGAAGAGGAGGAGGTTTTATTTCCTTCCTTTGGGAGACACTTTTCACTGTGTGCACAATTAGGCCAGTGTGCCATTGGCATAGTAAAGACTTGTTTTGGACTCTATTTAAGCCTGGGAAAATATAAGATAATAGATGAGAGAAAATGATAACTCCTTTGGAAAAATTTCAGGAAGCAATGCATCAAGAGTACAATTTATTTTTAAAGATCTCAATGTCAGGATTTTTATTTTATGTCAAATAGAGAAAGCCTTACTTCGGGGAACTTCTGGGATATTTGATCTTTTAGAAAAATCTGCCTTGAAGGCTCTACTGGAACTTGAAGATCATTTATAAATGGAGAATGTTAGAAATTAAGTTTTTTCAGAGTATTTTGTTTGTATTTTACTACTTAATCATAGAAGTTAACTCAACCCAATACTGACCCTCATCTGACATTTCTGCTTCCAAGCCAGCTCTGCACACTGATTTAACTACTAAAAGAGCAAAGGAGCGTCTGTAGGATGCTTACAAAAGTCCACCGTGCCAGCTTTGTCTGTCACAGAGTTTCAACCAAAACCAGCATGATGTGTTGTATAAACCCTCACAGAGAGGAATGGGTCTTTTGCATCTAAGGAGGACTGTAAAAGTGGGAATACTTCATCACATCTGCTTTCTTTCCTACATCCTGCAAACATTTTACACCTGCCATGGTGGATTCAGAACATGCTCACAGCTTGGATGTGTCACCCTAATGCTTCATCCAGTCAGCCTTGTGTGTCATTTGTAGTGTTACTAATCCTTACAGTCTTCTGAATGAGTTTGAACAAAGCTTGTGTATTTTTAAAATGTGCTTTTTTTTTTTTTTTTATTGTCATGAATGAAAATGACAGGATCAGAAGATGCAGCTAAAATGTAGAAGGAATTGATACCTTACAGGGTCATTTATTTTATCCAGGAACAAAGATAGTTAAAGAACTACTTTTTCGGGCTTTTGCACTGTTTTCTTTTACTTTTTATCTTTGACATTAGAACAGGATTACTTATGATGATCTCTTAATGATTTCTCTTTAATTATTATTATTATTATTATTATGAGTGTGTAGACAGTCCATTTAATTTCTTTTATTTAAACAATAGGAAATCAAGCAGCGTTTTGAGAAATCGGCAGGGGAACATTTGGTGAAAGGAGCCGCTAGTCTCTGGGTACTGAAATATTGTGTCCAACCATTTGGTTTTTGTGGGAACTTTTTTAATGCACTTTACCACCCCACATGTATATTTTTCCTTCAAATAACTTTCATACTATAATGTCAGACCTATATCAACAAATTCTTTATAAACGTAAAATTAAGTATGATCAGGTGAGATCTCAGGTCACCACTTGCACTCTGAAAACCTTCAGAATTACAATAAAAAAAGACCATCCTTAATCATACATGAACCAAACCTGGTATCATTTGTTAGGACCAGATGATGGGGCATTTCAATAATCTCACCTGACTTCCTTTTCTTATCTCCTTTAGCTCCATCTGATGTGAAAAGAAAGGAGTGTAGATGAAGGATTCAGTATGGAAAGTTTCCTCATCCTTTCGAGCCTCACTATAAGATTTCATCACTGCCAATGCCTTCGTAACCTGCCAGTCTCACTGAGTGATGCTCAGTGACAAATTGCTGTAAAGACAGAGACAGAGACAACAGCCCTCTTCATTTAAATGCCTCAGTTCACCGCTCTTAATATGTGGTCTCCCTGTAAAACAGTCGTAATCACATTTAACAACCAATGACAGTGAATAAAATCCACCCCTTTGTCAAAGTTTCAATTCCAGTTGTGTGATTTAGAGGCCCGAGGAACTTTAATCTTCAGTAGTCGTCAACCTTTACTGTTAAAGACTGTCTCTGTACCTATGGTATTTTAGAAAATATTAGTACATAACTATTATTAATGTGTTTGCTGTACATGCAGCCAGTGTGGAGTGATCACTCTGTTTTCCATCCTACTGTACCTCCAGCTTAAACAAATGTATTTGTACGCATTAACTCCTCACGGTGGAGGTGGTCACGCAAAGATATGCAATTAATGCAACATCGACATATACCAAAAAGGTGGTAGAGCAGTCTAATCATGTGATCCAGCATGAGATCAACCTACATTGTCAAACCTGACAATAAAGAAATTTGCTGTCTTTTGCGATCCGTCTGTGATTTTATGCATCTTGTCATTTGATAAAAAGGCGAAATGCACTTTAATTCACATTCAGTTACAGATTTTTGATTTATTTACATATCAAGCCGTTGGAACATTAAAATTTAAAAAATAAAAAAAGACACACATTCCCAAAGTTTGTACATATAGTGCAGATTAACATGTAGTGCGTACAGGACATTAAGGTCTCTACATTGCATTAGGGTATTTATTGTATTGTTGGGGTGGAAGAGAGGTCTGCTCCGGCCTGGCATGAGTGAGCAGACCTTAGCAAAAAAAGTTATTACATACATTTCCAATAGCAGCAAATAAAACATTAGGGTGATGTTCCGGCTTCTGAGGACCTGACAGTTTTCCTGGAGGGCTTCAATTATTGTATATTTCAAGTATCATCAGAGTCCTGGAGAAAGGCTTCATCTCCAAGTTTACCGGGTTTGATTAACAGCTGACATCATATTCCAAAGAGCAATGTCTGCTAAACATTGATAGATAAAACGTGGAAAACTGTCAAAAAACACATGGCTTTAAATGCTGAAAATCCACAAATGTTTTCCACGGATGAATTACCGTGAGATGTGACATTTGTGTGGCCTACTGAATGACTGTGGTCATGAAGGATTTGTGTGTTTGTATGGCATGTGACTAGAAATTAGAGTGATTACATTTTCTCTCTACTGTAGGTTGTGGTCTCAAACACTTGTTTTACATTCAAGCGGCTAATAAGTGAATCGATTACCGATTGGGTGCAGTTCAAGACTCAGATTTTAAGTGGCTCATTTTAGTGTCTAATTTTATGACTTGTGATATCTTTTTTTTTTTTTTTTTGCACTAATCATTTCAGTTTTGGATACATTTTAGAAGCATACAGTCCGCTATTCCCCCAGACTAATTTTAAATTCATATTATTTTCTTAGGGATTAGTTTTAATCTGTCTCAGTGGTGAGAGATGTAGTGTGGGAACAAGAATGAATGAATGAAGAACAGAATTTTACATTCCTTGCCAATCATTTATGCTAATTTTGTGCAAGCTCGCACTGACTATGTGTTTGAATGCCGAGGTTGTCCAACACTTCACCTCTGTTAATCTACGGTGTGCAGTGCCTCTTCTTGAATTCCATTTAACTCTCAGTTCAACGAGCACAAAATTACATAGTGATGATGGATGAATCCAGTCCCTGCTGAACTGAATGTCACACTACATTTGTAACTTTGTGCCTATTCACATCTAGTGGTCACAGTAGTTACAAGAAATCATGGTATCTTAAAAAAAAAAGTTAAACCAAACAGAATAGGACAAAAAACAATGAGGTGATATTATGAGCAGGCTGTTGGATAGTCTCTATTAGCACTGGACAATCCAAAGTAAATCCTCTTGAAAGATGCTGCAAAGAATTCTGGACCTTCTTACAATATGTGACACCGTGTACATAAATCCTCCTCCTCTTATTCCTTTCTTCCGTTTTCTTGGTTGCCCAGACAACAGAGACAGCGATGGCCTCTTAGCTCCGAAGCACAGAACTTCATTTCCCATGATCACCGTCTGTCTTGCATTTTAGCAACTTCCTTGAGGAGAACTGTTTCAGTATCCAGCCAGTGTTTGTAGGAGTATGTGTGTGTGTGTGTGTGTGTGTGTGTGTGTGTGAGCAGTTCTCAGGCAGTGTACTGTGAGTGAAGTGTGTGTGTGTGTGTGTGTGCGTGTGCGTGTGTTTACGTGTACGTGTGTGTTCAAAAGTCCATCTACTTCTCATCTTCATCACCTTCACTCATGCTGCTCATAGAGGCAGATGCTCCTTTAGGGGAGGTTGGGGGCGAGGGCCGTGCATTGTGCCAGCGGGCGGGGGGAGACGGGGGTGAGGGAGAGCGCAGGGGGGATAGTTCACGGGGAGGACTGTTGCAGGGCGACTCTCGGGGAGACAGAGCGTAGGACAGCATTCGTCCACTGCGCTCCTGAAACACCTGTTTCTGTAGGGGACAGAGAGGAGAGACAGAGTGAATGTTAGTACATACAGTACAAATGTCCATGCAGAAGTTACTCTTTTTTATTTTATTACTTTCTGGTATTTTTATGAACAAACTGATAATGTGCAACTTCTACAATCCACAGATGATGATGATGATGGCAGTTATTGCCTTTACCAAAGAGTTACTTACCCAAGTCCCATCAGGTCCAAAAAGTTCTAAAAAGTTGCCGATAAACTCTCTGGATTTCTCTTCCCACTTTTGAATGAGGTCGTGACTCTTCTCCTCCACACGGTACACAAAATGTTTGCTCTTCTCCTCGACCGTGCGGACCTTCTCCTTCATACGGTCCACTTGGTTCTGCAGCCGGTACTTCTTCTCCTGTGGGGATTAAATGTTGAGGGAAAGCCATTGTATAAGTGTTATAACGAATGAACACATCACTGCAGAACCCGGAACCTCAATCAGAGTTCAGTCTTTGTACCACTTCCAGGTAAAGACACAATGTATTGTATTTCATGATTAATTATACCCAATTAAATGCAAAATATGGGTCCAAAATAAATTTTCCGCACAGGTTTTCCTTACGTTGATGTAGCTGACGTTAAGCTCCTTGGCCGTGTAGCCACGTTGAAGGTTGCGTCGGGCGTAGACGTCATAGTCTCTGACAATTCTGGTGATTAAGTCAGATGTTGAGATTCCCTCCGTCCGTTGTGTAGGCACAAACATCCCTGGTATACACACATATAAACGGCACACAGGATTTAAAAAAACTGCCCAAGGTATATTTTAGGATGACATACACAAAGTTATTTCACCTTCCTGGCATCACACACTGACCTGCCTCCTTGATGTGTTTATAGACGTCCTCACTTCCTGCTGAGGAGTATGGGATATCATCATGAGCCACAAAGTCAATCTGAGGAACAATCAAAGGACACGCACTGTATGGAAGAAAACACTGCACTGGCAGACAGACATGAGGTTAAAAATAAAACTCATTAAATTGTAAATTATGTTAAATCACTGTTTATTAAAATATTATTACGGGGTAAATGGGGTAGTTCTACATCTGGCGGATATTCTACAGATGATCGATTGATGGCCATGAAATCAGATTTATATATTCATCATTTTGGGTTTCAGTAACAATTGACAGCTGAGATAAGTTCATCAGCACTGCAAACAGCAAAATGCAGTGTCCAAGTAGCAAATAGTTGTGCAAACTAACTAACTCAACCACCGTCAAGGACTGCCTCTAACTTCTCTCAGACTTAGGACCTACTTTTAGTGCTAAAATGCTTTGCGAATTACTCCTTAATTCCTTAAATTAGGACTGCCATGCCCTGAGTTTCTCTTAACTCAGTTAGGATCTACTTTTGGCCTTAAAATGTTACGTGATTACAGCCCCTGGATGCTTCATGCACAGTTTAACACTCCGATACTGTTAACAACCACACGCACCTTGTGTTTCTCTAGGAACTCGGGTGTGAGGGTCCAGGGTGCGTCTCTCAAAATCTCGTCGACATAGCGGCAGTGTCTCAGGGCTTCGTAACGTTCGATCTCCGTCATGACTGTGAAACCCTTGTACTTATGGGTCAGCTCATCGCTGCACACTGTTACAAGCACATGGAAGGGAAATCCCACAAAACACAGAAGCACCTGAATCACTTTCACTACCAGACAAATATGTGGGTTATTTTGAGCAGTGGCACTCCACGGTTTATGTATGTGTGAGTGTTGTGTCAGTGGGTATATCCTACCTCCTACTATGAGGTAGGTGTTGGGGAAGAGGTTCTTGGCCTGCATGAGAGCACGAGCGTGTCCAGAGTGGAACAGGTCAAAGATGCCATCAGCGTAGACTCTTACCGGCCGGTCCACTGGAAAACACACAGCAATACAACAGCACACTTATCAAATCCAACTGCAGTGGTTTCATAGTGAGAGTAGTAGTAGATTTGGACACAACAAACACCAGTTAGATTAAGTAGTAAAGCAGGACAGATCTTGACGCCCTTATTGTGTCATTTATTGCGCTTTAGTGGTGAATATTAAATATTAAACCAAATAAATTACCAATTACATTAGCAAAAAGATTGATACACAGATAGTTGCCCACTTTGGCCCATTGGTAATCCAGCCTCATTAATCATTAGTCACTGTAGTATTATGTCGTATTCATCATTAGCCATTAATAGTAGCACTGGTAATAATACTGTCATTATAAAGACTGCAGTGGAAAAGCAGTAGCAAACATTGCAGTAGTAATAGAATTTGAATAGTCGTATCACCTGATAGTTACAGTATTAGATCTAGTAGGAGTAATAATAGTAGTGTTAGCATCAGTAGTAGTGTATCAGTAGTAGTGGTAGTTGTGTGATAGTGAAGGAGTAGCAATAGTAGTTGTAGAAGTAGTAATAGTAGTTGTAGTATTAGCAGAAAATGTAGTTAGAGAAAGGGGGGATTGGGCAATATGGTGACGCTAAAGATGAAAGCTGGGAGAAGGAGAAGCTGGAGGAAATGCATCAGAGGAGGAAACAAAGCAGGAGGAGGTCTGCTGTACCTGGGGTGCCTCTGCGGGCCTGAGCGATGGTGAGTTTCTCATGAGGGGCGCGACAATCACAACTGGTCTCCCTGGCAAAGATGGCAGGCTCTGTCAGAGTCTGAGACAGAGGGGAGGAGGAAGAGACCGGGTTATAGATCAAACACAGCACAGATTTCCTATTTTGACGTTAGGTTTTTACGGCATCTTAAACACCCGCACACCTAGAGGCCCACCCATCCCTTCAGTGGTACACAATATGTCTCCCTTTCCATTCTCATTCCTGTTACAGTAACCTCTATTAGGTTATTGACCACTGCTGATGCCGGCCCCATGGACACACAGAGCTGCACTCAGTGTTATTGATCATTGTGTGTGTGTGTGTGAGAGCAGACATCTACCTCTGTGTGTAGCCTATGTGTGTATTAACATATGGCAGAAAACAAGGGCAGAGCTATTGATCTGTTGTCGAAGGCCTCTCAGGAATGAGCTAAAATTCAAAGGGAAAGATGAGATGGAAGAGGTCAAGCTGTAGAACAGGGAGACACTTAGCATTTTCAGATACATAAATATAAATTAAGCAGATAAAGAAAGAATAAAAGACAGTAGGACATGGTAACAAAGACAGACAGAGCAAGAACAGTACAAGGACGATAATTGTTAGTACTTGTCGAAGCTAGATCAAGGTTAAAGTGTTGCAGGGTGAGCCTGCCTGAAAATTTGTCTTTGTATGCCATCTGTTGACTGCAGGGAATATTCGCTGAATCTCATTCACACCAATAAAAGAGAATCAGCACAGAGCAGAAAGCTGTGGGAGTGTGAGAGGAGGAGGAAAAAATGGAAACAGATTCAGTCTCTGTGGACAACTGACGTCAACATATCCTCTAGGAACTGCAACAAAACCCGAGTCTGGCATGACAACGTGTTCCACGGACTCAGATAGGGACAGACCGATGAACATGAAAGGAGAGAGGCGACGTTCTCAGTTGAAGAATGACAACTTAACAGGTGAACTTGTAGAAAAGAAGAACCTTTAAAGAAAATGAAGCTAAAGGAAATTTAACTAAAAATGTGTTTTTCTACTTTGCACCCCGCCCAAGTGGTATCTAGCAATGCAGTAGGTTTGAGTTTATTTGCACAGGTTGTGAGATATTTGAAATGTATGTCTGCCCACCGATACAGCAGAGGTGAATGAAATTTCCTGAGGGTGCTCACAGTATTGAAAAATTAGATTTTAAAAATTCAGCAGTACATTTTTTTTCTTCCAGAAATAGTGTTCCCATTAATCCAGATATTACACAGACCTCCTTGTGAACGGTTTTCAAAAGGGACTATTTCTTCAGGAGAAGGTCATTTAAACAATGGTTGCAAATTATTCTGAGCTGTAAAGTGGCTTTTCAGAAATTCTTGCCATAATGCTTAATTAACATGAACCTCTTTGACGGGGGAAAGAAACCTGCCACACTGATGTGTCATCCATCTCTGCATGGCAGGCAACAACATAAGCTATGAACAGGTGACTTCCTCTGAGTCATTAACTATTAACAGACCTGTTAACACAGCTTGGGGCGTCTTTAGAGGCTCAAATAACATACTTTACATTGTTTTATCACCTTGATGCTTTATGACTTTTACTAATTTAATGATAATTGCTTATAAACATGATTTTGAACTAATTACATGTTGCAGAAATCCACTAGACAAAATGAGCCTAGCTCTGAAACAAGGTTAAATACAATGGATTTCCAACTTCTCTATATCTGTGATTGATCAAAAGGCCCCAAACATAAGTAACATCACTATGTAGGATATCACACTGTACATTTCTCTCCAACCCATATAACATATAAATCATTAACCTTATTTTGTGTAATAATGTTCATTTCTGTATGTTATCACCTTCATCAAATGTGTAATCTCAGTGTGTCACAAAGGGAATGATTGTCACTGGAAACTATTACAACATTGTTTGATTTTATTACTATTTTAACACATACAACAATGGGGTGCGTGTGACCCCAAACAATGACAAAGTAAAGCCAATGTCAACAAAACACAATAAAATAATCCAAAGAATTTGGCACTATAAAACAACCCAATCACCAAAACTTAACTGTCGAATGGAGTAGCATTTGCACTGCTCTGAAAATACACAAAGCTTCCCAAGTATACAGACACTTATGTCACAACGTAATGAATTGCCATTTAACTTTCACTTCATTATATGAAAAACCGGAGATGTGGGAAGTGGTTCAGAGGTCTGGACACAGGCTATTTATTGTGGACAAGTGGATTTTAATTGTCACGCACTCAACTGTCAAAAGCTACAGCTTACATGACAGCAGGCAACACACAGGCTGGTAAAGAGCTAGATAGAATAGAATAGAAAGAGGACCTTCATTTTGAACATTGCCACAGATGTGTGGCTCCTTTCTACGTCCCATGTACTTGCACATCCTTCGCCTGTATTTTTTAATTGGCTTTGAACATTTTGTCAGGTCATGTTAAACGTCTGATGAACCCTCCTGTCCTGAGGGAGCATCCTCATCGCCCGTGATTCCTTGGGCACAGCGAGAACAGAGGGGTGGCTTACAGACACTTAGCACAGGGCAGATGGTAAAGCTTAAACTAACCAACCAGGGGCACGCAGGCCTATCAGGACGAATAAAGCCCTCTCTGGCACAAGCAAAGAACATCTGGCATGAGGGGGATTAAAGCCGGAAAAAAGAGAAACTCGGGGACACGGGGCACAAGAAAAACAACGGCGGTAAAGACGAGACAGCCACACAGGAACAGGGAGAGGTTGGAGTGAAGACGGAGGGGAGGAAAAGGCAAAGAGAGACCGTTTGGAGGAGCCAGAAATGAATGCCAGGATGAGGAATTACACCAAAGAAGAAAAGAGGAGGAGAGTATCCAAACACAGGAGGCTCTCTGTCCTTACTGCCGCAGTGTCCCTCCAGCAGGACATTCATGCTATGTTGTCCGCTGTGTAACCCCCCTCCTTCATTCAAACATGTCCACTCAGCATTCTGAGCATACCCCACAGCCACATGCTATAGGGGGATCTGTTTCGTAACAGGGGAGTAGGCAGGACCCTTTGTCTTCCTCGTCCCCCCCCCCCCCCCCCCCCCCCCCCCCCCGTCACACACACTCCACACACACACCGCAAGACATGGACACTCAAGAAAGCACACACAGTCGAATGCCCTACCGTCCGGGGATGGGGGCAGGTGTGCTCAAGCTCCTCCATGATTCCCAAAGACTCATGGGATGTGGCTGTGGTCCCTGTGTTATGTGACTCAGCATCAGTAGGACGATGCCTCTCTCCTCACCACTCAGTCTCTTTCTCCTTCCTCTGTTTCCCCGCCCACTCCCTGCTCTGCCTCTCTGTCTGTCCTCCCCTCTCCTCCTCCTCCTCCTCATCCCCTCTGATCCCCTGGTGCAGAGAGGAGGAGGCAGTGAGGAGGTCTCACTCTGCATCTATTGCTTGGTACCACAAAAGAGACGAACTATGCCTTTAATTTGATGTTGATGCAAATATATTCGGTTTGATTTGACCTTTGTATACATTTTTGCTACTCTCTATTGATAGATTTGAACTGATTCAACCTATAGAGGCTTAGTATTTATATTAAGTCTTCAGGCACATCGGGAAAGGCTGCAGATGTTCAGTAACAAGGGAAGTGTGCAAAAACAAGGGAAGGAGACACCTAGTAGAATACCTTGGTGTTAATATATTTCTTTTTGCTGTATATTATAAATGATGTGGAAGTGACAAAGGCAACGCAGCTGATCCATCATATAAATCAAAAGAAACATTATTGATCTGTATAGAAATTATCCTGTCAGACTTTTGCGAGCCATTGCTCCTATAGACGATCTTCGTCCGCAGAGATGATGCGCTCTCGCCATGGCGACGGAAAAGAGGAGAGAGCTCCGATGAAAGGACCAATCAGAGAAAAGCTCCGGCGGTCCAGCAGTGCAGGCGGTGAGGATTGGTGGAGTGGTCCATAGCACCATCAGTGAGCTGGTGCTCAGTATCACTACATTGGTCTAAGTGTGAAGTGAGTTAAGAGTGTTTACATATGGTCTCATTTGTCTTCTGCAAGGCTCTGACAGTCTGCAAATGGACCTGGTAGGGAAAAATGTTATGGACAAGGGCATGGGCAAGTGTTGCAGCGCCTTGCAAAAAAAAACTTATTATGCTCGATATTTGGCATGTTAAATGTCTCTTGTTGTGTCCAGTTGATCCAGATAAATAGGCTGCCACAGTCCCACCCATGTGTGAGTGGTCTGATCTGCTTGTCAGGCTACTCAACAGACGCACCGAAAGTGAATTTTGCCATTTGGCACATCAATCAGAAGTGGGTGTTGGCTATGCTTCAAACTACACTTTTTTCCCCACCGTAGGATACTTGGCAAAACTTTCGGTCGTAGGATCGTTAAAACAACGCAGCGACTGGACTAGAAAAAACTCAGCTTTAGTGAAAAGGAAACTAGGATTTGGGTGCTTTACCTTCAGAGGTCCTCTCCTGCAACAAAAAGGCGCAACCGCTGCGCAACAGGAATGCGCTCTGATGCGTCGCTGTTTCACCATGGCGTCCGGAACCAAAACAATCATGTAAAGTGAGAACACCGATTTGGGGTTTTGTTTTTTTTTTTCCCGGTATCTCCTCCGTCTGATGTGCCGTTTGGTCAGAAAGGGGCAGGAGTCCTGTCTGTGCGCCAGCGCGGCGGGGCGGGTGCGGCAGAGCGACGACAGCCCGTCTGCGCGGTCAGTCCAGAGGACAGATCAGCTGCTCACCGCTGATCAGATGCGACAACTGTGGGCCACGGTCCATTTAGCAGACCGTACTGTACTACGGCTAATGGGCCATGCATTCACTGTCCCTCCTCCGATTGTGCCACCTTGATCGTGCAGTCTGCAACTTGTATCCTCATTAAAAAAAAAAAAAAAAAAAAAAAAAAGTCTCTTACAAAACAAAAAGGATGAAACGCTGTTAGAGCCTAAAATTAACACATTTTGCCACACCAACACTCAGTTCATACTGTAGGCCTACATAAATATACTTTTAGCAGTTGACAACATGCACAAACTGGGACTAACATGACTGTTGTCCCAGGAGCAGGCTAATAAAATGAATTATCAGTGATCTGTGGTATAAAAGCCAAACCAGGCTGTGGGGATGAAGGACAAAACAGGCTTTGTGTTGCCATTGTTGGGCGCACTGTAGTGTCTCTGTGGCCCCAATCTGGGACAGGAACCCATTGTGCCCTCCAAAGTCCGGCCTGGTCGCCATGGAAACGAGCTTCACTGGGATACACAGGCTTAGACTCTGACTTTAAAAAACAGAGGGAACCTGATGGTATAACCCTATAAATTTGAAGGATATGGTTGTAATGTTACTCCTTGGAAAATACAGGCACCATGAACTCACTATTTCGAACTTTATTCTATCTGTGGAAAAAGCACCTGCCTTACAAAAATAGTGTCATTGTCCTACACAAAACCTGCATAACTCTTACAGAACTATTTGATTTGGTAGGCTATATTTCCTACTGTATGTCACTAAAGGATTGAGAAGGGAAAGATAAGGTATATTTTTGTCATCTTATCTGCATGCCAAATATACAATACAAATATACAAATAATAATAATAATAATAAAAATGCTGAACCAGTGGTTAAAATGTTTTAGAAGTTTGCTATCTATGGAAAATCATTAACATTTGCAAAAAAAAGGGAAACCCCAAGGACTTTCAAAAGATGTGGGTATTATTAATGAAACATTATTCCATGGAGGATGTCTGAGCACAAGAACTGTATTTGTTTTGAAGTAATGACTATAGACAAACGGTGCACCACAGCTATGTAAACACTTATTTTTTTTGATTTGATTGCCTTTGATGTTTTACAATACACATGTCCTGGATCAAAAAAGTGATTTTACTATGACCATGCCTCAGCTAGTGCACAAATCCTGTCCCTGTATCTGTGTAAACACGCTGCACACGCTGACCGACGCCGCCGCCGCGTGGTCGCTCCGAGTGGCGGCAGCGCTTCGACGTCATTGGCTGACAGCGCTCCGACGTCACTTCCGGCGTATGACTTTCCCCGGGAAGAGGATTTGGCGCGGACGGTGCCGTTGTTGTTGTGTCGCGCAGCTGTCAGCGGGCGAAAAACGTTAAAGGCGAAACGTCGAAGCCATGGCTCCGGTGTCAAACCCCGACAAAGACATGGACGCTGCGGACGGCGGTGAGTTGTCCCGTCGTGTTTCGTGTTTCGTGTTTCGTGTTTGCTGACTTTCGCGGACTTGCGCAGGTGGAAGCGAGGCTAGCTCACACGTTAGCAACCACAACAAGTGAGTTCAGGCCGTCAATACTGCGCGTGTGTTAAAACGCGTTAACTAGGTAAACTCACAATTTGTCATGTGAGTTTAGTGTTGTTAGGGGTTAAGGGAAGAGGTGTTGTTAGCGAGATAACGTTACAGTGCCGTCTGTTATTTTCTGATTTGTCTCCACTGCGACTTCGTTGGCGCTGTGTGTGTGTGTGACATACTGATGAACTGAGCCTCGTATCCATTACAGAAATAATAGGTTGACTATAACAAAACGTAGTGAGAAAGTGTTCAGAGCGAAAGAAACAATGACGCGCCTGCACTCTTCAAAAGATTTGACTGAAAATGTGACATAAGCTGAGTGTTTGCTGGGAGAAACAACCTGCAAACCACGCAAGCTGTCGTGTTCATACCGTGGCCATGTCGATGTGTCGCTCTCCTCAGACGACGGAGGGGACGCCTGTGGTCTGGCAAAGTCTCGCTCCAGACGGGAGAAGAGGGAGAAGGTGGGGAGGAAGTCTGCACTGGAGCAGCTCAAGAAAGCCAAGATGGGGGAGAAGATCAAATATGAGGTGAGAGACAGTGGAAATCCCACAATCCGTGTGTAATCGTTTGTATTCAATTCAGCTCAGTGCGTGACAGCTTAATGTTACCTCACATAATGATACATGGCTTCTCAGAGCCCTCTTCACCTTACTGGTTAGGATACATTAGCAAAGTCTGTACTGACTTGGACCTTGGATCTACAACGCAACCTCTGCTTTATCCCCACTGTACCTGGAAGAAATGTGTTGTACGGATAAAAGAGCTACATGGGTAGTGTTAATTGAAATTAAATCAGATTTTCCTCAAGTATGAGCTGTTTGATTAAATGTTAAGTGAAACTTTAGATTAATGTTTATCCAAAAGATTTTAACGTTATCACGTATGAAACAGTCGTCCATCGAAAAGGGCAGTGCTGTTTTAGAGCAAAAGATATTAGTTGATTAATCTTTTAGTTGATTGATATGACTATTTATGGACATAAAGATCACAGACACAGATCTTACCATCAAGGGATTAAATGAAAGGCTAATCACCAGATGAATTAATAGATATTATCAGCCTGTTGAGCCCTACTGTGTTTTAGATATTGGTATTTATGTAACATTTATACATACATATATAAATATTTTAAGATTGCAGAAATAATATAATGCAAAAAGTAATAAAGTATACTTTTTTCCTTTTTTTTTTTTTCTGTTGTCCAACATGGAATAGTGCATGTAGGTCTGATATTTATTCAGCAGTGCTTGTTTCATAGGTTATAGTCAACCAGTGTCCATGTTTTCCAGGTTGAGGAGTTTGCAAGCGTGTATGAGGAGGTGGACGAGCAGCAGTACTCGAAGATGGTACGAGAAAGACAAGAGGATGACTGGATTATTGATGACGGTGAGTCTCAGTCTCCTGTATCCACTGTGGGAATATGAGTGATGGGGAGGTCTGATGTGAACTTTTTTTTGTATTTCTTCTCTCAGATGGAACAGGATATGTGGAGGATGGAAGAGAAATCTTTGACGATGATTTGGATGATGATGTAGTTGAAAAGAACCAAGGTAATTATTCATACAGTATTACATTACACAATAATTCTGTGTATTTTGAGGTCCAGTGTGGGAAAATGTACAATAAATAGTTTTGTAAGAAGAGTGACATTTTGGTTTGTGTGTGCAGGAAAAACAGGTGCTAAAGGAGCAAACTCAAAGAAAAATGTGAAGAAATCTGCTGTAGCCAAGCCCAACACCATTAAGAGCCTCTTCATGAACAGCAATGTCAAGAGGCCTGCTGAGGTTTGTTTCTGCTGGCATCACTGACTTGCTTTGGTGTTTGCTTTTGCTACAAATGTCCCTAAGGGCAAATCCTAACTTGAAATAAAAGAGATGCTCTACACCTTTTCTTTGTTTTGCATTGGCCACAAGTCTCCTTATTCTATCTCTTGCAGAAAGACGTGGACCTGTCCAAAGATGATCTATTAGGAGATATCTTACAGGACCTGCACTCAGAGGTTGGTACCATATCATCTAGACAACACAGAACTTCAATGTAATGGAACACAATTCAGCGTCAACTAATGCATTTGTCTTTCTCTGTTGAGATAACACTGTTTTGATTGTGATAGCAGCATCGTGTTTGATGTTTCCCACAATTAACCAAATGGTTCCTACACATTGACATTTACATTCAGGCTTATCTGATGTGTAATGAGTGAGCTATGTCGTGCAAAGGGATGAATGAATGGGACAAGTTGCTGATATGAGAATTAAACCTGTGACCTTATGTTTATGTTACAGTGACTATATGGGTTTTGCTAATTTCTTACTCATTCCTTCTTCATAGCCACCTTCTCCACCTCTTTATTGCTCATACCCAACTAGATATGTTGTGATATTTTCTTTTAAAATGTGTTTCTATGTCTGTTTTCCCAGAAACCAAGTCTTCTGACTCCTCCGCCAGTGGTCACTCTGAAGAAAAAGAAGTCTCTTGGATCACCCATGAATCCCTTTTCCATCAAACCTCAGATGCCAAAGGTATCTGTTAACCTATCATAAGTCTTAAAATATTTCACACACACTATATCACTGGCCAAATTATACATTTTGAATTCAATATGTATAAAATGTTGTTTGTCACTTCTGTAATACCAGGAGTCACCTACGGGGTTAAAGGCCAAAGTTATCAAGCCGCCGCCTTCTGAACCGACCCCCAGGTCATCAGCCCGTCTCCCTCCCTCCACATCTTCTCTTCCTGTGGAGAAGCAGAGGGCAAAAGTGGAGGAGCGGTATAAAGAGGAAGGTAAGAAAGACGGAGACATCTGTGCTTGCTTTTTGCTCTTTCTCTCCCATATAACAGCTTACCTTTTATGACAATGTGTTTCTCAGCAAATGACGCTCTGGCATTTGATGGAGTGGATTTCGATGAGCCGATGGAGGTCGGGCTCGAGGAAGAGAAGCCTGCAGTTAAAGATGATGCTGAACCTAAAGCAGCACCAGATGTGGCAGTTAAAGTGGAGCCCAAAGCAGAGCCTCAGGACCCTGTCTTATTGTAAGTCTTTTATCTGCTTTGTTTGCTTCTACCTTATTAGGAAACACAGATACTTTGTATCTATATTTCTGTTTCTACACAGTGTCATGTTTTAGCATCTTCCCTCCTCTGTCGTTTTCCAGGTCCAGCAGAATTGGAAACTCTTGGGGACAAGAGGAGGAAGGTGGAGCCAGCGAGGCTCAAGCTGAGATACAGGTCGACTCCAGCCAACTCCCGCTGGTGGAGGGGCAAGATGGGGAGCAAGTTTTCCGCTTCTATTGGTTGGATGCCTTTGAAGAACCTTACAGCCAACCAGGTAAGGCATATTCACACCTGGAGTGATTATAGTGGATATTATCATGTAATTCCATAATCCAAAGATCCTGTTCAGATATGTGGAGCACATCCTGATAGTTTAACTTAATTGTGTTCTAGGTGTGGTGTACTTGTTTGGAAAAGTGTGGATTGAGTCTGCAAAGTCTCATGTCAGCTGCTGTGTTAGTGTCAAGAACATTGAGCGGACCATGTACTTCCTGCCTCGTGAATATGTAAGTTTTTGTGCTCTGTCACATTACTGCCAGCATCTTTGGGCTTCTTCCCCTCGGCCCATGAGCGCATAAGAAAAGGAAAACCTTCTCTTATTTGAGCTCAATGAATCATCATTCATAGTATAAGATATTTAAATTGTTACATGTTGAGATTACGTGGTGTGTGTGTGTGTGTGTGAGATCACTTTACACAATAAAACTTTTTTTTTTAATTGTTTGCTTTTGTGTCGATAAACAGAAAGTGAACACCAAGACTGGGGAGGTTTCGGACACACCTGTAGGAATGATGGATGTCTACCAGGAGTTTAACGAGCTTTCTGAGAAGTTCAGGATCATGAAGTTCAAGTCCAAGGTCGGCGCTGACCTTGGTTACGGACTGTATAGCATGAATGTAATTTTCTGGCAAATGGCAAGTTTTGTTGTTAGTAACTGATGGTCGTTTACTGTGTTTCTCTCTGCAGAAAGTGGAGAAGAGCTACTCTTTTGAAATTCCTGATGTGCCCACTCAGTGCGAGTACCTGGAAGTTAGATATTCTGTGAGAAAACACGCACACATACACCCTATCTAGTTGTCCAGGCCTATAGCTGTCTTTTTAATTACCTATGGGGTAAATTTTGTTTTTGCAGGCTGAGTTCCCTGCGCTGCCTTCAGACCTTAAGGGGGCGACCTTTTCCCACATATTTGGAACCAACACTTCCAGTCTGGAGCACTTCCTCCTCAGCAGGAAGATTAAAGGGCCTTGCTGGCTGGACATCAAGACACCACGTAAGTTGATTTGTATACGAGGAATTTAGAAGAACAGTTGATTTCATGTTGGAACCTTTTCACACTACTGGCAAATTCACATGTACCCCCCTGTGTCTGTGTCAGAGCTAATAAGCCAGCCGGTCAGCTGGTGTAAGGTGGAGGCTCTGGCCCTGAGGAGTGACCTGGTCAGTGTGGTCAAAGACCTGTCACCTCCCCCCATCACCGTCATGTCCATCAGCCTCAAGACCATCCAGAACCCCAAGACACACCACAACGAGGTCAGATTACTGCCAGCTGAACACACAATCAAATATACTGTTTCTCTTTTTAGCAGGAAATGTGTGTATGTTTAGGCGTGTTATTTTATGGTGTGCAATGACCTGATGATATAATTGTTCCTCTGCAGATTGTGTCCCTGGCTGCACTGGTGCACTATCGGTTCCATATGGATAAAGCTCCACCTCAACCTCCATACCAGACGCACTTTTGTGGTATAGTTATTTATATTATTGAATGTTTTCCTTGTAATGCATGAAAATCAGACAGAATGGTGAAATGATAACTTATCGGAACGGTTATTATATTCTTTTTGTCTTTGCAGTGGTCAGTAAACCGTCCGACTGTATTTTCCCCTACGACTTCAAAGACGCTGTCAGGAAGAAGGTGAGTGGCCATGTGGTTATGGAGCTCAGCTTGATGGTACTAGTCTTTTGCACAAAAACAGGAAAAAGTTTCACAAAGTTTTCACAGATGTAGCAGGAATAAGAAATTGCCAGCAAAGGAATCTGAACAATACAATGTTAGAATTTAATGAATGCATTTTATACAGTACTTTACTGAAAGGTACTTTAGTATAGTTTTTACTTTATTAGTATTGATGGAGAATATAATTTAGTAGCATGGCACTTTTCTTCGATGTATGTGACCAAAACATTGATCTGACTCCCTTCCTCTGTTAGAATGGGAAAGTGGAGATAGCTGCTACGGAGAGGACTCTGCTTGGCTTCTTCCTGGCCAAGATGCACAAAATCGACCCAGATGTTCTGGTGGTGAGTAGAAGATGTTGGGATACAGTGATTCTATGCAGTTTTCTGAATCGACTACAGATGAATCATTAGCTTTCTTATATGAAAATATTGGATGCACAGAAAGCCCAGATGAAGGTGCAGTGTTTCATCAAGGTAACAATGAGTATGCTTATCCTTAACTTTTCTCGTAGGGTCACGACATCTTTGGTTTTGACCTGGAGGTGATTCTACAGAGAATCAATGTATGCAAGGTTCCCCACTGGTCCAAGATAGGGCGCCTCAGGAGGGCCAATATGCCTAAACTAGGGGT
Source organism: Lateolabrax maculatus (assembly GCA_031216445.1). Lineage (NCBI taxonomy): Eukaryota > Metazoa > Chordata > Actinopteri > Acropomatiformes > Lateolabracidae > Lateolabrax > Lateolabrax maculatus. The sequence continues at coordinate 11,632,016 of CM062210.1, forward strand.
AAGAATAATAAAAACCCTTAGCAATATGTTTTTTTTTTTTTTTTCTTTTTGTACATATTGTAAATCACTAAATGTTGTCGCACTTTGTAGGGCCGTGGTTCCTTTGCAGAGAAAAGTGCAACCTGCGGCCGTCTGGTGTGTGATGTGGAGATCTCAGCCAAGGAGCTGATTCGTTGTAAAAGTTATCACCTGACTGAACTGGCTACACAGGTGCTGAAGATGGAGAGAGCCACAATCCCTCAGGAGAACATCAAGAATCTCTACAGGTTTGTGTAATGTGTCTTTAAATGTGTACAAGTTTGTAATTGTTTTCTATCAAATAGTTTTTTTGTGGTGTTGTGTTTTGCCATACTTCAATGTGGACCCAAAAAAAGTGTGTGTATATCCTAAAATGTGTATGTGTGTCTGTGTGTCAGTGACTCTCCTCACTTGCTCTACCTGTTGGAGTTGACGTGGACAGACGCCAAGCTGATCCTCCAGATCATGTGTGAGCTCAACGTGATGCCACTGGCCCTGCAGATCACCAACATCGCTGGCAATGTCATGGTAACAGAAAACAACACATTTTCCTTTTACCTTCATTAAATCCACAAGCATTTTAAACACACATGACGGAAGAAACGGGGATGGACAATTGTTAGGGGTTTTTAATTTCCAGGCATCAACTCTTTTCGCTTATTCTAGAGATAAAGTACAAACGCTGAAAATGAAGACAGAAACAAAATAGATGCAGACAAAAGAAACACTTGGTTCTCTTGTGAATGAGGACAAAAGTCCTGAAGCTTTAAATCATAAAAGCCTTTATCAAGGCTTAGAACTAGCATATTTTGATCAACCAGTGTGTTTCAAAGAGAACTACAAAATACAATGCAGTTGGGTATAGTAAAATTACGTTTTAGACTTCAGTTAGAAGGGGACATAAAGATTTATTCTTCCTCCTTCCTCTGTAGTCTCGTACGCTGATGGGCGGTCGCTCTGAGAGGAATGAGTTCCTGTTGCTTCATGCCTTCCACGACAAAAACTACATCGTCCCTGACAAACCCTCCTTTAGAAAGACCCAGATGGAAATGGTAAAGCGACACACAATCACACTCATCTTCTTTTGTGTAATGTACAGTCATGTAACAAATGTTTTTTTTTCTCTATGTCCCTGTAAAGCAGGCCAATGGAGAAGAAGATGCGGATGCAGGGAAAGGCAGGCGGAAGAAGAAGGCAGCCTATGCTGGAGGTCTGGTGCTGGATCCCAAAGTTGGTAAGTTTTTAATTTAAGGTCTTCTTTTCTGTCTGTATTTGTCTAACATTTGCACTGTGGACATATTTCTATAACCTCCCTCTCTCTTTAGGTTTCTATGACAAGTTTGTGCTGCTGCTTGACTTCAACAGCCTGTATCCCTCAATCATCCAAGAGTTCAACATCTGCTTCACCACTGTGCAGAGGGAGGCTCACAACGCACAGAAGAAGAAAGAGGTGCGTATGCTCATGGTTACTGTAGAAGCAGGTGTATCTAAATGACACATAAAAAAAAAAAAAAAAGTAAATAATTAAAATCTATCCATGGTAACAGGAGGATGAGTCGGAGGAGATTCCAGAGATTCCAGATTCAAACCTGGATATGGGAATACTGCCTAAAGAAATCCGGAAGCTGGTGGAGCGGCGTAAACAGGTCAAACAGTTGATGAAACAGCAAGACATCAACCCAGACCTCTATCTGCAGGTATACACACACTCAAAAACTGTTACCACAACCATATACTGTATATAAACCAATAGGCTGACTGATGACAGGTGTGATTAACCATCTAACCCAAACAATGCTACATATAATTACACTCCTTCTATTTTCAGCCATATTTATTTACCATTGAGACAACTTCTAACTTATCAAATCTTCACAACTGAGGAGTTTTAAGGAGAATTTAAATCTTTCTATTTGCTTTGGACTAATTTGAGTCTGTCTGTCCATCAGTATGACATTCGTCAGAAGGCTCTGAAGCTGACTGCTAACAGTATGTACGGCTGCCTGGGATTCAGCTACAGCCGCTTCTACGCCAAGCCACTCGCTGCCCTGGTCACACACAAGGGTAGAGAGGTGAGTCAAACACAGATACTGTACACGAACACATCCGTAGCCTTTATGGTCGCCCAAAGTTTTACCCGTTGCACCTTTGATAGCTAATACAGATCCAAATAAATGGAACCAAAAGAGGCTCATGGTTAATCTGAGTGGTACATTTGTTAAGGTGTCTTTGTAGCCCTGTCTGCTTGCAACCTACAAAGACACAAAACACACTCAGACTGAGTGAATAATGACCATGTCCCATAGTTGTTTCGGAGTTACCCTCATGCCAACAATACTTTCATCCACAAGAGGGCACTGCTACATAAATGTCCACGTCCAGCACCAGTCCTTCCACTGTTCCATTTTTTTGCTGACTTTATCTCTTCTATTTCTTTTTTGCTTTTCTCCTGTCTCAAATTTGTCATCCATTCTCTCAAAAGTATCTTTCTCCCTCACCCTGTACCCTTCCCTGTTCTAAATATGATTATTCCTTCAAGTTCATTTTGTCAGAATAAGAGACCTGTTGTAGTGTCTATGATATCAGTAGCTCTGTGTAAGTATTTTCCAATGACAAAATGCCCCAGGCACACACATGAAGCTCACACTCACTCCATGTAAAGTCTGATTGTGTAATGACTTCTTTCAACACACACAAATGGAACAAGGGCATGCACACTCAACAAATTGGTGCAAAGAGGCATGTGTACTGCATGACATAAACGGCTAAATCTGGTATTGTAACTGAACACCACACACACTCTCTCCCACCATGTCAGCGGTACTACTCATGTTCATTTAATGAGCTCTAACAGTACACATCCTCAGCAGAGGCGTCGAGCTTTGCCTCGGGGAGTCCTTCATTAAGATCCCCTTACACTCATTGTGCTTCCTAATAGAGGGCAGGGCGGTAACTCTGTGTGTGTGTATGTGTGTGTTATTTTGTCAGTCCGTTTGTGCCTCCAGTCACGCTCGTTGTTCGGCTGACAGAGCTACATTGTAAAAGGTGCACATTTGATTTGCTGGGACAGGTGGGAGTTTCTCTGCCTCCAGACTAACTGCTTGTATCTTTGTCAGCAGCCAGAGGTGGATGGGTTTATTACATTTTACCTCATTCTATTTTATCCAGGAAGCGTCACTGTTTAGCCAAGAAGTCAGCTACATTTCCATTGTCTGAACTGGTGACATTGCTGCACTTTGCAAGTTGTGTGCAGAAAACTGAATATTTATGATGGTTAATTCAAGAACTCAAGGAGAATTAAACAAACATTTTCTATTTGGTTCCACAGTTGTTTAACAATTGGCACTCACTTATGTTTGTATGTCACGTTTGAGTGTTCATCAATCAAATAAAGAAATAAATTATACATATATAAATTGAAATATATACAGACCGTCTTGTAGAAAATTGCAATGCAATGATTTACACAATACAATAAATGACATTACATAGGAGCAAAAAGTTACAACAATAAACAATACTTACAGAGTGAGGTAATAGGCCTTAAAGTTGGTGTGATTGGATTTACAATGTAAATATAGGATGAAAAGATATATTTGAATGTTTGGTGAGAAATGGTCAATCTCAATGCAGATGTCATCTGGTCCTGTCACCAGTTGTCCCAGAAGTCTGTAGACATGAAAAAGCTGTTTCTCCAGATAGCTTAGGCTGATCTAAGGGAACAAATCAAAGACCGGTGTCCAGAGTTAAAGAGAAAGTTATCATGTCTGACACAGATTCAGGCAATCACATTTAGTGATTTGGAAAGTGAAAGCTGGATCTTAAAGTCTATGCTAAAACTGAAAAGGCAAATAAGGGCCCTTTTCATCATAGGTATAAATTGAGCATTTTGTGTAATACAATCATTCTGTTTCCATGAATGTACCAACTACTTCAGTTGTGTCTATTGTGTTGACACATTCTAATAAATGGATTTATTTAATTTGAAATGGTTTCCGGTCATTTAAAGTGACCCCTGAAACCTGCTGATGGCCTCCTTTGCCTCCAGCATTTTCTCAGCCCTCTGAAGTTACTCAGTGTGCTAAAGAGACAGTAAACACATTGGATTGTGTTTTATTAGGACTTCACTGCAGTGGGGAGTGATATGACAAATTGGAGAGACATGCATTAAAAAGGTCATCAGTCAGACCTGAACCCACAGTCTGCTGAGTACATAACAAGGACCTCAACTTGCTGAGGTAGCAGGAGATCCTGCTTTGCACAATCTTAGTGTTTTGTTTACTCTGTATCTATGATCCTAGAAACACATCTATTTATACTGCAGGTTGTGTGCTTGGGAAGAGCACGGCATCAACACAACCAGGGACTCCCACTGTAAATAAGATACTGTAAATAATGTTGGTGAGGATCATGTAGTACTCTCCAACATCTATATTTGGACATTTACTTGTCAGATATTCTGTTTAAAATTTTTAAATGAAACCCTCAAGTTAACCATCCAGAATCTGCAAACATTCCTGATCTGCAGTATATGGGCCATCACACTCTGACCATGCGTATACTGGCTGGCCCAGGCAACGGAGTCGAGAGCAATTTGGTTTAGGCAACAGTTTAAACATAATTTAGCAGTTTTTATGGTGCCTTGAAGTTAAATAACTGTAAGCCAAGTAGTTCTTGGTAGTTTCCGACTACAGCGAGCCAAAAAGGCCAGCTGGCATTTATAGCGGGGTTTCTTGTGTATTTGTGGGTATTGCCGTTTGCACCCCCGCCCCCGTTTTAATCGTCACATTTGCACTCTACTTTCATATCATGATTTAGGAGGCTTTTTATTTTTGTAATTGTAACACGTACACCGACCACTACTCTGTCTGCAGTGTAAATCCCCCCTCCCACCCCTCAGCGCCTTCCCTTCATCTGTTTGGACGAGTGTGCGGGTGAATGTGCATGTGTTCCATGTATTTATTGATTGGCTTAGCTCTCATCTTTCTCTCACTCTCGTTTTAAATTGAGGCCTAACCCCCCTGCGGCAGGACGGGTCAGGCTGGGGGCCACAGTGGTTTCTCAGCCCAGGGAGGGTTCAGATGAGGGGGCTCGGAGGGGGGATGACAGACCCTTGGCGGTGACTCTTCTGATCAGACTTGCCAAGTTAAGAGGGGAAAGCCCCCACTTAGCTCCCCTCCTGACTCTTGTGTGTGTTTCTTGAGTATGTGTTGCATGTATCTGCGTCTGCATGTATGTGTTGATGTACATGTGTCAATGCGTGTGTGTGCACAAGTGCTACTGGCCGAACTCTGCCCTTTGTCAGGCAACCATTTGTTGTGGCCCTACTCTGTCCTGGTATGTGTGGGTATTAAGGGGGGGATGATGGGTATTAAGAGGAAGGTGAAGGTTTAGGATTACACAGCCACAGATTGATGTCCCCCTCAACCCCTCAGCGTTATTTTGGGTTCTTTTGTATGTTCGCCAGAGAACAGTTGGGTGCAGAGAAACAGATATATGAAACACTTACACGCTTGCCGTTATAATGGGCTGATAAATGCATTTGTCATGCCAGGAAGACTTTTATTGTCCACTGACCACCGGCTGCTGGATCCCCGACTTCAACTGACAAATAGAGAGAATTAAACTGAGAGAAAGGCGGATTTTATGCAGACGCTCTTGTAGATGAGAGATCAGTTGCAGCATTTGGCTGGAAGTTGGTGTTAATTTACTATGCTGGTGTTAATGTTGCTAGTCATAGCAAATAGAGAAGTGTCTGTTAACAGTCAAGGGCATCACAAAAGCTGCTTTGCTTCGAGTGTATTCAGCTTTCTTTTTGGTGTCTTTAAATGTAAGTAAGGACACAGAATGAATCAGAAGCTCTGTTTTCAATTCCTAAGTTATTTAGTTTTGCCACTTTTATGACATGTTTGATTTATGTTCATGTTTTATGTCTCTGAATGCAAGTGTGTGTGTGTGTGTGTGTATGTGTGTGTGTGTGTGTGTGTGTACGTGTGTCTACGTCCTCCTAATCGAGTGATGTTAACAACAGAGGCCGCTGATTGTTGCGGAACGCAGATTGGTTTGACCTTGCACCCTTTTGCCAGCAAATCTGACACCCATTAGCAGGTGTGTGTGTCTCAGGATGGAGGATGACTCCTGAAAGCCATTCTGCTGTAATTGAGTCTCTGTCCTTGTGTTTAAAAACAGCCTGACAGGAGCTCGTAGTTGACATTATTGGATGGCATGCAGAGTGAAGGATAGAAGCGGGCTTGGATAACAGAGCCGAGGGTGTGGAGAGGTCAAAGTTTGGTTTAGGTTAAACCTCTGTGCGCTTGTGTGTGTGAGGGTGCGTGTGCTTGTAATGAAGTCTAAGTAAATATTGTTGCCCCTGGTGTCCCTCATGCAAGTTCTGTATCATTCTTCTGGTCTCAAGAATCACAAATCATTTCCCCGAATTAGACACAGGAATACCTAAACCACCCTATCATGTCTGGTCTGCGTGTGTGCGCGCGTCTGTCAGGCTGTGCTGTGATGTGTGAGTAAATATTGTTGCCCTCATTTCTTTCATTGAGGGTCTCAATCGCTGCTGCCGTTTCAGAACCACAGGGGTCATTTTTACATTTCCCCGAATTAGACATAAGAATACATAAGCCTGCCTATGCTTGTGTGTGTGTGTGTGTGTGTGTGTGTTCATGTCTGGGGAAATGAGGGTTGCATGTTTCCATGGTCCTGTAGTCCTCTTAAAGAGCTGGCTTTGCTCCTGATAGGAGTGGACTTAACAAATAGTCACATGGGAGCAGCGCTGCTATTTTGGCTACATTAGTTTGTCCGTGCAGGCTGACAGTGGACAGGACAAGGTTTCAGAATCCAAACGGCGACTTTAGTAACACCTACTAATGAGGCCATGTGAGACCGGGCTAATGGCAGGGATTAAAATTTATTATGGATTCATCTGACATATGGTGTCTTTATCAGGGCCACTGATGGAGTTGTAAATGAGAGGATAATTAGTAGATGGTTTTAGCTGACTTGGCAGGAAGGTGATACATATGTTCAGTTCTATTAAAACCTTAACATTTCTTGATGTATGACCTGATGAACTTGATCCTCTAATCTATGTTACTGTGTTGTAGGGATAAAGGCACAATGACATCATGTAACTGGAGATGCTTACCCGCTGTAATAATTAGTCAGTTGTCATGTGTCATGATTTATCAAGTAAATATACAAAATTTGTGTTGTCTGCGGCCTCTCTTGTCTGAGGAGCTGCTAGCAAATGTTACATAAATATCCTTTTTTTTTTTTTAAATCACTTGATTTATTGATAAGAAAAAGACAGACACTGGTAGTTTATTGTATCAGTGGTGGATGTCTGATAGCACAAATTACTATTCATGGTGCTAAACGATACAGTATATTGATATAAAGTTTTACATGATATGACAATTAGTACTATTTCAAACTTTTTCAAACTATTTTTTTCTCTTTTTGGCCACTTAAGGGCAGCAGAATCAAGTTGACAACATTATTGACATATCACCTTTGAAGTTGAAATGGCGAAACTTGTTAATAAACAGTTGCCTATTTACAAATCCAGCAGTTACGAAGCAACATTATAAAATGACTATATGAGAGCGGTGAGACTTAAACAAAACAGTAAAGTTGCTGGCTGGACAGCTTAATGATCTTAAACCTACAGATTCAGGTGATAATTCTCTATATGTTCATCACTATGAGCGCCCGCTTTCAATTTTTCTAATGTGATTTTTTTTGGGGGCTCTTTCAGCTTTATTGACAGTAATAGGGGAGGAAAGTCAGGGACTGAGAGGAGATGAGACATGCAGCAAAGGGCAGCAGGGTCAGACTCGAACCCAGGCCGCTGTAATGCTAATGCTATGTCCTCTACCCAGTGAGCTACTGGGGTGCCCCCCCCCCGCCCTTCACATTTTACTATCTACATGTACATTTGTTATTTGCCTGACAACATTATAAGAATTCATTGGTGAGTACTTTGACTGTGCCAGGGGGGAAGTGACACATCAGGATGTGTCCTTTTACAGCTATTAAAGTACCATATTTTTAATTGACCAGACAGCGGGATGATTGTTGTCATTGTCGCGTTATTTTCGATGAACGCCTGCGTTTGTGATCTCAGCCGGTTGTATTAAATCAGACACAGCTTTCCAACAGATTGACCCTCCCAGCAGCAGACATGAGAACACAGCTATGGCATCTGCCAGGACAGGTGTGTGTTTGTGTCTTTGCGCTCATGCATTCTTGTGTGTGCACATGGGAGCTCACAGGAGCAGAAGAGACACCATAAATCTTTTATGCATCTTTGTGTGTGAGATTGTGTTAGTGGGGGGGTGGACGTGTTGTGCGTACCAGCCCCCTCTGCCCTGACAGTGGTGTGTTCCTCCACAGGTGCTATTTCAGTCGGCCGACTGTCATCCCAAAATGCTTTTCAGCTGAGTGCTTTTCAAAACAATCGTCACTGGTGCCCCAGGCTCTTTTTACAAGGGCCCTCTGCCGCGCTGAGGTTTAACATGCTGCCTCTGATCTGCTGATCAGCGCAGGGGTGTATGGTATGTGGGTGCGTGCGTGCGTGTGTGTGTGTGTGTGTGTGTGTGTGTGTGTGTTGGGGGAACAAACAACTTGTTCATTTGTCTACTTATCATTCTGTCTCTATTATTTTTTTATTGCTTCCTTTCAATCCAACAATTTGTCACTCAACCAATGCAGGTCAGTTAAGACCCATATTCTGGCAAAAACAGCCTGGCAAAAGACAAAAGATATTTTGAAGAGGAGGCGGGTGAAGTGGATGGAAATAAACAATACATGAGAGCGACAAGACAACAAGACACATAAATCCCTAATAGATGAGGCCAACAAATAGCTGAGCAACAGCTGGGAAAAGGCGGATATCACAACAAGGCTGAGCCACTCATCAATTAGCATGAGAGGGTGCAATAACGTACAGATAATGGGTATAACTTGTGTGAAGACACACAGGTGCACATGCAAAGACATGAGGCATCGTTAAAAGCAATAAATTAAAAGAGAAAAGTCAGAGACGGTGGGCAAGTGTGACATTAGGACTAAGTATTAAAGTGTAGATGATATTGTGTTAAATGTAAAAAATTCCTCCAATAATTTCCAGTTAATACCTGTTCTGAAAATTTCAATTCAGGTTTATTTAACTGCACTAGGCAGCTGGACAAGAGTTGTTTTTTTACCATGTACCTGTGCTCCTGCAGTTGTCTCCCTCGGTCACTTCATGGCAGCTTTGAGTGTTACAGACTACGGTAGCACCACTTAATCTAACTACATCTTTTAGCAACATTGGCAGGGTCAGGGGCCCTGAAGTCCTAGTCTCAAGGCAGATACGCTGGGTACATTATGTTTTAAAAATGGAGAGTGCAAAGGGAAAATGTCACCTGTAAACTGTGCAAGTCAGTGTTGAAATACTTCGGGAACACAAGAACTCTCCACAGCACTCGCATGTACTAAGCTCTCTTGGCCTGTTTGTATTAAGTCGGCAGTTTTGTTTTAATGCAGTTCGTCTTAACAAATAAGTCAACAAATTAAACCTAAATAAAACTTGCCCAAGTTAATGATGGGCTTGTTTTGCATGAGTTCAGTAGTGCGTGGTTGGGGAACAAGCTCCAGGGTTTTCCTTCCTTGCCTTACTCCTATGAATGCATGCTGGATTTATTGGTTTGCATGTCGTCCTCATTGTTGTCTAAAGAAATGGGAGAAGCAGTAGATAATGGCGATGCACATGCATGCATACAGTAGTACAGCATACATTCGTTTGACCTCGGAACCTCCTTGACATCTGACAGCCCAAAGAATGCAAACTGACACCCGAGCCATCACCTGTATCGTGGCATGATGAGGTGGGATAGGGATTACGAGTTTAAAACAAAAAAAAAGTAAAGTATTTTCTACCCACAAAATCTGGTCCCTCACTCTGCGGGAGCACTTGTCAGTGAGCTGCTCAATTACTGTCCAGTCTAATTACACTGTATTAAAACCAAGGAGCCGAGAAGTGAAAGAGGCAGGAGCATAAGAAAATTGAGTGGTGTTTTACGGTGTGAGAAAAAGAGGGAAACAGTAATTGGAAGATTTTAACAGATTTACTGAGTAGATTGACCTTGACTCGTTGTAGATATCAATTTAGGGAAGATTATCTAACTATATCGTACGGAAATGGTGAAATATCAAATCTTCACAACCTAAAGATATGTTGAAATTCGGTCAATCATTTGGTCTGTTAAATATCAGCAAATAGAAAAATTACTATCATAAATTCTTAGAGCTCACTGTGATTTTTTTTCAAATGTCTTGTTTTATCCCACCACCACTTCAAAACCTGAAAGATTTTCAGTTTACTATCATAAAAGTGTAGGAAAGAAAGGAAGAAAATATTGACATTTGACAGGCTGGAACCAGTGAATTTTTGTTATTTTTGCAGATAAAACAATAAATCAATTATCAAAATGGTTGCAGACTATTATCTGTTAAAAGGAATTGACTAAATGTTGCAGCTCTACGTTAATCTTTTTCCGATAATCAGGTTGATGTGGAAAAAGTCAGTTGTAGTATTGAAGGAAATTACAGGATAAAGTTAAGTAATACGAGTCCTCTGGCAAGCTTTTTCAGTTGTCTGCCCCAGAATGAGCGGCATGCATGGTGGTGACTAGTGTAGTCATCAGAGGGAAGACATTCACACACTCTTTGTACCCCCTGGGGGTATGTGTTTGCATTGGTCCATATAATATGTGTGCATTGGTATGTGTTTCAAGATGAGCGAACACACACACACACACACACACACACACACACACACACACACACACACACACTGCCAGTCGCACACATTTCATCATGGTCAAACGACTTGTCTTTCACACGGTTCATTCCTTAAAGCAGTCTGTCCTGCTGGAAGTGACAGCATATGGAAAACCTGTCTAAATGAGTCCACACATCAATTACATCAACACATTCTCGCCTCGCTTTGCTTTCGCTCTGTCTCTGTCTTTTCCCACATCTCTCTATTCATCACTTCTCTGCCCTTTCCTTCTGTCTATTCTCTGATCATTCCAGACTCGGCTTCTGGCTCTCTCCTCTTCCAGAGCTTCTCTTATGCTGTTTTAATCAAAGTGAAAAGTGTTACTAAGAGTCACTAAGAGCCAACAGCTTATATATATGTATGTGTATGAATGTCTGTGTGTGTGTGTATGTGTGTATGTGTGTATGTGTGTATGTATGTATGTATGTATGTATGTATGTATACACACACCATGACATGATAGAAGTTTGTCAACATTAAGAGAGTTGTTAAGGGCCTGTTGTTCAATGTATGAGACAATGAAATACGATAGAGGAAGTCTGGTTTGAGATCTGTGAATTTGAAAGGTTATCAGATGCCAAAACACTGCTCAGCGGTTTATAATACTGTGAGACAGAATGTTTTCAAACCTGGAAAACTTTTACTTTTTTTAATCCCAGCGATAGTGAGGTAAACAGTCATGTGATGTTGCGTTGTCACGAAAGTTGAGCCAGATTAAACTCTTTAGCCGGACGCCCCTACATAGTTTTGCCAATGGAGCCACTGCAGGACGGCAGTGGTCCCATTCAATTAAATGAAAGGGCTACGTGTTCTCGCATTGTGCTGTTGTCTGTCTGAACACAGCCGGGGGGTTTTAAGCTTTTTTGGGGAGTGTTTCAAATCAATGAGCAGGACTACTTTGTGGCAATAATTGATTTACAGGATTAATATGATGAGGTACAGCAATTTATAGGGTATTTAATTTGCTGGATAAACCAAAAATAGTGAGTGGAATTTAATTTTCAGAAATGTCAATATTTTCTTTTTTAGAACAACATTGGTATTTGCAGAAGGGACTTCTGGTTGTAACGTTATCCCAAGATGCAAGCAAAGCTACAGTGTCACGTGGTTGTTATAAGGAGGAAGACGAAGGAAAAGCCTCCCAAAAAGTAGTGTCCAGTATGTCTGCTGGCTCTCTACTTAGCCTCTTAAAATAAAATATATATGTTTTTTTTATTGCAGCATTTATGCCTTTATTTGACAGAGATAGTGAAGAGCAACAGAAAATGTGGGGAGAGAGAGAGTAGGGGAATGACATGCAGTAAGGGAGTCGAACTGGGGATTCGCTCCTTAGGGTACTTACACCATGTGGTGTGCGCACTAACTACTATGCAGCTGGGATTAACAAATTTTAACCTAATAAGAAAAAAGTATTTTCTTTCATGACTTTTTCAAGTATTAAAAATATCTCAAATTATTATATTTTCAGTCAAATGATGGCTGAGGGGTTAATTTTGCTCTGACGTTTTATCTACCTGTACACGCTGAAGACTTATTTTATCTTTCCCTCCTTTTCTTTGTCTCTCCTAAACTAGCAGGAGACAGGCCAGGCGTGTTGTCTCCATTAAAGCTTAGCACCACAATTTAGTGCGTATGTGCTTAGGCCAAGATTTGTGTGTGCGTGTGTGTGTGTGTGTGTGATTGTGAATGTGCGTGTTTGTGGCGAGACCTTGACCTTGACTGCAGTCCCTAATGGAGGAGGCTGTTCTGTGAATGACTCAAACTCCCCCCGCCGTACAGCGGTATGTAGCAGCCCATAAAGCATGCTTAAGTCCCACTCTGGTTTCAGGGAGTGGAACGCCCCGCCCTCCTGTCCCGCCGCAGCCCGACCCCGCCTCTTCCTCGCACTCTGAAATAGCCACGTCCTTGTCCCCACACGGAGCACAGTGTGAGTCGGGTTGTGTATATATGTAGTCGTGGTTGATTGAGGAGCAGATTGCTGGTGACAGATCGCACTGCGTTCCGTCCCTCCGACCCCCCAGATTAGCCACCCTGCCCTCCCCTCCTCTGGGCCCCCACCTCCTCTGGGCCCCCACCTGTTAGGATCCCTCTGCTGCTCAGATCGCTCTCACTCACACACACACACACACACACACACACACACACACACACACACACAGAGAGAGAGAGAGAGTGGACAACCTGCGTTAACAGAATTCTCTTATTTGTCCGTCACTCACTCTGCGGGTGATAAAGGCCATTACGAGTCATTAAGGTGTGTGTGAAGTGTGTGTGTGTATATGTGTGTGTGTGTATTGCCTGGCTGGGATGTGTGTGGGTTGAAAAGACGCCTGTCACAGCACGCTCTCATAATTGCCCTCTTAGCCAATTATCCCCCATTTAAAAGCAAGTCACCTGTTCTGCTCCCATGTCCACACAAATGCGCGCACACACACACACACACACACACACTGCACACGGAATAAATAACATAGAAACTTAATGTTTAATCATTGTTTGTTCCTGAGGGATATGTTTGTTTACTGTGCTGAAATGCTTTCTGTTGTGTCAGTCCCATTCATACTGTTATGTCTGCTTTCTCATCAGATTCTGATGCACACCAAAGACTTGGTTCAGAAGGTGGGTTAATAAAGAGCTTTTGGTTGCCCTGATCAGTTAATATAATACATGGAAAATTAAGAAAATTCAAATACTTTTGAAGTAGATATGGAGGATTTGACATGAAATCTTTATCAGGATAAACTGTCACCTAACCCTAATAATGGTGAATTTATCGATAACCATTTCTTTCGTTACTTCTGTATCATGCTGGATCTTTTTCTGATATTGTATATCCTGACTATGATAAGACTTAATTGATGCCTGGGGAGAAATTAACATGTTACAGCAGCACAGAGACAGGGTAAGAGGTACTATTTGAATTTAATTAAAAAAACATTATTGATACAGATGACATTAAAAAAGCTATATACAATATTTGCAGTAACTTAATATTTTATAAATTGAGCAAATTTTTGTGCGAAAGAAGTCCAGTACTGCAACTCTGGCAACCATGATGTGTGTGAACTATATACAAGTAAATAGACCTTAATAATAAGTACGACATACATGATAATATATTAAAGTTATATATATGTGTATATATAATGTATGTGCAGTATACACTATGATAATAGCAATAACATATTACATGGAAATATAATTCTTAAAATAATTAACTAGCATTAACTATGTTACTACTTCGGATTACAGATTGAATTGTGAACTAATTGATCTGTTGAACTTCTGGTTGTCATTGATGTTTTCAGTTTAAATTAATGGGATTAGAAATTGAGAAAGAAGTACATTTAGTGTTGTAAGAAAAAGTAATTCAACAAATTCAATACATTTGGTTTATTGTCCAGCCCTTTTTTATTTCCATAACTGCTTTTTATTTTGTGTAATTCTTCTCCTGTGTGACTCAGATGAATCTTGAAGTCATCTACGGAGATACTGACTCCATTATGATCAACACAAACAGCAGGTCTCTGGAGGAGGTCTTCAAACTTGGCAATAAGGTGTGTAGTAGAGAAGTTGTATCTTCCTTTCCTTCAGATATTTGACATTTTCACTTAAAGCATATGTGCATTTATTATTCCCAGGTGAAAGCAGAAGTAAACAAGCTCTACAAACTGCTAGAGATTGATATTGACGGCGTGTTTAAGTCACTTTTATTGCTGAAGAAGAAGAAGTACGCTGCCTTGGTGGTGGAAAACCAGGGCGAAGGACGATACAGCGTCAAGCAGGAGCTCAAAGGCTTGGATATCGTCCGCAGAGATTGGTGTGACCTGGCCAAGGAATGTGGCAAGTACGTTAGATGTCCCCTGCTAGTGTTAGTATGTTCCCATGTTAACAATCCTACAGTGGAGCACTTGTTGTGTACGATAAAATAAGTTATTCTCCTTTGCTCTTGCAGCTATGTGATCGGTCAAATCTTGTCGGACCAGAATCGTGATGTCATTGTGGAGAACATCCAGAAACACCTGGTGGAGTTGGGAGAGAAAGTAGAAAGTGGAGCAATACCACTCAATCAGTATGAGATACACAAGGTGAGGACATGGCTGTATGTGTGTACATTTTCACTTCTGAATAGAAAAGCCTTAACCTGAAGCCTTAAGTAAGCTGGGTTGTGTGCGTCCTCTTGACAGCTGCTTTATTTGGTTTATTCTCTTGTATTTGCTATAACCTGTCAGTTCATTATCTTTCTCTTTCCTGTCGCTGCACACTCTTTCCTCCAGGCTCTGACTAAAGATCCTCAGGACTATCCAGATAAGAAGAGCCTCCCTCACGTCCATGTGGCTCTATGGATCAACTCCCAGGGCGGTCGCCGGGTCAAAGCAGGAGATACAGTCTCTTATATCATCTGCAAGGTGTGTGTATATGAGTGAAACATAAATAAAATCTTTTGAGACACTGGTCCACTAGTCAACTTAAGGTTTTATAATTACATTTCAACACCTAATCAGGATTTTTAGTGTACAGACCTTTAGAATGAAGTAAAATCTACCACGCACACGACTGTATGTCTTTTTTTTCTCCCCTAGGACGGCTCCACGCTGGCAGCCAGTCAGAGAGCCTATGCTCTAGAGCAGCTTCAGAAGCAGGAGGGTCTCAGTCTGGACACTCAGTACTACCTTGCCCAGCAGGTCCACCCTGTGGTGTCCCGCATCTGTGACCCCATTGAGGGCATCGACGGCGTGCTCATAGCCACTTGGCTGGGTAACTTAAAGACTGTAGAAGACTTTAATTAACATTAAATTAGCGAAATGTTTTTTTCAATTTGCATAACACTTTGGATGAGCTGTCATATCAGAATTCTCTTTTGCAGTTTAAAGACATACTATTTTATAAATAAACACTGGCCCTGAGGTATATGTGGGGCACAGCTTACTTTGAGTGATAGTACTAATCCCTTTGTATGTATGTGTTAGCATTAGTCATAATTCCTGTTTTACTGTCTGCTGACAGCTGAGGCAGCCAAACATAGAAAGGTTGTCATACCTAATAACACAACAGCCTAATAAAAATACAAAATAGATGTTTCATTGTTGTGTAATAGTTATAGAATTAAGTGGTTTGGATGGAAATTTCCAATGTATTTAGCCTGCTCCGCCCGGTCTGTCTGTTTACATTCCTTCTAATTATTAGAACTTAATGTGACAGGATAAAACAATCTGTAGTAATTTTCTTTTTCTTTACCAGGTCTGGACCCAAGTCACTTCCGGGCTCAGCAGCAGTACCAGAGGGAGGACGAGGCTGACGGCATGCTGGGAGCTCCGGTCCAGCTGACCGACGAGGAGCGCTACAAAGACTGTGAGAGGTTCATCTTCACCTGCCCTCAGTGTGGCACTGACAACATCTACGACAGCGTCTTTGAAGGAGCTGTAAGTAGATGCGCACAGTGTTATCTATCACAAAGGTCCCTCATTAATCTTGTGCTGTGTTTTTACATGAATCCTATGGCCATGAAGAAAGTGTAACATTTCAAAATTGTGTTTTTTCGCCTATAGAAAGTTATGAAAATTAGTGATCACGTCCGTATGTGACACCCATTGTAGTATAAACAGAACCATGCATGTGTCTGCTGTCTATGTTTATATCCGTCCCTTCACGGTTAAATTTGTCAGCTGGTATATCAATTAGTCTGCTAATGGCAGTGTTTCAACCACGCAATCATTGTTTGTTATCTATCCAATTCATGTGAAGCGTGCAGCTGCATACATTCTGTCATGGATTACTCAGGGAAAAGTCTAAAACGCGGCTTTAGTCAAAATGTGTCAATGCACTATTAATTCTACACTTTTCATTTTTCTAAAAGATTTGTCCAGTCATTGTTGTCATTAATTTGTCTAAAAACCTAGACTAGCTCTTGGGCGTATTTGCAGTTGGAAAGAGATCTACATTTCAGTCATTGCAAACACTTTTTCTCCAAGAGGAATGAAAAGTATGTGCATTTAACACCCAAGTTTACATCATCCCAAAGGAAATGATCTTCTGCTTAAGAATCTTCTTTGGATCTGAGGATTGTATTTGAAATGTACTCAGTTGCCAGTTCATTAGGTACATTAGGTAATTCAGTCTCATTGAGTACAGAGAGGTCCTGCTGTTATTTAATCCATCCTCATTGAGATAAATGGGGCCAAAATGACTTTACAGCTAAATCAACCCCTCTGTAAAACTGTTTCTACAAAATGACACAGAGAACCTCCCAGAAATACAAAGAAAGATTGAAATGAAGAAGAGAAGATTCCTTTTATCACTGGTGTGTTTTACTGGTGTTATGGATTAAACAGTAGAGACGCAGATAAAGAGTCTGAAAGTGGAAGAATGGTGTTTCCAAAGTCATTTCAGTCAAACTTCCTGTGAAGGATTCATGCTTTAGTCATCCTCCATATTGTGTCTCTGTCTGTATTTTTAGACAGCTGCCTGGCTCCAATATGGACTCTGTTTTCATTGGCATAGTTTGGACTCCACAACTTGAAAAGCCTTTCCTTAACCCCTGCCGCTCTATGGAGACACACACACACCCACACACGCACTGATCTCCTACCATTTGTCAGGCCAAGGTCGTATGTTTGTGTGTGTATGTTTGTGTGTGTGTGTGTTATCAGCTTCTAATGAGGAGCAGGGCACACAGCTTTTTCTTGTATGAAAGAAACTAATAAAACTGACAACCCTCTGTCCTCTCCTGGCGGAGAGAACTTGCATTAAATTAAAAAAGGAGTATTATACACACACTCCATAAAAGGTTGATATCATTGCACTCTTCAGCGGATACACTAATGTTTTACTGAGAGGCATACAGGAAAATTATAAGTAAAGCTGTATTAGATTCAGTTTCGGTTAAGTAAAATGCTTTTGTACTTGCGAAAAAGGAAAGAAACAACCTACTTCCTACTTTGATGTACATTAGAATATGATCTTGAATAGCTTATAATAATGTTAATTTCAAACTTTATACCAAACTAACTAGGATTCATCTGATTACTGGTGTTAATTTTCCACCATGCGTCACAGGCCGTTTGCATGCACACAGAGAAACTGATAAGACAGGAAGTTAATTAGGGTGGTGAACATGGTCTAACAGCTCAGTGAGAGGGGAGGACAGATGGGCCTTGACTCCACCACTGACACAGAGCCAGACATGGTAGGAGGAGGCGGTGATGGATGATGGAGGACAGACAGAGGAGGAAAGTTGTTTGAAGGGGGTAGTTGGATGAAAAGATTAAGTGTGGAGGAAAAAGAGCTGGATAGAGCTGCAGGGATTTCCCTGAGTTCAGTTTTAATAGAGCGTTGGATATCCCACCTTGGGCAGTTGGCTGCACATTATCAGACCAAGACATGGATGAAAACAGTCAGGATAGACATTAACTTGTAAAATTGTTTTACAGTTTTGTAGAAGGCTTTTTAAAGTGCAGACATGAAGCGATAAAGATGACAGTTGGTTGTAAGAAGATGTAAGAAGATGAGTGTTAAAAGATACGATTTGTGTATAGCATTATTTGAACATTACTCATAAGTTGCACATAAACACAAAAAAGAAACCACTTTTGGTGGTTTCATAGTTTCATTTAATTGCTCAGCCATAAAATAACTGACAAGTAAGTATTGTATAATTTTCTTATAGATACAACTTGTTTGGGAGGGAAAATTCTGTTATCAAAATGAAGTTTGGAATGAAACAAGCCAGATAAAAGAGTAGGAGGGTGAGGAGAGATCATGGAGAGAGGAGAAGGGAGGCTGCTTTCATTCAAAGGAAAAAAGAGAGGGAAGGAAGAGGAGGAAGGACTAAGACAGAGAAGGTTAATGTGTGTAGCTGTATGTTAGGGCAGCTGATGGACTTGAACTGGCAGAAAATCTGGTATTTTTCTCCAATATAGGAATGATGTAGGCAAACAAAAAACCTGTGTGTGACTGGTTGGGGGGTGTCGCATGCATACTTTTGTGTCATTTACTTCCCTGCGGAAACCTTTTTTTGCTGCTGTCAATGTGACAGTTAAATGGAGTTCAGGTTTAAAGGAGTGAGTGTTTAAAGCTGTTATATTTAGTGTAATTGTTATGTACTGTGGCTACTTTTTCCATTGCATTAACTATAGGCCCAAGCCTTGCTGTCAAGTGGACAATTCAGGGGTATTGAGGTCATGTTGACCTGTTTTCTTTGGGCAACAATAATGTTAAATTTACTGGACCCAGGGGTACTTTAAGCCCTTATACCTTCCACGGTTGTAACATGTGCCTTGTTGGGGTTTTAAGGCCAAGTTGCTATGTAAAGTGCACATACACATATGTTAGTTATTATTTTGATTTGTCACACCTGTATTACATTCATGAAATCTGGGGGTAGTTATTGCAGTGATTGGTAAAATATGGGACTAATCGCAATTATCTTTTGCTTTTCCCCAAATTTGTATTGAACTTGTAGAGCTGGGTGCAGTGGTTGTAGCTATCAGTGCTAATACAGTAGAGTTGAGAAGTGAGAGGGGCTATTTCAGGTGCCCCTGGTCCAGGAATTAAAACTGTCATTCATTTTCTTTATAGACAATTTTACACGACTCAGCGTTTCACTGCTATGATGGGCAGAAGTTAAACAGCTGTGTTTAAAAAAAAATATCTGCGGATAATGGCATTTTCAGACGGTCTCTCCTGGAATGTTCACAATGTTGCACTTGTTTGTACAGATGAAAAGGCCTTTACCGAAAGAAGTTCCCGAATCTCGTAATCTCCAAACAGACATTTTCGTTAGCATCTTTGTGTAAATGATCATACTTCTTCACCTTTGGATGTTTGTATTCTTCGGGTTTCGCGCCAGTTGCATGATCGAAATGTCATCACAAGCCCACTCGCTCGCTGTGAATTTTCCGGACAGTGACCTGCCCCGTTCACACATGGGCTTAATCAGACATTAGGTATCGGCAAGGTGAAGTACGCTCACTGTCCGGTCCAACTGATTCAGTCATATGCGAAACTATCTACAGTATTTGTGTAAATGTATTATATACAACATTACTGTCACCTGTTTTCATTTATGTACTTTGAACGACAAAGAAGAGTTTTTGCTTGATAGATAAAGCTGATGATATTGTGTGTGTATATGACTTAATTTCATCTCATCTCATGCCACATGTTATCTTTTTCAGGGATTAAAATTGGAGCCGAGTTTGATGCGATGCTGTCATGTCCCCTGTGGGAGCCACCCCATCGACTTTGCCGTCAACATCATCAATAAACTGCTACTTGACATCCGTCGCCATATCAAGAAATACTACTCTGTGAGTATTTCTGTGTTTGTAAGCCAGTTTACAGGTGTGAGTGAGATTTTGATAAATACTGATTCTACCAATAAAACTCTGCTTCACACACATTCAAAAGCACAAACATTCATGTATTTACTCCCTCACCACCTGCAGGGCCACAAATGGACTTAAATTATTTTTCATTCAGTGTCTAATGCTGAAACTTGTTAGCCCAGCTTGCCAGTTGATGAGTTGCGCTCTCTTCTCTGATTCTTTTCCCTCTTTTTTTAAAACCTTTTTCTCCAAAGGTACGGTTTAGTTGCAGTTAGTTCACCAATACAAATATTTTTGGAACATGTGCTTCATTTGATCAGAAATTCACCCTTAAAGTAATCTTTGGTCAACAAATCCTACATTTAAGCTTTACACACTGTTAAGCACTGTGGTTGTTTGTATACCACGATCTATCAAAACATCCCTAAAGAAGTTAAGTTAATGCTTCAGCTGACTAAATACAAGTTCAGTGGTCAGAGCAACTGAACTGTATGTAATGAAATTGTCAAAACTTGTGAAAATTGACCTTCTACAAAGTGTCTATAATAGTGTTGGACTGTATTTAACACAACGTGGGATGCAACAGATGCAGTAATGGCAAGAGAAGCTGTCAAAAAGATGGACAAGAGATGAAGGAAACCTCAGCAGGGCACCGCGCTGACATTTTCAACACATTATGCCTGAAAAATGAAAAGAGCACCGGAGTTATTTAAAGGAACATGATCCGTGAAAATACTTAAATGGCCATTCTTACTTTGAATACCAAGTTTAACGTGCACTCTTTATTTATTTTTTTAGATAAGTTGAAATTTAAATGATACGTTTAGGGAAAGTGGGTCATTGGAGAAATAAAAAAAATCAAAGAATCAAAAGTAATTGACTAAAGGTCGATCAAATTCGTCTCAATAATACAGGCCTACTCTTGGCTTGAAGGAAGCATGTATACAAAATGTGAAAATATGGATCCATCAGAAGTTAGTTCTTTTAAACTTGGAGATTTTGTCTGCCAAAAGACATCCATATTTCATAATACATGAGAAGTTGTGCCCTGCGAATGTTTAACGTTATTAAAACTGAGTCATCACATCAACACTAAAAAAATAAAATGGTAATTTATGTTTGTAGCACACTTGACCCCTGTGTAGATGTTGAAACTGATGGGACTGTCATCACTGCACAGGGATAAGACTCACACAGGCTGCAAACAAACCAGTTACCCATCATGCATCTGCCCACCAACAGTCCTCTGCAAACTTCTGTTACCTGGCGAGGCATTGCTGTGCACCTTGTGATGGTACACAGGATTTCCAATCAGAGGCAGAGTTGTTGGAGTTCTCCTGTACATTGGCTCTATAGTCTGTTTTGAGGCAGGTTTTCATTGGCGGTTGTAGCTATTTGTATCTTTTCCAGCACATATTCCAGCTTTCAATACTCTTCATGTTACACGTTTTGCATATTATTAGTTCAATATAAGCATTAATTGTGAAGCAAAACAGTGTTTAGGTCAAGTTGTTACTGTACTCAGGGCCTGAGGAGCAGCCTGAGAATGAAGTAAAGTGGATGCCTGTGTTGTCTTTGTAGGTCTCTCTCTCTCTCTCTCCTGGTAGCTTCTAACACCTTGGTCTTGAGTGAGTGGAATGTACTGTCTGTAAAAGTGTGTGTGTGTGTGTGTGTATGTGGGGGTTACTCTCCCACAGTGCTGAACAGAAATCAATTAGTTTGGTGAATGTGTGGGGAGCGAGCCCCCCTCAACCCCTTTGTCACAATGTGTGAAACAGCTGCTACCACTGAATACTTACACCTCACACAGCAACACACACACACCACTGGAGGCTGAACAGCAGTGGACACAGCACACACACAGCGGGGCAATGAAGAGGGGTAATATTGTGTAATTAAGGATTCCTTTCAGGCCGAGGGAGAGTTCAAATAGAGCTGTTTGTCTGGCCAGATAGAGTGAAAGCTCTGCACCTCTGCACCTCTGTGTGTGTGTGTGTGTGTGTGTGTGTGTGTGTGTGTGTGTGTGTGTGTCTGTGTGTACACCAATATATGTGGATTTGGCGTCCTAAGCTAGGACCACAGAGACATTAATCATTAGCAAAATTACCTCCTGTCCCCCCTCCCCCCTCCCATCCCTACCATTATCAATAAACCAGCACCCTGAGAATGGGCAAACACTTGTTCACTCCTCACTCTCTCTCTCTCACACACACACACACACACACTCGCGTAAACACACCACTCTGTTGTCATCCTTTCCTCTTCTCATCCCGCTGTCTTTGGCAAAATGAGAGATTCGCTTGTTTCCTGAACCACCCAATTCTTCTTTTTCCTTTTTTTTTTTTTTTTTTTTTAAACCCCTCCCATCTAACCATCGTTGCCATGGCATTTAACAAATTATTGCAATTACCCTCGTCATGCGGGTCGCCCCTGGAAACGGGCTGAGGGGCAAGAGAAGAAAGGGTGAGGGAGAGAGAGAAAGGGTGAATGAAGACCAGAGAAGGTGATAATCCTGTTTTGAACAAAAGGTCAAATTGTTGAATAGAGAAGCTTTGATTAAGCGGAGGAGGTACAAAGTGGAACCGTTTGAGCTCTATTCAGTGTGTGTGTCTGTGTGTCTGTGTGTCTGTGTGTCTGTGTGAGTGTGAGTGAGTGAAGTAGACCGATTTTAGGTCTATTCACTTTAGAGCTGGAAGTGTTGACTGCTGAAGCACAAAAAACAGTTAGAGCTCTTTCTGGTGCCCGAGTGTGTCAGGTGGATTCCTCTGGTACAGGAGTCACATCAGAGAGGCTTCTCCAATGTGTTAACATTAACAATACAGCTGAAACGATTAGTCGATTAATAGGAAAGTATATTAAAAGAACATTAATTTGCAACTCTTTTGTTAAAATATCATACCTCTACCCATCCAGTTACCCCCCCCCATGACACATGTTCAAAATAGGTGCAAATAAATTTTATAGTGAAATTGAATCACCTGATTGTTGATACGGTTAAATTGATTAAGTTAAATATCTATGAATACTGTAAAGACCTGGCAAGTGCAAAAAACCAAGCAAACCCAAATTGGCTTAATTTGGTGGAATTTAAACCACTAAAAATAAGACATCACAGCATCCCATACCTTATGAAATCCTTTAGTAGACCCTCGGATTGTAAGTTTGATGTTTTTTTTTTTTCTTTTTCAGGTTCAGAGAGCCATCTAGTCACTTTACCACATTAACATTGACTGGCAGACTTCCATTCTAGCAAAATCCTCCTACGGGCCTGCAAAGACATATTAGCTATAATGTCCTGTTGCCTTTTAGTCATTGGTTGATCATCATTTAGAGACCTAAAGATCCCCTATTTGCAGTTTTTTAAGTTTTCTATGAAAGTAAAGATTTTTGGCTTTTGGACTGTCTGTGGCATAAAACAAGCAATTTGAAGACATCACCTTGGGCTTTGGGAAATAGCAACGGTTTGCATTTCTAACTATTTTCGGAAACTTAATAGACCAAATGATTAATTAAGTAATTGAAAAAAATATTGGAAGATTAATTGATAATGAAAATAGTTAGTTGTAGCCCTAATTAACAATACCTGAGCCAGAAAAGATGGAACATGGTTCAGACTAGGTCTGCAACTAATGATCATTTTCATAATCAGTGAATCGTTTAGTCACCCAAAGCCCAAATGTGATGTGTTGAGCATTTGCTGAACGATTAGTCAACTAAAGAAAATTTGCCTTTCTTGGTCTTACAGTACAGTAAATTTAATATTTTGGGGTTTTAGTTGGTCTTTGGGGACGTCACCTTGTGCTCGCAGATATTGCAAGGAGCATTTTTCACAATCTTCTGACACTTTATAGACCAAACGTAATGGATTTGAGAAAATGATCAACATATTAATCCTTTATGAAAATAGATTTTATTTGCAGCCATAAATTAAAATACCCAACCCTTAAGTATAGATAAAAGGCAAAGACAGAAAAGATGTTTAGAGCAAAGCCGGTTCAGACTAAGGCTGCAACTAATGATAATTTCCATAGTCAGTTAATCTGTCGGTTATCAATCAATTAATCGTTAAGTCACTAAAATGAAAAATACCCATTTTAATTTCCCAGAGCCAAAGGTGTTGTCTTCAGATTGCTCATTTTGTTTGACCAACACACCAAAGTGAATGTTTTGCACCCAAACTGCAGAATAATTTTAAAATATCACTCTTTGCCATCTCACACTCTCTCTCTCTCTCGATAGATAGATAGATAGATAGATAGATAGATACATACATACATACATACATACATACATACATACATACATACATACAGTATATTACTTCTTCAGACTTTAAACTGTAAGAATGAGTGGTGTTGGAAGAGATGAGAGAATTAAAATAACAGACAGACAAAGAGGAAGCAGAGAGAGGGTATATTTCGCGGTGGGCCCTGTCGTGGCCTGGTCTTGCCTCTGTTTGGTTAAATTATGTGGAACTCATTTGACGTCTGCATTCAGTGTGTCAGGTATCCACTGCTATAATTATGCAATTATGAGCCTTTATTCCCTCACGTCCGACTGTACACCCCCATCCCCCACCCTCTCTCAGCTGAAATGCCTCAATTAGATTTTTTTTTTCCCGTGTCTGTTCCTCATGTGCTCCTTGTTTTTAGACCTTTCTATCTGGCTCACACAGGTCTTCTGCACTTAATCTCAATTTGTTTTATTTTTGTTTTTCTGAGTGTAATTTTAATGCATGTTAATGGGAAACAATTGATATGTTTGTGTGTGTGTATATGTGTGTCTTTCGTGAGTCCCATGGGAACAGCAGTGTGTGCCAAGGCTTGTGTCATAAGAAATAATCAAAAAATGACAGACATCAAACAGCCGCTGATTGAAAAACACACTGTCATATGCCTTATCTCCCACCTCCACAAACCATTGTTCTGCATATGTATCAGAGACACTGAAGCAGTCTCATTTCCCATGATGCTCGGCTCTTTGTACAAGAGGTAGAGCTGTTTAGATAATTAGTCCTGGAGCTGGGGTTTGTGGGTAAAGCTGTGAACTTTCTAATTGATTTGGGACATGTGTGTTTGTGTGAACGTGTGTGTTTGTGTGAACGTGTGTGTTTGGTTTTCATTTAGAGGAGAGAGTGTGTGTGTGTGTGTGTGTGTGAGAGAGAGAGAGAGAGAGAGAGCAAGCTGCATGAAGCGATCCTCTCCCTGTCTAGTCATTTTCCTGTTTAGTTACATAATTAATTATACTGTAATGTTTTACAGTATAATGGGTCGTTTCCGTACAGCAGGTAGACTTGTAACAACTTAAGAACAAAGTGCTTTCCCAAATCTTTACATTATTGGTGAGAAATATATGGAATATAGGACTAAAGTGGTAAAGGGAATAGTAGAATTTACAAGGGAAGGATATTGTCGTCTTTCAGCCACGTCATGGATACTGGAAGTGTTTCCTTTACCATCAGTGAGGCTAAGGATAGTTTGTGAATGTCCATTTTTGCTAAATAAGTTACAAACACAAAATAATTGATTGCACAAAATACATTTTACTATGACTGATTGTTTTTAGAAGTCACATTATACATTGGTTGGAGATCATCTGTATGTAGTCGGGGTGTGACAAGAGATTGGAGCTTAAATACATGTGCATCTAGAAGGAAAAGCTACATCACAGGCGAGGTTGGCATGAATGCAACAAAATAAATACAAAACCTGGAGGAAAACTTGTAGGTTTGGCTTTTCTTTTGTAGACTACAACAACATAATGGCTTAAAAAAAAATGTTAATGTTCTTGATTGGCCAAGTTGGAGTAAATACGTGAGAAATCAATAGTTTTTTTTTTATAACGTAATTTAATTTTGATACATTTTATTGATCAGTGTCAAAGCTTAATTATACTGTTATTCAAAGTTATAGAACATAAAAACTTCACACAGGGATTAATCTTTTTTTTTGTTGAAGCGTACTAATGATATGGGTGTTTATTTTTCATTTGCAGTTTATGCACTTCAAGTAGGCTTATACAACTCCAGTAAATCCATTTGTGTGTATGTTCTTTAAAGAGTCAAGTGCAGTGGAAACAGATGCAGGTAACCAGGCCTTCTAACCAGCCTCAGTTTGTTCTAGTTGGTTCTTGCCATGAAAGGTTATTGAAAGTTTCTGCCCTGTGAAAAAGGTTTTATATAGACATGGAGTCTGCTGTAAAGAAAAAAAAAAAATCTTTACCATTTCTTTTGTAGCTGCCGCTGCTCAAAACTGATCAGGAGACAAAGCCAAACATAAAAATCAATCAGAAAAACACTGCATGCTGGTCTGTTTGAGGGGAGTGTGGATAGAAAGACAGGTGCAGTGGTTTTGAGGGGGTTTATTTTGAGTGAATGGAAGGAAGGAAGGATAGATATATGTAGGAAAAGAAGCAAAGGCGTTGATGGCGGTGGGTCTTATGCTCTGTCATTAGTTGGGCATTAACCCCCTCCCCTTTATCCCCCCTTAGTAATGACAGGGCATAAGAAGCAGAGGGGGTGGAGGGGTCTGGAAGAATACGAGGAGATTGAGAGGGTTAGACCACAGCACCTGCCCAGGGTCACTACCTCACCCCAGGGGGTCCTAACTACTGCCGTTTTGGCTGTCCTCTGCTCTGCCTCTGACAACTACTCATAGAGCAGGACCCCGACACACAGCAGCTGAAGATACATTCAAATGTAAAGAGAGAAAGAGACGGAAAGAGCAGTGATGTGAAGTCAGATGTAAACTACTGTTCTTTCCCCTCTTTCTTAGCAAGTGTCTTGTTGCAGAAGTTTTCATTTCACAATTCCTCTTTTTCCTCTTCCTCTACATTTTTCTTGTCAGTTCTGTTGTGCAGAATTAGAGCTGCTAAATGGAAGCAACAATTTTCAGCAAAATTTCCTCATTACCAGAAACAAGTTTTTTTTTTTAAAGTGTCTTGAAGCAACAAAAGTTTTTTTTTGGTCAATTTTTAAGAGTACCTTTTTATCAACAAAATAAATGGTGACACAAAAACATTTTATAAATAAGTAATCATGTAGGGTAGTAAAGACTGCTATGAATCTTTCTATTTGATGCAAACCCTTCTATGTTCTTGATGGTAACACACTTTTTTCATGTCTATTGCAGTAATTGAAATTCATAGAATGGGAATTAACAAATGGGTTCATTTAGCAGGAACTATTTTAAAACAGTTTTTTTTACTTCAATGCTTAATATTGTAGTTTTTCAGTGTTCTGTTTCTTCATCAGAGCAGCTAAAACCTCAACGGAAACCAGACAAGTCACAAATATTTAGTCTATAAAATGTCATTGTGAAAAATGCCCAAGTTAACGCCTTAAAATGTCTTGTTTTGTCAGACCAACATTCCAAAACTCCTAAATATTCAGTACAAATATATAAAAGGGGCAAATCTTCATATTTAAGAAGGTGCTACCAGACAATGTTAGGAGATTTTTCTCAATATATATCTTAATGTATGATCAAAAAAGTTGCCAGTTAATTCTTTGTTGCTGCAGCTCCACTAAGTTTGTAGTTTTCTCAGTTGGTGGAAGTAATATGTTTGATGTGTCTCTCGAAGGGCTGGTTGGTGTGTGAGGACCAGGCCTGCCAGAACAGGACCAGACGTTTGCCCGTCGCCTTCTCCCGCCACGGACCCATCTGCCCTGCTTGCACCAGGGCGACTCTCAGACCCGAGGTAACACAGCCTCAAACATCAGAGTCTTAACACTTCAACACACTTGACTAAGAATTCTCCTGTTTGGTTAAAGAAGTACACACCAGAACGCGGGTAACAAACACGCACTCTGGCCTGCGGTTGCAGAGCCCAAAGCACATTGTTGAATTCTGTACATTTTGTCCAGGTGATGGTGCTATGGAGCTGAGGTCTCGCATCTCATATGCACTGTACATCTTTACTCATTAGTATCACATTTCACTATGAACACACGCATGATGATGAATGTAATCTCCTCCTTGTCGCCCAGCTTCTGTGTGATTGTGTGACAGCGTGTCCGTGCGCTCACGTGCCTGCCGTCATGTGTTTGTGAGGCACAAAGAGCTGGTTGGTAGTTAAACCATTAAAAGCATCTGTCTGTCTAGTTCTGGTAGCCGCCTTAATATGAACGCTTTGTTAGCTTGACCACTGGATTTAAAAGAAACACTCTCCCTTTCAATTTGAGTGTGACGGTTCAATCTATTTTTTTGCCTCTCTTTCTCTCTCATTCTTACCATTCCTGCCTCAAACCTTGCTTTAACTCTCTCTTGTCAATTTTGCTCTGCTCCTATCTGTCCCCTCTGGCTGCTTTGCTGTGTCTGACTCTGTGGCGACAGGTTGTAAACCAGAAGGCCAATTTCTGCTGTCACTGTAGCCACTTAGGCGGCCATTGCTGTGCCTGAGGGCCGTGGCACTTTAAACTGCGGGCTGAATAAAACATTTAACTCTCTGTGCTCACTCACGCACCCTTTCTCTGCCCTAAAAACCTGTCGCATCTCTTCATTTTACCTGCTCCTCAACCACCCAGTTTGATCTCTACACTCTCCCATAACTTTTATAAATACGGATGATGACGACAGTCTACAACAAACTTAATCAGCAAAGTTTACCAGGTCTTCCCTGCATCACCCACTATCAGGAGGGATGATATGTGCACTTATATTTATATATATATTGTGCGTGTGTGTGTGTGTGTGTGTGTGTGTGTGTGTGTGTGTGTGTGTTGGGGGGGGGTTACATACATACACACACATACATACATACAT
The DNA here is from genome assembly GCA_031216445.1 of Lateolabrax maculatus. NCBI lineage: Eukaryota > Metazoa > Chordata > Actinopteri > Acropomatiformes > Lateolabracidae > Lateolabrax > Lateolabrax maculatus. Next base: position 11,660,959 of record CM062210.1, read on the forward strand.
ACATACAAACACACATATATATATATATACATGCACTCTGTAGGCGTTTATACCTTGTTAAGAGAAAGGGCTGCATCATCCCTGCTGAAGTGCCCCTTAAGCAAGACATATAAACCCTAATAAATGTTGCTGACCCGTAAATCTGCCCTCTCTCAGAGAACAGAGATTTTCCTCCCAAGGAACTGGTCTAACATGATTCATATCAGGCTAACACTGACTTTTCAGTATTAGGTAAGACTGTTATCTGAATAAAGCCAGTGCGGGGAGATTAATAGCCCAGCAGCTTACATATTAAATTGCTGCCAATTATGCAAAGTACTCAAGAGGCCATTCATGGCTGTTTGAGCTGGTCGTAGATAGACTGTGCTCAAACAACTGGGAAAGAAGATGAGACATTTACCAGTCCCCATTCAGGGGTCTTTTTTTATTGAAGTTTTTGGGTTGTTGGAAGCTCCATCAGGTTTCTGTGCATCTAGCCAGACTCACTTTATCACTCTGGCTACATTCCCTTTATGCTTTTTATCTGCCAGTATCACCACAGATTATCGAGCTAATAGCAGCAGCCAGAGAGACAATCAGGGTTTCTTCTTTGTGTATGCTGTACACTAAAAACACTTGTTTTTGCCAGAGCTTTTGTAAAGGAGTGTCTTGTTTGTGACTCTGCGCTCCCTTTTCTCTCTTGCATCATGGTACATTTACCATCGCTGTGGGTGCTGCCTCTCCTCTCCTCCCTCCATCCGTCTCTCTCACTCTGCCTCTTCCTTTTTCTCCTTCCCTCCCTCTCTCCCTCCCTCCCTCCCTCTCTGGACACAGATTCAGAGCGTGATCTGATCTCCATGTAATGGGAGAGTAATAGGCACTCTGCCTTGATTGGTTGGTAATTTGGGGGAGTTATGCACAGGTGCAATTTGTAATATTTTCAGTAAATTAAATTTCTTTCTCTTCCTCTCTCCCTGGCTCTTCATCTCTCCCTCTCTCCTTCTCCCTCCCTCCACAGCGCTTTACTCAAATGGGCTATTTTTTCTCAGTGTCTCAAATCTCTGTCCTGACTTTCCTTTTCTTTCCCCCTTTTATTCTTCCCCCGCTCCTTTCTTTTCATTTTCTTTCCCTCCCCTCCCTCTTTAGCTCTTACACTCGTTCCCTCTTCTCCTGGCTTGCTCTTTCTCTCCTCCTCTTACCCTCCCTTTCTGTCTCTCTCTTTCTCCGCTCGTTTTATTGATGTACGCTCAGGCGCCCATTAGAGCTCCCTTTTTCCCTCTAGTGGAAATTGCAGCATGTTAATTTTCACACAAATTACGGCAATAGCAGGTATCTCTATTTGATACATTATAGCGGGAGCAATCAGAGATAATTGAGTGCCTTTCAGAGGGAGACGGCTGCATTCACTGCCGGCTCAAAGCTGCCCCATTATCGCCTAATCGCTCTTTAAACACTGAATTTTGCCGAACAAAAATTCTTGTCATAATTTTGCTTAAGTGTATTTGGAAATCACAGTCCTTTGAGCGAGGATAATTGAAATCAAATCCCTTTCACTGGAGCTGACATTTCTACATTTCCCTCCAATTGAAATTAATTTCAAAAATTGAGCATGAATATCTTCAAATAGCAGGCAATTATGCCTTTCAATGGGGAGAAATTACCGGTGCTGAATCGTTGGAGGCTTGCGGGCGAGAGCACCAGTTAAATGCCTTTGTTTCCCGCCGTGTTTGCCTAGTAAAGATTTACATATATTGACTCATTATGGTGTCTTGTGAAGCTGATCGGCGTGACTACCACAACCGGCAATAACGCTCATCGCATCTAAAAAGCTCAAGAGTTTTAAAGCCTTATGGCCTCACAGCTGAGGGAAAATGTATGTTTGTTTCTCTCAGTCTCCCTCCCTTTCTCACTCCCTCTCTCTCTCTGCAGCTGCAGTTGTGTGAGGGCTTGGATATTGTAGCTTTGGTATTTACAGCGCGTGTTTGCAAAGTATGGAGAAAAGTGTGTGGTGCTGAGGCCTTGTTTGTGTCACTGTCGCTGCGATATTTTCTTCTAAGCCATATCCATGTCAAGGCATTGAATGGTCGTAGTTTTTCAGCAGCTTGCACCTTTTCCATCCCCTATAAACTCTGTGTTTTTTTTTTTCCTCACATACTCAAAGAGACATATTGTTTGACTGACTACCTTTTCATTAACTGCTTCACTGGTGTACTTGAGCGACAGTGTGGTGCGCAAAAGTTCTTTGGAGGTCGGGTGTGTGTGTTTTTGTGTGTGTCCCTTAAAAGATGGAGACAGGTGTTTTTAAGACTCTGAGGAAGTCTTGAGTGCTTGTTTTATTGTGTGAGCCATTTTAGACTGTTCTGTGATTTGGGTCACTTTTTCTTATTTCTTACGTTTTTCCTTTATTTTATACATCCTGTTTCTCTTTCTTCTTTCACACACATACACACGTTTCCCTCTTCCTTTTGGCTTAACTGTGTTTGGATGTGTATATGTGTGTCGGGGGGGAGTCAGTCGGGAAAGAGGGAGGCAAAGGAGCAAGGGGTACGAGGTGGGGGCTGGGGGGTCCTATGCTCCCGGGAGAGAGGCAATTTCACAGCTGGTTTGCTCCTTAGGCAGTCAGGCTGAAAATGCTGCAGATTTGTAGAGCAAATTGAAATGGTGTCAGTGCAGGAACAAAGCGCCGAGCTGAATGACGAGGTAGGCGTGTGTGTGTGTGTGTGTGTGTGTGTGTGTGTGTTGCTCTGTGTGTGTGTGTGTGTGTGTGTGTGTGTGTGTGTGTGAGAGAGAGAGAGAGAGAGAGACTGAGGTGGGGTTGAGGGGCCCTAAATTCAATAACAACCCTGTAACATTTTAGCCACGCCTTTCTGACACCTGTCAGTCAATCAGGGTGCAGTGACTGGCCCGCCCACAATCAGCATTATATTGTTTGTAGGTGTGTGTGCCTGTGTGTGTGTGTGTGTGTGTGCGTGTGCGTGTGCGTGTGCGTGTGTTCTGTGTGTTTTATTTCCAAGAGGAAGAAGTGGTGTGCGGTGTTTGTGCCGACCGAGCTTGTTCAACCTTGGCAACCGTAGCCGAGGCTCCATTATGGGATATGCGTGGTTTGGTTGTTGACTGGGCAGCGCATCAACGGTCAACAGCTGTGCGTGCCATGTGGGCCGCCATAGAAAGCCATTAAACACATATACACACATTCACACATCACAGTTTGCATTTAGTTGCATTAGATACTCTTGCCACTTGATTATGCCACAGCAGTAAAAACTGAAATTACAATTACGCACATTGCCGATTGGCAGGTATAATGAGCACACACCAACTCACTTCACTCACTCACTAACACACACACACACACACAGATACTGACACACAGGAATTGTCAGGGGATTCTTCCTGGTGGTAATAATAAAGCACTCGGCGCACACCTGATGGCAGTGTGGGGTCGGGGCTTAGCGTGCCCTCTCCAGCGTAGCAGGGAAATGACGAGCCAATAACTGCAATTAAACATGCAGTATAATGGCTAATCAAATTGACAGCCTCGGCTGTTCGCATGCCTCTCTCACAATGGCTTATCACAACAAACTATTATGAGGGAGGGTATTTCAGGCCTGATCCCCTCTTTTCTTTCTCTCTCTCTTCCTCACTGTTTTTGATTCTCTCTATCTCTCGCTTCTTTCTGTATCTTTACCCTTTCTCTATCGCTCTTTTTTTCCCTCTCTTTCCCTCCTACCTCTCTGTCTTGCTCATCCTCTCTGTCTCTTTCCCCTCTCTCTCTCCCTCTGGCAGGCTGTCGTGTTGCTCCAGTTAATTGCAGTGGAGATTAACAAAGCAAGCAAATTTGTTTTCTTGCTTTACTGTGTCACACAGAGGAAGGGAGATGTTTTCAGGGAGTTCTAGTCGAATGAGCAGGGCGCACATTTGGAGAGTCAGGTTCAGTCTATCTGTTTCTCAAACTGGTAAACGGGGATCATTAATCTGTTTTGGATGTTTGTTTTTTTTTTTGCCCTGTCATGATCTCCACTTTCATTAGGCTAAAATAGTGTGGATTAATAATTCACTTGCATATAAACATATGCATGTAACAACACCACAAACAGGAAGTTAAAATTAGTAGTATTGTTAGTGAGTTAACTGTATCCAACAAGTGGTGACACACTGTATGTTTCTGTTAAATGAGGTCAAAGCGAGTTTGAAAAGAGAGTAGTGCTGCATTCATATCAAATCAAATCAAATCAAATCATTTTTCACATTCACACACTCTAATTTTCCACTCTAATATCCAGTGAAATGAGCCCGGCTGTCATTATGGTAAGCCGTGCTACAACACTAGCAGGCTGAAGTGAACAAAACATAGCAGAGCTCACTAAGGAAAGGTTCGGCTCTTGATCGGCTTTATTTATGCAGATACCGATCCATTAAAAAATGCCCTGATTGGGCCAGATACCGATGCTTGTAGTCGGCATCGGGACATCTCCAGTTAATACAGGTAACTGCCTGCCATTGTGGCATGTGCAGCCATTTTGCAAACAGGTTGTTGACACTTCCTGTAAGGACGCACCAATCTCAAACCAAACACACATTTCTTATTAACATATAGTTTAAGTGCAGTTGTTTGTTCTTCTTTGAGAGAAAATATACTGTCCAGTTCATTTAATACTAATGCGATAGCCGGTTCAACCGAACGTTCCACATCCGTGGCAGCCATCTTGGTTGTTTACGAAAATGCCTAAACGGCGCTCCACTCTGTCAGTCATCTTATTAAATCCGCCCCATATTAGATAAACGGTTGTGATTGGCATGACAGCCTCCAGTTCAGGTGGAAATCTGTCTGAATGGGAGAGGGGCCAGACGTGTCTGCCAGAGCAAATAAAACATGAGCTTGCAGATTTGTCTGGCTCCCAGACTACGTGGCATTAGTACTAGAGGAAAAGTGTCGAAAAAGAAGACAATGTGAAGGTGGGAAAAAGGGTGAGAGGTTGAGTGCGAACAATTGTTTCTCATTATATGAGGGATTTTCCACATAATAATGTAAGCATGACCTAACTGAAGCTCGCTATCCACCCTAACACAGCAAAGTGTTTGCCATAATATTAATCAGAATGTGCTTCCAGTTCGATTCGCCTTGTGGTTTTTATTGAAGTACCAATGTTTTAATCGGTTTCTGTGTGTGTGTGTGTGTGTGTGTGTGTGTGTGTGTGTGTGTGTGTGTGTTTTCTCTACAGTACTCTGAGAAGGCCCTCTACAACCAGCTCTGCTTCTACAGGTTCATCTTTGACTGGGACAGTGCTGTCGCCAAAGCACTACAGGGTGATGAGAGAGGTAAGACTATGCACACACATGTTGCTGGTTAATAAAAGTATTTTTTGTTTGTTACAGGGTTCATTTCTAAAGTTTTGTACAAACAGACAACAGACCTGCTTTTTATCTTTTAATCTTGCCATATTTTATTCATTTCTTTGCTGTTTTTATTATTCTGCAGCACCGCCTTTGGAACAGAAATCAAGTTACTAGAACTGCTATTCAAGTTTGAATTTTGATGTCCTAACAATGCCTTCTCACAAACACACATACAACATAGCATTAGCAATCAATGGCTCAACATAAACCTTTTACCCAGGCTACACTTACAATATTCACCAATGATGTGACACACACACACACACACACACACACACACACACACACACACACAAGTAGCGGAGTATGGGCATTGGATATGGGGAGGGGGGTTAAGGACATTCAGCTCCTCGAGTCGACAGCCCTAATTTAGGAGACGGATTCAATCACACACACATACAGAATGCAAAACGCTCCAATCACTGGAAGAAAGAAGGAAAGAGCCCTCGATCGCTCTCCCTCTACCCCTACCCTCACTGTCCATCTCTACCGCTTTCTCTCCTTTGCTCTCTCTCTCCTTTCTCTCTCTCTCTCCCTCTCTTGGACAGGCACTCGTTTGGCTGTGTTGATTGAAAACAGGTTTTAGATTTGGGGAAATGATAGGGGGAGTAATGGGCGCGCTGACGAAAGGATAGCCCTTCTCCTATAATGGGACATGGAGCGTATATTTCCCCCCTTGGACTCAAATAGACGCTACTCCAGCGCTCTGGGCGCGCTCAGTAGGCGTCAGCCACAAGGCCTCTTTACCCATAGTTCTCCCTGATTGATGTCACTTGATTAGAAAGGGCCGCTGGGCCGAGTGATTTATTTATTTGATTAAATATTTATGTATGTATGTTATTTATGTATGTATGCCTGAATGCCAGCCAGGACCTGAGTGAGGCAACGAAAGAGTGAGACAGCAGAGGTAAATATAACGTGTAATCAACAGATGACCACTCAGAAGATGGAGGGAGCTGAAATAGAGGGATTGAACCGGTGTAGAGGAGGAGGGGGGAAGGAGTACTAACATGATTATAGCCTCCATTTTTGCTTTCTTTTATTTCTGTCTTTGCCCAGATGCAAGAAATCATCGCCAATCAATTCTTGACTCTCCTCCTTTCTTTATGTGCCTGCGCTTTGCAGTGTTTTTGATCTGCGCCGGGCTTTCTCTTCCTGAGTTTCAGCCTTATTTTGTACCTCACAATACAATACAGTGCATTCTATACTTAGCGGTAAAGCGTTGGAAATGTGTGTTCACAGTTAACCGTGTACAGTGTTCAGTATATAACACATGTTGCATAGTTGGGGAGCAGTTTAGCCTCTCGTCTTGTGACGGCAGCAAGCATTTTGTGGTCCACTGACACCAGATCAGTGTCTTTCACTAGGACATTTCACGTGTGCTGTCTGTCCACTTACTATTTCAAAATCAGAGACACTTCGAATGTGTTAACCTTGCAGTCAATAGTGTAGACAAGGCACTCGCAAAGGGTGAAATGCACCCCTAACTGCGCTGCCCAGCCAATAGCGTATCATTCCTCCGGTGCTATTTGTATTTATTCAAATTAGGTAATATGCAAATTAGTCTCATTACAAACAATGTCAAGTTCACAAACAGTGGTAATAACCACACGCAGTTTGAGTGAAAATTATTAGCGTCTTCAGAGTGTTTTACAGTGACTTTCACAGTGATCATGGCAGCATCGATGTCTCTAAATATAGATAAAATCAATGTAGCTGCAACTGTAGAGGGAAGTGTGCGGAGTGTCAACTGGTGGTTCAGTGTCAGGATTGAATCACCCACCAGCTATGGGTCTTTAACCACCACACCATGTCCAGACACCATCATGTTTACTTGTAACTGGCGCCGTCAGTCGAGCAGCAACTACTTCTGTTCTCTGAGCTTCCAGTATATCAAATCATCACCCTTCCTGTTTGATGGTTGGCTTTCCTAAACAAAAGACCTCCACTTGCCCTACATCGTCCCTGATATCCGTTTGAAAGACAGAATGTGTGGCCGCATCCTGGCTGAAACACCCAGTACTGTTCTGCAACCAGCATTCAGCACCGCCCAGCACTCTGTGGAGTTAACATTTACAACAAGTTTCCGCTGACTTGTGTCACGGTGACGTCCACAAAAATGTGTAGCAGACAGATCTAAATTGCATTTAAATGTTTTCAATAATCTCAAGCAAATCATTCTTTAATAACAGACGTAATTAATTATATTGGTGGTTGTTTGCTTGAAGTGATTGCTAAGTGGTGTATACTTAAAGTTACAGTTAAACATTCCAGTACAATGCCACAGTCATGTCATGATGGAGAAAGTTAACAGGATGAGGCGACATTGCAGCAGATTGACATGGAACTCATAGCTCCAACAACCGGCATTAATATAAACAAACTAGTGTCTCCACCAAATGATTAATATCCAACACACACTTATGCCCCTGCTCTCCTCAAATGGAGGATGATGCATGTATACAGACACTCATGCTGCTATAAAATATAGGTTTAAGGTGTTATCCCTCTGTCCTGGGGCAGTAATACCCCATATTACTGCATTACACACCCAGGGGCCACACCGCTCAGATTACAGGGAGGAGACATACAATCCTATACACCCTACTCTACTCTGTTGTGTGCATGTGTCTATTGAGTGATGTCCCTGTGGGAGTGTGTGCATATATACCTATAGAGATTTATGAGCACTGTTTCTGTATGTACACCATCTTACCTTAATAATGTGGTATAGTCTTTCTGGTGGCAATACTGCTGTGCAGTGAATGTAAATAGCTTCATCTGCTACTAGAAGAGCTGGTTAGACATTATGCTGGCAACTTGAAGTTTCAAATGCAACCTTGCTTTGCTCTTTTCCACTGTTTAAGATCATAAACAGTTAATTCTGGTCATCAGTGGGCCTGGTATGTGACTTTTGATAGAGGAATAAGTATGCTACTGTAAATACTTGCTAACTCATCAAGTGTGTTAAATCCACGGCTGAAAATAGTCTCCAACAAAAGTGAAATTCCCTATTGTTTAAATCAAATTTTTCTTTTTTTTTTTTTTTTTAAAGAAGAAAATATTATATTTTGTTTAATTTTTAGAGAATTGCATGTGCAGTAGTAATGAACGGTTTTGGGCTTTGTTTTTTTTTTTGTTTGTTGTGTTGTGAGCTTCTAGTGACGCTCCTACCCCAGACGCATCTAACCAATGAGCTCTGTTCCAAACACACATGGCTGCGGGAGCCGTTTAGCTCCAACCTGCAGCATACCTGTATGTAGTTGGGTCAGATCAAGGTGGGACCACGTCCCCACCACAGATGAACTCGTCTAGGTTTTTTTTTTGACCTGGACCGAGACCACTTCCTCTAAAGGGTCTTGGTGCTGTTCTTTTGGTCTGCATCCGAGTGCAATTACTGTGCTCAGATCTGCCCAGAGGAATTCTACCATGGGGGAAAACGAACTAGAGTTCGAGTCAACTGGACTACATAGGTTTGAAAATGCCCTGAGAGCCACAGTCAGGCTGAAAGTATTGAAAGATGAACAACATGTTGTTGCTTTTGGTCTTTTTATGGAATCTATTGTCAATAACAATATAGAATATTACAACAGTACAGTTCCTGTACAGACATTGTTTGGATGACATCTGGGTATTTACGGTTCGCCCAGCCTTTCAGAATGTATGTTTACATTTGTACCGAACACACACAATAAAGCACATTAAAGTAAAATTGCTTCACATAAAAGAGCTCAGAGTCTAGGCTGAATGTAATTTGATCAGCTTGAATGTGTGTGTGCACGCTGCAGTGCTTCAGCATTTGTGCGTGTGCACATTTGCAAGCGTGCGTCTGTCTTATCTACATGTACATTGCATTTTTGTGCCTGATTGCTGCGACTGAGTAAAACATGGAGGTAATTTCATCCGCTGCAGGAGATCTCTAATAGATTATACACACACAGAGGCGCACACACACTATGAAAAAAAACATGCTGTCCGTTCCTTAGCTGGGAACATCCCGTATCAATGACTTTCAGATCATTTCATGTCACTTTTCTTCTCTCCATCTCCCCCCCCAATCTCCCTCCCTCTGTCTATCTGTTGCCTTTCTCTTTCCTCCATCACCCCTCCCCTCCAGGTCTCAATCTTGAGTGTGGGCAGTATGATTGCGTGTGTGAGCAATAATGTAATTTTGCCGCATTGATAAAATATAAATTGTCCTTGAGCTGCGCTTTTCTAATGATCCATTTACCGACAGCTTCCCTGCCACCTCTCAGCACTCTGCATTTGGTCCTCTTCTACCCTCCCACTCCTCTTCCTCTTGCTCTATCTTCTTTCTCTTCTCCTCTTTTCTTTCTCACCCTGTCCATCTCTTCCCTCTCCATTTTCTTCCCTCCCTCTCTCTCTCTCTCTCTCTCTCTCTCTCTCTCTCTCTCTCTCTCTCTCTTCACCTTCCACGCTCCCCTCCCTTTCTCCAGCAATACAAAGCGGGGTGGCAAAATCCGCGGGTGCGATTGTCAAATCAATTATTCATTCTGTGCAATTACACTCACACAAAGAAGTTTCCCTGTGCTCCGAGTGGTGATTAAATTAACTGCTATTCCAGCTGCCCGTCGCCACCAGCCTAATAGAATATTCATGGAGGCGGCCGACGGAATGGCCGATCTCCATTAACTTCATCATGCTCACTTAATTACAGGCTTGTTATTGTATTTACACCTAGTTAGAGCGTGCAGAGCCCCGATCTACTCGTGCCCAGCACCGCCAGAGTATGTGCAAGTGTGTGACAACACCTAGTTAGAGCAAAGATAACCCCTGATACACTCAGTGTGTGTGTGTGTGTGTGTGTGTGTGTGTGTGTGCGCGTGTGTGTTTGTGTGCGCGTGTGCGCAGTCCAAGTGAATGTGTGTGAGGAAGAGAGAGATGATGATTTTTATTCGATCAATTAGGCAAACTTATTGGGATCTAAAGCTACATTTGTGTCTTCAGTATGCTTTCTATCCACATGTAATTTTCCATCTTTCATTCCAGTCGTCATCTTTCTTGTTATTTCCTCGCTCCTTTTTCCCTTTTTCCTTCACATCTCGGCCTTCCCAGCAACTCCGTCTCCCCTCTCCTCTCTTCTTCCGCCTCACACTCGCTCTTTAAGGGAGGCTATTTATTTGAACTACACTCCCCACTGTGCTCTGACTTGCAGCAAGGTCTCTCCCTCTTTCTTTTCCTCTCTGTGACTCTTAAATCATTCTTTTATCTGTTCGCCACACAGTGATTGAGGTGGAAAAGAGAAAGGAGTGAGGAAGGGGAAAGAGGAGAGGAGGGGGAGAATTATTTTCTCCTACCTTTCAGAAATGATGACATGATTGCTTTCGCTTGATCATGCATCATCACCCCCCCTTCTATTCCCCAGATAAATAGACTAGTTTGTCTCTCCCTGCCTCTCCTCTCCCCTCTTCTCCCTCCATCCTTGTCCTTGCTAACATGAGGATTATCTGGTAATAGTTGCCGCTGGGGTTTAAGTCAACCACACCATTTTCTGTGTGTGTGTGGGTGTGTGTGTGTGTGTGTGTGTGATTACTGTTTGTCACATGGATGTTTTTTAGTCGCCATGACTGTGAGTTAGTGTGCTTTTTAAGTGTTTAACTACCATCAATCGTCGGTGTGTATGTTCTTTTAGTGTGTTTGTGTGATAGTGTGTCTGCCTCACTGTAGATCTCTGTGTATCTAACCTTTGTTCCCCTGGGCAGTCAGTGGGCTGGTATTTATCCAGCAGCCACTAATGCAGCGGGCAGGAAGGACGAGACAGGAGATAGGGCTGTGGAGATGGCGAGGACATGACAACTGGCCATATGGACTGTGTGTGTGTGTGTGTGTGTGTGTGTGTGTGTGTGTGTGTGTGTGTGTGTGTGTACAGTATGTTATCTAGATAAATAACAGGCAAGTCAAAATTTAAAACAAGTTTTTAATTTGTTTGCTTGTCATATTATTAAGCTTATTATCGATAATGAGCTTAATAATAATATTAATAAGAAGATAATCCAGCTTTTGAAATGCAAGGATTTGCTGCTTTTCTCTTTTATAGATTGTTAATTGAATATCTTTGGCTTTTGTACCATGTTTCAGACAAAACAAAAAAAAAGATTTGAAAAGATCCCCTTTGACTCTGGGATGTAGTGATGAAGCTGCAACTAACACTTATTATTGATTACTCTGCCAAGTCTATTAAGTGTCAGTAAATAGTGAAAAAAAAGGCATGTTTTTTGCGAAGGACAGCCCCAAAGCCAAAAATCTTTACACACCGCTCATAAAAGACAAAAAAACTGCAGACAAGCAGTGAATTTGTCATTTTTGCTTTAAAAAATAACTCAAATTATTAATCAATAGTTACGATTGGTGGTCTGTCGATCGACTAATTGTTTCAGCTGTAGTTGCAGTCCTAATTGGGAGAACTATAGTACTCATTGCTCATTTTTTGTGGTAACTAGTAAATTCATACATTTGTTTATTTAAATATATACATATATATAGTAACTGTAGTTGTACTACACACTGTCAATCACTTTCACTCACTTTAGTTACAAACCTTCAGACCCTTGTCAGGCAACATTCATACAGGCAAACAGCAGTGCTACAAACAGACAGGGGACAAATTAGGGGAAAACCCTGAATAAAAGAGTGAAGAAACATATCAGATGCGTCTGTGCACCAGGGCTCACTGAATGGTTTGGTGAATATGAAAATGATGTGAATAAAATGTTGTCACCAGATCTCAACCCAGTTGAACACCTATGGAAGATTTTGGACAAACATGTAAGACAATGCTCTCCCCTACCATCTCCATAAAACTAAATTATATCATCTAAACTTTCATCTTCTAATCTATTTAGTGAGGTCTGTTGTCTGGTGCTATATGTCCTTTTCTTATGTCTGGTTATGTTTGTTTTTCTTTCTTATCTGCTGTGCTCAGGTCTCTTGCAAAAGAGATCCTGATCTCAATGAGAGGATGTGATTAGATAAAGGTTGTATATAAAACAAGGGAATATCTTGTGGAGGAGTGGTATTCATCCCTCCAGTAGTGTTCACAGACTTTGCCAGGAGCGCTGAAGCTGTTCTGGAGGATTGTGATGGCCTGACTCCATACCAAGTCACTTCATGTTGGTTTTTTCCTTTAATTTGTCATCTATCTGTATATGTGAACGTAGCTGGGGAAATATATTTATATACTTGATCCATCCTTGACATTTAAATTCCCTGTTGTATGATATGCACCTATGTGGTTTATACACTGATATTGTATTTTTCTACTGCATTTGTTTCTATTTGATTGAGCCTTGTATATTGAAGTATTCTATCCGATGATATGTATCCATGTAGTTTATCTTTTTGTAAACATTTGTAAGTGTACTGCTGCTGGCACCCTCTGATTGGTGCCTTTCTCCCTGGCTAAGTTTACATAGATGTGGTATCGCTGCTGTTTACTTATATGATTTTTACTTGATGGTGTAAAATGAACAGGTAGATAAACTTCATTCATGTTCAATATGAGTGAAACTATATTCATTCTGTAAAATCAGGTCAGTTGCAAACTAAACAAAACTTTTATCGCTTTTCTTTTTTTTTTTGCTCCTTCACCATTGACCCCTCCAGTCAACGCACAATCATTCCTGATGCAGCTTGCTGCACTCTTTGGTGTAAAAGTGTGTTATTACTTGGTTTCGTGATACTTCATCTACACTTGACGCTCAGTATAATATTGTAAAGATTTGGTTTTGGATGCCACCCTGCCTGGGGTAGCAGCTCTCAGTCTTCTCTCTGGCCTTATTACTGCCCACCTGAAGGGATAAAAGGGACAAGATATTGACTTTTCTATCGATCTCATGATCCTGTGTGTGTGTGTGTGTGTGTGTGTGTGTGTGTGTGTGTGTACGCTGCCATCGACCCCTCAGTCCAATTCTGTGATGCCCCTCCCGGCCCTCAAAGTGATAGCATTACTGGCAGACAGCATTAGATCTGTTAGCTCTCCAGTTAAGGGTAAAATGCTCTTCTGTGTTTATTAGTGTCGAGACAAAGCCGGTGTGCGCTCTGCCCCTCTTCCAGTAGGTCTCAGCAGAACCTAATCACAGGGATGGAGGTGGATAAGAGTCATCTTGTGAATCATTCACTAGTTTGAAATGCTCACGTCGCAGTAGCCTGCAGTATTGACTTTGATGCAGTTGAAGAACTGAATCATCTTCCATTGAGCTCCAGGCGCTGACAACTCTTCTTTTCCTTCCCTCCTTCACCTCCAGCTCAAGCAAAGCCGTGGAAAAAAGAAAGAGAGGTGTATCTGAGGCTGAAGGAAGTGCCGGACAAAGCCTTGGCCACCAGCGGCTACTCTGAGATTAACCTGGCCAAGCTCTTCCAGGCCTTCTCCTCCCTCAAGTAAAAGCGACACACACACATCTGTAAAGACGACACCGCCAAGAGGCTCCAACATCTGACTCAAAGCCGGACATTTGCACATTCAACTACATCTGTTTCCCTCTCTTATTGGTTTCCGAATACAGCAGGATTGGCGATTTTAGGCTTCGACCTCCTAACCCCAATATCATCTTCCTCAACCTAATGGGCTTGTTATATGACATGAAACCATATCACACCTTTTCACCCTTCACCAGTGTCTTCATATAGACACTCCTCTCTCACACACACACACACACACTCATGACTTGACCCCATCACACTGACTCTGTATGGTTAAAGGGGAGTAGCAATCATACCTAAATGACAGTGTATTTTGTGTGTGTGTGTGTGTGTGTGTGTGTATATATGTGTGTGTGTGTAAAAGTGACTTATCCTCAGAGCAGCCAGTATACTCCAAAAGCCGCTAATTGCCCAATGATAGTGACCCTGGCCAATAAGACCACTGGTTGCCTGCAGGGATCGGACACTTGTTCTGATTACCACCATTCATCCCGAGTGAGTGAGTGAGCGTGTGAGTGAGTGAGCCTGTGTGTGTGTGTGTGTGTGTGTGTGTGTGTGTGTGTGTGTGTGTGTGTGTGTGTCAGTGTCAGTGTCAGATCATAGGATGAAAGAAAGGAGTAAGGAGGATGCAGGGAGTGATGGGGTGAGGGAGGCCACACGATATGCTCCCTCACTCTTTTGTCTCCGTATCGAACAGCTGATCTCTTTCTCCTCCACTGCCTCTGTTTAACTGATGTCATTTCATCCCTTTCACTCTTTTTCTTCCACCCTCCCTCCTGCGTGCAGATTGTATTTTAATGCCTGTAATTTTCGATGTATCCGACTTGTATTGCTCTTTTTTTTTTTTTCAGTTATTTTTTTGTAATGACCAGAAAATTTCGTATTGGGTATTTTGATATTGACAAGAACCTTTTTTGATACTGAAACCTCAATAAAAAGCTAAATGAATAAGATGTTAATCTTGTGTTATTTGCAATGTGGGGGGTGACTGAAATGGGCGGATGGATATCCGGTAGTGTCAAAACACATTGTTGGTTTTTATTTTTTCATGGGATTTGTTGACAAAAACAGTAATATAGAATATCGTCAGCTTTATTCTTTAAATATACAAATGGGATTCTGCAAGTTTAACTTGATTTCAGGTGAATAAACAGCTCCTGTTGATTTTGAATTAGAGATTTCATTTGTTTCTAAGGAGGAGTGAATGATGAAGATAAAATCCTCTATCATTGTGTATGTAACTTTGTATTGCAATATCGTGATATGGGGCATTTTTGTGGAATTGAGAACTATTTATGAATAAATAACTCAGACAGGAATGTTTGCTTTCAGCTAATCTAGAGACGTCAAATCAAATTGACAGGTATTCATGGCAACATCATGGCCTAACACCAACAGATATAATCAGGATTGATATCTTCATTCTTCATTCACTTTTAAATACTGTATGCATTTCCTGTGCTGTAGTTAAGGTTCAGTCTTTAACTCGCTCCATGAAGTGTTTCACTATTTCCATCCAAGATTTCGCCTTTGTGTTAATACAGTGGAGGGACTTTTTTCTTTCTTTTTACTCCATCCTGCCGTGTGCATTTCCATAAACACTGCACGCCTCACAAATCACTTCAAACCACTGTGACTTGTGAAGGCAACCTTAAGTGGGCTGAACACTTAAACCATGATTCACTATGCAATGGATAGAACATGCTGTGTGTGTGTGAGAGAAAGTGTCTTGGTGCATTCGCAGCCTATTGCTCATAACTTAACATATTTATTAAATCATATCAGCTCCGCTACTTTTCCCACAGTTGCTTAGCCTGTTTCTGCTTCTGTTTTCTCCTGAATGTGCGGCTCCCCAGCAGAAACACACAGTCCTGCAATTCCCCCTGCAAGGCTGCAGGTTTTTTAAGTGAGGGCCCCGTTTTGTCCTCCCAGGTTTGGAGTAAGCCCAGTCAAATTGAGTCCCTGCATTAATTCGACCCTGCTAAGCTAATAAGGTCGAACAAGTCTCTTTGTATTGTCGTGTTAAGCTTTATTGCTTGTCGTTTTGACCAGCGATGGACAAGGTAGGCTTTGATGAGGGAATTAGTCCCCTATTCTGTCCCTGTTATTCATAGCGCGGTGGAACATACAAGCACCAGAGAGGGTGTCAAAAGGAGAGCCGGTCCCATTGCAAAGTGTCTCCCTTGTTGGAGCTGAAAGGGCGGTTATGAGACGATAAACCGCTTAATACACTGAGCTAATTGGATGAGAGCAAGAGAGACGGGGAATTAAGGGGCGATCCGAGAGGGGAGCGGAGTGCCATGGCCCCGCTATTCAGGTCTTTCATCGGGGCCGGTTCTCCGCCTGGAGGGGGAGGGAGGAGAGGGTGGGTGGGGGTGAGGGGGAGGGAGGGAGCAGTTCATCAAAGCGCCTTTTAGAGCTCCTCTCCCGGGGACTGAGTGAGGACTGATCCGGCTGAGACTGTGGAGTGATTGGGCCTATTCTCTCAGGAAAGGGACGCGGTGGGAGAAACGAGGCCCGGGAGAATCCAAATCACGGGCCAAATCAAGTCCAGCGGCTGGTGGGGGAGGAGGAGGAGGAGGAGGAAGGAGACGGGAGCGGGGGTGGAGCTGCGGTGATGAAAATGGGCACGACAAGTCGGTGCGAGGACTTTTTTTTTTTTTTTTTTTTCCCCTTGGACACCTGGATTAACCTGTGAGAGGGAGCATTAAGGCCCATGCATTGACACAATCCGCCCAATCATGCAGATTTGTGTCCTCCTTTTGCAGCCGATCTGCCAGAAAACACCGCATGATTGGACTGCATTCAACTTTTTTATATATATATATATATATATATATATATATATATATATATATTCATATCAACATTCATTATCTTGATCATTCATGCAACAAGGAAACATCATGGGCCTAATCCCAAGTACATGCTTGTCTTGAATGAAAGAGCACACATCCAACAAGTGTGACTTTATAAATCCAGAGCTGTTGCCCTGTGACAGCATTTCAATTTTCTCGCCTTTTTGCGCTTGCAAAGAAAGTTTAAGCCTCGCGCCCAGCAGGTCACCCGCCTCCCGGCATTCCCCAGATATTAGGGACAAATTGGTTTGCCATTCATTAGTTATATTCACAATGGGATTAAAACTCCCCGGACAATCTCATCAAAACCCTATACAGGAGGAAAAAAAAAAAAAAAAAAAGAAAAACACACACGCTCCACTGGGCTTGAGCAAAAGAATAGGAATTTTAAAAAACATAGAGCTCGCACATGGTGGATGATGGTTTGCGCACACAGGAGAAAATTGGTTTTTATCTTTTCTCTTTTTTTTCTTCCCCTGCTTTTTTTTTTTTTTCCTGCAATCGCATTATGCAAGGAGCAGCTGGGTGACTTTGAGCGAGGCTGTGAGTGTGTGTGTGTGAGTGTGTGTGTAGTGGGAGAAATTAGGCCTAATGTACAGAAATATCTCTCCATCGGTGCCTTGTCGCATCTAATTCCGGCTTGTTTGGATTAAATTAAGTGATTAACAGGTACAGGACCTGCAGACCTGTAAAACAAGAGGAGTGAGAAGAGGGTCTCCACAGTGGCAGACAATAAAAAAAAAAATTTAAAAAAAGAGGAACTACATTAATCCGCAGGGTAATTTCACGCGGTTTGGTCGGGCACCATGGATGGGTCAAACGGAGGAGAATAACCATTGATTGCGTTAATAGTCCTGCATTAGCAGTGAGATCCAATGGAGAGAAAGGGGGGGGGGTTCAGGGGAATTAACTCTACGAGGTGTGTGTGTGTGTGTGTGTGTGTGTGTGTGAAAGCCGTTTGATGAAGTGGTTTGTTACTTCATTAATGACAAAGAGGACTCGCTTCCATCGACACGGCATTACAGATGTTAAGACCAATTTAGCGCCTTTAAAGGGGTTTAAAGGAAGTTTTGTGACGGGGCCCCCCCAGATAAAGTGGGCGATCTAATTGAAAACCCCTCGCCTTTGTCGCGCGTTTCACATGTTGGGGATTAAGCTCATGAATATATGGTCAGTATTTTGTCAACTCTGTTGAAGAGGAGAGACGCACGCAGCGCACTGGATTACACACCTAATACTTTTTCTCTTGTTCAGGTGGAGCCTCCATCTCTGCTCTCTGCAGCGAGAAATTCCTCTGTGACAAAATAAAGTTTTTATCCTCCTCAGCAGGCCCTTTGAGCATCACACAACCTGTTACTGAAGTTTCCACGTATTTATTTTACGAGGCTATTTAGTCGGTAATATTACAATTATATTATTATTCTTAAGAATTTGTATCTTGCAGAATTATTCTTCAATGTAAGACAGCAAACACATTTTCTTCATAACACCTTTTATTAATAGTTCTATAATATTCTATTTCACATTGTTTATTTTCCTGGTTTAGGCCTATATGTCAGTCCTAAAGGATTTTGAAATAATAAAGATAACTCATTTTACCAGTGTAATTTATTCAAATTAGCATTATTAAACCAGGAAACTTACAATCACTTAATAAGAAAAAAAGGTTCCTTCAGTCAGTTCCTCTGGGGAAAAATGGTTTGACATAAATAATTATCTAAAAACCTAATAATTCATAAACACAGGTGAAATTCTACACAGGGCGACATTCATTAAACACTACACCGAGTGCAAATTATCAAAACATGGTCTCCTGAAATATACACGACCTTGTTTTGAAAATCATCCTTTTTTGTGGTACTTTTTTTTTTCCTTTTTACACAATATGTACAGTTTTCTTTCACACAGTCAGGTCATTAGAGACACATCTCGGATCTCAGCTTTGCTCGCGTGTCCTGGAGTCAGACTCAGCGGAAATGCCACTGCTGTCATGATAATAAGAGGGGGGGGGGGGGGGCTGTCATATTGCAGCAAATTTACAGAAATCCGGCGCTAATACGGACGGAAACGACTTAAAATAACCCCGGTTTGATTCGGAGATTTAAAAATATATACACAGTGGTGCTGCTGAGTGTGACTGGGGGACAGGCGAGCAGTGGAGAGGAGTCAGGCTTGTAGAGAAGGCTATGGAAGGTCTATGGACAGTTTTCCTTTGGTTCTGGGGGGGTGGGGGGTGTGGGGGGGGGGGAGGCCTCCTCCATCTCGCCTTTATTATAGACGCAGACTAGCTCAGCCCACATCAATGCATACAGATTAAGCAGTGTTAACGTGGAGCACTCGAGTTGTCCACATTTGAAGTAGCTCAAGAACCCTTTCTAAAAGTCTGGGTTCCCCTGCGGTTCTTCAGCTCTCTGTGTGTTTGGTGTTTGGTGTGTGTGTGTGTGTGTGTGTGTGTGTGTGTGTGTGTGTGTGCGATGACGGGTCCTTCACTTAAGTAAAAGTAGTTAAAATACTCGGTTACAAGTAAAAGTCCTGTTTTGACAATATTACAGAAAAGGTTTTTGCAAAATGTACTCAGTGCAGAAAGATATATAACTGAATTATTAGAACTTCTTAATGCATTAATGTGGGAGTAGCATGTTGTAGTTGGTGAATGTGATTTTTAAACTTTCTTACATACAGTGGGTTGTTTAATCTATAACGATACTTAATATTTTATAAAGTGTTCTGTGTAAAATCCAAATTTTTAAAGTAACAAATAAATGTAGTGCAGTTAAAAATACAATATTTCCCTCTGAAATGTAGTGAAGTGGAAGTGTAAAGTGGCAACAGATAAATACTTAAGTACAAGTACCTCAAACTTGTACTTGAGTAAATGTAGTTTGTTACATTCCTCCACGGGCACAATGTGTACTTAGTATTTTGTTGTGTGTGCACTTGGCACACGGTCTTATTTATTGTCAAACTATAAAGAAATATTAAGAAATTTGAAAAAAGTAATCTTTTAAGCTGTGTCTTAAAATATTGTAATTGTTATTTAAGTGAAAAACCTAAAGTTACTGGACTGTCACTCAGAGAGGTGTGTGTATGGAGTGTCAAACAATGTTACAGTAGCTGTAATTACCAGACACACACACACACACCCACACACAAACGCACACAGGCTTTTTCTAGCCAGTGCTCTTTTGAATTTGGTCGTGCTATTTTGTTGGGGAAACATGAGGTAACAGGGATGGTTGAACAAGGGGACGTCAGGACATCAGCCTCCAGAGGTATGAATGGGTTTTTTTTGGGGGGGGTGTCATGGAATGGGACGTAAGCCCGGGACAGAGAGGCCTAGAGCTGGTGTTGAGTGTTCAGCACACCTCCTTCCCTGCGGCTCCAGTGGGCAGGATGTTAAGCTGGGTGAGCTGAGCCGAGTGTTCCTTGGCCTTGAGGCGCAGCGCGGCGATACTCGAGGCCCGGCGGTCTGCTGAGGAAGAGGAGCCGGAGGAAGAAGAGGACGGGTCGGGGAGGACGGGCCCAGCGTGTGAAGGGTTCTCTACAGGAGGGGCGGGCTGACGGAGGAGAGCTGCAGCGGTGGAAGCACTGGACAGGGGACCCATACTGGAGAAGAGCCTGAAAGAAGACAGAAATTTAACAGTCAGGTACATCTGTAGATTCTAAACACGTTATTCAAGTTTAAATCATTCACTGCGAAATAGCACAAGTCTTATTTTTCAAGCTAAAACTGAATCTTTGTTCCTTACATTAGAGAGCAATTTTGACTCAAAATGCTGTCAGTATAATAGTAGAAGAAGAAAAATCACTGCCTGTTAATTGAAATTCTCACTGTCCCTCAGATGTATTTAATTTCCTCTTAGTTTCTTCAATTTGTCTTAAACCCTCCTAAATAGGTGTCATGTATTGCACGCTGACTTCCCTTAATATAAAAGGTAACATGGAGAGTACAAGGTTAATAATGCTCTATGATAGAGAGGACCGAAAGCAAATGAGAAGCTAATTGTGGCATATGGAGTGTGCAGTGTCACCCCTCCTCACAGCTCGTCTCGCAGGATCACACGTTTGGTTAATTTATTAAGGCATTTGACAGTGATTACACACCACTGTGAATGGTTAACAGTGCAACATATTTATAATCAGACACTGAGATAAACAGTAATGTAGGGTGACTGAGGATTATTGTAACCGTCAGTCATTAGATTTGCACGATGTGTTGGGAGTTTATTATAAGCTCGGTTGCTGCCGTGCATTTTCCCATACATGTGCTTGACTTCAAAATTGTAGTCATTTACTGTAAAATACAGAGAGGAGCGTGGAGTCCTGCAGGTACAAAGATTGGTGGGTCATGGTGTAAAGAAGTGTAAAGAAGTGTAAAGAAGAAAGCAGGTCCAAGGGAGGTCTGTGCATGGGTGCAGCTTACCTGCCAAAAGTGGGTCCGATGAAGGCAGGGTGGCGGAACATGGCAGCCGTGCCCAGGAAAGTGCCCAGGCCGAGCGGGGTGGCCAGGGGTGGGGCAGAGCCGTTGTGGGGCGGTGGGGCCAGGCCCGGGAAGGCAGCGGCCGCGGCTGCAGCAGCCGTCCAGGCGGACTCGAGGGCCGGGTGGTGGTGGTGAGGGAAGGGCCCTCCCTCCAGGTAGTGGCTGAGGGGGTGGCCCGCTGCCAGGGGGCCTGGGAACGGCAGGCCTGACGGGTGGGCCTGCACCCCGGCCTTCTCACGCTTCCTCCACTTGGCTCTGCGGTTCTGAAACCACACCTGAGGGCAGACAGGAGGGACGACAGATTAATATGAGCTGATATGAATTCTTTTTCCTTAAGTTAGGAAGATGACAAAGGCAGCATCAAATACACCCTGGTTCTAGGCAGATAGATACAGGTTACAAAGAGGCTGCATGTTGTTCAAAAAAAAAAGAAAAGGCAGCTGAATCAGTATATAAAGAGGTGATTTTGCTACATAAACAAGAATTCCTCTTCTCTAAATGACAAGATGCTCAGTTTAAGACACTCATGTCCATACAACTGTTGAGTTATGCAGGTCTCCCATGCTATAAATAATTAAAACTCCCTGTCCTGCTGACATCACAGCCATGTTTCATTGTAATTAACATGACTAGACTCTATTGCATGTTGTGTCAGTGTAGTCTAATAGATGTCTAGTTCAGGTGGTGGCCAATAGGCGGAAAGTCAACGGTAATTACATGCAAGGTAAACCCTGCCGCTCACGGTCCCTTAAATCTACTTTCTGTCTAATTAAACCCCCCGTCCCTGTAGACGGGCTTCGGGGTGGGGTGGGGGTGGTGGGGGGGGGGAGAGAGAGATAATTAAGAGCGGTGTTAACAAAAGATCCAGAAAAATTACCGCTGAACTGGCTCCAATAACAATTAATGCGCTTTAAATTAAATTCTTAAGAGATGTAGAACAAAGTGACTTCCATCCGAGAGAGTATTTAACTTTCCCACGCATCCACTGTTGCCCAGTTTGCTCTGCAGAAGCACGGGGCTCTCACAATGAGCAAAATGTCAACATGAGGCAAGTGATTGAACGAGCGGGCTTGAGCGACAGGGACTGCGCGCACACACACACACACACACACACACATTATTCCCAAAGGGCTGTTTAGCATTACACAGCCCCTCGGGAATTTATGAGTTTTTATCACCTCCTGATGGCGCCCGTTAAGTGATTTGTTCACCTACGGCCCCTACAGAGACATCTGTTGTTTTACCGTCGGCCATAACCTCCCGGAGCTTCCACCGTGTTTGAACTGTCTCTCTGGTTATGAGCCCGGGCTTTCGACATGCAAGCCACGCTTTCAGTGCGAGGCGAAGGAGAGGGAGAGCGAGGGAGGGAGGGATGGAGAGAGTGCAACGAGGGGAGGGGAGGATGAGGGAGGGGGGGGGGGAGCAAACACCTTTAATGGTCTCTCATTCGCTCCCAAGTGCAAAGCATCGGATCAATGCAGGTCTATTGCAATCACATAATGGGAAATCAAATAGCATTATCCCTCCCCTCTTTCTCTCCCTCCCCTCCCCTCTCTCACACATCTTTTTACTTACACTCACACGCACGCACACACACACACACGCACACACACGCATGTCGGCCTCGCCCCCTCTCCGTCCCCTCTGATGGGAATTCAAACACCATCTCATCCCAGGAATACAGACAGTGTTTGCTCCGGCACTAAGTGAGCTTTTTATGAATCGCCAGCGTCGGCTTAATTGCCACTAAAACGTCCCCCGTTCGCGTGTAATAACATTCAATAACAGGAAAGACCTTCCCCGCGCGGCAACTGAGGCCATTTAACACATTTTTACTGTAATAAATTACTGCCACAAATTGGCCCGTAATCGCTGATCCTCAATCAGTGACGCATATCACCGGCTATTACCCAGCACTGTGCACCGGGGACATTTTATAGAGGACATAAAACATTAGAGGGTGCTGCTTTTCTGATTTTTTTTTCTTTTCTCTCCCCCCCTATTTGATTTACAAGCCACAGGCTCCTCTTTTCAGATGAAGATAAACAGAGAGCCACTTACTTGCACACGGGCCTCGGTAAGATCCAGACGCATGGCGAGCTCTTCTCTGAAAAGAATATTACAAAAAAAAAAAAAAAAAAGAAAAATGTTAAAAAAGAAGAGGAAAGGAGGGGAAAAAAAGGCAGAGAGGCAGAAAGAAAAGATGCCAGGTTACAGGCCACAGTTTGGAAGCAAAGTAGAATTGCTGTTTTGTCCCCCGTGTTGTTCAGTGTCAACAATAGACGAAAATAGGCTTGATTTTTTTTTTTCCCCCCCTCTCCTCCCTGGCATGGGCTGCAGAAAGACGCTATGGCCATATTATATTTTCCCTGTCACGGATGGGTAGAAATAGGCATAGTGATTGTTAGATTTTCTTTAGCACAGGCCTGTCACTGTAACAACATAATGGTTGAAATAATGACATCTAAACTAGCCTGCCACAAAGCAATTGACGCTCCCTTCAGCTGCAAGATGGGCTTGCAGTGTAAATTAGACCTACACGTCGCTTTAAAGTAAATCGATTGGAAAATATAAATAATCCCAATGGTAGGCCTCAGAAAAAAATCGAAAATATAGGTTATTGTGTTTTGTGTGAAAAAAGCTTCTACTATGGACAGTGAAATGCGGATGTATTAATTATCCTGATTGAGCAGGTAACAGGTCTGAAATTGTATTTGTAGGTGACTTTATTTCGTTTTTAGGCCCCGCTGCATAAAAAAATCATAATAATGTAATTTTCTGAAACAATTCTACCAGCAGAAAACCCTCAGAAAATTCACACCATAAAGCTTTATAGTTCCCTCTGCGCGTGTGTGTGTGTGCACCTGCAGCTGGGCTTGAGGTTAGGCCCTGAGTTCTTTATATATATATATATATATTTTTATTTTCTTTCTGTCCACACTGCCTTCAGCATCATGTCCAGCAGGTAACCCGAGCTGCAGCGGCTAATTATTCCTCCTGAGAATAACCCCGCGGTCCTTTGTGCCAGCAGGAGCGGGGTACAGGTAACGAAACGTCCCCAGTGCTGGCACTCGCAGGGCCCATTGTGCTCACTTATGCGAGGCACGGGTCCGGCGATGGGACGTTTTTATGAGGTGCGAGCCGCACGGTGTCCAGTTGAAGATGTGTCGAATTACTGGGACGGGTTTCTGGCCAATTTTATGGGGTCGTAATAAGTGTTTATTTAGAAATAAATGCAATTAATTATCACCTTCGTTCGCGGAATTATTCGCCTACAGACCACGTTGCATTTTGTGTGTTTTTATACGGTTCTTGGATTTATTTTTAAACCTAACCATCTGTAATAATAATAACAATAATTTTAATAATAGCCTAATATATATATATTTCGATACAATTATTGTAGACTAGTGTTATTATAGACGTTTTGCATGGACGGAAATTAAAACATTAGGCCTACACGTACCTACATATATAATATAATACAAAAAAGAACAACAGTAAAAATAATAATAGGCTACTTTTATGAAAGACACATTTTTTTTTAAATTGTGAAGCGAGGTTTTCCAGACTGAGACGGATCACACCGTCTGCAGCTGACACGTCTCTTACCGGGTGAACACGTCGGGGTAGTGTGTCTTCTGGAAAGCCCTCTCCAGCTCCTCCAGCTGGTAGCTGGTGAAGGTAGTCCTGTATCTCCTCTGCTTCCGCTTCAGCATCCCTTCCTCCGAGTCGCTGCCCGCCGACAGGCACACGCTGTCCTCCCCGTCCCGCACGTCCCCGTCCCCGGCGTTCAAGCTCTCCCGCTCCTCGTCCTTCGGCGACAGGGCGGCCGCGTCCCCGCAGCCCTCCTCCTTGCCCGCGTCCTCCTCGAACTTCAGCGGGCCCAGCTCCACCAGCCCCGGGCTGCCGTCCTCCGAGCCCTCGCCGGTGGCTCTGGTCGCCCTCGCCGCCGCGGCTCAGCGACGCGTTCTCCCGGTAGGACTTGCTGCGGCTGATGCTCACCTGCGGCGCCTGGGCTGATCTTCAGGCCGTCGCCGGCCTGCTCCAGGAGGAGCCGCTCCGGTCCAGCGCGTCGGCGTGCTCCTGCAGGTACTTCCCCCGGGCCGTACAGCCGCCGGAGCTTGGGCGGCAGGTGCATGTCAGCGCCGAGGGAGAGCGGCTCTTTGGGCCCTGAGGAGGAGGGGGGGGGGGGGGGGGGGGGGGGGGGGGGAGAAAGTCAAATAACGAATAAGAAAATGGCAGCGAGGTAAACAATAAAAACACCAAAGCTTTTTTTTTTTTTTTTTTTGTTTTGGTTTTTTTATTTTGTGTGTGTGTGTGTGTGTGGCCTGTAGACCATTCATGGAGACTTTACAACAGCCAGGAAACATTTTTTAACCGACTATTAGGAAGGGAAAAAAAAAAAAAACATCATTCACCGTGTTGCCTACGCGAAGAACAACTCTTCTCGAGCTCAAAACCAGCTTACCCCCCCCCCCCCCCCCCCCCCCCCCCCCCCCCCCCCCCCACACACACACACACACACACACGTTTACCCCACCCTCTCCAAAAAAAAAAAAAAATGCCCACATGCCCGACTCCCTTTTCAGCTCCAGCTTGAAAGCAAAAAAAAAAAAAAAACAAAAAAAAAAAACTTACTGTCAGCCGTCTTGTCCAGCTCCCCTCGGCCGGGCAGAGCCGTCAAACTTTGCGCCCCTATCAGCCGGACCTTGCAGGGGCTGCGGCGGCCCAGAATGCTGTCTATGCAGTAGGAGGAGAGCAGCGTCGGGGACTTGCTGCTCTTCCTCTCGCCGCGGTCCCGGATCTCGTCCTCGAACTGACCGCTCATGTCGACGCCTCGGCTCGTCTGGTGTCGGCGACGCCTGTCAGTCTCCCCGCTCTCTCTCTCTCTCCCTCTCCCCCTCTCTCTCTCCCTCCCTTTCTCTCCCTCTCTCTGTCTCTCTCTCTCTCTCGCGCGGGGTCCGGCGCTCTCTTCTTCTTCTTCTTCTTCTTCTTCTTCTTCTTCTTCTTCTTCTTCCCCTCTTCTTCTTCTCCTCTCCTCTCCTCTCCGGTCGGTGCGTCTTCTGTTTGAAACGCTTCGCTCCCTCCTCCTCCTCTCTTTCTCTCCTCCTCTCCTCCCTCTCTCTCTCCCTCTCCCTCTCTCTCTCTCTCTCTCTCTCTCGGAGCCTCGCGCTGCGCTCCGCTCCTCGCGCTCTGTGTCTCGCTCTGCGGGCTCGTGGGCTGGGCGGCTGATTGGCTCGCGTGTGTCTGCGGGGAGAGAGGAGCCGCTTTATACATGTCCGCGATCAAAGTTAATTTGAGGGGGAAAAGCCACAAGACCCGACATGGAGTGATCCCCCCCTCCTCCTCCTCCTCCTCCTCTCCCCCCAATCCGCGGAGCGAACTCTGCACACCGAGTTTTCAGTGTCAGTCATTTATTTATTGATTTATTTTTTTGTTAATTCCAACTTGTCTCTTCAACTCTAGAAAACGAGGCCAGCCTAAAAACCACCGGCACTCCAATGAAATGATTTGATAAAGCGAATATATTTCGTGCAACTAGGCACAGGTGCATTTTTTTTTCCATCGTGAATTTTAAGGCGCAGAACGAAATACTTTTTTTTCTCTTCCTCCCCCCCCCCACAGTTCATTGTATGAAAAGCACAGGTGTAAATAATAATAATAAAAAAATGAATGATGGCTGGATTCCATTTCGCTGCTTCGGTCTCGGGGTCTCGGTGCTGTGCACGCTGGCTTACTGTCACACTGTCAGGGCTAACTACTACTTATAAAAGCGAGCCATCAGTAATGCTATATATAACACCGGAGCTCTGCAGTGAACAAGGGCCTGTTCTGTACACCTATAGCCAGTTGTCCTTCACACATTGTTGTTACATTAATACAGCCCCTCCATTAAGTGGCCCTATCTATCTATATATACACATATATGCTACTATTATTTTGCTATTTATAGGCCTATTACTCGCAAAGTATTATTAGAAATTATAATCGAGACAATAATGATAATAATAAACACAGTTATTAAATAGCCTATAACATAAGGTAGGCCTGTTGTGAGGGATTAATTAAAACCCATCACTACTTATAGCTACATGATGAGCTGCATTCCCTTTATTTTTTTTTTTTTTTTCAGGCCATTCAAGCACTGTTTCTTGAATCCTTGTGCCAAGAAGGAAACAAAATCTGGCGCGGAGTTTGCGTTCAGCCTCAGGCAGCACCTGCGAGAGCCATGTCAGGGACTGAGTCACACAGAAAACAGAAATATCAACGCTGGGATCAGAAATGCTGCCTGAAACTGTTTGAGGTTGTTGCTGCATTTATAAAAAAAAAAAAAAAAAAGGATTGTGTTTTTACAAAAGAAAAAGAAGCATCACTATGATATCTCTCTATCCATCTCTCCATCTCTCTGTCTATCTGTCTATCTTTTGCTCGCCCTCTCTCCCTCCGGTCGCCTGCTCTCTGCTGGAGTTGTGGATTGACTTAAAAAGTGAGGGTGGCGCGGCGGTGATGAGACACCGCACGGGGAGCCGGGATGGCACGCAGGGACTCCGGCGTGGGGGGGGGGGGGGGGGGGGGGGGGGATGGAGAGATGGAGAGATGGACCGAGAATGTAATTTTAAATGAAAGTCTATTTAACCCGCTGTGAATGGCATGACCCTTATCCTCGCCTCAGAGCCATCACTGTTAAAAGGATCATTTTCAGAATTCAATCCAAAAACTTCAGCAAGCTGCAATTTACTCTCTCCTTCTCTCTCTCTCTCTCTCTCTCTCTCACTCACCCCCCCCCCCCCCCCCCCCCTTTCTCTCTCTCTCTCTTCTTCTCCTCCGTTATGTATCTGCCCGGACTGGAGCACCGCAGCAAACGAAAAATAACAACATATAGGCCTAAGTCCAGAAAATTGCACGTTATTCCTTTTTTTCCCCCCCTTCTTTTATCTATTTTAAGCGATGGCTTCATGACCTTTCTGTGATTGAAACTGGAATAAGAGCGCCATTGATCTGTTTAGTTAAGGCGCGGGCCGCTTAGTAGATTTAGTGGAGGTAAAACCATATAGGCCTGTCTCAGTTTCCAACATTTTTTTTTTTATTGTACAGCCTCTTACAAAATTTAACCAACACAGATGCGTTGAAATGTATCTGCGGGAATGGCAAAAAAAAAAAAAGTGTATTAACCTTCCTGTGCTGCACGTTTCCTCTGTCATAAATGAAGTCTCAGTCAGTACAAAGTTGTCTTCTGCATTTATAAAACATGTCGTCCTCTAATATTATTATAAGCAGATGCCCACGGGTGGTGTCGGTGTCAATCCGTCGGCAACTTTTTGTGGTGTCACAAACTTCCGAGCTTGTTTATTTGCAGGCAAATCAATGTAATGAGTGTAATAACAATATAAAATGTTATGCCTTTTCCTGCGCGGTCACAAACAGACGTGCGTAATACAGACGGGTATTTAGAGTCGCTCTGTAATTTGGGGGGCCACAATTTGATTCATTTATCCGCACACTGTTATTAACCCTGTGGAAAAAGAGATGTCAGCCGCCATTTCAGCCAGCAGGACATCCGCGCTTTGTTTAAATGCACTAATTACGCGCATACATTAGAGGGGGAAGGAATAGTCGGAGCGCAATTTTCACATTTCCAATTTTCCGTCTGTTTGACGTGCAGGTGAGGAGAGACGGCGGAGAGAGAGGCCGCATTCCGTTTCAGCGCCGCCTGCCCCCCCCCTTGCATTTGCATAACATCCAAACTCGGTGACATCCAGGGGAAACACCGGGTTTCTCCGTGCTCACGGGAGCTGCTGCGTGTGTCACACTGCGCGCACGGGCCTCTCCGGTGTCACTCACCTCGGCCCTTTATTTTAAACATATAAAAGTCATGAGGGGGGGTTGGGGGGGGGGATCCGTGCATCGAGAAGCAACCTGCGGGTACCTACATCTGGAGGCGGTCTCTGCTCTCTTCCAGCCCGCGGTGGCAGTGATCCTGACGGAGTCCGCGGCGTGGACCTGCGGGATTTGCGCGTTGACTCGCAGGTCATTCAGCTGGCGCCATCTCCTGGATCCAACCCGCTCCAACAGGTGGAGACCCAGGTATTATAAAGGGAACGACGGATGCCCACACAGTCACATTTACACATTTGTGTGCACGTTTCCCTGGGAATAAAGTCATTTATTGCCCCCCCCCCCCCCCTCACACACACACACACACACTCTCCACCCCACCCACCTGTGCGTGACAGGTATCCTACGTGGGCTTATTTTGCTGTCAGGTTTCTGTTGATCCTACAAGTGTGTCCCCGTGCAACAAATACTGGTCCCTAAAGTGCACGAACTGGCTCGTGGCCCTGGTGACGACGACTCATCCTCCCTCCCTCCATCCTCCCTCCATCCATCCTCCCTCCATCCATCCATCCTCGCGCTCTGACATAATTGGACACTTGCTCTGCTCGAGAGGCCAAGCAGGAAAAGGAGGGAGAGAGTGTGTGTGTGTGTGTGTGTGTGTGTGTGTGTGTGCCGGGAGGGGTGGGAGGCTTTTAAGGCGCGCGTAAGCAAAGTTAATTAGCGGTTATTAACAGCCCGCATAATGAGAGCGAGAGGGAGTCAATTTAATGACTTTGTTAGCGCGAGTTCAGAGCGACAGGCGATGATCGAAACAACAAAGGCGAGCGCGCACGCAGCCATCATCCGTAATTTCCAGCGGTAATGCGGTCTGATCAGAAACAAAGGGTTCTAATTTCGTTCAACTGACTCGATAATTTGTCCTTATGTAAGGAAAATAATTAATGACTTAATGCTTCAACAGAAGTAGCTTTCTTTTTTTTGGGGGGGGGGGGGGGTTCGGATGCCTCGTTTGCTGGAGAAGGTCGTAAGGAAATCAATTTTCCAGGCCTATAATTATTCACATGATGAATTTAAACGTGGACGTGTGCCTCTGCCTCTGCAGACGGGTGAGAGTCTATTAGGAGAGGAGAGAGGGAGTCTCCAGATCTTCTTCCCTCGGATAAATTGTGTGGCAACAAATGAGCCACTTGTCATAATGTAGTCGGCCTGTTGCAGATTTCTGCCACCAGCGAAGAATCGTGCAGGATTAGAAAGAAATGTAAGTTTTTTTTTTTTTTTTTTTAAAGCCATCGAACCAAAAAGACACATTTGACATTTCAGTCATCAGAACGGGTTCGGAGGTGACAGATGATACCTGATCACACCTGGGAGCTCAGCTGAATTGATGCCCCCCCCCCCCCCCCCCACCACCACCACCACCCCTATACCTGCTCCAGACAATGCGCCCGGTTATTGGGGCTACTGCGCCGCAAAATTATCCGAGGCGTGCGCGTCTTTTACGCATGATTTCGTCGTTCCACGGATGGAGGGAAGATGCGAGCCCTATTATCAATCGCGGGGGCCCGAGCCGCCTGCGGGGCCTCTCTTTGGATTCATGGCGGGTGGATAGGTCACCCGCACGAGAGCGGCAATTTCACCGGGCCCCATTGTCTCCACTGATTACTGCTTTGATCACAGGAATCAAGAGCCCGGAGGCTCTCGTAAACCTACCACGGAGTCCGGGAGCTCGTGAGCTGAAGAGGTCATCATCATCATCGTGGCCATCATCCTCATCATCATCATCATCATCGTCATCATCGCCGCTAGTTGACCATACAAACCTGGGGTGGTGTGTGTTTTCACAGCCGCGTTGCCCTTTTATTGATTGCGTGCCTTAATTTTAATTCGATTGCGCGAGTGTCAAAAATTCCGCAAGAATCATCCTAGTAATGAGATAATCAAAGTAATATATGCAAATCAGTTATGTTGCCAGCTTATCAAAACCGGAGTGCCCCCCCTTGAGTCTGAAGAAGTCCATTTATTCAGTTAGTGGCAATACCTTGCGCAAATGGCGCGATGCAAATGACAGTTGATTAGACTAAATTAAGAACCTCGTTTCTCCCTGACCTTGTCTGAGTTTTATGTAAATTCTTCTCTTTTTTTTCTTGCTTTAATGTGATAAAAAAAAAAAAAAAATGCATTTTACACCCTGGTCTTTATAAATCTGAACAATATTTTCCATGAGAGAAACAATGGCCGGGCCTCAAATAACTCACAGTGTCAATAGGTTGGATGATTCCCTCTGTCTGTCTGACTGACTGTCTGTCTGTCTTTCACAGATCTCAGCGTATCTTGACCCCGGTGCAGCTCCCACAGGGACAGAAAGTGTGCTGCTGTAACTTCCTTGCTGTGGGGGAGTGTGCCTTGAAGATAGACTAGGTGTGTGTGGGCCCAGGAGTGTGAGTCTGCATGTGTGTGTTTACACGATTATGTGTACTCATGTGTGTACCATAACATATTGTCTTAGGGGACAGAGAGAGTGCAGTTGAGACTTCCTCTCTGTGGGGTGTGTGGGGCCTGTAGATGGGAAAGGAATAAATCCAATATAGATTGCAGGGCTGCGCTGCCTCCCGCTGGGGACCCTCAGACTTGCAGGCCAGGATCGAAGTGCTTTTCTCCCCCTAAATTGGCCTGAGAGGCCGCAGGAGCAGCCGAGCTACACCCCCAACTCTGGGACTACCTACGACCTAATGATGGTGCTGGGAACAGTCACACATATACAAGTGTATACGCGGAGAGACACCGAAAACTCACACGCAATCATCCCCAGATTGATATAACATCAGTCACACACTTGCAGCAGTCAAACACACACTCGGGCAAGAAAACCACACAGATATAAACACACCCTCCTCGTTCTCTGATGCTGAACACACTCATTCTTTGTCCAAAGACCATTCAGCTCAAGTTTCCCTCTTCACATCTCAGACCACCCCTCAGCGCTGGCTAAGCTACAGATTTAGAGGAGGCATCCTCACTACCTGTCCGTACACTCCAGAGGGAGGGTTGGATGGTATAACTGGCACCACACTAAGTGTCCTGACTGATACACACTCCTGCCCTTTGGTTCCCCTACAAGGAAAACACCACCAGCACCACCAATGCCATTAGGCTTCCTGCAAACATCCAGCCACTGTCATTTTGGTTCGGTCCAGGGAGCTAATTCTATTTGTGATGAGGTGTCTGATGTGTTGCCGGGCCGGGTCCAGAGACAGTGGGACAGTGTATTCTATAGCTGGACATTTGTGGCTCAGTATGCCTCGCGACCCGCTCGCAGGGCATTTTATGTTAACTACAGCATGCCACTGGATAGCTCATCTGTAGAGGGTAACAGGTTTCAGAGGTGAATACAAAGATATAGAACCAGGCATACGTTTTGGATGCTTGCATAGTGTAAATACCATATTATTCTTTCAGGAACCTAGACAATTTCATTAAAAAAAAAAATGCAGACACTGCACCCTGCCCTTTGATAATCTTCAGGGGATTCAAGGGGAAAATGCAGTATCCACAAACAAAATGTGTCTTTGACTTTATTATATCTGTTTTGCTAGGTGTCTGCCTATCCATGATTAATATTTATTCTGAAATTAATACAATTTATTCATCTGCAATTCAATACATTTAAATGTGTGATTACAAGGTAGCTAAACTTAATCACATGAAATTGCATGAAGTAATCTGCTAATGTAAGATTCAAAAGGTGACATGGTGGTAAATGGTTCTTGGCTTCAGGAGGAGTTTAACTGATGTTTTTATTCTCAGATCATGACTGGATTCAGCTACTGTCTCATTTAGTTATGTGGAATGATTGAATCACCAAGGTAATGGGTCATCAAAATGGATATTTTTCCACTACAGATAATAGGAAGGTAAAAAACCAATAAAGTAAATTTAGTTTATCTCTGAAGCTAGTTAACGTTTGACGTTGCTTTGTTTCTTCAGCTTTTTTGTTGTCCGTTTTTCAGCAAAATACTGTATTTTCACCCTCAAGTCCAACATTTTCAGCTTTCAACCAGCTTTCACTGGTCAGTCCTGCGTCACCTGGAATCCCCACAAGTCCTTGCAAAGCGATTTGCTCTTGTCCCATCACCGTAGATCATGTGGGGGGACATGTGCTGGAGGACATGGCCAGTGTTTCCTTCTCAGTGGTGAAGTAGTTCAGCCAGTGACATTTAAATATTACTGAGAAGTGACACACTGGATGGCGCGGACATCTCCCTCGCCGTCCTGCTGCAACACAGCACCGGCTCCAGAAGCTCTAGTGTCAACCTCTAGTTTGAAGGGAAGGGAGAAGTTAGGACAGCAGCCTTGCACAGGAGGGATTTACCAGCACCGAAGGCGTGTTGAGACTCATCATTTCACACAAAAGGAACAGCAGGGTTACCCAACTTGGTAAGGGGAGGAACCACCACGGAGAAGTTTTTACAGAAACACCGATAGTAACCAGTCATATCCAGGGAACCTTACTTCTCACTCGGTGTCGCTCAGCCGCTTTCTTGTCCAACCGCTTTTCATATTGTCCTGGGAGGAGGAGAAGGCTGCTTTTGCCAATGAGGACACACAATGCAAACTCTCCCTACACTGTGAGACAAAATCCAACATGTTAGTTTTCGAAAAAGAACCAGACATGAACTGCTCTTTCAACACTTTCAGTGGGCCGTGCACGTTGTGACCAAACACAAGTTTGGCGGCGCTGAACCCAAGGGACTCCTGTTTTGCCACACAAATGGCAAAGAGAACAAAGAGTACCCCCACCCCGGTTCTTCCTTGTATCATGACAGTACTTCCTCAACATCGACTTCAGAGTTTGATGCCAACATTCAAGTGTGGCTTGTGACTCTGGATGAGTGAGAGACATCCAAAAACTCTGCTTGAAGGTCTCAGATAGGAAGTTGTATCCCTGGTCAGTCTGCACAATATTTGGTAGTCCTCAGTGAGATGAGTGGAAACACACATTACTTAGAAACTGGTTACCGGACTTTGCTCTGGGCAGTGGACCAACACAGTCTGTGATGACATGTTCAAAGGGCTCAAATGGGGCGCAGAGGGGCTGGAGGCTGCCACAATTAGGCAGGTGTGGCAAGTTTTAAAGAAACGCACCACTTCAGCTTTCATTCCTGGCCAGAAGAAAATGTAAAAGAAAAAGCCTTTCTAGTTATATATGTATATAAACAACAACTGAACATTAAATTCAAAGGCTCCCTCCAGACACCGGTACACCACAACTCGAGTTGGCTATTTAAGTAGGCTTGCAACACGCAGACCAAAGGCTACCGAAATCTTTCAAGTCTTGAAACTCCAGGCCCTGATGAGTGAGTGAACACCGGTGCAACCAACCACACACTGTAGTTGTAGTAAGGGGGGGGGGGGCAGTACCTGGGATGAGAGAACAGAAAGGAATACGCAACACTGCGCCCGTGGTCATACATCATGGGTGTTATTCATCCACTCATCTCCTTCTTTGTCCACTCTGACGCATCTGTTCTGTACCATCTTGTATGTTTTCTCCCCTTCTTTCTCTTATCTCCACTTTTTGTCACTTTGTAATTTCTCTCTGTTGCCTCCATCAGGCCTCTCTTGTGTCTTGACGCTGATCCACCTTTCACCTTGCAGTCCGTTGTCTCTGCTATGGCTATGGTACATTATGTTTTTTCTTACATCAGCCCAACTGTTTTGGGATATTTTTTTGTTCAATAACTCATATGTGGCTTTGTAAAAAGTAGCAACTCATTTGGAGATCGCTGTTCATATGTACACCATTATTGTAAAGTATAACTCACCACATATACACAACAACAGAGAAAAATGCATACTAAATACCTTGGATGCAAAGACAAGCACATGCAGTACATAAACACGGGCCACTAACAGATACACAACAAAATCCTTTTGACATCAATAATTGGTAAATCCTCTGATTAACTTGTAAGAATTGTCCTTAGAGTGCTTAAGTAATTGTGTTTCTGTGTGTCCTTTTTTATTGCATGCACCCCCCTCTCTTTAAAGCACATCTTTATAACCAAGCAATTCCAAAGCAATTTTCTCTGTGGGAGGAGAGTGTAATTTTCTATTCTGTGACACTGTGATGTGTAAGAAACTGGGAGCTGGCGCTAAAAGGCGGCTGCAGTGTGTGTCTTGGTGTGGGTGTGAGCCACTTTAATGGCCAACGCGGGGCGGGTGGCGGTGGTGGTGAGCGGGTGCATGTCAGGAAGGCCATCATTTAATGACTCCCAAATAGTGCCCTCCTCGTTAGAGCTATCGTCCTGGAAACACGAGGCTGTGAACCAGGAGAGCGCCACACGCTGCAACAGTCTTTTATCTTCATATTAAACCATTTGCATAACATTACTGCGATAGATAGGATTCAGGAGATACTCAACCTACTCAGGGAGAGACAGAGAGGGTATACTACATGTCCTTGCAAATCTAATCAGCGTTAAATGGAGCTGTCAAATGTGTATGTGTGTGTGTGTGTGTGTGTGTGTGTGTGTGTGTGTGGTACTGGTTGGCTCATGTCAGGAGTCATTTAACATTAAGCTGCAATAGTGTGTAACGGGGCTGTAATTGCAAAATACAAGAATCCAAGCTATTTCTTGTTAGATGTGACATCCAAATACAGCAGTTACCTACCGGTGATACACAAGATGAGGCCAGGTGGTAACAATTCAGATGCCAATGTGCACGTATGTCCTTCACAAAGTTACTTTTCGGTGTTCCTTTCTTGACATATTTAGCAAAATGTACGCAGTTGTAGCAACTCTACAGAATACAAAAAAAGAAGGCAATTAGACCAAATTGCATCACTACCATTTTTTAAATTGCCAATGTGGCATGCAATGACGGTTGTATTTTGTGTGATATCCACAGGCCAACAAAAGGCTGAATTTCATATTTTGTGTAGATTCAACACCTATCAGAACTGTACAAAGTGGTGCTTTGCTTTGCTTTGTGTCTAAATGAGTATATCTGACAGCTGCTTTCCCCCTGCTCAAAGAAGTCTAAAGAGAAGATGAAAGAATCTCATTAGTGTAGAGAAACAAGAGCAGGAAAGTGTGTAAGCACACACTAATTAGTTGTTGCTACTTGCTACTGCCTGATTAATTTAATCAAAAGTACACTTGATCTATATATAACTACCTGTATGCATGTAGTAAATATGACAAA
This sequence comes from Lateolabrax maculatus, assembly GCA_031216445.1. Lineage (NCBI taxonomy): Eukaryota > Metazoa > Chordata > Actinopteri > Acropomatiformes > Lateolabracidae > Lateolabrax > Lateolabrax maculatus. Next base: position 11,697,157 of record CM062210.1, read on the forward strand.
TCTGCAGGCTCTGGTAAAGGCCTCTTCTAATCACTATAACGCTGGCTGTATAATTTAATTAAGGTTTGATCATTCTGGACCATATGAATTAAACATATTGTAAAGTGTACTGTATGTGTGGCGTCGCAAAAACTACAGGTGCATGCTGGAAGCCTCAATAGTGACTTGATAAGATATAATACCATCGTATTGGTCATGTAAAAGGCCCATGGTAAACCCTCACATTTTTGAATTATTTTGCCTGACGCAGCCTCTCAGGACTGCGTGGGCATGTACAGACTGCGTTTGATTGACATTTCCCACCTTAATAACATTTTACTGGTGCACCGAGTTTGGTGACTTCACATAATTCACAGCATAGATTTGCCCAGCTTAAACCTGAACAGCCTTTAAAGGATCAGTTCACCCAAATAACACCATGAGGAAATGCATGTTTCATCAGATACCCATAATAGCATATAGCCATGCAGAAATAATTGTTTTTTTGATGATTTGAGAAGTACTAATTAAATTCCCAGTGGTGGCAGAAGTCTTGAGCGCAAATATCTAAAAAACCTCTGCCAATAAAACCGAAACAACTTCCTTGGCTAGCCTATATGCCACTAGGGGCAGGTGGGATACTATTTGTGTGTGTGTGTGTGTGTGTGTGTGTGTGTGTGTGTGTGTGTTTTAGGTGAAGTGACCCTTTAAAAAAAGGTATAGAAGAAGGGATTAAAAATAGCACATGCATTGTAAGTAGGTAAATAGATTGTGCACTTGCATGTGCTTTGAAAGGCAAAAGATGTGATCACAGCACAGGATAGGCTTGTCGCTGTGTGTGTGCCTGTGTGTGTGTGTGTGTGTGTGTGTGTGTGTGTGTGAGATTGCTTGTTTATGCATATGGGGATAGACTGTGCCAGGTGAGTGTACCATTTACCATCAAGCCATTGAGTTCAGCAGGCATCTAATAACAAAGCATTTATGGCCCACTTACGCATGCATAGATATAACCGTCAGCAGGCACCAGCAGCCTCCGGTCCCCCGTCTCCAGCTATTCCCGCCTCTCCTAAAACACACAGGCACCATCCGGATTGGACCCAAATACTCTAGAATTCTATCATCAGACTCGGGGATGAAATTAAAATCGCTCATTTTCTTTCTCCATGCAAGGAGCAGATCAATTTCCGGAGACTGGGGACGTGATATTTTCCTGCCATTGCGCTTTCTCGTCTCCGGCACAGCGCCCTGACTGGCTGCCAGCGGGGGGCCCGGGCCTGACTGCACGCCTCGCCGGAGAACAGTTACTTCTGCCGCGGCGAGTTTATTTGCGCCTCGCTATGAGAATTGCCATCATTTACCCTTCCCCAACACCTCCCCGAAAAAAAAAAAGAAAAGGAGAAAAGAAACAGACAAGAGGGGAAGCGAGGCAAGAATGAGAGAGAGGCGAAATTGATTCTTTTTGATACATGCTGCACGGGGGACATTAGGTACCCCTCGTTTGACCATCTATTTCCACAGATGGAACTGAATACATTTTTTTTTTTTTTTGTGCGTAAAGTAATGTATAGGCCCCATCCGGGGGCCCCCTTGCTGCGGTTCGTATCAAGAGACAATTGCTCGCTGCAGCTTGCAGAAGTTCTGCAGCTTTTAAGAGAAGACCGTTAATTATGCAGCTGTACAGGAGATGGTTTACTGTAACTCGGCGTGTGTTAAGCCCGACAAAATTACGGACAATTTGATGAACCGGTGGAGCATTAAACCCGGTGAGACGGTGGCCAGGTTGGTTCCGTGAATAAACACACATGTAAAAAAAGCACACATAAAGGTAAAGCAAATTTGGGAGCCTATACTGTAGAGCCTACCACATTGATTTTCTTTTTTTTTTTTTCTTTTTTTAATTCTGTCTAGGTGTTTGTTTTGCAGGACGTGAGGATGTGCACGGCTCCATTGTTTGCACAGGCAGTCCCACGTGAGGTCACTCTTTGACCGTGGTGAAAGTCTCTACAACGGGACAGATAGATCATTTCAGACTGCTTTGTGTGCACCCCCTTGCCTCAGTACACCCACCTCACTGGAATTAGTTGATGATACTCGAGCATCCACAGCTTTGTCTCCATCATTTGGCTAAAAGGCCAGGTCAGGATCACTACTACTACTACTCACTACTGCGACCCTACATGCCATAACCTGCCATGTAGCCTCTCCTTCCCCCAGTAACTAACCTATTTGTTACCTGTGTGTTGCACTCTTGAGTTTTTTTAATGTGGTCACTGTTCTTGTTGGTTTTGGCAGTGACCCCGGTCCTTGTTTGCGCACGTTTTGGCCATCTGACCCGTCTTTTGCGCCCAGCCTGAGACCCTGCTGATGCGTCACGGCGCCTGTCCGGGCCTAATTAAACCCATATTGAGAAAGAGTAGAAATCCAACCCCCTTTTTTTTTTTTTTTTTTTTTTTTTTTGCACTCAGCTCATATACCGGCATGCACGCGCCCTGCAGTGGATTTTGGCCGATGGGAATGCGCTAAGAGTCCGGAGAGGACAGCTGCAAGTTAATCTGTAACCACGGAAAGACCTGCAACGGCTACTACGTTTTAACAGACAGCACAATGGCTGGACTCAAGGTAAGGCGGCGTTTATTCAACAGTATTGTTAGAAATGTTCGTTCACTGGTGCACAGGAACTGCGCTTCTGCCAAACCCCCAAACTTTTCAGATCAGTCTAGATGAGAGAAACGTTTGCACGGACGTGCAAATATGATGGGGTCCCGGATTGTTCAGAGAATAAATGGCAGGAGTACGTCATGCATATTTTACAGCTGAAATGTGCAAAGTTAAAGTGTGTATGGAGGCATCAGTTGCTGTAACAGAAGCAGGCAGGCTGACTGAAGGGCGGCGATGCCACCGACCAATCAGAGTGCTGCATTCAGCAGCTGCCCAGATGTGGTCTGAGACGCCTCAACAGCCTCACGCAAGATTCATTTTTAAGAAATCCTAATTTAAAAAAAAAACAAAAAAACAGACATTTTGCATTCCTGTATTTTTGCAATGACCTCCAAACCATTTAATCCACTATTGGTCCTCTGTGTCCATTATTTCACTGTGGGTTTTCCATGAATGCATTATTATAAACGAAGCGTCGTTTTCATGAATAGTTTAGTGTAATGTCTGCAGTATGAGGCGTTGTGGACACGTGGAATTGTGTCACTTAAAATGATTTTAAGAATGAGGTGACTATATGACTTATTATTACTGACAATGCGATTGTCGCTTGGTGCCAAGTGTTGGGCTTTACACAACATTTTTCATGAGGCATTAATTTTTTTTGTTGCACGCACTTCAGACGCACCACAGCCGCGTGCACGAGCACACATGGAAACCATCAATCCCAGTCAGTGTGCGTTTTGCAGACTAACAATGACTCAGCAAGATTTCCTCACATCGCACCAAGGGTCGTGTTTTTCTGTGGTAGAGGGGAGACATGGTTGCTGGTGATGATTGCCAGTGTAATTCAATCATAATTCAAATATTGACCAAAAAGTTCTGTGGAGGAAGTAGGTGCAATTAGTCTGTTTCTGTAACACAATAACACAAAAATAATGGATGACTGCGAGGGGGAAATTTGGCATAACAGCAGTTTGTTTTATCATAGATCTAATGTGAATCAATATGACAACAATTAACAAAAAGACAAGCCTTAATGACAAGCCTTCACATTTAATTATAACCAGCATGAACACGTTTATCTTGCATTACAATGAAGCTGCGTGGTGTTTACATGTGTGTTCTTTTATTTTTTACTTTAATTAAACTCCAGTGTTGGATGTCTGTCTTTCTCTTGCAGTACCTGAGCGGTTTTGGGAACGAGTTGTCCTCTGAAGACCCTCGCTGTCCTGGATCTTTACCTGAGGGACAGGTATACACATCCACAGAAACACACATTGAGCTCATTTTGGCACTCACATGCGATTATTTATTCACTAATTTTGCACATTTTCTTTGCTTAAGTGAATTGCACGAATACTTAATGTGACGCCATGGGAGTTAGGAGGTGTGACTCTTCCATGTTCTGGAGGAAAATCTGATGCCCACAGTATTAACACCCTGTCTGGACACACTGTATTGTGTCTCTACAGAACAATCCCCAGGTCTGCCCTTACGGCCTCTATGCTGAGCAGCTCTCCGGCTCTGCCTTCACCTGCCCGCGGCCGGCCAATAAGAGGAGGTATTCATCGGTTTCTGACATTTAAATCAGCTGACTTATCACTATAAGACCACACGGAGCGCAGACCTGAGGGATAACTGAACACTGGTCCTTTTTCTTACTCCAGTTGGTTGTACCGCATCTTGCCGTCTGTCAAACACAAGCCTTTTACTTCCGTGCCATGTGGAAATTTGACAGAGAACTGGAACGAAGTGGAGCCTGACCCTAACCAGGTATATAATGGCTCAAAGAGAGGAGTTTCTTCTCATTTTGTCTTTTCATCACATAGAGACACTGTAACTATTGTTAAAGCCCCTGAAAACTGGTTTTCACATTTTTAATATCACTATAATACTGAATAACCATAATTAAAAAAATAATTATTGTATATCTTGTTTGTTTAATCTGTGTAAAAACTAATCTAGGGTAAATTAAGCAGTGACTGGCTGGCTGTTTCCAGTCTTTATGCTAAGCTAAACTAACTGCAGCTTCATATTTACCGTACAGATGTGATCATCTAATCTTATTCTCAGCAAGAAAGTGTATTTCACAAAATATCAAACTATTTCTTCAACACTCGAAAAATTCATCTTATCTGCTTCATCAGGACTGTGTGGTCATGGATTGATAGTTCTGTCTATATAAGCAAAGAATCGCACAACTGTCACATTTATTTTCAAATACTGCGTAATTCTGATTAATGCACAGACATACCTTTTCTAACTGAGCCCCGACCACTTCAAACGGGTTAGAAAAGCAGTAAGACACAGAAGTAAAGAAATCTCCCATGTGGAATAACCAAAAGTGTTCCAACTTTGGCAGAAAATGTAGTTTTCATGTAGGATCACATCGCTCATAATAAGAAGCGAATTGAGAAAATATGTTTTAAGGGCCTTTAATATTTCTCTGCACCAACAAATTCCCCGTAAGTTCTCTGTTTATACTGAATAAGTAGATTCTGACCCTGAGGTTTGTCCCACAGCTGCGATGGCTGCCATTCACCATCCCCAAATCTACAGAGAAGAAAGTGGACTTTGTGGCTGTGAGTTCTTTCTTTCCATATTATTTTTTTTTTTTGCATTAAAGATTCTCAGTTCATTGATTGGGATTCTTTACATCTGTGTGTTGCAGGGTCTGCATACTGTCTGTGGTGCTGGAGATGCCAAATCTCGCAACGGCATTGGCATCCACATGTACACCTGCAACACCTCCATGGTTGACAGGTGTGTATGTATTTGTGTGCAAATGTGTCACTTCGTCTAACAAATAGATGCATTCTCACATATCAAATGTCTACAAAATCTTTGGTTACACTGCTTGACGATCATTTCCAAGCCATCTCTCTCTCTTTTTTTTTTTTTTGTTGTTGTTGTTGTTGTTCCAGGTGCTTCAACAACTCAGACGGAGACTTTCTGATTGGTGAGGAAAAGGGCTGTTGATGTTTTTACTGTCATCTATCACAAGAACAATGATAGCTCTATCCTTAGTCCTTCTTCTCCGGTAAATTTTCTTTTTCTCTGCCTGTATTTGTCTGTTTGTCTCTGTAGTCCCCCAGCAGGGTGAGATCTTGATCACCACAGAGTTTGGGAAGATTATGGTCGAGCCGAACGAGATCTGTGTCATCCAGGTGAGGTGTATGTTTTTCATCTTCCCGGCTTTCACACAGAAATCTACCATAGTGTCTGCCCCCACACGCCACTTACCATATTTAGAAAGACATAGTTTGGTACTTTTCAAAAGTGACCTTAAGAAAAGAAAAAAAAAGCAGAAAGCCTGACCCCCAGGATGTGTGATTGCAGCATGTGTGTTTTCCCAAAGCACCATGTACCCATAAGTCCCCTCAGCATCGGTACATACCACATATTATCCATAACAGCACTAAATTTCACCACCACTTCTGTGTTTTTCCAGCAAGGGATGCGTTTCAGTGTGGATGTTTTTGGAGAAACCAGAGGCTATATACTGGAGGTGTATGGAGCCCATTTTGAACTACCTGACCTTGGACCAATAGGTGTGTGTTTGTACAGTGTTTGTAAGTGTGGATAGGTGTAGTGTATGTTCATCCTTCCTTGAAATCTGTACACCAACCTCTTTATGTCTGTTTCTTGCAACTGCCTATTGTTGTCTGAATTGGTTCTCACCTTCTCCCCAAATCTGTCATATTTTTAGCCATGGTAGCAGCAGGAATTTAGAGATGGAAATGTCAGTCGGTTCAACACTGTGGTTCAGACTGAAATATCTCAACAACTATTGGAGGGATTGCTATGGCATTTTGTACAGGCATTCATACTCCACAGAGAATTAATCCTAATGACTTCAGTCATCTCTTGACTTTTCCTCATGCGCCACCATGGGGTTCACATTTGTGATTTTGAGAGAAATATCTCAACAACTATTGGATGGATTGTCGTGAAATTTGATAACACCATATCATATATACCATGAAATCATATATCATCACATATACCATCATTAAGTAAAAAGTGCAATTTTTATAATACTTTGATTTATGACTAAATACCTGGAAAACCACTGACATTCCCATCAGCCTCAGCTGTGTTTTGTGTTAAGTTTTAAGTTAGCGTGGCTGTAGTATTGTATATTTTTTTGCGTGTGTGCATATGTATGAGTATGTATGCATGTTTTGCAGGAGCAAATGGTCTGGCCAACCCAAGAGATTTCCTGTGTCCAGCTGCTTGGTACGAGGATCGCAAAGTTGCCACAGGTTACACCATCGTCAACAAGTACCAAGGAAAGCTCTTTGCCTGCCAACAGGTGTTATTTTTGTGACATTTCCGCTTGTGTGTGTGTGTGTCAGTACACTCACATGTACACAGACACTGTATGACAGGGGCCCACACATATGGCATACTTGCCCTATTACCCTATTTAGGTCTTGTGTTTGCTTCAGTTAACACCATCGAACCGCAACAATGACTAACAGGAAACTGTCCAAGTGAAGCATATGATCCATTAGCTGCTCCTGCCGATTGAATTGCCATCCCTGATGATTTAATATCGAAGCGTTAGCTGTTATCCATTCAGCAGGTTTCCGCCTCGACTCCCTTATGAGCCTTAATCACTCATAATTAGTTAAGGCATTCTGGAGTTACAGACAGTGTACCTGTGAAGCTTTGCTTTGTAGGAAAAACCTTCCCCAAGTTAAGCATTAATTTCGCCATATTTCACTCAGGGAATGATCCTGCCCCTCCCGAAATGTCCTGTTGGGCGCATAATTGGATCGACACATAATGTCTGACAGGAGTTTTTTTTTTTTCACAGAGACAGGGAGGAGGTGGGAGGAGAGGTTTGTCAGGGGTGGGGGTTTGGGGGTTGTAACCGTGGAAACCGTGTCAAACCACACTGTTATTATTCATCGTAGGAAGTACACAAGGCCAAGATACTGTCTTTTTTGTTGCAAAACAAACATTTTTCCATCTCTCTTGCTGCCTCTACTTGGGTATCTGCCCCTTGTTATGTGCTGGGTGTCAGAGGGGGAGGCTGCTGTCTACACCTGACACTCTTTTCCTGGTGTCCACCCTTCTCCGAGCCAGGAGGGTGAGGCTACAGGGGTAAGAAAATAAGGTGGGGGACGCTCATCTCAGGGAAGATGCTGCTGCTCCCGTCTGGTCTTGCTGTTTTGTTCCCCCGCAGAGCGCTGAAATTGCTCAAATTAACTTATTATTTGCTTGACTGGGCCAATATGTTTGTGTTTTGTGTGCATGTGTGTGCAAGTGCTTGCTCTCCTCCATTTTTCCCTTCATTTTAATCGAATGTAGTGGAGTTACCACAGATGAACGTCCAAGAGATTACCTGCACTGGGTTTCCCAAAGGCCTTTTTGTATGGTAACTACTTTAAATGGTCTGTGTGTTAAAGGTATTTTTTTCTTGGTGTTTATTAGTTATGTAATGTGTATGAATTTACTTAAGCACGTGTGTGTATGCATATGTGTTTGTGAGGTTTTATGGTTAGTGTGTTAGTGGTGGTGAAGTGTACCTGAGCATGTGTGTAAGGAGCACGCAGGTCACTCAGGAGACAGCTTGAGTTGTAATGAACTATATTGATTTTAGAGCTGCTGTTGAATGTCTTTTTTGCAGTGACATTATCAGAACAGAGAAACTATATAAAATTGCTGTGGTTTTAACAATCACGATAAAGAAATATCTCTGCACCCACTGTTACTGCTGCTCCCTCCCCCCAATAACTGCGCCGCCACGAGCGTAAAAATGCTCAAAGTTTGGGAAAGTTTGATTGTGAAGCCAATTACCCCATAATACCTGAAACCTCGTTTCACAAAGAACATGGGGAATGAAAAAGAAGAAAGAATGAAAGAAGCACACCCTCTTTCACAATGAACCCTTTTCATTATGACCATTTTTTTTCCTCTTTATGTCAAGAAGTACTCTCTCTGGGAATTTAAGATTACAAAGACATTATTCATTATTCCTTTTTCCGTGTGAAAAGCTCAATTTAAACTCTTTTGTGTTTGTTGCTGGGGTAGGCTCGTCTTATTTGTTTCGTTCTGTGCTCTGCACGTAGGATTTCTCTCCTTTCAATGTGGTGGCTTGGCACGGGAACTACACACCTTACAAATACAACCTGACGAACTTCATGGTTATCAACTGTGTGGCCTTCGACCATGCGGTGAGAATTTACAGACACAGACGCACTACAGTATACTACAGTACTTTTCAATAGACAGACTACCAATCCATTCATTTCTCTTTGCTTTTTGCCCTTGAAGTGAACTGACCCAACTGTAATTCACCAGCATGCCCTTACAAGTCACCTATGGTTTTCCTCATGATCTTCCTATAGGATCCATCTATCTTTACTGTGCTGACTGCCAAATCCACACGACCAGGTGTGGCCATTGCTGACTTTGTCATCTTCCCCCCTCGGTGGGGTGTGGCTGACCACACCTTCCGTCCGCCGTACTATCACCGTAAGACCACAGTAACACGCACATGCCTTGCTTTGGTTTGTTCGCGTTTTGAGAACTAGGCTGTCAAGACGTGTCTGAATTTGAATCCTAATTTGAATGGAAATGTCAAATGCTGTTTAGCCAGGCCAATTTTAGTCTATTACGGAATGAAACAAGCCAGCCAGAAGCTAACATGTCCGTTTACCCAACCAGTGTCATGACAGTAGGTGATGACAATCCACCTGCTGTATGACTCTTCTCAACTGAGGCATGGCCACAGACACCTTTTGTCTGCTTTCACCACAGATCTATAAGGCCATCTAGTGGAAATCAGCGTTGCTCTTATTACAGCAAACTGCACCCAGCACCGTGCTGTGTTACAGCTCCTCCTGCTTGTCACTTTAGGTAACTGCATGAGCGAATTCATGGGTCTGATCAAAGGCCATTACGAAGCCAAAGAAGAGGGCTTCCAGCCAGGAGGGGCCAGCCTCCACAGCATCATGACCCCACACGGCCCCGACGCTGAATGCTTTGAGAAGTGCAGCACTGCCGAGCTCAAACCTGAGAGGGTTGCTGAGGGAACCATGGTAAAAAAAAAAAAAGAAAAAAATGCAACTAGAGAAGCAACATTAATATTCCACAATTTAAATGTTACAAAAAGTTGGGAAACCGGGTCAGCTATCAGTGAAATGATGTCTTGTCCTTCCTCCAGGCTTTCATGTTTGAATCATCCTTCAGTATGGCAGTGACCAAGTGGGGTCTACAAACATGCCAGAGACTTGACAAGAGCTACTACCAGTGCTGGGAACCTCTTCGCAGCCACTTTGATCCCAACTGGAAGCCCAACAAACAGTAGTCAAACAAAGTGTTATCAAATATAGTTGCAAAGTAATTTCACTTAATTGAATATAACTTCCATCAGCCCAGTGTTTGTGGAACTTGGTTTAGTGTTGTTTGTTTACATCTGTTGATGAAATAAAAGAAGGAATAGTCATTTTTTTTATGCAGAGATAAAGATGTGCATAGGATAAAACAAGTTTGTCAATTTAGAAATGAAAATCACATCTAGTCTGCATAAATAGTTTCTGTACATGTAACTGTACAGATCAGTCATGCTGAACTCGTCTGCATTTTGTGTGTACCTCCTGCTTTACTTTTACACTTTGGACAATAAATACACCATGAAATAGTGAAATGGACACTTGAATTTCCTGCAAAACTGAATCCTGAAAGAAGATACAACACATTCTACCTTTTACAAAACAAAGGCAAGTTCATGAGCAATAAAAGGCAGCCTTTCTCAGTTCAATACACTCACAAGTTTTACTAATACAGTTGTCTGGCATGACCAGTAGATTATGGCGGCTAATTACTTTAGCTACATATTCCTGTAGAACGGATTTCAGACCTGAATATTCTTCTCTACTTGTGCCACTCCACTTGGCCACAGTGGTTGCTGTTTAGACACGATGACGTGCTTACGGGCACCTCAGTGGTCATTGATGAGGAAGATGAGTGCACATTTTAATCTATGTGGCAAAGGATTTCAGCTGGTGATTTTATTGTCAGGAAAAACATTTTCACTTCCAACTAAAATGGAACTCAACTCTTGTTGTGTCTACTGCCGGTCTAATACTTGTTTGTGCAGTGTCCCTACCCTGGTCTGTGGACATGTAAACTGTGCACACATTTCCAACATCATGTGTTCTTCCCACCATTCACACTTTCGCCTCACCCATTAAAACCCCATGACAGTTTTTGACAGTATCATTTTATTTGGTTTATAATAATTACACGCACTGGTATCACTAGAACATAAAGGTCTTTATACATCTGGGCTCATGATGACAAACTGAACTTGCGCTCGAGGGTTCCAGCCTTAATCTGCTCCTCCTTCCTATCCTGTAAAACAGACGATAGATGATGGATTAATACAGTTTCCATGGCAACAAAGTCATATCACCCTCACCCCCTTCACCTTCCGGACATTTTCTCAACTGTATGTTTTATGAGTGAACGCTTTATGATTTTCAAGCAGTTTTTTTCCTCCCAGTGGAGAGAGGGAGACAAACATGATAGCACAGCAGTGGGACAATTGCACCAAATTCTCACTGGAATTTGTATTGGCGAGGATTTAGAGGGTAAATCTCCATGACAATGGGGAGGAAAATGAAAGCAGGCATCATTTCAAGTGAAGCATTCATTTCTGATGTGAATGGAACTGTGACAAAAAAGAAAACCAGATCAACTGTGCGCCTACAAGGGAATAATGAGTCCCAGTCCTCAACTAAATAGCTTTTCACATATCCATGATGCTGTTTGGGTAGTATCACATTTTAGGATTTTCTTAAGCAAAATTATTCTTGTAAATGGCATTATCAGTATATTAAATGAGCTATTAAAACTAATATTAATGCTGTAACATGGTAACATTACCTCATGTGTTCTCATGCCTCTACTATGTTGTTTGTAGCATTATAAGTTAAGTTAAAATCGTTGATGTTTTGACCACCACTGGCACTGACAATTGTCAATATAACAGCAGATAGAGGCAATGAAAAGAAAATAGCAGTAGGGTTGAAAATAAAGCTCAGACACCGGCACACATTCAGAGAAGGACCTGCAACAATATGTCAGCATATATTCTTGTCCTTTTTTTAATTTTTGTTTATCCTTTTTGTGGTTCTAGTCTGTCAGTCTTGCTCTTTATATAGCCTAAAGAAGTGTGGCTCTCAGAATGGTCAATATTTGTGCCGGTGCTTGATGTATTTTTTGTTGTGGGTACAGACACTAACATATGCTACGGCACCTGTGGTATTAGTAATTAGTAGTTATCAAACCTGGTGCCTAAGAGGCCACAGGTGAGTCGTGTCATTCATTACACACTCTGTGATAATCAAGGAAAGAGGGTCAGCGCATCGTGTCTCATACCCTGTCTGTCTTGAAGACGTAGTAGAGGACGAAGAGAGGCATAACTCCAAACATCGCACCCAACAGAGACGTCTTGAATGTGGGCCTGAAGTATGAGTAGGGGTTGCTGCGTGCATGCACCCAGCGTGTCAGGGCAGGGTCTTCCTGTAAAGACAGACATATGCAATTCAATTTCAGTGATCAATCTGTATAAACTAAATCTTGGCAGTCGAATCAAACAATTATTTACAACATATTACTGCAACAAAGACAACAACAGTATAAAAGATATAGTATGTTGCTATGATAAAACAAAAGTGTTGAGATCTCTCACTGTGTTGACTAAGGCATATTGATTAGATAAAAGTCAAGTCAGTTTAATTTATAAAGCCCAAAATAACAAATCTGTCTCAGAAAGCTTTACAGTCTGTACAACCTATACACTCTCTCCTTAAGCTCTTTATTTTACTTTGTAAAAAAACAAACAAAAAAAAACCTTATACAGGGAAAAAAGGGACAAAAGCTCAGGATATGGAAGGACCCTTCTTTTTCAGAGTACATTTTGACATGTCACAGTAGTAAATGTACAGAGGTAAATAATAAAATCACTGATGGCTGAATTCCATTAGCCGCTCCGGTATTGAATAAAACTGAGCTGTTGTCAGTGTTATTAGTTACACCTGTGCCTGTCCTACTATGATAAGTCAAACTGGGCTGTGAAAAAAAAGGCCACAGTGTGTAGAGAAACACTACGATACAGACACACAGAATGACAACGTTGAGAAGCTTAAAGATACATCAAGTGATACAAGTTGGGGAGCTTCAAGAGTCAAATGTGAGTTGACCTTACATGGGACATATTCTTACCATGTGGATGTCAAATACAAACGGGTTACTGCAGACTGTGAAAATCTAATTCATTGCAGTTTGACTTACTGAAGAGATTTAACAGTCTGGACTATGGGACAGGTTTGTAGCTTTAACTTCGGTGAAGGTAGCAATGTCATTAGGGTTGCATTTACTCCGTCACTAGGACTTCAGCTTAAAGTTACTGGGCAAAGCATGCAAATCCACTCAGAACAAACATCATTTCAGGAAGGACGTGTAATATAACTGGGCTCCAAGTCTTTATACGGGTAGGAATAAGGGAATGTGATGTCTGACCGCGTTTTGCACAGTTTGCTCAAACATCAACACCACTGACGATAATGAAACCGTCCTGGTGATAACACTGATGCCGCCCAGCCCGGCATTTTAACACAAAATGCACATTTCGTTACTTTAGTAAAGCGGGGTTCGTGTCTGTTAGCCAGCACACTGAGCCATTTCCGAGGGTGACATTGGCAGCCAGCGGGCGGCCACTTACGATGAGCTCCTTCCTGTGCGGGTTGTTGAGCTGCGTCTGGTACTGGCGCTTCAGACTCGCTCGCAGGGCCGCCCGGTCCTGCTCGGCACGTCGGTGCTCCTGCGAGAGGTTGAAATACTCGTTCGGGTCCAGTGTTTTCGGCCGGGTGGCCAAGGGCGCCTCTCGGTAGTCCGCCATGATTGTTGGGTGACGTCGCGGACGCGAACTCGCGAGATCTCGCGATAAACGGTCCGAACGGTCGCCGTGGCAACGACAAGCCGTCTCTGTGTGTCGAGTGAAGCGATGAGCGGGAAAAGTCGAGAAAAGGACGACAGGGGTCCGCCTGACAGTGATGAAGACTTCCAGTACGAAGAGGTATCCCTCGAGGACGACTGGAGTTCGGCGGAAGGGGAAGAAGATCTGGAGGCGACGGTGAAAGCTATCCGAGAGCGGGCAGAGGCCGGCGCCGCTGCTCCGGGGCCCGACGCCTCGGCCGTGGACGACTTTTTGCGCAGCTTCCTCCTCCACGCCGGCATGACGCGGACGCTGGACTGTTTCCAGACCGAGTGGGCCGAGGTGGCGCAGAAGGGGCTGGTGGACCCACGGCGGGTCGGCGCGGTCCCGGGCGTGTACGCCGAAAACCAGCGACTGCTCGGCGAGCTGAGGAACGCGCGGCGGGAGGCGGACGAGTACCGACGGGCCGCCGCCGCCGCCGCCGAGACCCTGGCGAGGGTCCGGAGGGCCCGGGACCTGCGCCGGCTGCAGCACCAGCGCGTCGTCCAGGAGAGAGACCGCCTCGTGGAGGAGATGAGGAGGCTCAAGGTGCGGTGCGGCGGCTACGAGCCCGCGGTCAAGCGGATGAACGAAAAGTACCAGGCGGTCCTGAAGCAGACCGCGCTGGCGGCCTCGGAGGGGGACAGGGCCGCGGGACAGCCGGCTCGGCGCTGCGGGGCTGCGGGCGAAGAGGGAGCGGTGAACAGGACAGGGAAGCCCAGTGTCGAAGGGACAGGCCCCCCGGGGATCCAACCGAGACCTCCGACATCTGCAAATACCCCAAGGAGTCAGAGTAGGGTGCAGTCAGTGAAGGCAAATGTTTGCTGAAATAAATATTTTGGTGTCACATAACCCTCCTCAGTCATGCTGTTAGGCCTCAGTGTGCCGGCCTGGCGCCTGGAAACTCTCAGTTCATTCATTCATTTTGATTTATAAAGGGGCGCATGTTAAACCCGCATCATACTAGATAAACGCTTGCGATTGGCTCGCCCAGCACAAGGGCGCTTCCAGTGCCGAGGACATGAGTCTGAATGGGAGAGGGGCCAGACGCGTCTGCCCAGAGCAAATAAAACATGAGCTGCAGGTTCGTCTGGTCCCCAGCCTATCATTGTACAGATACCAACACTGTCCTGAAGTCTTTTTTTCTTCTTTCTTTGAAGACGTTCTGGTTTTATTTTACTAAAGTACGCATTATAGTGCACTAGATTTGGTGACGTTGTTGATTTTACACCCTAGTGATTTAATAGTTACATAATAATATAAAATGTTATGCACATATTTTAGTTTACCCCCCATATCCATTGGGATATTGACAAATAGATCAAACCCATTGCATTACATGACATAGAAGGACACAAGGTTGGTTTATTGTCATTTTACAACACAGGGTTGTAGAACAAGATGTAGATATAGTCCCATTTTGCCTCTTAAAAGATGTATAAATCATTATTTATGATGGACTGTGGAAGATGAGTAACAGAGTCCCACAGCCTGAGGAAGAAGCTGCTCCGTAGTCTGGTGGTGCGACAGCGGATACTTTTGAACCACTTGCCGGACGGCAGCAGGGTGAACAGGCTGTTGCTGGGGTGGGTTTGGTCATTTAATATCCTTTGGACTCCTAATCCAAAGGATATATCCTTTGTGCAGGCACCTCACATATCACCGATATCACTGATGCTCTGTAGATGGGTACCAATGATGTATTGGGCTGTTTAATCACCCGCTGCAGAGCCCTCATGTTCGGGGCCGTGCACATCCCATGCCAATTTATGATGTTTCCAGTCAGGCTATCCTTCTTTTCCTGACATATCCTGCTTTTATTTTGATTCTTATCTTTTCACACCTTTTCTCTTAAATGTGTGATCTTAGACTTACACTAATTGGTTAAGCACAAATTTGAATAATATGGATTATGGCAGCTTGATAGTTCAGATAGTTCAGCGTGAGCACTGCCATCATGAACATGACCAGGGTAATCAATTAAATTGAGTTGTATGCACTGAAATACAGCTGATCTATCTCAGTCTTTGTTTTTTCTCATCTATGGGTAGATTCCACGCCAGATGAAGGATAAATAAGTGCACTCTATCCGTCATTGCTCTGTTGTAGGAGTTCAGACTTGTTGCATTGTAGAATATAACCACAAGAGGGCAATCTGTAGCAAGCTTTGGTGACACTACCACAGGGCGAATATCAGCTAACTGCAGCTCTAAGGAATTGAAACAGCAGGAGAGAAAAATCTGCTGAGCTGCACTCAAAGATAAACCAGTCAAGTTACCAGTGTCATTCGTGCTCAACTGAGAACTCATTTTCTCCTTTGACAACCACAGCAATGGTACCACTTGTCAGCATGGGGTTTGGATAGAAATGAGCCACTATAGATACAACGAGCAGTAACATTATAGAGCGATTGCAATTTCTACTATATGTGCACTCATATTAGACAATCCTTGTGCAAAGATAAAACGTTTGCATGACATTTCTCGATATAACATTCACCTGTAAATGGCGAGAACAAGAAACCCTCTATTGGCACAGTGCATAGGAATACAACATCACTTTCCTACAGAGTTTATCTCGTTGCTGTACTTTTTATTACACCAGCCTGTTCACAGATATCTCAGTGGCGTTACAAATGGATGATGCAATACATAGATATAATGTCTCACCCAGAGGTTCTTTTTCTCTCCGTTCTTACACTTCATACTTGAGCTGTAGAGTACAGAGATGCTGAGAGAGCTCTTTGATCCAGAGAGGCCCAGGCGTAGCTACAGTACGTGTGACCAAATGATTTATTGTCCTCTAAGGACCTCTAAAGCGCCACCCGCTCTGCAGTTTTGAAACATCCATTTATGACTTCAAAATTCAATGTGAGACCACACTCCCAGGCCAACATGTCTCTTTCTCCCCCCATAATGTTCAGAGAGAGATTTAGCCTCAAATGAAATATTAATATGTTTCTGCTCTGGCTGCCACCCGGCAGACCTCATGGACTTGGAGCTGAACTTTGGGAAGTTTCTGAGCTGTAGGCACAAAAAGTCTTTTTTACTTTCCTTACAGCCCACGTCCTTCAACTTCCTGTCAACTTCCACAGCCCGTTATGCCTCTCCCTCCACGGAATATTTGGTATTTTATTCTTTATCGTACATCAGTGATGCTGACTGACGTTTATTTTGATGCAGTCACCGTGCAAAGCTTTTGACAGATAATAGAGAGATGTGGGAGCGATATAGAGATGGAGGCAGTTACAGACTGAGAGATAGAAAAGGAATGCAAAGGCATAGAGGATTTCTATCAGCTGTCTGTGCTACCTTGCAAGACTTAATCACCACCGGCAATCAGAAATCATTTTGTGCTGCTTTGGTCTTAAAATGACTTCTTCATGTGAGTCTAGCTTGAAAAGTGGAAGTAGGTTTTTTTTTTCCGACCACAAGCTAAAAGTATTTTCTCCTTATTTTTTACCAAAGATCCCTGAAGTGGTTTTTAGACTTAAGAGACAATGACCTAATGTGTTATGCTGCTCTTTGATACTTACTCATAATATTTCCTGGCCCAGAGATTTCATTACTCTGCTGCCCTTGAGGAATGTTACTGAGGAATGTAATGTTCCTTTCCACCCTTGTTTTCATCTACAGTACATAATTGTGGCAATTTAGAGCCTTTGTAATTTTCACAAATGGTTACAAAGTCAATGAGGTGGTGGCCGGAGGCTGGGGGAGGCGTGCTATTTCCAGCCAACATTTTGTACCTCCCAAGCCCACATTACCTATTCCAGTCTGCCCATCCCTCCCTCCCTACGGACACTTCAGGTCTGAGGAGACATGGTTGTTTTTCACAGCCTTTATAAGAAGTTTTCAACTTTGTGGCTCCATCTTAAATACCTCCAGGCTGATTTGAATTCCTCCCCTGCCTGCCGGACTCCCTGTGCTGCCCTTTCAGCTCCTTTCTCCATTGACAGCCCTGTCCACTTCACAGCCCGCGACGACCTTCGTGTCATAACAAAGAGAAAGGAGATTGAGAGGGAGAAAACTCACGTTTCAGCCCACTTGGCTCAGGCTGAACCGAACCTGCCTCACATCCCGTTGTCCCTCAGCCTCTGTGCCTATTACTCACCCTGAAACCCTTGTCATGTTTATGCAGCTGAATTACACCAGGAATTGTGTTGATTCAGAGTGATTGCTTTAGCCTAGTTACCAGCCATATATATGATGTGTTGGCTCCTTATTCCTCAAGATATTTTTCAGAAATGCTGCTTTCTCAATTCATCATCAATTCTCTCTGCCATCCCATTCTAATCTATATGAAATTGATTCACCCTGTCTGAGAGTATTCCCTTCTTAATAAATCAGCTTTCCATGGGCCTATATAGTGGGCAGCGGGTCAAACTCAGCAATATTTTCTGCTTTAATGTACTGAGTAGGGCAGAGATTGGCCCGTGGCAGTGACTCAGCAGGCATCCATCATCTTCAAGGAGAGCTACGCAGATGAATTGCCCAGAGAGGGAATTTGACAAAATCCTGCATTTTTCTTTCAGCTATACTCATTTCAGTGCTCGGCTTCTATGTCAGTTTTCAGATATCTCTGTCAATATTCGCTCCAAACCCAAAGGCATTTATTGCCTGTGAATTACTAATGGTGAAGGATGTGGAGACTCCTGATGCCTGGCATCCAGCATGTTGCTTTTGGCATGTGAACACCTTGTAAAACCCATTTCTTTGCTTCTATTGGGTTAAGCAAAGTCTTGAGAAACACATTAGATGCACAGTGGCGAAGCTTAAACCAACACTGTTTTTTCTCAATTTCTGACATTTCATGATGAGTAATTTTCCAATCATGTAAAATGCTGAAATATTCCTTCAAAACAATCCTGACAACTTATAACAATAACTTAACTGTAGGTTAAATATGTCAGTAAAGACTGTGACTACAAAGTTTGAACTAAAATAGATTTCATCAGATTTCTTGTAGACATTTGTTTTTAGTGACAAAATGAAGGGATTGCAGATGGCAGACTGCCTCTGGATGTGCAGGCGAAGGCTTTGTTTATAATAAGAACCTGACAGAGCCTGGAAAAGTCAATGAATTCTGCATTGGCCCATAAATAACCCTCCCGCTGCCATACATGTTGAAAGGTCAGCAGGCTGATATATTGAGCTGACATCACAACACTGTTACTGAGGACTTACACATCTCACACATACATCTCTGTTTTTGTGTGTGTCTCTCTCTCTGCCTTTTCTTCATTAGGGCCAGAGAGATGTGACAGCAGTTCGAAGAAGTTTTGACAGGCAGAGTTAGGGAGGCTGTTTGGGGGAGGTGATGTCAGGCCAGAGACGAGTGACACGAGGTGAGGGAAGACAGCCAACACCCTGTATCTGATCTGATGGGAAGTGGCAGGAGATGAAGAGAAGCAACCAAATTCAGTCTGAAAGCGTGGTCACAGGCTGAGGTCAGCGGGAACAGAGAATAGATGAGGAGAACCACTCCAGGAATATTGAGTAGGGAATACCTTGTCTTGACTGTCAATCACAAAGAAATCACACTTTACAAAAAAGTCTGCAGTTGCTACAATATTCTTCACTTTTACAGCCTCATGCAATGAAGCAAACATTCTGGTTTATTACAACTCAAGTTGATCATTTTGTAGTTAAACCAAAATTGAGCACACCCAAAATGTTGGTAATAATTCCCCGTTGCACAGTTAACAACTATGGTAATTAAAACCTGCCTTTACACAACCTTTACACAAACCTGCCAGTAGTGAGTGATCGATCAGTCCCGCCTACGTCATTTTCTGTAGACACGAAAGCTGCTGTAGCGGTTGCTTTTTTTTTCACATTGAAGTGGAAGAAATATGTAACCATTTGGTGAATACGCTTCTTACCGGGAGTTAGATAAGAAGATTGATTCCACTCTCACGTACACTAAATGTGAAGCTACCACCAGCAGCCGGTTAACTTACTGTAGTGACCAGTAACTTCCTGGAGTCCGGTGGTTGCTTGGCAACTGGTCCCAACAAAAAAAAAAACTGTTCAGCACAAAACCCCTCGTAAAATGGTAATTTGCCATTTTTACACTTTTACACAAAAAAAATACAGTGTGTTAATTAGTGATCTTTAGACGTGCTGGTAGGCAGATGTTGTTACTTTGAACAGAGCCAGACTGTTTCCAGTTGGTGTGATAAGCACTTTGGCCACTTCTGCACAGGTTGCCATTTTTCTGTAATAAATGTTTCTAGGCAGGTAGCTAGCTATGTAGGAAGCGGATGTCCCCATTGTTATTACCGCCTACTTAGTTGTGATTGATTCATTGTTTCTCTAGATGGGCACAACAGCAGACCTATGTGAATAGCTGAATAAATCAGAGATGTGATCGGTGATTTAAAAGTTTGGAACCAGGCGAAGCTTGTCTAGGGGTTCATTTAAAACCTATATGATCATCTGACTGCTCGTGTTTCTTTGGTACAAAGAGACCCATTTTATAATAAACTGAAATTATCCTTAAAAAAGAACAACCCTGTAATTCACATAGTGATGAAAAATAAAAGACAAGGTAACGGCATTCAACACTGGATGGTTCCGCAAAATGGGGTTAGGGGTTAGGGTTAGGGTTAGAGTGTAGATCCAGACTTAGATTTGATCCTATCTCCCTTAAAGACAAGCTTGCTCTTCACTGCTAACATAGTCTACAACTTGTTTGTGACTGTTGTTTCCCACATTGCATGTTGTTTGGGATGAGATGCTCCTGTCAACAGAAACTAATACTTACGCTGTGGTTCCTTGAAAAGGATGTTGACCGTAAGCCACTAACTATATATTAACCTGACTTGAGTTTTTATGGGAAATTCTGACATATCACTTTGCTTACGCTATTTCCTACCACAATCCTATAGATTGAAGGCTTCCAAATGATTTTGTTAGAAGCGATTATCATCAGCTTTGTTCTCAAGGGGATGACTGAACCCAAAACACAGCGGAAACAATGCCGCACCCCATTACACAACCACATTGGCTGGAAAAAAACTAGAAGGATTCCCTTTGTGTTGACCACACACAGTGACACATGCTCAGATTGAAGTCTGAACTTTAATTTAACATTTACATCACCGGAGGAAACGGGTTTATATGGTTGACTTCTATTTATAACGTGTCTGCGGACAGTAATGTTGCTTTTTTAGGATGGATCTCTTTGTGTGTGTGTGTGTGTGTGCGTGCGTGCGTGTGGGTGTGCGTGTGTGTGTACTGTTTGCAACTGATACACACACTCGGACACTTTTGCCTTGTTCCATCAGGTCATCAACCGGGAGTTTCCCAAGATGCATTAGCCAAAGGGTACAGTCAGTCAGTGATACCCTGCTGGCAGCCATCACAGCTGCGCGTGTGTGTGTGTGTGTGATGATGATGATGATGACAGAGGAGTGAGCGGAGGGCTCTGTCTCTCTTGTCGCTTCTAAACAGGAATAATAAGGTCTTGCTCTTTATCAGAGCGTTGCTGTTTCGGAGAAATCAGAATGGCATCCTGCGGTGGTTTGTCACCAAGACGACACGGAGACCGTTCACAACCGGCTGATCCAGGTTATCTGATGACTGTGTCAGCAGCTCGGGCCCGAACACTTGTCTATATTCTCCCAGAGCAAGCTGCTGAAGCATATTCAGCATCAATTATGTGCTTCAGGGAAAATGCTAAGTTTATAAATAACATTTTGTTGTGTTATTTTCCTTTTTCTCTCCGTAACCATTGTAATGAGACAGTGAGTACTGCATACCTACGTCATGAGCTGAAGGCTTTGATCAGTAAATGAGCAGAGGATGAGTCATCCCATTCACTTAGATTGTCTTACACTTTTACACAGGCTCATTGTCCTCATCAGATTGCCTCATACTCTGGTTTATCTGGTGCCACTCTGTCACTCTGGGTGGGCCTGAGTACAATTTTAGGTTGAATTTCTTTTTTTTTTTATTGTGTTGCTTTTATTTTTAACCCGTTTTACACTCATCACCGTACAGTACTGTCTTTCTCAGAGTTGTTACACAGGTGTTTTGTTCAATGTGATGTGCTATAAATAGGTAGAGACCCAGATGCAGAGCAGCCCACAAAGATCGGATTTTGTGCACACATTTACGTCAGAGTCCTGCAGAAATACTCAAACAAATCTTCTGGTCCAGACCGACTGTGTTTCCATTCGTGGCCAAATGAATTAAAAATGACACAGGATATTTAAATAGACAAAGTTTGACTCCTGAAACAGATGGTCTGGACTACATTTAGATCTCTCTCTCACACACACACTCTCACACCCACACACACACATTTGCCCTTGGCTACTATAATGTAAATGGTTTAGGGCCTTTCATAGAAAAGAAAAAGTTCCTGCTAGTTTATCCTGCTGCCATCTTTACAAACCATGCATGATATGCCTAACACTTGTCATCTGTAATTGGGGACATAGTGGTATTTCCACCAAATGATACTTAATTTTATGAATCAGTTGTAGGTAGTTTCGTAGACCCTTGTGTGGGAAAATTGTGTTATTTCTGGGAAAGAGAGAGGGAAAGACTGAGCTGCTGCCAAAAGTGAGGGTGTAAAACTATTATCCAATTTTATAGAGAAGGCTCCAATGGGGCATAGAGTGCTTAATGTTTAAAGACACCATATTTTTACAACATATGTCTCCACTAAACTTTTATTGAAATCTGATACAAGACAAGAAATATTTCTGCAAAAATATACCCCAAATCTTCATAAGGAATCTGTGATTAAATAGGTTACAACAAAATGGCAAACTCAAATATTAATATGGGATCTTTTGTGATGTTTTATAACATGCAGGAATATATTAGAAACTTAAAATAGTAAATAAAAAGTAAGTAAGTGCAGACTGGCTGATAAAATTAAGCTAACATACAGTTGAAACAGCAATGATGGACATCAAAAGTACTCAAACCATAAAAACACAGAAGTTCGTATTCCAAATGTCAGATTTTCACACCAATCTTCAGTTTGTTTCCATGTTTTTGGTAAAATGTGGACACATTTGTACTGTGCACACCCCTCGTTAGGCTTTCCCAAAATGAGAAATAATATTTTATTTTGCAGCACTCATCTTCTGTATGCTTCTTTTGGGTCTGTCGTTCTGTCCATCGTTCTGTGGATCTCCCTGGAGAGCACAGAGCACATGCTTGTAAATGTAAATATTCCTCAAATGTGTTTAGGAGAATTAACACTATGTAATGACTCACCAGGACAGAGAAAGCCCCAGAACGACCTGAATTCCCCCTCTTGGGTGGGTCAGTCTTCACCTGTCTCCTTGCTCGAATCACCTGGAAGTGAAGTCCCATATTGAAGAGTTATTTCAGCATACTGAAAGAGATTATGATGAACATTTTCCATTGCAAAACTGAAAAGTCATTGTCTGAATGATATCAAAAGCCATTTCGATGAACAGATTACACCGGTGAGTAGACCCAACTGATCCAATAAAACCAAAGTAAGGTGGCCTTATAACTCTGCCTGCACATCCGGCCTCTCTGCCCCAGCTGTTCCTCTGCTCGGGGGTTGCCATGGAGACTCACCTGTAGGGGGGGGGAATTCTCGTTGTTGCTAAGGAGGGAGTAGGAGCCGACGCGGGATTTACGCTTGTTCTTTTTCTTATTCGCAACTTGAACCGTGTGTCGCCTGGACCTGTCAGCCTAAGAGACCATAGACACAGGGATTAGTGTATACATTGATATATGCTGTACACACATTTGTGCTCTCTCTCTCTCTGTAGTATTATTCGAACTTAGATGCTCTTATATGGTACTTTTTATCAGTTTAGTAACCAAATAATGTGGTTTCTGTGAATAGTTTCACTATTTCAGCACATACTGATGATACATCATGACTAAAACATCACCGGACCTTTGGTAGCAGCATCCCCCCCTCCCCCCCCCCCGCATTTGGCTTTTGCTCACTCTGACTCTTGTGTGACTAACAAGATTGGTTTACCTGGATGAGAGTGTTAGGGAAGCCTTTGACAGAGACGGCCCCAGGCAGGCTGGAGTGGCTTAGGTGGGTGGGACCCGTCCGCTCCAACTGTCTCTTACGTCTGAACAAAACCTACAAGGGTGAGACAGTCACAACCACATCCATAACCACAGAGGGAAACAACAACTCCTGCACGTCTCCCTGTGTGGGAAAGTGCATCAAGTCTTATGTGAGGTGGATACTGAGTGGAGCACATTGTTTTCGTCCTTTCTCACCCTGTCCTCTCACCCTGTCCTCTCCTACTCTGTACTGTCCTTGTCACATTCAGTTTCCTATTTGTATTGGCAGTCAAACTCCAGAATTAAGGGGAGGAAACAGCAAAGTTATTATTGTCAGTGGGCCTACCATTTCCTGCATTTCTTATTGATCTGCACATAAGCAAAGCACTGCTATTGATCCACTTGTTTTCCTAATAAATGTACTGTCACATTGAAAAACAACAGGTTTCCGTTTGCCAATTAGGACTTTATAACAGTACCGCAGGGCCTTGACTCCATCAATTCTTACCCCCTTCAAGTTATATAAGTGTGGAAATAAAAATGACTGTTTCCAGTATTGGATATTAACTTCTTACCCAATCTCTTTCTTTTTCCACTCTGTTGAAAACAAAAACGACTACATTAGCTACAAAATATTTGCCTCGCAATCATTTGCGATGCCATCTGAAGTGCTTACAGTGATTGCTGTTGACCTACATTTTGATGACTGTTTTAGTTTTCATTCTGGAACGAGCTTTATGGAATATTTTTGAATCCACTGTGGTACAACAGCTGTACAGTTTAGGGTTGAAGATTAATTGCAATATGAATACGTTTTTGCAGGGTTGCACACATTGCTAGTGTGTGTAAGGGACTTCAGCAACTTGTGCTTGTCTGTTTCTCCCAATGCTACTATGGTAGCTTTGCCACAATTACATAATTTGATAATTTGTATCAGTAATATAGTTATCAAATTATTCAGTTTGCGTGGATTAATATAATTTTGTTTTGTGTTGTATAAGAAAGAATGAACTCAACAACCCATCACGACCAACCTCCCCTGCCCACACCACTTAATTTCCCTGTTATTTTCTTTCTACTACCATGATGTCTTTCCCCTTATCTTATGCCTGCTGTGGTGTTCCTGTGACCATGACCCACACCTCTCACAGAGGAACTAAATGTTTCAGACTGAAGCATTAACCTTGAGTAGGATAGGAGTAATTGGTGGAACATACCAGTTCTTCAGTTAAGGGCAGCACCCTCTGCTGCTTCTGACCACCATACTGAAAAGAAGAACAAGAAGAAGAAAAAAGAAGAAGAAAAAAAAAGAGGACCAAAGTCAACACTGATGCTGTTTGTTTTTTTTATCGTTTTCACTACAAAAGCAAATCATATTGTCCTGTCTAACAAAAAGTCACAATTTATGTCAATACTTGACCAAGCAAATAATTCTACAACGGCCAAGTCCCCATGGCAGTATTTCTGGGTGCAAGCTAGAGCTATGATCTTCTGATCTTGACAACCTCATAAAATTGAGCTGTGTGTTTTGTGTGTGTGTGTGTGTGTGTGTGTATGTGTGTGTAAGATAGTAAGCTAAATCCTGACTCCATCAAAACCTGCCACAGTTCATCTGGCTTGCTGCTGTTGTGCACGTTATGTTTTGACAAGTCCAATAAATTCCCCGTTTAAAGTATTCCACTTCATTATAAACACAAGTGACCTTTGTGGGAAAATGCTAAAACACGAGTAAACTAAACCAAATGGAGCCTCTGACAGGATGCCGCATCGGGTATTAGTTAGTTCCGAACCACATTTGAAGCTTGAAATTTGCGCGTGCTCTAATTACAACACAAATAACTGCTGCAGAAAAGCACATATGTGGCACAAACTCCCTCAGATGGAACAGAATTCCCAATGAAAACTCTTTTAGTGTGGGCGAAAATCCTCCTGCAGCTGTCCAATCCGTTGTCCAGATGAGGGTGATTACTTTGGACAGAACATGAGGACTGTCCACAGAAAAATGCTAACCACAAGTTTAAAGTATAACAGCCACTAGCCACATGAAAAGCCAAAAAAAGGGAGCTGAAAGATTTTGTTCCATAGAGGGGTGTATTTTTGGTGTGGTGGCTGTAAAAACCATTACAATGAGACTTTGTTTCTGTCAGAAAAAAAAAATTATAAGTCTCCACAGGTCATGGTTAGACTGTATACATCTCCTGCCATCCTGAAACACAGTTGACCACTGTCATCGTCACAGCAGCCTCTTTCGAAGGAGTCAGAGAGAACTTACATTCCTGCAGAGTTACAGGCTTCCTCTGACCTGAGCTAAAGTATAAACACTGACCACACTGTGTCTGAGCAAAAATGAACTAAATCTGTATGCTACAGGTCATTTCAACCTTAACTTACGGTACAAACTGTTCATGAATTACACTGACCGATAAGGTGAACCCTAAACGATTTCCCTTATCTATCTACGTAAATCTGTGCCAATCACATGGAGAAAATGTTGGTTAAAAGAAGCAGAGGAGTTGAAGACAGATTTTT
The DNA here is from genome assembly GCA_031216445.1 of Lateolabrax maculatus. Taxonomy (NCBI): domain Eukaryota; kingdom Metazoa; phylum Chordata; class Actinopteri; order Acropomatiformes; family Lateolabracidae; genus Lateolabrax; species Lateolabrax maculatus. Next base: position 11,723,341 of record CM062210.1, read on the forward strand.
AAGCTTGGAATCAGCTGAGATGTGGCTCGTACAAAAGAGGCTGACAGAAATTTCTATTTTGACCATTCACATTTCACATTCACCGTCATTTTCTAAATTGTAAACATATTCTCTTAAAATTAAAATCACACTGACTTTGCACTGCCAGTTTGCATCACATAAAGTGTTCTGTAACGCCCTTGCTGAAGAAAATGCTGATAATTCAGATTCTTTTCACTTTCGTTTGAGAGAAGGGTTAGTTATTATGTAGTTTGGTCCGGCAAACAACATTGAATCAGGCTGCACTTACCCCTGTGGTGTCACAACAGCACAGATGATGACTGATACCTAATGAACACCTTGGTCACCACTGTCCTTCCCTAACTATCACATCCATTAGAAGTGCGTCTCTTACCTGTTCGTCTGCGGTCTGTCCGCTGACACACAGCTCTCCATGTGTTGCTCCCGAGCAGTCGAGGGCGTGTGACAGCAGGCTCGCCTGCAGGCAGAGCACGCACAGCCAGATAGTAAACCCCATGATACAGGCAGGAACTCGAGTGTTCCCAGCCCCTGTCAGCTCCCTGCTTTATACTCTCGGCTCTGCTAATGGGGAACAGATGCAGGGGAACGGGAGGCCATGCCAGCTTCACGCAGACAAACAGCCCACCACAAGCCTCTGCTCTGCGCCAGCCAGTGGCCTGCGGTCCTGCAGAAACATGTCAGACATCTTGAGGGGCCTCCCCTTTAAAATATCCCCCTACCCTACTAACCCTACTCAAAGAGAAGTATGGAGGACATTTTCCACTTATGCCTGCACTGTAGCTTCGCCAAAGTGTGTGTGTGCTTGTGTGTGCGAAATAAGAGGGAGCACAGAGAGAGGGAGGGGAAACTTGCGTTGTCAAACCTCTGTACATAACAAATGAAAAATTGGTGGTTTGCTTCTTGTAATGTCTTGAAGAAATGCTGGATTATGCAGTGATTTTGTCTCCTGGCTCAGCGTAGATGAATTTCTTTCCTTGTGCTTTCAAAAAGTGTACATACAGCAGCAGCTGTTTATACAGTTCTGCACTGATCCAAACACTTCAATAAGCCTTTTAGAATTACAGTAATTACTCCTCAGTAGGCTTCTCAGTGGAATATACAGCAGCTCAACACTGTCAATTCATCTTTCAGCTCGCAGACTTCTGTTGACTGAACACTGGCAAAAGGAGATGAAATCACAACTGTCAGATGTGGATAAAAGTCATGATAAGTGTAATATGGTTTAGGGAAAGTATTCATGACAAATTGGGAAAGAAAAAAAAGAAAAAAAAGAAAAACAACGAAAGAAACTTTTACAGTATGTTTTACATTATCTGGAAAGCACGTTGAGGGGGTTAATGCACCCCTGTGGGAGTTTATATGGTCTTTAAAACACAGCACACCATAAAGAATGCATCTCCTGTAGATGAATAGGCACCCTGTCTCAAGGTGTATTACAGGATGGAAAGAGTGAGTGGGAGTGAGACAGACGAGAATCAGGTCTTCAAGCCTCAGGCTCTGGTTCACAGAGGAATTGTCTCCAGCCACGATTGGAAACATACACGGCTGCGAAAATTGTGGAAGTTTAATTTCCGGTCCAAGACAAGCCTACACTATATACCACTTTGCTGTCCTCTAGCATATCATTGAAAGACGTTCTTTCTTATTCAACCACCTTGAAAAAGATTCTGAAAGCATCAGTAATATCGCCAACAATATCCCACTGACTCACAGTTTGAGTTGGGAAAATGAAAGATGGTTATTCATCTTCAGGCTCCCAATCCCCCCACCTCTTTTTTTTTTTTTTTTTTGGAGGTATGTTTGACGCTGTGTAGGAACCGTTGTTGCAAAGTTCTCCCTGGAGGTTCAGCGAGACTACTGGCTAGACAGCTGCAGGCTAATGATCTGAATTGATGGAGGGGAAATTTAGTCGGGAGACAAAGGAGGAAAGAGTAGAAAATGACCTCAAAACAGTAAACATTGCTTTACTTGGCAGCCAATCCAAAATGGATTCAAGTCCACGAGCAGACCAACATGTCAGCCATTTTATTGGACAGACCAAGCTATTAATTTCAGTGTCATTCCTTGTAAGGGATGTAAAAATCATGTTACCAAGGTTACAAGTTTACATTAACCTCTCACAGACCACAATGTGGCCATGTAAGGAGACAGTAATCACAGCGAAGGAGAGTTATTTCATACACCAAATCCCTGTTATTCACTCTACACTTTCAAGTTTAAAGTAACTTTTTAATGGATCTTAGGGAGTTAACTGTATAAAATTGCTATGCAGAGCCACTCTCAGTATTCACCCTCCCCTGCCTCCCTACGGGAAGTGTCCTTCATCAGCGGCTCTGCTTTGAGCTGCTGTCAATGTGTCTGAGGATGATGTTCTACAGCTAGCAGCTGCTGACCTTGTAAAAGGAAAATAAAACAGCTCACCTTTTTGCCATTTCACACTGTATGCTCTGGTCGGAAATGAATACTAAACATAAATACTCTACATAAATACTTGTAGAAATGTGTTTGTGTCTGTGTGTGAGGGTAAGCAACAAAGCTGTTTGGCAGCAGGATGGCAGATGAGAGAAAACAGGAAATGTGATCTAGGGAACAACATCTGGATTAGGAGACATGACTCATAACGTAATGGATGTTTTGGATTATGTAATTGAAACATCGACTCCCTTACTGCCCCATTTGTTAAAGGGTTGGTTCACCCAAATTACAGAGAAACATTTTCTTACTTAAGCCTAATGGTGTCTATTCGTGCAGATAGTTTTAGTTTTATTTGACCAGATTCGGAGGTATCTGTCTCTGAAAATAACACCTCCGCCCTAATACTACAGAGGTGAAAGGAATTTTCTTTGTGGTGCTGGAAGCATTGATGTTAAAGGAATTTTTTGATGTTATGGGAAACACGCTTTTCGCTTCCTTGCAGCTACAGCCGAGAGACAGTTAGCTTAGCTTAGCACAAAGACTGGCCCGAAATTGCTTCTGATCTTTCTTCGTGTCTTTTCATTGACTTTGTATGCAGTTGCGCTGCCCCTAGAATGAACACAGTAAGAAAAACAGTCCCCTATAAAAGGATGTGACGGGTGTCAGCTCAGTGCTCTATAGAGAAATCTTGCTGTAAATGAAAAACTACAGCTACCCTTTATAGCTCTAAATATGTATTTATACATGCATGTGAACAATAAAACAAATAATAGCCAATGTGAGTAGATTTGCTTCACCCTTGGAGGGCACATTATGTGCTTCCAGATTAAATGAACCACTGATACAGCAGTCAATTAGCCTCCTTGTGCATCAAGGTGAAATATGTCCTATTCAGGCCTCCATTTCACTAACCAAACTCAGTCATGCTCCAAATAGCATTTTCCAATCATGTCTCTGTGTTATTGTATGTGGATATTATGTGTGTGACAGATGAAGAGAACTCTCATGTGTAGGAAGGCATGAACAGTGTGTGTATACTTTATTTCGGGTCATACAGATAATAACCTCTTGCTGAGAAACGAGGGACTGAAACTCATGTCTCCCCCCTCCTCTCTGTACAACTGGACTGGCTTATAGGTCTGATTGCAGATCAATACTCCTCTACAGCACATTGTCCTCTTCTTTCTATGCGGCTGCTTTGGTAAAAGCGTTGTGAAAAGGTGTGAGGGGGAAAAAAAAGAAACAAGGCTTTCAATCCTCTCATGTGGAAACAGCAGAGGAAGCCAAGGACGAGGCTGAGGAAAAACAGAACGTCTGTGCTGCAATTTGTGTGTTTGTCATTGAACAAAGAGGGATTATAGTCTGGCCTCTTACATTTCACTTTCCGCTCATATGTCCTTGGCTGTTTCTGCATTAGCATGCGCACACAGAGGAGCGCTCATTTGACTCAAAGTGAATCTTATATATCTATCATCAGTTACCAAGAGTATTTTACTTTAATCTCACATCTGTACCTCGATGGCCCACGCAGTATTTCATTAAATAAAAAGGCACTGCATTCACAGCTCTCATTTTCCCCACACCACACAGATGAAATATGGCTTTATTCCAAATGCATAACATATCAATTTAGACATCAAAGCTCCCGGGAAGAGAAAACATTTAGTCTTTAGATAATCAATTATATCGTAAGTCACTGTGGCTGGGGGCTCTGTGGAGACGTGACGTCTCAAATGAGTCGACTGATGCACAAATATCTCGGTGGTTTTAAATAGCTGGAAACTTATATCTTACTCAACAAAAGCAATAAAATAGGCCGGATGTATGTTAAAACATAAATCCATGATAGCAAAAGGTCACACTCCTGAAATGATGTTGCTCAGAGGGCCTTGTTTACGTTATGATTTGCTGGGTTAAAGCCATTTTCATTTTTTGAGGTTTTGATATTTATTTTGATTATTTTATGAGATTTATTTTGAGGATGTAAATGGTTTGCTTTTCAGTTGTACGCTTTTACTGGCAGATACATAGTCTAGATAAAAGGAAAAAGCCACCCTAAAACACTTCAACACTGTTGCATAGTAGCTATTTTCATAATGCGCCTTCCAATTTTCTCCTTAATCTTTCAGAGTGAGATAATTAGGATCATTCAGACTCTGTTTTTACTGTTTACTGTATTTAACTAGCTCTGCCTGAATGCAGGTCGTCATGGTTCATTTTAATTAACTTTTTTTTGCCTTTTTTCATTTAACTTACATGGCGGCATTTTATAGCTTTTCCTTGGAGGTGAGGCATCCTGGTGTGAGACAGCCAGCTTCCCCTTTCCACCAAAAGCCATAAGCCAAAAAGCTTTCACTCTACAGTCTGAATTTTGGTCAGCTTTAGCCGGCTCAGGTACAGTCATCTAACACAGAGCTGAGACGTATCAGCATTTCTTTGAGCTCTTGCAGTGTGAAATGTTTCCGCCGCTTGCTTTGACACTTGCCCTTTCTGGCAGCTGGGCAGGAAGCCAGAAAGATTGTTGCATTAATAGGAAAACCAGTCACCAGTGATTTTAATGTTAACTGCTTATTTCTTCTGTTTTGATGTGCTTGAAAACATATTGTAAAAATACTGTAAAACAACAGAAATGATCTTATCATGCAGCACCCTTTGTCCATCCCCCCACTCTGGGAACCACAGAATTCAGTGGGTCATTGAAAACCATATGGGAAATTTAGAAAAATCAGCACATGAAGATGATTAGCTTGTGAGGTGTAAAAAAGACCCAACAGCAGGACTCCAACACAGAGCTGCAATTGAACAACAGTTTATTAATACTGGACGGAGCAGGCAGGGAGCGTAGGCTGGCAGGTCACTTGGCGAGACAGAGATTGACCGGACGGAGGCAGAGAGAGCTTGAGCTGGCAGTTGAAGACCGGCTGGGCTGACACAGATGAGACGAAAGGTAATCCAACAACTTAGTGTTGTGGCCGTAACATTTGTACCACGGAGGCAAACTGAAGAATCTGGCGAAGACTGGAGTGAAGAGCCGGGGTATATATACACTGCAGGAGCTTGAAGAGTGGATGAATTTCAGTTGTGCTGGTTGATTGGCAGCAGACAGGAACAAGAGCGTCACGCCCAGACAGACAGGGGGAGAGAGAGAGCGACCAAGGGACCAACAAGAAACACAAGGAAAGGGAAAACAGTGGACCCACTGGGAATAAAGGCGAGGCACAGCCACCTAGTTGAAGGAAATGTGTAAACAAAAGTAAATCCAATTATATTGCAGAGTAACTCTCCATGATCTACATGGTGTAGGAGTGTCCAAATGTGGACTGTGAAGCTCTCAAATTTAGTATAATTTCCTGTACAAATCAGGTGTAAAATACCTGCACCATACATGGTCATACTGTAAAAGTAAGATTGTATTATACCTTCATGGGGCAAATGATATAATAAAAGCGCTAATTAAACCCAACATGTCCGATTGTCATCACAGCACACAGACCATTGTTCATTCAGCCAGAATACTAAACACGATATCATGAGAGAGTGTCAGACGTAGTATGGGTCGTGCCCTCTCACTATCTCTCATTCATCCCATCCTCTTTCTGCTTTGGTTACCATGGCAGCAAGGAGTTGGATTCAAACAATGCCACTGAGGGTTGAAGCCTTTGACGAGAGGAGAGAGCCGACCATATCTGTATCTAGGTGAGAAAAGGTGTGGACGGGCTCAGTCTGACATGGAAGCTGCATTATTACATACATATCATAACTAGAGTACAGCCAACATCTTTGTCTGTTTTTATTGAGTGAATATGAATCAATAAAAAAAAGTATTTTTCTCTGGATGTCTTGTTCAAACGCTGAATTTACATCTCTTTTTGTCTTTGTGAACATTATATTATTTGACCACGGAGAGCCCATCAACGGGCCTTTAGGCTTTTTAAAACCAATTGGCTGACTTTTTGTCCTACGTCAGATGCCAGATGTCTTTGTGCTAAAGTGAGGACTTTGTCATTTTGTCTGTTACTTTGTCTGCATATTAAAAGCTCCTTGATAATCAGCAGCAAACCAATTTGCTCCCCAGAGTGGGACAGCAATCTTGTAAGCAGAACTTCAGAGTGGTAAAAATCATAAAAAAATGTTTGAAAAAGTGTATTAGTGCATCAAGTGATTTTTGGCAGCTTGGTGGCAGCAGAACAAGCTGTAATAACACAGTTGCCTATTACATCTATTACATCTGTTGCCATCTTTTCTGATGAATGTAAATCCAAAATTCAGTTTCCTTTTAACTCTGATTTAGTCTCCACCAGCTCTTGAGTAAAACATGTGGCTCGTTAGCAGCTAAATGCTCTGCCTGCTAAAATGTATTGTTATTGGTGATAATTCTCTGTGGGTTTGTCACTATGAGCAACCCCTTTCACATAACACATAGTAATTTGATACTTTGGTAGTATAAAAATGTTGAGTAGTGCAGCTTGAATTTGAGTAATTTTGCATTAATAAAACTAGACTAGTATGCTTTAAACTGCATTTGGGCAAAATAGTGGTTATGTATCTTTGGACTTGAAGATGAAATAAATTTTATCCAGTTTATGAATTAATTCACATTTCTCCTGTTTTTCATAGGCTGCGAAATGATCATAGCCTAGGCTGAAGTGCTCATTCGCAGGTTGTACGTGTTAACAAGTGTTTTTTTTTAAATTTCAGATCTATTACAGAAATATCTTACAGAGCAGGGCGTCTAGCAACAAAAACATCTCTTTTGTAAACAGCTGTGGTTAAACTTGGCTGGAGAAAACTATTGGCAAGCAAACTGGGAAGTGGAGTGGCTGGCAAATTTACTCTTACTCATCCACATTTGTGAAATAAACACAGGAAAGGAGGGGGGTTAGCTTCTGTGCTGTGTGACTAATATAGTCTGGAAGGAGATTGACCAGACTGTCAATATGTTGTGGCTTCTAAACACTGGAAGGGAAAATAATCAGTTAGGGGCTACTGGAGGCTTAAATAAATGTCTTAAAGTATGAATGCTAATCTGGAAAGCTTTGCACTGTACATATAAGAAAAGGAAAATGGGATCTGGCCAGAAAATGTACAAACATTCATATTCTGAGAAGCTTTAAAGCGACAGGGCAGCGTTCCTCACTGGAATATCTGACCTCCTGTTTCCATGACCTGCCATGTTCATGCATTGCATTTTTGTTCACTTGTTTGTGTTCAAATGCAAATCAGCGTTAATGAACATATTCTCTGAAAGTATTTTGCAGCCCCTGAGCAAACTGAGCAGCACTAACAGCCACGCACAGTGTATCCAGGAGGTAAGGCAGTTGCCTTCTATTATGAGTGTGATTTTCCTCAGCTCCTGCTTTAACTCATTACTCAACCCAGAGGACAATCAGCTCTTGTTTATTAGCTGTAACAGGGGAAATGGCTTCATGACTCCCTTCTGCCACTGGAGCTTCATCCACCCTGTGGGATTGCTGACAGTGCATTCAAATTGAAATGCATGTAAAAGTGACAAAAGCCAAATCCAGCTATCTATTTATCAATAGATTATCAAAGATTACCCCCCCCCACCCCACCCCCAAAATGAAATTACCTTTTCTTCCCCTTACTCCACACTGTGAATAACAGTAGAAAGCATTGAGTGACTCACTGTGTTTGTTTGGTATTTGTGATGCTTTGTTTCCAACACTGCAATGGCCTCTTATGGGCAATTAGTCATGCTGAGTAGGCCGAGGCTTCACCTAAACCTCTTCTCTGACAAACACAAGAAAATGTATGTTTAAATGGAATAAGCCAACAGTAGTCAGGGAGGGAAATATGTTGCTCATCTTGGCGTTGGTAGATAGCAGGCAGAGGATTTACCACGCATTATTGTAGGATTAAAAGCAGAAGCTTTAATCCAAAATCAATACTCTAACCCAGAGGTCTGTGGTATATCAGGCCTTTAATACTTTGATAGCAATTATGAGAAATCATGTATTTTACTAATTGTTTTCCAATGATTGAGAAATAACTGAATATCCTTCATGGGTTGTTAACATCTGCTTTACTGCCCCTTGTAATTTACAGGGTAATTATATATAAATTGAGTCAAATTATGCTCTTTATATTTGAACATATTTTAAAATTACAGTGTACATGCTTACACACAATTAAGCATTCACCCACTTAAATGTAAAAGGCTTTTTCAAAGGTCAGACTGTAGAATCATCATTTCCACATGTTGTTGCCCTTTAGGGCAGCAAGAGGGGAGTGAAATTATGTTTGAACTATGGGCTGGATTATCTGAACGATGTGGCCCATGAAAATAACTGAATCTGCCAATTTTCTGACTTGCTGAGGGAAGAATCGCCCAAAGACAATTTGCAAATGTGTGATGGATTATGGTATAATGATTGTGTAAGGTAAAAGAAGGCTGCATTGGGACACACATTGTTGGCAACGTATTTATCCTACAAATGTGGGCTTTAAAAGAATAAAACCATCCTATCGGTTGGTGGCAAATTACCTGTCAGAAGTGATTACACACCTACCACCTCAGTTGCCTACATCTCAGAGGAAGTGGTCCAGCCTTGAAAAGCTGCCCCTTGACACTTACAGGAAGGAGAAAAGTCAACAGGAACAGGATATTACCACTGTTAGCAGACAGAGGCAGGCTTATGTATGTAGGTCAATACAGATCATGGATCACTGAATAGTGACTGAATGTTGAGTGTCACAGGTGCAAAAACCTGTCCTCTTAGGTAAGTGCATCTGACGCACCTGCTGCTTCCCTGGACACAGAGACGTCACTGCGTTTTTATTACCGGAATATGATCTCTGATCACTGATAGGTTTGATCCTTTTTTTTCTTAATGGTACAGTAGGATAAACAGGAAGGCACTCTTTGCTTTCGAAATTATAAATCCTCTAGTGTGCTGGCTGGCTTAGTAGGACTGATTTAAAATGCCTAAAACACATCAGAAAAACATTCAACCATTGCAAGTATTAGCAGTAAACATCAGGTTTTTGTTGCTTTAATTGCTTAGCTTTTGACTCACACCTCACACATGAAGAAATCCATAGAAGAAAATACCAAAGATAGTTACCATCATAACTACACTAGACACTAAACATTGAGGATTAGCTTTTTTCTATAAATCATAGACTGTATTTAGAAATTTAGAAACATTGCTTGTTGAAATTTTGTGCATGGTTTATATTTAAAGGCATACACCAAACTTTGGGGATATTTTAGGATTTGGATTGTTTTTAGTCAATATAACAAAATCATGGATTGTGTCTTAATAATAATTCACAGAGCAATCGAGTGGCAGGTTTCATTTTGGAGGCCCCCTGGTGGCTGATGTTTGCTCATGACTTCTCATTACGCAGTGACATCTCATCCAGTAGGTACACATTTGACTGATTGGTGTTTTCTGCCTGCATGAAGTTACAGTGAAAGTACAAATTGTAGCCTTTCCAAAAGCATTGTTACAAGTTCCCTAGACAAAAACATCCATGAATCAACTCTTACTGGCTGCTTACATACAGATATGATTCATTGACCATTTATATGGTTTTGAAGGCTGACATTTGGTTGTAGGAGGAAATCATATAGTGCACTGTGAAGCCCTCAGAGAAAAGGGACCTCAAATGCCAGCATTGAGGCTGTGGAACTATATATTCCAAAAACACAAAAAGACTGAACGTCACAGCAGAAATTACCCCCCCCACACACACACACACACACACACATTACACTAGCATGTGACACGGATAGAAGGACCAGAATGCTTTGCTCTCCTTAGTCACTCTAAATATTCTACTTTAGCAATCCTAACACCTTGGCAGGCTTCGAGGACTTGGAAAATCTGTCACACATTGTTCATACATGTTGAAGCATGCCACGCTGACCTGATGATTGCATTTTCACACGGCTGGCTACTGAGGACTGCATGACTGACTGCATGAATATTCCCTCTGTTCCCACCTGCGAGCTTGATGGGATTATTTAAGTGTGCAAATGCACACACTCACTTGTAACAAGCTAAATCCCCCCAGGCAGAAATGTTAACAATAACCACTGTATGCACCTTGTAGGAAATAGGAAATGTTTGACGAATAATCCACAAATTTGAGATTGTACTTTTATTCACCTAAGGTCTGCAGATGTAAATGCAGCAGCATAAACACCAGTATTACTGGAGCATGAATCCTTTAATAGGCTTTACTCAAACATACGGTATATGTGACCAGCAGTTGCCTTAAGGTTGCAGAAATGTGCTTGTGACCAGAGGATTGCTGACGTAAAACCCCAGAATCACCCCTAATCTACACTCGAGCTACTTACTGTAGTGGCCTACAGTAGAAGATTGTACTGGTAGTGTCCATACCCAGTACAGTTGCTCCTCTTTCTATCCTGTCACGGTGATACGTGCTCCATCCTCCTCTCTTCTTTCTTCTGCCTCTAGTTCACCTGATTCAAGTCTGCACTGTGAAACCGTCACTTTTGTGTGACAGCAGCCCATGTGGTTATGTTTCAATGCGTTTGTTTCCCCCGCTTTAACTAAATCTTGCAGACAAAGTAAAGTAAAACTGCAGTTTAACAGGCCAGACGTGTTATTTAAATCTCCAAGCAATGAGTGCTGAACCATGATAAGCACACTCATTTTAAAGTGCACCACTGAACATCCACTATACAGTCATATTTGCTCAAGTTAAAGATTTGAATAATCCCCCCGTGACCTTCTTGCAATAATTGCCAAGACTTTTATTTCTACACTAGGCTAATTCTAGCATAGTACAGTACAGAATATACAGTAGTATAAAGTCTCACTATACATTTAAGATGAAAAAGAGGTTTAAAAAAAAAGATGAGGTTTAGAAAAGTGACAAATCTGGAGTTTAGAAATGAGAAATGGGCAACAATCCTGACCTTAACTTGTGGCTTTTAGCAGTTAATGTTAATGCAAACAGTGTGACCCAAATGCCTCCTTCTATTCAAGCCTTGGACTAATGGCAAAGAGGAGATGCACAGGGTTGACAGTAAAATTTACAATTAAAAGTGATGCCACTGATCTTTATGTCATCTTCATTGTGAATTGACACAGCATGAGTGATAGTGTACCTACATGAACTACATGCTCTCTGGGCTTAAATATTTGCAGTACATTCGGTGTTTGTATTATCTGTGTACATTGAAGCTGATATGAATGAAATACCTAAGATTGCAGAGGGGTTTGCCACTGCAGCAGCATTGTGGGTGAGTCTGTACTGCATGTAGATCAAGGGTGTGACTTGAGTGAGGCACACAGCACACAAGTCCATAATGGCTCACGGAGGTGTTTTCGTAAGAGAAAATGGGGTCTAATAAGTAGAATATGTGACTTTGAACAGCTCCCCTGGCAGTATCCATTGTAAAATGTAGCCTTAATTAGAATTAGAATAAAGAAAGCATCTGTCCAACTTGATTTATAATCTCTAAAAAGTAGCCTATTATTGCAATGTTAGGTGAGCTCTTCATCTTGCGAGCAGGTACAAGCGCCCAGAAAGTGTTTTTGTAATGCAGTACTGTCAGCATCTTTCCCCCCGAAGGCTGTGCACTAATAAAGAGAACAAACAGGCAGGTTTTTCTCCTCAGCTCTGACGCTCTGCCAGACCACAACTCAGCAAGACAGAGAGCTGAAGTGGCTGTAAAATACTATTATGGTAATGCAATAGTGTGACTATTTTAGTTTTTTTTTTTTTTTTAGATAGTCAGACAGAGACATGTGAATGTGAGAGATAGATGCCGGATTAATTGGGATGTTTTCATCTCGGTTTGGGTTAACTGCACTGTGACTGGCTTTGTGAATGGGGCAGCCAGCCCACACAGTGTCTCCTCCTCCTCCTCCTCCTCCTCATCCTCCACCTCTTCCTCCTGTTCAAGAAGCAGCAATGCCAAATTGGAGCGCAGGATGCCCAGGTGCCAGCAGAGAAAAAAATAAAAAATAAATAAATAAATAAAATAAATAAATAGGGGAAATTAGGCTGGATTTCAGATCAGCCAAGCACGGAGACAGATTCACCTATCTCTGATTTCCAACCCGCACATGTCCCCCCAGCTCTGTGTCACCATGAACACAGGGAGAATCAAGGTTGGGTGCCAATCCCTCACCTCGCTCGCCGTGCGCCCTCCCTCCCTCCCTCCTCCTCCTCCTCCTCCTCCTTCTTCCTCCGTGTAATACAAACCTCGTGATCGCCCATTCAGCGGTGCCTGCGTCTGCTGCTTTGGGGGAGAAATAATAAGCCGACTCGCCGAAGGGGCAGGGGAGCCAACAAAAAAAAAAAAAAAAGTGTCCGGGGAAACAGACAGGTGTCGCGGAAGTTTACAGTCGCAGAGGCGCATCCCCGCGCATCTTTTTCTCTCTTTTTTTTTTTTTTTCTTCCCCCTCCTGTCGTTATCTGGGATAACGTGAGAGAGACTGTAACTGGCGGTCATCCGGCACCCACTAATCCCGTGTAAGTGATTCTCCACGTCAAGTCACCGCGAATGGGGTGGATGTTAGCCTGTCAGGGATGAAACGGGAGCCTCGGTGTCAGGAGGCTCGGCGCGTGCTTGCAGACCTTAATAATGTGAAAAACGCACGTTTGTCTGCGAAATATCTTTTGATTGCCCCTCCACCTCCGTGCGCTGGAAGCCGCCCGACTCACTGTGCACGGGTAGGCGCTAATGCCGACAGCTGGCACCGCAGGATCTCACGCAGATGTTCGATGGGGTGAATAAGTGCTGGTTGTAGATGAGTGAAGTGCGGCGTTTGTGCGGGGATGTGCGGTGGACGGGATCAGGTGGGTTTGCCTCACAGCTCGACAACAGTCCAGACTGCTGAGAGGAGAAATGAGTCCAGGTGCAAGGAGGTGCAGAATGTGACTCATCTTTTTGCACAGGGACACGTTTGGGTTTGACAAACAGGAGCTATTAAAAATTAAGTCATGCTTTGTCTCAGAGACATGGCTGCAGGAAAAACAACAACAACAATAAAAAAAAACCTTTAAGCCAAAGGAATGCAAAATGAAAATCCCTATTTGGCAGCCTCCTCTTAGTGCAGGTAGGTTTATTTCTGTTGACTGTCACCTGTTGACAGTAACACTAGGTCATCTTGGGAAGCTTTTGAGGGGTTACTTCAGGAATACATTCACCCACATCCTGGATGAATCAGTCTGTTATTCTGAGCGATTCATTGAAGGAAAAATAGAGCCAGAATTATAACCCATTCTTAGAGTTTGTGCTTCTCAACACTTTGTCACATGCACAGTGACTCAGAGGAAGATTTAATTAGCATCTGTTTTGATTCTAACACTTCAGGTCAAAATGTGTTTGCATGTGCCTGTAGTGAGTGTGTGTGTGTGTGTGTGTGTGTGTGTCTTCACAGATCAGCTGCAGCGTTCTCACCTTGCCAGCCTCCTCTCTTGCTCTGCATAGAGTGGTAATTGGCCAGGTAGTGATGGAGGTGACACAGCAGGTAGATGTCAAACAGTGACAAATGATCCAGGGCTCTTCCTCATCCTGAGCCTCCGCTGAGGATTTGAATGTTCCAGCGGTCAGAAATGTGGGTACAGTATTGGAAGTGAGAGTCAAAATATGTCATACTAACTTGTTAAAAAGCCCACTGATGGCCTTTTTTGTGGAATCATCTAAGCTTTATTTAAAATGGCAATATTCTTATCCTCAGTTTTGGCCTGGCATAAAAGCAAAAGTGGTTTTGGGATACAGTCTTTTTGAGGCATGGACATTTTGACTTGTCATAGTAGGAACAGTACAGGTGTTACTCATATTGACAATGGCTTTGTTCTGTTGAAGTGTCCCAGTAAACCATGACCGTGTGACAGTAAGCCAGCATGCACAATACCAGGACCCTGAAACTAAAGCAGCTAAATGGAATTGATTGTATTAGTTACACCTGTGCTTTTCCTTCTGTGACATTTTAAATATCTGACAAAATATCTTCTGTGAAAAAGTCCTACTGCCCAAATCTCAGCAGTAGAAATGATATAAAGGTATGAATGCAAAATCTTCCCTCACAAACACACACACACTACCAGGTGCATTCACATGGGACAGTTGGTGCCAAAGCTTTGACATGTAGTTGCTATTTTAGTCACTTATGTTACATTTTTAGATTATTTTCAAGATACAAAGTGACATAATCTTAAACGCCTTTTCTCTCTCTCTGTGGTTTAGTATACTTCCCATGTGTTAAAATAAGGTGCACAACATCCATTCAACATCCATAGTATATGTCGGTCATTTATGGAAAAGACTTTTTCAAGACATTTGTTTTTGCGTGGCTTTCCCCCTATCCATTGCAATCATAGACAGTTTGCTTTAGTGGTTGTGAGGACAGTTTTACCACATAAAAAAGTGATGTCAATGCATATTATCTATAGCAGTTAATGCAGATATTGCATTATAGATATGGCAATATCGGCCAACGTTCTGCATGTTATGCAGATCTTTTGAAGCATTTCCATTAACTGCCCCAACAAATTTGCAGATGCTTATGGCGTTTGTAGCCACTTGCACCGCTCTTCCCTTAAGGATGTTAAGTATGAATGAGTTTCTTTGGTTGATTGGTGTTCTCATAAATTCATAACTGCTGACAGGCCTGTTCACACTATGTGCTGTGCTTCTTACTTTACCGCTAGTCAGATGAATGAATAGAAATTTTAAGCTGACATGCAGTATGTGCCCTTAACTAAATGCTTAACTACAGTCCTGTAGTTCACTATTCTTGTTGCTTCTCTTTCGTCTCCTCTTCATGTCAGTTTGACAGATACTGGTCATATCCTGGGTTGCAAAAACACCTTGAACACCTATGTTTCTGCTGTCATGTCGATGTAGGAAGACAAACGACCAGAAAGACAAAGAAAGGCCGTCACACACAAAAACCCAGCTTGACTTCAAGTGAACTATTCCCACATATTTTTAGCCTCTAGCACATATTTCCCAATTATAAATGCATCACAGACACTCTTAATACAGAATACTGTACCTTTAAATGCAGATCTGCAAAGTCAGTTCACTGTATTTACCTTCATACCAAATAGTCATTTCAGTGAAGTCGTTCTCAATCTCCTTCCCTCTGGCTGTGACGAAACGCTGATCCAATGGAGAGTGTCTAAAACAAGCAGTTCATTTAGCGCTTGGCTGCACCTGCCCTTTTAGTGCTCCAACAGGGCCTTGTCCTCAGCTCGCCCATCCTCTGCTGACTCTCTGAGGTGATAGACGGTAGCTGAGCCAAGTCCTCTGCAGCACCGTGTAGGATGTGCTGTTTTAATTCTGTGTATCTGGGATGATTTAGTATCAGTGTGTACATATTTCCATTGAAGTTGATTGATGCACATGGCGCGTCCTTTGGAGAAAAGACAGGTTCCTTTTCATTTTCTTGAGATGCATCAGTATGACCTATTTTCCCTCTGAAGCCATTCTCTCTCTCTGTCTCAGCACTGAAAGTGTCAGTCTGAACGTGTTGCTCTTGTAAGCTGACAGTGTTACACTGGTACACTTCATTGTAGTGCCAGTCAATCTGTGACAGTAGTGACCACATTGTATTTTTATATGTTGTAACGATTGTTGGGTCTGTTTCAACTCAGAAGACCGCTCGTCACAAGAGTATTGTTCAAAGGTTGTAACTGCTAAAACAATGATCTGCCTCTTTTGCAGATCATTGTTTTTCAAGATTCACTTTCAATCATATATCTGATTGGCAGGGCGGCTGTATGTTCACAAAGCAAATCAAAATCATTTAAATCCCCCAAATTCCCCGGATGTATCTTTGAAAATAAGATAATCTTAAACAAAGATCCTCTTAGAGAAAATTAGTTGTTCCACCCGTAACTACAGCGAGTCTACAGAAAATAAAAGTTAAAATAAAACACAGAATATTTAGAATGGGGTTATATATCCTTGAAAGTCTATCCTTGTTTCAACAGTACAAAGGTGTTTGAAAAAAAAATGTATGATGGAAAATGTTTATATTGATTATAGCACCATAGGTTGTAAATACAGTACTTTGCAAAAGACTTTTCATGACATGGTTGTATTGAATTTACAGATGTACATGAAATAGCGTGCTAATTTGGATATGTCCATAGTAGTTGTTAACATTTTGTGCAAAGTGCATGTGTTGTCTCAGCCCAGCATTCCTAGGAATTACGTGCATATTGGGCTATTCCGCACATTATGATTTACGTTCAAATGTTCAGTCCCAGTGCAGGAAATAGAGTCCCCTATATGGAGGTGTTGGAAAGTAACAGTGTGGAGATTTGGGTGGTGGGTGGCGTGTAGTGCATCTAACTTTCATGTAGCCTGGAGACCTGAGTTTGCCTCCTGTCACAGACTTGGGATTAACGTTTGTGTTACAGTACTGTAACCTCGACCTTAACCAAGTATTTTTTGCCTAATATAAATTATACCTATACTGTGGTTGTCATGCGCTGATATTTCAGAAAACGACAATTCATCACATAATCTATTATTGATATTCTTGTCTGGTGATAGGTTTGGATAAATAGCATGTGCTGAGACATGCACACATACAGGTAAACTGTACTGATCAGAGACTGTATGATCAACAGGAATGTAATAATCCAGAGTGTCGTTATGTAATGTGGAGGACCACAAGTGTCACAGAAATAATAAAGAATTTCATGGATAAACTAATTGTACAATAAAAATAGGCATTCATCTTTTTTTTTTTTTTTACAAATCATTTTATGTATCTATAAATAGATAGACTAAATAACAAAGTAATTATTTGATATTTTAATGGGCAATCAATAGAAGAATTATAAAAGTAATTTGAAAATGAAATATGAATCCATCAATAAATAGTTCAAATTAACAAGAGATTTACAAAAACAACATAAAACAGTCAATAAGTTAATAATTTAAAAATCTGAATTCATAAATACATAATGGAATTTGAAAAAGCAGCTTAAAAAGAGAAATAAATAACTGGATTCACAAATTTAATGAAGAATATAGATTTTAATCGGGCATTTCAAAGGGCAATTTCCTTTCACAGTTGCATTTCCAGTTCCCTGTTGCTTTTCCTTATCCTATTAGCTATTTGATTTGCTTAGTCATTTGAGCTTGACTTTGAGCCTTGCGCTGGTAAAACTTGGTAAAACAATGCGATGCAATTAACCATGGGATGTAGCAAGCTCTCTGACTGGTTAGAGAGCTGCACCCTCCTCATACCCTAGTTATCATTTCCAACCTTTATAAGGCACCAAGAACAAATGCCTTTTCAATTAGAATTTTAAATTCCATTATTTATTTATCAATTCATGGATGCATTTTTTAATTATTTACTTGTTGACTGTTTCATGTTGTTTTTGTCTCTTTTTAATTTTAACTATTTATTAATGGATTACTATTTCATTTGTATATAATTTTTATAATTCCTCCTTTTATTGAAATTAATTAAAATAAATTAAAATATCAAATAATTCATTACTTTGTAATTTAGTCTACTTATTTAGAGATCAATACATTCATTTGTAAAAAAAAAAAAAAAAAGAAGTATATTAATGCCTATTTTTATTTTACAATTATGAAATGCTTTATTATTATTTCCGTGACACTTGTGGTCCTCCATAGCTTAGGCCTGTTTGGGAATCAATAAATGTTGGTAAAAGAAGACAGCCTGAACCTCTGACAGGTA
Source organism: Lateolabrax maculatus (assembly GCA_031216445.1). Lineage (NCBI taxonomy): Eukaryota > Metazoa > Chordata > Actinopteri > Acropomatiformes > Lateolabracidae > Lateolabrax > Lateolabrax maculatus. The sequence goes on from CM062210.1 coordinate 11,741,463, forward strand.
ACGCTGTACAGCTCACTTTAACGTCAGCTTACAAGATGGTGTTCAGTTTAGGCCACAACCTCTCTTCACTGAGACGACGGAACAAAACTGGTGAGCCATTGGACCACTGAGATGTTCTCCATCAGTGTCACTTAAGGAACGTTTCACTGTTGGAGCAGCCCACACTCTTTTTCCACTGTCTACAGACTAATAGCTCATCAGTGTTATTGTTGAGGTGTGTTAGTGCCACTGTAGGGTGGTCCATAGAAGAAGCATAGATTTGAGATGTTTGTTTTAACATTGTGGGCGTCTGGTTGGAACTTGTCACAAATGAAAATGGATTGGCTGTATGTGCAGTTGCTGCCCCTATGTATGTGCGCCACTAAAGCTTCAGAGGCAGACACTCTCAAAGACATAAGTGATGCTCCATCCCCGTCCTTGACACCACTCACTATAAAAAGAAGGCCTGAATAATTGCCTTCCCCTGTGGCTATACAATAATGGCCATACAGTAATGGTGCATTAATCTCTTCTATACATTAGGAGACTAACAGGGACTGAAGACAAATATGTTAGACCAGCCAGTCGTGGCTGGGGTTGTAATATGTTACAGAACAGCTAGGTTGATTTTCCAGCTGCTATATTTTTGTGTCTGGATAGATTCATAAAGGGCTGAAAGGTTGTGAATGTGGTTTCATCACAACACATGAAGCTCTACAGTTCAGAGCTGTGAGAACGTTTTCACCCCCTCTTAATTTGTCTGGGTTTTTGGAGAACTCTCACTCTAAAATTAGCTGAGATACTGCTGTGGGAAACCAAGATATGCCCCCATTGCTTCCATGAATGTCAGCAGTTCGGGTATATGTGGGCCAAATTTTGTTGGACATTGTAAGATTGTTTGACAAGATACTGTTATGTGTAATGCAATAGATCCATTTAAATGTTCCGTGAGTATTGTTCTCATCAGTAAAAACAATCAAAGGAGGTACCTTCAATAGCTTTAATGGCTCTGGATAGAATTTTAGGATAAATGGGCTTGTTGATATGTGTTGTGATTTACTTAAGGATGGCATTTGAGACTAATATTATTGCAAATCCTCAAAGGAAGAGTTCAACATTTTGGGAAATTCGATTATTTGTTTTGTTGCAGAGAGTAAGATGAGAGGATTGATACCACTTGCATTTTTGTCTGGTAAATACACTGTAAGGCTGCAGCCAGCAGTGAGTTATCTTAGCTTAGCATAAAGACTGGAAAAGTGGGAAACAGCCAACTAGTCACTGCTCATGGCTTGTAAACAGCCCGGCACATAATCAGCAGTAGAAGATAACAGGATATAACGCCCCCCTGTTTCCAGTCTTTATGCAAAGCTGAGATTGACAGCTGCTGGTTGTAGCTTCATATTTACCGTCTAGACGTCAGAGTGGTATCGACCCATCTCATCACCTGACCGTCAAATGAAGGCCATGATTGAGCACATTTGCTTAGCTACTTTGGCTTATTAATGCAGTGAATGTGACAACTTTTCCTCACCCGACGAGTTTATGCTCATCATACACACCAAAATACCACCAAATATTGACATCATTTTGTCCTCTTATTACTTTAAATGGCTACTAGGACCTACTAATGAATCAAATCTAAAGTCTGCACTGGGAAAAATTAAAGGAAATTGCTAGAGCATGAACATTTTCATTTTCATACTGTATCATCAGGTTAGTTTTTAGTCAGGCAGGTGAAACATGAACCAGGACCTGTTTAGTGATTATTCTTTTATTAAGAATGTGAGGTTTCAGTATAGTGTAGCTTCATATTTTTGTGATAATTGTTATTGCAAACAAGCTTCAAACTATTTCACCAGCCCCATCAGAGTGGGGATGAAAGAAGGATTTAGGGTGCATCCTATTTGTAAAGTGAATGGGAGTCTTTACGTCACTTTGAGCATGAAGGTGTGCCAGCAGCACAGGCTCAGCTAATATAGTCCAGTCCCAGTGATATTTAGGGTCAGTCAGTATGTTCAAACATATGCTGGCATATGTACGTCCACATGTGGCTGAGTGTGTATTTTAACATTTTGTGTTTAAAATGTGAATGTGTCAGACTGGCGAGGGCGACGTCTTGTATCACAGTGGCTGAATGAGGAGAGTTTGTGAATGGCATTGTGACAGTCTGTATTTACACTGTGTGATACCAGATGTCTGAGACTGAGAGACTTGCAGCTTTTTTTCCCTTGTTGCTGAGAATGTGACAAAAGCTTTTTGTCACACGTTATGTGTATGATTCTGTGTGTGTGTTTGCCCTAGAGGACTATATAATCTGACTGATACAAATAACTCATAAAAGCATCTGATGGAGAGTTTGTAAGGATGAAATGAAATGATAACTTGAAAAAACAATATTCCTCTGATTTCCCTCCTTTCAACAAATAAACTAAATTTGACATCCAGCAGTGCTAATTAAAATGTGTCTTTTGAATAAATGGAGCGTGAACAGAGTATCATGGTAACAAATACAATATTGCTTTGTACATTTTAAAATAGATTATGACTTAGTTGGATCTATGTTCTCAATTTTGTTCTCTGCTTTTGAAATTTGACAAAGTTCTGCAGCAGCCTGTCTTGAGGAAGGCCCTGTACTGATCTGCAATATGCTGAGCGAGACGAGAGACGCTCTGTCGATGAAGCTATCGGCCCAATAATAGAACGGACATAATTGTCTGGCCTTCTGAGTCATCATTGCTCTCTCCACTGGCAGTGCTCTCCCATCTTGTTTAGACACTGCAGTTAATGGACCTTCTCCTTCTGTCTCTGCTACTCTCTTCCTCCTGTCATCTCTCTGTTTTATTTTTATGGGCCGGCCCCTTGATCTCGCCCCTCCATCATCCTTTCTTTACTTCTTTGCTTATGTCCATCTCACCCCACAAATAAAATATGTCAGACTTGTTTTAAAGTTAGTTCAACCGAAAACTTAGTCTAACACACAAGATTTCACTAATACGGTATGCTGTATAGCTAAATATCTTGAGGAGAAATTGTCAAAATAAATACAGAGTTGTGATTTGAATGTCGATGATCTTGAGAGTAAAACTACTGTACACTTAGTTGCATGGAGTGGTGTTGATTTATAGTCATTTGAGGCTGTAGTACATGCTGCTGTTGAATTGCCCAGCCACAAACACTTAAATGTCTTAACAAATCAAGGAAACATTTTGTTGCAGTCTGTAGTGATTTTGTTCATTAATGGTTAAGCAACGAACCAGAATTCCCCATCCACTATTTGTTTCTGTTACAAGTAATCAGATATTTTGTATATTAATAATAGCCTAATTGTTTCCTTTTTCTTTTTTCTAATAATCAGGTTTTAGTTATACACACGCCTATATTTAATAAATCCTCAGTAAATCTGTCCCTGAGTGTATTTGCATATCATGTTTTAAAGATGATTGTTACTGTTTCATAGCATACAAATAGCCATAATGTACCATACAAATATTTTCAGAATTATTCCAGTATTTTTGGTTTGGCTTTGGTTTTGGTTCCTTAGTTTTGTTTTTACAAGTTTTTACATGTTTTATTTCTTCCTTCCAGGGGCTCGTTAAGTTTCAAATCGGTGATGACCTGAAACAATAGAAAGAAAGATTTTTCCAGGCACAACACTCTGCTTTGAAAACAAACCCCTAATCCAGTTTTCAGCTGCCCAGAGATCAGAGTCCATGTTGCAGGCAGGCAACCGACGCCACAATACTATATATTTTGTTCGCAAGTCAATAAAAGCAAACATTGCAGCATTATTTGCATGTGAGATTGAGCCTTTTCAGTGGACCTTTACGTGGATCTCTGTCGGCTTGCTGCCAGGCTTGCTGTTGTAAAAATGTAAAACTATTTCTGTTCATTACACCATAAATTGTGCAGAGACCTATTGATGTTGTAATTCCTTAGATAATAGGGGTTGATGAAAGTCATACATTACTGAATACAAGGTATACAAAAGTTCTTTTAGACACTCTGACACGTTAAGTGTTCTCCATCCCTCTGTCTTCCCTCAGGGTTGTCCCAGCCTCGGCCCCCAGAGCAGCAGTGCCCACGCCTTTCCTCCTATTGGACCAGCAGCAGGTCAGCGTGGCGAGGCCAGGAGCGATGGGTCGGAAGCTGGACCTGTCGGGCTTGACGGACGACGAGGCGGATCACGTCTTGAAAGTGGTCCAGCGGGACATGAAGCTGCGAAAGAAGGAGGAGGAGAGGCTGAGGTGAGATGGGATTTCCCTGCTAGCCCTTTTTCTAGTATTTTTACACATTTGGGGCGACACATGCATTTAAGGGGAGAGCTGATAAGGAGAGATGACTGTAAGCAACAATGACCAGATATAGTGGTGTACAGCTGGCTCAGCTGACACGTACCATGTATTGGAAATTTATAGGGTTTAAATCTCCCTTCTACATCGTCATACACTCATGCTACTTTACAGTAATTTGATTACTTAAATAATCTAATAAAGCAAAAAAGCTAACATGTCTGAGATGCACTGCCATGTTAATTGATGATGATAATTGATGTTAATTGCCATGTTTGCTAAAAGCTGCCCCAGAATGCAATTGTCCAATTATAGCTTAGCAACCATAACTAGGCATGGCTGCTTTTCAGCTGCAGTTACTTCTTTACAGCATCCCCAGCAGTATTATCCAGACACAGTCAGGGGCTGTGAGGGGGAAGATGCTTGTCTTGTATTTTTCTGCTGGCGGGCTGTCAGGTCTGTTGGGGTCAGTCGGTCTGGGCCTCAAGGCTCTGCTCCGGTGTCACAGTCTCTTACTTAACATGCGACAAGTGCTGGCCCGTTCCTCCTCCTCACCTCCTGTCCTTCACTCCCTCCCTTCCCTCCCTCCTCTCCCTTCCCTCCCTTCCCTCCCTTCCCTCCCTTCCTTCCCCTCCCTCCCTGTGACAGCCCGTAGTCAGAGGGGATTCAGTTTGGTTGTGATAGGGCTCCATGGGGGTTTGGCCATCAAATGTGTGGGCAGATGAGTGTGTCTGCTTTGTGTTGTTTCAGCAGTACTACAGGGGGAAGTTTTAGTATTAAAGCTAAAAATCCAACATTTTTTAAGTGTGGTTTTACACTATAATTTTGTCAACACAAATATGCTCTTTTGACTACTTACCAGGCCCCAGCATCAGCTGTTTTGTTGTGGAGATTTGATGTCTTTCTTCTGATTTAAAACGTTGATCCTTAGTGGTTTTGTGTTCTTGAGTGTATGCCACGAGTGATTAGGCTGCTTTACTTAGAGCACCAAACATCTTAGCTGTACTCTGAGGAGCATAGCAAAGTTGCTTCACAAACTAGAAATCAGGCACTGGTCTGCGCTACTTGAAACTCAGCTTATTTTTCCCAGAATCAGTTTCAAAGCAGAGATGGTGTATTCCCAAATTACTAGGTTGTAAAATGTTCTCCCACCAAGCTGTCATGAATGATCAAAAAGACTTTATGCCTATCAGGCTGTTATTATTACTGTTTACTGCAAAAAAGATGAGCAGATTAATGTTGATGAAATAGCAGGCAGATATTTATTAGGCAATCAGGCTCTGTGTTTGTAGCCTTATTGAGTTTCTGTATATTGACTTGTTAGATGTTTTAAAAGCAAAGTTTTCAAAGTGGATATTAGATGCAAACTGACATATTGTTTCGGCAGCTAAAACTGCTGATGTGTTACACTGTCATACTTCTCACATACAGATTTCTTTCCTTTTTTTCCCATATATATATATACTGCAGTAATGTACAAGCAGCATTTTAATGTTGTAGTTAATCAACGTCGAACTATGTTGTTTAATCCAAACAATGCATTATATTTTATAAGCCAATAATATGTTTTGCGTGTAAAATCTTTATCAGCCAAGTATCTAGCATCTATAGCTGTCAAAGTGAAGTGGAATAAAAAGTACATAAAGAGAGGAGAATTAAAAAGTGGAAAATCAGAAAAATGGAAACACCTACAGTAAATATCTCAAACTTGCACTAAACTACAGTACTCAGGTAAATGAAAAAAATGATTGTCAAGAAGTTTGATAATTGATTGATTGTTTAAATAATTTTCTAAACAAAAATTCCAAGAATTCCAGCTTCTCAGATGTGAATATTTTCTGGTTTTACAGAGAACAACAAACGTGTTGCAGTTGCAGCTTTGTTTTCCATCATTTATTCAGTAACACAACAAGAAGAAAACTTTCTAAAGGGTTATTATTTATCATGGTATTCCTACAATCCAGAATCAGACCAGAATCAGTAGATTGTGTTACTTTTTAATTAATCTTCCTAATTGAATAGCAGTGTGCACCTGTTCCACCTCTGATTTTACTCATTTAATTTCACTGTAGTCCAAGGGATCAGTGGACTTCCGTTCACTTGAACATTCACTTGAACATTTGAAGTATAGTAACAAGTACTGCTCACTACTTTATACTGTTACTCCATTTCATTTTAACACAGATATGTCCTCTGTCACTCTCAAGTCCTGGTGCCCTTCCTTGTTGTTGAATTTTTGTCTTGTGAATTGCATTTTGCAGTTTTTTTTCTATTGTATCTGTGTACTTCTGTTTAGTACAATGCAGCTAAGAGAGATGAAATAGCATTTCATACCTCTCAGTGTTGCCACAACCTGTCAGGTTACAGAAAGAGGGAGAAAACCCATTTGCCTTTCATATGAAATGTAAAACAGTTTACAGTATAAGAATAGAAATATGAAAGCTCACTTACAGCAGATGGTGGTTGAGTGTTTCACCAGATAGCCTTCTCCCTGTGGGTTTTTTTCTTCCATGCATGACTGGCCTTTGTTTTTCTTCCTTGAATGAAGTCAGTCCTGCAGAGATGTAAATTACCCTGTTGAAGGATTCATGGGATAGTTTATAAGCCTCAGTTGGCACTTTAAATGCTTTGTTTTAATTTCCCCCCATGCTGAATAATAAGAAAATGTTGAAACACTTAACTGATATTACCTTCTGTCTCATAAATACTGAACTGTAATAAATATGTAAATAAAATGATTCACGCAGCTATAAGCCTTGTTAGGGGAAATCTACATTGTTTTTAGTTTACGTCTATGTCTCTGCTTTTTCATGCTTTTATCACTGCATGAGGGACTTTTTGTTTTTATGTTGTTTATTATTATTATCATTATTTCAAACTGTACAAGAAATAAACATAAAACATGAACTTTGAAAGACCTAAATCCTCCTATGAGAACATGATTCCATTAACAAGAAAATACAGGTTTGCAGACTTGTCTGTCTGAGCCTGCTCCTGAATGGTTTATATCTGATGTATCAGCAGGCATTAGTGATGAGATTTCTAATGTTGCTGTGCTGAAGTATGAAGTGCTTAAAGGGTGTGTTGTTCATCTTATTTTATCTAAACGCTACCTCTGGGTCTCCTAGTTCGACATTTTAACATATATCGTATATTTTTTTTATGCTGATGACACACCACTTTCATAAGTAGTCTGGCTAACATAAATGATTGCCTGGCTTCTATTTTTCTCAAATTAAATGAAGATAAAACTAAGGTCTTTATTATTGGCCCTACTGTAAAAGCATTCCAATGACATTGCAGAAGGTCTATAATTTATTAACTGTAATTTGAAATTGTACAATAAGACTTAACTTAACCCTTTATCATTTTTATAGTTCTCACATGCCGGGTCACTGTCACACTGTCGTGGCTTACTGGGAGACTTTAATAAAACAGAGCCATCCTTCATGTTATTAGTAACACCTGCAAACATGCAAACCTGAAGAATGTAGGTCTGAGGATTTCAAATTCTACCAGAAATCTGCACTGCACATGTTTTATTAGAAAAAAACACGTTTATCAGACCTCAAATATACACATAATGCAGCGACAGTACACATAGTTGTCACAACTTCCGGTGGGGTTTTTAAATTAAATATAAAATTATGGTAATTATCTGTCAGACACAGTTACATAGTGTACATTTCTGAATTGTTGCCAATATTCACACTTGAGGCAGGGAGACACCTGAGCTGTCTTTGCCCCTAAACCTGAAAGGGTTCACTTAGCTTAGCTTTTACAGAATGAAGTGACGCTGTATTTTGTTATGTTTTCTCTGGATCAGTTCTCTTGTCGTATTCTTTTGTTTATTTTGTTTGTTTGTTATTTTATTTTATTTTTTCTACTAATGGCTTTAACTGTGAAGCAATGTATAACTTGTTTTTGGAAGAGTGCTGTGAAAATAAATCTTCAGCAGCTTCCGCATGCACCTTGGTTGCTCTGCTGATAAAGAGTGAGAGTCTGATTCTGCCAATTAGAGGTTGAGCAGCTCAACCTCTGGCCTCCACCATTTCAGTGGCCATCCAGCTGGAAAGGCTCATTATGGAGCAGCAGGAAAGTCAGGGTAGCACAGACGTGGGCCTACTTAGCAAACAGCACAAGCACTCCCATGGGAGTCAGACTGGGAAATGATTATAGATAGAAACAGCTATTCGCCACTGCCTCTCTGTGAGAGGTGAGAAGATGGCTGGGGCTCCAGCTATGGGTGACTCTTATGGGTAATTTGCTCACATTGTTAGGAAGGATCCACTTTACACGTGCATCTTGCAAGACGTGTATGGATAGGCCAATTACTGTACCTGTAATGCTTACTCCTAAACTCATTTCAGTTGCAGCTGTGACAAGTCAATCCTTCCTGTTGAAAGGCTCTGCATTGCTTCAGCTTCTCTGTGAGTGTTGAATAAGGCAAAAAATGATTTGGAGACAATGCTCAGAGGATGAGTCTCAATTATTTGTGATGTTGTAGGCCAGTGCACTTCACAATCATTCTCTCGCCATTGTAATCTTTCTCTCTTTCTTTGTGCAGAGTAATTCTTGGCTCAAGAATACAGCCTTTTATCAGAGGGGTGGTATTTTGCATCAGCAGTCTTAATTAGTCAGTAAAATAGTGACTGTGTTTGTAATGAAGTTGAGTGAGGCTCAGCAGTAACCACAGACATCTTTTTATCTTCTTGTTAATCTTTGACGTAGCTTTAATCAACCCATCTGTACAAATGGGTCTTATGTGTCTAATGCATCCAAAGGCTTTAGCTTCTCTGTTTTTCTTTATGTCGGCTGTTGTTTCATTTTAGCTCCGGTGAATGTGACAGGCAGGAAGGTACAGGGAGCAGGAGTCACACTGGGAGGCTGAGATCTTTTTTGAAAGAAGGTGGCAGAGGATGTCGCTCTGTCAGGGATGAAACTGACCTCTATTTCCTCCCGTATTTATCCTCATGGCTCTCTGTCTAGACTCGACTCAAATACAGACACACACATACACTCAGCTGTCCATATAGAAAGAGGACAACTTCAAAAAATGTAGGATTTCTTTGAAGATGAAAGGCAGTCAGGTTCGGTTTGGCCTAAATGGCTCGGTATTCATGACGATCAATAAATGGGTGTAATTGGATTGCAGAGCACAAGCAGTCAGAGGATATTGCCCTTCGTCACAGGACAGTCCCTTTGGGCTGCAGTGCCTTCCCCTCTATTAAAGCGGCGCTAAATGGGGACAGATCAACCTTCTGACATCGACTTTCATGCCTGAGGTCATGTCTTTTCACAGCGTCGGCTCGGATTTCAGTTTACATTTATTAAACATTCTCCAAAATACAGTAAGTAGACAACTGTAGAATATTGAATTGTTAATGTATTTGCATGTGTATTAGCTTGATTGTATGTTTCTTTAATGAAGTAGGTTCCCCAGACTAATGAACTATTGACCTGAACTTGCCTCTGTTAAGAGAAAATCCTGAAATCATGTAACTAGTCCAGCGTAGCTTTGTGGGTGCTTGAATAGGGCCATTGTGTTAAACAGACGTATTATTCCTTTTTTCTCAGTGTCTAAGGTGTTTATTCTGTGCCATAATCCAGTGTTGGGTCCTATGTTAACATGTGACGTTTTTTCACATGAAACAGCCCAAAGCTGTGTAACTGTGAAACTGCAAATACACAGAAGACTCCTAACAATAAAACAGCTTTAAGCGGTTTATCGCCTCACCTTCCTCCATCTTTAGCATGAATGTATTTTTATGTTGCAGCCAGAAAAGTGGGTCTGGATGGAGTTAATTTCAGTCTGCCTGTTGTTGTGGCAGTTTTGTTCACTTGGCTGCGGTTCTTTTTTGGTGGGGATTAGCTGTGTTACGTTATTGGTGTGGGCTATTTGTCTGAGTCATGTTGATGTGGATTGTTTTTGATGTGGAAGTGCTGTGTGTGTATGTACTGATCTTGTCAGCACTGTGTCCGTGTCTGTGTGTGTGTGTGTGTGTGTGTGTGTGTGTGTGTGTGTGTGTGTGTGTGTGCACAGTGAGCAGGAAGGACAAAATCCTTCTGACCTTTTTTTCTGTAGCCACATTGGCAGGTGTATTACCAGTATAATTTGTGATTCATCACATTTCACAGTCTGCCAGAGTAACATTTTGGCTGATACAGGACCCATTTGTGCTCACAATGATGGATTTCAACTGTTTACAGCTGCTAGGCTTAATTTACTTTATTTTTTAAATCTTTTTGTTTTGTATTTTAGACTTTAGGAAAAAATAACTTGCAAATAGTGTTTTACATGAAGACCCTCCTTTATTCTTAAGCATTATTTACTGTCTTCCCTGACTACTGGCTATGTCAGTACATCACTTTAGTAGTTTCATATTTTTTTAAATTTCATGAGAGCTGATCACATATGTTTGTTTTGGCCTGACTTTATGCAGTAGATGTTTTAATAATGTCATCCTCTCCTATGACGCAGGACAGTGTTCTGACGGACAGCAGGGTGAGGAGATTTATAAAGGTCAAAGTGTAAATAACCTGCAATAGGAAATATTTATTTCAAGTTGTTGTCATATTTTTAATGAAATATTGAAATGACACTGACATTTCAAACGACAGAATTAGCACCCGCCTCTATACTCCCCTTGCTGTTTTGCAATGAGGGTTTGAAAACATATGGAAACAGAGTGAGTTTCTTTGCTGACTTCTGATCAGCTTGGTTGTGCTTTAATTTGCTTTCATGTGTTCAGGGCTGTTGAGGTGATCTGTACAGCTGGCACAGACTCTGTGATTTCTAATTAGTCTTTAATATGGCCCTGAGTAGATGATATTTAATATAATTAAACTTAATTAACAGACAGAAACATGGGCATGCTTATGCATACTGTGTTCAGTCTCTATTATCAGAGGTGCAGCAGCTCTTTGTATTAACATATTGTAGTTCTTACAGACAGAGTTAGAATGGTCAAATACACTTTTTTGATATTTTTTATGTATGATATATATGTTCTTCTTTAAAAGCATAGTACTACTTAAGTACCAAGTAGTATTAAAAGTACTAATACGCCTGATTAAATATTTATTTCAGTAGTGTAGCATAGTTTGTGGATGCTGTTGCAAATTGAATGTCCACTTCAAGTTTAAGATACATATTTACATAAACTAGGCTGCATAAAATGTGTATATGTGTCAAATCAAATCTAACTAATCTGGAAACCACTCTTGTTTGTGGGGTGTTTGTTTACAGTCTTGAGCAAGTGTCTGTACAACTGCACCAGGCTCACCTCTCTCCATGTTTATGCAGATGATCTGTCAAGCAAGACCGTTGTACTTGAGCAATAAAAGAAGTTTGAAATACCAAAGGAGAAAAGTGTGCATCTCTGAGGACATCAGCTCGTGTGTGCCTGTGCATTAGAAGACTCTCCTGAGCAAAGTGCCCTAAACAGACGGTGGTTTACGGCGTCTGATGGAGCAAGATTCTGATTTCCCCCGAGTGTGACAAATCAGCAGCTGCGCAGCGCCGCCGTCCTCTGGAGCTGCTGAGCCCACTGGATCGGCTGATGAGATAGTGAAAAATAATCCACCCCGGCTACTTGTGGCACAGCCTCTTTCATAGTTCATACACCGCTTTCCAGCTGACTGAGTAGATAGGTTTCTCCACAATAACCTTGCCTGTGTGAATGTGTGTATCTGTGTGTGTGTGTATGTGAGTGTCTGAATGTGGCATTTTAGCCTTAGCTCACTGAGGGTCAAATGGAGGTGAACCGATCACTGCTCAGCCCTGTCTTCCTCCAGATAAACGTGTATACATTTTCCACCCTAGATAGGAGTTATCTGCAGAAAGACTAAGACAGACTCAGAGCAGTCGCCTGTGCGGTTGCTTTTATATTTGTCCAAGTCTGCAGTGATTACTTCTGCTGCTGGCCAAATGTCAAGTGCTGTTTTGAGTCAGAGGAAAATAGTTGGTTGCGACAGGAAGATGGTGTTATCTCACTCCCTGTCTCCTGAACCTATCTTCTACCTCTCCCTTTGTGATTTTCTCATCTATTCTATCTCAACATCTGTTCCTTCCTCTCCATGTTCCATTCAGTGGTCCTGTCCTTCTAATTCCCACTTTCTGTTTCTCTCTTCCTACCTCTGTAGATCCTAATTAGCAGTAGCCATGTTGTGCTGAGATGGGGGACAGTGTTGGATGAGCTGCTCTCTATCCAGAGGGAGTGAGTGATTCTTGGCCAGACAGCAGGGAGACTTTCCTTTGTCTGGATAATAGCTCAACCCTGTCCGGCTCTTCATTATACCCAGACCAACAGACACAAGACTCATTTACCCCTCAAAAAGCCAATCATTCATCCCATGAGCCTTATCTCCCATGTGATGTTGAAGTGATTGAACTTTTGCCAATGTTAATTACAAAGATTTGTGCTGTTTTCTGGGGCATTATGCAGTAAGGCCAGGCTCAAGTGCTCGGGCACAGTCGGTTACCCACAACTTCAGAGAAGGACTGTCTCTGTGCGAGCTCAGAATGAGGGAAAGTAAAGGATCCTCTTTGGCATTACAGAGTGTCTGGGAGGTGAAGGAGGAGACAGACAGTACACGCTGTACAGGGTGCAATCTGGACTCATTACAGGAAATGAATCCTCATCTTCCTTTTGTATAACCGGTGCACTGTGGTGCTCTTAAACCCTCTCTGTATTCAGGTAATGTTCTGTCCCTGTTCCACTAGTCTTGTTCTTCCTCTGAGGTGTGTTTTCTGCCATCACCCACTCCAAATATTTCCACATGCTGTCTGACAGTGAATGGTAATGCTGAAAAGGGAAATCTTAAGTGAGGAAGAGAAAATGAATGACTTCACATATAGCTGCATCATGTGTTTTTAGAGTTTAGATCAGCAAATTCATTTTATATATTCCTCTCACCTTTTCATTGATTTTTTCTTAAGGGATTTAATAAAGAATCTCAATGTAAGCAACAATTGCATATAATAATAAAATGGATATTTTCAATTAAATTCTTAATCTTTAGCTGCCACTTTGTGAATGTTTATGGATCCAAAGAAAGAATAAACAATTTGATATTTCAGTCAAATTAGCTTTGAAATATTTACTTGTAAGTGTGCTGCAGATTTTAAAAGATTAAATGCATTGTCCTTCCTAACAGGGCTTACTAGCATGCCTCTGATTGTTGACCAATTAGCTAGAAAATGCTTAATTCCCTGTGACTGCTTTTGAACTAAGAAACACATCAGCTGAGGCTCATTGGCGGAAGAGGTAATCTGTTTACGCCACACCACATCATCGATGACGGCGCAGTGCGGGGAGCCTGCAGAACGTTAGTGTTAGTAATACGTCATCCCCTCTGCACACAGGCCGGGACACACAAACACACACAAAATTAAATTAGTGCTGAGCGTTCCCTGCAGTACTGTGCTCCATCCACCCAATTAGATGAGGATCTCCCTCTGCTCCGGCATCTTTGACCCAAAACCTCAAGAGCTCTAATTTATGAGATGCACCTAATCAGATAAACCTCCATATGTGTATAAAAGAGAGAGACTCACTTGTAGGTTTGACTGTCGAGCTGATGGTAAGGTTACTAGTTAGTAGGGGTTGGCTAGATGGGAGTTGAGGGTGGGGCAGTGGGATGTTTTGCCTCGAGTTAAAGACCTCTCTGGTTTATTTTGGTTCATTTTGGATGGCCATTGATTTTCATTTTCACTTCCACTGGATCGTGTGTGTGTGTGTGTGTGTGTGTGTGTGTGTTTTCGGGGTTAGATCCTACTGTCTCTCTTTGAGGAAATGGCCTGAGCCTGATCAATATGTCCCTCAGGGCTGTTTCTGTATTCCATCAGTCAAAACAACAGAGTGGACGACACACACTTTAACACTGTGTCTCTTTGTATGTTCTCACTGGACCTTTTTCTACCTGTTTACTCAGTCTCTTTCTTGCACTTTCTCTCTTACTCCTCCCATAAAATAGAAAAGTGTATCATCTGTTTGTTTTAGTCAGTATTGCCATGGCAGCACTGTATGTTTGTGTACAGTATCTTACGGCCCACCCCTCCCTCTGTATTAGCAGGTGGAGGTGATGCCTTACGTAGCTGATATGTTTGGGCTCTCCCTTATACTAAAACCCAATACTAAGCAGCTACATAAAACACTCCCAATTAAAGCAAAGCCACTTTATTTTCTGCTCTTTTCTCACACTCATAAGGATTATGGACTATACTTAAGTCACCTCTTAAAACACTTTTATGACTTAGTCCTGCTTTTATGTACAGTTACGGATTTTTATCCTACCCACTTCAAATGCTGGTACTGCTTCTTTTTATGGTTTCTCTACTACAAAATGTAATTTTGGGCATTTTGTTATTCAGATTTTTTGTTTGTCTTTTCTTTTGCTTATTTTTAGCTCCTCATGTGTTTTACTGTTATTGTGCCATCCTGTAAAGTACTTTATAAAAACTGCTTTTATGTAAGTTCATAACATTTGTTCGTGACATGGTGCTGCTGATGTTGGTGATAATTATTGTAAGTCATTTATATATACGTTAACTACAAAATAATGATCTCCCTTTAGAGTAAATGTAATAGAAACCATTTAATTGCATCAGCCCCTTTTAGGCACTTCTGCCCACTGAAGAGCTGGCTGTCTCTCTTCTCTGTTATTACCCATGATTCCTCATCAAACTGTGGCTTGACAAAGTGTGATGCTTGATATTTTGACAGAATTCAGAAAACCTAATGAGTCTCTTGGTATTTGTTGATTCTTCAAACGTGTGTGTGTGTGTGTGTGTGTGTGTGTGTGTGTGTGTTCATGTTCGAGTGAATGCAGATTAACTCTAGTTTTCTGGGAGCCGGGCTGAAACAGTCCCTGTGAAAACTAAACAACTCTCCCTACACTTCTCATGACCTTAGACCACAATCAGAGTAAATACAGAGAAGGACATACCAGATCATTGCTACCTCCAGTTTATCCAAATTAAAGATGTCTAAAGTAAAGTGTTATTGTTAGAAACTTCACTAACCACTGTCTTGCCCTCTAATCAAAATAAAATCCCTTAAACTTCAAGAAACGTTATCTCAAATATGCAGAAATCTAGATTTAAAGATTTAATTTGTTACATAAACAATCATACTCGGAACATTCATTGACATTCAGTAAACTATAGATTCACCAAGGAAACCCACTTCCACACAACAACACACACTTCAGCTTAAACTGGCCAGACATGCATGAAGACTTTTTCCATGACTTGTAATCATGACAACCCAATAATGACAGCATAAAGTCATCCAAAGAATCTACATCACCACCATTAGACTGTACTGCGGTCTGAGGTGAGAGGAGCAGGCGCCGACCTTTATGGCGTAATGTGATAGGTTAAGACACCTGTCAGTCAAAATCTGTCTCATTAATGAACATGTATCTTAATCATTCATTTGATATATTTATTGAATTTGTATAAGTTTCTTTTTAAATTTGACTCTGATTGAAAGAGGTGATATAAACCTTATAAAATGTATTCAAATGTATGCTTTGTACCATCATTATGATCCCTTTATGTTATGTGAGTACCTGTAATCTCTCTGCATGCACTCGCCCTCTTGAACTAAATTCAACGAGACTCACTCACTCTCTATTGTTTCATCATTTGGGGATGCCACTCGACCACCGGTGGCCGTTTTTCATGTAACGTGTGTTTCCCAGGGGAACCATCATTGGTTGAGTGACTGCTTTCTGGAGATTATGAGTCACAGCTGGTGCTGCGGTTGGCTCGCCCTCCTCTGTTTAATGACTGCAGGAGTCGTATGTTCTGATAAAACTGTTGCTTTGGTAGTAAACCACCACGCTAAACACTCTACACAGATCCTCCTTTTTCAAATGTTTACCGATGGTGGATTGTGGGAATTTATTGGACATTTCTGAGCCCATAGTCAATATTACTTTCTGTGACATAAACAAAACACCTTATCTGGTCATTTTGTCCTGCACTTATAGAAAATACAAAGGGGGAATGGTCATCAGATTCATTTCATTTAGAAAGAAAAGGTTTAGATCATGTAACTACATACAGGACTTAATTTTTAAAGGGACACTAGTCATGGGGATTACCAGAGGAACCAGCATTTGGTTTCAGTTGATCCTTCTGTTGCTGGTAGCAACCACTACTGACACAGTCCTACAGCAGTTTAACTGGCATTGTTACATCCACCATTTTGTCAGATGTGTGACCAAAGATTTACAGACATCTTTTATCTACTCCCAAAATGCCCTTGTTGGATCATCTTCAAGCACTCTTTCAGCTGTTTTTGTCATTGCTGAATTGAGTATTGTTCGGTTTACTGACTTACCCAGTTTTTATGAGAGGTTCCCCATTTTGTTTTACTACATGCACACAAAAGGGTGAACGTGTTACGTTATTGTTGTTAGGGATAACCTCAAGGATAAACCTGGCATATGGGACAATGTAACTAATGTAACACTAAAAATCAGGATGTTTTGACCTCTGTGGGATTGATTTTAACTTATTTTTTTAATCTGTCTCTTGCAAGTACCCCAGCTGTACTCTAATACTAAATTGCTGGAGTGCTCTTTTAAGGGAAACATAACATTTATTAGCTTCTATCTTTGCTTGAAAGTCTAATGTTATGTATACACTTGCAGCAATCCTGTCTTTTTGTCTGAAACTGTCACTGGAGGACCGGAGATAAGCTACAGCTGAAACGTCTGTCTTTGATGTGCGATTTGTTGAGGAGAATGTGGTGACGGCAAGGATGGGCAGGAGGAGGGGCAGACGGATGAGGTGGGGGGGGGGGGGGGGAGGACAGGAGAGAAGAGGGAAGTCAAACTGTTCGTGGATGTTTTTCATCCGTCCTTGATGAGATACAGGAGATGCAGATGCCGCAAAGCTCTGGCCCATTAGCCGAGGCTGCTGCTGTTTTTTTTATAGCAGCTGCTGTATTTTTGTGTGGGAGAGAGGGAGAGTTCCTGATCAAATTTCTGCTTTATATGTGTGTCTGTGTTTGCACATGTGTGTATTTGTATCAAGCGCCTTTAAAGGGCCCAGGGAGATTTATGATTGAGCTTCTGTTCAGTATCAAAATGAAGATATATAGTGCAGCGTTAATCTCTGCACAGACTGAAGGCCTTTTCTTTAAGCATACTACATCAGATATAGCTGCTGCTGTTTTATCATATGTGTCGGCATATTGCTGGTGATTGATTGTGTTTAGGGGAGTTACACCTACAGTATAATTGATTGAGATTGTATTTTAGGGATGCAGCTTCAGTGGCCTGGAACCCAACTGAAAGACAGACCATCTGCTATCTTCCTCTGCTGTCATAATCCATCCTGAAGTGTCTTCTCCACTAAAACAACCTCCATTTATTTTATTTTTTTCGGGAGGCAGTGAGATATGGTCGAAATACCACAATAACAAGCAGTCGTGCATTGCCAAAACAAAGTCCTATAGTTGAAGCCACTGCTGTCCGAGGAAGATCACCAGTAGAGAAGCGTAACACTTGAGATGACTCTGCATAAAGGATGGTTGCAGGCACGGTGCTGCTCACTTTCAGGTTTTGTCACCTGATCACTGTGTTCTCTCTCTCTATCCTCTTGCCACTCTATAAGCACCTTTCTCTTTCTCTCTTTCTGTTTCGTAGTCCTTCCATTTCTCTCTTTGATGATGGTGGTTTTGGCAGGCCTGCTAATACCTTCTCCTGACATATATTCAATTTCTTACAGGCTCAGTACCCTCTATTGAAGCCAGTCCAATATCCCCGCTCTCACCTCTGTAGTTAATCACGGCCCTAGTAATGTGCATCCATCGTAAACATTTCATTTTTGGGGTTGTACAGTATATCATAGTGTAGGTGTATTACGCCTGGGGCGTGCTGCTCATCTGCTGGTACACATTTCAGTTCAGCTCTGGATCCCCGCCAGCTCTACGTCTGCAATTACAGTTGTGGTCAAGTAAAGGAAAGTAGTGGCGTAGTTGAGGACATCTGGAGACATGTGGAATACATATCCAGACTTCTCTTTGTCATTTAGAGAAACCCAACATTCATCTTTAATTGCAATTAAATATATAGCAAGCCTGGGTTATATCCTGCTGACTATTTTTAGCAGGATTAACCACTTATTTAAACTAAAGTGGAGAATACAGATTTGTAATCCAATAAAATATGCACATGTGATGGTTTAGTAATGGAGCAGCACCACCTGCGTTTCTCATTGTGTGACTGTTTTGCAGAGTGCACAGGAGTCAAACTGACCCTGTCGATTCCCTGCATTTTATTGGAGACTGATTGTGTTTTATGACTGTGTCTTCTGTATTGAGGGTTTTGCACAGCTGCACAGCTCGGTTGCCAGGTTGTGGGACGCTAACCCAAATATGTTAATGGAGCTTTGCCATTGCTCTCCGAGGGGTTGCCAGGCACAACCGCAAGCTGGATTGTGAAAATGAAATTGCAAAGAATATGTTCTGTAAGTGGGTTTGTGATCTTAAAAAAACATGTAACGGCATACAGAGTAGTCTGTAAGTATTCAGACAATTTTGTTTTGTCTCTGTGCTCCAGCACGATGGATTCGAAAGGAAACAATGACTCAGAGTGTAAAGTGCTAACTCTTTTTTAAAGGTGTTTATGTCCAATGAACCATAAAGAAACAGTAGTGTATATATACCTGCTATGGGTATAGCACTGTGAGTCCTACTGGTTGCCCAATATAGATCAAAAGTCAGCACTTTAAACCCATTGTGTCTTTTGAAATCCAGCCTGCTGGAGTATGGCCAAAACAAGGAAAAGCATATCACTGTCCAAATACAATACAGCCGATGTGGCCTATTGATGTCCAAGTATACAACTTTTTTCCTAATTTTTAAAGTTTCCTTGATTAAGGAACAGTGGCCAGGAAAGTAAAATTCCTCTAAACCATTAAAATGCACTCCCAGTCTCCAAGTCCTCTCATCTGTGTGCAGTCTTGGAAAATGACCTTCTCTGCTGGGCCCATAGGGAGCACTGTTGTCCATGTTGTCAGAACTGGGCTGGACTGTCTACACACATGGCTGCGCTTTGTTCGTCCCACTGGCTGACCACAGGCCTCAGACCAGACTGAGTGACACACAACACTTCTGCCAGTCTCTTTGTAAACCACAAACTCAAATCAGACTTTTTTCTTTACAATATTTAGGCCTAATGCAGTCTAAGTCTGTCCTGCTTTGTTGATTTAAAAAAAAGAGAGATTTACTGTCAAAATACTTTATTTCAAATGTTATAATTGTATGTTTAAAGTGCAGGCAAAGGGGATTTAGTTTTTGGTGATTGAGAATTATACATTTTTTCTTCCTCCTTGAGATGAAAGGTCCAGTTTCAATTAAGGTCTAAATCATTCCTCTATGAGAGAACTGTCTGTAGTTTATGGCATGTATACTCCATTAATTATAGTATTTAATAAGATACTTAACTGCTTTTAGTGCCCTCCTCTGGAGTCAGGTGTCGTTGCACATTTCAGTTTCCTCCAGTGCTCAGTTTTTCTCAATTTGGCCTCATGTTTCAGGTTATTTTGTGATTATACTATTGTACTGGAAGGATGGTTATTATACTATCAATGTTTGAAAATGAGAGATGACTTTTACATCTGTAAGTTCTTATTAGGTTTCAGTGTGGCCTTTAAAAGCGTATTGTTGAGATTTTTCGACTGAAATGTCACCCTGAAAATTTGAATATATCTCTTTGTAATGCTTAGTTACATTCATATAACAGTGTTTAGGGAGTCAAAACAGAAGATCTTGGTGGATATTGTACCAGGGAAAACTAATAATTTCTCCCTACTTTCATTTCCGGAGGTATCCCAAGGATAGACAGATGCATACACACACACACTGTTTCAGGGATGCATATCTAAAATCAAATAGGCTTAGATTTTCTTGTGGTTGAGTGCAGGTTTTGATCATGCAAGTTCCTATCTGTGCTTGCGTGTTTATGCTTGATGAAAGCAGACTACAGACAGATTTGTAAATCAGAGGGGAGCTACACTTATTTGTTAGAAATATTGAATTAAAAAATGCTCTTACAAGGCTTGCACTAACACTTTAAAGCATTTCAATCCCGATTCTGTGTAAAGATAAACTCAAGCAGACATCCAGTCAAACTTGACCATGTTTTCACATGTGGCAAGCCATCACATCACAGAGAAGCTGTTTGGATCTCACAAACACAAATAAGCAGTGAATCGTATCTTTGAGCAGTGCTGGATGATCGTAATAATTAGCGGGCCGAGAGAAGACACTCATATAACATAGCTCTAGACGACAGCGTAGCTCGAAATAGCCAGTCATCGCCCGAGTACTTGAGCAGGCAGCACACCGCAGAAAGAGTTGACAGGGGAAGGGAGAGGGAGGATGTGGGTGAGGAGGAGGGCAATAATTAGCTGAGCTTGTCATTCTAGTGATTAAACACTGATTTAGAAGCGTGCTCAGTGGGTGCGTGGAGTTAAAGTGGCTGTACTGCTGTTAGCAGCGATGTGACATGTGAGGCCTGGGTCACTGCACTGCAATGCAGCAGTACAGGAGTGCAGCTCCGTATCTGCTCCCTCCATGTAGGTCTCACTGGTGTTTGTTTATGGGCCAGAAGTAACGTGAACACACCAGATGAGTTTGCTCCTGAACAGTGATCCCTTTGGTACCTGTTTGCATTGCTTTTATGAGGAGCGATACTACCATATGATGAAAAACGATTTTCATTGATGCTGTTGAAGGAGCTTGTTGTTTTTCTGTGTAATCTTCAAAATGGAAGATGAATTTGCTGCATTGCTCTTATACCTCTAAGTCTTTAGACCTGCAGGCTAAATGCTCCAATAAGTAATGTGCCTTGATGGTTTCTGTTGACAATAAGTAATATTAGCCCTCTCAGCAGATATCTACCCTTGTCTGATATTAAAAATTGGTACCCTTCTTTCATAATGTTCATATTAATAACTGCAGGCATTTTATTTTACCTCCTCTGTTCATTTCTGTCCATACCATATTCCTGAATAAATGCACAACTTAAATGAGAACCTTTATTCCCCCTAAGCACAGTCGCATTGATGAATATTACATGAGGGCAATAAATCATCTGTTCTCCTTATTTTCTCTCACATACTGTTTAATTTTCCCCCATAATTTTGAGTAAATTCTCCACTTTTATGTCATGCATTGTTCCCAGACAAACTACAGTAATACTGTTTAGTTTAGATTAATGTTGAGGCAAATATTCTACTGTCACCCTGGTCCATTTAGGATCTTTGAATTGTTAAGTAACGACTCACACTTACAGTGAAATGTACAAACAATAAAGCTAAATGACCTTCCCTATGCATCTCCTCTCTATAGAATCTGTTACGCTCGTTGTTGTGGGCGGTTCAGCATCACTAGTGGAGGATTTAGCTATTTTATGAGAAACACAGGGCATTCCGCAAGCCTCGCCATGTACATGAAACACCATTTAGGATTAATTACCAGAACAAAACAAACATGTTCAAAGCTGCACTAATCCATATTTTTATATTAACAGACTCAAATGACTATAGGTGTCACTCATAATGACAAACCCTCAAAGGATTTCTCCCAAATCTGCAGTTCCACTCAGCTCTCTGTAGCATTTTAGCATCTTTCAGCTCATTATTTTAGTTTTACAGCCAGCAACTGTTTTGGTTCACTCTCACTGCTGTAATCAGTGTTGCTTCTGGCTGAATAGGCAGCTGTTTTCAGAAATAGGCTGAGTATAATATAATTAACTCACTTTATGCTTGCTTCTCAGCATCAAACAGCAGAAAGTCAAAGTTAGTGGCAAGCTGGCGAACATAGGCTACTGTTGTGTAGCCTCTAATAGCTAAAGAGCCAGATATTTCCCTCAGGAGTTGGTGGAGACCAAAAATAGAGCTAAAAGGAGAGTGAAAACTGGACTTTGTCAGGTAGCCACAAACACAACTCCAAATGATCTATGTCTAGTTTCTCAAAACTGAGAAGTTCCTTTTTAATCTGTCTTTTTAACCTAAAGATTACAATCAATAAGGCATGGGAGTGAGGAGTCACAACACCAACAGATTCATGGAAGAGTAGGTTTTAATATTTTGTAGGCAAACACAGCTTTGGATGAACACAACACATCTGAATTTTTTCCTTTGAGATTCTTTTGCAGAAAAAAACAAGCCCAAAGAAAATGTTTCCTTAAACAATGCCTTTTTGTCTCTATTCAACGGGTTTCAGACATCGATTGTGTTTTGCAGGCTGGTTTGTGCAGTAAGTCATTGAAGTGGTGGATGCACCACTTGTATTTCTTGTAGATGGTCATTCACCTCTACCTTGCTTTTAGACCTCCGGAAAACAGATGCAGAAATAACAATTCCTCTATTTGTAGAGCTTTTATATATATATATATATATATATATATATATATATATATATATATATACACATACACATACACATACACACATACACACACACACACACACATATACATACATACACAAAACATAAATCATACAAACAATATTACTTAATGAAACAAAACAAAATAAAATCTGTAAAAAGGAAATGCTGTAAAATTTGTAAAAAGGTGTGTTTCATAATTTCGAGTATGATTTACCTCTGGCAGAGCCTAGGGGTCTGTACAGCAGAGGCCCTGTCATTATTTAATAAATTATGAATCATAGTCTTGTTTCTAGTTAGTCCCTACATGACATGAAGACTGAAGTTGTAATTTCACAGAGCCAGTTCCCAAGGTAACACTGAGCAAAGTTTCATTCTCCACCTGAAGGAAATCTTGCTGTAGATTGCTGGGCTGCCCTGTAATTTATGGCCCCATTTTGCATTAGCGACACTTGATTTATTCTAACGTGCTCTACACCCTCTCTCTTCAGCCCAAGTCCAAGTTGGGTATATTTATTAAGTAATTTTAATAAGAAAAGTGGTTTACAGAACATTCAAGTGATTTACAGAACGGTCAAGGGCACAACAAACACTCTCAAACATGAGAAAACAAACACAATGCAACTGAAGACGGGATGCTAACTGCAGCATTGACTATTAAACACTCTGCTATTTATATAAATGGATAACTTGTTTTGTGCTTGTGCAAAAAACACACATAATGTGATGTGCACAGATAAAATGCATAATAAAGTTGTCCATCAACTCTAATAGACTCCTGACACCCCAACATTTGTCCACACTCTCTGCCCTTCCTCTTCACCTCTCTCCTTCCTTATCTCTCCCAGCACCTGTTGAAGTCTAGGTTGTCCTGAAATATAATTCCTATATTACAGTCATATTTTATGGCTTCAGTTTAGGCTAACTGCAGATACTTTATTGTTTTGTACTCTCTGGTAGCTGCAGTGGCACAAATTCTGTTTACCACAAGCTCCTCTAGGCCCCACATATCCTACCGTACCTCTGTAGTGACTTGCATTATAATAGCTATGTTATAACCTTTATTACAGCCTAGGGATATTGTAAGCTACATTACAGTATAAGGTTATAGCTTTATTGATTTTTTGTCACAATGTCAGGGAGATGTGATATATTCCTAGAAAACTCCTGCATAAATATGTCAGATTATGTGCTTTTGAATATGCTTTTAAGTGTTGATTTAAGGAATAATTTAACATTTTGGAAATATGCTTATTTTATTTCTTGTCAGTTAGATAAGATTGATACCACTCTTATTTATGTGCGGCAAAAAAAGACATGAGAGTGATCTTCTTATATCACCCTTAGCAAGAAAGTGAATGAAATACCCAAAATGTCAAATTTGTCCTATAATGTTTCCCTTATTAATCCAAAAAAGAAATTTGCCTCATTAATCCAAAAACTGTTTGCACTTTAGCAATGGTCATTGACTTGATAAGAAGGCAGCATAAATATGGATCTCACAGTTTGGTGTAGAGGTGGGAGGGGTGTGAGGGCTCAGAGGTGACGGTGGAGAGGGTGACGGGGGCTATTAGGCCTGTAGCTGTGTGTGAATCGAACTGTGTGGGACACAAGTGTAGCTACAGTAGCAGCAGGATGCAGTGGTGATTCATAGAGTAATACAGCCCACCATTGTGTGGAGTTTCAGTTTGTATGTAGGACTGTATGTGTGGAAAAAAACACAGGAAAGGAAGAAAGTGATATTAAGAGACGGCAGATCGGAAGTGATGGAAAAACCCAAATATATTGGGGCAAAAACAGAGCAGTGAGAAAATCCAACTGTGTGCATGTGTGTAGTTTGAAGGGCGTGCTCCTTAATTACCCTCACTTCATCTCCGACCCTCACTTATGCCACCTTGTCAGTCATTTCCTGTTGCCATAACGACGGCGGGATCTAGCTAATGACATTGGCGCCGTTTGCATTTGTCAGGAGATTTAGGATTAAGATTCATCAGCATGGCTGACACGTATGAACGCATCACCACAGTGACATGAAAAAACGCTTTTTTATTATTGCATTACCCGTCCAAATGAAGACTCCCTGCCCTGCATCACATACACCGTATTTATAACCATGATGATCTCAAAGAATAGACATATTATCCTTCAGATATTGGAAATGGAATTTTGCAGATGTCTAACATAGAAATTGCTTGTTAAAATTGAAATTTGTGTCTTCTCGTCAACCTGAAATTATACTCGACATGCTCATACCCAGCAAGGTATCATTATGCAGCAGCTAATCCTGTCTTAATATAAGGATTAATGTCTAGATAAGGATTTGTTCAGCATTAAGCCACAGTGCATGGATGCTCATCTCTGCATGTCATCTTATGTTTGCACATGTCTGCTGATACACAAACAAATAAATAGATATATGCAGAATGATGCACGTGCAGTTATGTTTAGGGCAAAGGCGATGTGTTGGGGAGCATATATGTGAATGTCCTTTAAGCATTAAAACATTACTCCCTTTTTAGAAATGCAGCTGTGAATCCCAAAAACCTAAAATGTGATGCAGCAATCACCATGAGTCCAGCTATGACTCATCCATGTGTGTCGCACACGCACACAAACACACAAAGGCAGTCTTTCCAAATGATAATCCGTTTTTGTCTCTGCTCTCTGCCCACTTTCATCTGGAAATCCCTGTTTGTTTGCTCCAATCCACTGTTCCTCCCCCTCTGTTTACCCTCACCATCATTCCCCACTGTCTCTCTCTCTGTCTACTTTCTTTCATCTCACTTTCACCCCATCCCACTGTCTCTCACTGTCTCCTGTAGATTGTCCCCTGTCATCGAACTTTGTCATCCTGTCTGTTGCATTGTGTCTGTGGCTCGAGGCAGCAGTGTTGTCCTCTCATCACCTGTCATCGCACTGATACTTTGAGGACACAAGAGACCCCATCCCACACCATGCAGCATGTTCAGATCAGTGCAACAAAGTGGGTTATAACTCCACAATTAAAAAGGAGTGGTTTGACATTTTGGGAAACAATCTTATTTGCTTTCTTGCCAAGAGTTGGATGAGAAAGTTGACACCACCCATGTCTGTCCTAGTTAATGATTCCCAAAACAGCAAGCTCTTCCTTTAACCATGTATTGTTCACAGTGTGTCTGCTAAATATGTTGCTACAGTCAGGGGGTATTTAATCTATCTTAGCTTAGCATAAAGACTGGAAGCAGGGTGAAACAACTCCGACCAAAGTTAGAAAATACACCCACCAACGCCTCTAAAGCTGTCACAGTTCAAATGCAACACAAAGCCAGGAGCACGACTCAGGAGAAAACCAAGGTAGATCAGGAATCAGGAAAAACGTACAAGCAGAAATCAAACACTGGAAAGCTACGGCACATGGCACGAAGACAATCTGGCAAAGAGTTAGTGGAAGTGGACTCATGAGAGACTGGGGAACAGGTGACTGGGGAGGATGAGCAGGTGAAGATAATCTACTCTACTTTAGAACATTAATGCACAACCAACTAAACTGGATAAAATAAGCAGATATACCCATTTCACTAAGTAATACATTTTTTAAATTTAAATTAAATGTATTATTATTTATTTATTTTTTACCCTGACTAGTTGTTCTTCCCTGCATCCAGTCTTTAGGGTATTCTAAGCTAAGCTATCACATCCTGGCTCCAGTTTTATACTCAAAGGACCGACAAGAGAGTGTTATTGATCTTTTCATCAAACTCTCGGCAAGGACGCAAATAATCCTATTTCACAAAATGTCAATCTATTCCTTTAACCATGAATTGTTAGGATGTCACATTTTAAATAAAGATAAGGTGCAGGAAAGAAGGCCCATTGATTCCCCTTGCTAAGTAGTTGACTGACTTTTAAATGGCTGATAAGAGCTTGAATTATCTGCAGTCATTCTTCAAGGGACGTGTCCATTTTTGAGCCCATTTCTGGCGCGATAAATCAGAGCCTGATCCATACACTGTATCTGAATCCATTTTGAACTTTTCCTCGGCAAAGACCCATAATTCTCTCAGTCTGTGTCTATGCCAGCCAGGTTAATCCTCATTAACATCTACAAGACACTCGAGGGAACAATTTGTCATGCGGAGTGTGAGGGAACCACACTCTTACACACACATTAAATCTACTGTAGTGTCTTGCAGTTTTTAATGAAGATTTATTTATCACCGCAAATTAGGAACCGCTCATAAGTTGACATACAGGCTCCATGTCACATCCACTTTAAAGTAGTGAGATAAAGCAGCAGCTATAGATTTAATGATTGATTACAAAAAAGTTGTGGAGGCAGCAGAAACAACTAGGGTGTAGTGTTTTATAATGTTCAAACGCCCTGTCTAAACTTTCACTTATTTGAATTTTTACTCCGTATTTAATATATTGTATTCTGCTTTTAGAAGTGAAACTTCTATTGCCTTAGCTGTGCACTCTTTGTAGCTAAAATGGGTGCTAGGACAGAGAGTGGCAGAACTTTCTGTGGATGTGGAACTGAGTTCTCATTCTTCTGGGGAATAATTAAGCTGCAACCCACAACCGTTTTAATGAAGTTACAGTTTTTAATGAAGTTACACTCATTAAATGCAGCTAGTGGATAAATAAAAAAACTAAATAGGCGTAGTGTTAGTTACTGTCTGTTTACAAGCTGTGTTGTCTTCTGAAACTTTCCCCTCATAGTTTGGGTATTAATGAATGGAAAAATGCTCTGTTATCACTTTAGAAGGTCATCTTCAGACACAGCTGAATTATTAGAGGCTAGGATCAATACACATAGTTTGCAGGCACTAACAGCTTTCTGTGCGTATGACTTCTTCTCTCATTGCTGTTGTTGCCTGACATTTAGTTTTGTTTGTTGTATTTTTTGTTTTTCCACAGTTTAAAGCAACATTACGTGATTTCTTGACCACAACGACTCAAAATCACACTCCCAAAAGCACAGCTCTGATTCTCACCAGCAGGTTATTTATGGCTAAAAATTTCTTAGTGCAACATGACATCCAACTGAGCTTTTGTTTCGGGCCACCTCATGATTGTAACATTTATTTACCTTTTAACTCTTTTGTTCCAGCAACCTGTGAACATAATAAGCCTACCTGGATCTTTAGGTTGCTAGATGCTTTATTTACTTTACTAACAAGCCACCAGTTTACATATACATCCTAATGTTAAGTAGGTAAATTACACCTGGCTTGTCCTATCATTGCTTGCTTGATTGTTGAAGACATTAAGACTAAACCACGAATTGACAGTCTATTTGACATTGAAGTCAATAAATCCAATCAGAGAGCCACAATGTTCCTTCATTGCAATCAACGTGGGCTCTGTATTTTATTTTTAGATAATCCCCAATAGTTCATCCTTCTAGTGTAAATACACACTATCTCACTAAGTCCGCGGCTGAAATGCGCAACAAATGCACATTTTACTCCTGTCTGAGTCACATTAAGCAAAAACTACAGTGCCCAGCTGTTTAAGGAAATTATTTAACCTTTTTTTTTAAATTAAAGTATATATCTGTATCTTTATTTTCTCTTATGAATGAACACTTTGCCGTACCATCATCTATCATAACTAAAGGCAAAACCTTGCAATATACACAGTGGTGTCATTTCATTTGCCCTTTTCAAACTTGCAACTGCTTTTAGAAAAGCTGTTTACGTTACAGTTCATAATCATTTTGAGGCATTTTACCCTCTTCGAAGGCAGCCCCATTCCTTGGCAGAGGGAGACAGCTGACGACAATCAGATGGGAAGATAAATAGCTGCCATCGAGGCTGTCTGTTCAGTTGAGCGTTGGGGTTGTGAAGGTTGACACTCGCTGATGGTGAAGTAAACACACAGCGTGCCCTTGCATGCAGACTAGAGCAGTCTGCCTGCCAACTCTCTGATCTGCCAGTGTTGGATCTGAACTTGTGAATGGAGTGTGAGAGCATGCATGAGAGAGAGAAAGTACATAGTTGTCATTCTGGGAAGAGGTAGCTTGCGTAGTTGTGCTGCAATTGATAGTGTTACTGCTGGTTAATGTAATAACTGTCAAAATGTCTTAAATATTTCACTATAAACGCTCAAAATGAAATAAAATGTAACAATTAAATTAATTGTCAGCTAAGGTAATGACATCCCATTATTGCATTAACCAGGAATTTATACTTCATAAAAGGTGTAGCTGACTTACAATGTAATAATCAAAGTAATTTTGAAGGAACATTATTACAGCAACTAAAATATATTACACGTATAATGTAAAGTTGCTGTAAAAGACTGCAATTTATTACATTTACAGTTTTTATTTAATTCTCATCATATATAAGGACATTTTATAGTATTTTGAAAACTAAAAACTACTGTCTTACCTGTCCCCTTATGTAAGTGTGTTTATGTGCTCTTTTCACCTTGTGTCTCACACTGTTTTGTAATATCAGTGGTAGTGCAAATGTCACCTGCATGTTTTTTGATTTGCCTGCTGCTTCCTCTCATCCATGATCCTGTAAAGTACACACACACACACACACACACAATCTCTCTCTCTCTCTCTCTCTCTCTCTCTCTCTCTCTCTCTCTCTCTCTCTCTCTCTCCCTCTCCCTGGGACACCCATAAGCACTAGGAGCTGTCTCTCTTTAAGGCTATAAGCTACAGTGTGACCTATAAGCCAATGTCAGGTTACCAATGAAGGGGTATGGATGGAGTGTCAGGGCTGTGTCAGTCCTTGTCATTGCTGTCTCTGAGGTTTGTTACTTCATTAAATTGAGTTATTGAAGAGATGACGGGCCAGGGACATCCTAGATCCAGAGCTGCAGTCAACTTCAAAGGCCACCACAGCCAAGGCCAAGTCAAAATAGACTCCTAAACTGCCAAAAATCTGTTTGATTATAACACTATTACAAAAAGATCTAGACCAGGTGTAATTTCAAATGTACAAAATAGATAGAAATATACTCATTTCAGTTTGATTATAACCCCCGCCTATTCTGCCGACCCTAACTGCATCATTGAACACTGACTGGCGCTATAAGTTGATAGCCGTTTATACCTCCGTAGCTGAATAGCATGAGAAATGGCTTTCTGACTGCTCTGACCATCCTGTAATGGATGAGCCATTTTTGCCTCCAGCTGAATGCAATATCATTGTTATTATATGTGGCTTGCAGAGTGTGTGAGTATGTGTTGAGACTGCCAAGATATGTGTGATGTGCATGTTAGGATGCATGAATGCATGTGTGTCTCAGTGTGCACGTTTTTGCTGCAGCTCCTACCAGTGTGGCGACACTCTGAGGGTAAACAGTGAGTTAAAATTCAGTAATTGCTGGAGCAAAACACTTTTAAGTCTCCCTTCGTGTCCTGGTCATTCAACCTCTGCCTCAGCTACACCTGTCCAGCTGTGATAAATCTCTTTCCCCCCCTAAGTTTTTTTCTCTCTCTCTCTCTTTCCCACTCAACTGCTACAAGAAACCGAAGGTGACCGAAGCAAGGACATAGTGATGTGATTTTCTCTCTATAATGCTTTTTCCCTTTGTAGTCACTCTCTCTCTCTTTCTCTAAATCCCAGAAGCCTGACTTGTGTGATTGTTTGCTGCAGAGGGGTTTGTGTGCACGTGAGCATATGTTTTAGTTTGGTAAAACACAAGTGCTTCTGTGTACATTTTTTTTGTAACTTCAAGATTACACACTTCAACCAAAGATGAAAAAATCCCTTTTATTGGCGAGAGCGCCTCAGGAAATAATAACCACTCTGGAAATGAATGTGTGTGGCTTAAAAGGACAAGACCACAGTGTGGTCCAGACTCCCTGTGGTGAAAGCTGTCCAGATATCATAAATAGAGTATTATGTGTGTGTTTGTGTGTGTTAAGGCTGAGGTAATTGTATTTCTGGGTGGTTCTATTGGGTTATCTAAGGACGCCTGAACATCACAGAGTTCACTGAAGCTCACAGCAGCCATCA
The DNA here is from genome assembly GCA_031216445.1 of Lateolabrax maculatus. Classification (NCBI taxonomy): domain Eukaryota; kingdom Metazoa; phylum Chordata; class Actinopteri; order Acropomatiformes; family Lateolabracidae; genus Lateolabrax; species Lateolabrax maculatus. The sequence goes on from CM062210.1 coordinate 11,772,111, forward strand.
TAAGAAAGCTTTGTTACAAGTTTAAAGCCATTTCAATAGAATGCAAAATGACTATGTGATGAGAAAATGCGAGTTTCTGAATGCAACGTTTATTAAATAATGCCAGTACACATGTTCAGACTCTCCTAAAAGTCAGTGCTATAATTAGATTTTGTTGTATTCTAATTTAATTTCAATCTGCCAATGTCACAAAGATCTTCAACTCCTGTCAATGTCTTTTATTTTTGGATGTGTATTATAGTCCTTATAAAGCTGATGTTTTGGAAATATGAGCTTCTCTATCTGTGTGTATGCAGCGTGTGCTCTCGGTGCAGATTCGACGGAGCCACTGAAACAGATCCAGGGACTGTTTTGTTTTATTTTTTCCCAGGTGGACAGATAGAAAAAGACAGTTTCATATTGCTTTTGCGTCTCTGCCTATTGCAATCTTTGAATGGCCTGCAGCAAGTTCATATTGCCTGACATGCACAGTTAGGCACAGTATGAGTGTCCCTGTCTTGTTGACTCTATTGATTTGCCACCTGCACTGTATTATCATAAAGCCAATATGCATGTCTGTCAGCCATTGGAAGTGCATTAGGCTTGGTTTGTTATTAACACTTATCCGTTAGCAAATAGGGCTACAGGGACAATCGGTCATTATCATTTTACCATTTTGTTGTTCCTTTTCACTTTTTATTCATCTCTTAAACCTCACTGCATTTCTTTTATTGTGTCATCCAATAAGTCACTAATCACTATCATTTACTGTTGAACTGAGGCATTCATGCAAAATGCACTGAGCACTGATAAAATGTGCCGCCTCCCTGCTCTCTGTCATTAGCAGTCGTTCTGGTGCTCAAAATCAAAAGTGCTGTGCAGTTACAAAAAACCTCCTTTCTCAAGCTGCAATCAATAGCTTTTCTTTTACATTCAATACCATGTTCTGCCTTCTCTTTCCCCAAATCACCTCTGACAAACGCTGCGCTCCCTGGACCTGAAAATGAACCAAGGGGGTGGGTGTCACACAAGCATCCTTCACACTGGAGGGGTGTGCATGTGTGTGTGTGTGTGTGTGTGTGTGTTTGATTCTGTCTCTGTGTATGTGGAGTCGACATGCCGTCCTTCTGCTGTTGCCAGAGAGTGTAACAGATTGATTTGATGTATGTGTGTATGCATCAGTGTGGGTGTGTGGTGTACTGTGACAAGTGTCAAATCTGTCATGGATCTACATAGACGCACACACACACACACACACACACACACACACACACACACACACACACACACACACACTAAGGTACAGCAGGCGGGCTGTGGCTGCCAGTCAGGCTCCCTCAGAGTCTAATGGGGATCTGGAGTCCCAGTCAGTATGAGAGCCCAGGGCCCCCATTATGTCAGAGCCAAAGCCAAAGCCCCATCCCCTGTAATTGAATTGGCATCTCCCAAAAATAACTCCCTCCTCTCTTCTGTTTGGTTCGGCCCTAATTATTCCTCTCGGCCTGTCTTATCCTTGTTCATTCCTCTTTATTTTCCCTGCATGCAGCTCTCCTCTCTCATCACAGGGGAATTCAGTGAACGATGCTCTTCTGTAGCTTTGCGTCTTTGTTGCCACAAAAATAGCCACTCGTTCCCTGGCGGCTATCCCAGGCCTCCTCTTAATACAGCAGCACATCCTCTCACACCCGGAATACACGGCTAATATGCAGCACACAGCATATTGTGTAGTACAATTGCAGCTAATATTATCACTGAACAGCGAGATAAAGAATCACAAGCTGCTGATATAGGTTGGGATTTTAAGAAACGTATCACAAAAAAATAAAAAAAGCCCATAGCTGTAAATGTTAAAATGAAGCTGTTATGTGAAGTTCTTGGAAGTAGATAAAGGTTTTAAGTTTTAAAGCTGTATAAAAAGTGGCTACATTTATAAGAGCATCCTGTTAATCACAGGTATTACTTTAACAGCTGTCTCGCTCTATATGAGACATTGATATGAAACATACTGTAGCATCATTGCAGCATATTGTAGACTGCTTTTGTTCCCTTGTGGCAGCCTAACAACAGATTGACTCTCCCATTCACTACAAACAGTTCATTCCCCCCCGATGGAGGCAGTGGTGTTGGATGTGTGCTCAGTAGCCGTGGTCACCCCTCCCCCTCTTTCTCACTTGGTGTGGTTGACACTTAAACAGCGTTCTCGGCACATTGGGTTGGATTTTCCTATGTGAATAGAGATCATTCAGCAGAGGAAAGAACAATCTGCCTCTTACTGTGGCTTGTAAGGGCTTCAGCTGCTAATCTGAGATGTATCGGGAGAGATGCGATGAAGGGATTTGATAAATAAAAAATATACCTGCACACTGAATAGATACTCAAAAAGTAGCTTTGCCGTCCTATTTTTCCCATCTTCTCTCTTGACACAGAGAAAATCTTGTGCACTACTTCAGTTTCAATTCTCTGGTAAATTATTATGCCCATTTCAGAGAAGGGATGGTCAAATTAAATATGTATTCCTCTCTTTGAATTTAATCTATCAATGAAGAGTAATTGCAAGGTCAAAACAATAATACCAGAATGCAAAAAATAATTCCCTCACTTATAAATTATCTCAGCACCTTGCTGAGTCTGCAGTAAACCATCTACTCAAGTTATTTTCTCCCCCTCTTTATCTGTTTCTCATTTCCTCACATAGTTGCCACGCGGGCAGGCCGTTCTGATTGGAAACGTTATCAGCGGAGACCACATTTGACTTGGATTGTTTCCCAAAGTGAGGGCTCATTATTGGCCTGTTGGATAATCGTCACCAGCCAAAGTTGGTTCACAGCGAAGTCTCCCTGTCGCTCCCAGGCTGCATTTTAGCTTGGCATTCACAGAGAGGAGAGAAGAGGAGAGGGGGGAAGAGGAGGAATAAAGAGGCTGAGGAGTGGAGACGTATTTAGTATTTTAGTATTTTACTCAGTAGGTAACGCAGCCAAACCTGGAGTATATCACACATTGTTTTGGTAGCATAGAGGGGTATATGACAGAGAATTGTTGTTAAGTATGAGGCTGATAAAGACATGAAAGACTTAATAGTGAGCCTGACATTATCTCAAACAAGTGGTAGTGTGATAATTTGCCGAGAAGCTGTGTGTAATTGATTCTCCTTCTGCATATAGCATTTAATAATTGCTCTGACTTTGCTGGAAAGCTGTGGGTAAACTCAACATTAAAAATGCATTTGCCCATGTCAATATTAACACTCCCAGTATACACATATGCTTAAATAATGTTATTACTCTATGTATGCACTCACTGTAAGAGCTAAAAGTGAGTGAGGGTGCCAACTTTTTCAATTAAAATCAGATTATACTAATGTGGTCGATTATAGCTGCAAGTGCTGTGAAAGTCTCTGCAGATCTGATGCATCGCCTTTGTGATGCAAGCCTTCTCAGACAGGTTAATTAGTTTAATAAAGTCTTGTGACTGCTGTATATGACTGCAGTTACACTATATAGTGTTAATTAAGTGAACAGAATTGATTGAAACAATTAATAATCATCTAGTCCTTTTTGTCAATTTGGTATTGAGTGTCAGTCAGGCCTATAGATCAGAAGCACATCCTTAGTCTTTCTCTGTGTCTCCTGGCATGCATCACAGTATTTACATGGACCGTGCCTTAGTGTCCCTATAGGGAGAGCACAATCACTCACGGAGCAGTCTATGTACCCATGTATCGTTTGTATGTGTGCATGTGTTCATACCTTCTTGCTTTTTTGTCTGCATGTTACTGTTTACTAACATGCCTCTTAGCTCAACGGGCTGGAAAGCCTGCAGGGTTGATGTGATGTATGTGAAGAGATGGAGCAGGTCTTTATGTGTGCTTGGTGATGCTGCAAGAATGAGTCCCTGTGGGAAAAACTTAGCAGCGGGTTCAGGAGGCGGGTGGGCGTTTCCATTCGTATTTCTGTAGGTGGAACTCCAACCTCGGTTATTACTCTTATTTCACAGTTCTCTTATACAAATTTGAAGGCAGGGTACGCAAATTTATCTCAAAGGGAATTTTTAGTTTTATTTGATGAAATTGTCTTTACATCGCGACCGCAATCAATAAATGAAATGTTCTGACGCAAAAAAAAATCTGGTATCTGTGGCTGCCACTGGCTTGTAATGTAATGATTGAATGGCTCACCTGCCTGTCTACCCACGTACCTGCTTACCTGTGTCACTCTGCCCATGCAGTCATTGCGAATGACCGGAGGAGCAATAAGTTACTGCATCATACTCAATTTTCGATAAAATACTAACGTTCTAGCTTGACAGCTGGGGGTACTAACAATAGCCGTGTTGGTTGTTTATGTTCATTATGATAATGTTACGTGTTTTTTTTACATGTGAATGAGCCATGAGGGAGTTGGACACGCTTAGTGATGCTGTATATGTACATTGTTACGATACATGTCTCTGCTCTCTCGTGGACTCGTCCTCCGGCAGCAGTCAGGCAGTGCGCGTTCATGTGTTTTTTGGGGAGTGTCTTTGGTGGGAGGCCTGAAGGGAGGAGCAGGATTTTTTATGTCAGATACTTTCAAAAACTAGCTTCTCTTGCTGGTTTCTCCAAAAGTTAACTACCCCAGCTTTAATATAGTATCAAGCAAAAACATATGCACACACAGTTGTTTGGGATCCCAGAACATATTGCACATAATCATGTCACACAAGTGCAGTAGGACCAGCTTCAAAAGCAGGCTGTCAGGCACAAGAAGGGGGTGTTCTGACATTTAGAGAACTGAATACTTCTGGGCTTTATTCTTTCTCTGACATTACGTGACATCAGATGTGCGTGTGTTTGTGTGTGTGTGTGTGTGTGTGTAGGGGCGGGTTTATGAACTTATTTAATTTCAAATGAACGAGAAAGGGAGACGAAGGGAGCAACACCAGCAGCACTAGCAGCATCACGTCGTCCGTGTTGTGGTCACCTTGAACGTCTCATTCACCCCCCACAGAATGATAGGCAGGTGGGCTAAAAATAAGAGAAGACATATTCTGCATAAAATCATCCATTGGGCCTGTTATTCAGTATATATTGAAATGAAAGGGCGGAAGAAGCGAGGAACAGAGAGAAAAGAGACCAAGTCTGTGTTTCCTCTTTATTTATGCAATGGATGAATAAACCACACCAAGGCCACCACAGAAAAAATGAACATGATTAATAATGTATGCTGTATGAATTAGCCACATTCTTCTACAAAATACAAAAAAGTTTGAGCTCAACGTTTAAAACCAGCTTTTTATTACAGTCAAATATATAAATAATAATGTTTCGTGAGAGTTCAAAAGAGTGAGGACAGAGCTGGTAGCATGGCTGTAGATTCTTGGTCTTGTTAAATTATTGCATTATTTTACATTAGTATGCTCCCTCATAATTCTTCCATGCCTTAGTAATATATATAGTATAATATGCAGCATTGATATTTATTCCTGACAGCAATCGCTCTCATCATTGCACCTTGTACTGCATCTTCTGGTTTATCGGCTGTGTACTTTTATTCATATTCTCTTTAATATATAATGCTACCCTGCGTCTATTTTATTATCATTAGTTATCTTGTTCTCTTGTGGAAATTCCATTTGCAGTATGAGGACTTTTTTTTTTTTTTACTCTTTTTCCCTTTGGTCACAGTGAAAAACATGAAAGTATAAAGACTGCTGCTGAAGGGAAATTCTGTCTCTTTACTACCTTCTGCCTTTGAGGTTTCTCGAAGTAAATTCTGTCGTTGCAGACATAACTTTGCGTTTTTGCCAGTGAATATATTTTTGGATATTCTTTAATGATTAAGTTGCCATGACACTGCTCTTTTGGTCAGGTATCTCTGCTAAACGACATTTCTCTTTTCATGGGGGCGTATTTTCATTAAGTGAAAGTGAAAAAAGATGCTGAATCAAACAAACTTCCACTCACTGTTGCCACAATAAAAATGAGTTGAGCTCTGCAGGAGTTATTGTCAGAGTCCTCAAGATGTCAACCAGGAGAGTTTCGAGGAAGATGACAGGCTGCGGGGATTAAATCTTCCTCCTCTCTTCAAGTCACTCAGCACTTGATTTTACAGGCGGCACTGGTCAGAGAAAATGACCTTGTTGGCAGAGTCTCAACTCAAAACTCTCCAGTGTTGTCAGAGATACACTGGATGCAAGTGCTGATGTACAGTTGCTGCACTTCATCTGTGATTCAAATGTTTCAGGGCTGCCTGTTGTAAGTTGATCAGTGGATTTTTGTTTTAAAGTGACAAATATATACAAAGAGAAATGCCCCCTCTCCACCTACAAGCAATATGATTTCTTCTCAGATCACCAGCTTCCCTACACCTGCACCTTAATCAACAGCTTGCTCACAATCCCAACGGTCGAACGCCAGAAACCGTCTACCTTGAAATTTATGATCCACTGCATTGCAGAGGAGAAAGACAGTTGAGTTATCTACAGTGGTTCTCTCTGCTCTTGCTTGGAGCTGGCATTCAAGTTGGATGAACTGTGTAACTCGGCTTCACCCAGTCGGGGTCCAAATGCAAATTTTGCGCTTCGATTGAGCCAAAATTTGCTCCTGTACTCATTGCTTTTTTCACCCCGGAGCAGATAAGAGTTCTTCCAGCTCTATTCCACACAGGGCGTACAAATATAGAAATGCATGCATGCACACGTAACACACACAAAACAGTGTGTTAATATGTCGCTTCAGGCAGCAGGAAAGGATCCCTATGTACAGACTTCAGCTGAGCACACACACACACACACACACACACACATATCTACACAAAAACAGGAAAGCAACATCTTTACACTTGAAATTGCGCACTTTCAATTAAAAGCACTGTAAGCGCTTGGAAAGCCTGCGATCAATTCACAATTGCCAAGTGCATTTATCTACAGTACTGTACACTTGAAAATGCACTTGATATCGACCCACATCAATAAAAACACACATGAACACAGACACACTCAACAGGCATACACACTCCAATCAGCCAGGTGAGCTCCCACATCTCTCTGCTCCAGGGCTGTGTGATCAACTGGTGTGATGGTGAACAAATGATGCTGGTGTGGTGGTTTTTCCACTGCGGCATGCGGATCAAAGCACCGATTAAAGACTCTCTGGGATATTATATGCTTCTTTTCTCCAGGATCCTCTCCTCAACTATACTAACACTGGGTTATTAGTTCAGCATGGCTCCGTCTCTTTTCTACAGTATGTTGTCTCTTTTTTGTTTTTTCTTAATTGTGTTGTATGGTTCTACATTCAGGAAATTAATACACATACCATGCTGAAAAATCCATGTGCAGAGTAAAAAAACTTTAACAACATCCTGTGTGGTATTAAACAGTGTTCGATTTATGCCATTTAAGATTTTAATAGTCCCTCACTATTTGTTCAATAAATAATTCCCATTCATTATGCATAGTGGTGGATGGCATTGCTCATTAAGGTTATTTGGTGCATCACACAGCCTAAAGGTATGCGGTAATATGCCTTAAGAACTAAATGTTAAATTTGAAGATTTTAATGAAGTTAAAAAAATTAATAACATTAAATACGTACATAAGAGACCAGAAGATTGATTGGTCTTTTTAAATACCTAACAAAGTAGCATAAAATCACATATTCTAAACACAGTAGTGTTTACTTTGCACCTAAGCTGATTCATCAAATTTCTTTTCAGTTGTGTGTTGGTCAGCCGTGCATCAGTTTTGAGAGGTATAACTCTTTAGCACTGCACTGAGCAGGAGAACAGCTGCTGAGAGGGCGATACATCATTTACAAAACTGCAATAGTTTTTGTTCCCTGACCTCAAAATGCCATTATCTTGATTACAAATCCAGCCATGACATTAATTCAACTTCACCCTGAAACTTAAGCCTCAGCCTGTCTGTTTGTCAGCTGAAAGAGAGAAATGGATAGTAAGGAGCAGTAAGTAAAGAGAAATGAGGGGACTGAAAAATAACTATGTTAATAGATCGGTAGCAGAAAGACAGAGTGAGAAAGGAGAAACAGGGCAGACTTTGATGGGAAATGAGAGTTGAGAGAGATCCAAGTTAATAGATCTTCAACACAAATTATATTTGCCAGTAGTGAAAGGCTGTCAGAAATACACCACATATCATTAAATCCACATACCACTCTGCTGCCCTGATTCTAAATTAGAAAATGAATTGGTATTCAGCTGCATGCGCACTGTTCTCCTCTTAAACCCACTGTACCCTCCACACATACGCTGCAGTGACTGTTTTGCATAATCAATAGGTTTTAATTCAAAAGTTTGGTTTCTTGTAAACTTTCAGCATCCAAAGAACTTTGTTGTTGTTCAATTTGTCCAGAGCTAAATCAATAGATCGAGTTGACATTAATGCAAGGCTTGAGTAATTAATTGTCTAATAAACGTGTAAAATTCCACAAGGCGGCATACCATGGATGTTAACACACTAAACAGATTGTACTGCATGTCCACATCTGATGTTCATAGCTTTTATCATATTTCCAAATGACTGCTTTTGTCTGGAGGTAACCTTGTACTGTTTTCTTGTAAAGCATGTAAAGATGCAGAGAAGAGTAGATTGGCTCTGATCTGTGGTTATTCTCTATTTTCCATCGGCCTCTTTTTCCCTATTTGTCCAAACTGCACACAATAATGGAGTCCCAGTACTTGATTCTGGACTGTTCAATTGAAATAAAAGTTTAAATTTCCTCGTTTCAAACCTGTGTAGCTGCATGTGTTGAAGTTGTTGCAGTGCTGCCCACAGGAGCACAGATATTGATTTGGTTTTGAACTGGCCAAATGTAGCTTCTGGGTAAAAGTTCAGGGTAAAACCGGGGAAACAACTAGTCGATTAATCCATTAGTTGATCAACAGAAAATTAATCTGAAACTACATTGATAATGAAATAATTGTTTCAGTAACATTCTCTGTTTACAGCTTTTAACGTGTGATGATTTGCTGCCTTTCTCCATTTTATATCATTGTAAATTCAATTTCTTTGGGTTTTGGACTGTTGGTCAGGATTGATTAACCCAGAAAATATCAGCAGATTAATCGCTGATGTAAATAATGATTGCAACCTTAAAATTGACCATTATCAAACCTTACAGAATTATAATGTGTGTATTTAAAAAGCTTTATTTAACTGAATGACTGAATGATTTTGCCTTGACTTGAAGATAAGTTAAGTTTAACTTCGGTATTAAATGAAACAGGAATAACTTAATAAGATAGGTGCCATAAGCCAACACTGTGTGTGTGTGTGTGTGTGTGTGTGAGAGAGAGAGAGAGAGAGAGAGACTCTGCTGCTTCTGCTTTCCTCTTTAGAATTAAACTGACCTTGTCCAAAATCAATGTTACTCTACATACCTTGGATGCTACTGTATATTCTGTATGTTTTGTAAACTAAGACACCCAAACAAAATGTTGGACAGTAAACATAGTATATAGTAATAGATTTCAGACATAGGAGTACAGTAGCTCTTTTACTCAGAATATATACAAACATACACAAATATGTCAGTGCTTAGAGTCTAGTTCTTTCAGTGTGAACATTTTTTATTTGGTTATTTCTAGCCATCACTGACTTCAGATATATGTGAAGATGAAGTCACACTTTGTTGAAAAAAGAAAACAATAACACCATAAAGTCCATTTAGTACCAGTTCCTGTAGCTTTTTTATTATATCACATCGTCACATGGCTTCATAAGTAGATGGAGTTTCCCCAGTATTCATGAAATCGTAGATGTTCAAATTGAGTGCTTTAAGGACCTTAGGGACTCTATGTTGGTGTAAAAGATAGAGTAGGGTTTATAGTTCATGCTTGACACCTGAGGAAATGATCTTATTACAAGGTCCATTTAGTTGCTTAACTTAGCATTTAGTAGCATTTTTGCGGTCCTAATTCAAATATACCTCCAAGTATTTCAAAATTATCTGTATCCATGTCAACTCTGTCTCTTTGAACGTTAAATTGTAAGAATTAGTAATTAGTAGTAGTTAATATTACACATTTCTGTAACTCAAAAGGGCACTTTGCTAATGAGGATTTCTTATAAGCTTATATTACCTTGCTGACACCTGGATGACCCACATGTATCTACAGTCATGGCTGCTAGATGAGCACAGGTTTTCATGTCTCATTAGCAGAGATGTGAATGTGATGTTAATGCAAGGGGACGCCAGGCATGACAAAACCCCCCTTGTCCTTGGATATATGTGTATATATGCCCACTCATTTAATTAAATGGCCAGAGCCAGCCGTTGTAACTGGGCTGTTCATTAAACCCGTATCACAGACACAGAGAGGCAAAATGGACCCTGATCCTAATCAGAACTGAAGGAAATGATTTCCAGGCAACGGCATCTTCCAATTATTGAGGTATAAATGCATTTAATATAGATGTGTATATATGTTTTGGATGTTGTGTGAAGAATCTCTTTGATGTTGTTCAGAGGTTTGTTTGAATTGTTTTAATTTGATTGGGGGCCACCATTTCCCGTCAGCTGTGACCTTGCATGTGTATGCAGGATATAAAACCTCCTTTTGATCACTCCACTCCCCCCACCCATTCTCACATGACACTGTATATGAAATGGTTTGTTCATTTTGTTAATATGCTGCGTCTAATGATGCATATGAAAAACAATCAGTGAGGCAGCAGAGGATCTGCTTGAGGAGCAGCGTTAATAACTTAAGGAAGCGGGAGATTGCTATGCCCCCGCTGGCTCCACAGATACACATACAGTACACATATTACACACAGGAAATTCACAATATGCTGCATTCAGCACTCTGTTTTGCTGTACACTTAATTTTCCATGTATGACTTGGTGCTTTAGTCTAGAATGGCACACTTGCGCATAGATTTTGTACGTACGGGGGTGTTTGCCTTTATTTTTCATGTATCGCTGTGTTCAGACTCATATGGGCTGGCTTGTTTTACTGTTATAAAGGACATTTTTTGTGTCTATGTTTTGCACATATCTATTAGCATATACTGTGCAGGGCTGTGTAGGATCAGTGTATGCTCTAACCTGGCTGTGTGTAGTGTATAGAAGAAGCGTTTAAATAATTTACTCACTACCTATTCGAGCTGAACCCACTTTCACACCTTCGCAGCAGCAACAGCCCAGTCTCCACCTCAGCCTTCATTCATGCCTAACAACTGAGGGGTGATAGCGTAAACATGGATAAATGTGTTACTTAAGCTCCCCTCCTCGTTGTGTATTATTTTAAATATAATTGACACGAGTGCAAAATGCACCGATGATAAAAGGTTTATGATCTAAATGCAAAACATTACATAATTTAATGGAGCCTCTGCCTGTGGTGCATTGCTCAGTCAGCACAAATCCTACAGGAGAAAAACCCATGTACATAATTTATGTGAACATTTGAGTAGAGGCCTCAGATAGCACAGCTGGTTAACACGCTGATTAACCACCGATAATATCCAGTCTGTCTTTTTCTTGTAATCAGTCATTGAATATCACAACTTGATAACTTAAATGTACTGCTATACGCAAAATGATGCACAATCAGTTTCATGCAGCTGTTCGTATGTCGATGTCAGCTGTGGCTGTGGATTTTATTTGATTTTTAAACAAGCTTTGGTCAAGTATTTCAGTCTATAATCCAAATAGTTCATTAGTCTGAACAATTCTCTGAGGCGTTAAGATTAGTGGGACTGTGTTGCTCTTAACTGCTCCTTCATTGCTGTACTTTCAAACTGTAATTTTTGGACTGAAGTCCAAAGAGCTCTCCAGTATGACTGTGGAGGCTTTTCATTAATGCTGTTTTTCTTTTGTGTTTGTGTGTTTTGAACATGAGATCTCCAGCAAGGGACCTTCAACTTGTCACTATTTATTCCAATCCTCATCCTTATTTTGCAGTCTATGCCTTGATTAATGAAGGTACACTGCTTTTTCATTTGAAGATGGAGAAGATGTCCATGCAGTGCTCTCTTCAGCTGTGTTTTGACTGATGTGGGCAAACAAGGCATGACAGGTCCTCCCAAATTGAAATGTCAGCCATTATGTTAATTCCACAGAATCAGAGAAAGAGAGAGAGAGATGGAGAGAGAGAGAGAGAAAGAGAGAGAGAGGTGTAGCGGGCATTCTTTTCACCAAACCCATGACCCCTTCTGGACAAACCCCTTCTTGTTTTAAAACCCCCTTTTTAATTTTTCATTTACCACAGCATCTCCAATTATTCCGCATCGCCATCCTCCACCCTTTCCACGTTCCTCTCAAGCAGACGCTCACCACCCTCTCGCTCTCTCTCCCCCTCCCCCTCCTGTCCTCTCTCTCTCCCCCTCTCCCTCTCTCTCTCTCTCTCTCTCTCTCTCTCTCTCTCTCTCTCTCTCGGTTTCAGTGAGATGAAGCAGGAGCTGGCGGAGGAAGGCAGCAGATGCTCCATCCTCTCCAAGCAGCACCGCTTCAACGAGCACTGCTGTATCCGCTGCTGTGCGCCCTTCACCTTCCTGCTCAACCCAAAGCGCCAGTGCCTGGACTGCCAGTACAACGTCTGCAAGACCTGCTGCACCTACAACAAGAGGGACAAAGCCTGGCTCTGCTCTGCGTGCCAGAAGGGCAGGTTAGTGTTCTCACACACATTCACATACACACCGGCAGCAGAGACGGGAGAGATTGGACTAATGACAGAGGAATGAATGGGGACGAGAGATGCAAGATAAGCTATGAATTGGAAGATTGGAGGACACTGAAGTAAAGGGGGAAATTGGGATGGAGAAAAAATGAATAGGGGGCATTTATGGGGGGGAAATAAGGGATTGAGAGAGGAAGAGTGTTGAGGGAATATGGGCACTGAAGGAGACAGAAATGAGGGAAAAAGTGAATGAATGAGAGGGAAGACAGGACTTTGACGGAGTAAGTGCTCCATCAAAGATGGGTGTTTTTGGGATATTGTTTGATTTATGTTTTGGACAACTCTTATTTTAATTTCTTATAATAAATGTTTTCCGCTTTGTTTTCCTGCCTTTTTAACATTCCTGGTAGTTGTACAGCAAAGCAGAGAGAAGATGGGGCCATTAAGGGAGACAGTAATGAGTGTGGGGGGGGGTGGGGGGTGGGGGGGTGTAAGATGAGGGGAGGAAATTGAGGGAAATGTGGGTGTGCGTGTGTGTGTGTCTGTGTTGGGGCGAAAATACAATATGTACGCTGCTGGAAAAAAGACATAGACACAGAAAAATGTAGACAGGGCAGGGCAGGGAAGATGAATAGTCACTCATGTATCAGTGTTTTTCAAAAGATTACACAACTACAATTTCTTGTTGGAAATCTTTGTGATTTTTTTTACCTGCCGTTTTGTATTGGGTCCACTGATCACATCCCTGCTTACAAATTATAAATCAGGGTTTTAGAGAAAAGAAGAAGACAATGCACATTTACAATTTATGGAACAAGAGAAAACAATCTCATGAGCAGAACAGGCAGGGGAATCTGCTATAGCTGGTTGTATTTGAATTTGCATGTGTGTTACCGAACTGTGTGTGTGCATGTGTATTTGTCTGTTAAGGCTGTTTACGCATGCACGTCTGTCCACAGGCTTGGGAGTTGTTATAATGCCCTGACTTACCATTGGATGAATATTAAGCTCTCTCTGTCTGGGCAGCAAGGGTGGGGTGTCGGAAATACTATACGCTGGAGTGTGTGAGTCAGTCTGTGGTGGATTCATAGAAAAATGTATTTTAAGCTTGGGATCTTAGATTTGCATGTGTGATTTGTACATACATACATATATACTTATTTAGGGTGTATATGTAGCATTGTATGTATGTAGTATTGCCATTGGTTTTAGTCAGATTGTTGTTTTTTTTCCCACCGGAGATTTTGCTTTTGCTGTTAATGTCTCCCAAAAAAAAATTAAATAAGATACTCCACAGGTCCTTGGGTGTGATTTAGTACATCTGCTGTGATATTTAGAGTGCAATATCACAAGAAAGACAGCAAAAAAGACAGATTCAGGTGTTTTGGTGATGCATGTAGAATGAGCTGCCTGTTCATGAGTGTTAAGGTGGAGGTCGACAGGATTGCAGAGCACGACAAAGCTGTCCAAAATGTGTTGCCACTCCACTAGGCCTTATTTCTTCCCCTCAATCCTTCAGCTCCGTCTCTTTCGGTCTTTCATTGATTTTTGCTGCACAGTGTATTGACAGTTAGACCCGCTGCCCCAGGTCCTGGTGTATGAGACAGGAGGGTGGAGGAGTGGGAGCAGGAGAGATGGCGAAGAGAAGAAGGAGGAGGAGGAGGAGGAGGAGGAAGAGGGAAAGGGATGATGGCAGTCAAAAGAGGTGGCAAGGTTTGCATCGATCATCTCTCCCCTCTCACTCTCCTCCGTTCCTTTCTTTCTATCTTTCTCTGCCTGCGGCTCAGTAATGCTCTCATTAGGGCTTTAGACTGAGTCACAGATGGGCCTGATGTCACAACATTGTCGTCTACCAGCTACCCATAAATATAGCACTTTTCATTAGCGCATTAAAAGGGCTTAAATTTGGTTTTAGCATGAATTACTCTCTCTCCGGGTGGAGATTTACAGCTTGCACAAGTGTTGAGCTTGAGGCTAGTGGAGCCCTATACATTATTTTGTAAATAGCTATTAGTCTAGTGTAGGAGTAGATGATTGCAAAAATAAAAGCCATTGATTTCATGCTAAATAGACTGTAACTGTAAGGAAACTTCAGTGGAAAGGGATGCTTTCTAAAAGAAGAGGATCTGTTTCATTGTGTGGTAAATACAATGCTAAGATGTAATTTGTCATTTGCATTACATTTCCAATATTTATAAGAGAATACATAAAATGTAATGCAGCATCAGTTTAAGTCACGTCAAACATCACAAGTTAAAAGAAAATGACTATATTCATAATAACTCAGCTCATCATTGTCTTCTCCTACTAAATGTCAGTGGTTTTTGGCTCTTTTAACCATTTCTACTGAATGAAAATGCAAAATCAAATCGCAAAGGGACCATACTGCCAAATGGTCTCACTCACATGCACCGGCTGTCCATCAATATTCACAGTGGTGCGGCCACGCTGCTCACAAGTGCGATCCGTCCAGGGAAAGCAGATTTGTAATCATCGCACACATGGACTCACTCAGAGGCTTAAGTCACCCACTCACACATGGATGCACATAAGAATGTAATGAATGCATGTACGTCCAGGCAGACGCAGGCCTGCAAGCCAACAGACACGTGAGTTTGTGCATTTATTATATGTCGGTTAATTACATTATGAGCAGATGTCATTGAGATGGACGCAGTCATTGATTGAATGTTTCAGTTTTTGTCAATTGACATGAGAGGTTTGCATGTGATGACAGATGGTGTACAAAAAAAGAAAAGTGAAAGTGAATCAGCAGCTTTGTCATAACACCTTCCTAAAACACACACACACACACACACACACACACACCCACACACATACACACGCATGCTCATACACAGCTTCTCCCTCCTGAGCGAGTGGGACAAGCATGGCCATTTGCAGTCTGGTAGAATTAACAGCATCCTCAGCCCACGGTCCACAAGCAGTACACACACTCACACACACACACACACACACACACACACACACACACACACACACACATATCTACCACACACCAATGGTTCGATGAGAGAAGTCAAAACATTTTTAGTGGGAACTGAAAAGTAATTTTTTCTGGTTTCGGCTCCACACTCAAAACAGTGGAGAGAATGTTAAGGGGAGAGCAGGAAATGAAGAGAGACGAAGGTCAAGAGCGAAATGAAGATTGGGTGGGGGGGTGGCAGGAGGTTGAAAAGGACATTAAGAAAGAGTGGTAATAACATTAAATTTAAATTATTGGTTTGTTTGTTAAATTGTTTTGATTCTCACGTAGAATATATATATACTTTTTTTTTCTTTTATACCTTTTATACTCTAACACTTCTACTCCCTGGCATGTCCGCCTTCTCTCTAGCTGATGAAGTCTCCATTTTACCACATTTACATTTTAGCTACTGCACTTCTCTGTGCTTAATCTACAGAAATGAACAGCTCTGTGCCTATCTATACAGTCCTCAGGCCATATAATGATGTACCTATACATATATATATATATATATATATATATATATATATATATATATATATATATATATATATACTGTGTGTGTGTGTGTGTGTGTGTGTGTGTGTGCGGCACGCACAGAAATAGCAATGCACTAAAGTGACAAACTGTGACCACTTTATATCTTTCATAATCTCATCCTAAAGCATGGCTGAGGGAGATTATGGCATCTGCTGCAGACCTATACTGTACTGTGCATATGACACAAACACACACACAAACAGGAGAGGCTTACACACCAGCACATGCACATTGTATACAAAGGTGCACACTCGAGCACACAACCTCACTGGGCATTTTAGTTCAATTGAATTACACATTTTGGCATTAAATTCCTTTTTTAACCAGGGTGACTTAATTCTCCATGCAGGGAAGCACATCATTGTACTGCGGATGAGTGTGTGCATTGCACAAGTGCGTACAGTCTGTGAATACACATGCAAACACAAACACACATCTCTTATCCACATAAACACTGACATGCACACAAACTGCTGCAGTTATTGTGTGACATTAACAGTCTGTCGTTTTTTTAAATTTAAGGTTGAGTGAGCTCTGGCGCTGTCATGGTGGTTTAACCACGCAGCTGACAGACACATGCACACACACATTTCACATTTCATTATTTGGTTGGTTCTTCGTGATGGGGTTGCCTTCCTTTAAAGGCCAAGCAGAAGCTGACTGGCTAGGGGACCTCAGGACACGAGCGAACATGTACAAACACTCTCTAGTCGTAGTAGAAGCTTAGTACTGTAATAGTTTATTTAACATGAAACCACTCAAACGCACGCACTCACATTTACAGATATTACATGCATGTCACATCCATTTATTGTTAGAATAGCAGCTCACTTTTCTCAGAGACTGTGAACTGGTTCTGCTGCTTTTTTGTGTATGGATGGTCTTTTACCTTAACAACAAGATTCATATATCACCAGACCAAAGCAGTACAGTATGTTCAGTAAGTGATAACCAAGGTGCTGTTCAGAAATGTACCATTTCTGTTCTGATTATGTAAATAATTTTATATGGTATAGTAATTCCTATTTTCAATTGAACAAAGTGTGCATCACCAGCTTTGGAATGTTTTTGGAACATTTGCCATCTTGAGCCTTTTTTTTCCCCTTTTCACCCCCATCTTAATTTAACTGATTAATATCATGGATGTTTTATTGCTGGAATTAATGTACTTGTGGCTGTTCTATTTTTGTACACAAAGTTTAATACGGTAAGATGGAAAATAGATCCCATATCTCTATAATTGATTTTATTGAACAGGCTGACAAAGCCAGAATCCTTTTTGGCACGCTCCAAGTTATGTACAACTTTATGTTGTTTTTGTAGAGTTTGCTTGTTAATACACCCATAGACATATTAAGAGGCAGGAAATGAACCTAATAACTTTTTTCTTGGACTGCATTTTCTACTTTCTCTCTACTACTTTCTACACTCTTCGCCTGTCTTATGTTCCATTCGCCTGCGTCCTTAAGACCTCCATACAAAAGTAACCATTTTTGCACATAAATATTTATTTTAACAAATCTCCAAATTATACCACAACAGTAGAAGTCAGTATGTGTTTATAAAGACACCAGTGCTATAAACTCCATGAACTCTCTCTTGCTGCTGCCAGACATGCACCTGCGGCTAGTAGAGGCAGAGAGTCACAGTGTGATCTTTTTATGTCCTCCTTGCGGGGGTATTTTTATCAGTGCGGGTGAGCAAGACTAGTCTTAGACAGGGAGGGTCTGCCCTACAGCACCGGGCTGCAGATGAAATGTGTATACACCACCACCAACCTATCAGCTTTAATAAGGAATTTACATGTCTGTCTGCGTCTCACTGCTTGTTTGCTCTGTATTATTGGCAGCTGGATGGACGTATTAGGATTTATTCTTATTTCCAATAAAGTCCCAAAACAGCAGGCTGCAACCCTCAGTAGATAAAGGATAGAGGTGTCCCCACCCATTTGTCACACTGTAGCACCATCAATTTGCAATGTGGAACTTTTATATCACATGACAGCATTAATGGCAAAGAAAGTTGACAGGTACTTAGATGTCAACATGCTAAGGATTTATAAAGCACTATTTCATTCCAATCAGCACACAAAATTTACTGAATCGGGTGTCTGAACGTCCCCATACTTGATACCCAGGAAGCTTTTCATCAATTGAAACAAATTTGAAGACCATAGAGTGCAGCTGAACCAACTTGCAAACCCTTCTTCTCTATGAGCTGCAGGCACAGGAAGGAGAGCGACTAATCACCCTCTCTCCTTCCATCTCCCCCTCTTCTCTCCCTCCTTCGTGGCCTTGTCTCGTGTCCAACCCAGCTGACACAGGAGCCACCAGCCGATCGTAACTCTTGATCCTGATTTGCACTTTATACGCAGTCGGGCACGACAGCAGACACACACACGCGGACAGTCTCACACACACAGATTCAGGTGTGTGCGAGATTGACTCAGCTTTGATTTAAATCTATTTAAGTACCTTGGTCTCATTAATTGAAACATGAGAAACAGTGCTTTAATTTTACTAATGCAATTTGTGCAAGAGTTTCTCTTAAAACTAATTACTGCTGAGTTTTTCAGCCTTGCAGCGATCTCAGTGTGTGTGTGCCGTATCTGTGTCTATGCTGTGTTGTGGATCTGTGTGTACTGTATGAGTGTGTGTGGATCCCTGCATTGTAACTGCTCCCCGTTGTGTGACCCCTTGTTTTCCATGAAAACATTTTTTGTCTGTAGGGAGGTGAGATTCTATAGCAGGTGATAAATCACTGCTGTCCAGGTAAGCAAGTGAGTACACACGCATACACAAAGATACACACACACACACACACACACACACACACACACACACACAAACAACCTTGAATGAGTGCATTAACATGTGTCCGAATATCCTGGTTATGATTTGCACATGTAAATGTCATATCCTGGTTTCAGAAACCTGGATAAGACCTCATGCTGGTTGGGAGAAACCTGGATATGCTACCTGGAGTATTCCAATAGAAAACAGGTTACTGTGGCATGTAAACACCTTATCCAGGTTTCTTTGTTGGTACAGAACATTGTGGCTGACATGGGACAAATCAAGACTGAACTGCACGCAGATTGTCAGAAACCTGGATGCTGTTCATGTACAGGATACAGGGATATGAATAAACAGGTTTCTCATGTTCCATGTAAACATCATATCCCATAATTAGATGAAAACCAGGATGCTAATGCGCATGTAAATGCACTCACTGTTCCCTTCTGTGGGTGTGTTCATTTCTGTCAGTCGTGTGAATACCGCTGTGTGTTATTCACACACGCTCTGACTTCACTGGTCGGCTTCCAGCTCCCAGGCCTCCTCCGTGTGTGTGAGTGTGTGTAGGTGGGTGAGACTGAATCAGCTACACCTCGGATCTGAGCACCACTCCAGGTCCAGCTGTGAACCCAGTTACAGTGAAGCAGCACAATCTGCAGTGACCTGCAGGTCCGTTTGGGTAATTCCAGTAATTTCACAATTGAGGAAACGGCTGCCATTCCATGTAGACGGGGTCATGTGTGGCTCACGGTGCTTGTGCAGCAGGTGATTGGAAATCTCATGATTCCTAAATCGGTTTATGCAGTAAGTTGGCTGGTGGATCAGAACAGAAGCTTAAGCCCTTGTTTGTTTTTTTTTATTGTGGGTTAGTGGGATTGGAGACAGGAACTGTTTGCCACAGAGTGGAGCTAGACGCAGGCAACAAAAACACTTCTCCTGTGCAGCTTGTAGTGGCCTAACACCCAGTAATGCTGCTTTATACTGTAGCTATGTGTCTATCCTTTGTGTGTTGAATTCAAGGGTCAAAAATCTAATTTCGCTTCAAGCCTAATTCCTTTCTATAGGTGGGGTTAGCAAGTCCCAAAGAGTTTATAAAGTCACAGGTATCTGTTACAGATAATTAGGCTGCAGGTAATTTGATTGGTGGAATATCGGTGTGGGCGGACACTAAAATTAAGTTCATATTAATAGGCAGTTAACCAGCTGGGGGGCTGATATTAGCCATTGCTCTGTGATTTGAGCACTCCTACATTATCGTGACTTAAATAGGGAAATCCGTACAGAGTGCTGACGTTACCAGACTATTTGTTGCTGTGGGCTTTAGTCTGGCCATTTGCCGTCACCACAGCTGGAACCATGAAAGAGAGATAACCAGCGCCTGCTAGACCCCGTCCTTTCCATAATGCGGGACAAACTCTGAGTTTGTCATTGAGCAGGATTTGGCAATGACTCAGCAAGTGTTGAAATAACATGAATGAAAAGCTGGATTAACTAGTTTTTACTTTCTGAGTGGAAGTTAGTTAGCCTGGCTTGCTTGCTTACAGTATCACGAGTGAAATACAAACACGATGGGTTCTTTGAAATCTTGAATATTGTAAAGGGTCGGACTTCTTGAATCAATATTTTTTGGGGTTATACTATAGACTTTATATAAGAAATGGATGTTTGGCATTTTGGCCATCGCCATCTTGTTTTTTTGCATCGCCCCCTGCTGGCCATTCGAAAGAATGCAGGATTGAGTCAGTGCCTTACTATGCATAACTTTAAGCCTTAATATAATTTAAATAGGTGAGTTATATAAAACTTCAGCCCCTGTACAGTTTACATGAAAACCGTTTTTTGTACCAGGCTGTAAACATGTTTATTTCTGCTGTAAAGATGGGGTTTTTAACATGGGCATCTATGGGGATTGACTTGCTTTTGGAGACAGTCTCAAGTGGCCAGGGAACTGCAGTTTTTGGCAATTTGGCATTTTTCAGCCCCAGAGGTTGGCGTTTAGGTTATACAGGGCCATGACGCACCACCAGAGTTGTCAGTCAAAAGGCCTGAAACTTCCTCAAATATGTCCAAAAATGGCCTTGTCCTCTTTTGGAAAATGGAAAAACAGGTAAGTTAATAGTTGCAGAATCATTATAGTTTTATATTTCCTTAAACAAAAAGTGGTAAGAATTCAAATTTCAGTTTGACCTTAATTCGGTAGTCTAGCCAAATTTATTCTCCAAGAAGGTTAAACAGACTTTAGGGATTTATTTACCCAGCACTGGTGCGTTGCTGCTGGTGAAGAACTTAAGTCAGTTATATTTCAATCATGGCATCTAAGGTCAGGACTTTTAATCCACCTACAAACATTTACAAAGGAAAAGCCTTGTAGATCAGTAACCACTGCACACAGATTTACCCAAATAGAAATTTTAATGCCTGTATTGAATCTCTATTCCCTCTGAATCCCCCCCCTCCCCACACTATTGGCTCTGGACTACAGCGGCTGGTTCTGCAGATGTGATCTATCAGAAACAACTCCAGTGTAGGAGGAGCCCCACGGTCGTGTCTCATATCCTGGTCGGCAGGCAGGAGAGGATGTGACCTACATGATTGGCAGAAGAATCAGATTTCTGCTTTCTGACTAAGAATTAAGCTTGATGTCTCTCTCATTAACTTTAAGAGCGACATTGCTTTTTGTCCTCCTCTTTTCTTCTATACGGATTTGGCCTGAAATGATAGAAACCTCTCTTCGAAGCTGGATGAATAGTAATCTTTCTTCCCCTCCTCTAACTTCACCCCTCACTTATTTTCTCACTTTCTTGCTCCTCATCCCTCCCTTAGGCAGTTCGCTGTCTGATCTCCTGCCACAGTGAACTCTCTGTAGCATAAAAGAAATAAGATATTGGCACCGCAGGATTTTCATACTCATTGCACATTCCTCGCCTGTCAACCCAAGAGCTCCCTATATGAAAGTGAAATATTAGCAAAAAAGAAGTAGAAATATGTTTTTTATTTCCATGTATACTGTCCATATATACTGTATTTCCATTTATCCAAATAATTTTGGATTATTTCTAATCAAACGTTACTGCTTACATTTGCTTAAGAGTTACACGGTTGCACATTGAAAGCTGCCTTAAAAATATGAGTTAACTGAACTAAACTTGATTTTGTTCAAAGTCGGATCATGACTTATTATTATGTTACTAATATACTGTCAGTTCACTGAACTTGAGAAAACAAGTTCATTAAACTTAAGATATGAACTTGAATCAACAACATAGTCACATGTTAAAGTCACATTTGCTGTGCAGTGACATTCTTTTAAATGTATAGAAATTGATTGAAATGGATACTTAGTTTAATACTTAAAGCTGGAGTCCGGGACTTTTACATATTGATTAACTTGTTACATTCAAGCCCTTGCCAAACAAGTTCACACAATGCTGATTACACATATCACCACCAGGTAAATCTGTCTGTATTTTGCAGTATATGTCTGTGGAGACATTCCCACGCTGGCGCACTGGTAGTGATGTACGTCAGCCAAGAGGGAGACAAAAGTTCTGCACCCCAGCTTTAAGACACACAGCAGGTTTCCATCATGTCGGTTTTCTATAACAAAAGGAAGCATCTCTGGAGAGTTTTAAATCTCAAACAATTCATGCTGGGAGGTCTGATAATAAGATGATCATGTTTTTTCAGAAACTTAATATGATGAGTACAATGAACTCTCAGCTGTACATTCATTCAACTCATAATTTTAAGTCATAAGACCTCCCAGCAGAATAATTCCTATTTATATGTTACGAAGTGGTCTCAAAATTAAAAATAGGAATTTTAAATTGACTTAATTTGAAATTAATAAAATGTATATGTTTACATTAAGTCAGTGATAAGGGATTAGCTGATTCCACTAAATTCCTGTATGATGTTTTACAGTGTACCACAGTACAGAGTGGACAGTGGTCCAGTTGAGTAGTAACATAATGGCTCATCTGAATGTGTCTCATGACGTGGATTATTTTTCAAAATTATAGAACTACAAATAGTCATAATCATAGCACATAGTGACGAAGTCATGGATCAAATTTGCATTTGGAGCATATTTTATTGGCCATTACTCATAACTCACCAGCAGGTCGAGGGTGATGATGGGGCCTCAGGCAGTCACAGTTCTCAAATTCATTCATGTGAACTACCAGGTCACTATTTCTGGAGGCTGGAGTCGCACACTCCTGAATGTTTAATTACTCTTTGAATTTAAATTATAATCAATTTTGGCTGCATGTCTTAAAATTCAAGAGAGGCGTCTTTATATAAGATATGGATGCAAAAACTTTTAATAGATGTGATCGCAAAGAAGGTGAAGATACAAATGGAATAGATGGGAATACACAAATCTAAAAGGCTTTTGAAAATTAATTTTATAATTGTATTCAATTTAAAGGCAAAATGATGAAAATAGTGTAGGAATTCACAATAAGCATTTTAACTTAATTGTATGCATAACAACATTTTTTACAGTTTAAACATTTAACAGTTTTATCAATTAAGTAATTGATAACCAACCACTAAAAATCTGATTGTTCCTGGCACACTTCAACTTTTATAAAAATTACCATAAACGTGCTTGTGGGAGGTTTTTATTTTTATGTAAATTTTATTTTAACTCGTTTGATTTCAAATAAATGTTTCAAATTATGTCTCTATGTATTATAGTACAATGTTTTTTAAAAGACCTCAGAAGGCTGGCTGGTATTCACCACATGTCTTTTGAAGCATATGCACATGCATGCTGAGAAATATAATACACACATCTCACACACTTGGACTTTGTGGATTTAATGCTCTGGGAAATAGAGCCAGTGTAAATGAATAACAATTAGCTGAATATGCTAATGTGAGTCTCCCACTCTCCCTGTACTGCTGGAGTTCTGAGGGACTTCAGATGATGTGTATGTACACACCCTTATTGCTCTCTCTCTCTCTTTTTCTCCTTCTCTCCCTCTCCCTCTGTCTCTGCTGCATATCAATGGTTGTGCATTGCTCCAGGCCTCTGTCTCATTGCACCTCCTCTCCCATTTTTCAGCACTTTAAATGAGGCTTAGCTTGTGCTTCACTGCAGAGCTGACTGCACTCCGCTCACCTTGTTTAGTCATGATTTCCCACCTGAGCGAGGAGTGCTGTTTGATCTCATTTGTTTAAAATCATCTGATGTTATTAATTCTGTACCTCCTGGGCTTCTGGGACTAGCAGGTTGGTGCTGGCCGGCTCCCTGAATGCTTGTCTGCTTGCCCCTGTGGTCAGCTCTGACAGTGCTGTCTGGAAGCCTCTTGCATATTGTTCTTGCCTTTCTCCTGCTACATTGTATTTATATATTGCATTGTGCTTTCTGGCATTTGTTGTGGCAGTTTTTTTTCATTCATGTTGTACGTTTATTTAATCAGCATATTTATACATTTTTCATACTGTAACCTGTTAGGTGAAGTAAATACAGAAATAATACAAATAGTCAAACATTTGCCATAATTGGAGACATTCCATATTGGAAAGTGTTGATTGGCTTGTCATGAGATCTACAGTCAGAACAGAGCAGCAGGGGTTACATTTCACATCATGTCGCTATTTTCATTCATCAAATGAAGCACAATCAATGCGTCAGTTTTACAAAAACAAATAAACAGCAGACAGGCTTCTTCTGTCTTTGCTGTAGACCTGCTTCTGCTGCAGAGGAGGATAACATGCGAAAAGTTAACCTGAAAAAATTACCTTACCATATAACAAATATAGACAGTTCAGTGTTATTAAGCGGTTGGCAGTTGAAATACCACAGGACATCTTGAAGCAGGTAGAGTAGCCCAGAGCAACCAAAAAAAATGGAAAACAATAGGAATCTCTCCCTCCCTCTCTCCCTCTCCCTCTCCCTCTGTCTCTGTGTCTTTTGGGCTATTTGTTCAGAGCAGCAGCAGAGGAGCTCGGGTGATGCGGTCTGATTCAAACGGGATCAAAGCAGCCGTTCGTATCAGGGCTGCCAATGGGAAAAATATCAAAGCAGCAAGCATACACACATGCACACGTATTCAGTCGACACACACGTATATACAAACTCTGAGGCACTGTGTGTACATCCTGCATGAGAGCTCACGAGAGCACAGATACACAAACAGACACACAAATGCAGCACTATCTATCTGGTGTTGTGATCATTTTTTTCACAAGGAAATCAGATCCAAGACATTTTGTGCATGTACATGTGAATGTGTGTTTGTTTTCTTCAGTATGTATCTTCTGTGTGTTTGAGATGATATTTGCTTGATGTGATGCTTTAATGGTCTGAATAGACTACAACTGTGAGTGTCAAACACTCACTGTCTTTCTGACTGGCTGGTTTGATGGATGACTGATTAACTGCTTCTCACCATGTATATACTGTATAGGTTAAAAGCAACATTCGCTGATGACAGATTGAATGTGAATGAATGTGAATTTAGGAAATAATTAGAAATGTGTTAATTGTGCTATCTTACAAAGGGTATTTCTCATTATTTTGTGACATTTTATAACTAAATGATAATCCCAATTGAAAGATTATTTATGATGAAAATAAATGTTTCAACCTTGATATAGATAATTGCTGCGTTTTGTGATTGCATTGTGGCGGATTTTCTTGGTCTTTGTGGGGTGGGCACTTTAATGCGCGTGACATAATAAATAGTATATCCAACTAACGTTAATTTGTGTGTGAGTGCCATTTGTAGCAAGTGCATTTGCTCTCACCTGCAGAGGTGAGCTGTAGAAACCCTGCAGGTTCTGTAGTGGCTGCCTAAGTTGTAGATTCATGCATTTTGAATGAAGGTCTCTCTATATATCTTTTAGTCCCTCTCTCTCTCTCTCACTCTTTTACTCTTACTGTCTGTCACTCCGCTGTGTATTTCTGCTCTCCTCTCTCTGAGGTGCTGAATCTTCTCCACACGTCTTCAGCGGAAATCATTTTTTACGCCACCAAACAGCCGCCGGACACACATCTCCACACTCTGTTTCTGTTTACTTCAACACTTTCTGAAGCGTGCACATCTTGGTTAAATTGGTTGCAGCAAACACTTTTTCCCAGCCTGAGCAAGTGAGTGAGTTTGATATCCTCCGAACCTGCCTCCCTCCTCTTTCTCAGTCTGCTGTTGATGCGCTGATGGTAAATATCGCCTGCCTACCTGCAGAGTACACGCACTGACGTAATGGCTTCCACCTGCCGTCACTGCCTCAAAATACCTGCAGGCAGACAAAAACTCATATCTCTGCTGTCCACAAACACACTGCTGCACGCACACAGAAACACACACACACACACGCGCTCGCACACACACCCTTTCTCAGACACGCACGGATGTAACACAACTTGTAGGACAAAGTAACCGCTGCAAAAACATTCTCAAACATCAACAGTTACAGGACTCTGAGTACAAAGACAGAATGAAACAGACACAAAGACAGACAAAAACACAAGGGGACAAACAAGAAAGGGAAGGAAGAAAGGAGGCCGAGTGTAGGCTAAACACATATTTGAGCAAGCTCATCATGCACACTAATCTCTTCCTTCACCACCTCCACATGCCACAACACACACAGAGCATTTTGCCCTTCATTCTGCATTGGCTGTAGTTTTTACAGTGTAATGGGATGGAGGAGGCGGCTTTTGGACAGCAGTCTGATTTCCAGTCAAGTGCAGTTCATTAGTTTGTCTCACCACTGTCTATATTTATGCCCTCAATGCTGCTGTGGGCTATACAGAGAACACAGGTTTCCTCCTTCAAGAACAATTTAATAGCACCTACCTTTCACATTACTCCCTGTGGGTTGTTGCTTCAGTATGCCTATCAACCGCCTAACAATTAGCTTTCCAGAATTTACATTTTATACATTTATGTGATGTTTTCTTTCAGTAAGGAGTGCTGCAGTCACAGCCACAGCACTACTATAGTTTTGCTACATAAATAAACATGAACCAAGCAAAGGAATAGTTTGATTATTCTATTTGTCACTTATTTAAAAGTGCCCTGTGGAGTTTTCTTGTAAACAAACAAAAGATATGTTTACATTCTCTGTTACTCTCTAAAACATATTGTTTACCCGTGAGGTCTAATAAACGTGTCAAGTGCATTTCCTTCCTCATAAAACATTTGCAGAGTTGATTTTTTTTTTTAAAGTATATTAAATCCAGTACTGTTTACATCCATGTTTACTAGCTTACAGTCTTTTTCTTCCCTTGCTTTGCTGGTGCATTGCAGCATATCTTGGCATGTTACCGCGTCACTCGTGCATCATGTGTGTGCATGAGACAAACAGAGCGGGGGCCCACTCATTAAAAAACTGCTCTATAGCGCTACTAGAGGTCTAAAAGTCCACAGGGAACCTTTAATCTCCAATATAGTATAGAGTATAAACACACATAGGAAACAACCATTTATTTCAATGAAATCCATCAGTTATACTGCCTGTGAGAGAACAGAAAACACTCTTCTTCCTTCATGTATCTCTTTTACTTCTTCCTTTCATGCATCAGGTGCCAAATATCGCACAAACATTATAACTCTGAATAAAGCTTAAGTCACCTAAGTGACAAACAGCCATTAATTTAAACAGATGTCTGAAAAAAATATATATATATTTTAAATAAGTGACATCCCCAGCAGCCTGCAGTGCAGCTGCATATCTGGCCCTCCCCAATCTCTTCCAGTATTGACTTTGCCCTCAGATGGAGAGGATCACCTTGATGTCTGCACTGATCAGACTCAGAGGTCATTGATAATGATCAAAACAATTTCTACTGAGAGGCAGAGAGAGAAAGTGTCCATACACCCACACCTTCCACCCTCCAGCTCCCCTGGTTCATGGCTTCAATTACTCAGTGTGACGGCATTAGTATGAATAATGCAGTGGTCCCTGCCCTGGCCTGGAGTACGATTTACGCCTGTGTATGCACACTGACATGAATGAGAGAGGCCAAAAGTTCTTATGAATGATCAAAGTCGAGTGGGAACAAGAAGAGCAGCAATGCAGAGGCTGACACAGGTCATCCAAATGAGTTTATCCAGTGAACTCATTTAGTCCAACATATAACACTATGTGATCTCTGTACTCAGCTGTTGTTATTACCCAGCATTCCTATGTTTAATAGTGTTTAAAGCTTTTTTGCCCTGGGATGTTTTTGCTTCAGGCTCCTCTGACACTGTTGAGGGATGTTTTATCGTAATGAGGCTTACATGGGTAATTAAAAATAAAATGTACCATAGATTAAAAAATTATAATCCAACTGCATGGCAAAGTAGGCTAAAATGTGTCTACACACTGTGGTACCATTTTTCCAGGGTGGTATTGTGATCAGTAAGTCATGCAGGGTGGAGTTGACTGTCCCAGGGGCCATCAGTTGATGAATGCTGCTGTATTTTGTCTATATGACATCCATCCCCACACGTAATATTTTATCCTCGCTCCTACCTAACAGCATCACTCTTCTCCAATATGTAATGGTCTCACATGATCTCTAGCCTGATTATACGCTAGCCATCTGTGCAGGGCGATACTGTTACAGTCTGACCACTATAATTTGCATCAAACATAAACACCAACCCTTTGAATGTTTTGTTTTTCAGGTTTTAACACACATTTTAATTGCCATAGAACCCATTCAACAGAAGAAATTTTTAGAAAGAAACCTTTATCAACCTCACAAATTTGACACATTTTATCCTGTGTATCAAAATGTATTTGGTAATCTGTCATACTGTACTGTGTTAAGAAACTCTTTGTTACTGTGATCCCTCTCTACAACTAATAGGTTCTGATGGGAAATAAAGACTGAGAGACATGAAAGAAGTGATGAAAACATGACAAAAACTGGAAAGACGGATGGATGCAAAAGGCAAGCCAGAAAAACAAAGGCCAACAGTGGCTATTAATGTTATTTCAGACCAAAGTAAACGGCACAGTGAGATTTCTCCTCTTCTGTTGGTGAGCCATTCCCCTCTCAATCCCTCCATCTGTCTCTGCCACCACAAAATCAGTGATGGCACGGAGAAAAACACCACGCTGTAAATGGGAAAGGACAGATGAGTAAGAGATCGGAGATAAACGTGTGTATGCCGTGTGCGTGTGTATGTGGATGCATCTGGTGTGTGTGTGTGTGTGTGTTTTTGTGTTTTGTTTGTGATCTGTGTGCCGTGCATCAATGATTCATCGTCATCCGTCTCCCACGCCCTGTCTGCCAGACTGAGTTGGGAGAGTGTTGTTTGCTCTGTACCAGTGTGTGTGTGTGTGTGTGTGTGTGTGTGTTTGTGTTATATGAAAGCTCAAGGTACGGTCACGTTTGCCTTTCAGTCCAACCAAACTGCCCCGCACTCAGCACTGAAAAGGGTTGGGTGTCACAGGTCCGATGAAGGTCATAAGAAAATATTGAGCAGAGTGATAATAAACTGCAAACATTCTGTGAGAGCGATGCAGCAATTTGTATTCTAGTCTACTGTAATTTACAAAACAGGGTGAGAATAATTACCCCTTCATTTTCACACCCAGTTTGCATCAACACAACATTGTTTCGACTGGCCGACCATGCAGATTTGCAAGTAGAATAATGGTGAGCTTTGACCTGCGTGTCAGCTGGATCCAACACTGAAACAGGAAACACAGTCTTGAATTTCTCAGTTGCATGAGCTTCAATTAAAGACAGATGCAAGTGTGGCTAGGCCTTTACACTCCATGCCAGAGGACGAATCAGCTTGAGATAATGCGTCAAGGACATGATCTCTCACCGTCTTCCCAAAATGTGGACGGAGCCAATTAAAAGCTTGGAATTTCTCAAAAAAAGGACAGAGGCATTGTTGCAGTTTCAAGCTTTCTGTTTTAACAAAAAACAAAACCATCAGCAGTAGCAGGGTGAAGTGTCAGGACACAACAGATAATAAAGTCCTGACTTTTCCAAGGATCACTATCTGATCTGGTAGAGTGGGATTCACAGCTATCTTCAGCTCACACCATCAGTGGCTTTGTTGCTGTGTGAAGTTGCTGAGTAGCTGTCTCTTGTTGCCAACATGCCTGCTGTTGTGTGTTGGTGTTGTTACTCATGTGAGAATCTTTTAGGAAGTATACAAACTGTAGTCCAATCTACATTTTGTAAAGTTTTAACAGTTGATACAAGTGCGCATATTAATATAAGCTGTAGGAAAGTGGCTCGTTACAATTGTCTTTTTTTACATTTTGTGTTTGGATCCGTCAATCATTTTGGGATTGATAACATGTTTAATCCAGTATTCTGACTATTGATGATTTGTGATTGTGTTTACATCTGGATCACAGATTGAGTCATTATTGATTCTCAGGGGTCAAACCCTAACCCTAACCTTACCCAATAAAACAAGCTATACAGGTAAACCTATGAAAAGCTCCATGTAAACTGAATGTAAACCAGAACTGTGGAACTTTTGATCATCAATGCAACAGTTCAATTTTATGATCAGGTCTTTATATACAGCAGAAACTGTGCAGATGGAATGATTTTATTTCAGACATTTGAACAAGTGAAAATCCACTGTGACAGAAAGAAAACTTTCAGCAGAGACGATACTCAGACCACTGATAGCGACAACAGTTGATCCAAGACAAACTATAGGTGTA
This sequence comes from Lateolabrax maculatus, assembly GCA_031216445.1. Lineage (NCBI taxonomy): Eukaryota > Metazoa > Chordata > Actinopteri > Acropomatiformes > Lateolabracidae > Lateolabrax > Lateolabrax maculatus. Next base: position 11,802,683 of record CM062210.1, read on the forward strand.
CCATGACCTTCAAGCTGAACCTGTCAGCCCGGGGCTCCAACAAGTGGGCCAAGCAGCTGGAGGACTGTGAGACAGCAAATGAGGTTCTAGGCACCCAGGTCGAGGTGTTGAAGGCTCATCTCCAGGGAGCTGTACAGCACATTGCCAGTCAGGAGGAGAAGGTCGGTGAGCTCTCTACCAGGCTGGAGATGGAGACCGTAGAAAACAAGTTTCTATTGAAAACAAGTTTCTATTGAAAACAAGTTTCTATTGAAGCAGGTAGAGCAGCTCACCAACTAGCTCCAGAAAGAGAGGAGCGAGAGACTGCAGCTGAGTGACCTGTTGCAGCAAGAAAAAGACACCCATCAACAAGAACTTGAGGCTGAGAAAATTTCTCACGCTGAAAAGGTGAGAGTGGACCAGGAGCTGATCCAGGGACTGAGGGATAAGCTGGATGCCCTCCGTCAAGACTTGGAGAGCTTGGAAACAAGAGTCCACCACTTCCTCGGTTTGAGGAAGAAGAACAAGGAGAGGCGGGAGAAGGAGTCCCCATCTTCCACCTCATCTTCCAGTCCTGCCACCTCACAGACTGACCTCAGCTGAGCGGCTGTAGGGAGTGTTCATGATCCTCCTCATGTCAGCGTGGATAACCCCTCCAATTTTTCTGACACATCCAAAGCTCCAAATCAATCAGCTTAAAAAAGTCAATTAACACATTTCTAAATAATAGTTCTGCTTGTGTAGCCGTATCTTGTAGAAGTTGTTAAGTGTTATTACACACAACACTGAATGATCAATTTTAAGGACGGCAGGATTGTGTTTTGTCTATACTGGGTTTATTGTTTTAGACCCATAGAGCCACACAGCTAGCTTCACTTCCCTTTAGTGACACTTAAATCTATAGCCATGTCTAATGTCACACTCTATTTACTATATAGTGCACTTTATTTATCAATTTTATTAGGCAGAGGACAACAGAACAAATAAAGGAGAAAAAACACTAGAGAAAAAAATGAGTTAAGCCATCTCTACTGCTCATCAAGTTGTGCTCAACCATCTCTTGTCTCTAAATTGCAGTGAACACCATGCTTCACTCTCCTCTGACTGTTTGTCTCCTGGTGCTCATTTGATATGAGTGGATTAAGTTTGCTTGGTCCTTTGCATGGATTTATTAAGAGAACTTGATGTAGTGTTCCCACATTGTGACCCATTCATTAGCAGTTTTTCTGGCTTATGCATTCTTCGGCCATTAAACATGCACATTAGTGTCTTTCTTTGGCTGAGCATTGCCAACACACATGTATTATTTGGCACAAAACAAATTCTGATATACTATTAAGACTTTTGCTATCTTTTAAATATGTTATTGAATTAATGGTTGGTTGGTTAAATAAGGTACGCCATTATGCGATCTGCACTTCCGTCCCTATACCAAATCCAGCACAGCGTAAGAGTAATCTTTCAATCACACAATGCTTTACTTACTTTCTGTTGGATTCAATTATGTACTTAAAATGTGCATGAGGCCAAGAGAAAAAAAATGTTTTATTTCCAGCTGTTGTTTTTCTGTAGTTATTCAAAATTGTATTATATGCTTTCTATGCATATATATTTGTGAACACAACATTGTAACCATTCATTTGCAGGGGGGCGTTCAAAGAGGGGAAAAGGAGACAGACAGAGAAACATTCAGTCAGACAGCAGACATGGAGTGAGACTGAAATAAAGAAGGAAAACAAAGAGGAGTTGTGAGAAGTGTCTGCTGTTTCAGCGGCAATTTTTGTTTCTTGGTTGGTGTTGTGTGACTAAGTTGATGGGAGCAGCTCCCAGGATGAGGGCAGCCAGAGGCTTGTTTGGGAAACAGGCCATTCATTGGTTTCTTAATTGGTGGGAGTGCAGTGAAATGGCTATCTTATTGGCCTGTTTTTTTGGCCGCCTTTCCTCCAATGAAATGTACTCAAGAGAGTGGAGGATGTGGCCCTAAGGTCACAGAAACACAGGAATCATTTCAATAGGAAAATACTTAGAGACACAAACACATGCTCACAGACAAAACACACTTAAATGTAATAGGAGTTTTGTTGGGGCTATTTAAATGTCTTTATCTTTATCAGAGAAAAACAGAGGTCTCCTTACGGCAATGCCATTCATAATATCCATGAAATGTCTTTGTGAAATAGAGCCAGACATGCTGGTGTTAGATTTGGTGATCAGATTTGTGGATATGGAGTTTAAAGCCATGTGTGTCTGACTGTGAGTCTTTGTTTCCCATTTGTGTTTGGATTTCAGACATAAAGCACTTTAATGTTTTAGTTTTTGACAGGCAACAATCTGCACTTAAAAACATTACAAATACTCAATTTTAATCTGATTTATCTTCAACTGCATGCGGCCTTTCTGGTGTATAGCAATAAAGCTCTGCTTAGGTTATAAATCACACTGGTGCATTAATGGGAAATGTCTTTAAAGCAAAAGACGTGTGCGCTATCTGCAGCATTAACACAACCTGAAACCTTCCTAATCTGGTGAGTGTTTTTCGTTCAGCTCAGACAGTGAGCTCTTTACAGACAGTTTTCCATCGTGCAAACAGAGTGCGATGAACTTTTACATTTACATTCAAAGTGGCCTTCCTGTATTCATAGTATAAGTCGTTGCATTAGAGAAGCGCCTGCCACAAATGTCGAACCTTTATTTCTGGAGCTGTTCTGTAACCTTCTGTGAAACACTTCCCATACACTATGCACCTCTGCTCAAAAACCTCTTTCAGAGCTTTCTGGCTTATCAGGCGCACACACATGCACAGTCAAACAGATCTTAAAAGAGCAACTGCAGCCATAGACGGTCTCCCTGCTTTCTCCACTTTTCCATTGAAGATCAATTCACATGGATCACATAGACTGGGATGTGGGTGTGCTTTGAAAAGGGACTTCTGAAAATAGATCCCATGGAACAAATGCCCCCATATGCCTGGGCTCCACAATGCCAATCAAAGCAATGACCTTTTTTCTTAACATGCTCAGTGTGTTATTCTTTCCCCCTTGGTTTGTATATCCCTTTCCCTGTTCTCGTCTGCCCTCTCTTTCCCTTCCATTGCTCCTTTCTTCAGTCTCTAACAGGTGACAGCAGTGAATGTAGTTTGATGTTGTCAGGCTGGTTCTCTCCCTAACAGGCTGTTAAGACTGACACTTTAGTACATCGGGCTCTGGCAGCTTCAGTATGCTATTCCCCCATTGTCCTGTCTGTCCTTTTCTTAGTGACTTGAGTACAATGTCTGGAGTTTGAATCAGGTTAATGACCTTTACCCAATGCCTCCCTCTCTCATTCTTCACTTCTTACATTTTGTACAGTGTATCCTGCAGACATTGTTATCAGGCTGAGCTTACAAAGAATGGGGGTCGGTAATTGCAAGAGCAAAGAGCATTTCTGCAGGACACATGGTTGTTGATTGTTACATTGGCAGTAAGGATGAAAGATCCTCTCAGTACAGGACAATCTCAATAACAACTTGGCCCCTTTTATGTACCCCTACCACCCGTGGTGCAATAGAAAAAAAAAAAAACACTAAAACAATCTTTTAAAAAAAGCTTTCTTGTGCCCTCCCTGTGTAATCTCTAAAATCCTGTTATTTCAGTGGATTTTCATTTCCTGGCTGAGGTGTTTGATGACATTAGGGGATAAAACCGAACTTCCCACTCCAACAGTGACCTAAAGAAACCTACAAAAAGGCCAGTGATGCCACCTTATTGAGATTTAATTACCATCATGGGCTTTATAGGTATGTCACAAGACATAAAACATATTAATTTTGTTTAAAGACATTTGCCTCTTTCAGCCTCTAATCATATTGTCTCTTCATGATTTTGGCTCCACATAATTGCCCAGATAAAGGCTGCAGGGAGCTGCAGTTTTCATTATCCACACAGAATAGACAGATGGAGAAAGAGTTGAGTGTGGAAAGCGTAACCGCAGTCTATTCTGTCACTAGATTTCCCACATTGCTGGGTTGATGCAGAGCTCTGCCTTTCCGCATGCTCCCCTTAAAATCCCATGTGGTGCTCTGGCTGTGCAGAAGCAGGAGGCTGGGAGCAGATTATCTTACCTTCCCATATGCTTTAAACAGTATAGCCACACAGAAATGTATATACATTTAGTGCAGCCTGTGAAAACCTGTCTGTGCAGCCTTGTCATTTCATTGGAAGAATGTTGTCGATCGTTTCAAAGTGACCTATATCTGATATCATTTTGAACAGACCTCCATCCTAAAATGGCCCATATGTGCAGCTGAACAACAAAAAACTATGTAACATCTGGCCAGCTGTTATAGGAGCCAAATTGTGGTCCATGTCCTAACCTTATTGTCTTAAATGCTGGATTACACTACTGTATGAATTCTGTTTGAAGTGAGTAATCTCCGTAAATGTTAATTATATTCTTTTCCATGCAGAGTGAGAGTAAAAAGTGAAAATTGTGATATCTTGAAATTCAGACTACAGGCACCTGGACACAGATAAGACATGTATCGGATTTCAAACCATAAATGAAGTCCAACTCATTAATGAATGAATAGAGTACTTTCAGCCGCAGTCTCACTGTACAGTAAGCATTATCTGACTTTTGGACATGATAGGACAAACTTCTCCACAAATGAACTGAGATGAGGTTGGGTTCTCAAAAATTGCTCTGAAGTAAGGTGATAATAGACTATTGTATTACAGTACAATGACAAAGGTACAGTTTTAATACCCTTGTTACATTCATCTTCTGATCTACAGTGGAGAAAGTGTGATCTATTACTCTGTCAGGATGCACTGATATCAGTATTTCAGGTGTCAGATGTTGGGTTGATAACCTAAAAGAGGATATGGTATTGAAGAATTATTAGATGTTTTCAATGGAGAAAAATGTATTATTTAGCTGTCAAGTTTCTAAACCTACATACTGTAATGGTTAATGTGTAATCCTACTTTTTATTAACTGATAGAGAATCAGTATTGGCAATGTATAAGTTAGTTCTGACAGTCTGACTCCTAAAAGTCAAGACTACTGCTTTAGAAAACCAGACACCGTGTGAGCAGTTTGTAATTCACTTTGGCCCCTTTATCAATGCTCTGACTGAGAGCCCTTTGTCACAATATAACTCATTTCCAGTCTACCCTACTGTGCCATGGGCTCTCCCAGCTGCCGACACATTCATCTGTAACACCCTGGATGGTGATGGTCTGAAGAGAGAGCTGGATGATAAAGAGGAAAAAAGAAACAGAGTGGAGGACAGAGAGAGAGGAAGAGAGTAAAGTTGACAGCCTGAGGTCCATAAAGAAAGGGCTAGTAGGAGAAAGAGATGGCAGTACATTTCCTAAATGTAGACTTTTTTTAAAGATGCAGTTAAGTGAAGTGAGTGGCGCAGATTACCCCGCCATGAACCTGCAGTAATGTCCAGGTTAAATGTTGCAGTATACCAGAAACACAGTCAAAATTGTGCAAATTTAAACTGCTGTAAAACACACGCTGCCTACAAATGCCTTCAGTCATAGGGTTCTATTCATTTAATGAGCCTCTGAAAGAGACGCTGTGTAGACCCTGCTCATATGGACGTGTGTGTGTGTGTGTGTGTGTGTGTGTGTGTGCACTCTATAGTGCATCAGTGTGTCCAGCATGAACACAAATGCACATATGTAAAAGCGGAAAAAAAGAAGACTCTGATAATGATGGAACAGACAAGAGAAGGTAGAGGGAAAGTAAGAACAGAAGAGAGAGAAACACATCTCCAACCACATCATTATGCCAGATGAGTTCTTTTTATATCCCACTTCCTGCCTACCTGAATGTCAATCACAGAGGTACATGCAGGTGATCAGCATTCCAGCTGCTTCCTGGAAAGGTTATGTACAGAACCACTGCTGTGAGAGAGTTGTTTTCCTGCCTGCTGCAAAGCAGACGCTGTTTTAAATCATACCGACAGGGTAGTACATCTGTGCCCAGGTTTGCTGAGAATCTCATTGGCTTTTTAGCAGTTGACCCACGACCTTGTCCTTTGTCCTTCGGCCTGTTCTGCCAACACTGAATATATTTCACAAGAGAGTTTATAGTGCTGTGGTGTAGCAACACAGACGGCATAGCTCAGGGAGATGCCTCAAACGTGCAGACATTTTCACCGCACATGACATACAGTACATGAGAACTTACATGCCTTGAAATATGAATGCTTAAAAAGTATATAAATACATACAGTTTGTAGTCTGTATAATTAGTAAACACACTAGGAAGTGAACATCTAAGTGTCATGCTGATAAAGATATCTACATGCATGCTCACTTGCACAATCTCCATTTTTCTCTCTTAAAAGTACACATTTCCTTGCTCTTTGTCTTTTCATAAAAAAATACAATTGTACCATGTGTAGAGAATAAATGGTCCTTTTCCTATTTCTCCCTCTTGCATAAATCTGCTCTGATGTGTACAAATACACAACCACAGGAGCGGCAAGAGATGTGGATGAAAGGCCATTAATTCTTGTTTGGAGTTAGATTTTCTCCTAGTTCACAGAACGGAAATAAATCAATATTAATATCTTTCCCCTGTTGCGTACTGCATTTGTTTTTGAATGAGTCTGTCTTCAGCTGAGGACATATTTGGGTTGTAGTTTACATATTTGTGGAACAGATGAGGGACCGCAAGGTAGAGTAGTGATATGGGAAAGTTAACTAATTTTCCACCACTCCGTACACCCTACTATAATTGATCAAGACACTGAACCTTCATTGCTCCTCTGACATTTGACCTCCCAGTGGAGGAGGACAAGGGTAAAGGTTCCTTAATCCTTAAATCCATAAAGTATCATCAAATGCAATGCTGATCACTGTTCTTTTAATATTCCTTTGTATTGCCTTTGGACAGTTGAATAGATGATGCAAGGGCTGCCACATCCCATCAATCTACGCAGAGTGTACGGTAGTAAATTTTGATCAGTTAACTGAGGAGCTGGATCAAGTAAAGGATTCCTGTAGGAACAGTAACACATCACCTGCATAAATATGATGTTTGTTAGCCTTGATGATTGTGTTTTGGTGGAGGGCAACCTGCCTTATCCCCCTGTATAAAAGTGAATTTACATGAAGTCAGCCTATTAGTGGTGACGGAGGCCACACATGATGTTTATAGAGCCCCGCATCCAAGTAATAAAGATTCACCAAACCTACATTTTTGTTAATTTGAAAATAAGAATTTCTAATTGACTCCTATTGAGTGTTTTCTTGAATGAGTTTTGGTAGTTCATTGTCTTCCTTTAACGATGTAAAGAAAGCAAGGCTGTAAATATAATAACTCATCCAGCTTTTCACTCATTAAGACCTCACAACTCGACACAACTTTAACTTCCCAAACATCAGGCGCTTTGATCTAACCCGCGAGCTGAGAACCATGTAATTTTTCGAGTTATTTTCTTTTATTAACAAGAACAGTCACTCTGCAAGTCTTCAGAAGAGACGAGAGTCTATTTGATGTTCTGTTAAAGTCAACCCCCACCCTTCTTTCTCCTCCCTTTGCTCCCATCCCTACAGCAGCCTCAACAGAAGCTGAACCAATTCATTAGAAGGCTCAGAAAGTCAATTATGGTAATGGTTCCCTTTGCCAGGGGAGGTGGAAACGCAGCAAAGCCAGATATTTTTTATTGCACTCCTTCTACATATTCTTCTATATATTTTATTTAGACTTCATTTAGATGTGCAAATCAATCTTCTGAAGTATAGAGGGCAAAAGGGCTGGAGAGAAGAGGAGAGGATGAGAAGGGAGGCGCTCGTTGCCAAGCTTCTTCGTAGTCGAGCAAAGGCAAAGTGATGATAGAGGGAGGGTAGACCCAGTGTCAGGAGACCATCCACAGGAATCCCTCTTACTTATTCATGCAGCAGCCGAGCATCAGGGAATCTCCCAGCCTCATTATGAAATGTGTATTTGCAGGAGCTCACACAGCAGTGCAGCTCTTGCTTGAGAGCTTCTGCTTATCCACTCCCTCTCCTCCCTTCTTCCTCTCTTTTTTAGATCAGATCACTCTAGGGAAGCAATGCCATGCTTCATTCATCAAGACGCCTCTCCCACTGTCCTAAATCCCTCTCTCCTTTTTCTCTGAAAGGGAAAGCTTGGCTAATTTCAACAAGTTTGTGTAGCTGGCATGGAAAGGAAGCATATGCCTGAACTGAAGTTTGCATTTACTTACCGTCTGTTTTTGTGCCAATTTGAGTGACACACAGAGGAATGAGAACATGCACCACTGAGCAACTACATTTAAAGCCAAAACATGTATGCATGTACATTAAGATATGCTAAAATAAACATTTTGAGAACATTTGTTCTGCTGTTAAAATGCATACTCTACTATACTATAAACACTGTATAAGGGTTCTGTAGTTAAACATAAGCTAAATCCTTTCCCCAAAAAGATATTGTCTCACCACAGCCCCATCAAGCGTAGAGTTTCTCCACATGAGAAGCACTGTTGCACAGAGCAATACTCGGCTTTTGCAGAGTTTGTGTTTTTTTTTTTTTTTACAGTTGTCATTTCAGCAGATTTGATTGAAGCCTACTTTTATCTACTTCTGTCTGAAATGAAGGACCCATTGTTTCAAAAATTACAAAGAATTTCAAGTGGTAAATCTACCATTGTTATCATTGAAAACTGCATACGAGCTTTAGGAAACCAGGGGTTTGGCAAACACTGAAGTATTTCTGTTGTGTGACCATGCATGCTACTCAGGCATACAGCCTCATTTGAAAGTGAATTAAGATTCCAATCAGATAACAATATGTCCACCATATTGCAGCTCTCTCCTGTTCTTCAATACACCTTTTCAGTTCAAAGGTCGCTCCCTGTGGCTCCAGCTCCTTTCAGAGTACAGGTGGAACCTATTGGTATTTCTGCCTCGTATGATACCACCTCAACGCTGCGTTGCTCTCCCAGATTAATTTCTGTGCCGGCTGCCTTGGGGGCCAGAGGGAGATAAAAAAGAGCCAGGCCTCTTCACTGGAGCTCGGCAGCCACCATTAGACAGACTAGGTTGACCCGTGGCATGAAATTAAGGAGCTGAGGCCCACTGAGCAGCCCAACTGATAGAGGCAGAGGATAATAAATCCACGGGGAAAGAGGGAAGAGTGGTGGGATGTGGAAGAAGGAAGGGGGTGGGATGGATGTGGCACACCACGCAGCCTCAGGGGCACTCAGGATCCCTTTATTAGTATGGCTATTTTCACCCTCTTCATTGAGCAAAAGCATCAACACACACACACACTAAAATACTCTGTCATGTACTGCGTGTACTCTCTCACTTTCTCCCTGCTCATAATCAGGGAGATGGACATATGCGGCATGTCGTTACGGGTGTAGAGTGTGCATGTCCTTGTGTCACCATGGAATACTTCTTTTTTTACCTTTGCTGGACATGCGCAAAATGTTGAAACTGTGAGATAGTCATGTGGGTATCCACAGAAATTTTATTGGGATAGGTGCTGGATATAAAAGGCATCGAAATAAAATCAAATAAAAAAGATGTACCCGCACTAAAATATCAGTTCCCCTTCAAGGTTAAAACTGTTTCATTTTATATTATCAAAAAAAAAAACAGTCCAGCATTAGTGCATCTCTGAATACTTTCCAGCCTGTCTGTGGCTCTCAGCCCCAAGCCCATTCTTTCCTAAGGTTAGGGCAAATTGGTCATAGGCTAATTGAAAAATTATTGATGTACAGTAGGTGCCACAGACTTTCAGTGTGTTGATACTTTCATTTCATGCACAAAATGTTTGTTCATAGACAAAAGAAACACAGATAGTGACACTTAAAGACACTTACACCACTCAATTGCTGCAGTCATAAATAGAGTATATAAATATGTAAATAATATACATGTTCATGTGGGTGAAAAATACAGTGTGTGTTGGTGTGTTTTTTCGTTTTTTTTTTTCTTGAACAGTAAATCTGGCCTCACTAATGTGTGTGACAGTGGCATGAAAAAGCAAAAGGAGAGCAGGAGGGACTGCAAGATTAAACACAAAGTTGGCAGTCTTTCATGCAATCCGGCGCAACACTGGCGCAAAGGGAGCGCTTTTCTGGGGGCTTTTCATAACCCTCTCCGTTATGCATTACTGCTTATGCAATTGGTTGGCATTCAAGCACCAACTGGCTGTGCACCACGAAATGAGGAAAAGCCTGGAAAAAGATGTGACGTCACGTGTGAAAACCAAGGCATTCACTGCAGTCATACGCATTACAATGCGCAGCTTGGAACCTGCAAAATATTACTGTAAACAGCCTCCACAGAGAGAGTCACTTGAATCTCCTTAAAAAGCCAATTATTTGCTTTAAATCAAAGAGGGTTTTCAATATCACACAAATCTATATGAAAAGTACACAATAACATACAACTACAGTGCTGAATGACTCAAATTTGTATTGGATTTTTATCCCCGTAAGACTTATTTATTTCTTAAAATAATTGAAAATATCAATATGGTCTGGTTATCTACACTTTAATAATTAAAAGACACTCAGTTTAGGCAGATTTTAATGAAAGTCTTGGCTTGAACACAAAGTTATAATCCTGGTGTAATTATAATCAAATCTGATTCCTGCCATTTTCTTTGCCATCTGTTCTTTTTGACTTAATATCATGTTTTCTTTCTTTCCTCCCTCCTCCCTTCCTTCTTTCTTCCTTGTCTGCAGGATTTTAAGGACACAGTCGCTTGAATGGTATTATAACAATGTGAAGAGTCGCTTCAAGAGGTTCGGCAGCGCCAAGGTATTGAAGACTCTGTACAGGAAGCACATTATCGAGAGAGGAGCGCTCTCTGATCTCCCAGGTAACTGTGCATTTTTTTAATTAGCCATGCATGGTCTTTGTTATGTTGCCATTCTTTTGCTGTTTATTTTTATCTTCTGCATCATTTGATTGCAGAGCAGCCTTCTGTCTCTCTGCAACGCTGTGTCATGTTATGATTAAAGCAATTTCACCGATTTGGCCAGAGACGTAATATAACTTCGTAAACTCAAAATTCATTTGATATCCGAGGCTGTGGTAAGACATTAAGAATAAACACAGACAAGTTCACTTGATTGCTCATTAGTTTGCTTTGTTAAATGATCACTCACTTTGTTTTTCTCACTGACTGGCATGTAGAAGCAAAGATTTCCCCAGAGACAAATACACACATATACACACATCTCCAGGGTTAAGTTCCAGGTGGATGATTGACACATGGAACTATTTGTATTTTCACTTTTCTTTACACTTAGTTTCAATTAATTTGATCACAAAATTTAAGGGAACTTCTTTCTTCCGTGGCTGCAGTTTAATTTTGGAAATACTTTTTACTTGTGCAGTAGCCGTGGATGTGATGTGAACTTCTATGTGTTGGAAAGGCAGTGTTGGTGCTTGTGTGGGATTGTGTCAGCAGTGATGGTGACAGACTACGGGAGAGCTGCCCCGCAGGACTCATCCTGCCAGTTAATCCCTGCGGTGGCTCAGGCCACTTTGCGTCCTCAGTGAATTGTTCCTGTGCAGGACAGCAGCAGGGGCAGCTTTTATCCAGCCTCCCCCGCTCCAGATAACAATGTTTTGACCCGACTGCAACATGATCGGTCTGCCTCTGTGGCTGACTACAAGGCATTATTTCAAACCCTGGTACATGGGATTAAATGGATGAAGAGGGCACAGAAGGGGATAAATCTGGTCTGACTTGAGGCAGGGCTGATGATGTTTAGGAATACACTGTGACCACAACTGGAGTTTAGTTTGGAATGCATGAAGTGATATGAACAAAATTAGTATCAACATAATAATAATAATCAGAAGAAGAAATATGCCTGCTACTATGCAACCCACACAGTGGAGGAATAGAGCTGCAGCTGGCAATGCTGAAATTTATGTCTATTACTGCCACATTATTGCATTTCCATTTTTGCAGACAGCACGTCTAGCCATCTTTTAAAACCAACATGACTGTTGGTATGGGCTAAAATAGCTAGCACTGGGAATCAAAAAATATGTTGGTCAGAAAGGATCTTATAAGTATTTAGCCTAATAACATGGTATGTCAGTTCAGTTCAGTTCAGTTAAGTTCAGTTATTTTTTGCAGCATAAAAACATGAAAACAATACAAACACTAAGACAATTGAAGACTTTACAAGTGCTCGCATTGACAATACAGAAAGCAATAAAAGGTTCATGTGTTAAAGAAAAAATAAAAGCGGGAATAAGAGCTAAGCATTGAAGTGGCTCTAATTATTTAGTTTGTATATCTATATATATGTATATCTGCCATAGTCAGCAGTGTAAGAAAGCCTAAACTTTTTGACATTTTACAGTTCATTTCCTTCATAATAGCAACATTCTAGTAAGTAGGAAGCTTTCCCAGGACAATCATGATTTTTTTAGTGACTGCAGCTTAATCTATGGTGTATGAGAGGAACATTATTCGCCTCCTAAACTTCAATATTTCTGATTTCCTCTCAACCTTTTGCCCCTTGATCATCTATCCTCCTGACCCTTTATCAGTCCACTCGTACGATAGTTCTCTACATTCCTCTATTTCCTCCTCTCCTCTCCTCCTCTCTTACATCATCTGGGATGGAGATGGAAGGATTATGTGACTCGGCTGCAGGTCTCCCAGCTCACATGAGCCCAACAGATTATACCGCTTCCGATTCTCAAATACTCGCATCGCCGCTCCCACTTACTGGTTAGCTGACTTGCCATATGATTATGGATATACTGTGATATGTGTGCATGTGTAGGCCCTGTGTACTGCTTGTGTGTATCTGGATATTAAAGCTTCGGGAAGATATTGTTCACTCCTACAGGAGAACCTGAGATTTATTGGCTGGCAAAGATCTTTCCCTGAGTTATGGTATGATTTCTTTCCATTTTTTGTGCGTTTACATGAAAATATCTTGTTTTTTTTTCACCCTTTACACAACCCATTTATGTCATATATCAAATTGAATTAAAAGAGATTGTGAAAAGTAAAAAGTAAAAAAAAAAAAAAGAAAGAAAACCTGTCAAAAACATGATTGGGTTTTAATGTATCTGAAAGAAAATGCCTTTCAAAGCGTCTTTTGCAGCAAATAATGGGATGTGTCAAGTGTTTGAAGAAGTCCATATCAGTAACAGATTTTCATGATGTAGCCTATATCAAGACTTTTGTGCTTTCAATTGAACAGAATATAATGGGATTTTAGTTCAGTTAGTAAATCAGCACTAGATTGGAAAAAAATTAAATTAGATAAAGATATTGCTCGTTAACCAACTGATGTTACGCCATCATGCTTGGCCTACTTTGCTCCGAGAACAGGAGCTTTTGTTATGTAGCCCAGAAACTCAGCCAGAGTTTAATACTGGTCTCCTCTCGTCATGCACATAGAAAGGCAGCCACAGGAATGTAAAACATTCTCGTAAACCGACCATATGTGAAAAAGAGGCTGCCCCTATATGAGTGCTAGTAAAGAATGTTTCATTTTTTTATGTATCACCAAGGGGCCAATGCTTGTGAAATCAATTCTGTACGAATGTGAAATGGCAGCTAACCTGACAGTTGCTGAGAGAGATGTGACTGTTTTACATCTATCATGTCACCGGAGAGAAAATGTGACCTTCAAACCAACAGGAAGAGAACAAGGAGTGAGCGATTTTTGTACTTTCGTGTCCATCATCTCTATGATGAGTCTGGTGGAAGGGAGTAATGCTCCTGTGTCATCTGTAACAAATACCATACCATCCTCTGTGTGTGTGTGTGTGTGTGTTTGTGTGTGTGCGCGGAGGAGAAAGTGAGAGTGTTGCTCTGCACAATAGATGTGGCCCCTGGAGAGCTTTGACATAGAACATGGATGAAGTGTTGGTGACCACGTACTGTAAGGAGGAACAAATAACATATCAAGGAAGAACAAAAGAAGAATTAAATGGAATCAAGGACCCTTGGTTTTACTACTACTAATAAATTAGTTATTAATGCCTTGATGCCAGTATAGTGTGAAATCAAACAAATACATGTCCACAGTAGTGGCGTTTACTCATACATGAATGAATCCTGAACAGTCTTTGCCTGTGGTGCACAAGTGACTACGTGTCAACAAACTGAAATTATTAGATGTGACAGAAAACAGTGGAGCCACTGTATAGTGGTGTGGTAAAAGGTTAGAGAGGGGAAAAGAACTGTTCTTTCAAGTAAGATAAACATCTTACCTTTTATTGAAATGAATTGATGGAATAATGATCAGTATAAGTGTCTAAGCTCATTTTTGGGATTAAGCTAGTCAGTAGGTTTAAAACAGTTGGTAGAGTAAAAACATCAATTTGCTTCAAATTTACAGTGCAGACATGAGAGTGGTAACAATATTCTTATCTCACTTTCGATAAGATAGTGAGTAAGTGTTTTTCCCACTATTCCTTTAAAGTGGTGACACGTTTATTTAAGGACTTGTATGAGTGAGCCAAACTGTAGACATTTCTGGTGCATGTCGTATTTCTTACCTCTACGGCACTCTATTCCTCTGCTTTGCTGTGGCTGTACGTCTCTATAAAAATATATCCGATGGGTACTATGTTTGTTTCCACCGTGATAAATCAGTATAAGCACACTGGCTAATACTTGTAATTTTTCTAACAGCTCAGCTATTCGTTTAATATCTCCATCACAGAGTAATTTGTATACATCACTTTCTACCTCTCTAGTCTTGTTTTATGGTATAGCATCATAAAATTCACCATGAAATGCAATGTGATAAGTCTGTTATGAAGTATCAAAAGCCCTTTTTTTTTTTTACACTTAAAATCTCATTCCTTTCAAACTGGGGATTACTGTTGTCCCAATTTTCTCCTGCCTTTTGTGTTTGCTGTCACATCCCTCCAAATGTCTGTGGGAGGCTTCCCACCTATCCAGTAAGATGAAGTTGACTTGAGAAATGTTCAAACATATTATCACCTTCGAACATGCAATTCTCTCTGGTGAGAAAATTGAGATAGAAGTGGAGGAGAAGAGGAGGAAAATCAGTGCAGTGTTTTGAAGCTTCCTGTGGCTGCAGTCGTCTTCTCAGAATGATAACAAAGGAAGAGATGATGTCCTTGTGTGTGTGTGCACATATGTGTGTCTCTGTGTGTGTGTGTGTCTACACTACATGTGTAATTCTACTGCTAGACAGAGACTCAAATACACCTGATGGCATCAGAGAATGCAATGATGCACTTTTTAATAATGAATGTAGATTTTTATAAGTAAAAAACAAAAAGATAATCTTTCATCAATACATTTTTCTTCACCGTATGTGCTTGTGGTGTGCTTGTGTTTTTATGCTCTGCAGGTTCGGTTTGTGTGCATGTGTGTAATTCTGCGTCTGGATGACTACACATGCTAGACCAGAGCTGCAGTAAAGTATAGGATGTGTAGAAATTTAATCAGTAGACAAATTACTATAGATGAACACATGGACTGCATCAGTTTCTATTTCCAAACTTGAGAGGTTTTTTTTTCTGCTCCATGGTTTAAAAGTGAAGTGAACAATTGGTGTTCAGATTTTTGTTGATTTGATTGTATTTTGATGGTGATCAGGTTTTCACCATCATACAGTTTTTCTGACCTTCAATATAATTCAAATTTTTGAGTGTGTTGTTAAAGTTTGACATGTGGGCTTCTATTAGAGCTACCAAAGAGCTTTCAGTTCTCAGGCTGTTTTGTTGGAAAATCAAACCCAACAGATACAGAATGAACTAATATAAAAACTGTTAACAGAAGTGCAACCTTGCAAGTGGGATGATTGTTCAGCATTAATTATCATTTTCTTTCCACCCATTGCCTTCACATCTGTAGATGTGTTTCTGAAATCCTGGTTCACGCTTTGGCCAAATACTCTATTTGTGTCTGATTCTGAACTAATGCTACCACTTTGTGTGGACCGACCAAGGTCAGATAATGAATCTCCAATTCATTTACATTTTTCTAGCTGTGGGGAAATTTTTTTATAGCTGTGGTGTGCAGCAAAGCTGAAATACAAATGCTTTCATGAAACTAGGACCAGAATTGTTTCATAACTGTGGTTATATCAAGAAAGTAGAAGTTTGCGTAGAAATTGCACTTATTAAGCAGGGTGAGCATTGTACACCATGCTGCTGAGCCATTTCTTTTCAGTGAGTGGTTTCTTACCAGAAACGGTCTCAATCATCAACTCTCAACTACAGTGTAGTAGGTAAAATGTGGCTAATCTAGTGAGTCAGTGCCGGGAAAATGTGAACATAGACCACAGCCAAAATAGCAAAGCCGAGCGTAGTAACAAAGCACAAGGTCTTTCAAGAGATTTGTACTCATTCAGCGCTTTCTACAGCGCCTTAAAAGATAAACCTACTGTGATATGGCTCAAGTACTTCAGAAACTCACAGGCGTATCGTCACTTTTCTGATAATTTACTGTGTTCTTTGAGCTGAAAGCTTGGTGACTCAGAGTACAGTGCTCTGTTTGTAGGGATTGGAGGGCAGAATGTTAAACAGGAGCCCTGAGCCACTGCTGTCGAAAAGCAAACAACTACAGGGCTCGGACCACGTTGGTGTCAAGAATGCAACTGACTCTATCTGTGTGGTGCTTAAACCATTATACACATGTCAGCTTGCCTGCCATCATGGACAAACGTGTGTTTGAACGAGAGCGATGTACTGAAAACTCTGACCTTTGTCTGTACAGTTTGCATTCACTGTCATGTCTGAATCCTTTTACGTCCCCGGTCTGATCTGATTTTTAGGAGTGTTTTGTATCTTTTTGGGCATTTGGGGTATGACTATGCAATATATACATTATGCAATAGAAATGGAGAATAGTAATTTTACAATATACTAACATTAGTGCGTTTTTTTATCATAATATAGCATTGTTATTTCCCAGGTTCCTACATTAGAAGGATTAGCCCAGTCTTTGCTCATTTTAAGTCAGGCACAGTGTGTCACAGTGTTCTGCAGGTGACAGTAGTTGCATTATGAAAATGTAAATAAATAGTAAAAGCTATTGCTAACTACTGGAGACATTGTGTTCCTTCATTTCACATTCCACCTCCATCATTTGAACTTTAAAGGCCATGTTAGCCCTGGGACCAATTCATTTCTGCTCCCAAGAACACACACACTCACACTTGTGAATGCCGCAAGCAGCACCTGAATGGTCAGTATTATGGATAAAAAATATTCATAATTTCAAATGAGCGCTGTCCTAAAACACCCTATTTCATTTGACTAGTAGTTTATTTTCTATGACAGATTTAAATTACATTGGCATCATCTCCACAAAAGAGGAGTAAAACTTTTATCTCCCAAATAAAAGAGACAAATGAACTGAGTGTGGGTTTGTTTACTTTCCACTACCTCCCAGCCTGTCATGATGTAAGCAGACATCCTGTCGGTTCCGCCGTTGTTCTGAGGACGTTGTTTATGAGACTGTGTGTGCTGCCAGATGCTGCATTGTAATTGAAAGGAAACCGTCTGGACTCTCCCTCCTCTCCTGCTGCTGCTGCTGGCACTTCAGGAACGTTAGCTCTAAGTGGAGCTTTACTGGTTCATTTATTTATACACCGTTTTTGTTGTTGTTCCCTCCGTTTCTCCACATATTCTCTCTTTATTACACTATTTATTTCACTCAACTTCATTTCCACATCAAACGTGCAATTTGCAAAATTGTTTGCAAAAAAAAGTGTTATTAACCATATTATTATTATTATTATTATTATCTGTCTTATCTGTCTTAACTAACTGGTGTAGCTTTTAAGTAGTGGGACATGTTAAAGCTCTGAGATATATACACTTATGTAAAGTATATGGTTAAAACAACTACAGAGACACAAAACAACCATGAAGAGATGCAAAATTAATGCAAAAAGAATACAAATATGCAATGTTATCGTTTGTGGTCTTTTTGCATCTCTTTTTGATTGTGTCTTGCACCTATGTAGGAGGGGCGGGGGTCCTTTTACATGTTTGTGTCCAAGGGACCCTTGTCTCATAATCTGTCCATTGCTGTAGGCTGTTTGGAGTTACAGATAGCTGCTATTTATATCATTATTTCTTATTAGAATATTTAAAGTTGTCAATTTGCTATTCCTTTTATTACACTGTATATATAATGCAACGATTAATAATGTACAGTTTGTTATTGAGTCTTAACACATTTTGACTCATTTTACAAATGTGCCCCCCTTCTTTGAATCTGTGCCCCAGTCTTGCCTCTCCATTTAAAAGTTTCTAAACCCACCCCTGATTACAGATATGTCCACAAATATAACTAGAGAGTTGAATTTATAGGTCAAAAGCTACATTTAGTTTTGGACCTGTCAATCATTTTAGGATGGATTGAGTCATTAATGATTCTTGGTGGTTATCAATGCAACAGTTCCTGTCTATGAGCAGGTCTTTATATACAGCAGAAACTGTGCAGACAATCATTCTTTTTCAGACATTTGAGTGGAGTAAAACCCACTGCAACAGAAAGAAAACGTTGAACAGTGATGATACTCAGACCACTGATAGCGACAAAAGTTGAAGAAGTTGATCCAGGACAAACTATAGGTGTACCATGACCTTCAAGCTGAATCTGTCAGCCCGGGGCTCCAACAAGTGGGCCAAGCAGCTGGAGGACTGTGAGACAGCAAATGAGGCTCTAGGCACCCAGGTCGAGGTGTTGAAGGCTCATCTCCAGGGAGCTGTACAGCACATTGCCAGTCAGGAGGAGAAGGTCGGTGAGCTCTCCCTCACTCCAAAGGCATGAAGCTCAGTTCAGTTGGACACTCTAAATTGCCCCCAATCGATCAGCTTTAATAATAAAATTATAAATGAAAACATTTCAAAATGAAAGTTGTGCCTGTGCAGCTGTATTTTGTTGTAGCTGTTAAGTGGATGATCAATGTTTAAGGACACCAGGATTGTTGGAGACAAAACATTAAATTGTGTTTGGTCTATACTGGGTACCGCTAGTGTGTCTATTTTTCTTAAAATTGCACATTAGTCATTGACAAAAGCAGCTGGAAAACCAAGCAATTTGGTTTTAATAATAACAGAGAGAAAAAAGTATAATATTTAATACAAACATCCACTTGTTATATCTTTACACATACATCACACACACACATCACACATACAATGTACACTCAGTCGCAGTGTGCAGACACCCTTGCAGATTCAGGCCACTGCGGTCATCTGTGTGGTTACCATGGCGATATCGAGCGATTTTCCGCCTTCACTTCCCTGAGTGGCGGGAATGGCAAGTGCTGAGTAACAAAGGTGAGACGATGGTCATGGAGAGAAAATACAGAGGTTGGATGCGAGGAAGAATGTACTCGACTGAGACTCACACACACACACACACACACACACACACACACACACCCAGTGACCTTCCATCACCTCTGTAGTGACAAGGCAGCTGTGCCATTAACGGCCAAGTAATGACAAATGCATCACTCTGTTTTTTCACAATAGTCACTAGAATGAAAAACAGGCATGAATGGAAAGATTGACAAAGAAAACAATGATGTGGTGTCCCCAGTTGGTGATCACTGTCATCTTAAAATGCTGTACAGCCTACTGAGATGTATCATTTAATCATGTTAAAGGAATGGTGTGAAATATCGCATCTGACTTACTTTACTTAAAGCTGCTATAATCGATATTTTTATATTAAGGATCAAATGATAATTTGAAATTTGGCTCGCTCATTTTGACAAAGTCCCTGAGAATGTTTTACCTGATTCTGCAGTTCACATCAGCTCTACAGAGCTTAATAGCATCTTTCGGCTCATTTTTTTGGGTTTATGGCCCATATACTTTACTGTTTTGGTCTCACAACTCTCATCAACTTAGTTTCCAGACAAAAAGCTCTGATAAACCCACTGTGCACTACTCTGCACAGCACCGAACATTGGACAGATAAACCTAACGAATCACTGTTAAAATCTGTATAATGATGTGACAAAGATCATGGTTTGGGTTCAAATAAGTACCTTGTTAAGGTTAGAAAAACAGTGTCTGGGATAAAATGACTACTGAAGGTTAGGGGACCTTCACTGTCATGGTTCCTATCATAAACCTTTGGTTAAGGTTCGGTAATGATCGTGGTCATGCTTTAAAAATTCTTTCTTAAAAAAGTAATTGCACCACTTGAGTAAATATACTGAATTACCTCTGATTACTGCATCTGACAAATGAATGAAGTATAAAATGATGTTTAAGTCCGAATAGAGTAACACACACACAGGTACATTTTCTTTCTTGTCCGGGATAAACATACGCTGCAAACAGGACGGCTTCCTACAGGCTGCATATACATGACTGACAGGTGACAGAAAAAACCTTTCATCACACATTTGGCAAAGTTATGCTGACAGGCTGTTGTGACAGAGGTTGATGCTGGTATGTAAGCAGTGCTGAGCTGGCGTTGGTGTGGGATGAATTATCATGATACCCAGGATATTTGTGTATCAGCTTCCCTGTGTGTCTCTCTCCGTATGTGTGTGTGTGTGTGTGTGTGTGTGGGTGTGTGTGTGTATGTGAGAGAGAGAGAGCTGCCCACCTGTCTGTGCGTGCTCTTTGCGAGGCGGCTCACTTTCTCTGACAGCAGTCCTTTTGTGTCTACATTGTCCTGAGCTGCTGCAGGTAATTTCTCCACCTATTGTCCCCTTCCACACTGCCAGAAACTATAATTCAGCTCTAACCAAGCGAGAACAGTACAGCTCTGTTGAACGCTTCTTCAGTCAGAGTGAAACAACTCTGGGAGTGAGGGACGGGTGGAGCGTGTAATGGTTTGGGGACTTGTTACACCGTGCTGAGACTGGGAGGACTGGGCCTGAAAATGAAGATACACGGGGCAGCTTGAAATCAAAGTGGAGACACACACACACACCTTTCGGGTGACGCGACTGTTAAGGCACCTGTTGACTGTAGTTAAATGTGTAGAAAAAGATCCAACATTGTCTTTTTTGGTTGAGTTATAGCATGTAACTGCATGCCACAGTGAAATAATGTAATAGCTGTGATTCCTGGCTTACAGGCTCTGCACTAAAACATTGCAGTGCTCTGACAAACAGCAGTTCATCTTGCAGTAAAGCTGAAATAGTATAACATACCGGCTGCCTGTGTTACTGCTGCTGTCAAGGGTAAAAAGAAGAAAAACGCCAGCTTCTTTGATTTTGATGTGTTTTGATGTTTTTGTTTGCCTGGCTTCATACTTTCATGTGTTGGGCTTATTAAACCCCATCATGAAATCAAGTTTATTGCTGTTTTATGCAAAATATATGTATTTCAGTAGGACTTACACTTGTGGGAGACACCAAGTCTGCATCCAATGGCAAAATTTTGGTGTGGAAGAGTGATGGCTGTGTATGCGGCTGTATTCTTGGCTGTGTAACAGTTTGCTGTGGCAGAGATCGGTGAGTGGCTCTGGCTCCTTGAAGCCGGACTCGCACCAGACCACGGCAAGCATTTGACTGTCTCTGTGCTTTCAGCCAGAAACTGCAGCCTGTCCAACAGGAGCGGCAAGAAGACACTGTTGACTAGATTATGTTGGAGGCGATGCGACCTGCCAAGGATGGGAGTCATGGAGTTTGGTCTTGCATGTGTTTTGTCAGCAGCAGCGGCTGAAGCTTTGGAACAATTAAAGCCTGGGTTTGGGACAGGAGGCTTGGGTTTGGTTTTGTTCTGGCTCTGGTTAGTGGATGGAAATGAGCTAAAGCGAGGATCAGCTGTGGAACTGGAGCCAGGATGCTCTTGTGTTTTGTCTGGAGCCACGTTTGGGAATGGCTATGGGGTGCGGTCAGGGGATGAGATGGAAATGTACCTGGAGTGCGGTCAGTCTCTCATTCCAGTAGCATTATATTCCACCTTGGTGTTTCTGGCAAATCCCTTTTCCTGCACTGTCTGACAATTTATCTTCTTAATAAGCTGCATGTCCATTTATACTCTCTTCATTTTTACAGCTACACTGATGAGCAGGTCACAATAAATACCACAGGAGGGATGTCTGACAAGAGTTAATGGGCCACTAAGGGAATATGTGGTTTGAAGGCGGGGATGTTTTAGCCACTACACCTTCTGTGGGCTTTCACATCTCTTTAGGTAGACCTGTCTAAGAGTTATAATCCCAAAGTTTCCATTTTGGGTCACAAGAATGTCCCTTTTCCCTTTGGTGTAACTCTACATTTTGGAGTTACGTACACAAATATAGCACAAACTCATGAGAGACTTGGCCTGAATGAGTTATAAAGAAAACATACAAAAAATTCACTACGCTTAGGTGCACTGAGAATATGCCTATGATAAGTGCCAGCGTGTAATTTGTTTGAAAGGAAAAAGGAATTATAGGAGGAATTGTCATGTTTCTTCAACTGTCATTTTGTTTCTCTTTTTGCACAGTAGGGAAAGGCACCAAGCATCAGAAACAAAACAATATAATTGACAAGATGACAAAATGGAGTTGGGAATACAGTTGACAAGAGTACAAAAAGGGGTTTAGTGGCATTGTGCACAGTGTAACCTACTTTTAATGTGGCAACACTGTGAAAGAATATGCAGCTACATTATTATATGGTATGATATGAGCTGAATATTTGCATTTCTGTGACAGGCGTCAGTTCTAAGGCTTTTATCAGAATTTGTCTTTCTCTCCCCCTTTAGAAAGCAGTGTTCACGAGGGAAGCACCGGCAACGACAACGATGGCAGCATCTGTGGCAGTGACTCCGCTTTCTACAAACAGAGTGAAGGTGAGAGATGCGGTGATGAGCGCAGTGCAGATGGGTTATTTTAGCCACAATTATAGTCAACATTATCTTTTCCACTCTGCAGTTGTTTCTTGTCCGCTGTGTTAGATTGATTTGTGTCACCATTTGTCCCTTTTTCCATTTTCTTAAAAGGTTGAGCTTTTATGTTTATTACTCATTAATTGTTCCCTTAACAGATAGAGACCATTCTTTAAAGTGTGTGGGGGGAATAACACAACACTAAAGTGACAGTCATTAGACTGCAGACATATTCAAATTTGCATCCATACACACAAACATAAATCCATGCATAAAACCACTGACAGGCCGTCTCGCGCAAATGCACACGCATACACAGATAAATTATAGCCTCCTACACACTGCAGACAACACATTTAGGCACACGTGCTTGTGCCATTTACTGTACACACACACGCCTACATACACCAATAAATGCGCAAACAGCTAAAAAGCCCCAATCTAATGATAAAGTAAATTTCATTTGTTTGTTAGTAATTATGAGTTGTTTATGCAATGATCAAGATCTGCCATTTAGATAATGGCAGCTCTTGAGAAGCCCACAAACAAACATTGTGTGTGTGTATGTGTATGTGTATGTGTGTGTGTGTGTGTGTGTGTGTGTGAGTGAGTGTGTGTGTGTGTGTGTGTGTGTGTGTATTTTCTAATTAGACTGTGTGTCTAAAATGTTCAAATGGACAGTTTGTACTATGTTGCATTGTTTTCTACTGTCTTGATGGAAGTAATTGCCGTTTTTGTTGACTGTCATTTTTTTATTTTTTGTCCCAAATTGTTATTACGATACTTACAGAATGAAATACATATCAATTTCAACTTTCAACTTCCAGCTTTCAATTAAGAATGTTGCCAGACGAAACTGCGAGCTCATGTTTTATCTGCTCTGGCAGATGTGTCTGGCCCCTCTCCCGGTCAGACACATTCTTACCCATCCTGAAATTGGTCGGGTTTAATGGAGGGGAAAGAATGTGTGTTAGGCTGGGGGTGAAGTGTCTATAGGTTGTTACTCAGGTGTAATATGTCCGAACCGTTATGTGTGGCTCATGTGTGTGATATTAGGACACAGTATGGCAGAGACGCTCACAGTCGCCCTGCGTGTTGCTGAAGAAGCTATAGAGGAGGCCATTGCTAAGGCGGAAGAGTTCAGTGACAGCTTGGTGAGACATCCCTCTGTTCCTCTTCTCCCTTTGCTCTCCATCCCCCCCTTTTCTATCTCCCTCTTTCACTGACATGGCCTCTTACTTCTCTCCTCTCCTCTCCTGCTGCCTCCCTCTTAGTCTCAGTATCAGTGGGATGCAGTCATGGTTTTTGGCTAAGACGCTGCACAGAACCTCTCCTGGTAATTCACAAGTCGCTTTGAACAGAATATATGTGTGTGTGTGTGTGTGTGTGTGTGTGTGTGTGCAGGAGAAGCAGAATGAAGCTCGGTATCTGCGGGACCACAAAGAGGAGCTCATAGAGGAACTTGCCACAACCATTGTACAAAAAGTAGGTTGAGTTTTATTTTTGTTTACTTTCTACTTG
Organism: Lateolabrax maculatus; assembly: GCA_031216445.1. Classification (NCBI taxonomy): domain Eukaryota; kingdom Metazoa; phylum Chordata; class Actinopteri; order Acropomatiformes; family Lateolabracidae; genus Lateolabrax; species Lateolabrax maculatus. The sequence goes on from CM062210.1 coordinate 11,826,976, forward strand.
TGTATGAAAGCGTTAAGTGTACTCTCTTTACTTTGACAGTCTGACTGACGAACAGTTATAATCTTAAACAAAAGCATTTCCATTGATATTACATTGTGGTAGAGAGATGGAACAAGAACACAGAAAATTAAAGTTGTTTTCCTCTTTTGAAATTGGGAATTATAACACCACTTAAGAAAAGGGCAGAAAGTCTTTGAATATGAAATTTTAGTTGGAATTAAGATTCAAATTTTAATTGTAATAATTTCTTGTAATGTGCATACATATAGTAAGTGGAGACAAAGTTTGCAGTTGTTTGATTGCTTTTCAGTTTTGATTAACATTTGTTGGCCATCAAGTCGTTGAAGGTGAAATAAAAAAGTATTTTTATCTCAACTTGTAGGATGTCAGTGCATTATATAACATAAAAATTCAAATGGAAACTGGCTTATTGGTTTTAAAGTTTCATTATAGCAAATTATTCATGCCTAAGTGTAAATGTAAAATGTTATTGGATTGTATTTTCCAATTTGCAATTATTATTATCATTTATTATTTAAATAATGCTCTCTCATTTTGTCTTGTTTCACATTCTCCTCCTTTTCCCTCTCTCTCCTTCTCAGATCATCCAGAGGAGGAAGCGTTCAGAAATGCAGACAGAGTATGACTTTGTTTGGCCTCAGCCTCAGTCCCTGATCCAGTCCAGTGAACTCCCCTCTCCGTCTCAGCCTCAAGCTTCATCAGAAGGCCCACAGGACCCCCTCAAGACCTCATACTCCCTCTGGGTCAGTCTCTGCACTCCACTTAAAATGTTCAAATTCTAAAAAATAAATGTCAACCATATCCAGCGGGGTGAAAACAAAACCGTGCTGTCTGCGGGTGTAAACTGGCACGTCTTGGTTTCCTCTTCTATTGTGCACCATGTGTTTAAAGAAGGGTGGTTTTGGTTGTTCCAGAGTACAAGCTGTGCATTTCCCACTTCATTTCAAAGCTCATACAGTATAATGATCCTCTGTCTGTGTTTTGGTGTGTGTTCCTCTGGGTGGACCAGCCATCGTCTCTGTGTGTTTGCCAGATTAAAAAAACACAGGAATGTTGTTTTTGGCAGATAATCACTTCAAATTCAACTTTTTAGTAGCACTGGTTACATATGTGGTGACAGTGAGGTCCCATTTAGCATCGTATGTCTCTTTCTTTGTCTGATATCCTCTGTGGAAGTCGCAATATTCAAAAGATTAAGGTATTCTCCAGCATTTTGTCTATTTTGATGCTGTTCTGGATCCATATGCAACATAAAAACATTATTGTAACTCAATAAGGGGATTGCTTGGCAGACACTGGGCGCTCTTTGAGTTTCATTTACTGTATGTTTCACCATTTTCCTCGGGTAAAGGAAAAATAGACCACCAAGCAACAAAACCCATAGGTGCATGGCTAATAGCTCTTTTTCCCTGTAAGTAGGCAAAAGCAAAGCAGTAGAAGTATTGCAAATGTGATTTGAACCAAGTGTGAACCAAATCGGATTGATATCTGAGTGGGCCAGAAGAAGGTCCAAAGATGACAGTTTACCTAGCATTGTTACACTAAATGTTCCAGGTTTGAGAAAAGTCCATAAAACATGTTGATTACACCCAGGTTACACAAACACATAGATATATATAGTACACACAGGAACACATATACACAAATCAGCAATGCACACACACCTGGCAGTGGTTCGCATTACTAGTCAGCGGGGACTCTTAGAGATTTGTCATCGTCCCGTGTGTAAACGAAGCATCAAAGCTGCGCTCCCCGGGCCTCACCGTTCTGTTTCCCGCTGTTTCACTCAGCGAAGATCAAAGTCGTGTGAAATACGAGGGGATCCTCCTCAACTGCTCGCCCGCCATGGGACGGGCTCTGTTTATCAGCACTCTGCAAACACACTCACTAAGACACAGTGCATGCTAATACACACTAAAATCTGTACTACCTGAACACCTATCCTTAGGATCTTCATGTTTTTTTTTCTTCAATTCTTATGTGCCCTGCTAGACAGTTAAATTTATACTTGAACATGTATGTACCTGCATCAGTCCTTTCATCTGGATGTTCAAGATCAAGACTGAATGTTCACCAATAAAATTTTAGTGTGAGTTTGTGCACCTGAATGAGGTTTAAAGTGCTCCCTATATTGTCCCTTTCATTCTCAGAGGAGCAGCCGATAAATCTACATCCCAATGACATACCAAGTTTTAGAGCATATCCACAATCATTGACTGTACAGTGGTCAATAGGTGTGTGTGTTTAATCCAGACCTACTCGAATCAGAAAACTTCTTCCTAAACCTAAATTAGTCCCTTGTCAATGGGAGGACTGGCAACATTTCTTAATTTTTTGAGACTTTCTTTTTTTTTTACCTTTCTTTGAATTTGAAGACATTTTATTATCATTCGTAAAAGGTAGTTGCCCAAGATTTCCCTTTCACACACGAACATACATGAAGAGAGACTTGTCTACTGACTGGTTTGTCATTTAGTTGTTTTCTAGCTCCACCTGCTGACGAGAATCTTGACTCACAGCCGCAGTGGTACAGATTTCTGGCCAGACAGGAAATAGACTAGCCAGGAGTGCACTCCTTTATATTATGTAATTACTATATGTGGATATTATATGTGACTGTTCCTGGCCACTGTGCTGCTGCCTCTGTCCAAGCAGTAATAATCTGTCTGGAGCTCCTTTGACTGAAAGTCTGTCTGAAGGGCCTGCTCAGACTCAAGTGGCCCTATATTAAGAAGAGGGTGATGTTCAACTTTAAACCTCCAGAGCTGTCAAACATCTGTGTCGTAAACCTTTGTGTGTTTTAATGTGTGTGTTTGCAGCGCTCACGCTCAGCGTTCTCCCTCACCAGTGACGACTCCCCAGAGAAGGGTCCAGAGGAGGAGGGCGCCGGGGCGGGCGGTGGCCTACAAGAGTACGCTTCTCTGAAGAGGGAGGGCAAGGCCACGTCTCTACCCAGCTGGAAGAGTGTAGACCGCCTGGACAACTCCAGTAAATATTCCTCCTGATCCCAGTTCTGATGCAGACGAAATTATGTAATAATAGGGTAAAAAATGGGAAGGCAGCACTGCTATGTCCTCTTTAAATGTATACAGCTTGCCCACTGACTCCTTTATTGCTTTTTTGAGATAATGGAAATTATGGTTGGTTACTGTTTTCCTACAATTCATCCAACTCATACTAGCCTTATTTCTTTAAAGTAGTACCTTACTCAAATACTTGGCTTAAAACAATTTTTTTAGTTTTCTAATTGATGGAGAAAAGTGGCTGTCCTCAATGAACCTAATTTGAAAGGGATTTTTACTGTTTTAGAAGTATTGTTGAAGAGTTAATCTTGCACTATTAAAGCATTGCTTTCTAAGAAATGCCTACATTTGGTCTAATGGGTCACACAGCCTATCCAAAAAGTACAGGTGGAAATTAGACTTTTCTAAACTTCTTGCTGTCCATTCATGTTCTTCCAGGTGCATCCTCAGTGCTTCAGAGCCCAGATGGTAACTGGATCGCTCTGCATAGCTCACAGATGTCTCGGCCCAGCCTGCTAACCAAGAGGAAGAGCCTGGTGTTCAGCGTGCTGGAAAAGGAGTCCGGCGTCGTCTCGGCTTATGACGAGATGGGATCGGACTCTGAGGAGGACGACGAAGGCGGCTGGGGTGCAGCGTTGCGACAGTTCCGGCGCAAGCTGTCCGATGAGACCTACTACACAGACTCACAGCACGACCCGGAGTGGACGTACACCCAGCACCTTCCCATTACCTCGCCCTCCTCTGGCCAGTACACCAACACAGAGACTCTGAACTCAGACTCCGAGGCCTCGTCAGTGCAGTCCGCATGCCCTCGCAAACCGCCTCACAACCTGCTGAGGAAGAAAGGAGCACCGGACACACACCTGCACCCTCATCACCAGCCGCTCTACCACCAACACCTTCACCAGAACTTCTCTCCGTATCCACTCCACTCACAGGCACTGGATGTGAACTTTAACCCCAAGGTGACTGCCCTGTACATTATAACTCTGGATTATTCTGTACTGCAAAGTCTGATGTAAATCTCTTGTTTCATATTATTAGATGGGATGAATTCACACTGAAAATGTGAGTCATTCTGTGGCTCATTATCTAGCAGTGTGGACATGGAAAAACATTAAATCTACATAAAAACATGAAAAGAATGTAAAAAGTAGAACATAAAATTATTAATTTTAAAATATTGTAATTCCTCTGTAATGCGGGAGAAGTATCCTTTGCTCAAGTAAAAGTACTCCATTAAAAGTCAAATTCAAAATCAAATTCAAAAAAAGGAGTAAAATTGACTAGTATCACAGAATAAATACTTGTTCTGCAGAAGTTGGCTCCTGTGAGTGATATATTATTATATATAACATTATTTTGATTGTTAATACTGATGCATCAATGTGTAAGCAGCATTTATAGCTGGTAGAGCTAGAACTAGTTTTAACTGGTTTATAGACAGGTAGTTTGGTCCAGTGGTTCCCAACTTAGGGGTCAGGCTCATCCAAAAGGTCACATGAAAAATCTGAGGGGTCATGAGATGATAAATGGGGCAGAAAAGAAGAATAAATAGAGTTCTGTTACATACATCTGTGTTATTTTATGTTTTTTACTTTTCTCTCAAATCTGCTGTTTATGTAAAATATTACACAATTTTACCTATTTGATCCTTGAGCAATTATTTAAATTAAATCACCTTTGAGGGGATTTAATTTAAATAGTTTTGAGGGGAAACTATATGGAAATAGAACTGTCAGTTACATGTATTGGAGAAAAAAGTACAATATTTCCCTCTGAAATGTTGTGAAGTAAAAGTATAATTGTTTTTTTCCACCGCTGTTCCCAGGTGATGGGAGACAGCAGCGAGGCTGAGGAGAGGCAGAGTGACCCGGTCAGAAGAGCGCGGCGACGCAGGAAAAGCAAGAGAGAGTCGTCAACAGAGCAGAGCAAGTCTGGAGGCCAGAGCAACGCACAGTCCATCTACCCGTTAGTACAGGTAAAACATCACACCTGCAGTTCCACTGCTCTTAGTAGACAGTGTTTTTTAATTGAATCTTAATATTAACTGACTTGAAATTTCCACCGTGCCAGTGAGAAATGAAATGGTTGTAAAATATTGTTTCTCCATTGGGAGGAGCAAATTACAAAACTGGGTTTGATAATATGGTTCCGGCTCCCTAATGCCTGTGTTCTTTGTTAAATGATGAGTATTTATTTTTTCTGGTAGACATTTTATTCAAAGACACAAATTGCTTTCTTTATATGTATTTCTGTCACTTTGTCTTTTCAATCAAGGAGAACAGTGGTTTTCTACTCAATGCACTCCTGAAGAGGGGTTTAAGTGAGGAACAGGCAGTACCTGACACTATGCCAACAGTCACAGCTGCACCAGACGCCTCCACATTAGAAGCCATGACACCCGAGCCAGAGGACTTGGACACAGTGGCCCCAAATTCCGCAGCCCCCAGCCCTCCACAGCCCCACCCTCTGGCTCTGGGGTCCCAACAGTCGCCCAGCAGCTCGGGGCTTGGAGACCCTCTGCAAGAGGAGCTGCGATCCAGACTCAGACAGCTGGTCAGCCGTGCCAACAGCAAAGACAGCATCTCATCTGAGGAGGAGTGCGCAAAGCGGCCTGCGGACAAACAGACAGATAAAGAAAGTGACAGGCCGAGAGAGAAGACGAGGCCAAAAGACACAGAAAGAGAAAGGCAGAGGGCAAGTGACAGATTAAGAGACAGGGCCAGCAGTAAGGAGAGAGAGAAAGCAAGTGAAACAGTGGAACAAGTGAATGGACAAGAGATGAAAAGAAGTGAGAGGCTAATAAAGAGTCCTTCAGTGAGAGAGGAAGGAAGAGTTAGGGAGAGGAAGTTACAGAGAGGAGTGGAAAGTTTGGAAGAAAAAGTAGATGACCAGGAGCAAAAGAGAGGGGATAAAAGAGAGCTGAACCGGCAAAGTAAGAGACAACATAAAAGAGATGTGGAGAAGGGAGCAGAACAGAAGGGAGGAGCAAGGAGGAGTGGATCCAGCGCAAGTTCACCTGCTATTACACCTTCTTCCCAGGAGGTGGTGCTGTCGGATAACCAGGTAAGGTGATTAGAGGAAAGCACAGAAGTAGTGGTACTTTTGTGGCTGCCCTGCTATGGAAGTACTTTCTGTCTGTCTGCCTTTTGACACATTTATTTTTTCTTATTTTACCTTCAATAATTCATCCTCACCTTTCTCTCTTATCCATGTATTTATGTGACAATCACTGATGTCATTGTCCGTCCCTCATCCTGTATTTTTCCCTTTTTCTCTGTCCTCCCCTACTTCTTCTTTTTTGGCTGGTCTTTGGCTGGTGTGTGCGTGTGGGGGGGTGTGTGTGTGATGTGGGTGGGTGTGGTGTGTGGGTGTGTCAGGAGGGACATATTGACTCGGAGCAACAGCAGAGGCTTCAGTTTCTCTCCTCTCTCTTACAGCAGGTGAGATATGGGCTAGAAATCAAAGACATCCTAAGATGTGTTGTGCAGGATGCCATGCTTGAGGACATACAACTCTAATTAAAACTCCATCTTACCATGGACACTTACAGCACACACACACTAACACACACATACAAACATCCACACTTGCATGCATGCACATAAAAGGTCTCAACCATCCTTTCATCACATTTGTTCTGACTAAATGCATAATGCATTTACTCCTCATGTAAATGCCCAGGCACGTTGATGGCTGGATGCATGGGTGATTAGGTTGAATGTCACTTTTGCTGGTGGTGTATTTTTTCTTATTTCTGCAAGTAATTAAGCTTCCGGTCTTTATGGTGCAGAAAACATAGCAGGTAGAGCAGAAGATGTTGCAGCCATCGAAACATGAGTGGTAGCAATAGTATAGTAGAATAAAACAGCAAGGTCTTCTAACTACCAAGGTCTAAACTCCCCCTGCTTTGCAGTGGTTTTCAATAATCATACTGGAAGACATCCATCACAGAGCCGCAAATATATTTTTTTTTAATAAAAACATCAAAAGGTCAGAATGCAACACAGCTACAGGCCCAGTTGGGTTTTGCATTAGAATTACATCCTTCCCTTAAAAGGGAAGACGCAGCAGCTCAACTTCAATGATTGATGTGCAAAATACACATCATTATATTAACAGATAAATTGCAGTCTAAGTCATGAGCTGTGTCCCAATTTTATAGTGCATACTAATTAGAAGCAGGTTTTGTGACTGTAGTGTGTTCATACTAAAATTGTGACAAAAAATACCATAAACTATATACAAAAATGCCAGTATGCATACTAAATCTGCTTGATTTAGTTGTATTGTGCTGGTAATTTACACTGTTATCCAGCAAGGCGCTGCACAGCAGGAAAAAAATGCCAATCTTAATGATAATCTGGGAACCAGACAAATCTGCAAGCTCAGGTTTTATTTGCTCTGGCAGTTAAGTCTGGCACCTCTCCCATTCTAACCAATTTCTTTGGTACTGGTATCAGGCAAGCCAAACACAAGCCTTTATCTATTATGAGGCAGTTTAATACGATGACTGACAGAGAGGAGCGGAGTTCAGGTATCTTTGTAAATATCCCAAATGGCGGCTGCCAATTCCGAGCGTTCAACGGTCGGCTACAGCAGCAGTGTTAAACAGACTGGATGGTAAATTTTCTTTAAAAGAAGAAAAAACAACTGCACTTAAACTTTATGTTGAAAGTAAATATGTGTTTGCTGTACTGTCCAACAGGACGGCGTTTCGTTGCTCTGATTGGTTGTCTCCCACTGTCGATAACAACCCTTGGAAATTGAAATGAGCTGAGAGGTTCCAGACTAATACGCAATTTATGAACATATGGGCAAATCAAAATCCAGACTACGTTAGGTAGATAAACACATAAAATACACACACACACACACACAAACAGACACTTGAACATGCACATATGAGCTCACCTGCTATTCTAAAGCTACATCTGAGGCACGTGGGTCGATGTTCCAGACTCATTATAAGGGCTCCTGTGAGTAATGCCTGTCTCTTACAATGTGAATGACACATGTACTAGTGTGATCTATTTCTGTTGCTTTTTACAGCTCAATTTGAAACCATCCAAGACGGCTCAGATTGATGTGACTATCGGAGTCTTTATTAGTCTTTATTTTGCATTTACATCAAATTTACACAATTTTTAAGAAGTATCTAGAATTATTTTTGTATTAAATTTAAATAAAAATTTAAAAACATATATACACGTACATAGATGCCTGCTAAATTATCCAGACGACCCTTATTAAAGTGATCCAGATAATTGGTAAAGAAGGCATTTTTCACAGGGCTTATATAGTGGCTTGAAGCACACTGGCCATCAAGCAGGGGAATGATTGAGTATTCTTTCCACCAGGGGCCGCTAAACTAAGATTTCAGTCTGGTGGGCAGACCGACAGGCCGTCCCTAGAGCCACGATGCTAGTGACCACAAAGAAACAGAAAACGACCACAAGCCATAAAACAACTAAAAGTAGATGTATAACGACCAGGATAAGACATGAAATGACCACAGAGAGACACAAAGAGACGCAAATGACCAGAAAGAGACATGAAATTACTAAAGAGTAACACAAAAAAAAAAAAACACAAAGAGAAGCAAAACAAGATGCAAAATAAGATTTAAATCAACTAAAAAGAGATGCAAAACTACCCCAAATATATATATATATGCAAAACGCATATTTCATCGTTCTAGTGAGAGCAAGATGTGCCGTATGTGTGTTTGATCTGTGTAGTGATGGCCTGGTTCTCTGGAGTGGACTCTCACCAAACATCCATTTCTCCATCGACCAGCCCAAGTCAATATCTCAGACCGTCCATCTATGCTTTTCAGTCTTTTTAAGCTCCCTGAATGGTTTTCTGCCTCTCATCTCTCTCCCAATACTGTATCATGTCCTGACCAAATCATTACCCCTCATCTCCTTCTTTTGTCGCTACCTGCCTCTCATGTCATCACCAAAACTCTGAGAGACGGATCAATACGCCTTCCGATCCCACTGATCAAAGCTTCAGCCAGTGATTAATTCATTATTGAATTACATCTGTCTCTCTTCACTGCGATTTCTTTTTCTTGCCCAGTGTTTTCATCTATAAAAAACAGCAGCTTTGTTTACTAGGCATCTTCACCATTGAATTATTATTTGTCGCAGACAGCCTGAATTTTAAAAACAAGCTTGGATTTGGATGAACAAACTGCTCCAGTTAATGAAGACACTGCCTGGCAGTAAACACAGTGACTAACTAAGACATTTTGATATGGTAGTGAGAGATCTCCGCCAATTTTTAAACTGAAGGGTCAAACAGATCATTTTTATACCAGCATGTCCTGTAATGGACGAGAATTGAAGACTGATTACTATCCTGCAGCCCACTTTTTGAAATGGGCTGAACAGTAATAAGAGATATTCGTATTATTGTTCACTGCAACACCTTTTAACTGATCAAATCCTAAAACATAAAAGATCAATCGCTCCTCTGGCTTTGTCTTTCACTCCCTTTCCTCCTCCTTCCTCACTACTGCATGTCTCACCTCAAGTTCTTTATCCTGCACCTACAGATTTGCACAAAGCAACTGATTAGGGCAGCAGAAAAAGAGTGACAAATATATGTATATGTATACAGCTTGAGCACATGGTGTAGAGGTGCTTTTAAAGACATAAACCTTTTAGGTTAAGCCTGATAAAGTGTCTTTTGCTCCCTTTCATTTTCAAATGGTGATTTTAACATATTTTGTCCCCACCCTAATGATTTTATATGAATATAATGAATTTATGTCCCACACTGTGATTACATAATGCATTTAGTTATGTCCTTGCTTCCTTAATTATATTACGATAAGCCTTTGTTTTGTCTTCAATGTGATGTTTACAGATTTTAAATAAAGGCAGGCATTAAGTCCTTTTGCACCCAACAGCTCTTAAAAGGTTTTTCAAATCATTACTGAAGCAAAGTTTTGTGGCTATTTCAATATCTTTTTGCCTCTTTAAGCACATTACGCCATTCAAGGTGTATCATGTAGATGACTGACTGCTGTATGTGTGTGTGTGTTTTTCAAATGAAACAGAAGTACTCGGCGGCTTCTCTCTGCAGCATCACCACAGAGGTGCTGAAGGTTTTAAATGCCACAGAGGAGCTGATTGGTGAGGCAGGAGGTGAGAGCTTCACCCCATCTGAGTCCATGAGTGCTTCTCCCATCTCCAGCAGCTCCGAGACCCGCAGGCTAGACCAGAGGCTGACCAAGATGGAGGAGAATGTAAGCTGCAGGGCAGCTTAGCCCAATAGTTTTACAAATGTGTGGATTTCCAATAAAAAAGGTTGTGGATATGCAATCTTATTCGGAACTTAATATTTAGCTGCTCTTCTCTGTACAGGTGTACCTGGCTGCTGGTGCTGTCTACGGGCTTGAGGGGGCGCTGGGGGACCTTGAGCAGTGTGCCCGCAATATTAGCAGTGACACCACAGACACAGAGCTGGCCTTCCTGGAGGACCAGGTGGCCACAGCAGCCGCTCAGGTTCAGCAGTCTGAACTACAGGTACTGATGGGCTTTTTTTTCCTCTAAAAAAAAAGATTTTTCTCCCAGCTCAAAGATACAGTTGATTTTTTTAATACAATGTGTACTTTGATTAGTTTCACATGATCAGTAGTGAAATTTAGGTTTTGGTGAACACATTTTGACCCAAAATTGAGCTAGGATTGAATATAGTATTGTGTTTTTAAATGCAGTCTTTTTCTCCTTTTAAGATATCAAACATTGAGGCCAGGATATCAGCTCTGAAAACAGCCGGATTGAATGTGGCTGTCTGCAATCACTTCTGCAAGTTCAAGCCAAAGGCTAAGGTAAAACACTGCCCTTACATGAACCCGAACAACTTTCCCACACAGCCATATATATATATACTGTCTTTGTCTGGTTGTGTATGCTGACATTTTATCATAAAGTACTGGTATGTGAAGTAACATTTGCCACATGAAGAAGTGTATTAAGTGTATAATACAAATACTCTGTTTACAGCCTCAAACCCTGGACTCATCACGCCATCAAAGGAGGAAGCTTCCAGCCCCTCCACTGAAAGGTACCTAACCGGTTTATTTTTCTCAATTCGGAAATTTTTTTTATGAAAGCACACTCAATAAGAAACTGTGATAAATCTTCCTCCAAATCTCTGTTGATATAAACATACATTTTTGAAAATAATTTTTCCAAGTGATATTGATATGTAAAGTAATATATATATATATATATATAGGAACAACATATATTTTAATCTACAGAAGTTGACTAAATGAGCTAAAATGTTGACTATATCACTATATGATGTTCGACCCACTGTAGATCCCTCTACTTATCAGTCATCTACAGGTTAAGCAAAAGTAAAGTATATGTCAGTATATGTCATAAATTCATACTCTCGCAACACTGCTTAACAGCCCTGTATATACATACTCCATGTGTGTGTGGGTGTGTGTGTGTGTCTGTGTGTGTGTGTTAAACAAAGACAGCTACTTTTATTCAGCTTTAGTTTACATCACACATTTTGCACTTTGTCCTAAAAGAAGAGATTGGCAGCTGAATGGAGCTAAAAGTGAATACATCTGCTAGAAAGGGACTAAGTAACTAAAAAGCTCCATTAGATGTAAAGCAGCCAAATGGAAACAAGCACAGTACAGGAGGATGAGGCTGTTTTATCAACCAACAAGAAGTCGGTTCCTTTTCATGTCAGTGAATGGTCTTTTTTCTGTTGGAGCTTTCTTTATTTCCATTTTTGTGTCATTTTTTCTTCCCTAGCATCCACACAATAGCTCTGATTCAGGGTGGCTTTTTCAGCACAGCTCCAAAGAAAGACAGAAGGCAGGACAATGGGGCAAAATCACTGACCAAGACATGTAATCATATCATTGATTCCTGTCGTCTGAATCATATGTTGTTGATATTTTCTCTTTTTCTGGTCAACCCAAGCTTTTTGCAAGAGATTTCTTTTTTTAAACGATACTTTGTGTAATGATGGGGTTTTTGCATTACAGAAAAGTTGGAGCCAGAGCAGCAGGTGAAAGTGTTTCGGCCATAGTGACAGTCAGCAGCACAACAAGTCCCTCAGGGCCACTTCAGAGCCCCAGGAACGGGGGGGCCCTCTCATCCAGTGCCTTGACCCAGTGTCCAGCTCCAGGCCAAGCAGGGGCCAACACCTGCCCTGTGTGACCCACCAAGCACTCAGCCCTCAGCCAGGCACGGTACCGCGTCAGCCAAATGCCTCGCAGAAGACATGACTGGCTCTTTTCTCTTTTCCACTTCATCCTCCATTTTTGTCCTCCACACCACGCACATAATGTCAAGCAAGGATGACTCAACAGTCGGTGTCTCTGCCTTAAAAATCTGCAAACCCTCCTCATGACCCAACTGAAAAAGAATATCTGTACAGACAAACTTAACTCTCATTTCCTTTTTCTATCTGTTTGCAAGAGTATTGTGATTTACTGTACAATGAAGACGTGGAAAAATCATGTGAAACTTTCTGTGATTCAGTGTCCCAAAAAGAGGCTGAGCCGTGTTTTATACTGCATCATCTTTCCCACCAAATGACATGTCAAGAGGAATCTTTTCATACTTTAAGCCCCTTCAGAGCTTTTTGGGATGATTGTCCTTTTTCATACACACATACTCACACACACACACACACACACACACACACACACACACACACACACACAAAGCTATAAGATGGTAATCCTCATTTGGGGAATCCTTATTTTTGGAATGATTGTAACACCTTTGACATTTTACCCACTTTAAAAATTCATGTACTTACCAGAAAATAGTGTTTAGATGTGCAAAGTATCAGGGCCATCCTTCCTGCCACTAAAATTGCAAGATGGCAATAATTGATGACAAAGCACACTTGAGAAATCTGTCATTCTTTCTAAACAGCCTAAAAAAAATAGTTAAAAGAATAGTTTGACATTTTGGGAAATATTTGCTTATTTGCTAAGAGTTACAGGATACGATTGATATCAACCTTATCTGTACAGTAAATATGTAGCCTGTATTTAGCAGACAGACATCAGAGTGGTTTTCTCATGTAACTCTCAGCAAGAAAGTGAAAATTGTCCAACTATTCCTTAAATAAATTCCAACTGTAGTGATTTACTGGGGAAGTGCCCTCCCATTTATTTATAAAAGGAAAATAACTGCTCACTAAACACACACACTCACTACAGCCTTAATGTGGACGCTGTTGGCTTTTACACTGAAATGAGTCAAAATAAAGTTTGAATAATGTCTGAATGTCAGACAAACTTAGCTCAACATACATCTCGGTATTTGACATTCAGGTTTGGTCTGACAGCCTCATGCAGCAGGCTATTCTTCAACCCAAAGTCATTTTCTTCATCTCTGTCACTTTCTTTTTGTTTACTTTCAAATGTTGTGGCCTTTTATTTGAAAAAAAGAAAAAGTATTTTCATGAGTCCCCTTCGCTGGATCATGTCTGAACTTTTGTGTTGCATTCAGAAAAATCTTGTAAAGATTTTTACATAATGAAGTCTGATGGGCTATATAACAAATGCCATGAAACCATGATTTTGTTACAAGCAATTTATTTTTGTACTTTACTGAACGTTTTTATGCAATACCACTGAAATAGGTACTATTGCAAATTGAAGGCTTTATTCTCTCCTCAAAGGAGCCCTCCTCAGTCTGTCCTATCAGACTCTCATGTGTGGTAACTCAAAGTGCTTTCAGTGTATGCCTGCATTTACCATTTGATATTCTGCCAGTGTTGACGATGGTAAATTATACAAAACACGGGTGATAACAGGCATTTATGGAGCGGCTAGTACGATTCATGCTGTATTTGTACTCCTTAAACACTCGATTTGAGAATACTGCCTTTCATTTTTGGGTTATTTTTCTTTACTCTGTGACCACTTACATTAGTCAGAATCTCAGTTAGCCATGCATACAGTTGTCAGAGTTTTTACCCTTTCTACAGCTTAAGAGCGGAGTTGGATTTCCTGATGGACTGCTTGAACTAATAGGCGTAGTGATCTTCTGTATGAATGCTCTGCCCCTTCTATTAGTGACCTTTTCATCCCAGCATTTCACGTCTCTGATTTTGCACATTAATCCTGTACCTTTGTCAATCTTGTTCTCCAGAGGTGTTGATGTATAAAAGCATGTTTCTGGTTCTATCAAAATTGATGTAAAATGTCCCATGAGAAGCACAGCCACAAGGGTCCAATCATCAGTGTCCTGTATTTTTCTAATGTAAAAAAAAATATTATCTCATCAAAGAATTTGTTAATATATCTATATATATGTGTGTGTGTGCGTGTGTGTGTGTGTGTGAAAAGATGGATATGATATAGAATAATGTGTGTATTGCCCAATCATAGTTGACCGATCTTTCAGTGTTGTGTGCAAGAGGCTGTGTATAATTGTCATGACTTGTAGGGCTGGATTCACACAGGAAGTCAACTTACTACAGTAACTGTGTCCCAGATACTCAGAAATGATGAGCTAAAAACAAATCTTTTGTTCCTGTTTAAATCCAGTATGAATGACTACAATGAGGTTCACTGTGCACAGCTCCACAGGCGGGCCATTCACTTTTATGTGCAATCGTTTGTTGCGATCCATATGACATGTTGGGGAAAATATTAACAAGCAAAAAAATACAGATTCTCTATGTGCCACAGTGCTCTGAGAAAAAAATGTATAATGAAATGAATAAAATTTGCAAACTTAAAGCTTTTTGTTTTGAAAGAGTGTTTGTTGTGCACCTGCAAATACAGGAAGGCTACAGGCAAAATGATGAACAGATTTAATCACAACATCCTGGTTTATTAATCAATATATAATGCATTTTTATGTACAGATACATTTGGAAAGTGATTTCATCAAGGATCCTATCACCCAAGGCTTCATAACAGACACCAGAGAGAAATACAGATAAGAGCAAGAGCAAAAAGAGTATGTAGCCTCAATCAAGATAAAAAATGAAGACACTCAGAGTTTGTGGATGAAGGTAGGAGGACACGTTGTCATGGTAACCAATCCCTGTCCTCCCCATCCAGCACGTTCCCGAGGTCCTCCTTGTTTCTGAGGCTGTTGAGCAGCAGCCCCAACGTCCTGACGACAGGCTCCATCCCTCGGTTGCCCAGAGCCTGCACGCTGCTGTGCCTCTTCCCGAAGCGCCCGATGGGTCTCACTCCACGCCCCACGTACCAGAATGGGTCTATCTCTGGACCTGGACACCACACGACAAGTACATCAGTGGCACTAACAGTGATTATTATGACCAAAGGACCAACATTACTGACGGAAAATAGTATGATTTTATTTTTTTAATTTTAATTTTTCAGTGTTTATATAGACTCTTGTCTACATACACTGTTGTCTGTGTGACCATAAATTATTTTCTAAACTGATTTGATGTGTTAAGGTACTATGTAACAATGATTTGTTGGTCTTCCGTATATTTAATCTTCCACTCACTCATTTAAATGAGAATAAGAGATATTCTGAAGTAACACTGACTTCTAGAACAGTACTCTTATATTCTCTTATATTAAGTCATCCACTGTGAAAAAAGTACAATTAAAAGGAGATTAATTTACTGTATTACAGTAGGATTATAAAGTATATAGAAAATAGTACAGTGATTAAACATTCACTCTTCATCATTTGTGCAATCTAAATTAAATAATTTAAAATATATTAACATATACATTACATGTAACCGTAATGTAATCGTACCAATGAACACAGCAATAATCATGTTTTTGTATAGTAAATTGTGACAATATAATAAAAATAGTATATTACATGATAAACTAGTGTACCACAAAATAGTGGATGAGGATATTCCTCATTTTGAGCTAATAAAGGTGTTCTTCTTCATTTTCTTTGTAAACAAATAGCTAATTCTTAAGTACTAAATGACCCCTTGAGATTCAGAAGTTTTTTTTTAATCTACATATTGACAACATAATACATTTCTAGAGGTAAAATCCCACAGTAAACAGTAGTAAAGAAGGATATTTTCTTAAAATCGTAGGCCTATCTTACAATAAATCCCCGTGACAATAAGGAACAACAGAAAGTAGAAGAACTCACCACAAAGAGCCACAAACAGACCATCGACAAACTGCATATGAATATGCCTCTGTCTGTCTGTCCTCTTAACCTTCAGCCTCTTATAGGTAATAAATAAGCAAACGAAACGGTAGACTAAAACCCAGGTCTTACTTCTGTTGTCGACGTTGTGAACGATGTGGAAGTCGTGCTCCACCGTGGTGCTGTGAGCGCGGCTGAGGCTGGAGGAGAGGAGGAGGAGGAGCAGCGCCAGGGCTGCGGGCAGCCAGCGGCTCGTCAGGACGCGGAGCCCGACATCAGCCGCTCTCCCGGGCAGCATGCTGTGGAGTCGCTCAAGGCACTGAAGGGGACGCAGGGGGCACCGGTCAGCAAAGGCATCGCACCGTTTACAGATCAAAAATATCTTTAATCAGAAGGATAGGCCTACTTAATACCTTTAAGTCAGGTAAATCATTGTAAATTCCGGTAAGATCATTGTACATTCACTTTTTGGATGTCATAGGACAAACTGTACTTCCCAATGGGAACATGGAACATTATTTATAAGAGGTGAGAAAATAACAATGAAATAGGATTAAGTCATTTAAACCTCATGACTGAGCATCAGAAGCTCTTACAGAAATATTATGATATATACTGAATTTACTAGGATTTTAAAAAACTATGATGACTATGAAAACTGTCACACTAAGTCCATAAGCGTTGTTATAGAAATTGCACAGGCTATTCTAGTCTATCAATATCATATTTTTAATTATTCAACCCATTAGTGATGTAGCACAGTTGTACATGTCACAATAGTTCAAATAAATGGACCTGGAGTATCTATCATAAAATAGTTGCCTGAACACATAACTTTACTTGATTTAATACAGTGAATTTGTAAAAATAAGTATATAAATAAACTATTATGTGAAACCCAAACAGCATTTCCTTACCCTGAACTTTGGTAGCAGGCTGAGGTCAGTTGGCGGAGGTCTGAAGTCGTTATTGTTGAGCAGGTGTGCTCCACCTTATATATCCATGCTGTTCATGTGTTCGTTGGATGATGAATCAAGAACGTCAGTCACACACAGTGATCCCAGACTGCAGGATGCATCACTTCCCCTCCCCTCCCTCCCTTCCTCCCACTCTTTAAACCCCCTCATCCCTTTGAGAAAGGACGTTTGGTTTTGGAGTTTTCCTGATGTCTGTCACGCAGCAGAGCAGTCCATCAGGAAGTCAATGACATGCAGACAACTTTAAATTAGTGAACGTGGGGAGACCCACCACCTCAAGTAGGCCTGTCTGAACCGGGGTGGGCGTTTTTTGATGAGCCTTTCATCAATCAGCTTGATTGCAAGGGACAAGGCAGGACACAATCAGCTATTGCAAAAACCTCATTGTGTTTTTGAACAGACTGTCTTGTCACTGGAAAATAAGCTTTTGGAACTTTCTTAATAATAATCAGCTCCAAATACCAAAATGATAAATGCAAACAGCTCACTGCACCTACAGTATTGTCACGCTTTCTATTCAAAGCTCACATGACAGGTTTAACATATTAAAACAATGTCTGCTCCTGACATACCACATTACAGCTTTAGTGTTGAAGTTGCAAGGATAATATTTGACAGTATGGCCAGCACTTGCCACCAGTACAAGTGCTGAGAGGTGACAGTGATGAATCACAAGCGAGAGGCTAAGACAAGGAGAACTTCGCACACTTAAATGTATTCAAGTGTAAATTCACCCTGGGGCCTAAAACGATGTGTGTAAAGGTCGTGATACCATGTGACCATGCAGCTTAACCTTATGATAACATACAGCCAGGAGTTAAATAAATAAATTCATTCCTTACAACTACAATTTAAGTGGGGGTTTTTTTGTGACTTATTGAAGGAATACATGCTTATTCAAATACTACGAATTTTCCATGACCAGTTGTGGTACTATTGCAAAACCAACTCAATGAATTCTGCACTAAATGTAGAGCTAAAATGATTAGTCAGTTAATCAATTTGTCAATCAACAGAAGCAATAGTTTTGATAATCAATTAGTCATTTAAATCTTTTTAAAACAACCATTTGCTGGTTTTCTGACATTTCATAGCAATTGATTGATTGATAAAATAATCTACAGATTAATCTATAATGAAAATAAACAGTTGTAGCTCTAGGTACATGTGACTTTTTAACACAATAGTAACAACATACATACTGTAGTGTATAACTGTGAACTAATGTACAGGCTGAAACTTATCAACAGAAGTGATTTTCCTGATGTTGGTTTCTTTGCAATATTTATTTTAAGTGGATTCATTTTTTCTCCATGTACAATTTCATCATCTAAAACTGTAAATATATATATATGGATGATATAATTGTCCTATCTACCGTGTGATGTAAAAGGGTGTATGTGCATGTACACAGCTCCACCCTAGGGCAGCACTATGGTTCTCCTCCACACATTAGGGCAGCCATGATTTTGTCATGGGCTGAGATCAGATGGTGTGATGCAGACACAAGCCCTGGCTGTGGGAGAGTATATGGCTGCAATAATGAGAAGAAAACTACCTGAGGATGTGTAATCATACCACAACATGGACAAATCCTTAACTAATAAAGGTGATTTGATTTATTAGGAAGCCCTTATTTGAAAACACAGTGTGTGATTTGTCGAAGTCACAGGCAGGTGTGAAAGATTTGGTGCACATACAGAAACAGTTCAGTAATGCCTGTTTTGTGGGTAGAATATTGGCTTTTGCCATATGCATATGGTCCTTTGTCCTGGAATTATCACTGCTCTAAAAAAACAAACACTTCTTAGGTCAGTGTTGTCCATATTTTCCCTGCGCACGATTTGTTCTTCTGTGTTACAGTGCTGCCTCTGACACATGTCTGGTTCCTCCTCTTCAAACTATAATATCGTGGTCTCATCAGCACCTGACTGAATGGTTTCATTTCGCCTGAATCATATGTGAATGGAGGCACAGCATGAAGAGACCTGCCAAACTACCTGGGTCGTAACACTTGGTGAATCACATTTTTGAGGGATGGATCTTGGATGGATCTTGCAATCTACTAGAATTCTAAGTGAATATTTCCTTGATATTGTGGGACACGAGAGCCCCGAGGATTGTGGTATTGATTGAGAAAACCCTGCTTGCAGAATGATTAACAGATGGAACCAGATAAGCTTTGTGGTCTAAATCATTCCCTTTACGTGCTACAGTACATTTTGTTAATTGCCTCGTAATTCTTGACCTACAGAATGTGTGGGCTGGGACATTCATTGACCATGTTTGGTGGACCCTCTTTCTTAAAAAAGCTTCAATTGGGAAGTCAGTGGTCAGCAGGGAAATTTCTTTGAAGGTATTTAGCTTTTACCAGTTCTTCAAATGTGAATGCTTCACAATATCAAACACACATCTCAGTGGTCACAAGGATAGAAAAGGTGGTTGGGACATAAAGATTTTATAACAGTAGATTTTTTTTTTCCACAAACAAAGATTGCTACGAAATCATAGGTAATAAGTATTTCTTCGTGACCCAGTGGCCTAATGGACAAGGCATCAGCCTCCGGAGCTGGGGATTGTGGGTTCAAGTCCCACCTGGGTTGTGTGAGTCTCACCTGGATGGAAGTGGTAACACCTTCTCAGAACATGTTCTTACATGTCAAAGTATGAAGAGCACAAGGTTAACACCTGTGCTTTTCCTACTGTGACCGGTCAAATGATCTGCTGAGAAAAAGGCTTTTTTTTTATGGTAATGATGAAAATACCCTAATATACAAAAGTTTTGTGCCACAGATGACTTTGTGAAGAGCTAAACAAATAAAAACAGTGTGTGAGACCTTGCAATCCTAAATTATAGTCAGTTCACACACTGCAAGTCCTTGTAATTAATCTATTGCATCTAGTGCAATCAAATAAAAGTAGCAATGTCATTTACAGTGCAAAAGTACTCAAAATTTTACTTTAAGTACAAATTTTATCAGAAAAGTACTCATTATGAAGAATGGCCCCATTCATGGTATTGAATTATACAATCTACTATTATACTATTGGATTATAATTACTGACGCAAATGTAAGCAACATTTTAGTGCTGTTGCAGGTTGAGATGGGACAAATTTTAACTGCTTCAATCTTTTTTAAAAAATCATATTTTACTTGCAGCAGAATCATCATGAAGAACAGGGAGGACATAGCTTTTTGTGTGATGCTTTGCTGCCCCTCAGTGGTAAAATATGTGGGCGCGCACACACACGTGTGGTTTGTAATTCTTAATGATTTCTGCTGCACTGCACTGCAACCGCAGGCTCAAAACATCCGCCCGAGGAACGGCACATCTGCCTTAAAAATTTAAATATTAACAAAAAAGTCAGCTGACAGAGGAGCTAATTAAAGCGACCTCCATAAATATTACACCAGCATACGTCATCCCACAGGCGACGCATGCGCAACACGAGGTGGACGCGCACAACAACACACCGTGTAACCAGTGACAAACTTCTGTCAATAAGCTCGGCGGCGGAAAAAGGTTTCCCGGAGGATATTGGCCAAAAAGAAACACCTTGTCCTCCTACAAGGACTCCTTAGCGACAACGGAAGAAGAGAGAGGCGAAACCTCTGGCTTTCGGCCACACTTTCTGGAAGTCAAAACAGTTGTCGGACTCTGCGCACTTGCTTCCTGTTGTCAGTGTCAGCATCCAGCGACGGGATGTAATGTCGGAAACGTCGTGAGAGGACGCTCGGATCGAGGGGGGCAGGAGGTGAAGCGCCGGGACCCCCGTGTTCGTTTCCCTACATGAGTCTGTCGGCGGGATGTCGCTGAGTTCAGGCGGCTGGACGCACAGCCCCGGGTACGCGCCGGAACAGCCCGCCGCCCTGCCCGCTCACTACGGGGCCTCGCAGTCTCAGCCGGGCTGCCAGACCGTCCTCATGTCGGTCCGGGTGTCCGTGTGCCACTCCGGCATCCGGCCGCTGTGTCTCCCCGGGGCAGGGGACGAGCCGCTCCGCCTGCAGCTCAGCATGGACCCGGGGAAGTCCGGGGAATTCCGGCTGTCGCTCCAGGACAGCGGCACCGGCCGGAGTGTGGTGAGTGCGGTGTGTGTGTTATGACTGGGGGAACACATGGAAATATGTTCCGGGGAAGACCTTTTTATACTGGATGTGGCTCCATGCTCAGTGCAATGACTCGTTGTGTGGAAATAAAACTTAATTTTAATGGGGACTACGTAGAGCAGTGTTTTTCAATTTTACTGGCTTGTTACCAAGGCCAGATCAGCCACAAGGGGCAAAAATAAGATGTGAGCTCCACTTTCTCGCTTTCTGTGCATTATTTTTGTAATCTTTTGCTTTTAGATACTCACCAGATACTGAGAACAAAGCAGACAACCCGTGGCACATTAGTTTATTAGTGTGTAATTTGTTTTTACCACATGTTTTAGGAATATGCAATATGTAAGCCTAATATCAACTGAAATAATAAAGGTATTCAATGTCCCTCTACAAGACAGGCTCTCGAGTTAGGATTAAAATGTGTTTGTTTTTTTGGCACATATTATCCTCCAATTACCTCCAACTCATTGTGACCCTTTGAACCTGGAGCCTTTGGACCCCATGAGGGTCAGGGGCCATGGAGCAGTTACCCACTTTGCCCAACTGATAATTCACCATCGCTGAAATCCATGTGATACAAAGCAATGTCTACACATGATCTCTCATTACAGGTGGTAAACAACTGTAACTTTAAATATTTTTTACTGGCCTGAAGAGGGAAACCTGACCAGTATTTTCCAAGAAAAATAGCTGAGAATAGATTAAAAACTTCAGATACAGCTTCTGATCCTTTGGAGGGCCCCCGAACCTCAGTTTAACCCTCTGGCCGAGGGGTAAGGGTTCAGACCACGGTGTTTGAAAACAGTGACCCCACTATCAAGCCTGAAATCAACTAGTCTTTGAAAGTTACATGGGAAAGTTGCATACAGAGCCTTTATTTTTGTCAGTTCTTGCATATTATTACAGTTACACTCAGTCCCAGTATATTAGGTACACCAAGCTAAAACTGATGCAGGCTGATACCACAGTTCTGCAATGATAATAATAGTTTTATATTGTTCCGTTTTTGTTGAAACTGTTTTAGTTTTTACTTTATGGTCATATTGGAGGCTGTGGTTTCTGGTGCAGCATTATTATTACCCTATTTGTTACACACTGTATTTAGGTTTGTTACAGTATAATTGAGTGTTAAAATGATGTTTTTACCAAACCTAGTGCACACATGCAGTGACACACATAGCCATTTTGGCATAACGTAACCCATGACTCATTTACCTTCCCCTTTTTTTCATACCTCATGTCCTCTCATTCTTGGGTTCTGTTCCTCTCTCTTCAGACCATCGCTGAGTTTGATCTGGGGACAGTTAACTATGAGGTGAAGTCACCAAAGTGCCACGAGCTGAGTTTGGTGGCGCCTCCACATGACCGCATCAGCTTCAACTTCCGCTGTGAACAGGAGGCCCAGGAGTGGGCTACGGTGGTGACATCATCATTGAGAGAAGCACAAAGAGGTCAGTCGCCCTTCTTGTCAAATACTCAATGTGCTTGTATATAACAACCATAGATATTTCATACCTTGTAAAATGGTCCTATGATCCTTTTCAAACCTACATGAGAAACCGATGTTGTGTCTTCTCAGTTGGTGGGATTAATTTGCCCTGTAGTGAACTTAGTTTGAGCAAATTGAGCTTGACATATCAAACCGGTTTGAACAAAAGAACTTTTCATTGCACTGCTCGATGTTTGTTAACATCACCACCGTCAATCTCAACGGCTGTAACTAAGCTTCATAGTTTGACTTCAGAGGGAATTTCAATAAATTGGTCTGTGCTTACTAATATGGCATTTGTTTACCCGCTCACTTAAATTTAAAGAAAATAATTGTGGAATTATCAAAACTATAACCAATTTGGGCTGACATCAAAATTAATTTATACATAATTGTGCAGTTAATAGTTATGGATAACTATTTAAGTTAGCAGCTGTGGCTGTAACACAAATTCAGGCCCATATTTTTCAACTAACGTAACATAGTGTAGTTGTAAATGCTGACATAAGAACATCCCCTACAAATCTCCCTTTGGACGTACTGTACTGCACACTGGGCTCAACCAGCTGAGAACAGACCTTAGGAATAGACTTATTTAGGACATGCTGTTCTGGATACCAGGAGGATGTAGAAGAGAGATTTGTCTGGGCTGCTTCATGAGTTATACATGCATCTCCCTGTACAATAGGTTGAATTGTTTTTCTGGACTGACTTGCCTGGCATACAAACCAACATAAAATATGTGGAATCAGCATTGCAAGTGACAGCGTACTAGACAAATTATCCCTGTGGCGGGAAAACACAGAAGTCTTTTTGTCGACGGATCTCATTTTAACACATTCAAACTGAATGGATTGTGAGAAGGGTTAACAGTTGCTCTCCCTGTAGTTCTGGTCTAATGTAACTCTGTTAACTGCTCTGCTTCCTCTGTTACCTTGACTTACATGACGCAGCATGATAATGTATCAGATAAATTAGCTAAGATCAGAGACAGAGCTGACTGTGTCATTCAGATGACCAGAAGACAAGAGATCAGAAGAAAATATTCACCTTGTTATTTACTTTGTTGTCCGTTCTGCTAAAAAGTACCTCTATTAAGACCAGACAAGATGGAACAATATTAAATTTAAAGATTTCGGTCAGACAATAGGTGAGGTTTTTTGTAAAGTATGGAAAAGTTGAATGTTTCTTGTGCTTTCTATGTTTGTTTATCTAAATGCTTTTTTCTGGTTTTCAACATTTCTCATTGGCAGTCGCCCCTCAAGTTAATGTTCCACAGCGCCCCCTGAATGGTCTCGATCAACAGAACACCTTGGCCTTGCAACAAACAGGTGTGTACACTTTAGATCTTCCTGCCAATATGAAATGTTATCTTTTTCTAGATCTGATCTAACTAATTCATTAATTTGTTCACTCATTTTATTCATTTATTGAATCAATGTTAGCCCCCCAGTGGCTGTTTAAAGGTATGGTGATATCCTCTGCACACACTTGCCGGTATGTTCACCGAGTATGTGTTTGTGTGTGTGTGTGTGTGTGTGTGTGTATCCATCTGTAGAGGAAACCTGCATTGAGCTGACCCGAGCCATAGAAGCAGGTGACATACAGTCTGCTTCTGTCTTTGCTGCCACGCTTGCCCGACAACAGGCCGCGCTCAAGATTCAGCCCTCTGCCAGAGACTATGAAGACACTGAAATCAAGTAGGAGCATCATCATTATTAATTATTATTTTACCATTTAACAAACATAATTGATGGTCAATATTTCTTTAAATGTATATTTTGAAATGTGATATAAAGAAGATTATGACACAGTTTATTCAAACTATGTGGCTAATGGCTTGTGTTTCATAACAGCTTGGCTGTTGTAGTTGAGGATTCTTCTTCATCCTGTTGTGTCACTGTGAAAGTTTTCCCACATATGACTACTGCACTGCTGAAACAGCAGGTTAGTCTGAAGAATTCTTCTTTTCTTTGTTTGTGTCCTGAAAGAATCAACTCAAGTCGATTCTATTTACATAGCCATAAATCACATTTGCCTGAAAGGGCTTCAAAAATCTTCTGTCTCATGCTTTCTTTTTTTTGGTTTTCTTCCAACTCAGATGTTTCTTGAGTATGGCTTTCACCCACGGGTGCAGCGCTGGGTGATTGGCCAGTGTCTGTGCACTGACCAGCGTTCTCTGGCCTCCTATGGGGTTCATCAGAACGGTGACACAGCCTTCTTGTACCTCCTGTCTGCCCGTCATGCTCGCTTGACCCTCCAAGTCCTCCAGCAGGATCAAGAGAGTGCCCTCCTTCTCAGTCCCCCTTCTCTTTCTCTCCCAACTCCTCCCCTGCCGGCTACCTCTGCAAATGGCCCCTCATCTCTCGACCGGAGGCCTTACACCACCCTGCCTCCTAGACTCCATACCAGCAGCAATAATGGTGAGTTGTCACAGTTGTCGGATCAGATTGGCTGCAACTTTTCAATTTCATTGAGGAAACATGAGGTTATACATGTTTATTTAGTGCTTTAGGCACACAATAACACTGTTGAGTTAACAAAATAAATGATTGATTTTTTTTTTTTTTTTTTTGTGGTGCCAAACAAATGGTAATACCAGTGTCATATGTTTTTCTATCCCCAGTAAACCCACTGGCTTATCTATTTAAGTTTACTATACAATAATTCTCTGTAAGTCATTGTGGTGTCACAATTTAGGGAATTTTTAATTAAGCAGAAAGAAGTAGTAGTAGGAAGCAGAAGTGTCCTATAACCTTTGCCTGACCTATTTAGAGCAGCTATACAACAGAAAACAAAAGCAGTGCTTTACAATATACTGTGTTATACAAACAAATATAATCTTAGGACTGCAACCTTATTGAATTGAGAACTTTGCGTTGAAACAGTGTGGTCCAGTGTATTGTCCTTCATGAGAAGTGCTTGTTGTGACTGCCCACACAAAAATGTAACAGTGGACAGTAATGGGAAAACTCAAAGTAGACCAGTAGACTAATAAACCAATTTAAATGTGCTTAGCCATGAAATAAACTGTAGTTGAAAACTCTTGTGTAAGTGTAATAGTCTGATGTTGTTCGACATGATGTATTACATTTGACAGTGCACTGTTATTTATTTTAGACCTATTTCTAATTGATTTTTAAGAAGTAAAAAATCAAAGGAGATCAGTGCAACAGACAGTGTTAACATCTGACAGAGAACTATCTAGGAGGGTTTGCACTTACACACAGTATAAGTATCAAAGGTTACATACGGGGGGGCACATATTTACTTTACAAGGACAAATATTTAATTTCATTGTTCATTCATTGCGTCTATAATTCGCACAAGTGCTTTTGATGCATATTATTATATTATATGAAATAATATATTTATATTTACAATGATATGTCAAAGGAGACAACTCAATTGCTTATTATATATATTTTTTTCTGTTAAAATGTTTCAGGTGGGTCAGAGAGAGGAAACCTCAGTGAGATCAGAGATCTCATCAACCTGGAGATGCCTCAGCTCAATGACGCACTGAGACTCAACACAGCATCCACTCAGGTAATAGACAGCAGTGTTTTGATAGAATATGTCATAAGAAAAGTCATTTGATAAAGCATACGTTCCATGTAATGCTGTTTCTCACATTTAAACATAATACTGAAAAGGTGAATGGCAAAGTTCAACAAGACAATAGAAAGCAAAGAATAAAAGCACCACTCTGTGCTTCAGGGTTGGTCGTGCCCTTCTTGCACTTACATCAACAAACCAACACGGCCGGGCTGTGAGATATGCAGCACGAACCGCCCTGAGAACTACATCATCCCGGGTGGATATCGACCTGACGCACTGGAACTCAGACGGATCCAGCAGGAGAAGGAGGCTATCAGACAGTACCAGCAGGTATGAAGAACACACTCACACCTGTACCACCGAGCATTCCACGCACCCACAGTCCTACATTTACAGTCATACACCTTTATGTATGTCTGTCACTCACATATACTTAGAGTAAAACCTTATTTTGGTGTACCATTTGGTGAATATTACATAGAAGGGTTAAACAACGCTTTTTTTTTTTCTTTTTTTTTTACAAATAATATTTTGTTAAAAAAAAAAAGTGCAAGGGCTCCAAATTGGACAAAATAGTCAGGAAAATAATATGGAGAGGAAAGTATGAAATTGATTCAAAGTTGACATTTGAATTCAAATTTAAAGGCTCTCTCAGGTTGACTCTCTTCTCTTCTGTCTCTGTTTTTTTGAAGGAGAAAGGGAGAAGAGAGGTGCTGAGGAGTGCTGAGGCTCAAAACAACTCACTCCTGTTTAACTTGGACCAGGACTACTGAACACACACAGACATACACACACTCTGTTTGTTTATGTTTCATTCACAGACAGTCTGAACTTGTAGCACCATTTTGGTTGCACTCATCAGAAACTTTTAGATCACATATAAAATCATCATGCACAATGTCTACAGTATATGCAGGTCTGTATGCTTGAATTGAAGGCATATGGTTCTGTTATTTACCCTGAAGTTGAATGTAGGTGGAAGAGCTAATTTGCACTGATACCACTGAAGCCTATTTAAGCCTAGTACTGGCCAAACAAGCAATACAGGTGGTGGCATATGTGCATCCCTGGCTCCCGTGTTTTGCATGTTCATTAGATCCTACAGTAGAGAGACTGTATGTGTGAGAACAGTGAATTTTACATTTTATTAAAATGTACCATACCTTGGTGAAAAGTAGAAACTGACCGAATATTAACATTTGAGGGTTAAAGAAATCTGACGAAGATGGATTTTTCTTTACATAAAAATGTTTCTAGCCCTGACGCCTGTATCACAAAGCGGGTTCAGCTTATTCTGGCTTTCTTGGGGTCACCTGGCTTTACTGAGCTTAACAGTGTCCGTCCTTGATAACTGGTATCACAAATGTGGTCGTCAGTTGGTGCTGTTAACTCTGGGTTTTACTATCCAACAACGAGCATGTGAAAGATGAGTTGATAATTACAAGTGACATCATCCAAAACATGAATTTAAGTACTTAATATGAAATGAGTTTAAACAGTGATACCTGCATGAAAATTCAGTTAATTTCCAGATACTGAATTGTTTTTTTTCTTTGTTGTTTTTTGACTGATGATAAAGAATCTTATATGAACAAGTTCAAAGTAATGTTTGTGCTGCAATGTCAGAGAGAAGAAGAAAATGAGTTAATGCCTGATCTATCTGACCTACATGTTGCACTTATAATCATGGGAAATATTTAAGAATGACTTTAATTATTTTTCTTAAAAAATAAAACCGAGGGTACAGTTTTTATTTCCAATTATCATCACAACGTTTCATCATGTTATGTGCAGTGCAGTGATGGAGTAAGAGTGTAAATTCATCCAAACTGTCAGGAATCTTGTCAAGAATTAAATAATCTTTGCGTAATAAAGGCGTAGACACATGGAAAGCCTGGAACAGCAAAACAAATGATCTATAAAAATATCTATTGCTCTTTATCATTTGTCGCTTTATTGAAAACTCTTTTGTCCCTGTCAGGATCCTGTAGGAATGATGACTCCGTATTTCCAGTGAGCAGATTGGTCAGTGGTCGGGTTGTTTACAGTTGTTGATCTAATCCTCTGGAGTTAACCTGCTCCGGGGCAGATTAGCCGTGCAGTAGAGGTTGCCATGGTGATCTCCCTTGGTTAAAAGTGAGCGGAAAACCTGGGTGAAGCTCAAAGATAGCTGGCTAACCCACTAATCTCGCTTTGTGGTACAAGCCCTTGGCAATATATATTGGTCAGGCTCCAGTGGGAAGGTTATGAAAGACTTTTCCTCATATTGACCATCCAGCTGGATAATCGTGGTCACTGTTGACTTTCAGCATCAGGTGGCTTTTTAATGAACTCCTAAAGAGCAGAGGATGCCACTAAATTGAATGTATTAGCCTGATTGTTAATTTTGCACTGTTAATTGTACATATACTCTGTGGAACTGATCAAAATAAAATGTTTATACACAATGTGTCTGTGTGTGTGCGTGCCTGTGTGTGTGTGTGTGTGTGTGTGTGTGTGTGTGTGTGTGTGTGTGTGTGTGTGAGGGTGAAAAGTTTAGCCTACAATGCTTCAATGTATGCATTATCATCTCATTGTGCCCCTATAACAATAACTGAAGGGAAATAGTTTACAAAGTATACCTTGAACCCTCACAACAACACCACCCCTTGTCCTAGGCAAGGGAAGAGGAGCGCAGGGAGAATTATGCCCGGCTGGTGATGATGGACGGCCAGGACCTGCTGCCTAACCCAGAGCCTGTGGACTGCAGGATCTGCTACATGGACTTGCAGCCCGGGGAGGGGGTCCTGCTGAGGGAATGTCTCCACTGCTTCTGCAGGTAAGATTGAGGAGGTGGTGGGAATATAAAAAACAGAATAGAAAAAAGCTAATTAAATATCCTGGATGTTTATCCTGATTCAAACCAGTTTGTATCTGCATGATTGTGTGTATTCCTCTCCAGAGACTGCTTACGTTCAGTCATCATGCTGAGTGTGGAGCCGGAGGTGTCCTGTCCCTACAGAGATGACACATATTCCTGTGCCTGCTCGTTGCAGGAGAGGGAGATCAGAGCTGTGAGTTACACCAACAAATATAGTATTTGCTCTAATACAGCCGGTTAAGATACAGTACCTTTCTCACTGGTGGATTAACAGGTAGTATTAGCATCCTAAAGCATCAGAATATTTAAATAAATTGTATTGTATGTTTTAATTTGGTAAAAAATAAATAAATGCTCCTTTCAACACTGTCAAAACTATCCAAGAAGCTGGAGCTACTGCTCTGCTTCTTGTTTTCAGCCCAGACTTCTCAGTCCAGACTTTTCAGCCCAGACTTCTCTCCCTGTGGACAGCTGCTTCAGCTAACATGAAGCAACAGTTGGCCAACCTCTCCAGCTGCTGAATGTTAAACAATAAACTGGGATCCAGCCAGGACTGCTGAAGGCAGCCAATGGTGTGAATGTAGCCTCTGCTTGAAAGCAAGATGTGTAGTTGAAAAGTAGAGCTGTTGGACAGTGTGACACCTGTGTTTGTTTTCTTGGCAACTCCAATTATAACCTGTCAGTAGTATTACCTGGGTTAACTGGTCCTCCACAATTTCCTTGCTTTTTCTCCCTTACAGTTGGTGCCAGCAGAGGAGTATGAGCGCTGGCTGCAAAGAGGTCTGTCAGTGGCAGAGTCTCGATGTGAGGGCAGCTACCACTGTGCCACTCCAGACTGTCCGGGCTGGTGTGTGTACGAGGACACAGTCAATGTCTTCCACTGCCCCGTCTGCAGGAAACACAACTGTCTGATTTGCAAGGTATGAAATATACACAGTATGTACACACAAATCGTTTGTTCATTTACTCCCATATTTTCTAGGAAATTGTCTTGCTGGGTAAACACAAGAGATTGTGCAGTAAATGTATATGAGTATACGCGCAACCATGGTACAAATGGGGGTAACGATTGTACTGTGCACTAATCAATTGCTTTTGAAAGAAGACACCTTTGAGAGTACTCACATGTTTTTAATTGGTCTGGTTCCCACAGAAATGTTTCTATCTTTATATCAGAGACTTTCGCTCAGATTAAGTACACACAAAAATCATCACATTTTTTTTCTGTCCCTGTTTTTGTTTTTGTTTTTCTTTCCCCCTCAGTCTATCCATGAAGGAATGAACTGTAAGCAATACCAGGATGATCTTGCAGCCCGTGCTATAAATGACTCTGCTGCCAGGAGGACAACACATCTACTCAAGGTGAGCTGTAATAGGCACTTGTGTGTATGAGTATTCACTGTTTACGGTGTCACTGTTTTTGGAACAGCTAATTGAACTTTTTTTTCTCATTTTCTGTATCACAAACAGACTCTTGTGCAGTCAGGTGAGGCAATGCACTGTCCCCAGTGTGGCATCATTGTGCAGAAGAGGGATGGATGCGATTGGCTGCGCTGCACGGTCTGTCACACTGAGATCTGCTGGGTCACCAGAGGACCCCGCTGGGGGCCTGGGGTAAGAAATCCTTCCCTCCTTTCCTCATGGCATATTTCTTTCCTTATGTACCTACCAGATCCTCCCTCAGGATTACGGAGCCATATTCTGTTGGGAGGCTACATCTGTTGAATGGAAATATATGATTCTTGATTCAAAAGAACAAATATCCATACAAAAAAGGTGCAACTATCCCTTTTTTCACCAAAATCTGATTTTTGTCCCTCCAACGTGTTATAACACTAAGAAAGGTATACAGCAAACATGGTAGTTAAAAAAAGTTTTAATTTGCAAGGTAACTCAAAGGTTTGATAACTCTAATTCTGATCCTTTCCAAGGGTCCTGGAGACACCAGTGGAGGATGTCGCTGCAATGTCAACAATCAGAAATGCCATCCTAAATGCCAAAACTGCCACTGAGAATCTCAGATTGTAGAAGGGAATTAAAGACTGTTCTCTAAAATGTGGAAAAGAGGGATAAAGTGAATGAAAAAGTGTATTTAAGCCAAAACTGACTGTGGGATTAATGTATACAATGCATCCTTCTTGTTATAACTGGAGATATTCTCAATTTCTTCTCAGCAGGCAGAATAACAGAAATCATATGTTGCCTTTCAGCTCTGCCTCTCGCAAACATGGAAATGCAAGCTGTGTGATTTCCACTGCGTTCAGTAAAACTAAATGTTCACATCTGACTGTAACTGTGATAATGGTGTTTAGAAGTGTGCAGGGAAAGAGTATTAACTTTTGTTTTTGCAGTGGTGCTTTTTTGCACAGCAAATGTAGCAAAACAGGTGTGTTGTTTTCTGTTTTGGTAGTTACATACCAGGATGCATTGCATTAAACTGAAGTGGCCTTATTCTTGTGCACAAAAGCTATAGCAGGGTGTTTATGATGACGTTTTCTGGGAAACATGACAAAATCCTTGATATGCAATTTTTCTGCATAGGTCAAACAAGTGTATGGAGTAATATGTGTCTTTTTTTTTGTGTGTGTCTGTGTGACAGTCGTATGGCATGCACGCCTTTGTCGCCAAAGAAGTTTGAAATGAGAATGTGTCTGATTGTTAATCTGGTGTTTGACCACCTGACTGTGTGAGGATCCAGGCTGTGTGCATGAGTTTATCACTCACATGCCTTTGTATTGTCAAGGGTGGATACAGAGGTCTCTGATGTACTGCTGACCAGCTAAGTATTGTATGATGACATAATCAATAAATGGCAGTGTATTGATAAATAGAAAAATGTTAATTGCAATACTTAAAAACTTTCTGGAAGAGAAGGCACATGTTAACACATTTTGTCGATAAGCTCATATTCCTGTGAAGGAATTAAAATATAATCGGGTGCACATGGTGACATTCGCCATAATACGTAACACCTATTTTTTAACTATGTGAAAGCTTTGTATCCATGGTAATATTTGGAGTATTGTCTAATTCATCTATGCATGAATTTGTAATTCTAATACATAAATGGAAATTAACAACATATCCTGTATGACCTTGACCAGGATACAAGCGAGTAGCCTCACCAACTGCACTCTCTGTTACCCTGAAAAAATAAAAATTAACTCCAAATACCAGACTACGCCCTCGACTACACTACTGCACGGCACTGACAAGCCATGAATAAGTCTTCACTGTTACTTGTGTTAAAATATCAGCTCTGTGTTGCTGATGTACCGTTGTGCCTTAATTATCAATAAAATACTCTTCAAACTGTCAGACTTCTTTGTGTGTGTTTTAACGTACAATTGAATGAACAGTATCTGACAGCTGCCGATCTTAGTCATTATGTCTTCTCCTTGCTGTAATGGCCACATTTGTCGTATCATATCAGTTTGCAAATAATTGAATGTCTTTGCAAACAGGAGGGGAATATTACTTCAATTAAGTTGTCAAATATCATTCCCCCTTTTTTAAAAAGGACAAGATTGGAGATAGAGATATTGCAGATGAAGCTATCCAGGGTTTTACAGTTAATATTACACATGACAAGTATTTTAATATTTGATATATTTAAATATGACTACTTTTATGCCAACAAAAAATAAATGGATTTAAGAATTATATTCCTGGCAGTGTAGAGAAGACTTAGAAAACAGAATGAAGAGCTTCATGTTTGGAAATTATATTTACAGAAAAGGTATATCTTGAGAAATGCTCTTTGAATATAAAGTTCAATACTGAAATTAAAATGAAAATAAGAAAAGTTTATTACATTATTTCATAATGCACTGATTAATGTATTTATTCATATGATATTTCAATTCAAAATGTCTTATTTATTTATTACTGGACATCATTCGGGCTCCATACAAAAATACTGCTGGTTGTGTATTCTGTTGAATCCTTCCCAGAGAGATGTGAAGAATTTCTTCATTACCTTTATAACAAAATAATGGAGATTCGGCAGCACATTAACACAGAATTCAGAGGGCATGTTGTTGACTCCTGCCCACCTGCAGCGCTAATTCACTTCAGTGAAATCACTCTGTCTTCAGGGGAACGCACTGTTGCACTTTGAAATTCACCCACCCGCCCTTCAGACTAACTTCCCGCTTGGTTTTTGAAAGCTGTAACGTCATTTCAGACAATTGGTCCAGATATGTTTGCCATCACATGCCACTGTTAAAGAAGCCCTCTCTGGATCCTCCAGTTTTTAAGTCATTTTAGACCCATCTGCCATGTTTATCAAAGATTTTAGAAGAAAGTGTCTCCGCTCCATGGATTTATTTTATTAACAACAATCAATTTTTAAAAAAATCTCTGAATCGCTGATGACGATTCTGAATGATTTACTGCTTGCAGCCAACACAGTCCTGTCCTCCATTTGAATTCTCCTCGACCTCAGCTCAGCCTTTGACACAGCGGACCATTATGTCTTAACCAGCCGCCTTAAAAACTATGTTTCCATCAGTGACGTGGCTCTGGACTGGTTCGTCTCCTCTCTGTCCAACAGGTCCTTCTAACTCCCTAGGAGCTTTATCGCTGCTTGACATCCTCTGTTAATGGTTCCAAAGTCTCAGCTTATCAATGAAAGTGACTGGGCCTATTGATGCCAAAACAACTGCTTGCTCCAGCTTTTCAAATGTCCCCTGCTTTATATCTTTGTAAAATGAATACCTTTGAGTTTGTCCAACAAAACTACAGCATTTGCCACCATTTTCTGACCAATCTCCTGTATTTAGCACACCCACTTTAGTTTGGAGGGGTGTTTGAGGTGAAGTGTGGGTTGGTTGAGAAAACACTTTGAGTCCACACCATCTCATCCACAGGGATTCTCCTTCTCTATTAAGATCTCTCCCTAGTGACTCTCCACGCATGCGTGCTGTCCACACATGTCCACACTGACACCTGTTGCCTATTTACCGGTAGTACATTGGTAATGAAAAAAAAAAAAAAAACTGTCCTCTTATATAAATGAACACAGTCTTTCAATGAACACATAGAGACTAATTTCTCTGAACATTTTAAGTTTATATTCAGGAAATCACTTTTTTTGACTGATCACAGGACTTATTGTGCTCCTCGCAGGGGGGGGGGCGGGGTTTAAACTCCAGGCGGCTGCACGTAGAAAAACCTCCGACTCCTTCAGCGCGTTTCCTGTCGCGAGGAGACCGGCGGAAAGGTGAGGGCAGGTGGATTTGACAGTGGCCGGATTATCGGAGATTACGCTGCCAGGTGGGTTGAGACGCCGGTTCGGTTGCGGTCAGATTGTCCGGGTCTTCCGCCGCGTTGCTGCGCGTTGGCCTCACGCCTCTCAAGCCCTCTGAGACCCTCTGGGCGTTTAGTTTGGAGATCATTTCGGCTGCACGGAGCCAGTGCAGGATCCGCTGCGAGTTTATGGTGGCCGTCTGGTTCATTGATATTCCTGCAGGGTTCCTCGGGGATTTGCATGGTTTTACTGTGATGCAATACTCCTTTTAAAAATGAACATTTGTAAAAAAAAAAAAAAAAAAAAAAAACATGCAACATGTAGACTTAAACATGTTTAAAATCACAATTCTGACATGCGTTGTTTAAGATAATGCAGGGAAAATTGCGTAAATTGTCACAAAACTGGCTCATAGTGAGGGGTGGCAAGTTAAGTTGAAGTGCAAATAAATGTTTTTTTTTTGTTTAATATGAACAAATATGACAATTTAGACAAAGATAAGCATGAGGTGTGGAATATAGATTGCACTGATTGCATCAGTAGTGTAGGAAATGTATTGTAATGTGTGTGTTGTGGGCAGCAGAATGTCAAACCAAACCAAAACCCGGAGATGTGGAACTTAGGAGAGAGGAGAAGACAGTGAGAGGACGGCTGGCTTACATAAGTTTAGTGGTGGTCACTCATTGTATTGATTTTGTGAGTGAAAAAGGGATCTCAGCTATTCCCTTATCAGTACAGCCTTACGGAGTAGATATAGCTTATCTCTCCCCCTCTCTTCCTTCTCTGACTCCAGGTAGTCACAGACGCAGGAGCCACTTCTCTCTCTTCACTATGGCTGAGACCGAGGGGAAATTCGACTTTGCCATCGACCGGGGTGGCACCTTCACAGACGTGTTCACCCGGCTGCCCGATGGTCGAGAGAGAGTCCTGAAGCTTCTGTCCCGGGACCCCCAGAACTACAAAGATGCTCCCACTGAGGGGATCCGCAGAGTCCTGGAAGAGGTAAGGTGGCAGGATTAATGGATGTATTAGTATGTGTTTTTCTGAAATATGAAGCACTTTTATAGTTAATATTACATTTATACAAAGAGTTTTGTGGAGGCAGAGGTCACAGCTACCACTCATGTTTGAATCACGGGCTGAATGTGGATTGAAAAGTTGTTTTAGATGCTGTTATACTGGCTCCTATGAGTTTTTAGATAATCAGGTTGGTTTTTGAGCTGTATGGACTAATGGAATTATTAATGAGCTGTCAGCTTGAGAGCAGTCTGCAAACCACATCAGCAGCCAAACAAAGCATTAAAAAAGACAATCTGCATGAACAGTATATGATATGTGCATATTTGTGTGAATTTATTGACAGGAAACAGGCCGGGTCTTTCCTCGCGACCAGCCTGTGGACACCTCTCTGATTGGCTGGATCAGAATGGGCACAACGGTGGCAACCAACGCGTTACTGGAGCGAGAGGGAGAAAGGACCGCGCTCCTGGTCACGCTTGGCTTCAAGGACTTGTTGCACATCGGCACACAGGCCAGGCCAAAGCTGTTTGATTTGGTTTGTAACACGTGTAATCTTAACCCATGAGTGTATACGTGAAAATGTCTTAAATGTTTAAAATTAAAAGGTAAAATGAGCGCAGACACTCTTGTGTAACCACTAAACCGCACCCATCGATAAAGCATCAGCATCATTATGCCTTTTGGACTATAGTGTCCGTGAGTGGCCAAAGTAAGGGGCTAGGCCCCTGAAACTGAAGGTTTAGTCATTATCTTGTGTTACAGAAAACGTGGGCAGGTCTTGGAGTTTGTTCCCAGATCCGTTGTACCATTAATGGTTTAACTCACTTATCTATGAAGCCGATGTTCTGTTACAGAGTAAGCTGTCAGAAGCGCACCGATAGAAAAAGTTAAATACAATAACAGTAGTTTATTATTCTACAAATTGTATTTTGCACATTGTAAGTGCTATTCTCATATAGTACAGTCAAACTAAACCTGTATGACAAACACATGGAGGTTTACTCTGATCACTTGCTCAATTACACCCAACCTCCAGTATGCATGTTGTATAATGTTACATTCTTATCAGTATATCATTGGCATGTACTGTTGGTCAGACGTTTCTCTTGATAGTACACCTTCTGTGTGTGTGTGTGTGTGTGTGTGTGTGTGTGTGTGTGTGTGTGTGTCTGTGTCTGTGTCTGTGTGTACACAGGAGGTGGTGGTTCCTGAAGTGCTGTATGAAGAGGTAATAGAGGTGGATGAGCGGGTGGTCCTCAGGCAAAATGGCTGCCAGCTGCCCAGAAAAGATCCCAAGCGTATTGTCACAGGTGTGAAACACAACTACAAGCTTTAAGACTTGGCAGAAAGGTTATGTGTCACAAACCTTTTCACTGTAGATTTGTTGTGCTGCTACATTTTTTTTTTTTTTTTTTTTTTTTAGCCCACCTCAGTCAGTCCACAACTTTGGTCCGAACTGAAGTATTTCAACCATTGGATGGATTGTCATGAAATTTAATACACTCATTAGTGTGCCCCTGAGGATGAATTGTAATAACTTTGGTGATCACTTAACCTTTAATTTAGCGCCATCACCAGGTCAAAATTGTAATATTTGCTAAACAAGGATGGCGAACAGGCGCGCATACTTGCTAAACATCAGCCTGATGGTTTGGCTGTAGACTTGTAGGGTCTTGTTAGTATATAGCACAGCTTACAGACAGTTGTATAGTTTTTTTTTTTTCCACTTCAGCTGCTTTAAAAAGTGCTAGTACACAAACAAGACTAAGAGTCTACAGACACGCTGTCGCAGCTCTGTGAGGTCTTGTTTTACTCATGTTTACTCATGCATTACTTTTCATTTTGTTTGAATGATTATGTTAATGATATGCAGACATACATACACAATTTTGTAAAGTCAAAACGTATCTTTCCATTTTCTTTTGCATGCTTAAATCCCATCTTTTTACTATTTTCTTGTACTACTTCTAGTTCCAAATCTCCTCTCTAGTTGTCCTCAGCTTTCATGAAATTTATCAGAGGGGACAGAATGGAATGTGGCTGTAAATGTAGAAATGTCAACTCAGTCTATTGGCATACATGAGAGCATTGCCTGAATGCCTTACATAATTTGAAATAATCCTGATATTGTGTGTGTGTGTGCGCGTGCGTGCGTGCTCTGTCCTCAGGCAGTACAGGCGATTCCCTGGAGGTGTGGAGGGAGCTGGATCTGGAGCGAGTGGAAAAAGATCTCAGAGGAGTTCTTTCTCGCGGGATCACCAGTCTGGCTGTCCTTCTGCTGCACTCGTACACGTCAGTAGTCCAGCTGATTTTTGTGCAGTTAGGCATAGAGGCGCACTTATTCAGATCCTAATCTGATCTCTTGTGGTCTCTTTCTTTCATTATGGCAGGCCATCTCTCCTAGCCTGGAACTGATTTTATTTTAAAGATGTTTTGTAGTCTTTTAACTTCTAACTTACTACTCACTTATCAAACTCTTTTTTTGGTTCTTTTTTTTGTCACTGTACACTCAGCTACTTTTTTTGCTCTCCGTGTTTCTGTGGGAGTAGAAGTATGTAAACTGTACATGTCAGAGATATCTGGTGTCCAACAGCCTGTTCATACTGTATATGTAACCCATGTGGTTTAATGGGTGAAAGTTCATGTTTGTCTTCCCATATTTTCTCTCTTTACTTCTAGTCTACTCCCATTTGTTCATTGTTCACAAAGCAGTTGATTTCAGTTGAGTTGAAAAGGATCTTTCAGGGAGCAAGAAGTTAATATTTTTTTGCTTCTTGTCACATGTCACAGACAAAGCACATGCATACTTTCCTTTCCACTAGATTATAGGTGGTTTGGAGGCTTTTAAGTAAGACAGACACAATATACTGTAGAGCAGCGGTGAAATTGCAAAAGACTTGCATTCCGGCAGCACTCCATTCCTCTGTCTTTCTCTCCTTCAGATGGTCCGATCATGAGAAAGCAGTGGGTGCCCTGGCGCGTCGTCTGGGCTTCACCCAGGTCTCTCTGTCCAGCGAGGTCATGCCCATGGTGCGGGCGGTGCCTCGGGGCTACACCGTCTGCGCCGACGCCTACCTCACACCCAAAATTCATCAGTATTTAAAAGGCTTTACCTCTGGGTTCAAGGGTGGCCTGAAGGTGTGTCAAAATGATTGTCTGTGTTTTTGGGTTGATACAAAATGCCACATTTTCTTTAGTCACATGCTTAGTCTATAGAGATATACATCCGGTCACTCATGGCCTCATTCCTGCAGATCACAGATAGTTCCAGTAACGGAGTGTCAGTTTAAGACCCAGTTTCATCTGAACATTGAAATCGCTTTCTTCCCTCTGTCCTCAGGATGTGGACGTCTTGTTCATGCAGTCAGACGGCGGTCTGACTCCCATGGAGCAGTTCTGTGGTTCACGGGCCGTTCTATCTGGCCCAGCGGGGGGTGTGGTGGGATACGCCATCACCTCTTACAGCCAGATGGAGAAAAAACCTGTGATTGGCTTTGACATGGGCGGTGAGTCGAAGAATACTGTTTATTTTCTATATATATATATATAAATAAATATAACAAACTTGTCTTTCTCTCCAGGAACATCCACTGATGTAAGTCGGTACGCTGGCCAGTATGAACATGTGTTTGAGGCTACCACAGCCGGAGTAACCCTGCAAGCACCTCAGCTGGACATCAACACAGTGGCTGCAGGCGGAGGATCACGACTCTTCTTCAGGTCTGTTAGTCAGTCCCATGTCTTGACCCATCTTTTCACATACATGTTTTGTTTGCATATGACTTTGGCTATTGGGGGAAACTCCACATACACATCATACACATCAAAGTCTGTTTACAGGTCTTCGAGAATACTTCTGAATATCGAGGAAAAAAAAAAGTTGAATATACCCTTTAGTGGTTTCAGAGGAATCTGTGCAAAGTCTGATAAAGTGATGTCACTTGAGTTGGCGTCGTTTGGGGCTGAAGACCACAAGTTTGAAAATGAAGCAAAAAATCTTGGCGTGAGGCGTTAGAAAAAAGTGATGTTACCAAACCACTGTAGCTGCTCCTCATCTCTGTTGAGGCTTGAAACTCAAGGCTACATTAGCTGATACTAGCATAAGACTTGAATGTCAGACCAGGATTTATAGAAATATATAAACAGGGTCAATGTTAGGCAACTCTGAATTGCTTAACAGGGCTTTTTGGTCAAGAATGGGTGCACAGTGATGAAAAAAAGTTAAGTGAAACACCTATTGCTGTATTAGGTTAGACCCCAATTTAAGCTGTGTAAAATATGATCTCAGTTTAGTCAGAGATGCTTATGCTCTGAAGGTTTGAGGTTTGATGTGATAATTGTAATCTTGTCAATTCCCTCACACAAGTCTGTGGTAAATAAATGTATTCGCCATGTATTCTCACATTCATCATACTCTTTCTACTTGTCTGCATCCTTTTCTGCTTTCTCTCCTTCCTTTACTTCCCTCTCAGATCGGGGATGTTTGTGGTTGGACCAGAGTCTGCAGGTGCACATCCAGGACCAGCCTGTTACAGAAAAGGTAACCGACTGTTTGTGTTTCCTCCACCATTACTCCTTTATTCCACTTTCCCTCCCTTCAGTGGTTTCACCGTCTCTTTAAATCATTTTTATACCTCCCAGCTGAGACAAAACCACAGATAGAGCTAGGATTTCTGTTTTCCTGTTCCCGACAGATGATATAACTGAAGTTTGCCTCATAGGTTAGAGTTGTAACGTGTGTTAACAAAAAGAAACTTAACTTGACACTTCATTGTTGATGTTCCCTGTAGGAGAGTTGGGTAGCAGCCAGCTCCATTTCATACAACGTGATCGCCTTCTGACAGTTGCCACATATCTCACAGAATTACATTAAATATGTTAAAGTACAAGATTGAAACCCCTAGTGAAGCATCTTGCACAAAAGCAGCTTTCAAACATGCATGAGTATGGAAAAACATAATACTGATTCCCTGTGGGATTTTCCTAGGTGGCCCTCTGACTGTAACCGATGCTAACTTAGCCCTGGGTCGCCTCCTCCCCTCCTTCTTCCCAAAAATCTTTGGGCCTGGGGAGAATGAACCACTGTCACTGGAAGAAACCATGAAGCATTTCCGTCACCTAACCCAGGAGATCAACCTCTTCTTGTCTTCTAACCAATCACAGGCACTAATATTTACTGAGATTTTAAGCAGTTTACAAATTTTCTTATTATATTTATGTAAGGGAGTATTAATTATAAGGCTAAAGTATTTATGTTTTCATGCGCAGGTCAGCGCAAATGGAGCCAACAGTTCACACAAGAGCACGTCAGAGATGAGTGTGGAGGAGGTTGCTATGGGATTCGTTCGCGTTGCAAATGAGGCCATGTGTCGACCAATCAGAGCTCTGACACAGGTACTGTGGGTTTTGAAGCTTTGAGCTTGGTTGGACAGTAACACTGAATGTTTGTCTGTTAAATGTGTCAAACATTTAAAATCATGTATGTTTTTTTTGTCTTTTCTCTCACGACTTCCCACCTCCTATACCCCCATAGGCAAAGGGCCATGATACATCCCAACATGTGTTGGCATGTTTCGGGGGTGCAGGTGGCCAACATGCATGTGCTATTGCCCGAGCCCTGGGCATGAAGACTGTCTTCATACATAAGTATGGGTAATAGGTTGTGTTTCCATGATGTATGTGTGTAAGAAAGAGATGTATTCATGTACATTATGTGTGGCTGTAATATGTATTTGTGTGTGTGTGTGTGTGTGTTGCAGATACAGCGGCGTGCTCTCAGCCTATGGTCTGGCTCTAGCCGACGTGGTGGAGGAGGTGCAGGAGCCGTGCTCGCTGCAGTACGAGCAGGACTCTTTCGGCGAGCTAGATCGGAGGGTGGAGCGGCTCTCGAAACGCTGCCACGATACACTCTGTGCACGCGGATTCACCAGGTCAGCACCCACAAAACACTACATGGTTCGGGGTTAACTTTAAGCCTCTCCAGGTGTGTTAATCCACACATTGTCACTGTTAAAATTAGGGCGATAGTCACAAAATACATGCATTTTCAACAAGTAACGATACAATGATGCAGCCTTGTGTCTCTTGTCCTCTTCAGCGGTCAGATAACCACGGAGGTTTTCCTTCACCTGCGTTACGAGGGCACCGACTGCGCTCTCATGGTTACCGCTGCCTGTTACCCCAGCAACGCCCAGTCTTGTGTAGCTGGAGACTTCCGCAGTGCCTTCACCAAGCGGTTAGCCTTTTTGTTTACTCATTCACTTAATGATTATTTAGCTCATTCGTGTACTTAACCACTGGCTGCAACATGTATTCACTCATGAGTCGATAAATCATTGCCACATACACTTTCGCTCCTGTGTGCCTTCTGATTACATTGTAAAAGCAAACAAGTTAATGTGTCCTTTTTCCGTAGGAGATAAGCTTAGTAAACTTTGGAGCTGACGTTTGTTTACACCATTCATGGTTTCTAATGTTCCTCTAACCTTAATCACGCTACATTCTTCCTCCTTCTGTTATCTTTTCTGTTTTCTGTTTTTCTTCTTTTAGTTATCTAAAGGAGTTTGGATTCACTATACCGGACAGACCTATAATGGTTGATGACATCAGAGTGAGGGGTTGTGGGAAATCTGGTATCAAATCGGTGTATAAAACAAAGATGGGACATGGACAGGCCAAACCAGTCACGGTACATGGATTCTTCTATACATACACACAGTTGAACATACATGTAAACACACAAGACACACTTACAAGAGGGAGTAGCAGAACCATCTTGTTCAAGCCTACATCTTTTTCAACATTTAAATCCCTTCCTTTCACAAACATTATGATTTAATAGGTAACCTTGAAAAGTAATGAAGAAATCGTAACAAAATACAACTTTTGGTCTGAAAACTGTAATGTTGGCCATTTTATCTCTGTTCTCCTTTGTAGATGACCAAGTGTTACTTTGAGGAAGGTTACCTGAACACCAGTGTGTATCTATGGGAGGAGCTGCTGTGTGGTCACAGCATCCAGGGACCAGCCATCATCATTGACAAAAACAGGCAGGCATTTCCCCTTACTGCTATTCCAGGCTTTCAAATAAACATCAATTTAAGATGTCCTAAGGATCGGTATCAGCTTAAAGAAAGCCAGAATCAGATCCTCTTGTTTACTGAACTCTGTTGTGTTTTATCAGCCTGCTAGTGTTGTAGTGCCACAATGTCATACCGCCATACAGCCACGTGACAGTGTTTCTGTAGTCCAACCAACTCTAACAGAGGGAGACGTTTTTCTCTCTAACTGATCACTTCACATCAATTTTAGGAGTCACATTCTTCCACTTTCACTTATGTCATATCAATTATTTAAGCTTATCTACTTCAAATACAATAATGCCTGCATTTACCCCATATAAAGGCTTGCATAAATGTGTATTTTTTTCTACTTTTTCCTTCATCAGTACCATCCTGGTGGAGCCGTGTTGTGAGGCCCGTCTGACAGAAGGGGGCGACGTTTGTATGACTGTAGGCTCTGACCCCCACTGCGCCCTTGGCACTGAGCTCAACACTGTGCAGCTCTCCATCTTCTCCCACCGCTTCATGAGCATAGCAGGTACACCAGCAGAGGAGAGATGATGAGGAAGAGTCAAGGGTTGTTCAGGAGAAAGAAGGAGAAGGAAGGCAGAAAATAAGGGAGCGTGGAGTGAAAGTCTAAAGCCTGGCTCATTATAAGATGTTAAGTATTAAGTTCCTTTTCTTCCTCTACAGAGCAGATGGGTAGAGTTCTCCAAAGAACCTCCATCTCCACCAACATCAAGGAACGTCTTGACTTCTCCTGTGCCGTCTTTGGACCAGATGGTGGTTTAGTGTCCAATGCACCCCACATACCTGTCCACCTGGGGGCCATGCAGGAGACTGTCCAGTACCAGGTGAGGGATGGGAGTTTAGACATACTACGTTTACCAAAAAATGAACACCCCATTCTGACAGAAAAGATGATCTGTGTCTT
This sequence comes from Lateolabrax maculatus, assembly GCA_031216445.1. Lineage (NCBI taxonomy): Eukaryota > Metazoa > Chordata > Actinopteri > Acropomatiformes > Lateolabracidae > Lateolabrax > Lateolabrax maculatus. Next base: position 11,870,400 of record CM062210.1, read on the forward strand.
CTTCTTCTCTGTGCAGATCAGATCCTTGGGGAACAAGCTGAAAGAAGGCGATGTGATTCTGAGTAACCACCCATGTGCCGGGGGCAGCCACCTCCCAGACCTCACAGTCATCACACCGGTCAGTCTGTCCAGCCTTCTGTCCGCATCCTTGCTCTCCTCATTCTCAGTCTTTTCTTTTTACCACAAACCTCTCCTTTGCTCCTTTGTCTCCACCTCACCTGCCCTGTTTCTCCCTCTTTTCACCCCAGGTGTTTAGGAAAGGGGTGAGCAGTCCAGTGTTCTTTGTGGCCAGCAGGGGGCACCATGCTGACATTGGAGGCATCACTCCTGGCTCCATGCCCCCCCACTCCACATCCCTTCAGCAGGAGGGGGCCGTCTTTACTTCCTTTAAACTCGTCACTGCTGGGGTCTTCCAGGAAGAAGGTAAGAGAGGAGGAGGTGAACCAAGAATGAATGTGAGAGACTGCTGAAAGGAAGGAGTTAAGGAGATAATACAGAGTTGTTGACATGTCAAGATAAAGAGTCCTTACATTGTATTTTTGAAATCATGTTGTGAGCATTGTGAGTGTTTACCATGCCAGTGACTGTGAGTGTAGCCAAATAACTACTAATAGATACACTACTACCTTCCATTTTGCTGTTTGTCAGCCGACATATCATATATCAGAATGTCTTTGAACGAACCATCAAGGTCAGTTTTGCAAGCCACTGCTTGCAACTGTGTTAAAATGCAACAATAATGTCACTTTAACAATAAAAATAAAGGCAACCGATTTTATTATCCATGTTCCGCTAGGTTTAACTCTCTGCAAGTTGCCTTTTATTATACCAAGGTCAATGCAAACTAGTAGCTACCTAGAAGGCCAGAAATCGATGTGAAAACTTTTTAACTGTATGCTTTGGGAAACGGTCAGCAGTCATCTTGAAAATATGTTTACATATGTAGTTAATGAGCTGAACCGTGTCCAACCAGCAGGATAGTGCTGTAAGGAGAGCTCACAAATGAACATAAATAAATTATTTTTTAACACCTTATTCATTCTTTCTTCCCATAATGCTTTTCTGTTTTGTCTCTTTTCCCCACTGGATTCATCTCTTGTCTTTTCCCTCTGTCTCCATATCAGCTGTAACTGAAGCTCTGATGGCTCCGGCCCAGTACCCAGACTGCTCTGGGACTCGTAATCTCCATGACAACCTGTCAGACCTGCGGGCTCAGGTGGCAGCCAATCAGAGAGGCAGCCAGCTGGTGGGGGAGTTGATTGACAACTACGGGTTAGCCGTGGTCCAGGCCTACATGGGATACATTCAGGTAACTGTGGCTACAAGTGAAACAGTATAAAAGAAAAACAAAATATTAAGTAATATTCAGAAAAATAGTACTACATCATTTGTGTTCATGTTTCAGAGCAATGCAGAGCTGGCAGTGAGGGACATGCTGAGAGACTTTGCACGTCGTCGACGGCAACAGACTGGCTCCTTGGAGGTGGAGTCAGAGGATTTCATGGATGATGGGACGTCAATCAGACTGCGGGTTCAGATAAATGAAGAAGAGGTGAGCAGGGAAAAAGATCAAATAAGCACAGCAAACTTGCATTGACAAGAAGAAGTCAGATCATTTCTTAGAGTGAATATGCAATAAAACATAAAAACTTCCATCACCGCAGGGCAGTGCGGTGTTTGACTTCACAGGGACAGGAACAGAGGTTTGGGGGAACTGCAACGCCCCACGGGCCATCACCCTCTCTGCCCTCATCTACTGCCTGCGCTGCATGGTCGGACAGGACATTCCCCTTAATCAGGTAAAATGGTTCATTCGGGGTGGGTTTTAAGAAAGGTTTAAGGTTTGAATAAATGTTTTTTGGCAGACATGCTCAGTCGGGCTGCCTTGAGAGGTCATTCAAATGCCTAATCACTGTTCATTGTTTATTCAGCTGTTTTCTTTTTTCATATCCAGGGCTGTCTTGCACCAATCAAAGTCATCATACCCCCTGGCTCCATTCTTCAGCCTTCCCAGAATGCAGCTGTGGTTGGAGGAAATGTACTCACATCCCAGAGGGTGGTTGATGTCATCTTTAGGGCGTTTGAGGTGTGCGCTGCTTCGCAGGTGAGAAAAACGGGATCAGATGTTTTTCACTTCTCATGTATGTTCAACAGGCAAAATGTTTCCAAAACTCTGTGTGCATGTATCTGTTTTCCGTCGCGTTCTTGCTTATTTATTGTCATTTCTCTGTCCATCAGGGCTGCATGAACAACATTTCATTCGGCAGTGAGAGCGTAGGTTACTATGAGACAGTTGCTGGGGGAGCGGGGGCCGGGCCGGGCTGGAATGGGCGGAGTGGAGTCCACAGTCACATGACCAACACCCGGATCACTGACCCTGAGATTCTGGAGAAGAGGTCAGACATTTGGTCTAAATTTTCTTGTGTCCAGTAATAATTTTATCATTATTTTTATTATTATTATTCATATTATAAATATGATGAATTATATTATGTCTATGTGGTGTTCAGATATCCAGTCATTTTAGAGCAGTTCTCTCTGCGGCCCGGCTCAGGAGGAGCAGGAAAGTACTGCGGTGGAGACGGTGTGATGCGGAAACTTCTGTTCAGGAGCAAAGTGGTTCTGTCTGTACTGACCGAGAGGCGATCCACCCGCCCCTACGGCCTCCAGGGTAAACCCTTCGAACATCCCCAGCGGACATTTTCATGTTGGTTTTGACATGATGATATTTTGTGATGAGTGGCCTTTTTCTTACGCTTACTGTTTATACTCTGTCCTCTCTCCGCTGGTTAGGGGGTGAGGACGGTGCAGCTGGGCTGAACCTGCTTCACAGAGCAGACGGCCGAGTCCTCAACCTGGGAGCCAAAACCAGCATCAGCCTTCAGCCGGGGGTAAGACCGCGTAGTGTGTATGTATTAATAATAAACTGAATTTTGTTATGTCAAATGCAAAACATTGCATTCTGATAACAGAATTAAATTTCAAAATACGTATTATTTACATCAAAATAATTCTCTCTCTCTCTAGAAACTAGAAACTAGAAATTAGAAATTAGTTTTCCCAATTCTCCTTATCTATAGCTTTATATTTCAAATATGGTCAAGCACTCTGAAAGTAGCAAGTTAATTGTTTACATTTTAAAATGTTGATGAGTTAACTCTGTGTTTCTCTCCCTGCAGGACATGTTCTGTCTCTACACCCCTGGAGGAGGGGGGTACGGAAGAGAGGAGGAGGCCAACAGAAGACCCCAGAGCAAGCGTAGGCGCTTGAATGAGACTTTCCTTGAGAGAGGCAGCGTCTTTGAATACCGAATGGCACAAGAGGGAGTCTGAAAAGAAGTAAAAAAAAAAAAGAGAGGGAGAGTTCACAGACAAGCCAGAGGGGGAGAAGAAGGAAAGAGGTGGGGAAATTACAGGAACTCAGAGTGAGAGATGGGAAAGACAGACAGAGTGGGGCTCTTTGTCAAAAATGAAAATGATCGAGGAAAAAACGGTGGTAACAACAGTTTCATGATTATATTGTGAGAAATATAGGCTCATGCTAAAGTCTAGATGTAGGCTAGCAACAGAAATGTCACATATTACCATTACATTAGCAGGCCATGTGACTAAATACTAAAGGCTCAGGCATCAGTCAGATTTAATGTGATGGACACATAAGATGTGTTTCTCGGTTAAATGTAACTAACTGTAATTGCAGTTTTCTTATTACTAGCCAAGGAAAATCTGAGTAACCCTTTTAGCATGTGTTGCAGTTCCATTTTTATAATACAAATTTGCATACACACTGTGTATTCTTGCCTAGTGAAATGTTTCTCAGTTTTTAAATGAATTCCAGTCCAACTGTGCAAAATCTGTCTTTAACTGGAACAGCCACTAACACCACAAAGTCATGACAAATAAACCCCATTTCTACTAATGAGATTGTCCTTTTTGGTTTTTTTTTTCCAGGTCACATCTTTCAAAGACAACTGTAGTTCCATGTATAATTTGCAGAGCAGGAGGAATTTATTTACAGTTTTTATCGGTGATGTTACTCTTAGCTCTCGTAACTTTTTACTCTTTTTAAGTGCTGTTTGGTCAAGTTTTTCATGAACATTGATTAGTCTAATGTAAAGATATTTCATCATTATGTAAGTAAATGAAGCAGGGGAGCTGTTCAAATGATTTAAGAAATACTCTACTGCCTACTAGGTGTTATTGGTCAGGGACTTGCAACAGGTAAAACCCACCAAGGCCCAGCAGGACATACCAGTCGTACATGTAAATTCATGAGAGAGAGTGTTGAAGACACAACACAGAATGGGTGTGTTTGGGGGATGGGGACATGTCCCTGTTTAAGTGGTGTCCCCTCCTCCTGTCTTTTGGTCAGGAATGATCAGGGATATGGTGAGGGAATGCAGGCATGCGTAGGCAGCTGATAAAGAGATAGCAGCCACAGCACTGGAAGCAGCAGGAGGTTGACGGCTGCTGGACGGTTGATGTAAATCAGCTGGCCGTGTGTGTGTGTGTGTTGGAAACTCCAATACAGGGCCATGGACTGTGGATCAAAGATAGTTTCCTTGTTTATAGATCACAATTCCTGTGATAAAACAATCTATCATACTAAGAGGATTTTAGACTCAACCCCTGCTGCTGCTGCTGCCACGTCCTGGAACAATCTCTCCATCTTGACACTTTTTCCACTGGCTAATAGTCAGCTTTAGATTTTGGGGATCTGTGCTCTCGTTATGGGAGAATGTGAGAGACTGTGATAATAGAAAACAAGCATGATATACTGGTAATCAAAGCCCCACTACTGATAGTTTTAATTTCTCTATAATTTGCTCTTAATTTCTCTGTAATGTGCTAGCCAGTAGTTAGTCAATTGTTTAAAGTAAACTAGATGCTCTCAAAAAAAAAAGTAGTAATAGTCCAGTTAACTAGAAATGCTTCCCCATTTGAGCTGCAATACTTGAGTCTTTATTTTAAGTTACTTTATACTTACTTCACTACTTTCCCAGTGAAACATTGTACTTTTTACTCCACTACTTTTAACAGACAGAGCATCTTTCCAAATAAAGATGTTACCTAAATAACATGAAATAATATTTTACTAGTGCTTCTTTACATTTTACGCACCAAATGAATACAGAGCCAAGATAATGACTGAGATGGTAGACGATTAAGGCATTACATTATATGACATATCTGGTGCATTTCTTTTACTGAAATAATTGTAGTTGAAGAGTTTGAAATCAAGGGAACTCCTGCTTTAGCACTTCCTCTTCTATGTAGCTGCCATGAGAATTTAGAGCGTTGTATTTACCATGGGGAAAGACGCCACCCTGACTGCAAAGAACTAAACAAGTCTTATCTGAACAAACATGCTAAAACTGAGTAACATAAATGATAAAGTAGATCTCAATATGTATACACGCCCACACCATAAAAAAGTGAATGTTGTTTAAGATTGTGCACTTTCCATTTACTTATTGCCATTAACAACACTGAACAGCACAGTTAAAATAAACAGCATTTTATTACATACCTGTTCAACTCCATAACCTTCTTTTGATACTTAAACTTCTGAGCTGCTTTCACTACAGCTCAGTAACTGTACAAACCTTAAACAAGACCACAGGAAAAATGCATAAAACTAACAAAACATTCACCTGTCAAGGTAGGCAGACATTTATAAGCAGTTTCCTTTGGAAGATGATCATAATAACATCAAAATAGTGCAAATAACCCGGCAGTGCAAAGCTCACAGGAAACACATCCCAGTCCATTAAAAACCTTTGGTAGATACTGATGGTTGTATAGTGGTTGATTGTCTCCAGTGTCAAAACAGGCAGCATTTTCACTAACTGACTTTAATGTAATGTGAAATCAGTCAAATTCTTAAACACCAACACAGAAAAAATTAGTAAACACAAAAACAAAAATGCGAATTATTGGTCTAAATTGCAGTATCACTATTTATCAGGTTAATATGCTTTTGTAGCTGAATAGGACCAAAGCAGACAGTCCACACTTACTGAAATTTAGGACAGGAAAGTCATTACATGTCCTTTATATATTTCAGCTTCTGAACAAGCAAACCATAACAAATGTATGTATAAATTGGTCTGTGCACACAGACACACTATGACAACGGAAAACTGAGGTTTTCAGAAATGATGCTGCTTATTTACCTAATGATCCCATATTCCTAGTTTAAAATGCAGGCACGATAAAGTGTGAAAAAAAAGATATTGCATTTTACACTTTGTAGCTTGAATGTACTGTATGTAATCTACAGTCCAGATCTTTGCTGTTAGTTTTTCACGACTAAAATAGAAGATTAAATTCAACAATACATTCAGGAGTCACTATAGGTAGAAAACGTTTAAGAAAGCAAATTCATGCCAGTGCAAAGAAGTAATACACACTCCATTGAAAGACTGAGGTAGATACTTGTTTTGTTGTATAGCTGTTTGAGGTACAGTTTCTCCAATGAAACCATGTAATACTCCACACACTGATGAGAAACAAAAAAGGTATTTGCTTTTGAAAATCTTGACTTTAAAAAAGACAACATGAAATGTTCATCTTCCAAAAAAATCAATCAATTGCATTATCCATTTGAATATTAAACTTTGTATTAAATTTGAAGCAGAAATGTATTTCCTTTGTGGTTCTTTATTAAGCCTCCCCTCCTGCATCATGGTGGTTTAGCATTTGTGACAGTATGGCTCAGTGTGAGTAAGAGAGTCAGTGTTTCAGTCAATACTGGGGGTACCTGTTTAGGGGAGGCCCGTTCTGCAGGGTGTACTGACTGGGTGGTTGATGATGTGAGTGAGAGTTCTGAGTGGTTGGTACTAATACGTCAAACACACTCTTATTCGGAGGCACAGATTGCAACATGTTGTCCAGGTCCATGATGTGGGGAGGGGCTTGGACAGAAACTCGTCCGCTGGGGAGGATCGGCCAGTAGGCGTGACCTAAGAAGTGACCAGGCGCCACAGGAGAGTTACCATAGCTGTAAAGGGGAAGTCCGCCATGCAGCGGCATTAGAGGACCTCCGTTGAACCGCATGCTTGGTGGGGCAACAGCATTGGGGGGAGCGTATTTGGCATAGGAGGTAGGGAGCTCCCAAGGGGGCGCGACCGCCTCCCGTCGGGCTGATTTGTGCAGTGGCAGTCTGTAGTCCTCATAACCATCGGACCCGGCTTCACCATCAAGAGGAAAACGCTTCCCGGACAGGGACATCCCTTTCCATTCCTCGTCGGAAGAGGAAGAGGAGGTGGACGCCGGGCTGGCAGAGCTGGCCGAGGCACTACGGGCTGAGGAGGCGTAGCGAGGTCGTGGAGGCGGTGAAGGCCGAGGGCGCTCCACCTTGCCCCAGCAGTCCCTGGTAGACACATCCCCGTCCCCAGAGGCACTAGGTGGCCGCAGGCTGTGCAGCAGAGAGTCAATGGCAAAGGATGAGTCCAGCTTGGGTCGGAACAAATCCTCCTGTGGTGGGGAGGGGTTTCTGGAGTGCATGGGACGATGGAGGTTGACAGGGGCAGAGGGTGGCTCCGATTCTGGCTTGTGTCCCTGCAGGATGTAGGGGGCCAGATCCTGGGCAAAGATCGTCTCATCCTGGCGCGACACTGCCGTGTTTTGCCTCTTGAGGAGCTCCAGAGGAACACGGCTCACCTCCACTGCCCAGAAGTTGCCTTTGCCCTGAGGCTTACCCGGGTCCTTCAGCACCTACAGGTGGAGGGAGGATGGACAGTGAGATGAGCACTTAGCCTGCCAACCTAGTCAGACAGGAATGACCTAGTCTCACAGTTAACCATCACAATAACAGAAGATAAAAGATAAAAGCTTGAAACCTGGTTTGAAGGTTCAACCCAGCCCTCAGAGCATATGTCTACAATGGTTAAAGAGGGTCACAAACCCCATCTCAGGCTGGTGCCATGCAAATGTTAGTTCACAAAATAGAAGCCTATTTCCATCGAGACTAAATAGGGATTTAGCATGAAACCGTTTCAACAAACATACCTTCACAAAGCAGTCATAGGAGGAGAGGTTGTGTCGCACAGAGTCCCGCCAGCCCTTGTAGTTTCCTTTGAAGAAGGGGAACAGAGTACTGATCTCCTTCAGGATCTAGAAATAAAACAAAAACATCAGTATGGCTTCAGTGTATTTCAGTTTGGGTGTGCTTTGCACCAGACCAATGTTATCTAAATACACACTGATGTGGTGACTGATAAAAGGGATATTAGAGTTTTAAAGTTAATGGTTGCCAACTACACTTCACTGTACACGATTTTTTTTTTGATAATTACACGTAAAAAGTATATATGCAGTACATTTATAGTGTGACAACATCAGAATAGCTATTAAGTACTCAGCTGAAACGTACTGTATATCTTATCACTTTCCTGATACAGATCAGTGTCTGGTTTCACTGCAGTCAGACATTATCACAACAAACCAAGAATGGTAGGGGTTGTAGTCACTCAAGTGTCACCGAGACGCGGCTGCTCTGTGTCACTGTATAAACTGTAAATAATCTGTCAGGGTGTTGTCGATATATTTAACAGAAGTGGCATTCTAAAAAAGCCTCGTGTTTCTGAGACGTATTTCAACAAAAAAAAAAAAAAATACTGCGGAGAGTGATTGATCACGATACGCAGCACTGCGCGTAAAACACACCATGCGTCACCCAAATGAAGTATAACACTGGACACTTAAAGACTTACGAAGAATAAAAAATAGTAAAAGAATAGAAAACGTCATTCCTACCTCGGATAACGTCAGCTTCTTCTCCGGGGACCTTTGGATGACCATAGCGATCATAGCGAGGTAGGAGTACGGCGGTTTTGGATAGCGCTGGTAGTTCTTTTTCTTCCCGCCGCCGGGGCCACTCTTCTCCCCCTCACCGCTCCACGGGTGCCGGGTGACGCTTTTCTGTTTGAAGAGGGCGTCCTCGGGGTTCGGGCGCGACGAGCCCGGCGGCGCGGCTCCATCCACGGGCGCCGTGGCGCCGGCGAGGTGCCGGGGGCGCGCTGCGGGCTCCTCCAAACGCGTCGGCTGCCGGGGAACCATCTGGGCCGAGTGCTGGGGCCAACGCCGGGCTGGGGGGCTCCGCGCTACACGGCTGGGAGGAAAACGCTGCTGCGCATCCCTGTGGAAGTCAAGTTGACGGTCGGGGTGCTCTCCGAGGTGGGACCGGGAGGGTAGTGCCAAGAGGCTCCGCTCCGGCCAGTGCTTTGTCATGCTGATCAGCCGTGGGGTAGGAGGGACGGGGTGGGGTGGGGGGGGATCGGCCCGCACGTTCGGACAGGAGCTCTGTGAGAGGGGGGGGGGGAGGGAGGTCAAAGAGTCGGTCCTTAACTTGTGGCAGACTGCTGGCTCCAGGCTGACTCTATTTGAAGAGCAAACAATTAACAGTTTCATGTAAATCCCGCTGCGTAATCGAGGGGAGAATGACGCGTTATCTGAGAGCAGAATGACCGATCGCCCCGGGGGGGGGGCAGGGTGTGTGTGTACGAGGAGGGGCGAGAGAAAGCCAGTAAACCTGTAAATAACCCTTATGATAATATCAACACGCCACTTACAACGCAGAGAGATTCTGAGTTTGCTTTGGAATCAGTGCTCGGCAGATTTACGCAGGGAGGGCCTGAAGTTTTAAAGCGCGTGTCTGGAGAGGCAATACACTGGAAACAAACAAAAACCTTTATTACTTTTTAAACAACTCCAAAGACAGCATCTCCATCTTACCATCTCCACATAAACCATACAACATGTTGTATAGGGCTGCATTTAACTACCAAGGCTTTCTTCTCCAGGGGTGACATTTAGGCGCAGAGGCCAAAAGCAAAACGTGTGTGTGTGTGTGTGTGGGGGGGGGGGGGCGCAAGAAAGAGGAGTAATTTCGATTGAAGCTTACGTGCAATCCACAATTTCTGGCGAGCAATATACAAAAAAAAAAAAAAAAAAAGAATGGCTAATATACAAACGTCAAAAGCAGAAGTTGGCAACTGCAGTAAGGTAGAGGCATCACCTTTAATAGGCTACGTCAAATTAATGAATTACTCTCTAAATTGTGTCACTGGAATTCTTTTTTTTTACAAATTCTAATTGGTCTGATGCTGGATAAATATTTTGCTGGTGCCCCGAGAGCGCGCAACAGTCGGGGGCCCCGCTGCACCCGGTGGGGTCTCCCCGGGACCACGCAGGATTGTCACCGGGTGTTGAAAGACTAAGTTTCGGGAATGCACGTCCTTTGTCCACGTTAACGTGGTGCTAATGTGCAGGCTCTCTCGTCCCAGCGAGACAGTGAAAACAAGTTGGATTAGGAGGGACCCCCGTCGGCAGGCTGGAGACTGTCCCTTCCCGGACAAGCTGCTTAGCATGTGAGGAAATACGGGGGCCATTCAACACCGTTTGTGGGTTTTTTTTCTTCTTCTGGCGCTTACAAGCTGTTAAGTGTCGCGGTCGGGACATTCACACCTTTTAAAACGGGAGCAATCGTGCTTTCCCGAACTATTGGAAGCCTCAAGATGCGTCTCAAACAAAAACTACTTTACTAAAACCGAGAATCCACAACCTGCAGTACCGTTCTTTATGGTGTTAGACCACACAAACTCTGACACTGAGCTCTATAGTTTTATGTATGTATTAAAATAATGGATATATTACTCCTGATAAGATAATTATACCACGGAGATTTCTCACCAGAAACAAAAGGTCGATTTTGACATTGTAAGACTTTTCTAAATGGGATCACACTCATACTTTGCATCCAACAGATATAAGTGACAATTAACCCACATTTTGAAATGAAGTGTATGGCCGACCTGCAACATGCAAGCCTTTAGTTTAAATTGCATCTTTTTTTAAACAACCCCCCTGTGTGGAGAACTTACCACGTGAATTTGCAGCTTTCTTAATTTTTGCAGTAAAAGTTTAAATGTTTGGACTCATTTTCTGGGTCAAATGGCTTCCCTACCATGTTGGGCAACCAACAGCCTTCACCTGCTGCAATTTGCAACAGTGATTTTCTTCTCTGGTTGCCACACACTTGTTGCATAGTCCAGAAAGTTTGTCCCCCTCTAGTGGTTTCACCCAAAACTCAGTGAGAAGTTTGACTCAGGTTTATAATAAATATGAGAGGTTCTTCAGAAATCAAGCCGTCACTTAGAGACTCTGCTCAAAAAGTAAATTTGATGGATTAATTTTCCTTCTTTTAGTGAGCTGGAAAATTAGACATGTACAGGCAAACCCCTCACCCATCATACTCAATATTTGGACCCAATTTACATGCTTTCACATAGAGAAGTGTTCAGTGCAAAACACACTGATTTAAATACAAACTGTCAATCTATCTCTTCCTGTCTGCTGGAGTGCCGGTTAATAGGTTTTGGCTGGATTAGTGAGCCACGCATGAGAAGAATGGGAAACCATATGAATAGGATAGCATCCAGGACAAGGCTGTTCACATAGGCTGATTGTGTCTGGACAAATCCTTCCTAAGCTGCCCTGAGACACATCCTGAAACTGAGATGGAGAAGAGGAATGAGGTTTAGCCGATCAGAGAAAGTGAGAGAAGGTTTTCATTGTGCTGTCACAGTTTCATTGCTGCAAGAGTGTTGTATATAGTGGGTTTTTACTATTATTTATTTTTAAATAGCAGTTATTTAACAGGGACAATGCACAGTACATTTACCGGGCTACATATACTGTAGCTAAAAGCTCATTTACATATGCAGTGATGTGAAGGTTGACAAAGAATTATAATACATCTGGTGGTATCTAGCAATGCAGCTTTGGATATATCAGTCTCTGAAATCTATTTCTGCCACCACTACAGTATAATGGAGGTGTTGCAAAGTCACATTAATAAAAAAAATTCAAACAGCAACATCTTTATTTCTCTGGATAATCCACAGAACACACAGTGAAAACGTTTTCATATGGACTATTTCTTCAGTGAAAAGAAATGCTGAATGAAATTACCTCAATGGCAGTGAAGGCCGACGTCTCAAAGATGGATATCTAAAAATCTGGCCTCATAAAACCAAAACTATGTGCACAATCAGTCCAGACTGCTTGACACCACTAGGGGGAAGTGAGAATTTCATGCAAATGTTCCTATAATTTGAACACTATAAAGGTACTGCATTTTATCTCATCCTGAGGACCGGAGATGTAACAGTAGCTCATGCTCTCAAGCTGTTTCCCCACTGCGTCTGTGCAGTGTTACTGCTGTGTTTGTTGGCCAGTTCACTGCTGGGGTCAGCAGATCACAGGGTCATCTGCGTCTATCTGTTTCTAGGTATCAGCAGCTGATTGTTATGCTGCTGGGAGCTTCCTTTGGATTAAAACCAGTCAAACAATCCAACTGCTTGAAAACTTTCCAACTGTACGGTTGGTTGATTTTGTTAAATTGATATTTCATTATAGGATTGTCAAACGAAAATGTGTTCAGGCTTGTGCTGAGTATAGGAAAACACACCCTAACTGTTTATTGTGAATAGACTGAAGTGCATTCATATTTGTCAAACCAGATAAACAGTATTACAACTGACAGTAGCTCTGTGACACACACAGAGCTGTACAAACACAATATGTATGCGAACACACCCTTTACATTCGGCTTAATAAACAAGGCTAGGGTGCTTCTGCTCTATGGCATCTCACACCTACTTGTTTTTGTAACATCTGTGTGCTTTCTCTTTCCTCGCGTGCACTTACCTGTAAAAATTAGGATAACTCAGTGTTGTAACAGAATTTCCAGTAATGCAATTACTTTCATTTAAATATTGTATAGGACTATTTCTACATTGATCAGAATGGCCTTTTTATCCTCCGCATATTTCCCTCTATCTCCATTTCATTCTTTCCTTCTACTGCTGCTATAGATAATATTGAATACAGGTTATGTAAGCATTGCACCAAAGTGGCCTGTCCTTTGTAATGACTGATAATCGTACTTGAAGTGTGTGTGTCTTGGCAGCCGTATCTAATATTGATTCTGTGGCACTAAGATTTCTTTTTTTAAAAAAAAAGTTAATTGCAGGGACAAGGAAAAGGAAAAAGGTCCCAAGTCTCTCAGAAATCTATTTGTTTTTCAGCAGCAAGGCTTTTGACAAACACTAGACACAGAGGAACATCTTCTTTTGATTACTTTTAAAGCCCTCCGTGGTTTGCCTCCTTTTATATGTTTCTGATCTTTTAACTCCTTGTTCTGCACCACTACCCCCTAAAGTCTGGCCACCAAGTGTTGTTTCACAAGTTCCACAGTCAATCCTGCTTTGACTGTTTGAGCTCAAACATCGTTTCATATCTCCATGCATGACCATCCCCCCGAATACATCGTTGTATTTCACCTTGTTTTAATTTTTTTTATGTGCAACTGTGCATGGCCTTTACTTTTCACACCAGAGCCTGCAGCCTGCAGCCTGCGGGCTCTGCGGGCTCTGTCGCCCCCTGGTGGAGGCTGTCCCGCGGAGAGGAGAGAGAGGGCGCAGGTCCGGTTGTTATGGTGAAGCATTTCCCCCGAGGGCAGGAGCCGGAGCCGGAGCAGGAGCAGGGGACAGCAGCTCACTCAGTCTCACAGCCGCAAAACCCGCACAGGAGCCGCCACCACCGACAGGTAACACTGCTTTCCCCCCCCGTCCCCGTCGCTCCGCGTCGGTATCGGCCCACGCTGCTCGGGTCGACTCGCCCGGCGTCGGTTAAATATGGGACAAAGCGACGGAACATTTCATTTAAGCGTCATTTTCCTGCCGTGTGGCTGCGGGGCGAGCTAACCTGAGGCTAAGGTGAGGTTAGCGCGACGCCACACCTGCGGGGAGCCGCTCCTCAACAAGGGAGCTTTCACCGCTTCTCTCAAAAACAAAAAACAAGTACGAGGTCGCCCGAGTGGGAATAAGGTCGCCGGGGTTTAATTTACCTGCACCCGTACGCGACGGAGGAAGCCAGGCGGCTCCGGTGAGGCGCCCGCGTCACCTGTCAGAGCCGCCACCTGCGGTAATCCTGCCGCTGATCCTGCCCGGTGCGGGGCCGGTGCGGGCCGGGGCCGGGGCCGGGGCCGGGGCACGCACTTCCGCGGTGCAAGCGTCGTGAGAAAGTGTTGGAAGTGAAAATGTCGCGGGGGGTTGGCTGAGGTTTCCGTTGCGAGCAGGCCGCTTGCGTCGCCGCTTCGTGATGGGAACAGGTGCAAAGTCCTGTTAGTGTCAGAGGCTGACAGGGTGCAGGCTGGAGCTCAGGGTTCAGGGTCAGACAGGTCCTCCAGCTGTTCGAGGCACTAGTTACTTTGCACATTCAGATTACTAATACAACTTACAATTCAACTAAACTAACTAAATTATGATATCTTATTATAGAGTAAGATACCCACCTGTATATAAAGTAGCTCAACTCTGCCATTTTGCATAATGACTACTTTTAGGTCTTTAAGTATATTCTGCAGCTTTTACTTCAGGATGATTTTCAGTGCGTGACTTTTACTTGTAACAGAGTATTTTTACGCAGTGGTAATAGTAGTTTTACTGAGTACATCCTCTGCCTCCGCCATCCAGTACTGCAGCCCTGTTATGTAGATTTATATTGTAAGGAGGGTGGACAAAATAATATAAACAGAAACATGCAGTCTAATGCGACAACATCACATACTACCTTAAGGGCAATAGAATAAATCGGCATCTTTAACACTCTCTCAACCAAATGTAAACCAAAGAGAAGTTTTTCTTGCAGGGTTGTTGTATTGAATTGCATTAGATTGTAGAGCTCATCATGTTCTTGTGCTAACCCTCAGTATCTTCTGTAGAGCTGAAGCAATTATTCTGTTAATCTAATAGTCGTTTGACCACAAATTATTAGAAACTGTTTGGATCATTGATTAATAGTTTCAGTCATTTATAAAACAAAAAATAATCTGGTCCCAGCTTCATCAATGTGAGGATCCGCTGCTTTTCTTCATCATATGTGACAGTAACCTGAATATCTTCAGATCAATTAATCGATTGAACAAAAAACAAAAATAATTTGCAGCTTAATACACAGTGAAAATGGTAGTTAACTGCAACCCTAACCATCTGTGGAGAATTATCATTGAATTTAGTTTGTCTTGGTGTTTGTTTTCCCTCTGGTGATCACTGGCGGGGGGATATACTGTATTTTAGTTTAACACCACATTATTGATTTATTAACCTAAATAAACTCTTCTATGATCTATTCCAGTAAAGCCAGCCTTGCTACTCTTGCTCACCAGTATTGCCATGTGTGGTCAAAGCACTTTTCCGAAAGCATTTCCTTGGTATGTATGGTCAAATAGTTGCAGATCTCAAAATATAGACCAAGATTAGCTTGTGTTCTCCTAGATGCACAGCGTGACAGCACACACACTGTCTTCCACAGTATCAAAGATCTGACAGGAAATCATTAATTACTTTTCCACACTATACTTGTACTTCAGTGGACTGTGACCGCTGTGATCTTGCAAGGAGGTACATTGATTCAACTTAGTTCCAATGTGTGTGGCCTCCACTTGCGGCAACAATAAATCATCTCAACTGAACAAGCACGTAATTGATACTTTAGAAGGACAAAGACCTGAACCCAGTGTGTAACTTGAGGTGATCATTATAAAAGGATTTCTTTGTCATCCTAATACAGTTTTTTCTTCATGATAAGATAATTCCAACAGGTCAAATGACTCAAGCGTTTCTTTAAAGGTCAAACTGTATTTGCTAAGGTTTGGCTCTCTGTTACATTCTTTCTCTTGTGCAGAAACTCCCCCTTGTTTTTCTTTCTGCTTATCTTACCAAGGCATTTCTTTAACATCATGCACATTTAAACGTGAGAGACTCTCCAGGCGGACGTCATACATCTTGTCATTGCGTCGACACCATTTAAACATTCTTTATCCGTATTTTTCTCTCTGCATGCATGACATGCCCCTACTTCCTGCTTAGGAGCAGTCAAAGGAGTTAAACTAAGCTATTCTGTCTGTCTCCTCCCCATCCTTCCTCCTCCTCACATTCTCCTGTATCTCCTTCACATTCTTTCCTCCACATCCTCTTGCCCTCTCATTCCATATCCTGTCCTCCAGAAAAAGCAGTGACTGTTTGTCTGTATATCTCCAAATCTGTTTGATAGTTACAAATCTGCCTCCATTATACTTGCACACTTTCTCGGTTTTTCCCATGGCCTCTTGCTCTCCCCCCCCCCCCGCCCCCTCTACTCTGGCTTCCCTGTGGCATTACTGAGATTGCTGAATGATTATATGGAGCAGCACAAACCATATGACAGGACTTAATGTGCCCACCTCTTCTCAAGTAGACCCCCCCCCCCCTCCTTCCTTCAAGGGCTTTTCTTGATTAAATGATATAATAGTTTGGCCTTTAAAATGTCCGAAAATAGTTTTAAAAAATGCCTGTTGCAGTTCCCCAGAGCCCAAAGTGTCCAACAACTAATCAAGTAATCGACAAATAGTTTACAGTTCTACTTCTTTTCTAAGTTGATTTAAAGTTGCACATAACAACCTTTTGAATATAAGGTCACTTGGCATTGATTCAGATAGCAGACGGGATCATTCCCGAATCATCAAGCTGTATTGACTCAGCATTGTTTGTTTCAGTGAACGGGAAGGTCCTGCAGGCCTCATCAAACAGCACACTGGGCTGGTGGTCGTAAACAACAGCTGAGTGATGTCATTCCATGATGGTGAACCATGAATGAAGCACATAGTGCCGTTTGCCTATTTCCAGTGTAGCCAGAGTTTTAGCTGCTTGTTCTGTTGTGTTGTTGTAAGTTCAGTCACAAGCTTTTACACCCACCTGATGAATGTATGAGCTTCAGTTTGTGTGTATGTATTCATAGTGGTCTATTCATTCCAGCTGTTGAATGGAAGTTTATGTTCCTCAGCAGCTGTGGACAGCCCTTCCTGTTGGGTCATTAGGTGGAAAAAGTCAGAAGTCTGAAAATATTAGATTAATGTGGGGGACATTTTTCCACACATACAAAACGTTAAGTCATATTTTTCAGTGTGCGTGTGCTGCCATGCCAGTGTTTGTACAAAATCAGTGATCTCACCTCGTCTTTTCCCGTCTGTCTGGGCTCTGCCTGACTCAGAGAATCACAAGGCTCTTACAGAGTTTAGCCACCAGCAGATTCCCCATTTGTGCAGGGGCTTCATTTATAAGGCACCATTACGGTACAGACCATTGGTAAGAGCTACATTTTAAACAGACAGTTGAATGAGGTAAGATCACAACATCACAGAGAAATTCTTGTTAACTTTTGCTGTATTTTTTTCCCGGCCGCAATTAAATTGATTGAATTAGTAACCATTTGTTATCTTTATGTATGGGCATAAATATATGCGGTGGGTGAATTTGTTTGTTACTAAGAAACTTGGGTGTATTGTTGCTCTTGTTGGTTTGCCGCCTCTGCCTCATCTGTGATGGAAAATTTCAGATTTAGAAAAGAGAGATTCTGAGAATTTGACTGACTCATTTTAACATGACATTGTGTTTTCGACCGAGCTAAATATGCCCAAATGCAATGCAATGCTCACCAATAGCTGTTTATCTTTCACTCTGGCTACTAGGTTGAGGTACAGTAGGCCGATTAGTGCCAGACAGCAGGCTGAGACTGACTGAGCTGCTATTCTGTCAGACCAAGACAGCAACCTCATGCTGAGAGGATCTTGAAGTTATTTTCTTCTTTTTCACCACACCCTGGCTTTTACTTTGTTTAGTTAGGTCCAAATGATGGCCCTCAAATACAGTGTCCAGGAGGCTACTTTCAGACTTTCAGGCTCAAAAGCATATACTGGACTGAAAGGTTATAATTAAGATAGAGTAAAATTTAAAATAAGAAAACACATAGCACTTCTGATTCAAACACTTGTGTTAAGTATTGGTTTACACAGACAGAAGCTAGAGAGGAGAGAGAACCGAGGAGTGGTGACTGGTGTACACTCGTACAAGGAGGTGTGTAACAACAAGTGACACATACACACACCCGTAGCCTGCCTTCAGGTTGTTGTCAACTCGAGTTAGCATGATGCACAATTTCTTAAGTAGTCTAAGATTGATAACATTGTGAGACGTGTGATTTACAAGGATGTCGTGTCTTCCAGTAATGTGTTCTCGGCTGTGTAAACAATAGTCAATTTTTCCCTTATCATTTACCCCCTTTCAATTAACTCAAGCTCAGTTATTGGCTTATGGGGAAATAAATAATTATCACACACACTTTTCAAAGCAATTATAAAGTATTTGATATTACTTTTCATGTTTGGAACTTGGATACCTTTAGGTAATATTGTGTATAAGCATTTGTTTGAAGTGTGTGGTTCATATGGAGATCAAAAATAACATTACTCTGTATTACAGTGTGTGAAAGCAGAGCTGGTGTACTTCAAGTGATGTTGTTTTGACGATGTCTCTCTCATGTTTGTAGCCAAACTCGAGTAAACATCATACTGTCTGAGCCTCTGCCTCAGCTCCATTCTTCCGATACCCTGCACTGATTGGCTTTGGCGGAGATTTGAGTTGTCTGGCTCGCTCTGCCAAGACAGCTAATCAGGAAACATCGTCCTGTGCCCTGTGTTTGTTAGTACATGTAAATGTGTTATGAGTGGGAGAATATGAGAGTATGTGTTCGACTTTATGTGTGAATGTGTCTAAGTTGGCATATATATAGTGTATGTGAGTGTGTATGTCTTAAAACAGCTTTTTTCCCCATTTAATTCTCATGTTACGCAGTGGGCCTAATTACTGTTGCCACTTACTTAACCAATGATCTATCCAATGATTTTATGGTCCCACATTCTGCAAAGCTGATCGCTCGTCTAATGCACCAACATATCAACAGGTATAATCCACGTTAGCTTCCTGACACAGCCTCCATGTGATCTATTGTGGTCAAATAAGAAACACTTAAAGGAGTCTATGGCTTTTAAAGTGGTATTTAACCTGTTATCAGGCAGAAGCTTGAGTTCTTGATGTGATTTGGACAGTTAAGTGAATCTATACTAAGATTGTTTGTTTGAGATATGAGATTTGGACCAAAGCTTGGTCACATTGACCCATAGAAAAAGGTCTGTATTGATTGTTGCTATCCTTTTAGAATATCCTGATGCTTTCAATATGGGCTAGAAATGAGTTTATATGTAAATAAATTGACCAACACCTCACATACATTGTAATAGTATGTAAATGTAATGCCAGTAATATCCTAAAAAAAAAGATATATAATCAGTTTCATCTTCACAGATTGAAAAGTAAGCTGGATCTCTGTATGTCTGCACCACATTGTGACCCTGCACAGCTGAGTGTACTATGTAAGAGGCTAAACACTATCGGGTCAGGACGGATCCTGCAGTCAGCTGAGGCTGAGTATGTTCTGGGTGAGGGTGGAAATCCTGTAAACCGGTTTTATTGTCATGCTCACATGAGCAGTGATTGGTGCTAAAAGAAAAAATAGATGGGCACAATGGGACACTGGTTAGTTGTCTGTTCAGTATGTAGCCCACACTGTAGTTTCCAAGCTGCTTTATATATTAATGTGAGTTTCGAGTGAGGTTATTTTAGATTTAGAGCACTAAAATCTTATTCACTTCTAACAGAACGTTTAGCCTTTATTGTCACAATGCTAGGTAATGTCACAAATCAAAATAAAATAATTTTGCGTAAAATACTTGCCTTTGAGGTGTGCTTTGTCATGAAATTGAAACTAAAAGAACATTTAAGACTGCTTATTTGTTACCAACTATTCATCAAACTTCTGAAATGTTAATGGACTTCAGTCAAACATTATGATAAACATTTATCTGCATCTTATGCTTTGCACAATTCAACAAAAGCTCATAGGACCAGATTAATTAAGCAGCTGTATTGTAACATGCAGATGGCCCAATCTTTGTTTTTACTGTTGATGTTTGGAAACCATTTTTTCACCACTGCATTTGACATCTAATCTAAACGACAAACAATTCTTATTTTAGTGATAAAGTCTGATGTGAGCAAGAGCAAAACATGAGTCAAATATAGCCTTATGAGAATAAATGCTTTGAAAAAATAGTTTAATTTGTGAGCCACACAGTGCTAACATTTAAGATTTGGAACTTTATTCCACTGATCTTTCAGATTGTGTCTGGCATTATCCCACTAATACAGCAGTTAAGTTCCTGCAGGGATTTTCCTTCTTTCTACAATCTTTTCTCCCTTTAAAGCCCCTTAAAATTCCACAAAACATGCTCCCTTTTTCATTTGTTCACTGTGGTTTAAAATGCTGACCAGAAACAGGATAAACTACTAACTCTGTATGGCCTTAATTGTTCCTTAAGGGTTTGGCCTATAACAAGTTTGTCTCCTGTTGACCTTTTAACATGAACGTGGACTTTAGACACCATGGCTTTTTCCCGTTGAAGAAAGTCAGGTTAAGAAAGTTGCCTCGTGGATCATTGGCATTATAAAGGAACCTAACATTCATCATCCACGTCTCGATCCTGTTCATTTCAAGTCCATGTTCATATGTGTATTGTTTGAATGAATGGTCCATGTAGTGGCATGCCAGTCCATGGGGGATAGTTAGCTATTACTTTAGTCTAAGGAAATCCTTACATTGTAGCTTGTGACAAAGGGTGACAGGTTACGTATTCTAAAAATAGAAGGAAGGAACAAATAACAAAAGTCTGTCTATATTATAACTATATATGTTTAGAGATTTTAGTTAGCCAGGTAAGAGGCCTATTGGAAACAGTGACTGGTAAGCCTCTATATACTGTATATGTTAATGCACAAAAGGCTAAAAGATATAACCATTATTTTGTTATGCTGCAGACACTACGTTATTCTTCAAGAAACAGTAGTGTGTCTTATGTTAAAGTACTTCTTTTTAATAAGTCACCATTTATAAAGAATGTATATGTTGTAACTCATGACTTTATTCATGGTTAATAATACCATAAACTAAAGCTTCATATATCAGTTGTAAGCCATAAATAAGATACGTTTTGGGGGTTGTTGGATTGTGGAAAAAAAATCCCTTTACCTGGTGTTGATCCTCTTGATATATCTTTTTTAAATCATAATTTAGTTCATCAGGTAAACACTTCACCTTCTGGGAAAAACCTGCAGAGTATCTTGACTAAAATCAATTTATTAACTTATAAGAAAGTGTGAAATACACAACCGCTTTTTAATAGATTTATAACTGCATTATCACCAAACAGAAAGGATAAACACCAGCCTGAGGGACGTTTCACAACCAGGCAACACAAAGTTTCAATTTTTAATTGTTTATAACTGATCCATAACCCATTACTAAATGGTTTATTAACCATAGTAAAGTCATTAGTTAGAACTAATGGACTCTGGGGTGCTTTATTAAGAAGTGGTACCTACCAATTTTATTGACTTGCTGCCCTGTTTGCGTCACCACCAGTCCAGTTATCAATCCACCAACAAAACAGTAGATGAAAAGTTTAAGTTACTCAAACTTGGATGCCGGTTGATCTACATGTGTCTAAAAACCTTGAAATAGCAACTTTCCTTAATTAGTTCCATGTGATTACTTTTTAGCAGTCTGGACCAGGACTTCATTATTTAAATTCATCTGTTTATTCACATAGATCTAAAAATAAAGCATAAAAGTCTGCAAATTGCTTTATCTGAATCTTGTGAAAACTCATTAAATGTAATTTCCCCCCAAACTATTTTAAAGCGTTAAACCTGTTACTGTCACTTCACTGGGATTAAAACCGAAGAGGAAACCTGTAACTGCAGCCTGGTTATTATGGATCACCCTGCTTCTGTTTGCAGTCAAATCAGCTGATTTATGGAGCACTGTGGTGTGGCCTCTCACTTTATTGAGTAGTTGGCTGCTTGTTGCAGTGGCTCTGTGGCCCAGGACTTCTGTCTTGTCAGTCACTCTCTCTATCTCACTGAGTGCCTCTAGCTGACCTTCCTCTCAGCGCTCACAGGCCCAGGCCTAAATAATAAATGAGTAGCCTGGAAAGAGCCGTGTGTGTGTGTGTGTGTTTGAGCCACGTAACTCACCTGGGAAGTTAACGAAAGGCAATGAGAGCAGGTCTTGCTGACTGAGGTTGCCAGGGTTAGTACTTGAACTGAAACATGTCACATACCAGCTATTTAACCGCTTTTCCGCAACATCCCTCTCAGTCTTGCCCAGTGTGTATGCCAGTGCCAGCAAAGTGTGTGTCGGGCTGCAGGGTGTGTCAATCATTAATGAAACGCGTCCCACCGTCTCAGGTTTCCTTAGGGAGAGGAGTGGGAGAGGAGGGAGTAGGGGGAAGGAGCTCAGGGGTTAAAGATAACAGGATTAGGGGAGCACTGTGCGTACATTATACTGTAACACAGCACTCACATTTTCTCTCCCTGCCTTTTTTCTTCTTCTCTCTCCCTGCCCACAGTTGCAGACAGAAGACAATGCTGTTGAGGAACAAATCATTGAAACTTTCATACCCAGCTTTCTCCTTCTGAAGACCTGCCAAAAAGTGCTCCAACAACAAGTGGACTTTGGAAAAGTCTCCACTTACCACCAAGGGATATTTGAATCCTGTCACTGTCTGCATTAACTAAAGTAGGCCTTGTGTGAATCCTGCAAATGCACCTTGTTATTATCATTGCTTAAACTTCCCAGTTCTTCCTACCTTTTGGATTTGTCATTCACTGCCACCATATTTTCGCTATGGATTCTCAAAGACTTACCCCTCTGTTGGATCGAAGTCTTGGACACAGTCGCCGCCACTTTGGATTAGGAGCTCAGATGGAGCATCTAACCTGGGGAGTAGTTTGACTCCTTTCTCCTTCTGTTGATATGGATGGGAGGACTGACAGTTGGTTACAATCCACAGCTTGGATGATTATGTTTGGGACATCTTTCTTTGGCCTTTCCACGGCAAGATAAGAGTTATCATCTAAAAGATGGGAAAGAGACATTGCAACTATTCTATGTGTTGCTTACTTCTGAAATCATGGAGATATCCACCACCTGGTCGTACAACATAAGTTTTTGTGTTTCATCATACTTTGGTCATTTTTGCTGCTTGTTATATATTATATATGTTTTATAATATATATAATATATTTTTACAGAAACTGCTTTTTTTGTGCACTCTCACAGGCCCTAACGTAGGCCTGTTTGGCCCTCTTTAAGGGGCACAAGAGCGACATAAGAGAAATTTGGAAACTTTTATATCCAATATCCTTGTGGACTAAGAGAAACAAACAGGAATAGAGAACCAAAACCACTGTGACAGTTCATAGTGTTGCGGTGGCATGGCAGCAGAACACGGCGAGCTGCTGGCTGAAATGGCCACTATTGGGCGTCTGAGTGCCACTGAACGCCTGAAGCATGCACAGAAGCGTCGCACTCAGCAGCTGAAGGCTTGGGCGCAGATGGATAAGGATGCAACACGAGGATCGAGGGCCAAAGCAGATAAGAAGAAGACGCGCACCACTAAAGTAACTTTCCCCAACTCCATCACCCTGCTAGATGCAGCTGCACGCAGTGACCTGGAGGAGGGTTAGTAGAAACACAAACACTCACAGAGAAATGTCATGTTAGAGAGCCTTGCATTATATGTACTTAGGAGCTTTAACATTACTCTTCATTAAATTAGAAGTAAATCAGTGAAGCATAAGTATTTGAGGGAACTCAAGACTTCAGAAGTTTCAGACTATTCTATTAATTCTGTTTTATAATACTAAACTAACTCACGGCCTTCCCGCCTAGACCAATTAAAAACATAACGTGAAAGCAGCCCCACTCTCAAATTCAGGGGATACTGTGACCTCTGCATTGAGCTTTGCGTTGTGTTGACTTGCCGTTTGCCTTTCCTCAGACATAAGCACTTATCAGCCGGCTACGTGGTGCTCTGTGAAACACACGATTCAATGGAAGTGATTCATGCATAATTTATGCTGGATACGTCACCCTTTGATTGTAATAGTCAAAGCATTTAGTTTTCAGTGGCATTATTGTCAGCTGCAGGGTCAAGGCTAATTATAGTGGCAAATCTTATAAGTTCATTGTTAACCTTCGCACACACACACACAAAGACCGATTGGGTATCATTTCTTGTATCTATTTATGGCAAACAGATATGTGCCAAGTGTTGTAATGTTTATCTGGAAAGGACTTTGCCCAGGTGGTCAGTCATAATGCTGTATGTGTGTGTATGCATGTGCTTCTTCTAGTGAGGCATCTTCTTAACAGTGGCATCAGCCCAGATCTGATCAACGAGGATGGACTGACGGCCCTACATCAGGTACACACACACGCCCACACACACACACACACACACACACACACACACACACACCTGATTGTAGGAGTAACCAGTGCTGTGACAAGGACATGACCCCTTACCGGCATCCCACCTGCAAACACTGTCAATTGTGCCCCTTAACGAGGCAGGTCACCTTTTGTGCAGCGTGTGTGTGTGTGTTTGTGTGTGTGTGTGGTGTTTATGTTGTGTGCGGTCACAGCTCTCAGCTCACTAAGTACTGTTTGCCTTTATTTTGTCTGAACCTTAACTTATCTTGAGTCAGTTTACATGAACACACTGATTCACTCCCACCATTTTAAGTTTGAGGGCCAGTGTTTGGTAGAGTGAGGTCGAGTTGCTTGGGCTTACATTCCTTTCCTGAACAGTCAGATTTAGAAGAAACCATCATAAGATTCCTGTATTTTTCTTTTGTTGGGACCTTGAAACACACAAATATTTACAATTCAAATGGGCACTTTCTCTCCCTTCCTGTTTTGCTGTCCCTGTCGTTTCTCTTTATAAGTTAACACCTACACATGCTACTATAAATTCATGAGAGGAGTATTTGTGAGCACAGAGAACTCTTTATAAAAGCAGTTGACTCTGCTTTTCCCCTTGGAAAACTTGTGTGTTTACACAGCATGGGGGTGGGCCATTCATGCTAATGTTTTCTATTACATGAATGGTGTATCAGTAGCCATAAATATTCATGCTTAAATTTATCCATTTCTATCATTGTCTATGCACATTTTGTGTCTGTCTGTTCTGTCTTCTCTTTGCATTGATGTGTATATGCATTTTCATACATATCTTCATCTGCTCTCTCTTCTCAGTGCTGCATTGATGACTTTGTGGATATAGTGCAGTGCCTGCTGGATGCTGGCGCCTGTGTGAATGCTTGTGACAGTGAGCTATGGACACCGCTGCATGCTGCTGCCACCTGTGGACATACTGGACTGGTCCAGCTCCTGATTCAGGCGTGAGTTTTCCCATGAATTTTATAATTTTACTCTGCTTCAGCCCCACATTTATGTATCCTTTCTACCGTAGAAAGTTTTTCCTGCTGTCGTGACCTTAAAAAATGTAGCAATAAGCTGATATATTGTGGACTTAAATTGTCTCAATTGTATTAGGATCAATTGGGATAAATGTAGCTTTATCCTTACAGTCACGCAGAATGGATATTTTTTTCTAGACCAAAGTGTAAACAGACTGAGAGCCTTCTTGGCCGAGAGTACCTAGTTTACATAAACAATGCAAATACAGCTGCAGCTTTACTCTCAAAACACTTTGCAAGTGTATGAATATTCTTGAGTGGCTGAGTACATCAGTGTGTGTTACCATGTAGAACTGTAATCCTTTTGTTTTTGCTTGTGTGTGTGTGTGCGTGCTTCTAGTGGGGCTGATCTCCTGGCTGTCAATGCGGATGGCAACATGCCCTATGACCTCTGTGAGGATGAGGCCACCCTTGAGCTGCTGGAGATGGTTATGGCTGAACAGGGTCAGTAATCTGAGTCAAATCAACAGAAGAAAAAGATGCATGAAGGGGAAATCGAAAATGTCCCGATCATTTGTGTCCATCCAGTCCAAAAATTAAAACTTATGTCTTTGACAGCTGTATGCTCAGACTGTTAGTGTCTGTGTGCTAAATGGCATCACTGCTTGTGTGTGTGTGTGTGTGTGTAGGAATAACTCAGGACCGTATTGATGAATGTCGTGGGGCTAAAGAGGCGGCCATGCTGGCTGACATTCGAGTTCTGGTTCAGAGTGGAGCAGACTTAAACGCTCAGGATGATAATGGAGCAACTCTGGTGAGACAGGGACACAAACTGTATAGATAAAAAAAAAAAAAGAAACATAAAAGTTATAAATAAGAATGTGTTGTATTTGTGATCCCAGGGTACATTCACAGTTTTAATCTGCAGTAGAGAATAAAATGCAGCAATATCCTTTCTATTAAAAACTTTTCTAAATGCAATTTGACATTATATTTTCCACAAGGTTTTTTTTCTGCCAAAGGAAACTATACTTAAAGTTAAAATAAAAAAATTTGAAGTACCCCCTTAGGTCAACATTTAAATAATCAATGTTGAACGTCTCCCCCAGCTCCATATAGCGTCTGCTAACGGCTACATGTCTGTGGGGGAACTGTTGCTAGAGCACAGAGCTCAGGTGGAGGTGAAGGACTCTGATGGTTGGACGCCACTACATGCTGCCTCCTGCTGGGGACAAGTAAGTGCTGCATACAAACCAAAACATAAGAACCTTCCAGTTTTCTTAAATTACCCATTAAGGATATTGTTTTGTATTTGTTACTTAGATCCAAATGGTGGAACTTTTGGTGGCCCATGGAGCCAGTTTAGACACCAAGTCTGGCCTGGAGGAGACGCCCCTGGGTAAAACCAGAAAGCCTTTTTGATGCTTTTTCTTTTTCTCTCTCAATTATAGCTTTTTGTTAGCATCTTTCCTTTCATACCTTCCAGCGTCTAACCTTTGCCACTGCCGCCTTTTCAGACGTGTGCATGGATGAAGAGGTCAGAGCCAAACTGATGGACCTGAAGCACAAACACGATGCCATCATGAAGAACCAGGACCGGCAGAAGGGCACACTGCAAAGACGAGCCTCGAGCACTGGCAGCAGAGGGTGAGAGGGGACATTAGGGCAGGATAAAGAGAGCTTGGGGGAACCAGAAGAAGCAGTTTAGCGCTTTACTGTTCCCCTCTTTCTCTTTTGTGTATACAGTAAGGTGGTACGTCGTGTCAGTGTGAACGAGCGCTCCAGTCTGTACCGGCGAGAGCACCACAAAGAGGCCATGGTGTGGCAGGAGCGCGGCCGACAGCCAGAGCCACAGGACGAGGATGAGGACAGACAAACGGACAATGAGCTGCACCAGCATGCCACCATGGTGAGTCAGCTCAGTGTTGTGGACTTTTTTGTGGACAAGAAAATGTATATCGTTATTATTGTTATTTCACATTTTCAAAGACTGGAAGCGGATTAAACCGACATGTATTCTTTAATGCTCCTCTTCTGTTTCAGGCTGCTGGTAGTGGAGCCACATCACGTTTGGAGGAACTGGAGGCTCCAGACAGGAAAATTGTGTCCAGCCTAGGCAACGGAGGGACCGCTGTTTCTCTGGCCTCCTCTGTACCCGGAGAGCTGTGGAGTGGTGGAGGTCGGATGGACCGCAGCGCCTCCTACCAGCTCAGCCCTGCATCTGGAGCCGGGTTAGGGTCTGGGTCTGCAGAGGGCGAGGGGTCAGACAGTATGACTCGGGAGAAATCACACCACACACTGGCTGACCTGAAACGCCAGCGGGCAGCTGCCAAGCTTAATAAGTACCCAGCACCTCAGCCACCCCTGCCCCCTCCTTTAGAAGAGGAGCCTTCTGTTGCAGCGGCCGAGGCAACAATCTCTCAGGCCCAGCCAGTAGCTCAGATGACCCCCCGCGCAGAGGAGGTGGCCTCCCCGAGCCAGGTGTACTTCGTCCCAGCCAGCGGAGATCCTCCGCTGCTGAAACTCCGAGCCCCTGAAGAGGACCAGTCTAACAATAAGGAGCCTTGCTGTGGACTCATGTAGACAGCCTGACAGACACACACACACACATTCTGCCTACAGAGTAGAGAAGCTGGGCATGTTACACTCCAAAGTGGCAAAAACCTTTCAAAACAAACATGGTTGAAATGAATCATTGAAGACTTTAAGTCAAGGCCACATGCCAATGAGGTTTTGATCTACACTGCATTTCAGTGAACTAAAGTGCAATCTTTGTGGTTATTTAATCCTAACCCTTTTTTGATCAACATGCACACACTTTACACAAGGTCCTAACATTCCCTGTTGCTCCCTCTTATTTAGGGGCTGCACGATCCGTTGGACGTCAGGTGTCCATTTAGTGATTTAGTGACAGAGGAGAACTGCAGATTCCAGTGTGGCAATCACAAGCATAGATTTACTTAGGTCAGTCTTTGTTCATTACTTTACTCATCTTTTACTACCCTACTCAATACTGTAGATTGACATTTCATTGAAAAGCCTTAGAATCATGTAAAAGTTTATTTATCCATGTAAAGCAGAATGAAATTGAATTGCAGCACAAGATGATTTGTTTTAAGTTAAGAATGAGGTTAAAGGTTTGTTTTCTTTACTAAGTGCTATGAAAGGTACTTGATCCACATTTTCATAGATTTATATTATAAGCAAGAGGTTTTTTGTGGTTGGGAGATTGCTTGGTCATGATAGTTTCAGTATACACTATAGCTATTCTGAACACACAAAGTTGTAAACAAGACTGTTTCCTTGCTTGATTTATTTTTATTTTTTTCTTGGACTGAAATATACTGAAGTTTTCTTTTTTTACTCTTCCAGTGCACAAAAAGCCTACATTTCAATATTTGTAATGCTGCAATTTGTAAATTGTTTGTTTCTAAAATAATGTGAGCTAATCTATATTTAAATCAGTGGATAATTTACTCAGCCCATCATTATCATTTCTAGATTTCTATTTTTCTGCCAGTATTTCTATTTTTCTACCCTCTGAATGGAATCACATTATTTATTCTATCTGATACTGAATGTGGCTTATGCCGTACAGTTCTTGTACCATTTTTTAGGATAAAAGTGTGAAGGCAAGATATTTATCAAAGAGAAGATATATAATTTTATTATCAAAGGTTAGTGCCTTGTTTAGGTGGCAGATTTGATATAGGTTTGCAATGCTTGCACAAAGTCCCACATGTCAATTTGGTGAGCAGTGGGACAAAATGATCAGATGATCCATTGATGTGCTGTCAATGCACTCTAATTTCTGTATTGCATTTCAGTTTTGTTAGTGATTTTTACTGAGCCCTGTTTAGAAAAACAAAACATAAAAATATAATGTTTTCACAAATAATTTTGTATTTTTATTTAATGGAAGTGGTATTATTTAATGGATGTGGGCATTAAAGTACTGGAATCAGATAAACATGTTTGGAAACAAACATCCCATTGTAACTTAGATTTTCTCATACATAAGACTTATGTTTGAAAACCAATTTAGGGTCACATATGGTTATTAGGTTTTACGGTTTTATTTGTATAGTTGAGGATGTTTCCCTCTTGTGGTAAAATTGAGCAGTTGCACATTTTACACACTTCAGCTCCCACTGCCTTTTTTTTCTCTTCCTCTTGCGTCATGCAGCCACTCACTTTCAGCACGTCTCAAATCTGAATGTGTGATCCTCTGCCATGCAGCACATGATCCACATAGTAAACACTCCAGTACATTCAAGTTATAAAACTATTACTGTAGATAAAAGTGTTTCATGTTATAACATTTATTATAACATTACAAGATGCAGCCTTGTCTTTGAAAACCCGTTTTAGTGGGTGTTTTTGTGACCGGTTATATACTAGAATTTCTTCCCATAAACACACAAACACAGATTTTAACACTATCCAGGACATGTTGTTTTTGGCCTTGGTAACAGCTGTGTATGGGGTGGCGTGTTAAAAATGGAACCTACTTATGTTGAGACATGTTTTGACTGTGAGACAAGGCTACTGAGATCGGTCCTGTAAATCTTCAGATCCTCACATTTTATTACTTTGAGAGCTGTTTTAAAATATTACCTATAATGGGATGTTGATTTGTCTTTTAAAATTAGGTATAGGCTAAATCGAACAGACTGTGTCGTGTGATGCTGCCAAAATATGCACTGCATGACACGAAAGTCACCGGGGCATCACATGGTCGTATGTGAACCATCTTAGTTTCAGATATCAAATGTCTTTCACAAGCCCTTTCCAAGACATTCTGTCCTTCTCACACGCAGACAGCTAATACTGTAGCTCTCGTTCTCTTGTCCAAACAAAAGACATGCAAAGGAAGATTTTTGCATATCAGTTTTAACCTTCTATGAAATCATGCCCTCTCGATACTAACTTGTCCCTCTGTTAACTCAATGGGTGGCTCTTCTAGGGCAATGTGATTCCCTGTGCCATTCCCGGATGCAGATTCAACATCCTTGTAAGGGCAGAGGCTGGTGTGACGTCCTCCTACACCAACACTGTGTCTTGTTATGTTCTGCCTGGTTTAATAAAGACGCGTGAGTCGCTGTGAACCATATAACCGGCTGGGGCACGCAGATATGGCTTCTGATAAACTGCTGATCTCTGACTGCCCCACACTTTCATGCCAAAACTGTTTCTCAGTCTGTTTCTCATTACTGTCCCCTAAACCCAAGCTGAACCTGCTTTGACCCTTGACCCCAACCACAAAGGGCAGCTGTAGAGAAAACACTACGGGGAAACAGACTGCCACAAGACTTGCTAATAATGGATTTGAGCTATAGTTAAGTCGATTTTTGTCAACTAATTATATCAATAATGTAGTTAAATGAAGAGAATGCGCGTTAAACGTTGAAATCGAAGGGTCATTCTCAACAACCTCCTTGTTCATAATGCAGGGCACATGATAGATTAAAGGGTCCCTTACAAAACATGCTGCCCCATGAAGCCTTGCAAGACCAATGCAACACACCCAAGCCCTAAATGTTAAGCTCCTCAGTGTTTATGAGACTTTTGTTTACTCCAAGACAACTTAATTCTTCTACTAAATGGATTCAAGTACTGTGGCTCACTTGCACCAAATAGTAACAAAACATGAGTGTTTCCATTTTATGCTACTTAAAACCTTTACTCCCCTTCATTTCAGGGGGAAATATGGTACTTTTTGCTCAACTATATTTGTTTGATGACTAAGGGGGTATAGCTAATTGATTGATATATTGTTTGGTAGTTTAATTTCTAAAAATGAATCTTTTTTTTATAAGAAAAATCATGTTTTGGAGAAAGACTTTAACCTGAAAAGTAGCTAATATCTACATCCATTCATCAAACAGTCATTTTAGCTCCACCTTGACCAGCTATAGTATGACAATGTTGCTTACAAATTAATGCATCAATAACAATCCAATATCAATTATATAATAATTTAACACTCTGAAATAGTCCAGATTAAGCTCCCAAGGCCCTGGGGCAAAAAAAAGTTGCTGTGTGGCCCCGACAGCATATTACTTTATAATTGTTAACAAATTGTCTTTGTCAATAGGTC
Organism: Lateolabrax maculatus; assembly: GCA_031216445.1. Classification (NCBI taxonomy): domain Eukaryota; kingdom Metazoa; phylum Chordata; class Actinopteri; order Acropomatiformes; family Lateolabracidae; genus Lateolabrax; species Lateolabrax maculatus. The sequence continues at coordinate 11,901,764 of CM062210.1, forward strand.
TTTGAAATTTTGACATGTCAGTATGAAAAGCACAGGTATAAATGATCAAATGAATGCCTGCGGAATTCCATTTAGCTGCTTCAGTTTCAGGGTCCTGGCATTGTTCATGCTGACTCACGCTGAAAGGTGAACCCACAGATTATATCGTATTATATAGTTATTATTATAACTTGACCCTGCAGTTCTATTCAGCACCATGAAGCAATTTAGTATCTTTCAGCTCACTGTTTTGGTTTTACAACAAAGAGAACCTAGTGGAGTATTTCGCAGCCAAGAAGCAAGGTATTTTTCTCAGGAGCTGGTGGAGACCAAAACAGAGCTAAAGGAGTGAGAGAATATTTGGACTCCAGTTCAGAAGGAGGCTAAATGCAATTTCAAGAGTTGCTGATGTTGCTCCATGTCTGCTGGAAGTGCTGATTTGAAACTAACAAGTTAGCCAAATCCACTTTGTAAAGCGATATGTCAATGTTAGTTTAACTTGCCCTTTTAGTTGTCAAAAGTCAACTACTACTGCTTTTAAGGTAGAAGGAATTTAAAGTCATTTAAAAGTCGGGTTCCCATGTTCTGGGACGAGTTTACTCCAGACTGATAAAGTTCACACCTCATTTCTCAAAACTGAACTGTAGGCCTTTAACCTGACCTCTTTCATTCACACAGTTCGCTGGGTGGCCAAACACTTCAACTAAATTCAGGAGTGCTGATGTTGTCTGCTGGATGTGCAGAGTCACAGAGTCACGTTAACTCTAGAAACTGTTACCATGTTGTGTCTGGGAAGATAAATCAACATGCAGGTGGACGTTTTGAATGCAACAGTGTTTTTATATTGTATTGGTGGGCTACTTTAACTAATGAAATACTTCCTCCGCCACTGCAAAACACTTGACTGACAGCTCATATTAATTAACCCTAACAGAATAGGTTTTAAAATATATATATATATATATATATATATATATATATATATATATATATATATATATTTTGCAGTGACAAAATAACCTCTTCGCATCGCTGCACATATGAAGGGGACGCTCGGGAGAAAGTGTTTTTCTTTTTTCTCTTTTCTTTTTTTTTTTTTTGTCCGACGGGCCGTGAAGGCGTCGTGCGGTGAAGAAATCCAGCCAACCACGAGCGGGAGCGCGCGAAGGCGTGGCGGCCGGGTGGGAATATGAACAGCGCGAGGCTCAACTGTCAGTGTGATCTGAGTGTGATCTGCAGGGACACACCGACCCCCCCCACCCCGTCAGACCCCCCCACCCCCCACCACCACCACCGACCACCGGCTGAACGACTGGTAAACGCTGATAGTTTATCTGCTCCTGCGCGGTCACCGCTGCTGACTTCTCTTCTTCACACCTCTCCTTTATTTTGCAGAGATCGGCGTGACATAAGAGGGACAAAAAAAAAAAAAAAAAGACATGTCGCAGCAGGCGGTGAACGGGGTCCCGAGCCGGGGCAAGGTGCTGACTGTGGACAGCATGAACCCCAACGTGAGGCGGGTGGAGTACGCGGTCCGGGGCCCCATCGTGCAGCGGGCGACGCAGATCGAGAAGGAGCTGAAAGAGGTAAACAGTGAAAGTTTGATCGTGCACGGAGGGGGGGGGGGGGGGGGGGGGAGAGAGAGAGTTAACATGACAGAAGTGCTGATGTGGCACTCAGAAAGGGAGCTATGTGAAGTTATATATATGTAAAAAAAAAAAAAAAAAATGTTTTTCTGAGGCCATCACTTCACATTTTGGGGATTACTGTTCTTATAACAGTAAGGGTTGACACATAGTGAACTGTGGAATCAAGTCTGGGCTTGTGTGGGAGAGGCTGAATAAATGATTTGCACAGCTGTTTCAACCATTTCAACAGCTGGAATTTGGCTTCAGGATACTATTAATGTTTGCCTAGAGCTAACCTTTAACTCCATTTGAAAATGTGTTAAAAACACTGCAGCTCCAATAATGTAAAAGTGGCTCTCAGTGGATTTTGGCACACACCAGCTACTGTGGACAGGGAGCAAAAACATGTTGTTTCCCTGCTCTGTTTCCTCCAGATATTGTAAGTAGCCCGTGATGAAGAAGATGCTTGCAGTAGATCAGCTTTTTAAAGTCCCTGCATGACAGCAGTGGTGGGCGCACAACAACTCCTATTACATTCTGCTGTCGTAGTATTTATCCACGTGCTTGCCTAAGGAAGGACAGGCAGTTTGAGCAGGAGTCTTTTTAAAAGCGGTAATGCAACCCTCTCAGTTATGTCCTGTTCAAAAGACACGCGGTGAGTTGGAGGGGGCAGCTCAGAGCGGGTTTGACTTCATTTCTCCCTGCTTCACCCTGAGGTGGTTGGAGGATCCGGTGTGGAAGATGTGTATGTCGTGGAGGGTTGTTATGTAAGATGAGAGGCTACATTCTCTGTCCTCTTTTGTCTCTCTGGGTTTTTGCTCACCTCCCTCCTCCCCACTGGGGGGATAGTTCATTGGACGAAGCCGCAGCTGGGAGGCCCAGCAGCGTCAGAGGCCTTTCTCTGCAAATAGGTCCATTACAAGCAGCCCCTGTTCTGCCGAAAGGGCCGGAGTTCTTGGGAGTCCACTTGTTTTTCGTCCACTTGTAAAAGGAAAACCCAAAATGAACCTACTTCTCAGGTTTAACTGGAATAACTAGATTAATTTACTGCAACCCCATTAGCTTTTAACTTTATTGATTCATTTAATTAAATCCAAATTCCATAAAAGAGAGTGTAATTTTAGAAGCATTACACTAGTTAAAAACCTAGAAAAACCTGCTACAGAATATGCAAATAGTCTGTTGACAAGTGAATTTCCTTAGAAAACACAAGTCAGTTCTGAAAAGCAAACATCAAGTTGCCACTGGTGTTCTTCGAGGGGTCAGGGAGGTTTGCATCGCTGCAGTTGCTCCGTGATCTGCGGGTGTGCTTCCTGTCAGATCTGTGACTGGAACACTTTTACTGACTGCTCAGCAGATTTTATGCAAGTGTCGTTGTGTGTGTGTGTATGTGTGCGTGCGTGTGTGCGTGTGTGTTTGTGGATGTGCGTGCTGGTGTGGTGATGATGACCCTTATAAATCCTTAGCCAGACATCTGGCATGACACTGCCTGCACTGCAGTAAGCTAATTCAGGCTTGGATCTAAGCTGCTGGGAAGTCTGCATTGTCTGTGACAAAAGAGTGTTGACAATAGAGCAAGAGATCAATAAAATGATTTTATTGAGTTAAGAATTTGTTAAATCCTCTCTCTCATATCCTCCTGCTGGGTTTTTCATACATGTCTTCTTCTCCCTGTACCTGGAGTCTTCTGAGTACTTTTATCTCAGTTGGCATCTTGTTCGAAATAATATTGAGTTCGATAAAATCACGTGAGCAAAGCAGCAGTGGTCACAACAATTTTCATCAGTTAGAGCTTGAATTAGGACAGTCCCACTTATTTAGCCTGACTGAACGCTGTTAACGGGATGGCATTTTCAGATATATCATAAGAGTAAGTGAAATGCGAATTAAGTACGGCTGTCAGGGCAGGCTTTATTCAGCCCGGTGACCCACGGGGTTTCTTGGCCTGGTTCACTGGTCCGGCCTTGTGTAATCAGTGCCTGGTGCTGAGTGAGCAGGAGAACGCCGCGCTGAGCCGGGGGGGGGGGGGGGGGACCCACTGGCTCCTCTCGTTCCCAGAGAACAGCAGCCTCTTTGTTGCTCGAGAACAAGGCATAGACGGGGACTGAAAAGGAAACGTGCTGCATCCAGTTACTTAGATTTCAAACGAGGTCATATCTCACTTAACGCCAACCCAAAGAACCTTGTAGGCCTTGCTCTTCAGAACAAGGACATAGAAATGATAATATTGTTTCAGTCAAATGTAAAGTTCTCCCTGTGCCCTTGGATGCCATTTACTTGGTATTTTATCATGTAGAACGCGCTGTATCGTGACAAGGACAGTGTGAACAGCATGACTTTTAAACCTGTTTTTAAAACTCATATTGCATTGTAGTGCATGACAGTGTTATTTTCCTATGTTTGCGTGTATTCAGGCTATGAAGGGATTTAATGTGGGAAAGAATGAGACCTGGGAGGGCGTGTGCTTTATTGGTTCTGGCTTTTTACTTGCTCTCCCAACCTCTCCAGAGTGACATGAAAGACAAGATGACTTGAGTAGTAATACGTGACATATTTATTACCACTTATATTCGTGAATGGGAAATGTTATTAAGTGTTAGCATTAATGTAGATTTGTGTGACGAAAGCAGTTCTTTCTGTAGCTGTCTGTTGCTTAAATTCGAAGGAATGAGGCTTCAGTTTTATAACCACCAAGACTTGTTCGGACTCACCCCTTCAAAACACTAGTGGCAGGTTTCAACAAAGAGATGGTTGCATCACAGTTACCTGTACATCAGTCACTGCTGTTTTGATATCTCACGTGTCTGCACCTGAGGTGGAAATGAAAGGCCAGATTTGGATGTGTTTGCTTGAGTAAAGCTGTGTAACAACTCACATTTTTCTTTTTTTAACCGGAATTTGATGACGCAATGTGACAAAAAAAAAAAAAACTCTTCAAAATTATCACAATATCTATGTCGACCTCATTTCTCAGCCCCGGCGTGAAGTAACAGGGGACATTTATTTTCACATTACCTCATCTGATACACAGCGACGGTTGCAGCGTGTTGTGACCAGCAAGCAGACTCACAGGCATCAAACCAGAGTCTGCAGTTCCAATTAGGTCAAAGAGATGGAGATGAAAGAAACAGAGGGGTGTGTGTCTCCGTGAGCCCCAGCAGCAGCAGCATCATCCCTCCCTGCCCATGCCAGCGCTTCCTGCTCCACAAGCCAAAACCGACTCTGTGCCTGCCACGGTCTTTGTCCCTTAATTTATACTCAGACTTACTCGCCTTCATCCTGTATGTTCATCCATTCTGATGTTGTGTTTCCAGGGAGTCAAGAAACCATTCACAGAAGTCATCAAGGCTAACATAGGCGACGCTCACGCCATGGGTCAGAAACCAATCACATTTCTCAGACAGGTAGGACCACTTTTTTTGCTTGGGGTTAATAAGCGGCGTCAAACTGGACCTACTACATTCATACATACTGAACGAGTCAGGAAGCCTGTTAATGTCAGAAATGGTGCGATTTATTTTGTCCTCCTCTCCCAGGTCTTGGCTCTGTGTTCTTACCCTGAACTCCTGGAAGACAACAAGTTTCCAGAAGATGCCAAAAAAAGAGCACGGCGTATTCTTGAAGCCTGTGGAGGCTACAGTATAGGTCAGACAACTCCCCCTCACTAACCCCTAACCTCCTTACAACACACACATCACTACCATCCACCTTTATTTGTCTACTCGTTAATAATTTATTTGGACAGTCTTAGTCTGTACACTATTTAAACCGAGAATCAACCGATCAATATAGTATGTTCTATTTTAAATCGAAGTTCATTTCCATGTGTCCAAGGGGCCTACAGTGCCAGCCAGGGCATTGAGTGTATCCGTCAGGATGTGGCGCGCTACATAGAGAGGAGAGATGGTGGAATCTCCTCCAACCCTGACAACATCTACCTCTCCACTGGGGCCAGTGATGCCATTGTGGTAATGGTTACCCTTTTTATTGTCTCTTTTCCAGAAAAGTGCTGACATACTGCAGGCCAGAAGTTGATATGTTACCTCACTGAGGAGATATACTCTTAGTATATTTGGCCTATGGATCTGTTCTTTATTCTGTTAATTATATACTCAGCTGTACTTTGTACATCTGTTACTCTACTCCACCCACAGACCTTTGATACTGTCACTGCGGCTTTCTCTGGTTTTATGCAACCTAATCAGGCTACTGAATGACCTTAAGAAACACCCAACTACTGCACTACAAGATATCTACTGTTGCCTGCAGTGTTAAACTGTGACATTTTTGGCCCACCATGTAGGTGTGGTTGTTTGCTCTGCTGTCGTAAAGTAAATCGGTTGTGCACTGTGTGAGCACCTTTTACATTTTTGTCGTCCAGCAAGTCTTATATTATGTAACTGTCTAGGTTCCAAATCACCAGCCCTGCTTGATTGTACATATATCTTCCTTATTAAACAGTAAATGCTTTTCTGACACTGAAATGAACATCCTGCCGGTCTATATACTGTATATTCTTCCAAAAATTGTCTTCTATTACTCCTACCCTCTTAACTTTCTTCTGCTCTCTCCCTATGCCGTGTTTTCTACTCACCCTCTCTTCCCCCCCTTTCCTTTCTCCTCCCTCCTTCTCCCCCCTACACCTCCTAATCCCAGACCATGCTGAAGTTGCTGGTGTGCGGCGAGGGTCGTGACCGTACAGGAGTGATGATCTCAATCCCTCAGTACCCTCTCTACTCTGCCGCCCTGGCAGACCTGGGTGCGGTGCAGATCAATTACTACCTGGACGAGGACAAGTGCTGGAGTCTGGATGTCGCAGAGCTCAGGAGATCCCTCAATGCGGCCAGGCAGCACTGCAATCCCCGAGTCCTCTGCATCATCAACCCCGGAAACCCCACCGGTATGTCTGGTGATATAGTAGTTGGAGTAGTAACGAAACAGTTGCTGGCATTTTGTAATTTTGCTGACGTGTATGTGCACACCAGACTTACAGCTTCAAACTCTGGTTGTCCTGTGTGATAGGTCAGGTCCAGAGCAGGCAGTGCATTGAAGATGTGATCCGATTTGCTAAAGAGGAGCGTCTCTTCCTCATGGCTGATGAAGTAATAACACCAATGCCATTTCCTCAGTTCACTCAGTTTCACTTCCACCTTAAAGAACAAAACTAGTGATGTCAAAGCAGGTGTTTTGTTTTTCGAAGGCTGATCACCCTCTTTCACAATTGGGATGTGACAAGAATTATAATAAGCTTCAAAGTTTTCTGCTAATTATCTGTCCCCCTCATGCATTTTTATTAAACAGTGGTTCACAAAACATTAGAAACACCTTGCAATATCTTAAAAATGATCATATAGGGTAAAGCTTGAATGTTAATTTGGCTTGCAAACAACAGTCAATAATGAATAATATTTATTGAAAAAGTAAAGACAAACATTTTCCTATCTATCATCCTTGCTGAGGACGGAATACATTTCAGATTGTGTATTTACGCTGTTTTCCTGTGTTAGGTCTACCAGGATAACGTGTACGCAGAGGGCTGTAAGTTTCACTCCTTTAAGAAGGTGTTGTTTGAGATGGGACCAGAGTACTCCAGTACTGTGGAGATGGCCTCCTTCCACTCCACCTCCAAATGCTACATGGGAGAGTGAGTAGCAACACACACACACACACACTTTCTTTTTTTACTAGTGACAGTGGAGGCAGACAGGAAATTTGGGGGGGGGGGGGGGGGTGACATGCAACAAAGGTCACCAGCTGACAGTTGCGACCATACAGCCATGTGGCTTGCGCTGTAGACTATCACTGTTCCTTTATTTATAGATTGATCATTTTCTTTGGATTGTGTCCAGTCTAAGGTTTCAATACTTATTTTTTCTGTTATTTAGTTTGTTTTGTCATTTTTGTGTTATACAGTATATTATTTTGTCTCGTAGTGTTCCATTTGTTTTGTGAGTTTTTGTCTGGGACTCCCTTGAAAATGGGATGGTACATGTAAAAGGGTTTATCCTGAATTAATACATATCCGACATCAGGTTTTCTAGCATATTTATACTCCAAAGACCCTTGGGGTTGTTACTTCTATGAGCTAAGCTCCCGTTGCTGACGTGTACGTCGCCTGTATTTAGAGTAAACTTTGTGTCTGATTTACTGCTTTCCTCTGTTGGCTTTTGTCAGGTGTGGATTCCGTGGAGGCTACATGGAAGTGATTAACATGGACCCTGGGGTGAAGGCCCAACTCACCAAACTGGTGTCGGTGCGTCTGTGCCCCCCTGTCCCCGGACAGGCTCTCCTGGACCTGGTGGTCAACCCACCCCAGCCTGATGAGCCCTCCTACACCACGTTTATGAAGGTCGGAAAAACACACAAAACACACCAGCTAGCACACATCCTGGCAATGTTCGGGATTGCGGAGTGTATGCAAACAAAGAATTTACTTATGTACACACCACACCATATAATCCATACACATTAAGCTTGTATTGAGTGTGCTGAAGTTGCTCAAGTCCACACACGGTACTCAGTCAGTTAGGTATTTTATGTCACTTCTTCAAGAGTAGAAAAGAGGTCTGAGTGGCTTTGAAAAGAGGATCATATGTATTATGCATGTTGTTGGAAGCCTATATCCATCTGACCTGCAGTTAAGTGGAAGCATTGTGTGGTCAAGGAAGCCATTAGGTTGATGTTCATTAGTGAGTCCATGGGTTATACGAGTTTCCTGCTGCAAAAGATTTGTAATTGTGCTTGTAGTTGCAGTGCGTGGCTGCATGTTTTATTCACTAAACAATTTACCGCAAACAGCGCATCTGCCTTTGCATATCAGTCAACCAATCAGACCCCAAATAAAAAATGTGCTGACCCAATCATGTATTGTATTTGGTAAAGATGTACTACTCCCTCCCACCGTGAGAGGCTGTGGTTTACACTGGAACAAGGACATAAACAGCACTTTGTTCAGCAGTGTTGCAGATAGTGATTCGGTGGTAGGTGGCAGGCTGCATGTTGTCATGCCTCCATTGGCCACACGGAGGCGGAAGGACTAACAAATGCCGGGTTCAACTCAGGGGTGGGATCCTCTGAAGTAGTCCCCATCCAAATCAGATACAGGAATGCCCGTCCCATTTGAAAGGCTTCTCTGAAAGCAGCTTTCATTGGCCAAAATGTGGAGAAGGCACCCAATATCCCACAACCTATTGTACACCTGTTCACCCTCCTGTTAAATGAACATCGACATGATCATTAAAAAAAAAAAGACTCACCTTCATGGGCTGATCCAGCATCTGACATGGAACACATTTACCTGGAGAACAGTAGATTATATTGCTGTGGCTTTCAGTTCAGGGGACCTTTTCACCCCTGACAGCTTTAACTTTTTCTCTCTCCCCCCCCCCTCCCTTCAGGAGCGGACAGCTGTGTTAGCCAATTTAGCAGAGAAGGCCAGGCTAACAGAGCAGATCTTCAACACAGTACCCGGTATCACCTGTAACCCCGTGCAGGGCGCCATGTACACCTTCCCCCGCATCACTCTACCTCAGAGGGCCATCGACAAGGCGAAGGTCTGCACTACACACCCACACCCACACACCCACCTTATCTCACTGACGAGCATCCGCCTGAGTTGCTCATCTATGTGGACGTTTTCGTGTGTGTCCATCCACAGGAGGAGGGCCAAGTACCAGACATGGTCTACTGTATGAGGCTGCTGGAGGAGGAGGGAATCTGCCTGGTGCCAGGTAGTGGCTTTGGCCAGAGAGAGGGAACCTTCCACTTCAGGTTAGTACGTCTAAACTGGCAGCCTCGCTGTACGGTTTGTTCTTCCTCAACTTCATGAAGACAAAAAGGAGAAAACCTATTCCAAGCATACATGGAATTTTCTGTGCTAATATCGCCAAATTCAAAGTATAGTTTTGCTTCTGGTTGAACTACACCGGTGACAGTATTAACCCACGATCTTCCTCCTCTGTCCAGGATGACCATCTTGCCTCCCACTGAGAAGCTGAAGGTTGTGCTGCAGAAGATCTCCGAGTTCCACCTGCGGTTCACACAAGAGTTTTCATAAAGACCCCCACCCCAACCTTTCAACTACATCTCAAGAACCAACTAATTTCAGTGCCAGTATCTCTTAGTGCCTTTGAGTGAGGAAGCAGTTACCTTCTGCAAGACCCATCCCTCAACTGGAGGCTGTATATACACTAGATCAGATTTTTAAAGAGATTTTCACTGTTTTGCATCAGTGAAGAGCTTGTTTAGACAGATAGTGAAAGCTAATCAGATTTCTCATGTGTACATACAGCACGTGACATTGTAATGATTTTCAGTATATGATACACTTTCCCGAAAGAATTATCGGGTCAGGTTTGTAATGATCAGAAAGATGTTATAGTGCTGACTGTATGTTATCTGTAGAGTTTAAGATATTTCAGGTGTTCTTATGACAGATACTGCTACAGGGACATCTCTCTCCTGCCAAGACTTATACAGCCAAATTAGTTGGAAGTATCAATTTAATGACATGTAATGTGATTACCTTAACTGTCAGTGGATCCATTTGTATTACTAATGATTACATTGTTCTTGAATGTGATTAAAACTTGTATTTCTAAAACACCTGTTTTCAGAAATATACTCAATGTCAGCTCATACATTTGGAATATATCTGCAAAACATGTGCCAGATTGGCCTGTACTTAATACAGTAACAAAGAGTCGCATTTAAGTGCTGGCCCACAAAGCCGCCATCATTTGTAGTTTTATTTAAAAAGACTTCAATTTTCAACAGTGCTTACATGCTTTTAGAAACAGAAGAGAGCGGAGTCTCTTGGAATGAACAGAAAATAAAACGATGATTGAACAATGTAATCATCACAGCAACTCAGTAACACCATTAAACTCTGCGTTCCCTTCACCTTCCCAGAAGCCTCCTCAGCGTCCTCCAAGACTCTGCCCGAGCACGGTAAGAGTTCTTAGATAGTCATTGAGAGAGATTTTCACAGTTCGTCTCTTTTCTGTGATAACTTTGTGGCGTGCTTTTCCAAGAACTTGCTGAGCCCCTCTAGTGTTCTGTCTCCACCTTCTAATTTGATGGGGCTCTGCTTGCTGTTGCTTGGGGCAAAGTATATTGTGGGGAAGCCTTCCACTTTGTAGCTCTCGTTTGGCACATCGTTGGCCGTGGCGTCCATCTTGGCAATCACCAGGTTCTTCTCCCCCTTGTACTTCTTGCCCAGAGCCAAATAATCAGGCTCCATCTTCTTACAGTGGCCGCACCAGGGAGCATAAAACTCAATTAGGACATCCTTCTGGGTGTCCATGACGATATCGTCAAAGGTCTTTCCTACCACGACCTTAACTGGTCCTTTGTTGCTCTTTGGCACTGGCTGGGATTTGATGATGGGTTTGAGCTTTCCTGTGGAAAGACGTTCAGAACAATTGTGATTTCACTTCCAGTGTGAACTACTCAAACTGCTTCAACTGAAAATCATTCAATACTAAACATGTTCCTGTAGATTTTTACCTCTACCATTAGATCAGTGCTAGACTAAAATGTCAATTAAGCCATATGATTACTTACGATCATTCGCAATGCAATTTATTTATGCACAGTATATGTACTAATGCAAGAAAGATAATTGCAGCTTATTAAAATCACATTGCTAATTAGAAAAGCATGCTACTACATGATCCAATCCTTCAAAATTCACATAAATTAGTAAATAAATCAATCAACTCAACACTCACCTTTCTTGAAAGCCACAACAAAGTCCCTCAGCACCTCAGAGTCAAACTCCTCTGGCTCCATGGCAAACTTTTTGCCTCCATCTGCCAGAATTCCCACGTTCACTTCCTCTCCGCTCTCGCTCAGGCCCAGACTCTTCAGCTCTTCTGCGAAGTCCTCTTCATCAGCGATGGCGAATGTGTACTCTGGGAAGTCCTTGGCCACCTCAAGCACCTTGGACCTCCAGAACTGCGTAGCTAAAATGAAAGACAAACAAGATAAGAGGTTTAACGCATTGTAAATCCTCCCAAGTTAAGTGTTAATTGTTCAGATTAGATGCTGGTGTCAATAGATTAATCTTTCCTAAATAGCTTTATTCAAATAAAAATAAATTAAAATGCCCCCACCCAATACCAGGCCACACATACACAGCATTATGACAGCATGACATAAAAACCTATTAAGCTAAACATATGAGAAACTTACCTTTCCTGTAATCAAAGCTGAAGTCGACTCCGTAATACACAACCACCAGGGGTCTTTTAGTGTAGCGCTTGGCATCATTGCTTGGTTTCCTGTGGCCCACCAGGGGGATCACATGCTTTTTGAAGAACTCCTGCACTTCTGACACTGACGTTGAATCCTATGTGATAAATGTAAGAATGTGTCTTGAGCTCATGTCACTTTATGCTTTTTATGCAGCACTTAAAGTGTGAAACCCCTTGTTACCAATCTAGTCTATTTTTACACTAATACTAGTAGTGAAAGAAACAGTCATTTACGATTCAGTGTTTCATGCCCCATGAAACATATTCAAATCACAACTAGTTAGAAAAAAGAAAAAAGAAAACAGACAGTACCTTCACTTCGAGTGTGTGTGACGCTGGCTCGTACTTTGAGCGGAACTTCTCAGGGTGAACGATGACAATTTGACCAGGCGAGGCTTTGACCAGTTTGGACACTTCCGAGCTGAAGGAGTGACGGAAGGTGAAGTCTTCCCTCAGTGAATTACCTGCCAGACAGACAGCAGTGAGAATACCATCCACATGTCCATTTGAAGAACAACAACAGGACAGGAAAGAGTTTAAGACAGTCTGTGCTCTCACCATGCAGAGATATTGACACTGTGATGAATTACCCATCTCAAACAACATGGTACTTACAGGCCTCAATGTAGAGCTCATAGGCTGCGTCCTGTTCACTGGAGAACACACCGACTATGACGGCGTCGTCGCCATCCTTGATGAGCTCCTGCACCTGTTTTACTGCCTGGACTTGCTTGGAGGGAGGCCCTGCCTGCTCACCCATGTAGTCAACAATGCCTAGAGGAAAAGAGAAAGAGGAAGAAGTGGATCAGCTAACTGTGACGGATATAAATATAGACCTGAAAGACTTGTATTAGTATCCATAACATTGCACAGCGCGACTTACCATGTTTCTCTCTGGGTCCGTTGTAGTCGAACACCTTGCCTTTCCTGAAGATCTTGAGGGTGGGATAACCCGTAACTCCAAAACGTGTGGCGACCTCAGTCTCCACAGTGGCGTCCACCTTGGCCAGAGGAATGGGGGGAGAGCGCTGGCTCAACTCCTTGGCTGCCTTCTCGTACTCTGGAGCCAAACTCTTACAGTGTCCGCACCTAGAGGCCAGTTATAACAGCAGATAGTTCTTCTAAGCCAACAAAACTGACACGGACAGTGGCAATTAAACCATTTGTCTTTCTTTTTTTGATTGACAGTCTGCTGACTGACCATGGGGCATAGAACTCCACCAGGATGATGTCTGCGTTGTTAACGGTCTCATCAAAGTTGTCATTGGTCAGCACCAGCGTCGCTTCGGGAGGGGGCTTCCAATCTGGCTGAGCCACCTCTTTCAAACGGGCCACAATAGCTGCAACAAACAGGCATTCGCCATATAACCGCCAATGCTTTTCAAAAAGAGGTCAGGTTTGGTTTGAAAAGGCAGGGATGGTGCTTAAATGGATGTTCCTACCCTTCTCTGTCCTCTCTCCCTCGTAGTCCACAGGTTCTCCATTTTTCAGGATCTTGATGGTGGGATAGCCTGACACTTCGAACCTGCTCGCCAACTTACTGGCGACCGTTGCATCCACTTTGGCCACAGGTATGGGAGGGTCGTTCTCCTTAAGAGCCTGAGCGATTTTTTCATACTCTGGGGCAAACTGTTTGCAGTGGCCACACCTAAAAAAGGACAAACAAATAATATGGAAACACTGAAAAGGTTTGCAGGGATATGAAAACTAAGATGAGTCTTTGTGACTAAGGCCTGGAGCGGTGAAAACAAGACGTACCACGGGGCGTAAAACTCAACCAGGACTGTGTCTTTGCCCTCAATGAAAGTGTCATAGTTGTTGTCGGTGAGAACCAGCACCCCGTTCTCTTCTTTCACCTCCGTGTCATCCTCTTCATCATCCTCCTCCTCGTCATCACTGTCCTCTTCATCTGCCTCTTCCACTTCCTCTGCAACATCTGACAGCAAACGAGAGAGAGAGAAAAAAAAAAAAGGGACACTTTTGGACACTGATTTCAGGACCACAAGTTCTTGGCGGTACATTTGCAAACTATTCTTATACAACATGTGAATTTGGATTGTTCAGAACCTTGAAATTAAAACTGAACCTTTGTCCCACCATAAAAGAAATATAATCAGTCAGTGAGAATGCATTCTTTATATTTTGACAAGTTTGTCCAAACCAAGAGATAGCAACACACATCCGGTTTGCACACACACACACACATTATGCACACTAGAAAGACCCTAGAAAACCCGCATGAAGACTTGAGAAAGGCCTGGCGTTAGGGTGCCAGGTAACATTTATCTCTGTGTGCAGTCCTGTTGACATCAGCTGACCCGTCCTGTTAGCCCGCGTGCTAACAGACCCTACACACCCCTGCAGAAAACACACACACACACACACACACACACACACACACACACACCGGCCTGCAGCCACAGCACATCTCACCCAGCTGCAATAAACAGTAAAAGTAATAAATGGCTGTTGAGTGGCCCGGACTCACCATCCTCGCATCGGCTGACGGTTGCGAAGAGCGCGACGCCGAGCAGCAGGACGAGCAGCAGGGCGAGCTTCCTCATCGTGCGGGGCGACGCTGCGGCGCGTTGACGACGTGCTTGTCCCGGTGAACTCAGCGGACGGCGCTGCTGAATGTCATCAAAACACTGACGGCTCGATACTGGCGTGTGTCTGCAGACACTGCTCGGCTCGCGGCTTCCTCTAATCGCTGGCGAAGTCACGCACGGCACGCCGCCTCCTCCGGCACAAACTTGTCTGACTTGCCACGCTGTGATTGGCCCCCGTCGTCGGCTGTCCGCCAATCACAACTCGCCACTCAATACTACGTTGGAGGACGCGATTGGATACTTTTTATTTATTGTGTCTACGTCGTGTACGGGCCGGTGGGCTGGAGAGAGCATGAGGGATATAAGAACTTTATTTAGTGAAAGATTACAGGAGGATTTCCACACAAACGATGAATATCCATCACAAGTCTTTGAGGCCTTTGAGTCAATATTTAGATAGCAAATCAGTATAATCATCTTCATCATTGTCATTATCATCAAAAAAGTAATATCTTGTTCAGAAAATATCCCAGAAGGACAATTCAAAATGTACTGTATAAATATATATAAACATTTGTTGCATGCATTTTATTGTTTGCAAACAAAAAATGCTTGACAAAAACAGATACATGTATCACTTTGATCCATTCAAAATACCTTTTGGATTGGCAGGTTGCATTAAGGTGAAGGATCCCTTTAGTTGGTGTCCATTAGCTTGATAACATAGGATTCAGCTATTAGAAGAATCAGGATGGACACTGTAGAGCATCTAAACTAAAGGACATTTATTGATAACTGTGGCTTTGATTCCTTATTGTAAAAGGAAGGGATCTCTTTACAAATTACTTTTTACCCACAACCTTGCAACCCAATGTTTTTTAATTTATTCATTACAAAGGCATGTTTTAGTTTAGTAAACCATTAAAAAATGTCAAGTCATGAAGAACTGGTTATAAAGTTTTCGTAACAATGCCTGTTTATAAGGTACCAACAATTCTTGGTTAACTTATTTCAAAAGGTTATGTAATATTATTTGCTAATTAAGCAGGTGACCTTTGAGACATCTTGTTTTTTAATTGCTTGCAGTTTCCCAGCCAGAACTGTCATCTCCATAAGGACCATACTGTGTATCTGGCTCTACACTCTCAGGCTCCTCATGGACCAGAACCTCCACCACCACCTCAGTATGGGCGGCCTGAGTTTTACTCAACCAGCAACTGTCATTTGTTTTATTCCATTGGTCAACTTGCTTCTCCAGAGCATCTTCTGCCCAAACCCTGGTGAGTAATGCTGACTCCGGGAGGGAAAGGTCATTTTGTGCCTTTAAATAAGGCTGGAGTTCTTCGTCTTTTGGGTTTTCTTCAGCTCTTGCTCCAGGTTGTTGTGTATTGTCTGATGCCACAACAGTGTCTGAGGAGGAGTTGCTTCCCCTTTGGCCTTCCAGCTCAAGCTTGGACCTGGTTATGCAAGTGCCAGAAAAACATGGAAATTCTTATAATTTTGCAATTCATGATATTTCAATTTTTGCCTAAGAATAGTGTATAGTTCACTACCTGAGCAGGTGAGATGCAGGTAGAGTTCTTCCATTCCCACTGACATCTGTGTGATCACTCACCATTGTCTCTTCTATCACTTGTGGTCTTCCAAAGTCCTGTAACAGAATCACACAGTGTTCAAACAGCAAGTATGCATGTGCCTGTGTGCCCTTTTTTTTTCTGGATATGTGACATGAAGCTCACCTGTAGGTCCATGCTGGAGGGCTCCCGTATGGGTGAATTGACCGGACTGTCCTCCCTGTAGCGATGGGCTTGGGGGGGCAGAGTGTGGTGCAGACTGTTTGAGAGGGCGTTGAGTCTGAACAACAGTTCATCCACTAAGCTTTCAAATTCCTCAAAGTAATAAGTCTGAAAAACCACAAGGCAAAGTCATTTACTTCTGAACTTAAAGACCTGGAAACTGTAAGAGGCAACAGGATTTATGAGAAATGTGGTCTTATTCTTTTGAGAAACGCCCACAGTAGTAGTAAGGATATATATTATATGATATATATTTAAAATGACACACAGCAACTTTAATAGCCTGTAAAATGTATTTTTTCAATAAAGTTTTACAGTTAACTTGACATTCTGCTGTTTTATGGACTGAACAGCTTTTTCTTCACCTTCCCTTCCACATGATTTTCAATCCATGCTTGTCTACGCTGCCCTGTGAACTCAGAGACCCTCCGTCTGATGTAGCCGGCTAATTCTGCAATGGAGAAGACATTCCTCCTGCCTTGAGATCTTTTGGCACTTCTGATCAATGAGGACACCACACCTATCACCTGCAACACAGACAGACAATAGTGAAATAGACTCTGGCAGATTGTTTCCTCCACTGAGACTCCACTAACGTTTTGCATCTCTTATCCATTCGGTCACAATTTCTATAACAAAAAAAAAACTTAAAATGATATAGTGTTTATGTACCACTGCTGTCCACACCACAGTAGAGGACAGATAGAGAGCTCCAGGGTATAGGAAATCATGCCCAGAGACCAGGAGGCCCCTAACGGCCCTGAGACCCAAGCAGTGACAGATTGCGGTCTGAAGGGAGCGGGAAAGTGAGCTGAAGGCCAAGGAGCTTTGTACCAAAAGGAGATTCCCCATGCAGGACAGCGCCACCATCAGGATAAGACCTAAAATCTAGGACAGAAGATGGAGACCATTTTTTTTTTTTTTTTTGTCTGTCTAATGAGATTTATGACTTCCTGACATTTAAGCTTTAATGGTGAAAATCTAGAAAAAATAATATCATCATCATGTGTGGGTAGGACACTTTGTCCCAAGAACAAAACGGCATACATCGGACATTGCACACAAATTGCATATTTAAAAGCGTGAAAGCAAAACATGTGGAAGTTAAATTTCCCTACAAACAGCACAAGTTCTGAGGATGTAATCAGACATATTGTGAAAACTGACTAGTATTTTAAAAGGTAGTGCTTGGGATGAAGACCCTGCTGCACAGTGTGTTTACCGTTGGCCAGAACAGGCTGGAGAGTGAGCGGGTGAGGAGTGTAGCAGAGGCTGCCATGGTCCGGTTCACCCTCAACAAGGTCACACACTTCATGGTGAGAAGGAAGACCATAACACCACGCAGAGTACGAATATACTGCAGACACAAAATACATTTTACTCCCTGTGAATCATTGCGGTTATCTTTAAAACCCACATCATGATCTCTGAAGGACTTCTCAACCTCAAAGTTGAGCTTTCCTTGTGTATTTATTAAGGATGTAACGAAACACCTTGTACACTGTGTGTCTTCTTAAAAAAGTTTGACAACTACAATGTAATGTTAAATGTAAGGTTTTAATAATGTGCTGCCATTAAAATACTTATTATCTCTTTAAAGCTGAGGCTCTTTCATTTTCAATAGAAGTAATAAAGGAAAGCAGGGCAGGCAATGAGCTGTTTTCTCAATATTAAATATTTGTTTTCCTGTCTGTCCAACCCTCCTTCCCTGCCTTCGTCCGTCTCTTTCTTTCTCTCACTTGTTCCCAGGTGGCCAGGAAGCTGACATCAACATGCCCTCTGTAGTTGTGTCTCTGCAGGAGCTCCACAACCTCCAAGATAATAATGGAGTGATAGATGTAATAAATGTAGTACAGTAGGGTTACTGTCAGCAAACTGAGCTGCAAAAGAGAAGTAGAGAGAGAAAGTGAGGTATATTTATACAGCAGCAAAGTATAATCAGTGACATTTCGTTCTCTGCTGTTAAAACAATGCCATGTGCTTTGACCTTCATTACTTCACAGGTATGTTAGTTTAAGGGCCACAGGTTACTTTACCCTTCCGGCTCAGGTCATTGTGATCTTGTTTGCCTTGGTGTGTGTGTGCGTGTGTGCGTGTGCGTGTGTGTTTGTGAGTCTGCTGTATGTTCAAGCTGTGTACATGTACGCCTTTTAATCTTTTTTTTTATTATTATTATTACGTTGCCTGTATGTGTTTTCGAATATGTGGTAGACTCACTTCCAGCCAGGTGCAGGGTGTCCTCCAGTATCCCATCAGCCCTTGCTGCCCTACAGTGTACACTTGATCACAGAGTTGCAGCAGAGACAGGAGAAGGAAGAGGAGCTGGAAGAAGAAAAAAGAGGAGCCTTAAGGCTTTTAAAATAAAAATGACCTAAAATCTCAAGAGACGCTGTGATAAAAATGTACAGTGTTAAAGTGTCATTCAGTCCAATGTTGGGCTTGTTCTTCCTTTTAAAATCAACTGAATCATCAGTCTATTTGTCTGTAGATTTTTCTTGGTGTTGAAGAGGGTGAAAGAGGTTGTGTTTACAGTTAAAAAGGTAATGTAACATTTTACCTGGCACACCATAACAACATAGTCGCACACAGCAGGAGTGTGATACACCCTAACTGACTGGACTTTGGCAGAGGGTAGCAGGACACTGGTGGGGCTCTGCTCAGCGAGCATGGTCACACTGGTGAACAAGTTGGGTGCGGGGCTGAACAAGGTGAACTGGACCTCCACGGCCACCGTCTGCCTGCCCAGCCAGCCGCCTGAATGCAGGAGCTTCAGTTTGGACGCAGCGTCAAACCTGCAGAAGCGCAGAGGACAACTGCTGGTTGGTGATGACATTAGAGACATTAGGGTTGATACCACGGGAAATCATTACAAACTCAAATAACAATTTCCTCCGCGTGTGTTTCTCACTTCGTGTGGCCTAAGCCAACAGTAGCACTTGGTCCTAAGTAGCAGCCCAGGTGACCGCATGTCCTTGGAGGCGTTGCCATAGGAACTGAGACATTGGAGTGTGGGCGAGTGGATGTTTTGCTCCCAGACAAGCGAAGAAATTCGGGTACAAGAGTCACACTAGAGACCTGAGCAGACACACACAGTACACAGTCAGAACTATATCATAAATCAAAAGTAACACTTGTAGTAACTGTGACATGATGGTAGCTTCAACAAACGTGCAGTACAAGAATTTATTCATCTCTCAGTGTAATAAATTCTAATCCTAAAGGACGGATGCAGAAATTTATCAGTGCACTAATACAGTATATATACTTGTGGCCTGTGTTTGTGAAACAGCACTCTCTACAGGGGGAGTTACTGCAAAACACAGCAGTAGAATGATATCTTGAGTGAGAATACCATGTGACTGATTATTTACTTGAAATTAAAGCGAAGCAGCATATCAGATCATTCAAGAAACACATGGTTGCTTTTTCTTTAGATTACATTGCTGCTATTATATTACATAGCCTACTTTAGTTATTAAGGGAAATTAGTACAAATGATTGTTTTCAATGTGTGCAAGCTTCAAGTTCAATCTTTGACACTCCAACATTTAAAAATAATCATCATGATTATTTTTTTCAGTTATTGTAATTATGATGGCACATGTTTGTAAAAAAATTAGTCAATTTAGGTTTAATAAGTTGTGGAATAATACACGTGAAGGCATGTCTGTCTCCCTATGTTACTTACCTGGCCCTGAAATGAGCTTGACACCTCCGTCTTGAACAGGATTGGTTCTCCAATCAACATGTGTGACTGTTGGATGACATCAAACTATTGAGTGGTAGAAAAGGTGAAAATCTTTACAGGGACATTTATTTTAGTGGGTTATAGAGACGTGCGTACATGGCCAAGGTTAATAATTGTTTATTGCGTCATCATTTACCTCAGTTGTCGCTGATGCATTCTTGTACAGTAAATCAAGGAGACTGGTCTGTGTCCACTTCCACCAGTCCTCATGCTTTTGTATGGCCATATATGCATTATTATGGCCCCTGTTGAAAGATAAAATATTTTATTGTGCCTGAAGGGACAAAGAGAGAGACAATATGTGTGTGTGTGCAAATGCTACCTTGTAAGAAGTTTTCTGACAGATTTATTGAGGTGGTAATGGTCAGTGAATGAGCTGCCATAATTTATGCACAGCATCAGGAAAAGCATGGCGCCACGGACAGACAAATCCCTAGATGACAAGAGAAAGAAATAATTCCTTTTACAGCTTCAAACCATATACGCTACACACATAAACAAAGACACACAGACAAACCTGAGGGTGTTATGGATAAGAGTCTCTCTTCTTTTCTTCCCACGAGTTTTCCTCAGCTCTGCTTGAGTCGGTGGGCGCACAAGACGGAGGTGCCGGGCTCGCTGACGAGCTCCAAGCAGCTGTCAGTCAGAGAGAATTTACTTTATGTTTTAATAGAATAGATTAGGTGAGAACAGAAGGGAATAGAATAGAGTCAGGGTATCACCTTTTCAAGGTATGAGCATCTTTCCTGGGGAAAAGCAGACTGCTCCTCTGGTTGATTAGCACCATTGTGACTCCACAGTTTTGAAGTCTCTCTCTCAAACTCTCTTATGCTGGAAAAACTATGAAAGTCTGCTCTTTTTCTGTACCAAAATGAGACAGTCACTGCCATTGTGATTATCTGGAAAAGAAAAAAAACATGTTTTGATTGTTTTGGATTACTGATTAAATGTCTATTTATTTGAAATATAGTGTACAAAAATCTGGTATTAGGTTACCACGGCTGGCTGGATGAGGAAGATGCAAGACATCAGGGAGAAGAAGAGAGATTGGATCCATAGCAGAACCTTGCTGCTGCTGAACCTGACACATGAAAACACACGCATACACACAGTTATAACACAGGACATAAATCCTGCTTCAAATCCTTCACACATCTTCACAATCATCCAATGTCATGCCATCACACATCTACTACCTCGCTCCCAGCACTGCAGAGAGCACCAGGCAGGAGAGGGACAACAGCAGACACAGTGTCCAGGCCAAATAGTGACACCACTGAGATACTGGTCTGAATCCTCTCCCTTTCAGGCTGTCAACGACGTGGTAACAACTGCTGGGACTAGACCACGCTGCATGGTGACGCCGGCCTTCCTTCCTTTTTCCTTGAAGCTCAAACTCTTGTCCCTGAGGTGCTTGATCAACATTGTTCCCCTCAATAATTAGTAATGTGTTTTGAAGCGCTGGTCCCATATTGTTCTCAACTGCAGGAGCATCCTCCTTCCTTATGACCACATCTGTTTGGATTACAGGTTCTTTGTCCGTGTTTTGACTTTCCAGAATCGTAGTGGATGCTGACAGCAGGTCTGTGCCCTACAACACAAGAAGATTAAAGGTTTGGATAGGGATGGGGAATTGTAGTGAGAACAAAGATATAGAGAAAGGGAAAGAGAGAGAAAAAGAGAAGACAGAAAAAGATTGATGCTCGAGGTGTAACCTGGTATTTCTTCCTCCAGGCCTCCTGCGCCCACTGCTGAAGAGTGCTCCAAGAGAGTGGAGGCTCGAACATACTGTCATTCACTGAAAGGGCATCTGTGAGGAGACACAACAATGATGAAATAAGGAGAAATAGAAAGGGAGGTGAGTAAGGAAAAAAGAAAAAAAAATGGAAAAAGAATTAAAATTTGGAATGATGGATGAAGCAGATTAATTCTGTTCCAATAAAAACAGAATCAATTATTTGACCTAGGTGCGCATCATTTTCATTGTCCATTCCTAAGAAATAGGAATAATTTGTCTGTGTTTTACAAACCTCACCTTCAAAAAGGTCCTTTTCAGTCTTTCTGCCCTTTGCGTGTTGGACTCCTGACCCCGACAGCTTGACCTCACGCAGTCGGAAAAGGGAGGATATTATTGCCGCTGCAGGCAACACTGCCACCACACTTAATACTCCTGTTGTCACAGACACAGCTGATACATCAATGATGCCCAACTCGAACGGCAACTGCAGACAAGGGATCAGGAACAACAGCGTTATGGGTCAAATGTTTTGGAAATCTCATGCCCCGAATCTCCATCTCTGAAGGTTTTTTTTAACCTACCTGATCATCCATTTGTGATATGATTGCTGTGTTGACGCATGCGTACCCCAGCAGTAGCAGCAGGCTCACGCTAAGCCTCTGAGTGTGTGTGAACGAGTTAGGGCAGGGGCAGCTGTGCACAGATACCCAGATGTGGTGGTCAGCCAAGAAGTCAGATAGCTTGAGACACAACATCTGCAAGCATACAGGTGGAGACCCAGAGTCACGTGGGAGAAGAGATTCAATTATTTATTTTTCCATATGTGTATATGAGCGCTCTACCTCAGCAAAGCCTATTGCCTGAGTGCAGACTCGCAGCATCCTCTCCACCCGGCCATCACCTTTGCTCGCAGCCAACCAGCACTGACCGACAAAGAGCCAAGCACGTCCCTTCACGTGCCCTCTGTTCACCTGTATTAAAAATAGACAACAAAAACATCTTGATAGTCAAATGGAAAGTCCAAGCACGGAGGGAACAGCACATTCATGAACACCTTACCTCAGATACCTCCACTTGTTTGAGGTACCAGTCCGGGGAGGGTCCAGAGTTGTCATGCCAGATATGAACCCCCCACACTGGGCCGAGGCTGTCGGCTGCACTGTGGCGTCACAGAATACATTGAGGTTAGAGTCAATGAATGAGAAAACCAAACTTGATCATGTCTTAAAGCTACTGTAAGTATTATGTAGTACTGTAGTAAAACACCTTATTTTTTTTCATCTTGTTGATTGGTGATTTTTGGATTTTACCTGAATATGAAGGTGTCTTGAGAGTTCCTCCTGAACAGTGTGCATCCTGGGACTTGTAGTTCTTTTGTCTGAGAGAGTCTATCTTCACCATTGAGCATCATGTAAACCTGGTAAACATACAGACACATTAGTACTGGACTTCACTGGCTTTTATGACAATAACTTGGTTTAATCCAAGTCTGGGAAAGCAACCCGAACACTGACATCCCACTTATTGTTGTTAATTTGAAAGCATACATCATATAAATGTTTTAAACATGATTCAAACTAGTTGTTTGCTTTAAAAACAGCTCAGTGTTCAAGGATGTTTGGAGTTATTTTTAAATTTGTTATCAAAGACATCTGCTGAATTCTCAGTGACCTGTTTTACGTGTATATACAGAAGGGGACTGAGCGAGATGGTTCAGACTGCATGTCTGTCTAAACAGGTGATACTTCAGAATGAGGTGTGCTGCTGTCTTTCTGGCATTGCTGCTCTGTCTGTACTGGACGTGGGCTCGGGGGGAGAGTGGAGGGGTGACAGGGAACGATGTCATCCAGGCAAATGGAGAGAACAAGGATAGATATATTCAGACCAACATCACCCCTGATATCTGGACTGAGCTGAAGGAGCTGAGAGACATGGCCATCGCACAAAAGGTGGAGCTGAGGTACAGCAAAAGCAAGATAGAGAAGCTGGAGCAAGAAACTACAGGTGACACACATCATAAAACATACTATTATCAGTCACATAGTACTGCACAGATTCATGCAATGTTCATTAATGTCACTGATTACTTTAAGGAGTCATTTATTGCTTTAACCCCAGCCACAAAGGTACACATCTACTGAGTTTAAGATCTTAGATTCATAATTAACATTTTACCATAAACTCACTGTACAATAAAAATCTGTTCACAGTTTTGGAAGCCAGAATGAGCTCCAGTGAAAATGAGGTGAAAGAGCTCAAGAGAGAGAATGCAGGTAAGCTACATACACCTTATTATTATATTAGTGTTATCTCCAAAAGTGAGTAAAAAAAGGAGCAAAAGGATCAATTTAGCAGAAACAAGTTTAACATATTGATCAGATATTACATGTGGTTGTTGATCAACTATTAAGCTGCTTCTTAATTTTTCCCTTATTACAGATCTGCTGGCTAGAGTCACAGCGAGCGAAAATAAGAACACGGGTAGGATAACAAAGTAATCAACGAAAAAAATGTGAAAGCTGACTAACATAATTCTGTTTAAGATAAAAAATGTTAAACATGTTCACAGTATTAGAAGCCAGAATGAGCTCCAGCGAGAACGAGGTGGAGCAGCTCAAGAGAGAGAATGCAGGTAAGCTAAATAACCCATAACTATAAAGTCAAAATGTCATATTACGTTGGCAATAAGAATGGCAATGGACATCAACAACTATGAATATTGTTATTAATACTTAATAGCACTGTCATTGACAACATGCCATGTTTTGAGTCAAACACCGAAGTGTTTGCAAAAAGGTCTAGCTGCATTTGTTGTAATGCAGCTTGTGTGTTTGTGTAGGAAATATCAGTCAGGCAAATATTTCATAGATCTTGTTTTTTAATGTGTATCTTCTACATTCACACAGACCGTCCAAAGGTGGCGTTCTCAGTCAGTCTTACTGATGCGGGACAAGTTGGAGCCTTCAATACTGACATCACACTTAAGTTCAGTAAAGTCTTGACCAATATCGGCCAGGCTTACAGCCCATCTACAGGTACTCACCTATTTTACCTACACACACTGTGTCATGGTTGGTAGCCAGGGAACACAAGGGAAGGACTCAAACACAGACAAAAGTCAGGCAGCAAAATGACATTTCCAGTCATATTTAATGATAAGTAGTTACAATAGGCAGGTACAAATCCAGGTATAAAACTCAGGGAAACCATGAGGACAGAGATTATAATCCTGTTGTTTGTCTTTCTATAAATTATTCCAACTTTCTTTTTATATTTTGTATTTGCCTTTTGCAGCTATTGCATGCCTGGGTGTACAAGATCTCTTTTAAAATTGCCTCTCTCATATGTTTATCTAAGACTTTATTTTATTTTTTAAAAATTACACTAAAATTGGATTGGAAGTGTTGCTCATCTAGATATAAAGCTAATTTAGATGAAGTATGTTATACTGGGCTATACATGACATTTTTGTGAAGTGAGTTTCTTTTTAATAATTTTCACATTTTAATGTAATATGTAGCTTTTTTTATTCTATTTGAAACTCATTTTTATTCTAATGGGTTCTTTGTCAAGACTTTGATAGTTCTCACTACTTTTTGGTTTGTTTTGTGTTTTCACTGAACTGACTCTATTAACAGGATAATTTACGATATCCTTCATTTTCAGTCTACCATACAGGGACTTGGGAAGGCAACAAAACCAAACCAAGAGCTTTTGGTGACAATTCCAAAAGCGTAGAGAAACAAGAGTTAGAGAAACACACTCATATAGCCTAACCAAGCAAGCAACTACAAACAAGTTTTCTACTGAATTAACAGAAGATGACTTTAATAGTGATAAGGGCGAAAAGACAGTTTTGTGAGAATGCTGAATTTCTCCTCTGTTGCAGGTATCTTCACAGCTCCAGTCAGAGGAGCCTACTACTTCAGATTCACTGGGATGGAAGTACGTCATTCATTTCCACTAGGTATTAAACTGTATCACAATGATAAAGTAATTGCTCGGTGTTATGATAGAAATGATGACGTGGGTTATGTCAATGTGTCTAATGCCTTTGTTCTCCAACTTGAAAAAGGAGATGTGGTCTACATGGTCCTCAAAGAAAACCATGGTATTTTTGATGATTACAACAATCGTACCACTTTTAGTGGATTTTTACTTTTTGCTCTGTGAAATCAGCTGTAAAACACCAACGGCCAATTGCATTACGTTTCAACACCACAATATTAAAAATACGTGTGCTAATTACATCCAAATAACTCTTATTTGGATGTATTTGTGTAATTTTGTCTGGTTACATGAACAAGGAATTAGGATTAAAAAAATTTCTGTCTCGACAATATCAAACAAACGTTACATTATTCTAAGAATCCTTCCCTGCACCAAACCCCACAAGAGCCACAACATTATCAAAGTACTGTGAAAGTATTTTTTATTTTATTTAAGCCTTATGTTCATAAGTTATCATGACCAGTTATCTAAGAACCACATGTCAGTTTCAACATGATTCATCCAAATTTTTATGTGCAGTTGAAAGCAATGTGACAGATGCTGCTAGTGAGAATGAATAACTGGTTAAAAGGAACAAAAAACAGCCTCACCTTTGCACTCATACAGGCTGCAGAGCTGAGACCAGTGTGGATTGTAACAGCATAGAGATATGGGTCACACGGGGAGTTGTCCAAAAGGTAGTGGACTCTCCGATTTGCCTCGGAGGCGACATCAGCTCTCTTACACGCGACCAACCCCGGGATGTACAGGCACACACACAGCACCAGCACACACAGAACTGTCAGATCAGTGGACACACTGAGGAGACAGAGAGGGAGAGAGGAGGCGCTGGAGGATGTTATACTCCTATCGCTGCTCATTCTCATGAAAAACAAGGTTCAGAAGTGCAGAAAACAATGAACAGAATGAGAGGTCATTCAGTGAGGCATATGTCTGCTTTTCTCTTATTTACATTTCAAAACTGATCACCAAATGATTATTATGCTATCTGTGTTGTACTGGACTATGTACTCATAAAGAAAAGGTCCAAATTACTTTCTAAAGTTTAAGTAACAGAGAGATTTCCACTCTCTGGTTAAATACATCATCCAAGTCTAAAGAGGGTGAAGTCACCTTAGGAACGGGTCCAGATGGGTTGTGTCTTGGCTGCTCTGGATCCGCTGCAGCACCACAGTCAGCGGCCTCAACCGGTGACAGCTGAGACAAACAACAAACACCAACAAGCAAGACGTAATTCATTTATGTGAATCATCGTTATGTACTATGCTTATCACTGTGAAGGTCTCATGCCCACACATACACATACACACACACACACTTAATCCACGCCTCACCTGCAGTTGACTGCAGTAGTTGTGTCTGCCTGCTGCGTCCTGCAGCCATGGTGTGTCCAGGCCCCCTGCTGGCCGTCCCAGGACAAGCACAGGCTGCTGTCCACTGTGAGACTGTAGCTGACCTGTTCACTTATGTGCTTGTGTCCGGCCACTTTCCCAAAATCAGCATTCAGCAGGGCCAGGTGACCAACCCCTGCAGCTACACATTTTTATGATATTGTCAAACCATTTTTTTTTTTAACAACTACCGAAAGTACATGAGAAATTTCAAAACAAGTGAATATTCTGCAACATTTATTACACTGGTTGAGCATATGACTGGAAATATGTGGCATTGGTCCACGCTGTATACATGTCACTATAAAAATAAACATGGAATAAATAACATAATAGATAGATAGATAGATTACTTTATTCATCACCGAAGGGAAATTAAGTAAATAAATAATAGATAAAAGACAGGTATAACATTTCAAATAATTATGTGAGAGATGATTTTGATTTTGGACACACATCAACTGTATAGCATTTCTACTATTGTTTTACACATTGCTAAATCATTATTTATTCTTTATCAAAACTTTATTTAAAAAGCATTTTTTGTGGATGATGAATTTGATAGATTCTTTTTAGAACGACCGTTATTCTAGAAGATGGAAAGAGCAGGAAGGAAAGTAAATGTAACAAAAATAATGACAAATTTATAATCAGCACCATTTATTATTAGTATAATTTACTGACTCTGATTACTCTCTAATATGATAAGAACACATTTTCTGTGTTAGTATAATACCATGATGAGTAAAACTTAAATGACAGGCACTCACTGAATTTAGTCAATAACTGCCCTTGTTTAAATAATCCAGTTACACATTTGGTATAAAAACTGTGTTCAGAAAAGGCAAAGTTGCGTTTTAATGGATGAATAACTTGATAAGATACTTTATAGAATGACAGATGGAAAGACCAGGAGGGAGGAGGAGGGACAGAGCTGAAAACTGAAAACAATTCTTACCACTGAGGTAAGACGGGGGCAGAGTGATGCGTGTGGTGTTGCTCTCCCAGTGGTGAATCCTGTGCAGATGGTGCATGCTGGGAGTCGGCCTTTCAAACATCCTGCCACAGCAGAGACTCTTGGTTTGGTTTTGTGTCACATTCTTGCTTTTTACTCAAAAACTACTGAAAACTATTACATTGTGTTCTTATGTTGCTCTAACTATCAGATGATAATAGCTTTAAACACAACAAGTCACTGCAAGTCTACCTGAAGAGCAGCATGATGGGAAACACCTTGTTGAGTGGCGGCGTGAACACCACAGTCAGCTGGATGGCCTGCTGCAAGTGCTCCTGGGTAATGTTGAAACTGTGGTAGTTGACCTGGCTGCGCAGGAGGACGTAGCCACGCACAGAGCTCTCCTGCAGAAGGGGATCACATGTTCTGAAGTTACCGGTCACCTGCTTTCATTTAACAGCGTGCTCTACAATGGAGACATAGTTCCAATGGAGTCAACTTGCTGCAAGACAACAGAAAAGAAGAAATAGCGGCGTACGTTTCTCGGTGGTTGTTGCAGCTCGATGTTTATTGGCTGAATGAGGGCGCGAACAGGGATCTTTCTCCTCGTGCTGCACTTGTACAGACTCAGCTCAACCACTGGTCCACTCGGCTGGAAATCAGCAGAGGAAAATGAGAGCAATGCTTGGCCATTTAATCATCACATCATCACATCATCACATCACGCCAGTCTCACCTTTCTAGGATAGTGGGCCGAGGTGTAAGGGCTGTGGGTGTGCTCAGTCAGCAGGCTGAGCACACACGGTCGATGAGGTCTGCGCTCAGTCTCTCCACTGCGCTGGGCGAACAGAAGCTGGACCAGAGAGGCAGGCATGTAGAAGGTGGTTGAGCCACTGCTGATGACTGCGGAGGTTCGGTTTTGGTACGTGGCGTATAAGGCGATGAGACCGGTGCTGACTCTGTGCTCCTGGGCCTTGTGGAACAAGACGTACCTCTGAAAAAGAAGACAATTGATGGTAGAGAGATAAATGGAGATAATGCGAAAGTTCATGAGAAGATATGCACTAGAACCTGTTTGTTTTCACTCACCAGCATCAGGTCTGAAGCAGTCTGCAGAATATCAGCTACAAGCTGCACCACCTGCTCTGTTGAAATCGATCCTCCTCTTTTGATGTAAACACCACTGGATGAGTCTGGTAAGCAGCCCTTAGAAGGGGCCATGTCCTTTCTGATGTTTTCATCATGAGAGTGGGATTTTAAAGCCTGTTTAATGTCAGCACTGTTGGACATTTCTGGTGTGAAGTCAGTACAAGTGACGGCAGCTTGCAGGCTGTACGAGAGCAGGGCGACCATGGTGTGGAGTGTCTTCTGGTCCAGATAGTACCAGATGGGAGCACTGGACTCCGAAAACCGCTCTGAGATGACCCGAATGTGAACTGTAACTCGCCTTGCACTTGCTAATGTCACCTACACAGGATAAAGCAAGAATGGGAAACAATTTTCATATTTCAGCGTGATCTCTTTGTCAGTGGAAGTCCATGAAAGGAGATGACCTTCCGCTTACCTGACTTGTAACTTGTAAAAGGATTTTGAGAATGCTGATGTTGTCCACCATTGATGCCTAGGATTAAATTACATGTTATTAAAATCCTGCAAAACATGACTAGAGAGTGGGAGTTACTCAAAGAGAAGATCTGTTGAAATTTAAAAACGTGGTTCTGTTAATCTTGAGGTTTAGTATAGGTCTCTGTGTGTGTACCTGTTCACTGCTCTCGAGCTCACACACTGTGCAAATGAGCACATTGCGTATGTGTCTCTGTACGTGTGTGTTGGCCTCGGTGTCCAGGCTGAGTCTGTTCAGGATGCTGGAGAGGAGACTGACGTAGTTACGGACCTCCACACTGTTGCCGAGCCGCACCAAAGCTGACAGGTTCCTCAAACCTGACTCTGACCTGGAGAGACAGAGATACTAATAACACAACAATATACTGCATGAATAGTAAAACAGTAACACAGAGTACACCTCTAACAAAACCCTGCAACATAATCATAACCATAATCCCGATGTGACGTGATGTGATTCTTACAGCTCCAGATCAGGATCAAAATGGGAAGCGGAAGAGGTGTCTCTGAGGAAGCTTGGTTGGAC
Source organism: Lateolabrax maculatus (assembly GCA_031216445.1). Classification (NCBI taxonomy): domain Eukaryota; kingdom Metazoa; phylum Chordata; class Actinopteri; order Acropomatiformes; family Lateolabracidae; genus Lateolabrax; species Lateolabrax maculatus. The sequence continues at coordinate 11,931,964 of CM062210.1, forward strand.
TCGGACGGTCACAGGACAGGGCTTAGTGGCCGTCCCATACTTGCTGCTTCTGATCTCTGTGTAAATAGTTACTGCAGGTGACAAAACCACAAAAAATCAATCACTCAATTAATGAAAATAAAATCACTGGAATAAATTGGCATGATAGTGCATCCTTGTGTACTATAAAAGCTATAAATTGGTGTCTGTGTGTGTGTGTGCGTGTGTGTGTGGTTACCTTTATAGTCATCATTGGGATCACCAGAAGGAAGACTGAAGTAGTACTGGAAGTCTCTCCCCTGATACAGCATCCTGGGAGGTGTGTCTCCTACACTGACGCTGTACTCATAAACCAAGTCCTTCAGCACACGGACACACAAACATTTCAAGGGTTGACATGCAGGGACAGGGTAAAGAAATCAAAGCTGACCTTAAACAACACCCATCTGGCACAGCATGCAGAGTCAAATGAGTATTACGATTTTGAAGGCTTGCGCATTTACATCTTTGAATGTGTGTGTGTGTGTGTGTGTGTGTGTGTGTGTGTGTGTGTTTTGACTGTATGAGACAGGAGATACCTCTTTCCCTGAGCTGCAGAAGATGCTGAAGTGTGTATATAACTCCATTCCTTTGATTGGTTGCACCTGACACGTCATGCCTTTTGGAGCAGGGTTGGTTTTTAAGAACAGCTGAGTCCGGCCCAGAAAACTATCATGGGACTCTGAGTAACAACAGGTAACAACAGGATGAGCATCCGGATCCATCGCTTCAGTTTTCAGTAGGAAAATAAATGATGGGCTAACATAGGACTGATGTTGTCATTATTATTTTAAGTTTACTGTGGAAGTCACCAATCCATAAAACAACATTACATCATTTATGAATCACTCTGATAGGATAATTAGAACAATAGGAAGATAATTATTACATTTTACTTTTGTCAAATGTAAATAAATACTTAAAACCATGGTAGAAAAGGGTATTAAAATTAGAACTTCTGTGATGACTACATTTTTCCTTAGCTGCTGTTATCACATTCAATTAACATTAACATTTAACCTCAACTATGACTTGGTAGCTGCTTATGTGTTCAGAAAGAGCTTTCTGGCCCATCTGTATGAGAGATGAAAGACTGTATCCTGAAAAATGTCGGTTATTGTTGCAAAACTCACTGGCAGTGACCTCCAACATGTATCTACTCCCAGGCCTCAGACTGAAGGGTTTGAATCTGAGCAAAGGGGAGGAAATTCCTGGAAAGATGGAAAGTGAGATAAGTAAGAGTGACTAAAAGGCTGAGACAGGTGGATAAAGAGAGGAAACGTGTGTCCGTGAGTTTCCCGGATAATGTACCTGTGTCAGTGTACGACTCAAAAAGGCCTCCGTCTACGGTGTCTCGAGGCAAATCGAGCAAGATCGCCTCCTGAATCACAACAGGTGGCCTGGAATCCACCAGATTACTCCCCTCGTCTTCATGTGGTGCTGGATCAAACACTGAATCATCTCCTGGACTGAAGCTCTCGTCATCAACACCTGGGAATATGCATGAGTTAACGCACAACCTCCCACACTGGTGGTTATAAGCAGAGACAGACATGTACCTGTGGGTCTTCCTGCTGAAATCCCTGGGTCTCCCTCCTCTGCACTCATCAAGGGAAAATCGTAATCTGAATCTGTAATAGAATCAGTTTTAATGCACAATCTGCACATACCGTGTAAATATAAATATAAGAAGGTACTAATTGTGTTATAATTAGACAAGGATATTTAGTAGTCTGGTCTGGAACTTTTTCACAAACTGGCCACTTTTGTTAAAGCGACTAATAAATAATAATTTAACAATTTAATAATTTAGCTCATTTTACTTTATTTATTTGATTTATTAGCCTCAGGAGTTGGTGGTTGAAAAGCAGGCAGATCTAAAAGAGTGAATATTAGACTTTCATCAGGTGAGCAGAAAAAAGACAAAATGAAAGCTAATGTTGCTTCCTATCTGCTGATGGTGTAACTATCTGCTAACAAGTTTGCTATGTCAACTATGTAAGTCTATGTTGTATTTACAGTTTGTTTCCACTGCCTGAAAGTGGCCAAAACATTACTTAGTACAGGTTTCCTATTGTGTCTGAATAGGCCCCTTCTCTGGACTGTGTGGGCATGCACAGACTGTGCTTGATTGACAGCTCCCTCACACTCTGTTAGGGTGGGACCATTTACACCTTTAGCACTGGTAAACGTAGTTTCATAACCTCATAGAATTCCCAGCATAGCTCCACCCTAGCCTCAACCTGAGCAGAGGTCTAATCAGCCAGAATAACTGAAAAAACACCCGCAGGGCTTTAATTCTTCTCAGTTTTGTCTCACCTACTCGACCTCCGTAGTCACCGCTCTCCAGGACAGGAAAAGAAAACTCCCAGTCGGCAGAGGAGTCTGAATCAATTGGGAATTCACTGATAACATCACTCTGCCCAAAGTGGTCTGAATATAGGACGCCGCTGTTGTCAAGGGCAGGTGGCCGGTATTCAGTGGAGGAGTACAAAGGCTTTGGAGGGTCAAACTCCCCCAGAGGGTGATGAAAGGGCTCCTCTCCTGGACATAAAGAGGATAAGCTGTTTAATAATTCATAAACTATCCATGTTACTGTAACTATGCCCTTTCCCATTATAACTTCTTGTTGAAGTCCATGTCTTAAATGCTCAAAAGCATGATCTTCTTCACAAAATGTGCCTTCAGAATGAAATAATTTCCATTTTAAACAGTAAAAGCTCGCCATGGCAGTACACACAGCTGCCCAGGTTTACCTGATCCTGCAGTTCTTATGTTGACTAGAGAAGAGATAGGCGAAGGCTCAGGTTCTGTCAGACCTGTGTGAAGAGTTAAAAAGAGAAGTTAAGTTTAGTAAAAGGGTGTTATTTTCTATTTCAGTTTGCAGAGCTCTGCCGTTTTTCTGTTCTTACAGAGGAAACCACTTGGAAAGCACAGTTTTTTTCTCAGTCACATTTAATTACACACCAGCCACAGTTGACTTCTTTCTGTTATTCTCTGACAATGTTCTGCTGTCGGTCACGTTCAGATTTAGCTTTTTGGCTCTCGTTTCAGAGGCATTCTCAATCAGAGAGACGGGAGCAGAGGTATTGACAGCACGGGTGTACTGTGAAGCATCTGCAGCAGGTGGATGCAGGGTGGAAGTCCCAGGAGTCTCAGGGGAAGCAGTAGGACCCTCCATGATGGTGGACGGAGCACTGAGATCCACTGTGTAACAAAACGGGACTAGAACAGAACAGAAGAGAATTAAGGTGAGAGTCTTCTCTTACTGTACATGTCCAAGTGGATACATCTCTTTTTTTACCTTCTATGACAGGTTTGGAGGACGCACTGACCAAGTGCAAGCTCCACGTGTACTGGATGTATTCTGGGGAAATATCACAGCCTTCACATAAAGCGCTGACAGAGAAAGACTGATCCCAGTTCACCTGGTCTCCCTGGCACTGAGGGCAGTAAACTGACACTTTCCTGGATTGGAAACATTCAGATACATGGCAACAGTCACAAGGTGTATCAAGGTACAGCACATTCTTTAATGGTGACAAAGACACTTCAAAGCTTTCAAATTTCCTCTGTCCATTGATGTTGATTTGATTTGCAGGCAGACTTTGCAACAATAAGGGAAATAAAATGTGTTTTGCTCCCTGGTCATGTAGCATTTTAAAGGTTTAATCTACTTGTTAATGCGCATCCATAGTATTCAGATATGGCGACTCTCACCCGATCACGTTTGATGTTAATGTGAGGAAGGTTTCTGATGAAGCTGAACGCTCCCCGCTGTGGATAGTAAGCGTGAAATGGAACTGGTCAAAATTGTGTTTTAGGAAACTAGCAGGAAATACGAGCACAGGGGATGAAGTGGGAACGTCTTGGTGGAAACAGGAGCTGGCGATGGAGCTGACTGGTTTACATGTCCAGCTGAAGCTGTGAGGAGAAAATCAGAAAAGTTTAAAATGCACACTTGGGCCAAATCTTTCCAGAAGTGAAATAAGCATAACCCTCATAACCATTAAAGTTGTGTCTGTACCTGACTGGGTTCATGGGGAAGTCAGGGTCGTAGGATCTGCGCCCGTCCAGGGTTACTGCGGTGGTGTTCCTGTCGTTAATGAAGATGTTGGTGCCACCCTGGATGAAGGCCACAGGAGGGCTTGGTATCACCTGCACTCTCACACTGTAGTTACTGTACACCACGCTTCCAACGACCTGAACCTGCAGAGCAATGACCGCCAGTTAAACAATCAATAATCAATTCTGTGAATTCAGGAGTGGAACATTAATTCCTGAGTCCCAGTTTAAGGGTCAATGCGTGACAGTTCTCGTCCACTACTTACCCTGGCTATGGCGGTGTAGGTGTCAGAGTGCAGGAGGTGGCTGGGGAGTATGAGGCTCTGTCTGTGTGTGTCTATGAGAGGCAAAGGGAGGACCCGTCCTGCAGAGTCAAACAAGGTCCAGGTGTAGTGAAGGCCTCCTGAAATATCACAGTCAACTTCAGTCTCAAAGGTCACCCCCAGGCGGATAACCTCATATCTTCGCACCTTGAAGACAGAAGAGGAAAAGACGACCGAGGTGAAGGCAGACATTTTACCATACTGTTATGATCAAGGTAACAGTCCTGCTGGTAAAATGTACCTGTAGTTTGAGAGGCCCCATGTTTTTGACTGGTGGAGGCTGACAAGGCCGGTCCACAACAAAGATGTGACTACTAAGAGAGGCAGAGCTGACCAGGTTAGACACAGTTACTGTCACTGTGAACTCTCCTGTCCTGCAGAGAGTAAAAAACACATACGCTAAAGGTATACAGGCAAAAATACATATTACAGTAAAGCAGATTTTTGAAATGTACAGGTAGCTAAAGAACGATGAAAAGACAGTGTATTAAATTAAAAAAAAAAACTCTGATCTCTCTTACCAAGGTTCATTAAATTAAGATTTAGGAGAAGAAATTCAAGGTTGTCACATAAAGAAATTGGAAGTAACCTTTCTGTTATACATCAGTATAAATTGGTCCATAACAAACAATTACAAAATACAGCTCAACTGATACTGTTTAACTTAATAAAATAATAAATACCAATATTGGTATTTGAGAGTTTAAAAAATAATTATATATCAGCCAATAGTCATTTTTTAACATAATCAGATAATGAAAACAAACTTTTTTTGCCTTCAAATTTGTTTGATTAAAGAATTGTGGAGAAGATATGTAGCCTTCAGTTTAAAATGAACTTCTTAGTGGTAATAATCTATGTAATGGAAACATACATATATGCCAACACAGATAGATCTAATTCTAGCTCTATTAGAAACATCTAAATCTGAATGTACCTGAGCTACTATAAAGCTAATTCAAAATCAATACTGACAGTGAAACTCACCTGTGGAAGACGTGCTGTTCCGTGCTCTGTCCCGGCCTGGAGGATCCATCTCCAAAGCTCCACAGGAAGTTGACATCAGTTCCCACATTGACTCTGCAACTCACTGTCACGGTTTGGTTCTGCAGGACAGCCGCCTGGTGGAGCAGCCTGTTCAGCTTCACTGCCCTTTGGACTATCAGCGGGTACACGTCCGAAGTGAGGGACGTCCGGCCGCTTGACATGACCACAACCACATCGTACCTACATTGAAGAGAGGGGGATTTGAATGAAAGGTTTAAGTGTTGTAACTACTAGCCTGTATACTGGTATTATTCAGGAAAAGATCTGTCTATGTACTGTTTCTCCGTTTACTCTTGTTAACAGCTTATTTAAGTGCTTTTACGAGACTCATACCTGCCAGGTTTGTCGTATGTTTTGGTGACGGTCCTTGAGGTGGTTCTGGCTGATCTCGAGTCTCCAAAGTGCCAGAGAAACTCCACAGGGTCTGGTACTACAGCCACAGCCAGGAAAGTTACATCCATATTTGTGGGATAAGCTTGCTTCGCTGCATAAATCTGCACTGTTATGGGACAATACAGACATCACATTTTCATTATATATATATATACCATAAATATAAATGCCTTATGAGAGAGAGGTAAAGAATTATATTGTACAAACATAAACATTTTGTCTCCAGAAAGTAGGAAACAATAGACAAGGTGGACCTGAAACCTCAAAGACAGATTAGAAGTCACTTTATAAGTATTCATCAACATAATTTTGAAGCTTCCATTTTCTTTGACAGAATCTACAAATGCAAGAACCAAAGCCAGAAAATAACTCCCTAAAGTGAGTCTTCTACAGCTTAGCAGTGTCACGTTCAGATAAAAGCATGAGGCCTTCATTTAACTAAATCTGCATGTTAAAAAAAAAAAAAAGTTTAGACACTGACGAAAGGGGAAAAAAGTAAGTCACACTCCTTTTCTAAAATGCTTAATTTATATTCAAATGTTTTGTACTGCTCAGTGGGTGTTAATTCGAGATACTTCCTCACCATTGTCAGCCAGGCTGTGAACAGGACTTTGACTGGTAGGTGGCTGCCACGTTGGATTAGCTCTCACTTGTGGTGACGGCTTCCTGTTCCCCTCAACAGAAACCCTTACACTTTTGTTCTGAGAAGACACTCGATTCTCAGCTCGAAGCTCAACCACAACTACCCCAGCGTGGTCAAAAAGCAAAATCACCGTTGCCTCTTCTCCTGTAGTGTGGCTGCTGTTTCTGTATAGTACTGTTGCATTCACCAGCAGAGACACAGTCACATTGGACCCTGCTGTGACGCTAAATGAAACAGAATGTTTTTGATTTGCTGTGATCACACTGGGAACATTCAACAACAGCTCTCCAACTGGGTCTTGAACGAGGATGTGTGTGCAGAATGAGGCCCAGTTGGTTGGGTTAAAGGCCTTAACTGTCACTTTATAGCAGCCTGCTATTGTAAGAGACACGTTTACGTTCCACTCTTCAGTTGTCCTGCTCATCACAATAACATCATCCAAACTAAAAGACCAAATCACTCTCGACCCCACTGGGCTGGCCGGGCTGACGACCTCCAGGCTGAATTCTGCATGTGTTGAAACTACGGACTTCCAACTCCCAGTATTGTGGTTTTGATTGAGATTGTGATCATGGCTGATGTTGCCGTGGTTACTGTTTTCCTGGTGAGCCATTTTACTTGAATGATTTTCAGCTTTATTAATGTAATCGCTGTTGTCGCTGATGTTGTTATTGCCATTATTAAAGTCACCTCCGTCGGTGTGGCTTAAATTATCCTCCGTGTCGGTGCTGCCATGCCCAGCGTTCAGTGTGAGGTTGAGGACAACTGGGTGCTTCATGGGGGTGAAGAGCCCCACATCCTCAGAAACACCCTCTCCGGAGGTCCCTGATACTCTCACTCTGAGGTCAGAGACGGCCAGACGCACGACCACCTGTAAGTGTAAATGCAAATATGAGATTAAAAGAATAAATCATGATAATTTATACTGCCAACAAATCGTATGAAAAGACCAAAAACAACAATAAATTGATTCCATAAACAAGTATTAACTGCCAAAGACTGATATATGTTATTCCTCTGTGCCGTAGAAGTCCATTGTTGCCCACAAACTATTAAAAACACACCAATGAGCACCACTGTTGCCCTGTTCCTTCATTACAATGAACATGGGCTTTGTAGTTTATTTCGAGTCAATGCCACGTACACCATCCTGCTGCTGTAAATACTTGCTAACTCACCCAAAAAATGTATTATTACGCAGCTGAAAATAGTCCCCAGCAAATGCTTTTTGGGGACATTTACTGTCGATTGAGTAACATTTGCTGAAAACTCAGGTTACCAGCTGTTTCAGGAAGTAACTGAGCCGTTTTCTAAAAATGAAACTTTATATTTGTGAGCCCTTTTTAAAGATTTACGTCTTCAGTAGGAACCAGGGGGCTTGGTGCTGAGAGCCACAGACAGGCTGGGGAAGTCAGAAAGTATTGAGAGACACATTAGAACAGTGTTGGTGTTGGTCTTTTCATAGGATCTGTTGAAAATAAAACACATTTGAAATATCACTGGCCTAATCCTTGAATCAATAGTAAACATGAGAAGAACACTTTCAGTGAACGAAAGCAGAGTACTCACAACGTGTATTGTCTCCTGCGTCCACCCATACGCACTGGAGGCGTTCACTGACACCACGTGAATTCCCTCTGTTTCAAAGGTCCAGTTCTGGGGGCATTTAGAATTAAATTATCAGATTAAAAACATGACAGTGAGTTTATGAGGAACATTTGAGATTAAATATTTTGTTCTTTAATACTTTTTGACATATTTTAAAAATAACAAAAACACATTTTTTGTCATAAATCACCAAATTATTAAATCACCAATAATGAACAGCATTCCTTCCACACCAACAGAAACCCCATAAATTCTTTCTATTTGCTTAAATTGCTTTTTGGTGTTTTTACCTATAAAATTATTAATCAAAACTAAACTCTTCTAAACAGAACTAAATGGATCTGGATCCAGAGACATCTTGACTAGCGATATGACAGCATTTCTCTCTTTAACCCTCTCTACGGAGTTCCACGCACTGTTTAAATAAGATTTGTAAATGAACCGATTAGAGTATTGCTCTATAAATCTACATATCTGTAGCTCTGGTTCTCACAAACAAAGTGAGCTATCACACTTGTTGTAACCACTCTTTGTGCCTTGTTATGGCGCTCTAATAAACGTGTGCATCACAGTTCGGTTGCGTCCCTTTCTCCTTCGTGGAGGCTATAAATATTTCAATAATTCACTAAATAGTTGCCATTGTTATTGACTGGCTATGATGCTAATGTGAACTTTTCACATTCTAGGTGTTGATCCTTGATCCCTCTTAAATAAGAAACATAACTTAATGTGAGTAAAACATGAGTAAATGTTTATTGTTGCATTGTATACATTTTTGGCTGTCATTTATGGATTCTGTTGTAAGACCAGTTATTCTCAGTTTCAAAAATCTCAACGATTTGTTGGATTACTGGTCTGTACTGAGCTGTTAAATGAAACACCTTCATATTTCTAATAAAATGGATATTGTAACAGATTTTCTACATGTATATAATCCATCATAAATCTTGAATTCAATTATTTACAGCGTATATTTCCAAACAACCCTGGTTATTTTGAAAAAGAAAATGCGCAATACCTCCATATTTGAAGCTGATAAGAGACTTCCAGAGGCAGATAATGTTCATAGTTGTTTGCTTGATATTGAAAGGGTTGTAATCTTTTGTTATTCTTATAAAGCAGGCTGGACTGTAAACATGTGCAGGCTGATCTTAACATCATTGACTCATTGGTTGTAATGCTAAAACTGTTTTGTTGTCATTGAATTTGCCAAAGTTGCTTCATTTAGCTCAGACTATGGGGTTCTGCTGATTCATTACCTGTAGAAACATTAATTATCAGACTGTTAAAAATACATTGAGATCAATTAAAAAGAGGGAACTTAAGCTTTAAATGCTGAAAACTTTTTATTTTGAAAAACATGTGCATCAATAATAGTGTTATTTTCTCAGCCCTACTTACCACAGTGCTGCTCAGACAGTCTGAGTTGGGAAGGCAAGCTGTCTTTACCCCCTCCATGTTTTTCTCTTTTTCCTCATGAGTAAACCACCAGTAAAACTCTACGGGCAGACCATCGCCCAGGTCTGCCCGCAGTGTGACAGGATCGCCCAGGTACGCTGCCTCCACTGTCACACTGGTGGAGTCTGTCTGTAGGAAAGGGATGCAGGACGGGATGCCCAGGGGGCCATGAAGCAGGGCGATCGCCAGGCTGTGCGGAGAGGGCTGCAGGACGGAGAGGTGGAGGGTGGAGGAGAGTGTGGAGAGGACGTTGGCGACACTGACGTCTAAACAGAAAATGACAGGATGAAAGGAGACAGAGAGTTACTGCATAACAATACATATTTTTCATTATTAGTTAAATAATTATTTGCTCTTGTTGACTTACTGAGTTCATATTTTCCTGGAGTTTCCAAAATCCAGTCAGATGACAGAACAAAGGAGCCGTCGTCCAACACGTTGACATGATGTGAACTTTGACCTTTAGGGGTCGTTTCCTGAAACTCAACAGTGACATAAGAGAGGTCCTGCCCTCCCAGACCCGGAATCCCTAAAAATCACAGAAAAACTAATTTCAAACAGTAATAGATGCTACAAAAAAATAAAAAAAATTATTATGTAAACAATCAAATATCCTGATATTTTTTCTCTGTGTAAATATATTATTTCACATAAAAACTCCTTAACATTCTGAATTAAATATTGTTCAGCACAACATAAATACAATATTTATTACAAAATAATCATATTTTAGAATGAGATCTAGAGTAGTTATTTTATATTATATCATTGTTCATATTTATAATTATATAATTGGCACTATCTTGAAATAGGACTATATAATATAAATTAACTATTCTTGATTGTTTTTAACCTCATTGGTCATGGAATCATGGAAAATGTGTTTTCCGTTCCAATACACAACTTTCTGCAGCTTGTTTCTATATATCCAAACATGAAGAGTAATACATTTTTTTAATACAGGGCGTTGTTATAAAAGTACATAATTTCTTTGTAAAATAATTGAACCTATTGAAGTTCAAATAAATAAATAAATAAACAGACTATAGAAATGCTGGCTTTCTAAAATTCCTTCTATGCGTTGTACAGACCTGTGCATGGATAGACTCTCTATAATAATAATAATAACTTATAACTTACAAATAATATGATATTGATGTAATTGTAAATAATATAATCAATTATATTATTTATAATTACAAGCCAAATGTAAGAATTAAGAGTACACAACAACAAACATGAATGTGTACAATTACAGTTATATAAAATAAATTTTAAGGAAATCATATTTCTATAGCATTTTCACACATCTGAAGGAGAAAACATCTTAATAAAAACAAACCTTTTTGCCTAGTCAGAAAGCATTTATAACACAGTTTGAGGAATAGTCTTTCCAAGAACGACACCTGTGTAAAATGCAGTAGCAGCTGACCTGTGGGCTGGTTGGGGCGTCCAGCCAGGTTTCCTGAAACTTCCACAACAAAAGTCTTCCCAGCCTGCACTCTGCCTGGAGAGGTAGACAGGCGAACGCTGTGCAGAAATGGTCCTTCAGCTGCGTAGAGGGCCACACTTCCCTGTCCACCCCCAACAGGCAAGCAGGGGACACTGGAAAGGAGGAGAAAAGATTCACATAAAGTTTAGCAACACATAGGTTTGTGCCTTCAGCCACTTGTGGGTCGGTTACTAAGACTGTTTCAAGACTGAGAGAAAAGGGGAAAGGCAGCAGTCTGTCTCACCTTTGCCGTTCACGTTCTCCTCTGACATCCTTTGTTCCTCCACTGGATGACGTGTTGAAACACTCAATGGCCGCCAAACCATGTTGCCAGTTGCCACAGTAACAATCCTCCGAGGTCAACGCTGCAACCTGGTACCTTCAACAACAAATACTGAAAGTTAATCAAATACTGCATCCAGCTCATCTAAACACATTTATACAAAACTCAGGGCTCATGTTAAGATGTCAGGTGACGCTTGTGTGTTACATTAAAATGTGCTGTAACTCTATTCAGCAATAAGCTACAAGTTATTGCAAAAAAAAGTCTAAAAAAGAATGAGTCTGAGTTATAGAAAAGATCAGCCAATATCTCTGACTGAGGGATCAAACACATTTTATTTTATTTCAATGTTTAAGGCTTTTTTTTTTTGTTATTTGAATAAAAAAGGGTTTCAAACACAACGTTTCAAGCCTCTGGAGTTTATTCTCAGATTTCTCTCATAAAAGGAAAAATAATATATACGGGAAAAGATGGACTGGCACTTAAAACTGGCCTTGTGTTTGAAATGAAATTCTATTATCTAAAATGTCAGAGTGAGAACAGCTGCACAAATACAGCATACATGTCTGAGGGATTTTTTTTTTTTTAAATACCGTTTTCATGCATAATAGCAGATGGCTCAGAAAACAAGATTAGTAGTGTCACCTCTAAAAAAACCGCTGCTCCCAATAGGAATAATTAAAAAGGAAAAAAAGAAACGTGGATTTCCCCCCCGTCATTTCACACACATACACACCGGCTCGAGCCGAAACGCATCTGACTTCACCTGCTTTTTTTTTTGTTTTGTTTTGTTTTGTTTTGTTTGTTTCACGGTTTTACCACAACTCACCTCTCCTCCAGGCAGCGGGCCGAGCAGGTGACCGGGTCAAGGTCACGGGCGCCCTCGGGTGCGTGGAGCCCGAGGGCGCCGCCGCCGCCGCCGACGCCGCTGACGCAGCCCACGAACCAGGGCGACTCCTCCCGGGGAGCGGCCGCGGACGGGCGCTGGGAAAACGGGAGCGACGAGGCGAGCGCGTAGACCAGAGCACCGAGCATGATCCGAGGCCTCGCGACCGGGGCAGGATCCCGGCTGCACTGACGGGACTGACGATCGCGTTTTTCAGGGCCGAGGTGAGAAAGAGGGGATGGGAGGGAAAAAGGGCAGGTGCGGTGACACCTCCGACTGGGGCTGCAGACGAGGTGTGTGTGTGTGTGTGTGTGTGTGTGTGTGTGGGAGGTGAGAACAGAAAGGGACTGTATGCAAACGGCGGAGCCAGATTGAATGTTAGAGAGAGAGCGTGTGAGAGGCTTTTGATCGTGTTGTGTGTTTCCTGCCACGATGGTGAACGCGAGGCGATCACCAACGCGGGTTTTTTTTCTTTCTTTTTTTTTTTTCCTGTATTTTGCGCCAGCATTTAAATAAAACGTGCTTTTTTTTTTTTTATGCTCCCTCGGCGTTGATGCCGTGTGCTGTCTGTTCTGTGAAAATCCCATTTCCAGAGGTCACCTGTCGACCACACCGGGGTAACGTTTGAGAGGCCCGTGTTGCTCTCTGAACTGTTGGTTTCTTTTGCCACAAACCCTGCAAAATGAACGAGGCGAAGAAAAACCGTGAAACACATTAAACTGAACGCGAGGAAAGCTGTGCTGAAAAACAGGCGTTGTTTGTCGACCCTTGTGTACACTTTTAATCTGAAGATCTGCCTGAAACGATTCTGTTAGTCTGTTGCTATTAAACAGTGTCACCGAGATCAACTGAGCTGGCCTAAAGGGACCTGGCCAGCACAAGCCTGCAGTCCGATCGCCAGGAGGAGGTGGATTATTTCTCTGCTGAGTCGAGCCACGACGGGGGAAAAAAAAAAAAAAAATCCCATCTTTGGTTTGAGTCTGTGAATCGTCCCGCAGCCCCGTTTTCAAGCCGGCTGGACCACCTGAGGGGTCTGATCTCTAATTCTTTCACCAGCCTTAAACGCAACATGTGGGGTCCTCAGAGGCACCCAGAAGCAACCACGTCTCTGTTTTATCACCTCAACAGGAATATAGAGGATTTTTATTTTTTATTTTTAGGGACCATCATTGCAGGCTTCCACCTGCCAGCCGAGTAATGAGCCATTGAATCGCCATAAAAACACGTGTAAGGCGGAATGAGCTGCAGTAGGAGAACAGTATAAATCCGTTTAGTTGTATGGATTTATGGTCCTAAAATATTTTGTGCTTGTAAGTGAAACGGCAGCGGGGTGTCACATCGTTACAGCTGGGTTTCACCAGTGTGTTGAGTCGTCACCCTGCTCGGGTCGGGGGTCGCCGCTCATACGCTCAAATCGAGGAAATCCTTCAGAAACGTCGTTTTAAACCAAAACAAAACGAGGAAATATTATCTCACCAGCGGTGGTATTTGTGAACTCGGTTTAATAGAGTTAAGACGCTGCTCTCCGCCGTGAATTCCCCCTTAAGAAGCACATCTTTTATTTTTGCGGAGCGCCCCTGGGAGCTGTTAGGCTGAAAAACGCAGGAAAAAAAACACACAACAGAACCGGTGGAAGTTCAGTCCGTCTGAGTCCAGTTCGCCCCTGCGAGCTCTTCGGTGAAAAAGAGAAGAAAAAAAAAAAAAAGCCTCTTCGTCTTGTGAAGCTAACTCCCCCGATCCACCTTAAAAACATCTTCCGGTTTTCCAGACATCCCCTTTAAGAGAGTCCCCCGCTGCGCCGCGCGGCCGGCAGGGGGCGCTGTCAGACCGCCGCATCTCCCCGAGCCCAGGGCGCCGGAGAGAGAGAGAGAGAGAGAGAGAGAGAGAGAGAGAGAGGGGCACAGCGGGGGGAATCAAACACATTTTCTGGGTCCATTTTTTTATACGGAATACTCGCGTTTTCGGGCGATTTCGTTCCGTGTCCCCCGTCCCCGCGTCACAGAAACACAGGGCGGACACCCGCGTGGCCACCGGAAGACAAAACAAATCCCGTCCGATCTGGAAACTAAAAACCTAAATAGTGTCTTTATTTTCTTTTTTTTTTAATTGTCGATCTGATTGCACACGTGAAAACGAATGAGTCGCGGGAGTGAAACCTGTGTTTGACGCATCAGATCAGGGTCACACCGCGTGAACTCACGTGCAGGGGGGGGGGGGCTGCTATGCTTGCCGCGGGACCCCCGGGAGCCCGATGCAAGCACCCCTGGAGGTCCCCGGATCACACTCCGCATTTTCGACCCCAGCCCCGAACATCAATATGAAAGCGCTGCGGTGGTGTCTGTGCGTAAAGCCCCCCCCCCCCCCCCCCCCCCCCCCGGCCCGCTCCAATAACCTGCTTTATTCGTTAAGCGCGTGCTGCGTTTCCAACGTGCGCACGCGGTGATACGATTAACAAGCGGTGAAGTCAACGAAATCTTCCAACGAATAAAAAAAAAAAAAAAAAGAAGAAGAAGAAGCTGCGCCGGATCGGCGTGTCTGCGCTGCGTAACGGAGAGGCGCAATAGACACACCGAGCGTTATGTAAGCTCCCCGAGATCTGCGCCTCCGCCGCAGGAACCGTGAAGTCTCCTGAGGTGGAGCGACCTTCGTGACAGATACTGTCGGGCGGTGGCGTTGTCATATGAGCGGAGGAGATCCCCGACCAGAAACTCAGTTTACAGCAGCCTTTTTTTTTTTTTTTTTTTTTTATTCGCACAGTTTGAACGCGTCCGCAGCCTGACGCGAGGTCTCATCAGAGGAGATAAAAGAGGAGGCATGACTGCTTCACGGCATGTGGCGTGGAGATATGTGCTTCAGACCGAGATGTAATAAATAAATAAAAATCAAACGTAAGCTGTGCACGTGATGATGAGCGACTGGAGGTCGTATCTGATCGAGCTTTTGAGGAAGAGAGTGAAGTTCTCCTGCAGTAATGGACAGCGAGAGAGTTCAACAATCACGTTTCATGAGTGATTCTCTCAAAAAAACAGATCCGACAGTCTGTGCCCGGCTGTCTGATCATGGAGACTGCTGCTCCCTCTTTTCTAACCGAATTATTCTGGCTCTTCTGGGGGAATATTAAACCCTTTTACCTGCTTCTCTGGCTTACTTGTGAGAGGAATTTCTACGAATTGAACTTTTGGTTTGGTTGATTCACCTCGAAGATAATTAGACCTGATCTCACCGGGCTTCATCTTCCTCAGCAATATCAACAAATGACCCATGCAGCAGCTGTAATGTTTTTTCTTTTCTTTTTTAACGTTGAATGTTAATGTATAAAGAAACCTTAGTAAAGCAGTGGTTTAGTGGACATTTTTTAATATATTTTCATTAAAGAGCCCAAACACCCAAATCCTTCCAACCCAACTACACTCACTTTAAAGCATTCAGATAAATCCTTTGCAAATGAAGGCAGGGGAAGGTCCAGGTGTGAGCACGGAGCTGGGTGAAGCTTTGTAAATGTCAGTCATCTGTGCTTCTCCCTCCTCTCAGTTCATTCATTCATCAGCTTCGTGATATTTGAAATGGACGCTGTCAAACACTTTCTGTTTGGAAGAAGAGAAGAAAAGGCCGCATCATGTTGCCAAAACACAACTGAAAGTCATGGCAGCGAGAGAAAGGCAGACAGCTCAATCCCCCCACTAAACATTTAAACACATAAATGATGTGAAGGAAAAAAATGTGTGTTCATCTGCAGAAAGAATAACAGAAACAACAGAAGAAGCAGCTGTTTCAATCCATGCTTGTTTCACAGATATTATACTATATTCTCTTCACACACACGTGCTTTTCAGCTTTATACCTCGTATTCCCAGCAGCTGTTTATTGTTTCTGTGCAGTAGTTTGGGGATTTTTGTGTCATATGCGAGACCTGAAAAACACTAACTGCATATTTCATGGACAACTAATGAAGGACTTATGTAGGCTACAGCATGGGCTTAAAAAATCGTAAAGTCCTGTGTCTCAATATTACTTCACGATCATGTGGCGCTCACTGTGTTTATTAATGAATGAGGCCTAACTCCCAGTTGAGTCATACATTAATTATCCAATCCAAGTGGACAAACCCTCCCCAGACCCGATCGCCCTCAAAAACTACTTGATTCTTCTCTTTGTTATATATATATATATATTTTTGTTCTTTTTTTTTTTTGAGCTTGTTAAAGAGACTTTGGTGTGTGAGCTGCTGAGTTGCCCCAGACTCTCTGCTTCTGGTCCCGCTCCAGTGCTTTCACAGATCCATATACAAACTTAAATAATCACATAAAAAAAAAAAAAAAAAAACATGACATTGATGGTTTCATGGGTCTATTAGAACACCCCAGTTAATCATGCATCTATGAGATCCTTAAGCGTTGTTAAAGCACGCGTGGCGCAGGCCTTTATAACAAAGTTTTAGTCCGGACTGGAGTCACCACTGGGCTTAAACGTGTAAGTTAAACATCCTTATGTAAACGCTATTTGAGGGCGCTCTCGTCGCCGCAGCCCGCAGAGCTGTGGGCTCAGGTTACTCTCCAAACAAGCCTCAATCAGGCCAAATTATTGACGAGG
Organism: Lateolabrax maculatus; assembly: GCA_031216445.1. Lineage (NCBI taxonomy): Eukaryota > Metazoa > Chordata > Actinopteri > Acropomatiformes > Lateolabracidae > Lateolabrax > Lateolabrax maculatus. The sequence goes on from CM062210.1 coordinate 11,948,770, forward strand.
ATCCACTGTAACATGCAGATCTTATCAGAGCTGGATCGCCAGGGACAGTCTGCTGGGGTTTGACAACAAAAACGCATCAGAAAATTAGTTTAACGGGATATTATACAAGTAATATAACAGAAAACCAGATCAATGGACTAAAGAAAGCACCGGGACATAAAACATATCCAAAATAAACAAAGACCAACATTTTAAATTAAAGTAATATTCTGTTAAAATTTAAAAAAATCCACAAAGTACGATTAAGTCACTATAAATTTACAATTGGGCTTATTACAATAATGTATAAATGTAAACAACTGATTGAAGAATTAAAGCTAAGATCATTGTAAAGTGATAAAAAAATAATAATTTAATATATACAGATTTGTAAAGGAAAGTTCCACAGATTTTAAATTCGAAGTTGAGTACACCTAACTACCCAGTGAAATTAGGTCTAAATAAAGAGATAGTCTTGAATCCCCAGCTTTCCCCTTTGTCCCACATCCTGAACACCCAATATAAAGAATATAAAGAAGTGGGTGAAAAAAGTTGGCTGAAACCTTATCTGGCTAAGGCCCAGACAGCCTTTAAAAAAGTGTCCTATTATATTTCTCAACCACCCAATTTAAGAAACTTCACTTGAAGAGGAGAAGAAAGGAAGCTCATCCGCACAAATCTGTCTTTGACATGTCATGGCTCTTGCCTGCGTGCCCTGCAGCAAGGCAAGGCTGCGTTTTTCATCTATCTGACGTTTGACATATAGCCCTAATACAAGGGTAGGTGAGAATATCTGTCGACTTAGGCAAGGGGCAATGGCACTGACACAGTAATCAATAATCGACAAGCTGTGGCCTGAAAGCATGTAGGCCACTGGTAGAAACCCAACTAACTTTCTCTCTTTCGTCATTTTAGAAGGACTATTTCTATTTAGTTTCTTAATAATACAAATTACACACACTTTTGATGTATAGTGTGTGCAGCAGTGGAGGAGGTTCTCTCTTGTGTGTGTGTTGATGGCTTTTATCCCCAATCCAGCCTGGGCTCCTTGTCCTAACTCCCTGGTATGAGGGGGGTCAAAGGTCACCGCCGCTTGTGGCCGTGTTCAAATCCCCCTATAGTGTGTAATGTTCTCAACATTATAAAGGGAACTAGTGTCCAGATATTACTTTTCAGGCAGTGGAACGTTTTAATCAGCTGATGTAAAGGACGATAACACAGGGACTTTAAATTGTTGTCTAATGTGGTGCCCTATAGGACTGCAAACATTTTATTTTAAATGTATCCAAATAGACTGCAAAATATGCATTTAAAATTCTTACATGAGTATTATAGTTTAAATCCTCATAAATAGTTGTGGGAGAGACATTTTTAACTCTTTCTCATGGAATTTTTGATGGAAAGTTCTCTGACATCTTCTAGGTCAACCTCCCAAAAAATGTGTCCAGTAAAACCAGTGAGATTAACAGTTTTAGAGCAAATATAAACTTGAAGGGTTTTTTGCATGAATAATATAAAAACTCTGTGTGAAGATGGACCTTCAAATTCAAATAATGTTCCTTTATCACAAATAATGTGGTTCTAACTAACAACAAAGAAACCACTATTGTGTTTGTGTGTGTGTGTGTGTGTGTGTGTGTGGAGGAGGGGTTCACTTTAAAGGCCAATTCATTGATTTCAATACAAAAACTTAAAAAAAGGCCTTCAAAAATAGAAGTCTTCCTAATTCATAGCCTTTTTCCCTGCCAATGAGTAGTTTGATTTTTATGTGTATATATTTTTAAAGAAAGTTAGAATATCAATTAATTTAATAATAATAATAATAATAATAATAATAATAATAATAATAATAATAATAGCCTAATTCAGGACGGTAATTCAGGATTCAGGAAGTTGAGAATGGTTGTTGAAACATGCTCACACATGGCACATGTTCAATCATTCATGTAATGGGATTAGGCAGTTTTTAAAAAGGAACAACAGGAATTTCAAACTTTAACTTTGTTTATCTAAAATGTAGGTCACTACAAAATAACTTTATAAAAAATAGGTTTGGGGTTATTTTTCCTCTTATTATTTAATCTTATCTATGTCCATAGAGCTGATAAGCTTTTAGTTAAGCTGCATGTCTCAATTTACACTCCTATTTCCCAGTGAAAACAAAATGTTTCTGTGTCACACTGACTGACTGAATGTTTTCCAAATATGGTTTGAAAACTACAGTTTGAAAACTAGAGTTTTTATAGCCTAGTTTTTAGTTAAAATGCAATTTCTCACCCTAAATAAACAACATGTTTTATTAATTTCTAATCAAATGATTCCCACAAACACACCAGTACTGAAAAATAAAACACGTGTGAATATAAGAAATGTGTAAATACTTTTGTGTAGGTCTATAAATACTGATCTAGTTGAAACTGATGAATAATTCATAAAAGAAATCTCTGATGGGAGCCAAAGGCCAAGAAAACAAAGGGGAATAACAAATAATAATCAAATATGTCGATATGGCGATACATGGCAGGATAACAGCCTAAATGAGCAGAGGCTTCACTTGGCCAGTGGAAATGGTACAAATGTCCTCCTGTGACTCTGATCAGTGCCGAGTTGGCTCCCAGCGCACCGCGTGCTCAGAGCTGCACTCCGGGGGCCAAATGCACGCCTTGAAGAACCGGCCTTGTTGATAACTGATTGAATTGTATGTTAAAAGTTGCTCCAGCCGCCATGCTCCATTCAACATGAGGCTACATCTGGCGCTCTCCTGTCCGCAGAAAAGCCTTTACAAATGGAGTTGAGCTCCATGACTGAGCAGAAGCCCTCTGGTGCTGGTTTTCCCCTTTCCTCCCCCCATGCAGTCCCTCCGCACTCCACCAGACCCCCAGCTCTCTCTGGGCTCCTTTGCTTTTTCCAAACGTGTTTCTCGGTGCTCTGGGGGTCAGTTATTAACTCGAGAGCATTTCAATTTAATTCACCCGTGCAGGCTACAAAATGCAGAGTTGAAGTGGCTCAGCAAAGATATAATTTGGTGGCCAGATATTTTAGTCAGAATGCTGCTAATAATATTAATAATAAAAATTGTTTTTATTTATGATACTTAACCTACACATACTCATGTATTTAAACTATAATTTTTATTAATAAATACATTTACAGTATAATCTATTTTGCTGTGTTATCAGGGGTCTGCATGAAGTACATGTCAATAGTAAATGTTTCTAAGCTGAATGCCTTCATATATGAAAACGCATGGGCTTCCATTTAACGCTATCGTGCAGTTAAAGCAGAGGAAGTTTTAACTGTTTAAATTGCAGTGAGAAACTAAACGGCATCTCATCCCGCACTTTGAAAACACAGCATTTGGCGCTTGAGTGTGGTTTTTTTCCGCAGCACAAGCTGCAGCAGCCGTGTTATTCCCGTCTCCACACAGGCCGCCATCCCTCCCTCTGACCCCGCGGCTGTGCAGGAGGATGCCGGGTAAAGCCCGGCACAGGCAGCGCTGTTTCCCCGCGGTTTCCCCCTCCGTGTTAAGCCACGATCGGATGGCGGTGATGGAGGCTACGGGGAAATGAATAAACATGAATTTAGTGGAAATGTTACTGAACATGTGGGAATGTCAGTTATTACAGAGTCCAGTGATCTCAGCTTCCGGATTGGTTGGAGACGACCTGATTTAAAATCCCTTAGTTCTTATTTGTGCTTTTGTATCACTTTGGCTGCATGATTATGATAATATTATAATGTTATGAGCCCTTGACCTTTGCACTTCTTATTTTTAATTCATGGAGATCTCGGATTTTCGGGCATATTGATTGATTGCCAGTCACCGTACAACGTGTAAAAGTAACATGCACACAGGCTGTAAATGGAGAGAACTGGGGTTAAAAGATTAAAACCGTATTTGTATGAAATCAGGCTTGTAAATAGAAAATGTAAATCTTGGGATACAATAAAGCTCCATATCTGTTGTCAGTAGCCTACCTCCATACTTTAAACCAGGGTCCCACTTGTAACTCAAACTCCATTTAAAGTATATTTAAAGTCTGTACACCTTCACAAGTGTTGAACCGTGAAAGTGCTTACAGCTCCTACCCAAAAAGGTCAAAATATTAATACCAGGAAAAGCAAAATACAAGAGTAAGGAGAGAAAAAGACGAGATTTTATTGTTCCTTTAATCCACCCTGTTTCTCACGTCTATAGCTTGTATAAATTCACGTTAAAGTGGGGAAAAGCACATGTGGTCAGGAGCCATTATTACACCGACTTTTTCTCCATGGGGAAAGTTGGTTTTACACCTTCAACAGAAGTTCTGCGTTCAAAAAGTGCGGGGACACAGCCGCACTCACGCCCCAGCCCCTCGTGGTGTTTCACTTTAATTTAAAGGAGTGAGCTCTTATCTTGCATTGTGTGTGTGTGCACCCTGTGCGTGCGCGCGTTGGGTCAGCACGGACGCAAACGCAATTTCTGAGTAACCGCTGGACTTTTGTCTTTTTTTTTTTTTCTTTTCTCGGTTCTAGATGTGCAGGGGAGACTCTTTCGGCATCGCTCTTTTTCTCTTAGGTCGACGACGCAAATGTTGTTTCATCCTCGGCTCCACAGCGGGTCGCCGTCCTGCAGCGGCAGCTCTCCCCAAACAGGCTTCAAGCACGCCAAATGTGTGTGTGTGTGTGCCTGCTATCCACCAAATCTGGGCTTCATCTAAGTACTTGTTGATGTATTAAAAGTCTGCTATAACACACACACACACACACACACACACACGTCTTGTGTCTCCAAAACGTCCAAAAAATTAGTTTTGTTTATTAATATTTTACGCCAAAATATTATGAGCCTGTGGGTGACCTTGTGTGAAGGGAGTGGGGGGTGTGGGGGGAGTGACGGGCAAATACTTTACAGTTGAGGGATTAAACATAAAAACGCCCTGACAGCTTTTATCGGTCTCCGTGTATTTAATTGTCTCAAAGATCAATGCAAAGTGCTGACCCTACCGCCGCATGTGTCTGTCAGCATTACCCATAACTTCGTTTCCCGAACTCACAGTCAGCCTCAAATATCATTTTGAGTGCAACAAGCTGAGCTCTTTTGAAAACTTTTTTTTTTTCATTTATTTTTTTTATTATTATTAAAACCAAAATGTGTTAAAGGCTTGTTTTGTTCTTTTTTTTTCTTTTCTTTTCTTTCTTTTTTTTTTTTTTTTTTTTTTCACGTATCCTCTCCTATTGTTATTCTATAGAAGTTACAGTCTGCTGGTTCCCAATCCGCACTGGAATTTAACCCTGAAACGCCAGCAGCGGTGTAATGGCTCGCCTCTGCTCCCAGTATGGCCCCTTCAGCCTCCAGCAGCAGCCGCGCCGGGGCCAGACAGCCTGCCAGCCCCGGCTCCCCTTATCAAGCTCGGGGCTCGGGCCTGGACCATATACCGCAGAGTCCCATTAATCAGGGAAACACCACGTCAAACATGGCAGACTGAGCAAAGGGCAAGCCTGGTCAAAGCTTGTTGGAAAAGTTGCGTGCGGGGTCCTGCGCTGCACACAATACTGTAGAAGTCGAACAGCCTTTGGGCGAATTTATCTGCATGCCTGTGTGTCCATATGGTTGCGAATTGTTAGTTTATTTTATTGTATTTTAACCCCCCTATGGCATCACTTCACTCTGGATTTGGCTTCCTCTACAATAGTCCAGTATACAGCTGTAGTTTTGCTGCAGGACTAATACTTACATAGCTGTTTATGGAAGGGCAACGTGTTTTGTAATCGACTATTTCTGCGCACAGGCGTCCTGCAAATGCATGCAGGCTACAGTACTGTGTGTTTTGCGAGTTGCTCGGAGGTTCAGCGTCCCTGCAGGAGTGTTGTTTAGGCCGGCTTATGGGAGGTTTCTCTCTGCATCATGCATTAAACCGAGCAGGCTCGCACCACCTCATGTGCAGCGGTTAGAAATGCTGCATGCGTAAATGTCTGCGGTTTGCCTCTTGTTATTATTGCAGGCTCCGCAGGCCTACCACTTCTTCCGTCACACAGCCCTTAAATACACCGGGGAAGGGATTCCCTCTCTACTAACTGAAGATACTGTGTGTGTTTCTGGGATATCAGTCATCTTTGGTTCCCACAGTGTGGATAAGCACTACTGTAGATCTATTTGGGGTCTATTTCCTTTCAAATGTGACACTTCTTTGCTTCAGGACAAAACCCTTACCTGTTTTTTAACTGAAGAGTGGATATGTCTAATTTTCCCTAAACGCCTTTAAGCATTATTAAATTACTCGTGTTACAGATTCAATTGAAAGGTTGAGGACATTTAATGACAGAGCAGTGATATATTAAGGATTAAAAACAGCTGTGTTCCTAGAATAAAAGATAATAAAAAGGAAAAGGGAGACCCCATAAAAAAAGTTTAAAAATCACTTCACTTCTTTGTTTTCACAACTCCCCCCTAACGCAAATCCCAGACCAATTTCTCCATCATTAAAAGTGTTTATTCCCATTTCGAAACAACACACGATGGTCCAACTCAAAAGAAGGAGAAACAGTCCGATGATTTCAGTCGCGTTTAATGAATGCTTCATAATTAAAAAAAAAAAAAAAGAAAGGGAAAGTGCTTCAAAAATCCACCGTTCAAGTTTCCATTTCGAGTGCAGTTGTCCTATATATATTCACACCAAAAAAAAAAAAAAATTCAATATACAAGAAAACCGCAGAAAATTCACAAAAATAAATATTCAGTTTCATATAAACAACCAGTGACTTCAAACTCCATGTCAAAAACCTGACCTCAAGTATTGTATCAAAAAAGCGAAGTAAATGAGTGAATGAGGAGGGCAGGGAAGTGGGGGGGGGGGGGGTGGAGGAGGAGGGGAAGGGGGTGGGTGGTGGGGGGGGGGGGGGTGCATCCAGCCTCTCGCTGCCGCACGATGCAATTGTTTACATTGATAGCGTCACTGTCAGAGAGCTATTTGTCTTAACGGTGGAAAGGCCCTCCCAACAGGCCATTACCACCATCTCCGTCCCTCAGCCGTGCATTGTGAGTACTGCGTGAGAATAGGCTGGTGCGTCAGGGGGGCAAGCCCGCACTGCTCTGGGCGCAGGCTATTCCTCTTCTTCCTATGCCGTGCAGCCTATGCTTTTGACATGCGGATTAAAGGTTGAAAGCTTCGCTCTTGCAACACAGCAACTACCCCCCCCCACCCCCCCACCCCCTTTCAGCCCCCCCCTGCAACCCCCTCCGTTTTTTTTGTTTTTTTTTACTGCAAGCCTGCTCATATACCACCTTGTGTCATGGCTTCAAAAACAATAAAAATAAAAATAAAATAAAAAATAGCCAGTTTGCAGGCTTGAGGATATAAGTTCAAGTTTGAATTGTCGCTTCCAGCCTCGGAAATAAGGCCCATGGTGAGTTTGGGGCTTCACTGCTGCAGAGTGGCGCTTTAATCACATGGCCAAACATCTACCATATGTATCCACACCGGTTTAGGCAAGAGTGAAACTCACTTTTTGTACATTTTTTTTCTCTCTCTCTCTCCCCCTCCTCCTTTTTTACAATCAGCCATTAAATAGTTTCTACAATCCTGAATGAATGCACCCTTTGCTGTGCTTGTGAGGGTGCTGACATCATTCACGGGCTTTGGGTTTGTTGTGATCTGGCTCGCCATAAGCTGGGCCTCTCTTTGTGGCGGACAGAAAAAAGCCTGCCAATTAGCAGAGCGCGTCCTGCACTGCCATTAAAACATCTACACGTTTACTTAAAAAATACCTACATGTGGGTGCAGCCTCGACCACTTCATAAGGGAAAAAAAAAAAAAAAAAGGTGTGCACTTTCAGGGGCTAAGTGAAACAGGTCTGGGGTACTACATTCACTCAGTGGCCATGTTGAAAAGATGGTGACAAATAAAGAGCAGTGTTTTCAAAAAAATAGTATTTTTTATATTTTGGGTGTCTCAGAGAGCAACACCGCCAGTGATAGGTGGTAAGTGGCGTTTTTTCTAGCTCACAAGGAGACAATGGGCAACTACAATCAGTCAAATGAACAAGTGTTTTCACGGAAATTAGCATATTAAATTATAGGAAATCAGAAAAGAACCATGGCGTTAGAAAACTCACATATGGGTGAATCTGAGATACTCAAATAGCAGTCAGGTGAATGTTTGGCCTTTGTGTCTACATTCAAATCAAACAGTTTCATCTTTAGCTGTTGTTGTTGTTGTTGTTGTTCTGTTTTGTTTTCTATCAGCATCTCTCGGACATCATTTCTAGTCAGAAAAACCCCAAAGCTGAAACAAGAGCCCCAACAGAATCAAAGTGCAACGCATTTAAGCCCATCTCTTGTGCTTTGTCGCATTGTTTCTGAGCAGCCAGAGTAGCTCGAAGGTGTTTCACGCTGTTTTGGTGCCGTTTTTCGCCCCACTGGGACCCCATGAGTCCCACCCCAACCCTGTCCTCTCTCGGACATTGTTGTTATGTCTGTGCTCTACGTTTGCTTCCAGACTTGTGTTCGTGCTCTATAAAACGCAAATGCAGACCGCCCCTGGCACAGACACGGTGTGCAGAAGAAATCGGTGGCCAAGCGGACGAGGAGGGGACCTGAATGTGAGTCTGTCGTGGGGCCGAACGCTATTCTTTTTTTTTTTTTTTTTGATTGTCTGCACATAAGGCCTGTGTTGTGTCTGGGCCTGCGTGTGCGCACAGTCACACACACTTGCAAACCAGGAAATACTACGCAGAAATAAAAACAAGACCGAAAACCAGAATCACAAGGACTACCTTGTGAAAAAAAAACAAAAAAAAAAACAAAGAAAAAAAAAAAAAACACAACCACCAGGAATAAATTCCTGTCAAATCTAATAAAGGCTTAACCGTGAGCATGTATAGATAGACATTAATAAACCGATTTTTTAATAATTCTCTGAAATTGAACACTTAGACACATGGGCCATTGTGGCCAAGCTGGTCAGCACGACAGTCATGAAAGAAAACACAGCTTTGGTATATAAAATATACCAAGTGGCACAGAATGGGAAACCCTGATTTCTTTTTTTTTTTTTTTTTTGATTTACCAAGTCAAGCTTGCTCTCAGTCCCAGCGAGATTAAGAGTAGCCTCGTCTCAAGGAATGCTGTGGGTTTTTTCTTTTCTTTTTTCTTTTTACCCCTTTCCTCTCTCAGACAAAGCACAAACCACTGAAACCCTGACACCATACAATCCAACAGGTCGAGCATAGAAAAGCGAATAAGAAATCATCAGAAAAAAGTCAAGTAAACACAATAATGAGAACCCAACATATTGTTCAGGATTGATAGCTTATTTAAAACACAAGTCATTTAAGCATAAATCCACGAGCGGTGTCTCACAGTCCTGTGGGCGTTTTCTGAGGCTCCAAAAAGGGGGATCTCGTGGGTTTTCCTCGATCAAACTTCAAAACAAAGCGGAATGTAAACCCTTTCACAGAAAATAAGTGTTACCAAAAAAAAAAAGAGAAAAGAAAAACAGTAAAATCGCGAGCAATTTGGTGAGCTCAAGTTAAGACTCCGGCTACAATTCGGGTTGGAGATGGACACGATGGGGGCTTTTGTTTGTTTTTTTTTTTTGTTGGCTCTAAAAAAAAAAAAAAAAAGAAAAAAAAAAAAAAAAAAAAGACCCAGCTCAGTATTTCCTAGTTCTCTGAGCGTGTGGGGGAGGGAGAATCTGGCCGCCTGGCTGCCACCTCCACACGGGGTGGGACAGAGGGGGAGGCCCGGGGCCCCTCAGCGAGTTCAGGGAGTAAGCAGGGCACAAATCCCCGTCGCTGCCAACAACCAGCGACGGCGGGGATGGGAAATTTGCCATCAGGCTGAAAGGCATTTTTGCAGGCGATGCCACAGTGCTCGCGTTGCTGCGTTTGCGTCTGCTCGGTAAATCCTCCGTGGACACCTCCTCGCAGCCCGCGGTGCGAGAAGAAGTAGAAGAAGGAGAAGAAGACGACGACGACGACGACGAAGAAGAAGAAGAAGATGACGAAGAAGAACAAGAAGATGACGAAGAAGAAGTAGTAGAGGCAGCCTGGTTGAGCCTGGACACGTTTTGTTTTGTTTGCGTCCTCGAAACTCGGGATCTCTTACTCCCCGGCGCCGGAGCCCTGCAGTTTCTGTCCCTGTGCTCCCCGTCCTCGGTGCACGGGGCGTCCTGGGTGCTCCTGCATTCCTGAGGACCACAGGGGGACCTGGGGACCGCGTCGGGGCCCTTCTCCGCGGCTTTAACCCCGCCGCTGAAACAGTCCCCGTGTTTGGTGGCGCCGCCGGGACCCTGCCCGCCGCTGCTCTCCACCACGGTGGCCCGGCTCTGGTGTTCATACTCGTCGCAGCTCTCCTCCACCTTAACTTTCACATTGTGGAGGTTGAAGGGCGGCGTCCTGGACGTCCTGCCGCCGTCGGGCTGGGGGGCCGCGGTCACCGCTGGCTCCTCCGCCTCGGTCTTTATCTTTTTCAGCGGGGTGGGCGGTTTTAGGGCGGCGGCGGCGGCTTTCGCCTCCCTCCTGTCGGCGCATCTCGGGGGCTTGTCGCGGTCCCACTGCGCGCTCAGCCCCGGCGGGGGGCACTTGGCGGGGGGCCCCGGTGTCCTGCGCGAGGGGTGAAAGGCCTTGCCCCGGTTGGGTCCCGGCGGGTAAGGGGCCGGCCCGTCCGCCGGGTCGGCCCCGTTCGGCTCAGCCTTCTCCCCCTTGGACTCCCTGAAAAAGCTCTCCCCCGCGCAGGGCGAGGTCAACCGCGGCGGCTGCGAGGGTCCCGGCTCCTTCCTGGTGTCGCCGCGCACAAATTCACATTTCTGCCGCCTCTCCTGTCGCCCGCCCCCCGCCTGCGCGGCGGAGACGTGGCCCGGAGTCCTGTGCTGCCTCTCGTTGTCGTAGTGAAACGTGGGCTGCAGGACCAAAGGTGCTTTGCTAGTGCCGAGGCTCCTGGCGAGGGTCCCGACCCGGGCCCGTCGGAACCGGATGCTCTGGACCGAAACGCGGCTGGACACGGAGCTGGAGTCGGACTGAGAGGAGCTCTCCTCCTCGTCCGAGCTGACCTCTGAACTCTCCGACGGCGTGTCATCCCCCTCCTCCTCCTCCTCCTCCTCCTCCTCCTCCTCGCCCCCCTCCTCCTCTTCCTCCTCCTCCTCCTCCTCGGAGCTCCCGGAGTTGCTGGTGGTGGAGAAGCCCGAGCCGAAGTCCGAGTCCGGGTACGCCCGCTCCGAGTAGGCGCTGGACTCGGTGTCGCTGCTGTAGCCCTCGGGGAAGCCCGGCTCGTGGTGGTGGTGGTGGTGGTGGTGGTGGTGCTGGTGGTGGTGGTGGTGGTGGGGCCGGGGGTCCAGGTAGAGGTCCGGGCCCAGGTGGAAGGCGCCGAAGGAGGGGGTCCCGTGGGCGCCGGGCGACTTGGGCCGCACGAGCAGCACCGGCGGCGGCGGCGGCGGCTCGTGGTGCGCGTGCCTGCTCTTGCCCCACGAGTGCCTCGCGCCGTCCCTGCCGCCGCCGCCGCCGCCCCCCTCGCGCCTCCTCTTCCTTTTGTGAAGGAGGTCGCCGGCGGAGCGCGACAGCCTGGACTGAGCGGCCATGGCGGCGTGGAGCGCCGCCGGCTGCCGGCCCGCCGCGCCGCGGAAGAACGCGTGCCTCTGGCCCGGAGCGGCGCGGCTCCCCGCCGCCTTGGCGGTTTCGTAGTTTCTGAGGTGTTTGTGGCCGGACCGGGCCGCCGCGCGGTGCTCCCGCCCGTGGGTCTTGTGGCAAAACTGAGGTAGTTTGGAGTCGGCGAGGCAGGGAGGCGGCTCCCTCCTCCTGGCCGCCTTGCTGCGGAGCGCGAGAGTCTCCGGGACCCCGTGCAAACTGAACCAAACTTTTTCCCTCCACAGCTCCGCGTCGCCGCGCAGGAGCCCCCGGGACGCGTCCCCCTCCCCGGGGGGACCCGCCGCCGCTTTCGCTTTCCTTTTGTTGGACTTCAACACCCGCTCCGTCTTGCAGGAGAAGTACAGAGCCTCCACGTCCTCCCGCGATATGAGCGTGCACTTGGCGGCGTGGAAGGCGATCGAGTTTATTGCTTTGAGCCGCCGCAGCTCCTCCAGGTCGCAGTGGTGCTTCTTGACGTTCAGGTGGTCCATGCGCTTGTGCACCGTGGTCCGGGGGATGTTCTTCAGCAGGTCGGTGAAGACCTGAGACAAAGCGAACATTTGCTTGCCCCTGATGAGCAGGTATCCCAGCCGCACTCCTTGCATTTCCTCGAAGCCGCACTCCAGGTCTCCCATGTTTCAGCGGTGTCCGCTCCGAACGTATCAGTCCATGCAGTCGCTCTCAGCGCATTGTGGATTTACCAGTGAATGGCACGGGGGGGGGGGTCCGCGGGGCTCAAGGCATCCTGCTCGTACCTTTAATCCATCCACGCCGCTGCCGCCGCCGCCGCCGCCGCTGCTGCTGCTGCTGCTGCTGCTGCGTCATGAAAAACGCAAACTTTGACATGCGGAGTTAAATGGAGCTGCCGGTGTCTGGTGGGCTGGACGAGCCAGCGGCATCCACTCGTCGCCCCTCGCCCGGGTCCGGCATGGTGGAGGAATGCCACGGATGCGTCCGCCAAGCAGGGGCTGCTGCTACCTGCCTCTGCCGGCTCCACTCCCCTCTGGACGGCAGCAGGACGAGGGGTAGGTGTACACCACTGCCTCAGCCAGAGGGATAAAATAGCGAGGAGAGAGAGAGACAGAGAGAGAGAGAGAGGGAGAGAGAGAGAGAGAGGGAGGGAGGGAAAGGGAGTTGTGAGGGTGGAGGGGAGGGAGAGAGAGAGAGAGAGAGAGAGAGTCCGAGACAGAGAGAAACAGAATAAGAGCAAAAATGCAGCTGCTTTTCTGGCTGCTGGTTGAGCCACAAATAAAATGACAGAGAGGGGAGGTGCGCCAGTCTGGAGACACCTTCATCAATTAATGCCCCTCGGAGTCGACGCCCATTGGACGCCGCTGACAGGTGATGCAATAAAAATGGATATTCCATCCCCACCTCCTCCCCCCCACCCCCCTTCCCACATCCTACCATTACAATAGTTTACAATTGTGCCCACAGACTCCGCTTTCTTTTTTTTTTTTTTTTTTGGGGTCCACCGTGCACTTATGACAAGTTCATATTTCAATGGCTGAATAAAGCAGAAAAAAAAATAAATTCACCCCAGTTCACAGTGCGTGTACGACCAGAATAGGTAGCCGGAGCCTGCAGAGATCCGTGATAAGACTGGAATGTATTGTGCTATTCCCTTTCGGTCCACGTCTAAATGCATGCGCTGGTAGTCCTATAGGCGATCGATTGTACGCTGGTAAAATGACTCCACACTCATGACTCTCCACACACGGCTATTTCAGGCGGTTTGATGTGTGTCAACGCGACGCAGCTTAAACAAAGACATTTTGCTTTTTACACTTGGAGAGCTGCTTTTCCACGTTTAGGCTGCAGCCCTGACCAAGGCTCAACTCATCTGCTTTTGTTGGCTCTAGCTTTTCCTCCATATGACTTTTTTCCTCGCCGGTTGACTATACACTGACCTACTTACCCTACAATATTTGTGCAGACTCCGTAGGCCTGAATTCATTTGTCTGGCTATACCTTCATAAATTCATCGGCATTTCCAATGCGTTTTATACCTTTTCCCTTTAAAGTGTGTGTGTGTGTGTGTGTGTGTGTGATCATTTGGATTGCGTTGCAAAGCAGGGTGTAGCTCTGTCAATATATTACGTGTTACGTGTAGCCATGCAAGTGTTATAGTTGGAGATTTAAAAAAAAAAAAAAAAAAAAATGACACACCGTCGAACTCCAGAAATTATATTCTTCAGTGAATTCAGTGTAGTCACGCTCAACCGGCAAATCCCTGTTAAATTGTAGCCTACTTTTCACCCCTGGTAAAACAACGCGAGCAGTGATTGGGCAGGCTAAAAGTGCAGAGTCAGGGTTGCTTTTCCCACAAGATTTTCCAGACAATGTAGGTTAAAGCTGTAGCCACTTAAAAAAAATCCAATTAAAAACAGCATTTTCAACGGGAGAGCTTGGCGCTACAATTATGAAATATATTTAATATATTAAAAACATTTATATGTTTAAAAAAAACGGTCATGTTAATAATATTTATAATACCCTCACGATCAACAAGTAGCTTTTTATGATATGGGGAACGGGGGCATGTGGGATAATTGAACACGACCTATTGGCTGTTTTTATTTCCAGCAATTCTTTTTGTGTCTGGTGTCACGCGTAATACTTTTGTTTGCGTGTAGGCGACACTTATACACACACTCACACACACACACACACACACACACACACACACCTATACACGAATGCGCACACCGCGTGCACACAAGCATACGGGCGTACACGCGCGCACGCACAAAAAGAAAAAGACACGTGAACTGAAAAAAAAACGCACGGGCACGCCTTACGACGCACGCACGCACACACACACACACACACACACGCACACACACGCAGACGCGCACGGGCTCCATAGAAAGCAGGGGAAACGCAGGCTGCAGCCACCACCCACAACGCTGTCCGAATACTGTGACTGTGTAGTCTGTTATATAGGCTAATTGTCTGAATTACCGGCAGGCCCACAGCCGGCTGCATGGACTGACTGTTGCGTTTCGCCCCTGAGCCATATTTCCCCCCAGTACTCCCTGCGTTACGTTCCGTCTTTGTTATCTATAAAACTCGTGAATCCCTTGTGGCCAGTCCCTCACGGCCAAACTCAAGACTGGGCACGCTCATCTCCACGTTGTTAAGCCTATTCGCTTATTTCCAGACCATTCACAGTACGCTGAACAGCACCGACGTTACCTCGGTGTTACATCAAACAGCTTATTTATTTATTTATTTATTTATTTTTCATGTGTAGGCGTCGTTATCATAGCTCCTCGTTAAACCTATGTATGAGGATATGATTGGATCACGTCCACGCAGTCCACGCAATGCTGGAGTGTAGAGCCTAATCAACCACCGTGGTGGACATGGATTTACAGGCAAGATCGTGCATATCATAGAAGATGAGCAAAACAGTGTGTGAATGGGACTTAGTGGAAAAAAATAATTATTAGGAATAATATATTAGGCTATAAAGCCCACACTCTATATACAGGACCTGTAGCCATCACGTGCGCACGTATTTGCAGTATTGGTCCGTAGGGTTGCACCTTGAAATGTCAGTTTATATATGTGGACTGTGCTTTGTTGTGGAACAAAAATATTTTCTTTTTTTTTTTTTTCTTTTTTTTATGGCCGGGCATTTGCTTCCCATTTCAGAGCGAACATTACAGTGGCTCTGCGTATTGTGGCATAGATAATTAAAAGTTATAATTATAGTAGCCTCTTGTGTGCAAAACTCCTACTCATGAAGTAGGTTATATTTTACTCGATAAGCCCAGAGAGATGTTACTTGTGGACGTTAGGGGTTAGGCTCAGGGTTGCAGTTGTAACACACAATGAGAGATCACTATGTGTTTGTGTGTGTGTGTGTGTGTGTGTGTGCGCTCGCCTCTGTGCAACTATCAGTGAATATACTGTATGTCTTATAGGCTGCCCAATCACTTCACAATCAGTTAACTCCAGTTCACCTCCCATACACCCATGGGTCATCTGACCAATGACCTGCACGCTGAGCTCCTCTCTCTCTCTCTCTCTCTCTCTCTGGATGCAGCAAAACTGGCTTTTTTCACGTGCTGATTCTGTATGACAGCATTAATAGCCTACGCGGGGCATGCGGAGTTTCACGGATGCAGCAGACTGAAGTGAGAGGAGGGGCAGCTTGTTGAGGTCCGGATCCCCGGGGGAATAACTCAGATCCCAGCGCCGAGGTGCACCGTGCCCGGCCCGGGAGATGCAGGGAGGAACGGACAGTCGAGGCTTGTTTCACGTCACGGCCCGGACCACTGCACCTCTTGCCCTTTTCGGGAACCTGAGTTTCTTTTTTTTTGTTGTTGTTTGACACAATGCATGCTTATTGTTTTTCTCGGATCACATACAGTACAAGCAAGGGTTCCTACCTGAATGCAGATTTAAACCAATGTAAACTAACCAGTTCTCTTCTACTGACCTAAATGAGTCCCCATCTAAACTGACCATTCATGTGCACTTTGCATAAAATTGTCATATAACGTAAAAAAATCTATGTAGTAGTGCAATACAACAGTGTGTGAATGAGAATTGTTCCAAGTGAAATATCCATAAAACTATTACTTTTTTGTTATTATCATTATATATGACTCCATAAAACAAATCTAGAATACGACAAACTTTTTCAAATATGATCAAACAAAATGGGGTTTTTAGCTTCTTAAAAAATAGTTAAATAAAATACTTTTAAAATACTTATTACTGTCTGTATAACGTTGCCAAAACATCTGCCAGTGAAGACATGATCAATGTTTTTGAACTAAAGCTATCACCTTATCCCAAGGTCTGAATTGAGGGCCATCTGAAACAATAACACAGTAGACTATTTTAATAATTAGCCTACTTAATAAGGATAACCTGGTGTGTGTGTATATATCTATATCTAGATAAATATATGTATATATATATACATACATATACATGCATACTTTGTTATGCAGATCTGTGATGCACCAGATGCCACAGGGCACTTTTTCCACCCTCTCCTGCGCCTGGATGTCCGGGGGGGGGGGGAGGAGAAGAGACCGAGTGGCCGAGAGAGAGACCTCAAGCAAGGCCGAGGTTTCCTCCAACAGCCCGCTGTGTGCTGGAGATACGGGGGAAATGCCCCAGAAGACCAAATCGTGCACTCCAGACTCGTTCCTACTGATAAACATTAGGCTACTCGTGTACATGTTCCAGTGGCGGGGAGCAACCACAATCCACTTTAATCGGTAGGATATGTTTAGGGCATGGAGTTCCTGGCTCATAGTAAGACTATATATATATATGAGTGAAACATGAATGAATAAAGTGTCTATTTTCAATTTAAAGTATAAATGGTGCAGCCCGTAGAGACTCCTGACTGCTGTTTTACCTAGGCCTACTTTTTGTTGTTGTTTTTTTTTCTCACTACTTCACTTTGTTGGGGAGATTACCATAAGGACATGGCCTACACACACACACACACACACACACACACACACACACACACAGACAGACACGACCAGTGAACACACATGACCAGCGCTCCATAGTTTTCGTGCAGTGCAACCTACATTCAACCGGAGTGAAACTGTTTGAAACTCCAGTGCACCATTTCTGGAATATAAATAGGCTGCAGCCTAATTGGACGTAGCTGATTTCAATTTAACCGGCTTTCAAATATACAAAGAAAGCCCACACTCCATACAATCGCGACGTGGAAAACCCGTTTCTGGAACGAGGTTTATGTAACTGGTTCATCTGTGAATTTCAGACAGAGCATAAGCTCATATGGCCCCTTGCGATCCACGCACGCTTTCCACACTCTTCCACTCTTCCAAGGCTCGTCAAACCAAACGCGTTGCTCCGAGCAGACCCCGAGTCATTTGTTTTTGCATTGAGTTTTATGGAGACACTTGGTCAAGGAGGCGCAGGCACTTGTAAGAGCATAGACTTTTTATGACACAAACCCACTGCCCCATGCCAAAACAATGAATTCCTCTCCACCCCCCACCACCCCGAGAGAATGTGATTTTACATGCAATCCGAGCCTGAAGTGTGTGCGGACAGTGGTGGGGGGAGGGCTCTCTTCACCTTTCACCCCGCGGTGTTGGGACTGTTTGTGTTTTTTTTTTTTTCCTGGGCCCCTGTGCTACTGGCTGACCGGAGAGGATACCGTGGGTAAACACTGGTGGCTCTGAATGCAGTGTGACCAGGAAAGAAGCGTTGTGACTGGGGGGGGGGGGGATCGTTTGGTTCATTTCGCTGTTCACGTCATTTCGGTGTTTTTCAACTATGTTAGTCGAGTATTTCAAGCTGCCCCACATCCGGAGTCTAACTCAGCAGCAGATGAAAAACACTAAAATGCACATAATGTGTATAATATGAAGGTTATAGTCTCTTTTTTTTCTGCAATTGTTCCCAATCACATATTTAGGAGGACAAAAAGCATATGACAGAGATGGGAATGCACATGGTCTGTCACAGTCATTGCAACACATATTCCATTTACCACAAACTGCCATAAACCATAAAAAAGATGTGGAGAATTAGCCCAAGTATGTGATACTACAGAGATAAAAAATACCACTTAGGACATCTATAAAGTCTGGTATATAGCCTATTATTACTGCCTAAATGAATATCAGGCTCTATTAAATTTAATTATGCATTTAGAGGGGTTGCAGCAGGTGAATAAACTTAACTAAAACTTACTGTATTAGCTGCATTCATGCAACAGGGAGATGGACTGAAGGTATGAAGAACTTGTGCATGTGTGTGCGGCTAACTCAATGCTTTGTCTGTGAAACACTGTTTTCATTGTTTCCATTTGACTAGGCTTAAAGAATAATAGTTGGGCTAAACTTATATGCTTGGATAAATTGTGTAAAACTTAATCAAAATATGTCACACAACACACATTTCCTGGAACTTAACATAAACAACGTTTATTTTGTTTAGTCAGGTCCACAGGCCGTAGATGGTTTAAACTGAACACAATTACCATGAAGAATACCGATTACTCATTAATAAATTGATTTGAAAACCAGCATATGGCATCTGTTTGAGAACACAACTGCTTCAAAATAAAAGTCCTATACTTAGCTGTCAGTAGTCATTTGTTGGAGCTTATGAGCTCAGTCTGTGAAAACATTCCTCCCAGACTGCTTTAGTTTTCTGCGGAGTTCCCCTGCAATGCACACACACACATTTGGGATGCAATGTTTAAGGACAAAATTTGGATTTTATTACTGGTGTGATGTTTCTTACAAACACTGCCTTCCTCCTGGGTCTTTCTAAGAATTTATAAATGTCAAGAAAACACATAAGCTTTAAAAGAGAGGGAGCTGGGTAGGGAATCTATAAAGAACAGCAATCATTGGACAAAATAAACAACTGGCAGGCAGTTACGCATGTCCAACATTTTTGTATACAATGCCTTAACACAATGCCATTTCAGATGCAGCTTACATATAAGTCACTGGGTGTGGGGGCTGCTTTTCCCAGAGTTGCCTTTCCTCCCGGCGTATTTTACACGTTCCTCATTCTGCACAGAGAGACCACAAAACTTCACTCAGCCTATGCAAATGTACCCAGAACCTAATCACCAGAGGCCTCTGACTTTTTTTAATCTCAAGAGCTGTGAAGTCACCTTTTATGACAATTAAATGTAGACCAAAAGTGACAAGAGTAAGAGGGAGAGAGCCAATTAAACTCTTTTATGTCTATAGATGGTTTCTATATAGTTCTGTTAAATGCTTGCAAACTGCAAAATCAATAAAATGAGAAACACCACAATCAAATATGTTTTTCAAAGATGTTGTCTCTTTGATTTTTTTCTGCTCTCTCTCAGACAGGTCCACCTTTACTACTGTACTGTGCAACTGTAATAGGTTACCAACTGTGCAGAATATATGGGCAAAAGTTTTGAAAACCAGTAACCTATGACATAACTCCTACATTTGCTTTGTTAAAAAATGGTGCAGCTTTCTTCAGTGTGTTAAATCTTAACTATATATTTTATGTGGCTAAAAAATACAGTTGCGACAAGACAGCTAATTTTTCTAAACAGATCCAGTAGCAGAAAAAACGCTGTTGCAGTGGATTTAGAGATCCTCATCCCAATACCAACTTGGTAGTATGAACAACACAGCTCTAACATATAGCATCTAAGACAACGGCCTGATTCTAATCATAGAATAACTTCAGTATAAAAGCTCTGAGTGCTATATGCACTTTGGGGTTACCAATGGTGGTTGGAAGCAGACAGTGTCACTGCAATTTGCTGTCTCAGAGAAAGCTCGTCTCTGACAACCTGAGGAACATTATACATGATTCGTGTAGACTTTGACTTAATCAAGTGCAAGTTGTAAAAATCATTTGCCATTTTCAGTGTTTCAGTAGCTATATGGGCCCCTCCACAACCGCTGCCCCCTCCTTCGCCTCCCTTTGTTCTCTCCAGCTCTAATAGGTTTTCCCCTGCCACACACAATTCACTTTTTTTTCCTTTTCCCCAGCTCCCCTTCCCCTCCTACACCCCCTTTTAGTGCAGTGCCCAGTGTCGACTGGAGCATTTGAGCAATTTGAAATTAAAGCAAACAATGGGCAGGCACTCCCAGGGACCTCTCGCTCACCATATTACACGGAGGACGCTCGTGTGCTCTTGCGCATTATTGGCAAGTCATTACGTTTCTCTGGAAACCAAGAGCGGGAGCTCGCTCAGAGGAATCGGTGATGCAAGCAGGAGCTGAGTGCTTGGAATAGCGTGTGTGTGTGTGAGTGTGAGAGAGAGAGAGAGAGAGTGAGTGTGTGTGTGTGTGTGTGCGCGTGTGTGCGTGTGTTATGGAGCATCCTTGGCAACAGCATAGGGATGCTGTCAAAACAAAATTGTATATTGACAGGTCTGATATGCAGCCCAATGTAGGATTCTCAAAGCCTAGTTAATATTTTTTTAAGAGATAAAAGGTATTCATCCTTACAATGAAAAGCTTTTCAAATTTCTGTCTCAACTGTAGTGGGTTCATGCTCACTAAGCCAATATCATTATCATTCTTAAGCATATTGAAATAGCATGGTGAAAAACATAGTTACAAGTAAAGGTTCCAACACAAGACGTTGAATGTCCAGAGGTCTAGGTATATAAACCATGATTTAAATGTATTATATAAGAGGGCTATTATTTTGTTAAGAAAATCTCTTAAAATTCACAAAACCTATAGTTGTCATTGACTTTAAAGCTGTATAGAAAAAATGAAAATAAAAAAGCGGTTGTTTGTAGTTTTTTTTCTGATTTGTACTGTAAAGGACAATATGGATTTTATAAATGTTTCATCCATCTATCTGTTGATGTCATGTTGCTTTAAATGAGTTTAGTAAGATTCAATAAACACCTACAAGACTTTAAAGGATGCATGTGTGGATGTGTACAAACATAAATAACATCTGGAAAACATCTGAAAATTAATTATTAAGCCTGTAGCGTAATTACAAATATGCAAATAGGGTGGTAGTAAAGTGATGTGATAGTGATCCAAATGGCTTCTACAGGGATAAAACAAGTCTTAAATGTAGAAAAATACATATAAAAGGCAAAATCAACAACTGAATTTACTGCAACAACTGATATGTGTATGTGTGTATAGTCTGCTTGAACTATCTAAAACAACAAAGGTTTTCTGATTATCCAGGCATTTTCAGTACTGATTATTCTGCAAATTTGATTAATTAGCAACTTGTTTAGTCTATAAAATCAGTCCAATGCTGCGAGGAATCACCACGCACCCATTTTTATTTTTTAAGAAAACATCAAAAAAATAAATGCTTTCCCAAAACACAACTTGAAGTAGCCACATCTTGATTTGTCCAACCATCCGTCCAAAAAACACAAAGACAATAAATAAATAATAAAATTATATGGGCCTAAAGCAGAGAAAAAAAGCACATCCCCAAACCACATAAATGATTTACATTTTGCTTAAAAATGTCTTATTTGAGAAATCAACTATCAAAGTTATTGTCAATTACTTTTCAGTTGATCAATTATTGGATTATTCAACTAATACTAGTTTGGCTATAAATCTCACACTGAAAAAGTCAAACCTGTGATACTTTATCTGGAACAGCAAATATTCATCTTGTCAATGCAGCTGTGCTCCGTGCATCACAAACACACACTCAGCACATCAAGAGCTGCAGTCTTCGCCGTGAACACAGTTTAAACACACGGTGAACACACATCCGTTTTCTGAACATCGTGCTCCTAAGCAGCTGCAGGACTTGGCGGGTCTCGCTCTCCGTCAGTAGCAGCCCGCCTTTGCCTACCTCCACGCTGCCACGGTGTTGACAGTGAGTCGAGTGAGCGGAGTCGAGCCTCTTCGCCACAAACTTTCAAAACCCCCTCGGCTATGTGGAGCCCAAAATGGAACGTTGCTCCGGGCGGTCCAATCACATCCGTCCTCCACTTCCTGTCACAGGGCACGCACAGACGCGCGCCTTGCGTCATTACGCATTTCCTGTTCTCCACGACGTCCCCCCTCTTCTCCTCACCGCCGCGCCGCGAAGTGGATGTTTTGGTGAAAAAATACGGTGTCGAAAAGGGACGTAAACACGTTTAAAACATGACATTTCGACCGAGCGGGACCTAAAGCGGCGCAGCAGGGGACAGAGGGGCGTCGTGAGCGAAGGTTTCGGTTTATCTCGCTACCCCCATTCCTCCGCATGTCCGCTTTCTTCGTAGATGGTCTCCGGCGAGCGTTGTCTGGCGGCGGACGACGAGTTCTCGACGAGTAATATGAAGGAGATGATCGGCGGTTGCTGTGTTTGCTCGGACGAGAGGGGCTGGGCGGAAAACCCCCTGGTGTACTGCGACGGACACGGCTGCAACGTCGCCGTGCATCAAGGTAAGCCGCTGCGGAGAGCCCGGCCGGGCGCTAGCGCTTTAGCCCCCGCGGGCTAGTTAGCGTCGTCTCGCTGCAAGGTTACGGAGCCGCCGGCCCCGCACCGAGGCCGGGCGGAGGTCAGGCTCGGGCCCCTGCAGCGGGGCACCGCCGAGCTGAGCCCGCTCAGTCCGCTATGGACGACGGCTGGCAGCTGCGTGGTGAACGCGTTTAAAATAAATAAATAAATAGTAAAAAAAAAAATCTCCCGTCAGAAGCTGTCATGTGGGATATAGAGGAGGAGGAGGAGGAGGAGGCACACTCATGTCTCGCGTTGAGGGCTTACACATGTGTGTTTGGGCTCCACTCGCCGTTAAATAAATAGTCCAAACTGCGTTAGATGCGGAGGGGGGGGGACACTTATTTAGACGCTGCTTTTTTATGCTCAAGCAGCAAAAAGGGATTTCAATGGCCACATGTCAGCGTCTCTTACAGTGACAGTGATGCTGTGCTGCCCGAGATGACTCAGATGATGACGTCCAGTGTTTACAAATTTAACAGCTGGCCATGTGTCCTTTTGGCAAACAGTGGGAGACTATTTGAAATGTCAGCAACTCTGAGCCCATGCTGATGCATCTCAGCGTATTTGCAGTTATAACATGGGTTTGTTTGGAACTGGTTTGTTGAGTTTGGACTGTTGAACAGGCCTGGCAGGAGTAATAGACTAACAGCCAAACTGTTACATACATGGCAGATGTAGTCAGATGTTAAATCGGTTCGCCCCACATGTTTCTCTTTGGTGGTTTAAAATTGCAGAAACTAATCGTCAGCAGTATTAGTAGAAATGTGAGTTACTATTTCATTATTAGATACACAGTTGTGTCGATTGTCATTGTATTTAATTTTCCACATTAAGATTGCATCATATTCATATCTCACCCTGTCAAACTTCATGACTCTGTTGAAAATACTGTGTCAACTTGCCTAAGATTAAGTGTATTTTGAAACTAGGGAGAGATCTAGACAAGTTATTTTTAGTGGATTGTGAGAATCTCAGTATCAAACATACTACATCAAGCAGTCTATTATCACGTCTGTCCAGAATAGAAGTTTTGAATCTTCAATACAAAGTATTACTAAATATTGAAAGCTGTGATTGGGTATGGGATATTTTGGATATCAGACCACAGATAAAACGCTTATATCAAAACATAAACATTCTGTTAAGCATTTCCCAAATGTGGTCTGATTAAAATTATTTTGTTTAATATTTAACCAAGCAGCACATTGAATACTTTTTTTTAATGTTTAATGATTTGCAGAGAAACATACTTGGGTATGGTTGAAAGGACACACAGGGAACATGGCTTGAAAGCCACTTCTTAAGTTAAGCAGCAGCGCTGTGTACTTTCATGTGTTACCTCCTCCAGATCTGCCCCTAAATCACAGGAATCATCAGATGTTCTTCATCTAGAGCATTTTAAAATTAATAAAATGTTGATGTCTGTAGGAACACTGCACGCATTTATGTAATCCATAGAAGTGACACATCCAAAAAAAGAGCATGTTAATAATTTGTATCATAGAAAATGTACACCTAATTTAGACCAGGTGTGCATTACTGACACCGGGAGACACACTTTATACTAATACTATAGAATACACTAGAGGCTAAACTAATGATGAGAGAACATTTTTGAAGTAGAGGAAGTTGTAGCATTGCATTGCAGTGCACACAAGATACTATTCAAGTAAACATCCTCAATTTCAAATGTGAAATTATTATAATAAGTGAGTAAAATATTTTACATTTTCTGAACTGTCAGTTTTTTTCTTTTCATTACATGTCTCATTGTTGGACAAAAGTATTCATCAGCAACACCATCAAAAATGTTTTTACTCTAAATCATGGCATTTAAAATTATACTTCATTTTGTAACTATAATGTGAATATACAATGTTATTATATATTGTATGCAACTGGGGCATGGTGAGGATACTTGTACACATAGCTAGTGTGTAAGGCCGCATCCTGTGCAGGATGCACAATCTCTAACATTTGTTAACAAATTTATAATGAAAAAAAAAAAACTCCTGTGTGTTTGAGTGCTCCTCTGAGTCTTAGAGAGAAGCTTAAAATAACAACAAAGCGTCCACATACTGTGTGTGGCATTGGTTAGCATGGCAATGAATAAAAATGGCCGATTTTAAATGACTGGATCCACCAGCTAGAACATTTCCAGTAAATCAGGTATGCAGTCAGTGTGTGCAGAATATCCTAATCAAGTGGTTCTTGGTGTTTTGTCTCTAAATCTGGTCACCCGTTTCTCCATTTGAACTTGGTAACCTTTGTGTGTTTTGTTCTTAGAAATCTGGATTATAGCTGTTTATTCCATTGGATTATGGGTTGTGGTCAGATCAGGGATAATCTGAAAATGTGTGGAGGTAGGCTATTTAGGGTTGTGCTGCTGCATTTAGGGTTGAGCCGCAACTTAAAGTCAGAGTCATGTCAGCATCAGTGGAAGCAGGTTACAACTCAAGGTGAAAGACAGAGTGTGTTTTTGAAGTTAAGGTCCATATCGTAAATCGTTTGCTGACGCAGTGTCAAAATATTAATATTTGACACGACGTAGAATGTTTGAAAGTAAAGAGACATCAATAGCAAGCGAGTCCTCTACAGCTTTGTCGCCCTGTTCATACAGCATCAACACAGCACTTAGTAAAATAAAAATGTCACTTCTACTCAATGTGAGTATTCTCATATCATCTCTGACAACCTTTCTTTGACCTGTTTCATAGAAATGTGTGGAGGACGTTAAGAAAAAATTGTTGCAACAGTCATGTAAAGCAAACCATTATCCCTGATGACTATGTGTGTTGTCATTAACAACACATTTCCAATGATTCTTCCACTGTCCCAAGGGCTTAAAATATTTTGTAGCGCAGGCAAACTGTGTCAGCTGTCAGTAGAGCGATATAAAAAGAACAGCAGTGTGTTCAGCAGGCTGTCAGTTCAAAACACTGTTCAATTCTGCATTCAAACCGGTTTAGTCACAAGTTTTCCTTCTGGCACGGGTAAAAAGTAGTCAATAGTGGAGTGATTTATTAAGATATTATCAAGTGTTGTCAGGTTTGATGTGGTTTCATGATCATTGTGTAAATTTCTTATGTGGTATAAAATCCTGGTCTTTTGTTGTGGTTGTGATGACTCAATTTAATGCCCCCTCCGTCTCTCTTCAGCCTGTTATGGCATTGTGCAGGTGCCCACTGGTCCTTGGTTCTGCAGAAAGTGTGAATCTCAAGAGAGAGCAGCACGCGTGGTGAGTCACACAATCCCACTATACATTCAAGGTTTATGAGTAAACTCCTGGAATAACAGGACTGTCTGGCAAAGACAGTGGACCTCATGCACTTGAACAGTGCTATCATTTATAAATGAATCAAGAAAATAGTGCCAGGTTAGGTCTTATCATCAGTGTGTCTGTTCAAAAGACTTGGTACAAACAGTTAAAAATAACACAATACATGTTGAAGACACTGTTTTATTGCATCACCATGGGTAGTCAATATCTTGTATAGTTCACATGTGAAAACAGTAGTGTTTTGGGGTCAGCTTTGTTTGTGTTTATTAAACAGAACTCTATTACTATTTAAGATAAAAGATAAAATGTGATAACAGTGGTAGATAATAAACAATAAATATTGGCATATTGCCCTGCCTTACTGTTTAGCTTACTGGATATATGTGGTTTACCACAATGTAACAGTTCAGTTGTCTTAGAAAACTGTCTGTTACTTAATAGAGCCTTCCTTTTGACTTTTTAAAACCAAGGGACCTAAGAAGGAATTGTATTGTACCAAATTACACTTTTTATCACAGGGTAATAGTATCATTGTTTAATTAGTGAGTTAGTGAACTAAACAATACAATGTCTCTTGTTTCATTTTAAGTCTCTATACAGCTTGGCAGAAACTGCAGTATCAAAGGCATTGGTAAAAAGAGAAATTATATTGAAGGTCTGCACAGACCTGCCTGCTATTGCCACTTCTTGTTGAGCAACCGCCTGCATTGGCACAATTTTCTGTGGCATGTGCCATTTCCCACCATCCTTTGACCGTAGCCTGCCTGTCAGCCCACAATCTGTCTGATTCTGTACCAGTTAGTCACCAAATGTCTTTTAATCCCGATTGAAAAGCTCTATAAAAGATTATCGTAAATGCTGTTTGAGTGGGGCCGGTTTACCAACTGTACAAAATACCATTTGTTGTGTGTGACTATTTTGTTTAAGCTATCTGGTCTGCACCGGAACAGTACATGAAAATATTACTGCCCAGGCAGAAATATGGCCCTGGAAAGCACTGCGTTTCCAACAATTGCTGCAGGACCCGTGGACTATCCCACTTTCTCGACAGACCTCTCAATGATGTCATGTAGGAGTGAATTGAATTGGGCTAAAGAGCTTCCATACAGGCTTTATGTTTGGGGAAACTGGTATGGCTTGCTGAGTTTAAACTTATGACCTTGAAACTTCTAAGGACCTGATGGGATTTTGTCAGGGCAAGATTTACCTACTTACTTTACTAGGTAGTTGTTGATACAGGTGCTAGGAATGATCTGCCTACTTGCTGTATTAACGTGTACGCACAGGGCAAAGTTTCTCTCGCAGAAATTTAGAAGGGATAACTAGGTTTTCCTCTAACCCAAGGTCTGAAATTAGGTAAATTGTTGGGAGTGGCAACAAATTACATTGTCAGGCCATCAGCCACTTTGACAGACAGGTAAAACGCACAACAGAAAGATCGGATTGATCTGTACATTTGGAAGTCTCTTGCAACTCCTATATAAAAGCAACAATATTGGCCGTAGAACCTTATTTCTTTTGATTGACACTTGAAGTTCACCGAATTCTTACAAATAAGCATCAACAAAGAGATGCACGCGCACACATTCATAAACGCCCACTCATTACTGCTCTCAACACTAGCTACCTCATGTTTCTGCAGTTGATGCAGCTTGATTGATTGTGTAATAAGTGGGTTGTCCAAAACATAAGATCTTTGTGAAGCAATGAGGTACTGTACTGTTCCTCAAATTAATACATGAAACTAACAGAAATGTCATATTTCCATCATGTTATCTACGTTGTTTCTCATCGGTGGTTCTACTGGCGCTCTTTTTTTATATACGTCATCTTATCGGGCCCTGTTCTTCTGCAGTGGTATAATCGGTTTCTGACTGGAGAATTGGTGCCACCTACTGCTTATCTCAATGACCAACTCTTTATAATCACATAACTGTCGTGGATGGAAACAATCATTATTTTTATATTTTCTTAAAATTTCAGTTAAAACTTGTGATACTTTTGGATGGAAACCTGGCTGTCATTTTCCACATATTAAGAAAACTGTCAAACAAGATGGACTGGAAAAAATAGATATCAGCGGACAATAACAAACAAAGTTGTTAGGCTTGTATGGATAGGTGATTCTGATTCTGATGTCTGTCTCTCTGAGTCAGAAGAGCACATGTAATGTCACGTTATGCACACCAAATTCCAACTTCTACAGTGAATTAACCATGCATGTAATGTCTTTTGCGTTAATATATCGAACACTGAATGACAGAATTTTTTACATTAAACATTAATAGAAATTATCTAAATGTTATTCCTTCATTTAGCGCATAGATTTCAAAAGTGACAGATGAAAAGGTTAATTTCAGACTGTGTTCTA
Source organism: Lateolabrax maculatus (assembly GCA_031216445.1). NCBI lineage: Eukaryota > Metazoa > Chordata > Actinopteri > Acropomatiformes > Lateolabracidae > Lateolabrax > Lateolabrax maculatus. Next base: position 11,976,951 of record CM062210.1, read on the forward strand.
ACCTCTTAACCTGATGACGGAAACCAGGTTCCTCAATTATGTGGCGCTTAAGAAACTAGTTTTGGGCAGAAATTTTACAACAAGTACACGTAGATGCTTTGTATGTTGCAAAGCTCTCACGCAGTGTCCAAGTGTAGACAATCTTTACATCGAGCAGGTGCGTTAAGTGTTAAACAGCCAAACAACTTCATTCTCGTTGAAGGAATCTGTGTACAAACTTGTTTGTCCAGCCTTCGAGGTTGTGAAACTGACAAATGCTTAATATAGGTCAGGTGTTCCTTAAAGATACTCAAAATATACTCATACAAAAGTATTTTAAAGGAGCTGGTAAGTGTGTGTGTATAAGTGGACCACTATAAGATAAATAATAACCAATGATCCTTATTTTTCAATCTCAAAATTACGAAGTAAAGCATCCATCTCCTTACCTGAATTGAGTGGCCTCAAATTGACCTGCAGAGTTGATCTGTTATGATTCTGTCTTATTTAATAAAGTCTTTCTCAAATAGTAGTTTAAGATAGTAATGTCGAGTTGAAGTACCTTAACTTGGGTTTTTGAGATGTGAACAGAAAAATATTGGTGGGTGAAAAGGGGTAGAAAGAAGGAACTGTGTTACAGATCACACACACTGTGCTCTTTGTAACATGTAGTGAGGCCTTAAGATGAGCAACACAAGCTTATTTGTGAGTTAAGGAAGAGTTGAATTGTAAGGCTCAGATCTGCAGAAATGATTACCTGAGGAGTTGTATCTGCAGATACACACACATACACACCTTAAGTGGCAAATAGTGAGGTCATTTTCCCAGAGATTCTGGCCTTGAGCCAAAGTCAGGGCCGCTTGCCAGTTTATCTCACATACAGGCATACTTGTCATATTTCTGTGTTTACCTCACCGTAAGTACATGAAGTTGACTGGATGTTTCTGACCTGGTTTTTCTTTTTTATCCACAGAGATGTGAGTTGTGTCCCCACAAAGATGGAGCTCTGAAGAGGACAGACAACGGAGGTAGAGTTCTTCTCAGCTGCATGCATACACGCGCGCGCGCGCACACACACACACACACACACACACATCTGTGGCGAGCCTCTTGTGTATTTTGGCATTAATTGCATGTCACCGGCAAGTTTAAGGGGTGTGAGCGTGCTGGGAGAGTTATGTTGCTGTTTGTTGTGTGTGCTGCCTCTCTCTACCGTCCTTGCCAGTCCATGTTTTATGAGTGTGTGTGTGTGTGTGTGTGTGTGTGTGTGTGTGTGTGTGTGTGTGTGTGTGTGTGTGTGTGTGTGTATGTTTATGAGGGGGCGGGCCAGGATGGGTATAGTGCATGGCCTGTAAGGAGTCTCCTCTCTGGGTTCATTGGGAGGTCAGCTTGGTGGAGACTGTAAATATTCTGTGTGTATGTGAGTTGTGTGTGTGTGTGTGTGTGTGTGTGTGTGTGTGTGTGTGTGTGTGTGTGTGTGTTTGTTTGAGTCAGTCAGAGAGAGGCACAGCTGTGGGATTGTGTCCAGGCCTGCAGGGAGGCATGAGGACAACACTAACACACACCGTTTTACTACTTTCTCTTTTATTTTACCCTTCCCATGACCCCTCTCTCCCTCTCTTTTTCCTCCCATTTTTCTCTCACCATCTCTTTCCCCTACCGTCCATTTCTCTGCTCCTGTCAGTTCCTCTTCACTTGTTGATCTGTGTGGTAGTTTCTGTTATTTCAGGTGGGACAGTTATAAAGCAGAGCAAAGGTATTAGAGTCTGAAATTGGTATTTGATCATTCAGCATCTTAACATAGAGCAGGCAGAGAAAAGAAAAGAAAAGAAAGAAAAGACATAGAGAGAAACAGAAATTAAGTTTACAGCTGCTTTCCCGGGCTTCTTTTTTTGTCTTTTTTAGTTGTAGATACCCAGTATATATTGGTGCTCTCATTATAGCAGGAGTTTAAAGATGAACATACAAAGTTAATATGTCACATCCATTTATTTAAGGGGTTTTGATGGAAAAATAGCAACAGGTTCACTTCCTTCAAGTCAGCGCTAAGCAATATAAGATATGTGGCAGCAGTATGAAACATTTTAATGTACACACACCAGATTTATTATCGATAAAGTTGAAGCTCATTGTCTCAACACATTGGACTTTGATAACTTCTTGGAGTAAGGTATGTTCGTAAAGGGATATTTTGTTGGGTTTTGGGGGGATAAAAGTTTGAATGCTTAGTTTGAGGAGGAAGGCTGTGCTACTTTTATAGTCCTGTTTTATAGGTCTCTTCCAGATTCTTGGAGGGACTTCAAAACAACAACATGGCCCCATTTCACACCCGCTGCCTCCCTTCAGTCCCGCCCTCTGCCCTCCTCCCCCTGTCCTGCTCACCAGGTCAAAGGCAGGTCATGGGTTCAACTGTAAGTTTAAGCCTGTTTTAAGCCGCTATGGGGAAAAACAGACACCTTCAGTGTGGCAGGAGACTCCCACCTCCATTTGACCTCCCATTGACCTCCTTCTGCTCCTCCTCAGCTCGTCGTCAATTCTGCTGCCACTCCACCATGCCCCACTGTCATTCTGCCGCCCCTAGTTTGTCTTCACTGACAGGCAGCTGTGTGTGTGTTAGGGCTCAATAAACAGCTACTTAGATAGATTAACTACCAGTATACAAATTAAAACATTTACGCTTCAGTATGTCAGAGTTGAAAGTTTTTATGTTTACTATGTTAATCAAAGTTGCAATTATATTAATGATGAATCCAAAACACATTCAAAGAGAACCAAAGACAGGTTTTCTTTGTTTGGACCAAAGGAGTCTTATCCATAATTGCCGTTTGCTCTGGTCCAGTTTGGGTTCAGATTGACAACAAATCAATCAAAGTTTTACGGACTGACAAGGAACACATTCAAAGGACTGTTTTTTAGTTGTGCTGCGCTTCACTGAATCTGAACACTTATCTTCACTAAGGGTCACAAAAAGCTTAATTACACTGTGCAGGTAGAGTAAGGAGATGATGCATCATGTAGTGCAAAATGATGGGTGAAAAGGGGTCCATCATCTGCTCTCTGCTTTGGTTTTATTTGATCCACGCCACACAGTTCAAACGAGGTTCCCACCAAGTCAAATAAACAGGATCACCAAACACAGAGTCATTTATGCATTCAGTGTAGAGACTTGGTTGATGGTTGTTTTCTGTGTGTCTTTGCAGGCTGGGCCCATGTAGTTTGTGCCCTTTACATACCTGAGGTAGAATTCGCCAATGTCTCAACTATGGAGCCTATAGTACTCCAGTCTGTGCCACATGAGCGCTACAACAAGGTAACAAACTTTATCTATGCATTCAGACATGTCACAAAATCACATGTACAATGTAATTATGAGGAGTGGAGTTTGTTTTTAATTAAAATGGTTCTCTATGTGTGTTTGTGTGCATGTAGACATGTTATATTTGTGAGGACCAGGGCAGAGAGAGTAAAGCAGCCACTGGAGCCTGTATGACCTGCAACAAACATGGCTGTAGGCAGGCCTTCCATGTCACATGGTGAGACCCGTTCACATCATATTAACCAAAGACAAAGAAGGAGATTGTTTCTTTTTCACTCAAAATCAAGTTTGGTATTACAAGTATTATAATACAAGACCTTTGAGATACTGTGGATATTAAGATTTTCATGTATTCCAGTGGTTCAACTGCTTATAGTGTAAAATAGAATTTATGTAGGATAATAACTTTTTCCATGTTACTGCCAACATGAGACAACACCACCTGGTTTAGAGTGAGCCAACCTAGATGTACAAATCATACTGTGTCATGTATAACATTTTGGTACTATGATACTTATTGTGCTAAAATGTTACACATATATGTTGAAAAGTTTTCTTTCCTCTCTTTTTCACTTCTGCCGCAGTGCCCAGTTTGCGGGGTTGTTATGTGAGGAACAAGGATCGGACGCAGACAATGTCAAGTACTGTGGATATTGCAAATACCACCACAGCAAATTGGTAAGTGTTGCTCATACTTTTGTCTTTTGATACTCTTTTGATATTCAACATTTGTCCCACGTTTCATAACAAGTCTGGCTCACTAGCTTGTATTAGAGTCATGCATACACTGTCCTTCCCTAAGAACTGGGCATTGATCTCAGTTTTATTTAGTGTAAGTATGCAGCAGCCACAGTGTGTGATGCATGGGACTATATGTATATGCATGAGAGTGTCTAGAGGTTTTGTGTCTATTAACAATTTGGATCAGGATTTGTGTGTGTGTGTTGTTTATTTATTTTTTGTTCCACTTACTACAAGCATGGATGACTATGTAAACATAACACACACACATTACTTGTAACACAGTGAGAAATACCCTTTTGTCTTGTGAATGACTTACCACTTTTTTTGCTGCCACTGAGAGATGACCCACCACCACCACTTCTTCTGTCTCTACCTGCCTTAGCCCTTCTCTTCCCTGTCCTTCTCCTCAATTCTACCCTCCTCTTTACTTCATCTTTTTCGCTCTCCCTCCTTCAGTCAGCATCCGGTCTCTGTTGGCCTATGCCCCCTTTCCCTACATCTATATTTCTCCCCCATACACTTCCTCCTTCACGTGACCAATTTGTGCTGCTTTCCTTATATTGGACTCAAGGTTTCAGTTTTTTACTCTTTTTTTTTTTTTTTTAGACGGTATAGGCACACAAAGTAGAGTGATTCATATGAATTAAAAGAGAATCAAGGTTAACCTGAAGAAGACAGCAGAGGTCTCTTTTGCTTGTACCCTTTTTTGAAATACATTTGGCATTCACTCCTAAATGGCAGATTACTGTTCTCTGGTCCCCGATTGCAGTCCTGCCTCATCTTTTGTAATCTGTCAGCCTTGCTCTGACTATACAACCAGCATAATGCAAACCTGATGCAAACCTTGCTATCCATCGCAAGGCTTGCTACAATGGCTTGCTATTCACCAAGCCATTGTCAAGCAGAATTCAATCAGATAAGAGAAGAATTTAAAGGATAGGCATTTCAACACACAAATCCAACAACTTGATATGCAGAGGAAATGTGTTTTCAGAACACACATTCACCGAAGAGACGTCCTGTTGTGTTCTACATTTTGTTCCACCTCTCCAGTAGTTAACAACCTATCACAAGGTATACACATGTATGCATGTACACACACTGCGTCAGTTGGGGGAGGGAAGCAAATATGAAAAACAGGAACGTGACTTGATTATTATGATTTCTTGAACAGTGGTGGGCAGACTTTATAGTGTCTACACACACAAACACACACACACACATAGATGACATTTTGCTCTGTTAACAAACGCTGATGCAAAGACTCATGCTGTTATATTGATCGTGTATGAATGGCTTTGGATGCTGGGGCATAATGTCATTAAGATGAAATTGTATGGATGACAGGAATGTACGAGAGCGAATCAATGATGAGGAAAGCAATGTTGTTAGCAAAGTGGGTTTCATAAAATACCACTTGATGGATGTTTACAGCATGTTAGCAACATATGGTATTTGATTGGACTGTTCGTTTGAAACCTAATTTCAAAACTTAGATTATACTTGTTTAGTCTGAACTACAATTTCTCTGTGGCGAGCGATTTCATCAAGACTACGAATGAATATTTTTTCTCCATTTCTAAGGAGTGTAAATGCACTTACTTTTCCAGTCATCTACAATGAGTGTTGCTGGCACACAGCTGCATTTGGTTTCAAGCATCTTCTGTGATATTGATTGGCAAACCTTGTTACACACTAGCTTTTCTTCCAAAGCAACTGGTCTTTAGCTGTAAAAGCATGTTTACAGTGCAGTTAAGTTATATTTATTGAAGTGAAAGTGTAACAAATCAAATTAAGTGATACAGAATGCTACAAGTTAATTATCCTAGCCTTTTTGGCAAATTGATACAAAATGTTTTTCTTTTTTTAAGCTTGTCCTGTGAAGTCGGGTGGTAATATAGTGTTTAAGGATGTTTTAGTGTTCTTCTGTAAGAGCAGTAAATAATAAACTTTTTAGTACATTTTAACTTACAGTGTTTTCAGAAATCTAAATTTAGTCTTTAAAAGGGAAGAGATTGCCATGTGACTCAGAGAATGATCTGTATGTGAGGCCAGAAGATAAGGATTTATCCCATGGTGCACCAGGTTGCCTTGGAGAGTCAGTTTTACATGAAATGCCAAAAGAAACACCCTGGTCTCTGGTCATAGTTCTGTACTTTTGAATAGAGACTGGATAAACACAAGCCTTGATCTATGCCTGGAGGTAATATGGCTGTAATTTGAAGATATAGTTGTTTATCACCATGGCAACAGATACTATGAGCAAGAGCAAGTTGGCTTGAGCTAAGATCGATAACCAAGACCCCTCAAAAGTGTCCCATGATGCCTCTTTAGATTCTAGTTTTGGCAGAGGAGTATTAAAATAACAATAAAACACAATTTATGGTAGTTTGGGCTTTTAGTATTGCCCTCAATACCTTTTACTAAAGTGTAGTATTGATGGTTATTCTACATTTGAATGATTTTGCCTAATAGTTACATTTGGTCAGTGAAAGTTGAAAAAGGAATGGCCTTTTCTACACTGGACGTATAATGTATTTTGGTTTAAATACCTACTGCCATCATTTTTTACTCATTAGTGACCACAATGTTTTTCTCTTGACAATGTTTTTTGACTGACATTTGAGTTATCCTTCAGTTCAGTCAGACTTTTTTAGTTAAAGTTTTTAAGTTTATTTTTTATTAGTTATTTTTTTGGTTTAAATTTAGCCTTTTTCTTTGGACTTCATCCAGTAACCTGGAGTTCCTCTTTACCTTTTTAGCGAAGGAGCAGGGGCCGTGGTAGTAAGTCTCAAAGGTTAAGTGACTCTTCCACTCAGTGTATGGATAGACCCCCAGACAAGGACACAAAGGTAAGACAGCCCTCAGATCTTACCCTCTCTACGCCTCCAACCCACGACTGTGACTCCACCAGAAATATACGCCCTCACTGTTACATGCTCACACTGTGGAGGGACAGGCAAATACGCAGTAAAACCATTGATCAATAAAAAAAATTCAGTGGCTCTTTATAATGGCTTCGTAACGAGCATTTATGGAGACAGTCTTTAAATATATAGGCAGGACATTATTTATGACAAGTGGAGTCTCAGAAGACATAGTTATGTTTAAATTAACACGGCAAATGGAAAAAGAGACTCATGTTCACAACAGAGTCAGGTGATATTTTAAGTGCTCTTTATGCTATCAGATCTTAAAATATTAAGTTGTTGACTACTAACCAAAACCCCATCAAATGTCCATCTAGGGTCTTGAACATCAGGTTTCAGTCAATTTATTTGAGAAATATGAGATTTAAATTTTTGAAATGGATGGGTGGCCTTGAAAGTAATGCATTTGTTATTTTTATTTAAAAAGTCAGTATTTTCTTGAGGAAAAATCTATGCTATAGATGTTCTGAATTTCAGCGTACTATCCTGACAGTTGGTTGGGAGTGTAAAAATGTGTCCTTCAGTTTTATTATACAAGGCCTTAAAAAGTCATTTGAATTTAACTTCACTCCAAGTGAGTGCTGAAATTGTATTTTATAGACCCAGCAGCAGTTGCATCTGGATTGTTTTTTTAGCTTCAGCCCACCTACACCTACCAGTGATCGCAGCCTCGAATGAATGCTACATTAGTGTGACTTAATCTGTCACAGCTGTTAACAGAACATGTAATCAGAAGCTGCGAAAAATCAGAATTTACAGGAGGTGTCAAGTCATCTGTTCCCCTTTTTATTTTTTCTCATGTGTATCGAGCCCTTGTCGGAACAGAGGACAGGACCTGAACTACAGTTGAATTAAACTGATAATTCTCAAAGAGCAGCATGTCAAACCAGTCATGAACCAACTTTTGCAGGCCTGTATTAGAGTACAATAGGTAGGTAGAGATATTGAACCTGCTATAGCCAAAAGGAATATACTAAAGCAAACAAATCACTGTCCCTTTACAGTTGAGTTGTTTAGAGAGAGCGTAGTCGTCTTTTCAGTGTCATTGATTCTTTCCACCAAACTCTCCAACAATGTGCCCTATTAGAACAGCACTTTGAAAATGCATCCATCCTCACTCCCTTCTTGAGTAGAAATCAATGGGAAGAGTTTACAGGATTCACATATTGAGGTTGGTGTGTGAAGTCCACTTTATCAAGCAGTTATTGCAAAAAACATTTGTCGCAAAGTGCATTGCAGCAAAGGACGCTCATTAGATAAAACAAGCAACATAGTCAGACATGTCAGCCACAGCTTATGTGTGTACAACTGTGTGTAAAAAATATTTTATCAAAGGGAAACCTGGTTCAGACCATATCAGAAACAAAAAAAAAAGACAATCAAATGTGAACAGAATCTTAATCTGGCAAAAATAAAATTAAGTGACATCTTGAACAAGTTGTTTGCTTACAATTCGGCTCAGTCATCTAAAATACTGCCCATCTGTCCCTGATATTTATGCTGTTCCACATATTGGTGCAGCACAGCGCATACTAAGTGCATTGGTAAAACCAATTAAATATAGGAAATGGATGCTTTAAATTTGCATTAGGATAAAACTGCCTGAATCAACAATATAAACCATATATTACCAATATTACCAATCATTCTCACAAACATAAAAGCACTGACTAAAAATAAAAGTATTACAAATGACTGCTTTAACTTTCTAATTAAATTCTACACTGCACTACACTTTACAACACATCAGTATAACAACTGACAGAGGGCAAATATCAGGTAGATTGTACCAGAGATGGAAATTTGACAGGGCTGCAAATAGCTGAGATAGATATTTCAAATCAGCTCAGTGATAGTATTCTTTTATTATTACGTAGAAAGTATAAAAATAATACAATTATAATAAATAATGAAAATGGTGTTTCTTCTGAAGATGAACCATTTTGTTTGCTTAGTGTCTACAAATTGAGGAAGGAAGAGTGATTGGATGCCTTTTAAAAGTCAGCTCCACTGTTCTGAAATCAGAGGAAGTCAGCTCCTCCATCAAGCTTGTTTTTGTCACCTGAATGGCGCAACAAACAATTGCTCCACTTTCACTGAAATGCTCATGTTCTGATGAGATGTTACACTATTTTAGCCTGTGTTTATGCAGATGACTCAATGAAGATTTTTTAATGATGCTGTGCCAAAAAGATTGGATGCTTTTCCATTTTTTTTTAAATGTAGTTCATTCATTTTTATTGAAAAAAAAGCATGAAAGAAGGTTTTTTATTTTGTTCATTCATATAATAAGTGGAATCCACATTCAGCATTTTGCATGTTGTGACATTTTATCTATCTACTTAGTCAGTGTTTCAAACAGTGCCAGCTCCAGGATGTGTGTGTGTGTGTGTGTGTGTGTGTGTGTGTGTGTTTTGTGTGTGTGCGGATTTGTCCTCATACGATTCAGACCCTCTGCCCTGGCTTTTGTTAATACTGCTGTATTTGCATCAGTTAGAGCACCCCCTTCTCGCTCACTTACACTTAACACTCACACACACTCTCTCTCCCCATCCACATTCCAGGGTCAGAGATCAGTAGGCTCAGATGTGTGTGTCCGCACATGCATTTGTTATGTGGTTTGGAGGCTCAGATGTATACCAAACTCATGTTAGACCCTGCAGTCAAACTACAGCAGGGGATAAAAGATCCCCCACACTGGCCGCTTAGAAAAGGCCTGCAGGAAACGCACACACAAACACACACACACACACATCCATACATACACAATGGCTGGTCAGAAATCCTGCAGGAAACTGCACAGGGGAATTCCTGCCAGGCCAGGGCGGATTATTTTCCCCCTTACTTCCTGTTCCTCCATTTCCCCCCCGTCTTCCCTCTCCTCTCCTCAGCCCTCCTCCCCTCTGTGTCTGCACCCTCTTATCTTTCTCCTGAGGCCATTGTATTGACTTGTGAAGCATTTAAAATACATGTAATATCAAATGAACTGGCAATACTATGTCTTTGCATCATTGGTACATGCCTCTTATTTGTTACATAACACAACTAAGTTTAATGACTTTTAATTTCTTGTCTATGAACATTACCACTATCTTATACACATTGTGCCGTTCAAAAGGCAGATTGGTTTAATGTAGTGATGAAACAAATAATTGAGTTGTCAATTAACAAAAAAATATTAAACTATAGTTTAGATAATTTATAAATTTTTAAGTAAAAACATTCTCTGGTTCCAGCCTCTCATATGTGAGGATTTGCTGCTTTTTTAAGTAGTTTTAAGTAGAATATTTCTGGATTTTGGACTTGCTAAACAAGCAAATTGAAGATGACAGCTTGGGTTCTGGGAGTTATTTATGGGCATTGTTCACCATGTTCTGTCATTTTATTGACAAAGTGATCAATCGATGATAATAAAAAAATGGCAGATGATTTCATAATATAAATCATTTTTACAGCCATAATTTAATACATTTAGTTTCAGTGACAAGGTCCGAAAAATTACCAAGAGACTAAAGAAATTTCTAGGCACTTTTGGGACTGTTTTAAGGAAAAGGATATGTTTAGCTCCAGAAAAGAGAGTTTCCCAGTTCAAAGCCTCATGATCAGCATTTGACACAGACAGAGAGGATTTCAGACCACCGTTGTATTTCTCAGTGCTCGGAGGTTTGCCGATAAATAGACGTGGCCCTCGTCTTCTACCACCACAAAGAGCACTCGGACATTTCAAATGATGAGGCTGCTAATGGTCAGCGACAGAGAAAGAGGGGAAAGGATACGCTGAAAGGCTTTGTCTCTGCCTGTATAATCAATTGACCTGATTGATAAGGGTGTGTCAGGGTTACATTGTGTGTGTGTTATGTTTCCCACGCCCAGTGCTTCAGGTCCGTGTGTGTGTGTGTGTGTGTGTGTGTGTGTGTGTGTGTGTGTTATCCGATCCTCTCAGTTCAGCCTCTGTCCATCAACACCTACCTCAGGAATGTTAATGAAAAACAACAAGGGAATCCCAAAGAATTTACCTCTCTGTCTCTCTCTCTCACTCACTCTCCGTTTCTCCACTATCGTCTCCCCCCGTTTGTTGCAGAAGATGCCGTTTAAGTTAACTCTCACTTTGAAAAGTCGCTCGCTCTATCCTATGCTTCTCTTTGGTTATCTGGTTTCTGTACTCAATATGCAAGGTAGGCATTGTTTAAAGTAGTTCTAAACATTTTGACGAGTTGCTAAGTCGACTAATAGAAAATTACAGCTGCATCCTTGTACACGGAGCAACGCAGGGGCAACAGCATGGCAGGCTGTAAACAGAAAACTCTCATTTGGGGGCAGCCCTACAGACAATCAACCAAAAACAATTTTGATAATCTTGTAACCAATTTATTGAGCAAGAAGGGAAGCCTTTGCTGGTATCAGCCTTTAAATGTTTTTTATTTTATTTTTTTCTTTGCAGTTCTAGATCACTGTAAATTGATTATCTTTAGGTTGTCAACAGTTTGCTAAACCATGCAATTTAAAGACACCACCTTGGGCTTGGGGAAAATGTGATTGGCATTTTTCACTGTTTTCACTGAGGTTTAAAAACCCATTAACAAACAAACAGCGACCTGACAGTAGGTCAGTCATTACAAACTCGAGCTGTACAGCCAAACATTGTTTAGACTCACAGAACTCTATTTTAAATTGTCGTGGTGATCCCAATGCTTCTCATTTGTCCACTTTTTGGGTTGAAATGTATATAAAATGTTGCACCAAACATCTGGAATATTTCTATTTGTTGGAATGATGCAGCAGTATAAACATGGAGTCAATATTTCACCAGAAAGTGATAAGAAACATACTGATACAGAATATAAGATACTGTCAGGCAGTCTGGAATAACATGATTTTACCAACTTTAAAACAAAAAAGGAAAAGAATTGCCAGTTGCACCCTTAGTTCCTAGTTATATCCACAAATCCACACGCAAACAGAACTGTGCAGCAATTGTTTCCCAACCCTCAGAGTGTTAGTGTTAGCCTTAGCGGAAGCCAGGGTGCAGAGATGTTACAGTGGAGCTGCTATCTCCTGATTTGGCTTGCGATGTCTGTTAACTGCCATTCATAGAGGAAGTCTGGCTTAACTGTCACCAGCCTCCATGCAATCACTCCTCAACGAGACCCTGGGGGGGAGAGCAAGGGGGAGGGGTAGTTTCTGGTGTTTCAGAGATGTCATGACACCGAGCATTACAAGCATGTTGAGTCCCATGTCGTCTCTCAAGATCGCTGCATATTTTCACCGCCTATCTCAGAGAGTGTGTCATTGTGTTTGGATGTGTGCCTGCATGTGAGTGTCCATGTAGTAGTGAGTGTGTGAGTGTATGCGTACCTGTCTGCTTGTACGCACGTGCAGAGAGGTGTCAGGGTGCGGGATGTACATGTGAGGTGTAAATGCGCTGGCACCCAGTCGCCACCTCAGGGGTGCAAGAGGAGGGTGGCAGTGTGTGTGATAGCGAAGGTGTAAATTGAGCTGTGATCGTCCAAGAAGCAGGAGATGATTGGATGAAACGACGAGACCTTCGGCATGAGGCTCTTAGACACACAATGCTCTAAACTTCTGAATTCCTGTTGCCTCCTGCCCCTTTTTTATCTCTCTTCCATCACTCTATTTGTGTTTGTGGATCTCTAAGCTTTCATCTCAGGCTGAGCCTTTGAAATACAATGCTCTTTCTTTCGGTCTCTCTTTCTGCCACACACATTCTTCCCCGTCTGTGCTTATATCCTAATAACTCATACCTTTGTTTTGTTTTGACATCTCTTTGGCTATAATCTTCCACAGAACAGTGTATGTGTCCAGTACGTCTCCATATTCAGTATTTTCCCAAAATTCCTAAAATGCAGAGGGCTAGAAAATAATGGTTGTAGGAGGTCTGGTTTTCTTTCTGTGTCTGTCTTTATTTCTCTCTTCCCTGTGTCATGTCTGAAGCAGCTTCACCCATCTGTTTCTCCTTTTTTTTCCTTTTCTCCATTCTCAGAAACACAAAGAGCGGGACAGACACAAACCGAAACACAAGAAGATCATGGACATGTCGCCCTCCCTTGTCCTTCCAAACATCATGGTCCCTGACAAGGTGAGGGCACTCCTCCACTCCTCACTCTTTTGTTTTGTTTTGGTGAATTGTGACTGGACAAGTTAAACATTACAGCAGGGATGGCCGCTTGACTTTTTTCTTTACCTTGATTAACCTTTGTTGCTCTTCTTCTGTATCCCTCACACATCCTGTCCTCCGACTGACCTTTCTCCCACTTTTGGTCCTCCCTTCCTCAACCAGCATTTTTTTCCCTGTTCCGGTGCTTCTCATGTTTCTTGTTCTCCCTTTCTGTTCAACCATAATTTGTCATTGTTCTCAAACCCTGTCTACCTTCGTCCTCCAGACCTACAACAGCAGCAGCTCAGGGGGAGCTGTCACCTCTCTGCCGGCAGCCTCGCAGAAGCGACTGGACGACGGCACCGCTCGTTTCACCACCGCCAACTTTCAAGAAGTGTCGTCCGCTCTCTCCGGCGGCACTTCCAAAGATGGCTTGGCTGCAGACGCTGGGAAAGCAGCGCCAGAGGTTAAGAACAAGAAGAACAGTGGCGGAAGTCATACGGTGGGACAGAGGGGCGGCCGCAAGTCTCTCACCTCCTCAGGGAAACCCCTCCCCTCCGCCGTGGTCACCATGGCAACTTCCTCCACATCTGCCTCTGCTTCCACTGGGCCTTTCCACCAAGGTGAATTGATGGCTGCAAATGGTCGTGTATGTTAATTTCCCACAACTGGGAATTTACCCTGCAGTTAGAAAAATGGAAACGCAGTGACAAATCATCTGGTGTTACTGCTCCGCCCACCCACCAAAAAACTGCAAGTGCAGCATAATAACAATTACAGCAATGTCATTAAAACCCAAATAAGAGCGTGATTCATGTGTTTTGTGTGTGTGTCATTTTCTGGATTTTGGCCAGACACCAGACTTTTGTGTGGCCGTGATAACAGTGTTTTGCCTTGACTGGCCTGTGGCTCCTTTAATCGGGGGCCTTGTCTGGGAAAAGACCAATACACACACACACTGAAAGAAAAAACAGACGTGTGGAGGTCAGGACCTGAAAGGAGTCAGTGCTCACACTGAGCTTCTGTGTTTTTTACTATCAGAACCTTGAAGCCCTTGTCAGGTGTGCGTTTGTGTTTCTGTGTCTAGCAGAGAAATGGTGTGTGTGTTTAAGTATCCGCTTGTGTGCTTTCAAGGCAGTTTGTCTGTTGCATGGGAGGACTACGTGATGAGGGAGGGCTGACTGTACAGCAGATAGAGGGCGGGAGAGCAGATAAAATGCTTATTTTTGTTATCTTGTTTCTGCTGCTCCCATGATGATGGAAAGGAGAGCTGTATGGAAACTTTTCAATCTGTAACGTCTGTTCACCCACTGTGTTCTCTCCTGCTTTCCTCATCTCACTTGTCATTCATTTCGATCTTCACTTCTGTCTTTCTCACTTTTTTCTGTTTTTTCTATTTTCCACCCGTCTTTCTTTCCTCCAGGCCTCCTGTTGACCAGTGCCAGCAAGACGCCCTCTGCTCCTTCCTCCTCAGACTTCCTAAGTTTCTCAGATCCATCGTTGCGTCCCGGGGGTGGAACTACCTTCTCCTCCCCGCCATCTTTCAGCAGCTGCCTTGTGAAGCCGAGCTCGGAGGGCGGAGCTTCAGATGGAAACACGACGCTCTTTGGTTCTCTGATGTCTGCCACTACGGCTTCTGCAGGTACCAGACGTTTAATTACGACAGTGGTCACTTGTGGCTTTATCAAAATGTATTTTTGGTAATTTTAAAGGAATGTTACCACAACAATTTGTCCAGTGCAGAAAAAAAATGTTTTCTATGGCAAAGAGGTAAAAAATGCGAGTTACATTTTTGTTATGGATTAACTGAGTATGTAAACAGCAGATTAATTAATAATAAAGCAATCACTAGTTGCCGCCCTAATTTGCAAGAGAACTGATAAAGCACGTTGTGCTTTCCTCTTAAAGTAGATTCCTTGATGGATCTCTGGCTAACAAACCACAACAAAACACCAAGAGACTGCAGGCTTTATGCTTATATATTCAGTTGTGCTTTCTTATCATTTCAGTGGGCGGGAAGCTGTATGAGAATTCCCACAGTCACACAGCTAGTGAGACGACAAGCCTCGGTGGGTCCGCTGGCTACAAACGGCCCCAACCCTCGAGCTCAGGGCCGGGGATCGGAGGAGCAGCGGCAGGAGGAGGGGAGGATGGGGTGAAAAAGAAAAAGAAGGGCAACTGGCGAAACAGATTTGGACCTTGCTTCACCACAGATGTGAAGGCTTCAGAGCCAGCTCCCTCCCTGACTCTCCCCACCTCCACGGCCAACACCTCCTCCTCCTCCACTGCCTCCCCTTCCTCCTCTTCAACCTCGACGCTCTCAGGTCGGCCGGGCTTAGTTTCCAGCAGTGGATTAGGAGTTGGAGTGGGGGTAGGAGGAGGAGAGAGGGGACTGGGGGTCATGGGTGTCAGCGGTGGGATTCAGAAGTCCCCATCACTCCTCAGGAATGGGAGTTTGCAAAGCAACAGCGGCTCCACAACCACTGGACCAGGTGAGGAGGACACAACAAGTTAACACACACACACACACACACACACACACACACACACACACACACACACACACAACAATGATTAGAGGTTTCACAGATCTCATGATTAGAAATATTCCCTCAGATCCAGATCTACAGAAAATTTGGAAATTGTTGTTGGCAGCTAAAATGAGGAAACGTGCTGGTTTAATTCAAGATTTAACAGCCGATTATGTCCTTTTAAACAAAGAAGTTGTGTCCTTTCATGCTCACCATAGTGTCATCAGAATGATTAAAAGGGAAGTGGCTCATGCGTGGCATTGTTGTAGCAGTTTTTGTTCTTTGCGTCCAGCTCCCGACTTGTGGAGCTTTATTGCCACTCGCCTCTAAATGCTGATGAATTAAACACAAAATGTAAGTGGTTTGCGTCTGTGCAGTTAAGTATTAACATTACCAATCACAAATGGCGAGGATTTGACACACCTTTGTGATTGTCTCTTTGTGTGCATGTGCGTGTATGTGCGGGTTTATGTGTTATTTGCTCACACACGTGGAAGTGGTCTGTATGTATTTTTTCATCGTGTTCAGTTGCTTGGCAACTGTCTTTATGCTTTGGAGTTCCCCTCTGCTGATGGAAATGGTTCAGTACAACCCACACATCTCCCCTTTCTTCCAGAATTGCCACCCTTTTGTTTCTCTCTCTGCCTCTGAGTTGCTCTCTCTTACTTGCATTCCGCTCATTCATCAAATCCTCGTTTCACCTGTTGATGCTTAATGCAGTTGAAGGTGTACTTATGTTTGTATAGTCTCAAGTCCAAATGCAAATGAAGAAAATACACCCTCTAATTATGCCAATATCCATCACTGATCATTAGGATCAGCTTATCCAATACTGATCACCAAGTTGTTACTGGGCTTTTAACATTTTTACATAAGAGACACTCGTGTTTCTTTGTCTGTTTCTGAGCCTATTTTTGATTTTTGATGATTCCTAATTCTAAAATATGAATATACAGTATTTTGTAAATTGTTCTATTACTCTTTTCAAAAGGAATCATTACGTCTTGTTCTATGTTTATCCTTAACCCTAAAAAACTACAATAGGTATTAAACAATATTAATGAGTGCCAGATTGAGTGGATTGGAGCATCCATAGAATACAATGAATCTGTAGTAATATGTTTTTCCTCATAGCAGTATAGTTCTTAAGGTATGTAAAATTACGTGGTTGCAATGTTTGACTGTAACAAAACTTCTGATCAAAACATCTGTGACTCGGTACTTTGGTATGACTGTCTCAATCTAGGGTAAATATTTTGAAATATAATATACTATATATAAACTTAAAAAACGTCAACCAATAAAAGGTTGGTGCATGCACGTTCAGGTGCAGAAATTTAGTGTTTTTATAGTGTAGCCATCTTGTTGACAAAATGTATCATTACCCCCAGTTTAATGGGGTTAATTGTGAATTGACATAAATGTCTTCTACATATATTACTTTTTATCAAATTTATTTTACTGGGAGGTAACATGTTACATGTTATTAAAGCAACATGAAATGCAATCAGACTTCTGGCTGTCTCACACATTAAAATGATTGTAACATTGCAAACCCTCAAATGTATTACTATACACAAGCAAGTTGTGACTATTCAAAGATGTGCTTAGTGGATATTTAATATTTTTGTAGTTCTGAGTACGAGTTGTTGAGTCAAACCTTATGACTGGTGCTTTGCATTCTGAATATAATTTTTAGCAGCAGTGGTGGTCGAGGATAATTTTGTTTGTGATTCCATGTCCATCTCAGTTTTTGGTGCTTGTGCTTCTCCCAACAGCAGTGGCGGCTTTTCTGACCACAGCTGGTGAAAGAAGATAGGGAAAACAAAACAGTGGTGGTTATGTATGGCTGTGCATTATATGTATGTGTGTGTCTGAGAATCGTATGTTCTTCTACCTACTGTAAATATTTAGCTGAGGGTTAATGCAGGGCAGTAATGGGGAGGATCTTGGCGTTCACTCCCCTCCACCCCCCCCATCCCACCCACCATCCTGTCTGCCGACTCCACCGTGCTGATGGATAGATAGTTAGCCTGATAGATATGTGTTGGAGGGTGGGGAGAGGCAGGCAGTTAGATTTTGGCTAGGTTAATGTTTGACGGCAGGGGGGTCACTGATGGGACGGAGCTGGTTGAGCTCAGTGGGGGAGGAAAGATGTTTGGTGGACATGAATTTATTCAGACCGGTGGGAGTGTGTGTATATAAAAGAATGAGAAAAGAGACAAGAAAAAAACACAAGATTCTTAATGCTGTTTATCTGTGTATTCATTTGCTTATTTATTTAACATTTTTATTATGTGTATCTATTTTAAGAATGTTTTAGCTGTAGTTTTTCCCCTCACCCCAGTGAATTTCTAATTATCAGCAGCTTGGTCTCACCGTGAAACACGTGAGGGGAAGTTGTGAAAATCAGAAAATTTCAGTGAACAGGATTTCATTTATTATTTCATTTAATTACCAAATTAAGCTTATTGGTAAGATACGAGACCTGTGGTTTCTCCCTTAAATCCTTATTAGTTAAGTGTATAGATGGAACATGTTTTCTGGTGCCAGTAAAATAAACTCTGCATTAGAAGAAATGATTTGGAGATTCATAAATTTTTTTTGGCACTGCAGAATTTTACTTTGGAATTTCAAATATTTATGGATTTTATTTTATTATTTTATAAATAAATAAAAATGTAATGTTATTTAATTTTAAGTTAATGTGCGAGCACTGTGGTGGACCAAGCTTAAAAATATTTCTAGAGAACAGGGAATTAAACCAAAACAAAGGTTGTTAATCACTTGAAGCTGAAGGAAAAACAAGACAACACACACACACACACACACACACACACACAGATTATGCAGAAAACCTCAAACAAACAACACATCTGGAATCGAAGACAAAAAATTTCAAAGTGACAGGTCTTTCATGTACAACAGAAAATATGTGTGTTCTTCATCAGTAAACTATGTTGAAGTATATGGAAAAATATAATATTTTCAGTTGAATTTACAGTAGTTCAGCCACCCCTCAAATTCAATGTGCTTTGTTTTTACCTTCGAACTGCTCATAATTGCAGACACTCTTGAGATTGGATGTCTGGCCGAACTGTTGTTGATTCTTCAACTGATATTTGGCTTTATCAGTCTATGGCAAACACACACACACACACACACACACATTTACATTGACTGCCTTCGATGTGGCTCTGCTCTTTCTACACATTGCTGTGATGTTTGAATACATTTATATATGTCTTTGGTGGTAGAAAATTCTCAGAATAACAAATGTCTTTCTGTTGCCATGATGGTGTTTGTCTCCACGTGTCTGTCTGCAGTTTAAAAAAAATTCGGCATCACCCTGCTACTGAGATGGAAATGTCCTTCTAAAACAGAATTTGGAGTGAATCGTTAGTCAAAATACTCAGTCCACTGTTAAATAACAGAGTATGATGCCATTCACTTGGTATTTAGATAGGACTTAACCCTCCCTAAATAGACAACATAGATTTCCTATGGAGATAATACCAGCTTGAACTAATCAAGGTGGATATTTTTTAAGGCTTACAGACGTACTGAGCAGGAAGGGAAAAGGAACAGGAAGGTGAGGTGATGTAGGCAGTTGTGCTTCAGGGGCTTAATGTTATTGATCACACAGATAGGGTATAAGTTTTACAAGCTCAGGTTTGTGTGTGTGTGTGTGTGTGTGTGTGTGTGTGTGTCTGTGGAGAAATGTTTTTCTTCTTTTGTTATCCTAGGAGAAGTTTTTAATTCCCATCAAAAGCATATTTGTTTGAATAATCTTTGTAATATTTGAAAATGTTCTCACCAGAGTGGGCAGCCCACATCCAAAATAGCAGTTCCTCAGCAACTATGAAAAACAGCCGTGTTGTTAACATGACTCTATACATTTTTCAGTTCATTTAATTTTTTGAAAATAACTCTCATTTATGCAGGGGTTGCAGATTTTCTGGTGGAGCACTTAATCCTGCTTTTCAGTTAAAACCTGAGAATCATGAAATTTGGAGCAAGAAAAAAGTAACAATTTAAAGTTAAATTAATACAGTTAAACAATACATTTAAAAAGCATAAGCAATTTAAGAATGGTGTTTACATTTTAATGTAAACTTTTATTTAACTTAAAATAATTCAGAAAAAGTTGTCTATTTTAATAAGTGAAAATATGATTACTTTTGTTTAACATTTCTTATGCAACATTAGAAATACAGCATACATAGACAGTGATTCACAATCGGCATTAAACTTTTGGACATTTTAAATAATCTCTGTATTCTTATATCATGAAGTCAATTTAAACTAAAATGACCTTCATTTTACTGTTTCTGGCACTGGTTTTGCACCAGTCCTTTGTGTGCAACTCATTTCATCACTGGCAAGAGCTAAACTCTGATAAACTGTTGGTTTGGCCTCTAATCCAGCTGTTAAAAATCTTGCGGGAGCTCGTGCCTCCTGGGTCACGACAGCCCTGCTTTGGGTATCAATTTTTCTGGTGCATATTACAAAGCGTTATAAATAGTATGTAGGTCCATGTAGTGTTCCTATCTCTCTCTCTCTCTCTCTTGCGCTCCCTCTCTCTCCCTCCACCCCTCCCCTCCTGGCACAAAGATCTCTTGTTCCCCCAGTGAATGTGTGCTGCCCTGAGCCATTCAGGCTTTTGTGGGGCTGAGGGGCCCTCCGCCCCCCCCCTTCCTCTGCTGAGGTCAAAGGGGGGCAGGGGCAGGGCTTATCCCTGGTTAGTGGGCGAGCACAGGGGTGCGTGAGGGGAGGGAGGGGAAGAGGGAGAGAGAGAGCAAAAAAGATAAGAGAATTAGAACATGCGTATGGGTGTGTGAAAATGGAGCAATATGTTTGCGTAGGTGATTTATAACTAGTGTACATTTTGCAGTATAATAATCATGATTTTTAATAAGCTGAATAAAGTTGTTTAGTCTGAATTAGTACAAAGAATTACATACGGAGGACATGCCGATTGATTTTCCTCCTCTCTTCTCTCCCTATTTGTAAAACCTTAATGTGAATGATTTGTATTTTCTGATTTTTTTGACACTTTGGGTCACCAGCTCTGTGTGCGTGAGTGTGTGTGTGTGCGTGTGCGTGAGTGTGCGTGAGTGTGTGTGTCTGTGTGTGTGTGTGTGTGTGTGTGTTTGAGCGTGCGTTTGAACTTGAATTTATTATAATTGATGGAGTTTTTACGATCATAAAGAAACCAAATTATCTGACCCCATACGCAGGCAGGCCTACATACTTACTCATGCATTACATTTGTTGATTTTATTAATCATGCATTAAATTGCTTAAAGTCAACAGATCTTCACCTTGTTTAAACCTCTGTAAATGATTCATGCTTTAATATAGCAATTCGTTAATTTTTATTTCTCAAATTATGAGCATTTTTGTTATTTCATTGTAAAAATACATAACACAGAGATAATTGAGAAAATAATATTGATGTGGTTGTTACATTTTTATATTATATTGTCATTAAAATGTGTTTAATTCAACTTGTATATGCTAAACATATTGCATGAAGCAACAACAAATGCTTTCTTGGATTTTATTATAATTGTTTGTGCATGTACCAAACATCAAAACCCAAGGCAAGAATCCAAAGGAAATAAGACACATTTTTGAGCTTCTACAATGTCAATGACTCAGATTTTATGACTGTTCTTAGTAGGTAAAGCACAGGTGTTATCAATAACATTATGGATGGCTGTTTTATTCAAGTGTCCCTGTTAAGTCATAACAGTGTTACAGTGAGCCAGCATGCGTAATACCATGCCCCTAAAACTGAAGCTGAATGGAATTCAGCCATCATTAGTTTTATTATTAACACCAGTGCTTTTCATACTATGGTAATTATAAACACTGTAGCATCAACTGTCAACCAAAATTCTTCTAAAAATCATGTTTTTTTTTAATTGTGTTATTCAAATGGAGAATTAGATGAAGGTAACACTTTAAATGTCAGTTACTGCTGATTTCTCCACAGGTGTTTTCTCTGGTGCAGATGGGTCATCGTTGGCGACGGGAGCTGTAGCCGTGGGCGGAGCGAGCTCTGAGTTGTCACAGCAACAGCAGCCCACACCTGCACTAGCCCCTCCGTCTCCATTCACTGTCACTGCATCGCTACCCAGCACAGCCTCCACACACGTGAGTCCAAACACACAACCTGTGCTAAAAACTCTCATTGCCCAAATACATGCTCATTAAACACTTCGGCAGCTTCTACATCTGTCAATTTATCCACATCTCTCGCATCTTTTAGCTGGAGTGCAGATAAACTGTGGGAACACAAATAAGCCAAAGCACACTAATTACACGTCTTTTGCACCAAATTTCTCAGCACTATTATTAATCCACTGCGTGTTAATTATGTGTGAAATGTGAGTCTGGGCAAAGCTGGGAAATCGGTCACTTCACTATGCATTAGGTCAGAAAGTGGATCCAGAATCCAGGTTGCATATTTCAGGAAAATCCCTCCTATCTTGGATTTATGAAAAAAGGTTTGGGAATGTTTTATGGACATTAAATAATTTTAACTGTATTTTATACCAGGTTTAACTTTTGAACAGTTTGGCAGGTTTATCAAGATCATAATGAATTATGGTGAATTTTAGACCGAACACTGCACTTTTTATGCTTTTCGTCAAATTGTATTAGTTTATGGTGTGTCCCATTGCATTAAATACGCTTATATTAAAAAGTGAGGGCATTGACTCTTAATCGATCAGCTCAACCCCCCTCCAGGAATATCTGCCCCCATCTCCCAAAAAGAAAAAAAAAACTTCATCTTCAATCACTGACCCCAGTGTCCGTCCTTTCAAAACCTCCCCAAAGACCACGCTCTGTCTCTGTCCACCCAACTCCATTTTTCTCCCGTGTCCACTTACCACCTCTCTTTCTCTTTTTCTCACACACACTTTCTCTCACCCTCGACCTTCCTGCTCTCTGTCCCCATCCATTTCTCTTTTTCTCCCTCCGTTGTCCTGTGATGTAATGACATCTGACAAGCGCCACAGTAGGGATGGAGGGATAGATGGGAGGGAGGGAGGGATCAGGCTGTGTGTGTGTGTGGGGTGGGGGGGTTGCACTCATGCCTTGAATTCGCTGGTCTGGCCTTCATCTTGCCCCTCTGTTCAGCACATATTATAGAGGACGGGAGGCCCAGGGAAGCACAGGATATCACGCCTGTTTGCAGCATGTATAGATGAGTTTTGGCTGTAGCTGTGTGTGTGTTTGTACGTGTGTGAGAAACATAGACCGAGAGAGAGCAGCAGAAAGCCAGAGTGAGGAAGAGTTTGGTAGAGAAAGACTTTTTTCAGTCGCTCCAGATTGTTAAAACCGTGTGTTGGTTTGTAAAGTGTAATGCACAGCACTGGGCATCTAGGACACACACACACACACACACACTCCGAATCAAGGCTGCAGAAATTACGCAACTATAGAAGGACGCCAACAACCGGCTTCCCTCAGTGTGTGTGTGTGTGTGTGTGTGTGTGTGTGAGTGACAGAGACCATTTGCTATTTTCAGTCCGCTAGCAGACTCCCAGCCTACTGTTATTGGCTATCAGCCCAGGACAGAGAAAGGGAGTGCGAGAGAGACTTTGAATGAAAAATGAATGAAAATGAAAAATGAATGTTGATGGGAAAGGGGGCAGGATTATGGCACTGAGAGGAGGATGGGGTGGTGTGTGTGTGTGTGTGTGTGGGGGGGGGTGTTCTGGAAAGAGACGTGAAGTAATTTAAGTGGGGGGGAGATGGACCGAGGGTACAGGTTCTTTCTTCAAATTTAACATTTAACAGTGGTGGGAATTTTCCAGGATGTTTTCTGGTTTTTATTATTTAAGACAAACCACTTCCATGAAATTGAAAGATGAGATTATAGCTTTCTATCTTTTTTCGCAGGGTGCACCCTTAATTCCAGAAAATGGATAAGAATGACTTTACAAGCAATGGATAGGACAGATAGGCAGCCATATGCACACTGAAGCTTTGTCTTTGTAAAATATTAGTGTTCATGTCTTTGATTTGGGTTTTTTCTGCTCACTCACAAAAAAAAGTCCTATATTTTAGTCTGACCAGAACTCTCTCCAGTTGTTTTCTAAAGTTGCGTTTCAACACAAAGTAATAACTTTTTCTTCAGTAACTTAAACATCTCCTTGTGCTTTTCACCCTGACCAAAAATGTCAGTGCTTCTAAAACTTCCTAACAAATTATGGAAGAGCATCTCCCAGTGACTTTAATACATTTTCTGCAGTGACACATGCTTTCAACTTTTTTTTTTCTTTTTTTTTTCTTTTTTTTTTAGATCTTCAGCAACCAAAACAGTCAGCCATTTTGTTCTTTTAGATAGACCTGATTCCCTTCCTGATGCTCCACCCTCGCTCTCCTCCCTCTAACCCCACCCCACCCTTCACTCCACGGTCCTTATTTGGGAAATGCCTTTAATTGGATTAAACTGTATGCATCAGAAACACTTTGTCAGCATGTCAGCGTACTGTCGGGGTGTCGAGGCACTCTGAGCCTCTTGTGTGTGTGTGTGTGTGTGTGTGTAACAGAACAATGAGCTGTGGATCCATTATATATCCTTGTTTTTTGTACATGAAACGATAGTAAAGTGTTGTCAAATCCACATTCAGATATTTATTTATTTTTTTCTCAATTTAAATAAGCTTCGCCAGCATGAAACTGGCTTTGTGACAAAGCAGAATAAATAAATCAGACCACAGAATTGAAATTCTCAAACCAAATTGATCCAATTGATTCCCCGCTTTGGACTCATGCTCATTAAATGTGCAATAATATGCACCTCAGACCTCCAAAAAAGAATACAAATAAAGTGAACATATAAGCAGATATACACCTGTGACTATCCAACATGTGATTAAATTTCAGCTCACTTAATACAATTCCCCACTCATCCATAGACTTTCGTTTCAAGAATAACATTGGTTATTACTTTAAAATAAATATATAGTCCTAAAACAGTGGACATCAAATCGCAAGAAAATTAATCAAAGAGTTAATCAGTCAATGAATCCATTGTATCATTTATCAAGCAAAATCTGGCGGTTTCTGCTGGTTGATGTTTTTTTTACTGTTTATCATTGTAATTTCAAGTAAGTTGTGTTTTGCACGGTTGGATTCTGGAAAATTGCAATGGGAATTTTGCATTATTTTGTGATTTTTTATTTTTTGATGCACAAAAGTATTAATTAATAAATCAAGAGAATAATTGTCATATATATATAATGCATATGAGTCTTTCAAATAATTCCAAGAAAAATGATCAATAAATGGTAGCTAAAATGTAATTCAATTAAAATAAATTTTTAGGGTTTTGTTTTGTCGTTTGAATAAACAGGTGTTTCCACTATTTTATAGAAGCAGTTAGCCACTTGAGGCATCATTTGATGTTAATTCATCAAGATTTAAAAACCGTCAAACTCCAGGCACATACCATATAACTGCATAGTGGGGGGGACTTTTGCTGCATGTCATACTCCTCTCTCCCACATTGTGTACTGACTGTTTCTGTAATATCAGCTATTCAATGAAGGGGGAAATGCACCCCAAAAAACTGCCCATTAAGTGATTATAATTAAGATTTCAACAGCAGTGAAACATGGCTCCATGTGGCTTATTCTCATCCGTATCTGTGCTTTTGTCCACAGGTAAGCGGCCTGCCAGGGTCAGTCTTCAACCTCGCTCCCTCTCACATGTTTGGTAACCGGCTGAATCCCAACTCGGCCATGGCAGCACTCATCGCCCAGTCCGAGGCCTCACCAGCAGGTAGGGCAACATACCTAATGTGGCTGTGTGTGTGTGTGTGTGTGTGTGTGTGTGTGTGTGTGTGTGTTTGACAAAAGTATGCCTACGTGTTAGAGAGAGAAAGAGGGGGAGATAATGGATAGATCACGCCCCCTCTGCCCCACAGAGAGGTCAAGGGTCAGCACTGGTGATATTTTCAAGCTCATCCCACTCAGCTCCAGTTACATGCTGTGACGATTCCCCCTCTCTCACCCTTTGTCACACACACACACTCAAACAGACAAACAAACAAACAAATAAAAACAAATACAGACAGAACATCAGCTCACACACATATAATTAACATGTAAAACATCTAAGCAGTGGCCAGCATAAGAGAAATAGGAGGGTTGTGTTGAGGTAGTGGTGTGACAGAGGAGCAGAGAAGGCCGGTAGCTGCCTTCAGGAGCTCCTGCAGTAGAAAAAGAGTGGTTTGTTGTCTGTCCAGTGCAGAAGAGCCGATGAAGGAAAAGACGTGGCTTTAGTAATCAGAGTAGCCACTTCTGATGGAAGACATCTGGTTGAACAGAGAGAAGAGAAGCAGGAGGAGAGCGAGGAGGTGGAAGGTAGGTAGTTCCTGCTGCCGGTCAGCAGTCATCAGAGCCAGATCCACCCTGACCTGCAGGTCAACTCACTAATCAGCCTGAATGACAGGGGGCCACAGGGCTGTGTGAGTGTGTGTGTGTGTGTGTGTGTGTGTGTGTGTGTGTGTGTGTGTGTGTGTCTGTGTGTGTCTGTGTGTGCGCGCACCAGATAGAGACCAGGCAGGCTCTGTGTGTAGACACAAGCAAGCTTTGTGTAATTCCTGAAAAAGTTTGGTGGCATTGTAAACATATTGTCCCACCATAATGGCCCTTTATCAGATAAATATTAGATTTTATATTAAATAAATGTTAGATTTAATTTTTCTATTTAGAATTATATATGTGTGTGAACATTAACATGATCAAAATGAGCTGACCAATAAATATAAAATCTTTAATCCAATCACACGTTTGCTGATTCCAGTTTCTCAGATGTGGTGATTGTCTGCTTATCTGTGTTTTATATTATTGTATATTTATTCCTTAAATATCTTCAATACCATTAAAATTTATTCTGCCAATTACTTTCGCAATCAACCTGAAATTATTGATTATCAAAATAGTTGCAGATTTACTTTCAGTCGATTGACAATCGATTCATCTTGTTATCTCTAATCAATAATTAAAACTATTGACGAGCAGAATTTTCTGAACAATCCCTTGTGATATAAAGTTGCTCACAGTTGTGTATAGCTGCTGAAGCGTGAAGCTCTTGTTTGTGAACTTGTAAGGGTCATGGGAACACAAACGTGCAAGGTGTGCGTGTGTTTGTATGCATGTAGCCTGTTTACTTTGGCAGCCGTTTCTCTTTGCTTTTGAGTGTCTGGAGGGAGGTGCCAGGACGGAAAGGGTTACGGGAGAATAAGGACTTGAAAAAGAAGGCGAGTGAGGGACTAGAGTGGTGACCTGGTGGGGGTAAAAGCTGGGATTGACTGTCTTAAGTAGAGGGGAGTTTGTGTGAGTGTGTAAATGCAAACGTGTGCGTTTGCATGTGTGTGCATGTGTGATTCATTACTCTTATTGAGGAAAATGAAAAGAAGCGTCTGGCCAGGGGCCCAGAGGGAGGAGGTAGAGACTTTCACAGAAGGTAGAGGGAGAGAGAGAAATGCACATGCAGTTTGAATGAAGGCTTGTGTGTGTGAGAGAGATACAAAGGAAGAGAGACAACGTCTTGTAGGTTGCAAAAACCACAAGTATTACAGTATGTCCACACTACGCCTGCTAAATTTTAAAATGCAAGTTATTCTCTTTGTTTTGGCACTCAGTTGTCAATTTTCTCACCCAAAAACTGATCTCCTCAAAAACAGTCTCCAGAGTGGATGAATCTGAACACAACAACAATGCGTTTCAGAGTGGACAAGAACAACAGAGCTTTTCAAAAATGATGTACTGTAAGCCTGGTCAGGGGCTGAGTGGCAGTAAAGTTAAGCCTTGTGTTTGGTTGGCATTGGCTTTCCATTCTCATTGCTTGGGGTCCCAAGCTATTTGTGTAGACATTATGATAGTAATATTACAATTTTTTTCATTTTAAGTATGGCATGAATTAATAAATTGTGTTCTGTGTAAATGCTGCACCGTCAACCCCATCACAGATGTAGAGCTGATGAAAATCCATTATCTATAACCATTTTTTACAACTGGAGTCATCAGTTCAAAATCATAAGAATTGTATAGAAAATCAGTGAAGTTATGAAGTATCACACATATAAAACAATGTTAAGTATTATGTTTGAGCTGCTAAAGAGTCACTGTTAACCTTCTCTTTCAGCACACATTTTAAGTGTCAATATAGCCAATCACTCAATACAGTCATTGAGTTGCATCTATATTTATTTGGTCTCACTGCAGTTGTGCAGGAAATACTGTTGTTTGGTTAACAGATGATATTGTATTCATTAGCCACAATCGGAATAAACAGGCTGTTGATCTCACTCCTTACCACATCAGATGTTGGCCGTGATGCACAGTTTTGTTGTTTACCCACCAAAATAGCACGAAGAAGATATTTAGCCATTTTCCTGTTCTAGTTTGGACAGCAGTATTTGCGAATGACCTTAAAATGCACTTCGTTTTCACACAAAGTATTTTCAACTTTAGCCAGCTTAGCGCGGACTTGGTCTTAGATGTACAATTGATTTTTTTTTTTTTTTTTTCTGTGTGTGTAGATCCGGAGGTGGGAGACGGCAGCAGCGGCGTCGGAGCTCAGGGCTTCTCCATAAGAGCTTCTCCCAAGACCACCCCGCGGTGAGTACACACACACACACACACACACACATATACACACACACACACACACACATATACATGCACAGATGCCCCCCACACACACATCCCTCCCCATTTACATTCCTCACTGCCCCCCTTTCTTCACCCATCCCCCTCTCTGCTTTTCCCTCCACTGGCCCCTCGTCTCCTCTCTCTTCCTCTCCCTCCTCACACACACACATGCACACTCTCCCTTTCGCTCTTACCCCTACAGGCAATTCTCGCTCTCTCAGCCAACGATAACTTGTGTTTTTGAAGGTGGTAACCATCCTTCAACTCCAGTTAGATTTTTTTTTTTTTTTTCTTCTTGGTTTAATCACACATGGAAGGACAGGCTGATGATTTTCTGCATCTCTTTCATTTGGGAATATTTGCATGGATCTTTCAGGATGGGAATATTGATGATACAAGTCCATTTTTGTTTGTTTCTACTTCTTTGTGGGATGGATAATTTCACTTGATGAGGTTGGTCACAATTTTCATTAGTTCGGTAGATTATTTTTTTACACTGCACCTGTTTTATTTCATGTCTTGCATTTAGAGGACATAAATGATGTGGATGACATCTAATTTTAAAATAAAATATTGTAATAGAAAAATATGCTACCAGAGAAAATGTTCTCTTTAAAGTAGAACATTCAACTTAATTTAACAAAGATTTTCTACTTAAACAATTGAATGTCAATATGGTTGATATATTTGCATCCAAAGTTGAATTTCTGGATAATGCTGTGACATTGACTATCATATTTACGTTTGAGGAGCGATCCATTACTGTCCGTTTTTTTTTTTTTTTTACTTTTTCCCCACACTACGCACCTATCTTTTTGTCCTTTCTTCCCTCTCCTGCTGTCCCTCATTTCCCCTCTCTCACACTCAACAGATTGTCTCAGCACACCAAGATTTATCGCATCAAGACAGTCCACTTCCCTCTCTCTTTCTTGCATGTCCTCTCTCTCCCTCTCTTTCGCTCTCTGTCTCTCTCACACACACAGACAGAAAGCCTGGCCCCTTTTCATTAGAGGCCACTGTAACAACAAATTGATGTAGTTTTATAGCCAGCAGTGTCTATGTTTGTCTGACGTTTATGTTGGGTCGTTAATCTCCCCATTGACCTCTCTATCTCTCCTTTTCTATCCATGCTCTCTCTCTCCCTCTCTCTCTCTCTCTCCCTTCATTCAGCTCTCCCATTGGTGGCCTGCAGATCCGCTATGACTCCTCGGGGTCGTTGCCGGGGCCGGGGTTGCTAGGGGCGGGGGGAGGCGGAGGAGAGACGCTGCCCCCGGTGGCCACCAGCATAGAGCAGCTCCTGGAGAGGCAGTGGAACGAGGGGCAGAGCTTCCTGCTGCAGCAAGGAGCGCAGGGAGACGGTGAGAGGACACACACACACACTAAGACACACCTGAAGACGCACAAGAATGTGCTCACACTCACATGGCTGTGTATCATATCATTACTATTTCAATAACTTACTCCGAGAAGTGTCACGTTTTTTGATAAACAAAAGAAGACAAAGTTCTCAAACATTCCAGCGCCAAACCTTTGTGAAAATTGCCTGCTCATGTGATTTTTTTAGTTCCTGTTTTTCATTGTTTGCTATTGTCAGACATTGAATGATTGTCTTGTATTCTATCTGTGTAAAAGTCTGATACTGTATGCTGTGTTTTATTAATATATTATAATGTTGTCAATCAACCAAAACAAACCAAATGTTAAATTTGTCTAAATATAAGCAGTCCTACAATAACTTCGCCTAAAATTAGCAAAAATAAGACAAGATTATATATCTGACAAGACATTCGGTGCCAGCTTTCGATATTTGTTACACATTTCTGTCAGAACCAAGACAGTATTGAGGTTTGATACCCAGCTAATCATTATTTCCACCTTTTCCCCTTTTGCCCCATTTCTCACTTCCTATCAATTGATCCATTGCCCTTTTGCCTTCCAGCTGGTGCCATTTCCAGTCTTTTGAATGAAAAGGGAAAGGCGGCCTAGTGTTAGAAAGGTCATCCTTCATCTAGATAAGTCAGGTTTAAGTTCCTGTGTAGCAGAATCCTCCTCGTCCTCGCTCAGCTGTCCTTGAGCTATACGCTGAATCTGCACAGGCACCATGGTCACTGTTCTGTAGCTGATCTTGAACTCTTGAACTTGAAAGTTTTAAAGAAGGGGTGGCCTTTCAGTGCATCGTTGTTCTCCTTTGTGAAAAGATCTCTCCAATACAGCTTCATCCCAAAAGTATGCATTACATGCATAATGTAGGGAAAACCATTTTAAGTTTTAAAAGCCTGGCACTGCAACAGGAGGATTATTTTTATTGTTGCAAATTTAAATTAGAATTTTCTCTCACAGGAATAGAAAGCAGTAAAAAAAAAAAAAAAAACTCAACAATAAAATATTTTTTAGCGGGAAACCAGAAAGTGCTGCCGCTCCACTTCACTCAAATACTAAATGAATGATCAATCAGTTTTCTCCCTCTCATCTCTCTCTCTCTCACCGTCTCTTTCAGTGCTGGGCATGTTGAAGTCCCTCCACCAGCTGCAGGAGGAGAACAGGAGGCTGGAGGAGCAAATTAAAACTCTGACCATGAAGAAAGAGAGACTGCAGCTTCTCAGCGCTCAGCTATCAGTGCCTTTCACCCCCACCACGGCCTCATCTGGTACACACACTCACATTTACATTTTTTGACATTTTATTGATTAACTGATAAAATAATCGGAATAATCAATGAACTTAATCGATGAAAATAATCAGCCCTCCCAGTTGCAGCCCTAATGCATATATATATATATATAGACACAGAGAGAATAACCCTGTGTTAATTTGTATTGCAGATGGGAAAGGAGCCCAGCTAGGAGCCACTGACTCTTCTTTCCCTGCGGGAGCTCAGGTAAAAACGCCCCACACATGATAGTCAGCTCGAATCCTGTATCACCACAAAGTCGCGTCATTATTGTTGATGATGTTAATGATGTATTTTCTCTCTCTCAGGACAGTGCGTCATGTGGTGGCCACAGCAGTAGTGGCTCCACCTCATCTCTCTCCACCCCTCCGTCCGTCTCCCAGAGCCCACCCCAGCCGCAGCTGAACGGCGTCGCCGGCATGGGAGCGACCCCCGGCGGGGTGGCTGGGCTGATGGGCGCTCTGGGCGCAGGGAGCGCACTGGGCATGGGAGGAATGGTCGGGGCGCTGAATGGGGTGATCCAGACGCCGGGGGGCACCGCCAGCCCTCACGCACACACTACAGGAGCAGCTACGGGCGTCACATTGCCTGTTAATAATAAGTACGTCCGTCAGCTGCTTTCATCATCCTGAAATGTTTTCTGATGTCTTGTCCAGATTAAAAAACAATTTAAGCAACAAAAAAAAGCTCAATAATGGTATATGGGGTTTCATAGGCACGTTGATAATAAAATCATTGCACATGGTGTTGTATCATCAGTTTGCTGTTAGTGGATTAAAAGCCTCCAAATGCGTTCCAGTTGCCTTACGTTGTTGAGACACTGTCACTACCACATCTTAAAGTACTGACAACACCAGAATCATTCCTAATGTCAGGGACATGCATGTCTGGCAACCTCCTCTCTTGTTTTCCCAAGATGTTTGACTGTGAACTTTATTGCGTCCTCTCCTTTGTTGTTTCCTCTTGCTTGCGTGTTGGATTCTAGCAGCTCAGCAACTAGTAAGAACAGGTGAGACAGAAGTCGGTTCAGCATCATAACAACCTGCAGCTCTGTTCCACCATGTCCCCATCTGCCAAAAGAGATTTTGTGAAGATGCATGTTTTGTGCGTGCGATTATGTGAATTCATATCCCCCCTTCTAGCAATATCACATTTTTTTGCTTCTTTGTCATGATAAATTCAGTTTTTTCTTTTTCTAATATTTAAATAACAATACAATTGTTGTGCTGACCGCGAGTTGTGTTTTGTCTCGTCAGCGCTGCGCGGCTCGGCCTGCTGTCTGAACAGCACAGACTCCTCCTGCAGCAGCATCACCTCCAGCAGCTGCTGTCCTCACAGCCGACAGCGGTACGACATACACACACACACACTGGCAGGCTTGCAACTTCTTACTGCCATCACCACTATCACACACAGTAAAACACACACAAAGACATTGCGCTACAATTTTCCTTTGGATAATGGCCTAAATCACCAAGCGTGTTAACTCTTTTTTTCTTCTATTTCTTTTCCTCCTCCTCTCTCTTTTCTCTGGTCTTTTCTTCTCCTTCCTTCATTGTTTTCCCTCTTCTCATCCAACCCTCATTTCTCTTAATTTTTTGTCTGAAACTTTCTCTTTATCCTACTCTTCTCATCCTGCTTTTTTTCTTTCTTTCTTTCTCCCCTCCTTCTCCATCTTTACCCCCCCCCTCTCCCCCCCAGGAGCAACAGCAGGTGTTGCTGTACCAACTGATGCAGCAGCAGCAGGACCTCCACCAGCTGCAGTCCCTTTCCTCCTCTGCCCAGATTCCCTCCATCCCGCTCTCCTCCGCTCAGCTGCCCATCAACAACATGCTGCCCGGCGCCCAGAGCCAGGGCCAAGGCACCATCACCGCCAACCCCTTCCTGGCGCTGCAGCACGCACATGCTGACACACACGCCTCGGGGGCACAGAAGTCGCGGCTAGCTGAAAAGGCAGTAGGCGTCGCAGGGCAGGAGAAGACATGACGGCAGATGCTCTTTTGTTTTTTTTGGTTGCAGAGTTATCGGGGAGATCAGCCTGTTGGTCAACTTTGTAGTTCAGTGATGAGAACATTGGCAGCAGAGAAATCTGTGTTCCTGTCCAGTTGTCTGTGCTGATACATTAGCACACACTATGGATGAGTGATAGCATTCATTTGCGGTCACTAACTCGCTCTAGTTGACCTCGCCAGGTTTATTTTTGAATTTTTTTCAGGTTACCCTCTTAACACAGCATTTTGTGTTGATTTGTACTATTTATTTCCATCCAATTTTTAGATTTTTTTAGCGTTAGTGCTGCTTCAGGTTCTTATTTTCTTTGTCACTGTTGAAACAATGATTTTCATTTGATATCACTGGTAGCAACTTAGTGTGTTAGTGTCGGTAAATAAGCACATGGTGTGTACGTTCCCTTTTCGCAACAGGTCAGCTTTTCCTTTAATTAGTTTCTCTCAATATTTTCTTCTCTTATCTCATCATTCTGCTGCTTCTTCACATTTCTCCTTTCTCCTTTCTCCTATTCTTTTTTCTCTTGTTGCTGTGTCATGTTTTTGCTCTTTTCTACGTTTCGCTTACTGCTTCCCCATCCTCCACACTTGCATCCCTCTCGGTCTGGTCTCTCTGCTTTCTCACTCTCTCAGGGGCCTCAGCTATCAGTTGTGCACACCGCACACGAGCTAGCACACACAGAACTACAAACGTAAAAAGAAAAATAGCAGAAATACATGAGTATAAAAAAAAAACTACAATTCCCTACCACAGGACTTAACAGTAGCAGATGTATGTTTGACATCTGTCTCGCAGCGGTCCCGAGGGGAATATTGGGTGAGAGGCTTGTGAAAATATCCCACATGTTCTCGCTGTTGCCTCTCTTCCCGTGTCTCTTTCACTCCGTTTGTGTAGATCCATTAATGCCAGTGAGCCAAGCCTCGTACAGTCACCGCAGAAGCCTTGCTTTTGACTGTCTCTTCTCTGGGCCAGATACAGGGGGCTCACACAGGGAAGTGAAATGTAAAAAGAAAAAAAATATTATTTAAAAACATGAAAAACAGCAAGTTGAATGTTCAGAGGGTTGCATGAATCCACACAGCACAGACTCACAAAGAAAAAAATTATGCAGTTGGTCGTCAGCACGTGGAAGTCATTACATTTCATCTTCCTGATTGAGCCCCCCGCTGCACCTACCTCTCGAGCAGGACCAGCCTATCAGGACCTAAAAGGCCGACAGCAGCGGCCGCGAAAAAACCCACAACAGTCAGGACTGGCCAGTCAGGGTCCAAACCCAAGTGCCTGAGGCCAACGGGGGGAAGGTGGG
Organism: Lateolabrax maculatus; assembly: GCA_031216445.1. Lineage (NCBI taxonomy): Eukaryota > Metazoa > Chordata > Actinopteri > Acropomatiformes > Lateolabracidae > Lateolabrax > Lateolabrax maculatus. Next base: position 12,011,233 of record CM062210.1, read on the forward strand.
ATCTCTTTTCCTTTTTACCTGTGTCCCTGTCATTCAGCCCAGTTCTTCACAACGCTACTGGTAATTAAGCTGCGTTGCTAAGGCAACAGATTACAAAAAGACGTGGCAACGTCAGGCTGGACATGCCGTCTCTTTAATAAAGCCAGGAAATATTATTCTGCTGCATTCTCTAATATCAAAGCCAACTTTGTATTGTGCTTTTTATTTATTCGGAGTTTGTTTGTGTAATGGGCATAAGATGATATATTTTAAAAGCCTGCTGGTGTTGCAATTTAACATCATTTTGTACTACTGTGTAAAGTTTTGTTTGAGGTTTTTTTTTTTTTTTCTCATACAGTCGAATCTTGCTGTAAACCCTTTTAATGACTTCTACTCAGTGTCGTGTTTGAAAGCTAGAAGTTACTTGATAGTTGGCTGATTGGGGAGGGGTGGGGGGGGGTGGCTGTATATAGCTGTTTGTAGCGGGGAGGAAGTGTGTCAGGGGGGGCGTTCAGTGGCACAGTTTCTACCTCGTTAAGTGTACATAGACCTTTCTCATTGGCCGTTGGTGTACATAAGTGATTGTGATTGGCCGTGCTGGTGTGAAGGAAAGCCAATGAAGCCTCAGTTTGTGTGTGTGAATCTTTAGGACCAGACAAAAAGGTTGACAGTGACTGGACACAAAGTATTAATTTATTTTTATATGTTCAGGGACATTGTGTTTCTTTTTTAAGTTTTGCACCATTTTCTTGATGAGAAGTCATTTTATACTTGGGGCACCGTGTTTTCATCTGTGCACACATTTGTTTGGATCAATTTTGTACAAGTTGGAAATAATGGGGGGAAAAAAATTGACATTGTATTTCAAAACACCAAAATAAAGAAACACTATGGATAAAATAACAGGCGCATTCGGTTTTTGTATCAAGGGGTTAGTAAAAAAAATTCTGTGAATTTGTGACAAATTATGAAAGTTATTTTACAGTTTAAAAGGAATTTATTTGTGCAATACAGAGCCATTCACACCTGAATACTGAATATTATGACACAAAGGGAAATTTAAAATCACAATACTCATTAAAAAATTCAATTTCTTTAGAACAATAATGGAAATTCTATTTTTATTGCTGACAGAGTCTATAAGGATTTAATTAGATCTAGTAGTAAGATTGCCTCCAGTATGTTAATCTCAAATGCATTTAACACACAGTTTTAGTGGTTTATTTGATAGGGAAAATGCTCAATGATCAACAGAAAAGAAGAACTACAAGTGACCCAAAGTTAACATAGAAAGCTAATTTTCATCTGGCCAGATGTTAAATAGGCACCCTAAAAATAGAATTAAATAACATCTTTTAGCATCTTTACAAAAGAAATAACTAGCCTAAAGGGGAAAAAATTGCACTTAAACATTTATGATTTAATGATTTAAAAAGGAATAAACAGCTCAGTTTGTAATTATATATTATTTAAAATCAATTGACAATTGAGACAATATCCAGCGACATGCTATGGTGAAAAGAGTGACATGACCTCCCTGGTTTATATTATATGGCATTAATTAATTGAAAATTATAGAAGAGATGGCAGCAGCACGATGTGATTTATTCAGTAACAAGGGGGAGGAAAATGAATAATCATCGTGCTAAGAAGTGCCAATAGAAGCTGAACATCTTTAAATTTAAACAATGTGCTTCAAGGCTCCTGTCCTAACAAATATGCACACACCCCCCGAAGCTGATGACTTCCAGCTGCCAAGAAACAACCCGTGTGTGTGTGTGTGTGTGTGTTTAGAGGTGGGGGCACCATTCTGCTACATCTGCTTCTGCCCTGGTAATTAAAAGCTCACTTTCCTCCTGCACCCCTGCTCCCCCAAAAATACCCCCCCCCCAGGAGTTTTCAGTCCCCCCTCTGCACACGCACACACGCACACACACACACACACACACACACACACACACACACACACACACACACACACACACACACACAATCTAACCTGCATTCAAACAACACAACCCCCCTTTTCTCCTCTTTTCTCGAGCACTTGCTCACACACCCCTCCCGCTACCAAATATCCCTCGCCATGCCCCCCCCCCCCCCCCACCAGCCCTGTCAATCAAAGCCAGGCTGTTTAAACACCATACACCCCCCCACCACCACCCAGGACCATCTCTTTTATAAGCCTCCACCATCAGAGCTTCCTCCCCTCCACTCCCCGTAATAGCAGCACCCACCCTGCCCCACGCACACACACACACACACACACACACACAGGACAGAGCTCCTGTGTCCATCATCGATCACACTCCCCCAGAAACCCTCCCCTGGGGTGGGAGGGCTTACCAGCTGATGGAGGACCCCGGTGTGCTGCCCAACCAGGTGCCTGATCAAAAAGTCAAAACACTACTAAGCCTTGGTGTTAGGAGACAGGAGATCTCTCTCTCTCTCTCTCTCTCTCTCTCTCTCTCTCTCTCTCTCTCTCTCTCTCTCTCTCTCTCTCTCTCTCTCTCTCTCTCTCTCTCTCTCTCTCTCTCTCTCTCTCTCTCTCTCTCTCTCTCTCTCTCTCTCTCTCTCTCTCTCTCTCTCTCTCTCTCACCCTCACCCTCAGAGAGAGAGACACACAGAGCAGATAGCAGGCCAGCAGGAGGGTTAAGCCCTGGGTGAATAGACAAATGTTGGGCAGATATCTGTGGCTTCAGAGGCGAGCTGAGCTGCTGTCACCGAGGAACGCTCTGCAGCACCATGGGTACCTGCCTCCAACTAAACAGGCTCCGTACGTTTCTGTCTGCTTTTTAGTGTTTATTCTTCAAAATGAAGCATTTGAATTGTTTTGCATTTTTCAGAGAAAACAAGGATGGAGATGAAAACTGCAATCAAGAACGCTTGAAGCAGAGTCAAACCAAAGAGAGGAATGCTTGATTTGATTCTGGATTTTATTTGTATTGTCCTGATTGCGTCCATGAAAACCAAATGTCACAGCTTGAACTGATTTGACTCTAGAAATTTTACAACTGTACAATACACACACACAAATGACTACATTCACAATTTAGGTAAAACAACTTATGTGAAAAGTTTGTTATAAATAAAAATGTTACGTTTTGCTGAAAGACGGAATTTGACTTGTAAGTTTGTGTCACTTTACCTATCTCAAATAATAGACTGCTTAGATAAAAACACAAGGAGCAGGAAAAAAAATACGATTTTACCAAAATAAAAAGTTAAAAAGCAAGTTGCTGTAATATGATGACACAAAACAAAAGGGACAAAGTCTAGTTTTTAAGAGTGTTCATTTGTATTTAATGTATCAACCATTACTTTCACTATGACCCACAATTTAAGCCACACTGTTAGTGGTTTCTAACCAGTCCTCACAATTACAGGGACCGGTGCCTCCAATTCTTCACATGACAACCATGTACCCGCCAAATTTGGTGATTTTGAAATTTTCTGATAAATTGAAGGATTTGGATCTTCTTATTGATTGAGAAAAATTCTCCTCCTTCTTCAGTTAAATAAACCATTTTCACAAAGCTGAAAGCAATGCTGTTTCACTTTGATCCTGAAAAGATGATGGTTTGGAGATCCATGGTTTTCACAGGACGTTCATTTTTCATATAGGCTCACTTACAGTATTTGTTATCGTCTTTCCCATTCAGCTCAGACTTCACACTAGAAATAAAAAATCGAAACCATAAAACAAGTTAACCAAGTGCCATGAGTAATTCCTACACAGGTTTTGGCATATGTTTGGTAATTCAATTAAATTATTTAATTAGACCTCAGCCTCAAAGACAGAGAGCAAAGAGTAATAAAGCTCAGAGAGGCTCCGGTGTAATAAACCATTAGCAGGAGGAGGCAGCCGCTGGTGTGTACAGTAATGCAGTGTAAATCATCACAGAGTGGCTGCCATTAGGAGGCTTAATCCTCGCCAGAAACCTGCAGTCAGCTGCTAGGGGCCCTGATCCGGTGCAGAGTGGAACCAGATCCGGCAAACAGAGGTGTTTAGGGCCGGGGCAGGAGGAAGAGGAGGAGGAGGAGGAGGAAGGGTATAGGAAGAGTGTAGGGGGAACAGCTGAGGAGATTCTCAGGGTGAGTGTGTGTGTGTGTGTGTGTTAGTGTGTGTATGTATGTACCCCCCACAGGTCTCTCTCCTGTAGGATAATGGTGGCGAGGGGAAGCAGCAGGATTCGGGCCTCATCCCTCTTATTTCTCAGATAGCTCGTATTCTTCTGCTAAGTGACACTCCTCTGTCACCCCCTGACACACACACACACACACACACACACACACACACACACACACATGCATATGAACATCCTCTCTCTCCCTCTGCCTTCTATGACACCTTGGAGTTTCTTGATGCAACAACAACACACATGCAGTGCCTGAAGGGTACAACACAAAACTGGACAAATTACAGTAAATGTAATATTGCACTGTTTATTCTTTTACTTTGAAAGTCAAGTCATGCCAGTCCTATTTATTTAGCCAAAAATGTAAAGATGTGTCTCTGAGGGCTTACAATCTGTACAACACAAGACCTACTGTCCCTCAACCCTCGCTATAGATGAGGAAAAACTCCACAACAGGACTTTGTTTGGGTCAAACTGGACCACCTGAGTACTTGCAGTTTTGATCAATGAAATTAAACCGTTTCACAATCACCATCTACACCAAAAACATCCTAGAATACACGAGAAAGCATACAGCTGATGTTGTCCACAGCATCGATGAATACCCAATTACTAAAAAATATCAGATAATTACAGAGATACTAAAACTTCAGGTAATTATCGAAACACATTAATTACAAATATAACACATTTTATATAAATCAATTCTAAGTTGTACAATTAAACCCGTAAATATTTGCAGACTTAAAAACCACAAAACTGTGTAAATAGGAAGAAGGTCACAGGCTGTGAAGAACAAATGGATGTTGATAGAATAAATATTTGGACTTTCTTGGATGATGAAGATGTTTGTGCATTAGAATCCAATGAAAACCCAGTGTGTGTGTGTGTGTGTGTGGGTGTGTGTGTGTGTGTGTGTGTGTGAGGGAGATAGAGATAGAGAGAAATCTACCTATCTTTCTTTCTTTTCAAATTGCAAATAATTAAAGAGGGGAAAATTCCCCAAACACACAACAGTAGGCTTCCTAAGGCTAACTCCACTGCCTATTCATTTTTGAATTACACTGTAGATCAAGTAAACGTTTCCTTCAAAGGTTTGAACGACTTCTGAAAACAAGGAAACAGTAATAACAGCAATAATGTGAAAATCCAACAAAGATATGGTGATCTGCATAAATAACTTTGGATAACATGAATTTAATCTAACTGTTGTATGTGGGCCATATGCGGGGTGGGGGGGATGTGGATCTGCAGCAGCGTCTCTCCGGGACTCAGCGGCTCCTGCTGCCCTCGCCTGCCGCGCCGAGTGAAGCTCTGCGCGGCCGGCGAGCCGCTCCGCCCCCGCCGGCCGCGGAGGAGCGGAGAGGAGCGGAGAGGAGAGGAGACGAGCTCCGGGGAAAAACACCGCCGAGGAGCCGGGAGGAGAGCTCCGCTGCGCGCGGGAATAAGCGTGTGGACCCGGCGGTGGAGGGAGAGGGGGTTTGAGTTCGTGATTTTCTCCTGTCTGCTATTCCCCCTTCGGAAGGGGAAATGCAGCTCTGCAGCGGAGCCCGGTCCTGCAGCGGCTGCAGCGGCAGCAGCGGCGGCTCTGGTGTTCACACGACCCTGTTTTGTTTTATCCGAGGCTCCCCGTCACGTTGAACCACGTTCTGAATTTTTTCGCAACATTTAAAAAATCTTGGAATAAGCTGCAAAATAATTTTCACTCTGTGTCCTGAAATTATTATTATAAAAAATATTTTTATGCTTACTTACTGAAAGTAAATAATTAGACTCCACTGGCATTCATTTATCCAGCCTACTATAGTGAGCGTGTAGTGTTGCCTATATAATATTCTTGTATAATGTAACATAGACTACAAGCAGCTTACAGTGCCCTTCTACCTCATATTTTTATAATACTCATAAATTGACTTTTAGGCGTAGGTTTTGGTAACCTTGACTTGCTTTAATCAATTAATTATCTACTATATTACTATAATATCAGTATATGCCAATGGGATCAAATACTTTTTGCTGTGATGTTTGTCTCTTTTTTCAGCTTCCTATCTGTGATGGCGACCTTCAGTGTGTTGTTTTGAAGACCATCAACCACAGCAGCCAACTGCAGGGAAGCCACATGACCCACACAGAAACTCACTAAATTATGTATAAATTCAATTAAACTCATATAGAAACACCTTTTTTCTTTTGAATTGGCATTTTTCTTTGGCTTATCTATAAACATGTTTAAAAGCCCAATTAGGCTATTTACACTGTGGTAGTGTGGTGCGGATTTGGCAGAATAATGTATTTATTTCTATATTTATTTGCAGGTGACCAACAGTTAACTGATTTTACAGGTAAGTATCCATAGTGACCAGTTAGACCTTAATTTAAAATGGAATAACCAGAAATTATTGAAGGGGTAAAATAAATTACACACACACACACACACACACACACACACACAAACACACTCAGAAACATTATCTTTTTTTCCCTTAAAATGTTTCCATCCTAATAAGACAAAAAAAAAAAAATTCACAAAAGCTGACATTGTATTTCCCCTGTATTTCCTGTATTTACCATGACTGTGAATGGGCTCCGGGTGAAGAATGAAACACCATTACAAGGACAGGTGGTGCTGGCAGAGATGAATGTAATCTTGTGGGGACATAATGAATGTGACAGGATATAGATCTGAGATGAGATCTGGTTTGATCATCAGGTAAAAATAGATCAGTCACCGGCAGATCATTACTGATAATTACTTTCAAATGGTTGCCTATGTGAGAGGTCTATATTATTAAATAATTCCTCCCCTGGTTAGTAATGGCAGGTTGAGGGAATTTCATGTGTGTAAGTATGTGTATAATAATTACATTAAAAGTGATAGTGCAGAAGAGATGTGTAATTAATAATTCCCTCTTTTGTACTTGTTGTCAGGTGACAAATTAGATTTTTTGTATTCATGAAGCGATTTGAGTGTTTCAGCCCAAAAAGCTTCCACATGCATAACAAATTAACAACCTCAAATCCTCTGATATTTCCCCTTCTGCTCCACCTGTATGTGTGTATTTTTATGATTAGCTAATAAACATCAGGGGAAAGCTGCAGAAAGAGGGAGGGTCTCACACACACACACTCACACCTGGGGGCTGCCCTAAGCAGTTGAATGATAAGTGCCTTGCTCAAGGACACTGCAGTGGACTATGAGGAAGCTATCCCTGTGGAGACTTAAAGCTAATTTCCAGTATCGAAATCAGAACATCAGAGATTGAAGAGGAGTCGGGCTGCTGCTGCAATCACGATAAATGAGCGAACAACAAGCATGTAAAGAGACCTGGGATTTCTCCAACGGCAACAGCTGTTAAATGGTAAAGACCCAGGCTGCATAATGGTACAGACTGGTGTCTGTGTGTGTGTGTGTGTGTGTGTGTGTATGCGTGCGTGCATGCATGTGTGAGAGAGAGAGACAGAGAGAGAGAGAGAGAGAGAGCCCTCCCCCTCCCCTGTTCATCCACCTATCAGCAGGCCTCATTTATTATGCAGACTGGAGACCCCTGGGCTGGAGTGGAAGGCTACTGAGTGTGTGTGTGTGTGTGTGTTTTGGAAAGGGGGGGTTACATGCGAGCACACACACAGAAATACACACAGCAGTTTCTTTGCTCACAAATACATGTTGTGGGAGTAAGGGGCCGAGAGAGGTATAAAAACTGCAGAGAGAGTGAGAGAGAGATTTGTGTATGCATAATTGTGTGTGTTGAACTTGTTGCTGGATGAAATAGTCCAGTACATGATGGCTGTGAATTTTTTGAGGGGTCATAAGTGTGTGTGTGTGTGTGTGTGTGTGTGTGTGTGTGTGTTTGTGTGTGTGTATGTGCTATTTGAATGTGTGTATGCAACCACACAGACCTTGAAAAACACACACAAATGAGCTGGTGTGTCTCGCTCAGTGTATTTCTGCTCCTGCTGAACTGTAAATGCATTTCACCCTGAAAAAAAAAGCCTTTGTGGACACTAGTAACCTTAATACAAGATGTTTAATTAATTTGTCACAAAAAATTACTCCTTTAAAACAGGTGCGGCATTTGGGTCTCCTAAAGTAGAAGACATGAAAGACAGAGCATTCCCTGTGAGGTTCATTTAAGCACACAAATTAATATTTTCAGTGCAACAAATCTGGAAATGGGATCCATTAATTGATTAAAAAACAATTGTCATTTAAGTTTTGGACTTCAATTTGGACTCAAATGCTCAAGTGTTACAAGTAGGATACCATAATTCTCCCATGAGGTAAAGCAGCTTGTGTTAGCTGAGTAAGTAATATATTGTAAAAATAAAGAATTTTTTTTTTTTTTTTTGCATACTTTACTGCATTTCCATTTTATGCTACATTATACTTTTAGTCCACTACATTTCAGAGGGAGATTTTGTACTTTTTAACCGACTTCATTTAATTGACAGCTATAGTTTCTTTTATTTATACTTTTTATTCATAAGTTTTATTATACATAAAAAAACACAGATTAAAGCCATGGTTTCCAACCATTGTGGCTTGTGGCTCTTTGATATCTTTGAGCTGTGAACAGTTACACCAAACAAGAAACAGACCTTTCCCCCTCTAAACGTTTTATCCAATATTTCATTTAAAAAAAAACAAAGATTAAAGAAAACTCAAAAATATGAATACAAATTTGTGTAGCTGAATTTTTTCTTCCTTCCTGTCCCATTAATCATCTGATGACCCTTCAGATTTATCTGGCGTCGAGGGGGCTCGACCCTCAGGTCGGGAAACACTAGACTGCACTGTGTAACTGTATATAAAGTAGTTAAAACTAGCTCCACCTTGACCAGACAGGCTACAATAGTGCATTACTACTCAGGCTTTGTTGCATCAGTATTAACAATTTAATAATGTCCATTTTTATACTGTAGGAAGACTTTAGGTACATTTTGCAGATAATATAGTACTTTAACTTTAGTATGATTTTGAATACATTCTATATAAGGAACATTATGTAGTAGAAGAACTAGTAGAAGTAAGTTTTCTGGAGCACCAAACACTGACTATTAGTCAACAAGTAACAGGTCTCTTGATATTGTTATACCTATTGCATGGGGCATAGACCATAACACTGTAACTGAGCACATGCATATCTGTTTGTCACTAGCTGCACATAAACCCAACATGACTGAGTTACATAGGGATAGGTCTCCATAATCTGCCCTGACACACTATACATGATTATGTAAGAGTATAAAATAACTAGAAAGTGTATTCCCATAACTGGGAGGTGTTTTTGATATTAAAAGGTAGTATTTTCCATTAGTCTCTCTCATTCCAAGCTGTTGACACGCATTAGTGGCACAATTATAAAAGCTGTGGTCTAATCTTTTAAAAGTCCCAGGGTAATGTTGGAAATGGCCAGAGGAGAAGGGGAGAGGGGGATGGAAGAGGGATAAAGGGAGGAAGGGGAGGAGAGAAACTCAATCTAAAGCACCAGGTGCACCTTTTGTCGACATAATCTCCCAACCCTTGAGACCGCGCACACACTGGCCAACATATACAGCCTTTCATACGTACACAAGTCTGCTTTTTTCGACCGGGGGATTTGGATCCTGGGTTGGCTCCGGTCATATGTAAAAGGGGAATCCCAGGTCACTGCGCTGCCAGACCAGGGTTTGGTCCATTTTGAATTAACCACACTTATGCAATAATCAATAGGACAAAAGCTTTATCACAACAAGTTCACATTGTGTATAAAGGTTGAAGTCAAATGAATACCTGTGCAGATGAACAGCGATCAGGAGAAAGTAACAGAGCCTACATGTCTTTGGGGGAAATGCTGTCAACCCACATGTAAATTTAGAGCACATGTGCCCCTGGGACACAAGTGTTTTCATGTGTGAAACAGTTTTCATATTATGTTCTGACATCAATTGTTTAAGATAGAAGCCTTTATCATTTATGTGTAGTATATGAACAAGTAGTAAATGATTAAATGAAATGAACACACTATAATGTGGTTGTAAGCTGAGATAGGGATGTAAGCATGAATTTGTGAACAACTATAACTCAACATATGAAGTATGAACGCTTCACAAAATGTGACAGTCAAGTTTTTAACACATTCATTAACAGTTTAAAACAGTTTTAAACCAGCCTGTGAATTATTTGTATAAACACTTAATAAATGCTAATCTGTTGAAGTGTGTGATCATATATCATCATGTATGTTTGCAGCCATGTTCTCCAGCATAAAAGAAGGAACAATTGTTCACAAATACATAAATACACACTTAGAAGAAATAACACTCTGTACCTCTTGCAAATGAAATGTTGAATTCATAAGAAATAAAACACACCCTTGCTCAATTCAATAGACTCAAGAGTTTTGTTGCTACACTTTTCTCTGGTATGATCAGTAAGACTCACATTTCTGTCTGCTGACTTTATATCTCCTCTCTACTTGTTATAGTACATTTTAGCATTTATCATTATCCCGTAATTGTCCGTTAACAACTGCATTGCAGTGTGTTATAAAGCATTTATTAAGTGTTTATCAACTGATGCTAAATAGGTCACATGAAAACAGAAAATGCACTAGTTGAAAATTGATCACATGCACCCAAAAGTACCTGTGTGTATTTATCCAGGGGTATTTGCAGATGGAGAGGGGGTAACAACCAAATTCTTAAACAGAAGGATATGCAGAGCAGCAGTGGTTGAATGAGCTCTCAGTGTGTGTGTGTGTGTGTGTGTGTGTGTGTGTGTGTGTGTGTGTGTGTGTGTGTTGAAGGGAACAAGACCTGAGCTCGCACCCATTGTGAGCCTACAGACATGTATTGATGCCTGTCAATCAGTCCACAACATTGTGCAGGGAGGACAAGGGAGGGGAAAACAAAGATCTGAATTTAGAATAGAAACAGTTGTTGTTGTGCATCTAAAAGCTTGAAATGTTGAGAACCTTGGATTCCACAAAAACACACCCTTGAATAACATTACAGGCCATGTTAATCAATGGCTCTTACCGCAGTGGATTTAAGCAGACCGGTCGCCCCTTGTCCACAATCCCTCACCCGTCATCCTTTAAGCTCGACCCCTAAACTCCCGTAAAGCCTCAAGTGGGGACGAAGCCAAGGACGGAGCAGGCTGTTCATTGTGATTTAATCTCTCTCTGCCTCTCTCTCTACTGCCAGCGCAAACATCAAATATGGCCTCCTTATCAGGCCAGCCCTGCTCTATCTATCTATCGCCAATCAATATCTCCTATTCTGTGTGTGCGGGCTCCTATGCATGTGTGTGTGTGTGTGTGTTTGTGTGAAATGGGTCTCGAGGGCTGCGCTAACTAAGGTCAAAGATCAGGTATAACCCTCCAGTGTGGAATGACAGATGTGGCCGGAGGAAAACAAGATAAAAGAAAGGGAGGAACAAAAAGAAAGAGGGGAGCGATTTATACCAATTGAGCGTGTCCCAAACAACAGATCATAGAAAAAGCAGCAACTGTTGTTATTATTGCTTCGGTTGTTTCTGCTGCAGGTATAACCTCGCCTCGGGCAGCAGGCAGACACCAGATCAGCTTACCTGAGTGAATGTCGGCCTTCAGCAATGGACTGGAAGCTTTGTCAGCGTCCAGCTACTTTTTTTTTTAGAGGTACCACAAGCTAAAGGATCAACTGCATGGCTTTATTAAATGCTTCAATCAGTCACAGGGAGTAGGGATGAATATCAAAAGACGTTGGCTTCATGTGCTTCCTGTTTGCAGCGAGGGAGGAGAGCCAAATGTTATGCTGAAGCCTTTGACCACCTGCTTTAATGCACACACACACACACACAAACACACACACACACACACACACACACACACACACACACACATAGGAGTAAATGGAAATGTAGCATATATGCATGAAAGCCCTTTTCTCCCCTGCATGGATATGAATTTACATAGGAAAGAAAGTAAGTGGATGCATATGCATTGAGGGGGGGCTCCTGAGGTGATATGACACTCGGTCTGTGCTTCTATTCACCATGAAACAGCTCCATAAAGCTGCAAAATGCTGCCAGAGCTGCAGTCGGCTGCAATGGCTGTTAGAGATAGATGGAGAGAGAGAGAGAGAGAGAGAGAGAGAGAGAGAGAGAGAGAGAGAGACAGAGAGAGAGAGAGGGAAATCCTTTGTTCTGTCAAGGACTTAACACAATCAGAGTGTACAGTGTGTCAGGAGCGCACAGGCATATATCAACTTCAATCTCTTTTTAATGAAAAATCCTGCCCTCTCTAATATGTGCAAATTAACCTCTTCTCCTCCCTCCCTCCTCCCCTCCTGCCATGTCCCCTCCTCTCTCCCTCTCCCTTACAGAGGCCCCTTGCTCCCTCTCTCGCACTCCACCCTCTTTTTTGTCCCTCTTCTTCCTCTTTTTCCACTTTCTGCTTCACTTTCACCAATTTTTCCATGTCTGTCTAATTCAAGGGTGGAGAGCAAGATAGATAGCAAGAGAAGAGGAGGGATATGGGATAGAGACGGACTCCTGCTTTCCATTAGCTTGTTGCTTTAGCCACACCACCCCCCACCCGCAGCAATGATCTAGATCACTTTGCTGCAAAATTAGCGAAAAACAAAGCAGAAAAACATCCCAAAGTCAGTGTCCAGCAGCAGCAGAATTTAAATTCACCCTCCATCCTCCTCTGTTCTCTTTGGGTTTCATCTCTGTCTCTCTCTGCTCCAACACACACGCCGAATCATGCTATTACCCTGATTATCCTGATGAGTTGGTCAGATCCTCGCCTTCTCATTCTGCCCATGCTGATTGTAATTTAGAAATTACACCTAATGAGGAATTTTTAAAAACACGGCGGCCGCTCTGTGCTGCCAGCTCCACGCCGCTCCCTGCCCTAATGGATTTCCTGGTATGGAATCCATTTTTCCCCCCTTTCTGCCCTGCAGGGGGTCCGGCTAGCCAGGCCCTCCCCCCCTCCCTCCTTCGCTCTCACCCCCTCCCATATCCCCTTCCCTCCACTCCCCCCTATACTCCACTAATTGGGGGCGACTGGTTTTGGTGAAAAGAAGTCATAATCATTGTTTCTGCTGCTAATTTAAGTGGTTAAGTGTACGGGATCAGCTCGCAGAATGAGGAAATGAGTATGATTAAATTTACATTTTTAAATTTTAACAGCTAAAGTGCCAATTTCCTTTTTATGGTTTTGTTAGAGGTTTTTGAAAGTAAAACTCCATGTGGCAGTTTGCACAAGATAAATGTATATGTTGGGGTTTTTATAGCATCTCAAGAGAGTTTTTTTGCTTTTGTTTGGTTTAATGTGAGTGGCATAGACTTAAAACCAGTTATTAAGGGGCCAAAAACTGCTTTTCATAGGTCGTATCCTGATCTTGTGCTATAAATAAAGAGAAATGTGCCTTTAAATTTTTTAAGATTTAAACGCACATGTGAAGAGACAGGTTAAGAGTTAAAGCTTCAGAGAGCCAATATAACATTTTCACATAACTCCTCTTCATTTTATGGAGGAATGTGATCCATCACATCCTTGGATTATAGTTTGAACCTGTCCTATTAGTCTCACAAACACCTGTATGATGCGTGTGTGTTTTTGGGAGTATTTTGCAGAAATGTGGGGGGGGGGGGGGACAAACACACACACACACACACACACACACACACACACTCACACGGGCTCGCATGCAAATCAAAGCCATCAACAGCTTGTGATGAAGTGAGACGTCGTGGCATAAACAGAGTGTGCCGTTACCATGGAAGCCACTTTCACCTCACAGGCCGAGAGAGACAGGCCGAGAGACAGAAAAACACAAAGAGCCAACGAGACAGGGAGGGAGTGACAGAAAAACAGTGACAGACAGACAGTTTGTTACAGGCTCTCCTTCAGCTACATTTAATAGCTTTTCAAACCCTTCAGAGCTTTTTCACCAGTTTCCTTTCCCTGGGAGAGAAACACTGTATTTGTACAGTAAGCACGCCAAAGAAAGGGAAAAGTTCATTGGAACGTTGTTTATTAGCTGGTTGAACATTCACAAGTTTAATGAGAACATCACAAAGCTACAGAAGCAGACGTACAGTGGCTGTTGAAGGGGTTTTGTGGTTTTGGAGCCACATCTGTCCCTGTTCTGGTCCTTTTTTTCCCCCTACTGCAGGTCATAGCCTTTAGACTCTAACTTCAGATGGCTTGTGGCGATGTTTTTGTTGGAAGGAAGCAGGTTTACCTCACAATCGTTTGTTAATAGAAGCTGTCATGCATGGACTCACTGGGACAATTTTCGCTCCATCAGTTTATAATTTGTTTTAACACAATATATAAGAAAAATCTTTGTCAGTCATCAGTTTGGTAAGTCTCCAGCAAATGTTCTACCATCGCACACACATTTTACTTTATGAGGAGAGCCATAAACAAGATTTAAAATTCACTCAGCTAGAACAGGAACAAATCACGGCTTGCATTTTCTGCATTGCACTGAAAGTCCACTTCACTCACCAATTTATAATAATCAAGCCTGTTGCAGGAAATTGAACATAGTGACCTGGTCATATGACATCAGACCGGCCATCTGAGCAGAGAATCACAAGCAAAGGGGTACTCTAGATATCTCTTTTCGTTTGGCAGAGACATTAATGACAAATTTCCTTCCTTTATACTTTATAAGTGATTCATCGTAGCCAAATGGAAACCTTTATCCATTTAATCCAGCTCATTTTCTCTCTCATAGATGTAACAGCAGGTTACATAACTCCTACAAAGGGCAGCACAGAGATTGAAAAAGATGAAGAAATTAGCTTAGATGTGGCTTCACAATGTTCCACCATTGTTGAAAATCTAAAATGACGAGAAAAATGTGCATTTTCTGCTTGTGTAGACATGATTTCCTTTAAGTCCGAGGTCCATCAGGCCACTGTGATTGCCATTTCCTTGCAATCAGTCATTTTGCATGTTGGGATTTCTTAGCTGCACTGTCTTGCTGCTGAATGAGAGAAACAACTAGACTCCATACCTTCTGCAAAAAGGTCAGATGAGCGAGGCCGCTGCAGCGATGCTAGCTTTCAAGGTATGCCAGGGAGGCTACAGGAGGTAATCAGAGGAAAATATGTCCTCTCTTCCTCCTCCTCTTCTTTTAGACCTCCATTAGACCAGCCTGCCTCTGTCTGGGAAAATTGATTTTCTCCCTCCCCTCCTCCTCTCCTCTCCTGTTTCTCCTCTTTTTTTCTTCTTCTCAGGTTCCATTTGAGGCTTGTTCATCCACTCTCAAGAGCAGTTCTGGGAGACAGAGAGAGAAAAGAGAATAGTTAGGCCACGACAGGTTGTTCACACATATACCCACCCCCAACGGCAGCCACCAGGGCTCCAGTCTCATCTCTGCCATCTGCAGACACACAGAGGCCTGCAGTGGTCTGAACTTCTGTCTTTCCCCTTTATCCTCATCTGCCTAATCCTTTCCTTCCTCTACTGTTCTTTTTCCATCTCCTCCTCTTTATGTTACTCTTCCACCAGTCTTCACACTTGCAGCCCACTCTGTCGGAGCCAAGTCTTGGATCAATGCACCATTGATTTTCCTATCAATGAACATTAGTATGGATCAGACTGCTGCTTGCACTGCCCTGCCCTGAAAACTACACACACACACACGCATGCACGCTCATACACATACATATACGCACTAAGAGCGCCTGTTGCCACAGGGACCCCAGATTTCATCACTGCTCAGCCACGAGCACAAAAAAAAAGGACGAGCTGGGTGCTGTGGACAAAGGGAAAACGGCAAGGAAAGACAGCAACAGAAATAAAGGAGGGTGGGATTGATAAAGGAGAGGTTCTAGTTGAAAGCACAGGAGCCAATCAATGAAAGGAGTGACAGAAAGGGTAGGAAATGAAATCACACCGAGCCGAGTTAGTGTTTGTTTCTGCGTAAAGGAAACAGTCATTGGTCAACTGCCCGCTAGTCGATTCACTGCAGAATAATTCAGTCTGATTGGCAACCAGCTCAGGCTGTTGATAATGGCTGCTGCTCATCACAGTGAATGGATGCGTGCACTTTATACACCTTTGGGTGTCTTCCTCTTTACCTCTCCCACACACACACACACACACACACACAAGCGCAAGCGCGAAACACACGCACACATCTGCGTCTCCTCTCTCACCCTATAATGGGCTCTGAGTCAGGTGGAGATTGACACTTTTCTTTCTGCTGTGCTCCTTTTGTGTCCAACATTGTATTCATTCCACACAAACCAGCGGCGGCCTCTCGGAGACCACATTTCTGCGCACATCAGCCACATTTTGCATCACCAAACAATGAATCTGTGCTTACACTTGGCATTACCATCCTCAATTAACCATGCGTTTGGGGGGAAAGTGGAAGGTGGAGAAACAGAACATTAAATATTGTCTTTTTATTGTGTGGCAACAGTCGCCCACTGGACTTCTACACCGACAGTCAGTCTTACTGTAATAAATAAATAACTGTATAGAGGATGTTTATTAACAGCTCTCCTTTTTTTGCACAGTGTGGGAGGCCCTGTATGTCCTTGCAGTATGTGGCTGTATAAATTATCCTCGGTGGGCTTTTCTGAAGTAATGTTGTATCTTTCATAATCACATTTCCTCATATCCTCATCTCTTTCACTTGTCATAGAAAGAGATAGACCCGCTGTGTAGACTGGTCTTGATAGAACAAAGAAACATCCGTCTTTGGGAGTGCTTGCATGAAAGTTGATCCTCGACTAAGACCCCATGACAAGGAAACTGAGACTCCTCAGGGCCGTCCTTTGCACTGCCTGACTGTAAAGCTTTTGAATTTGGGCTGCAGTGGAAGCCTGCCTGCCTCTCTGTCTGTCTGTCTGTCTGTCTGTCTGTCTGTCTGTCTTCCTACCCTGCCTGCAATCCTGCTCAGACAGTATATGTGTGTGTTCGTTGTTAACTATAACATAATTAACAAACTTCACCAAAGTGTTTTCGAAAGTTACATTTTATTTATTTTTGTTTTATGTATTTATTTTGCATAATGAATCATTTAGCTGTTCATTTATTTAATTTTATTCTATTTATTTACTGTGTGCAGAATATTACACAATACATATTTTTTTTATTGTTTTAAGATTATATAATTTCCATAGTGAACTATAACATTGTTTTGTTCTTCTATCAATCAATCAATCAATCAATCTATTATCTATCTATCTATCTATCTATAATTTCTAATGTTGTAAGACTTTGACAGTATCAGCAGCATAAGCACAAAGTGAAAAGTACAAATGGGCATTTAGTATGTGTCAGTTTATGTAGCAGGGTTCAATATGTTGTTTGGTCTGCTGTTGAAACTGTACATAAATGTATTTGTTGTAAAGGGAGACTAAAATGTGGCTTTTTTCCTACATTTTTTTATATTAACAGCTCAGGTCTGTGGAAGCCTGAAAGCAAATTTAGTTTGCAGGATAAATAAGGTTATATTTGGACATACAGAAGTTTTGAAGGTAGGTTATTGAAAGTGCAAATGGTTTCCGAATATAACGTTATGTGAGCTGACTTTCACACTATGTCAAAAAAGAAAAGATAAAAATGCTTCTTAGAGTGCTGTTTCAAAGCATCACAAAACATCTTTGCAGATTCTTTCTACGACAATGCCACACTCATTACCACAACAATCCTTTTAAGCTCAGATGCCATTCAGACTTCTGCTGCAGCTTTCAAACTGGCCTTGAGTTTAAATGTCTGCATTTCCCATGGACTGTCACACCAGATGTGCTGATAGAAAACAGTTATATTTGCTGGTGTAACAACTTCACTTCAGGCCCCCCATTTCATCCCTCCTGGACCCAACACACATGGCCAATATGAGAGTGGGGCTGCTGTGGACTTTTGGATGATGGACAAGACAGGTGAAAGGAGGAATATTATGCAATATATGCTATTATACAAGGGATTGTATGGTGGATCAATTTACTTCTCCTCTGCACTACAAACCCCCCTGACACACACACACACAGACAGACAGAAACAAATAGTCAACCTGTGGGATCTGAAGGGAAGGGGGGGGCGGCCGACGATTTTTCTGGCAACATGTCAACCCAGACTATAACCTTTGTAACCACAAAGTTCAATTACTCACTTAACTCACTTTGATCCGGAGCCCTGCCACTGATTGAGGCTTTAACATGTAAACGCACTAAAATGAGCCTTCAGGAGTCTCAGTCCTGAATAAACTGCTCGACAACAACACACAGTTGTAGCTTTGGCAAATCCTTGTCTGATGGGCTCATCAGAAGGAAAATGCACGTCTTCCAAAGCAGCAGCAGCAGCAACGTTAAAAAAAACCCAACCGGCCCGTGATTAACTTCAGTTTTTACAATGTTGCAAAGCAGATGCAATTTGGGATTTGCTTGTTTTAGGTTAAGACACATTTGTATTACACGTTTTGAGAGGAAAAAATGCTCTTAATTTGGCTTTATTTGCAGAAATGCGGAGCCAAAAATGTTAAACTGTGACTGGCTGTCACTGCCCGCAGTCCTCGGTCAGCGGCAGGGTGGGAACATGGCGGGTCCAGCAACACTCGCGTTTCAATTCCTGTTTTTTTTTTTGTTTGTTTTTTTTAACGCCGCGAATGCGTTCAGCGGCAGAGACGCGGTCGCTGAACCGCTCTCTCTCTCTCTCGCTTCGTGCGACCCGCCTCCCGCTCCCCGGCGCGGCGGGAGCCGGGCGGGACGCGACGGGGGAAAGTGGAGCTCCCGCCGGCGGCTGCAGCGGCGGCGGCGGCCGGCAGGAGGCTGCTATTCACCGGCCGGCAGGAGGAACAGCTGCCCGGGGAAACACGGGGGCTGCCGCCGCTCACGCAGCCCAGCGAAATAAATTGAAAACTAATTTAAAAAAATGAAATTTAAAATATATGGCGGCAGGCATAGTTTTGTGTTGTAGCCCACAAACATAATTAAACAGCGTGTGTATTTTATTTTTTTTAAAACAGTCACCACACAGTCAGAATGTTGATGAGAATAACAACAACAACTAGAATAATAATAATAATTATAATAATAACAACAATATTAATTATAATAATAGTTTATTATATAGGTTTTTTTTTTTTAATATGTTTTATTTAAATGTGGCACTAAATAACTATTCATGAGTTTAATTGACAGAGCTACTTGGCCAATTATATTTTAAACATGTACCCACGCGTTGCGTCCTTTATTAGTGGATTAGCCTATTGTTGTATTAGAATATGAGGTTGTATATTTTCATATGTTTTTAATATGCAGCGGCAGCGCCGCACATATGAAAAGGTGAACAGCAGGTTAAGGACCGCGAGCCCCGTTATTGAATTTTACGTCAGGTGATATTTGCATTTAATATCCCTCCGCCACACGTCAGCCTGCCACATTGTAACTGTGATAGACAGGCTTAAAGGGCTGTAATTGCAATCGCATTGAACCCCAAAAGCTCTTATTGTCAGAGTATGATGGCGCACCCCGCACGCACACACACACACACACACACACCAGAGGGGTAACTGGGCTGATCTCTGGGCTCTGGATGTACACCTCCATGCGCCTGCATGACGGAAAACCGAGGAGCTCCCCTCTCGCCGTTGCATCCGTCACATTTAGGGCTTCTGCCTTCAACCGGTGACGCCCCCCCCCCCACCACCACCACCACCATGATGGTGGGTGATGGTGGGTGATGGTGGCTGGCTGCACACACGGCCAACCGGAGCAGGCATGCGCGCTCTGGTGGAGGTGAATGTGAGCCATTCAAATTTCCATATATGTCCTGTCACAAGGGAGGACCCCCCCCCCCCACACACACACACACACACACTCCTGCTCTCTCCCTCACATACCCCCCTTCACACACACACACACACACACACACACAGCCTCCCCCCTCTCTCTCTCTCTCTCTCCCTCCTTTCTTTGTTCCCCTCCGATGATTCCCTCTGTGAGCTCCCCACAGGACGGAGAGAGAGAGAGAGAGAGAGAGAGAGAGAGACACCACACCACTGCCACCCAGCGGCCACGGAGCCGCGCGAGATCGTGCGCGCGTGCTCTTTGTTGCCCCCCCCCCCATCCAGTTTCCTAAATTTCCATCAGAGGGTTAAAAAAAAAAAAAAAAAAAGAGAAAAAAAAAAAAACCGTCTTCTCCTCCACAACTTCGCGACATTTTTATTTATTTTTTATTTTTTTCCCCTACAGGCGCGTTTACGTGCGAGGCCGCTCTCCCGCCATCTTGCGTGAAGGGGCGTCGGCTCGGGCACACGCACGCGGCCGCGCGCGCGCCCTGCTGGAGTGTCCTTGAGCAAGGCGCTGACCCCGGGCTGACCCCTGGGGACTGGGGGGGTCTGCCCTCCTGAGATTATCGTATTATCATTCAGGGGGATGCCTACGTGCCTCTGCCTTATTCCCTCTCACCGTATCTGACGGATTACACATCAGAATGATTCAATAACGGGGAGAATATAGACTCTGCAGGACAACAATTTAATTAGCTCTATATATAACCTGCTTAATGAGGTACTTAACAGGGAGACGTTAATTACAGATTCTATATGGCCCTGCTTATTTCTGCAGGGCATCCTCTCTTTTCTGCCCCTTTAGGTGGGATTGTTCAATCATATTTTCCCACATTTAATTCATCCGTATTCATCATATAGCCTGTGTTTCTTATTTATTTACTGTGGTTAATTCCATAATTTGTGACTTACACGGACAGTCCCGTCGCCAAAGAGCAAGCAATCTTACAAAAGTAGCACACATGCGACCAGCAGAACATGTCTGGAAATATATGATGATCAGTCTGTTAGTTAAAATAATAAATAATTCAAACGCGATAAAAGCGGCAGGCATTCAACGGGGGAGGGAGGGGAGGAGGGAGGGTGGTGTTTTTTTTTCCAACAGGGGGCAGAATCACTCTGTAAAAAAAAAAAAAAAAAAAAAAATCTCTCTTTTTCTCAATCACGAACACACGCATGCACCCACACACACTCACACACACGCACACACACACACATACACACGCGTGCACACACTCATGCACGCACACGTGCTCGCAGGCAGCTCTTAAGGATCTCTTGGTTTTCCCTGCAAGCAATTTTCGCCTCCAAACCAGCTGCCTTAAAAATGACCCTTAAATACTCTCATGCAAATCTGAGCCCGGCGTGTGTTCTGTTTGTTTGTTTAACAAATGAACTTTCGAGCCAGATCAGAGAAGTGTGGGTTACTTCAACCGTTTTAGCAAATGAAGCCGAAACGTTGCAGGGACTGCGAACATTTAAAAGGAGCTCAAAGGGTTCAACAGATTGGATTGGAAGCATGTTTTTCTTTTTCTCCTTGGAGCTGAAAATAAGGTTTCCTTCTAAGTCTGGGATTAGTTTAAAAGATTTAAAATAATAACCATACAGGTGTGAATTAGAGTGAAATTAGGTCTTTTTTGCCTTTATGGTTACATCGAGGTCCTGACCCCCTCCTAGTTGCTCGGTTGTGGTTTCATGCCCACTTGAAGCAAAATCTGGATGTGTGGAGCTTATAAATAATAGAATGAAACATGGCAGGTTAATATTTCGCCACACTGAAGTTCTTTCTCCCTCGTTTTCATGCAATTCATTAGTGGACCAGGCGATAAATATTGTATGCATATTTCAAGTTAAGACTCATATTTGCCCGGGCAGGTGGAAGTCCGTCTGCAACAATTTTTCCACGTCATTTTTTAGACAACAGATCGATCAAAACGTGCCCCTCAAAAATCTGTCTGCTGCCCTGAAAACCAATGAACAGCTACGTCTGGGTGCAACATGCAGATAAACGTTGTCCGGTTAAAAACCTTCAGTGGACAAACCTGCACAGAGGCAACCAGCCTCCCATTTATTTTAAATGCAGCAGCCACCGAATCAGAGATTAAGATAAGAGGTTGGTTTCTTTGTAGACACAGTCCGGACTGTTCAGGATCACTGGGAACTTTTTGGGACATTCTGTCCTTTCGAGGGGTCTCAGAGATGGACAGCAGGTGATTCACCACAAGCCAGATCTGTCTCCTTTTATATCAACACATGAGACAAAAAGCTCTAATTGAACGTTTGCGATATCGGCAAGTCGTCTGCGTGTGCACAACGTATTTGGCAGACACGTTCACACTGGATGTATCGGGAAAGGTGTAGGCTACAGTTTGTAAATGTTTTTTTTCCCCTACAATATTCGCCCGTAGCAGGCACAACACGGTCAATGTGTGGTTAGGCAACAATTAAAACGGCTGTTTTTAGTAATTACATTATTGCAAATGACCGTAATTTGTAGGAGAAAGTCTTAGAATAAACTGATGATTAAACGTATCAGCAACTCCATTGTAGTCCCTGTGCAGTCTTCTTGCTCTGAAGGTAGAATTAAGGAAAAGTGGATTTTTGTTTGGATGTGAGGGCTCTTGAAAAAGGCAGACAAATGAGGAGATTCATAACTGAAGCCTGTTCCACAATAAATCAACTCACCAACTAACCATTTTTCTATCATCACTGCACATTGTAGTTAATAGCAGCCAGATGGGCTAAGGAGCTGTTGTGTTGAACAGAGAAAAATGTTAACAAGAGAACCATTTAATGTCACCATTTCATATTCACTGGACCCTACTGAGAAATACTGAAACCTATGAAATAACACGCAGAACCTTTGATATATTTGTGTCACCCTCCATTAAATGTGTCATTAAACCTGTTTTGCAGTGTGAGGTGAGCACAGCTCTGGCATCTCACAGAAACCTCAGTGTACCACTGCAGGCTGAGGATGCTGTGCAGCGTTTGGGGCATGATGTTTCAGGTTAAAGTGGGTCACTCCACGTGTAGGCTGTCCTCCTTCTCAAAGACGGAGGCGTGTTACAGGGTGGACAGTGCAATGAACTGAAACAATGCAGACACACAATCGTGGTCAGTTATAGCCTTTTAAATAAGTGGTGTGTAGAAAACGCCACAGACTGAAAACACGGTTTGCAGCCTTGAGCCTTTTGGGTCCTTCGTGTCACACAGGAATCAGAAAGGTAAAAAAAAAACATCGTTGATTTTATTGTGAAAAAGGAAAACAATGCAGACCAGAGCACACAGAAACAGGCCTTGACTGTCAGCTTATTTTACAAATCCTCACTCCATCCAGACATCCACACTTCGCGTTTTAGTTATGTATTTATTATTATGTAGAAATAAAACACGTCAAGCACCAAATCGATTAAAAAAAAAGTGAGTTTGTCAATGTCTTCTAGGTTTATAACCTCTCGTTGCAATAAACTGAACATGCATAGAAATCAGTCCTATTAAAACGCCCATTTTAAACCAGTGGGGTAAAAACAAGAGCACTGTTGACACTGTTGACAACTCCATCTTACTGGCTTTGTAAATGTGTTCCCTTCTTGTTGAAAATGCATACATTTCCCAAGGTCATAATAACGCAGCGTCGTCTTAAAGGGGATGTTTCCACTTTGCCATTGTTCATAGTCAGTGCAGGGAAATAATAACATTGACCAAACTGATTATTCGACTGTGTTGACCTTCAGTCAACCAACAGAAAAGCCGAATAAAATACAAAAGAACAGATTTTAATAAAGATGCAGATCAGCCTTTATATTTTTTTTTATAACAAAACTTTATTCACACAACATCCGTCGATTTAACAGCAGTTCATTTTTTTTTTTTTTACTTTCAGTAGGCTACATATAGACTTACAGCTCAGTTGAATTAAACTTTATTTCCCCACAACTCCAACTGTTTTCGGCTTTTACAAAGGTCTTAAAGTTTAAAAGTTAAATCTTGCCCAATTATTACATTGAATTTGAAACATCAGGACACTGCTGACTTCCAAATGACACCTTTGACAGTTTTGAGAGTTTTCACGTGGACTTCATGAGAGGTCTCAGGTGAACAGACTGCAACATTTACACCTTTCAACTCCGTGTAAACTTTCTTACGACAACGGTGTCAGAACATAGGCTACTTAATTAGTCAGTACTATACATAAGTGAAGGTGGCTTCACCAACAGATGGGCAACAGACAAATATATTTGAGTGGGTGAAGGTGAGGCTGAAGCTGAAAAGAGCAGTGACACTGCAGACACAGAAGCAGGGCTGAGTGCATATAGAAGGTGCTCATCAATGTGTTTGCATTGCTTTTAATGCACCGTTCTTCACGTCGTCAGTTTTTCGATTTGAGGGTCAGGTGCGAG
This sequence comes from Lateolabrax maculatus, assembly GCA_031216445.1. Taxonomy (NCBI): domain Eukaryota; kingdom Metazoa; phylum Chordata; class Actinopteri; order Acropomatiformes; family Lateolabracidae; genus Lateolabrax; species Lateolabrax maculatus. The sequence goes on from CM062210.1 coordinate 12,035,546, forward strand.
ACTTTTATTTTGAAGGAATTAGATTAAACCTGTCAAGAAGCTGCACATGCACACACACGAAGTTTATGCATTGCACTGCAGCATGCATATGGGGGGGGCTCATACCGGGGTTCACACAGCCTGCAGTGTGTGACTGATGGACATGTCTGCTGTCAGCCAGGCTCGTGAACGCAGCTTCACGCAGAGAGAAATGACGCAGCCTCATATGATGTCAGGCTGAGAGGGACGTGGAAATGAAACGGTGACATCAGGATGCACGTCGCGATAAGAGACATGTCTTGGAGGAAGGGAAAAAAAAAAACAAACAAAAAAAAAAACAACCCCACAGAGCACGGAGAGAGTGGAGGCTAATCTATTTCACAACCCGACCCGGAGCCAAGATGGACTTTGGACAGAGCGCGGAGTCAGAGGTCACTGTGATAGCTGCAGCGTGTGTGGCCGCGCAGTCCTCCTCGCTTCTACCGACCACAGGCTGCCGGAGGTCTCACTCAGAGGAAGTGATGCAGTGTAAAATGACCGTCTTTCCTTATATAAACGCCGCGGCGACAGGCAACATTAGAAGACAATAAATAGTTTTTCCCTCCCACCTCAAGAGTTTAACCCCTTCAACTGCTGCTGGCGGTCGTAAGACAAAAAAAAAAAAAATCAGCGCGGAAGCTTATAGAGCCAATTAACTGTACTGAAGAGCTACAATATAAAAATGAAAGGAGGATAAGCACAAATAAAAGAAGCAAGTGTCGGACAGTTGGTTTTCCTATGGAGGAACAATGTGTGCCACATGATAACTACTGCTACGACATAAAGGATTTGTGTGTTGTTGTTTTTTTTTTTTTCCCCTGACAGTTTGGGGAAATTAAAGCACATATGCATGCCGCATAACCATACCGTTAATAATGCTGGTGTGTTTTTCTTTTTATTAAAAAGGGTATTTCCTTTTTCTTTGCAGAGTTGTCATGGGGCTCCGAGTCTAGACTGCATTACACACTGATTACACATGTTTCAGCTGACATAATGGAAATTTAAAAGTGACCTACTCGGCTCACTAACACTCTACCTCATGACTGCCTCAAAAAGTTCCCCACATGAAAAACAACAGCACAGGCAGATGAATAAAACTGAGAAACATGTCAACAGGATGGCTGAATTAAAGTGCAGCAGGCTCTGTGGTGATAAGTGCAGCAAAACTGAACGCTTTGGAGATTATTAGGGCTTGTGCTGCCTCCACTTTACAATTCAAAAAAAGTCAAATGTTCATTAGTTGTAAAAAAATATATATTTACATGTTGTGCATCTTTTCATCTGTCTTGAAAATCCCTTATGTCCATCTGTTTATGTTGATTTCCAACAGGGAAAATCAGTGGGGCACATTAGGTTTGTGCTGGCTTCAGGGCACTTAATGAAAAGATTAACTAAAAAGAAAGTGCTTCAACAGGCACTGAGGTACAAACATTATTAGCAAAACTGTATAGACAGTGCTTTTGAAATTAAACTGTAAAAAGGCTCATGCTGCCTTCACTTCACAAAAGAATATCTGCATACAGACTTCTGTCTCAATTAATAATCTCTTGTCCTGTCAGTTTCACTTCGTGTCTGTCTCCTGTGTGATGTGATCTAACAGGAGAAACCATTGAGGGGTATTGGCTATTTCCTGGTTTCAGCTCTCCAGTGTTAATGAAAGAGTGCCCCTAACAGTCGGTGCAGTCACATTCACTGACAACACAGGCCATAAACCAAATATTATTATCACGTGGATATAGGCGGGTCTGTGTGTGGATACCTGTGAGGGGAAAAACTGTCAATCTATTCCTGTTAAAGACTCTGAACCACATGAGGATGGCAGGAGAAGAAGGAGAAGAACATGTTTGTCTCAGTGAAATATGCAGATATAACTGCAGAGAGGAGGACTCAAACTATTTCCGTCGCACTCTCTCATTCATTTGTGAACGCAGCAGCTCCCAAAATCCTAAATCTTAACATGAACATTATTATTTTTTTTTAATTATTACTCTTAAAACTCCAGTGCACTACTTTGTCTCTAGCCTCTTTTGGTGCAAAGTCTCGGGCTGTGGGGCGGATCAACAAGCAATAAGAAAACCGCCGAGTGCGAGCGATCCCCCCCCCCCAAAAAAAAAAAAAAAATCGTGATCCACAAACATCTACTTGACGATCCCCCCCCCCCCCTCCCACCCCGGTGGTTTCTCCACAGTCGCCAGCCTCAGCTCCGGCAGCGATCTCCTCTGCTGCTCCGCGTCAGCTGATCCGTCACGTGGTCTGGTGTCGCGGGTCGCCCCTTTTGCAAAATGGAGTTGTCTGAGTCGGTGCAGAGAGGGCTGCAGTCTCTCGGCGAGCCGTCCCCCTTCGACCGGGCCGGCTTCCAGGCGCTGGTGGACGCGTCCCTGCGGAGCCTGCTCTCCTCTCACGCCGACCCGCGGGTCCTCGGTGAGCCGCCGCCGCCGCTTTTGTCTCCTGCGCGCCGCTTCCGGTTTCTCTCTCTCTCTCTCCCCGAGTGGACGTGCGGGTGGGAGCTGCCTCGATGTTTGCGTGTTTGTGTGTGTTTTTTTTTTCTCTAACCGATGCACACTGCCGGTCGCTCTGAACCGGTCCCCCCCCACCACCACTCTGTGTTTGCACCGGGATCTCTAATGAGCCGCGGCGGGTAGTCGGTCGTAGCTTTCCTCCGCCGCCTGTTTCAATTTCAGCCGCAGGTCACACAATCACACGGCCACTCGGGATCGCCTTTTGTCATTTAAAAACCGGCGTCGAGTTAGGGGGACTATGTTAGACTATTTCAATCACCGTCAGCCGCAACCGATGACGGATACACATCCGATTGTTCCCTTTAAAAAAAAAAATGCTCCGAGCGGGTCTTTGAACGCAGCACTGCGCCCATTGCTAATTCTGATCGGATCTAAAGCAGTAATTTAGATATACATGATGCAAAATGACAGCACTTTGATTCTCCTGCAGTAGGTTAGTCACATCCCCGGCTCTCTCGTGGCTGCTTCACGCGACCATGTGTTGTCCAACTTCTGCAGCCTCTTTTTTTTTTAGGCTGCTGGCAGAATTATTTAGAAAGTGAAATGTCCACTATGCAAACAAACAAAGGACCCCCTGGCTGATGCAGCTGAGGGGTCCATTCACATGCAAATCATCATTGATTTCCATTCCGCACGTCAATCTGCAGAGCAGGAGTACGGGTCGCAGATATGGGGCCGGCTTCATTTATACCAATCAAACGCGTCTGCTCGGTCCGCAGAGGGTGAAGGCTGCAGGGCGGCGTCCTCACACCGTGTTCTTGTGGTTACAGATCAGCCCGAGCTGAGGCAGATCGACCAGATCCTGCTCAAACAGACCCACACTGCAGCGACCACCTTCATACTGGAGGCGGTCAAACAAAACGCAGACAAGTCAACGATAAGGTAGGAGACAGAAGAGGGGTTTCCTGTGACATGTGAGTAGGGTATGCTGCACATGCTCGCGGTTAATCTCTAAAAATAGGCTCATTAGTTGTCGCATGACAATGGTGCTCATATCGCACAGTGTGGCAGGAAATATGTTGCTCTGCATCATGCTGCTCGCACTTTTCTGCCCTTATTCCATGCGAGGACACTTTAAGGTCACCTGCTGATTGCATCTCCCAGGAGGCCATGACCCCAACCAAGTTTGCAGCAATAAACTAAATGAATTAAATATGTGAAATATTAGACAATATGTGAGAGTATGTAACAGCAAAACACTGTTGCAAAGCCTGCTTCTAAAACACTGTGTGATTCACAGGAGGTCATAGTGTTGTTAGTGAAATGAGGTAATGCTGTTGTTGTGTCAGATGTGTAACTATGGGATTTCCTTTAAACAATAGTTATTGTTAGTTTTGGGGAATAAACTTCATGAAGCAACGTTTGAAATTGCCAGTTAAGCCATAGTGTCTGCAAATGGGTGCAGATTATAATAAATGATGGGAAAAGCACTTCATTGTATTGGTCTGAATGGATCAGTGGTAGCTCTTTATTAAATGTCAGTTTCTGGTAATTGTCCATCTGCATTGACTTAACATTTTGCCTTTTTGTCATTGTCTTTTGGTGTTTAGAATTAGAGAAGGGGAAGTGTTATTCGGATCGTAATCACAGTTGGATAGAAAAATACAAAGTACTGTAGTTGTGCATGTGTGCAATCCTCTGAAAAAAGGCACCAATATACAGATAAAGAATCTTTTAGACTCCAAGTAAAGTTTTTCCTTGTGTTTTCTTTTTCACTCCCTTTTTAAAAAAAACCTGCTTTAAGGTTTCTCCACATTCTTAAACTGCATTTGAAATGTAATTACAAATTCCATGTTCACTTTGACATCAACTTTCAACCTGCATGGGACAAAACAGTGTATTTATTCCCCTGTAAATCTTTTTTTTCTTGGAAAGGGAACGAGGCCACTTCAAACTGACTATTTTAAAAAGACCACAAAGTAAATGCAGTATTGTGAAATCAGCTGCTGATGCCAGTGTTGTTTTGTTCTTACAGCTCCTGCCTTGAAGAACTCACAATCAGTGCAGAAAGAATAGAAATATTCTATAGCACATATCAGGTGACAGAGTTGCATTTATTAAATCTGTAATTTTTTTTTTTCTCCATGTAGTGTTGTTGGTGAGGCTGTTGGCTCATAACTCACTCATGCATGTTTTGTTTTTACAGAAACATAAAACAGAACTGGAGCGTCTGTTGGCAAGGTAAGTCTGAGCTGTCAGTGGTGAAGAGACTGGTGGAGGGGATGAAGTTATTTCTGAGTGTTACTCAGACTGATCATGTCCCCAAGATGAAGCTTTTTTAAAAAAAAAAACAAAAAAAAAAAACTGTAAGTGTAAGATTGCAGAATTATTACTGAACGATTTTGCTCATGATGGTTCATTGACGTTTTTATCCGAGTCCCAAAACCCACGTGAATATCCGAGATCGACTAGTTTGGGCACAAGTTTAAAGAAATGGATGGATCGAGGGGAGAGCAAGCCAGTTGTTTTTCCTCGGCCCGGTCAGGAGCAGAGAGGGTGTTTTGCGTGTCAGGAGGAAAAAGGTCACGGATTGTGATTAATTGCAATGTAAATGCTGCTTTATGACGCGCCGTAAACAAGCGCTCTCTGTGAAAGAGACACATTGTCCGCACACCGATTCTAACCCGCTGCAAGCAAATTGTCAATTCATACAAAAAGGCGTCACACACACACACACGTTCTGATGCTCAAAACTTTGGTACGTGTGGTTAAATGGCCTACTTATTGCAATACTGACAGTCTTTAGAGAATCGGCCACAGATGCTCACAGTGAGATACAGCAACTTTTTCACGACACATCTGTCTGTTTTTTCCACGTTGATCCAGTCTGCACACAGCGACTGCTCTGTTAAACCACTGTCGGTCAGTAGAGGTAAACTTCCCAGAGTCCCTGCTGGTTTTTTTCTGCACAGTGTCTAGATTGCAGATGCAACCGTGTCCTCTCTGTCGTCCTCCTCCAGCATAGGAAGGCGTCCGCCTCGGATTAACGACGTGTCGTGGCGTCTTCAGTACCACATGAAGGTGCGTAAAGAGCACATTTTGTCTTGTCTTTGTGGCTGCACTCTCTTTTTTTTTCTTGCGTCAAAACCTTAAACACCGCTTCCCCGACAGAACGGGCAGGTCGATAAGGTCAACGAGCCTTTCTACTCGATTTCACTGAACACTGAGGTAAGACCCGAACACGTTTTCACGCCTCCACTCTCCTGCATGCGTACGTTTCTGCGTGTAAAACAATGACGGTGTTTGTTCCCTTTTGTTAGAATGAAGGGACCTCTGAAGATATCGACTTCACCTGCACAATGGAGCAGCTACAGGTAGAGGAGGGCTTTTGTTCCTTGTGTACTGCTTTTTCCAATGGACGTCAACTTGCTCTTCGTCTGTCATTTTTATTTATTTATTTTATTCCAGTCTTGCAGTTGCATCATAACAAGCTGTTACGCATCACATCCAACTTCTCTAAATTAAGAAAAAACAAAAACAAAAAAACAACAACAACAAGTGAAGAAGTGGACTCATTGAGCTGGTTGCTGTGGGGTGGTTTTCCTCTTCAAACAGGGAAACTTCCAAAGAAAATCCATGTGTTTAAATTGAATGATTATATCTGCGCACTTTCCTGGATTCTCTGCACACGAAAGTGGATTTAAATTGCTGCAGCCAAACTTTTAAATATAAAATAAATGGAAGCTACAGAAGCCCCGAAAGGTTGTGTTGGAGGTGATGCTTTAGGTTGACTTGATATAATAAGAAATGGGATATGGACTTCATGTGTCATGGCTGAAGCTTTTATAAGAGGAGAAAGTTCCAGTGGGACCTCGGCTGTTTGATGTTTCTGACCTGTAAATCACATCCACGGTGCAAAATATTTGTTGAATTCCATTCGGACACAAAGTTTAATGCAATAAAAAAATCTGAGCGCAGACTAATTTGGTTTTATTCTTATTTATAATGACCATAATTCTAAGCCTAAATATTATTTTTTTTCAGTGGATATTTTAGGTCGTCTCCGCCGGACACGTTGCTGCGTTTTTATCCCTATTAAAAATAAATTAAAAAAAAATGACCAGTGGCTGCTTGTTTTCAGGATTTGGTGGGAAAGCTCAAAGACGCTGCCAAGAGTGTGGAGAAAGCCAGTCAGATGTGATGCCGGTGTCCAGTTTCGTCGCCTTTTCCCTGCACCTCAAAGCACTGAACTTCCAGCGTGTTTCCAGCGGCATTGCTCATCTCTGCAGAGCTCCTTTTGTACCTGACACTGACATGACGTGTGTCCACATGAGACAGTTATCATTCCGATTTGTGTTTCAATAAATAAAAAATAAAAAAAACCAGAAGAATAAAATCCACTTCGTGCGTTGAATACTTTCCCAGCTCTCTGTGCTCACACTGATCCGGATACTTGTGTTTTTTAAGAAATTCACATTCTCGTTTTATTTTTGATGAATGCAGTTGATGTCACTGTCATATTGGAGGGTCTGTGTGAGGGAACATTTTGTTTGAATGCGGGGCCAGTGGAGGAACTGGTAGGCATGTGTTTTGTCAACACTTACCAGCCTGGATAGGATTTTTGCCATAGTTGCATGACAGCGGTGTATTTTGTTTCCTGCAGCGTTTGTTGCAACGAGAGGGCTCAGCCCAGCTTTTTGTGGGGGGGCTCGGGCTGACGGGAGCTATTTCTACAAGACCGCTTTTTACACTTGGTTGCCCTATAAAAACTTTGGTCACCCTTTTCAGACTTTGTGCATCTCAGCTGAAAGTTCAAAGCTCCTCAGCTGAAGCAGCACGGCGGCTCGGATTCCATAAACATCCGAGATGCCTTCATTTTCTGCGGCGCTGGCTGGAGGATAAAGACTCCAATTCATCAAGTGGAAAGTTGCGGGGCTTTTTTTTTTTTTTTTTTTTTTTTTTCTTTTTTTGCAGATGTCACGACAGCCTGTGACAAAGGTTTGACACCAGAGCCATTTGTCACATGGACGTATTTCAACCAAGTGCGTGGGTCTTTTATTTTATTTTTTTTTAAAGCAGCTCTGCACAGACACACGAATGAGGGATCTGCCCGGCGACTGCATGCTGTAGTGAGCGGATTTTTGAGGCATTTTGACGGTCAAAGGCGACACGAACGTGTGCGAGTGCTGCGGTTATTTTTAACATCACAGACGGAGGGGGGGGGGACGCCATCAGTCGCCTACTTTCCGGACGCCCCTGATCACGGTGCCGCTCGAGCCAAAGCAGCACACACACACTAGTGCAAGGATTGCGCCTTTTTCGCGGCGAAAAGTGCATCAAACTGTGTTGGATGTGTATTCTGGGTTATTTTGAACCATGCGTCACGCATTAGAAAGAGCAGAATACACCGACAGTAATTTTATGCGCCCTTAAGGAGCTGCCTGGTGTCGTTTCAGCCCCAGTGAGGGAGCAAACTGCGGGAGTCGTTGGTGAGAACTGGTGCTTCAAAAGACGAGCCAAAATGTGCGTGCGTGCGTGTTTCTCGGCGTGTTATATATTTTTTTTTTTTGCATCGTGCGCAGCAGATCGGGAGAAACGGCGTACACCGACAGTAATTCCTGGGCGCCCTTAAGCGACGGGACCACGTGACCAAAGCGGGGCGGTCGAACTACAAGCCATTTTGGGGACGGTGTCAGTTTCCACGGAGCACACACACACTGCTGCATTTTACTGGGGGTTGAAGCGGATATTTTGGAGGCAAAGTTGTCGGCGCCGAAGTGGGAGCCTTGCCCGAGCCCGAGCCGGAGGACCGTGCCCGCGTGGAGCCGCCGATCGGACGCGCACACGGCGCGCGAGCGGCGAGGAGAAGGGGAGTTTTGATATTCGCACGTCTGAAATGCGCTCCGGTCCGCCGTGCGCTCTCCGCCACTGACAGCGTCTGCAGCCTGCTTCAAGATGGCGGCTCGGCTCCTATTCATTTTCTGCTGATCGCCTACCAACTTTCATTGTCTGTCCGCCTCGAGAGCCTGCCGATTCCCCGCCGAGCCTCCAGGTACGTGCTCCTCGATGTCGCCTCTAACCGACGGGTGGCGGAAGGCGAGGTCGGGGCTCGGCGCTTTACGTGTTTATTCCGCGCAGCGATCCAGCGGTGGATGTGGAGCTTTCAGCGGTGGCTGCAGCGATCACCGACGTGGAGCTCCGTGTGTGTGTGTGTGTGTGTGTGTGTGTGTGTCTGCGCACCACTTTTTTTTTTTTTTTTTTTTTTTTTTTCTTCTTCTTCTTCTCTTGTGGGGGGTAAAAGATGTTCCCAGCTCGGGCTCGGACGCGATTTAAGATTCACGCACACGCGGGGCTGCACGGTGCGGTGTCCGGCGACGCGTCGGTAGAAGTTGATCGCGGTCGGGGTTTGCCTCGCGTCGTTTGGATTTATGTAAAGTGGGAGATCTCGGGCGAACCGGGCTGGTTTGGCTGAGATGTGACGGGCAGCAAGTGCTCCAAACGCTCCCCCTGCGCCCATATTTCCACGCAGCGTGTTTATTTTATAGAGATGGGATGCCTAGGCTGTGGCGAACCGGGTGCTGTGTTGCTTTCGGGCGTGCGTGGCCAACTGTTGGATTTATTAACTTAACTTGGACGGCTCCCATAAAACGTGACAAGGAGGGGAAACCGTTCCGATTGTGCATAAACGTTTCACGGCGGCTGCCCGGCAAACACTGGCTCCTCGTTAATCACGCACCGTGGCTGTTCATCTCTCGGTGTGTGATTAACTTGATTAAGAGGGATGCCTGGGCTTTTTGACAGAATTAAAAAAAAAAAAAGGAAAAAAAAAAAATAAATGTGAGCGGACACCACGTCCTCCGGGATACAAAAGGCTGTCTTGTGTCTCCGCAAGCAGCCAAAGCGTCGGTGCCTGCACTTTATTTGCCATGTGCTGTTGCCAGCATGGACTGTTTTGTTTGTTGACATTCCGGCTCATTATGGATTTCCATATTTTCACCTCCACACGGGCTGAAACGCTGGATGTGAGTCTGGTGATGCAGGGACAGACAGACAGACAGACAGACGCGAGTCCAGGGCTTCTGCCTCTTGGGGGATAAAGTGGAGGAAAAAAAAATTATAATTTCACTCTTGGGGAGCCTGTGCGTGCTTAATGGGTTCATGAATATGTTCCCCCCCCCCCCCCGCCCGGGTTTGCAGGATGGCATCCGCACAGGTCTGTGGACATCAGACTGGAGGGTTTGGGCGATGAGCACAACTTTAACACACACAACATGAAAGTGCTTCATGTTTGTACTGACTGTCCATGTTTCAGTCATGTGGGTCAATCGGCAGTGTCCTCCTTATTTGTTTCAAGATTTTCTGAATTGACCGACAGCAGTTAATGAGTTCTTGTGTTTTTTTTTTTTGTTTTTTTTTTGGGGGGGTCTTTTTTTTTTCCCACGGCCGATTTTAATTGGGTTATTTCCAGCTGCTGTTGATTTACGTGTAAGGGGAACCTTTCACTAGAGGAATCTCTCGTTTTGGGAATAAATGAGGTCGGCAGGACTTTGGGTCACTGCAAGAACCCGGGGAAAATCCCTCCGGTTTGGTTTTTGCTTCATTAAGTTAAAAATTAAAGATCCAGCGGCTGTTCAGAATTAATTCACGACGTGTCACTAAACCTGGCTGTCCATATATATATATATATATATATATATATATATATATAAAAAAAAAAGAAGAGAAAAGCTGCGGTGTGGAGGGACTCCACGATGGGAGCAGACCTGACGCGATCTGCGGCGTCCTGCAGCCTCGTTCCTCCCCAGCTAGGACAGGATGAACTTGTTGGCGTCAGGCTCTCTGCGCTGATGGACTCGGGGTCTTCTGAAGCGGCTGCCTCGGGGACACAGTGACAGCAGTTGTCCAAACACCAGCCAATCGATTAATGGCGCAACAGGCGCCCTGCTTTATGTGTATATAGATAGAGATGTATAAATGTGTGGACATTGTCCATCACCATCCGTGTGTGTGTGTGTGTGTGAGACATCCTTCGGAGTGTCCGTCTGGTCTGTTCAGAGGCGGAAGGGGGGGGGGCTCGGTGCCGGTCTGTGGGTCCAGAGCTGGACCACCATCCTGTCCAGGCTGTAGGCTGCGTTTACACTTTTAGTGGCTGCTGTTTTTATTTCTGCGCCCTGTAGCCCAGCCTTCATTAATACGCCCCGACTTGGATTATTGTTTTCCTGCCTTCCCGGAAACCCCACACGGCTCCTAAATATCGGATAAAATGGGGGGAGAAAAAAAAAAATCGACGATGGACTTATACTTTGCCGCCGGGGGACTTATTTTCCCGTTTGAGCCGTGGCGGCGTGCGTAAAGTGAAAACGGCGCAAAGTGCGGGCAGCGTCGGTGTTGACTGAAGGGGGGGGGGGGGGGGGGGGGGGCGCGCGCGTCACTTCGGTGCACAGTGGCGCAGAATTAACGAGCGCGACCCGGTGTGCGGCGCCGCTCCGGCTCCAGTCGCCGCCGCCGCTCCGGCCGCGTCGGTGCACGAACATCGCGCACAAACCGTGAGAAGAAAAACAAAACACGGCGCAAATAAAAAAAAAAAAAGAAAAGAAAGGAAAAAAGGCGAAGCGGAACAAACCCGAGGGTCACTCTGCGGGTCGGACGCCAGATTTTGGGAAGCTGGTGTAAACGCTTGGGATACTGGTTTTTATTTGCCCCCCCCTCCTGCAGCCCGTTGAACCGATACGAGCTTTTTTTTTTTTTTCCTCCACAAAATGGCAGCCGTGCAGTCGGCAGCCTGGCAGTCCAGCGGCTGCGTGAGAGCGGGGGGAGCCTCCGGTCCCTCCCCTGCACACCGGCAGCTTCTTCTCCTTTTTTTTTTCTTTTTCTTTCTTGTGTCGGGGTGAGACATCCTGTCCTGTGTCTGCTCGCTGCTCGGCCGTGTGGATTTTTTATATATATATAAAAAAAAAAAAAAAAAAAAAAAGCAAAAGGAGTTGCCATAGAAACGCTCAGGTTTCCCCGCAGCATGTGTGGCACACCTGACTCCGTCCACGGGTGTCTGTCTCCCCATCCTCACCCCCCCCCCCCCCCCCCCCCCCTCTCTCACCCGCACTCACCCAGAGTTTCTCAAATTGGGAGAACAGTCTGCTCACAAAGTGGAGCGGCCACAAACTGAATCTGTCCGTTTTTAATCGATGGAAACGTCGTGAGACGCAGATGCCCGGTGTGTCTCTGAGTTTACATTAGTCTGTGATGCTTCATCGGTCCGATTTGTTTAATAATATGCAGACTACAGATCTCTGTCAGCTCCCGGTCCGTTTAAGCAACAGTTTAAATGCCGCATTACGCATTTAACACCACTTTATCCAACCTCTCCGATTTTGCGGAATATTTCCAAATCAGGATTATGAAACCCAGAATTTTCTGTGCCACTGTGGCCCCTTTTTTTTAATTTTTTTTTTTTTTTAGATTTTTGGTTGTTGTGGTTTTTCTTCTTTTCGGATTAAAGTTTGCGCCTGTTGCCATGTGCGTTTTTAAAGGGCGCTGATCGATCTCCAGGTGGAAGTGATTGATTTCCGCGCCTCGGTCAGGTGACTCTGCTGCCCATCGGTCTCGCCCTCGGTCGTTGCTGGATTAACACAAAAGATGGTGTTGCTTTAACGCAGTCGAACAAACAGCAGCCTTTCCCAAATGGTCGCTGTGAAGGAAACCCGCAGCCCTCTGATGCCTTTTCTTTCCCACCTCCACGCAGGACCGTTGTTCCTTCCTCTCAACATGCATCGGACGACCAGGATAAAGATCACTGAGCTCAACCCTCACCTCATGTGCGTGCTGTGCGGGGGATATTTCATAGACGCGACGACCATCATCGAATGTCTTCACTCATGTGAGCAAACCCTTCTTTCGCTGTGCTCTCCCGTGATCTAATGACTGAGGGAATATGTTGCAGCAGGTTATAGCCTACAGGAGTCTATCTCACATAGTTTTGCCTACACACACACACACACACACACACACACACACACACACACACACACACTTTGATTCACTCCGTTCAGAGCTGCAGTGTTAATGCTGCAGAGTTCTCCTCGACAAAACAACTCCCTAAAGATAAACCAGGTTTTATCTGCTCACAGTCGGCTCGGAGCTGACGACAGCTCAGAGTCAGGATTTCCCTTTCAGATGGCCTCTGATGTTGACGGTTTCTTCTTTCTTTTCCTCTGGTTGGCAGTTTGCAAGATGTGCATTGTGCGCTACCTGGAAACCAGCAAATATTGTCCCATCTGTGATGTACAAGTGCACAAAACCAAGCCTCTGCTCAACATTAGGTGAGAATGATGGTTACTGAATTTTCTGCCATATTCTGCATCTTTTAGTTTTTCTCTTATTGTTTTTAAATATAGATTTTGTTCATCTCTTCAGGCAAAGCAATCTTTCCTTTTTAGATGCCTTAACAAACTGTCTTTTATGCCTCAGTATGGGGCGAATTCATGCAACTCAGCATGCTGTTTATGTTCTTTCTAGTACATAAATATTTAGTTTTTAATGTATTTGTAATGTTAAGCAGCTACAACAAAAGTCTGAACATTCTTTGTTTCCTGTTTCTTGCCCTTTGTGGTTTCTCCCTTTTGTTTACCCACTGAGCAGCTGGATCGGCCAATAATTGGTTTAAAATATTCACATATGAGGAACTCTTATTTAATATAGGCTACGTGAGATTTTCAACAGCCTTGAATCCCAATCATGAACATTTATGGAGTAACTATGTGTTGGCTACAGGCTACATATGTGCTGTAGTGCAAGAAATGAGTATTTAGGAATGTATATGTGAAAGCGTCAAAAACATACTTTCGCCGTCGTCTTCTCCACGAGTAAAATTGAATAGGAGCGATTTAACCATCGTTATCGGTTGTTTTTCTGCAAGTGTTGAGAATTCCAGTATCTCAATGACTTGACTGAAGTTTCTCTTCCTCTCTCAAGGTCTGACAAAACTCTACAGGACATCGTGTACAAGCTGGTCCCCGGCCTCTTCAAAAGTAAGACAGTAGAACCATCTCTGTATCTAACATGCGTTTACTTTCACTCTGACTCTGCATTTGCAGACGTTCTCTAGCTTTCTTTTGATTAGGCTACCGGGACACCACAACTGTCTAACCACTTCTGCAAATCAAAAGTGAAAAAATGAGAATATAGCCTATACAATTTGAATCAATTCACCCCCCAAAATGTAACAAACTTTTCCATATGAATGTTTAGATTTTCAGTATGTTCATAATCTGTTATAAATGCGGTGTTGTCGGTGCTGAGCTGAGATCATATCTACTGCATCGTCATCACATTAGGGTTGTTCTTCTGTAAAGTGCTGCTTTTTCTGTTTTACTGTATATGCTGCTGATCAAACCTCTCAAAATAGGTCAGGCAAAACCTCACAGTTCATAATATAATTTTATTGAATGTATCGAATCAAACCATTCATTTCCCCACCACTGTTCTGTTGTAATTTATCCTGTTATGTTTGACAAATATGTTCAGCTTTTATTGCTGGAAAGAAGCGTCCATTATTGTAAGACCTAGATTTAAAACTGAAAATGAACAGACTTGTAATTGCTTGTCTCCCTGAATGTCCTCAGATGAAATGAAGAGGAGGAGAGACTTTTATGCGGATCACCCCGTAGACGGTGAGTCAGAAAGTTTGTATATATTAATTTGTCACTTAATTTCCCTGAAAGATATTATAGGTTTCATTGCATGTTCCAAATTTACTTTTGCTTGATTTTCTAGTATTCATCTGTGTGTGTGTGTATTTTTCTGTAGCTTCTAATGGATCAAATGAGGATCGTGGAGAGGTGGCAGACGAGGACAAGAGAATCATCACAGATGACGAGATCATCAGCCTCTCTATTGAGTTCTTTGATCAGAGCAGGTAGGTTTTGTTACAATAGTGTTTTGCATTATTGTTCTTAACAGCAGTAAACATTATAATTAATTCAGTTACAGCGTCAAAAAGTATCATGATTATAATGTCATAATATGCTTAAGAAAACATTTAAGCATGCGTATTGGATAACGTCATGTGTGAGTAACGCTTTTTGTTACTGCACTGTAATTGATCAGATCCAGAGTGTTAAAGTGTTCCTGGACCCGTCAATAACTCTGCTGTCCTGCATCAGAAAGCACAAGGTCCTTGTATCCTCGCACTTTAGTTTTCCTGCCGTCCAGCATTATAAATATCCAGGGCCGGACACTGCCAGGTCGCCTCTTAAAATCCATGATATCCTGCTCGGTTAGGTCCTGAACACACATTTTCTTAATGTAAAGAAATTGGCTTTTTTCCAATAATCGTTTTATGTATGCTTCTTTTTTTTCAGGAAGCGACTAATAAATATTTAACATATTCCCCCCCCCCACTGTTTCAGCCTTAATTATTTATTTCAAGAGATTAATTTTTGTATTTTTTTCAATTTCATTTTCTGTTTTACAATTTATCAACTTGTTTCAGGCAGTGACAGCCTTTTTGGTTCTCTTGCAATACTATAAAAACATTTTAAGGGTTGTTGACATGAGTAATAAGCTGCAAGTACTGTATGTGTCAAATATAGTTTGAAGGAAAAAAATACAATATCTGTGGGAGTAAAAAACGAGTGAAGCAATAAAGTGTATTTTTCATTCAAATGACTGATTCTGTAGACCATAGGATGTCCATAAAATATATATTTGCTTTTTAAATATCATGTTTTTTTTTATTGCATGTAGGTGGTGTGTTAACACAAACATCACAGAGCTGTAAAGTTACTAATATTTTCTGTTTTTTATTCTTTACCCTAGACTCGGAGTCGGAGTGGAGGACAAGCTGTCTAAAGATCAGGTATCACAAGTTGATTTTGGGCACACATTCTTCTTATTAACATCCTTTGGAAGAAAATAAAGGAATCTGCAATATGTTTCATTCTTTTTTTTTTTTTTTTTTTTAAAGAAGCATCTAATGAATATTTAATACATCGTGAAATCTTCTGACACACTTTGACCAAACATTATTTTCTCTTGAGAAATGGCTACATTGTTTTTGTAAAGCAAATTCTTTTCCCACTTTTAAGGTGGACCAGTCTGTATAGAAGTGTATTGATATAGAGTGACTGAGCATCTAAAATTATTACAAATATATTGTGATATATATATATATATTTTTTTTTTAATACTTCTGCAGGTGGCTAACAAGAGGTACCTGCAGTGTCCGGCAGCCATGACAGTCATGCATCTGAGGAAGTTTCTGCGCAGCAAAATGGACATCCCCAGTACCTACCAGGTCTTAACTGATTTACTGATTTATTTATTTCATTTTTGACAAATATAAACTTTTTAATATAAATATGTCGGCCCAAAAGATTGTGAAAACATGATTCTTACTTGCAGATATATTTACTGTTTTTTTTTTCTACTCAAATAAAAATGAACTTTTTTTTTCTCTAGGTTGAAGTCATGTATGAAGACGAACCTCTGAAAGATTACTACACGTTAATGGATATAGCATATATCTACACTTGGAGAAGAGTAAGTGATCTCTGTCAACATTAATGTCTTTTTCCCCTTAAAGTCATGTAGCCTAACTATTGTTGATAAATTTAATTCATGTACATTGTCAAATGAATTTTTTCTTTTATCATGTCTGTCCCATCAGCTGGAGGATACAGTTAAACACCTTGTGATTTATATTATAATTTTTTTTAAATATGCAATGTTTAATTACAGCAGAATAATGACTAAGAGGCTTGATCTTCAAATTAATTTTGATTTTATTTTACTAATTAATAAATTGAAGACTTTCATTTTATTTGCACCGTTTCCCACTGTACAGGAAAAAGTGACTGCTTGTTAAAATGGGTTTCACCACTTTGTTGTAAGTGGTGGAGACACTAATGCAGTCAATTTAAAAATACTTTTTTTTTTATTATTATTAGCTTTTTAAACATGAAATGCAGGCTGCTGGGTGGGGAAAGGTCTGGCTCAGACACATCTTACATTCAGTTTCACATTTTTAATTAGGCTTTTAGGCCCTCATGGGGGTTATTCCCCCGAGGAATGGAGGAATACAACTGGCCTGAAAATGCATTTGATTCTTCATCTGTCCTTCAGATCATATTTGGGACGTTTGAACTGCTTGGCCACATGCTATTTTAATTTGAAATAATGATGCAGGTGTTGGTGCAAAGGAACAAATGCATTATTTTGGAGTTCATTTTGTTGCATGTTGCAGAACAAGATATGTTAAGCTGTTTTATTTCTATGCATTTGGTTTTGGTTGGACCTTTTTATTTATTTTTTAATAATATCTTCTTGTATCTGCATCCCCTCCCCTGCAGAACGGCCCCTTGCCGCTGAAGTACAGAGTCCGACACAACTGCAAGAAGATGAAGGTGAGCCACGCGCAGCAGGAGGGCCAGAACAGCGCGAGCAGATCCGGTCCGGAGAGCGACTCGGCCAGCGACAAGGCCGGGAGCCCCGCCGGGGCCCCGTCCACGTCGTCGTCGCTGCCGAGCCCCGGGACGCCCGCGCAGTCCCCGCACCCGCAGCTCCCGCACGGCCCCAGCAACGTCAACGGGACCCCGGCCTCCTCCTCCTCCTCTTCCTCCTCCGCCGCTCCTCCTGCTCCTCCTCCTCCTCCTCCACCTCCTCCACCTCCTCCTCCGACCCCCAGCCGTCCCTTCACTCAGTTCGGCGGCGGCGGCGGCGGCAACAAGCCGCGGAAGGTTTCCGTGAACGGCTCGTCGACCTCGTCCGGATGACGCGGGGCCCCGGAGAGACCCGGACCGACCCGGACCAGCCAACGCCAGACACCCGCTCAGCTAATAATACTGTTTTCATGCCAACGTAGTTCCATCGTGTAGACAATGTTATCTCTCTTTCTCTCTACCATTTTGTTGTTCTAAATATTCCGGCGTCATATGTAAGTTTAAACGTAGTGGAATCAGAGACATTTCATAAAATAAAAGGAAGGAGGAAGCCGGGTGGCATGGGGGAATCTTTTTTTTTTTTTTTTTTTTAAACATGAAAGCAGATTTTGATGTTGACCAAAAGAAAAAAAAAAAGGAAAAAAAAAGAAAGTTGGAAAGGAGAAGGACAAGCATTTATTTCTTTTTAAAGCTACATCTTTATTTTACAGAAGTGACTGAAGATCGACTTTTATATTTTCTTCGACGTGTTTATCATGATTATTTCATGTGTGTTGGGATATTTTGAAACTGTTTTAAACATGCATGCTCATGATGACACTTTTTTTTTTTTTTCTTTTACGAAAGAGGATCCTGCGTGTTTGCCCCCACAACTCTCATTTTGACGGGTTTTTCATTTTCTTTTCCTTCTTTTTTTTTTTTTTTTTTTTTTTGGAAGAGTTTCCTCGATTTTTGTTCCAACGAAAAGAAAAAAGAAGTTTGTGTAGCGCTGCTGGCTTCACGGGAAAATTGCCTCTGGAGGAAAAATCAACTTTACAAATTGCCTTTTACTGGAAAAAAAAAAAACAGTTTCTTGTAGCTGCAGTGGAATCGGATTGCTTATGCACCACGTCTTTAACACGTTGTAAGCAGTTTTAGAGAATCCACGTGTAAATAGAAACAAAATGCATATTTAATCAGCGATGACGTTATTCTCTTATTCCCCTTTGTTCTGAGGGAATGACTTGGGCTCCTGTTCGGCTCCATTTCATGCTCAATGACAGATGTTTTGATGTCTCCAGTGTTTTACGTATTTGTATCGCTCGATTGTATTGTTACTGTTGCACAGTATAAAACATCTAAATAAAACATTTTACACTTATAGAAGAAGTTGCTTTTCTTTTCTGCGATGGAGGATCATCCGTCATCCTGGTGCTTTTGTATTGACAAAACCAAAGAAGGGAATAATACAAACAGGGCTTCAGATTCTGCAGTGATGTGGATAACTCGGTTAAGGAGGCCAGGAGGAGGAGATCTGGCCCGTGATCAAATCATGTTTCTGAATACATTCAATTAACATAAAAGCCATTTAGATTTTGTTTGGTTTTGTGTTGATGATTTATCACATGAGTAATTGCATTTTACTGCACTGAAATGCAGCGGTTTTAATGGAAAACGAACTTAATACTTTGTCTGTGAGGCAACAATTGATTATTATTTAATATTCCATAATTATATTTCAGTGTAGCCTCATTTTTTTCATTGTAAAGTAACGCTGGAATTTGCTCTTTGTGAAGCCGTCACATTTTAGGCAACTTCCGATCATCTTAGATGCTAAAATTAATTACAATTTATTTAATAATTAAGCAAATTTTCAGTTTTTAAAATTTTATTTCAAATTCTCTTTTTTAAAAAATTACATTTATCATAAAAAATATATATTAATACACATAGTTGTGATGTTTAAACCACTCATCAAGGCGGCTCAAAAGGATTAGTTAGGCCTAATCAAATGTAGTTTTCCAATAAAACTGATTTAACTTTAAATCAGGCAGGCGCAGGATTTAAGAATATATCAGACTGCAGTGAACACATTTCCATGATTAAGAAAGTGTTTCATTTTATACCCAGTGTTTGAACAGCGTCCTTACCTTCATAACAACATAGAGAAATCAAACGAAAATATTTGCTTACTTGGGTTTAATAAACTGAATTATCTGTTCTTTGCGACATGGCTATCGTTTAACGTGATAATTATCCCTCCGGTAAAAAAAAAAAAAAAAAAAAAAAAGAAAGAGAAAAAAATTATAATTCAAACGGAGCCGACATTTACATTTAGTGTTAAAAAAACAAACAAACAAAAGTAATACAACAAACAAAAAATGAACACAGAGCCAGGGTCCGATTACTACAAAGTTGGTGGGTTTGATAATTATTCTGAATGACATACATTTTAAAACACTACTTTAAAACAGCCTGTTTGCCTGTGATACAGAAAGTGTGTATTACATGTAGCCTACCTGGGACACCAGGCTGTGATGAATGAAATAAATCGGCTCTCTGCCAGCGGAATGTGCTCATCCAAAATATCTTTGACTCAGTCCCTCAGTCAAAGGGTAATATGGGCGAACCGAAATGATGCAGGGTTCATTTATTTATTTTAATTTTAATTTTAGTTATTGCCTTTATTGTTCTTCTTCGTTTGCTGTGGCAGCACAGCTATCCCACAACACCGACCGACTCGATCATTTCGGACCGATCACGTAAAAAAATAAAGTGACTTTTTTTTAACAACAACAGTGATACTGAAGGTTTATTTAGTCCATATCGCTTCTGTTACACGGGTTTTTTTTTTTTACAAAGTGAACTCCTGCAGGCAGGTCATGCGAGGACACACTCCTGAGCAGCCAGGCAAAAGTGAAAATAATAGAAAAAAAAATAAATAAAAAAAGAAACCTCTTTCACCGTGAAGAGTTGAGCGGCACACAGAGCTGATCTGGAGTCAGCGCGCTCGCTTCTTCAGCCAAATGGCCGCTGCTTTTCCCCTTTTGAAAAAACCTCCGCGTAAAAACGACCCTGCCCGACGTCTCCGCGGTTGTCTTTTTAGCGGGAACAGAGAGAGAAAGAGAGAGAGAAAGAGAGAGAGAGAGACGAAGGGAGCGGCGCCGAGGTCTCACACGCACTACAGTTTCGGGGGGAAACGCGGAGGGACTCGTCCTCGCAGGAGACGATCTTCGGCAGAGCGCTCCGCTTCCGGTCTGTTGCCGCGGCAACGCTGAACAACAACAAGACCGCCTGTAAACCTGAAACCTGGAGAAACGAGGGTGAGAAACACGTCTTCAGGAGGAGGCACTTCCCCATCGGACAACGATGAGCCAACGACAGATCATTCAAGGTGAGGCCCCCCCGGGATGTTTTCATTCATGGAAGAGAGAGTCAGTCAAAAAGTCAAAGCTTCATTCCGTCTGTTTTGTTTTTTTCTAGTTTTTGAGCAGTATCAGAAATCGAGGATGCAGTTTGTGCAGACTGTGGCTGATCTGGCAGCCAGACCGCAAAACATAGAAATCCTCCAAAATGCTGGTAAGAAACAAGACTAATGTGTAAGCCTTAGCTGCTCTTCTCAGAGTTTATTCCCCTCTCCCTCCTCCTCCTCCTCCTCCTCTGTCCTGCAGGTGTGATGTCCATGCTGCGTCCCCTGATGCTGGACGCGGTCCCCAGCATCCAGCAGACGGCCGCCCTGGCTCTGGGCCGACTGGCAGACCACAGTGACGAGCTGGCCGAGGCCATGGTGAAGGAAGACATCCTGCCCCAGCTGGTCCGCTCTCTGGCCTCGCAGAATGTCAGTATGTCCTCGTCCTCCGGCCGCATGAGACAGGTTGCCCGGTACTCGGCCTCCGCCCCTTTAGAGGCTGGTGTGTGTTTCTGTGTGTGTGTGTGTGTGTGTGTGTGTGTGTGTGTGCGAGGGAAGGGACCCCGCAGGACCTCAGGGTCAGCGCCCTGAATGTGAGAGTGTGTTTTGGGCCAAATTGGCAGCTCGCCTGGGGGCTACTTCAAAACTTAAGAGCCCTTTACCATGAGAGCAACCAGGCCTTTTGTTTTCTCTCTCAGCCCACTCAGAGGCCCATGGAGGGACACAGTGTGTGGTTCTTGTTATTAATGGGACATTGCTGTCTCGTCTCATATAATAAACACTACATTTTTTTGCCAAATATGACAAGAATTGAAAAAGGAATAAATTCAAAATTCAAATTACTGAAAAATGACTATATATTTTATTAGTAGAGTTCCTAAGGGAACTCTAGAGTGCATGAACCCTTGTAGCACATAAAACATATACAAAATATTTCCTTTTTTGATGTAATAACAATGCTTTATGGTCACTTTTTTTAAGGCAGTCAGTTAATCCTCAGTTTCGGCCGCCGTGTGCGTCTGTGTGTGTGTGTGTGTTTGTATGCAGAGGTTCTACAAGAAGGCGGCGGCGTTTGTGCTGCGCGCAGTTGCCAAACACTCCCCCGAGCTGTCCCAGGCTGTGGTGGCCTGCGGGGGAGTCGATGCCCTGGTTCTTTGCCTGGAGGAGTTTGACCCCGGGGTGAAGGAGGCCGCCGCCTGGGCTCTGGGCTACATCGCACGACACAACGCACGTGAGGGAGGACACACACTGACATTTCCCTCTGCGTATTTCTCACGTTCTTGGTTTGAAGAAACATTTTAGTCCATGTTAGGATGTTTGAAATACCATTCTTTATCTTGGGACGCTCTCCTTCATTCACCCTCATTTGCACACATACATCCTTTACCTGTGTATATTTGATTTCCTCCACCTCTTTCCATTACTGTGCAGTGCTGTCTCAGTCGGTGGTGGATGCGGGCGCTGTCCCCCTGCTGGTGTTGTGTCTTCTGGAGCCTGAGATGGCCCTCAAACGCATCGCGGCGTCCACCCTCAGCGACATCTCCAAACACACACCAGAGCTGGCCCAGACTGTGGTGGACAATGGTGCCATCGCACATCTGGCACAGATGATCCTAAGCCCAGACGCCAAACTCAAGGTAGGACAGCCTCACTTAAAACTGCTGCTGCTTTAACTCAGCTGGAGCTGTATAATGGCATGAATGAAAGAAACTGATTTTTCTTAATTTTGATTTTAATATTTACAAGCTTTATAACAATACTTGCCAAATAAAGTCAAAGTAATCAGTTCTTGAGACATACATGCTAAATATTCATGTCAACTAAATACCCTTTATTGTTTGGATTATTGAAGCTTAAAGTTGTTTTTATTAATAGCAATAGAAATGATTTTCTTTAATCTGCTTTAATTTTGCATTTTTTGTCATTTTCCTGTCAAATTAGGTTACTGTTATATTATCACATAATATCAATGAATCAATTTGAGATTGTAACAGGACCCTTTAGAGCAGATTTGTGAAAATATTTCTATTTTTAAGTGTACTCAAAAGACTTATATATGTGTGTGTATTTTTTCCAATTGGGCTCTATCCTGTGTGATGGTTCTTTTGCCATCTATTTGCCCTCCTTCCACTTCATTCACCGTTTTAACAAACCTCTTGCCCTGTTTGAATTCCATGTCATACATTGTGAATTAAATACAGCAATTTAGAACATTTTCTCCAACATAGTTTTATTGAAAATACATAATTGAAAATATAATTTTTATTAACAAGAAACCATCTTCATCATATAGTTGAATTTAAAATATTATTTTGTATTTTGGGTTACATTGAGTACAAATTATCATTGTAGTACCTCAACATTTTTGAGTAACATTAAAGAGAACAAAAATGTGTTGACATTTTACAGATCCTGCAAGCAACACAATCATACAGAAGCCAGGTTTCTATCAGTCTTGAAAAATCCTTGAACAAAAAATATTTGAAATTGAAAGAATTATTTTTGGCAACCAGTCTAAATGTTAAATCTTAACATCGACTGCAGGTAGATTTTTGTGCCTTTAAAAGCAATTACATAGATCATAAATTGAATAAATTTGTATAAATGTACCAGCCAAATATAACAAGCAAAAAGTACCAGATATTGAATAAACAAGAGTAACAGTTCAACATAGATGCTGGCTTTAGAAATGTACAACATGAGGCTGTAATTAAATGTACAAAAATGTAAATCAAATCTGGACATAATTGTTTCTGTGTCCATACAGAGGCAGGTGTTCTCGGCCCTCAGTCAGATCAGTAAGCACTCGGTCAGCCTGGCGGAGATGGTGATAGAGGCTGAGATCTTCCCTGCAGCTGTGATCTGCCTCAAAGATCCAGATGAGTATGTCAGGAAGAACGTCACCACCCTGATGAGGGAGGTGGTGAAGCACACGCCAGAGGTACTGCAACACAACCTCACACTTACAGGCACAAATAGTGCGTGGCCGGGCAAAAAGCAATGTGTGCGTGTGCGCGTGTGTTTCCAGCTGTCCCAGGTGATTGTGAACTGTGGTGGCATGGCAGCAGTGATCGACTATCTGGGCAATTGCCGCGGAAACCTGCGGCTGCCGGGGATCATGATGCTGGGATACGTGGCAGCTCACAGTGAGAACCTTGCCATGGCTGTCATTCTCTCCAAGGTGTGTGTCTGGCTGTTGCGATGATTCCCCTTCCAGCAAACTAAACCCAGAGACATTCCTTCGCGTCCAGTATGTAGGTCACATTAACTGAACCGCTGCCGTCGTGCTGTGCGTCCTCCTGTCCTGCAGGGGGTGCCTCAGCTGGCCCTGTGTCTGACCGAGGAGCACGAGCATCACATCAGGGCGGCCACGGCCTGGTCCATCGGCCAGATAGGTCATCACACCCCTGAGCACGCCAAAGCGGTGGGCGCTGCTCGCCTGCTGCCCAAACTGCTGGAGATCTACATGGACGCCAGCAGCTCAGAGGACCTGCAGGCCAAAGTAAGAGCTGCAGATTTGCACTGAGACTGTGCAGTGAAACTTTAAACCGTCTGTATCACAACTGAGATCAAAGTGAAACTGTTTGCTTAAGTTTTACTTCTCAGAAAACAGAAAGATTTTGGATTTCTAGTTTTTTTCTAACCACTGGCAGTATTTAAAATTCTATATTGGCTTGGTTATATGTTATCAGCTCACACTTACAGTGAGGCCCAAGTAAATTCCCAGAGAGCTCTAAAAGAGGACAAGACTAACTCTTTTTAAGCCGTAAATGGCGAGATTTTGAGTCACAGGTCAGCCGGTGTCAAAGGTCAAGGTAACGGTTTGCAGTGCATTTCATTTCTCTTGTTCTTTTTTAGAGTAAGAAGGCTCTGAAGAGCATCCTGCTGAAGAGCACCGACCTGACAGCTCTGGAGCCCCTCCTCTACGATGCTCCAAGCAACATCCTCAAACATGTGGTCTGCCAGTTCAGCAAGGTGAGTGAGCGAGTCTAGGACCAGTACGACCACCTGAATCAGTGACCTGCGTTTGATAAAAAATCTAAATGCAGTTTTCCCAATTTGATTTTATATTTCTAGCATACACTCATGTCTTTCCTCCCCTCAAAGGTGCTGCCTCATGACAGTAAGGCTCGCCGTCTGTTCGTGACCAGCGGGGGGCTGAAGAAGGTGCAAGAGATCAAGGCTGAGCCCGGCTCTGCTCTACAGGAGCACATCAACGCTATCAACAGCTGCTTTCCTGAAGAGATAGTCAGGTGTGCTTCCCTGCCCACTACACACACACACACACACACACACACACACACACACACACTAAAACACTCCCTTCTCTAATCACCCTGTGCGTGCAGCACCTCTGAGACACATAAACAGTAATCTAGTGACTGATCAGGTCACATGACCATAAAGACAGGAGTGATCTCAGAGTGTGCCGACTCAGCACCAAGTTTTTTTTAGTACTTCTTTCTTTCTCCACCCCATCAGTCAGCTAAAACCTGTCCTATAACAGTCACAAGTTCTTCTTTCCTTGTGGCATTTTTTCAGAGTAACAAAGTGTTTTGACAACAAATTTAGCCTGAATAAATTCCAATAAAATGAACAAGAAAAATACACCATAATTATTAATCAATTATCATAATATTGATTATTATCATTAATCAATATTACATGAAAATAAACTCAAATACAATAAAATAAGTTAAGGATTGTAAAAAGCTAATTCAGCACTTTCTGTATGATAATGGTAACAAGGACAAAATGTCCCTGAGTATAAAACACATTATGAGGTATTTACAGTGTATGTGTGTTGTTTCAGGTACTACTCCCCTGGCTACTCAGAGGTCCTGCTGCAGCGTTTAGAGAACTACCAGCCGGCCTGACGTCACGTCCCACCGCACATCCTGTTGAAATGTTAACATGAAGATGTACCGTGCATATGCCTTCACAGTAAATTTTAAGCTGTTTAATCGAAAAAAAAAATCAGCTCTTTTGTATTGTGTTAGTGTAGTAGAACTGATATAGACAGATATGCCAATATTGTGTGTTTGTTGTGTAAGAGTCCAAAAGATAAATAAAGAGCAGCAACTCTGTGAGTGTCGCCTTTAAATAATGACCCGAACTTCAGAGGGGAAGGAACAATTTCTGCCCTACTTGATATCATTTAGACCAGTGTGACATTTCGTTGAAACTGTTGTCTTATGCCCACTGTAGAGAGGTCAAAGGTCAGGTTCAGGACACAGCAGCCAGAGGTGGTGTGGGGGGAAGTAGTGCGTTGCTCAGACGCTCTCCAGCAGGCTCGCTGACACATGCACTTGAGTCTGGTGTTTGAGAACACCTCTCCCCTGCCAGATCAGCGGCACACACACACACACACACACACACACACACACACACCTTCATTTTCCATCACCAACGCATCAGATACCTCGGGTGATGAACCTCTCTCTCTCTCTCTCTCTCTCTCTCGTCTCTGCAGTGGTTGCACGGGGCCGACCGCCCCCTGGTGGCCGAGACTCCTCACTGCAGCTTAACTGCGTGCGTGTGTGCGTGCGTGCGCGTGTGCGTGTGTGTGTGTGTGTGCGCAGCAGCTGCGGCGCACATGGCGAGCCGCTCTTTGTTTATTGTCTGGTGGGTTGCCTCTGCTTGTTCTCCACATTGTACTGACGGTGCAAATGAGCCTCCGCCTCTCGCCGCGGCGGAGATGTGAGCGCGTCACGGCTGCAGCTGCCGCCGCCCCTCCTCCCCTCGCACGATCTGATTTTCAATCCATACAGCTACGGGACCCGGCTCTGCCGTGGAAACGTTTCCCCTCGAGCCAGCCTTTTTTGTCCCCTTTGCAGTATAAATTGATACATCAGCCCACAGACTCTATGTGGACACAGAACAAATGAACCCATAGCCTACAATTGCTGCGTTTATTAAGGCATAGAATAAAAATGATATAAATTCAAATTTAACGTGCAAAGAAACCAAAACAGGATCGAAAACACGACCTCCACGTGTGTGTCTTTAGTAAACCCTGTAGCAGGCCTAAAGCCCAGCTTTGGCATTTAACCAGACTGAGCAGGACACCCTGCTGCAAAACAAAAGGCTGCCTTCAGCGTGACGACAGCTTCCTCCTCATTCTAATCTGTAGGTGTTCAGTGAAAATGTGTGAACTTTGTTTGTGAAAATTAATTTTTCAGAAATGATAGCAGCCATTGTGTACAGCTGTGAAGGGATGCAATGACTCTCTGTGGTGTGGAGGCTTACATGGCTAGAAGAAGCACAGCACGAGAGACGTTTTAGGTCAGTTGAGGTCAGTCTGTGCAGTAAGAAGGCTTTAGGTTGATTGCAATAGTGCAATGATTTGTTCATCATCATTGGGATCAATATTTACGGCATAATAAGTATTAAAAAGGACATTAATGTAAACTTACAAGCCGGGGTATTTTAAGGAGGGAAAAGGGCTTGGAAAAAGTTGGTGCTCATGTAGGCTACTTCAATCACATTTTAATTTGAATAATTTAAAACTAATGAAAGCATTAAGGTCTCAGTTTTTGCAATAAATATTTTGATCGAAATAAGAAAAGCAGATACTCTTAATAAATATTTCTAGGTGCAAATGCTGTCTGTGAAGAGAAAGTTGAATATATTTGATCGCCCTTTCTGTCTGCTCTGGTATTCTTGTTAGAAGCGGTTTGTTCAGTCAGCTGATTGGGTTTCAGCCTCTTCAGAAACAAAGCGCCACGACGGAGTGACAATATCTTGACGTTGAACAGATTGTGTGTGTTTTTTTTGCAGCATTTTACTGCTCCAATATGTTCAATATGTGTGTAGGAATTGTGCAAAAGTGCAAAGATCTTAGCGGTTGCGACATAACGCTGGTTTATATCCAACTAGAAATGTATGTAAATATTTCCTTTGTTCCACCGGCACATTGCACTGTGTATTTCCAGAGCGCGACTCCATCTGATAATAACTGCTACGATTTGTTAAACACACCTTGTTTGCGTTTTTGGTTCATTATTATGATGATCCAATAAACAAACAAAAATACAATAAAAAGAGGAAGAAATAAACTTTTTTTCCCAACAATTTCACGTTTTCCGTTATAGATCATCTTTCAGGTCTTTTGTGTATATATTTTTTCTCCAAATTTAATTAAATCATTACTTTAAATTTTGGTTGAAATGTATCTAATTATAAAAGGCAACTGGAAAGGAGACTGATGCATAATCATAGAAAACAATTAATTCAATTAATGTAGGCCTATATTAAATCCTGCAGAGCTCCTTTTCTTAATCTGTTAATTTAAGAATCACAGTTATTACATTCTTTCTTAGCAGAGACAGAGTATTAACTAGAGTGTTAAACACATCATTTCAAACATAAAGCACTGGTGTAAAACAAATGGGACATGGGATCCTAAACAACAAATAAAAAAACATCACAGGCAGACTTTGAGTTAAGCAGAACAAGTGCTTTAATTGGTTTGAGTGAACGCTTATGGAATGGAGTGTATTATTATCATCATCATCATCCTTAAATGAGAAGAGCAATAAACATACATCAACATTTTGGCCTCCCTGCCACTGAAAGGGAACTCTCACTAACCATTGTCAGACAGCAATAAACAGACACACACTCACACATACACGCACAGTAATAATTTAACCGATGCTGAAGTCTTTTAGATGTAGACTAAAAGTACTCGGGACTGTTGTGAGACCAGAGCTCAATTGCAGTAGGTGATGTTTCCTGGCCTGGTGTGTGTTGACTTAACTTTCACATGCCAATTCAAAGGATTCAATTACGTTCAAAATTATTATTTTTTTTTCTCCACAAAGTTTTGTTGATTTTGAATCTTAAGGCCAAAAGGAACATTTTCGAGCTGTGCAGGTCTTGCCTGGCCTCCGGTCATTTGCATTTGTGATAAAATTTTCCCTTAACACTTGATAAACCACATAAACACAGGGCTGTTTCCCACAACTTTGGACATGTACACATATCAAGCGAAGCATAACCTCGCTCCATCTCCCGGTTAAAAAACAAACAAAAACAAGTTCAGTTCAAGCAAACACTCACATTTTACGATACACAATGTTCTTCAAGCTCATGTGGGGGTAGTTCTGACTGCTGAAAGATGCTTTTGGCAAAAGTTAACAGTGGCAGCAGGTTGAGTGGTGGGTGGGGTTGATGGGTGGGGAAGCTCATTCATGAGAGAAGTCACAAAAAAAGCGAGGACTTCATTTTAAAGTACAGCAGCAGGGCGCGTGTGTTATTATAGTCTTTAATTTGCATCTGTTAAAGTCTGGCATCATCATCGCCTTCCTCACATGAGATCCAGAGTTAATATTCCCCGAACAAAACAGAAAGAAAAACGGACTCTCCCAGCATGCACTGCTCTGTATTCTACTTGCTTATGTCTGACTACAGGGAAGCCTCCAGGGCCAAACAGAGCAAAGCAGGCTAGAAGATGACTGTGTTCCCTCGTTCCCTGTTTTCTTTATGACACAACCTATGTACAGTAAGAGCTACATGACAATAGAAACAGAACAGCCCATTAATAGTGAAAGAACACACACACACACACACATCAACTAACCACTGACTCAGGATGAACTATCAGCTAACTTCCCTGATAACACGCAGGTGATCTGGGTTACACAAAAAATATGGAGGTAAGGAAGCAAGAGAACATAAACCTGTTTCAGAAACAAATATGGGTTGAAGGTAAGTGAAATTTTGGACAAACTCTTAAAAAAAAATAATTAAAAATCATATTCCTGAAATGTGACTGCATCGGTGGTTAGTGCGTAAATCTGCTGAAGATGCTGACAGACTCCTGAGGTGGGGGAAGCCGCCAGTTAGCGAGGACGAGCACGACAAATCACAATCACGACACGCGCACATTCCACAATGCACTTCCAAACACACACGCACGTTCTTTATAAAGGCAGGACCAGCGTGAACAAACAGGGGGTTAATATCAGCAGACTCCCCCTCACTCTGAGGAGGAGGAAAGGGACGCCTGTACACACTGTATAATCAGAATGATGCATTTGAATTTACAGAACCAAAACTGAGCCACCATATTAAAATTTAAGACAGCTATTCACTTTTTTTTTGTCTGTTAAAACACAATCATTAGAATGGTTTAGTTTAACTGACTGAACAATATGAACAAATCTAAATACAGAGGTTTCGGGGTGGAAGAAGATTGAGCAGGGGGTTGAAAATAAAGTTGGAAATAATGCATGTCAAAGTAAACACCCTATTATTAAAATAACCTCTCACATTTGTTTTAAAAAAAGATTACAAAATATAAAATTAAATAATTTTGGATCATAAAGGCACACATTTTGCACAGTGTATACAATGAAAAACAGTTATTTAAAGCATGGTAAGGGACTATTTTTACGCTGAACAGCTCACATCTGGTTAAAGTGTAGGGACACAAAGAGAACCTGAACAGCTAACAACACAGACTAGAGAGGGAAAAGGAAACTTAGTCCTGTGACATGCAATTTTTTTATGACTTTTTTTTCAAGTACATCTATAGTAAGCATTGTATAAATTCAAGCAGTATCATTCTTCATTTACCACAGCACCATCATTCATTCCTAAGGGTGGCTCCTTTTTTAAATACAACTATATTTCATGACTAAAATCCAATGTAAAAATATAAATGTGAATATAATCTATGATATCTAAACAAACATATTGTGATGGAAGCTTTTTGCATGGGTTAGAATAGTCAAGGAGGACGACTTTACTTGTTTTAGTTGGTTATCCAGAAGAGATACACAACTTTACACGCACAACAACCTTTCTCACTTACATACAAGTATATTGCATTTCCCTTGTTAAGACCGTATCAACTAATTGGGATCGTATTCGTAACATTTGGTTCCTTTCCTCTTGTGCAAAATATACAAAAAAACCTCAAACAGAAACAAAAAAAAAAAAAAAAAGAATATTACCACATCAATTCATAAAACCGCCAAATTCAAACACAGATAAACCACCTTTAAAAAATGTCAACAACAACACAAACAATGATGAATAACTCAGAGCTGAGGTTAGAGAAGAGAACGATGCTGTTGGTGTTAATGACTTAACAACATGTATCTTTAAATCTGCAGCTTTCCCCCCCCTTTCCCCTTTTTGAACACTGACACACACATCGTTCGCCATCATTGGGTGTGTGCTGGTACGATGCTGGAGGTAAACAGTCTTCTGTCTGCCCTGAACGCATAAGCACAGTCACACAGACGCCTGGTCCCAAAACTCACCACCGCCACAACACCTGAGAGCACTTCTAAAAAGGACTGGAGGGGTTGGTTTACAAAAGCCCTGTAAACAGAACTCATACACTTCCCCCATCTAATATTGCAGTAAATTCTTCCCAACCAATCCCTACAGTAACGAGTACCCATAGGTGAGGAAATGATGGAGGAGACAGGATTTGACATCAGGCCTCTAAAGTCTAATAAAGTTCCTTTTCCTCTTTGTTGCAGCGCATGTAACAGAACAAGAGCTCCTAGCCTCTAATAACAAATAAAAGTGCAATGTTTTTTGATTTTACTCATAAGGTGCTGATGGCAACAGAAAGTTAAGGGCTGTTGATGTTTCAATGTGACATTCTTTACGAAAGATATAGCAAGAAGTGACTTACTCTTAATCACTACAGCCACACAAGACTTCTGGGTCATTCCCTGCCACAGGAACAGAAACCAGGCCTACATAACAATGCCCAATGAATTCAGAGTGAATGCAAATAAATGACACTGTGTGCGCCAATCTCTCTTCTTCTCATTTTAAAAAGGTACATGTCTATCCCTTAACCATTCTTAAATCACTGTGCATCACAACAAAGCAAAGAGGACAAAGCACTGACAGCCACTGAGGCGCAACTAGTGCTGGAAAGAAACATTATATTTTACTGCAACAAGCGAACTCATCTCAGCCAAAGTGTTTGTTTGACTGTGTGGCGAGAGGATAACCCGGAAGCTCAATTTATGATAATAAAGGGTGAGTGAAGGAGGAGGAACACAAATGGGAAGATTTGTTTGGCTGAGTACTTGTATAGCATTTGGTTGAGGGTCTGGCTGTTGGCCTATTGGAAGACTGCTTCCTACTTCCTGAAATGAAGCAATTGCATTAGGGAAGGCCCAGCGTGAACCTGCGCATAGCATCTTGCTTGAGCCTTCTCTTTGCAAGAGGGGACCTCATTTTGTGCTGTAATCTGACCACTGCACTCCCCTTGACCTCACACTATACACATCATACCCTCCCCCTACCTCCGCCTTAACATCATCAGGGAAAGACAAATACAAACATCAAAATAAAAAAATGCAGGGTTGTATTAGAGGCAATAAAAAAAAGCCATATTCCGACATAAACAACCATACAGACAAAAACAAATTATATAAAAAAACATAATGACTTGGACACTTGCTTTCAACACCCTTATCATCCAAAGTAACACATGAACAAAACCCAACAGAGGAGAGGTTAAATGTAAACGAATGATGGATTTGTTTTAGCTGCAGAGCGTGGCACCCCACTGAAAGAGAGAAACAAACAGGGAGGGATGAGGAGAATGGGTGAGGGAGAGTGATAAAGCCATCACAGCACCTTATTAATTCAGCCTCTCGATGGTTTTTCTCTCCGTCACTTCTCTTCCCCGCCCTACTCCCCACTTGCCCTCCCTTTCCCATGAGCCTCTGTGCCCCCTCTCGCTCCTGGAGGCTATGACAGGATAGTGGTGATGAAATCGTAAAACCTCTTGGAGTACTGCTCTGGGTTCACCGTGGAGATCTCCGCTCCAGCCTGTAGAGGGACACAGAGATGACTCTCATTCACCACAGGCAGTATATTTGTTTTCCAACTCGTCAGTCAATGTTATAATTATCAATAGTTTGTCATTACTTTTCAAACAGAACCATTTAAATAGCTCTTGTATGCAGCTACATACCCCATGTTTGACAGTCTTGGCGGCGTGTGCAGCTTTCTTCTTGGCATCATAATGCTGCAGGATGTCTATGACAGCCATGAAGTAAACCTCCTTCCTGGGAGCACCTGTAGTTTAAAACAAATGCACCCTGAATGAGAATCTGTATATTTGCACATGATCGTCCCATCCAAAATCAGGTACGGTTAAACAAGACAAACAAAATCCTTGATACATTTTCAACAGCAGCAGGTTTGAAAACTAGAATGAAAACAACATAGCCAGTAGGGGGAGCTCCGAGTACTGTATTTATCAAGGGTTGTATCTAACATGTATTTGATTCCTTAAAACTCAGGCATTTGGCTACTCACTATCATTGCTTTTGATGGCGTAGACATCAATGGCGGGATCAAACTCTCCAGGTGACAGAGGCTTGGTGCTGTCCAGGGTATTGCTGGGACTGTCAGGGGGCGTTCCAATGCCTCCTCCGTCACTCTCGCCCTCCTCCTCGGCCTCATTGTCCTCACTCTCCACCTCTTCCTGCTCGGCTCGCTCCACATCGTGGATCCCAACCAGCAGGCTGTAGTCCATGAGCTTCAGCTGGGCCAGGAACTGAGGATGATGGAAGAAGGTAGGGCGGTGGAGGA
This sequence comes from Lateolabrax maculatus, assembly GCA_031216445.1. NCBI lineage: Eukaryota > Metazoa > Chordata > Actinopteri > Acropomatiformes > Lateolabracidae > Lateolabrax > Lateolabrax maculatus. Next base: position 12,068,428 of record CM062210.1, read on the forward strand.
AGTAAAAGCAAGTGAGGAGATGGGAGTAGCATGAGTGTTTAAAGAGAAGGGGGATAAGAAAGAAAGTAAAGGCAGAGGAGGAGGATATGTATTAATACAGACAGAAAAGGGGTGACACTGCGGGAGTGGTTGGCAATGTTACAGCTACATTTCCTACTGTAAATTACATAAACAAATAGCTACATTTTTCCACATAGTATAATCTAATAAATTAAGAGCTATGAGTGCAGCATGGATTGCTAAAAAGTGAGTCAACCACAAAGTTAGTATTAAACATTGGGCTAGCAGAAATCCTACATTTTCAGTCATATCTAATTAACACATACCTCCACATCTTTCCTAAGCTTCTCCAAGAACATTTTCTTGTTCTCCCCGTCAATGTAGATCTTCTGTCCATCATTGATGAAGTCATTGTCCTTGTAGGTGGGCAGCTCCTTGGCCTGCCCATTAGTATTGGAGATTAGCGACCAAATAAACAACAGTCAAAACCACAAAACTAGACTGTTTATACCTGAGCGGCATAGTACTGTAGGCGGCAGACCTGGGCAAAAATGTGACAGAATTCTGGTGTTCAAATCAAGTGTCAATTTTCCTTTAGAAGATGAGAAAGTGTTGATAGATATCAGTTCTTCCAATCACACACAATTTGAATATTAAAAGCAGTAACACCAGCATCAGTGTTCTTCATCCTTTTCCCCAGAATACTTGAAAAACATTAATAATTTAACATATTGTACATGTCTTTACACAGGACTTAAGGATAGCATCTTGTTCAACTATAAGAATTAAGGGGTATTTCAAAATGCATTATGACAAAGCTTACTTCTAATCTTAGAAATGAATCATGTCAACAGCCTATTTAAATGTATCTGCCTGACAAGACAATCCTGCATGTTGAAATAACCCCGTGACATAAATGAGGCTCTGAGCCCTGGTTTGTTAGATAAGCCTGTCTGATTCAGCCAAATACATCATATAGACCTGAGTTAATGAGTTGGCTAACAAAGTACAGACAGACAGTCTGTCCAAACCAAGGCTGACCTCTTTTTAAGCTAAATGCTTTGACTGACTGTGTAAAAAATTACATGCAGCATGCTCACTGCAGGTTACAGATCCATCTGATGCACATATTTGCATATTTTCCATATTGTTTACAGTGAAATGTATTCACTTCTCATTACCATTACCGCTTTTTTGTGGCACATTGCACAGACGTTTGGACAGCTTTTTTAAATGCATCTGGTAGATCCATACACTTTGTGTCATGAAAAAAAGGACGTCCAACTCAAAGCCATGAAACGTCCTTGTTGACACTGAACTGGTCTCCGAAAAGCATACTGTTTGTTAATAGAGTATGTCCCTCCCTGAGACAAATGATACAAACATTGTTCATCTAAGATGCTTCTCAGAAACCAGATAGTGTTTGCATCTAAACTAAACTTTTTTATAAAAACTCAGTAAAGCGCCAGCGTACTGTCTCTTTGTGACGGATTCCCGCTATTCAGGGTATAAGCAGAATGAAGGAGTTTCCTATTTAAGTGTCTATCTATTGGGATTAATTTTCTCCTTAACGTGGCTGCTGCAGAACTGCCAACAGCCTGCAGGGGGAGGAGGTGTTATGTGAGGAGGGACGAGGGCCTAGTTTTGAGTCACTGAGGAAAAAGAGAGCAGGAAATGTGGTAATAGGGCAGCAGCAGCAGTTTAGCTACTACAGTGTTTCTATGGCAGCAGGAGAAGAGCAGCAACACAACAGCACTTAGCAGCACTACAACGAGCTTGGACAACACACACTGACACACATACATACACATACAGATTACACCTTCACACAGATGAAGACAGGAATACATATCACAAAATTGGACATTGGAGCACATATATATACAGACATAGACCTCCAATTTGCAATAATTATGGGATGCACAACTTGCTAGACTGAATATAGATGCGACATAAAAAGTAAATGAGGACGCAACATAAGGCTGACTGCAAAGAGTGAACATGACCTGAAAGCATTTTGCAGGTCTGTCACCTAAACCGACAGCTCAACTCTAATATTCATCCATCTCTCTACGCTTTCATTTACAACTGTCTTTGCCTTCTCTGCCAGACATTCTCAGTCTTTCTAACCGGTTCATTATGGCTCATGTTTTCTCCCAGTTATGCATAGGATTCTATCCGTTGGCCTGTTGCTGATTTTCTCTATTGCATGATTGCAATGAAATGTCGGACTCTTGAGTGGTTCACTATGTTGACGCAGTAAGTAGAAAAACAGAAAGATATATTAGATTCAGGAGGAAAGGTTGGGTTTCCGATGAGCCTTGTAAAGCTGTGTGACAGGTGAATTTCTCCCCGAACCTAAAACATTTATCTCATTTTCTTTTTTCGGTCTCCCATCAGCTGGTTGGAAAATGGATCTTGGTCTTTGACAATCATGATGTCTTGCTGTCTCATAAGGACAAAGCTATGCCTTTCTGTAGGATTTATGGTATGCCTACACTGGGGTGTTCCTAGACCTTTGTATCCAGTTATATTCCTTTTGATGTTGTCAGGCGTATTTTAACATTCTACAGCAGGTTTCACATCAGTGATATGGAGTATGTAAATTAAGAGCTCTCACTGTGAGAAATAGTAGCAGAATTGGTCTTTTGAACAGTTTATCATCATTAATAAAATGGTCACCGTCGGCTGAAACTTAATTTCTCTGGAACTGTCATCCAATACTTTGATCAGTTACTAACAAATTGGCAGGTTCATATCAACTACATTCAAGGCAACATGAATCAAATGCTTGTTTCGTTTTGGAAGTTTTGGATTATATAAGGTCAAGTTTAAACAGTTTGCACCTAAATTGTTTTGTTAAATGTTCCCTTTAATGACCAAACTTTTGGTGGCGCTATACTAAAAGCAGCACATCTAAAACATTATGGCTGTCATATGCTGGACTATTTTTTGGAACTAGAAACAAACAAGTTACAATAAAACAATACTGACTGCTCATATAACACTTATATCTCAGAAGGCTCTGGATATTAAAAAACACAGACCAGAGTCACACTGCCTTTGGGCCTGATTACCAGCAAATACTATACAGCCATGACACCTAAAAAAAAACAAATATGACTCATCTCTTAGTCTAGCTATTAACTAATGCCTTAAGGCACCTGCTCATCCACTGCCAAATATATTTAATTTCACAAAACAAAGGCTACAGTGGGGTACAGGACATAGAGCCAGGAAATATTATCCTTTAAGGGACAGCTTCGTTTCGTCACAGGCCTTATTACATCTTGCTTTTAACTCCTCAGAAAATATTCTTCATTGATTTACAAGACAAATCAAAATGCGTATTCTGTCTTTATCACTGCTATGGTTAGTGTACACAGGTCAGTTAATATCGTCTGCTTATCAATTTGTACTGCAGAACATAGTAACATTTTGTGTAACTCACTAGTTAACATGGAATTAAAATATCCACAAAGCAAGGAAGTTCTCCTTTTAAAATAAAGTGTGTACTTTCGTTTTCCATCTCTGGTTCCTTTCTTTTCTGACCACGCAGTATCATTCCCATTCATGCTGCCACCTTACTCTTCCACTTCTTGCTCTCCAGTGTTTCAGATAAATGTTGGTGTCGTTGAATGAATGGTGAGAACAAAAACAAACTGTCTTGCAAAACTAAAACTGAACTTGCGGACAAGTTGAGCAAAAGGTGACTGTAAATGGATGAAAAGTGTGCAAAATATGGCCTTTAGATAACAGTGTATCAGCTTGGAGAAGACGAGGAAACGGAAATGCTCGGCCGTACAAAAAATACAATAAAAAAAGATTGGTTTAATAGATCATGCCTGGTATATGAGCCCTGGTTCTCTTACATCTCTTACGTGTTTCATGGCGCAGTAAAAGCGCGTGGCAATCCGCAGTGTTTGCAGCCTTTGCTGAACGTTACCAGATTTGGGCCGCGGGGGCACATCCTCTGGTGGGGGCGGCTGCTAGAAAAGGGGGAGCGAGGGAGGGACGGTAGGGGTGGAGGAGAGGAGAGAAGAAAGGAGAGAGGAAGGAAGTTGGAAGTAAAGGCAAAGTGTTTAAAATGTAACAGAACACAATTGTTTTTTCAAATTGGTAGAGGGTCGGAAAGGGCATCAACGCGAAAGATCCGTATGACCAGTTTAGAAGTTTATAATTCTTAGATGTCTTTACAAGGGCTGGCTCAAGAAAGTGTCCAACAGGTTCATTCAATGACTATGTAAATAAGTGTAATGGTTTTTGGAGTTAAATTATTTCCATGCTATTAGTTTCATTAATCAAAAAGGTTTTTAAGACTCTGTCCCTAAAAATGATTCATAAATATAACTTAAGAGTTATATTCTATGTATGCCGTGGTCTGCCTAAACTGATATTATGACTGTTTCCTGGTATAAACGGCTGCTAGAGAAAGGAAGCAGCGTGGCAGCGCTACTCTCAGGAGGCTAGTAGCTGGAACTACAAAGAGCAAGGAAACAACTGTAGACTAATATGCATTCTATGAACCTGTATTCTGCCAAACATCTACTCAGGTGTGGTACTATTTCTAAGGGCTTATAATTACTGGATAAGGGGCTACAAATAAAATATCAAGGCAGTTCACACTCAGTCATACCGAAACATTAAAGCCATGTACCCCCACTGGAGATGCCAGCCGGTGCTGGTGTGAGGACAGAGTAAACAAAAACAACAAACAACTGTAGCAGATAGCTACTGAACAGATACCTAGTAGAGACAGGTGGTATTCCACAATCCAAGGTCCAGTAGCTATCTAATAACATACAAACACAACCTCTATATTTTCCAGGTCACATAACCAATACTCGCACGAATCACCTCCACCAGTGTTTGGTAAATTGTGGGTCAGTGTCCTAAAATGGTCATGGACAGGTTAGTTTATCACTGACAACAAATAAAGTAACTAGTATGATCTGATGGGCCTAAGTAAGTCCAAATATACCTGATTCAGGCTCTGGTTAAGAACATTTGAGAGTCAAATTAACGCATGAACCCACTGATCATCTGCTTGGTAAAATGCTGTCCATGAAATGTATCAGGAAGCCAATTGCTGCTGTTTGATAGACAAAACCCTGTATCAGCAGCTATAAGAAATGTATTTTATGAAAAGAAAAATACATGTCGTGTGTGGGTAGAACAGAACATGTCCACAATGTGCAACAGAATGGGGCTGGTGTTCATACACATCGGAATGTGTTAGAAATAATGTAACTTCAAAAAAGATGCAGGAAAACATTATATACCATGCAGATGCATGCATGAAAGGGAGACGGTCATGCAGTCAGGAGAGAACCTTGCCTTGCTTGTTGTTAATGTGTGTGTGTGTGTGTGTGAGAAGCAATTGTTTTCCACAGACACACACACACGCGCATACATACACACACACAGTAACTTCTGAACAAAACACATGATCTTCCTCTTTCAGTTGGCATGATGCACCCTCTTCTTCATTTGACTGGCCAACTGCAGAGAGTGTGTGTGTTCGCACGTGTGTAGTGTTTACACACTGAACTTTAACTACGGAAGAATTATTTGAAGGAAACATGTATTCATAGCCACCGAGCACTTGTCTGTATGTGTGTGTATGTACAAAGGTGTAGAAACCAGCATGTCTCTTGTCAGATCCTGGCCTTTGACGTCTTAGTCGTGTCTCTGAGACCTGTTGGGTGTGAACGTGTGTGCACACTCAATAGTATGTGTGATTACGAACTGGTAAACTGTGAATGGCTTCACCTATGGTGGCAATTACTGTATAATGCTTACTGTATTAGCAACCCCAGAATTCCCCACTGACTAAATGCAACAACGTGTAATCAATGTGAGTTAGGAGTCAGTGGTAGTCAATGGAAAATAACATCGTCACTCATGCTAGGTTGGCAAAAATGTATCCTGGTGCTTCTTAATCTCTATCGCCAGACTGTAAATGGTGTTTCTCACACAGCTGAGCTGCAGACAAAAAGAGGTCACACAGAAGGTTCACGTGTGTGTTAAATCCTCAGCTGCTTTGTTTTTCCACTCATCTGTTTTAACCCCAATAACGTTTTGTTTCTTCTTCCATTTACAGTAGGCTATATTTAGTTTGGGGATTCCCTGTAGTCTTCCATGCCTCACTGCATGGTGTACCACGATTAAGCCCCTATAAAACCCAGTGGAAAGTTCAAACCCCTCTGGGTCAAACTCTCCTATAAAATCCTTTTTCATAGCCAGACAAACCTTTGCAGAGCGACATGTGGAGACATACAATGAAAAACAGAATCACTTTGGACAACCTTGTCCAATACTGCTGAGCTGACAGGTGAAACGAACGGTACTCCAAAGTCACAGTGCTCAAGGACGCTACGAGCAACTAGCTTCACTCAAAAGGTTGAAGCCTTTTATCTATAACAAATATATTGTTTATATCTGGTAAAATATCCAGTCTTATTGTTAGCTAATACAATTTTAACAGGAAGCACAGTGAATCATCAGGTCCTTTTCAAAGGAGGAAAATTCATTTCATTTTTCATTTTTTTGACAGGTGACTCTGCCCAAGCAGCCCAGAGCCAAAAACTCAAAATAGTCAGTCTCACACAAACTGCTACATTTCCATCACCATCAAACAAAATCTTGTACACAAAAACACGCACTTACATAGAAAACACATCATACACAGGACTACTCAAAATCATGACACATCTGATTGAATAAAACTCCAAACCCAACAAATACCAAGACAGACACACACACAAAGAGAGACAGACACAACCCTCAATCTTTCACACACAGACAGCAAGCAGGGAAACTGATGGAACAGCAGAAGCGAGGTTAAAGGGGATGAGGCAAATTAAAGAGACATAAATAGCGTGCAGGGGCTAGAAAGGGAATGGGGTGATGAAGTAGGTGCTAACTGAAGGAGATGGATATTTGCTACTGTCATCCCCACCCAAAGGGAAATAAAAGCAGACACTAAAGTTGTGTTTTGTTGGACCATTTGGGTGATGACAGTAAGCATGGAATAGTTTGAAGCTGTGTCGGTTATTGAAACAACTGGAAACACACTTTGTTCTCTCTAGTTCTATAATTGTCCAAATGGCTTTAAATGGAGAGGGAGTTCGATCAGAAAAACTGACTCATTTTCAGTACATGACACCAGTGTTTCAGTTACTTAAAAGATAGACAATTCTAGGTTTCATGCTCAGTGTAAAAGGTTCCTGAGTCTCTGAACTACTTGCCCTTGTTCCTTACACAAAAATGTCACCAGAGTCGAGACGTCAGCCATGAACAAGTGCTATGGAAGTGTCCATCTGTTCAATCCACGCTGACTCCAACCTCCACTGTCAACAGAACCAGCTGTCCTTTCAGCAACACCTCCTGATGTGCTGAAAAGACAGCAGTCTTTTCAATGGAAAAAAATTGCTTTTAAATAAGCTGAAGTGAAAAGTAATTCAGAATAAAATGGGCACTGTTTATACTGATTCACTTTTTAAAATTTTCTCCACAACATATGGAACGTGGGACGTTAATTCACTACATGCAAGTACAAAAAATGGACTTTGAGTATAAAACAATGGTTTGCGTTTTGACAAGCAACAATGTTGTGTCAGTGTGGATTGATAGACTTGTAGCATCAGTTCTGAGAGACAAACAGGAACAAATGTCTAATATGTTCCACAGATGTTGGTGGTGTCGATTGTTTCTTTTGATCTGTCTGTAAATTCATGACATGTTTATAATTGTTGCCGTACTAGTTTAAAGCATTAGTTTACTTTTATTTTAAATTGTAGCAGTCTGACTTTATATTATTATTATTATTATTATTATTATTATCAGTCTCTTGAAAGCATTCCAGTAGGTTAAGAGGTCCTGTCTGTGCTGACGTTTAAACTTGTGTGGATATGTATACCAGTGGATCCTGGCTCACGACAGATGACTGTACCTTCTCCTTGTCGCTGGCCTCTCTTGCCACAGTGGAACCCTAGAAACAAAAGAAAGGAAATTATTCTCCATGACCCAGTTATTACTAGAAGCCCTGGAAAGTCTTGCTTTTGTCTTTTCCTCACCACCCTACTTACACTCATTCCTGCAGATAATCATAACGCTTGTGCATGTCTGAACACAGAAGCTCACCAAATTAGGCACTCAAGGCGCAATGGCTTAAAACGGCTTACAATGGCTTGACTCTGTTCTGAGAATGTTTTAGAACACTTATTACCCAATGGATAATGCCTGTTATGTTAAACATTTAACCAAACCTTGTTTGACCAACTTTTGGGTATATTCACAAATTAGTTATTACGTGTATATGAGCTTTAATAAAATATTTGAAACAGAAACAGAAACTATCAAGTTCACATTATTTTTTTTCTTGCACCAAATGAAGATGATCAGTGCAAACAAGTCCTTGAAATAATTTGTGGCAACAGGGGATTGGTGTAGTTCAACTATAGATTAGATTATAATTCATATGTTTTTCTAATATTCATATACTCATTCTTATAACTTTTCCTCTCATTGCTTCGTTTTTATCTTGATCTGCTCTCCCCTCCTACCTTGAGATCATATTTTTTGTAGACGGAAAGGCGGTGAGAGAAGACATTGCGTGTAACAATCATGTAGGTCTCATCTCCATCAACGGTGAGCCGGTACATCCCCAGAAACTGAGGCAGCAGCGTATTGCCATGGCACTCCACAATGAACTACAAAAAGAGAGAGAGAGGAATATCAATTTATGGTCCTTTTATAGTCACAATGTATGCTTGCACAATACACAATGTAGACTGTAAGAAATAGAGAAAGAAAAAGGTTTATAAAACACAGCATGATCCCTTTATGACTTGATGTCACTCTGGAAATTGTAGGGTACAGATGAATATTAAAATTATGCACGTGTGTTACCAATGTAGTGCCATTTTGTAAGAGCTCCTTCAGAGAATGAAAGAGAAATTCTGTTTCTGACATAATTTGAGTCTACCAAAGACACACGGTTTTAGAAAGTCTTATGGAAAAATCCAGGCTTGCATTTCTGTATTTTATTGTACGATAGTCTGTTATCACCTGATGGTATTTCTTTAGAATGTTATGCATCTCGGCCACATCCTCGCTGCTAATGGTCTTGATGACGTAGCGTTTGTCATAAGAGGTATGAAAGCGGGCCCCACTCCGTCCCTGGGCCTCACTGTTCAAGGGAGCACTGCGTGTCAGAGAGTTCTGCAAACACACAGCAAGACAAAAAGGAAAAATAACGAATCATGTTTATCAGGATGTACACACTGAGATATGATCAGCTGGTCATCTTGACAACCTTTGCACTTGCATTATTTGAACTGTCTTCAGAGAACCAAGACCATTACTTTGTATTTGTATTTAACTTTTTTGCATGGATTCTCTCACTAAATATAGATGCCACATTTTGAAATGTGCTTATTTAACTATGAGACAGGGCCCATATTCACATCTTATGTTTAAATAGTTGGTAGACTGAAGGGAAGAAATAGCTGCTCCTCTAGTGTATTTGAATGGATCCCACAATACAGCATATCCTGCGTCTACCTTGTTGTTGCCTGACCGCCTGACCACCTCCCACTTTCCAGTCTAAACATGTGGGGTTTTGACCCCTACGTGTGCTGCATGTCCAAACCTACACAGAGACACAAACAGCTGCTGCCCAGACTTTGGAGCTCAAAAGTAACATGATCCAACACCCCTGGCTCAATGCCTCATTCTCCAAGAATTCCTCATGTCCTCTGCCCTCAGTTCTCTCTCCCCTCGTCAAGCCAAAGCATCTATTGCTTGTACTGCAAAGAGAGGACTAACCTTTAAGGTGCAACTTAAAACAACTGTTACCAGCATTTCTTACTTTAGCTTGGACCTAAAATTGGTTGCTTGTTTCTGGAGGTCCCTTTAAAGGATGAACACTTAAGAGACCTACTTACAGTCCAGGTTCTGGTGAAACATTGAAGTGGTTTGTGTCACGGGCTGAAAATGTTTAAGAGGCCCTTTGCCTGAGGCTGGCATAGATGAAAGGCTTTCAAAGTAATATCCTAGTGTTTTTGTTTGAGTTAATTCATTTATCATAATGTGGGGAAAAGGTTAATCTGTTTGCACTTCAGTTACCCTCCCAAAACTTAATTTAACACTGCCAGCATTGCTCATTAAAACTAAGGGTTACTGCTGCATGTCATCAAAAGAGGAAGCCTGCAGCTGGTGGTACCCATTGGCTCTAATGAGGAATATTACCAATATAATTAGAAAAGCAAAAACTTTTCTAGACCAATAAACCTTTTTGACCACAATGTGACTAGTCCCTCATGTAGGAAAGGAGTTTAATGTTGAGAATTCCAAGACATTCCTTTGTGGTGGCCAGTGTCTTAACACCCCCAACTGCCCACTCACTGCAGCCAGCCGAACCCTAATGTAAACATGTGAGAGGGACAGCTGCACTGAGCTGGGACACAACGACCTCCAAATACTGCCAACTCATGGCCTGCACTGGGAATGGGGATTTACTAGGGAAGAGTAGAAAATGAAGGAAGACAAGGAGTGGGCTGAAACAAAAGAGGGAAAGAAAAAAAGCGCAATAGAGCAACAGTTATTTAGTTAAGACAGTGTTCAAATTTGTTTTGAAATAGTTACATGTGTTTCAGTATGCTTGTAGTACCAGATGGTTACGTTTATTAAATACACAAGATTCATAAACATATAAGTATTGTATTGCCTGTAAACTCATCCAACTGTCTATAGTAGCTGGCACTGTCTTATGTGGCAAATTATACAAATCTAGTACTACAAAGATGAAAAAAGAAACTAGATATTTGACCCAGAAGTACTTGTAGTAATGTTGCAAGGTTTCTCATACCAAGAAGTCCTGATCATCAATGCCAAACCTCTCTCTGAGGTTTCGAAACACCAGAGGGCAGTACTCCTTGAACTTGAAATGGCTGGGCATGTTCTCCCTGTGTGTATACAAAAATCAGAAAACACAAGTGGTCTAGTTTATGAGACTAAAGAATATTTCAATGAATTATGGAAATAACATATTTTACAGTATCATATCATATTTTTGTGAAATACAATAAATAGATAATATACTTAAAAATAACTTACTTGTTGAAGAGGTGGTTGTCCACTTTGATCTTAGAATAAGCCTTGAAGTCGTCTGGCATGAGCATGATGGGAATCTGAACATGGCTTAACTCATTTATCTGGGCAGAGAAAAATAAAAAAAAACACAGGAAAGATATCAGTGATGAATGTAGGAACACAAAGAAGTTAAAACGTGAAACCACATGTCACATCAGAAATGCTAAAAGTTAGGAATCTAAAAGCCTTGGGATACTGAGGGGAAGAAATGTCTCACTGAAGGAATATGGGCTAAATGTATATGTAAATGTATATGTAAGATAATTTGTTATTATTACTGATGAACAAAATGTGGTGATCAGTGGGATCAACAATGAAAGGAATCCCTGTAAATGCAGTGGCAGAGTGGGAAAAAAGTACATTTAGGCCTACTTAATTTGGAAAACACTTCATCTAATGAAAGCCTGAAGTGGAGCTTTTCAACCATTACAGTTTTCTTTATATATTCCATATAACATATTGCAATAGCATCTTAACAATGTCAACACAAGAATCCTGCATATTTTTAACTATGTGTAAGCTGTGTGCTTCACACCTCAACTCATGTAACCTTTTCACAATGTAATATTATCCAACCCAATACAGTGTATCTTTCCGCAGACTGGTGCAAAGATCAGCATTCACATAACTTCACATGAATGCTCACATGACTATCTTATTTCTCTGAAAAGACATTCAGTGCAACAGAATGCACACATGTGCACACATTTATGTGGTTCGGGTATTTGTAAAAGGGTCAAACAGTTGACCAAGAAGCCAGCAACAAACGTGTTGCACAAACACTACTCACATGATTAAGGTCACCTGTTATCCATCTCTGATAACTGAGTAAAATGTGGTGTGTTGCAGAACAAAACACCAAAGACAGGCTGTCCCCCCCCCCAAATAAAGCAGCCTGAGGACTAGTTATTAGGGATAATTTGTGATTCAGGCCAAGTGTTCTTGTCCGAGTCATCAATCAATACTGATCTCTAGCGCAGAACATCTGGTGATGTGAGCCATTTACAGATTTGATTTTCAGGATGATGTAGCCTACAGGGTTGAAGGACAGATGTAGGGGAAAGGAGAGTGGAAATGTTGCCAGAATTGCTGAAGGTTCAAGGTGTTTGCAACGTACAGATAAAGATAAGATGTTGCAGGTGAGCGAAGAATAAGGGAGAGAGGTGAAATGTATGCATGTGTGAGTGAAAGCTAGGGTTATGTGTTGCTCCTGCAGGTAAGATAATCTTAATATCATGCAGTATGTGATGCACTGCTATTTTCTAATCTTCTAGTTTGAGTGTGTTCACAATTTAGGGGTAGATAATTATTTTTCTTTCTATGTGTGATGACATTTCTCTCTAGGTGCATGTTGATGAGTCTGGCATTAGCTACAATGGAGCACTTATCTTTTCAATGCTAACATCTTACTCTCTTTTCAGATAATTGTTTGTCACAAACAAATCAGGACAATTAAGGCAGTGTAAGGAAATCTTTGACTGAAAGAAACATTGAAGTTTGTTATGTTTTTAAAAGAGCATATGACATTATTAATACAATTAAACTAGATGTTGTGGACTACAAGGCGAGATAGACTATTAACATTTAAATGATTATGACTGATTTATGGTCATGATAACCGTGCACACTGAATAAACAGTAGGGCTTCAAACACATAAGGTGTACATGCAGGAGTTTCCATTTGGAGCTGGCCATGCGTCACATTGCTGCAATACGTAGACCTGACATTTGTTATGACTCAGACACAGCTTGACACAAATATGTGTGTGTGTGTGCGTGCTTGCATATTCGTTGTTGACTGCAGGCAGGGGTGCTGGCAGGTTGCGTAAATCTATTAATAACCTGTCATTCCACCAAGCACGCATATAATGTAGGTGCACTGAATAAAGTCAAACACTCAAATTTTGATTGACTATAACATTAATCACTAAACATGTGTGTGTGTGTGTTCCTCTACAGTACAGTACCAAATGTACCTCAAGCTTTAGACATTGCTCACAGATAGGATTGTGCAGACAGACAAGAGGTGGTGTCATATCACAATTCCAGCAGCTGCCTTAGAGGAATATTTTTTACCATTGGGGAATGACTATAGCTCGGAGTATTACAGCAGATGGTGCAGGGAATGGCCTCAGCATGACTGACTGACCCATGAAATTATTTGGCATACTTCAGGTGGCCATTAAGAAGATTTTTAAGATAGCTTTTCTTAAACATGTTCATAATAATAATAATATGTTTTAGACCAATATCAATACACTGCATGATTAAGACTTAAATTGGATAATTACAACTAGCTAATGGCAACTGACTGAATATGATTAACAGGTTGTGGTTGGGTTGAGTTGAGTACCCACTTGATCCCATGGCCTTTCAAATTAGTATATTCCTGTGGCCCAATTTTAACATTAATGATTGCCAAATATTCTGTAAGACATTAACTTATGAAATTTTAATGCCCAGTCAGAGATCCGGGGCTAGTTCCCCAAACAGCTTCAGGTCTTAACTGTGTAATCTATGCTTTTCTGATTTGCCACTGGCCCACTCTTATGATTGATGTAATTTTTGTGAGCAAGTACGTAAGATGTTGTGGCACTGGAGAGTGCATAAAAACGGCAGAACAAATATGTAATTACTAGAGTGATAATTGTGAAATAAGCAATATTAATAGTCTGTTTTACCTCAGTTGTGAAGGTGATAGTGTCCTTGTTGAAAATAATATCAATCTTGTACTGTAGGTACTGCAGCTTCTCAGTAAAGTAGATTGAACTAGCTCACTTTTTAAACACAATTTAACACACTCAATGCCCAAGAAAGGAGCTGGCAGCAAGTAGCCAGAATGTTGCCAAAAGTGGTTGGCTATTTTACATTCACACAATTGTTTAAATCTGTTTGTTATGAGGACTCATCGATGCATAGGTGTGTAAAAAAAAAAAAAAAGAACTCTGACCCACTGGCTTGACTGGTCAAATATAAAACTTATCTTAATGCTGAAGTCTGCAAAACCTTGTCCAGCAATGGGAGAAGGTCTGTCTTTGGACACTACTCTAACTTTGCCTTTAACGAGCTTAGCAAAAATGCACAAATTGGGCACAGTAGCGTCTCAAGAACAAAGCTTTGCGTACAGCACTTTGATGTTGTCTATCTAGAGGTGAGAGTTACAATTCACACTGAAAATCCCTGCACTTTAAATATCCTCTAGGATTATTGTAAGCTTTTTAAGCAAAGGAAAAGAAAAGAGAAGAAGCATGAGGACATATAAGTAATGTGCATCGTTAACGGAAGACAGATTAACAGTAAGAGGGAATTTTAAGGAAGGAAACCTTTAAGATAAAGACAGAGCAAAAAACATATCTTCAAAGAAAAGAAGTGAGTATCTGAAGAGGAAGAAAGCATGAGAAAAAAAAATATGTAAAGAGGGGCATAAAGAGACAGAGCAAGCAGGGGATCCAAGTCCACAAGAAGCCATATCCAAGTATGTTTCAGTGTCCTGGTGTGACAGGCACAGACGTCACAGTGATGCTATAGCACAGATGCATCCTGGGTACTCAGTGGGGAGATGTCACCTAATCAACAAAGCTGTGTTTCACCCAAGGGTAGAGACAATGCCTGATCTTACCAAGCACATATACACATCTGCAAGGACAGAAGTGTACTGAATGTTAATGCAAATAACAGCAATACAAATTATTAAAACACATGCATGCACACATAAAAATGAAAATAATATTGGTTAGGATGTATAAATGTTCCATTGAATGGGCCCAGAAAGCAATCTGCGTTGACATATCCCCAAACTCCACTCCTGCACTACTGTTTGTACGGTTACTATTTTAGTGGCAAGTCTTCCTGTTCCTGCAATTAAATTCATGCTAAGCTACAAAAACTGTAGCCAGAATTACTTATATTTAGCATTTTTATGTCCCCTTTTCGGTTCGGATAGCACAGCACATATTTGGACATAGTGACAATGCCCTAGTGCTAAAATGTTTTTGCAAGTGCCTACATGGAGGTGTGGCTAATCTAGACCTTGGAGTACCTAATCCACATTAAATAACGTGTAGTACTCCTATTTTATCTGCTGGGCTCTTGTCATAATTTCTATGTTTACCATAGTGTATCTTTTATGTTTTGTTTAATCAGATGCCTCCAGCATATATACTTATCTTCCTGCAGCTATCAAACTTGCAGACAAATTTCACACCACAACTTCCTGTTTGTCTCCATGGTGATGACGACTGGTTTTCCGGCCCAGAGTGAAGCAACTGTGTGCTGTTGCTTGCATTGGACAGGAAGTTGGTGAAGAGAGCGTGCTCAGTCAGCAGCATGGCATAGTCTTATCTCTGAACAATGACAGATAGATGACACGCTCTTAGCAGATGACAGCAGTGAGATGATTATCTTTTACTTTATAAAGAAATCTGGATCTAATAATATAAAGGATTGGGTCGTTTCTTAACTGCAAGATAGAGAAGGGTAATTAAAATATGAGAGTGGACAGAAACCTCTGCCAAAGCTAGAAAGGAAAGAAGCAAGACTAAATCAGGCATGCCATCAGGATGTGTAGCCTGAACGGAGACATTTGACATTGAACAGGGAAGCAATGACCGTCATCTTTTTTTATCTCTTATACTTTCCGATAACTTGTGTACTGACTTGCAAGCGGCAACTAGCATGTGTTACTAGTATAAAAAGTAATTTTAGTGATGTGGCAATTATGTCAAGTTCCTCTCGAAATGTACGTGTTGTTGGTAAGAGTCAAGGATTACATTTTTTGACACACATTGCAATCAGAGTCCTTAAAAATCAACATCTTTAGACTCTGTTAAATCCAATGTTTATTCATATTATATTTATATATATTATATATTAAATGTCAATAAAAACACATGACAAAGTAACCAAATTTAAACCCATTGCTTGCATGTGCACTGATATGTCACTATGTAAAACTATTTGCTGTTTAAATTGTGCACTGCATGGTTCACTTGCTCACAATGCTGTGGTTTCAGTGTCATATATAAAAAATATAACTAAGCCTGGATTGGTCCACATCTGATCCACAGGATTGGGATCCCTATTGACTAACTGTACATCTCATGTACTTTAATTTCTCTCTGTACAAGCCATAATTCTACAATGCCAAAATGCAGCAATAAGCACAAGAAAACAGAATCAGTTACAAATCAATAGGTGGTTTAACTGACATTGAAATGGCATTTTGTATCTTAACAGCCTCTTATATTACAAATATAATGCAACAACCCTGTTCTCACAACCCCATTCCAACAATACCATATCTTTAAAAAAAAAAAAACAAATCAAAAAAACTATTGATATTACTGCAATGCTGCCAAGGACAACAAAAAAGTCTAATTAACAGTTATAGAAGTCTGGTCTTGATGTTTGCTACCCCTATGGGTTTATTTTGAATTATGCTGGACTGTTTCTGTCACTGGCATCGTCCCAATACAATCTTCAGTCTTGAGTACAGTCATTTTTTAAATGTATATAGCTCAAGGTTGCCCTCTTCTCTTGCAATTTTGCCTCAAAGATAGCAGGAGTCAGGGAAGTAAACAAAACTGGACCAATGCCAATTTTAAAAATAATAATATTAATAATAATAATAATAATAATAATAATAATAATAATAATAATAAACAGTCAATATGGGAGATTTATCATTTAAACTAAAAACTGTAAAGATAAACAGGAGAGTTGGGAAATTAGGTAAAGGAGAGCGTGAGAGAGAGAACAGCATAATTGTATTGTATAATACATTTTCCATTAGAGTCATGTTACTGCATGTCCGATGTTCTAGTGTCAAACTGTCAATTACATGGGGAAATGGGACAAGTGCTCTGACGCAAACCCCTAGACAGCGTGGCACGTAAGTGTGCGCTTCCCGTTTACAAGATATTACAGTCTAAGTGGCTCTAATTAAAGTGCAATCAAGACTGACTGATCATGCAATTAACCAATATGTAGAGGTGTAAATATACAAAAAGGGAATGTGGTTTTGCAATTTGGCAGAAGCTGTGCTTCAATCAATGAAGCACAGCAGTGTTTGGTGCAGCATTTTTATAAAGTGACAGCTCTAGCGACAAACAATGACTGATCAGCATAAACATCAAAATGTAATAAAACACACACACACTTACTTAACATCATCCATCTTGCACTTTTTAGAGAATGGCTCACAAAAACAAACAAACCACCGTGGTTCACGAATCTCATCAGTCATGCTGTGGTTAGCAAGTATATCACTACATAAGTTGCGAAGGGCTCAAAGATAATCATATGCAGCATAGACACACCCAGCTAAATGGAGATTTGACCTTTAACGGTCAGATAGTAACCACAGAAGGTCACACATACTGTAGCTGTAGATTGTATTGACTGTGGATTTGACCTTTCACTGACCAATTAACAAGGCTATTACATCATCACCTGACCTGTAAAGAATCCCAAAACCATTCATATTATGTAGCAATTTTAAACAATATCCACATGAAGAAGAATACAGCTTATTCTTATGATCCAACTCGAGCCCTTTTAGGTGGAAACCCCTAAACACAGTACAACAATGATATCTGGGTGTGTGTATCAGGAGTCCTTTTTACATAGAGATTGCTCAGTAAATTACTTTGCATTTTTAAACTGAACCAAACAACGCCGGCATAATCCCGCCCCAGTTGATTTTAGGCAGCATTGCAGCATTCTGGAAGCAAAAGAGGTGAGATGTGTAACACAACAGCATCTGCTTTCCGTCCTGGTGACTCCACTATTGGTTTCGGCGTGGTTACTACCTCCGCTGCTGGCTTAACGGCAGAACACGACTGTCCCCCTGTTCCACATTTATACATTACAGAAGGTTCAATCCCACCTTGAGCAGGATGTGTAAAAGGGGCTAGTGATTAATTGGCTAGCCTGTAAAAAGGAACAAACACAAAATAGGGTGGGTAAAAATGAATGGGAAATTAACCATTATCAGTGTATTAACTATTAATAAATCTGATATCTCAAAGAAAAACCTGATAAATCAGATCTGAAAAGGCAATGTTTTTATTTTAACTTGTTGAAAAGAGAAGGATTTGAATAACTGATCAAAGCACTTTGTTTAAGGTATTTTACATACAAGTGAACATACATTTTATTTGTGAATACATTGCCTGTGTGTGACTAATTCTGTGAAGCCACTTTAACAACTTCAGTGTCAGCGGTAGCCCCTACTCCCATTCCTCCCTCTGCTCACACAAAGTCAGCATAGAGAGGTCAGCCATAATGAGGACATACTGATGATAAAACTTGAGCAGTGGTAAGATAAAAGGACATCTGTGCATCTGTGTGTGTGTGTGTGCAAGTAAGAGAGACAGATACAGAGAGAGAGAAACAGGGCGTCTGTATTCACAACAGACACCACCTGCTCATTCAGGTCTATTTTAGTCAGTGTCAGTCACTCAATTACACACTAAAGTTTTAAAGAAAGGAAATGTGTGTCCAAGTCTAACACTACAGTAGACTCTGCAAAGTATACCAAACCTATGCAATGTATAATTAGGATAATTATTATTCAATGTCAGCATTTCCTCAGTTTTCTCACAACAGACATGGTCCTATCCAGGTTGAAACACTGAATGACTAATGATTAAGGTGGAAATAGGTAAAACAGAAATTCTAGTTGTCATCAACAGGTACACACACACACGTGCATGCACGCAGACAGCTCAGCACGTCTGTTGTGAAATCAGTACTATGAAAGGCCAGCTATTAAAGGATATAGTGGTTTAGACTGACTGAGCAACAAACAGGCTTATGGTATATGGGTGAATCAAGCTGCTCAGCAACATGTCGCATCACATTTGGGCAAGGGGTGTGCCAAGGCACAGTGAGTCTGTGGCGAAGGACACACACACACACACACACACACACACACACACACACACTCCTCACAGCAGCACACTTACTTCAATACTATTTGCTATGACCTGCACAGGACAGACCCCTACCCTCTCAACACACACACATACAGAAACCACATACAAAATGTTTTGCTTAAAAGGTTTTTGGAGACGCACACAGGAACAAAACCACAAGACGCTTCTCCAAGTTCCTCTATCCGTTATTGCCTCAGGGTGCCAGGATGTGAGGCTTCAGCTTTTCTGTTTTCTTCACCCATAATCATCACACATATTAGCTGCAGGTCACTCCTGCAGATATTTATAGAATACCCTCTTATGCAATCCACAGAACTAGACACAGCTACTCTGAGTCAGACATAGAGACACTACACAGCAAAGAAAAGAGAGGGGGGGGGGGGGGGGGGGGGGGGGGGGGGAGACAGGGAATGAAAGTTAGCCAGATAGACAGGATGACACAAAAAGGGGCAATGACAAAAGTAGTGAATGAACATGCAGGATGGGGAGAGGTTAAAGGGAGGTACAGAAAGAAAGAAGTGACACCTAGAAAAACAAAAAGTAAAATTTAAGGAAGCTGAACATAAAAGGGAAAGGAAGACATAAAATCTAGACTTGCATTAGATTTGCTTAAACTATACAAAGTCTAGGAAAATGTGCTATTTGTAGGACAAGAGGGAAACCGATAGCAGACTTACTTTCAACCCACTCACACTTTTCAGCCTGTACTGCTATATGAAATTAAAAGGCCTGTTCCTTCTTTTAAAAGGTCCCTTAAGTGGCACTGTACTTAGTAACAATAAAGATAGATATATAGATAGATAGATATAGATATATACAAACTAATGTACTGTCTGTAGGCCTGTGATAATAAAAAAGCTATGTGAAACATCAACTCAACACAATTATCTTCTTTACTTTATAAGGAGTTAGGTTAGAAGCTGCTGGACTATGATTAGGCTACACAGTGGGTGCCTTTAACTGTGACAGTGCAGCTTTCCAGCCAGTGACAAGTCTACTCAAAAACCATCAGTGGAACATATTCTGACACCTTTCTATTCCAGCAGCGCACTCAGACACCCCAACAACTTACAAAAAGAACTGACAGACATGCCAGGAATATCCCTTTTACAGATTCACATATGACATGAATGTGAAGCTGTAAACTAGATTCTGATCAATTTTCCACTGCAGAAACAAAACTCCTGACACAAGGTTTTTGGCACCTTGAAACACTTTAACAATAAGCTTGTCAATGGTAGCTAGGAAGACTGTATCTTTCTCAAAAACGGGTATTTTCAACTATGCTGTTAGGGCCAAAATCCAGTGCCCCAAATTAACTTTATGACTCACCTGCCAACGGGTCTGGTAGATGAAAAAAAATCCACCAGCCAAGCATATTTTTTTTGCTGGCCAAAAATCATAAATAAATACAATAATTGTGTTAAATTAATCCACTGCGGTGGATAGCCTTTCTAGATTGTCGTCAATACAAAATTGGCCAACTTGTTGGCATATCCTGTGGGCTATATTTGTTAATTTTCAGCATGTATTTGAGAGATTGGTTATTCTCAGACTGATATAAAGTGAGGCAGAAGGGTACTTTCACAATCCTAAAATAAACGGGGGAAACATGCATTTACAGGCATCATAATTTGTGAACTCAGGGCAGCAATAAAAAGATCACAGAGACAAGGCCTATTCTTTATTTGTAATGTCATGCAGACTTAGAACCAGGAGATGCTTTTGTAATGATGAGTTTGAGATTGATTTTGTATACTCTAGTTTGTTTGAGCTTTTGCACCCACTAAGCTTCAGTGGTTACAACTGAGATTTTCACTAAAACTTTTTCGCTTTGGCCTCAATCCATTTATGTAAAACCATGAACTGTGTAACCTATTAAAACTCTGAGGGTTGCAAGTAAAATTTAGTATTAGGATTAAAGTAAAAATGGGCTACCTTTCAATGAAGGTTATTTTCAGCAAGCTGTCACACACCTTTGCCAAAAAAAAAAAAAATTAAAAGCGCATATCCATGGCTCTTCTCCGCCATTACACAAGAATGATTCTGATGACAAAAACTGAATGCCACATAAACGTCTCATTTCTTTCTCTGCATCTTGGCACTACATTTGACTCATTCTACATAACATCTTCGCTTCATTAGACCAATAGAGAGGTAGTATCTATGACTCTTCTGTATTGTCTAGAGTAACTAACTGACCAGTCTCCCTTCTTACTTAACAGATTCAGTTGTTTCACCATTGTGCTCCCAGAGCAATAACACTGTAATATGTATTTTCAGGAGGAGCCAAAGTGGGTGCTTTGTGACAGGCCACAGTGGATATGGGGGTGGAGGTTACATTTTGCAGAAGATGTGCATGTGTTTGCATGTTGCCTCTGCAGTCTGGTTGCATTCTCAGGCCTTCCCCTTTATTCATTTCTTTGCAGTGTCCTGTTATTTACAAATTTCATGCTGTAAAGTAATCTTACATTGATAACACTTGACCAAAGTGCAGCCTTCACACCCTCACGCAGTAACTCAGTGGCTCATCCAGGAGACTTGGCATGGGATGAAATTTTTATGTTGCAGATGGTATGAGAAACAGAGCACCTTATCATGCGATGGGAAAAACAGCAGGGGAGGTAGCCTAAGGCATAAGAAGGACATGTGCTGGTGGCATCCCTGTTTTGTGTTGTGCAATCTAAGAGAATAGTTTGAACTAGTGCTGATCGATAAACCGTATTTTAATCGTTATGCCGATATAAACATGTGCAATAAACACATCGCAAAAGACTGCCTGATGCGATGGCCTCAAGCCCAGCCCCGCTTTGCACCCCGGCCCGACCGACCGAGCTCGTACTACAGATCTGTGCACCTTGTTGGGCGGAGTGGAGGGCCTTGAAGATTGTAATGGGATATATTAGCCTACAGTTATTTTAAATTGCCATGTTTACTTTATATTTATTAAATTAATCTATTTAAAGTTGTTACCCTCAGATTTGTTTTTTTCAACACTGTATGGTAACAGATTTTTTTGATGAGTTTAGAAGAAAATATTTTAAAGGGAAGAGCGGAAATTAAACTTTAATTTCTTAGACTTTTAATGTCTTATTTAAATTAATGTTCTGTTTAGGTGGATGGGTATTTATGTGCAATTTGTTAAATAAAAGGCATGTTCGAAATAGTGTACTTAATTTTTTTATTTAGTGGGCATAGGCTATTCAATGTTTGAGGTCTATAGCCATTTATACATACGAAGTCTGGACAATGTGCGGACAAACAGGTCTGGACTATGTGCAGTTACCATTTCACACATGTAGCGCACACAGCAGGAGATATCCGTGTCAGACGCGTTCACACTGGAAATAGTCCGTTTGGTTTAGTAATTCAGCGTTTTTAAGATTTTCAGCAGAAATAAAACAGCTTTTATTTTACGAGAAATCACAGGAAGTCCCTTCTCCCATTAGTGCTAGCTGTTATAGCTTTTAGCAGGCTACGTTTATCCAGCGCCAGTGCATTTATAAAATACAGCAGCTGTGGATGGGGAGAGCTGACTGCTGGAAGTCAACCTGCTCACTTGTGAAAACTGTTATCGCAAGCTGAGGTTTTCCTCATATCGTGCAGGCCTGGATCGAACATGTAGATTTTCCAAATTTGTGTTGGTTTTCAGTGGCCCATCAGTCCACAGTTCTACGAAACCTGAATCTGGCAGAGAAGGTATATGACATGAGCTTTGATAACTCACTGTACTGGACATGCATGGACAAACACATAGATGATGCCAATCCATTTAACTGATGAAGATTTCAAGTTAATTCAAAATAAAACATTAGCAGTCTTGACAGACACTGCAGTATATTATAGGGAAGGATTATGTTTGCTTCTAGAATGACAGTCTTGCTGATATATAGCCAATGTAATATCTGATAATGAAATCAGCTGAAGTGAGTGGACAGTGTATCAATGTTCATCTTTCTCTGGCATTTCAAGTGTGTTCAGAAAGTGAATGATTAATCAGTACTGCGTAGCTGCATGGAGGTAAACCTCTTATGTACCTTACTTTGCCCCCTCAGGCTTAACACCACAGACAGGTGACTGTAATCTATTGACAGACTACAGTTTAAATACAGAATAACAGCTTTGGATCTTTAGCTGTCTTGGCCTTACATACATCAGGCTATCTGGAGGCTAACAATCAAATGCTACTGTCTAAATTGACAACGGTAACATGCTTAGTAACGACCCCATCACCAATGTGCCCTCAGTACTGTGCCCTCAGGTGTGGTTATTAGTACTGTAGGAGACATTTAGGGTTTATGGTTGGGATGTCATATTATTTTGTTTAGATGTATCTTGCAGTATTATTTTGGACACCTGGTAGCAGTCATTAGATGCACAGGGTTGTATAAGTAGGGGCATAGGTGATAGGAAATGGAAGACACAGGTAGAGGGAGTGCATACAGTTCTCACCAGACCAGGAAGGGAGCAACACGCTACAACTTGCAGAATTAGGAAAACCTGCTACGTGCATCTCCTTCTACAACTACGTGAATAAACAACAAACTAAACTGCAAATAACAACTGGAAAATCTGTTATTGGGTCAGCGTCACTCCTACACATGTTTTAATACAACTGGAAAAAGGACATTGGAAAAATGTAACAAATGCCATTACAAGCACATCAGTAGGAGTTTTCAAAGCAACATGAAACAACAAACAGAGATCAAAAGAGCCCGAATCATCTGCGCAAAACTGCTTGTGCATTAACCAAAAACTGCAATATTATTTAATATGTCAAAGGGAACAGTCTCTAACGTCACAAGAACACATGCCAAAATGCATCAACAAACAGTTGAAAATTGAAAAATACTAAAAAGAATATGTCAGACATAGTATACAATATATAACAGGTTGACAAATTGCAAAAATTGACAAGCAACCTTGACATAACCCACTTTGTAGTGATGTTTACAGTGGCCATTTAGTTACAAATTTTCACAAGTGTTTATGCAATGTCAATCCCCTGTATTTACTTATAATTTGACTCTTGCAGACAGATGTTCAAATAATATTTCTTGAGCAACTAACTTACTACTTAATCAGTATTGATGTGCAACTGACATCTGTTATGGAGCTATTCAAAAATATTCATATTCCCACTGGGATGAGGAACTCTGAATGAATTTACTGAAGTAGCCATTGCTGGCTCTACTGTTTCATGCTCTGTGCTACCCACTGCCACACTCATCAAAACCAAGCAGGACAACCACAGGCGGACATGAATAAAAAGCCAGAAAGAGAGCAGTACTCTGCATCAAGGGGCCAAATTTACTTTTCTATTTTATATAAACTACGCCCATCTTTTAACATGGGAACAATTTCATACTAATATATACTGTACATAGACATTCATGTACTGAAGGAATAAATGAGTGCTGCTGCTCACTTACTGCTCAGCTCCTTTGTTTACATTTTGGAAAGCAGTTCTCCTCAATCTAAAACACCAGATAAAACGTTTAGTAAACACGCTGGCTTTTCTGTAATAACTATGTTATGATTAGCAAGCTGAGTAAAGGCTGAAGGAGAGGCTATATATTAAATTATAAGATTGCAAAAGCAAAAGGAACGGAAAAAAACTACAGATTAAATGCCTCAGTCTGTTATAGTCTGTCTATTTCTGTGTTACAATAATGTCTGTAAAACATTGGTAAAAAGTTTAATACTTGGGATTTGGTTCCAAAAATATTTGCATGTCCTTCCTCTGCTAGCCAAGTTTGCTCTCTCTCTCTCTCCGACATATGAGGATTGGCCCAGTGCAAATATTCAGCAAAGGAAGAGAGAGACAGAGAGAGAGAGAGAGAAAGAGAGCAGAGATAAGCTGTCTTGCATGGGAAGATCTGCTCTCTCATGACACACGGCCCTAGGAGCTTATCCTACAAGTGCACAACAGGAAGCCAAAGAAGAGTTCGCTGCTCAAACACACACACTCACACACACATTTTTTTTGTGCACACATCAAAATCATGCAATAATAATATCGTGCGAATTGTGACTGTACAAAGCTTACCAAAGCAAACACAAACAATAATTTGCTGAACGAGTCCAGCAGACTTGCAGCCGGT
The DNA here is from genome assembly GCA_031216445.1 of Lateolabrax maculatus. Lineage (NCBI taxonomy): Eukaryota > Metazoa > Chordata > Actinopteri > Acropomatiformes > Lateolabracidae > Lateolabrax > Lateolabrax maculatus. Next base: position 12,093,626 of record CM062210.1, read on the forward strand.
CACATATTTACATTGACAGCACTATAGCCAAACCCCTGCTGTCATCTCGCATTTGTCAATCAACTGTAATAACACAAACGCTGACAGCCAGTAAGGCTTAATGTGGCACATCAAACGCTCCGGGGAGCCATAACTGTGGATCATCACACGGACATTAGATGGTCTGACTCACCGAATGGTTGACTCCCCACATAACCACGCTGAGCAGAGGGTCGCTGGCACGGAAGAGCTTCACTTTCTGGGCGACGAAGTGCTTCTTCTTGGTCTTCGTTTTGCTCGCAATAGATGCGGCAATGCTGCTCGCCGAAGCCATCTTTGAGCAAACTCACTGGTTATGGCAGTCCGCGCGATAATCTTGACAGAGTTGTCCTTCCTCTCTCTCCCCCCACCCCCCCACCTCAAAGCTTGGCACAGCGGCCACCAGCTCACGACTCAGCAACGCCAACACTATTCATTTAGCCAGCTCGCAAATCAAAAGGGATCCGATGCGTCTCTTCATCCAGCGATGTCCCGCACGGCTCGGCTGACGCTTCGGCCCCTGCCTCGACAGAGACTGAAAGGAGAAAAACACGGTGCGTTAACGCTAATACTGCTGCTCTCCTGCGCCGAGCGGTCCGCCGCTTCCCCCAGCCCACATCATAAGTCACCTCTCTTCCTTCCTCGACTGGTCTGCAGCTCTGCGACGCGACGCGAGGTCTTCCCCTGAGCTGGCGTTAGCAGCGCCCAGCGGCTCGCTAACTAGCGGACGTCAACGGGCAGATTCCGTCAGATGTAACAGAAACGCTTCAAACGGTGCGAAAGACACACAAATGGCCGCGCAGTCTTAAAACAGAGGAGTGAAACGACACGTGAGAGACGGCGAACTAAACGCTGTCGACGGAGTTAACGTGAGTCTCTCCCCCCCTCCCCCTTTCCCTCCCTCCCTCCCCCCGCCGACCTTCGCTGTGGAGCCGGTTACCGTGAACCGACCGACGGCTCGAAGCAGCACCGGAGTCCGGTCACCAGCTAGCCGCCGTTAGCCCGCCAGCTAACCGTTAACATGAGCCCGCAGCTCTCGACCCGCTACAGACCTCCTGCGCGTCTGCGGCCCGTCCGTGGAGACGACCGGCGTGTCATGTCAGGCTCTCCCCGGTTTGAATCGGAAACGCCGAGCGGCGGTTTATGGACGTAAAAAGAAGCGGCGGGCGGGGGCGCGGGCAGGCAGTCGGCTCCGTCCGCGGCACCGAGGCTCATGTGTGCTGCTGTCAACTGACAGCTCGACGGAGGGGGAGGGAGGGAGGGAGGGAACAGCCTGCGCGCTCTGCGGTGTGTCTGCCGCGCTGATTCGCTGCAGCCCCATCCCTCCTCCGCCGGGTCTCTGCTACTTTTCTGTGCGTTTTCATAGCACGCAGCAGCCTTTTTTTTTTTTTTTTTTTTTTTTAAATGTCATTCCAAATTTGCATTTAGATTTAAATTTCATGTCGACAATTGCAACGTTGCTGATGAACCAAAAAAATCCCCCCCTTTTGAGTGTGGAAATGCGACTGTTACCTTTTTTAGGTGCGCCTATGAATGTGAGCGTACGTGCGTGGGCTCGCGTTCTTGCAGCTCGTGTAATAATAATGCATTAGTAGAAAAAAAAAAAAAAAAAAAAAAAACCCTGTACATCATCCCGGCCATCCCCCATCCTTGGTTTGCTTCAGTTTAGATTAATCTGAGGCCGATTTCAGGCAGCAGAGCGATGCTGTCCCACGCCGCCAGAGGTAATGTCTTTAGAGGTCATTTGATTTTTCTGGTGCACACGGTGCTGTTTCCACTGGCACACTGCGGTGTCAGTGCCTCTCGAAGAGCAGGAGGCCTCTGTGTGCTGATGCTGCGTAGAGCTCATTTGTTTTATGACTCACTCCCCACAGCAGCACATTTACTTACTATTCCTATGACCTGCACAGGACAGACCCCCCCCCCCCCCATCCCCTCAACACACACACACACACACACACACACACACACACACACACACACAATGGCCATTTTTACTGTGTGCATATGAATAAACTTCACTACATTTAAAGTCAGTAGTGTCTGATATATTTTAACATTAAACTGGCTAGATCATATATATATATATATATATATATATACACACACAAAAGGTTGACAGCGCGTTGCTAGGCAACGGGTGCCACGTTGGGCTACGTTAAGGTTGGAACATTTACTGTATATATAACATTTACCTGGAACATTTACTTTATATTATATTATATTGGTCTTTTTTTAACCTTATATTATATATAATAATATAATATAATATAAGGTAAATGTTTCTCTCCAATCTAAATCTAAATGTCCCAACCTTAACGTAGCCCAACGTGGCACCCGTTGCCTAGCAACGCGCTGTCAACCTCCCTTTCCAAAACACCAAACCAACAGTCTGGTTCACCTGACCGGCTGACATGCTTATTACACATCTTGGACTCGTCCTTTAGATTGGAGAGAAACAGGTAAGTCACAGTGAACATCTGAGGTGGTGGTGTGTCGGTCTGTCCGTCGGTTTCGTCGCCGAGCAGCCGGCTGAGCTGCCGGGTTGGCTCCGTAGTCGAGCTAGCACGGCTAACGTTATCTTCACCACTGCAGTTTCTCTGTCGGCCGCAGGATGGGAAAGAAAGTGAAGAAGGAGGGTGAGACTCCGTGCAAGGAAACGGTGAGACATTCGTGTAATGAAAGCCTTCTCATCTTCATCCTGTGATAAAGCCTTGCTAACGTGTTTCTGAAAGGTTAATATATTTCGTGTCCACTGAAAAACCAAAGCCTGAAAACATACTTAGATTATATACATAAGATTAGATATAAAAGTATTTACATCTCTCTCTCTCTTTCTCCTTCTCTCTCTCTCTCTCTGTCTCCTCATACTCAGATTGAGCCACTACCTGTTGAGGGCAAAACTCCAGCTACAGTGGTGCTGCTGCTGAGCTCCCCAGAGGAGGACATCCTAGTCAAAGCCTGTGAAGCAATCCACACATTTGCAGAGAAAGGTGCTTTCCACTGATAACCCTAACATATTTTGTGAGCAACCCTGCAGCTGAAAAACACAAAATCATTTACTGTGAAATCACCTGATATGTTGTCATTCTACCCTCATTAAGCCCTTGTAAGCTTTTGTATATCAGGAGCAGCAGACATGTTTAAAATGATCAACATGTTATTTTGAATCAAGAGTGCTTTTAATAATGTAAATGACTATTTTGAGTGCCACCCCATTTTAGCTTTATCACCACATCTGCCATTTTCTTTTATATTTAATCACATTGCGGTGTTTATTTTCAGTACTTCACTGATACATAATAAATGCCCAGAGGCACTCAGGTTTGTTTGGCTCCCTGCTTAATTTCCCTGTTCACTGTCTCCCCCTGTTGTTAGGAGATGAGAACAAGATTTCTCTGCTGGGACTTGGGGCATTGGAGCCTCTCTGTCAGCTCATCACTCACAATAACAAGCTGGTCAGACGCAACGCCTTCATGGCCTTGGGCATCATGGCCACCAACGGTGAGTCAGACAACATAGAAAATCAATGCTGACTCGCCTTCTGAGTCGTTCAGTGGCTTACAATACAACCAATGTGACTAGCCTTTAACTCACTTGCCGACTTCATGACCTTTTGCCTGCTTGTCAGGCAACAGACTGTTTAAAGACTTGGCTGGCACACTGAATAACTGAGTTGTTAACCTTGTCTCACGTTTTCATTTAAAGGTGATGTAAAGAGTGCTTTGAAAAAAATAAATGTCATTCCATCAATCATTGACAAACTGTCGCCTGATGGTGAGTAGTTTTGAGTGCAAGATGAAAAGACCCAGAAGTAGATATTCACTGTACATTAGCTGCAATAAAACAACCAAACAACGCAGTTTTCTCTTCTTTTCAAGAGGATATAGTTGTCCATGAGTTTGCAACACTGTGCCTGGCCTGTCTATCAGTGGATTTCATCTGTAAGGTCCAGATCTTTGAGAACAAGGGGATGCCAACTCTAATCCAGCTCCTATCCAGCCCAGACCCCGATGTCAAGAAAAACTCGCTCGAGATAATCTTCAACTTGGTTCAGGTGACTCAAAGTTGCCAGCCTAGAGAAAGTATAGTTTTGGAGTGAAATTCAAATGGTTCCAAAATTGTTGTTTCCTTCTTGTATCCTCTGCTGTGCTGTATGTGTGAAGGACTACCAAAGTCGTCTGGCAGTACATGAGCTGGGCGGAATCCCTGTACTTCTGGAACAGTTGAAGTCGGACTTCCCTGTCATTCAACATTTGGCTTTAAAGACGCTGCACAATGTCACCACTGATAAAGATACACGCACCACCTTTAGGGAAGAGCAAGGATTTGAGAAGCTCATGGATATCCTCAGCAACACGGTAGTTGTGTGTGTGTGAAAAAGGACGCATTGTTTTGTTGTTACATGCTCATGTATATTTTTGTCCTGGCCCTTTGTGTTAAACAAATGAAAGGAAAGAATATGCAGAGAGTGCCTATGTATGTATGTATGCACCATTAGCTGGAAATGATTCTTTGAATAAGCACTTTCTCTGAATTCCTTACACCCCTATCCCATTCATGGTCTGATTCTGTCTTTTTATTTCTTACAGGACTTCAGTGACCTTCATGCTGAGGCATTACAGGTAGTTGCTAACTGTGTGAGTGACAGTGAGAGTTTGCATCTGATCCACAAAGGTGGAGGACTGAAGAGGCTGATGGAGTTTGTTCTCACCCCCAACATGCCTGAAATCCAGTGCAGTGCTGTTAAATGCATCGCCAGGGTTGCTCAGAGCTGTAAGCACAGAAGGAGATCACAGTTTTCTCTTAACTTTCCAACTACAGTTTTTGAAGTAATAAGGGTATAAACAGTATAACACTTACTCTGGCTGTGTGTGTTTTCTGTGTGTGTTTCCTTGTGTGCGCATGTACATGGGTGCCTGTGTGTATTTAGCTGAGAACCGTAAACTGCTCCATGAGCAGAATGTGGAGAAGGTTCTGGTTGAGCTTCTGTCCGTGGCAGATGTCAGCGTGAAAACAGCTACCTGCCAGGCTTTGGCCGCCATGAGCTTCCACCTGGCTAGCAAAGACACCTTCAGAGACCTGGGTACAGTGCATACAAATCCACACAACCACCATGACATCGAAACACTTACCACGATGAGGTGTGAATGAGATTGATTTATGTGTATTTCAGGTGGTATCCCTGCAGTTGTACAGTTGCTAAACAATGAGTGTGTGCCGCTGAGAGAGGCAGCAATCCAGGCTCTCCCTAACCTCACACACAGCAACCAGCTCAATGCAACGTGAGAGACAGACTTTTTTTTAGTTATTCTTGGAATATGTTAGGTATTTTGTGTTCTGTTAGATAATGTAAATGTCATCCCTACTGTAAGTTACTCAAAAACACCTAGATAATTAATAATGTCATGGTCTTTTGAGTGTGTATGTCACAAAGTATTAATAATGTGTGTAACGTGTGTGCCAAACGTGTAATATCATAAGTGTGCAATCTCTAAAACCGAGGCTTAGAAAGACGTGGTGTTTTAAAGTTGAGCTGTATGCCTTCCTCTCTCCACTATTTCACAAATGATTTAATGCTTCATCCGTCTTCTCCCGGTTCTCCCTCACTGAATATCTTTTTACCTCTCGTCTCTCCCTTTCTCATTTTTATCTCAGACCTTTTTATTCCCCTGACAAATCTTCTCTGTGCCCATCGTCTCTCACTGTCTGACTTCATATTTCAGTATTACTGTCTCCTTCAGTTCTCGGGACAGTAGCATTTAACTCCACCTCCCTGACTATCCTTACTCTGAATGTTAGTTTTCCCTTATACTCTACTTATTTGTGCATTACACTTTACAGAATTACTATGTTGTATGCTATCTTGTGAGACTGCATTCATAATCAGCTCTGTAGGTTTGCAGTAAATCTCCCATTAATTTCTGTGGTATCTTCCAGTGCAGTGTATGAGGCAGGAGGCCATGAAATCCTTGTCCAGCAGCTGTATGGAAGCTGTCTCAGGACGGTGGCCAATTCTGCTGCCACACTTGGCAACATGGCAGGACAGGAGGTCATCCGCTGCAGCATCTTGTCACATGGAGCTGTACAGGCTTTGGTGGAGCCCTTGAAGTCCACAGATACACCGGTCCTGGTCAGCTCAACACAGTGCCTGGCAGCGCTGGTCTGTGATACAGAGGCTAGGGCAGAGGTTGGTGTTTGGTGTGTTTAATGACTGTTCAGAAATCTGCCTTGTTCTTATGTTTGGGAATAATACAAATATTATGACATTGGTGACAATATTTTATATGTTTTCACTGACTCTCACCAAAAATTCCCTCACTGTCCTACATAGTTACAAAGTGCTGGGGGCCTTCATCCACTGGTCAATTTGCTGCGCTCCCATCACAAGCAGGTGTTGCATAATGTATGCTTGGTTATCAATGTCTGTGCCAGTGATGAGCCCACCGCTGTGGAGATGTGCAAATTTGGGTAAGACACTGAAATGACAGATAACATGACATCAAGACATGACTGATGAATTCTGACATGTAGAAGGGCATTGTTGAGTAGTGTAAAGTAAAATCAGTGTAGAGTGTTGGAGCCAACTCAAAATAATATAATATCTTAAATAGCCAGTAGATGGCAGTATAGGACAGTATTACGTGTGGCTACATAAGAAAGTATGGTTCATTTTGGTCATATGTATGTATGTTTGTAAGTGTATGCATTTTTATATTTATCATCAATGTCTGTATGTGCTTGTATTCCTGTTCTGTTTATCTATGTTTCAGAGCCCTGGAAATGCTTCAGGAAATCAACCAATCAGTGAAACGTAGTAGCAGCTTCAGCAAGTTGGCCATGACCAGCCTGCTTAACTCCAACTTGTCTGTGAAATACAGCCTGACAGGTCATTTGGCCTCCACTGACATTATTAATGATGTCTTCTATGATGCCGGGAAGGTACGTGTGTATACTATTATTACTTTAATTTATGTCAAACAGGTCAGTTTATTAAATGTAAACTAAATGGAAATATAAAAGCTATAGACATACTTAAAACTTGTCATTTTGGAACTTTGACTTGTTGAACTTTTTTCTGTTTCATCTGTCTTTTGGGAAGCAGAAAGCATACTGTAGATATAGTAACAATTTTAGCATAATAGTATTTTCTCGCTCTCTCTTAGGCTTGTACAGATCAGAGGACTCTGACTTTAGAGGAACTGTCCAAGCAGCCTGTCAACCAGCACCGGCCCATAATTGTTGTCAACACATCAACAGAGTATGTTTTCTCGATTTTTCTTTAAAATTCATATATATGTCCTAACAAACTTTATTGTTTGTATGTATCTTATTCCAACCCAGTAACCAAACTATGACAGCTAACCAGACCTCTTACACTACAAGCGGAGTGGGAATTAAAAAAAACTTCCGCACAGATAGTGCCACACCATCTAGTTGTTTGTACAATTTATTGTGGCTGTTAGATTACTATCACCCCTTGCCTGCTCCACTTCATTGCCCCACTTTTTCTCCCTTCTCTGCCCCCCCACGCCCCTGCTTTCAGTGTGCCCCGTTAGCGTGGCCTCACAGGGTAAACGATCCCATTTTTTTTAAGATGGCAACACACTCAGAGTAAAAGAGCCTTTGTGTTTAGACTAATGGACTTACATGCACAACCACAAACGTGCACATGTGCATGCATGCACCACCATGAAGATGCAGTGGAAGATGCCTACAGATAATACACATGCATGTTGACTGAGACACACACAAACACACACACCATATGTACATGCACGCACACACTAATGCTCCCACAAGCTTTCAGCATTTAGATGAATTAACGTTGCCAAAGAGAGCAGTACCCCCTCAGGGTACCTCAGGTCCACTCCATTTCCACCATGTCCCCCTTTCAGCATGCACACACACACACACATCTCGGGCATTCTTAAGCAGTGTGTTATGTAATCCATCCACGGTCTCATCCATGGCTTAGTATGAGCCAAGTTAACTTTTTAACTTTATAAGTGCTTAATGTGTATGTGTTGTATGCATATACTCCACTCTTGGATACTGGCAGACCATTTCATAGTCAAGAACAATGGGATTTCTCTGACACACATGCAATGTGTTCATACTGTGCATTGGAGGTACAGACACACAAACACACAGACACATGCACTAAAAACACACTCTGCGGTCTCAAGAAAGTATTAAAACACAAACAGTGTTATGGGATATAAGATACAGTTGGAAGTACTTCTCATAACAATAACCACTGTGTGGAAGTTGCTCAGATCATGCTTTCTTTTTGAATGTATTATACTGAAATATAGTATATATAAATGTATATAACACACATGGCAATAAATGAAAATATAGAAAAAGTGAAACATAGAATAACAGTGCTGTGTTCAGTTATATACATTTTATTGTTGTCCTTCTATGGCAGAGAGACAGTGGATGTGCCAGAAGAGAGGCAGGGCAACCTATCAGAGACAGACACCAGCAGCAAGGGAGACCGCAGGACACCAAGGTGAGAGTATCTGTGTATGTGGAGGGTGGGGATTACAGTATCAGCATACAACACACTTAAACAGAAAAGGATACTTTTTCTTCATTGTATGGTGAAATGTAGTTTCATTAAAGCTTTTAAATTTGACCAAGGTTAGTGTAATTAATTAATTATTCTTCCCAATGTTTAACACTCTGACTCAGATTTCTTTTTCATTTACCGTCTCTGTACAGGAAGAAAAAGGATGACAAACAGAAAGATGAGACCCAGCCTGAGCGTCCTGCAGAGAAACCATGGAAGATGATGGATGACGTCTCATTGCAGCTTCTAGTTAAAGAGGCCAAACAATCCATCCTCCCACTGAATGATGAACGAGAGCAGTATGCTGCCTTGGCCAGGTGACTGAATAATGCAGACAGCACATAACCACCATGAAGAGTTGTTAACACAAATAGAGAAAAAAATCATCTCATGTAACATGACTGGCAGTTGAAAAAACAGCCTGGAAACTGTATTTGCACGCCAATTCATAAAGTGTTAGTAAGTGGCATGTATGATACACTGTGAGACTTCACGATGCAAAACAAACACATTTGTGAAGGTTTCTGCATTGTAATGGGTTTTGTTTGCATGGATTTGGGTGTCAGGCTGGTGAGTGAAGCCATGGGCGGAGCGGTGGAGATGGAAAAGTTGCACGAATTCCCATGGGTGCTGCACCTCAGCGAGCTCAAGTTTCAGCTCCAGTCTAACGTCGTTCCCATTGGTTTGATCAGCAAAGGAATCTACTGCCATAGGGCACTTCTCTTCAAGGTACCACTGACCTAACAACCACACAGCATCACCTGCTTTTTTTCTCTCTGTACCAATCCCTTTGTTACATTTTACCCACATGTACACTATGACCCTCTTCATTCAAGCCATCTCGTTTCCAAATCATCATACCCTGACCCGTCTCCTCTCTTTTTACTTTTTAGTGTCTGGCTGATTGCATCGGTATGAGCTGCACACTTGTTCGGGGTGAGTACAACAGGGCCTGGAACGAGATATTCCTCTTCAGTGGGAATCCCTCCAGTGATGGGCGCCCTTCACAGCCCAGCCGCTACATAGTAGACCTTATGCACCAGCCTGGAAGCCTCATGACAGCCAATACCCCTGCTGCTGTGCAATACCAGACTATATAGACCAACACTGTAGTGTATAAATACTTCAATACACAATGCTGGGACCAGACATTTTGTACTGAGATGCATTAAATATAATTAATTTGTATTGTATGTATATTTGCTGTATTGCAGACATTTCAACCACACAATGGAGTATTATTCAAATCACCAGTTGATTATTATGGTTCATGCACAAGCCAAAAGGACGAATCTTGTTTGTCTATGAATAAAGCTTCTCTAATAAACACATGGACCTAACGTTCAGTTCTTCGCCACAGAGGAGTCACAGTGTTGTTACTCAAGTCAGATGGGGTCAAACAGTGCCCCAGTGGACCACAGTCAAACTCTGCAAGTTAGAGTTGGTTAGCAGGTGGTTCTTTACCTGCTGTGTGCGCCTCCCGAGGTCAGATAATTGTGCAGATAAATGTCAGTTTATACTACCCCCCCCCACATCAGCAGTTCAGCTTCTCCTTCAAGCCATAAAGCTGCCACACAAATAGGATGTGGTGCTCTTTGCACATTGTCCATCAATAAAAAGCCAAGGAACCCAGTCCACTTTGACCCACATATCTGGAGGTGTGATTTTTGACCGGGTCATCCAGTTAGCAGCCTGCATCAGGCGGGACCGAGCCAGCGCGAACTCGCCGCTGCATGAACAGTCCCGACTCAGCGAGCGCGCTTGGCTTCCCCTGACATGTGCACTTGACTCGAGGCGGACCTGCACAGCAGCGGCAGCAGACATGTCTCGCTTCGTCGCCCGTCTCCTCGCGGTGGTGTCTCGGCGCGCGACGGCCAGATCCGTGGCGTTACCGAGGAGGATCCCAGCATTCGTCCGTCCTGTGTGCACGTCTCAAGGTACCGGGAGTTTTTTACTGTCACTCAGTTCTTTGGAAAAAACACTTCACAGGCTGCAGACTCTGGCAGGTGCACCGTGCTGCAGTTTTCTCACGAATGTTGTTGCAAGGCACTAAGAGTAAGGAACAGGCTGTTACAGGTTATTGTTTGTGCAAAGAGGACTGCGGTTAACAATAATGAGATACATTTGGGATTAGTTTAAATTTATAGTTAGGATTAAGTGAATTTCTTTTGGTACTTTCCTACATTGAGCAATAGGCCGACAGTTAATTGTGTTCCAAGTCATGTGATAACAAACTTTTTTTTTTTTTTTCAATTTAGCTCCAATGTCTTCAGGGTCTGTGTTCTATTGTTTGATTTATTTTGAAGTGGTTGAACTGAACTGGATTGATCAGGACCAGTGGATTTTATATATATATATATATATATATATATATATATATATATATATATATACACACACACACACACACACACATAGAAACCTCTGTAATGTAATGTGTAATATCTGCTGCCTGCAGGCCTGCAGTCTCTCACCCGATATAATGAGACTACAGACTGGCAAAAGAAACTGACCCCAGAACAGTATGTAGTCACCAGAGAGAAAGGGACCGAGGTGGTGAGTACTGCATACATGCACATCAGTACATTGATTTGTGTCAAACCAACATTATCTCAGTCTACCAGACTGACATACATATTATCTCATAAACATCAGCACAGTTTCACGTGGACTTTGTTCATCACCATATTGTTGACTTGTGTCAGGTTCATGGAGCCCAGCTTCTAACCCGTGGTGTTTTATGATTTAGAGGCTGCCCTCAGCTTGAAACACAGAGTGATTTTAGTTACTGTATTGCACTTACAAAATCACAAGCTTAAGGACCCAAAACGAATAACATGGTGAAATCATCTTTTACTATTAGTCCTGTGTTTGTGTTCCTAACACTGTGGGTGTAATTGTGGGTGTTCTCAGCCCTTTAGTGGGATCTACCTTAACCATTCAGAAGTGGGGATGTACCACTGTGTCTGCTGTGATACTCCACTTTTCAGGTAACAGTTTGCACCAGTGTTAAAGGATGTTTTTAATATATTACTATGTAAGATAATAGTAATATATGATTATATTTCTTAATAAATTACTTACCCCTTGTAGGCTTGAATAAATACTACAGTTGCCATTTTTACTACAATAATGTTGAATGGAAACTCAAAGGCTTGACTCCTGGCCAATAAACAAGCTAAAGACAGGCATGAGAGAGTTCCTGTGCTTGATTTTTATTTAGAAATGTATTAGTGCTGAGTAGATGTTCATTGAGAAAATGTTCCTCTTGATAGTTCAGAGGCTAAGTATGACTCTGGGACAGGCTGGCCAGCATTCAAAGAGGCTCATGGGACATGGGAGCGGGATGAAAGCCACGCCTCCATCATTCGTCGGCCTGACAACAGCCTTGGCAGTGCGGGGACAGAGGTCCTTTGTAAAAATGTGAGTTGTGTTATGAAGCCAAAGTTCATGTTTGCTTAGTATAGGTGTCCTAGTTAATATAGCTTTGTGTGAAGTTTTCTACAAAGCAGTTAGAATTGTTTAATGTGCATCTCATCCGTACTTTCCGTTCAAAATTTCATGCATCATTTTCTTCAAATACGACCATACTTTTTGTATTTTTGGTTGGCTTATGACTTTCTTGTGTTTGATGCAGTGCGATGCCCACCTGGGTCATGTGTTTGACGATGGACCGGACCCAACAGGTCAGCGGTTCTGTATCAACAGTGTGGCCCTCACGTTTAAATCCAGAGGAAACGACAAACCTGACAAGCCTGAAGAAAACTGATGATGCATGGACTTGCCTAAACCACTGAAAACACACTTACTGAATGTTTCATTGCAGGCCAGTCTTTTTTAAGAGGCAAAATGAAGGTCCAGGGCCATGGTTTTGACCTATACAGGTCTGGAAGTGAGAGGCTTTGTATAGCAAAAAGTGTTTTGATGTTTGAATTGAGGTGAAAATGGACGTCCTATGATTTATCAAACTGAAAGAAACTGAATTGAGCTCAGTCTCTTGTTCAGAAACTTTGGATGCTGGAGAGAAGTCTACAAATCTGACGAACATACATTATATGATTTACACAACCCAAAACTCAAACTGTACAATCAGCTGCTTCAGTGACCTCAATCACTCAATGAAAAACACACTTCCCAACCAAGTTTGATTGTTTTTTATCATTTTCAAATTTTTGTTGATTAGCACATTTAGTTTGGGATGTAGTGGCTAACCCATTGATGTTACGAACAATGGATTGTCTTTAAACATCATTATCATGTTTGACTTATCTTTATGAATGACTATACACTGGAATTAAGAAGACCTATTTTTCAGATAATGTGACTGATAATTTGTCAATAAATGTGCATTTTGTTTGTTCTCTGAATCTGTTGTTATGTTTTACTAACTGTAGAGTTTATTAACATTTTAAGGCCAGTATTTAATAAAGATTTATGGCTGCCCCCTGCAGTTCAGATGCACTCACAGCAGCACTGTAGTATGGCTTTGTTTCTGCCAGCAAACCAAGTTAATATATAACTTAACAGGCCATCCTCTCTTTCACATTGTTTGTCTCCTGCTCCCTGTCTGTTTATGCATTCTTTCTGTGTCTGTGTGTGTGACAGAGACAGAGGGGACAGAAATCCTACAAGAAAAAAGAAAAGTAAGAATACAGGAACCTGAGCAATCCTAAAGGAGAGGAAGAAATTCTTGAGTGTATTATTGTCAGTGCTAGGATGGCTGGAGTATGGCGTTGCATGTTGGCAGTGGTGGTGTTGATGTGTGTGTGTCTGTGGGGTTCCACTGAGGCTGTGGGGGGGGCTAAGAGTCGACCGCGACCCCAAAAACAACCTCCTAAGAAGACGAAGGTTCAACCTATTGACCTGACCCCACCAGCACAGAACATAGACATACAGCGGGTAAGAAACTGGTTACAGATCATATACAGTACTGTGTCTGTTTGACTTTGTGTATTATCTTTGCGATATGTCTATGTATGTGTATTAAGTGCATTTTTGAATAATTATTTCTAAGTTGAAGAGTTTTATTTTCATCCCATGTTCTGGAGGCTTGATGCCTTTAAATCAAGCTACAGAACTAGATGGGAACAGAGTCCAGGTTGCATATGGGTTAACATAAAGTGACCACTTTTAACTTCCATTTAAAGTTATTATTATTATAGTTGCACTGAAAAGAGAGAATGTCTCATTTTATGAAAAAGAGAAAAGACTCATTCCAGGCAGTAGAATGCAGCTGGAGCCTTAAAGCACCGCACTAAATAGTTCACTGTGCCGTTACCTGACCTTTGCACACTGACAGTTCGATTCTGTTTCTCAATTGTTTAAACCATAATGTCACAATAACTCGGATAGGATTGCAAAATAATTAGTGTTAACCGTGAAAGAGTAACTCAGCGGAATAGCCAAATTGAGCTATTATTGCTTTGAGGAGAAAATAAGGGAAGTGAACTTTGTGAAGCAAGGACCATTTTGTACACTTGCCATGCATTGATTAATGCAGCAGGTTTGTCCTTATTAACATATTTAAACTTGAAAGTATACAGAAACAGCTAAGATTGAAATGCTACTTCAAGAAATTGACCACTTCTATCCAAGTACCCATGCTGAAAAGAGAAATGTTAGCAAACTGATATATTTTTCCAGAACCTAAAACATTTAAACATGTAAGTCTGCCTGGTTATGGATTAGTGTGGGGGCTGCCAATGTGGACATGCTTGTGTAATTGTGTCAATATGGACGTAATACGGGGGATTTTCAGTTAAAATCTTGCTTATTTTTTCCTCTGTCCCTGTCAGTTTTTCCTGATCCTGCTTGTATGTGTTGCAGATGACAGGGACATGGTACCTACTAAACACGGCCTCCAAATGCTCTTACCTGATAAATCATGGAACCAAGGTGGAGCCTACAGTCATGACCCTCACACGTCCCTCTGCCTCTGACCAAACACTGTCTGTTAGCACTAAGACACGACAGTAAGTACCACCATCTACATGCAGTATGTAAGCACATTGGCCTACTGTGCATTAAGCTCACTGTGACTCTTCAGTACCTTGATTTATCAGCAGAGGGGGCAAATATGCCACTTCCTCGTTCTACACTGACTTCATGCTTCAACCACATCTGTTTGATTTTATTTGTGTATCGTCAAAAACAGGAAATCCGTCAGCTTTCTTTCATCATTTTAAAAACTTTCGGTTCATCCTGACCTGGCTTCTTTGCAGAAGCACACAGAGTACAATACACAAATTAAATGGAAAAAGTGTGTGCCTTGCTGTTTTTGTTGGACATTCCGTGATATCCTTGTTGTGATTCAAGTTATAAATCCTGTTTGGCCCAAGCAGAGGAAAACTGTTTCTTTTTTGTCCTTTTCTCATACAACATCAAAAAGCTGAGACATATGGTTAAGTTATGAAACACTGTATATAAAATGCACATGATAAATTACACGTTTACAATTATTCTAGAAAAAAATCTAGAAATCTTAAAAAAGTCCAATCTACTTTAGAGAAAGAGAATTTAGCCCTCCCTATATCTTTGATTGAACAATTGCAGTTTATGAGGGTTTTCAAATGTTTTAAAGATATTGTTTTTAAATAACCAACCATAATGCCTGTTTGTTGTTACTGAATGTTTTATCAAATGTCTCAACTGACATAAATTCTTGATTCCTCAGTGATCACCAGTGTTGGGAGATATTACAGGTCTACAATCTATCACCAACCGCAGGCAGGCTTACGCTCCAAGGTCAGTGCCATTCTTTTATAACCCTATTAAGCATTACTGATAAACTATAGTGCTATGAAGCATCCCTTTGTGATACCGTGCTCTCTGTTGTTTCCACCAGGAGCTCGTCCTGAGCTGAACACTGAGATTGTGATCGGGGAGACCGACTACGACTCCTATGCAATCATGTACTACCAGAAAAAGGGCAAAATCACCATGAAACTCTATGGTGGGTTTCTCAGCCATGTGACCTTTGTTTGGTATTTTATTATTAAAACCCAATTTTGATAATATTGTTTTTCTTGTTGAGACTGTAATTGAGACTGCACTGTATGTTAAAAAACTGCATTTGTAATGTGATAATGCTTGTTTTTGTGTTCTGTATGCAGGCAGGTCTGTGGACAATCTGTCAGAGCCAATGTTGACCAAGTTTGAGCAGCTTGCTGAAAAACAAAATTTGGAACGGGCCTACCACTTCCCCTTCCCCAACTACAGTACGTGCATATCCACCTGAAAAATAAAATGAAATAAAATGGGTTAGCAACTGCAATATTAAATGTAAGGTGGCATCATCAGCCACCAGAGCTCAGAATCCAGCTTGAACAGATATTCAGCATATTTATAGAAGTAGTTTGGAATACATTGTGCTACCTTTCAAAATAAAAGCACCAATTAAAGGTATATTGCATCAAAATGTGACACAATACTACACTGATTTCTCAAAAATGACACATATATACACCTTACTCCTCAGCTGCCTTTTGATAACTGTGTGTTGATTATTGTTTTCCCTTTGTAGGTCACTGTGGTGCTGTGGACCAGGACCATATAATCAGTAAGTTCAATGTGTAAAAACAATGAAATAACAGGTAGCCATAATACTTTGACAGAAAGAAAAGGTGCGATAATTATAAGACTAATGGTGGGGATGGTGTGACAGGCACTGCCCACTGTGGTCTAACAGTGGTCCAGAATATTCTCCCCTCTGGTCAGGCATTTAATACATTGACTGTATTTGTACTTAAACAGTACTTGTACTTTGACCAGAATGTCCAGTAACTCCACAGATGAGGCGATGAAAGTGGGAAATAACATGTCAGCATGTTTCTGCAGCAAGAGAGATAACAGCACAGGAATGGTATCTGAATTCATTGATTTGATTTTGATAGGTTAATGGAATTGATAACATATATTGTTGTGCTACTGTATATGCGGTGAATGGACAAGCTATTGGCTACTGGATTGTAAAATTGTATTGCTTTATTACTGATGTTGTATGAGACTATAAGGTTTTTAATATTTTGGAGCTCGGGTTAGGGACTTAAGAATGTACAATACAAGAAAAAAAAGGAATACAATTAAGAAGATACAGTTTCCCTTCTACGGAAGACTATTTCTGACACGCCAGTAAAAGAAAAACGGATCAGTATCACTTCTGCCACGCTGGGGGCTCCATGTCCAGGGGTGTATGGACACCGGAGGACAGGCGACAGCGGGCACTCGGTCATGGGCACGGACCCAGCAGACCTCCCTGATACTGATCTGTGTTTCTTTTTCAGCAACCCATTTCCATACTCTTTAGATAAAATATTACATGTTTCATTGAAATGTATAACTAATGCCAGTTTATAAGAGTATAATTTGGGTTGAAGAATTCATGACAATCCCTGCAGCAATTTGCTGACAAGATAGAGCGAGAGAGAGACAGAGAGAGAGAGAGAGCGAGAGAGAGAGAGAGAGAGAGAGAGGGAGAGAGAGAGGGAGAGAGAGAGAGAGAGAGCGAGAAGGAGATTGGTTGAGAGCAGCTCTCTAAGGAAACCAATGACCTGCTGCCCTGACCTTACCAAACAGTTTTCACGTTTGCTCCTGCAGGCTATGCATGTGTTGGGTTCAACTTGTGTAACAATCACTGATTTAAACTTTCTAAAAAACATGTTATCCAATCGCCACTGACTGATTAAAACAGCAGCACAGCTTCTATGTAATTTAACCTGTCACTCTTTGTTATACAGACTGCGTCCCGACATGCTGAAGAGGCAGAGCTGTGCAACAGGCAGATCCAGCCTTGCAGTGTTCGGAAGTTCTCATGGGAATATTAGCGAGAAAGTTGCAGACTAAATGTTACCAGTTACAGAAAAATAAAATAAAAAGGAACAAAAACCATCAGATGTTTTCAGTTTTTAACAAAATCCACTAAGGGCCTTATCTGCCACCAGCTGATTCTGGGGTATTCGAATGCATTGGTTCTTATCATGCTAACTCTGTCCCATCTTTTTATTTACATATTTTATTTATATTCATTTTCTATCATTAACATTCAGATTGTGTGTCAGTATGCATACGTTTGGGGTGTGTGTGAGGACACAAAAGTGGGGAGGCTGGAATTTATGCAGCCCAGATGTGGAACCCAAAAGAGAGAGTTTGGTTACAAAACTAAGTTACCAAATGTTCTTAAGACGCCTGCCCCCACCCAGCACCTCTGTGTGTGTGTATGTTACATAAGCAGCTGATGGCAAGTCGGTGCCTGTCTTGTTTCTAAACAAAGGGAACTCTGATGAGTCCATCAATACATTTTTTATTTTTTAACCACATTACATATTATTCAATGTAAATTAAACAATTTCTTACACACAGTGATTGCTTTAGAGGATTGATTTACCACATAAAGGAGAGGTTTATTCAGAAGATCATGTCAAACAAGATGATAAATTTCACCCGATTCTTCTTCTCACTGTTATTACAAAACTGAAAAGAGTGAAATTCCTTAACTCCTTATGTTTCAAAAGTAAACAGCAAAGGAGAGCAGAGCTTTTTATGAGAAATAGTTAACAGGTTTTCACTGTGGAGTTTTTAAATACCACTGGCTCAACACAACTTGGAATGCAGAGAATCTACATTTACTACAATTGGTTTATTATATCCAAACAGTTCTTTCTAGTGGAGTTTATTGGCTCATGGAGTTGACTTGAGCCCTTCTTCAAGGGTACTAAAGTGTATCAAAAGGGCCCCTAACCTCTTGTTTTCTGTTGTGTGTTTTTTTTGGAGCTTTCATGTGAAACATGGTGAAGATATTTTCAATCTTACCAAACAGCTGTCTTGATAGTCCAGGCATGCAAGAGCATTTGTGATGGAGGAGGAAGAAGGGGAGGGGTGTTAAAAGAACCCTATTATGTACCCACTCTGCCTTTTCTTCTCCTTCTTCCCTCCTCACCTCCCCCTCCCCCATTCACACGTGCCAGTTGTGTAACGGCAACAATTTGCATGCCAGTGGGTGAAGGCCAAAGAGTTTTTGTTATGCAGGAGCTAGAAGTAGGAGGGAGGGAGGAGGAGACAGAAGGAGGAGGGGGCGATGGGGTGCAAGACTCTGCAGGATATAAGGAGCCTCCACTTGCCTTTTCCTCCTCACACTGTCCTGATATTTCACTCACCGCTGGAGAAGCCCAGAACACAGAGGAAAAGCCATGAGGAACACACTGCTGAGGATGCTGCCCGCCCTGATGTGTGTGCTGGCTGCCTGCGCCGAAGTCACGCCTGTAAAAGACTTTGACCTGGAGAAGGTATGAGGGAGGCAGAAGTACTACTACTGCAAGACATATTGATTGCTAATAATGAAAATAGTAAGGAAGAGTTATTAGTATCTGTGGTTGGTTCACAAGTTTAATGCAATCACTTAATGGATCCAACTTGTACATATGGAAGATGAGAGTGGAGAAATGCATGTCCTGCAATTTAGATAACCAATCACTCTTTATTTCCCTCCTTCTGTCTTTTTTTTAGATGGCAGGCAAGTGGTACATTGTTGGCTTTGCCACTAACGCCCAGTGGTTTGTGAACCACAAGGCAGACATGAAGGTGGGCACTGCTGTATTAGTGCCAACTGCTGGTGGAGACCTGGACCTCTCTTATGCCAACCTGAAGTAAGTGAATAAGTAATAATGTCTTCAAATCAAAACCTCCTGACTCTTGTCCTGTATAAAAAAAAGTTAAAACAGACCTGACCTAACATGATCTTTTTCTTTCTGCTAGTGCTGATGGCACGTGCTGGAGAATGACTCACCTTGCCAAGAAAACCGACACTCCGGGACACTTCACATTCCACAGCCAGGGTGAGTAGAGCACACACACACACTAATACACAAGAGAGACACAAACACAAAGATTCAACAGCCTGACCTGTCCATTTCTGCTTTCATCAGTTTGGAACAATGATAACGACATGCGCATTGTTGACGTCCTGTACGATGACTACGCTGTGGTCCACACCATCAAGACAAAGGACGGAGTGTCTGAGGTCCTCAACAAGCTTTACAGTAAGTGTGGATCAGTCACACCACAGCTGTTGAATTGGCGCATTCAGGATTTGGTGAAAGTAACCCATTCTTTGTTTGCAGGTCGCACTTCTGAGGCCAGTGTCATCCTGCAGCAGAAGTTCACACAATTCTCCCTGGGGACTGGCATCCTGCCCGAAAACATTGTCATCTTGCCTCAGAATGGTATGTCATTAATTTGTCATAAAAATAACACCTTAATATAAATGCATCTTAACTGCTGAAAAGGGTTCAGACCTGTTCCTCACTGGCCTCCTCGTGTGTGTTGTTTCAGCTGAGTGTCCCGAGGCCTGAGGAGACCCCTCCATCCTTCATCTCTCGCTTTCCAAAATCCCAGGCTTTCATCTCAGAATGGGCTTGTTTTCCCCTTCACTGTGATGTCTACAGCACCATAATGCTGCACGTGAGACAATGAACCTCGAGCATTTTACTCCAATTCCTGCTGCAAACCAAAGACCAACGCTGATCCTAATTCAGACCTCATTCTCTCCAGCTCGCGCATTAATTGGCATCAGAGTGGAACAACAAAAAGGCGGATAGTGAGACAAAGGGAAGGAATACAAGAGACTGTGACAGCCGCCAGTTTACTTTTTGTACAAGCACGTCTTTTGTAACTGCTAATTTTCTTTTGTTATGTTTGATCTTTTGTTGAAATAAACTCAAATACAATAAAAAACAATAAATAAATGTTTCAGTGTTCAGAATGATTCCTTCTCATAGAAAAACAGCATCAGAAATTCTGGAAGTGAGATCAATACTATAAATTACGTGTCATACTGCCCCCTATTGGTTAATCAACAGGCATAAAACTAGATCCCCAGAAATACTTCATTACCACAGTAACCTATAGTGTTTGTCAGAAAGTTAATGGGTTAGTTACAGTTAATACACATATAGGGTTGCAAAACACATAAGACTCATAGGACTGGACAAGTAAATCTTTTAGACATATGAACTAAGTGCTTACTAAAGTAGATGGACTGTAGGCCCTCTAACTATAATAATAATACTAATAAAGAAAGCGGAAGGCTACAAGTTTGAAAATTAAAAAACTACAGGAGCAGCTACTACACAACACACCTGAATCGCTGACTGGACTAACGGTGGTCGAGTTGCATTGTGGGTAATGGAGGCACCAGGTTTGATGAAAGAATAGTTTGTCCAATAACAAAGACATAAAACTCATCATTGTGAGTCTGACAAGGAGTACAATGTTAAATGCTAAAAGAGCAGATCAAAAAGAGAGTTTTTATATAATTTATAATTTTCATATAATATATAACATTATATATGTAATATTTATACTAATTCCATATATAATCCTTCACTTTATAGCCTATCATTGTTTTTTTGATTAACAGTGTTTTTGTTTCTTCTGTCATTTATTGTGTTGGTATTGAGATACAGTTAGCCTCACAGGGATAAACCATGGATGTATAAAGAGAAGAAATAAAGAGAGGGATAAACACAGTTGTATTAAATTGCAGTGAATGCTGTTTTTTTTAAGACATGTGTGAAAGAAGCTGCACCATCTGGCCGCAGGGGGGCAGCCTATGACCTGTGTCACACAGACCATCACATTATAATGGAATACCCATCAGTAGCCAGTGACAGGGACAGCATATGACTGGCCGAAAATGCAAAATGAGCAGTCAATATAACTTTAAATAGAAATGTGTTGTTGAAAAATTAGCTGCTTTCAACAGGTGATAGATAAACATATTTATATTCTTCATTTAAAATGAGTTTGCTGCTGTGGATCCTTTTTTAGACTCATCAAAATAAGTTATTTACTGCATTTCTGCACTTTTTAATTATCTATATTTCATGCCATTTTCACTTAATTAAGGGGCCATGACATGTAGCTATAGGTCATGAGTCAGATTCAAAGGCCTGATGTCATGATTATTACATGGTGCAAGGCCCAAGATGTCCCATGAATGTCTTTTATCCCTTGAGTGACGTTCTTCATGATGCTTTGTGTGTCTGAAGATGTTTATACAAAGTGATGCATAGAAAAAGACTGATATCAAAGATCAAACACTCTTTATTGAACTCAATAGAACTGAAAGCAAAACATATGGGTTATGGTGTCATTTGTTGGAGCTGATAATCCATTATCATCGTTGTCATGTTCAAACCACATATTTAGGGCGTGTGTGCGTGTTTATGTATAATCTGAGTAATATAATTATTTAAAAAAAGGAAAGTCACTCGTTTGCCTTCATGGGTGTGATGTGTGGATGAAGAAAGTCTTCTATGAGGCCGCAGTAGAAGGCAGGCTGAGTTAGCCAGCTGTCCTAATGTCTCTGATAAAGTGATCTACAGTTGGCACTCAACCATGAGGCGACGACGATGTACAAAATCATTCATGTAACAGGGTGACATGGCAGCAGTTTCACCAAACAGACAAAAAGCAAATTCACGAAAAAATACCAAAGTTGGCAGCTGATTTCAACTTTAACACAATGTTCTGTAAATGCTACGGTAAGGTCGACATAGGCAACAATGACAGGAAAAACAACATGGTTAGAAAATATACATTATACATCCTTTGAATGTATGTTGGAAAACGGTGGCACTGTCAGACTGAAGCTCAATTCAGTGTTGACAAAGCAGCAGCCTCCTCATTCTGAATATGTTGCTCTTGTAACTGAATTAACAGCCTTGACTCATGCTCTATCAGACATGCATGTTTGCGTGTGTATGTGCGTCAGAGAGGGTTGGTGTAAACGTCTTGTGTATTGTATAATGTGCAGCTCTCCTGTACATCCATGTAGCTGCTCCTGCTGCACACAGCTAACCTTGAGCAGGATTTAAGCAAAATTTTCTGGATTTATTATCACCCGAGCATTCTGAATTCAACATCAAGCTTTTGAGATTCATGGGCAATTAAGCACAGCACCACTCAGGTAACATCGAAACACCTGAAAACTCTGATTAATGAGAATTCATGCAGCAGCAGTCAAGTTTTTGTAGTATGTGTGTGTTAGGTAGTCTGGGGCAAGGCGACATGGCTCAACACCTTAAAAGGCACAGCGGATTAGTAAGCCAATTATCATCTTAACCTCTCCCAGATCTTGAGCAAATATTAGGTTTCAATGTTTTTTATATATGCTGCTTGGTCCATTTAATGCACAGAGTTTAGTGCATCAAAACAACTTATTAAGTGTCAGGCAAGTTGTTCGATCTCATTCCTGTGCCTGTCCTGTCTTTTCTGGCCCTCTTTTTGTCCAATATAGATCCTATTTATCTGACCTACACATATACACACAGATGCATGCACACACTGTTAACCCACAGCACAACGCCAGTCTAAGATGAAAAATTTCGAGAAAATTTAAAAGACAAGTTTCAATTTAATTCAGAAATCTGCACTGATCTGTAAATTATGTAAGACTCAAGTGTTTGGCAAAGAAACAAACGGACTGTTGAAGTCTGAATGAGTAAAGGCTCACGGTTTCACCCATACCAAATGAAAAGAAAGCTGCCGAGCTGAGTTAAACCAACCATGGAGTGTCATGATTTCCCATCATGCTCTGAGAAAACCCTCTCTACTCTTCCTCAGAAAGGAATGTCCCATACAATCGAATGTCATAAGATTTAAACATAAAATTCTATATTTCACACATATATAATGTAATGGACAGACGTATGATATTGTAAAATATATCTGAAATTTCTTAACAGTGTTTATGTATTAGACTCTGAATAAATCTTTTGAGAAAAAGAAAAGAAATAACACAAAATGTTGTATTTACAAAGTGACTTTTGGCATCCATATTCACCTCTATATTACCACAATATAGGTGGCATGACTGGGGCAACCACAGCCTGATAAATAATAATAATTAAAAAAAAAGGGTCTGGCATGTTGATTTGATCATTTTTGATATAAGATTTTTGTTAAAAAATAAAATCAAAATGCAACAGAGACTGGCAATAAATCTGTGCTATCACACGACCCAGTAAGTATAATTATTTGTCATATACAGTATTCAAAGGACTCCTGAAAACTCCCAAGCACGATACAAAGAAGGACAAGCCGGTTAGTTTATACATGTACAGTTTGTTACAGCTGTGCTCCACTGCATAACTGTCCCTCTTCTCTTTCTAGTACTGGATATATAAAAAAACAAAACAAACAAACAAACAAAAAAGATTTCTGTACACGTCTTTCCCACATATCCGCCCACTCTGGGAGATTATTGTCCTATTGAATGGCCTTCATCTCTCCTGTGATTGGTCATTGAATTAAACCTCCTCCATCTCTGTGGCAACTAGTGGTCTGACGAATCACTTCCTCTCTCTCAAAGTCCCGTCATTGGCTGTTAGATGAACCACTCCTTCTTTGACTCGTCAATGGTTTCTGGGTTGTCGGTGCCAATGATGGCCGTGTCCGCTGATTCTCCGGCTGACTCCCCGCTGCCCTTGGCCTCGTTGGTGTGGTAGGTGCCTTTGTGACGGAACATGTAGCGTATCAGGAACACCAGAGTACATAAGATGGTGAAGATCACCACCGCGATGATACCTGCAGAGGACACAGACATGACAAAAAAAAAAAAAACATCTAGTTAAGTCATTTTATAACCAAAGACGCCAAACATCCCCTGGTTCCAGCTTCTCAAATGTAAGAATCTGTTGTTTTTCTTTGTCATACATAATAATAAACTGAATATTTTTGGGTTTAGTCTGTTGGTTGGATAAAAAAAGTCTGTTTGAATATGTCACCTTAGGCTCTGGTAAATTTCACGGTTCTGACTCTTGTACAATTAAGTGATTAATTAAGAAAGGATTGGTTAGTAGTAGTAATAGTTAATTGTTGTAATATAAATTCACCTCTTAACATCTCAAGACAGCGTTAACAAATGAAATGTTTTACCTCCGATGATGGCTGAGTCTCTGTTGACTCCATCAGGAATCACTCTCTCCTCATTGAAGGGGAACTCTGCATCTGGGTACAGCAAGAAGCAAGAACAATTTAAACCATACATCAACACATAAACAGACTAAACGAATATCTAAGATGTGTTACATTCATTCTAGTAACTAACCTGAATAGCTACACTGGACCAATTTGTGCACATGAAAATACCAAACAGATGGTCAAAGTGCATTTCAAGGTCAGAAAAATACCAACATGTCGCAGTCCTGCTCGCAGCAACACAAAAATAGAGCCATTGGTCTTTTTTCAGCAGTAAATGTCATGAATAATTTCATGCATAACGTGTGCAGAATTATAACTACAAAGTTTTGCTTTACATCCCTGAAGCAAAAACAGAATGCACTATAATGTACCGTACTAATGGAGCAGGATAGACACAGTGCTTAGTTTCTTTTGTGTTGACATCAGCTTCACAGCATACATACATCAGTCAACTGGATGGATACACCAGCGCTAAGCATCCTTAGAGGATGAGTAGTAGAGTTTATATAATGTATTGCTGTATTGTTTTAATGTATTTCATTAAAGATCCATGACAGGTTAAGAGGTTAATAACAGCTGCTGCTTCTGCCTGTCCACATAATTCTCTGTCAGCAGCAATCATCTAATTGCTCTGATTCTCCCTGAATGGATAGAAGAGCAGAGCAAACGAGCGATGAGAAGTTGAGATGAGCGGAGGAGGTGGCGAGTGATAAAAGAAGTTAAAGGAGAATGAAGATATTGCTGAGATCTGATCTGTCCATTTTGTCTGTAATTCCTATTTCACAACACAAACACACAAACACAAAAGTGTGGATAGAACTGCAGACATGTATAAAAAACCTTGCGGCACACAACCTAGCCTGCATATACGCATACACTCCCACAAACGGCTTCATCCTGGAATGAGCTGTCAGCTATTTCTGCTGCTTACTGCATAGTCCTCCAGGGAAGTAAAGAGCATGAGTAATAAGGAGAAGAGGAGGTTGAGAAGGGAAAAAGGGGTGAAAACAATAAGCAATAGAGGAGAGGAGGGCAATCAGATTCACTATGGTCTGTCGGCTACCTGAATGTGCTTGTATATCATGTCAAGAATTCATTGTATCTGAAAATATGAGATACAAGGGTAAAAACTTAAAATGTAAAAAAAAAAGGAAGTTAGCAGGATGGGAAGTGAAATTTTTTTATAAAAAAAAAATCAATGAGAAGACAGACAATGATCATTTTAAATGAGGGATTGAGGGAAAGCTGTAGGAATTATAGATTAGATCTTTCTATAGAAAATACAAAGCAGAATAAATACTGATTCTTTCAGCGGAAGGATGGTGGGAGACCTGACTGTGAGTTTGGACTTGAAGTCCAGATCAATAGAATGAGTTGATCTCTGATAGCTCAACATTCCCAAAGGCACTGTTGGCACCATGCCTGAGGAAAACGGCTGCATCCACACTCTAAAATACAACACACTGGTGTGGAATGCAACATTAGACACAAGAGTAGTTAGGTCTATGTGTTTGTGTGTGTGTGTGTGTGTGTGTGTGTGTGTACATGGACATGTAAGATAGAGGTATAGTTAGAGTATGGAAGGGATCAGTTACAGAGTTTGTATGGGCACTTAATGTGTCTAAATGTGCCAACTTGGCTAGATTCAAAACAGAAACAGTGACTCATTTAATTTGCAAATGTCTGGTGTGGATTACTTGTGAGTTCTCATGGACTGACGGCAGCACCTTAAGGATATTTGGAGTACTCCTCACCTGTGTTGTCCAGATGCCAGGGATCTGTTGCAGCAGACATCGGCGGGATGGTGAGAGGTGACGCCCCACAGTTGGACTCCACCAGTTTTCCCTGGGAAGACACCGGCGTGGCGGGTGCAGGTTGTCTGTCGGGCTGGCCGGCTGTCGGTGTGACCGGGGCCTGTGCGGCGGTTCTCAGCGCAGACTTGAGGGGGGCGACTCCGTTGAACTGTACCCGCGACAGACACCCGATGAAGCCCGGGGTGTTGTAACGCTCTATCAGGACCGGGTCTATGTGCCCAGTTTCTGTAGAGGGGGAAGAGGAGCTGGGATCATTGAATTGTTTTAATGGACTCTTCTCGCTGCTGTTTAATGAGACTGTCAAAACAGTCCGATGTGATGTGGAATCAAGCCCATAAATTTAATTGAGATTGAGAGATGGTGGGGAGACAGAGCGAGAGCAAGGAGAAAACAGGCATCTGGAGCTCTGACCACAGCAGTTTGTAAAGAGAAATCATTAGCAACGGATTTTTCAAAACACACAAAAAAAGATGAACACACACACAGACACACACACACACTCAATGCTCAAACTCACAACACACTCACAAATTCTGCTGATGCACAGACGCAGTAAAGTAATACTCTGCAAGTCCGCAAAACCCAGTAAGAATATTAATCTACACAAATGAGGAGGGAAGGGGGTGAAGAGAGACGGGGAAGAGGCTGGAGGAGGAACATACACTGACCTCTAATGTCAAATTAGAGGATGAATAATGAACTAACTCCCCCTCCACTCTCAGAGTCTCTCTGTCTCTCACAGGAGTAGCACAGAATGTGGGTTTAAGTCTTTATGGCACACAGAGAGGACAAACAAGATACTTGATATGACCCAAACATGTTGCTCAGGCTACTCTTTCAGGCGTTGGCCATAACTCTTAACTCGTGTGTACACAAGGATGATGACTGTCCACACAAGGTTTTCAGTCTGTCTGTCTGACAGTCCAAACATCCTGGTAATGTTTGCACTCCAGGCTGTCATGCTCAAACACAGACTGATGCTCCTATGTGCAGAGTCACAGTCTGTTTCTCCTTTGATTTACAGCTCTTTTTATTTTTCAAAGCGAATTACTTCAACATACACACACAAGCTCACGCATACACCAAAGCCTGGATTGCAACTGGCCCACTGAACAAGTGAACAATCTGTGGACTATATAGGGTGTTTGTAGGTTACACAAAGCATATGTTCCAGTGCTGGCCAATAATGTTTTTTACTGACAGTTATTTGGAGCTGAAAAGTGTTGACTTTCGAGTTATTTGTTCTCTCAGAGCCGATTTGGCCCAGGGGCATTCATTTAAAACAATCTAAAAGTGTTTCATCTACTCAGAGTATTCAAACATTGCTTGTGTAAGGAAGGCTCACATTAATGGTCACATCAATCACCAGAAATGCTGCTTGGTGCTTTTAATCATTAACATGCTTTCGTACATCAGTATATACAGTTAAAATATGATTTTCCAAAGCTGTTAGATAAAAGAGGGGGGGAAACTGTAGACAGAAAAGAAAATTATAAAAAAAACAACTACAGTTCAGTGGAAACATAAACGCTGGTTAAACACAAACATCATTAAGACCAATCCACTCGTGCACAAACCTGAACTGATTTCAAAACAGCATTCAACTGTCCTCAACACTTTCGCAGAGCTGCAAAGTATCTTATTCCTTCACACGAACTCTGGCTGTGTGTGCGCTGACAGGTTTTAACTTCTACATGCACGGCTGCTCTGCTGCTACACGACTGCGCCACACCCAAAGGAACTGCTCTGTTTGGACCATCCTGCAGCAAAATTTGAACAAGGGATGACTAACTAGAGCACTGCCCTGTTTGTTTGTGTGTTTACGTAATGAATTAAGTTATATTAGATGATGGGGTTCTGAGTATCTGGACATGGCTTATAATGTAATTCTTTCTCTTCATTCCATTTTGAAGGGTCTTATACAAGTGTGTGTGTATAAGTGTGTGTTTGTACACTATTGATTGTGCTTCCAGGAATAGAGCTCAGCGCTATATGAGTCTTCTATGTATTCATCATCTGACCAGACCTCCTCCTGACACTTGCATTGTGTGTATATAGTGTATAATGCATCTGAGTTTGTGTGTTGAAAACAATTATTAGATTGGATGAGGTACTAATGCTTGTTTTTATGTGTGCTCAAACTGAACTGTGGCTCAGCTTCACCCATCTGATGAGGCACTGGTCAGCCATTTTTGCAGAAACAGACAGTCTGCTATCAATCAATTCACACCTTGAAAATGTTGTGTACGTGCGGGTGTGTGTGAATTTGCACATGCGTGGGTGTGTGCAGAATAGGTGGAGACCGACACACGCAGACCCAGCAGGGAAAGAAGTGCGTCTCAGCGTTACAGTAAGGGCAGTGAGCAGAATACTGATAACAACAGTCTTATGAATACAGAATATGAATATGAATACAAGTCTTCTCTCTCCTGTATGCCTGAACATGTGTTGATCACTGCAGAGGAATACTAATAGCCTCTCTGTTGGGAGCAGAACTGGCTGCTTTGCATACAATGCTGGTGAGGAGTAAAAAGCTGACAAGCTTCCCTCGTTTCGTTGATTTTTTGGGGCCAGTGATTTCACGAGGGAGTCTTCCTTAGATAGCAGCTTGTTTCCAGTAAAAATAACACAATGTTACCCATAAAATTGCACATTTAATATGAACTGGGGGCCCGGTTGTCACTGATAAGATGCCTCGATGGTTTTAATGGCATTATATCCATTTAGTCGACACATCTAATGCAGTCCAAAATCTTAGCCCCACAAAAAAACTACCTTTGTGAAGTTGTGAATGTCCAGTTTTTGTAAGACAGTATTAAACCAGTGTTGATTCAGCTCTGTGCGATCTTATATGAATACAGAAAGAAAGGAAGTAACATGAGTAACTTAGAATATAATGCAATCAAATATAACCAAACCATAATAAACACTTCTCTAATACAGTCTCAGTTAAAATTATAACCATTATAAGCTTTTTAAACCATTTAAGCATATTTTGTTCAACCACACTACTTAATACTAATCAATATATGAACATTAACAAGGAATATCAGCTTGTCAGAGCCATTTACCACACACTGATCTTATTTTGCTTGCCCTGGTGGCTTTTAAAGGGGCTTTTCAGACTGATCAATAAAACATTTGCAAATACACACTCAACCCAACAGCCCTCAACACACTAATCATGATTTGAAAAGAGCAGAGGCTTATCCATTTGGTTTGGGATTGCAATAATGAAATGTACCATCACATATGACTACAGCCACGTCCTACAATTGTGTCCCACCACATATCATATGTGACCCCTCGCACATCTAACTCAAAAAACACACACACACACACACACACACACACACACACACACACACACGCACGCACGCAGTCACAACAGTACAAGGTTAGCGTGTTTATCAGAGGATTGTACCTTCTGGTAAGTCACCAAGGCGGCCAATGACATTACATGAATAATTCAAAAGGAGGAGCTGGGAGGCAGCACCTAAAGCTGTGGGGAGAGGGCTAGCGTGAGGAGAATGGATTGGGGTGTGTTTTGTGGTGGGGTGAGTAGGGGTGGGGGGATTGTACGAGGGGGAAAAAAAGAAATTGGATGAAAAAAGAAGGGAGGATGGAGAGAACTGCAGAACTAGCAAAGGGGGAGGGTGGGGCCTTTCCAAAAAGGACTGGTGGTGAGGGGAAAGGTGAGAGACATGAAAGGAGGAGAAGAGTGTCTGGTGTGTGTGTGTGTGTGTGTGTGTGTGTGTGTATGAAGGTCTGGGTAAGTGGCACAAAAAAAAAGACGAGTGGGAAAGAAATGGGGTGACAAGAAGGGTGCTCAAAAGGAAGGAGTAAAGGAGATCAAACACAGTTGCCATGGCAACAAATGGAAGTTGATGCAGGGGTGAGAGACAGAAAACGAAGAGGGGGGTGTTAATGAAAGTATGATGTATTTGAGACACATGAAAAGAATATAAACGTGAATCCACCCACCACACCCTTTTGTAATACAAAAACAAATATGCAACATGTAGTAATGCACACATGCAACACACACATGGACCTGAAGTAACACAGACAGAGAGAAAGCGAGAGAGAGAGAGAGAGAGAGAGAGAGAGAGAGAGAGAGAGAGGCATGGTAAAGATTAATAAAATTAGAGAAAGTTGAAGAAATGAATTAATAAAAGAGATAAATACACCCAAAAATCCAAAATAAGTAGGAAAGAGAAAACAAATGAGTGAGAAATAGTGACCTAAAGATGTAAAGAGATAAAAAATACATGTTTTCAAATGTATTGGTGTATTTTGTATATTTATTGTAAAAAATAAATATTCCTAACAATATTAATATTCATTCTTGGTGTGAATATCTTTTATACTTATGTCCAATGCAAAGTTTGACAATAAGGCCAAAAATTACACATCGACCCCAACTTTTTGTCTCCTTTGAGTTTTGGTTACAAGTGCGGTGATCTTCCTTAAACTGTTTTTGAAAGACATGAAAACAACATGGAGATGATCCTAACTGATATGAACTGCA
Organism: Lateolabrax maculatus; assembly: GCA_031216445.1. Taxonomy (NCBI): domain Eukaryota; kingdom Metazoa; phylum Chordata; class Actinopteri; order Acropomatiformes; family Lateolabracidae; genus Lateolabrax; species Lateolabrax maculatus. Next base: position 12,124,545 of record CM062210.1, read on the forward strand.
GTGAACAGAGAGGAGGTGTGAGGTGTGGAGAAACAACAGTGAGGGAGGTGGAGGTGCAAAGAAATGATGAGAAGGGACATAAGAGCTCAAGCAGATGTATGATGAATGTTAGTTTTAGACATGGAAAACACACCTGTGTTCCCATATTGACCTTACACCCCCCCCCCCCCACACACACACACAGGTATATTCATCAGTGCCACCTCTAGCTTCCTCCTCGACCAAGATGTCAGGTTGTACAGACACCAAGTCAAGAAACACAGACATAACAGACGCAGCAACAAACGGAGCAGTGAAATAATTAACAACACACTCTGTGACGACTGACTTTCCCTTCTGACTCAGACACACACCAGGGTTCTCCAATCAAATTAATTCACGGGGTGGATTGCCTTGAAAATTCAAAAGCAGCACACATTTGCCTTGAGTTCAAGACGAAAGGCTATATTTATCATGTTAAGCAGCAAATGTAATTTACATTTAGAATAACAGAGACTAACAATGAATTACTCAGACTGTGGCACACTCATGCATGTGCAAGAACACATACACAGGAAGACACACAGGTATATATACACACATGCATACAACTGTAGTTACCTATGTGGAGTTTGCGTCAGTGTCTGTATACAGTTTGTGAGGCGAACCAGCTCCTCTTCTTTTGCGTGTTCTTCCTCTCTGCTGTGTGGATCTCTTAACACGGTACCACATTGACAAGCATCACTCTCTCTCTCTCTCTCTCTCTCTCTCTCCCCATCTGTCTCTACCTCTCTCTATCCCTCTCTCTCCCGCTGCAGTGCAGTCCCACCCCCACTCCGACACAGCAGCTGGAGAAAACCTGGATCCCGGATCCACACTGCCATGGATCAGGACTCGCCAGCATAAAGTACAACTGGTGGTGATAGCCAGCGAGGATGGCATGATGTCATCCTTACACACACAGACACACACACACACACACAAAGCAGTGACCACATACAGGTACGTCCATTTTGATTTAACGGCACGCTGAGATTTTAAAGATTATATAATTAGCATACAGATATACAAAGCCTGGAGATAGATAAGAGAAACTACTCTGTGTTATCGTCTATCATCAGGGTTCACCAGCGCTTTAACCAGAGTCAGGACATTTGCCCAAAGGTCACAACACAAAAGACAGACATCGAACCAGTGGCTGCCTGGAAGAGAGGAAATTGACTGAATTTTCATCATGGCATGCTTTTAAAAGTGGTCAGGAGTATTTGTTATAAAAAGTCTACGTACGCAGCTCTACAATGCACACAGTAGCTGATTGCTGAATCTTCAAAATCAGCAGGACAACAGCACAATGAAATGATTTATTAATGCACTGATGTCTCAAGAAAACGCCCTGCTCAGTGTGTAAAGTGGCATCTGCTGATGGTTGATGAAGAAGTGAAATGTCTGTGAATTAATAAGCTGTTTAATAGGAGTGCCGTCCTGTTGATAATTTATTTATAAATTTAATTTAAAAACAAAACAAAAAAACTAAATTATATATTAATATAGATGTACTCCTTAAAGAAGTATCCTACTTTATTTATTTTTTCCAGATTGAGTCTGATTTTTCATGTAACAAAATTGACGTTATCTTGATGTACAAGATGGCATATTGACAGATGGATTAGCAGAGAGGGATAAATTGTTCAGTGGACACATCTAGATATACAGCGATGACATTTATCGCTTATGGTGCTGGCAAGACTTCCCTTGTACATGCAGATGGTTGAGAGTAATGGTTGCTAAAACAGGGTAAAAAGAAATCTTCTCTCAAGTTTGTGTGTTTTTGTGTATGCCCCAACTATTGTGTATGTACTTGCAGTTTTGATATTAATACCAAAAAACTTTATCTATAGTACGCTACAAAAAAAGGCAGTTGGTTCACATCATGCCCTCCCTGATACCTCTTGAGAATCAATGTGTGTTTGGAGTAAAATGAAAATAATCAGCCATTCAGCCTCAGGTTTCTCAGAATAAAGCCATCACACCTCTAAATGGCAGCATGACTTAAAGCCTGTGCAAAATAATTGGCAGCACCCACAGGCAGCGACATGTTAAATGTGTGTGGACAGAGTTAACAGAACAAGAGAGGCTGGGGGAATAAAGAAATATGAGAAAAATCTGAATTTCAGTGTGGTGCTGATGTACATGTCCTTTACAAGCACCCTCAGGGCTACAATCATCTGTCTCTAATAGCACTTTCACAATGTCACTATTTCCCTCGCTCTTTCTCTCTGCCTTTGGCTCAGAATCTATTCCCTTAGATAGACACACTCACATACAGCCCACACACACACACACACACACACGCACACACACACACACACACACACACACACAGTACTGGGTTGGGAGCATGCCTGATGCTCTGGCTAATGTATGACTCATCTCCCTCATCTATTCCACCGGGTTGCAGAGATCTAGGGAGGACAGACCCATACGCAATACATCAACCCACTCACCCACCAACCAACACACACACACACACACACAGATGCGTTATGGGAGGAAAGACGTGCACGCTTACATCCTAACCCTGCATGCTGTTATATAAATATGCTGTTGTTAAGCACTGATGTAAGTATACAGTTACCTAGACACACTGCATCCGGCTACAGCAGTTTCAGTACCGTATACCGCAGCACGTGCTGAATCATCCCTGTGTTTCATGATCAATACCACTTCAGCAGCACAATTACGCTTGGCAGCAAACACAGAAGACCTTATGACCCTGAACCAGAACCTTAACAATCATCAACGTTATACAGTTAGTTGGTTCTCAAAAAGCAGAGTGACATTGTGCTGACCAAAGCACTGTAGGTCGGTTGTTATTTTTATATACATGAATAAAATACATAGATAAAACTTTGAATGTGAGGCTATGCCAGCTGTAAAAGTGTTGTATACGATGGAAATGTTACATCTTTGTTGTGGATTGAGGGGACACTCAGGAGGACGATTGTGAAACTTAGGGAACGGCTTTTGAACACAGTGTCTAATGTGGAAGACACAAAAGAAGTTGAATAATGAATATATTCCATTACTGTGGAGGTTGTTTATTTTTTTTTTTAATCCACAGGCAAAATGTAGGATCAGTAAATGAAGGGACGAATAAATGGTTATTGGATATTGTGGCCCTAATCGATAGCACACCTTAGTCCTTACCCTGTAAACAGATGTAAATATACAGAGCTGTTGTTAAACAAGTTAGTTAATACAAAAAAATACATCGTTACTGGATATCAATGTTTGGTTATCTGTGCACATGTCTCTTCTGTGTATCTGTCCATTCTTTAACATCTACCTTGCTTGATTCCTGCCATCTTTATTCAAGCTAACATATCCCATCCCACCATCAGCAGACTGTGCAGTGATGGAGGAGACGTCGCTGTGACCAGAGTGTGTGCGTGTGTTTGTGTGTGCTGTGCCAAACACAGAGTCTCTGTCTCCCAGAAATAGAGAATCTAATAGCTCAGCTGTCTGACAGCCTCTCTTGTCTTTGTGGTCCCAACGCAGAAGTGGAACTGATCTGATGAGACGTGCAAAATAAAAAGCTTGCTTTTGTTCTGTTTCCTTTCTTTCTCATCACAATATTCCTGTCATCCTTTTGTTTTCCTCCTTCTTTTCCGATCAAATTACCTTCTCTTTTCCCTCGCTCTGCCTATATGTATTGTTCCGTTTTGATGTTTACTACAATGTTAGAGACTTATAGCAACATTTTACTATGTTGCATGTAAGGCTGTATATGAGTTGGGGCTGTTTTTTCATGTGAGGTGACTTTGTCCTGTGTGCCCTTAAAGCATCTGTGCTATATTAGTTGGGTAAAGATGGATGGCTGTGTTTTGTGTGTGCATGTGCTTGTTCAAGTGTGTGTGTGCACACAGTGTTGTATTCCCAGGGGTTCTGGCGGTGTGTGCAGCAGTCGATAGTTCTGGCTGGTATGTGAAGTCAGCCATTACTTCAACCCCACTGACTTTCCTTGGCAGTTGAGGTGGAGGACAAAAGAAAAACAGGAAAAATAGAATCCAGCAAGCTGCAGCTAGAAGCAAATAATGATATGCAGTAGATATATAGAGATAATCAGAGGTACACAGTAATTAAAGAAGCTAATAAAATGGACCAACATCAAGCCGTAAACCACAGCTACTACTGAGGAGAATATAAATAGGTTAAGGTAACTGGCTGTTGATAATTAGTGTAATTAGTGTAATCAAAGAATGTGTTGAGGCTGATAATTTAGGGCTTTGTTAAGACTTATAAGTCTTAGAGGTGTCCACTTGTGATCGGATCATCCAGGACGCATGTTAATGCCAGGTCTGAACAGGGCCTTAGGTAATCAAGCGGGGGTAAAAAAAATAAACTGATCTAAAAGGTCATGACTCACATTTTAATCAGCTTCAGCACTGAAGGGACAGTTTTTCCTACAAGTGATGTGTCACAATAGTAGTAGCTGATTTACCTAAATAGCTACATCAAAGGGAAAAGCTACTTTTCTTTTGACAGCTATAAAAGCTGGTCAAGCACTGAGGGAATACTAGACAGTCTGTGGCTAGGCAACTAAATCTCAAGGTAATATCTTTACATGGGTTAGAGTTGGGATTGTGTCCCTCAACATCCCTCTGTGGTCCTCTGGCATCCTCTAGTGGATTTAATGACTAAGTACAGACAACTGTAAACTGAGAGTCAGACAGAAAAGAGGAGCACATTGAAAGATTTGGATTTGTGTATTTGGATTTTTATTAATTGATCTTCATTTATTTTATTTGTTTATTGCTGTTCATCTATGTATATCTATCTCTTTTTTAGGACATATTTGTAAATAAGATGATTTATCTGAAGGGATTTAACTGCATGAAATTACAGAAATAGAATAGAGTAGAATAACTGTTATACAGCATAAACAGATCAAAACATACATAAAAAAAAAACTAAATTTGACATCTGAAAAACACAACTGTGATTATTTTTGTCTGGTTTATCCCAACTGGATAAACTAGGAGCTCCATTTGAGGATTACAGCAACCCACATAAATTAATACAATTTTAAAAACTGCATTGATGTTTTATTATCCTGAAAATCTACTTTTTTGTAGCCTCAATACCATCAGTTTGACTCTTTGTTAATCCACAATTAACATTCCAAAAAGCTCCTAAAGTACTAAGTACTTAGAACCATGATGGGATGGGGATAGAGTGATATGAGTGGATTTACAAATGCCATAAGTGAAGAAAAAAAAAAGAGATCATAATAAGCCAGCAAGGGCATATTTTAAACAGCTGTGAGCAGAAAAGGTTTAAATGAGCTGACATACTCACCAAAGACTTTGCCCAAAAACAGGGTCTTGACCAGGTTGAACTGTGTGTCTGAGGCGTCTGGCAGGGTGTAGCTCACTGGAGGGTAATGATCCAACTGAAACAGCAGGAGAGAGGGAGCATGAGATAATATATTAGTATCTGCATTTCAAAGAGAGTCTGGGTCTAGAACTACTGACCACAGCCTTTTAAGAAGACCTAGCCTTGGACCTGCATCAGCACATTAAACAGAGTACACAAATTGATGTAGAAGAGATGGTAATTCATTGCTGTCAGGCAAGTGTAAAGCTACAACACAGCACCATTAAAAGCTCAATAGCTCCCTCTTGTGGTTTTAAAATATCAGGGAAGCTCCAAATTGTTCAGTAAAGGTAAAACCTCTCATTTAATAACTTTAATATTATACCAATTAATCACGACCAAAAAGAGAAACTAGGACTGAAACATTTTTGCTATCAAATATCAACCCAAGTCTGTTTTTTTACTCCAGTTAGTTCAATGCGTATGGCATAGTAGATGACATATTGTTATTTTCAAGACAAGTTATGCTGGTCAGAAAAGCCACAATTTGGCATGTAAGTGATACTATAAACATCTTGGACACTTTTTCTAAAAGAAGCTTGACCCAAACTGCATCCAGATGGTTGAAAAGGCATGGAAAAACTCTACTAACAATAAGTGGAAGATTTGAGTCGTCTTCTCAGAACCAGAAAATATATCTTTATCCCCTCATCATTCTCTATAAATTACGAGAAAAATGCATTAAAATCCTTATAGAGTGGCGTCTACTAAGCAACATCCCTGTTCAAAATACCAATGTGGACAAAGCAAATGTATAACATATGAGAACTGTTCCAAAAGCTCACATCATACTATCATGGTTGCTCACAGTCACACCAGTCACACCAGACCAATTGATTAAAGAAAACCTCTTTCGCAAAGTGAAAAGCGGCCTTCCACAATGATCCTGCAAACAAACAGCTCTTCAGCAGGTTTAGAGAGAAATGATCACCCATTAATTAACAATATGCAATTTCTAAAGTCTGCGGTGGGTTCAAAGCCTTTCCTGAGAACTTAGAGCGAACAAGCAGCGTGTTTACAAAAAACGAGCGACGGTGGAGATGTGAGAGCAGGGAGGGTGATGGAGGGAGGGAATACACGACTTTAATATCCCTGCAACATAATTAACTTGTTATTGCTGTTTCACTGAAGTTTCTAATTAGCTTGAAGGCTGCAGCCGGTGCTATTGACGAGAATCATGTCAACCCCACAAATTGGTTTCTGTGTGTTCCAGAAATATAAGATCTTCCTTCCTCTTTTCTCCCTGCTCACTGGATAACAGTATCCCAGCCTACACCAGTCTGCGGAACGCATACCAACTTGCCCAAGCCAGGAGAGGGGAGGTTCGCTGAAAACAATGACTTTTGTTACTGTGGGTTCTACTGGAAATTTGTACCATTGAAGTGCTGAATGGCTGTCGTGGCCTGTTAGCTGGGAGCTGAGCTGGACTGTCAATAAAGGGTTGAGATTTATGTGTGTGTGTGTGTGTGTAGTTGCTCTTGTTTACAGGTTTGAATCAGTCCTCCCATACAGAAAAAATCTCTCTACCCCTCCAGACTATTTTCTCCCTCTTTCTCTCCACACACACACACAAACACACAGCCTATCCTAATTTGATTCTTTCCAAAAGCCTGGTCTCAGTGGAGCATTGTGTGGGTTTTGTTTTCCACGGTGACTGGAGGGTGGGATAATGGGGCACAATTAAATTGTGCTCAGCTTATTTACTTTTATCTGAGAAAACAAATTGGCTGCACAGTCAGGGACCACGGTCTGAGTCTCAAAACCCCACAAAAAGGTCCACAGAGGGAGACAACCAGGGAAGAAACCTCATTTTACCAAACTTTGTCAATTACAACCGCAATTATTGGGTTCCTTTCCTTTTACGCTGCGCCATTTAGACAACACAATTTTCTCCTTAAAGCGCTGTTGTACTTCTTATGTTACATAAAGCTTACATAAGCAAAGTAATCAGGTGTTGGACAAAGAGAAAATTAACAATGGATGAAATCTATTTCTCTAACTATGTGCTCAAAAGAATCTAATTTAGCCAATGGGCTGTATATATTCAAACTAATTTACAGGACACTGAGAACTTTTTACTTTCGAGGCAGCTCTGTTTCCTAAATGGTATCTGAGGGACAAAAAATACCACCACAGATTAAACACTAGAGAAGCTATGTGCAAATAAATGCTACTTTCCTTAAAAACAAATCCTGAATAAATAGTTACACATCATTATCAAATGAACTACTGAATTATTATTTTGTCCAAGCTAAAGCCAGCCATTCACACCACTAGGAGAGTAGAGGATAGGAGTGGAAGGGATGGGAGGGGGGGAGGGGAGAGGAGAGGAGGAAACAGAGATGAGATGTCTGGTGCCTGAAGGGATTCCTCACTTTCATCTCTAAACCCTCACAGTGTGTGAGAGGTGGAGAGAAAGGGAAAGCCAGAGATGGAGAGATGGGAACTTATTTTGATCTCGCTTTGGTATGCCTTTGATAACAAGCTATCCTGACGAGACCTCACAGACTGCTTAAAAACCAAAACACTTTCTCCGTGCACTGCACTCTGTATGCCTCTACGTACATTTCAGCAGGTATTTGTGTGCACATCCAAATCCACACCTTGACATGGGCCTTAGGCCTATGAAGGTCTTAGATAACCTAAATACATTGTAGTGATATTTGTGATTATGCTTTGTGGCTCTACTTTCTTTATCGAAAGACATGATCTTTCTCTTTCAATCCCCTCCCCTCTTTCTGACTCTCCATTTCTTCTTTTTATTTTGCTCTCCATCTGTCTTCCACTTCTTTTTCTCTCAGATACCAATTACCACACTCCTACTTGTCTTCCCACTTGTTCTCTGCCGTGTCTTTAAACTAAACAGTCGCTTGTCTAAATGCCTATAAGATTTGCAGCCCTGATAGTAGAGAAGAAGGAGCTCCGCAGCCTCAGGTAAACACTCGACTCGCTCTTTTACCCTGGAAATTGAATTTGATCCACTGGCGGGCCCACCAGCATAACTGACTTTTATTGCTTCTGACTCATATCTCTGCCTCTCACTCACGTTGTTATATCTCAGATGTAAGCAGCTGCAACAAGGGCTCTGATGAGCATGTTCGCCAAATAATAATGGGTTGGTTAAATTTAAAATGCTCATGGCACGCTGCAACAGATTTGACATTTTAGGCTTTAATTCATAATGCAATAAAATGTGATGCAATTTCAAACTGAGTAATTACAAAGTGTATATTTCAGCCCATGATAATTCAGTTTGAACATTCAATGAATGACTGAAGCTTCATCTAACAGTAATATTATAGAAAATGTCTGTAGATGTTTGGCATTAACTATTTAAACCTGCACCAAATAGTTTTGTGGCCTATTGGGGGCAGCGGAAACAAGCAGTAACACTGATATATCATCATCTTTTAAGTTGATATGCAAACTTGTTCACAAACAACAAACAAACATGTTTTGCCACAAGCTGAGCAAATTCAACTTAAAGCTGCTATAACCGATATTTTTGTAATAAATTAGGATCACATGACTACTTGTATGTGAAAGGGGTTGTGAATAATCACCTGTCTTTTAGAATTAGAATTAGATTTATTGCCAAGTAGGTTTTCACTTACAAGGAATTTTTCTAGGAATATGGGTGCATTTTTTGTATGAAAAATAGAGATATAAGAAAGATAAGCAAGCACCGCAAGTCAACAAATAAGTGTAAAATGGAAAATTTGGAAAAAAATATGGACAAAGATTTTAAATAGAAATTATAGTAAATAAGAACAATATGTAAAATGTGAATTCAACAGCTGTGCAGATTTGACCAGATGGGCAAAAGTTTCAGTATGAACAACCATCGCCACTGTCTTGAGAGCGTTGAGCTCCAGGTTGTTCTGGCCGCACCAGGTCACCAGATTGTCACTCTCCCACCTGTAGGCAGACTCATCCCCACCAGAGATGAGCCCGATGAGGGTGGTGTCGTCCGCGAACTTCAGGAGCTCGACAGACTGGTGACTGGAGGTGCAGCTGTTGGTGTACAGGGAGAAGAGAAGAGGGGAGAGAACACAGACTCGAGGGGAACCGGTGCTGATGGTCCGGGAGTCAGAGACGTGTTTCCCCAGCTTCACGTGCAGCCTACCCAGACAGAAAGTCTGCGGGGGGTGCAGGAGTGGGTCAGTAATGGATTTGAGGTGAAAAAGCACAAGGTGCTCAAATGCCTTTATTACTACAGAGGTCAGGGTGACGGGTCTGTAGTCGTTAAGTCCTGTGGTCCTTGGCTTCTTGGGAACAGGGATGATGGTGGAGGTTTTGAAGCAGTCTGGTACGTGGCATGCCTGCAGTGAGGTGTTAAAAATGTCTGTGAACACTGGAGACAGCTGATCAGCTCATTGCTTTGCTTTTCCAGCCTGCAACTTTACTGTTTCGGTTGGCTCTCAGAAGTGTTTTTCTTGTTGCTGTCATCCTGAGCAGGAAATATCCTGTTCCTCGCAACTCATTAGTGTGAGTGTGAGCTACAGTCATGGTTCCTGGCTAGAAATAAATAAACTAATACTAAAAGCCCTTGAGGGTTTGTGGGAAGGTAGAAAGTGGGAGGTATGGAGAAATAGGGGGAGAGAAATGGAATGGGCGGATAAATTAGACTGAATAATGCTGATGTTGTAGTGTAGCCGTGTTAAGTCTTTGTAGTGAGTGCACCTGACAAGATCTCACTTGTGCATGCATGTCTGTTGGTATGCATGTCCACATCTGTTTACGTGTGGATATCAGGTGCATGTTTGTACCTTGAAAAGGGCCCTGAGGCAGTAAGGCAACATGAAAAAGTTCTACTCATCAAAGTTATCTTCGTTAGCACATCTTCTGGCTCTACTTTTCCTGTCCTATCTGTAAACTTAATCTATTTTCTCTCTCCGTCCCTCCCCCACAGTTCCCTTGCTGATTCCCTGTTTTTTTTTTCTCTTAAATTCAAATTACAACATCATGCCCACCAGTGTTCCTCTTAATTCTCTAAACAATCTTTAATGTTTAGGTGCTGAACCTTTCATTTAAGGACTAACAGATTCAAAGGATTGTTACATAGAGTACAGCCTGGGCACATGGGGAGTGGTAAACTGGGGATATGCACTTGATAGTTAATATTTCAGTCACACGCTGAACATCGATATCCAGACACAACCCAGCCGAGATCAACCAGTGGAAGAAGACACGGTGTGTGTGTGTGTGTGTGTGTGTGCGCGTGCGTGATGAGCAAAGAATTGTACAGTTGCTCCAATCACTTTCTATGCCAGTAAAAAGGGATGTGTTGTATTGAAGTGCTCCCACTGGGGTGATCAGCAGCTGCAGGATGTGATACGCTCAGAAAATGAGGATGATTTCCATTGGAAGTTTCAGTTTAATTTTCTTGCTGTTGGAATTTTTCACTGTAGTGTGTGAACGCAGGTGATGAGGTTCCAGTATGGATGGGGTCATTGCTTCGTGTAAATTCAATTAGAGACAGAGAGGACTAAAGACTTATCTAGAAGAGGAGATGCAATGATTATAGGCTTGCAAGTGTACTGTGATTCATTCTGGCCAACATTTTATATCACCTAATGAAAGTAACTGTGAAGTGGCCCTCATTTGGACCTGTTGACATCTGTAGCCAGAATTAAAAAGAGCACAACTAATTCTATATTTACTGTGTATAACTGTCTATTGTGCATTAAATATACTCCACTTTACTCTACCTCGTGTCCTTGGACTAATGCAAGTTAAGAAACACATCCATTGGAGTTAAAGACCTAACTGAGATTCTCTTTAATATAATGTTTGTATTCATATATTTCATTCATTCCTTTGTGTCCATATGTTATACATTCATTCATCCAACCTGGTTTAATCAGAGTTTTTTCTTTTGTAGTGATTTGAATATGGTGTTAAAGTACACCTTTTTTTTCAACAATAATTCCGAAAATAGAGGTGATGCAAACCTAGGTCAATTGTTTGTTTCACCAGGATACCATGAATAGGATGATACTCTACAGGAGATCAAACTTCATTGATGCATGCAGGGAAATTCGGTTCTGTCAGCATGAGCATTACAATCCATAGACCCAGCAGTGCAGACTGAATATCAGTAAAAGCAAGTTTATACAAAATTATTGACGTGATGCTCTCCACACGGCTCAGGAATTTTTGCAGAGAGGAGGTGAGTCAATGGTTCTGGTTAATGCCATGCCTCCTTCTGGCCACTAGGGGGTAGGTGGGCTCTCCACAAGTGAATATGTGGGTGAGTAACTCTCTATATAAATATTCACACTGTATGAAATGGCTGTAAATATGTAAATTCTATAAAAGTTTTAATGTTTGATACGTACAACATGATGTGCAAACATGGTATTTAAATTACACATTCTACAGGTGTCGAGAAAGACAACACTGTTTTTGGTAAACCATAAACTGCCACTGCAACTACAAATGTATTCCGATCTGGATGCAACCAATAACTAGGTTTTACAGGTTTCCTTAAACTGCAGTCTTCAGCCAAATCTGAGCATTTTAGCCCAGAACAAAGTCTATAAGAGTTTAGCTGAATTCTCACTCCATCCTTGACAGCTACTGACGCAGGCTTGGCAGTATTGATCTGTACTAAGTCGTTTAGCTGCACAAAACTTAAGAGCAAACAAACAAACCCACACACACAAACACAGATGCACACACATATATATGCACAAACACAATTTCATGCACAAGCACAAACATGTAGTCTCTCTTACTCTGTCTCATACACACGCAGCCACACCCGCTTAAATACCTGCACACACACCCACACGCACGCACACACAAACACATGTAGCCACAATCACACAACATTGTTCACTCGTACAAACACACACGGATCGATGCATTCTCTCTGCTGCTATACTTAGTCTGTCTACTGGAAGTGGATTAACAGTGGCAGAGGACAAGCAGTTTCATCACAGCAGAAGACAGAACAGGACACTACAGGACACTGACTTAATGCAAACCATTGAGCTAACACTGGCTGAGCTTGTGACTGTGTACTTGTGAGTGTGCATGTTTTTTGGGTGCATGTTGCACTCCTTGGTTTCCTGTAAGTAGGATCTTGAAATTGAAACGTAAGTCTTTCGGGTTCTGACCATGGGGAACTAAAAGCCTAAAACATGTGTCAGAGAGTGCTCAGATGTGTGTGTGTGTGTGTGTGTGTGTGTGTGTGTGCACGTGGTCTGTACCTGGATGGTGATGCTTCTGTCGACACGGGACATGTTAATGCTATGTGGCTGTCCGTTGGCCAGGTTACGCTGGTCCACATCTATAGCAAATGGCTCCCTCAGACCTCCCAGGTTATACCGCACCTGTAGAGAACCTGAAGACAGACAGGCCAGAGGTTTGAAACCTGGTCTGGTTGTATGAAACCTCACATCTCTGCCCAACAACTCATTTTCCACGTCTCTAAAATTATTTAGACATGAGCATGACATTTTCTAGAAAAAACTTGATTGCTGACAAGTCCATAGGTAGTGGTAGTGTATTATTACTTGATTAAGACCAGCCATTTTAAAATGAATTTTGTTCATTATGATTTATGTTTTTTTCATTGTAAAATAACTGAACACCCAAAATGTAGTTTTCATTTTGATGGTTGTGGTGCAGGCAGGGGTGAGGATTAGTGGGGGAAACCCTGAATGATTCAGAAGGCCCACAGCTTGATGGGATTACAGATATTGTACTGTCTCAGGGCCCTGAGTGTGCAAGAACTTCTAGCAGCCCCCCTTAGCAGCGTGAGTGTTTTATAGTTTTACTTTGGTGATTGTGCACATTGAATGCTGTAACGCTAGATGGCACAGTAAAATTTCTATCCTTTCTATTTTATCAAAGTACTTCGCTGTCTGTCTGATCCTCAATGGGAGGCCGATGTCTGGGGAGAATTTGGGGAGATTATAGAACTTTCCAAACTGTGCCGCAAGGACAGCCTTTAAAAATGTACTTTGCAGCACTATCAAGCATTACTCCAAGATGATTTCTCAGTAGTGAGCAACCATAAATTGCGTGTTTGTGTGGATCTTACCATTCTGCCTTAAAACAACAGCCAGATAGTCCTGCGTCTTAGAGCTGACATACATCAGAATAGCTGGAGCATTGGATGTGCTGAAACTGAAGGCCACTTCCTCCTTTGTTAGATTCACTTCATGTGGCGTCAGCTGGTGCGTCAGGATCTTTGTGTCCCTACTGGCTCCTGCAACTGCTTCGGGCATGAAGTTGTACTTGACGAGCGTTCCTGCCTCAAAGAAACCCCCAACATCTTGGTGAGATGACAGAAGAAAAAAGAAAAATGTATAAACACGCATGAAATGCAAGCAGGTGAACACACACACACACACACACACACACAATAAATGCTGCTTATCAATGTGTTTACACCACAAACAGTAGAATTAACATATTTGATAAAGCTACGCAAATCCCAACAGATACACAAATGCATAAAATAGCAAGGAAGAAAGAGAGAAAGAAAGATCGATAGAAAGACAGAATAAAAAAAAGAAAAACATCTTCCATCAGTAGGAAGCCACAGGGAAGGGCTCATAACATGCCAAGACCCAACAGGGGAGATATATGATATGGCCAGAGTGAAATAAGCACACACATAAATATGGCTGTGTTCAAGGAGGTGTAGTAAAGTGGGTGTTAAATTGCTGCGCTCCAGCATCTGAAACCAAACAATACATTGTTTACCAATGCATTAACAGACCTAATGGCATATTCCAGCCATTCCAGCAGGCTTATTGATTCTTGTAATCAAGTGTTGAGAAGAAGGGACCTTATTTTTCTATACTCCTGTTATGCTCCTTGTTTGTGCTTATGTGTGTGTGTGGGCACGCATGCACAATGTCCATGTGTCAGTTACAGAGGAGATAAACGGCACAATGTGTGTGAAATTAAAGAGAGAGGTTACAGGGAAAACAGCGAGCCGAGGGGTGTGTGTGCATTTGTCTGTGTGTGGGCCTGTGGAAATGCCATGGAATATTTCTTGACATGTTTGCCTTCCCTCAGTGGCAGCAGTGATAATGTATAAGTACACTCCTTGTGAGTGAAGAATACTAAGTGAACACATTTATGCATATTATTTAAAGCTTCACTTCACCCATTGTTTCCCAAAGGACACAGTGCAGTAAATACTTCAAGCTACATTACTTAAATTTAATAGAAGGGTTATTACTGGAAAATGGGCAAGTTCTCTGACTGGTAATGGTGTACAGGCAAAACCTCATTCAACTACACCACAACTGTATCCTCTCATCTGCTGTGCAGTGATATAGTTCTGAGCTCTGGATGTCTGGAGAGACCCGTTTTCCCGATTGCTCTGTGTTAACCAGGCCGAGCGCTTGTGAAGTTTTCAAATAGCTTGCTTCTCACTTTGTTTTCTGATGCGGCTGGTGTTGTCTGCAAAGATCCATGCTGCTGGGTGTTAACTGAAGCAGAGTGACATCAGATAAAATGCAGCATTTCTGTCAGAGCAGAGCGCTTGATTGAATTCCTTAAGTTGCAAAACAATAACAAGCCTCAATGTCCATTCAATGTCTGTTCAAATTCATTCAGATGTCGAGATACTTTCAAACTAGTGAGTATAAATTAAATTGAAAGTCAAGAAATGTCATAAAGACTTCATTACAAGCTTTACTTCCAAAAATTATAGTTTTAGGGTCAATCCTTTGTAAATGTAGGTATTACGTTGTTTTACTTATAAATGCATACATAGAGATATGTGTGTGTTTAAGAGCTGGTAGTACTCATTAATTATAAAGTGAGTTAGAAATATCTGAATACGCTAACATTATAAGGTCATTGCTTGTTTATTTTTTGTGAAAAGTAAATTAAAAATCGTCCTTGTTGACTTCATAATTAAAGACCTTTTTTTAAAGTTTACTGTTAGTGTTTTGACCAAATTCCACATTATTTATTTTACTCTTTGCTCTAAATGTGTCATATCTGCAAGCTAATGTTAGCTTTGTCAGTTAATTAAGTTAATAAGTTGGCTATGCAACAAGAGTAACATCGGGCAGTTTGTGGGTGTAAATAATTAGTAACAACTAATTTCTATGTAACTGTTTTTATTTAGTGGTGTGTAAACCTACACTTAGCAACACGTTATAACTAGGACACGTTTGAATTTCACAAAGAGCTTGTGATCCCAAATCTTGCCATCTTAACTTTAAACGCATTCTTACATTTTGTCTTTAATCATACAAACTGTAGATTATGCGGGGCCCATGTGTAACCTGTATCAGCCTTCTCTGCCATGCTGGGAAAAAAGAGGAGAAGAGAGACTCCGACTATCTGCCCAGAGCCTCAGCAGCAACACACACAATTGTCTGGAAGCATAAAAGGGAATGAGAAAACTGCGCTCCAGGGCAGGGACTCTTTATGTGTGCGCGTGTGTTTTATGTCAGCTCGTGAAGAAGTTTTTGGAAGGGGAATTTGTGCAAGCATGCAAACCTCTACAGGTATGTGTGCGTTTTTGTGAGTTTGTGCATGTGTGTCTATGTATATGTAAGTGCATGTGCACAGTGGCTCCATGTGAACCTCAAGGCCAGAAAAGCAGAAAAATGAGAGTGTACAATAATAATACTGCGGGGTCCCCTGAGCAGTGTGTAAATATGGATACAATGGAAATGCACTATGCAATTATGGCTGGCTTCATGCATTTTTCACTAGCTGGGAGGATGGAGAGAGAGGGGGAGATTAAGGAGAGAATTTCAGAAAGAGAAAACAGGAAAGGGGCAACTGCGAGAGGAGAAAACAATGGAGAGGGCCGGAGAAGAAACGACAAAGGAAGAGGTGAGGAAAAAAATTAATTTTGGATGGCAAAGAGTAAAGAAGGCAAGAGCAGGGGGGAAATTGGGAGCAAGGAGGGGGAGGCGAATGAGACAAAGTAGAAGCCAAAAGTAGAGAAAGAAATGAGAAGAGAGGGAAGAGGAAGAGGACAAAGTGACAGGAGAAAAAGGAGACTGAAAAAAAGAGGAGAGGACAAATAGAGGGGAGGGATAAGTTAAGGAGATGAAGAAAGAAGCAGAAGAGAGGAAGAGAAAAGCATAGATGAAAAGAATAGAAAGAATAGAAAATAGATATGGAGGATAGTAGCACAAAGCAAGATGAGGAAGGGGTGAGTCGTAGATAAAAGGGACCAGAGAGAGAAAGGAGACAACGCCTGCTTTGGCAATATTTACAGTGTTGCGTCATGCCAATAAAGCCAATTGAATTTAATTGAATTGAAAATTGAAAGGAGATGAGAAAAGAAGGAAGGGAAGGGACATCTGGGAGGAGTGAGGGAAAAAACAGGAACACGAGGAGAAAAAAGGAAAAAGAAGAAGATGAGGACTGATAGCAGAGATGAGTGAAAAGGATAAAAGGAGGAGACAGAAGAGGAAACAAACAGACACAAGGGTGTGCTCTCTCCCTTTCTTTGCCTCTCTCTCTTTTTCTGACATATAAACACACACAAACACACACCCTCACACAGACAGTAATCTCTATTCTTTAAATCCTGAATTGCCTGATTGGTTATGACAGAATTCAGAGGAGGTCTTCTCATGTCTTACACTAGCATATCACCACACACTGTCACCCTCTTCCATGGCACACACACACACACACACGCACACGCACACGCACACGCATGTATACACACACACACACACACAAACACTTTGCTTTTCTGTCATCTTGTCACCCCCCTGCCATGAGCACAGGGGAAAAACACTATTCGGCTTTAGGAAACAAATTAATTCACGTGTCGGGGATCAACTCTGACTGGGAGCAAGCAGAAAGCCTCTGACAGCGTTGCAGCTCTTTTCCCCAGAGCATTTTATGAAAACTTGTTTTGGGAAGTAGAACTTTAATGGTGTATCTAATGAATCCCTGTGAAACAAACATGATGTTTTAGCAATATGCAGGAGCAGAGTTACACTGTGACATTTCTCATCTCTGAACTTCAAAAACCTACAGCTACCCACTGCTTAGTGAGGTGACTTGAATTTTGTTTTTTAGTTTGCTCTCTCAGCTCTGTATTTGCACAGTTTTAGCATTCACTGAGTGCACTCTAGTCAGGGAGAATTGGTGGGTAAGCACAATATCACTCTCAATCGATGCCTTTTATCATAAGCCCAAACATTTTCAATGCCGGCAGCTCCAATCTGAATAGGAAGTGAGGAAGTGGGGACAATCACAGAGCACAGCAAATATCACAGTGGGTTGTCAGGCAAGGAAGCTCATTGAAACATAACCACCGCAATAATCCCTGGCACTATTTGACCCTGGCTTTGTGAACTAAAGGGGGACTATGCCAATGATAACAGGGTTTTACAAACCTTTGTTTGAGGAAAGGAATAAAAAAGGAAAAAAACCTATTCAGTATCTGCTACTGTTAGATGCTTTAGAGAATTGCAAAAAACCCCGCAGTGCTGGCAAAATGGAAATAAAATCTGATCTAAGAAAAGCCCATAAATCAGGAAATTGATTTGTCTTGCAATTGAAGTTTTGAAGATGAAGAGCTGTGTGACGCACTTTAGGGGCATTTATAATCCCATGATCTACTTTGATGATTAGACACTGAAATCGTCTTTCCTAAAACGTCTCTCACCTCTGGTGCAGAACGGGCCGTCATAGGCAGTGGTGGTGCAGTCACACAGGTAGCCGTTGTACTTCTCCACACACTTCCCTCCGTTCCGGCAGTACATCCCAAAACTGGTACAGTGGCCCTGGCAACCTGGCTTGACCCCGGGCGTGACCTTGGCCCTCTCTTCCAAGTCGAGAGTGATGCCGTTCATGCGTAGGGCTCTGATGCAGCCCAGGAAGCCCCTCTGTCCCCCTGCAGCACCTGAGGAGCAAGGGAGGGAGGGGATGGAGGGAAAACACAGGAGAGGAGGGTAGGTGGCATCAGTGTAGCAAGGATATGTAGCATTGGGTGATAGGACAGAAAACAAATAAAGAGAAGGAAAGGAGGACAATGGATGTCAGGGTCACAGAAGTCATTTTGAATGCAAGAGGCTGTTTTTAATCTCTTTTAGAAACGCTAATATCCTAACGCCTGGAGGAAGCCACTGATGTCACGTTAATCGCTCCGACTGTGACGCCGCTCTTGAAACAACCTTCAACTCGTTTAATTTCTTCACTAATTAAAACA
This sequence comes from Lateolabrax maculatus, assembly GCA_031216445.1. Classification (NCBI taxonomy): domain Eukaryota; kingdom Metazoa; phylum Chordata; class Actinopteri; order Acropomatiformes; family Lateolabracidae; genus Lateolabrax; species Lateolabrax maculatus. The sequence goes on from CM062210.1 coordinate 12,143,128, forward strand.
GCCTAATGAACACAGGGTCTTAATGAACATCTCACAAGCATACACACGCAAATGGATGCATGAATGCCTGTAAACTACATACTACGGACAAACACACACATTTAAAACACACCACACACAGCGCACCTGATTTAAAAGAGTCAATATAAGCATTAATGCTTAGCCTTGGGGTGTCGATAGCCATTCCTCTAAAGTGCTTCCATCGTCATTCTGGCCTTGCACCATTACAGTCTAACTACCCATTACCTTGGACAGAGTAGCGGTGTTAAATAGATTAATGTGAACCTAAATGACTATAGCAATAAACCCACTCATAAACATACACCCACAGGTATAGATTCAAACGCACACAAACGCACCTACAGAGGATGGTTACACTGTACGGATAAACACATAAGTATAGGGGCACACAATCCTTAACAACGGCCGAGGGGCATTTTAAGGTATTAAAACCTCTCAATTGCATCCTTTGGATTACAGAGAAGTGTCCATACAAGAAGACATGACTTGGACACAGACACATACACACACACATACACACACACACACACACACACACACACACACACACACACACACACAGCCTTCTCCCTCAACAGCTGCATTCTCCCTCACACATCTCCTAGTTTAGCCACACGGGTAAAACACAGACATAATAAGATTACTAATATATGTACTTTGATTTTTCTCCAGCCAATACATTATTCACATATCAGGATGCAGCTGGGCTTTCACACGCTTTCCACTTTCCATTCCCACAACGGATCTGACTTTTAGTAGACCTGTTAATTAATCTATTTTGTACCACTGATTGGTTGGAGGTTTCTGCCACCTGTTTACCCAGGTCTAAATCAGTCTCTGATTAAACGGACAGCAGGCTCTGAGGCCTGCGGAGACCATGGCGGACACGCACACAGGTGCGCGCACACATACTCTCACACAGGTGCATACATTTTCTGTACATCTCACAAATAGTGGCCTCTCTGATACTGACTGAAGTCAAATTGGCTAATCACAGATATAGCTGTTTTGGTGAATAAGGTGGCAGATAGACAGAAATGAGCAGTAAATTGCAGCAAAATTTTATAGGCTACCTCTGTTTTTTAAATTCAGTTAAATATATTTTGTTCATTGTTTTTATCTAATTGTCATTATTTACAATAATTTAATTGTCATACATATTTACAGTTACTGCCATCAGTGCATGACTACACATAAATACTGACACGGATACAGAAATTCAGACACATAATCAGAACTAAAAGTTAAACACACGTAGCATGTGTTTGGACCTAATTTATGGGTGTGATATGTTTTGCTCGAGAGTATGTTACCCTATAATGAGGTGCTAATTAGGAAAGATTTCATATTCATTAGTATATATATATAGTTCACACACACACACACACACACACACACACACACACACACACACACAATATGTAACAGCCAAATTCCTAATTAAAAGAAAAGTCACAAAATGTGACCTTTACTCTATGGGTGTGTGTATGTTGGTGCAGATTCTACATTACTGAGTAATGATAAACTAATGAATAAACATGCAGTATGCATTGTATACAGTCAAGGGAAAGAATATACAGCATGCATATATATGTGAACTGTTATTTTAAGCTTGATCCAACCAGGGAGAATAATTCCTCATTTACACCAACAGGCTGCACATCTGCTGCTCTGCCTTTCTCCCATTATCATTGTTTAAATGGGTTAATAGAATGGTGGTACGTCCTATCTCTTTCTGTTTGTCTGTTGCGGTTCAACACTGAAGAGATCCTCTTAAGTTTACCCACTCCATGTTTATTACTTTAGGATGCCGTTTGTATTGGTTTTAGATGAGTATTTTTGATTCATATGGTCTAAATGCCATTTCAAAAGCTTTCCTAACCCACCAGCATTTCCAGAGAGGGGATATTATCATAAAAATCCCATTTTACCAGCCGAGTGCTTTATATCTGTTGGTTAGCTGCAATGTTTTTTTTCTGAACTATCTCTCTTAAAGGTCCATAATGGGCTTGCCTCTGATGGATCCCTGCATGGAAAATGTACTTGTGTATTGCAATAAGCCTGAGACTACAGTAATTCCTCACACCTATGTGTTAATATATGGTATAAATCAAAAAAACTAGCAGCACAAGAGCATGAGCAGTTACATTTCAGAAGATTAATCATGGCTAAACTTTAATCACCACTAGTGTGGAGCTGCAACAAAATCAGATGCAACAAAACACACTCTACTTGAGCTGTAGGTGAGGTTTTGATACATGTGCATTTGTGTGTACCAAAAACTGAAGTTGTCGTCATGTCTGTATCAGTGTCACAGACACATTTCATTGTACTCATTAAATGTTACCTACTGTCTTGGCAGGTGAGTGAGGCTGGTTTCCCTGTGACAGGTGTCGCACACATGCAGTGAGTAGCAACAAGCAAGATGTTGATCCATGAAGACAGAGGCAAGGAAACAAAAAAACCAAAGTAGAAAAAAGAAGACAAAACAATCAAACCATGAGAGAATTGAGCAAAAACATGCAAAATCATAACAAAAAGGGTGATAGTGAGCATCAATCAATAGGGAAATCCAAAGAACAGATGGTGGCATTAAATGCATAAACTGTGGCAAGATTTATAGTTATGTGCATGTATGAAGTGAATTGGAGAGCTAAAAGTTAACAGTGTGAAGTAAATGACAGCAGGCTGATGGTATAACATTTACTCTCAAGGCCATTAGAGCAAATGAGCCACTGTGCAGTAAACACTAAAGCAATCAAATGCTTGATGAGGAGCATATTGATTGAGAAACAGAGAAGGAGATGATACAGATATGAGAACAAGGTGAGCAAAATAAAGCACCATGTCGTACTTCCCTACTGCATGTTAATGTGAAATTATACAGATAATTTATTTTAATTATTTGCAAGTTTCTGCAATGCATTGTTTTTTTCTTACTACTTTCAAACAGCCACATCAATATCAATCAGAGACAACACGTGAAGTGAGTTCAGACAAAATATTGATGTCTGCAGGGCTCTCCCCACTCTTTCCAAATCTCTCGATCAAACACAAAAAGATCTCAATCTTTTTTGGGTGTCAGAGGCCAAAACCAAACCACTTCCCTTCAGTGGCTGGGTCATTTCCTGTGTGTCACACTGTAACTTCTCAAAGCAATCCTCAAATGAGGATTAAGCAGGGATTAGAGAGCAGATATGAGAAGGTGCTGTCACCTCTGTGGCTGTTCTTACATACAAGTATTTCCCTGCTTTCTCTCCATCTCCTGTCTTTCTAGATATGTGCCACACACAGCAGTCATGAGCCATCTCCTGTCTTCCTTTTGAAAGAAAAGCTCTAATACACACATGCAAATGAGGCGACGGCCAAAGTGCTATCTGGAAGCCATTATGTTCCCTGTTTCACAGCCGTGAGCCGCACAGTGACGGGACCTTTCTCGTCCATTTCCATTTCACTAAATGAAAGCACAAATACACTGAGAGGCAAATTGGGACATGATAAGGTGAGGATGTTTCAGCAGCATTTGAATCAGCAAAAGTGATGAGACGATGAAATTATATTATAAACGGGGATCGGGGAGGGTAAGGCTATCACATCGCGATGCCTGATTGGAATTTGGAACAATCTCCTTTGGCCAGAACTTTTTCCATGAGACAGTAGGAACACTGTGATCCGCCTCAGCACTTTTCCTTCTATCCGCAAATCCCTAAAACTATTTTAGCCCCAGAGTTTGGTTTATAGAGTATTGACAGCTCAGCACAAAAAGCAGAAAGAGACAGATAAGTGAAAGCATGGGGAGGAAGCTGGACAGATCGTCTGCCATTCAAACGGCTGATGAGCTTGAGAGGCATTGTGTGGAAAGAAAAATGAAGCCATAAGGAACAAACCAGACCTCTTTAACAAAATGTAGGCATAATTGGTGTGATAGTAAGAGCTTGATCTGTGTGATAACTGATGCAGAATGTGTGTGTGTGGGAGAAGGAAAGTCAGAGGGTTGATATCCTCTTTGTGCGATAAGAGTTTCTTAATCCAAAGAAATATAAATGCTGAGTCTAAGTATTAAAGTATCAAAGAAATGACCTCTATAAGTGAATTAAGTTGGTTTTAGTCACACATCCTCACTGCCAGCACAGAGGCTCAGTTTTGACTTTAATAGAACTCCGATCACTAGAGCGGATGAGTTTCCAAGTACATATGTGTGTGTCTACGTGTGCACATGTGTGTTTGTGTGCTGGATTAACATGAACTTAATTAGCAGTTTCTGTGGCTAAGCTGGACTGAAGCCTCTTAAGAAAGAACCCAGTGATTCGCAGTAAAGGCTGCTACATCTTTAACCTCTGAAACAATCAGACGTCCTCACTGTGGACGTTTGCATCTGTGGGCAGCATTACTGGAATTCAGGCAGCAAAGATAGTTTTTTTAATCAATCCAAATACAATGACGTGGATGATGTGTACTTAGGCAATTTCTTTCTACACATAAGAGCTCATAATTATGGTGACTCTGTGAGTGTCCCTCCTACACAAAGCCCATATTAAATGTTCAAATTGCAATCAAATGTCTGTACGTGAGTCATTCTTACACATAAGGGTTGTTAATTGTTTCGATTGTGTAGAAGCTCGTGTGTGTGTGTGTGTGTGTGTGTGTGTGTATGTGTGTGTGTGTGTGTCTTACCCACGTATAGCTGACTGAACAGCTCTAACCGTGTGTGCCCCTGTGCAGGAGCAAGCTTGGATGCCCGATGTGTCTGATCCAACTGAAGGACCGCCTCTTTGACGTTCCGCTCGGCCATCACGCGATGCCATTGGTCGTCATTGAGGGGTGTGGCCGAATGTACTGTTAGCTCCACAGGTCCGTTACCAACGTCAAAGGAGAAGGAGACGACTTTAGGAGCTGCAGAGAGAGTGTTAGAAAAAGAAAGAATCAATTCACCTTTTTAGTTACAGAGGTCATTTTAAACTACACGAAACAAACATCACAACTTTCTAAAACCCCCTGTTCTGTCATAGTCCACTCTGCAGGTAAGTATGCGTTCAATTTCTAATCTAATGGCTCATTTGTTTCAAGGCCATTCATTTGGCTTGTATAGATTTCAGCTTTGCAATACACGACTGCTCACAGCTTTGGACAGGACTAATCTTACAGACAGTCGATAGATGCCAGGAACGGAGGGTTTTGCATGACATAAAGTTGCATCGCAGCAGTTTCCATGTGTTTTATGCTGTTCTTCAACTTTTAGAGGTTTTGCTAGTTTGCTGTAAAGAGGAAAGCCAAAGAGCGAGAGACAAAACAGAGAAAGAGTTGCAGATAAACGACATAGAAAGTGTGCAAATGGATAAAGAGAAGAAAAATGAATGAAAAATGAGTGCAAGATTGCCTCGCTTGTCTGCATGATTATGTGTGTGTGTGTTTGGGATGTGTTATGGGGAATTAAGGTAGTTGAAATGCCATAAAGTTTATGCTACTCCGTAGTTCAGTAGCCTAATATTTCAACAGACCAACAGGGGGCACTGTTATATCTTTTATGACCATGACTGGTCAAATGTTCATCCATATTTCTGAATTACAGCTTGTGTGTGTGTGTGTGTGTGTGTGAGTGAGAGTTTCCACCTACCACCTGTCCATTCCAGATGTTTTTGCTACTGCATTGGTGAGGTCCCTGTCAGATGGCTTTTAACCTCTCTGTAGGGAACAGAGATCAATCTATACTCTATAATGTGTGTTATGACAGAAGAGGACAACGTGTATGTGTGCGTGTGTGTTATTATTTCTAACTCTATCTTAACTTGATACAGTCATGTAAATAATCTCCACAAGGCCGGAAATTAAAAGTGTTATTTTGAGACAGTACAAACCAGACACACTATATAATATACAGCTTTACATGAATCCATTTTAAAGCTGGAGTGGTGCTCATCTCTTCTAACTACAAGACACTTTTGGTTAGGATTCACAATTTTAATCATAGTTATACATCGTTGTTCTGCCAACATATTCATTGAATGTGGATAAGAGATGTTCAATGAATGCTTGCCACTGCAAAATTTCCAAGGAATCTTTTTGAATTGACCTACAAAGGAAATGAAGCAACAATGAGAAAACAATGAGGGAATTAGTTTTGCTGCTGGAAAGACTATTTGCAATTGTCAAATTAAAACCCAATTTGACTCTTTTCTTAATGTCTGATACTACTGTGAGACCGCTGGATAAAAGCTATACATTCTGGGTGGTAACATATGTTGGTTATTGGCACCAGTGTGCTGCAGTCATAGAGATGATAAATAACCCCTTAATAGCTCTATATGTTACTACTTCATTATGGCTTCATTAGGATCAGATATTAGAGTAAATTTTAATGTAGTGGTCAATGGGGAAATGAACTTTCTTCTTTCCTTTTGCCCAATCAATATTTCAGCCCCTTTTGTCCTTTTCATATAGCTTCCATCTAATTATCCTGTTTCACTCCACCTATTCTTCCATTCTTCTTACTCTTGTATCCCTTCTACAGTACACATATCGTTCCTCTGTTTCTTTCTTACCTCGCTCCTGTTTGTTTCTTCTTTTTTTTGCTCTCACTTTGTTTTCTTTGTTCTATTGTTTGCTTGTTCTTTAATTTCTTACTCCCTTTTACCCCCACCGTCCCTTGAATGTATCCTCCCTTCCCTCTGTGTTACTTCTTTCATTTCTTCAATTACTGCTTTCTTACCCAACCCATCAGTCACTTTGCCCTCGCTCCCATCCTCCCTTCCATCATTCATTCCTTCTTACTTGATCCCTTTCTTGCAGACAATAACAATTCCACTTAGATGCTATGCAAAGACATCAGATAACATCTCAGCAGTGCATTTAACTATGAGATAAATCAGAAAAAGTGCATAAAGACTCAACTATCCACAATACACAACACACATCAGCATGCAGACAAATAAAGGCCCTCTGACAGGCTTTAGTACACTGAATTAATGATCTCTGTATGCACAGAGCAGGTCTGCAGGGCATGGAGGAGTGACATCAGTTATTTTAAATACTGAAAGAAAGCCAAACATATATCAGAATACCCCAATAGAAACAAAGCTATAGCAATGCCGCTAAAGCAATGCTGAACGTCATGTGAGTGTGTGTGTGTTAGCAGCACTGCAAAGCAAGATGTATGCCCTACACCTTTTTTTTAATACTCTGTCCACAGGCAGGAATGAAAACTAAAGTGCCCTCAGAGCACAGAGCTTGCCTCGTCTGTTTACACAGCCGTGATGGATGACATCAAGTGTTAATGTGTGTGTAAATGTAGAAGTGTATGTGTGAGATATACCTGCATGATGGCCCAGAGAAAACCCAGCGGAGCTTTTTATTTTTTCGGTATTTGCTTTTCTATTAATCTTTTAATATGGAGGCTGAAAGAGCCAAGTTCTAAATTATGCGTCAGCACAGCGCAACCAAACAATGATAAATAATGAAAGAGATTGTGTGTGTCTTTAATGTGGGTGTGCATATATGTGCGTGTGTGTTTGTGTAATGTGAAGTTTCACTTTGCCATTCATCTATTTTCAGATGGCTGGCAGTGTATTATCTATTCTCTCTTTTCTGTTATACTTGCTAATTCTTTGTTGTCTGTCTCATTTGCTTTGTTAGCCTTATGCTCTGTGTTATTCACTCCTGGGACGGCTGGAACCACCTGGTCCCTTTAAGAAGGGAAACTCTATTTAAGTGTGAGCCAAACTCAGAGTGGCACAGCAAAACTGCTGCTGTTGACATTGAAACAAGATTTAAAGCAACTTCTCAAAAGCTAAGCATCTCTTTGTGACAAAAAGGCTCTTCAAATAAAACTTTTTTGTGCTTATCAGCAAAAAACGTGGATGGTCACAATGCAAAGAATCTCGAGTATTTCTTAGTGTGGAAATAGAACAGATAACTCAGATAAAGATTAACTTCTGACAGTTTTTTGAAGAGAGTCTGAAAAAATACGTTCTTAGTGGTGGCTGGTTGCTTTTCTCCTTAGTAGATAACTTGATACTGCTTTAACAAGTCAGAAATACATCTGACAACTTTAAATAGCTAGACATAGACTACTGCTAAACTTCAGACGGAAACATTGTGCTTGCCTGGTCCTCACATAAAAATGCAATAATACAATTTTATAAGCTGAGGTCTTTGGCCAACAATATCACTGAAAGAGCAGCCCCTGAAGGGCTCAAAACATGGTGCATACATATTTTCCAATGAGCCACAGAGCACCCCAAGGTCAGGCGTTTCTGTATTTAGGGACCTTTTTATCTGTCCTCAATCCTGTTACCAGTCCAGTTCACATGGTTCTGAAGACGTCTTCAATGGTGCCTCTCAAATGTGTCTATGCCTACTTCTTACTATTAAGATTCAAAGAGGAATAGTGTCCACCTGAGTCTGCTGAGGTCCCAGTAATGTCTGTGTTTTGCACAAGGTCGCGTGTGTGTATCTGTAAGTGTGTGTATATGCTTTGAGCTTCAGCAGTAGCACAGCTATGCTATTCTGGCCTAATGCTAGTCATTTCATGCCCTGACTGGATTGCAGCAGATACAGTTTTTGCACCAGCGAGAGGGCAGAGATTATGTGTGTATTTATGTGTGTGTATGCAAGTTGCTTTGTGATTGTGTGTCTAAACGTGTGCTGTGGGGCAAAATGCAAGATGATAGCAAGGGAGAGGAGAGAGGAAATCGATGTGGGGGCATTTTGAAAGCCTCGGGAGACACACACACACACACACACACACACACACACACACACACACACTCCCTATCTCCTCTGGCCTGCTGTGCAGCCGTGACAGACTAGATACTTACTGTATCTTTGTGTGTGTTTTTGTGAGCACGTTTGGAAGACAAATACCAATCCCCTTCACCAAACTTTTCACTGTACTTGCACATACTGCACGAATAAGTGTGTGCGTGTATAGCAGTGTATATGACTTTGTGCAAAAGCTAGTTTAGCTGTAAAAAAAAATTGAGAAAGAAAATGAAAAAAAACTAAACTAAACTGTAAACTAGCCATTACAGCTAAACTAAAGCTGTAATGGCTTTAGAAAGCACTCTGGCTCAAAATGTTTGTGTCTATTTACTGGTTGGCATTTTGACACAAAATGGCAGTCTAGGCACATCAGCAGGAAATGGTAAGTGAGCACATTTGACAGCAAATGTTCAAATCTCTTTGAATCCCAATAAAATGCAATTAGTCATCTATTGACAACTGTGCTGTGCCAGGAACCTCCTTCACAATGCAGCTCAGCGATTCAATTGAACCCCCAGAATTTAACATTCTTGATAAGAGTGGCTCCACCAAGGCTGCTTGGATGTTAGTTTTAGCCACTGGAATAAATGTGGTATAACATTTATCAAGTTCATGTGTATTTATTGATCAAAGAATGAATATCATATGTAATCAGTTATTATTGTGTAAAAGCCTGTAACAATCAAAAGGGGAAGAAAAGTGATGATTTAACTCGTTTAACATATAATCTGTGGAATGAGTTTTTTTTTTTTAAATGCAGTCAGAGGGAACTGAGATATAATGGTGTATATTGTGTATGTAGAGGCCCAAGGACAAATACACCTCAGCGGGCCAAAAAGGAAGTATGCTGTGGGTTTAGGGGGGGCTATCTGTACACCTCTGACATCCAGCACACCATTAGAATCTCTATATGCAAGTGTTTGGTACTCTCCACAGTTTTGGGGTATTGTTCCAGGGTATTGAGATACCATTATGTTTGATAAAATGATAGGCTAAAGTCAAAAAATAGGCGGAGGATAGGCCATAACCCCGCCTGATTTTAGGATTATAAACGGACTTGACTCGGGTTCTATTCTTGTGAAGGAATAAAACTGTACTGCATTGAAGTCTGACCATCTCTGCTGATTTTTTGATTTACTTTTGATGACTCCTTTTTTTTGATAATTATTAAGTGTTGAGAAGAAGTCCGGACTCAATCCGGCCGAGGTCCAGATTCTATGCTCCTTCCGAACAAGAACACAGAAACCTGCAGCATGACATGTCAATCGACTTACAGAATGTGAAATGGGGAAGTTCAAAGCTGTCCTATTGTTATTGGAATTTTAAATGTTTCTCTGGTCGCCATCTCTTCCTTTTCATTACACATTTCACTGACAGCATTGGGAGTGTGTATTTGTGTGCTGTGGTGGAAAAGGTTGTGGGGGTGAACTTTTAAGAGATTTAAACACTCCTTTTTGCTAGAATGCTTTTGAGAGAGAGAGAGAGAGAAGGGCGGGACTATGTCTATGTATGTTTTTGTGTGTGTGTGTGTGAGAGCTTGTGTTTTGTCATCCTTGAAAATGGGTGATTTGGTTAAACAGAGGTTCATAATGGACATAATTATTGCACACACCAATTACCTTAAATAAATGATTGCTCTCTCTTGCAATCACACAAAGTAGTGCACCATAATCAGGAAGGCAATTGACTTGCTGGTGTGTGTGTCTATGTGATTCTGAGTGTGTGTATGTGTGTGTGATAGGTTACACCCAGCGCTATCAGACTGACTGCTGGATTAAACCTCACACTAGGCTAAATAAAGAGTCAGAGTGAGAGAGAGACAAACATAGAGAGAAAGGACTCATGCACGCACACAATCACTCAGATGCATCTTACATTTGAGCTCCAAGCGAATGAAGTCAGTGTTGCCTAGGTTTTCCAGAAAGACGCCGTAGGGTGCGCTGGTCTTGAAATAAAAAGAGATGTCGGCGCTCGTCTCACCCTGGAAGGTGGCAAAGTGCAGGTACGATGACGGAGTGGTGAATGACGCAGCGTTCCAGTAGTTATCTGTGAAAAAAACAAATAGATACACAACTATAAACCAGCCCGTCTTACATTCACTTGCTGTACCCTCCATTAGCACTGTGGCAAACACTACAAGCCATTCTGATCTCATAAAATGCTGAATACATTTTAGAAATGGTTTAATTTCAAATGGGTATGCTTCCATTTTTGTTTAATTCCAAAGAGCTATCAATCTATTCTGGATAAAACATTGTTATCTTACGCCCATTATTTAATGGGGCTCATTTAATATCTCAGCAAAAATGATTTCACCACCTAAAACAAATTCTTTGCTGAGGTTTTAACGTGACCTGTAATTTCCTGCAACTTCAATAATATTCAATATGAAGTTGATAATATCATAATAGCAGAGCGACACCATTTCTTTTCTTCTAAATGAGGACCTGAGAATGGGACAAGGCTACATGGACAAAGTGTTGCGGCATTTTTGATAACAACTTTTCTAATGACTTTTATGAAGCGAAACCAGCGGCTGCTAATGAAGACAAAGTAGCAGCAAGTTAAACAGCTGCTGATGAATTATCAGACTGTGGTTGATGAAGTGACTTCTCTGCTGTCTCCTCTCCTCTCACCTTGCCATGTCTCTGTCTCGCTCCTATCACTCAAAGAAAATGAAGAGGAGAGGGGAAAGAAGAGGAGGAGGAGAGCGTCAAGAGGACAGCTGAGGAGAGAAGACAGAAGAAGAGGGAAGAGGCCAGGCACGGGTGAGAGGGTAGAATATTGAAGAAGTGATGGAAAAGAGGAGAGTAAAGTCATGCAGAGGGCAGATGACAGGAGAGGAAGAGGAGCTGGGGGGAGGGCATATGGAGGGCTGGAGGAAGAGGAGAAGAGCAAAGGCTAATGTGGTATCAGCTGTGTGAGATCTCTTTGATGGCTCAGAGGATTGGCCTCAGACCCTCCACCATAACCCTGGAGGGACAGTGAGCAGGAGCGGTGGAGCAGAGGGGAGAGATATGAGTGTGTGCAAGCAGTGTGTGTTAGGATGACGACTAATGATTAATGTAACCATCAATGAATGTTTAAAATATTATTCAGATCTGATGTGTATCTATATGTCTACTATTTTGTTCCACCAACAGTCCAAAAGCTATTCAATTTATAATGGCAGAAAACAAAGAAAATCAGAAAATCCACAAAATGGAGATGCTGGATCCAGAAAATTGTGTCAATTTTTCCACATAAAAAAACAAATGATATAAAATCTGTTGATTAATTTTCTGTCAGGAACCTAAATAATTAATTGACCTATCATTTCAGCACCACTTTGCTTCCTTTCAAGTGTGGGAGCTTAAACTCATTTAAGCGTGCAAATGTGTCTGCATGTGTTGTTTGTGTGTTTGTGTGAGTGCATGCCCGTAAGTGTGGGAGTGTACCAGTGTCCATGCATCTCGGTGTGTTTGTGTGTGTGTCTCCTGGTTCGGTGCGATAAGTGCTCCCCAATGAAAGCGCTCAGCTCCTCCCCTCTCCTCCTTGCCTCACATCCTGTCACCAGGGACAAGGGCAGACAGCGGCCAAGCACACACATATACACACACGACCACCTACTGATGCTGTCTCTCTGATTAGTGTGTTTGAAGTTGGAATACTGTTCATTTCTCTACGGGAGGCAGAGCCAATTATTGAACAGGGTTAATTGAGGACTAGACAGGGGCAAGCCTGCAGAGGCCCCAGGAACAAGTAATTATTTGTTTACTATGATGTTTTATCATAGCAAAAAGGAAAACCAGGGCCGCAAAGTTGGTGACACTCAGATGTGGAATCACTGATTGATTATAAAATATTTATTTTGTTGTGCAGTATATGCAGAGGCTTAAAATGACAATAACCAAAAAGTTACAGGAGCAGAACTGAATAAATATATTGATCCACATATAACACATATAAAGAACTCGCTCAGTTTTCTTTTAAGATTGTTATAACATCACAAATACACACAGAACATGAAAAGGTCTCATATACTGTGATGTCGATTTGTATGCGCGGAATGAGACCTTGAGAGCTTCGAGCAAGAAAGTAAAAAGAAGGCTGACAAAGACATACAAGCAAGAAGGACACAAGGATGTAGCCGGTAGGCGAGTTGTGCTTCAGAAGGAGGGAGAGAGAAAAAGAGGGAGGTTAGAGAGAAAATGGCTCAAAAGAGATCCATGGTGTGAGAAGCAAAGGAGAACAAAAAATTAGGGGGTTGACAGAAAGCGAGTGCTGGAGAGAAAACAGTGCTGGAGGAATAAACATGGAAGCCAAATCATAAACCTGATTGCCCCTGTGCCAGATCCACAGATGCAACTGGTTGGCTAGGCTCTGTGGCACATTTATCACTCCCATATTGAAATGTTTATCAAACAAATGTTTCATAAAACTGATCCAGCACATAAATGTCTTTCCTGACTGAGACACCACAAATATTAAACCACTTACCATAATTCTTGATAACATGCTTAACGGCAAGCCAAATTAAGTTTATGCCACAGATTTATTGACCCAAGTTATAAAACAGGCTTGATATAACCGCCACCTGCTACAGCAAACAGGAGGAGACCAGCCTTGGAAGACAGACAGTTCATTCATGTGTTACTATAACTTCCTGTGTGTGATCAAACCATTTTCCTTCTTCTTGTATCAATATATAGATTACTTACAGTACATAAAATATTAAGCCCTTTAGGAACTTAATGGTTAGCGATGGGTACTTCAAAAGTAAAGTGGTTTTCTTGACAAGCCATTTTTCTCTGTCTAATTGGTTCTCAAGGTGATGCCAAAGCAGAAATTCTCATCCTGTTGTCACTTCTTGTCTTTGATGCCCTTGGTCTCATTGTGTTGTGTGGTACTGTGGAAAACATGGCTTAGACAAGAGCACATCAGATCTACTTTCAGCAAGTCTGTGGCCTCTGTTGCTGAGCTACTTGGTTGTTTGATGCGTCTGTTAATGGAGAAACAGGATGGTTGATTCCTTTTTATTTTTCTTTCTTCACTTACAAGGACTGAATGCAGCATACTTAAAAAAATCATAGTGCAAACCAGCACTGTGTGGAAGGATCATTACTTTCTGGATGAGAGGACCACCATCAGGTGGCAGCTTGTAATAATGTAAAATACCACAGAGCCTCCAACCCAAATGCAGAATATGACATTCGCGACACATCAATTCACATTTTGATGATTTTTTGGTAAACACATTCATGCTGCCTAGGTGATACTAGATGATGCATCATCTACTCTTCCGCCACCATAAGGTTCATTTGTACGGAGCACCTCTGGGGTCACATGGTAAAAAAGTTGATGTGTAGATCTGTGCAAACAGATTTTTCAAACCATGCCCTTGGATTCACAATCCATGCGTATGATTTTGTAATCTGTATGGTTTTAGGGGAGTGGCTTTGGAAGGAGGCCTGAAGGGAGAGCTGGGATTTTTTATTTTTATTTTGCTGGTTTCTCCAAAGTTACCTACTTTTAACTCGCTTTAAATCTAAAATTATTATTTTGCACTTCATGAGCAGATGCTCTTTACAGATGTTTCTATCTACAAGCATGTCGGGAATATCTTTTGGACCCATCAACTCTTTGACTGAGACGTGGTGTTGCATAAAACACTGAAAACAGCTGCTGACCCCTGGATTACGCCACAGGGACTCACGTAAAGAAAAAAAACCTCAAGCCCACTGAACTGTAGCTGCTCACATGATGTGAGATGCAGGTTGAGGTGAAGTTTGGGTCTGGGAGCCAACTAGATGATTCATCTGTCTATGCTTGACCAGATGGGTTATGTGCCAGTACCAGCAGATGGTAAGGATGACTGACTGCACTGTCTCAGGTCATTAACAAGGACATTTTCAGGCACACACACAAACAAACACACATATATAATACATGTCAATACACATTAGTACAAATTCATGTACACTGTTGGCTGCAGGTAGAATAGACTACATTTAGTGTCACAAAAGGTAATATTAATAACCTCATTTTCACACATACTGCATGTACTCACAGTGTGAAGTGTAATTTCACTGCAGATCGTGACATTAGGGAACTCAGGCCCGCTAGAGCAAACACACGTTGTATCATCTCATCTAACTTTTCCCCTTGCTACTTGTTCTTCTAATTACTTCAGGTGCAAAGTTGGGAGACAATTTCATCAAAGAACTAAGAATAATGTCATTTAACAAGAGAGACAGCAGCACCTACCTTGGAAGGTAATGCATCTGATTTAAAAAGTGCCCCCAAGGACATGGCTCAGATGTCATTATTGAAAACATAACACTTGAACCTACATACACTATATAGCTCTGAAATGTGTGGAACTGTGGCACCTCACACATATATTTCTTCCTCACTCATTTTTAAATTTCCATGGAGACCTGTATTTCATCTTATTTGTGTGTAATTGAGCCATCGGTGCTGTGTAATTTTATGGTCTAGGTTCTGTATATTCACAGTAAATGTACCATTGGAATCTTCAGGTAATTTGTGTCTGTCATCTGAGACCTACTAAGCCTTTATCAATCTTACTTTGTAACTAAGGTGCTTTCGTGCATTTTTAGCACTAAACCTTCAGAGATTTAATCACATAAATGGAGAGACATAAGTAAATAAAAGTTTATAAAAGACAGAAATTAGAATGATTAAATTCTGTATTTTCTTTTCAAATTATTTCTAGCGTGTGAATTATCATTAGAAGAAAGGAATACATGTACGGCATCTTTTCATGCTTGTGTGACCATCTTTTGTTTTCCATAATCAGAGTTATTGGAACTGGTTGAGTTTCAGTGTTGATGAACATTTCAACAGAAACTAAATGATGACTGTTTTTGTTCACCTGTTCATTCAATGTAAAAACCTACTCATCTTCTTGTTGGCATGTCCAATTTTAATGTAATAATAAAGCTCACCTTTTTTAAATTTTACGATTGTAAGTGAAAAATGGCCAAAATGTTAAAAAAGGATTTTATGTACCACACATTCTTTTTCCTGCTGCAGGAAGATGCCGACCACAATATTTTATTATATTGTCCCAGAAAATAAGAAAAGTTACAGTAAAAGAAAGTGAACACAACGATTAAGAGTTAACCCAAATGGACTGTGGATAATGCACTACTACTTTGTACCCACATTTTAGATTTTTATGTAATTACACCTAAAATTCAGTATGTAAACAGATAAACTCACAGACCTTATTTTTAACCCCAAAAAAAATTAGCCCGATGTAACAAACACCAGACCCTCAATGTCTTAAAAAGCCTATTAAAATGACATTATAGACAGAATTTGTGGGGATATGAAATGACAAATTGGTACAAACCAGTTAATTAGTTTTGAACTGTCACAGGTGAACCTTGCAAGCTTTCATTTGTGGTCAGTCATGAGGCCAGGCATGTCACACGGCAAGTGCATTACATTATAATAATATAACATATGCAGCTCTGCTTCATTTGCTTTTATTCATTTTCATTCCCATCTATTAAAATTTCCAAACCCTTTTAACATCAATAAATGGGACTAATTCCTCTCTGTCTGCCTGTGACTGTATAGGCTGCCATTAAACTGGCCATGGAAATGGGCTTCATTAATGCTGGACCATGTACACACTCATGCCCACACACACAAGTTGTACTCGTACTTGCTCTTGTGCCCACCACAGATAGGCAGATAGAAAACACACACACACACACACACACAGAAGCGTGCACATGCACGTACACCAAGACACATAAGTACCTCCTTACTAAAACTTTCTCTGACTGCCCAAGACATTAGTCATTTGCCTATGAAAACCCATTATATGGCAGCCAATCATCATTGCTCTTACTGAGACAGAGCTCCATGCGCAGTATGAGAAGCATCAATCATACACGGAGTACCTATTCACGTGTGAAATTTTTAATATATGTTTAATATGCCTTAATGGGCCAATATATAATGTATGCTCCATGTTCCGGTGTCTTGGCCAGGACTATTGCAAACATACCTCAAAGTCATCTTCATTTTAAAGTTAGTTTGTTAATTTGGTCACTCAATAAAAAAGAGGATAACTCTCTCTTTGTCTCTCACACACACTCAGACACACACAGTGAATAATAGAGTAAGACAAAGAGAATATGGCTCCTTCCAAGTGACAGAAGGATCCATCTCTAGTAATTGTGTCTGCCATACTGCTACATGATAGACCCACACACACAAACAGATGTGATGTCATGGGTCATTAAATCATGGTTTGTTTGTATGTTGGCAGCTCTGTTATGAGGGGACATTAGTGAGAGTGGCACCAGATTGTTGATGAAGGGACCATAATGAGTGTGACACCAGTGAGGAGTGAGGGCAGGTGTTCTGTCTTGTTCTGCACCCCGACAGAACCAGGCCACTTCCTGCATCCCGGATGAATGGACGGACGGACATCAGCCCGATGGACAGATAAAAATGAAGGGTGGGAAAAGATGTGTCAACCATATCTATGGCATTCTTAGCTATATTCAATTGTAGTTTTAAATGCAGCGCTCTCTCTCTATAAAACATGCATAACGCACATATCTGCACTAACGGTCCACTGAGATTGCGTAACTCCACTCTATTATTCCCTTTAGTATGAAAAATGAGCAGTCAATAGATAATATATGAAGCATTATTATCGTAATGATCATGCCGCCTTGCACTAAAGATTAAATCCATGTTTGCCTTTCCTCTCCACAGGATATTACTTTCCATTAAAACCTCACTGGTACTTTTCTACATCACAGCAGATACCAACATTACTTCCTCTCTATACTATTTTAAAAGAGAGAGTATGAGGGAGGCAGACGCAATCTCAAAAGACAAAACCCCTTGATCGAGGAATTCATACAGTTTTGTTCTGAATCCTCTCGATGGGTAAGACATTGGGAAGTCAGAATCCGATTGAGATTGCTTTCACACCTGTAGTTTGGTTCACTTATTCAAGACTACAGAAAAAACATGGTACATTGTTGGCTTCTAATGTAGTTGTAGTCTGTTTCGTGTTCGGGTGACAATCAGGAGGGTTGAGAGAAAAGACCCATGGCCGGCCGGAGGCATATGAAGCAAGCAAAGCAGCTTCTTGGCTCCTTGTGGCCTACAGGTAGCATTTGATTCCAAAAGCTTACACCAGACAAACCATACAGATAGGACAGAAGTAGTCAAGGTACAGTAAACAGGATGTGCTGATCTAGGGGAGCAAATGTTATAAAATTGCTGCTTTTCTGGAGAGTTGACAAGCATAGTGAAGTATGACAGTGGCGTATCCTGACATGTCAACAAGTGTCAGCCTGTTTCATGTTCAAGTAGCCCTGCTGACACCCCTGGTGTCCTCGAACACTCCTGGTGTACAGGCTCAAATAGAAAACAGTGGTTGTGGGTGTTGGTGTGCATTACACGCTGGTGCGTGTATCATCAGCCCTACAGCTACTGAATACCCCTTTATAATGGGAGCTAGTCCTTGTGGTTGTGTGGCTTTACATCATTACGATAAGGTTTCCATTATCCATTTGACTTTTGAGTTTGTGTAAAATCCCACTCAGAGTCAGAATGAGAGATGTTTCATTTAGCCAACTATAACAGATGCATCAGGAGTGTGATGCAATTAATCCATGCTGACAGAAACACAGTACACACTGCATGACCGCAGGTAGGTTCAGAACAAAGTGACACAGCACAGGTTCAGGAGTCAGGAGGAAAGAAAGGTGGTCAATATGATCTGTGTGTCCTCCAGTTGACCCAAAAGTCCCAGAGAGAGCAGTGTGCCAACACTGATTAGAAGAATAGACAGGAAGAGAAACAGCAAGGATTAAACTGCCTCTCAAACTGTGTGTGTATGTGTGTTTGCTTCTGCAGTATCTGATATCCGATGTTTACCCGAGAAACAGCCAGAACTACAAGGACAAGATAGAAGACAATAAAAGGATGAGAGGATGAGAGTTTAAATAAAAGTCCCTGAATAGAATTCAGAGAGTTTAAATAAAAGTCTCAGAGACTTCAGAGACTTTTATCTGGCCGCACACACACACACACACACACACACACACGCACACACACACACACACACACAACTGTGTGTGCCTACAGACACAAAAATAAATGTACGCAGAAGTGCACAAAACACCCATGGTAATTTTCCTGAGTAGTCAAGATAAAGCAACTGTTTCTCGGAATGATCGGCACAACGTGAGTATGAGCAATGTGTTATTTTCACACTCAAGTGCAACACCAGAATAACAATGTGCCCAATTGTAGTCGACTATGCATGAAGTGTTTCTCTTGTTCTCTCTCACCCTAGTTTTTAATTAAGAACCCCTTCAAACCATCAGCAGCAAACAGTCAAAAGGGTTTGTTACTTTCAAAAAGTTTGGCTAACAATGTCTGAATGTATTGTACAGTCTATGACATACTAATAATGTTTTATTTCCACTAGGATTTGGGATGAAGAAAGAGCCTTCCACATGAGAAGAGTGAAGATAATTAAGACCAAACTACTCTTTCCCTTTTTTGAATTGTGTTGGTTGTTTAAGTTACAGCTCCTCTCATTTGTTCAGGTAAAATAAACTAGCCTATACTGCTGTGACACCTTTTTCTCCCTAGCTTTTTGGTAATATCGTCATATAATATTTAATACCTTAAATATCGTCAACACCTCACTGACCGTACAGTTCCCATCATCTGTAAAAAAATATAGTAGGTGGGTTTAATTGTGGATTTGACAATGCTTTGATGTGTGTTGGCTGAGAAACAGCTGAGCAACCTTTGCAAAAGTGGGAAAAGTGGGGCACTTTTACAGCAGAGGGGGGTGTTTTTTTTGTGCTACTACTGGGAAGTATTTGAAAACATCCAGAAGATGGGCCATAAAACAACTGGATGTCCCTGACTGACTGACTGACATTATATTGGTGAAATGTGCAGGTACGAAAGGTGGAGCACAGTCGACCATGTGCCCTCTACTGCAGTCAGATGCTTCCCCAGTAAACCGTACGATGATATTTACAAACCATTTTCTTTATATCCTTGTTGGAATGAGATTTTTTTAACGTTTAGATAATATCAAAGTTTGCTATGCTCGGCTCCCTTTGCAGCTGCAGTGAATTGCACACCAGGCACCAACAACTTAAAAAAGTAAATTTAGGTAGTACTTCAAGTGTAAGGGGTATAAATGGGGCCAGCTATCATTCTAAGATGCCTAGCACTTTGCTCTCCAGTAATAAACAATCCTTTCAGTTTCCCCCATTACATACCTGAATACATCAATAGTGATGGAGACAGCCGACACCGACTTGGTTTTTATGAGTAATTTTCACTCAGTATAGAAAATGAATTGAGAAAGGTTGAGTCAAGATGAGTGGAAAAAGAATAAGGAGAGGCAGGAGTCACATAACTTTTTCTAGGGCACAGGGCATTGGCCGACACCCTGAACACATTGTCCTTCATTATCTCGCTGGCTTTCAGACAAGAGGCTGTATCTTTTGGACCCTACAGAGAGCACAATACCTCTTATGCACTGGAGGTCATAAGGCAAAAGTTACAGTTTCTAACAATGTGCCTGACTGGCGTGGCTACACTTGTTATCATAGGCTATTGAGAAAGCAGTAGTCTCACAGCTAATTTATTCAGTCTTAATTCAATTTTGGAAACCTTCTAGTCTGGTTTTAGGCTTCTTCTCTGCTTACGAGACAGCTCTCCACAAATTAACTTCTTTGGACCAAAGATAAGTGTGAATGTGATCATAGTTGTTTTAGATCTGTGTGTTCCATCGTCCATGCAGTACTACTTGACCTGCTTTAGCTATGATTTGGCATTTCAGACACAACACTGCCATGGTTCAACAGACATCATAGAGCAATCTTAATAGGCAAGACAACCTTTATCTAGTACTATACTGTACAGCCTAGTGACCTTTGTTGTAAGCACCGTCTCATTTTCTCTATAAATTCTTCCACAGAGTAAAATTATCACGTTATAAACCCAGATATTTCAAAAGTGTTTTTGTAAATTTTAATATGATCTGTATTAAAGAGACTGTAGGTGATCTCTTGATAAGGCGTTCTCAAAGGTTATGCAGTCCTTCCTCTACAACCAGTCGAGGATTATTTGGAAAATGAAACCACTCCTCTCAGCAGCTGACTTGGAGGAAGTCATTAACGCATACACATTTCCTCTCAATTAGACCACTGTAACTGCATCTCTTCTTCCTCACTCAACGGTCCGTTTCACACCTGCAGCTAATCCAGAATGCTCACACCAGTTATTATTTTCCTGTGCAGGCTCCCTGTAAGATCTTTTTAAGATTTAAGCAAGCAAGATTTAAGTTTGTAATAAATTCCTTATTCTGTTTTCATTTATTTTTTATGAATTACTGTTCAATAAAACCTTTATTATAAATCAGCAATGTACTTATTCAACCAAACTGAATTCCCAGCTAAAGTTACTTCCTGTATTCAGTTATTCATTAATTACATTTCCAACATGTTGTAGCGCAATACACCACAAATATATAGTGAGATTCCTGTCCTCTCATGTCGATATTCATCTTCACAATTAAGCCTGTTGGTTCAAGCCAATCATCCTTCTGGATTCTGACATGGTTACATATTTGCCATGCTGCCCATCGCTCATAATACTAAAGATTGGGGCAGAATTATGCATCAACAACTACAAGTCCACAGCACATATGTATGCGTGACACACTTACTATCTCCTTGGCAGCGTAGTGGTCCAACTGTCAGCTTGGCCTCTGAGCCCGGTCTGTTGGTGTCACCTACGGCAACCTGGCTGACTGGCAGGTGTTCTTTATATATCAAGAGACCAGAATCTTCTCTCCTGTAAGATGAATATACAAATAAACATCGTTTGTAGGGAACTGTAGGCATACCTAATAAATAATATCTGTAATAGAGGCTAGATGTATATACAGAACTGTACATCGGTATATGCATGTAAATATATATATATACACACACACACAATATATAATTTATTTTTTTGTTTCCACTTTTTCTCTTAATAATACATTTTTTAAATTATGTAAATATTTTTTAAATTAATAAATGAGGAAACAATATGTGAAAATATTAATAATACAATAAAACATAATTATATAATCATAGAAATGAGAGGGAAAAACACAGGTCAGTACATATATTGCAAAAACTTAACATAGAATAACATAGTTAAAGGATGAAATGTATTATTTAGAGAATGGTGACACATACATGAATAAATTGTTATGGATGGTCACTGATGATCAATCAAAAGAAGGAAATCAATCAATAAAATTATACATGTATACAATACTTCATCACTTTCTCTTGCTATCACATTAGCTCGTTCACTAACAATACCACAACAATACTACAAACATTAAATATTCGAATCACAGCCTTTAGTTTGGAAATTAAAAAGCGAGATCTAATTTATGAATTTGTGTATGCATGTGTGTTTCTATATGCTGCCAAAAATATGGGTAACGAGTGGAGCGACAGTTATATGGATAATATTTCAAAAACTCACTCAGCCAAACAATGAGACATTAATGCATACCATATTAATGGAGAGAACAAGACAGGGTAAGACTTACGTTTGTGTTTTTTTTTTATTTAGGAAGGGACAATGCAAATTAATTAACACGAACACTCGGTCCATCATGTTAATGTGCCAGATTTTAATCTGCTGTCCCTGGCAAATTGATGGCATATAAAAATATTAAAAGAAAACATGAGTCAGGAGAAGCAGGAGAGTCAAAAACAGGTGTCCAGAAAGTTTCCACATCAAATCCTGAACTGAAGCAAGTTGCTTTTGAATAAGTTACCGCTTGCAATATGGTATTGCTGTTGCAGAGAAAGATTTTGAAAGCTGGACGGCAGCCAGGCAGCACCTGCCCTACCGCACGCCACCAACTTCAGCTCAATCCAATGTTGTGTCAATTTGTAATCTCATCATTTAGAGATGAGGAGGGGGACATGAAAGCAAATTAAATCTGTCCTCCTTGCTAACATACAGTCCGCACGCACATGCACACACCCACAGGCAGGGATGCAACCGGTTTAATGAGAATATCCGTCAGGTTAAAAGAGCTTTGAAACACAAACTGTTGGTACTGGAGGCAAATATTCCTCTCAAGTAAACGCATCATTGATGATGGCATTCATCATTCAGCTCACTTTGAAGCCTTTGAAGTTAGACACCTCATCAGATGGTCTAGCTAAGGCAGACTTTAAGCCTACAGATTAATGCAAATGGTAGTATTAGAGTGGTGACAGTGAATTTTGTTTCAGCACAGTGAAATTTCCCCAATCAAAATTTCATATTGATATATTTCACTATTAGGCTCAGTTGATATAGGGACATCATTTTGCAGACTTCCATGCAAGAGGTTCTGTTCTCTCTAGGGTTATGTAGGGATTCAGAAATGTTTTTATACATGAATGTCAACCAAAATTAAGTTCTCTGTAACAGAACATGTACTTCTGAAGCATAATAAGGTACATTAACCTTTACAATTAACAGTTGCATGTCTGAAGTACAGTTAAAACATTTAATATTGTAAAAAAAGTGAGAAGATCTGTGGGTAAGCGTATTGAATGACAAACACCCTTCTGTCCCTGAAGAACCTTTGAACAAGACATTTAAAGTCAGGGGTTTACTGGATCAGGTTTTCTATTGAAGCTGCTTTTTGGCTTATTAAGCTACAGTGACAGTTCAACCAGGAAGACTTTCTGCGCTCACTCGTTATTTTGCATCCCTCTCTCTCTGTTCCCGCTTCACTCTCATCAGCTGATTGTGGGCATTTTCACTCTCTCACTTCACCAATCATATCCTTGCCAAGTACCTCCTCATCAGCTTCGTATCTCCAGTCGACGACCGTAGAATTTGCCGGGTAAAATTACTTTCTTTATCTTATATTTAATCAGCTATGGGTAGCCAGGAGATCAACATTAACTCTCTGAGCTGGTTGACAACGCTCAGAGAGTTAATGTAAAATCTGTAAAGCTGAAGTGGGATGGATGCAGATGGATACTCAAAGAAGCATTAAGCAGAATGATATAAATAAACAGATGTGCTGACTCAGCTGTATGAATGTTCCTACATGCTCCACTGCAGTAGGAGGACTGAGTGTGATTGAAAACGTTTGACTACCAGCTGTTTCTGCAGACTTTAATCAAAGTCAATGCAAAGCTGTAAGTGTAGGGAAGTTAATCAATACAGCACAAATTGTTTGTGCTCCTGATGAACTTTTTACGGCGTAGTCTGACCTACCATTGTTTGTGGTCGGCGTCACAGTGGCAGTCGTACTTGGGGTCGGTGCAGTTCCTGTCAATGCCACAGGCACACTTCTGGATGCCAGGCCCTGAGCCCCCCCAGTAGAAGTGCTTCTCGCTGCCCCGACCCACCCACCACGTGTAGGGGGTCCCATCTGTGGGAGCAAACACAAACACACAAAGACAAAAAATAATGTGTAAGTTCCTGTCAAGAAAAAGAACAGTCAAGTCCCTAATGGTTTCAGGCTGAATACTACAACTACTGTTTACTTTGGAAAAATATAGCAGAGACTCCAACACAAACTTCTGTGAAGGCAATTAAGTTGTGTTAATAAACTGTCCAAACTCCTTCCCATTACAAGTGATTCATTGTTAAATCATTAACTGTTTGAGGCTTTTGTCGCATTAATGTGATTTATATTGACAGCAAGCAGCTGCATGGTAAATGTAATTCATTTGCTCAACATGTTTTACACAGCTGGATGGTTAATGCCTTTGAGACTGGCAGAAACACTTAGTCACAGATCACACCTGTGATTTTAGAGATCTATTAAAACAGATTCAGTGCTGCACTTTATCTTTTGCATTATAATGTGCGAATCTCTGTGTATTTAAGTGTTTGTGTGAACATCTGGTGTCGCACAACAGATGTGCACAAGGAAGGTGTTGAAATACCTCTTTGTGTGCATGTGTGTCTGAGAGGGTGTGTGTGTGTGTGTGTGTGTTTTAATGAGTGGATAAAAGGTGAAGGATCACCGCTTTTCAATAAGAAATGTAATATTGTTTTCTTTGCCTTGGATAACGTAATATGGGAAGAGGCAGTAACTAGGCAGAGAGGTGTAAATATTTTGGTGCTTGGAAATACATCACAATAACACCAAGAGAAAATGAAACAATATTACGTTTCCCTCTTTATTCCAGGAAAATAAGCTGCATTGTCAATATCACTTTGTCAAATTCCATCAGAGACAATGAAATCTCCCGAGCCACATTTTTCACAGGAGGGGATTAAAGCAGACTTTTGATGCAACACAATTGCATTGAAAGGTATGATATACTGTATTATTACACTTTTGATTTTCTGAACTGGGCCTAAACTCCAAAAGGAAGCTATGGATGTGTCCGTGTGTGTTTATATATATATATATATATATATATATATATATATATTCTGTATGTGTGTATTTGGCCTTGGTGACCTGTGGGTTTATTGTCCTCATAAATAGAATTAGCTTCATCTCTCTTCAGGCTGCTGTTCAGACAAGCCATTGTCAATAGGATTAACACTCCCTCCTCAAGAGACTTCGCAATCCTCTCCCCTTGTGTGGACACGTATGTGCGTGTGTGTTTGTGTGGTTGCGCTTCTATACAAGTAAGAACCTAGTTTGAGTCTAAGACCTTGACAGATAGGTCAGTGAGGTCCCAAACCACAGCCAACCAAGCTAAGCCCGCAGCCTCCCGAAAGGCCATCCATCTTGCCCCTCAACCAAATTAGTGAGTGTCACGTCATCGTCCTTGAAGCTGATCTGCGGCCACTTTTCTAAGTGAACGGTAAGTGGGTACAATTATGTTTCCTCTAAATCTTGTAGAACTATGACGGGAACATGGAGTAAAACAAGTCATCAGGACAAAAGGATTGCTACATGAGCGAAGCCGTGCTCCATGGTCAGTGAACAGGTTCCAGCATCAAACTTCTCAAAAAAATCACAATCATCTTTCTATTGCAAAGATGTTGCAATTTGCTATGACAAGAGTAACTTAAAGCTCCTGTGTGTGCCTTCTGCGGACGCAAGCTCTATAGATACACAATTGCATAAATACAGAAATAGTCTTGCACTTGGAATAAAGTTTCAAATAAATATGATCAGAAATGTTGTATTTAAAAGACAAGTCAACCCGTCATATGTCTGGGACTTTTTTCATATAAAACGTCCAACTTGATCCTTTCCATAACTTGTTTTTTAAGATGAGTAATAGAAGAAGACAGAGGAGAGGAGAGGAGAAGTGTTATAGGAGTAACAGCAGGGCATCAGGTGGAATGGGAGTTATGTATTGTGCCAGTTATGTCTCCGGTGTGCTTCTGTTTGAGCTCTGCCAAAACAAACAACTGAGAAGAGGAGAGTGAGGAAGAGGGTGGAGGGGGGAGACGAGAGAACGGCAGCATGGATGGAAGAAGATATAGGGGAGGAGAGATAGAAT
Organism: Lateolabrax maculatus; assembly: GCA_031216445.1. Lineage (NCBI taxonomy): Eukaryota > Metazoa > Chordata > Actinopteri > Acropomatiformes > Lateolabracidae > Lateolabrax > Lateolabrax maculatus. Next base: position 12,169,416 of record CM062210.1, read on the forward strand.
CATATTGGCAGAAAGTTCATATGGAGAGCCGCAGAGAGAGGGCACTGCCAAGATGAGGCTCAGCAGCATGTTGGTGTGGGTGTGAAGGACAGAGAGTGTGTGCTTGGGTGCACGGGAGTCTCGGGTTTAAAAAGCAGGTGCATGGTAATTATCCTAATCATATTTGAGCATGATTGACTTGAGTGGTAGCTGCATGTGTGTTTTAATGCAACATTACATCGGAGAGAAAAAAGACAGAAGGAGCACTTCTGCTTTGAACTGATAAAATGCTGGAATAGTCTTAGTGGGGCAAAGGAATTAAATAAAATGTTAAAGAGCAAAGGATTAACTGGCAAATAAAACAAAACAGATTTTTGTAAAATGAAAACAGATGTACGCCTTGTCTTGGGAATTGTGGCACTGCTCTGTGGGATAATTGTGTTCCCACAAACGTTTACCACATTAAAGGATAATTCCAGTTTATTACAACTTTGGTTCCACTTATGTACTTTCGACCATCATTGCTATCAGTTATAATGACATTGTACTCATAGAGTAATTTTCTATGGGAACACAGTGACATATTGGGCAAGAAACAGAGCAGTAAGATGATCATACAGATTTGTCAACAGGTTTGTCAATGTTATTTTTAAGTGAAAACAAAGGCGACGGATAAACTTATTGTGCGAACTGTCCGTTGTAAACATCCCTCATAGATTCCAGACCAACAGACACTCAGATATCCTGTGCCATATGATATTAGAACATTTTGATTTGACCCATCGTCGGACCCCTCATGTTTCTTGCCCTGTCGGACTTCTCTGAGCGATGTTGCAGTATTCCAATTTCCAGGTCTCAGCAACTAATTGGATTATCAAAAATGTATAATCACTGATAGAAACAATAGCAAAACTATTTAAATAAGACCCAAGTTTTAAAAAAATAGAATTATCTGTTAAAACCTCAAAAGATGATTAAATAAAATAATACTCCAAGCTCACAGTTCTTGTCTGTATCATTTTATAAACTTACTCTTTACATCCGTCCTCACCCCTTCCTTTTGCTCTCACAGCCAAATCATCAACAAACGCTGAACAAAATGCTAAATGGTCACAGGAAAGCAGAAAACAGTCTTGACAGATTAATAAGGACTGGGGTTGTGTTCCTCTTCTGTCCTCAGAGACAGCCACACAACACTATGTATTGCTTTATCTTTCTGTCATTTCAACAACACACAAAAACATCCATGCACTCACACCTACAGACGCAGTCACCTATTTACCTCCCTTGTTATCTAGAGAGGCTAATGTCTACATCATCTTGTCTGCTGTATTTTCTGCAGAGACTCATACTCTGCAAGCAAAGACAGCGTTGTAGAGGGAAAGACAAAGACAGAGCAGGAGAGCGATTGGAAGGCTGTGAGATAAGAATGACAGCAAAAGAGAGAGACAGCTTTGAAAAAAGACAGAGAGAGCGAGAGAAAGAGCATGATCGCTATCTTCATAGTGATAAGCTGAACCACACGTCACTCTTATTGTTCGTGTTAGGTCTGAGCTGAGTATGAGTAGTAACCCTGGTGCATGTGAGTTACGTCAAACCTGTATGTTGAGACTTGTTGACTGTGTTTCAAAAGCTGGTTAATAGAAAATACAGAGAATGAAATACTTCCGGAGAACTTTTGACAGTCCTCTTTTCATCAGGCTCTTAATTTTCTGTTCTTTGAGAATTTAGCCAGAAGGTGAAGATTAGTGAACCTTTGAATTTGCTGTTTGTTATTGTGCTTTTTGTATCAAAGCAAACAGATGCAGCAAATAGTAACAGATGAGACCATGTCTTTATTGCACTGTTGCAGTTGAAACACTGTTTATGGGTTAAAAAATGTTATTAGCTGTAGTAATTGTACCCAACACAACACAAGTACATGGGCAACACATAGTTCATATGAAGGGATCATCCCCCTGCCAGTCAGACTGTGAACTGAAAGGTCAGTGGATCCAAAATGGCACTTGACATGCTCAGTCGCTCATATCCCCAGTCTGGGAAATAATGGCTTTTAAGAAAAGTGGTCAGTTGGAGCTGAAATGCCAGGATGGCATTCATAACCCTTAGATTTGGCTTTCTCATAAACCTGTCTCAGACATCACCTTTCCTGGAGTCATTTCACCTAAAAAACTGATTATTAGTGCCTTCCATTTACAGTGAATTCCCTCTCGGACCCCGCTGAGTGAAAGGTGTCTATCAGAGAGCAAATGTGCAGTAAGCACTAACAAACGCATGGTGCATGCAGGCGCAGATGAGAATATAAACAGTTTATCTACTCTGCACTGATGTCTAAGGAGTGTGAAAGCGAATCAATACTCTTCTTCTCTCTCCTCTAACAAGTGCAGCTACTGTATTATTTAGAAAAAAGAAAGGTCAAAAATAAGCGTTATGCACACCGCCAACACTTTGTCTTTGCTGAAAAGCACCCATCAGGAGACACAACAAAACCTTGCACACCCCATTCACTTGTACACACATACAACACAACCCTGCTATCACTCTCAAGGGCTCTGGAAATAGACGAGTATTTTACACACGAGCACACATACATTTTCATTCTTGGAGAGTTTTTTTTACATGGAGACGCGGATCAATTCGTCTTTGTCAGGGCGCCGTTGGTTTCTGTTCTTTGTTGTCATTGTTTGTTTGCATTTCAGTTTATTGTGCAGAGAGCCTGGTGTCGCCACTCTGCACCCACTGGTCTTTGTTAGCCTCCTATCCTCTTAACATCTCTGTTTTTGCAGGGAGACTGTGGGAAGGCATATTAGCTATGCTACAGGATCTCTCCCGAGAGCTGCAGATAATGCAGTGTGTGTTTGTGTGTGTTTGTGTGTGTGTGTGTGTGTGTGTGTGTGAATATGAGAAAAAGAGGAAGCGAGAGAATTTGTGTGCCTCTTTCTTTGTCTCCCTCCTTCTGTTTCTCTATGCATGTGCATGTGAGTCTGGGTATTCTCCTCTTTGCTCCTTTTTAATCTGTCTGCCTGGCTCCCCTGTCTCTTCCTATTGTCTCAATCTTTCTCCTCTCCCCGACCACCTATCCATCCATTGACTTTGAGAGCCCCTCCTACCTTCCGGCCCCACCGCCATGTTCTCCGTCTCTATGGCTCCCACGTATTTAGGCTCCCCACCTTTTCCTTGCTCTCTCATATCTCTTGGTCTCAGAGGTCTCTTTCTTTTTATCTCTCTTCCTATTATGTCTTTCTAACTTCTCTTTGCACTGCCGGATCTCTGGCTCTACCAGGCTACTCTTCCCCCCCTCCCGCTCTCGTATCTGCCGCGCACACCTTTTCCTTGCATTCTCATATCAGTTGGTCTCAGTGGCCTTTCTCTCTCTCTCCATGCTCCAAATCAGTCGATCTATGCCATGTCTCCACAAGTCTTTCCTGGCATCTAATCTCTTTATGTTCTCATTAGTTCCGCTATGATCTGCCCTTTAATCCATGCTAATTGCAAATTCCCCTTGTCCAGATCCTGATCTGAAGTTGTATTTGAAACACATCCCCTCCCTGTCTATCCCGTATGGTTTGATCTGCAAAGGGCTACAATGCATACCAAAATATCAAACTCCAGTGATCTGTAAATCTGTTTTGTGTATTTTTACAGAGAATCTTGCTTTTCATCAAGTAAATTCAGGCAGTAGCCTATACCTACAATGAAAGCAAGCACGCATCTTTGATGTACACGCCTCCCCTCGTCCTGTCTGAGTCTTGTGCTTCATCAGCTCGACTCCAATAACTTGATCTGGGGCGTTGAAATGGTCTTTGTAAAGATGTGGGCACAACAGTCTCTGATTTCCCGTTGCTTGGCCATCTTAAGTCCCATTTCGTCTACCCGTCCTGTAGCCATTAGCTCTTATCCCAGCTCTCTTCCCTCTCCTCCTAGGGTGGTAGCACCAATCGTAGTAGCGTTTAATCCGACTGGTCTGGCTGGGTGGTCGGAAGATGCCGTGAGCGGCGATCATCTCTTGGTCTGCTGCTCTTAATCCAAATCCCTGCTTCATTTTCAAATGCCTCTAAGTGTCTTTCTGTCATAGTGTTTCAGATCAAACACGTTAAAAGTAGCGAAGTTTGAAGGTGATACAGCCGTAGCATCTGGATGCCACTGTTAAAATGTATTTTAAAATTGTAATCCTGCTAATAATCTCAATTTTTACTTTTACTTACTATTTTTCTGTAATTGTTAGATAATACAGTTCCACAATCCTAATTACGTTATGCTGTTACATGTATTCCGTTACTCCCCAAGCCTGAACGCCACTTGTTTTTTGTAAAACATGTACCATTTGTATTTCGTATTGTAAAAAAAATCAAGCAACCCATTAATTATCATTATTATTCAAAGGTACAGTTCTGCCCATTAGACAAGCCTGCCATTATATTAAGCGCTGTGTTAGTAGCACTAATGGATCAATTCTATGTGAAATGCAGTGAAATAAAAGTAAAAAAGGTATAAGGTAAAACATGGATTTCTCTTTCTCTTCTGTTGTGCCCCTTGTTGCAAAAAGCATAAACAAATTCTATAAACCCATCATTTGGGAGGCGGCGGGAGGAGGTTGAAGAGGAACAGTGCAGAAATGCACTGTTACCTGCAGTGCATACATGGCAAGCGAGACATCTCCGTTGTCTACATCAGAACACACAGCAGAGTTCAGGGGGCCGGGGAAGGATAATGAGTTATTTCAACAATTTCTACCTGAGAGCCCCCATAACGTGATCCACCTCCCTGACAGTTCTGAGGCCGAGCCTCCTTCCCCCCGCCCGCTGTTCAGCACAACGTTATGCTCTAGTAAATTCACTCTGCATGCCTCTGCACCCATCTACAACTCTTTACAGGTCATCAAAGAGTGTATTCGGCCATTAAATGAAAAATACCTCGGAAAGGGGAGAGAGAGGGAGGAAGGGAAAATTAATATCAATGGTTGTGTCCCTAATTGGCTTGTCTGCTTGATAAAGGACACAATAACCCAACTATACTGCAATTACCCCCCTTCGCTGACTCTAAAGTATGCACTAGAGTTAGTACGTGTGTACACACAAACATAAGCACAAACTAAGCAGAATATGTGCACACACAAAAACACACACCTCCGGCAGCCATTGTAACTGACAAAAGTGTACGCTGAAGACCATAAACAACCACAATCATCATTACCGTGGGGTAATCTCAATCAGTGTGTGTGTGTGTGTCTGTGTGTTTATGACTATAAGTCAGATTTAGTGCCGTGTCCCCTCAGGTCAAGGCCAATGGACAGATGTGTCATGAGGAAAATGGCTTCTGCCAAGACACACTCGTTTTTCACTCGGCTTTTTTACTGACACCATCCATCTCCCTGCATATCCGTCAGGCTCGTCATATGGATGGGGATACAGTGAACAACACTCATAATTACAGAGGAGGATGAACGGGGCATAAACAACTCCACAGAGGCGAGGGCAAAGAGGAAGAGAGCAAGAGGGAGAGAAAGAGTAAATCACAGAGAGAGGCTGGTGGAGAGAACAAGGGGGTTCAGAAAACAGCCAGCTGGAAAAGAGAAAAACACAGTACAGTAAGAAACAGAGAAGAGAAATAAGAAAGGAAGGACCTACAAAATGAGGACATGAAAAGTGAGACGGGAGAGGCAAAGGATTGGTCGTGACAGAGATGTTCTGAGGGATTATGGGTGAGAAGGAAAACAAGTGCCGCCTCTTACAGTCCCCCCGTGAAAAGAGAACTGCAGGAGCTGTAAGAAAATCCACAGCTAAGGTGTGAGTATGTAACTAAAGTTAAATTGTCACCACCAAACCTTGACTTTAATAATTAATTAGGTACTGCTTAGTCAAGATAGAACAAATACAGCCAAAAATGGTATAGGCTGTCATGTTACTTCAGCAATTTCCAAGACTTATTGGGGGGAAATCCCAAGTGTGGCTCAGATAATTACTCAACTTCATCAAGGATGTCAGCAGTGGACATTTTCTCATTTGCTCCTTCAAGCATAACCTCCCCTATGTTTTTTTTTTCTATCTGCACAGAATATATACTGTAGACTGTAAAAAAATATGGATTTAGTCTCTGTGATGTCAGACAGGGTTTTAGCTCAGATTTTGCAAAAGCAAACATGTTATCAAGCAGACACAGCCAGAAACATCCCCTCTTCAAGTGTTAGTATTTTCTTAGGGGAATAATGATTTTTTTTTAAATATTCATCAAGGCACACGACAAGATGTTCAACACTCAGCTGTGGTGTTTGCTGCTTGGTAAACACAAACCCAAGAGGATTAGGATTATGTAAAGCACAAAGATGAAATGGCATTTTATAGCACTGTCAGTAGTACAAAAACATGGTATTAGTTGGAGCAATATTTGAGCCGTTTTCCGATTCATTGTTAAATAATTTGTATTTGGTGTAACTACTCTGTGGAATGAAGGGCTGCTTGATTTCAGCATATCTTTCAGCTTCTTGGACACAGATCACTAAACATGTCTCAAATTTAAAAACATGTCAGTAAATTAATTAATACTACACTACAGCCCTAATTACAAGCACCTCACACATCACAGTTCAGCACTGAGGTGCATATAAGCTTCAAATTGACTGCACTTGAGTGCATGCACCCACACCAAAAGTCTAAATTTCTTTCATGTTTCTGTGACACAATACAACAGAAACAAGTCACTCTAGTGTCTATCAATTATCAAAGAGGCTCTTGCTGGATTTTGGCTTTGTATTTCCCATGAAGGGGATGTGCAGCCTGCTGACAACTGTGTGCTCTGTTTTTCAGTGCACCACTTTGTTGAAGAAGCATGATAGATTTCAGGCTTTTATCCTTAAAGACATTTTTTCTTGAATTCTGACTTCTTCTTTTTTTTTTTCCTTTCATGGTCCAGCTGTGCTGCTACCCAAGCAACTGCTACTTCATTTCCATTTTTCTTTTTTGTCATACTCTCACGTGGCATGATCAAACAGTATACCTATCAAGTCACATCCTGGGTAAAATGTATTGAAGTGAAGAAAGAAGACTGAGAAAGAAAGATAGAGAAAGGCATGTTGTCAACAATCATCAGCGAGGGCCAATGCCTGTCTGTACTTGTGTCACCCCCTCTTTTGCTTTATTCCTGTCAATACTTATTCAAACACTTGGTGGTGGCATGGAGATTTAGTCTTGCCTGTGGCTGAACCTCTGCCATACGTGACTGTATGTAAAGCAATGGTCTGGTCTCAAGAACATTCATTGTCAACTTGACAGAAGACAGTGAAGCTTTCTGGTTGCTTGAAGAGCATATTTTGTTTTATATTTCTGGAGGATTTCTTCATTGCATCAGCCTTCAGAGTTTCTTGCAAGCATTTGCTACAGCCTGAGAAGCCAAGAGCCAAAGCTTTGTGAAAAGAAAGGTGGGGCTGCTTTAGACACCGCAGACATTTAAGAGGTATACACTGTGTCTTCCAAAGGAGAACAAAGAATAACCTCTGACATTTCTCTCTCATCCAGCCTGCTACATTCTTTTCCTCTGCTTCGTTCCTACTCTGCTCTTTGTTTGCAGTCGGTCTGCAGGTGAAGAGGCTGACCTCACCGGGCCAGACACTAACCCGCTGGGCTTCTCCCTGAGCACACAAAGACCAAGCAACCTTCTCTATCTTATCCTACCCCTCTTACACACTCAGTCTCTGTTTTCAGCTCCGTCTGCCCTCTCAGCTGCTTTTTCTTTTTTCTCCCCTTGGTATTCCCATCTCCCCATCTCTCCGTTCCCTCTTCCCTTCTTTCCCTCACTGCCCTGCTGTCTCCATCTTAGCTTGACTTATTGATTTCTGTAAAGGTTGACTGCGGCTGCCGCCTTCCTTTCTCTCTAACTCCCTCTTCTTTCTTCTCCTGCTTTTCTATCTTTCACCCTCATCTTCTTTGTTGAGTCTACCACTTTTTTTTTCTATTAAACTTCACATTCTGTTACTTTCAGTTCTTCTATTTTTCTCTTGCTCTTTCCATTCATCTCAGTCTCTCTATAGGCTAAACTTCAGACTAAAACTAAGTTTTTTAAGTCTATATTTGTATGTCTGATCCTTCGTCACCTACTTCTACCCTACAGTACCTTGAACAAGCCTGACAGTCTGCTGGTGTCAGTTAAACAACACTGAACAGAGCATATGGTCTGTCTTTCTGAAATCTCCTATAGCACAGTAATTCAAATCTACTCTAGTATTGTGTGTCAAAAATGAAGAGAGCATGTCTCCAAAAACCATCCCTGTCAAAAACTTCAAACATAATTTCAAGTCTCAAATGTGAGACAAAGCAGCAAAGAAATTAAACAAACAAAATGAATGTTCAAAAACAAACCAAACAAGTATTGCGTGCATGTAGATATCTGGTAACTGGGCTACAATTTGTATAAAAGAGTTCAACACTTGTTGGGTTTTAAGATGAAATAAAGAAATGTGTTTTTGTAAAAGGCACATGATAAGGGTCTAAGAGCTAATAGCTTACAAATATGGAGAATGAAGCCCTACATCCTATGAGTGGTAACTGTTGTTTTTTTATGACGTGTGCAAAATCTGTCAACAATTTATCACTGTTCATATTCTAAATAATGCATCTATAAGAAGCCAGATGTGACTGAAACATGATGATGAATATAAACAGCTTACTAAATCTCTGTCTAGGGGAGAGTCTATCGAGGTTATTGTCACATTTTATATCTAGAATACTCTGTGTCCTCATGTAAGGGCACTCAGCATGATTTATTGAGACAGTGATTTGTGATAGTCGTCTAAACAGGCCACATGTGTGATCTCATATACATTAATCTTTATCAGTTTATGATATTTCTAAGCAGACACATTCTTATGAATACAGTAACTCATATTCACAGACTTACTTCAGAGGTTTCCCTATAGGTTTTGGAAGACCTTTCTGCATAAATCTGCATATCAATGAGGAAATCTGATCCTGCTGAAAGTGCTCTAACAGTTTATGCTTAAAGATACAGAACTCATATGAATGCATTATGTGCAGACAAGAAAGTTGTCCATAAATATTTATTAGTGCATTAATGGGAATAGTGAATGGAATGAGAAATTGGTTAATATGATTATGTTTAATACATCATGGTAATTAGGTTAGGACATTAGGCAGCAGAAGTGCCTCTTGTTTTTAAGGTATTCCATGGCTTCATTTTCTTATGCCACACAATAACACTGACGAACACTTTAGATGTGTAAACTACCTATCAACTGGGTACACTGTAAATCGAACCACTGAAAATACATCACCAGACTGACTGTGTGTAATGTGTGGAGCTTCACAGGTAGGAGTCGTCGCAACTAATGCCATGGTAAATGAACAGAGGAAATGAATCCCACATTTAGAGAGAAAATTAAGATAAAGCCAATAACAGACCTTTCAACCATCAACTATACTGTTCAATTCACACTCAAAATAATTAATTGAGTGTTACACTTTTATAACAGTCATGAGTTGTGAAAAAATTCTTAAAACACAGACAATTATAGTCTGACAATGAAGGGATATGAAATTGCAAACTCACCTTCAAATAAACATTATTTTCCCTTTAAAAATACTTTACACAAAACACTACGGCAGTTGAATAAATCAAATATACCATATAAAGAACATTACATCTGAGCTTTGTATAGCTATTATTTAATAGGTTATGTTGAATTGAAATAAAAAACTTGAAGCATTTTGCAACAAATTGCCAATTTATTTTCAAAAGTGCAGGATTATACTTCAGCAGTATGCTTAGTGTTGCTCACCTGCCCATCATTCCCTAATAACCTGTCCATGATGTCCCGACGAACATGATGACCATATTAGTAATGAGGACATGGCTGACAGGTGAGGCTGCACCTGGCTTCTGGAAGCTCATTACAGAGTCTTAATGATGTGCTGTGTTCCATAATTAGGAAACTTTTCCGATCTCTGTCCAATCTCCCCGTTTGGTTGCTGTGTTGGCTGGGGGCAGCAAAAATGCTTTGGTTCGGTTTGACAGCTCGAATGCACAGTGTCTGAGAGATCTGTGGAGCACTCACTGGATGCGCCACTTGGAGGTTCTGCAAGAGTTTACATGAGGATACACACAGGATGGTGATGGGGTATGAGAAAGAGTGAGCTAGGGGCTTGGAGTTGGAAAGTTTGAAAACTGGGCTGTGTCTGTACGTGTGCAATGAGAACATATGTGTACTTCCTTTTTGACTAAGCAATATTTTCTCTTATATTTTGTGTTATGCTGACTGGTCTGGGATCAACTTCCATGAATGATTTAACTGAATCTCCATTTGAGTTTCAAAGGCCCCGGACACCTTTGCAGGTGCTCTTTACGTTAGCCTTTTCTGATTCAACGAGTGAGCATTGAGATTAATTTATTGAGGAAAATTGAATTATTCAGGAAATTGTTCTAGGTTTATTGTTTTTTTTAGGATTGAAACGAAACAACTCATTAATTAGACTCACAGTGTTTGCAATGAAGATACACACCACTGCATAAAGTGTACATCAACCAACCTCTAGGGTTATTTCTGTATGTGAAGGAAGACAATAATGCACAGTATTAACTGTTATGCATGGTAATGGTAGTCTTATTATAAATATAGTCTATATTTGTTTGTGAATTTAACTCTCATTACATTATAAACGAATGTGCTTACGTATTATGAGGTTATATTGATTTTTAAATCACTGGAAAGTTCTGTAGCAGGTATGTAGTGCCTTGAAGTGCTTTGAAAGTAGAGTAAGTGTAAGTGTATGTATGTGTGTGTGTGTGATGCTGTGCCACTTAATGAGGGCCAGTATGATTGAGTCGAAGTTTGCAGGTCCTGTTTCGCTGCAGTGAAGAGCAAATGATGAATACACTTCAATCATTTCAAGACAGGCCTTCATCATTTGTTGGAGCTGTCAGAGAGTTATCAGGGCTCACTGTAGGCAGCTGGAGAGGGGGCCTCGTCCATAATTGAAAATTGAGTTTAGAAATGTCACATGTATCCGTCCATCTAAATTTCAAGCCGGGAAATCCCCACTGGCGCACAGCGTGTAGAGGCCTGACAGTACCTATCAATCCAAGCTTCAACATTTTAGTCAATAGAGACAATCGCCAGTGGGGGATTTGTTCATTTTTAACAAGGGGCATGTTGGGCAGCTTCAGTACGAGAATATGCCGCAGGCAGACCTCAGTACTTCAGTAATATATAATTCTTTGGAAGAAACATACTTTCCTTTTAGTCTTTACTTACTTTGTAACCAATTTAAAAATTAGAAGACAGGTGGTTGGTATTATCTGGAGATGCTCCCATTTGTGTTTTAGTTAAAGCTGCTGCACCACGCTGCAATTATTCTTTGATAGCTACTTCTGAAAACAAAAACAGGTTTAACCTTTAAATCACCAGCTGAGTAACCTTTATATTCTCTGCCGCAGGACAAGGCTGCCAATTTCACAGACACAGATTGAGTTTAATCAAAAACACAAAAAATCAAAATGTTACTAGGTCTGGGGCTAATCCCTTGACTTTCTGATATGCTTTCTTTTCCAAAATCCACACTGAAGTTGGTATCAAGTGTATACGTTCACCTCAGAGTATCCAAGGTCTAACTCCTCTGCAGTGGTTTAAAAGTGAGGAAAATACAACGCTAATCTATTCTGGTGTAATCATGCTTTGACCTGGCTAATGGAGGCAGCATACCCCAGGGCAAGATGTAATCAGGAAGACAGTTAATAAAATGAACAAGACCGCTTTACTGATCTTACTAATGTCCCTGACCTTCCCTGAGGGACAACGCTGACACACATGCAAACCTACACATATACATACATGCACGTGTCCTAATGCACACATACATCAGAAGCAGTCTTAGGCATGACCAAACAAATAGGCTGCGTTATGTTAACACACGGATAACAAGGAGACAGCATGTTGTAAATGTTCCATAACATAATTACTATCCTATGATCCCTCAACCCTCTCCCCCTTATCTCTGCATTAAATTGTCTCTTTAAGTAGGGGCAGATAAAAGGACAGATGAAACACCTGCCCACATCTCGCAAAAACTTTCGCACAAGTTCACATTCTGAGTTCAGAGAGAGTCTCAAGACATTATCTATTTCTGTATGTGTGTTTCGTTTACAGCTGGATGGGGCTCGTCTCTACCCGGGGTCACACATATCAAGGGAGCAGAGTCACGACTCCATAAACAGCTCTCAATCAAACACTGTAATGACTGACAGAGCAAACGTTCATGTCACCTAGTACAGGGCTATATATACATGAATAACACGGTGAGCATAGAAGTAGCTACACTTAGGTAAATGTGTGTGCGAATGGGTACATACCTGCAAATGCAGACGCACACAAACATAAACAGTCCTTCATAACTAAAATAAAACTACTATCTTGAGAAAAAAACAACAACAATGGAGAGAACACAAAATCAAAACATGTCAAGAAGCTGTCAGTTTATCTTTCCTCATGGAAGTTATACTTTGAGCTGTCATGACTGCAGTCTATGCACTTATTAGTGCCTGGCAGCTCAGCTGTAACCTTGCACACCTATGTATGTTTTCAATGAACTACTGTGACTTTATGTTTCATGCTTTTTTGATTTTCAATATCCTGTCCTTTTCCCGTCTTGACCTTTTTTAAATTACACACATCTGCTCCTTATCTTGTTGTGATGCATTCTTGTGCCTTATTTTATTACAAGTCATGTATTTTTACTTTGTGCCTGACTACATTTTAGTTTCTAATATAACAGATCTCTTGGAGACGCTATTTCACTGTTTAAACACATATATCACAGCTCAAACTTCATTCTAAATAACATAAAAATTTCAAAATACAAACAAAAAGAGCTAAGGCGGATGTACACTCATGAGATGTGCACACATATGAAAAGGGTGTTGAATCCCCCAAAAAATTTGCCCTTTCAAGTTTAGTTATTAATATGATGTAACACTGTATAAAAAGGGAATATTAAAAATATTTTGTAAATAAAAATGATGCAATGTACTTTCATGCTTGTTTCAAGTACTTCAACAGCTTGAAGCAGCATGTTTAAAAGTTTGAATCAAGTGTGATCTTGTACAGTAGTTTGCAAATTACATTTTTTTTTCTCTTATTATACAGTAATTTACCAGCAGATACCATAATATTAACATAATTGCACAGTTTACTGTAAACACAGTCCACTGCTGGTAGGCATTATGAAAAAACATGCATGACATACAGTACTGTCCTTGTGCCCGTATGCTGAACCTCGGTGTAATGATAGATCCCATTCACTCTCCAATCATGGTTTTATGATATTAGCAGTTTAGGTGCCGCCTCAGCTCTACCCTTGCGTGGGATGTACTTCAGCAACTTGCTGGATTACAGCAATGCATCAAGGTGCTTGCAGCAAAATGAAAATGTGATTCTCTGAGCGCTTGATGGAAATCTAAGACGAGGGGTCAGGAATGATGGCTTGTTGGAACATGATCACTGGCTGCTAAAGGGAAGTTGTCCCGAAGGTGTGACATTCCCAAATGCCAAAGCCCTTGTCATAATTCCTGGAGGTCATTCCAGGGAAATCATTGCAAGGAAGATTATGGCTGACGAGTGATTGGCTTCGTTTAGTGTGGAAGAGGTCTCCTTCGGGTATGCAAGCAACCTTGTGAGTGAGGTATTACCTCCTGACTTCTTTTAATCGAGGCATACATGCATGAAAGCAACGACCAAATCTATACAGTCATGAGAAGGACACCTGTGCATACAGTTGACAGTGATAAAGTTAACACTATTGGCAGTGCAAATGGTTATTGACAGTGAGTGTCAGTGTCTGTAAAAGCTGGTGGTAATGGAGAATGAAGGTGGGATTAAATTAAAATAATTAGCTGTGTGAGTTATCCTTGAAAGAGTCATCTTAAAAACAAGGAAATGTTGTCTTCAATTAAACACCTTCAAATTAAAATCACTTGCAGCATTCCATTAAGTGTAAGTGTAGCTAACACTTCTTACAGGGTGAAAACTACGTGTGAAATTCGTAACAGACAGTTTATGGTCTGCATTATAATATAGGAGGATTGCATGAAAAGTTTTACTAAACATCAATATATGTCACCTTATAGCTGGATTTCCATTTAGAAAGTACATTAGAGCTTTTTACAGAAACAAAATAAAATGCTTTCACTTGATAGAACAGCGTTACAGTCTGCTGGCTTAGCTTGTGTGATAGAGGCAAGCACGATACTTAGACTTTTAGAATATAATTAGAAAGGACTGCTGTCACAAGTTATGATGCAGTTTATTGCATGACAGAGGCCATGGTGGGTACGCAGTATGCATAGAGACACACACTTAAACACACACACACTGTGCAGCAGAATGATAGATGTTTTTACATACACCAGACAGATGAGTGTTTTGTGGGAGACAGAACAGGGGCAAGCGAAGGTGATGGACCGTCATGACCTTCATGATTGTTGGCAGCAAACAGTAAACAGAAATCATATTAGTGAGCAAGAGAGAGAGAGAGGAAGAAAGCATACAGTAATTGGACTGAGGGGTGATACACGAAAAGAGAAATACTGATATTAAATCACAGTGGAGGAGTCTGGGAGCTGCATACGGCTGATTCCTTACTAACAAGGCACAGCAACACACAACTGATGCACCATGTCTTTTTTCTCAGCTTCCATTGAATTCTCATTGTATTTCCACTCTATGGCAACTTCTTTTACGTAACTTCCACACCAATAACCTCATGATTTCAGCTGTATTGAGCTGAAGGTACACGAGAAAGAATCCAGGAAGTGGAGATAGAAAAAAGCACAACTTTAAAGCTTATATGCCAATCCCCACGGTCTGTGTTTCTCTCCTTCTCCCTCTTGAACTTTATCCTCCTTTTTTCTTTGTGTCTCTGCCCTGCTACATAGTGAGCAGAGTACTGGGGGGAAAAGGCTAATGTACCACAAAGGGAAACACAGACCCAACTGCAGTTGTCTCTTTCCCTCATAAACTTGCTCTGTTTCCAGCATCTCCTTCTCTTCTTTCTTTACTTCTGATTATTTCCTCTGACTACTTATTATGTCTTGCACTTTATTTTTATTTTCTGTTTTCTCTCTCCCACCTCCATTATTTTCTCTCTTCCTCTGCAGTCCATCTGACAGTGTGAAACAGGACCTCTCACTTCGGCTGAAACCCCTGAAAGCTTTGTTGTTCTTGTAAGTGAACAGACACATACACATTAAGACACAGCCACGCGCACACACACCTGCACAAATCCCAAATGCTATTTCCAACTGCTCTGGAGCTGGAGGAAGACAGGGGCTTATTGAGATGAAGCATGGGGCCTTGGGTGTGACAACGTGGGCATGATTGTCTGCTCTGCCAGCCTCCTCCTTGCTGGAACTCTACAGAAACTAAACCCCACCAGCGACCACAGCTAAACACCAAGGGAGGGAGAAAGAGAGAGCAGTATTTCAATTCTCTGCTTTTTGCAATTCATCACCACCCTCTAACTGCAATCTGTACAGTTAAGCTATCGCTCCCTGGAAGAAAAACAGGGATTCTTCAATCAAAGTGTCTGAAAAAATATGGTGCTGGTCAACCCAACTTAAATCATTCCTGCAGAATCACTTAAAATAGATTTGATGGCATTAAGAACATGCTATGCTTTCTTTGTTCATAATGAATTCAGACTGATCTGTGAAACCACTCACATTCGGCACTGACAGATTATGAAGACGGCTACGATTATTAAAATGTTGAAATCCACTCACACAGGTAAAGTAAATGTTTCTCCAACCTTTTTTATACGACCTGTTCTTCACTAAAGTATAAGATTAATGTTCCCGGAGAAACACCTCTAAAAATCTCACATGAATGCACTTGGCATTTAGCTGTTTGTTATCCGTGACTGAGAAACTGTCTAATTCGTACGTGTGAGGTTGATATGTTATTCTTTTTATATAAAAGTGCGAGTGACACATGAGAGGTGCTCAAGTAACAAGATCTATTAACATCATCCTCAGTTTAGTGATTATAGGCATCAATATCATTTTTACACAGAACACAGGACTAAATGCATAATTATAGTAAAAAAGACATTTATTTTGAGTAAAAAAGACTGGAAAGACCAATTAGTGTTCTTTTTTTCGACACAAGAAGACAGTGCCAAGATGCATCTTGCACGGCTTTGTCAAAATTGGTCCACTGATGAGGCGGTTTGAGCAGCGCCAAGTTAGAAAATTATCCCTTTAACTTCAGTGTACCCATGGCACTTTTAACAGCGTATTTCTTAATATTGAAAGATCAGTGTTGTCTGAAATAACACCTGAGATATCTAATGATAAGTGTAGGACATAGAAGAACTTCAGGAAAAGCAATGAGTTTTAAGAAAATCTTAAAAACTTGAAATTGATTTGGATAGCTTTAGCTCCTAAAAATCAGACTGTTACGGCAAAAAGAGGATACAAAGAAACAGAAAGAGAGATAGAGAGCAGAAAAAATGGAGAAGAGAGAGAGAGAGAGAGTGAGAGTGAGAGAGCGAGAGAGAGAGAGAGAGACGAAAGCTTGATGTTGACCGACACATAGAAACAGAGTGACGGGCGGGTGAAAATTGGAACATTTTGAGGCGCAGATACAGGAATTCTGAACAACAAAGCAGATTCCACTGTTGGTGTTCACAATAGTCATGCTACGTTATGTGATCCTGTTAACTTGCCTGAGTTATTGTCCTGGAAGCATTGTGGGGAAGCAAGTACTGAGGAGGCGGCAGGCTTCTTAGAGCCACAGGGATAGAAGGCTAAATGACAGATGATACACAGATTTAAACACCACAGGATGGCCCGAGGCAAGCTGGGAGCCACAGACGAGTATCCTTATATGGCAACACAGACACTGTGAATGCATACTCAACCAGATCAACTCTGGGGTACTTGTATATTAGGCACGCACAAATGCTGCCGCACAAGCACACACACTCTCGCTGTGTCTCATTTCAGGGGCCGCCTCCTTTGAAATCTGCATTTCAAGAACAAATACATCATAATGGGCTGCCAAGGCTGCACCAATCTTAAGCCTTTTCCAAAAGGCTTATTTTGCCAAGATCTGGAGGACAACAGCAGTGTATTCTTTTCATGCCTTGGTTTCTCTAAGTTGACGACTGTTAGTTCTGGTCTCTGGTGAGGAGGTGCAGGTTCATGATAATAGTTTGAATCCTCTAAGGGCCACACCATCTTACATGTTGTTCTTTGAAGGACTTGGCCCCCAAAAATGGGCCTCTGCTAACATCTCATCTACATTTGCACACACAGAGGTGCCTCGATATCATGCTGTGAATCTAATCTCAGTTTACAGCCCACCACGTGGCATGAGTCTTCCAGTGCACCCTGAAAATGGATTATGATAATTCCCCAACTGTCTTAAAAAGGAGCAGTCAGGGGGAGTTTTGCAGAAACATCAGTCACCCCCCATAACCTCCTGCAGAGGTGCACAGCAGGGGACATCAGTGGAGAGCTCCAGACATACATCTGTACAACCTTTCATGTTCCTCTTCTCTTCTCCTTGTTTTTTTGTGCTGCATTTTATTTAATATCTTTTCTTCTTTCCTTCTCTCCATTCTCACCGTCTACTTTTTCCTTGTTTTCAATCTTTCCACTGCTTCCGTCTTTATAAACGCATACACGCTGATACACACAGAGTAGGGGGCGGCCGTGGCTCAGTGGTAGAGCAGGGTCGTCCAATAACCCAAGGTTGGAGGTTCGATCCCCGCTCTCCCCCCAAAGATTGGTGGACTGACAGCTGGTGGGGTGGCAGCCCACCTACTTGCCACGGCCAAGGTGCCCTTGAGCAAGGCACCGCACCCTCAATTGCTCCCCGGGCGCTGTGAACTGCTGCCCACTGCTCCAGTGTGAATATGGCACCTGTCTCCTTGTGTGACCCTGTGCATGTGTGTGTTTGTACAGGTGCCACTGGATGGGTTAAATGCGGAGAAATAATTTCACGTTTGTGATAAATAAAGTAAAAAAAAAAAAAAAAAAAAAGCCACGGCACCTTTTGAAATGGGTGAAAGCTTTGTGACAACATCAAGTCCTCTTGTGGCGCCTATTGTACGTGCGCAATGTTGCTGACAACTAGGACAATAAAAAACCCATGGCTTTACATTGAGGCAGAACGGATGGAGAGCGACATGGCATCTCGGAGTCTCCGGCTGTAAGATTTCTCAGAGTGTTGTGATGGTGTGTTATTTTCCACTCCACAAGGCACAAAAACCACCATGTACCAAACGATAGTTTTGAGTGAGAAGTTGAAGACCCCTACATGAATTACGACAAAACTGAAAGTGCAGGCATATAAAGAAAATAACCTCAGTGCCATTTTCCTTGGCAGCTGTGAAAATCTGCCTTTGTGCAAAGAAAGCGGGCCAACAGTAAGGCAATGACAGAGACAATTAAGCAATGAGCCACAAATGGATAGGCAAGAATTTTTGTGTGTCTAAAGGGAAAAATAATCAGGAGAAATAAATTAACAAAATAAAAGTGCTTTTATTGTAACAGCTGTCACTCAAATTTTTTCATTTGTGTTTTACAATTATAGTAAAAAAATGGTTAGATATATCTGGACAGCACAATGTTTATATGAGTGCCAGGTGAACAAAGGCAAACTTTAGATGTTGACCAAAGTGTGTTTTGACATCATCACCTCAACTCAAAATTAAATAGCAACAGTTTAAACATGTTGCTTTTGTCAACTCTGACACCGTTCCACAACCTCAAGATTAACCCAAACCCTGAGACCCCAACCTTTGAGTGACATAGCCCCTTGAATATGGATAGGTTACTTAACTACTATTTCAACAAAAAACCTCTATCTTATTATTTGCAAACTGGACAGATATGAGAATGGTACAGGCCGTCTCATCTAACTCTCACCCAAAAGCAAATAAGTGTATTTCCCAAAATGTCAAACAATTTCTTGTTAATTAGTGGATTTGTTCTTGACAATAAATTACTGAAATAGTGATTGATGTGATTTCCTGATTATTCAGGGGGCAGCAACTTCAGGAAAAGCTCCAGCTGTTGCTGTGGGACTGACTGAGGCTGGGAACTGTTGGACTGTGCAGCATCTGGATGGGCTTTACATGAAGGGATGAGGTCACTGCAGGAGACAATTTTTATTACTGAGCATGAACAAATTTGCCTGGATTAAGCCCACTGAATTGCTAATTTTGTCTTTTCTTCTATTTGCTTGTTTAACATATTTATGGTTATGAGATCAACACCTCTGTGGTGTCAATTGGACATCAGATGCTAAGCACTGTGATTGGACTCACAATTTATGAACTGAACTGCTGTCCTGGGCTGACATGAACCTATGTGAGCAAAAGGGCGCTCACAAATGACATCAAACTCTTTGCTCCTGTAATTGGGTGGGATTAGTCTGGGCTGAGAAAAGCAGCCCTAAACATGGTTGAGCCACAGACACAATTTGCATAATTTAAAACCGCAGGGGTTTGTAACAAGTGAGTTTGAAAAAAAGAATAACAAAAGGGAGTGATTTAGTTGGCTCCAGGTAATCAACAAGGCACAGATGAGAACTTGATGTCACGGTCAGGGGGATTTTGCCATGTTAATTTATACTCCACTCACAATTAAAGAATGGATATTTTGGAGTAGGAGGTGATGGTCAGTGTTTCTCTTGAATAGAACAAGGCAGATATAAGGAGAATACTAGCTTTCTAACTATTCAGCCGAGAGAATCAGTTAGTTCAACCGTGTAGTTTTTTTGTCTTTATAGCCACCATTCCGCTTCTTCGATAAGCAAAACACCAGTTCAAAGCAAAACAGCACTTTACAGAGCCAAAATATACCAAAAAATAACCAAATATCCAGTTATATCCTCACATAACTGTTTAGACAGATCTTTTTTTTTAATCTTTACATGATGTTTTTTGAATTACAAAGACAGGCTACTAAGAAGTTATTTCTTCTGATGTTGAAGCAGAATATACATACATCCCAGAGGTCTGCTGGGCTTCAGATGTAGTTTGCTGAGTTCAATTCAGCTTTAATATAAGACATAAGGAGATGCAAAGCAATCAGATCAGTCAGTCTTTGTGGGCGCAAGGTCTTTGAGGTTAGCTCTGTGTGTCAGGGTCCTTGGGCTGATCTTCTAAAGCAACATGTATTACCATCACATATATGTTACCTTGTACATTTCAAGTATGACATCTTCAAATATGCATGAGGTACAATCAAATGATGTCAATTCACTTTACACTTAGAATAGCCAATTTCGGTTCTCTGTACTGTCAAATCCATTATCTCTGCTAAGATGAACTCAGCAACCCCTGATATCAAAAACATATTTTTCTATCCAAGTGTTAACACTGCATTGAGCTTAAGTTTTTCAGTGTCTTAATCGCCTTTCACCTAAACTTACTATTGCGGTGTTGTTGGGGTGGCCAAGTCAAGGTTGAGGGAAAAGTGTGTAAGTGCAATGCATCACTCTTGGACGAACAGAATGAAAACCTAAATTGAAAATGGCTTCCACCTTTGTCGGGTCAATGATCTGTGTGTGTGTGTGTGTGTGTGTGTATGTATGTATGTGTGTGTGTTAGAGGGAGAGATAGAAAGACAGAACGGAGTGAAACTGCCTGTAGAGCACTTTCTTGAGCAATGGAGTGCATCTGCATGAAAGGCAGGTTGAGATCTTGGAATCCTTATAATGTGTTAGACATATAAATTGCCTTTCACGGTGCTACATAAATCAAAAAGGACTATGCAAGGGTGGCCTTTCTCTCCCTCTCTTTCTTCTATCTCTCCCCCACTAACCCTTTTTTCTGTGATACGCCTAAAAAAATACATTAGCCCTTCAACCCTCCTGTTCCTTCCCTTGACGCTGGTGTGACTGTGTGTGAGCGCGTGTGTGTGTGCCTGTATGTTGCCTTCTGACAAAAGCTGCTCTCGACAAACCAAGCCTGCCCCCTCTCAACACCAGTCTTATCCGCTAACATCGTGATCCATCACGCTGTGGTTCGCTGGATCCCCCCCCCCAACCCCCCGCCCCAAACACCACACTCTCATCCTCCTCACTTCCACCCTCCAAGCTGCCTGTCTGACCCAGCTTCATCCTTCCCTTCCTCCTCCCTCTCACCTTCCACTCCTCATCACGCTCTCTCATTTCCCCGCTTTATGAGCCACCCTCCCTCGATCACACCCATCTGCGCTCCATTTCCTCCTCCCCTCCCTTCCTCCCTCCATATCTCCCTTACTCCCTGTCAGCCCCCCCCCTCAAGTGTTTATCTTGCTGCCTACACTCCAGTCATCCAGGCAGCCAGGGGAGAGACAGAGAGCTCTCTCTCTCCCCCGGGTCGGTGACCCTTGTCAGGGGGACAAACTGCCCACTGCTGCTTGCCTACACAGCTGGAAAATTAAGGACTTGTGAGGGCGAGAAGGTTCATCGTGTCTCTGTGTGTGTGCACATATGTGTGTGATAGAGAGTGAGAGAGTTACTCATAGATGAGTCTGTGTGTGTGGCAAAGAAAGAGCTAGACAGATTTGGGGTATGTGTGAGAATATTAAGAGTCTGTGCAGTTTTTGTTTGTGTGCTGATACCTGTGTGTGTGTGTGTGTGTGTGTGTGTGTGTGTGTGTGAGAGTGAGAGATTGGGTTAAACAGTCTTGTTTAGAGAGGAAACATGCTGCAGATGGTTGTGGGTGTCCAGCTGTTACTCCGTCTAATGGTTTAATGAGAATCACAGCATCCATCCAACTCACTATTTCCTCTTCTTTTTGTCCCTCTCTCTTCCACATTAGCCTGTTGGCACAAAACCACGTGACTATTTAGCGAACACAATAAACACACTGTCCTTGCACTTACAGTTGCTAGCCCAACATCAAACTGCTGCTCGTTTTCTATGAAGGTACAAACTACAAAGCTAATGACCAAGTTCTGTTATTATTGCGCAACATCACTGCTGCTCTTTGATCGTAATTCAAATCAATTGTCCTTTGGGACTTCAGCAAACACTAAAGACAGTCTAGATACTTTGTCAGCTGGATTTTTTCTCAGAGGGCTTTGACAAAATGCCTCCCTAAGGTTTGGTTGAATTAAATTATATAGTATAGCAATACAACAAACTCAAAACTACATGAACTTCAGCAAGCATCTGTTCCAAAGGCAAACAAAACCATCTATTTATTCCCTCCTATCCAAAAGGATCATGGTCAAGTTATAGATTCATCCAGTTTTGATGTGTCTGTATTGAGCAGGTGCAACATTTCCTGTGGCAAAACATAACTACATGGTTGTAGCCTGAAAGGGTATCTGTGAAGTTCCTGCTGAGCTTATTCATTCAGTCCAAGACCTCCATGTCTTGCCATATGGGTACTGAGTACTGTACCTTGTGTATTTATCTTCAGGACTTGGTTGCTGCTTTTTCTTGATCCAATTATTTTTCTATCATCTTCAGCCTGGAACTCCACTGTGTTTGTTACTCTGTGATAAACTTCTGTTGAGGGAACTTTCTGTTGGCAGCAGCCAAATCACAAACTGAGGGGAAATGCATCAACTACCTTCTTACAACCAGAGAAGATACAATAAAAATTAAGGACTTAAAGACAAAATATACAAAAAAAAACCATACATATTACTAGCTAAATATAACAAATAATAATAATTGTATAGCTTAATGATATCAATATTATAATATATACTACTTTGATTCAGTCTGTTGAGCAATGGCTAATTTTGTGGTTTTATTGTTCTTATCTGTTATGACAATTTACATTAGTACAGGGACATGGGGATTCTGCCAACTGACTACAAAAGAAAGCACAAAGAATGTATACAAGCTACGTATCAAATTATTGAAACAACTTTCACATGTTTTTACTGATTGCCAACACATCTTGAAGTTAGTTACTTTATCTATACCAAGTTTCCTTAACTCCAAGCCCATTTCATTCCTACTGAAAACTTAAATCTCTAAAAACAGATCACAAGTATATATTATTATGAAAAAAACAAAAAAGAAAAGAAAAATTGTAAAGTAACTTTCTAAAACAACTGGCCGCAGTAGTTCTGAGCAATGTTACTCAACCAGGAATGAATAGAAGTAAATAGTAAATATGTTGTTGAGGACTATTTCCTGCGGCGAATTTAGTGCATTAGTAAGTATTTACGACCGCAGGACGATGTATATGGGATCATCTAAAAATAAACTACAGTTCCCAGGTTCATCATAATGAAGGTACATGGTGTGGCTCATTGATGGGTTTTTAATCGTTTTTGGACGACAATGGAGCTCTAGGACACAGAGGAATACGTTATATCAGGCTTTGGCTACGCAGGTTGTTAGCAGGACCAATTTGTTTTTGGTTGACATCTTTGCCAACAATAAGAAACATATAGATTTTCACCCTACTTACCCTTTAAAGTTTAAAGCACCCATTACATTTTGGAGATGTAACTGGTTTAAATTCTACCTACTGTACTTATCGTTATGTGTAGCGCATGCAGTTAGAGAGAGATAGACTGATTTTAAGTTTTTATGTTTTGGTTTTTGTTGTGCCTTTTGCTAACATTTTAGTTCTTTAATTTATTTTAATGGATTTAATTTGCACAATTATTGTTGTTACTGGAAAAACATATTTGCACAGAAGTCCTATTTTAACCTTGTATCTAGTTATGGACAGTAAAAGCGTTCCTCTTGGCTCACTCTCTCAAAGTATGAGATTAATTGTCAAATTAATGTCAAATCTGTCATGCGTTGATACCCAGGAGGACAGGAATCTCAGGCCTTGTGTACAAACACGCAGTATGACACATGAGCAATATGCACACAGAAACACACACACAAACAATTGGAGTTGAGTAATTACAAGAGAATGTCGCATAGTATGCCAACATTCGATAAGACAAACATCATGAATATTTATTTGTTTGTTTATTCTCCCTGTGTGAGACACAAGACTAAAAACACTCCACAGAGATGTGTCATCGGCACAACATAACACACTCTGACACTGACATAAACAGATGATATTAACACACTGCCACACACAGACATTAAGTTTATGGCACATGCTCGCCCACGAACAAACGCCATCAAACAGTGGCACAAGACACACATGATAGCAGACAGGTACACACTGATGGACACATGCAGTAGATTTCTCTCTCTCTCTCTCTCTCTCTCTCTCTCTCACACACACACACACACACATACTCTTCCCCTCCCTTCTATCTGATAGCTGTAAAACTCTGCTTCTTCTCCAAGTTTGTCTCTCTAACTTTCCCTGGGTTAGTTTTAAAGCCCCTCAAGGTCAAGTCGGATAATAAACCTTCCTCCCTGTGTTGCTTCATTAGCACCACTGAGTGATATTTCCTCTGTTTTTCTCCTGTTGTTTTTCCAATTGGTCTAATCTCTCTGTGCCCTAATATCCCGCTGTAATCCGAGAGCTGTGTTAGAACAGCCTCCAGTGATCGCTGCATACCCACTCGCAGACGCCAGTAAACCATGCACTTGCTGATGCAGACACTCTGCTGCATGCATAAACACAAATGACACCAGACATACTTAACACATAAGTGTGTGTGAGCGAGAGACATGTAAAAAAGCATGTGCATTAGCATGCATAAGCAAATGAACGAATGCATGTCTTCATAATGGAGCGGGATCCTCTAGCTTGTGTGATCCATCACTGAAACCGCTATGTTTGATGATCAGTTTGTGGTCATACGCCACAGCTCATCGTGTATCCGTTGTCCCCGGCAACCTTGGAAAGGACAAATAGTGAGCTGTGGATTGCTTTAGAAAGCTTCATAATTGAGATCAACCTCTCAGCTCGTCACAAATGAGAAGACAATATTATAATTACTCCTCAAGCGAACTGTTTCAATTTTTCCATTTGCCTTTTATCTTTCCGCCAGGCAGCGGCCATATGGTGTATTGTTTATGTGTATGTGATTTTTGGGGTGTGCTGGTGTGTGCGCACACGTGAGAGGCAGCAAGTATAGCTCAGAAAATCCCATTAAGGGGGATATGTATTGGTTTGCTGTGTTATTCAAGGCTTTCTGGGACATTAGTACCAACATATCTTTCAATGTCAGAGCAAGCGGTAGAAAACAAACTAATCTGCTTCTCCTTCTACCCTCCTTCCTCTCTCTCTTCTCCCTCTTTTACTTGTTTTCTTCCCTATCTGTCACTCCACATCAATCTCTGTCTCACACGCCCCCTTCTCTCTATTTCTTCCCTCTTCTCATCGCTATGCTATTACAAGATGCAACATTTTCCTTCGTCCTCCCTTCGTCCTTCTCTTCACGCCATGAAAGTCTGAGTTGATGAGCTATCTGTGTATGTTTTTTGGAGTTGGATACCGGTTTCAGTTGTGCTCAATGTTATGCTATCAATCCCTGAACTTTAAAAAAACATACGTACTCCACAGCAGCAACGAATTAAATGCCAAACAACACAGTCAAATAAACAAATGAAATGCATTAACATGTATCGCCCTCTGAAAGAAATACACAATAGATTAAGCCCAATTATAATACGTGCAAGCTTAAAATCCAGGTGTTTGCTTTGTTCTCAGTTGGTAAGTTCAAAAACAACAAAACACGTGCAAGCACTCAGATATACACACTGAAAACACCACACACAGCTGACTGACAATCAGCTTGTGTATTGTGCTTTCTTTTTTTTTTTTTTACATAGAAGCACTATGCATGACTGCATCAATGGCGCAGTGTGCTGAGTATGATAGCTTACAGTAAATATTAAAAGTTTTTTCTTGATTCTAACTGACTTCAGTAGTTGTTATAAAGTATGACTGGGTTTATGCACACACACACGTACGCACGTATACACACACATGCAGACAAATGGTTATTTAATAAACAATCTATTATTAACATTTGTGTAAATCAAAATATCAGACATTATCTAACTAAAATTCCAGTGAAGGCTTTACATGGATAAAAAGCAAAACACACTTATGCAAATACTATTTCTGCCTAACCTTTAAAGTATTGCTTCTTTTAGAAAAAGAAGTTAGTGGGTTATTTAATTTCACATGAAAATGTACCTGAAAAAAAGACAAACCTGGCTACATCATTATCACATTGAGTTAATGAGATTTCATCGCTAACAGCTTTGTCTTCTCTTAAAGGTCAGATCTGAGGGTGCAGTAACTCAAAATGCATTGTGCATGACAAAAAAAAAAAAAAAAAAAAAAACTGGGAAGACACCTATGACCTTGTGTATATTTTACTTAATATTTAATAGGTAACTGCACCAACAAGCTGATACGCAAAAACCTCAGTGTATTCCAACACTCTGAATCCCTAGAGCCATAAAAATGAGAATTTCCCAAAGGAGATCAATAAGCTATCAGGTTCATTTTATCATCGCTCAGTATGCTTGCATCTGAAATCTTACCCACTTGAATGCTTAACATGCAGAGCTTTTTCTCTAAGGAGCGTTCCATTTAATGTTGCTGACTGACAGCAATCTCCACCAAGTAATATCAGGAGCACAGACACCCACAGGGGACAAACTCACACTGATAATAACCAATACACAGATACATACGTGCGAACACACTCATAGACACACATACACACACACACACTTCCTCCCAGATGTTTCTGCATTGAATGGAATGAATACATTAAAATGCTATTTGGTCCATCAGGCAAACTTCCTTATGAAACACACACACAACCTCATACACACCATCATTAACACACACATCAGTTTTATTTATGCTAAATTGGCAATTCTTTTTTAAACACAGAAGCCAGAGCAATAATAGATGTCGTTAGTTAGATTTGTTGGAAGCTCTCAGTGCATTAATGTGTATATGTGTTGTACTGTGTGTGTGTGTGTGTGTGTGTGTGTGTGTGTGTGTGTGGTGCCTTTGTATATGTTGTGCCTAGGGCCCACCCTTCAGCACTGAGCGTTTCAGAGAGTTGATGAGATAAAAAAGAAAAAGAAATATATGGAAGATGGAGAAGAAGATAGATAACAGGGAGAAAAAAAAGGGGGAAGCTGCAGAAACAAAAGCGACAAATATAAATAGAAAAATAATAAAAATATAAAGATAAGGCACGCTTGTGTGGAAGTTTGTTTAACTGCACTGAGTGGATCTTGCATTACTTTTTGTGCTTGTGTCCTCCTTTTTCAAAGATATGTCATTATCATTTGTGTGTGTTTTTGAATAATATGTGTGTTTCTTTGAGTTGACAGACATAATGGGCAGGGATGCACGGAATCTACTTGGTTGCTCTTTCTAGAAAGATTTATTTGCTGGGAATTTTTATTCTCTTTTTATAGCTGCAGTTCTGTGCAGCATAAACTCTCAACAAAAAAATATGACGTGAAAAACACGGTCATCCATTCTATAACTCACCAGACCTGCCTTTACTTAAGTCCCGGATGATCATTAACAAGTTTAATGTCTTGTGTTGCACTGTAATGCACACAATGGCAGTAACAAAACCATTAGCAAATTGTTAACAGAAACCATATGCTGAGTGCTGCCTTTTGTGTATGGATAATGGACTCCCTTGTAGGCTCTTCATATTGACTGATGTCTAATTTTGGCTGAAAAGAGCAAAGTCAGGAAACAATCGTCTACACAGGCTGTGTGAACCTGCTCTGAAACAAGAGCCATAATTAGACTAATCCTAATCTACAAATCCAATATGTTAAACACTGAGGATACATTAAGAAATTTAGAAATTATCCTTATGTCAATTCATTCTGTAATTTGAGAGCTACTGTTGTGAAAATGTATGAGTAGAAGCCTTGTATTACTCCAACTATGATGCTGTAGCTGTTACACCATCAACACAAAAACTACAAATGTTGAAGTTTGGTCTCTGAAGGGTAAGATGGTATTAAATTAAATGGGACTACAGTATTAATTATGTTCCTAGCCATTTCATGTTTTATGGATTTAAAAGTAAAAGTTAATTAAGGACTCACATTATAAAGAATGATAAAAGGAAGAAAGGGATGCTTACGTAAAGGGATTGCAACTGTAACCTGAAGAAACATATGGCATTTTTTGACCTTGGATGCGTTGCATTTACAAAACATAACTGAGTTATTGTTATTCTTTTGACATGCTGATTGCCTGTATCTGTGAATCCGTACTGCCTTTCTTTTCCTTGAAAATGCTCCATTTTTATTGACAGTGGATGATTTACAGCTCTGACACCACTCACCGACAGGAGGTTGGACTGTGAGTTCCTGAGCCTACACACTGAAGAAGGCATTAGCCTAAACATTTGTGCTTGTTATCCTTCTGCACTGCATACAAATAAACATACGGCAAAGAACTTCAAAAGACAAATTTCACCTTTGAGTGTGAACCAGTTTATTTGCGCAAAACATGACAGAAAGCAGCCATACCATTTGATCTTTGGCTGTGACCTGAAACTGAGCACTAATTTCAGCTTCCAGCAGCTGTGGGTACATCACACAGATTCCTCTGCAGTGAAAAATATAATAATGTGTAAACTACTTTTAAGGAACATCTTTTATGGAACAATTCTCATTATTTCTAGGTAAGTAAGATTCTTGTGCGATGGGAAAACTAATCCAGGTCTCGCATAACAGATTTTTAGGAAAGCTCCTTGATCCTGCTTGCACTAAAATAAGGGTTTTGTTGATTATTCAGGTGTTCCAAACGAATGTATGTACATTTTGACGATTAAAGTATGTTATTCTATTCAAGTAAATTACATGATAACTACTTTTTGTCTCTGCTTGTGTTAAAATGTGTCCACCCCCCCCAACAGACACACACAGTACTGAGTGAGAGAGAGACATATAAGCTTTGAAAACTACACAGATACACACATATCGAACACTTCACTCGCAGCGGTTGTTGTCTTTACAAAAGTTACACCCTCTATCCACACAGACAGACATCAGACGGACACACAGTAACACACTGTGGCCGTAACTCTACCTCCCGTGGGACTCTCATGGGAGTTTGTGTGACTAAGAGGCTGTAGGAGAGAAAACGACAGGCACAATGAGAAAGAAAGAAAAAGAAATATGAAGGAAGAAAAAGCGTAACCGGGGAAATAAGAGAGAAAAAAAGAGAGAAAGAGACGCTGCCCTTGCGAACACCTTATTACCCCAACTTAATGTACTGTAAAGTGTTATACTCTATCCCTTCGACAACAGCACCTGTGTGAGCTGTAACTGCTGCAACTCAGGTAGACGGACATGGAGCGGGATAAGACACATGACTCTGTCAACACAACATATGACAGCATTATCCTGGGCAATGACGCATTACCGAGGCAACAGCAACCAGAGAGCACACATTATGGGATGTAAATGATATGGGCCTCTCTGTGAAGGATCACACTTTGTTGCTCTATTTCTTGTACAGTCTCTCTCACTAAACAGCACTTTGTCACAAAAAAGTGCACGCAGTCACACGCACATCTGAGAGGCTGTAGATAGGTTTAAAACTAATTCCACCCGTTAATTTGCTGTGCTATAAAAAGCCTAACGCTACACGTCAGCCTCAGAATGCCTCGTATCAACCGAGTGAACCCCCTCAGCTCCCCTGTGCCCGCCTGTAAAGGGTGGGGGCCAAAAAGCTGCCTGCAACCTTGAAGGGAGGCGGATTCTCATCAGTGCATTTAAAGCATGGAAAGATAGAGAGGATAATTTAACGTTAATTAGCATCTTGTCTACAGGGGGTAAGAAAAGGAAGGGAAAAAGAAAAGTGGACACTGGGGTGATGGGGAGAGCGAGAGAGAAGCCTGCGGACCTTGGCGATAGTTCTCTCTCTTGTCTTTCGATATATTAGCTCTTGTTCTCTCTCGGCTCCTGACTTGCTTCTGGCCTAGAGTGCTTTCACAAATTAATGACTCTGTAACCAGAACATTAGTCGGGTAATGAAAGACACGGCACAATCGGGCAGTGTGTGGGCACAATAGGCTAATAAAAAAAGGGACAATACGTGAAATATAAAGGGGTATCAAAATTAATAATGACATGTATGAATAATGTTTGGGACAAAAGCCAGCAACAGTAAAAAAATAAAAATATAAAAGAAGGTAAAAGGTGTGAGTTGACATAAAGGTCACACCGCAGAGGAGCCAGCAGCAGTCATTGTAGATTAGTTGAGGATTGCATATTTTCCAATAAAACATAATTAGGGACATACTTTTGTGCTTCAGCTGGCTGTCAGCTTGCCTTGTTCACACTTCACAGCAGTGCATTATTGGTACCTGTTAATTTTGCAGAGACACACAAGAGCTTAAGTGGGAAAGCGAGAGAGAAGAGAGCGCGGAAATAGCAATTGTGTGCTGCTGCTGCATTTGTAAAGGTTAATGCCGAACATCAAAAACCACAAACAAAAGAAAAAAATAAACAACTGGTTAACCAGTGATGCAGAATAAAGTCATTAGAGTGTAATGCAAGACCTGTAAGTGTGTGTGTGTGTGGAATATTACAGTTGTTGGTTTGCTATGACTTGTGAGGCAATAATTGAGACCAGAAGTGCCCAAGGAATGGACTGTAACAACGTCGGGCATACACACAGCCTCATTATCCTGAACCACACTCATTTCTGGCCATCCTTGTTTCTTTCCTCTCCTCCTGTGTCCATCACTCTCTCTCTTCCTTTGGCTCCCATGCCCTTTTTATGCCAAAGGCCAATTTCTAACCAGTGTTTCTGTTCATAGTTGTTATACGTGGGACTCTTTAGACCACTTGATAAACCAAGAATTGAACCATTCACAAAAAATGCTGTGCAGACATGGGTCAGAAGTGTGTTATGTTTAATTTATCTGACAATATAGAATACATATATAAAAATCACACAAAAATCCCCCCATCCCCCCGCCAACCAGTTTATCCCTTGTCTCAAGTCAATTTTTTTCACCTAGTGTCCTACTTTACATGTCTTGTGCTTGTCAGACTCTGATATCAAGAGCAGCAGTCTATTGTTATTACCACAGCAAAGTCCTTTTGCTCAACCGGTGACTGAAGTGTGTTGACAGCTTGATGTAACAGCAGAACTGGAGTTCCACCTTCTCTCTCAGTTCAGCTTTCTCCATTTTAATTCACCTCACTCTGTAAACCTTTTTTCCCCTTTCCATCTATCTACTTTATAGCTGCCTTATCGCCCTACTTTTACCCCCTTTTTAGTGGCCTGTAATGTTTTAACAACCAATAAATATGCTAACATAACAAAATTGCAGAATGTGATAAAACCCTGAAATAATAGCACTTTATAATGAGATCATATTTACCAGTAGCATAATGACTTTTGACATGACTGGACAAAAATTGCATTGACAATTGCGACTTTATGACATCACCGCAGATTAACTGGATGTCTCTTTGCTGACGGCAAGTGAAAGCTTTCCTTAGTAGAGAGAAAAAGGCTGGATATCAGCAATCTTTAGCTTTAGCGTGGTACGGTTATAATCTCAAAATATTAATGATTTGCTGTTACAGAATTTTACTGCGAGTGCAACCTGGGAACAAAATATATTGACAATTATATTAGACAAAAATAGTTGGAGTCAGTAATGCTACTCCGCGTCAATAAGTTAAACTTGTATGTGTAACATTGAAAGTTAGTCAACAGTTACTGATTGATGAATTTGTAATTCCCTTATTATATTATCACTGTATCTGCATTGTCTCTAAACTGTGCACATATTAGACACTTGCGTTTTACCGAAGAACAGTTTACTGGATTGAGCTAATTCATGTAATAGAAACATTTCTCTCTTCATTAGGCTGACTGTTATAAATTATTCAATAAATTGCTTCAGGCAAGTCTGAGAAATAAAGAGAGAAACAATGTGTTTTCACAAGTTAACTCTGTCAAAGTGAGTGTGTGCACATATGTGAATAAATTGAGACAGTGGGGGGAGGGGGGATGATTAGTTGTATTGTTCAGTAAGGGAACATGTTGGTGGCTCCACTGACACCAAGACAGTTGTCATTGTTTCAACAGAACTTCACTTTATCAGCCGTATAGCTCCAATAAATGTTACAATATCCATAGGAATTATTTCCATATTGGACGATTGTACACCTCATGATTTACATCCACTACAAACGATAAGTGCCAGTGCAGGAAGTAGCGTGTCCTTTATGTAGCGAGGCAGAAAGCAAGGGTGTTGAGGTGGTGGATGGGAGTTTAGCATGTCTGACTTTCAAGCCTGTCTTTCTGACATAAATAAATCGAAATCAAAATAAAAATACAAAACAGTAACATTTACATTATATTTGAGTGACAAGGCCACCTAACGGGCGTAGGAAGGCAGAGGGACAAGGTCGGGGGGGATGAATGGGTCAACAAATGTCGGACTTCAACACAGCATCAACATCAGAAAACGATTTTGTGTGTCGTTCCAGAGGGCATGGACCAACCCTCCTCTCAGTCGTGTGATTACTGTTTTTCTTTTTATTAACTATGAGAAAAATAGTGACAAGGTAGCTAAAAGAAGGAAAAAAACTGGTTGGTCTTCGTACGTTGACGTTCTTGACCTTTTACTGTCCTCTGATGATGTTCAGCACTCACAAGCTTTAGCATATGCTTCATCCAAACTCCTCCGTGGCTGTGAGCTAGTGTGTCGGAGAATGATAGATGTGCTTTTTATCTGTGTCTGCATCTGGACAAGGACTTGTTTATGCCAGCCCTGTGCCATTGGTTGTTTACAGGTTGTTTATGCTGAAAGGAATGATGCTAAATCATTAGTGAAAGGTGCTAATTCTCTTCTAAAAGCTGTGATTCCAGCACTAATGGAAATAGTGTTCAACAGAGTGAGCGAGAAGACGAGAAGGTAGAGAGATGGGGTGGGGAAAAAAAAGGATATTTACAAAGGAAAATAATGTGAGGTAAAATTGGAGGTGAAGAATGGGAGAAAAATGGAGACTTGAAATGGTAAATGGGATGAGAGAGGACAAAGGGAGAGTAAGGGAGGTAAACGTGGAGTAAGAGGAGAGAATAGATGGGTAGAAATTGATAAATGCAGATGCAGAAGATGGTGGGGAGTAGTGGAGGGAGGAAGAGATGAGATGGAAGCTCTCTCATTATTTTATCTACCCATCTTGTGAATGAGCAAACGTTGGACAAAGACGAGCTGTGTGTGTGTGTGTCTGTGTGTGTGTGTGTGTGTGTGTGCCTGTGTCTGTGTGTATTTGCAAAATGTGTTTGAGTCAAAGATAGGTGATAAAAATTGATAAAAGGACGGAATATGTGAAAGATGTGCGGAAGGGGTCAGACAATTAGGACAATTACCGCCCAAGATCCAAATTAAGGGTGTCACTGGTGGCAGAATATAATTCCCATTTAACGGTTCATTTAGCTCTAAAATGCCAGCCCTTGTGTAATAGATGAGATCTGGATGGGAAGAAAGTGGAAGTGTAAAAATGTAGCAAGAGTGCGTCTGTATGTATAACCACGCGTGTGTGTGTGTGTGTGTGTGTGTGTGCCTGTGGTTCACAGTGAAAATACTGTTGACAGTGTAATTTGATGAAAGCTGACAGCTAATTTATGAAGCATATTTTTGGGGTAAATGATTTTTCCCGGTCCTACTTTCTCAGTCATTCGAGACTGGTAATTGGATTTCCCTAACTTGCAAGGTAGTGAATTAGGAGTAAACTAGTTAATGAAGGACTGAGTGTGTGTGGTTGTCGGAGGGGTGTTTACATATGTGTATCAAACAACAGCATTTTAAGTTTGTAAAAGAATGTATTACTAAAGTGTGAGTAAATGCACACACTAAGTTTGTAGGTGTTCCATCTCTCCATGCGGTGGAGGTTAATGGGAAAGTTTTGGTCTGCTGCATTTATACCCAACTATTACTAACCAACTATTGCTTTATTCCTACTCAGTCAATCAAGGACTATGGACACACACATGGACACACACATGGACACACACACACACACACACACACACAGGCATACATCTAACAAACCCCAAATCCTCTCTCTCTCCCTTGCTCACCTCTTTCTATTTCTCTCCTCTCACTCACTCTAATTGCCAGGAGTGTCTTGTCTTTATGAAACTATCCCTAAGGTGGGTGTTCGTGTGCATGCATCTATGTGTGTGTGCACTGTGTGTGTGACAGAGTGTGTGTTGGCCAGAGGAAACAGAGAAAAATGACAGAAAACGGTTCTGACAATGACAGCAAGCTTGTTATTCTCATAGTGAAAAACACACAGCACTGTGAATAGTACTATGCACAGGCGCACACCCCCACACACATACACACAGATGTCTTCCTCAAACAAGATATTAGACTAAATACCAAGCTTTGACACAGACTGAATAAAAAAAGAGTATAACAGCTGCAAACCCCCTTCTCTACTGCATAAAAATATTCAAAACCCTGTTGAAACTCCACTAAACCCGTCCACAACACAAATTAAACGTATCTAATCCAGGGCAAACCTTACACAACTCAAACATTTTATGAGCGAGCCTAACTAATCCAAACCAAACTGACACAAAACCCTACCAGGTCTTGCTCAAGTACATTACAGCCAAAAAGATTGTCTCCAAACAAATCTAATGCAAATGAATGTAATCCAAGATGATCTAGTCAGAATGAGCCACAACTAATTTCCAATGGTCTGTTTCAATACTATCATATGTAGTTCTAGAGCCGGATGAAGGCAACAGTTCAAACACACAGAAGGGTGACAAATTAGAGGAAAAACCAACATAGGGTGTCTTACTAAGGTGTTGATCCCACACAACAGCTTTAAAGCTTCTTGGCATAAATCTGTATCTGCAAGTCTCTGGGGATCTACTGGAGTCACCATTCTCCCAAAAGATATTCCCATGTTGAGTGTTATTAAAATGGAGATGGAGAAGGCTGTCTGACATGTTTGTCCAAAATCTTCCACAACTATTCAATTGGGTTGAGATCTGAGGACTGTGACGACCATAGTATATGATTCACCAAACCCTTCAGTGACTCCTCAAGGAAGCATTTGCATTCATTATATTCATTCACTTTTCTATGACTTGAGGCAAATTTCCATGTACAGCACAGGCTAAAAACTCTATGTTCAATTTCCCACCTGGTAGATTTACATCCATCTCTGAATGCACTGTGTAGTATGTTGATTTGTGACTTCCCCACATCCCACACATCCTCACATCCTTCTGCACGTCCTTCTCGACTATTTCAAACACTTTCCAATTCACGTTCCACCTGTCCATTGAAATTTGGACAGTTTATGATTCCAATCTCTGAGAGCAAGTCCTTCATTTTCACAAAGATATCCAGAGCTGATGACTGGCCCATAAACTCTGAGCCGATGTATTAGTCTTCACCTCGACATCGTGTCATAGGCTGACATGCTGTTTAGCCTGTAAATAGTGGTTAAGACTTTCATGAAATAACATGACGTACATCAGTTTCTTAGTAAGGAGCCAGCCTAAATGTACATATATAAGCGTTCAATGCATGTAAATTTGGCTGCTGTCTGGCACGACTGAAAAAGCTGGTCGGTCTTCACACAAATTGTAGCAGTTGTGCGAGTTTGCGTTTGTTTGTTGGCAGACGAAAGAGAAGCACTGCAGCTGGCAGTGGGTGTCCTCACATTAGAACCCGTAGTGAAAAAGCCAGTGATGGGCGTGAGAGCTGATTTGCTTGCAGCTGCAGCCTGGTGCTTCGATCCTTTAGCACGGCTAGTAAACACTGCCTCCTCCTTAATTGAACCACATATATATATATTTAGATATATATACTTTAGATATTTGTGAAAATAATTTCCATGACTTTCCCAAAACATTTTGGGTTTATTTATTTTCCGGAAAACTTTTCAAGGCCTGTAAATATCAATTTTACAGGTTTTTAATAAGCTTATGAACCTTGCTTATTTCTGTCTCTGCTCTGTGGTGTCCAGAGACAGAAGAAGATGAGGATAGTGTGTTGTTGTTAATATGAATTTCTCATCAAATTCTGACTATGTGACAAAAAGAACATCCTGCCTGTCTCAGTGCTGTGTACTTTGTGTGAGTTGGTGGTGAAAAAAGATGCCATCCTCAGGCTTTACCTGGAGTGTTGAGCAGCCTGGACATATAACAGCTGTACACGATTTGCTGCTCACAGTATTCTGCACTGGTGGTGATGGCTGTCACCTGGTAACACAAGCACAGATATGTATTTTCAGTTCATCTTATTCAGCTAGACAGGTCAATTTCATGTAAAAACAAATTATTGAGCTGCAAAATGAAGCAAAGTGCCCTGTAATGTTTTAATTTAGCTTCCCGTGCTGAAAATGAAACAAGTGATCCATACAAATTAGGAGGGAACATAATCACAGAAAAAAATATGCCACTCAAGCTCTATCATCTCACAGAGGTCCTGTTCACACTGAAGGTAAAAACGGCTGTCACTCCTCATTGGAGTATTGAAACCTGTAAAGTTCACACACAATTTAGACTGAGAGTGACAACTGCACTATATAACCACTTGCCAGAAAGATTTGTATGTAGCTAAACCACAGCTGACAAGTGGTAGAGACATGAGGTAAAACCCTTGTTTTGTTGGATTATCATTCCACATTTTAAAAGGATAAAGACTGAATCAGCGTCTTTAATCAGGCTGTAGCGTGAGGTTGAATTACACTGTTACTGATTGCAGTCACCAGTTGCAGAGTACCGTATTTGACGCTGCTGATGTTGTAGATTTGTCAAAACAGTCATAGAAATCAGACTGATTTGTAGCATACATGTTACCATGGTGACAGACTTCATGTAGAAAGATTGGTAGACACTCATACTAACATACTAACGATAACAATCAAATATGTCAGAATATATCATGAATCCATCTGATCTCTACATTCGATTACCTTGCTCAGGTTAGGTTATGGATATAATATATAATATTCACACATGAATGCTGCTACTGTCCATGGTGGATCACTTTGAGTGACATGTGGGAGTCTATTACAGAGTGATTCTTTCTGGTGAGTTTTGTGTGACAAACAATGGAGTTTTTTTTATCAGCAAACAACCAAGGAGGCAGTCTGACATATTAAAAAAGTATAGGAGGAAACTGCTACAAAATTCTGTGTTGGAAACTGGTCTGGTTGAGCACTGTGGAGTAAACTGTACCATCCTCCATGTTTGACCTGTCTTCAACTGTAGGATACCATAATTTAAAACAAAATAGATGTTAACTCTATTGATTGAGAGTCTACCTGCCAATATGAAATACATTTTTTAATTTCTTAATTAAACAATGCTTTTCGCAAAAATTGAAAATATTCCATCAAAATCCTTGTGCTCCTACATCTTTCACAGCAGGAACTAGATATGGAGTTCCTCAGCCTGAAACTAAGAGCCTGATGGCTTCAAATCCACGAAAACTTTTTTTCACCTCATACACAAACACACCTACTTAATAATGTTCTCTTATTTTTTATTTTTGTATTTCATTTTCATTTAAGAATAACATCACTTTGAGTTGGATTGAATAAAATTAACGTGCAATTGTTATTCTAAGAAACACGAGACGTTCTATGGATATGTCTAGCAGCGTGTGTACGTGTGTGTGTGTTACCTGGTCCATAGAGGCACTGTAGTTAACCTGTAAGACGGTGCGCCTCTCTCTACTGGAGCCAGTCACTGTAGTTTTGGGTGGCAGGTTGTTCATAACTGTTGTCCACACTTTGTCCTCTACACACACAAACATGTTAAACATGACAGCATGTTGAGAATTATTCTTCAACTGCAAGAATAAAACCACTTACAGTAGATTTAGTAAATTATTTGTTTAGGTGGTGGTTAACAAAGATTACAAAAACAGTAGATTCACCCACATGATGATATATCCACACACACACACACACACACACACAGAAAACTGCAGTTTAGCTGTCAAGGCAGTGAAGTTCTGTCTGTGTAATCTAAGTTACAGCTATGAGACTCCAGGGTTTAATAGACACTTCTGTGCTGTTATAGCATGAGCCAGTCACTCAGACATCTCCTTGTCCATTCACACTGTCAGTCAGGGAATGTGTGTGTGTATTTCAGGTCTCTGAGGTGTGTGTATGTGTGGGAGAAAGGGAAACTCTTAACATTTCTGAGGTGTGTGTGAGTGTGCTATTCAGCGTGACTAAGGGGCTAGCCGGCGGAGTGCAGTGACATTTCATTAAAAGTCTCGCCTTTGCTCTGCCTGCGTGCTCTGCTGTTCCAGACTATCTACTTATTCCACTCTATGTGTGTGTGCATGTGTATGTGTGTGGAGTTTGGTATGGGCATGTGTAGGTATGTGTGTGTGTGTGTGTGTGACAGAAGTGTCACTCAGACCATTGGAGCACTCTCAGGTCCATTTCATATGTGTGTTTGTGGAGTGTGTGTGGGTGTGTATGTGTATCTGTTGAGGCTGCTCCTTCAGAGTTAAATGTCAGCAGCTGTGACCGCGTCGCCATGGAAACCCCTAGGTATAGCAGGTTAAGAGTGCTGCTGTCTGAGGTTAAGAATGAGGAAGGCTGGAGTTTTCTTCCAACACAGGTCACTGGGGCAAGATAAAGTGCGGAAATGAGAACACACACACACACGCACACGTAGATGCACCACAGACGAAAGCGCACACACAGATACAGAACAGGGATTTTAGGCACTTCCACACACACCTGTCATGTTGCAGTTGACCTTGAAGGGGCCAAGGGGTCCGCTGCCATCAGGGTCGATCCAGTAGGTGTCAGAGGACCTACCCAAATGCTTATAGGCCTCACACGATGGCTCATAGATAGCTGATGGTGTGTCAGGGGGAAAGAGAAATAAGAAAAATCAGCAGTTGGAGGAAAAAACAAGACTGAGGGCCCTTTTTAAACAATCGACAGCGCATGGTCTAATGCGCATGACGCAAGTGCATTTAGAGTGGGTCCAAGTTAAACGGCTAGCATAATCGGGCGCAAAGTAAGTAATGTAGATATTGTTTGACACCTATAAAGAATTTGGTCTTGTGTATTGCATGACAGCATCTCATTGCTTTGATCAGATTCTAATTTAGTACTGTGTCAGGTTGACAAATATGCTGGAAATCAATTTTTGGGACAATGTTTTCTAACAGTTGTGTTGTTGGATGGATGAAAAATACAGAGACAACTTTGCTATTCTAGATCTTTACCATTAATGGGGTAAAAACTGTAAAGGCCATGAGGGTGCTGGCCATATTTTTGATCCTCTGGTATACAAGAAAGTGTTCAGATATGTCATTCTCATTTTTTTTGTCCTGTGGGTGATTCTGGAGAAGAGGTCATTACAGTATGTCACTCCAAGCGATTTTTGGATATCTTGGGTAGGACCAGGAATCACATGTTGAGACATAAAATTTTACTATTATGATATGCAGCCCACAGTATGACAACACAGATGATACAACTAACCCAAGATGGCCTTCATCTGTTTTCTCTCAAAGTGTTTCCCTGTCTGCATCCCGTTTCCACGCTTTAATGTATTTTGTTATGTAATGGACCAAAGATTAATTAAATTGTAGAATTTTGGGATGGATCTAAAATAGCACATCCATGTCCAAAGTTTTCCTTTTTTTCCCCTTCCAGAAGGCAATTTCATGTGGTTGCCAGTATCCATTCAGCACCTGTCAAGAAGTGGTGTCTTGTCCCACACACTCTAGCAATCTATCTGACAACATATTGATGTTGTGTTTGTGTTGATCTACACACAGACAGGCAGAGAAGGGAGGGGAGGGAAGGAAGAATTACACTTCAAAGAGCAATGTGAGAGTGTGACTTGGAGTGAAACTTTCTTGATTGAGGACTGTTCACAGGCTTAACACTGAGTTTAAAAATAAATAAATCTGTCTTTTTTTCTCTCACTTAGTTTACTTAGTCCCAGCTCTTTGCTACTGTTTCTGTTTTTTTAAGTCTCTTCTTTCCGTCCTTTCTTTTCTCTTTCATTACGTCCTCTGACTACTTGATTATTGGTCTTTTTCTCTTTGATATCCCTCGGCTGATCCAGGAGTTTAGTGATGCAGTTGCTTGCTGAGAGGACGTGCTCTTTAATGAAACCGGTGTTGGGAGGAACTGACCCTGCTGAACTATCTCACAAGAAACTGTACAGAACTCAACAGAGCTGTTGAGGCACTACTTCTGGTTCAAAGCCTTTGGTCAAAGCCTATAACACAAAGGAGGTTGAATAACCATAACTGCATTTCTCTTCACAGTGGTGGGATGCAACAGAAAGATGTGTGTATGTAAAGTAAATAAAAACTGTTTGGCCAATTCATCTTCAGAATAAAATGCCATAAAATATCCAAATAAAAGCATTTAACAGCTATTAACCCCCACGCTTCACTTTAACCTTCACGAGAACTCAAGTAATCCAAAAAGTACATGAATCCGAACTGAAGTACTACTGTATAAGGGAAGATATCAGTAGTTTATAGCCTATAACCGGGCAACCAACCAAATCCAATCATGCTACAACATTTTGATTCGTTAGCAACAGCTTTACCGATTCTGGCAATGTGTGTTAACCTAGGGGTGCAACCAACAATTATTTTCATTATTGACTAATCTGTTGATTCTTTTTTTGATTAATTAATATATAGTTTAGGCTACGACAAGGCAATAAATAGTGAAATAGTGCCCAAAGATACAATATTTACAGTGATATAACATAGAGAAAAGCCGAAAATCTTCAGATTTCAGAATTTGGAAGCAAATGTTTTACGATTATTTCCTAATAAACAGCATAAAAAATGAAATAATCAAATCCTTGTAAATTTGTTTTCTGTCAATCTATTAATTAATCTACTATTAGTTTCAGCACCTTTTAGTTTCGAGATCGAGACTTTTAGTCCCTAGTATGGGTCAAGCTCCAAAAACTCAGACAATTTCCATAATACAACTCAATATTGTCTTTTTTTTGTTAGAAACTCCCTGTCCAGTTGTATGCCCAACATCAGAAGTGGCTCTTTAAGGAGGGCAAAGCATTATTCATCCAATCTCCCTACCCACATCTTCCTGATTGGTCCCCTGATTCAAATCCCGACTTTCCAGTGCCAAACCAGACACTCTAATTTCCAGGTTACTGCTGTGCCTTCAGCTATCTTTTATT
Source organism: Lateolabrax maculatus (assembly GCA_031216445.1). Taxonomy (NCBI): domain Eukaryota; kingdom Metazoa; phylum Chordata; class Actinopteri; order Acropomatiformes; family Lateolabracidae; genus Lateolabrax; species Lateolabrax maculatus. The sequence continues at coordinate 12,210,506 of CM062210.1, forward strand.
AGTGAATCAGTCCTTCATAAATATTGAGAAACACATAAAAGAGAGATATTTAGTCATACAAAGACACATCTCACCATACATCTCGTAGTTTTTATCATATTTCTGTGTTTTTATTGTCTATGCTTAATCTGCATTCTGATGGGACTTAAACTCTGTCCCTCTGCGATTCTATATACTGAACAATGTATAATTTTCTCAAGCTTCATTTATATTAAATCCGTTGTTTTATGTTGGACATACAAAATATTGCCAAACATTTCTCTCTCATCCTCTCTTAAAAGAGAACAATATTTGTGGCATGTGGGAGGACGGATGGCATTCGCAAATTTCTAAGCCTTTAAAAAAAAAACAAAAAAAAACCTCTTCGGCTTTTTCTCTTTCTGACTCTGTTCTCTATGTGTGCTGGTGCCTTTTGTCGGGTTGCCTCTTCTCAGACCAGAACAAAACACACAATGCAGTCAGTAAAGCCTGGCCTCTGAGCACTTCAAAAGTTCATCTGTCCCTCTGCTGAGGATTGTGGCTTTGGAACGAGAAAAAGCTTAATCACTCAAAGGCGAACAGAGGAAGGCAAAATCAAACAAAAGCACAAGGAACAGAATACAGTGGTGTTCAAGTGACGAAAAAAAAAAAAAACACACAACTGCATACAGACACATTCAAATACTTACAAGTGTGGCAGGTGGCTCCAGTGTATCCTGTTCCATCACAGGTACAGCTGAAACTGTCCCAAGTCTGTTTACAACGGCCACCGTGTTCACAGTGATTAGGCATACACCTGGAGAGAGAATAAGAGAGAGGACTAATAAGAATTTAAAAAACATGTGAAGCCTTAAAAAGAAAGAAAAATTATGATATATACAACCAGCATGACGAAGATGAATTCTGATTTAAGTCTGGTTATGTTGATATGACTATACAGTATTTACAGTATTATCATCTAACGTGTGAGACATTTAGACATTCTTAGTGACAGAAGAAATACCGTTGACCATCAGTGTGTCTAATGTGTCATTTACTGTACGTTAAATATGTTGACTGTAAAACATTCATTCAAGTTTATGGTGAATACCTTCCTCTGTGGGAAAGACTGGATCAGAGTATCCGAATATTCCTAAATTATGTGTGACACAATGGTACAGTGGGATAAAATATGAACTGTTCTAAAGTGAAAAGAATTACACATTACAAAAATAGCAATCATCTTAAAGAGGAAAACTTGCCCCAAGTGATTAAGTCTGTTATTATGTGTTAATTGAACCTTACACATTGAGATTTCCTTTTAAAGTTTCTTTAGCTAGCAGGGGCTTCTTCCTAAGGGAATATACATCTGGTGCAACTGATGCAGAGAGGCACTGATATCCCACTGAGACTGAACACAGATTTTTTGTATCATAAAAAGTGATTTCCTGAGTTCAGATTGAATGATACGATGTATTGACCACACAAAAATATGCATTTAAAGGATCCAACAAATTCAACTGCAAGTGGAAAAAACACACATTTATAAGTACAAGACGAACAGATCTTAACCTTGTAATAATTATCATACCCAACAGTGAGTGTACATATTTCTTTATCTATTGTGACAGGGATGAGTAGCCAGCCGGTTACTTTGAATATCCATCTTTTCCTCTTTGTTCTGGCCCTTTGTTCGCAGAAAGACAGCCTTTTTTTTCACATCCAAAAATTGTGCTTTTAGACAACCCTTTTAGAGTGGATCAATCTGAAACATTGCTGTGAACTAGACACATGTCAGCCCAAAGATGAGATGGCTCATTTTGAATGCCAATAACTGACCACACATGGTGGTTTCATTGATCATTAGAGCATTTGATTGAACCTATCAGTGCAGCATGGCCGGAATTACTGGTCACCTTGGTTAACAATTATTCAACAATTATGAGCTGCGATGAATCAATATGTATGTCAACTACAACAACTAAATTGCAGGTCTATTTGTCAGTTTAAGTGATAATGTAGAGTGGGAGGTTACAGTATTGGGATTTATTAATTGTTATGCACCATTTTGTGTTATTCAACCATAGGAAGAGAAAGAATTGTATTGTTACAATTCAGTATCCACATTTCAAAACTGAGTGTGGTGCAAGTGTAATCCGCCCTTAGTGTGAATACAGCATTAAGCACATAGCAGTTAAGACATCACTCTTTTACTTGTTGAAACTTGAATACCAACAAAATCCTGAATACATCAAAGTTCTGTGGTTTGATCTGCCTACAGGCCTGGTGGGGATGGATCCCGAGGCACTGTGGTCTCAGAGCTGGATTTTCTACACACACTCGTTCTCACCCACAAGTTACGTGATTAAAATATCTGAGTCTGCTTATTTGAATGAATCAAAGTGATGTTAAGGGGACAGCCAGCTGGAGGAAAAACAAACACTGAGTCACAGGAGCTGCAGGGGTCCTTTAAAATCCTGAGTTCTTCTTTAGTCATGTAGGGAGTCGGGCAGTTAAGCAGCACAGAGACGTTTCATCTGTGAAAGGGAAACAAGACGATCGCTGTTTTCATACCTCGAGTAGCTGTAAATCTGACATACGACTGTGGGCTTGTTCATATGATGTAGAGTTTGCTGACAGTGGAGTATCTCTAATTGTGTCTCTGTATATTGGCATTAGGGCATAGCTGCAATAGAAAAATGTAAGTAGAAAAATGACATTTGCAAAATAATGTAATATAATATAATAATAATCACTGCTCTAATAATGTCTTGGCTTTGGGTAACACTACTACACATGTACTAGCCTGCCATTTTAACAGAAACACTGCTTTACATTAACAAATGTAAGGGGCTTGATATAAAAGTGAGAAGTGAGCCCACCCATTGGTACTCAAACCACATTAAACCTTGACTTTCTTGGTATGCTACTGCATGCAAGGGCAATGGCAGCCATTTCACATGCAGTAAGAAAAAAGATGCAGCTGGACTGTATCACTGCAAAGTAGCTTCTTACTGGAGGTCAGCCACCACACACTAAAAATGCTTGTAATTTGTATAGGGGTGACAGGATGGTGGGCAATGGACCAAACCACTGTAAGACATATCCCGGGGGATGCAATCATTTGAAACGGAAAAACTAGTGCTGTCAATCGATAAAATAATTGTATGTAAGTAATTACATGATATGCTGATTAATTAATCAAATTTATCGCATATTCCAATATTTGCTTGGAAAACCCCCAATTAAGGATATTTGAACTCAAAAACATGACATTATTGTGGCACATGACTAAGGCATAGAATATAAATATCAAAAGGTTAATTAGAAATCAATAAATTGCTTTATTTCCAATTATGTTTACAAATACATGTGTATTTATCATTGAACATATGCCTATCACCTATCACAGCCTAAAATGTGGCCTTTTCTTTGGTAGTTTAACCTAAGCTTATCACCTCAGCAACAATGTGGTGTTTAAAGCTGGAGTGCAGAACTTTTGTCTCCCCGTTCTGGCAGTGATCCCAGGAAGCAACAAAGATACTCAGTTTGAGACTCAATACAACAGTTGGCCAACGGAAATAAAACCAAGTGAGGCCTCTTGTGTCTAATAAACAAGCTTGGTGCTCCTCCGACTACTCCTGAGTTACCTCCCGTAGTCCGTCTTGTTCGCTAATGTCGGCTCCCGGGATCCGCCGCCGATTGGTTTCTGATGCGTCAGCATGTGAATGTCGCCGGAGACACCAGATTTAAAAGTCCAGTATAAAAACACAGAGAGACTTACAGGCGGTGAGAGGCTTAATCAGCATTGTGTCAACTCCTTTGGTGAGGGTTTGAATGTAAGCAACGTTCATTTATATGTAAAAGTCCAGCTTTAAGTGATGACCACATTAACCACAGTAACTTTTAACTATTTACATGTGCAACTGATGCAGACCAGTTGGAACTGAGCGACGAACTGTGTCAGAGGGGTGGGTTTGTGGATTCACTCTTGTGGTGTCAGTGGCTCCCTGAGTGCTCTCCTGTGGTTTAGAAACCAAGAGCACTGCTCCAGACTCAGAGCCACACTGACCGCTCCAGCTGAAAGGTCGGTTTGTCAGAGTGTCTGAACCCCATAATGGCCGACAGTGTGGCAAAATGCAACGGTTGGGTTATTTGGAAATTTCGGTACTATTATCCAACATTCAGCAACTTACAGTAACATCAGTACATCGATTACTCATCATAAACATTAATTTATATCATATGTGTTAACTTGCGTTTTTTTTTGTTAAATTTTAAGTGTCCCCCCGTAATTGCTGCCCATAATTTACATGTGCTCCAAATGAGAAAAAAAACAAAAAAAAAAACAAAAAAAAAGACTGTGATCCAAGTATGTCAAGATTGTAGCTTCAGGAGGCTAACAAGTGCAGATAAAATGGCATTGTACTTTCACAATGGGCTCCGATTAACGAGCACCGATAATCACAAAAGACACCGTGCTCAGCAGGCTGTGAGCACTGAAGTACACCGACTTCATATGCTCTGGGCTTTGTTTGAGAAAAAGGAAAATCTATGAAGAGAATGGAACACCTCTAGAGTGTGTGTATGGTTTTATGTGCCATTGCATGTGCTGCCGCGGTACCCTTACAGACTGACAGTGACATTGTGGAATGGGGAAATTTGCACGCACACAGTCCTGTGTGTGTCAGCATGAGAGTGTGTCTGTGGGGATGTGTGTGTGTTTAGCTTCTCCCACCATCTCAGCCTAAACAGAAGCCCACAGTGGAACGGCATTGATCAAAAGGAGGTCAGACAGGGCTATTGAACTGCTTTCAAACTCATTCTGATTAGTTAGATGGTAACACTGCACCCATTCATCTTCCATGGCAGGACAGGGCCCACCTCAAGCACTGCAGGGCTGATACACAACATTTGTAGAAATAGGGATGGGCAATACTGCATGCAGCACGGCTAGGAGATTATTTAATATGCTAACATCACATGATTGTTAAAGTGGCTATAATCAATACTTTTAGACTAACAATGTATCAAATGATTATACGTATGTGAAAGGGGTCGCTCATAGCGGTGAACCCACAGAGAATAATTACTCGACTCTGCAGTTTCTCTCAGCTCTGCTGAGCTTTACAGCGTGTTGTAACTCAATGTTTGGATTTTCCGGACTACAACTTCACTATTTTGGTTCACTCTCACTGCTCTGGTGGTGGTGGTGATGACGGTGTTGTTCTCGGGTCACAGAAGGCAGTAGTATTGAGCAAGACCGTTCCGAAAGCCCACAGTACGCTACCTGCCCAGGGCAACATGCAGACAAATTAAGTAACTAACTGGTGAACATAGTGGAACATTTAGCAGATAGAGATTCTGATATTTCTCTCAGGAGTTAATGGAAACCCAATAACAATCTTAAAAGGAGAGTGAATATTGGACATGCATTTGTCAGTTCAACATAACTCCAAATAAAGGCCAGTTTCCACGGGTAAAATCTTTGCCGCCACAGCAAGAAATAAATAAATAAATAAATCACAAAAGAAAACAAAATATTCCATGATCAATCATCTAACCCAACACTTTGGAGACTCGCCCGGAAAGCTTGATTCCCGCCCCCCTTCCCCATGCATGCATTACAGAATTCAGTCAAGTTAACAACACTAATTTAAGAAAATGAGATCACTTAGGTATTTTCCAAGGGGGAAAAAAAAAAGCAAACAAGGTAGGTAAAAAGAGCATTTGGTTAGACTATATACATATGTGTATAATATCAAGAGAGATACAATTATGTAGCCTAAATTAAAGTGATTGGATATGCTCTGAACTGTAATTGAAATCTCCGGTTTAGGACTATTTTAATTGACTTTTTAACCTGACACGTAGCTGGTAACTGGCTTTTCACAGTCTGTGTCAGCCTCCTGTTCACAGCTTGTTTCTGCTACCCTCAATTAAATCGCTATCTTATTATAACAGTCATCTGACATCAAAAATAGTGAACTAGAATATCTCTATGAGTTCAGCCATATAAACACAAAAGAAGAAAGAAGAATCTCACGGAGACAGAGATGACAAAATGTATCTTTTCGTTGTTTTGCTGTTTTCAGTATGGACTGAGAACTACTACTTAGAAAAAGAGCTAAAAATGCTTTTGAGTACAAAAACTCACTTTGACAAATAAATTAACACATTTAAATGTATTTATCTGTATTAGTGTGGAAATGGCTTAAGCTGTGGTCTAAACCTAAATATCACAGCAAACCTGACCTCTCTTGAAGAAGGGACAAAATTGATCTAAATCAAGCAGTGGCAGTTGTTGTCTACTTCTCTGGGCAGGGATATTGATGAAGGTAAGTGTTATTGGCAAACCTGACCTGAAAACAAATTGCTCAGTTCAGGGAAAATGCTGTTCCAATCAGCACAAGGTCAACTCCTAATTGTAACTTTCCAGTCTTATTCACCTTAATCCATGCAATTTCTCATGATCACTAAAATATTCCTTATATCCATCGCATGACTGAATACCACAAAATTATTATTTAACATAGGACTAGGCCTAATCCCTGGAGTTTAAACCAGTCCACAAAGTTTAAATGTTTTGCACACAGGCATCCAATTCAGTGTAAAGAAGCACTCAAATTGAGCTCAAGGCATGGATGATTCCATATATGGCAAATCTGTCCCAATGTGTTTGTCTAGTCTATGACAAGGAAATAAATTGAAATGTCAACAAGTTGTAATGAATGCTTCCAGTGAGCCAACATTGGGACGTGCTGTGCAGAATCTTTAGTTCTGTTATACTTGGGAATGAAATAGAGAAATACGTGGCTCATTTTTGATGTTTGATCAAGATCATACAGTGTTTTCCTGGGATGAAACCTATTCTTTTTCTTTCAGTTTAAAATGAAAGAAATGTACTGTTTACACACATCCCCTTACACTGTGAATCCATCCCATCAATTATATCCATTTATCAGTATGACAAGCTCACAAAACCAGCCACACACATATTCTTGTGCAGTTACACACTCAAAAACCAGAGCCCTGAGTCATGCATCTCTAGATAAGAATTCAGAGACTGTTTATGACTCTTCCAATTTAAAACCATTTGATTTATGACACTTATGCCATATTGTTTTAGTGCTTCAGACATGACTGAGTGTGTATTTTTATTTATTTATGAATAATTATTTGGATGTGCATGCATGCAGGAATTATCACTCTTACCTGTCTATGATTGCACACATGTCTAGGCTGACATTCTCAAAAGCTCCCATAGTGCCCTTTTCCACCGCATGCAAATCGGCTGGTTGGTCATCCACCAAGATCGCTTGCATGCAGCCCTGGAAGGAACGCTGAGAGGGTGGGAACAGCGTCTGGAGAAAATACCCTGAAGCCAACAAAAGAAACAAACCCAAAATGAAACTTTATTATACTGTATCAGAGAGTTGGAGATGAATAAACTGAATATTGAACAGAATTTGAGAAGGAACAGAAACAACAGCTGCTTTTGTTTGAACAATGAAGTAAAAAAGGTGAAAGAGTGCGGGAAGACAATAAACAAGGAAAAATTCATAATTTTACCCATGATTTAAAACACATCATGAACAGGCGACCTCCTCAAGAACTAGACGTCAGACGTAACGACGACATCATCCTTGACGAGGGACAACGGACCTGGCGAGGGTCTGGTTAATGTCACTTTTTAAAGCCATGAACCTTCATCAGTCCTCTTGTTTTAGAGCTTATCCACAAGGCCCATTAGCCTTAATACCAGTGCTAAGGCCGCAATAGACTAGAGGACATATAGGTTTTACTATATACAGTACCTTTATGAGATACAAGAGTCAATGGCCCATCCAGAGGTAGCACTGGGCCTTGACTGAAGTGGGGACAAGGCTAGGACAAAACTGTGTGCAGGCGGTGTGAGAGTCTGTGTGTGTATGTGTGTGTGTATGCTAAATCTTTTGCACAAATGCAAGTCCATACGTACATGGACATATGGTAGGCTTGTGTGTATTCTACATGTACAAATCTGTCCTTATGCACCTTGGTTCAGTATACTGTATGTGTGTACTGTATATATAAATATAGACAGATATTACAGTGTACAGGCACTGTCAGATATAGGAGATGAGAACCTGGAATTCAATCTTTGCCACAAGCACACAGGTCAGTCATAAAACACTGCTGCTCAATGACATCTCCATCATCGTGATGTTATAAGCTGTCACACTCTCCAGCATGTGTATTAGCCTCAAGGCCAAAGCATCAAAAAGGCTTATTATAGAGGGCATATGCACTGTGTGTGTGTGTGAGTGTGTGCACCATCATAATTGTAGTTTATGTGGCAGGCTGACTAGCCATCAAATAAAGCAGCAGAAAAGTAAAATGTGTGTGCCTGCTTGTGTGTGTGTGTGTGTTTGTGCTGGATTCATCCTTTTCTTCACATCTTCTGAATTTCATTTCCTACCCCAAAAGTTTCTCCTGTCATCCTTGCCATCTGCCTATTCTCCTGCCACACCTGTCTGCTGTCTTTCCAGAGGAGTGGGAGACAGACAGAGAAATGAGAGCGCGAAATGGAAACGGAGAGAGAGAATGGGAAACGGTGCAGACTACAGCTGGCTGGCAGCAGTTTGTGTCCTGTGGATAGCATATGAATGCAAAGGAAATGCAGCCTTCCTTTTTGACAGTTTGGCAGAACAGACGGAGCAACGCATGGAACGATGGATGGGTGGAAGGATGTAGGCCGAGAAAGCTAACAGGAGGTTGGTTGCTCTGTTATTCTATCTCAACCATAGACGGTGTGTTTACCCAATTTAACTATACCAAAATATTATACTTGTTTGTTGGGCGTCACTTGTTTTTAGCCCATATACACTACTGCTCATTTTACATGGAGAGAATTGTAAAGACATGCGACTGAAATTGTTTGTCCGCATCTAAATTTCTACTCAAACTGGTATGTTTCACTCCATAAATCAGTTTTGGATTAAAAATTCATCACAAAACAACAAAGTGAGGAAAATCTGGAGATATAAAAAAGTCTTGGATAAGAAACTAAAGAACTATGTAATTCTTCGACTTTATCTGCAAACCACTATTTAAAAGTGTCTTTAAGTAACCACTTAACTTCCTGTATCACCACAGCGAAATAAGCAGCTGTACTGGGCAGCTCCCTTGTGTTACTTTGACACTATAAATGCTCATCTGCATTGCACTATACTCATTTGCAAATTAAATGAATATTACTTGCCTGATCAAGGTAAGAGGAAATGTATCCTGGCAGTAGTCATGCTTTAAACTTGGTCAAAGCACCATGTTTTCCCTTAGTGTTGCTCTAAACACATGATCAGCATTGACCGATGTTAATACCTTGTTAATATTTTGTCTTGCAGTCTTCCTATGAACACTTTCATTTACCCAAGAAAAGGCAGTTTTTCTTAAATGTTTTTCAAAAATGTACAATTGTATCATTCAGAGCGCTGCAGTGACAAACCGAGGAAGATGGAGACCAAAATTAATGAGGTGGAGTCCGACACTTGGCAAACAAAGCATAGATGTGGATATACATCTGTACATCCTCAAGCTATCACATACACCCATAGCTTAAATCCAAGCTAGGACTGTCTGATCACATTTTATTTTTTGTGCAACAACACTGTGTGGTTTTAATTTGTGGTATAAACAAAAACTCTATCTCCCATAACCCCCCAGGATCTGGAACAACAACAATCCCCCGCAGTCTTGCTGGCACTCTATCACAGCCGCCCTGTTGTGCCCAAAGAGCTTCTCATACAATACGCACAGGAAGACCAGCATCAGCTTTCTACTACCTGAACACCATCAGACTGGCACGGCTGGCTCTCAGGCTACAGAACACTTGTTTCCACATCCCAACACATTTAGGGGGATGTATCTGCTTTCAGATGAGGTTGGCTGGAATTAAGCCAAAATGCTTGAACGTAAAAATTAAATGAATATTGTCAGGATGCAGCTCTACAATATATTAAAAAACAGAAAATGTTGCCAAAAACAATATGGAGATTCTCACAAAATCCAAATTCACACCAGGAAAAAAAATTGCTTATCTACGGACCACCTGCTGTCATTCTTCCGCAAATGCACTGCAAAAAATACTTAGAGCACCTTATAGAGCGCCTTCAAACAAACATAACATGCACACATGCCTAGGACAAAATGTACCCGACATTCTAGCACAAAACACATACACAAAAGTAATGCACACGTACAGACAGCATAGGCTGCTCTTTGATAAATGTGTGCGTCAGAGTCTCATGTCTAATTCATCACAAGCTTTAAGATGAAGAGGAAGAGGCGACAGCATGTAGAAGCACGGCCGGAAGCATGCTATATATTACAATTATAACCTATACGTATACTGTGAGTATAATTCACAGATATCTTGGAAAGATTTTTTTTCTTTAGAGTTAAGTGACTGACTATCCTGATGATACTGCAACTGGAGTATAAGCAGCATTATAACACTTTTTTTTTAAAAGTCAAAAAGGTTTTGCATTATAGTATACTGTAAATTGTAATGGAAAGGCAAAGTTTAAGACCTTCAAATAATATAAGACTGTTATTTATTCATGCACCTAAAATAACTGTGAGAGAAAACATGACATCTGCAAAATTATGACAGAAGAAGCAATGAGCTAAGAAGCACTGTGACAGTGTTTGGAACAACTCAGCAGAGTTATACAATTGGTAAGGAAGTGGAGATTGCAAAACTAATAAAGGCAACACAGAAGGCTCTTTTTTTCCACAGTTATCAAACAACAGTATGCTTCAGGGTGGAACGTCCCATAATTGACTATTCTCTCATTAGTATATTCATTTATCCCCTGTTCCTGCAGAGAAAAGAGCATGACTTGATGGTCTTGTGTATGTGCATGTGTGTGTTTGTGTGAGTGTCCGTCTGTCTTCTCTCTTGAGAAATTCAATTTGTGGATGTCTCGTGTCAGTCACTTACTAATTTCTCTAAGCGTAGCGTCAGGAGTGAGAAACTACTCCCCGTAAAATAGGCTTTGGGTTTAGGAAGCTGCTTCTAAAAGCAGACGCTCGAAGGATAGAGGAGGGGAGATGCGAAAAGAAGAGAGGGGAAGAGGGGAGGCAAAGGAAGGGGTTGACCCGGTTAAGGAGGATAAGAGGGATGAGAGGAAAGAGCAGAGGATGACAGCCAAAAAAGAAGAAAAGAAGATAAACGTAGAAAGTCGAGAAAATGAAAGAAGGGAGGGAGGAAAAGTGGAGGAAAGAAAACAGAGGAGACGAGCAGAATAAAGAAAGAGGGCATAGTTGAGGACAGGGTGACAGAAGCTCAGAACCAAGTCTTTTCCTTCCTCTGACATTTAAAGTATAATATCCTGTAACTCCGTGACCTTGGGTTTAGGCAGTGCCACGTGAATTTTAATGCCACAGAATCAGGGAAGGCGGCAGGGCAATTACTATATATCTACAGCTACATTCGTGACCAGTCACTTCAGTGCCCCTGAACTCAAAGAAAACTGTTCTCGAGGAATATATCATTTCAGTGCATGAAAAAAAAAACAAACTTTTAAACAGAGCTTATATCAGGGAATCACTATAAAATTACTACTGACGTAAAAATTACACATGCAAAACCATGTTACAAACGAAGTTGAAAGAAAAACGCATTAGCTGCATAATTTGCATAGCCTTTAAACTCTTTGGGAATGGTACTTTAGCTGCATAATGTCCTAACATAGTCATTACAATACATTAAACATGACCACTTAATGCAAATCAGGTAATTTATTACGTTAATTAAAGCATTAATTAGCAAATATTTTTATGTCAGCATGATTGTCTTCATATTACACATTGATTGTATTAATATTAATGCTAGAAATGCTAATAAAATATGTCTTTTTTTAATTAAAAAGACACTGAAAGTAATAATTTCCCACTGGTGATACTCTGACAACTTTAAAAGGTAAGATCACTGTGTTAGCCACAACATTCACACTCATTCACTTTCTTTTTGATTAAATACAGATAATTATCCCACATAATGCCTCAGTGTCAACAACTTATTATGTGTGTGTCTGTGTGTGTGTGTATGTGTGCGTGTATATATATATATATATAGGTGCACAGTGTTTGATTGCTTGCCTCAATAGGAAAATGACCCGTTACCCAGGTGCACTGATTCTCTCTCACTTTAATCATACTGTATTACACTTCAAGTGTCAAGTCAAACACTGTGCTACAGACTTTGTGTGTGCACAATGTATGTATAACCCTTCTTATGTGTGGCAGTCAAGCTTCAATACAATAATATTTAGCCCTAATTTGGTTATATGTGGCACTGGACACGCTTAATAACAATTAAGTGAAAAGAAAAATTACACTACAAGGACAATCTTAAACAAGAAAGAAATGGTGGCAGACATTGTCAAAACAAGTGTACTAACACATCAGTCAGTAATGCTGTCAGATTACATGGTAAAAGCAGTACTCCTCTGCCTACAAAGTCTGGTTTCGGTCTGTGGTCACTGATCAACAACTGTTGCCCATTAAAACACACTGGGTTGATGCCTCAGAGCCTTGAGGTTTGATGCAGATGGCTACCTGGATGACTGAACCTACACAAATGACTCTCAGCAATTATCCGAAGCTTTGTCCTGTATTATAAAAGAACGTGGATAGCTCATGATACTGAGGGGGTTTCAGTTAATTGTGGCACACTGACAGAACTGTCTCAGTCACATAGAAAGTGCTGATGAAATACTGTTAGAGAGCTTTAGGATAGCTTAATGCGCTTGGCCTCTCTGACTCATCAAGCTCGGTGATCAGGGAATGTAATTGAGGGCAAGCCAAAGGCTAAACTATCTTTTGTACACTCACTATGTTATTCTGTTACCTCTGTGCTGGGATGGAAATTAGCATGTGAGCATGTGACTGGGTGGAGTGTTTTGAATAAATGTTCCACATATTCTGTCTGAGTTGGAAGTTAAGCGGGTTTCTGTGTGTATGTGTGCTTGGGAGTTTCAGGGCATGCGGTCAAAAACACCCACACACACTCTGCTCATACAAGTTCACAGACATGTAGGCTCACACTAACCCACATATACACAGATTCATATGGCGCAAAGCCTTCACTGTATTGATATTGATAACAGGGAGGCAATAGCCTGGCATAGCCAGACTAATTCACAAATGCGTATTAGTCAGGAACTTCTCAGTTCATTTTTGATTTCCAAGGGGCGTTATCGAAGGGTGGAGACAACCAATCAGAGCGACGGAGCGCCGTCCTGTCAGATGTTCGGAAAACACATATTTCTTATCAACATAAAGTTTAAGTGCAGTTGTTTGTTCTTCTTTTAGAGAAAATTTACCATCCAGTCCTTTTAATAGTGCCGCTGTAGCCGGCCGCTGAACAGGAGCCGCCATATTGGATATTTATAAAGATACCTGAACGGCGCTTGTCTCTGTCAGTCATCGTATTAAACCCGCCTCCTACTATATGAACGCTTGTGATTGGTTATCTCGCGAAATCGAACGGGTAATCAGTTTGAATGGGAGAGGGGCCAGACCTATCTGCCAGAGCAAATGAACACGAGCTCGCAGATTTGTCTGGTTCCCAGGCTAGGGAGGCAAGGCATTGTATTGAGTAACAGAATATAAAATCAGGCCATGAGACTGATCAGTATGCTGTATAAATCTCAAGTACAGCCAAATCCAATCGTCAAAAAGCTAAACTTCTCGGACCTGAAAACACCCTGCAACAGTACACATACATTTTGCTATGAAGAATAAATTTCAAGTCTGAACTGGTGGAAATAGTTCCAAAAATATCTTCTTAAAACTTCACCGCTAGCCTGTGAAGCGGTGGCCTAAATATCACTTTGTACTCTTTGCCATAGTGATAATCAGCAGTTTTGAATCCCCTGCAGCCTTCAAATTTGTGTTTACCACCAGACTCCCTGCTCCTCAGCATTCATTATGTCGTGTAAACCTAACAAGTAAAACCCCAGTCGCAGTTGCTACATGTTCAGCCCACACACTACCTCTGTCAGGGGGAAAAAAACACCTGAAAGAACATAGCTGTATTTCTCTGAATTGTATTGATACATGTATGTGTGAGTGAACATCTCATTATCAGACAGAAACACAAAGTATGTATATAGCACCGTACAGTGTATCGTGCGTATCTACCTCTATGTATATGGAAAAGAAGAAATACGTGTGTTTGGAGCCCTGTGTTGCCTCTGATGATGTGGAGGTATTGCCTCTGGGTTTTTATGTCTCATTGTCATCATTTTATGTCTCTCTCAGCTCCCCTTAGGATATAGTGTTCACCTTCTCCTCCTCTCTCAAGCCTTCATTAATGAGTACTTGAGTAACCTGTTATCTTATAAATTTCCCTGCAAAAAACGTTGCTTCTCTTAATCTTATTCCTTGCCTCTACTTTCTCTTCTTCCCTATCTTTTACGTGTCTACTCTTTAGTTTCACTCTTCCTCTCTCCAGCTCTCTCTGTCCGTCTCCTCTGCCCTCTTCAAGGGGGTAAAGGCATTACAGAGATCCTCTTCTCTCAGCCACTATTGATTCCCAACTCAGCTTACAAAAATCAATAAATCACCAATTGGATCAAAACGGGAGACTAGAGGTTGAGAGGGAAAAGGACAGGAGAGGAGAGAGAAACCAGAAAAGACAGATAAAGACGGAAAATAGAGAGATTAGGGTGAAAGAGAGATAAGCAATAATAGTAAAGTGTTAATATGATTCGGCAACACCCCAGATTAAAGTATCCATAAAAAAAACCTGCAAAAAACCTTGAAAAAGGGAGAGTGAAAAAATCCTTACAAAATGTAACAGGTATTGGACGCTTCTTGAGTTAAATGAAATTAACATATCAAGGCCTCACAAACTTTGATTTCATAAATTATAAGTTTAGAGTCATGGGCTTAAGGGGGATTCACTCAACAGCAGTGAGGAGTAAATTAAGATGGACAACAGAATAAAAGAATCTGGATGTGTGTGTGTGTGTGTGTGTGTGTGTGTGTGAGGTGCTCTGATCCTTATTGACTGGCCTGGGGAAATGGTTTTGCTTGATGGAGAGTGTACTCTGATGGAGAGAGAGGCAGACAGAGAGAGAGAGAGAGAGAGAGAGAGAGAGAGAGAGAGAGAGAGAGAGAGAGAAAGGCAGAGGCCTGATGGAGCTATCAGAGCCCAGACTATCTCTCACAGTTACTGTAATTTCATACAGGTGCCCACACACCCAACACACACAAAGTCACACATGCACACTTAGATATGGACCATCCTCCAACAGACGGACAGCGGTGTCTGGCATCATTAACCTGGCGTCTTCCTAATTCAGACAGATTGTGGCTGCCTTGTTTGTGTGTATGTGTGTGTGAGTGCATATCTGTGTGTGTGTGCGTGTGTTAGTATGTGTATGGTTGTGTATATCTGGTGGTCAAGTTGTGTCTGCGCTTTTGCTAAGTGAGCAACTTCCTGAACTCTGGCCACTGGGATATAGATTTCTAGCGAGATAAATGATTTGTAGACATATTAAGCCTGCAAACACACACACACACCCACCCACCCACCCACCCACCCACCCACCCACCCACCCACACACACACACACACACACACACACACAGAGATAAGAACTCTTTTGGCAGAGTTTATTATAAGAAGTTTCACTGAGCCCTGTCTCACCGGCGACTGACACCGACACATTTCTTTACAAAAAAAAGTAAAAGCAGTTTATGAATATTTATTTTAGTAGGTGTCTGTGTACTGGGCTCATTTGAATTAATAAAGAGGTTAGGCAATTAACCACAAAAAAAGTCATATTACTTGTTTAAGACCACACAGCAAACTAAAACTTCACAACAGTATTCAACAGAATTTATGAACAAGTAGTTCAGAATGATTGAAACACAACCTGGATGTAAACAGTTGTAAACTGGATTCTATTTGCTGTCCCATTTGCTGTCCCAAGTGTAGAGAAGATTTTATACTCTGATGCTTGGGTTAACGTTACCTGGCCTCGCAGATCGGGACTGGAGAGGAATATGACTGATGGTTGATGGTGAATGCAGGGGGAAGTGAGGGGTGTGTTGGTTTTTTTTTTGTCAGATCTGTGGCGTTGGGGTGACCCCTACCTCCCAAGTGATAGGTTCCTCCCGTGGTGATGGTGAGAGGTGAGGTGGAGCGCACAGCAGATGCCTCCTCGCCATCTATTGTCAACATGGCAAAGTTCTCCTTGGCGACCAAGCGTATTGCGTGCCACTGGCCATCATTAAGGCCTGTACCTGGAGGGGGGGGGGAGAGATCAGAAAACACGCAACAGTGTAAATTATAAACAGCAAGTGTAAAACCTTGGTGAGCATGTTTTGGTTGACTGACTTCTTAGAGCAGAAGAATTGCCAGTGAGTCTCCAGTATTTTGAATTCACTTATTTCTGCAAAATAAAAAAAAAATCCAGATCCAAGTCTATCAAAAATTCAGCACCACATTCTTTCATTAATTTGTGAACTTTAAATAAAAAAAAAAAAAGTGCAAACAGGTCTGAATCACAACGTGTTTGACTGTAGCTGCTGACTTTACTGTATCTGTAGCTTAAAAACCAAACAGCAAAGACGACTTTACTTTGCTATAGGAGAATATAGGAAAACATCAAGGACCTGACTGATGTAAGGAAAAGACGACCGGGTGACTCATCATGCGTGAGAGGTATGTGGGTGGTGGAACTAGGAAACACAATTTCTGTCTGTGATGTGTAGCAATGTCTCTCTGTTTACCTTTTACTTTGTCATACAGCTGTTTTTTACCTCCCCAATCATCACACTCCTGTGTTTTTACCCCTGTTATTTCTCCATCTAAGCTGCCTGGTGAATGTGGCTCCAGACAGACCCAGGACATGCTCAGCTGAGGATCCTTCTCCTGCCTCTACCGCATGTTTTCCTCATTTGTACATGCATTCTCATATGTATGCCAACGCCCCCCAATTCTTCTCCCTTTCTCTGTTGCTCTCTCTCTCCTCCTTTTTCTCTCTTGGCCATTTCCAAGCCGGGTGCAGCTTCCAGTCTCAAGGCCCCAGTGTCTCAACTCCATTAACTCTCAGAGAACCCTGTTTGCGTCTGAGTACCAGAGTGCATGTGTGGGTGTTCTCTATCTGTGCATGCAAGCTTTGAGCACTCTGTGCAAGTGTGTACAAGTGTGTAATGTCTTGCGTTGTCTGCATATGTCATTGTAGTGTGTGTGTGTGTGTGTGTGTTCGTGCATGCAAGTTTTGTGCTCTCCTTTTCTCTCTCTTCCCTTGTAGCTGTGCTCCATTAAATATGAGTGATGTTTTGGAAAGGGACATTACTACTGGAGCCGAGAGAGAAGCCAGCTCACTCTCATCACCCTCTCCTCTATACATCACCTCTCACTGACACCAATCTCTATTCATTCTTCGCTCCCTGCCTCCCTCTCTGTCCCTGATTCTTTTTCCGTCTCTCTGTCTTTATTTCCTTTCCTGTATTTCCGCGTTTCACTTTTTTCTTTTTGTCTTTATACTCCTCTCCTCTCGTGGCCATCTGCTGCAGTGTCCGTCTTTTTCAATTCAGCTAAGCTCACTGCTTCACTGAGTGTAATACATCGATATTGAAAACACTGTAGTGGAGTTCAAGGTACGGCCACGTGCAAATCAATTTCAGCATGAGTGCATATACTCATGGCTCTGCATGAAGTCAATACACATGTACCTGCTGCATGGTGTCAATACATTTGACCCATGCATGTAAGAGAGTGTGCAAGCTTCTGTTAGTACATTTTCTTTGTGTGTCTTCACCGTCTACAAGGCACACTTCCAGTTTATTTCTTCCCAGAATGCACTTGGAGACCCTGGGTTTCATGTCAGTAGGGAGTCTACACTAATTAATATCCATCAGCAGGGTGACCATATCTATGGGTGTGTGAGTGTATATGTGTGTGTGTGTGTGTGATCATGTCAGTGACCAAGGAAACTAAGGGCCAAGATGGCCACCTGCTGAGGGGCTTGACCGCTGTGGCCTCGTTCAGGGCCACGCTGGTAAATACGCACAAACACACACACGCAACGCACACACTACAAACACGAATGTGATTATGCATACAATTTTCCACCGGCTCTGTCAGAGAGTAAAATACAGTGATGCAGTTTAACATTGCATTTTTGTTGTACTTGAGAAGTCACGAACTGAAAAGTAATAACGACAGAAAATTAGACGACGGAGTCTTTCATCTGAATGACAATAAAAGTCAATTCTGATATAAAAGCGACCTCGATGTGCTCTTTCTGACTGTATATTGGTTTGATGTAATCACTATCAAGCTCTCTGCTCCATCCTGTCCCTCTCTATAACCTCTTGAATTTAATGGAAAATAGATACTGTGCAACCTCGTGTCCCCTCATCTGTTTTACATCACCTGCAATAGCTTTGAATGATGAGCTTATCAGTGATAGCAGTGTTGAATCTTCACACTCACTGCAGCACAGACACAAAAAAACCCAATCTTTAACACACAAGATGGGGGTGCACTTTCTCTTTATTTCTGTCACACACACCAAACACACACACATGCCAGCTGTCTGACACAGATAAAAAGAGCATAGATAATGAAGGAGAGTAGAAGAAGGAGGGAGAGAATTGTTCAGATTTGACTAGATAAGACTGTTTCATGGCTTGCTTTGGAGTTGTCATTCATATGCAGGGAACCGATAATAAGGTGGAAAGCTGACCAGTCACTCTGCTCTGTTTTTGTTTTGAATGAAATAAAAATGAAAAATTGCACTGTCGGTTCACGCACCTCGCACCCTCACTTTGAATACTCATTAAAAATAAAAAAGTCACCACAGTGCGGCAAGAATGCATCCAAACGGAAAAATAACCCACTAAAACAACCGAAAGGTTGAGAATTATTTACATGATGGACCTACAGTAATTATATTATTTTAGAATAGAACATGTGACCTAGATATTCACATATATCCATAAGAGTACCATTTATTATTTATGTCAGTAGAGGCATTCATTTATTCAATCATTAAAACCTTGCCCCGGTTTTTCTGTTAATGCAGATAATACGGACAAGTTAAAGGTGAGTGTGCAGCTACTGACCATTTGCATAAAGAAAATCAATGATGATGTTTATGAGAAAAGCACTACTTATAAAAGTCTAAAATAAGTGCCATAATTAAATAACCAACTATATGTTAAATTATTATTTGTGGGTGCTTGGTCCTTTTATGCTGTGTTGGTGTAAATACTAAAAAAAAAAAAAACGCTTGTATAAACAGCTGTGGACATTGGATCAACCTACCTTACTAAATATGGTCACGGGTGCCCTTTTTCAGCCAACTCTGCACAAGATAAGAGAGAGTTGTCTTTGAGCACTGTTGCTCACAACAACTGTGGTCACTGGGAGCCGTTTTTTAAGATACATTTACATATTTATAGACGATTCCTTTTTATTTCTTAGAGGTATTTCAGAGGGTTAAGGTTTTACAATGAGGGATACTCTGCTGCTACTGTTGCTGTTCTGTCTGTCTGGGACATGGGCTCAAGGAGAGAGTGGAGCAGCTGACCAAGATTTACAGACGAGTGGCCTGACTACAAAAGATATTTGGGATGAGCTGAGGGCTCTGAGAGTCCTGGTGGTGGAGCAGAGGTTGGAAATAAAGAATACCAAGGCTGAACTGCAAACCCAGAGAAACAAAGTGGCTGGTCTAGAGAAAGAGAACGCAGGTAGGAAATCAACATCATCTGTAAGATGACTTAATGAAGATTCTGATTATTTTTATTATCAATTAATCTGCCAATTATTTTCTGGTTTAAGTGTGTGGTCAATTAAATAAAAATGGTGAAAAACCAGCATGTATTCACATTTGAGAAGCTAGAACCACTTAATTTTTGGCATTTGTGCTTAAACGATCAGCAAAATAGTTGCAGATTAATTTTAATATCATTCCATTAATTGAGTAACATTTTATTTCAAGATAAGGCTAAAGCCAAGTAAAGTTAATATAATCATTACAACATTACTTGCGAGAATGTACGCTGTGTTTGCTGTAATGTAAAGCCTGTTGCAGCTTACTGCGTACACTTTTCCCAGAAAAAAAACCTCTACAATGCCAGATTGGAGAAGTCAATAATAAAAGGCTTTTGGGGACCGGATATAAATCGAATATGGTGTCATATCAGCAGCAAGAGACAATAACAAACCAGAAATGTATTTCATGAAGATGTCTTGAATGTTACTTTAGACAGCCTTACTTAAAAGAACTTCATCCTCAGCCTCTATGGTGTTTCAGTGATGAGCGCCAGACTGACAGCCACTGAAAACAAGGTGACAGCAATTACAGTGAAGCTGGAAGCGACTACGACTGAACAGAAGCTCCAGAAGAAAAAACTTGAGGAGGCTGAGGGACTGATTCCTGGTATGTTATTACCAAAATCCCAGGGTTGGTAATCCTAGAAAACATCTTTTAAGTGCAGGTCAGAAATGATTGACTTTCATGCTTCCAGTACAAGCAACAGAACTGGCAGCCCTGGTTTCCAGAATGACAACCAGTGAAAAGGAGATGCAGGAGCACAAGAAGGAGCTGACGGCTCTCAGGGAAGAGCTGGATATTTCTAAGACTGAACTACAGCTCACAAAGAACAAATTGGATAAGATGGAAGTGACGATTGCAGGTATTTTGATGAGAGACCAAAATACAAGCATACATACTTTAACTGAGGACAGCCTACTTTAAAACAATTTTAGTAATAGTAATTTAGTCTTTAGTTTATGGCTTTCCTTTGATACTAACCATTTGTTTCTATCCTCTATTATTGTTATTTTAAAATACATTAACCAGAATTCGGCATCAAATTATTTTATTTTTGCTCTAATTCTCTTAGTTTCCATTCTTTGTTTACAGAGACTCCTAAGCTGGCTTTCTCTGCTGGTTTGACCATTTCCGGGAAGATTGGACCATTCAATACTGAAACCCCACTCGTCTACAGTAGAGTCTTCACAAATATTGGCGGTGGTTACAACCCAATTACAGGTATGCATTACCACAATCATTGTACTATAGCCTTAGAGACAGACGAAGCTGAGCTCTCTGATTCTCTACTGTTGCAGGTATCTTCACAGCACCTGTCAAAGGAGTGTACTATTTCAGATTCACTGCATTCAACAACAAGAACGGAGAATGGATGGCAGTAAATTTATACCATAATAGTGAGAGAATTTTGCATAATTCTGAGGTAGCTAATGGTCATACGTTCATTGCAAATGCATTAATTCTACGGCTGGAACAGGGGAGTTTGGTTTATATGCGTCTCCAACAAAACTGCGGGCTTTTTGATGATACAAGTTCCTTGAACACCTTCAGTGGTTTCCTGCTGTTCCCTCAGTGACTTTCAGATATAGTTTGATACCTTCATCAAGGCCTTGAGGAATTCTGCACTTCCCAGTTGTCTGTTATACTACATGTACTTCATTCTCTGTGACTATTGTGCTTGATGAAATAAGTTGGCTTTTGTATGCGACAAACACTAATTTAATAAACTAATGTGAGCTGTGAGAACTGATGTTTTTTTGTATGGGTTATTTGGCTTATTATATCTTGCTGTATACAGTCTATGACCTTAATCCAAGTAACCTAATTAATTTAATAGAATTCTAAAAATCAAAATTTACAAGTATTAGTGTGCATGTAAATGTGGGCCTCCTCTCATACTATCCACTATAATTAGGACACTGCAACTGACAGCATATTTTGAGTGACACCCATTTCATGTTTTTCACAAATACTGACATAAATTATAATACTGTCATTTTGAATAAAAAAAAAAACAATAGAAAGTTAGCATTCAGGAACCAGAAAACCACTGCATGAACAAATGGTGGGAACTGATTTTCCTTGCCAACTGTTTACAAGTAAATACAAGGCACAGGACAATTAACTTGAACTACTCACTGGTGTATTCAAGGCAGAATGGAATGAGCGTGTGTTAGATTAGTAATGCAAAAAACTATAAAATAACATAATCACAACATCCAAGTTCACTTATTGTTTGTCTTCGAAATGTAATTTTCTGGGACTTCAGAGCCACAGTGCCTCCATCAGTCCATGAACCTTTAGAGTCTCTAACAATTGGCTTTCTTGTTTTAGTTTAAAGTGCCGAGGAATGTCACAATTCAAGTATTTGCATGCTACACCCAGTAATGCTGGTGCTTTTGTCCACCTCAGTCATAGGAGGTTGTGCGGAAATCTTTCACCAAATCACCAAATGTTGTTTGAGTGACATTTTTTGTTGACTGTTGGTTAAAAATATTTTATCCCAGTGCAATAGAAGGATAATATAATAGATATAAGAGTTTCTCTTTTTAAAAGCACCTCTAATAGGGACGGTAATTATGTATATGTGTGTGTGTGTGTGTGTGTGTGTGTGTGTGTGTGTGTGTTTATATATAAATACACACACACATACACAGGCCAAGTTTAGTGGCATAAATCCATATGTCATAATATAAATATTAATATCTATGTAAAGTCAGTATTTCAAAATGTATTTCATCTAATTAGTTTTATTTACATTTTAAGTTGTATAGGTTATGACTCTTATGACAGCTCCTTTGCAGTGCTCTTCCAGACTAAATAAATGTATTATTAAGTGTCCTGCACACTTACAAAACACACAGACATTACAAGTTATGACACAAGGTGTTCACTGCACCTGTTACCATGGTAACACCAGATATGACTTCAACACATAACAGTCCAAAGTCCCAAGTGTACCAACAGAGTAAAGTCCAAACTGTACCAACACAGGGAAATCCAAAACTGGTTAAAATTTAGTTTGAGGAAAGTGGTTTGAAAGTGGTTGCAACTGCCAGGGCTCCAACAGTCCACAGTTTTTTAGGCTTTTAGAGATCTACTTCAGCATCAGAAGTTTTCCATTACTCACACTGTTATTACTAATTACTTTCACCGTTGCCGTTGTGTCGGACTCAGGCCAGTGGTTCAGGTAGAAAGTAAAAGTGTCAAAGAAAGTCTAGTAAAGCATAGCTGGTTCGAGCCAATGCACAAACAGACAGGTGGGTAGACCAGCAGCACCGCCCCTGACATCTGGGCTGAGCTGAAGGTGTGGAGAAACACGGTAATAGAACAGAAGGGTGGAGCTGACTGTCACCAACACTCAACTTCACTGCCAGAAAGACAAAGTAGCTGATGTGAAGAGTGTGAACAAATAAACAAATAAAATGTTACAGCTAATGATAGAGCTCGCTGTACGCAGTGTTTTCTTCACTTTAAAAGGCATTTATGTCATTTTGTGAGGTTGTGCTTTGCATTTAATATATTTCATTGAATGACTCAATTCACACAGTGACAGGTTGAAGTATCCAGGTACATGCAAAGTCAGACCTGTGTCTTAAGCCGTGCTCTAACTCAGTGTACATGTGGTAAACAAATGGCTTTCATCATGTTACTGGACAAAACTATATTTCAGGGAAGTAGATGGCATCAATAAGATTTAACGGCTGATCGGCTAGTGCAAGACATGGGAGAGAAAGTATTTTTGTCACCATTCGGATTATTATTATCAACACCATTTATGTCAGCCAAAAGTCAACAGATAAAGCAATTTGTTGGACATGGATGATGTTTCCATTCATTTATAGTTTCTAATTTGAGGTCATGGACATTCAGCACATTGCTTGAGATTTATCCATAATGCAGGCTGTTAGGGCCCAGAGAGGATCTGTGGTATTATGGAGTTAAAAAGCTTAGACCCAGTGATATCCTGCAGGTTTCATAGAAGTGTGTTTGTGTGTTTATCTGACTAAGAGTTAGTGTGCAGGTATTGTGTTCCTATTGATTCCAGCTATATTTGCCATGATGGATCAATGATGGATAATAAACAGTAGCATCAGACTGCTGGAATTTTGAGAGTGAGGGAGAGCAAGAAAAAGCTCAAATAAATGACTAGTAAAAACATTTTTCTTTTTGTGAAAAATAAAGCAAGAAATAATAGTTGATGTCAATGTCAGCAGTAAACAAGGCCAAAGGTGAGAAATAAGAAACACATGTATAAAAGCAGGGAGTGTCACATTGAGTTCATTCTTGTTGCTACTACATCATGAAACAGTAACATGGGCTCAGTTAATGATGAATCCCCTGATAAAATGTAAAATAGGTGTGGGAGTTATTGTAGTAGATAAGAGGTGGCCAGGCGAAAACAAATCAAATGCTCAGAGGTAGAAGCTGATTACATAGATATCAGAAAGTAATATAAAACAATTATCATGTTACACAAGGAGAAGAAACATCATTTATGGCTGTTCCTGAATGTTTTTTTCTTTGTATCATCTACCTGGGGAATTGAGTGTGGATATTATTGCTGTAATCTTAATATTCTGCTTACTTTCCTTTCTCATCCATACACTCTCATCCTTGCTGCTCTTCTTTTCCACTCTCCTTTTCCCATCATTTTTTCTTCTCTCGTATCCTCTCATTTCCCACCTGTTTCTATTACATATTGATCCTTTATGTACAGTATAAATTAATTTTGTCTGCTATGAATTTATGGGGCCCTCTGGCATTCATGAATTTATCCTCCCCCATCTCCTCAACTCCTAAATATTCGGTCCTCCAAGGTAGTTTGGAGAGCTTTGCACGTCTTCACGGATGGCAATATGCCAGCCACACAAAGCCTGAGAATACAACATATAAAGCCTTGCATACACACACTCAGACATGCACACGCACGCAAACAAAAATTCACACAGGCACAGGGAAACACGCACTTGGGGGGAATGAAACAATATACCATTATAATTGGGGGTGGCCGTAGTATGTTTTTTTCCCTTTCAAATCTGAGCCTCAGGCCTTTCCATTATTGTAATGCCTTATGCTTCCTATTCGGACTGTGCAAGTAACCTTGTGTGTGTGTGTGTGTGAGATAGTAATTCTGCATCTCAAAGGAACTGATGTTATTACTTCTAGCTGACTTGATGGGTGTGAATGCGTGCATGCAAGAGAACACACACACACCACACACACACACACACACAGTTTTAACATAGCAAAATATTTCTGCTCTAGAGGTGGTTGAATCAAACCGCTTATGCTGCCTGTGGCTTTGTCCAATTTTGCAAAGAACCTTGCTTCTTTCTGAGAATGAATTGTGGGATGAAACATTTCCCTGGTGGTATCAAATTTACAGAAATAATGAAGAAAAAAAATATTAAGAGGAAAAAAAAGATGATGAGCAAGTGAGCAAAGCAGATTGAAGAGTTATTCTGGCATAACATATTCATGTTTTCTAAAACTGTTAAATAGATACACAAATGAAAAGCAAAAAAAGCAATGACAACATAAAATGTTGGACATGTTCGTACTATTTTGTACTACTGAACTGAATGATGACTGCAGCAGAATGAGAAGGAATGGCAAATAAGCAATATATTTCCCTCTAGGAAATATCTAAATTTGCCTCATGTCAATCCTCAACTGCATGTTCGATTATCTTGCCTTCTTGTTACTTGTCACTTTTGATTGCCGGGAGCTAAATTATATTGTCATGTTTTCGTATCATCAGATAGAGTATCACATTCAATCCATTAAGATTAATTATCACTACTTACATGTTTTTTCTTCCGTGACAACCAAACTGGAGTACAAAAACATATTTCCTCACTTTGTTGCATGAGGACCTCTTAGGAAATTAGATTTCTCTGTCTCTGCAAAAGCGCTGGAGACAGTGAGTATTGTTTCCATGGAAACAATGCTGGTGCCCAATAATTCGATAATTAATCAAGAGGGTGATCAAAGGATTGCATCTTCAACACAAACACTCAAAGACAAATACCTACACTCACCAGCTACCTGTATCACGTACAAAATGAACCTTTTTTCAGTGGCTTTGGTTTATTGGATCATTTCATGGTAGGTTAGGTGGAAAACAGGGTTTTGATTTATATTTGGGCACATCAAAACATGCTTTGGTCCCGCTGTACGACCATCAAGGCAACATATTCCGGCCCCACTCTTGAAAAGCTGTTTTATACTGTAAGTCTAAGAAATGAGTAATGAAAGAAAAATTGAAGAGAAGAGAGTTGGAGAGTTAATGAGTAAGTAAAAGAAAAGCGATGGGAAAATTAGATCTGAGTCCCTGCAGGAATTACAACTAAGTACTCTCTATTAACGCACACACAGACACACACACACACACCGACACACACAACGTTAAGGAGACACCCGCAGTCTAATCTAGAGTGTTCTCTCAAAGGCCTCATCTTCCCTTTAGTTTCACCCTCTGTCTCTCTGTTTGAGAGGTGGAAGTGGATGAAATGACAGACGTTTTCTCAAAGGAGAGAAGCATGTCTCTGCAGGTCACAACAGCCTCGGGGCAAGTTCTTGCTCTCTCACACACACACACACACACACACAGACACACAAACACACACACACACACAAGATGGCGTATCTGTAGAGATACACACACACACACACACACACACACAGACATTTTGAATATGTGTGATGCATAGGGGGATTACTTTGTGTGTGTCTGGTAGCAGGCGAGAGCTTCTCTACTTGTAGCTCTGTCTCCAATCAGGGGAAAAAAAGAACTTTGATGACCTGCGACCCGCTGTAGAGAGAACAAGGTTATCAAGAGATATTTGGGCGATTGAACGCTATCAGAGATATGAAGCTTTTACTCACCACTTCCCTTTGCTCATCCTCTCTCCCTCCCTTTTTTAACTGCACATGCTAAATCATTTGGGTTTTGCAGAGAAAACCCTTTGTAAATTACAAGCTGGTAGTTTGAGGGTAATGCTCATAACATAGTCATGCATAAAAAAAGGTTGATAAATTATCCCTTTGGTCCAGACTTAAATATTCCCTTTCCTACAATATATACAAATTAAACGCCACCTCAAACTGCAAATTCTCTGCAACTGCACACATGAGAAAGTCGACTCCAGGAAATCTCACATCTATGCACACCCAGAGCAGAAACAGAGCATCCTATTACTCTTATTACTCACCACCTATAAAATGTCCAACATAAATTAGAATTTTGGCCTTGGTTTGATCCACCACCTCCTGGGAAAAATACAGATCTGGGTCTCATCAGCTTGTTAGATGTTTATCTCTAAATTAGACTTACAGTAATTCCATCTCTCTGCAATTTTGTACAAAACAGTGATTCAAAAATTAAATGGAAGCTAAAAACTAGGGTGCTCATTCTCGTTGGAAACAATAGTAACATAAAAAAATTAAATATTGGTTAATGAAGCTTTAAACAGTACAACAGTTGCTGAAGGTCAAAAATATTTTTGTAAAAGAAATGTATGGTTCTGTCATTAATATATCCACCTTATACTAATATGGTTTGTATTTAGACAAGTTGGCATGGTTTCATTTGGAAGTAGGTGAGGAAATGTTCAAACCACTGGCTCACCTGTTTTCACATCACATTCACACTGTGGTAAACGTCAGGTGGTGCATGTGTTGTACAAAAGTTCACCTAATCAAGTGGTTTCTTAAAGAGTTTCTCTGAAGACTCTCTTCCCATTATGGGTAACAGCTCTGACAAAAATTAAAGACTGATACATAATTGACACAAAGTGTGCCCGCCGGAGTAGTTGGTGCCCCAGTGTGCTAAAGAAAAAAAGACAAATCTTCATTGCACACGTGACCTAGTTTAGATCAAGAGGCACTACTGTGTATGAATTAATAAATTTTTTGCCCAATGTTTTTAGAATTAACTCAGCTATTGTAATGTATCTGCTACACCTGATTAATTCTGACATGTTCAATGCCAACTATTTTGACTTGCATTCAAATCATAATTCTCCATTTATTTGTATTGTGTAGCTCACTTGTGTCTTCTCCGATTGAAAAACAATTTCCACCAGTGCTTTAAATGTACTCCATATCAGTCTTACACAGTTAAAAAGTTAAATGTGTTAAAAGCCGCAAATGAAAAGATAAGCGGAGTAAGTATGTATGGTTTTACCTTCCAGCCGATGCCCGATTATATGTCTGAATAAGCTGTAGCTAAACTGCTTCATAAACAAACTACCCCCACTGGGAATAGAAAAATAGATTGCGTAGTCTCCGTAAGAACCTGTCTTTTCTCTCTCTCCTTCTTAGTGTATGTGCATCTGCATGTCTCTCCCCAGTATATCTGCCATTAAGAGGGACTAAGCATTTCATTAGAAGTCTACTGAGCTCCCACTGTGTCACTGAAGCCAGAAGCCAGTGTGGCCTTTTTTTTCTTAGAGATACTAATAACAGAATCAAAGGAGGGAGCTTGTGTTGGGGTGTGCGAGTCTGTGTTTGTGTGTCTGTATATTCTAGTAATACTGATGTAATCGCAGGCTCAAGCCCAATTAGCCTAGAGGGTAACTCTGTAATAATCCCTACCCCTGGGCATAATGGCCTATTAAAGCAGCAGTGGACAGAATAAATGAGTGTGTCTAAGGAAAGAGAGGGAGAGAGAAAGAACGACAGGCAGGAAATAGTAAAAGTAAGGGAGTAAGGGGGCTAAGAGCAGTTGTAGGATAGGAGGGAGGAAAACTGAATGAAAGGGGCCATAAGAGACAGACTTGTTGAAAACATTTTTTTTTTTTTTTACCTTAATCACTCATACTTACACGTTACTTACAGGTCTTTCAGCCTGCCTTGATTTAATGGTTTCCATAAACACTCTTAGTTAGACTTGTTGAATTGTTTGCATAACTTTTTCAGAAACTTTCCAAATGTAGGCATTGTCTTAAACTGTACCAAACACTGGAAACACCAGCCAGATACACGTGCATACATGCAAAAATCAGTTCAGCTGTCAACCCAACATTGCTTTTTACCCTTGCATGAAATGTCAGTGAAAAGCAAAAATTCTTCATATTGCCATATTAGATTTGTGCGCTAAACAAAACAGCTTTAAATTGTGTGGTGTGTGTTTATGCGAATGCATCTGTATACAAACTCACCTGACGATAAGTCTACACGGTTGTTGCTGGACGCCTTCGTCACATTGATGTGAACTACAACCTTGCTGTCCTCGAGGGAGATCTCTAGCGTGCCATCATCAAGATTACTGAACAGGAGGAGCCCATCGGGGTTCCACGTACGAAACTGGAAGCTCACAGATATTGTGTTGTGATTGGCTCGACCCGGCAGCTGCAGGAAGCTGGTGGCGTTGAAAAAGACCGGGAAGGTGTGGGTCTCCACGCACGAGAAGGACAGGTTACGCTGTCAAGGCACAGATTTAGAGAGAGAGACATCAACATACAGAGATAATAAGAAAAATTATCAGTTGGGCTTCAAAGAGAAATTCAAAAACAAAGCTAATCTCTTGAATGTGGGCTTGATTGTGAAGGTGTTTGAATGTTTCAAATGCCCCAACCCTTTAGGAAAGCATGTATTTATTCCCCAGGCTTTTGTTGCTTTGTATCTAGCTTCTGCACGTTTACCTTCAGATGTTCCTGACTAAAGCTAGATTCAAACACTGATGTTGCTTGTACACAAAATGTCTCTTTTTGGCTTACCCTGTCTTTGAAAATCAGAGTTGAACAGTAACCTGGGTGATGTTTATGTGCTGGAGGAAAACAAACACTGTTGTGGGATTTAGACACTAATTACCATCGAGCTTCTCCAACCTTGTGCTGTTAATCAAATCATTAGCAACAACACAATATAGAGCTGCCTTACCAACTATAGATGATTCCTGATTGCCTCTGCCTGTGTGTGCGTGTGTGTGTTTCTCACATTTGAGAGGAGATCTGTTTTGATTAGAAATGAATGGCTGTGTTAGTCATCAGAGAGAATTATAAGTGCGGCTTTAACGAACTTGATTAGTGCCTCCATTTGTACAATCAGTTCACCAGAGATCGAAGAAGATACACTGGCTATCCACTGTTGAGGAAGAACAGGAGATGGGGATATACAACTGCTCTGAGACTTTAGAGTCTATCGGAGGCTGTTCAGAAACCAATTTTAAGGATGGCAAAACACTTAATGTGCTGAAGTTACATCCAGCAGTCATCCACAGTGCTGTGCATTTGATGAGGAGAAGCAAGGTATTTATTATGTTCCTTACTCTGTTGAGATAGGTTTGAAAACAAACTGTTCCACAGTCGTTGCTGTTAAATTCTGTCTTTGTGGGATGAAGGGAAGTGACAGCCATGAAGAGGGAGCACCAAGACAGGCAAACACATGGAGGGGCCACTGATGGGTCAGTTGTATCTGATTAATTATGAATCTGTTCAACTATTTTGGTATGATGAATAGTTTGCTCCCTCACTCAGGTCACATACAGAGTTAGTATGACAATAATGTGCATGTTCAGTATTCGGCTACCTTCATAAGCATGTTACTTCAAGCTCTTTTCTTTTTACGTGTTTGCAACTGAGTTGTGTTGTGTTTATATCTATACTGTGTGTGTATGTATATGAGAGTGTCCCTTACAAAGCTGGAAGTGTCTAGCTTCTTTCGGCGGGCCAGGTCTGTAATGTTGTCTCCATTGTAGTTGATGCTCTCCATGCAGCCTTTAAAGTTCTTCCTCCCTCCTCCCACTGGCTTCCCGCTGTATGGCATCCCTCCGAAACTCAACTAGAAGAGAACAGAGTGCAAAGAGTTAAAAAGAGATGCATAGTGGGAAAATACAGATTAGGACTAAATGCAAAATGAAATTAAAATGTTCTGGTCAGGCATTATTGTTCAGCCATTCCCACGACAAACAGGGACTACAGTAGCAACAGACAAATGTCTAATGAGAGAAATTGCAACAAATCCCAAAAAAAGGTTTCATAACCCACGCTACAGTTAGGTCCACTAATGTCCAATACCTATGGACATTTACATTTCATACTAATAGAAATCATCCATTGTTTACGGGAAAGACAGTCTTACAGTTGAGGAGTTACAGACATATCTGCATATTTGTATACCCTCCCCTCCAAAAAAAGAGTATCAAATGTATTTATATGAAATGTCATAATAGATGTGGTAAAATCTAATGTCACATTTTTTAAACCAAACACTTTGATATCAGTATACTATTGACATATACATCATATATATATATATATATATCTATATAATGTGACTGCTGCAGCAGTGGGAGACAGCATAAAAAAAGAAACACAGCGGTTTGTGGGGAACAGATGCGATGAGAAAAGAACTGAGGGGAGGAGACAGAGGCTAATAAACAGGCATCTGGTGGGAAGCGTTGAAGGACACAGAACTGATGAAATGTAAACCCTGTTTGATATTATTCTACAGTTGTACATGTGTTTTTTTCTTTCTTTCAGACATAGCTCTTAGCTCTGAAAGAAGCCATGATGATGGAGGGTGGTGTGCAATTACTAGTCGATATGTGTCAGTGTGGGTGTATGTGTGTGTGTGTGTGTGTGTGTGTTTGTGTCTGTCTGTAGTGACGCTCCAGTAGTCTTAGTAATTACTGCCAAGGGTAGACACAAATGCACCCAGATAGTTAGTCTACAGACTTAAATGGGAGCAGGAAAAATTACAGGCGAGCACACACATACATAAAAACACACACGCACACACAAAATGGAGTGTGTGGACTAGATAGAGTGCAGTTGTACACTTCGAGTAAAAGCTGGTCAAAATTTCGCTATCTGTAGAGAGGCTCAGTCAGGAAAAAACAATGCCTGGATATATTCAGTATTCAGGGCTCACGACAGACAAAACACACACACACACACACACACACACACACACACACACACCAACACACACACAACTTTCTGATTCACCCTGTTGCATAGAATTCCCTGAAGAGCACTTCATTCAACAGCTTCAGTTTAATTGGACTGGTGGTTTGTCCTGCCCAATTTCTCAGTATCCTACTTAACACTGGTGGAGATCAGCCATATCAGCAATGCCTGCTAAAGGTCACACACTCACACCCAAACATATCAATACACACACATCCATATGTGTATCCACCGTACGGCACATGCATGCACACACTCACATTACACACAAGTACATTTCATACCCTTTATGCATTCCAAAATCAATTTCCTGTTTTAAGTATTATTAACTGAACTTTTTGCATTCCATTACTGACTGACATTAATTATGTTAGTTTTATGGATTAGCAGTATAGCACAGTGTAAAACCAATATCCAATTTCCTGTGTCGTATCAATGTGCTGCTCAGAGGAAGCCAGGCTACCACCAGTGATGAGTAGTTGTTTAAAATGCAGTTGCAAAATCAGTAAAGCGCATTATGGGCAGGTAACGTGATACAAATACTAAGATAGCAAGAAGCTGAAAAAAAAAAACAGTATGGTAAAGAAAGGCTATTTATGAGTAGAAATTAGACATTGTCATCTCTCACAGGTTTGGAATGATCAGACTGCCCTGTTGCAAATACCAGCAGTTTGGGAGGGTTCAGGTTAAAGTAACATTATTCTGTGCAGAACATCAGGACCGCCCAAGCGTCTTAAACCAGAATTCTCACTCAGTTTTCTAGAGGACTGAAGTTTATTTACGTTATTGAGTTCCAAAATACTAGTTAAGGCGGACAACTCAAATCCACCCCTACACTCAGCTTGGTATACTCCTCTATTTGCAAGATACTGTATATCCAATACAGCCTTTAATTACTGTAGTGTACTTAACCTGTCAGTGCTCTGCTCTGTCTTATGCTGCCCTGCTCTCATTCTGCTACTGTTGCCAACCACTGCTGCTGCTATTTAAAAGCTCCACTCGCACCCCCGCATCAACCTGTGGGCTCTGCGTATGAGTTAACCTAGAGGGGAAGTTAACTCAGTCGAGTTTCCTTGGTGATGAGGTCAGACAGAATATATTCTATATTCACATAATAGTTCATTCCACATGGGACAAAAATATTCATCACCCCAAATATGCTGCCAGTAGTAGAACGACTGAAGAGCTTTGTATATTAGTGCCACAGCTGCTGGTTAGAGTTGTGCAAACTATGAATATAGGCTAATTTAATACTTTACATATTTGAAAAGCCTCATTTATCTTTAAATACAGCACTGCACTACATATGTGTAATATCTGTTTTCAATTTACTTACCAACTATTAAAACAGGGTTAGGCAGTTAGACAGAAGCTTTTGCTCACGCACGAACATTATGCATCTTCCTGTGGCAAAAGCTGGTAACAACACTTTCCCAACTCTTTTTCTATAATGTCTGTGTGTACGAAACTGGAGCATAATATCTAGTATTAAAGTAAATAAGACATGATTTGTCATCAGGAGTTTCAACACAGTATTTGCATGCACTAACATTAGCATAATCAACAGAAGTGCTACGATTAAATAAATAAAAAATTGTAGGGGGGTTGCTCATTTCATGAACCTAGTGTCTGTGAAATGTGTCATAATTGGCAAGACTCAGCCATTAGTGTGCCTGTTACAGATTGTGCCTTAATCGCATTACACCAGCAGTAGATGTGAAACTGTGCAGCAAACTGAAAGGGTAAAAAACCCAATATACATGAAAGGTATTTTGTGATTTCGGAGAGGTCTGCCAACTAAAACCACCAATACTGCCTTGGGTTTGCCATAAGAGGTGGTCTGAACAGGTGGAAACGCAAACGCAATTTCATGCCAAAATTACCCCTTAAATTGCACTGTGCCAGCCAATGAACATAAACACCAACACAAATAGCCACCCCTTACACCTTGGCACAAGCGGGTTTATCTGGGGCCAGAAAATTACCAAATAAACTCCCGCCTGAGGAAAATTAAGGAAGGACTGTATTTGCGCCATCACTGACTATGCACCTGCAGGAAAACAGTGCCTTGTATGTGATATATATGGCTAACAAATAAACCTTAGGTTCACTAGAGTTAAATGGGAATTTACTAAACCAAGTGCACATTGTGACTACATGCTAAACTACAAAGAGCAACTACAGTAGGTTGAAAAGTATACAGTATTCTTCCGTTAAACTCAAATGAATATCTTCGTCTTTTATACAGTAGCCAGTCACCTGTAACAGGCAGCTGACACCCACATACAACCATCACTCGGGCAAAACTGAGGTAGCTGAATAAATCAGGAGACATTTAAGTTATTCACTTCTTCCATGGTCCACCGGTTCTTCCTTCATAATTTAACTCTCCCATGACTGCTTAGCAGTTGAATCATTGGCACCCAAAGGTTTTGTTACTAACATGATCTGCAGCTGTTTTGTCTTATGAAGAAAGAGAGGTCGTGCATGGCCAAGTACTGTAGCAAACATGCTTTGTACAGTTATAGTCATGGCATATTTCCCTGTCACTTTGCCTTTGTTTGGATATGTATTTATGTATGTTATTGGGTTTTTGCATTAGATTAATTCCTTCATTTATTTAAAAAGGAGAGACATGCTTCTTCGTCTGTGTTTCTCACATTCTCTGTCTGTATTCAGTATACTTTGCTTCTCACCTCATAGTCCAAATCGAGGTGGTCAAACTCTCCGTTGGTCCGGAAGTGCTGAGTGTGTCTGTCCAGGGTGAAGTTGACATTACGACGGTAGCGTTCAATAACCACTGAGTGCCAGTGATTGTCATCCAGGAGGCTGCCAGTGGTCACAGAGGTATGACCCAGGATAGAGCCATACTGATTACTGCCTGTAATTAACATGTCATAATAATGGAAGTTACAGAAACACAAACGTAGCATGTTTTGACAAGCCAACCGTTAATTAAAATATGCTGAGTAAAACTGTGTGAACATGTTGAACATGCTGTCATAGGTTCATAGATTGATTCAAATGTACAGCACATAGCACACTCATTCTGCTCTTTGTGCATTTGTTTCACATGTTTCCAAATCACACACCTTAGAATACAATTATATATACTATATACTGTTTCCTGCCAATAATAACACACTTGGCATTTTTCAACAGCCCAAAGCGTTGTTATACAGTAATAGACTTAATTTTGTTATAACACTGGGTACAGGAATGCATTACTGTTGCTGCTGTGCTGCAGTAATAAATCCTTAAAGGTTACACCAGTTCTGTCAGCAACACAGCTGGTGGACAGTGAGTGATGTTCCACACACTTATGGATTGTTGTGGCTGTTGTTTACAGTGCAAAGGGTAAAAAAAAAGCTGTGCCTGGACACTTTATCCTTGCTCCAAGATAATGTTATCTTGACAGACATGGCATAAATTCTGATGACAAAAGCTCAGGATTATTGTCAAGCCTATAATGATGGTATTATTCTTTTGACCTGCCAATGTGCTGCAAACACAACCAGTGTGTTGTATGCATTAGACATATTGCTTGAATATTTCCCATCCAATGTTTCAGGACTGATTGAGTTGTACACTGAGAGATATGGTTTTACATATCCACCTTAAAAGTCTGAATATTATCATAAGATACAGAATATATATAATTGATTGATACAGTACTAAGACAGCTACATCAAAAACATTTTGGGGAGGGTAAGCATAAAGAGAAACTTTGTCTAAGTAAATTACATGCATGTGATGCCCACCTAGGTTTATCTGCAGCAGCAGCTTGGCCCTGCGAAGCTCCAAGGTGATGTAGTCTCCCTGTTGGCCTTCCCCATGCAGAATCACACCCTCGCTCTCTGAAGTCTTGAACCTCAGCGCAATCACATCCTTAATGATCTTCATCTTCTTCACCTGCACGAATGTGAACAAACACCATGAACCCCACATGGTTGTTAAACACTGCAGGTGGCTCATTTTCAAATTAAAAAAATGATGAAAAAAAACCCATCTTCCTTTACTTTGCTAACTTTAGAACTGTAGCACTTTGCCAGGTGTCCCGGCTGCCTGGTCAGAATCTACATCACGTTTTTTATTTCCCATCATATTATATTTCTATTTGTTGATTTTTATGGATCTAAACTTTATTTACTCGAATGATCTTGACAGTATGACTTTTAATGGGGAGGTTTAATAATAACATAGAATATCAAGGAAGTAAATCCAGTACCTTAAAACGATATGAGATTACACCCTGTCCATCAAAGTTGATCACGCCAGCCCCTAAAAAAAGACAAGAAAAAGTAGACAAATAGAAATAATTGAGATACAGAGACAGAAACAGTATATGGGAACACACAAGAGAAAGACAGAAAGACAGTGAGAGAAAGAGACAAAGAGAAAAGATTGAAAGGGATTATTGATCAGTGACCCTAATCCCAAACTGATAAAGATCATACTAAAGCCTAGACTCTTCAATAAATGGGTTAAGAAATCGGTGCATTGTGCATTAAAAATGTCATCTTTACAGGTTACTATTCCTGCAATAGTCTAAAATAATAAAGATATTTTGATATGTCAATTATGAAAAGCACAGGTGTGAATCATGATTAAGGCTGAATCCCATTTAGCTGTTTCTGTTTCAGGGTCACAAGAGAGAGTGACAACGCCTACTGGGATAATTGAGTGAAACTGAGGAATCGCTATTTATAAATGGTAAATGGCCATATTTATATAGCACTTTTACCCAAAGCACTTTACAAGGTTTTTCCTGCTCACTCATACACTGATATCAGAGAGCCACCCGAGAAATTTGAAGTTCAGGGTCACAGGAGGAGGTGGGGATAGAACCAGCGACCCCGTGATCAGTGGATGACCCGCTCTACCTCCTGACCCATAGAACACAGATGTTTATTGCCTACTATACTACTTTTCCAGCACAAATTGTCTGCTGTGAGAAAGGGCCTGTAGCAATGTTAAACTGCTTTAATATATGCCATTTACATGCAAAACAGATACAGCTGTAAAATAGAGTTAGTGAGCAGTGACTCTAAATGTTTTCCATTGCATTGCAGTGTGATGTATCAAAACATCCAAAATAATTGTGGGGAATGAATTAATAATATATATACAGACATACACACATACACACACACACACACACACACATATTATATATATATACATATACATATATACATATATAAAGAAAGTGTGAAACAGTGAAACATTGTAATTCTAAAAAGTATTAAAAACAGACGCCTATGATACACCCACCAGGTGTTTAAACTTATTTTGGCTGATAACCTGTTGGGCAGAGCCACATCTCTGCCCAGCTTCAACCTGAGCAGAGGTCTAATCAGACAGAATATTTGGACTTACATACAGGTATAAAATACTACATATACAGGTGCTGGACTTACAACTCTGTCTATAGGACCACTGAAGTAACAGATAAACAAAATATCTTCAGTGAACAAGTAGCAGGACATTTACAATACAATGAACTCCAAATTAGATATTTTGCATGTAAAAATGAAAGTTCACATGCATAAAAAAAAGAAGAGAATTTCAGGAGATTTTCAGATCTTGAGAGGAGAAATAAAGTGCGGTGCTTGAGGCCCTCTTCAATCTTACAATCATCACCACAACTGTTCAAGTGGTTAGTGTCTGCGTGTGTGTGTGTGTGTGGTGTGATTGGTTGGAGAAGGTAGAGAAGAGTGTGCACGCTATGATAGGATAACACAGCTTGGGAAAGGTTGGATCATCTTATATATAGACACACTCATGCGCAGTCACGCTGTCCCTCAATCTTTCGTGCTCTCTTGCTTTCTCACTTATATAAACACACATGCAGACAACTATAAAACCTGTCCTTTCATAATAAACACCCGAGGAGAGGGGTTGGATGAAACTAGATCTGCTTTCTTTGTTCTAACTTCAGTGCTTCCCAAATGATCCCATGCTGCCTCTCCCTGGGTACAAATACACATCTTTCCATCTCTTTCGTTGCGTTACCCTTTACTCTTGTTCTTGCACTAGTTTTTTGCTCTCTCGTTCACTTTCATCTCTCTTTTACTCCCATCTCTTCTCTACTTTTTTATTTTGCTTCCCTCTTCATTTGCTTTATCCCAATCTCTCTCTCTCTTTCTTTCTCTCTCTCTCTCTCTGTCTCTCTCTCTCTCTCTCTCTCTCTCCGCCCCTCTCATCATCTTCTTGTGTCACGTTTATGGGCCAGACAGTGGTGGTAGGTGACAGTTTTCCAATTGTTTTATGAGCTATTGCAGATCTAGGTGTGCTGCTCAGAAAAAGGGTTGCCAGCTCAGTTGAGTGCTTGATGTCAGGAGGGAGACTTTATGGAGGACGGAGGGCTTTTCCACCGTCTGCAGACCACTGTGAGATGCAGAGAATGAGAGAGAGGAAGAGGGAGAGAGGTTGGCCCTCTGCGGCGCAGAGTAACAGGGGACGGCTACTGGGTCTCTAGCCAGGGCAGCTGTGATGGTTTTCAGACCCTGACCCAGGAGTCCACGCCATTCTGGACCCTGACCCAGATGGTGGTTTTCCACCAGAGATGTGAAGCGACAGAGGGTGATTGAGATGGACAAGGGGAGATGGAGGTTCAGTATATACAGCTGCTTGTGACAGCTAATATAATCTTAAAATAAATTATACTGGAAGTTATTATTTATCAGGGTTAGAAAGTTATTAGGCGTTTGTTTCAGTATATTAACAGCACTACGGTGACTGTGTAGTGTGTAGAGCGACAAAGAGCGGCTACTTTATGGCTATTGATGGCATGCCAATGGCAAAAAAATACACTTAAAATCATAGTTAGTGAGACTGATTTAGTAAGTATAACACTGTATATTTATAATCACTCTCCACTTCAAATGGCAAAATATCAAGTGTTAAAGTTAGTCTACATGTTTACTACACATGCTGTCCTTGTTTTGGATGATTGCCTGATTGTTCAGTTTACAACAGGACAACATGAGGTGAAAGATTTATTTTCTCCTCCGTTTCAAGAAAACATAAACATTTGCATAATACAGCAGTACTATACCTCTGTGTTAGTTATGGAAGCATGCAGCTCGCTGTGCTCCCTAACATGCCATGAGAGACACACTGCACTGGCTAACATTAGTTTGGCTACGTACACATGTATCACTGTGGCATCTTGCTCATTATTTCTGCTAATCAGCCGATGTAAATAATTACCACAGAGATACCACCTGCATCATGTCAAGGCAAATCAAAGGTGCACTTAACTAACTTGTAATAGTTATAGTGTTAAACTGTATCCATGGCAACATGTGTCATTAGACCAGCGGCAAATTAGGTGGCTGTGAGCACAAAAAACCAGGTCAGTCACACTATGACCTACCTATAATAAATTAAAGGGTTTGCATGCTTTTCATATAATTGGAGCTTGTGTGTTGGTATTCTTTGACTGTTGGTAAGACACATGTTACTTTATGCTCTGGTATTCATTTCATCAATGATTTCCACATTTCATAGATGAAATGATAACGAAAAATAAGATAGAGTTAGATTTATTGCATTAATTGCTGGTCCTGTAATACTGTAAATACTCCCTCCCTTTTGCCCATACTTACTGCACCCCCTGAGCCTGGAAACTAAAATGATTTAGCTGCTTATTCGGCCTCAGTCTTGCTCCAGAGAAACAGATGCTATCCATAAACAAATCTACATACCTACATTTCTTAGACTTGACAGTTGATGACGGCGATTCATCATTCTGACAACAGATTTACAGTATTGCTGGCATAAATAAGCCACAGGTTGAATCCAGATTTGATATGCTTGCGTTCTTTTGAAATTGTACTTGCATGAGAGTGATCGCGTTTGTGTCGAAAATTAAATTTGTACTCTGTTTCTGTCTGACTTCCCTTTCTCTCACATACCCGCTCTACTATTTCCTGACTCATCTATGAAATAATTGATTTTCTGTTGATCCTATGTTAATCAAAATGGAAATGAGCATGTAAATTCAACAGCACGGTGGATCACGACTCCTTTATAGCCTCTAGCTCTGGCACAGACACATGCACATACACACGCAGCCTTTGATTGCACAGTCCTAGATGAGTCATAATATGGTATTGCATTTAATTATCATACATTTTCAAAACCCAGAATTATCATCTACAACCAACATATTTGGTGATTATGCTGGGAACATAACATCTATATTTATCTGCCTCCTTCTCCTCCTACTACTCTCTTTTGTGCTTTCTTCTTTTATCCTTTTTCTTTGTCGTTGACACTGTACTTCCCTCTTTCATCTTTAGATTGGGAAGCAGCAAAACATTTAGAACAAGTTGATTCTTAGGGCACCGGAGAGTTGGCGAGCGAAGGATGGGTAGATGAACAGACAAATGTATGAGTTTTCGTTTTCTGACTGAACGCTGAAGAAAGGAGCAGTGACAGCGTAATCATGAGAGAGCGCTGTGGGCTTCAAAACACAGCTGACAGACAACTCTGAAAGATGACGCACCCGTGTGTGTGTGTGTGTGTGCACGCGTAGGTGTGTGTGTCCAGGTGTCTCTCTCTCTTTGCGTTATCTCTGATATCTGAGTTGTAAATGTGTTCACCTGATTGTGTATTTATTATGTGTCTCATCTGACAGATGTCAAGGCGTGGTGGACAACATTCATATCTGTCAGGAACACAGAAACTCTAATTTCGCCTAGAAATAAATATGTTCTCTCAATAGTATTGTTGTTTACCTAAAACACTGTCTGTCTGTCTATTGCTTGAAAGGATACTAGAGCCAGAAATGTATTTAAATTAAGTGTCTTATTTTAATCTAAGAAAGGAAGGCTAGAGAGAGCCCACATGATTTATTTCATTTTTTTAATCTTGTTTATAACAGCTCAAACACATTTACATCTGGGAGTTAACTATAATCACAGTGTTCTCCTACTGGTCCACTGGAACAGGTGCCGGCTAAGGTCATGTCATGTCAGCAGTGGCTGAAAAAATTAAACTTTTTTTTATTCTTCCTGCCCAGATTTATCTAAACCTCAGTATTAATCTTTTTGAGTCATACTGTACTTAAATACAATGCTTTATACTGTATATGGAAAAGTAAATATTGCTCATAAATTATGAAATGATCTGAGCAGGCCCTGTAACGAATGCTCCCTGTGTCACTGTTTCTGCATCAGACTGAGGCAATCCATGGTTATACTTACAATTTTGGAAATATGTATATAAAAAAAAGAAAATCTTCTCTACTTTCTCTACCTTCTTCATTGTCTTATTGAAAAGCAAAACAAAACAGAATTATTATGGTGAACCTGCAACACACTATTTAAAGCACCATACCAGCCACATGTATTAGAAGTGAATTATTTCCTAGTCAAAATTGTTTGTGTGCATTTGTGTTTTTGTTGGGGGAGACAGGTGATGGGTATAAACTTAGAGCAGGGGCAGATCTAGAGAAATGTATAACTTTTTATATCTATTTATGCAAGTGTTTAGCATGGAGACTTAAACGGGTGGCAGAAATATACTGTATATATGCTGTTTTTGCACATGCGTAGAGCATTGAATAGAAATATCTAAATATTAATAATGGTTGTACAACTTAACACTGAATGTTGTGGAAAGTTTGAGTAAATGTGTGTTGTTTTTCACTTAGGCTGTTTCAACCTGCTGCAGCCCCTCAGTGTTTTCCAACAGATTTCTGAATAAGATTCAAAGTAACCAGTAATTATGTCAACACAAGCTTTCCTTAGGGGTTTAAATTGGGAGGAGACTTAGGTTACATACAAAGACGATATTGACCTATTGTGTCACTTATACTCCACACATTTAGTGTTGCCAATGATCCACGATATCCCGTGTTTATTCAGTAACGCTGATTAAAAGCTTCAATTTGAAAATGTGGACGAAAGTGCAAACTCTCAGGTATTAAGCTTTGAATGAATGAACTGTCACTGCTTTGCTGATTGATGTGGCTTTCTGTTTGGGGCCTGGAGCAAGGGATTTCAGTGCTTTCAAACTGTGTGTTGCACTGGCATGACTGATCTGAAATTTGGACATGTTTGTCTGCAGAATGAGCAGTTTCAGAGATGTTAACAACTGCAATCTGGAGAAACTCGTAAGCACTGGTGAAAATTTGTTTCTTTTTTATCCGTCCCTCAGAAAATCAAACACAATCAAAAGTTCTGATTACTGAACAAAACACGTTTCAAGAAAACGACCCTCACTATCCTCACTATCCATCTGCGGCAGTTCTGTATTTCTTCTAGTGAAGGTTGGCAGTCCTGCACTAGGCTTGCCGCTGTAGTTTGTGTTCCCGGTGTAACGTGGTGTTTTGTCTTGCTGCATTCTCTTGCACTCGGACATTGGAGTTTTGCTGTTGCAAATCTCCAACAACCCACAACGTTTGTTTTATATATTTTTTGAATTAGACTGTGTAAAACTGGGGTGGCAAGGCATTTTTCAGGCTGGCAGCTGCCACCCCTTGGAACCGCCTCAGTCTTACAGCGGGCTGGCTGTCTGTGTTTCATTGTTCTGTGCATCTCTCTGTGTTTGTACCACATCTTGTCATCCTTATCATTACTGACTTTTCTTTTAACATGGTAAGGAAATGAAACAAGGGAAATATAATTAAAGGGATGAGGACTGTCTGGAATGCAATACACGCTCTTGTATTCACACACAAACACACAAACACACACACACACACACACACACACACACACACACACGTATACACGCACTCACAGACATATCCACGCACGGTGTAATCACATCTCCGGAATGAGAGATGTACGTGTGTCACTTATAACAGTAATTTATGCAGAGCCTTAATTGAAAATTGTTATCAAAATCAATTTGGCAGCCTTTAATAGGATGAGAGCAAAGAGGCTGCAACAGAGTTTGTTCCCTGGATGATACATTTGTTAGAAAGCGAAAGACGGTGTGTAAGTGTGTGTGCATTTGTATGTGTCTGTCAGTCTGTAACTGTTCTCCACATATTGCTGCACATTAAATTATTTGTGTGTGTGTATGTGTCCAGGCAGGTTTTCAATCTAGGTTTGTGTTTGATTCCTATACAGAATTAGCTCATAATGAAGAAAAAAAAACATTGTGACTTGATTGGAGCTGACAAAGCCATCATTAGGCTCTCCCCATGGATCCATAATTGTAAATGTTAATAATGCTTGTTTGAAATACTACTTACAAATACTTACTCAAGTTCTGGAGTGAATATTGGAGAGAATAATCTTGACCAATATCATCTTCATGTAAGAGCCCCCCTAATCTGTCCACATTTAGCTCATATTTTTAACCAAACAAACCCTCAACAACTACCGTCTAATCTAAACTTCCTTTCTTAGCAAAAATCCTAGATACATTGGTTAATTTACAACTACGCACCATTACTACAGCTACATCTGACTGTTTTTTTCATCCGAGTCAGAGCACAATAACATGGCTGAACTGGTTTCACTTACTAAGCACTTTTTTCTTTTTCAGATTTTAAAGCATTATTATCTGATGTTTTTTTTATGATTCTTGTTTTTAGTTCCTTGTCTATTGTGTAGTTGTTGTTTTTTTCTGTTTTGCTGATTGTGTTTTTTTGAATATTTCTTGTTCCTCAGGTCTCTCTTGGAAAATACATCTTAATCGCGATGAGACTGTCTGATTGAATAAAAATTAACAAACAGAAATTAAAAAAAAGAAACATATTTAGTTACCTGTTGTATGTTAATGTTCTAATATCACTGACTACTGCTTGATACAATATGTGAATATAACACTGTAAATAGCAATATCCTTCATTATTATTTCTTTGATCATGTGTGAAGATTACATAGGTTGTGAGGTGTGAGTGTGTATGTCTGTGTTTGTATCAACTCACAGTAAGAGCAGCCATAGACTTCTAGGCGCAGACCAATCCGTCCCTCCTCGCTCCAGTCCAGCGGGACTAGCCTCAGGAAGCGTGCCACGATTCCCTGCTGCAGCTCATGGCGAACAGCGCTCTCCGAATTAGAGTTCCCAGAGAAGGCCTGTGAACACAAACACACAGAGACACACACACACACACACACAATGAAATTAAATACATCAAAGCCACAAGCCTGCAGTCAAACAAGCAGCCTCGGGAGCAGGAGCAAGAGTATTTGTTCCACTCACCACATCCTGCCCTAAAGGTGCACACTCACAAAACATACAAAATAATTATGAGTCTACATATCTATGCCCTCCATAAGACAATCTGACTGCAGGGGATTTGAAGAGGAAATTGCATATTGTATTCAGCTCGAAGTGCATGTAAGATACTCCCTGTTCACATCATTTCATATTTAGACTGATTTCTGGGTACCCAAAGACTCATGGGGGCTTGTAACTGTGAGGTTTACAGTTCGTTGTCATATTAGCACTGTATTCTACACCTTCAGTTAGTGCAGTTTCTGAAGTCTAAGCCTCTAGTAAACAACCTAATGTATTATGTACAAACAAGTGAGAACACAGTATTTCTCAGCAGAATTGTCCAATGTCTGTTGATTTATATACTTATCATGCACGTACAGAAAAGTGGCTTCAGCTTTTGTGTAAAATCACATCAAAACAATTCACGTTCCTTACATGCAGCTTTAAAGAACAAAGTTTGACTAACAATTCCTCCCGTGCCTGGAGCAGCAGCATGGCAGCAATTCGCCAATGACACCAACAGAGTTTATAGTCAGCTCACAACAAAAAGGCAGCGAGAATAAAGTGGTATGAATTTGAGGACACCAAGCTATGATTGGCAATTTGTCATTTCTTTGGAAATGTAATGGCACTGGTACACTAAAAAAACAACATTTACTGTGGCCACTTTGAAAGTGTTCATTAAAGGCTTAATTACATGGATTTCATTTTTGTTGATTTGATTATGACTTTGTTGGTTCTGCATTGCTGTGAGAAGATACACTGATCTATAGGGTAAAGCAATGACATTGGTAAAGGAAGGGTAGTTGGATGTATAAATGTAGTACATATGCATGTACTGTATGTATTTCTGTTCACACACTAGGAAAAAAAAAAGACAAAACAGAGAAACTCATCCCCCTTCTTTCAACTCCTTTTCTTCTTGTTTCTTCCTTTACTTGACCTGGCACTTGATGGGGA
Source organism: Lateolabrax maculatus (assembly GCA_031216445.1). Classification (NCBI taxonomy): domain Eukaryota; kingdom Metazoa; phylum Chordata; class Actinopteri; order Acropomatiformes; family Lateolabracidae; genus Lateolabrax; species Lateolabrax maculatus. The sequence goes on from CM062210.1 coordinate 12,255,377, forward strand.
TAACCTCTAACCACCAACTAATCTACCTCACCACGGTCCCCACACTATTTTCACTTCTGTGCTTTCCCCCTACTCTCTGAAACAATCACACACACCCACACCCTGTTCCCTTTGCCTTTCTTCTACACACACATGCACGAACCACTGAGGAGAAGCATCCTTAATAGCCTCGCGGGTTACCAGGCGAGAGGAGGACACTAGACAACCATGTGTTATTCTAGATAAGACATGAAGTGGGCAGGGCAGTAAAGGAGCGTGGTGGGGAAAAAAAGCTCTGCTTAGACAGTCCGACTCCTCAGTGACCCAGGTATGTACCCATGAAGATATGCTATCAGCAAAGGAGGAGATGGTCAAGAGTTCGCACTAAGCTCAGAGCCACTGAACTTCCACTGTTGTGAGGGAGTGGACATAAGGTGAACAGTGCTCCTATCTCCTCTGTGCCTTTCCCGCACTTTAATTTTTAATCTTTATTTATCCAGGAAAGGTTAACTGAGCGCACAAACACACACAAGCTTTTTTATTAGCGCCCAGCTTCAAATTCACACGGCTCCACATGACTCATCGGGGAGCCCTTCAGTATACTTTAACTACAGCTTCTACTCTCTGCAGGTGCACAGGTCCTGAAGATCTGGGTTATGCGACCTGCTCAAGGACAGCTGCGCTGTTTTCGAGGGAGAGGACGGCAACTCGCTCACACACACTCACAGCACTGTATGTATGTCACCAGCCATAAAAATTACATTTCTACTTAATACAGGGTTCCAGCTGGTCATGTCATATTCAGAGAAGAGAAACCATCTGTCATGTTCTCACTTTTCATTTCCTGAGTGGTTCCAAAGGATTTTAATAATAAATTCATGTTCATGAGCATATGGGATAACATGGTTTTGTGGTAATTTTGACTTTTCCCTGCATAAGCAAAGTCAGATAAACTCATGAATGCATTTCTTGTGTCTCTGCATACAGTTTGAATATATATATATATATATAATATAATAATAATAATAATAATAATAATAATAATATATGTAGGTTAACTTTCTCTATGGGATCAAATAGCCACTCTACTGTGTAGGAAAATACACAGTTAAACCTTCCTCAACTGATGTAACTACACTTAAACAATTTACACATTAATAAAGACAAAAAAAAAGAAGAAAAAGAAAGAAGGGTGAATAAAATTAAAAGAAAAACAAATAAAAAGTGTATCAACATTCAGTACACTTCCGGTTTATGGTGTACTTTTAAAAATGTTTCTTAACCAACAAAAACTTAAGACGAGGCTATAAGCCCTCAAAACTGCAGAAAGTGTATATCCCTACTTTTAAGAGTAGACGCTATTTGATTTATGAGTTGCGACATCTATGCGCTGAGCTAAGATAAATTCACAGTTTAACATACCTTCAAACTGCATGCCAAGACATAAAAAGAGCATCTCAAAGAAGAAAAACTGCTTAAAAATGTCCTCAAAACTGAAATATTCCTTTAATCACTGGTGCTAGCACCACCCTGTGGAGTGGTTTGTACATTTCTCAGATTTTCCCTCTGAAACTCATCTCTCTCTCCTCTCTTTTCCTGTCAAATCTTCTACATCCTCTTTCACATCCTGTGCTCTCGATCACATGTTTGTCCTTCACTATTCTGTTTCCAAAATGCCTCTGGTCTTGGCTCCGGATTTGAAGCATAAAAAGCACAAATGTATCAATTTGCATGCACACATGGAAGCACATATATGCACACATACACACACACACACACACCACTGCCCACACAGTACCTTGCCATTTAAACCTTTCTGCAATGTTAAAACCTGATATCACCCTTAAGCTCATTTCATAGTTTGCAATAAAATAATAATAAAAAACTCTGAATACTATATATCTACTGAGGATTTGGGTGACTGTGCAGAAGACTTTACTTCTTTTTGTCCAGCTGACACTTCCCTTTCCTTTCCCTTGTCAAGGTATGAGAGAGGGAGAGAGGGAGAAAGAGATAGAAGAGACCATTTTTCGTCTCCGCCCAAAACTCCATCCCGCCATGCCCATTTTCCAGCTTCCTTCTTTTATTTCTCTATTGTGTTCATCCCGCTCTTCGGCACTTATCTGTGCTTGGCTGAATGAACAGCTCAATTCAAAGGCATTACTATGCAGAGTGGAGGGCAGAAGGCAGGATATGGAAGAGAGGCGGAGGAGGAAGACGAAGATGAGTAAAAAGTTGTGGATGCTGAACACCTCGCACAAGTTTGCCTAGTGAACCATTTAATTCCCTCTCCTCCAAAGTCAAATCATTAACCAGCAACCCAATGAGTAATTGGGAATTTGCGTGTACGTGTGTCACTTCATATAGTGTGTATGTGTGTCCGTTTATGTCGGTGTATGTGTGTGTAAGTGTTAGGCAACTTAAGAGCTTAGACACTTTGACGTTTTGTTTAATCAAGAACTGAGGTAATTTACGGCAACAAAGGCCACAAAGTGCCTGAGGCAACTTTCAGTTTTTACTCAGTGTGTGTTTGTGTGTACACGCTTTTATGGATTTGTGTGTTTCTCCACAAGTTTAAGCCTAAAAAGTATGTATATTTATGCTATGTACGTCCAGCTCCTTTTAAAATGTCCTTCAGTATCCCATCACAAAAAACAAAACTTGCTGCATTTCTATTTTTTCATACTCCTGTGAGGATATACAACGATAACAATCTTAAAAACTGAACATGCTGTGCTTAAAATGGTTAACAGTTGGTAAAGAAAACCATGGATGAGAATAAAAAAAACAGCGCAGAGCTGTCGCAAGTTTTTAGCAATCCATCAGTGGAGGAAAAGCAATGAGGGCAAACTTGACTTGGAAAACAAAAATAATGAGGGAAGCTGAGAGCCAGCCGGTCTCGTTGTTGGGCATTTGGACCACCAGGGCTGCTGTCATTCAAGAAAGAACAAGCCAATCACTTTACTACAGCTGGTCAACAAATACCCCTGTGGTCTGCTCTTTCTCACACACACATGCACGCACAAACACACGTCACTCGCCATGTAAACAAAATACACATGCATGTTGGCATGCTTGTCCCCATTCACAAATCCTGGCATTCACACACACACACACACACACACACACACACCTACAGTAAACACCCATTATCTACTTGCTCAGCAGCTCTCCATTCTCCTTAGATCTAAGCCACTTACTTATTCTCCCTGGCTGCATGTTTTTCATTTCCTGAACGTGCATCTGTCATTTCTGTATGTGTTTGTTTGTGTGTAAGTGAATATCTATCTGTTTGTGAGTGTGTCTCTGTTTTGACAGCCAGAGACGGGCCTTTCCAGAGAACAGATCTCCAGATACTGAGAAACAACAAGTGAAAGCTATTTTCTGGTGTTCGCTTGTTGCTGCTGGACCCTTTTTTAGTCCAGCCCAGAATCAGGGCCATTGTGTGTGTGTTTGTTCCTAAAAGAGGCAGGGGAAATCAGTCCGGCCTGGTCTGGTCTTTTGTTTTTATCGACAAGTGTACAGGACAAAGCAGAAGGGCCACAGAGAAATGTGTGTTTCTGTGAAGCCCTGTGGGTGGTTGTGTTTGTGTGGGTATGTGCCCAAGAAAGCAGGACAAACTGTAGTAAGCGCTAAATTTAAGTCATGAATCTTTAAACTGTTTTAAAGATACAGGGAATTACAGTGAATTATGAATGTACAAATAATGTGTTATGCACACATGGTATAACCTTCTGTTTTTATCAACAAGTGTAGGGACACTCATTGAGATGGTGTATGTGTGCCTACAACACAGGCTTATTTTACATGGCTTTTGCTAGAGCCACTTGTTTTCAGAGAGAAACCCATTGTAACTTTTAAATGTAACACCAACCTCAAAGACTGCTGTGATCAATTCAAGTCTCCCACTACAAAATCGCACTATACCATATGTCCCATTACATAAGTTAGCTCCTCTGTGTTGACATGGCTTCGTCTGCCCTCTTTCCAACAAACTAATGCAGTATATGTGGAAAGTGTTCTAACCTAAATATCTGACACCTTGTGCTTGGTGGTGGGTTTATGTTATTCAGGTCCCTTGCCTGAAAATACATGTTGGTAAAATACAGCAAATGGAAACAGGCCTTGAAACGTTGCCTCAATGGGAGAGATTCTTCATCTCCTCTGGCTAACCACTTCTTGACACTTGCACACAGAATTTAAATTCTGGGCTACACAGTCAATCAAGCTTCCCACTGGGGGTGGAGACCACAACCAAGTTCTGCTGCAGGCAGAAACTAAATGGATTTTTGATCTGGGTCTACAGCTCCAGACGGGGCTGAATGAGGAACCTGACCAATGCTGAATCCTGTAACTTTTTTAATAATTTTTTGTGATTCAACTATCGTTTGTTTTTTGTATAGTTTTGATTGGGTGGTCTCCTGCTTCCTGACGGTTTCTTGTTATGAATTATAAAAAAACGTATCATGTGAAAATGTTATTTCTTATAATGTATGTGACTTTCATTATATAATGTTCATTCTTATCTTCCTCAGTTTTGTATGTATCTAGTACAATTTGATATCATGGATATTATGTGTCCTATCCCAGTGGAGATCATTTCTCCGGTTTTCTTGCCTCTTTTCCTCATTTCTAGGGTCTTCCTCCATTACTTTTGTTTTGCTATTTGAGGAAAAACACTGAGCTCAAACTGTACTGCATGCCTGCATGTTTCATTACAACCTTTAACTGTATGTCTTTTTTTTCGTTTTGTGGATCTCCACACATCAAATGCTTTGACACATATTTTTTCTTATTTGTGTGAGCAAGGTGCTTCCAGTGTTCTTTGTGTTATTTTATTGGAGCTGGTACATTATTATATCCCTTTGTGTCTGTTATAGCCATGTGCCGGAGCGGTGCTATTCAGTTCAGTCTCTCATTAACTGCTCTCGCCTGCTAAAAGGAGCTCCCAAAGAGCTGGTGACAAAGGGAACTGGGCTCTTTTTCTTTGCTTCACATACATTATTAGCTGAAAAATGAGGAACAGTCCCAGAACATTTCATGCTAATACCTTTCCATACACTTCCATTTTTGGCTAATTAATTACTGTAGAGTAATCGAAAGAAATAAAGTGCTTTGTAAAAATCAAGAAACATTTTAGCATCAAACCATAATTAGTATTTCCACCCCTAACTTCACCAAAGTATCATTGGTGTACGAAATTACCCCCTCAGCTGAAATACATTTTTACAGAGTCAGACAGACAGACAGACGCACGCACACAGAGGAAAAGAATAGAGCTTTAAGAGCCCATTACTCAGGCTGCGAACATTTGGCACCTTCGCTCCCCTCTGCACACCAGGGACCATCACTGATAGAGTGAAGACTGCCTCCCTGGCTCGGCTATAAAACCTCACACACCACCGGGAGCTAAGTCGCCGTGTTTGTGTGCATGCATCCTGCACCTGCTAACACTTTACTAACTCATGATGTCAGTGCATGTGTGCTTTGACATGATGTCTGAGCGGGGCCGGCATTTTCACACTCACTCGTGCTTGACTCCCCGTCGTGCATCACGCTGCCTACTCACACAGAGCTTTGACGTTAGTTGTAAGACCCACGAGAACCATTCAGAAAGAGGTACGTTCTACTCAGCAAAATGAGTCAGACATCCCCAACAGTCTTTGGACCAAAAAAAAAAAAAAAAAAGTTCCTTTTTAAAGTGGTTATTAGGACACCACTTGTGCACTGTTGATATAAAGTAGTTACAACAGACCTTTTGATAACACTGTCATTAAACACTGCAGTCCATCCCATGGGACATGTGTAATTTAGCTAAACTTTTCAGTGCCATGTCTTTTCCACTGTCACACAAGTAAGAATGTTTTATGTTCATGACAGTACTATTAAAATTTCATAGCAGCCACTCAAGTTGCACCACAGGAGACTTCCATGACCCACCGGGAAGTGTCTTCTCTATCTATTTCAATCCATCAGCCTTGTTATTCACAGTCAGCAATTTTTAATTTCCATACAACTCTTATCTGGAGTGGAGTGAACTGACATTAAAAAGGCTGACGTTCAAGTCCTGTGAAGTCACTGCAGCGGATCAAGATACGGAGCCGAAAGTTAGAGGAGACTTTTTTTTTTATCAATGTAGATGAAAAAAAGCCATACATGTCATATCCATTACTGTAAGCCACGCATTCCTCTGTGGTCTGATTTGTTAAATTCAAACATTTTGGACTTAATAATGCTGGATGTAGTAATTAATTTACAATGTCACTGTGAGTCAATGTGCATGTGCATGAGCATGTTCATGTATTTGGGGGCCTGGTTACCTCTTTTAGCAATTTATGTGCAAGTGCTAATACGAGTCAGGATCAAAACAAGAGGATAATATCTATTAATGCACACATCAAACTGAATGCTAAACCTCTTAAAGATCTCACATTAATATCAAATGAGCGCACCTCATTTCCTCTGACGTGAATGTCCTTTGATCCCCTACCCAATCCTTCTCATCAGCTGGCACCAGTTGCTCTTTGGTTGGTAGCTATGGATCATCTCCATCTGCGACTTGACTCATTACATAGTGTCTTGGAAAGTACTGGCTCGAGTTTAACAATGCATGGTTGAATGTATTCATTTTTTCATAACATTTTCCAATTCATTCTATATATATATATATATATATATATATATATATATATCCAAGTATAGAACAACAAGTAATCCGTGAGAAAATAAGCATGCAAGTATACTATGATAGAACAACTATGGCTGTTTGTTTTTCTCTTGCGTTACTGGCAAAAGCAAGCCATCATTTGAAGAAAATATTTCCTCTCTATATTGTAACTATTGTCATGACTACAAAGGAAGTGTCATTCATGTGAAGCACCACTTAGATATAACCGGTATTGCTATGCATGTGGTCAGCTTCAACACAGCAGGAGAACACAGGTTTGGGTGGAATATTGAGCTGGCTGAATTGATTTCTTCCTAGAATATTTGAGTATGATGGAGTTATGTATGTATTTCAAAATAAAATATAAAACATATATATATTTAATCATAATAAAGACTTTTTAATCATATTTGCTTTTATATTCTATTACAGTGACTAAAAACTGTAGCCAAAGACTTGTTTTAATACCAGACCAGTTTCCTTTATGAGCACTTTAATACATTTATGCAAGAGATTTTCGGCACTCTATTTTATCTTTATCTTTACATTAACCATTTTATTCTTTTTTTCTTGTTTTAATGCTGTCGTTCTGGTCCCTTGCATTAATATACACTTACTTTCCTGTCTTTCCTCCTACTGTATTTATTTAGGTACTAGTTTAAAAGGTCACCAGTGCTTTCATTTCTCTTGTCTCAGAATTGACTATTAAATATCAAAAATAAGTGAAAACCAGAGGTGGGAAGTAAACACATTTACAAGTAGTTTTAAAAACCTGTACTCCACTTGATTATTTCCATTTTGGGAGGCTTGATAGTTACATTTCAATACATTTCAGAACTGCAAAAACTTACTTGTCAACTTGACTACAATCTGTACTTCCTCACTTTTTAGGGCTGCCTCCAAGGATGGTCAAAGGAGAGTATCCAAATCAAGGTCAGCCATATTATTTTCTCGCTAGTGATAGGGAAAAGCTGGCACTAAAATACCAGTGTATCTGAAAAAAAACTTTAAAAAATAGTTTTGTGCTATTTTTCATTGGTCCAGTGCGAAACCAGTATAAACATATCCCGCTTTTGATCTTGTATCAGCTTTGATTTGCAGTCCTGGCTGTGTTAGTTTATTGGATACATACATTACTGTCAACTGACCTGGTGTACTTGTAGCTTCAAGCTTCTCATCCACATGATTAAACAATCTGACAATGTGAGATAGGGCCTGCTGGCATTATCTGAATAAGAGTTATGGTAAACAAGCGTGCAGAAAGTAAATGTGACTTAAAATTTTTGTTATGTTAATTGGGTTTTAATGTGCAGGCAGACAGAGTGTGTTTTTTCTATGTTTCCACAGAAACTCTACACATCACATTTAGCTTTTAATGTCCCCACTGGGACATGCAATAAATCATGATTTTAAAACTGTGTAATCAACTATGACACTTAAACTGACAAAGGACATTTAGATGATCACTTGAAAGGTTTCTTAGACATACATTTAAATGACAAATTGTTACCTGTCATTGAGTACTTCAAATTTCTGAAACCCATGTTCACACTGTGATATTTGCAACGTCCAGTATTTTATGGCTGAAGGTTTTCAGAGGGTGCACAAGTAATTAAATCAGTGAATCTTTCTTGTTTTATTGCCATCATTGCCTGAGTGCAATGTGGCAAACAAATAAATAAGTATTGTTTAAGTACCCTGTGGAGTTTTCATTTTAAATAAGCATCACCACAGCACCAAATCATATTATATGTATCATTAAGGTCTAACAAATGAATTAAATGGATTTTGTACCTCCTAAAACAGCCTTTTTTGATAGATTTAAACCCTGATTCTTTGCTTTTGCTTGCCATCCTAATTGTTGTAGTGCATTACTGCCAGCTACTATTACCAACCTCTGTAGCAGGCAAATCACCCCTGTGTCCGAGTGTATGTGTGCGCATCCTAATGCAACCTGGTAAAAAATACGACACAAACAATATGGACCTGCTAATCAACACATTGCTCTATATTGCACAAGTGGTCAAAAAGTCCACTATCCATTTACTTCACTAGTTAAATGAGAACTCTATAAGATATTATCTGTGCACAAATAATTCCATCTTCTATTACAGCCAACGAGTGTACCAGTAGTATAATTATTGTGAAAATAATTAAAGTCTGCAACTATTGACAACCTCTTATGCATTGTCCTTTGCTATAGCAGCTGGTATTTTAATTATCGCAGTCATCCATCAATGTCATTGCGACTCCTCAGTAGTACATTAATGAGGGATTAAAAAACATTATTTTTCACAAAACCAATTATCCCCCCCTTAGTGAATTTGAGTCTCAAAAGTTAAGCAAAAGTTAAGCTTTAGCTTTGATGGAAAATGTTCCTCTCAGTCTGACAGTGAAAGAGTTAAGTCATCAGAGTGGCGGTGATTGGTGGCAAAATGTTCCTGAATAAAAACTTCATGCATAAGACTGCAGGACAGCTGGTTTTCTCTCTGGGAATCGCTGTGTGAACCTCATTCAGTGGTGAATGGGATTGAGCTGAATGTGATTGAATGGGCTGAAACAAGGCCTGATGGTAGCTGTGTAGCTGCGCATCTGTGTGTGTGTGTGTGTGTGTGTGTGTGTGTGTGTGTGTGTGTGTGTATGTATGTGTGTGTGAGAAACATGAAGTTGGCTTAAGCGCCTTACCATCCCCATCCGTACCTTTGATCAATAGCACTGATGGCTCCAATATTATCACCACTTACACACAAACAGACACATACACATTCACAAAAAAGGCGCATCTTTAGTTATAGCAGGAGTAGAAATGCGTGTGGTCATGTAGGGTGCTGTAATCCAAAAGCCTCTTCTCAATAAGATGAGAGACAGAGAGAAACAAATGGCTCCAGTTTTGCTTGTTACTGCACCCCGGGTTATTGATGGTATATGCCCAGCTTAAAATTATTGGTTCTGTATTTGTTTACATAAGAAATATTTTGAATTACACTGGTGATAAATTAAAAAGCAATATATATGTCATATATCTTGAAAAAACAGAAGAAAAAAATTTCAGCTATAGTTACAAAACCATCCAAAAGATGAATGTGTTTTGGAGTATTTGCAGAAATATTACAGGCAATGAATCAGGGTTGATGGCAGAAGGAAAACACTTCTGAATAAATAATAATCGGCAAACAATTATAATGCAGCACACAAAAACAACAGCTTAATTTACTTTGAACTGTAAAAGATCCATATTTGTCACCGCAACCAGTCACAAGAGTACTAAAAGAGAGAATGATGATGAAGCTATTTCGGGCTGAATGCAAAGCTAAATACCCAGAGACAAAAATGCACACATGCAAAAAAAAAAAAACACTGTACACATTTGTGTGTATGAAAACACACATTAACCAGAGCTTTTTTTGTGGATGGTAAGCAAGATAAGCCAACTTCACATGTAGGATCTTTTTCTTGCCCCGTCAGAAGAGGTAGAAAAGGTTGAATTGCACAGCTTATGTTGAAATATAAGGCTATACAATAGGTTGTTAATGTCATGATTAGACCATAGGGCACAAGCCCAAGACGGTGAGCTGCTGAGAAAACAAGCATTGGGATCCACTTCCAATTAATAACACTGGTGGGAAAGCAAATTTATTTGTCAGTGTGTATCAAAAAATGTTGATGATTATTTTACAAGCTTGTCAAAGGGGGTCATGAAGGAATAGAAGAACCAGACTGTTGTAAGTGGTCAAAATTGGCTGGAAAGCAAACAAACACAAATATTCAAACTTTGTTGTGTGTGACAACCAATAGTCTGAATTTAATGTAATTTCATCCAAGCAAGTAGTAAAATGTTTCCAGCGCTGATCAACATAAAACTGAAAAATAAATAAATAAAAATGGACGTAAATAGAGCTGCAACTGACAAAATATAGCTGCCAATAACTGAACAGCCCTGAATCTGTAATTTGGAGTAAATCAGACAGATTTGTAAAAGTGCATCTTCTGCACTGTACATGTGTAATTGCTTGTTGTTTTTCTTTTCTGGGGGGATTTTGGAAAACAAATGTTCCCTCATCCGATTCACTACGTACTACCACTCGGAAATGTACTGAAATTTCAGGGGTCAAGAGGGTCAGCTTCTGTTTATTCCTAGCCTGGGAACCAGATGAACCTGCAGCTGATGTTTTATTTGCTCTGGCGGACACATATGGCCCCTTTCCCATGCAAAGTGACTTCCTTGGTACCGGAAGTTCCGTTGTGTCAGGCAAACCAATCACAAGCGTTTATCTAGTATGAGGCAGGTTTAATACGATAACTGACAGAGAGGAGCGGAGTTCAGGCATCTTTGTAAATATCCAAGATGGCGGCTGCCAATATGGAGCGTTCAACGGCCGGCTACAACAGCAGTATTAAACAGACTGGACGGTAAATTTTCTCTAAAAGAAGAACAAACCACTGCACTCAAACTTTATGCTGTTAAGAAATATGTGTTTGGCGTACTACTGACATGACGTACCATCCGAAAGGATGGCGCTTTGTCGTTCTGACTGGTTGGTCGATAACGCCCCCTGGAAATCGAAAATGAACTGAGAGGTTCCAGACTAATACGCATCTGCCATCTAGTCTGGCGATGCCAGGCTAGTTCATTCCATCTGTTTTCAAGGTTTTTCATCTCAACGTTGAACAGGAAGGCAACAGAAAAAGAAAGACACATACTTAAAAATGCCTTGTACAGTATGGTTCAAGGTTCAAAGTTCCCTGTTGAGTTACCTGGAGCACCTGTGCTGGTGTTATAAAGCAATGTTTTACTGAGTAAAAACATATCCTGATCGACTCCACTTGCGGAGATCAACATGCCAACAGCCCCTCTCCCTTTGCTTACACATTTTATATTTCTGCTGACTAGCTCGTTGCATCAACTTTATTCATGACAGGGCTATTCTTTGCTTCTCGTCTCCATCTGTTATCAGTAGCCCTTCACCATACAGCAACAGTGAATAATGTGGGTTATTAACCCATTAGCTATGGATTGTCAGATGCCCCACTCATGTGCTTGCTAACAGTGAGCTGACAAAGGTCTATTGGTCTGGAATAAGGGACATAGACAATACAGCCTTGATGTACAGTGTCGAGTAATGAAGTGTTAATGGCTCATTCCCACATGTTGTTCTTACACTGTATTTGTGCACCGTATCAGTGCTTGCATAAGGTCTTTGGTTGAGATGTTACATTTAGTAAAAACCGAGCTAATTAATTAGTGAATATTTATGTGCACCACGCTGAGGCACTCTGAGAGTTTTCCTCCCACACAAGATTTGCTGCTCTGGGTTATGTGAAGGTGAAAAGGAAGCCTTCACATTTTAATAATAATGACAAGAAAATATTATATTTATTTTGTGTTAACAGTGGAGTGTCATTGAATTCCCTTTTCTATCATAATAAAAATATTCCCCTACTGACATGTCCTTTTAACACATGCGTATTGAGTTATACATTCATTTTTACACTTTCCCACAATAATTAAGAGGGGAAATGAAAAAAAATGGAATGCATGCAAATAGCTTTGGATATGGTTATCTACAATTATCACCCAACAACAATATGAAAATAAAGCCAACTACAGAGCTCTGACTTTGATGGTATCACTGTTTATAGTTCTGTATCATGGCTTATATGCACACGCATGCAAATCTACACACACGCTCAAACACATTTCTCACTCACCCAAATGTTGCCGTCTTGGTGATATGGTTTCCAGTTCCTTCCTGTGTCGCTGTACAGGAGACGGTACCGTGTTGTCCAATCAGAGCTGCTGTAGCGACCCTGTGTTGCTATGGCGCTCACTTGCTTTCTGGAACCCAGGTCCACTTGTAGCCACTGGTAATGGTCGCTGTCCAGGGGTGACCATCCACCGGCACCTGCGGAGTTAGTGACATTTTATAATGAGTAGGAAGTCAAAGATTGTCTTCAAATATCTTTTATCCCTTTAGCAGTATCTAGCCTGTGAATTTTTCCTCAGTAAAATGGCTTGGCCCACGAAAATGTTTTTTGAAGAAATGTTTTTTCTTCAGTAGATCTTATTAGCACAGACTGCCCGTTGCACATACAGGCTGAGTTGCCGCTGTCAAGGCAGACGAGCTCTCAAGTCTTGACAGGCAGAGAAGCAGCGTGGTATCACCATAATGATATTTTACAAAGAGAATGTGGAGTTACAAGGTTACAGCCCGTCCTATTATTAATGGTCAGTGTCCAGCAGATAGCAGCCCAGACATTTGCTGGAATAACGTGGGAGAAGTAATGTTTTATTAAGAGCTTTGTATGCAGGGCTAGGGGCTGCTGACTATAAAGATGTTTCACAAAAATGACGAGTACACTCTTCTTTGGTATCATACAATTATTCACTCTCCAGCACAGCAGACACCTCAACTTCTAGAGGAGTGACTCTTGTATGTATGACATTTAAGAATGGATTCCTTTTTATTACTGGTATGCAAGACATAATATGACATTTTAGAATTGCTGGGGAGCCCACTGTCATCCACATAACTAAAGGTATGTTCAGTTTCAGCTCAGAGATACAACTGAAGAATTAAACCATGATTAAAATGTGAGCACAGAGTTACAATATTGTTACTGATGATATTAATTTATCACTACTTAAATAAATGAAAATGCAAATATTGTGAAGCACAAACAATCCACTTCATACTGACAGTTACATATGGTTATATCACTTATTTCCAGCTGAGTTCTGGTTCAATATGTGAATCTTTGAGCGCAGATTAAAGTGGTATTTCACTCCGCTGAAACATGCATTTTAAATTTCACTACATATGTCTGATGGAATTACTTTTTTTCGTAAGTCTCAAAAATCTTTAACACAGGGAAAATTTAAATGTAGTTTAGAGTGAATTATTTGACCTCACCTTTTCTGTTTCGCATATTATTTAGAAGTTTGTCAAATATATACAAAAACACTGCTCCCAAGTTAAAGGTTTATGATCTACTTTACAGGATAGTTGCAGAAAAGTTGGAAAACATTCTACCAAGGTGAAATATTGCTTTGAAGAAAATGACCATCTCTGAAAGCATCACAGGAGTGCGTTTCAATGCTATTTTCCCATGGCTACAATGTTGACTGTTGGAATAGATGGCTGTGTTTGTCTCTTCATCCATTCAGTGGCAGTCTGTGTCCTTGTGCTAGCCTGAAACCTCATGGCTCTGTCTTCATTTCCAAACAAACCCTTGTGTGTCCTCCAAAGGTTGCCGCTCTTCACACCTGCAGGTGTCCACCTGAAGCAGGGCCAAACTCCCCTGGACCTTGCAGGTTAGATGAGCCTCAGGTTAAATGGTGCAAATAACAAAAGAGCAAGGCAACTGCTAGACAGAAGGGAAAGAAAAATGTTGGACAGGATCCCATGACCTGATTTCATTTGCCATTAAAACAGGTGTAAAGCCAACATTGTCAAGCTACTGCGAGAGCAGTCAAACCAGTGTGTAAAATGCTGAGAGGCGGACTCACAAAAGGATTGTGCGGCTTTTAGAGCCGCTAAACCTATGCAAATAAGACGAAAAGAAGTTGTGTAATTAAATAAAATAAAATTAAAGCAAATAGAGTTCACTGCTCCAGTGCTATTTGCATGAATTTAAATTAGCTATTATAAATACATTTGGCACAAAATTGGCCCCTTTCTATGCAGATGAGCCTCACTGCAAAAAAGTTGAATCCACAAACACAGCGCTAATAGCCACATAGTCACAGTTTGAGTAAAAATTATTGGCGTCGTCAGAGAAGCGCATTTATAAGGGGTGTCACGCCCAGAGTTTCCAGTGATCATGGCAGCAGCAGTGATGGCTATAGATACTGTAAATCTAATTTTTTAATTATTTTTTACTGTCACGTCATCAGAAGGTATCGATGCCTTAAACAGGTAGTAATCCGTAGTGGTTTTCAAAACACACTCCAAAAGCAAATTGCTAAAACTTTGATTAATTTTATTGTACAAAAAAGGGGTTACAAACATTGACAAAATTATTTAATATTTCCACAAAAGATATTTTTAAAAAAACAACCAAAGATTTGAGGGAAACTGAAATAAATTGGTCAAAATTGGCATTGAACCACAGCCTCAATCTTTCCAACGCTGCTAGACTGATTCATGCGTGTACAGTAGCCATTCAGTCACGTGACTAAACAACCCCAAGTACTAATGCAAAACATGGGCAAATTGCACTCAGCTGGGAAACTTTATGGGCGTGTTTGCGCTGTGACAGTATGAGCGCAATATCTTTTGTGAATCGGAGCTTGACACGGGGCAGATAGCGGGGCAAGTGATGCGCACTTTGTGGTGCTATTAGCAGCCGCAATCCATTCGTTGAGATTTTGCCCCGGAGTGTATTGAAGTGCATAAAACAGACGTAGAGACCACTGCACACTAATGCATTCTCTCTCTCTCTCTCTCACACACACACACACTAAAAGACACATACACACACATCAAGGACAGAGGAGATGTATCAGTGCAGCAAACAGCCGAGCCTGTGACAGAATGTGACTGTGAAATGGTTATCGGGAAGAGTGGGTGGTGGATGGACTGTGAACTGGCCGTGTCACAGCCGTCTTCTTTGATTCTCTGTGATGGTTTTTTTTTTTTTTTTGCTAAAGGACACAAATACAGATAAGAAAGTGAAAGGGGTGAGGGAACAAGTGAAGAAGAGTGACTGATTTAAAAATGACAGGGAGAGAGAGAAAACAGAAACATGGAGATACAAAGTGAGAGAAAGGGAGATAGTAAGACCGAGAACATACGAGAGAGTGGGAGAAGAGCACCAAGCATAGTGGAGGAGGCATGAGAGATGATAGTCATATGATAAAATAGAGGGCGAGGCAGTTTGCGATGTATCTCCCCCTGACAAAAAAAAAAAAAAAAACTATATCTTATCCAATTACAGAGCCATTACACTCCAGCCCCGGCCTTGACAGATAACCAGGCGTGTATCAGTGGAAACGTCAATACCTCAAAAATCTGTTGCAGCAAAGCCATTCCATGGGGGGGATAAAACCCTATCAAAAGGGGGAAGGAGGGTGTGGGGGTGAGGAATTGGGTTTGGGAGGGGCGGGGAGATAGTGATAAGTAAACAGACAGTAGAAAATAAAGATTAAGAAAACAAACTGAGCTGACAATGACCAAGGCAATGTGGCGCTATGAACAAGATCGGAGAATGGGGTGTCGGAATAGATGACGAGAAGGTGTGTGTTGAAGGGGTGACAAGACAAGGGTGGAGGCAGAAAAATGGAAATGAGGGAGAGTAAGAGAGATGGATGAGGTGAGGAGAAGAGAGAGGGATGCAAGAGGATTTTCTTGCTTTAATGGGGAGGCCAGAGATGAGATAGGGACGCGGACACGGATGGGAAAAAAGGGACAGAAAGGGAGCCATGAGGTTATGGTAAAGAAGGTGATGGATGAGGCCAAAAGTGAAGAGGGGAAGAGGAACAAAGCAGCGCGAAAAGGATGGGAAACTTGGGAGAAACAGATAAACTGAGCCCATTCAACAATGGAAAGGGGACGCCATCAACAGAGCGTTACACAGTGACTGTAAGTGGGTTCAAGTAACATGGAACAGAAAGCGAAGATTGGAAAAGTTATGGTCTAACCATGACTTCAAGACTATAGAAGAAAGTGAGAGAGGAAAGTTAGAATATGTACGTGCAACGCATGGGGCCATTACTGCACATTCCCCAATAGTTCTGGTAGATTGTAGAAGCAGATATGCAGCTAAAAGATTTCAGTGTCAGTTCATCTGAAAGTAGAACAAAGATGTGTGGCCCTATTTCTGTATATATCCTCAAACGCTCTACTGGCATACACATACAATTGTACGTTGTCATGACATGGCATTTTCCTCAAAGGGTTTTCATTTGTAATGTCACATCTGATGACAGATAACTCCTTCAGACATTTTTATGTGAAATATTGGATATGAAATGTCTCATATTTCTTAAAAATGAACTGATCCAGTGCAGGCTGACCTGGCCTGCAGCTCTTCATTCTTACCACACTGCTAAAGTGAAAACACAATTCTCTACTGTTGCTCAATGAGAACCACAAAGCAAACAGTTGACAAATTTAGCACATTGTTCAAAGCAACTTGAACGGTTGTTACTGGTCTGTGGGAATCAAATTTTATATCTCAAATAATTCTACCCTGCAATGCTCCTGCCACAGTGACTGCTCTGGTAAGCAGGTATTCAAAGTGAAAATTGCACTGCAATAAAAAAACGCAACAGTCTGCATTGAAATGTGTCATGGGGAAACATTTTGTATCTGTCTTTTATACCTCTGCACCTTCTTCCTGCCCCATTCCATGTACTCTGTTGATTACATGCTACTTCTGTTTGAACCTGCTGCTTGAACCTGAAAGTTATCATGGCTTAACAATCCCAAACTAAACATTTGAACCATGGCATTCATGTTACAATGTAATATACAAAAGAAGGCATTATTTGATTGGACAGCACAGTAAACTGCTGGATGATGTTGCATTGGGTTGCATCAAAAGTTGGGCCAGGTTCTTTTTGATGGACATATCTGCCTTTACTTTAATTTTTGAAGAGGTGCTTCTGTCGGTTTGAACATGGCATGAAGGGTGAATGAAAGGACAGGGTGATGGTAAGGGGAAAAAGGGTTGAAGAGGACGGATGGAGCAGAAGGCGTGTTAGGGTTACAAGGTTACCAGAAGTAACAGATGGGAATGAGAGAGAGACAGATAGACTGAAAAGTCCATAGAGACGTAAAGGTTCAAAAGATTGTGCAAGTGATGGCAAGCATTTGGGAAAGACGGACTAAAAAAAGCGATGAGAGAAGAGAGCTGTGGGCTAAAGAGCTCGATGTTAGAGGTCAGGGGAGGAACAAGGGACACGAATAAAGGATGTGTGGGAGCAATGAAAAAAAGGGAAGGAAGCAGAGAAGTGAGATGGGCAACTGCTGTCATAGATTGGAGAGGAAGGAATGGACTGGAAAAAGGAGAACAGATGAGAGGTGATAGGGGAAGAGGGGCAGCTTGACAGAGGTTAGGAGGGAGATATATTAAAAAATGAACAGAGGTGCAGTGAAAGGTGAAAGCCGGAGGGAGAAAGGAGAGAAGCGAGAAGAGGTTGACAGAATAAAGTGGAGATGGAGGAGGCTGGTGGTGGGAGAACGCGAGGTGAGAGAGCGAGTGAGAGCGCACAGGTGCACCAGCGAACAGAAAAGGAGGGGGGAAAAAATGTGAGGAGAAAAGGGAGTTCACTGTTCTCTCACCTGTCACACACACAGATGTTTGGGGAGGAGACAAGTAGCAGGAGGAGGATAAGGGAGAGAACAGGGGAGCAGAGAAGGTCAAAGAAACCCCCTCTGAGGAAGAGACGAAGAATAGGAGAAAGGCAAGTAACACAAAGAAAAAAAAACAGGGGATAGAGCTCAGGACAAAGGATGGAGAATAAGTACAATCGAAGAGGAAGATGGAGAAAACAAAGCATTGAAAATCAAATGGGCTTGAACTAGGGGAGCACTGCCACCTACTTTTCTCCACTGAAGCTGATACAAGTCTTGCTTCCTGGATTTTAGACACTTTGCCAATTTGATTATTTTTACATTTCAAGTCTACATTATTAAGTATTAACTTGAGGGATGAAAAAAAATATACCTTTATACCTATATATAAATGCCTAATCAATTATTCCAGGCTTTAATCAACCAAAAACACAAAATATTCACTGGTTCCATTTCCTAAACATGAGGATTTGGTGCTTTTTCCTGTTTTATAGAATTGTAAATTATCTTTTTAATTTAAAAGTTTAGACTGTTGGTCAAACATAAGCAAGTTGAAAAGGCACCTTGGCTTCTAGAATTTGACATTTTATTGACTAAACAATTACCGGGTCGATACAAAATAACAGATGAATTAACAACAGCCCCAGTCAGACAGATCAAACATCCTTTAATGGATGTATAAAAGCGAAAATATCCAATCCGATTTTTTCACACTAGGGAAATTCACTGGTATTGATGACATACCTTAGCAATTTATCAGACCATTCTGCTAAAGGCTTAAAATCTGTTTGTAGGAGATGCCTACAGTATGTCCCATATGGCTACTCTATAGTATATCCTTATTATGCATTTGAATAGGGACCAGTTCCTGTGGCATCACTGATGCTGGCATTTTCGAAAAGGATCATGTTAGAAATCAGATTAATCTGATACCTGAAAGCTCCCCTGGTGAAAATGTCCCTGTGCTATGCCCTTCACAGGTCTGTACTGACCAAAAAGAATTCCCACTAAGAAAGAAAAAGAGCCAACCGAGGCACGGAAAGCATGGCTGGAGTTTCTCCAAGCGTGCACAACAAGGTTTGAACTATCTGTGATGACACAGATAACCCAGCATTGTAGCAGTGGTAGCACAGTCGGAGTTTGTGTTACAGTGGAATCGTATTGATATCAGTACTGATTATGATCACAAATATTCTCACAGACAAGAATAATAGGGCATATAAATGTATTTAAGTACACACACACACACACACACACACACTTTTTATCAGTTCAGTTTTTTGGTGGCATAAAAGCAGTATCTGTAGGCTACAAACAAAGTGACCATAGAAAGCTAGTAATTGCCCATTTTCTACAAAAACCAATAACAAGGAACATACAGTAAAAGCCACAGAAAGTCATCTTGGGAATGTGGGGGTCATAGACAGATGTACCAACAGGAATGCGCTGACTAAGGAAAGGCAGGGGAACATAATGGAGAGAAAATCAAACCAGGATGTGCCCCCTGGGAACCATTGCCAAAAATGGCATTTATTTTGAAACCGTCAACTAATGCAATCTGTGCAGAGATTTTTCTTGTATCACATCTCACACATCTCAATTCACACTGACACAAACCCTCGGCTATGTGTCATTAGGCCAGACCACAAGGAAAGATATGAAAGCTCCCTTTGGTTGCTTTGAACTTGAATCAAACAGTGTTGCACTGCCTCAGCAATTCTCACCACCGTCTTTTTCCTGCTCTGCTCATCTCTTGTTAGGCTGTCAAGTTGACTCTCTCCTCTGTTGTCTTTTTTTTTAGCGTTACAGATGATCAGGGCTCACCTAATTGGACAAGTCACAGGGTTGTCCATTGTTCCTGGGGAGTGAACGTGAAAACATACATATATAGTACAGTATGTATGTATAAAAACACGGAGAGATGAAAATGTGTGTGAACAACTGTTTATGATGGTGACAGATGTTTTTAACTTTAACAGCCCAACAGGGAAATAGGGAAAATGTGGTTTGAATCAACTGCCTAAGAGGGTAAACGGCTTTTACAGTACTGATGGTAGGAAATAAGTCAGACGAGAGGAAGAGAGTGAATAGCAGAGAAAAGCAGAAAGATCAAGTGATGAAGATAGAGTAGAAAAAGGAACAAAAGAGGGATCGAACAAGTGAAAACGTGTAAAGGAGTACAAAAAAGGAAATAAAGATTCTTACAACACAGAAGAAAAGACCCGTGTTGTGATAGTGACTATTGGAGACACTGCGTGATTTCGGACAAGTGACCAGCGGCCGGTGACAGGTGTGACACACAAACAAAAGCAGTGGCAAAGCAGAGCATCAAACTCCTCTGTCCTACTCTCAGTATGAGAGTGTGTGTGGGTGGACGCGTAAACCCAACAGAGTTTGCTTCTGAGCATGCGGGTTTAAACACTTTCATGGCACTGTGTGGCCTTTATGTTCTCGCGCTCCAGCACCCGAGAGAACATGTGACAGTTCAGTTTATCAAAGTAGCTGCTTTTCATACAAAAACAACATTAACAGAAAGTATAACATCTTAATTAATTAAGATGCTAGGCCGCCGGAAAAAGGGGAGCAGAGAGAAAACAGCTGGTTAGCCCTCTGCTAGTGCTTCATCTTTCTGTCATGGAGCAAAGGGAACGGATGGAGACAGAGTAATTTAATTAGGAGCGGACCGCCATTATCGATGGATGACTGCGACAGCTAGAGACATCAAACAACTTTGCCAGATGACAGAGAGTGAAAAGCAATGCATGAAAACGGAGGGGGAATCTGGTTAATTGTGCAGCAAGTCAGAGCACAGTTGTACTGCAGTACTGTGACATTGTGTGTTTGAATAAGGAGAGACTTTTCAAAACTTTTGAAAAACTTTGAAAAGTATATAGTATCAGGGTGAGGATGTGAGAGAAGAAAAAATAGATAATAAGGTCTGGGAAGAAAGAAAGGGGACAGGCTGAGAAAATGGAGTGTGGGATTGAGAATGTTACTGTAGAAAATAGAAAGTCTATGGAGTGAAAATGAGATGGAGAGGGAGAAAGGGGAGACAAGGAAGTGATGGGTAGTGAGGGTAGAGAGAGACAAGACAGAGCGGAGGAGAGAGAAACACAGAGGAAGAGGGATAAGGAGAGAGAGAGAGAGAGACAGAGGAGAAAGGAAAATGGAATATAAAGATCAGTGGCCACGTGTTTGCGATTAGCGGCCCAATCTCATGCTTGGCCACGTCTGCGCTGCACAGAAACGTGGGCACACATGCATGCCCACAAGCACACATGCCTACAGGGATATTCACAGGGCGCACACAATCACTTCACCCAGTCCCCTCTAACTTTCTTCACAAACTGAAGGGATTCATTGTTCTCCTGTGTACTTGGCTCTGTCCAAAGCCCAAAATCACTGTTTGACAAGTTTTCTATACACGAAGGCCAAATCAAAATAACCCATTTCCTAGTGCAGTTTCCATGGTGTCAGAGGTAACAAGATGCACCCACATGGAAATTTGATGGATGCCTTTTTTTGTGATCAAACAAGGCTTGAGATGAAATTGGAAGCCGAGTTTCACTATTTATGCAGTTTTGGCTCAAATTGACAACAATACACGGCTCACCACTTTTCACTTTAACTGTCCCTCACTTATCTTCAGCTCATCGTTCCTTTTTTCCATTTCAGTCTGTTTTTGCTCTTCCAAGAGCCCTTCTTCCGACCTCTCCGTGTCTTCCATTTCCTCTCTCCACTCTCTACCCTCCTCTCTCTTTGGCTTTCACCCTCTCCATGTCTCTTCTATTTTAACCTGTATCCACTCGGCATCTGTCTTCAGCTGGCAGCGCTGAACACAGCCTTGTGTGAGGTGCACGTCACAGCTCGGGTGGTTGCTATGTGAAGAACTGAAAACCTGGAACCCTCTGCAGCAAGGCCTGATATCCAAATTGTACAGTTTGTCATGGATGTGGCTTTTTGTTTGTTTTTTTCCTGTGTTCACTTTGTGTGCCTCTTTGTGTTTCCATGGCCTGTCCTTTCTTGTTTTACCCTGCACACCTGTCTTGTGTTTGGACTGTTTGCCCTCCCCCTGTGTTTCCTTCCTTTTTCCAGTGCCTTCTTGCCCCAGCTGTGTCTTGTTTTGTGATTGCTTGTCTTTGTGTGTATACATGTACCTGTGTTTCCTGTGTCTTCATTGTTTGTGGTTGGTGCCTGTACCTGTGATTTCCCTGAGTTTTGTATCTGGATTTGGGTTGCTTTCATGTCTTATAAGTATTTTTAAATAAATACCTATGGACTATTATCTGGCTTCCTCGCTCTGCAATATCTGCGTTAGAGTCCTTCCCTCGTGTCTCTTGTGTACCAACTGTGACACAGTTCAATTCTAGAAATGGTCTGCCCTTCTTTGAATCACCTTAGGGAGCAGTGGGCTAAAGACTTTGGGACTGAAATTTGTAATGAAGTACAGCATTCTGCAGTTTCAAGAATTCATTTAACATCCATATGCATTAGTTTATTGCAGTTTTAAGGTAATACACAGACTACAATTAAGCAGAAGCAGACTATTAAAGATGTTGCGAGGATTAGATCAAATCTGCTCCCGCTGTCATCGTGATAAGGCCTCTCTGTACCGTTTGTTTTGGAGCTGCCCAAATCGTGTACTATTTTTGTCGGCCATCCTTGAAACATTCTCTAATATCTGTAGTAAGGAGAGACGACCAGACACATTATTTGGAGTAGCTCCTGGAGTGTTTGCAGTTACAGGTGCACAATGTGACGCCTTAGCCTTTCTGTCATTATTGGCACAATGGTTGGTGTTGATTCACTGGAAATCTGCCAAACCACCATTAGACTGTCAATGGGTGCAAAGTGTTATGGCTCATCTCAAGCTCAAAACTTCAATACTCCACAATGGGCTCTGTAAAGATTTTTTTAAAAGCCTTGAAGCCTTTCCTCTCCTATTTTGAACAAATTATGTATCCAAATCTTAAGTATTAAGGTTTCCTGATTCTCACTCAGGGTGGGGCCCTGAGCTTTTGTCAGTTTTGATGTTGTTCTTGTTTATTTACTTATTTGTTTTTGTTTGTAGGTCTGTTTGTGCACTGGACTTAGTGTACTTTGTTAAACTGTGATGCTGATTGCTCTGAGTTGTGTTGTGACAAGTAAATGTATATACGGGAAAAGTTCAATAAAAACATTCTTACATTTTTTTTTTAAAAAGTACGTTTTTAATTACCTTTCCTGGTACACGAACATTTTCAGGTCTAAAAATCCCCATGGCCCAGGCAGAGAGTTGTAATGTGAATTTCTACTATTTTTACAATCAGTTTTATGAAGGGGTATTATATTATATATTACACTATATTTACATGTCAAAGTCAACTTACTAGTCAAGTATAACTCAGCCAGTGAAAACAGTTGAATATTATCCACTGTGACACTGTAGTAACTTTGCCAAATTTAGGAAAATTAGAAGAAAATTACTGACCTCACTTGAGAAAAATCTCGGGTTGGGCTTGGGCACTATATATTTTGAACAGAAACCCTTTTTCTCCACCTGGGGGCTTGGAGTTGGGTGTTCACCGAAACAGAAGGTTTAAGTAAAGATTGAATTGCATCATGGGAAGTGTAGGATCATTGGTTGTTGGCACTTGATGCATACTATGGACTAAAAGTAAAAATATCTTGGTGTCTACAGCATTACCCTTGGCCATTCTTTAAGCTGTCTCAAGTCATTCATTAAGGTCTGTAACTTCCTTTAGAACATGACATAGCTCAGAATTAAATACAAATAATATTTCAAAACCTTACATTGTCAATATCAGTGTTAAAAATGTTCTGACCTATTTTCAAACCTAATGATCCTGAGTTTGAGATGTGAGGCTCTGTCTCTCTGCCTCACTTTTCCTCCCTCTCTGTCCAAATTGACCAAAGGGTTTTGGCTGCATCGGTATGAGCTCACCTTTCCCTCTGTCTGACACTCTTGAGACGTGAAGGAGCAGCACAAAGGAGAGACAGTGAGTGGGTGGGAGAATGTGCGTTCGAGAGAGTAGAGAAGTGATGGTGAGAGATAGGGAAGAATCATGACCATGAGAGAGAAATTGTGAGAGAAAAGGATGAGAAGGGGTCAAGGGTGCGGAGAAGAATGATTAAAAGGAAGGGGGGGGGGAGAGGGAACAGGTGGATGGAGGGAGATGGTGGTAAAAAAAGAAGCAATGGTGGATGAGAGGGAAATAAGGGGAGATTGAGAAGGTGAGAATAAGATATTAACAAAGGGAGGAAGGGAAAAACAGAATGAGAGGAAAGCGGGACAGAAACAAAATGTCAGGGTGTTTTGTCTTCAAAACCCAGAGGCAGAAACTGTCCCTGCTTGATTTATCCTACTACAAAAATAATAATGGAAATAAGAATCTAGCTCATAGCTAATGTAATAACAGACTACAGCAACTGACAATTAAACTGAGCTGGTCTTAAATAACATGTCATGATGTCAGTTTATAAATAACATGTTGCATGGAGTAACATCTTGTGAGTGACTGTGTTTTCCAGACAAATAAAAAAGGCATTTAGCATTATGATGATGAGTCGGTTGGTAGAGAATGTGTTTAGGTTTCAGGAGCCAGACAGAGCATTTAGCGAGCGAGCTCTTCCAAATAAACACATAAATAAAGCAACGTGCAACACTCGCATTTGCATACACATCCATGGATGGAAAACACAGAGTGTGTGTGTGTGTGTGTGTGTGACACCAGTCACACGATCGAGCAGGGCGGGTACCGGGGGCCTGGTAACTGGCTGGCATACAGCAGACAGCTGCCTGCCGGGAAATCATTCTGGCATCACTTTGCCTCTTTCACACACACCCAGAAGGGGATATACATACAGCCGCACACACCCTAACACACACACAAGCCTATAGCCTAAAACTCTGATAGCTGTCAGCATTCACAACACAAGCTTAATATGAGTGGTGTGTCCCATTGATTTTGTGCCTCCACTGTTCCATAGCACTGGGACACTGGAGTAGATTGGCTTATCAGCACACGCTCATGCCACTAACGGCACATTTGGCTGCCAAATGTAGCCGCTTGAAGGGACCCCTCCTTATATTATGACTGTGTGGGCTTGACGTTGTGTAGCTGTGTGTTTGTGAATGTATATGTGTGTGTTGATTGCGAAGAAGTTCCACGCTGCTGCTGTTTTTGTTTACATGAATAAATGTGCAAGTGTGGGGTACAATCCTGTTTTTGTCAATTCAAGTGTTGGTGGGAACGTGTACTGTCGTGTGCACGCTTGATTACTCGTTCACTTGCTTTCTCATTTAGTCTGCGATGTGTGTCTGCAAATGTTTCACTGTCATTCTAAATGTGTGCAATATGTGTATTTGTTATGCTTGTTTGTTTGAAAGTGTAAATTTATATGTGTATCTGTGTGTGCATTTGTGCTCCATGATGTCTGTGTTTCTGCATTTAGAAAGTGACAAAAAAAAAACCCAATGCCAATTTCAATTCTGAGCAGCATCTTCCTTTACAGTGGATAAAACTAGATTTGGTTTCGAGAAAAGAAGTTGATTTCATGAAACTAATCATCGTGGAAAACTTTTTCTTTGGAAATAACCTAATTGTCCCTTCCTGCAAAACGTCTCTGCCTGTCCTGTTCCCCCTCTCATTTTATATTCCACCCCTGTCATATGCTCTATGCTAACGAGGTGATGGCCTCATCATCCAAACACAGTGTCATACTCTAAAGGACACGAGGACATAGAGGATGAGATGAAACTTTATATCCTTTTTCCACTTATTTCCCCTCCCACCCACTACTTTGACATTTGTCTAAGTATGTATCCATTTTTGGACATTTAACAATAAGTCAACATTTGAGAGAGTTTGTCACTTTGTTGTTTGTTACAGAGGTGGTCCTGACTGTCATGTGACGTCCTTCGGATCACTAACATTTGGAGATGTGTGAGAACCAGGTCTCACTAAAACATGTTGGGTTCCTAATTATAAGTCACAACTGACAGGTAGCTGAGAGCTGAGTAGTTCTTTTTTTGGCAGTAAGATTATTCGCTGCTCAACAGTACAGAAACAGTACAATTTCTATGGATATATTCAAGCCAAACGTTTTTGTATTTTTAGATTTTGGAGGTTAACTGCCTCAACAAGTCATTTAGTCTGGGTAACGAATCTTGTAATTATTTCTTAGAAGTGAGAAAATCTGCCTTACGGTCAGAAAATGCCTTTTGACCAAACTGATTTAAAACATTGTTATGAATCAGTGACACCATCTACGCATCAAGCAGATTGATCTGTTTTATTCAGACATGCTTATTTCATGAAACTAGTCCAAATGGATGAGGCTATTTTGGAAAGAAGTAACTTTCAGCTTTGTTTCACTCAAAGAAGGAAAATTACTTATTTAGTCCTCATGTACGTGTATTTATCACTACATCTATTGTGTCACTGTAGCTTGTGTACAACAACAATCCCCAAGGAACTGGATTTCTATGCTTCAATCGTTAGATGTTCCCCAAGGACCTCTATCCTTGAGAGAGGGTTGAATAAAATAACGCATGTGGGGAAAGAATGCACGAGCTATATATTTACACTCATCTGTTACCATGATCATTGACAAGATGATTATTTCTTTCCTTCTTCTCATCCTTCTTTTTTGTCTTGTTGGTTGGCATTATTGTTAAAGGAGGAGCAGTCCTGTCCTCTCACACCTATAATTCTATTGGTATGATTAAACACACCAGATTACCTTGCCTTTATTTGCCAGCTCTGAGGTCTGTTGCCTCAGCTGTAGTGTGACTATATTAGATGGAAAAGTATGAATTATTAATTGTATAAACATGGAGGGGTGTAATTGTCTGGCCCTATCTCTCTCTGCTGTAGACTGATGTGGAAATGAGCTCCAGTCTGAGTCACTGAGATAATGACTGGAGCTGAGGGAGGGAGGGAGAGGAAGAGGGAAGGAAGAAACGTAGAGAAGGAGTAAAAGGAAAGAGAGAGAGAGATAGCGAGAGAAGAAGGAGAGGAGAAAGAGGGCGAGAGCAGCTGTGCAGCACTATGAAGCGTGTCACTCTATGGAGGCTTGGGCATTTACCTCTCAGTGTGTCATCTGTACAATCATTCATGAGGATGTATGAACATGTACCTGAATTAGATATGTATGTTTTCTTTTGTTTACAGTATGTGTGTATGCACATCCTTCTATGTACAGCATGTATATGAGAGCGCAAATCAGCAGGTTTTTCGGAGTATGTCTGTGCATGTGTGTGTCTACCTCCTCTCCTGTTGAGCTTGGCATATCCGGGCGCATATCCATTGGAGAAGACGGACGAGCTGGTGAAGGCTGTGTGGGGCAGAGGAGAGGCCAGAGCCTCATCGCACTTCTCTGTAGAGAGAGGGAAATAATACGGAGACCCAGGGAGAGAGAAATTGGAGAGGAGACAGGAGAAGAGGAAGTAGGAGAGGGGGGAAATAGAACATAGAGTTGGAAAGAATGAAGGGAAGAAAAAGAGAAAAAAAAGGTGACCATTAGTTTAATTTACATAAATTAGAGAAAATGCATCAATGCTGAACATACATTCATCTAAGTGCATGAAATAGTTGAAGTGGTTTGCAGCAGTTCAAAATCACAACATTGTTAATTAATGTTAAATAAATTACGTCTAGGATAAGATCTCCTTAACTCAATTGAAGTACCCTCGGCTGAAAAATCTGAAGTCTTGTATTTTTCACACTGTTTCACATCTAAAAAAGACTTGCTCACAAGAGAGGAAACATGGGCATAGCTGGAGGTTGAGGGAAGCTGTTTGTGGGTCAAGAACTAAGTCAGGTCAGTCAGACTGGAACCACAGGGGCATTCGAAAACATTGTTGAGTTCACTGGCAAAGTACACTGCAAATCCACCATAACAAGCAACCTGGCCTTGACCAGATGCAAATGCGTAAGTGATTTAGGAAAGAGAAAAAAAGGAGCAGATTTGTGAAAAAAAGTCAAACCCTGAATTGCTCCAGTCTCAGATTTAACAATCAAGGCTCTGATCTGTCTTATTCTACCTTAATTCCCATACAAGCACTGAGTAGTTAAAGATAAAACTGAAATGATTGCCTTTGAACACAAAGAAAAAAGTCAGAGCTCAGCTCCAGTCACGAACATTAAAGACCACAAACCAAGCCAGAAATCTTAGTGCAGTCATTGATTTAGATCTACATTTTAACATCCACATTAATTACAAAATCAGCCTACTATCAAGTTCAGGATAAACCAAGAATCAAAAGACTTGAGTCTCAGTAGGATTTAGAAAAACTATCCAAGCATTTATCTTCAGTGGGCTCAAATACTGTTATTCTGCTTTCACAGGTCTCTCCAAAAAGTCGATAAGACACTTGCGGCTGATTCAGAACACTGCTGCTAGAGTCCTCACTAAGAACAGGAGAGTGGATCACATCACTCCAGTTCTCAGATCTCTACACTGACCTGTATGTCAAAGAATGTACTTTAAAATTCTACAGTTTGTTTATAAAGTACTGAATAGTCTAATCTGCTGCTGTGTCCACACCTCTCAGATCCTCTGGGACAGGTCTGCTTACTGTACCCAGAGTCAAAACTAAACAAGGAGAAGCAGCATTCAGTTTTTACTCACCACATATCTGGAACAAACTTTGCTCACACCTTCAGTTCTTTTAAATCAGGGCTCAAAACCACTCTTTTTCTCTCTGTGGTTTTCGCTTAATTTGAGACTATCTATTCATATCTTACACTGCACTTTGGACAACAATATTTTTGTTTAAGTGTTTAATCTGACTTATTCTATTTTATCTTTATCTATATTATAATCTTCTATTTGACTTTGTTTTAATCCATTTAAATCCTGTTTGTGTCTTCTTATATAGCTTTGAGTTTCTTTTACAGTTTGTCTTAATGTTTTGATGTCTTGTGTAAGCACTTTGAATTGCCTTATTGTTGTGTTATACAAATAAATTTGCCTTGTCTTGCTTTGATTCACATATTGCCATTTCTTAAACTCTAGAACAAATTAAATTTAGTTTAAAATCTAACAAATGAATATATAGATAATTTAAAAAATACTTTTGTGCAGACAGATTTGATAAAAAGTATAAAAAAGCAGGTAAATAGTGTGCACTAAAGCCCTAAATTTTCATTTCATTGATGTTTGGGACTATTTACTGTGGTGGAAAGTAGCGGCATGCACAACTCCAAATCTAGAACACTGTATGGGCTGCACGGTTGCCACAGGATCAAAACAAACAAAACAAAACAAAACACTGGCACTCAAAGAACTTTAGTCTTCTTATTCATTGTGGGCAAAAAATGCATTACTGCTACAAGCCATTTTCAGCTAAATCAAAATCCTGGGCTTGGGTTTTGTTATCAAGGCGACAATAGTGCTGGTGCACACCAAAGCACTCCTTTTTCTGTGTAAGGCGGCTTGTGCTGTCCTGTTTTCTTCTTCAACTCCGTAGTACATACATGGATGTCGGTTACCTCAATCTCACGCTAGAATTCTCATCTGTGCTCATTGCTTTAAAAAAGAGTGAACATTTTAATGGTAAACGCAACAGCTTTACGCTGGCCTTTTCTACAGCACAACCAGGGAAAATAGTCCAAAAGACCAGCGCTGTAGTGCTGTCCATTCCAGGCTGACCTCAATGTGAACTCGCAACTCCAAGCTCTCTCAAAAGAAATCAAAGAAGGCAACTTCAGGGGTGAGACACACAAAGGCAACAAAAATCAGCAAGGACAAGCACACAAACATATATTTCTGAAACACACATAGTCATGAAGTTGCTTTCCTTCCTCTCTCTCAATTTGCCCCCTTTCACTCACTCATACACACAAACACAAACACACTCACCTCTTTCAGTGCATGAGGTGTCACGCAGAGAAAAATTGTGAATGCTCTGTCAGGCCAGGTAGAGGGAGTCAATAGCTCTCTGTCATACCCCACCGTATAAGTGTGTTTGTGTGTTTGAGGGAGAGTCAGATTTAGAAGAAAGGGATTTGTTTTGTGCTTTTGTGCATGTGTGTGTGTGCAGTACCTACGTGTGTGAACAGTACACTCTGGGTGAATGTCAAAGCCATGTTACCTTCTCTGGCTGTTGGCTTATTACTTTGTGCAGGCACCTGAGAAAAAGCATAACATCATCAAAGCCTGATAATGTGAGTGTGTGAGAGTGTGTGTGTGTGTGTGTGTGTGTGTGTGTTTTTGTGTGTTTGGAAGAGGAAATGTTCTGCAGCCTCCCTCCTGGCCTGTACTGTACGTGGGGTCCATATTTTACATCACCGCCTGTTTTGACAGGGGATAGAAACACTGACAGACAGGTCACCCTTTATAAATACACACAAAAAGTAATAAGGTCCCTGGCACATTGACCTTCAACTGGCCCAGTAGTAAAATCCACTTGCATGCATAGGGTAACTGGCTCACCACCACAGAAATAAACAGTGATATACACCTGAGGGGACAGTCCAAAGAAACGGGGTTGGGCAGTGTCATTTATTCAAAAGTTGTTTTTGCACCTACTTGGACTGTGCCATATAGTATGTGTATGTGTATATTTGGGCATATGAAGGGTTATATTCACACCTTTAAAACTGCTCCTTGGGGTGGGGGGGGGACATCTACTTATCATGGGAGAAGGTAGCCTGCCTTATATCTCTATTAAAAAAAAACAGTTTGTATGCCATGCAAGGGAGTGCAAAGGACTTAGATGAGCTGATGTCATTAGATGTGACTCATGCCAGCACACCTAATGATGTTTTCCTGCTTATCTCCTTTTGCAACGGTGCCATGGATGCAGCAGCATCTGCTCATGAAATTGGGTCACTCTTTGGGTCACGCTCAAGTGTCTCAGAAATTGTTCCTGCATCTTAAGCGAAGAAAATAAGACACACAAATGTACATTACAGCTCTTTCCCACACACATACACACATATGTGTCCATACATTAAACCATCTGCACTGGTCCACAGGGACACAAACACTTGGACTGAAACAGATGCAGGCATATAGAGTCTGCCTCTTATTCATTCACACACAATGCCTTTCCTGCAGCTTCAGTCTCCAGAGTGGTTTCTCAATGACTTCTTCCAGCTGCACATGAAGATGCTTTGTCGGTCGCACACACCCACGCACAGACATAGAACTGCACCGAATAAGGGCTGGGAGGAAGGAATGAATGGAATGGGAGTGGGGAGTTAATGGAAAGAGTGGATTTTAAAGGACTAGAGGTGTGGCGAAAATACGGTGCATTTCCTCAGAGCCCTCTTATCTCCCTGATGAGGGGAAAAGCGCTACATGAAAGGATTTAAGTGATCGGATTATAAAGAAATTATACCTGTAATCAACTGGCTAATACTCCCTTACAAGATAGAAATGCCTTTATAAAATAATAATAATAATAACAATAATAACAGCATATCACTGGCTGGATTATGTTTTAACATGTTTTTTGCCTGTGAAACCAGAAACCCGAATATAGCCAGCCATTATCGCATAAACCTCTGGAAACTAAGGCTTAACAGTCTCTAACCCTCCTAAAGCAGTGTTACCATATTACTGGATTTGTTTACAAAACAACTGATTAGATTTAAATATATATTTGCCCTCATGTAGCTTGCATTGAATTTGCAACTAAACTACATGTGCATTAAGTACTCTACGTTGACAACTGATTAAAAATCTGCAGACACATTTCACAGTTTAACGAGGTCAGTTTAGCTACCAACTTTCTTAATGATAACACATATTATGGCATCCATTGCCTTGTGCATACTACAGTATATTTAAATGATATGTCCGCTAGCTTTACTTCTGTACATTGTACCCCAAGGGCAATACATCTGACTCCACGTTCAATCTTTAGCATGATGGTTGGATTCATGTGTGGACCAATGTCAAATAGATCTGCAACACTTTTGTATCATAAAGTACGACACATGAATACAAGATTTTTAGACTGTTTAGACTGTTTAGATTTTTATTTGGTTTTGATTAAATCCAAATGCAATGTTCACAAAACGTTTCATTTTTCATATCAGAACCTTGAGAACTAAGTCTGCAGTTAGAATACAGTATATACAGCTATGTGAAAGCTGGATTGTAGTGTCGGCCTTTGATGTAAAATAGCCCATTATATATCAAATTTTCACATTACTCAAAGACGAGATCAGAATCTCAGTCATTTCCCCACAAAGAAACTGAACTGCTTTGAAACCTCAGCAATTTACCGCTTAGTACTGTGCTGTACTGTACTGTGCAACAATATAAAGACGTGCATATAGAGTCCACTGCACTTCCCAATCTGATTTGTTTGGAAGCTTTGAGTCTGCCTTTAAAAGTTGAAACTAATAAGTAAACATGAAGTGACAAGAACTTAACAGACTTTTAAGGATGGCGACTATTGACATATTATCAATGAACTTATTCATGAGGCTTCTTCATACAAACTGGACATTTCCAGCAGTGTCACCAGTATTTTAAGACTATATTGAAAATTAATACCTATAGTTATAAATAGGAAAAGCAGAAATCTGTGTCTAGTTAGCATGGGATTTCTTTACTTCCTTTAAGGGTATATCAACAAAGATGTTATAAGATGTTATAAGATATGTTTGTAATGTTATGTTTTGTGTCTGGGAAGAACAAAATGGCCTCTTTTGTGGCTTTGGTAGTCAATATGATGGGCTACATTTCTTCAATACGTGACCAGTGTTTGAATAAAACCAGCAAATTTTCTTTTATTTAATTGTTCTTCTGTTTTATCTAAATTGGGTGTATTTGCAGACTTATGGCCTAAGTTTAACATTTCATTGAAAACAGTTTTCTGCTGTTCATTTTACAACAACATATAGTAATCTTAACACTGAAATTACTGGCAATAAATTTGACAATGTTTTGTATTTTGTTCACATTTTTAAGAATCTTATATCTTAGTTATTGCTTTAAGACAATTAATGGCACCACAGGGTTTCCCGGACAGGTATACTGTTAGTGTTTGAGAAAGCTCAGCCTCTGTGTTTTTCTTTGTGACTAATTAATCTTTGAAAGAAATCTAGAATCGTAACCATCAATCATTCACTGATATATCACAATGCCATCTGCTGCAACATACATACTGTACTCCTTTGACAGAAAGGAAAATGGATTTTGAAAGTATATCAATTAAGTAATTAAATGAGGACCCATATTCGCACCTTCACAACTGCACACACAAGGCGCATGGTTATAGATGCAGAACATCATAGTGCAAGCTTGCTCAGTGTCACATGTCAACCGGAACCTGGTTTGTGAAATACATTCATGAATGCAGACCACATGGTCATATGCTCGGGACTTGCATGAGATTTTAGCTGCTGATATTTGCACATGTCTCAAGTGCAAAGTAGGGTTCTGTATGTTTAGGTACTTTAGGGCAGCAAATGGCGACAATATCCAAGTGCAAATGTCACTACATTCCCCAGAGAGCAAGAAAATGATAGTTTTGCACATGATGGTATGATAAGAGAGGAGTTGCAGGTATGAGCAGTGAGAGTGACTGGGGGAGAGAGAGAGAGAGAGAGAAAGAGAGAGATAACGAATGAGAGACAGTGAAGATGAAAAAAGAGAAGAGAGAAAGAAGACAGGAGGTGCGAGCAAAGGAAAATGGCTGCCTACCAAAGCCTTCTTAGTGACATTTCCAGCTAGGTAAATAACTAGGATGTGAAAAAATAGCAAACACGAGATGTGTCAGCCGGCTGCCACCATTTGGGAGCAGAGCCATGGATAGACAGACTTTGGCCAGCTTGTTCAAAGGGCTTTACATCGCTGCCACATCTCTGGTGCTAAAGGGAGTTGGATACAAACAGAGCATAATACATTCAGGGTGATATGACATCTTAAAGATCAGCTGGCATAAATTCACAGGTTGCAGCCACAAAACCAAATTTTGGAATCCAGACTGTGGCATAATAACACTAAAAAGCCAAACTCATTTAATGACTTGTCATACCTGCCACATTGGCCATCCAGGAAAAGTGGTAGTACATGTACTTAGTACAAAGGCTTTACACAACACATATTTTGAAAATCACTGGATTAAAAAAAAATGAATGGACGTAAGTAAGTCTGTTACCTTTTGCATGCATGTTTTTACAATGGGGTCAGTAAGTCAGAAAGCCAGTGAAGAACATTCAGAATTCTTTGCCAGACTGCTGAGGAGACTGGCAAAAAACACTACACAAAACTCTGCGATCTTTATTTAATGACCAATGTGAAACCACTGCTGGAGTTTTGGGATGATGCTGTCACGTCTGTCCTCTCAACAACACTGAAAGCTAAAGTTTGGGGACTTGGGGGCTTTTTCTGGACTCAAGTCAAGTACACAGTGGAAGCTGTCAAAAGTGCCAACAGCTGCATGGTGATGCAGACCGACTCTCCAAACTACCAGTCAGTGACAGAGTCTGTGCATGTCTTTGGTCTCTGGTGTGGCTGGGAGCAGCCCGGGCCTCTGCTTTCTGTTTTTCCCACTTTTGCCCACGTTCACGTTACAGTCTGACAAAGTCCATTTGGAGCAGATTGAGAGGTGGTGGTTAACTAAATTGTGTTTGCTGCCAAGGAAACCTCTTGCAGTGACCTCATTTCTTCTGTAATATTTATAAACTCAATATAGTCAATCTCGGTTATTTTTGTCTGATGATCTCCATTAGTTTTCTTCTGCAGGAGGAGATGCAGGGATGACCTTCTGTAGCTGATTCTGCAGGCGGTATGTTTTTAGTATTTACTCAGTGTTGATTACTACTGGAAATATAGGACTGTTTTACTTGAAACCCTACAAAAATATTGTTGTCAACAAACCACCAATAGCAGCATTATTTATTTTCTGCTGCTGTTATTGGTGTAAACAAAAGACAATCAAACCATCTGCACTTAATCACCATTCCTGCCCTGTAATATATCAGTATACGTAATTTAGCCAGTTGTCAAACCTGGCAAATTTAAACAACTCTGATTCCAAAATTGCTTTCAAAAACTAATTGAAGTTGCTCCTTTTTTTCATGGGTTCACAGAGAAAGAGTTTAAAAACCGGTCAAATGGCCACTCACTAATTAGCAAGCAGTTACATATGCGTGTTGTCCTGTACACCTGGAATTGCACGACAGCAGGTCCCCGGTGGGCTTCACAAAGAGGCATAGGACACAAATTAACAGATGTTCCGTAGCAGAGAAAAGGCCTCGGTAATTGGCATTGCAGATGGTTGTTCACACAATACCATTTGCCAGTGTCTTCTCTGTAAAACTAAAATTGCAAAGTAAACACAACTACTGTAAGACTCATTGTATGAGACGTGATAGTCATGGACAATCCAGCAGGGTGGATGCTGTACATTTGTAAATATAAAGACATTTTAAAAAAAAAAGCTTTAAAGGTTCCCTGTTTTGTTTGTCTTGTTTGTGGTGGTGGCGGTGATACATCAAGATACGCTGCAATTCACAGACACAGGCAGGGAAGAAGAAGACTGCAAACTAGTAAACATGGACATAAACAATACTGGATTTCAAATCCTTTAAAAATCGGCTTTGCAAATGTTTTATGAGGAACGAAAGGCATTCAACACATTTGTTAGACCCTAAGGATACACACAATGTGTTTTGGTGAGTAACACTGAATGTAAACATAACTGTTGCCAGTTTACAAGAAAACTCCACAGGGCACCTTTAACTTGAATGTCAGCTGCCAAACAGTATTGCATTGCATGAAAGGAATGAAGGGATTTTAGATGCATTTTGTATTAAATTGGCTCTGTTGAGCAGGTGACCTTCAAATCTCGGAAGTCACAAAGCCTATGAACACATCACAGTCCAACAAGCGTAAGATACACAGTCAGAAAGCAGCCTGCAGCTCACTTCTTAAATCAAAGGAAGAATATAGGACATAACAAAAACACTTTTATAAAATATGCAACGGTGACAGAGTGGAACTTCACTGTTCGGTAGTGAAGTGCTTAGCAACAACAAAAGAAGCGAAGACACCAACCAGACAAACAGACACAAAGTGCTATGATGTTCTTTCTGTATTCATTTTTGTTGAGACCTTGGTGATAACTGCAATGTGTTTTTCTGACTATGGATAGAGATCTGACATATACAGAATTTATATATGGTTTAAAAAAAAACTTAAATTCATATTAGAAAAACTGAATATTTGACTCACTAGATCTCTTGCTGCTCCTAAGAATGAATACAACTATTTTCCTGACAACGTCTAACATTTTCGTTCAGGATATCCAAATCACTTATGTCAAAGTTTCAGTAATTCATCCAGTGTGTATTTACTGTAGTTGTGTATTACGTATTGTGTACTACTGTAAATTCTGTGTAAAGTTAAATGTTACACACAAAATTACTTGGTGCACAGGGCTCCCACAGCCTTGTGGCATGAAATAGAGGATGCCAGTGGAGTGAATAAAAATCATCTAGACCCCAGGGTAGGAGCCCATTCAATTTCAATTCACACAATACCCCAGTGGGATTTAAAATGACCATTTAACTCTATGACAAGGTGCCAACTTTTCTAAATGTGAAATTTAGTTCTGTAAAAAGAAAAAAGGAGAGGGAAGATAGGCTTATCATATTTTTAAGAAAAGAAAAAAATCCCCTCAGGAATAGGTATAACAAATGTTGGTGATTTTCCATTGCTAAAATACATTTATTCTAAATTAGTTGATAATTAAGGAAAACTGTCTTTTCATGCTCTTTTTCAAATGAAATCTCTTGTCTCGACCTTACTGTGAGTCTCAAAAATGAGTTGTTTTTTCAACTGCACTCTTAGAGAAAGATGAGTTGCTTCTCTCAACTCTCTTTCTGTTCAGAAATATATATGGTGTGTATGTGGAATCTGACTCTCTTTTGCCCGGGGGTGAGGTACATTGTTATTATATTCTCTATCTATTCATCTCTCACACACTTCTTTCACTCTTGTTTATATATCATTTCCTCCCTATTTCCGTGTGTGTTCTGTGGGTTTATATATGAGTGGGTGAATTTTAAAATGTAATTAGCTATTTTCTCCTCTCTCCTCCTTGGAAGATATATCATTATAAAAAGAAAAAAAAAAAACTCTTCTCATGCTGCACATTCCCTCCATACACTTTCACTGTGGCTTATTTCTCTTTCAAACCTCCCATCCCGTCTTTCCCGACCACTCTCCAACTACCCACCACCACCCCCAGGCTTGCCAGCTCTTTGCTTGAGCCGTTAATCTAAATTTTTTGGTCCAGATTCATTTTTCATGTCTTGGAACCCTCACCAAACAATTTTTGTCAACAGATCTAGTGCCCTGTGCCAATGTGAGCACAGACCGAGCGCATAATGAGATGTTTTGGATGAAGCAACCACACATAAAGACAGACATCCAAACCGCACGCACACTCTCTCTCTATCTCCCTCACACACACACACACACACACACAAACGCATATGTACTTTCTTGTTGCTTTCTTCAACATTTACATCTGTCATGAGAAATCTAAACTAACGTTTGAAATGCTGCAAAAAATAAAAATTTCTCCAACGTTTTTAGACTCACAAAATGTAAATTGTAGCTTCATCAGAACACACAACAAAACCAGAAAAATGGAAACAATGATCGAGGCTGGACAAGCTGCTTTGCTGTCAGCTAATGTTGGCCATACTTCATGCTGTCTGAAGACAAAACTAAGAAACACATTTGGCAGCAATCAAATGCACAAACTATTACAACCATCAATGGGTGCTTTATGAGTTGTTTTGTTGGATGGATATTTTATAACCAACATTTGGTCTCAAAAAAACATTTCAAAATGTCAAAAGCCACTTATCACTAATCACCAGTGACAATTGACAATTTGAAAGTACTTTAGTGGAAACCAAGCTCTCAGTCCGTCTCTATTTCCCACTCTCTATACCTAAAACCCTAAAATATCTGGCAGCAGTTCCCACTCTCCTAATCAAGTCCTTGCAGTCAGTTTGTTGCATGTAAAATTGGCCAACACTTTTTCAGTATGTCCAATAATGTAACCATGGACCCTCCCCAGTCTAACAATCAGTTAGCTGGGCCAGCTCAATAAACCTCTGTGGGTCGGCCGTATAGGTTCATCTATTATTTATCCCAGTAATTAAAGGGCTGCTCAAGATGACTGATTCTCTGTGTCACTGGTAATCCATGGAGCCCTGGGCTGGTTTATGGGAGGTCTGTGGTGACAGGATGACCTCCCTGGTTGGACTCCTCTGCTGGTTTTTGATGCAGTTTTGGAAAGGCATGTTGGGCAGAGGGGAGGATGAATACATGTTGTTTTAGTTGAGGGAGTTGCAGAGAGAGAAGGGTCATAGGTAGGAGAGATCTTAGAGGAAAGGGGAAATTGTACATTCTCTCTTCTAAAACAATAATGTAAGAGCCAGAAACTAATGTTTTTAAAGTTCAGCTCATTGTTGAGATGAGAGAAACATTTAAATTGTCTCAAGATTTAACAATCTGAACTGTGTGAATGGTGTGTCCCCCTTGATGTCACTGTGTCCCGCATTTGGTGGTTTGCAGCACATAGAATACCCAAACTGCAAAGTTATAGTTGTATAGAGTTATTTTTGCGACAGCACGGTGCTGCTCCTGTCATTTAAACAAGGCTTTCATAAATTACAGGCTGAAAAAAAGAATATCTGCAAATCTTGGCTGCACAGGGCCCCAATAAAATGACCTGATATAACCCCAAATTATCTCATCATATCAAAACACTATTTTCACTAGGCTTGTTCCATCAACAGAACCCAGAGAGACAGAAAGAGAAGAAGAAAGATAAGCACAATATGACGTAGAGCGCAAAGAGTCTCCTCAAGGACTTCAGCAGTTGATGTCACTGATGAGTTCCACGTCTCTGGTTGAAATGTTTTATGTTAATCTGTGTAATCCTGATGTAGTTTTTTTGTTAAAAACTGCAGACTCTCACCATTCAATGACACATGGTGCCCATTTACATTACAACTATGTAATACTGTATATTAATTTGGTGATAGTAGTGGACGCATTACAAAAGAATGCTTGTTTAAGGAATGCTCCTCCATCAACACCTCATTATTCTGTATTTTTGCCTTTCTTTGTCACCCTTAGGCTATATGCTTGGCTGTTTGACCTGCCCACATGGTGGCAGGTCAGATCACTTATACCTGCCTGATTCAGTGAACTCTCGGGACTGTTCTGCTCAGAGCTGCATGAAGCATATCCCTCTGTCTCTCACTGATACACTCTACGATCCAAAGACTGTGTATGAATGTGTGCATAAGGTGTGTGTTTGAGAGTGAGCACAAAGGAATGTCAGGCTGAAACTGGCAAGGAGAGAGAGAGTGAGACGATGTTTAGAAGCATTTAAGTGTGAGCATTGCACAGGGGATAGCAGTCTGAAGTACAAGAAAGCATGATAAAGAGAGAGCAAATGAGATGAAATGTTTTATTATGTGTGTGTGTGTGTTATGTTTATCCTGTGTGGCCCAAAGCGTGGCCGATATCTATAATGTGGCAAGCTTAAATAGCTCCAATAATAAACGGGGTGGATGGGGCAGAGGCTAAATCCATACATGGAAATTTGCGCCACAGCTCTCATTCCATTTGCACTTCAAATCTGCATGCAATCAGCATCTGATTTACTAAGTGAGCAGCTCATTACGCAATCAATAACTGGGACTACCTTCCAGTCGCATTCTTTAAGTAGAGGAGAGTTCAAAAGATCAGCAAGTTCAGAAAATAAATCAAAATTTGGTGATTCTGTAGTGAGAAATTATTTTTCAGTTAAAGCAGTAGGAATAAAAAAAAAGGGAATGTTAAGGAATGAGACATATAAAAATTAAAAAAAAAAAAACACAAAAAAACAAACAACTTTGTATCTGAAATAAAAATAAGCCACAGAATCCAGTAGTGGAGAACCACAGTAGAGACAGCTGATGCGGTCAAGCAACTGATCCAGCAAAAGCACAGATTTGAACAGGTGGAGAGAGTAGATGGTGCAGATATGGCCAATAATTCACCAGACTCTCAAGGTAACTACACCGTAATGTACACTATAAATGTCTCATTAAAAAAAGTGCAATTGCCAAAGTGCATTAACAGCTAATGTTTAGTGAGGGAAAAATTACAACACATTATTGTGCTTTGTATCATAACTGTTCTCTTTCTTATTGAAAATTATTATGTTCAATTGATGTCATAGATATTCTTCGAGTGTTGTCATTGGGAATTCAGTTTGATTTTAGATTCTCCTCCCAACTATAATACACCTTTTATTTATTTTTTTCAGAAATAAAGAAATGACCAAGCAAACTGGCCCACATATACCACAGAAAGGTTAGTTAATGCAACAGAATGCACTCAGCCACACTTTTCTCTTCCCATTATTAATGCAATACTGATGATGCGTAGTATTTGTCAGATAATGGTCATACTGTGCTTCCCAGCCATTGCACCTGTTAGATTACATCACATGCACAACTTTAAGTGCACAATATGTCTACAAAGAAGGAACAAACAGCTTAGAAAAACCTTGCCCTGAGAGATTTTGGTTAGTAATTATTATTTCTCGGGCTAAAATTGCAAAGCAGAGAGAACACTATGGTGGCCAATTGTATTTTCTTCCAGTGAAAGAAGTGAACTTGTTGTACAATACTCATAATAACAGAATTATTAATTATTTCCCATAGTTCCTCAGGTGGGAATGGCTTTCATTTCAGAGGCCATTAAAATACCATCACACACAAACCATAGCGGGATTGTGGGATTTGGTTTATTGGTTACGGGGTAGATGGGCATCAAGGGGCTCAAACAGAAAACAGAAAACAGAACTTATACACATATTAAGGAAACAAGTACAAGAAGATTTAAATTTTGTGTGGCTGTTACAGGAAAATAAATAAATGGTCTAGTAAATAGATTGTTGGGAGAGTAAGATACGTGTTACACTAATGCTAAATGTGCAGTTTACAGTATTTTGAAAATTAACAGGCTGCAGTGGCTATTCATCCAGGAAAGCTGCAGGGTTGAGGAATTCTGTGCCAGTTGTAATTAGGTTGATAAGCATTGTCCATCATGGCCAGAAAGTGAAATGGATATATAATCAATACCTGCATATACCCTCAATTACACTTGGCTTCCAATTAACAACTGGTCTTGAGCAAGTGAATTCAATTATGCCACAGAAGTTCTGTGTTTACCAAACGTGTAGTTTGATACACAGTTAAATATTCAATAATGCATTTAATAATGTAACTGTTTGTTAATGTAAATGTTAATGTTAAACATATCCATTTATATCCATGTCTACTCTCTGAGGACATTTTAAATGAATTACTTGGGATTTTCCAGTATACTGCTTAATAATAGTGTAGTATTTCCTGTTTTTCCATCCATAAATTGAATGGATGGAAAAACAAGCTGCACACACAAGCACATATGGCATGCAGAGGTACTACCGTGCAGGCACACACAAACACACACACTCAGCTTCCCCATATCACTGCAATGACAAATTGTAGCATGAGATCCCATGTGTGAAATTGTCTCTGGTACATCATAAATAGGGAAGAACTACACCAATCAAATTCAACACTACACAAATATGTTTGCTTTTGCCTGTGTGTGTGAGAGAACATGTAATAACTAAATATGTATTTGTACAGTATGTCCTCATCTTTTCCAGTGTACAGCCATATTTAACTGTGGACCTGTGGTCTATTATTGTGCGTGTGAATGTACACCTGATTTCCATGTATCACAACCTAAACTTTTAAAGAAACAGTTCACTGAAATACAAAAATACACTGAAATACAAAATAATTAAACATGTACAGTTTGTTTCCATTTCCCCTACTGTTAATACCTACACCGTGGGTCAAGATCTTAGCAATCAGTGAATCACTGGCTGTTGGTGTGGTCTGGGTGGGCCTCAGTCATTTCCTCTACAGAAGTCGGGGAGAATTCGTGAGCCTCTATCTGCCCTCCTGTGCGCTCATAAAGATGATTTGCTGCCAATCTGGCAACTGAAGCCCATAATATCACTCCCTCCACTGCCCTCCACCCCTTTGTCAGCCCTAAACTCTGCCATGCTGAGAAACAATATGTTCTGACTGGCAGTAAAAGATGAATACAGGGAGAAGGGATGAGAGAGGGTGAAAGAAAGTAGAGACAAAACTTGTGGCAAATGTGTTCAAATCCCACATGCATGCACTTGCTTCCACTAATTAACTTCCTTTCAAAATATTCCCATGCTGGTGTCCAATATGGCTGATTTGCCTTACAGGAAGAGGGTGCTGAGGAGAGGGTGGTATGGGGCAAAGACAATGGTGTAGACAGGCTGGCCTAGGGAGGAAGAAGCAATACAGTGGTAAAGAAACATTTTAAAGAATCTCAATCCAATATCAGATCTGTTTATTGAATCGGAATCTTTTCATATTGCTATATTTAGGTTTTAACATCTGTAATTTTCTGTTTTTTTCTCTAACATATGATCTTTGGCCCAGCCCAGACACGTTGTTGGCCTTGAAGCTTAGCAGACCCATTATTCTGGCAAAAATGGGGAAAAAAACAAAAAATAAAACCCAAATGGCATCAGCTATCGGAACCCAAGTGTGGCACACAATTCATCGCCACTTGTGGATCCCTATCCAATACATTCATTTTTGGACCATAGATCAATTCTTAAAGTTGACAGCATGGTGGCCCACTGTGAAGACATTGTTCTTCAAACAGAGGATCCAGATTGAAATATCTGTGTCATCAGGCATCTGCCCTGATTAAGTGTCTTTGAGCAGAATATTTGATCCCCAGAGCAGCTTTCGGGGCTCCGCACCAAGGCCAACCCTGGCCTTTGACTCATATCATGCTTTGTGACAGGTATTAAGAATCAGGGTTAGTGATTTAGCTGGATCACACAAGTACCCTTTCAGCTTGAGTATATATTTTTTTTATCTTGGCTGGTGGGAGAGAAAACAAGGAGGGCATGGAGGACTGTACAAGTTTGATAGTTTATATAATCCTGTAATCAATAAGTCTTGTTTTCACCAGATGCACTGCACTCCAGCCAGAGAGTGAGGGAGCGAGGGAGGGAGGGAGGGAGAAAGGAAGTAGGGGAGGCAAGCCGAGAGCAAGTCACGCCACAGTAGAGGAGAGACATACCGAGACGAAACAGAAAAACGGGGAGATGCAGACACTATAAAACAAAAAAAGGGACGAAATGAATAGATTTGCAAGTATGGGACAAGAAGCCTTCCATCTTTGGACCCACATAATTAAAAATTGTGGATTTAGTGGAGTCCACTAAACAGTCCAGACTCTGCTGCTGGTACACAAGCATAGACTTTGACGAAGCAACAGTGCGCAATCAAAAACACACAATTATAATTTAGTGTTTAATGCTGCGTGTGCATTCACACTGACACACTTATATATAGGATATGTATGCACACACACATATGCGCAGTCATGCTAAGGGAAGTCCAGCAGTAATTAGAGGTGAACTCTATTTGCTAACGACCTTCAGCTCCAAGACCCACGGCAGGCTGACAAATTAGGGTTCTCTCTCCCGGCAACGCAGGGGCTCCCTCAGGTTAATGGGAATCAGGGGGCTGAGTGTGCGTGTGTGTGCGTGCGTGCGAGACAATGCATTTGCTCGTGTGTGTGTGTGTGTGTGTGTGTGTGTACATCTATACTGCCAGGCTAATGGAAACCCAAGCTGTGCTAAGCCCCTGCAGTGGCTGGGGTTCGCTGATGGGGATTTAGCATTGTTCTCTGTGTCAGTAATACCTGGCAGCGTTGACAGGAATTAGCATTGGTCCTGGCCAAGCAATACAAAACGAGGCTTATGGCGGTTAGCTTTGTTTGTGCTGTGGCAATAAAGCACTAACTGTGTTTGCTCATCATGTATTAACTGATGTTTCTGGAGCAAGGCATGTTAACAATATCCGCTGCTCTCAGATGAGATTATTACCTTTGCTGCTAATGGAGAGGATTAGAAATTTGTTTCTGAAACACTGCATAGATGAGGCGATCTGGGAAGGCTCTGCAGGTTTTCACATTCCTCTCTGCTTTCCTCTCTTGAACTTTTCCTTTTTCCTACATCATATTCCCTTTCCAATTCTCCATCTCGGCATTTCTCTCCTTTCTCCGGCCTGTTGCCCCCTGATTTTTCTCACATGCTGTCACCCACACTGTCATCCTGCCTGCCATCAATGGCCATTTTGTCCCTCTCCATGTCTGTCTCTCTCTGTCTTCCATCTTAGGGTAATTATTTTCAGAAGCAGGATATGGTGGAAATGGATTTGTTCTGAAGGCTGCTGAGGAGGAAGGAAAAATAAGAAATGCTCAGAGAAAGAGAGTGTGAGAGGATGGTGAAGAGTGTCGGAAAAAAAGGAGGATGGCCATTTGTGGAAGGGAACAGCAATGAAACAAAAAGGAAAAGAAAACTGTATGTAGTTAG
This sequence comes from Lateolabrax maculatus, assembly GCA_031216445.1. Taxonomy (NCBI): domain Eukaryota; kingdom Metazoa; phylum Chordata; class Actinopteri; order Acropomatiformes; family Lateolabracidae; genus Lateolabrax; species Lateolabrax maculatus. The sequence goes on from CM062210.1 coordinate 12,299,802, forward strand.
AGAGAAATTACTTTTGCGTGGGAAGGAGAGGAAGAGTGTAACAAGAGATTATGATCAGAGAGTGAGAGAAGAGAGGGGGATGAAATGGGAGAAAACAGAGGATGTCCCAAAAACAATGTTGATTCCAGAAACAATTCATTAATAATGAATAACTGAGGCACTTAAATGAAGATACACGTAGACAAAAAAAAAAAGCTCCAGGCTCCTTTTCTATTATAGGTCCATTTTCTCAGTATAGAGGTTCAACAGAGGAGAATACAGCTGGATTTCCATACAGCCGGAAAACCTAGGATACCTGCACTGTGTGAGTGCAGGGGTGTGAGCAACTGTGATTAGATCCCATGATGCAGGCAGCATGAGTCATTTTCCACATGACAGGAGGATGCAGTAGAGGGTGTTGTTTACCTTGATGATGTGAGGTTTGATGTTCGCCCAAACTGCAGTAAGCACCTGTCACCTGCACCTCTTCATCAACAGCTCACTGTGGCTGCCTATTCTTTCGCCATTCCTTTCTTAAAATATTCAAAACTAATCTACCAAGGACAAAAAACACCCAAAAATGTTGTCATCCAGAGGGAGATACTTTTTTTCAAACCTGTTAATCAGTCGGTCAATAATCTCAGCTTCTTCACAATAAAAGTTTTCCAGTGGTTTGCAGGTTGAAGGCTTTTACAGTAATGGGAACCATAGCTGGAACTATTTGGATTCCATTAACAGTAGCTTAACATCAGTAGACTTCATTATAACTCCAATAGTGCAACAGAGGAGAGTGGATTAGAAAACTGAAAGCTTTGTTCCAGGTATGTGTTTAATTAAAAGTATTGAGTCCCAAGTCACAAGAGCTACAAAATTGACCTGAGGCTCAATCTGGTGAGCCTTCAAAAAATAATGCTCCTTTCCTAGTGGCCTTTCAACCACACCAAACAGTTTACAGAGACCGGTGGAGATGGTCACAGATTGGCCCTCTTGCCTGGCAGGACTATTGAGGGTCAGTGCAGTTATCCCCTGCTGTGAGGTAGCAGTGGGAAAGCATGCATGCACAACCACATCAAGGCACGCCTTGGTGTGACTAAAGTGTGTTAGTCCGAAGGAAAAGGACATATGGTGAGGTGGCAACACGTAGAGCTTATGGTGTGGGGCTATGTGCACAGTCCAAGAGTAAAAAAAAAAAAAAACAGAACAGAAACACACAAATCACAATCACATACATATACAAGTATTTACGCCGACAACACTGTATACACACTGATTACTATATACACATAGCTGTATATAAGCATGTGTACATGTGTATACACAAACAGTCACATCCACAGAAACACACATCGAGATGTCAAAGAATTACCATGACTAGTGCACCTTGGACATTAAAGAGCAACGCAGAGAAAACAAATTATGTCTGAGACTGACTTAAAAACGACAAAGAAAATCCATCAAACACAATGAAAGAGAGAGACACAAAGAATCCAAAACAAAGCTAAAATATTGACAATGCATGACTATCAGCCTTTCATCTTTAAAAACTTGTGCAGAGACATTTTTAACAGAAATATTACTTTGTTATGTTCCAACTTTTTGGTAATTAAAGATGATTAATTCTGAAATACCATTCTGAGGGGGAGCGAATGTGAAGAGTAGTTTGTCGCACTGCTCATTAGCAGTGCAAGCGTGCAATCTGCAAAACACACACCATAAAATGGAACAAGACGCTTGAGTTTGAAAGATGGCACTAAATTATTAAAAAGAAGCAAATTACAGTTAGTCTCGCTAGTTTTTTTATTTTATGATCAAAGACAGTAACGTCTGGACAATATGACATTTTCTTTTGTTGTGTAAAGAAATGAAAACTATTTTGATGGTGTAGTGTAATTGCCAATATGTAACTGCTTTGTCATTCTCTAGCTGAGACACGGTTAAATTTTGTAATTAGCAGCATGGCATATCATTAGCTGGCAATATTGTCCTGAGATATTTTGCCTTTCATGTGAAATTAGTCCCACTACGCAAGAAACAGCAATTTCTCCCTGGCATTTTCCACATGGAAAAGGCATGAAATGAAAGCCTCTGTGATGCTATTAGGGGTCTGGAGTTAATGGTCTCAACATCCAGTAACTGAAAGTCATTTATTTTAACCGAACCGTGCTCTGAGCCAATTTTCATTGTGGATGCACAAATATAATAAATGTCTCTTTGTGGATTTACTTAACATCTTTCAGTGTTTGAATACCCGCTGTATGGAATCTCAAGGATTTTCTAATTAGTTTTTATTTTATACTATGAATTGCTGTATACTCTTTGGTTTTCTTTAATAATGCTCATTTCATTACTGAAGTGGAGTGGACAGCCACCAATTTCAAACATCCAACTTTCAATGCAATTGAGCATCCAGTAAACTGATGCTGTTTACAGTATGTGTGTTTGGTTAGTGTGATTGTTTATCAGGAGTCTGTGGAAGCATCTGCCCAAGTCCCTGTGTCACACCACATAAATGTAAACACACACAAACACACAAGTACACAAGAAAATACAGTTCTTGTGTGGACCACTCTGAAAGTACAGACACACGCATACAGATATGTGCACGCGCCCGTCCTATCGTCTTCTATCTCTCTTAATTGGAAAAATCCACTCAGGATCAGAGATCTATAGAGATAACTCCAGATTTAAATAACACATTTCAAAATAATTAATTCCCTACTGGGTCTCTCTCAGCATTGTGTGTGCATGCATGCATGTGTGTAACTGACACACTTCCCCCTGTGTGTCTATCACAGAGCCATCTTTGTCTTCCCTCGATAAGCTCTGAATTGCTCAGTGTGTGTGCGCGTGCACGTGCGTGATTGATGGAGCTGCAGTGGTACTGCAGAGAGAGAGAGAGAGAGAGAGAGAGAGAGAGAGAGAGAGAGAGAGAGAGAGAAAGAGAGAGAGATCAGATCACAGTAGCAGTAAATGCTGAGTAGTAGGCATTGAGGAAAGGAGACACGGGGTACTACAAAAAAGTACAGAGGAGGAGAGGAGTAGGGTAGAGGAGAGGGTTAGCGAAAGGACAACAGGCCACCTGTACCTTAAAACTCTTGAAGATAAGACGGCAAGATCCCAGAACAAATCTGTTGTAGCTCAAAAAAAAAAAAAGTACACAGCTAGCTGCTGTAACAAATACGGCACATTGCGAGACAGCAGCGTTGGCTCAGCTTCGTGTGAAGCAGAATAATGCAGTTAATGTGATTCAACAGGCATCATTTGTCAAGGACATAATGACACACACCATACACCTGTGATCTTACTGCTCCCTTTAAAGCTCCCTTTTTTAAACAAACTCAAAAAGTGATTAATTTCACCTGTCAAGTCACAAGGAGATTTACGTGTTTGGTGGAGAAAACAAGACAGGGTGAGCAGCTATACATTCTTCAAATGTCATGAATAGTTGGTTATTTTTATTCTGCCTTGTAAACAAATTAGAAACTTTCAATGTTTACCTATGAAACTTTAAGTGGTTGATAAAGTGAGATTTAAGCAATAAAATAATGTAAAAAAAGTGAAACAAATCTCAACATTCCTCTGAAAATATCTCATTTATCCAATAGTGCTACTTACTGGTTTGTGGAAGAATATACTTAATTGACTGCTGAAGCCTCTTTTTTGGCATTCTTGTCCCTCACCCTATCCCATCCAGAGTCAATGTGCTCATCACTACGGATTTACTATTCAGAACATGATGTGGCAGTAACAGAGGATGAAGAAGGACAGAGACAAAATGGAGAGAGCATGTTTTATCAATGAAAGAGGGGAGCGACAAAGGTACAGGACAGTATGTAGACTCTAGGGAGCCTTTGGGAACTTACAGTTCTTAGCTGCAATGTTCAGACTCTGAAGTCCGCTCCACCACTCCCCTTGTCTAATCAAAGTGGACACTGGGTACTGAGCAAGCAGAGCATGAACATTTTATTAAAAGGGAACTTCAGAATGTGTCAAAATTTTATGTAAAAATGGAAAAGAAACACACCACACAAATCTAAACCAGAATACGCTTACTTGACAGCTGGGTGATTTTCGCTGTCCTTTTTGTGTAAATTTCATTTCCCAAATCTGCCCATCTTCCTTGGCATTGCTGCATAATGATAAGCACCCTATTATAAATTCCGACAGGCCTGCATGCTGGAAATGGGCACGTCAGCTGGTTTGGAAAACCATAACAATGAATTATCTCCTTTGGAATGTCATTCACTTTGTCCGCAGTGGGTGTGTCTGTACATGTTTGTTAGTGCTTGAGTGTATGTAGGGTGTGTGCATTTGTGTGTATAAATATGTGGATCACATCCTTGTCATAAACATCCGTCATGGGAATATAGCTGGCGGTGAGAGTTTTAGGGCCGTCACGGTCCGGAGAGGGAAATAGAGAGGACGTTCTGAACGTGCACTGGTTGTTCATCGGGATAGGCTAAAAGGTAGGAATCTACATAGCAGGCACGTGTGGTACAAGGTATGGCTTCAAGTTCTCTATCAAAACTTTCAATTCAAAAGCTTTGGGAAATATTTCAATGGCAAGAGCTAATACAGGTTTTTAAAAAAGAGTAACTTGCTGATTAACACCAGCTGCTCTTTCTACAAGTAGCCCAAGAAATTCCAACCTACAAGGCATCACAATATAACACAATGGAGCACATAATCTTAATCAATTTATCAGTGTCCTTTGAGCGAAGAAGAAACAGCATTTTGTTCTCTCGGTGTCTGATGGAGAGAAAAACAATCAATGACAATCTGAGAGGTGACATCAGAAAACCTTTCACTTCTAATCGACTAAACATGATAACACAGATCCAGTCAGTGTTGGCTGAATAGTTTCCCTGCTCAGGGAGTTAGTTTAATAAGACACCTAATTATTGGAGACAGAGAGGCACTGATATGTCTAAGGCAAAGATAAACAAAAATAATTATACAATGGTAATTATTGCCATAAAGTTAAAGTTAAAACCTTAAAAGAGATTATTTTGGGATCAGAAAAAAAGATGTAATTTATTTTAACCTCGCTATGGGAGGACGTGAAGAAAGATAAGGACAAGTGTCTCGAAAATCAAACACCATTAAGATTGTGGGACAACACAATCTCCACCCCCAGCTACCCCCCCAAGGTACAGGTTGTATGCTACCATTCCTTTGTGAAATGGAGAGCCAAAGTAAATGAAGTCAAACATCTAGTGAAAGCGACCCAGATATATTTCTTCAGGGGATGTTGGACCGAACCTGGGATTAAGGGTGACTGAACACTGGACTTACAACAGGTGTTAAGTAAGATGACTTTAGGTTTAAGGAAGCCAGTACTTATTAGAGTATTTCTCGGGCCTAGAGGTAAAAAAAAAAAATCACTTAATGCAACATGAGTTGAAGGATAAAGTCAGGAACAATTATTAGTTTTAAAAATACTAAAAGTCAACAGCTACGCCAGGCTAGAATAATGTTTACCATCTTATTTTAGCATGTAAGCATGCAAAAAAAAATTGCGAAATTAGAACACAAAAGCACACCTGAGGCTGATGGAAATACCATCGTTTTTTTAGTGCTGGAAAGTCATGATGACCAAATGTGAATCATAGTGTTACAGTAGTTCAAGCAGAACGCTAAAGTGAAACTGACTGGCATGAGCTCTTAATTTGGTTTACAATCATTAACTCTCAGCTGTGTGGCGAGTAACATCCAATCATAATCATACAGGTGTGCAGACTAGGGATGTCAGTTTTGGTTAATTTTGCTTTAGATAGGCCGACACCCATTAACTGGTAACCAACCGGTTAATTTTTAAGAAAACTTGTCTTGGCTGCCGAGGCTAACTTGACTTTTAGCTCATCCTTCTTCTCCACTGTACACAATGTCATGGCAATCCATCCAATAGTCTACTGTCATCGCACCCCAGCTTTGGCATCATATTGCAATAAAATCTAGTCCTTCAAACCGATATATTTCTTTCTTTGCTTATGGTTAAGATTTATTTTTTCACTGGCTTTTATTTAGAAATTGGAAGAAATTTTACAATTTGACGGATAGCAGTGTTAAAGCAATGTGCAAGTGAGTGCTCTTGAATTCATTCCTTTGAAATGTAAGAAGAGGTAGATGTTAGAAAGATGACAACAGCTACGGCTTTGACCAAGTCTCTACGGCTGGAAAACAACTCCTCTGATAGAGGCAATGTTTTCTACACAGAACTCAAATTATATTTGCCATCAGAGACAAGATTCATACGTCGAATTACATAAGTATGAAAAATGCAGAATAGAAAAACAACGAGCTGAGATTTTTGATGTCGTTTTTCTCATGGGACCCTTTGTCACACTAATTATTATTTCAGCTGAAAAACAATCTACTGAACACATCATACAGTATAAATCTTTTAAGAACTTCTAATGTATTTGGATATGTTGGAAATGTGTTTATATGTGCATATAAACACATTTCTTGCTTGTGTTAAGTATTTTTTTGGAGTCTGCATGGAAATACCAGGTAAATAAATTGGTAAAGTAAAAATTTTGTGCAGTTCATCAATATTCAATGTGAACCTTGAAAGGTCAGGAGGAATGCAGATGGTCCATCTTCAGTTCTAATTAAAGAATATATAGGAGCCACATTTGAAGGATAGAAAGTTATTTGGAAATGTTTTTTACATCAACTTGATGAATGTTTAATGCCATCTGATAATCTAGGTTTTGATATTGAGTTCTGTTTTCAACATACTAAATTATGCAAAAATATGTTTATGTAAGCACAGAGAAAGCTTGGGTCTCAGAACTAGCACTACTAAAGGAGCAATATTATTACGTGAGCAGGATAACATCAGAAAACAGGGCTTTACATTTTTACACACTTAATATCCTCAATTATACCTAAAAAACCACAGACCTAATTTAAGTATAGAAGGTACTTCGAGCATTTTAAGTCTTGACACAGCTAATGGTGACATATAATTGACATGGCCTAAGTCAAACTTTAAAGTGATGAGAAACAGTTCATGAGGTAACGTAAAATGCATTGCTTGCCCTTAGCAGCATGCTCCTTCATTGAAAAGCTTGATCTGAGAGTAGAGGACGAGTGATTCAACTGTAGTTAAGACTAAAAATAGTTTTTCAAAGCCAGAAATCTCTTGGGGCAGTGACGCATTTGCTGAATCACTGGTATTGACCAACGAACCTATCAAAACCCTGTAGATGATCACAGCTTATTATAATTACTATGGCGCAGTTTGTACCAACCCAAAAAAGGAAAAAAGTGTCTCCAAGTGAGAAGTGCAGTGAAGTTCATCGACAAGCGCAGTAAACCCACTGAACAATAAATTTTTATAACTCAAGCTGGTCATTTCCAGATTAAAGGCAGTTAGCAAAGCGGAATTTACTGCGTATCTGTAACCCTGTGGTTTGTTCCCATGAGAATTCAATATTTCCTTTTTTACAAGTGGAAAACCCGAACATCTACAGCACATTTCCTGGAACTCAAGCTATTAGCTTTCAAGTTACATTGCCATGCATTAAAAGGTTGATTAAGGGCAATTCTGCCCTGCTGGCGGTGAAAACATGAATTATCATATAAATGCTATGGGAACTTAGTCAGCGGTCGAAAAATTTGTCCTAATGTATCGGGCAGACCAGTTTCTTTAGGCTTTCAAAAAGGCCTTGAGCCTACACAGTTCAATGGTAAATTTGTTCTGGTTTACCATGATGATTAGATGTATTTATGGGCAATACTGCATGCCTGCTACAATAGTATAAGGGTATTTTGGCTTATGGGCTGGAGTCTATTTCTACCTCACATTACAGCAACCTCATCACCTTCATGTGTGAAATCATTTGAACCTGAAAAGGCCACATTTCCTGCAGCAACATATCTTCAGTCTGCCTGTTTCCACAATGTAGCATAAGATTGACTTCAACTTCACTCAGCGTCAAAGCTCAACACCTCCCAGAGTCACCGGCCAGTGTCACTCCAAGTCCTTGCCGACCTGTTGTCGCATAACTATTGCAATGTCATATGAAATATCCATTGCTCATTTTAATTTCAGTGCATTAGGCAGATGAGATGGTCTATTTAGAGAGCGTGGGGCTGGTTGTAGCCTATGGAGCACCCAATTCTCCCACGCTTGCTGTTTAACTGACGCTGGAGCAGATTGTTTATGACAGCTTTCCGGCTGCAAACAGCAGACTGTGTGCTGCAGGACAGCTTCTATTACTGCAGCACACATCAGCACGAGCACATACACGCACACTGCAACGCATAAACAGGCTCACAAATGAAAAATAATAACAGAAAATTCAGAGATCAAAGCAAATGTTCATACACACACACAAGCTTTTTTCACCCACACAAGTTTACATGTACATATATTGTAGAATATAATACAAACACCTTATCACTCTCACACATTGACAAATTCTGCTCTTTTGACTTACTGTCAAAAACAGATTTAGTTATGAAAGGATGTGAGGGATTGTGAAATATGTGACAGTTAGTCTCTCCTGCTGTACTTTCCGATGATAAAATAGCACAGACCTGCTCGGTTTGTTAACGTGAGATTTGCATGACTGGAGGGACTTCGAAAAGTGTAGCCACACACCATTAGTACATATGGCTCATTATTTTTTAGGTTTTTTCGGAATCTATCAGTGTTTAATGTAGAAATAAAAATTGGGTGAAAAAACGGATTAAAAAAAATCTGACATAAAAACTCGGTGAAAATCTGGCTGGAAAAGTACCATTAGCAAAGCAGACACCATTTTTAATTTTATTTTTATTACTTGAAGTCATTCCAGTGCATACTCCGTAACACACTTCCCCCCCCACTTTGTCTCTTCACTGTCTTTTAAAATCAAAGAAAATGCTGATCATGGGAACAAGACGTTCAGTTAGGATTTTATACAGTAAGGATCCCTCTTATGTTATTGAACAGCACAGGTATTCTCCCTTAACAGGTATTACTAATATATCACATCATCAAGTCTCTACTTCAGGGACAGGGTCATGGGAAAATCCTATGGCTGATATACTGATTATTGATTCATATGTTCCAAATAAAATAGAAGGATGAATCTGTTTCTTACAGTATGTAAAGTATGAACATCAGCAGCTGGCAACCTATCAGTCACTTTTCTGGACTCCTCTAATCATAACGTGCCTCCTCTCATCTCTTCCCCTCAGCACACGACTTGAGGCTATCATGATTCCTTGTCTCCTGATCTGTCTTTACTGCATGTCAGGGGAGCTGAAATATGACAGGTCTCAGGTTGAGAGGATTTCCCTTGCAGACAGGAGAAAGGAGGAGAAAAAGAGTAGAAATGGGGAGTAAAAAGTGAAGGAAGTCAGCTGTCTTCTTTTTTTTCTGTTTTATTTCCCTCTGTTTCTGTACTTCAGCCCCTTTCCCTGGATGTCTCTGACTTTATATTTCTCACTGCATTTCTCTTGTTGTGTCAGGGTAACACAAGAAGACGCGAGACTGATCCCGCCGGCAGTGTGGATAAAACAGTTGACTCTGTGCTTGTGGGCACAGTGAGAGTGCTGGCTGATAGCAAGACCCTCTCCTTTGCATGTGTGTCTGTGCTAGTGTAAGGTGTGTGTTGCTGCGCATTGTGTGTGTGCAAAAGTGCTTATGCACAGTGCAAAAGCTAGAGGAAAGATCTCCCCATACAGCATTCCCCTGTGACATCCCACAAGTGTCAGAGTCGGTTCCCTCTGTCGGCTAAGACACCGGTTGGAGGTGTTTTGTTTGTGTGCTTTTCGGTTTTTCACGTCTGTGTGCATTTATGTTGGGTTGTCTGTGTTCTCAAAAGTGGGAGTTGAGCAAATTAGTTGGTCTGCCATGTGTACAGGGAAGTCTCCAATCTGTTTCAGGCTTTAGCTGGGTAGTTTTGGCTGACTTACAGTATAGTCGGAGAGTTATAAAAACAACACTGACTGAGCTGCTACTGATGCCAAACACCAGAAGTGTTACCAAACAGTTCTTTCTGTGTTTATTTTGTCTAATCTCAAATACGCTGACGCCTCATTGAACATGTCAAGACAATGGCCTTATCTCTCTGTTTAAGCCTACACCTATACCGTGGCGGTGCACACTTCAGCAAAGGTGGACACGCTGCCCTGTGACTGTTTATGACACTGTCCTATTTTCCAAAGTTGAAGTTGAAAAATAACATGTTGCGCCACAACTGGAACATACTGGCTACAGTTCCTTTAGTTCTTTTCTTGTGAGGTAAAAACACATTTTCTTCTGTGGTCTAGTAGCTGTCACAACCCACATGGAGAATTTCATTATTGAGGTAGAAAAATGCCTGGCACCACAGTCTTGGCACTTTAAAGATTGTTTAAAAATACTCCCTCTCAGAGCTGGGAGCATGGCTATACAGGTGAGGATTCAAGTAAAATAACAAATAAGGCCCAACTAAATCCACCTAAGCAGTCAAGATTTACTTTATTTAATATATATTTTATGCTTAATATGTGGTGTTGTTTTAATGAGGTTGATGTGGGAGCTTTTTTTTCTTCACCGAGAGTCTAAGGTCAAGGGTGATGTTGATACTGTGGGTGTTGTGAGGCCCTTGTGGGACTATAACAATGATTAATGGCCAATAAAAATAGATCTTGTAATTTTGTAATTTAATGATGCAAATACAACGTAATGTTTCTTTTTCATTGTTTACTGCCTTAGTAATTATATTTAAAGCTTTATTTATTTATTCAAGTTTTCTTCCCAAGTATCTTGGCTGTATAATATACTGTACAGTGTATATATATATATATATATATATATATATATATATATATATATATATATATATGTTATCCACCAAGATCAAAACTGTGATTCTGCAATGAAAATGGGGAAATGGGCAATACTTTCAGGACGTTTATAACTTCTACGGTACAGATAGGCTTTCCAATATATCAGTGTTCCACAGACGTGCACACTACCTTGCACACAGATATTAACACAGAGATACTGTAAATAGGATAAACTCACATGTCAAATCTCTTGCTCTTGCTCTCATGCTGGTTGGCCACATTGGCTGATACGAGAAATGCCTAAATCATACAATGATTTTTTATTGCCACTGTACTAGTATGTTGACTGGAAATCATAACATAAAGTTAAAGGGTTTTTGCCAAGGATGCTTGATCGATGTCAAAATGTTGAGCAGAGATAAAACTACTACTATTTCAGCATGTTTTTTTTTTGTTGGCTTAGGTAGAGCAGGTCGTCCACTGATCACAGGGTTGGCGGTTCAATCCCCGCCTCCCCATTTACCATCTAAACCACTAACAATAAAGTTTGGATTGTGGCTGTTTTCTACCTTATGTTAAGCATGGTAAGTGCTGTCTTAGGATCCTCATAAATGTGGTTGAGCAAGTGAAGTTACCATGCTTCACTGAGAAAGACAGCTGTGACCTTAATATTTAATTCAAATTTTGAGTCAGTTGATTTTTCAAACAAGCTGTTAGTTTACAATGTTTTCATTGAGACGCTCAGCTAAAAAACCCACGTGTAGATTCTAACACCCCAGTACATCTCACTAGGCTCCGTCATGGGATCTTAGATCACAATACAAATCTTTGTCATGTTTTGAAAATGTGCTTCCTGGGATGTTAACTTGTTATGAGGAATGCTTTGTTTTCTTCTACAGCTTTGATGTTTCAACTGAAAAGATTTAGGTTTCGACATTGCTTCCAGGAGTCTCTCTGCTTTTTTTCTGGCAAAAGGCAAGATACAGTGAGCTAAATGGCTTTGGGAGAGATGGCCACAAACATCAGCCTCAATTTGACTTGAAGATGCTGTACTTACATTAAACCTGAACATGAATCAATCTTAAGATAATGAACATATTTACAATGTACTTTCTAAGGCAGAATCCACTCTATCTCTAGTATCTATTTCAGAGTCCATATGTGCATCTGTGCAATAAAACAGTGTAGTGATGTTGATTGGCTACTACAAAGGAACATTTATTATTCACTTAATTTCACTGTTTAATGTTTGCATGACAGGTGTAGCAACCACCGCATGACAAGTTCACTGTGGAGGAACAAAGGAAAAAGTGACTATGATCAATTGCTGGCATTCCCTACTTTTGTCACATATTCCTTTTGCTCAGAAATATAAATTAAATAAATGCAAGGCAACAAAATTTAGCTTTGGCTTCTTTTGAGATTATTGAACATTTCCTCGTTATGACTTCATTTGATGTTGCACAGTGGACAATGACATGAAAGAGAACCAAGGGAGAGTGGACAACACAGAAAGGCCAACAGTGTTCTATATTAGGCATTTGACAGGTGAAAGACTGGTCGCAGTATAGTATAGTTTTTAGTGAAATAGTAAGTTAACAGTGATGGTGGTTGTGTCATCACCAGGAGGTTGCACTAACTAAATACATGGGCAGAGATGAGGTTTAATAAACTGAAGTATGATACTTGTTAAGCAGTTTAAGTTTGCTGGAAGGAAAAACTCTGCAATCACAGATTAATAGACCATATGCAGAATTTATAGGCTTGAAAACAGTGTTAATCAATGTGACTTATAGAGAATTCATACATATATATATATATATATTTATATTAGAACTAAAGTTAGTGAATACATAAATGAATGTATAAAATACAAAGGGCACAAAAAGGGAGAATAAGAACCCTCAGTAACCTTTATGCAGAAACAAAGTGAGAAGATCAGACAGACTTTTAAAATGTGAGACGAAGATATAATAGAGATGAGTACACTATCCCACAGCCAGCAACAATGGAAAAGGCACAATCATGCTTGGATTTAATCTGTGACTGTAGAAAGGACAAAATGAATTGGACTGAAGATCAAAAGGGTTTGGAGGTGGAATAGGAGCAGAAAAAATGACACCTTGTGATACTCTGTAAAGGACTACACTTCTTCAGTTCAGTTTTTTTTTTTTTTTTTTAAGGAGGGAAACCATTGGCAAACCACTACATAGCATAACCAAGACTGCCAACGACATGCTTGGAATGTATGTTCAATGTATATGTAAGGAACACATGTGTACGTGTGCGAAAGAAGAGGTATATAAGATATTATTACAAGATGAATATCAGAATCTAAAATGCTACAGATTTTAAAAGGCAAAATGTTTGTGGTTGATCCTGATGGCAGCTGTGTTCAATTTCTGACTCAGGAATTTAGGCTATTCAAGCAATTTTACACCTTCAATTAATTTTTTTTCCACAACACAGCATTTATGATTATATAATATCAGCCCTCTCTGGTGTTGTCAGGGTTACCGATGGGACACACACATGCACCGTTGGCAGTCTAATCTTGTAAAACCACCACAAGGACAACAATGATGGCTGTCAGGTGAGAAATCATATTACTTAGTCAAAGCCGTGAGCCATTTTAATCACCTCTTTGATAAAAATACTCTTAATGTTATATGAATATATATCCATACAAACTTGGGATACAGTTGGCTATGTTTCCAAAGTTTACATTGTGTTAGGAGGGGATTTTTATGTTTGACAGTATCAGTAAATCACAGTTGTATAGCCTACACAAAAGCTGCAAGATTAGGGTATCATTATTAGATTGTATAAGTGAAGTGTGCTTTCAAAATTACTAAAAGACATATTTACCAACCAATGGCCCATAAAACTGAGTGTCATACCCAGCAATGGGGTCAACCATTGCCTCCAAACTTTTTACAATTTTTTTTACAATTCTTAGCTCAAATGTTTCTTTGAAAACTTTCCTAAATCTCTCGTTCCTTCTCCTAAATCACTCCTATAAAACAAGGCATAATGAGAATCATCAGCTTACTTCAAATGTGCCCTCAACCAATGAGGTTGCTTGATTAAAACTACCGGTTATACAATTTCTACTCATGACTGCCTCTCTATCCCTTGGCTCAAAAATTAACACGTATATGTGTTCAGTGAAACCTCACCCTCAGGAAAGGGTCTGCAGTAACTGGAACGCACACACACACACACACACACACACACACACATGCACACACACACACACACACACACACACACACACACACTCCCCAACTCTTTATTTTTATTTATATTACATGCTGACTCTACACCCTCTGCCTCCCTTTCCATCTGCCACTCTTTATTGATGGCAAAAAAAACTCTCTCCACATCCCTATTGTCTTTTTATCCCTTCCCACTAGCGGAACAGGTGACTCATGTTTTAATTTGGATATTGATGTTTTGATTGTTAATATAAGAAGTTGGATGAAGACAGTTATTGTGTAAACACAGTGTGGGTTGTAGACAGTACATTCAGTTGTGTTTATTTTGTTACAATGTCTGCCACTCTCCCCCAGTGCCATAACTGGTTTAGCACAATCCTCTTCACTGAAGCCAAACCCTCGGGCATGTTCTGGAGCAACTTCGAAAAGAGAGACACTTAGCTTTTCTCTCCTTTTTCATGCTGAGCCTAAATTCTCTGTCTAGCACTCCATCTGCCTGTTTTCTTTTATATCTGAAACTCCTTAGTTTTCTCTCTGCCTTTATTCTTAAAGTGTGACAACATACAGACTCCAGTTTTCTCTCCATCTGAGTCTTTAACTTTTGATATATTTGCCTCCCTGCGGTTTCTCTCACAATTTAAGTAAATGTCACCTGTATAATCTCAGTAAGTCTCGTAGACACTAGTATAGCCATGTCTACAACTATAACCATTTCACTATATAAATCTACTATTGAGGTTGATGGTTAATGTGTGTAGTGACAGCGTCTTAACATTTACGGTATCAGAGGGACAGTAGGGAAGTCAGAGGTCAGATATAGTCATGCATAGTTTGTCAAAAGAAAAGGCAGCACAGAAAGGTGGCCGCACCAAGAAAAGTCAAGTGACAGCGGACAACTGTGACAACAAAGCAGGATATTAATGAATATTCATTCAAACAAAGAGTATTACTTGATTTGTTGCTCTTCCTAAAGCATTGTCAGGAATAGGTCTCATAGGGTAGTTCCTTTCTCTTACACACACTTAAAAAACACATTCTCAAATACAGACATACTAGATGTTAACTATACTACCACTAATCTAAAACCACTGCTCTGAAGAATTAAGCTGTGATCACAATAGAGCATGGGCTAAAATGTGCTTATTCAATTAGATTTTTTTTTTTGTCATAACGCATATGTCCTCCACAAAATATTCACTTCTAGCTTTGGATAATGTATTGTTGTACCACTTTTTCCCCCACCTCCTTTTGGCCGAGCTGTGCATTATGTTAATAGTATTGCCCTGAGGAAAATATGCTTTTAATTGCACTCATGTGCAAGTAGAGCAAAGGCTAAATTTCTTATGTCAGTATTTTATGTTTATTAAGTGAGTTATGCAGAATTAAGAGAAAAGAAGCACTGGGACCAGAAAAGTTTGTCTACCAAAAATTGTCCATTTCTTCCCGCGGATGCATGCACACGCACATAAACACAAGAAGACGACAAATATGGCTGCACACAATAACCTGACACTGTACTGTAGTTCAGGAGGCTAACATGACCCTGGACAGCTTGCAATTGACTTTGTCCGTCATTATAAAACATCAAACGAGAGGGAGTCTGAAGTCAAAACTAAATTTACTGGGGTACGGAATTGACCAGAGGCTTCTGTCTTTCTCGTCAATGCTCATTTTTTGGTTGCCTCTCTCTTATTCTTTCTGTCTGTCTGGAAAGTACTTTTACAGCCTGCGGTCGACTCTATCATCCCACTCCAATAACAAATCCAGCTGGCTCTAACTAAACACTCCTCAACCTCTGGAGATTAGTTAAGTTTCACAGTGGCTGATATGTGCTGTATGTGTGTGCGCGTGTAGCACATACTTTACAGTGCTGTACATTTACCGCAAAAGTGTGCGTCTGTGGCCTGTCAGAGTGTGTTTACATTTGTGCTATACACATAGAAATGCACAGGTGTGTCTCGACACTAATGTGTGTTTGTGTTTGAAATACTGCATCTGCATCTAGTGTGTCCATGCCAATAGACACATACTTCCTTGGGTGTGCATGTGTACTATCTTGCATTACTTTTTTTTGGCTGAGTGCTCAGTGTGTGTGTGTGTGTGTGTGTTTGTATTCCCGGCCTCCCGCGGTTCTCCAGTAATGGAGAACATGTGGTAATAACAGTGATCTATCACAGCGATGGCTTGGCACTGCCAACCACAGTGAGAGCAGAAGCTGCAACAGCATGGGACAGCAGAGATGACAGTGTTGAAAACAACAATAGAAAACTATGAGCTGAGTCAACCAAGGGGACGGACTTCTTCCTCTCGTCCTCTTCAAAAGGATAAAAACAGTCATTATGTATACATACACTGACAGATACATTCTCTTTTGGGTTTGTTGTAATAATTATCTTTAACTTTCTCAACAAGGTAGACATGTTAATGTGAGGGTCTAACTATAATTTCAATATTTATATTGTTTGGCGGCCTTTAACAAACACCATTTCCCATAAGCCCCAGTTTTTTCCGTTGGCAAACGTCTTGGCTCAAGACAAAAGGGAAAATAATTGTTGTTTAACGTTGTTGAAATCTAAAAGGTTTCAATTTCTAATAGTAACTGCTGTAGTGGGAGCCCATTTGTCTTAGAATATGGAAAGTCAACTTTACGCTACATTTTTTCAGAAAGACACATTCAAGTAAAACTGCTGAATGAGAGACTGAATTGAGATACAGAAGCTAGTGTAACAGAGGCTACTCCAGATGTGAAATCATGATTGTGTCTCTCTATAGTCCGACTGAAAGTTGGTCACCACCATTCAGGAATCTGAATCTGGGTATCTCATGTAGCCAAAGAAAAATATATTACTGCAATAACGCAGACACTGTGATTAGTTCTGCCAGAGCATTTGCAGAGGTGGACTACCTCACAATGCATTTGTGTCTCAGCCAGAAACAGCTACGTGTACTGCCAACTGCAGTTTCCTTGCTTTCAAAAAAATGACTTTTCTGATCCATATACAGTAAATGAATGAAAGCAAAAACAGAGCAAAGGACAAACAACTCATATGTAAGCGTTAAATTAAAAGTAAACCGACACTGCCTGTTTCCCCTAAAGCCAGGATATTATTAAAATAGCATGCCTATAATCAGACCACAAGGTTTAAAGAGATGTATTCCAAAGTGAAATGAGCAGTGATAGCCATGTGACGTACACATGGACATGAATGAACAAAACTGAAACAAAACTGTTTTTTTAATTGCGCAAATTTATCATTTAATTTTGTGCAGGCTCCCTAGAGCACCCTTTCACTGAAACTGATAAAACATAACTTATTATCACAGTACAGCACACATTTTCATTACAATGTTGATTCACTGACGAAAGCAAAACTCAAGGTCAGTCAATCTTGTGTTTAGTTTCTGGAAGCATAATTAATGTGTAAGTAGCAAAAATTTAGTGAATCAACTGAACACCTGCATCACAACGCAATACTGCTGTGAGAGAATGACAGCAGTGACAGCTCCTCTTGTTCAAAACAAATGACCTTTTTCGTCAGACACAAATGCATTATGTTTTTTTTGGCATGACCTCGCCTTTTAAAATGAACAGAACTGGGAGAGTAAGAGATGGAGAGGTCAATTCAATCTCACCCAGTGGTTGTGGAATTATCTACGCATAAAGCAAAGCAGAGGGACACCTTTTTAGTTCACCTCGAAGCATACAGGTAGTACGGGGTAGTTTTTTTATTTGATGAACATGGGAGCTGATAAGCAAAAATAAACTAAATGGGTTTCATTACTATAAAAAAAAGAAAAATGGCCGGGGCGGTGGGCAAGTAATGTAATGTGTGTATGTCCGAACACCGTGTAACACCGTTAACACCGACTATCCACGGCAAACCTGAAAGTTAAGGCATCCATTAAAGCAACACCTGCATTTACTTCCATCAAACAGCATCTCTCTTACAAATAAAAAACTCGCTTTTATCAATTATGTCCCTGAGGTCTTTATACAGTCTTAGAAAACCAACCACTCTCCACTCTCCACCGCTCACAGCACATACTCGCTCACCTTTGTTTCATTTTTTTATTTTGCCCTGTCTGTCTGAGCTCCCTTCGTATTCTCTCACATGCTCCATCTCTCATTTCCCACCCTTTCTCACTGTGTCTATCGCCTGTCTCCATACTCTCGTATAGTTTTTTTGCCCTTCACTCACTGTTGCTAAGTTCTCAGTTTCGTTCTCTTACATCTCTGCAACCTCCTCCTTTTCCTGTCAACACCCTGGCTCTCACAACTCAAGTCTTTATCACCTGTTGAACCATTCATTTTGTGATATCATTGGTGCCTGATGAGGTTCTTCTATACTTCTTATGCCACCTCTTTCCACCCATCCATAAACACAATTTTAACATACCTGCTATTGCAGAGATCGACTTAACAAAGAATCTCACACTAAAATAGAAGCAGACTTAAGGTTGTCGATTTTATTATGAATGTGTTAATTCAAAGTCTTAACACATATGAATTTAGAGATAATAAGTCTGAAAAGAGACAATATTATGTTTTAAGTGTTTGAGGTTAATTCATAATATGTCATCTGTCTTGCAGGTGAGTCATATTTTTGTTTTCAACATCCTGAACTACAATGTCTACAATGTCTGTTTAAAAACTGTGACTGAAACTCGTCTTCCTGTTTTCCTTTAAAGTATAAGCTCTAAACTTATATTGTATCCATGCACAACACATACATGTTGAGGTCTGAAAACAAATGCTGCTCTTAGTATAACATTGTTCTCACCACCGTAGCCGTAGACTTTGGACATGAGCACTCTTATGGACATATTTCTACAACAGAGTTCAAAGGGCGGAGAAATACAAGCCCGCAAACCTGTTCTTTCCAAAGCAAAAAACCTTTCTGCGCTTGACTTAGAGCTACATTCAGGACAAAGAGATGCAAGTATTGAGGTCAACCTGAAGGTTGAACTTCAAGTAACTTTGCAATGCAAAACATAGTTGGAGTGGAATATTCTGCTGGTAGCTTTTAATGCTCAATAACCTTCATAGCTCTAAAACTGTTGCTCAAACCCGAACGTGTTTGGAAGCTGTCAATGGTTAGGTTAGTATTGACCTTTTTCACAGCAGAAATTTTGTAAAAAGAGAAAGAGCACAGCTGTAATTATTAAGATTAACAATGGATGCATTCCATTCAGGTGTCCTAATGCTAGGGCCCTGCCATTGCGCATGCAACCTTAATGCTGTGGCTTAGCGGCACACCCGTGAAACTGAACCATTGTTAATGTTATCGTTCGGTACACCTGTGCTGTCTCTGTGGGGAACAGGGTCTGTCTCCCTGGCCTCACTAAAACTGTTAACAATGGCATTAAGTCCAAGTTGCACTAGCCCATGTTTACATGAAATGTTCAATAGGTTCACAGTATATTACTGATAAAAGGATAACATTACTGTAGGCTTTCAATGAGACAACAGGGACTGCATTGACATGCACAGAATATTCAAGTGTTTGTCCTTATTCCGAAAAAGACAATATTCCACGAATATTCACCTACTACGATTAACGTAAAATGCCCCCATGATGTATGTCCTATGACTACGCCATCAAAACCTGTTGATGTCAAGTCTTTTCAAATGTTTAAATGCAGGTGTGTTTCTCCTTTTCTTTTGGGCACGCATCTCTACCCCGGCCTTGCCAACTTTTGGTTAGTTAGTTTGTTTGCAACAAACAGAGCTGACTGTAAACAAGTAGTTAACAGTTAACACTACATTATGTATGTGTCAGGAAATACCTTTTCTCATCATATTAAGTTACTTCAAGTAACAGTAAAAACCCCAGTTGAGACGCATATCCTGAATGTGATGTATACATGCAGATTTGGGTATCACTTCTGTGTATCCTTGCTATAATTGGAAGATAGAAAGCACTTCCAAACATAACATACACACACACACACTGTTTAGCTTCAGGTAAATTGCAGTTAAAGGTGCAGTAGGTAACTTTTATCAAAATAACTTCAACGTCATATTTGCTGAAACTGTCACTATATTCTGAGACAGATGATCTCTGAAAAAAAAAATCAGGTTAGTATAGCTCCTCCTAGTGTTCCTAATGGCATTTGCAAAAATCCACCGCGCCTGAAGGAAAACTACCAATCGGAGCGGGAGGAGTCTCTAACGCAGTGTCCATCACTTCTTGTGCACTCGCGGCAATCCTTTGAGTCGATCTAATAGTACAAATATTACTGCTCCTGATGCCATAAAGAGATGGCACTTAAGCTGTATATACATATTATATATTCATATACACGCACACACACACACACACACAAATAACTAATATATCCAGTTAAATCTTTTGTGGGCAAACTAAATATAACACAGTGTTTTATTTAAATATTTATGTTGCACATCTTCATTTCCACCCACAGCACTGTAGACTGAAGATGTGGAATTCATTATTTACAGCTACTTTCAATAATAAACAAAAAGTTTTAGTTTTAATGAGCCTTCTGGACTTGAGAGCCTGTTTTGGTGGATATAAACTTATAGTTCGCTGGAAGTTTTATGGGCTGGCCAACACTGATCAACCTCCATTAGTCCAAGTGCAAAGCCTGGGGAGTAGAGACGCGGCAATAGATCGTCCAGAAAATGTTTATTTATAGACCAGCAGGCTTATTGAATTACCACGCAACCAACAACAAAAATGGATGTTGTTCTCATATTAAATCTATACAATGTCAAGACAAAATGATGCATTGTAACATATGATATGGATGGATAGTACATCACAATAAGGGTGCTGACACCTTTTCTGGGTGTTCTGGCACTAACATCTCTCTGTTCAATGCACCGGCAGAT
This sequence comes from Lateolabrax maculatus, assembly GCA_031216445.1. Classification (NCBI taxonomy): domain Eukaryota; kingdom Metazoa; phylum Chordata; class Actinopteri; order Acropomatiformes; family Lateolabracidae; genus Lateolabrax; species Lateolabrax maculatus. The sequence goes on from CM062210.1 coordinate 12,320,628, forward strand.
TATCGCTCTGGTCCTTTCTCGTCTCCCTCTTGGCTCCCAGGAGAAGAAAATGACCTTCCCACTCCAGTCGTAAATGCAGAGTCGCTCCTTACTTTGCAACAGTGGCTGCAATCTCATCTCAATCAGCAGCCTCTCCCCCTTTAATCATATTCCCTCTAATCACTATAACTGCACTATATAAATCTCTTCAGTATTTCTGCTTAGTTCTTATTCTTTTTCTTAACCTTACACTTCACACCTTAAGCTTAGATCACTTTAAAGGGAATCTTTGCAGATTTTCAACCTTACCTCTCTCTATCTGAGTTAGGTTTGTAGTGTAAAAAATGCCTGCAGTTGTTGCCCATATTCTATTCACATAGTTGGGGGCAAAGAAGAAGTAAAGGCTATTTCAGCTTGGATTTCTTGTCTCCGCCTCTGGACAGCCGGGGTGCACACTCTAGATACAAAACGTCCTTGTTTCCTTGCAAACTAGCTACACTGCCAACAGCAAAAATGGCATCCCAAAATATGAATGCACAGGATGTCCACATAAAATGTGGCAAAATGTTCTTTAATAACTCTTTTTTGGTGGCTTGTAATTTTAGTGGAACAAAAAAAGACCAACGTTTATCTCCTAACCAACAACCACTAAGCTACTCCCTGTGGCTATCGCTCTAAACTTCTGCTGTTACAATACATTAAAATCTGTGTTGGAAGGCTTCTAAAAGCACAGTTACAAAGGTCAGCTTCGCTCTTTAGCAGCACTTTGTCCCTTTGCTTGTTCTCATTTTTCAAGGCTTTGTAGGCACTTGTAAAACTTATAAAACATGTAGACAGGCCAACTTAGATTTAGATGCACTCAGTAAAAAGGGCAGTGTGACTAAAAAACATATTTTGTCCTTTCCAGTTACCCAAAAGAGGGACTGATGTGATTTAGGCTTTTAAATTTTAGACATCAACAAAATACTATAGCTATACTGACAATATACTATAATCAGGTTTGATTAGCTGCCCTTGCTGTCGAAGCAGTCCTGAGTAACATATAATCAAAACTGACATTTTGATGTAAAGAAAGACTTAACTGGTCATACAACACCCCAGGTATTGGCGTTCTCTTATTTACTATGGGAAGAAGTCAGTCAGAGATGTTTGTACCCCGTGGCTGCTGAATAGCTTCTCACACTGCAAAAGTTCCACTCCTGAGAGTTGAAACATCACCACGAAGACACATCAGCTTGTTTGAATGTATGGAGGCAGACTCTGTTACATAGTTATGGTTAGTTATATCAGGGAGAAAATAACCTAAAATTAAATGGATATAAGAAGCTAAGTAAAAGAACAGAATATTTTCACAGATCTGCCTGAGTTTACAAACAGTGTTTTTTTTTTTTTGTTTTTTTTTAGCATGAGTGATTCCAATGTATACATAACACGAATAGTGTCGGTGCCATTGAGCAGCATAGGAGCAGATTTGTTTAAAAAGACCATATTTCTATCATTGACTTTACTGCATTTAGTCACATTCTCAATCCTGGTTATGCGAGTTGCAGAGGTGTAATACATTTATAAACACATTTTGGAAGTGTGTCAACTTGCGAGACTCAAGAATGATCTAATTAAAGAGTTTTATCAGAAATGTATATTATACAGTATATCTTGCTAATGCATGATAGGTGTCAACTTTTCTTGATAAATGAATATTAGACACTGAGGATGAATGTACTCTCTCATTCAATAATTTTCCTCCGGATAAATAAAGTACTATCATATCTTATCTCATTTTCCATTCCTCTCTCCTTACCAACTCTATCTTTCTCTCCTACAAGAATTTCAACCTCTCTCTCACTTTCTTTCCAGCTGTCCCTTTTCTGGTCTATTCGTACTCTTTAAACTCTGTAAATTGCTAATGATAGCAACAGCCTTGAGCAGACTTCCCAATGACAGAACTAATGAGAGGACTGCTGCAACGATAGCACATGTCAGTGTTGGTGCAGTTGTATTTGCATTATGCATTATGTATTCATGTTTGTGCTCCAACGGTCTGTTGCACCACTTCCAGGAGCATGTTTAGCCTCTTCCCACCTTTTCCCACTCACACTCTCTTGCTCCCCTTCCTCCTTCTGCTGTCCTTCATCCCCCAGCAAGGTGATGCATCTAATGAAGGCCGAATGTTGCCCAAGGAGCATGATGACCATCACCAGCTGCACTCCTCAACTCTCTCACTGTCTATTGCTGTGGCTGCCTTGCAACTACTGTACTCTTCTATCCAGCTATTTCTCTTCCCCCTTTTCCTTCCCCTCCTTCAGTCTGTCATTCCCTCTCTCACCTCCTCCTGCCTAATTCCACCTTCCACCAGCTGTTGGTGTCTCCTAATAGCTGTCATGTTGATGTGGACGGACTAGGAACCTTTCGTCTCACACCTTGCAAATGTGGCTCATTAAAGTGGAGGGTGGGGTAGGGTTGGGGAAGGTGACAGGCTTCCGCATCAAGCTGCTCCATTCGCCTGTGTTTTCTGACAAGCTGATGCCCGAAATGTCACTACAAGGTGGTCATAAATGTATAATGGCATTAAGAAGTGCTTGATCGCGACAAGCTCAAGGTGTTCCATGGTACATGGTGGACATAAATTGTGAACAAGTAGATGAATACCATTAATATCTTGAGGAAGTTTAGTCAAAGCCAAGCGTTTCACGTGGGCACAAATAAAACCTACACATTTTCAGGTGCACAGAAATGTGTGCAAAATGATGCAAGCTCCACTAGCACAGATGAAACACAAAAGCACGGACACTCTCACACACATCTGCCATTACCAAAAAAAAAAAAACTATTTATGGCCATCTGCTTTATTCCACTTTCTGCCAAATTTCAACACTTGAGACAGACAACAGAGCGCAGACAATAGGAATCACACACATAGCCAGACACACAAAGGCCAATAAAGATCCTGAAATGGCCATTTAACTGGAATTTGTCAATTGTGCTGGGCATATAGAACTCATAACTACTATAGAGGACCATAAAATGCAACACAGGCTCAAGCAATGATGCACCAATACAACCTCAGCAACACTGTGACAAATTAACCACAATGAATGATGAAGGCAAGAGAAATACACGAAAGAGTGTGAGAATTGAAACAAAGAAAAAGAGCCTGTAGAGGTTTAATTACACATCTCACAACTGAACCATGGAAAAAAATAACCAGAAACACCTTAAAAAATTAACCAGCTGCCACACACCCCCTCATCACCACATGGAGAAGAAAGACTACTACACAACACAGAACAAAAATTTCTCAGTTGCCATTTAGCCATCAAATAAGAGTAATATGTTATTTCATCTCCTCTTTTCTAAAGCCATTTTAATGTAGACAGCAGAATTAATGTGCATGGAGACCTGAGACGTTATATTATGGGCAGGGTGCCAAACAGCAGATACACAAATGTTAGCTTATGGCAAAAATCTAAAGAAAATCTAGTTAAAACCCTATTCAATGTGGATTTAACTTATGCTTGTCAGAAGCAATCATACTGATGTAATCAGTTTATGTGGCCTGTACAGACTAAATAATGACTATATTATTCTTCGAGGGTCATCAAGCCAGTATTGCAAAAACAGATTTGTAAGTCAGTGTCAAAAGTCATAAGCGGTTTGGTCTGCTGATAAAAACACATTTGATATCATTACGAAAGTACAAATGCAAATGAAGAGACAGAAAGAAAGAAATTTAAGACAGGTGGGCACACACCAATGACACTACAATCAACAAGAGACTTACCTGTACTCGTCAGTAGAGGGTTTACCAACAGGGAGCATGCACAAGAGAAAAAAAAGAGAGATTTATTTTAGGACAAAAAGTTACAAACACAAACTCTCTTTAATCAGAACACATCACACATCAGAATCTTCAACCATAATTCATTATTATGGCAGTTAATTACTGTAATCCCATATGTCTTGAGTCTTCACGCCCATATCTGTCTTCCGAACATCTGAGTTCTTTGACATAAATTGCAGGAATAGTTTATCATCATTTGTTTTCCCCAAAGTTCTCAAGTTTGTACCTCACTTGATTTATTGTACAGGGGACTGGAATGATGTATAATTATTTAAAATATATAGAATAGAGTAGAAAGACAACCAATTTAATTCTTCAATGGTATTTCATTAAATGTGGTTGAAAGGTTGCAAAAGATTTGTGCCAAGTGTCAGACACAAGGTCACGCAGCTGGTTGTTTTATATTCTCTGGTCCCGGTTCAAAATCCAATCCTGGCAACCCTATTGAACCCTGTAAGGATCTTTTAAATGTACTCAAGGCTGAGTAAGAGCTGACGGTTGCCCTCTACCACAGAGACACATCTCACTACACCTGCCTCAGACACTGAGAACTCATTTAAACCTGCCATTAAGAGGCAATATCCAGCTTTATAGTGTATGCTATCCAAGTTATGCTCTCTTCAAACACGGTTATTTTCTCTCCAGACTCCAGACTCTGTCTCCTGACTATGTGTGTAAATCTCAGTTTTTTTGTTTTCCCTGTTCAAAGCAGGTGTGTAGCTGGGGCGGTGGAAAAATGCTCGGTATTGGACAGAGTCGTTGTTTCAGAAGCAAAAAACAGTGGCTGCAGAAATGATTTATCTACCTGAGCAGATACCTTCTCACTAATGTAAACAAATTGTTCAGGAGGTTATTACCTGAAAATGATAATAATAATGCAAACTGGAGTTAAGTCAAATTCTGATGTGGTTGCCTCTGACTGTTGTGATTTTGTCGATAATCTTTCTGCACAACGGCCATGTAGGTAGTGTGTTGCCACGGCAATGTGCTCATTAACAGCTGCTAAGCTTCATTACATCCATTTCATCAGCCTGGTGACACTGATTCCACACAGGGACAGAAGTACAGTAGCAGTCACACGCTCACAGTGTCTCTCGCACACACACACACAGATTTGTCATCTAGAAAACTGACACATAGCAAATGGTCTTCTTCAGCCCCCATCTGACGTTGTCAAATGAGTGTGTATATTAGTGTGTGTGTGTGTGTGTGTGTGTGTGTGTGTGTGTGGTATGCAGGGCAGTATGGACTCATTAGCAGCTCTCTTAAGGTGGAGGATCTGATTAGCCGAACACAAAGCACTATCTAGTTCCACCATCCATTAGTGAGATACACTCCCTTGTCTCTCGCACAGAGGCAAAACACACATATAGTACAAATACTCAATAAAAGTCAGGCTGCTGAGAAACATCAGGCTAAGGAAATCACATAAGGCGTTTATGTGCAGTGCAGTAACCTAGTTACCATAAAAACCTGTTATTACAATCACCTGCATTTCTCCTCTACCAACTACTTTATTTCTCAAATTTTGGATTCAATTATGGGAATAATAAATTTGCAATTCTTTCTTCGTAACTGCTGCCACCACAAACCCAGTTCAAACCTAGGTGCGCCTGTAGATGGCCAAGATATCAGATTTTATCAGCACACATCTAGCTGTGTAACCCTGGTTTCTTTTAATCCCTTAGCCCAAATTAAGAAATCCACGTTTCTCACTTACATGATGTTTGGTTACTGCAGTCAGGTTACTGCAGAGGACTGACAATTACACAAGTTACCTCAAAGCATTTAAACCCAGCAAATAAGCATCACGTAGTTCCAGATTTGGATCACTCTCCTTTCATAAACTCTCCATCCCATCCATCCGCCATCTGCTAGGCCTGTCACATTTTGATTACTAAGACTAGAATAGGGATGGATGTGATGACATACGTGTAGCGCATACTGTACAGCCAGTACAGACATAACCACATAAATACCTGAACATTAATGTGTACTTTCAAACACATTTCACACATGCCCATGCACACACAATCCATCGTTTTCTTTTTTCTATAAGACTTGACTGCATTTTTCAATGCTAAAAGGAGAATCAGGATGTAACTTGTCCACTGTGGCTGAGGAGGGTGATTTCTCTCAGGATGTGTCCTATTATTTTTGCTGACAATGTGTCCTCAGGCTCTGAGGGAGTCTGACAACGACTGTGTCATCTAGGAAAAAAGCCTGGGAGTAAGAAGGGCAGCAAGGTCAGCTTCTCCCTGGCCTGGTCTACAGTACCAGTCAGAAAAATGCTGCAGCATCTCCATATGCAACAACACCACTATTCTGAAGCAGAGTATCAAAGAGCAAGGAATGCAACCTGTCATAGCCACTGACGTGTCAGGCTGTGAAACTCACAACCAGTGGATCAACCAATCACACTGGAGGACACTCCGTCTCCGTCCTAAGAGACCAATTAGAGAGACAACACCCACAACAGATGGATCGAGGCTACAGTTTAATTCCAATTTTGACCACATTATTGCTATTTCCTATATTTTCTTGGTGTTTATTTAATATGTTTTGAGTTTAATGGGAATTAGGGAAACCGTTTTTGTCAATGTTTTAACACTTTTTTTGTATAATAAATTATTGAAAGTTACTTTTGGAGTGTATTTAAAAACCACCACAGACTACTACCCTACAAGGCATCGCTACTTTCTGATGCTGTGACAGTAATAATAATTCTATTCCATTTTCTTCCACTTATACGGGCACGTTGCGCTGGCAGCAGGCTAAGTAGGGTATTCCAGACGTCCCTCTCCAGCTCTTCCTGGGGGATCCTGAGACGTTCGCAGGACAGATGAGATATATAATCCCTCCAGTGCGTTCTGGGTCTACTGTTGGACGTGCCTGGAAAACCTCCATAGGAAGGCGCCCAGGATTTCATTTCAGCCGCTTGTTTCTGCGATCTCTAGCTCATGACCATAAGTTAAGGTTAGAAAATAGATGGAAATTATTATTTACAGACTGTATTTGCAGACTTCACTGCTGCCAGGGTCGCTGGAAAGTCTGGAAATCGTCTGGAGACGCTAATCATTTTCACGCTATTAGCTACACAGGCTGTGTTAAGTGGCCTCATTTTTTTCAATGAGCCTCAGTTGCATAGAAAGGGGCAAATTTGCGTGAATTTGAGTGAAAATGTGCAAAAATAATTTAAAGTATTTAGAAGTCGTGCATTGAGCGAATCCTTTCAGCAAGCAATGATCCCTTAACAGTGCCTGTTCATGACACAACAAATGCTTTACATTATCTCCAAGGATGTATTCTTATAAAGGCGCTCTGAAGTCTAAAGAAATTACCTATAAGTGTATCCAGGGAGAAGGAAAACAAGAAAGAGTCACGGGTTATGGTGAAAGCTGTGTTCAGCGGACAGGACAGAGTTTGAAAACTGCCTAGTAACGCCCAATCTCTCCTTTTCCATGCCATCCCACCCTCTCTGTCAAATCAGTTTGACAGGGGATGGATGGATAGTATAGATAGATGGATGGATGGAATAAGGGAACGAGAGAGTGATAGAAGGATAAGCAGAGGACTGGCCTCTTATTCCCAATGCTGTGTCAGCTCTGCTATCAACTCCTCAAAACTGCCGACACATGCTGACTTTCCTATCTCCCTCCATACATATCTATAGTCCCCTATGTCTTTCCATCCATCTGTCCATCTATGTCATCCATCTAATTGTGTACATATGTCAGCAAAAAATTATCTTTCTATGGATTAAAATATAACAGAAAAAGGGAGGATGAAAAAAATGCATGTTATGAAAGGAAACAAGAGATATGAGAACAGATTTGGATGGAAAAAGGATGGATAAGGAATGAGAAGATAAGAGGGGAGGGTGAGAAAGAAGGAGTGACATTTAGTGCATAACTAGGAGAGTCAATAGAAAGCACTCAGCATCAGGGACCACACACACCGACTCACACACACACCCACACACACACACGCTACACACACATACATTATCTGTCCCTCTGTCTTAGCTTGGAAGCAATGGAGCAGCAGTGATGGATTGTTGTACCACTTCATTCTGAGAAACAGAGAGAGGGGTAAGCCTGCAGGTACAGGAAGACAGGTAGGGGTAGACAGGCAGAGTAGTAGGTAGACAGATGGCTGTATATATAAGCACCAAGAGCAGGAAGCGAGTCTGAGCCTCAAACTAAAAATGAGATCCATACATTAAATGCTGGTTGTGGAAAAACACACCACAAATGACAACTTTAAGTGCTGTATAAAGTGCTTCGAAAAAAAACATGAGGATTGTGAAATGAGTCACTCCCGACAGTAGCTCTCTGCTAGAAAGCATTAAAGGTGTTTCCAAGGTAAAACAAGCAAGGCAAAAAATTGAGAGAAAGAGGAAAAACACAGCACTCTAGAACTAGATGACCTGAACAACACTTTCACTTTTCTGTCATCTTCATCATCTGTCTGTCTGTCTGTCTGCCTGCTGAACTTCACATCTGCCCGCTTGCTTTACTGTTCATCTGTGTGCTAGTTGGTTTCCCACCACCTGGCCTTTCCTCATTTAGCACCGCATACCTGTGCTTGAGACAATTCATCTGTATCTGTCAACAAGCCTCTCTCTCTTATAAATAATTATGTGAGTCTCCAGGTCTCCAGTCTCCAAAACCAAAGTGCTGACACAGCCCGAAGTATAAGCTACCCAGACATGGGCAAAACAGAAAGACCAGACATGACCTCATCGTTTCATCCTGAAAGCACCCTCCCCATACACACACACACAGATTTTTAACTGTAGTTACCCATCACCAACACTCAGCAGTTCGTAATATAATTTATTTCTGTGTGTTGCTTCTAATTAGCTCTACGAGTGCAACAGGACCGCTCTGTAAGCTCACTCATTATGCAGTTCATTAGAAAACAACAATGTTGACTGACAAAATAAGAGGTGGTGATTTGCTTAGCGGAAGGGGGTACTGTGTGTGTGCAAAGGTGTAGATTTCGCTCACACACAGTAAACGCAAATCTGCTGCTGCAAAACGAGTTGCCAAAGAAATCCATTACTTTTACACAATATTTAATGTCAGAAAATGTCATGTTTCACAGACATTTTGACATTTGAAGTTACAGCTGTGTAAATATATAATGTTGAATAATGTCCAAAGTGAATTTAAGGCCTAAACTTTTATTTTTTTTGTTCAAAATGGTTTTAAAAGATTATTCTCATGTCATAACGTGATATTTATTAGCAAAACAATGTCACGGAAAGTTCAGGCGAAAAGACTTTGTTTTTTATTAAGTGTTAAGCCTGACAATATCATTTCTACATAAAGGCACTTCGAAGTAATTTCGAAAACCTTTTAGCACCACAAACCAAATTCCATCCACCTCAAATTTAGTTTGGTGGAGGTAGAAATCTGAAAACCAGTAACCTTTAGTTCATTGCACAGTCTTGCAATGTGTACAGCTGGCAACTTTCTCTAAAAGCAGACTCATCAGACTGGAAGCTGCTCAAGCCCTCTCCTCAGGCATCAAGCAGCATTCAGTTATAAGCAGCACATACATAGAACCTTGAATACTTTTCATTGTATTTTCTCTCTCAGATAGAATCACAAGAAGATACAAGATACACACACCCCTGGGCAGATGCAGACATGCATATGCATGCCTGACTGTAACCACCCCCCCCCCCCCCCACACACACACACACACACACACACACACACACACACACACACACACACACACAAAACAGGCACAAAAGCCTGTTTAGCAGTCAGTCCAAACTGTGCTGGGAGTCTCTTACTTTCCATATGACCTTTTGTCACTTTGCCAGTGACATTTTAAATATGCTCTTGCTCACCTTTGTCAGCAGCCTTGTCTGCTGGGTGCCAAACAAAGCAGAGCTGCTGAGGGAAATACAAAGAGAGAGAGCAAGACAAGACAAAGGATGGAGAACTGAAAGAGATAAATAAAATGGACCCAAATGAGAGGCAGGGGTCAGGGCTGAGAGCAAGCACAGATAAGACATGTGGAAAGGTTTAGCAGATGAGAAAGCGTGAGCTGAGGTTGTGTATGAGGAGGCAGAAACAAAAACTGAGAGACGGTTCAGGAGGAGAGAAACCACGAAAGAGAAAAAAGCTATTAGGTGAGATGTAAATGTAAGAAAAAGTGTGATGAATCACGCGAAAAGGCCAAAATGGCAAAAGGTGGGGAAGAAAATCATATGAGGCAGGAGTGCTGCAAACATGAAGTAGCCGAGAGCAGAACTCAGAAAAGGGCAGGGGTGGGAAGAGAAAGAAGCAGAGTGAGCAAGTGAGAGAAAAAAAAAAGAGTGTAAGTGGGTGAAAGTAAGAGAGCGAGGGATGGGGTGTGGCGCTCGGGAAATTACAGCCGTCTGTGGTGGAAATGTCACAGATATTTGAGGGCCCATTTCGGAGCTGTGATAATATGTAAGCGCCATTCATCTCCTGCCAGAAGGTCTAGTAGGATCAATAGAGCCTGAGTATTAATAGGGACCCCTCTCCTGCATTAATAAGACAAACTAGCGCCAGCAGCACTCCCTGGCATAAAAGGCATTTCCACTCTTTTCTATTCTCGTGTGCCTGAAAGATCATCACGTTGACAGGAGGGCAGGGGGCACCGTCTTTTAACGTAAAAGCCCGAGATAAAGTCTTAACTTATTGAATTGCTGTTCTGTCGCTAAACCTAGATTCCCTGTGGAGGTGTAACACGTAAAAAGATAAATTTCTCTATCTGGAGATCAATAAAGAAAAATGGCATTAAAGTAGAGAATGTGTACTAGTTCACAATTTATATCAACTAACATCCGTTTAAAGGTCAAGGCAGCTTACTGATGGAGTCATCTGCTTTACCAGTGGTTTCCAATCTTCAAGGACGTGTGCGTCCTTTCTCGGCCAGCTCATCAGATGCAGCTGGAAGGAGGTTTTGAGAGGAATAATGGAAATTATAAAGGTCGGGGAAGGGTTCCTTCCACTTTCAGCATCTGTTTTGTCACTCTCACTCCCCACAGGCGAGTTGACATTTTAGTAAAATGTTCAAAAGGACAATTAACACATCAGGGGCGAGACATGCTAAGCTCTTCTTGCTTTCTTCAACATCAGCATTAAAGTGTGATTCCTCAGAAGTGTGCACATGTTTCTGTTTTCTAGCAGGTCAGCTGCAATTATATTATTTTGTGACAACTATTTTGTGTGTTAATCCTGTAAGGTTCAAGTGAGACACATTTTCACCACACACTCATAACACGTAAGATCAAATGTCTGATAACCACATCTAAGGTCAGCTTCACAACTTCTATAAGGTTCCTTGAACTGTCAGGATACTCTGCATTTCATTTGGTTCTGAATTTAGTTTCACTGACAACAGGCTCAGATTAAACACCTGAAAACGAAAAACAATTTGGCAGATATTTTTTTTTATCGTAAAAGACACCTCATATTATTCTAATTCACTGCAGAAAAGAGAATACACTTCTCTTCCTCACAGAGGGAAAGAAACATTTTCCCTATCTATGAAGAAATATATCACTTGAGCCCAGGAATGATCAGACCAACTGTGAAACCCTCCTCCAGCTCATCCTGGGGAATGAGAAAGCGCTTTCAGGCATGCTGCGAGATGTAGGGACTACAGCATGTCCTCAGTCCGCCCCAGGGTCTCTTCCCACTTGGCTCTGCCTGTTACACCTCCAGAAGGAGTGTCTGAAGGACATCTTTACCCAAGGAACAATTACCTCCTCTTGGACTCTTGAACTTGCCACAATCACTGGATTTACAAGTACCTAAGTAATCTGATTATTGCCATAAACTAATTTCTGAGATACCATTGTTACAGCCCTGGCCGTATTTATTCACCTGTGTCTAGTTTATAGAATTATGTCACAATTTTAGCTTTTGTAGTAATTAATTATTTCACTGTAATTTCAATTCAGTGTATGGTTTGGGCATTGGGGAGGGAACAACCTTTTAACTTCTGTGTTTCGCTCTTACCCCCGTAGACAGAGGTGTAAGAGGTGGAGAAGCTTAATTTCACAACAATGTAGCCACATTCTCATCCTTTTGGTCACCTCACCGCGAAACAACTGGTGAGTCAACAGTTAAAACAAGAGTACACCTCCACAGTCCAGTTACTGCAGCCACTTGTGCTTACTGTTGTATTGCACTGTAGGACTCCTCCTCAGCTGTCACTTCATCCAGCTGTCTGATACATACAGCCCACAGACTTTCTTATGTCCTGCTGCTCATCTGTCTTTCAACATAATACCAAAACAGAAAAGGCATATTTACTGTATGTGCATAATGGACTTGGAAAAGAATCATTTTTGAAATCAGCAAACAAAGTGGCATAAAAAAACCCCACTACTGTCCAGGGTGTTACTGTAGATGACTAAAGCTTTGATACATCAAAACTTAACATGAGTTCTGTTAACAAAAGGATTCAGAGGCTTTGATCAGTTTGCTCTACAACTTTGGTTACATCAGTTTCAAAACTCACTGTTCTATGAATTAAAGTGGCAGCTTTAGTCTCCAGTGTCCATCTTTAAAGCTACAATCCGTGAGATTAAACAGAAAAACCAACATCAAACGGACAGGACACATCTATACACGTTCCCACATTACCATACGCACTGTCATGATCCGCGCAAATTCACTTGGGCACACAGGTCAAGCAGTGAAATTCATATGGTAAAAGGGCTTCATTATCAAGTAACTAAAAAAAAAAAGTAACTAACTCAGTAAAGCTTAATTTGCCCTCATGAAGCAATACAGCAGATTTTCTTCTGACAGCATGAAAGATTCACACAGTCAAGGCACACACACTTGTGAATGCGCTGATGTGCACACATACATTGTGGCTAACTTGCATATATGCACAGATACTCACATTACTCACACACACAATTCCCAGTTTTGCACACTCACATACATACACACTGCTATAGAGTAGGAAAAGACCTCAGGCGGTCCAGAGGGGGAGCCGGTAATGAGAGAGGGAGCAGGGGGACAGAAGTTTGGAGTGTGTGAAGCAAGGAAAGTTGGTTCTCACATCTGAGGCTGCAAAGCCCACATGGGGAAAGAGGCCGTGTCACGAACAGTGAAGCTCTGAAGGAAATGTCAAATCACCGATGTTTGAAGCTGGGGACATATGCATAGCTATGAGCCCAAATTAGTGTATGTGCATGTCTGATAGAGAGATAGTTAAATAGAGAGCCATCCCAGCATTGCATGCACAGCTATTTGCACAACTATGTGTGTGTTTGTGTGCCTGTGTGTGATTTGGGCCTACAACATACACTTGAGAGCGTAAGTGGGTGATCTGGGGGCATGATTTGATCAAAGGCACTTTGATCATGTGGAGACTTGGTCCAGTACCAAATACAGTATATGAGTTTGCTTTATGGGCGTACACACACACACACACACACACACACACACACACACACACACACACACACACACACACACACACGTGTACACACGCATGAAAGCAATGGGATAATGGGAGAGCAATAACACTGGGGGCTCCATGTAATGGCATCTAAATTTAATCCCATGACAGCTCCCAACTTGAGTGGAGAAAATCAATCAATGCAATAGGGGCTCAAATTGCCAGTCAAATGTTAAATGACTGGCAGACTGATGTGGCACTCTGCATAAGGCCAGTGTTAGTCCGTATTCCTGTGTCATTTTGTCTTCTTTTTTTTTTTGCCTCTTACAGTCCGGTATGTAGCATGTCAAGTATTCAATTTCAAAATATTGCATCCATCTTGAGGATGCAATATGTGTTTGCCGTACTTCTAACAGGACGGTACACATATTTTTATCAACATAAAATTTAGTCTTCTTTTAGAGAAAATTTACTGTCCAGTCCATTAAATACCTCCGCTGTAGCCAACAGTCTCTGTCAGCATCATACTAAACCCGCCTCATACTAGATAAAAGCTTGTGATTGGTTCGCTTGACACAACAACGCTTCCAGTACCAAGGAAGTGTGTATGGGAGAGGGGCCAGACGTATCTGCCAGAACAAATAAACCATGAACTTGTAGATTTGTTTGGTTCCCAGGCTACAAATGATCATATTTACCTTGAAATATTAAGTCTGTAAGGCTGTGGCATTGACTTCACAAGTAGTCCATTCTGAGTTTGTATCAGTGATCATTTTTTCACATATTCATTTCACTGTGAAGCCTTTGTCTTCCCTTGTAGTGTTAGTAAATGGTTATTCTCAGACTACATGCAGTATCCACAAAAGTGAAATGTTCACCTTGACATCTTTCCTCAAATACTTTTTCATTTTTGTTTGTCTCCCACTGCATTTGTATTGCCACCACACACATCTCAGGCTTTATCTTCCTGCCCTGTAGAAACACAAAGTGTTCATCTCCATTGACAACTTCTGTAATTGTCTTACTGCTTTTACCTTGGAAAGGTGACTACATGTTATAGTTATATTATATAATACATATATAATATATAGTTATGTTATAGTGGCCTATAACGGATTTCAGTGGCGCTGTGATTACAAACAAAAAGCAAGCTGTGATCTGTCAGTGGCTAAAGGAAATCACAAGTGCTGGCGTGTTGTATTATTAAAGCCCCATTCAGACAGACAGGATTAATATTCCAGGGGGAGGTGGGTAATCAGATATTTGCTATGCTCTTCTGTAACTGAAATCACTATTCTGGATGCCGTTTAAAATGCTATGAAATTACAAGAAATTTAAATTCTGTGGGAAACCATAATACAACTATATTTAATTTAATTTATTAACATACATTATTTTGAATTGGCTTGCAAATGGTTCTTTCTGTATACATGTTGATATGCGTTTAGAGTGTGAAGAGGACTGGAGAACATTTACAAATTAGTTACATGTCTATGATTGAGAAAAAAGTAATTATAAGTATATTTTGTTGTCCAGAGAATCAGGTTCGTAAATTGTTCAGAGTTGCTTTTTCACACATGTAGCACACAACAGGAGATCTTCCTTGTCAGAGGTGTTCTCATCTACTACAGTAGGAATACTCAGTTTTATTTAGGCAAGGGGTGGGGCTTGGGTAGAGTGTGCAGGACGTAGGACCTAAAGCAAACAGTACACTGCAGCTGGTTCGTAATTTGGTCATAAACAATGGCGTCTCTTGCCGTTCCTTCAACTTGTGTGCCGATTTTGGCTTTGGCCCTTACCGACAGAAGTCCCAGAATTAGCAGACATTTTTGTTGACGTCTTCGTGTGAATGATTCTTCTTCTTAACCTTTGGTTGTTTGTATTATTCTGGTTTCACGACAGTTGCATGAAAGAAACGTTATCAACAAGCCCACTCGCTCGCTGTGAATTCTCCGGACAGGGACCTGCTCTATTCACACATGGGCTCAATCGGACATTACACAGACTTTGTACTAGAGAGCTGGCAGGGAAAAGTCTGTTAAATGTCCGATCCAACTGATTTGGACATTTGCGTTCTCACATACAGCTCCTCTGTGTAATGTCTAGATAAGTTCAGTGCTGCAGTACATGTGTGAAAGGGACTACTGATGTCTGTAGTCGGTGTGCAGTGTCAGTACCTTAGACTTCTTACAGATTCAGCTGACAAAAGATAGCAGAGTGCAGTGGAAGCAAAGTAAGATTGAGAGGGAAGTGTGAATGTGTGGCACTGGTGGTTCAACATGCTTTTATGGTGTGTGGAAGAGTCAGCCGCAGAGGACAAGCACAGCGGCTTTCATCTGGGAAAGTGAGTGCAGCAGCACAAGCGCGGCAGGGCCGGGGATCCATCCAGAAACATGCCCACAAATAAAACATGCACATGCCTCGTGCACACATCTTTCTCCACATTGTATGCACACACAGACATGCGCACACACAAAAGCACACATAAACACTAAATGCATACACATTCACTCATATTCTAAAGTGATATATTATTCATTAACCCATGCATTCTTCATTCATTCAGCCGTGATGAATATTCTATGAGGAGATAAAAGGGGGTTTGCCCTGCTACTCCACCTCAATGATGTAATTCACTGACACCACATTGGCCCAATAAACACCACATACTGACACAAGCACAACAGCCTGTAAATACAGGTTCTTTGAATGTACTTGGCTCTCTCCTCCTTACTTTGACTTGCATCTGCATGTAAGCCTCCAGATTAAGTGCATCCTGGAGTGCCAAAAACAAAGACATTTTCATTGCCCGCTGTATATTTCCCTCTATCTGCAAAATCAACTTATCCTCTGAGTGGGCTTTGGAAAAAAAAAACACTCAAAACTGTTTAAATGGTTTGTATAAAGAAGGTGGTACAAAGCTGACAGGCTATTTTGAGGATTTGTTGAGGCTTGGTGATTCATGCATATGACTAGTATTAAGATTCTTCACACCCTGCATCAAGGCACTTTGATCATTCCATTCACTCATAATCCTGTAACCCTACCCTTTGTGATAGGGTAAGTGTGCGTACATGTGTATACTGTATGTATATAGATAGGCCTATACATATTTTGTGTGTGTATGTATGAGTGAGAGAGAGAGAGAGAGTCAGAGAGAGATCTTTAAACTTTTACAATTGAGTCTGAATTTAAAGGAAGACAGAGACAAATTATTAAGTTTTGCCCAGATCATACAAGACTAATATGAAGATAAAAGCACGTGGAGGCATTCTGGGATAAATATACCAAACATCTTAATTGACACAACTCTGTTACTTGCAGCTCTAAAACAAAAGAAAAACACAGACCTGCATTCATTTTTGCTCCCCCTTCGCTCTTACCGTCCTCCAAAAAGAAATTTGGCTTTTCTACAGATGCA
The DNA here is from genome assembly GCA_031216445.1 of Lateolabrax maculatus. NCBI lineage: Eukaryota > Metazoa > Chordata > Actinopteri > Acropomatiformes > Lateolabracidae > Lateolabrax > Lateolabrax maculatus. Next base: position 12,337,280 of record CM062210.1, read on the forward strand.
CAATGGTGGTTATGCAAGAAAAATAATTGTCACATTTGGCTACAATCACCAATGCAAAACTTGCACAATGTTCACACTGCCTCACAGGGTACTATTATTGTTTCTTGTCAAAAATGTCATATGACAGGATACAAGGCATGTATCTTTTAGTACAGTTTACTTCATGTTTAGTGGAATTTGCAAGTTATATCTGCTTCGACCTTGACTCCTTATTCATCTCACTGAGACGCCAACAGATCTGAAGCTTCAACAGCAGTCTGAGAAGATGCCAAAGTTGATTTATTTTGGCTTTACTCTGCCTGTCTTTCCTGTCTCCCACACACTTCACAAACACCCTCTCCTAACAAATTTTATCTGCCGGTTACTCACAAACACCTCTCACCTCACACAAGACACATGCACACTCACATTCTTACAAAAAGCCTTACTTTGCCCGTTCTTCATATTCATGCATTTAGAAGTGCCAAAACAAACTCTCAAAGGGTTGCTAATCAAGGTAGCTGCTTAACCCGCCCCCTCTGCTGCTTCCCCCGACCACAGTACAGGCAAACGTCTGCTCTCATAAGTGTGTGTGTCACAGAGAGTGAGAGAAATGGAAGCGCTAAAAAGATTTTGCGAGTATCAAGTGTGATCTGTGCACTGAGAAAAAGACTGAAAAGAATATGAAAAAAAAAGGCGAGAGAGAGAGAGAGAGGAAGGGATGGTTGCAAAAAGACACAGAGAGGAGGGCACTCACTTGTTTCCAAAGTGAGGCGTTAACAAAGACTTTGTGTAAAAACTAATGGAAAGTGTCAGCACACACACTATTGAAGAAAGACACAGCACAATAAAACAGTGTGAAGCACCAAGGGCAGATTACGCGCATCAGAGTAGGTGGCTATTTCCTCTCCCATTGATCCTCCATTGCGTGCTTAACAGAGGTATTGATTATAAATTGAGACTTGTTCTGCCTGAGCTATGCATATCTACCTCTTATCAATACAGATCAAGAGGCCACTCTGTCATTCATATTATGTTTCAGTCAATGGAACAAGGGCCACTTCCTTCGATTTACAGTACTCGCCTCGGTCTTAAGCTATTATACACACAGCAGGACACTGTGAGTGTTTGAATACGTACACAATAAGATACAGACTTCCATGCTGAAAGGAAAGGAGCTGTGAAGATCCCTCGTAGCACAGAGAAAACTTCATAGTTGAACTTCATAAGGTGAGGTGGAGGGCAAAAAAACTTTCTGACCCTTTCCCACTTCACGTTCAATCTCATTCTGTTAATAAGAGCTGAATGATGCATAAAGTTACTGTGTGTTGTTCTTTGCATAAGATCAAAATGTACTCTTTTTGGGATGTACTCTGGGCTTTCTTGCCCAGACTTAGACGAGAAGATTGATAACACTCTCATATGTGTACGGTATCAATCTTGTCATATAACTCTTGACAAAAAAGTGAATAAGTGTATTTCCCAAAAGGAGTAATTCTATTCCTTTGATCTTTCTACCTGGCAGGTGGTGAAGTGTTTGAAAGTCTGAATATACTTTGGCTTAAATACTAAATCTGTTACATCCCAAAAGATTTAAACACTGCACCACTATAAACACTGCATGTCTGTGGTGATCAGCGGTTGAGTAAACCACTGAGTATTTGCATGGCTTCCTGCCCACATAACGTGGATGAATGGGTCCACTGTCCTGCTGCAACTCTCCCCGCTCCCTCTGCAATCCAAGTAGGTAATTGAGTGCTAATCGAGTGTAACCTCAGAGAAGGAAAACAACATAAGCAAATGAACACACAAAATATCGGGCGCCTGTTCGACATTCAACAGATTCAACCCTTGTCAGCGAACAACTGTCAGTGTCCATCATGAGGTTTTGTATTCTCTACGGCCAAATCAGATATGACAAGCTTAGTGTATGCTGCCATTATTCACTCCCCCTCTTTATTTCTTTCTTTCTCTCTCTCTCTGTTCTCCGCTATTATTTTGACTCCTTTGTCCTCAACCTTTCTTTTATATATTTCTAACATCACTCTATTATCCTTTTTTGTATTTTCCTGACTCAAATGTCCCTGTTTCAATTCCTCCAGCTCGATTTTGCCTCTGTTGCCTGATCTCAGCCTTAGTTGTTCATATTCTTGTTCTCACTCATCTGCCTCCTTCTTTCACCCCCTCCTCTCATTTCTGTATGCAGGTCACCATGGCTGTGGGTGAAGCAGCACAACAGTACAGGAGAGAGCAAAAAAAAGGAAAAGGACACAATGAATAGTAATTTATCGGCAGAGGAAGAGGAAGAAAAAAGCTTCTTTCCACCTCTCTCTCCTTGTATCGCTCTCATTCCCCAGCAGGATTACACATAATATATGCACACCCACAGAACTGCTCTGAGACAAAAGGCCAGAGAGATAGACAGAGAGAGAGAGACAGATGGAAAAAGAGATACAGAGGGGATGAGAGAAAAAGTCAGACAAGAAGAGTCAGACAAGTCAGGGTTCAGTTTACTCATATAGTTCCTCCTAAGTTAGTTTGTGTGAGAGGACATTTCTTTCTTCTGTTGCATTACTTATTTCCTTCGTTGTATTTTATTTTCGTCTGCTCCATCCATCCCACTCACACATAGACATAAACTCCTCTTATCAACATTAAAGTACAATAACAACTGTCGTGGGAATACACCAGTGGGATCTCATTCACCCTTTTATAGGAGTACCCCTAGATTGACCTGCCATGCAAAAATTATAGCCTACTCTTATGGGAGGCAGCAAACGTGGAGAATGAGATCCTGACCAAAACCAGTTTGACTGAGATAATGCGCTAGTAAAACCACGAGGGACCACCATTCCTGTAGGATGTTGTTTTTCCCCAGAAGAAAATCAACTTGCATACTGATCGAAGAGTTCATATGACATATCTTAGTGGATCAGACAGTTATATTAATACACTGTCTCGCTGACAAATACGCTCTTTGATCTGCTTCAGACACACGCACAAAAAAAAAAGCTACAGTAGTCTCCCCAGAGCTGAAAGTGCCATCAATCTTTTTACTGCAAACAGTGAGGTGATCAAAGAGCTTAATTGTGTTTCTTTCAGGAGGAATCTATGGGAGGGAGAGAGACTATTTGAGAGTGAGTCAGAATTTTGAACTGTGTCACACGATTTTCTCTCCCATATTATGTTTTCTGTAAAGAAATGCCTCAAAAGTGAGCTGTATGTAAAGTTGATATCAGTTCAGAGAAATTAAGTATACATACTTGTAGTCCAACTTCAGTTAGCTTGTATTAATTCCAAATACATCTTTGATGTTTCATAAGTACAGTATATATTGATAAATAGTGCATCAAATATTCCACAGGGGATTGTGTTCCCCTTGGGGAATGAATACAATCACATATTCCAAGTAGCCCCAGTGGCACGTTATGTCTGTTACTGCGGTTGTATTAGTTTAATTAGATGTTAATATTCATATCAGTGTTAAAGACTAAAAACATAATTGGCTGACAACACTGATCAATCTCAGAAACCCCCCTCCCTCAGTTGCCTGCATCAAATAGTTCCCTACAACAGCAGCCAATCTGAGCCTGACCCATCTTTCGAGCTGGAGAAGCATGGCAATCAGATAGTTATTATTTCACCTCAACCAGACACTTGAAAACAAATTGCTTACTGAAATTGCTAGATTAAATGATTGTTCACAAGAGCCTGTTGTGTTTAAAAAAAGACAGAAAGGCGTGAAAGTGCATATAGACACAGCAGACAGCAGCTGTTTGTCAGAAACAGCAGAGGCAGAATGATACATCTCATAAGCAAACTTTTAACTTAGTTGTTATAGTTTAAAGATTAAACAAGGTTCAGAAAAATGCACAACCTATTTCTTATTTTCCCATGTTCAGAAACATCTTTTAGTTGACTATTTAGGTGAAATTCAACAAAAAAGTTTCTGACTGGGCTGCTGACTAACTGAGTACCCTTATAGGCTGCCACTCAAAAGGTGACTGCAAGATTCAGAGAAATCTAGAAAACTCCACTATCTTGATGTCAAAATATTAAGAAAGTGAAATACCTCTATGAGATAAGAATCATAGATTGAACACACATGCAGACATTTTACAAATACCCCAAAGTGTTATTAAACTAGGTTGTTGCAATGTCAAAAGCTATCGGCAACCTTTTACCTCTTCAACCATGATATTCCCCTAAATGGCTGCATCATGATGCTCATCATGCTTCATGAACTCACTGAAAGATGTTTAAACCCAACATGTTATGGCTGCACCATGGAAAATATACAGTAGATATATTGTGCAATATTTTATAAACTGTATATTTCCTGTGATTCAACATGACATATTTGGTATTAAGTATTTAAAATTAAGTTAAAAATGTGACTGTTTTACCTTGCCTGTGCTGCCATAAAAGCAACAGAGACAGGGTTATAACTACAGAATACAGTACATGGTATTCAGTGCCTCTTTCTACATTGGCCTGGATAGATAAGCCATGTTTGGTACACACAAAAACATGCACAGACATACACATTCACTCACACTCACACACAAAAAATATTTGAATCTTCAGAAAAACAGGCTTGCAGTGAAACAGTGTCGACATAATCAGAATGGAAAGCCAGGTTGAGAGCCCTCTATCCAACTGTCTGGTAGAAATGATAATAACACAACAGTATTTGGTTCTTGAGAAAGACTCAGACAGACTCAGGGTGAAGAGGGCACACCTACTTTATGAAGACTATTCTTCAAAGTTTGACAGCTGCAGCCATCTTCAGATGGGGAGTACATATGGGTTTAAATGTCTCCTTATTTTTCCGAAAATCACTCAACTCAAACATCAGCGAGTATTGTACTGTGTATAAAAATATGTAATCACTTTCTAAGCGTGCATGTGTGCATACATGATGTAGGATGTGTGAGGTGAGATTTGTGAGTATGTTCGAGAAAATCCTCTGAAAAGTCGTGCGTATGGCCGCGTGCGTGAACACACAATGGTGTGTATGCGAGTGCGTGTTTGTGTGTCTTTGTTCCGCCCTCCACCCGCAGGCTTACAGTCAATCCCACTTTGGCAGAGTAATGGCCCAGGTCTCGATTGAAGTTACCCTTCATTAGTAGGAGAACAACGTTAAAGCAGGAATAGTTTGGATGAAAGTATTACGCTGTAATTCAGAGGGGCCGAGTTCTTTATCGAGTCCTATATGAGAGGGAAAGGGCCTAATGGTTCGAATTGCCGAAAAATTATAGCTGCGATTCACACTTCAAAAGACTCTGATTTTTCCCTGGCTCTTCTGCTTAGATGTGCTGAACTCTCTTTAGATCAAGGCTGTTCTTCCCAGATACACTTTCCAACCCTAATTTCATCCAACCTCAGATCCCTCTCTCATCTTGACCTCTGTGCTCTTGGGAGAAGCTTAACACACTGACAAAATTGACTTTACCTTAACATTATGTAAAGGGCACCGAAGGTTTGTAAGGTTTTATGATTGTATGCATGCCATCTTTCATCAGATAATGTTCGCTTGAACTTGTCCCTTCAGTGAAGGGAGCTATTTCATGCACTATGCCAGTGACAAGCCTTGAACCTTATTTTGAAGGGAGCATCAAAATGTGCAAGTGCAATGATTTTTGGCTGCAAGGTGCTTTGAGCAAGCCACCGAGGGGGCTGTATTCTAAGGCTGACCATGTGCCCTCCTTGTAGAAGGGGATGTTTGAACAGAACCAATAAAGTTTCAAAAAATATCAAATTACTGTAGGATGTTCCAGTTGGTAAGTGGAGCAAGATTGTGGGATTATCGCAAAAAACCCTGCAAAGTGTTCCTTCTGCCATATTGTTTGATTTTTTTTAACTTATAGTGGGAAGAGTTGTCTGCAGCACTGAAGTTTATGTTCTGTAACTACTGTACAGAGTGCAGTTGTTTTTACTTGTTTTTGAATGGCAGGAGACAGAACAGTATTTCCACATTCAGTGTAAGAATCCACACCTGTGACCTTGCTTAGACTTAACTCCCCCTCAGGATATAAAACCTTGCAAAATTACAGCATTCGACGAAGACGGAATAGCTAAGGAAATGCTATTTTCAGATGAATCTGCCAACAAGGTTTCAAAGTCTTAATTGTGCTAATTAGACATAGCCTTCCTTCCCATGCTGAAGCTCCTTTAAGGCCAGCGGGTGATCATCAAGACTTCCCCCTGCTGTGAATGTGCTGCTGCAAAGACCTTAGGTTACAGGAAGCCAGGCATGACGCAAGCCCCCTGCAAATAGATACGTAGAATCACTGAGTGGTTTCTGCTGAAGACGAGGCAGTGTTGTTAGAGTGTGTGTGCGTGTGTGTGTGTGTGTGTGTGTGTGTGTGTGTGCGTGTGTGTGCGCGCGCATGTACCTGTAAGTGTGTGGGTAGGTGTGTAAGTGTGTAAGTGTGTTCTAGGGTACAGAGGGGATCAGTGGGGAAGGGAATGCAGCTCACACTGGAAGACTGTGGAAAGCATGTGCGGGGAAAAACACAGGGCAAGACAAAGAAAGAGTCAGAAACAAACAGAGAAAAACAAGTACAGACAGTAAGAGAGGACACTGTGGGGTTAAAAAAGGAGACAGAGTCAGGTATAAAGTCCTACTTTCAACGTGACGCCCTTAAACAGCCTGTCTGGGTTTACCCTCAAAGGACTTTCCTCTAAACTCATAACCCTCCTTCCACCTTTATCTCCATCATCTCTCAATCTCTAGGCCTTTCGCTCTATCTGTTATTCAATCTCTCCATCTGTCCATCTCTATCTCTTTATCTCCCTCTCTACGACTATATCCTAATGTCTCTCCCTTTCATCTTTTGGTGTCTTTCTCCATCTCTGTGTTTCAATCCTCACATCTGTTCTCTTGCCTAAACCAATTAAATGCTGTCTGCAATTACCCCCTTCACTTTGCATCCCAGGCTCAGAGAGCTTTGTGCATGTGTGTGTGTACCACTTAGGGGGAAAGGTTTTCTTATTTTTTTCTAGATTTTGGATGTTTTCTTTTGCACTCCAACAACTTTTGCAATCATCACCCTCTGCAAAAAGGTACACAGACATACACACATGCAGAGGTACGAGCACACATGCTAGAAGCTTATACACACTCACTGAGGGGGACAGTTCGTGAAGCGGCCAAAGGAACACCTCTGAACGTTTTCAGGGCTTTTTTTCCTGGTCGGAACATTTTATTGTTCTTGAATCCAGAAGTGAAAGCGGCAGCCTTCACTGCAGATATAAATAATGAACACAGCTCCTGCTGTAACAATGCTCTGAATACCACTTCCTCAGCGGCCCTATAGAGAGAAAGGTGCGGGCAGGGTATATTAACCTTCTGTATGGTGTGTTGCAGGTGTTTAAATCATTTAAATAACTCCAGCTATTTTGGCATTCTACTGCATCACACACCTCAGCCTGTCACAACAAACTTCACAGCACAAACCAGCATACCAAAAAATTGTCTGTGATGTTGATTGTCGCCACATATCCAGAGTGCTGCGCCGTGCATTTTAATCGGCCACCACTGTAACTACTCCTGCGTCGACGCCGCGCTGCTTTCGAATGCTGCAGCACTATGCAGAGCCCCTTTGGGAAGAATGGGGAAATGCAGAAAATGGAGGAGAAAGGGAGAAAAATGAATGAAGATGGAGAGGAGGTGTGAGAATGTAATTACTTGAGAAAAGTGTGACAGAGGCGGAAGAAGAGAGAGGCTGAATGAGCCTTTAGTGAGCCACCGATGTGCTCTCCGTGGTGCTGAAATCACAAAGACTCATGAGGCTGGCACCAGAACTGTCCATGGTCCTGTATGTTCTCAGTAGTATCAGTTACAGCTGCTCAGATAACAAAGATTTAAGATTGGCAGGAGCAGCTTTGGTAGATGTAGAAATAGTTGCAGCAGCAATAAAGCAGTGTTACTGGTATAGTCAGTAGCAGCAGTGGTAGATGTAAAACAATAGCTGTTGTAGAATGGTAGTAACAATAGGAATAGAGATAGCATTGCTGGCTGTAGTAGTAGTTTCAGTGGTAATGACACCAATACACTTTGTATCCCTTAAACAGTTAGTTGATTGACAGAAACTGATTTTGAAAAAATTAATTGGCAATGATTTTTATCTACTTATTGTCATTTTCCAGGCAAAAATGCCAATCATTATATGATGTCAGCTTTTCTTTGTCATGTACGATAATACACTAAATATTTTCTTGTTTTCAGACGGTTTGGAAAGACAAGGAAATTGAAGATGTCACCCTGGACTGGAAAATTACAACGGGTATGTTTCACAAATTTTTGCTTTCCTGACATTTTATAGACAAAAAGATTGATTGATTAATTGAGAAAATAAATCAGTAGATTAACTGATAGTGAAAATTATTACGAGTCGCAGTCACAATTATGTGCAGTGAGTGACATTTATTTGTTTGTCCAACAGTACTACTCTCTTTTTGTCGTGTCGGAGAACCAATAACGAAACCCTGTGTTTTTTTACTTGTTTACAGTGGAGGATTTGACTCATCACTGTTACCTTCACTAAACATTTTTGAAGGGTCTCAGACTTTCATCACTCCACGGTTGGAAGGTTTTGGTTTTCAACTCAACATCAGAAGCGACCATAAAACATCTACTGCAAAATGCTATTCAATATCCCCAGTTGGATCAGCAAACATTGTTGGCACCTCTGTTGTATCCAGAGCAAATGTATGTCATTTGTTTGTCATTTCTTCCATCTACATTCATACCGTGGCTGGTTTATCAGTCAAAAGAGGTCTGTGACAATAGTATTACAAGATTTAACTTGAGACAAAGTAGTTCAACAGAGGTTAGAGATGGGGGTTAAGGTTTTATTGTGTCCACATCTACCCCAGTGCTGTTAAAGAAATGGGAGTAACACTGAAGTTCCAACTTATTTTAATCAGTCCACATTTCTCAGAGTTGATTGATTTGTTTGTGGGTGTATTTCATGTGCTATTATATAATATGTGTGTTATATAATGTCTTCAGATCAGAAGTCTAGACATGACTGTCATGGTGATGTTTTTTGCAAGCTGATTATGAAAGAAATGTGGAGAGAGATCTACTGCGAATAAAAGCAGACAGCCTGTTTAAAGCCGACATGTTGACACAGGACTGTCTACTGTATGTGGCACAACTTCCCGTATTCATGTGTACCCCTCCTCATTTCTTTGGCTTTCATTATGTCTCAGCCACTCTCTGCCACTTTATACACTGTTTATGTCTCATGGTCTGTGTTTTTACTTTCTAGCACTTTTTTTTTCCTGTTAGTTCTTGCTCTCAAGCAGTGCATATCCCCTAAAAAGTGATAAAGAGTCTAGACACTAGTGAGATCTCTATGACTCATTTCATTTAAATAGGCCACCTCCTGAGATTCCACGGCATCTCTGTGTGTACAAACACACATCTGCATGCTGGTGAGTGTTTGTCTGCATAAATTTGTGCATGCATCTGTATGTCAGTATTAAGTTGATACTGTATATTTGCACAAGTTTCTGCGTGTGTGTGCTTGTGTGTGTGTGTGCTGCTGAGAGTGTGTTGGTTTAACAGGAGAAAGGTGGTAAGCAGAGAGTCCCTGGGAGAGTTGAGGAGGGTATCCATGCAGCAAATTAAAACGGGCCCTTTTCACTTCCAACTGTCCATCAAGAAGGATGGATTTAGAAAACGTCAACCATTTAAAGAACAGGAGGGAAACAGACACACCCACATGCATGATGTCACAAACTTTAGAAACTAGAAAATCTGCTCCCCCACCTCTCAAACACACACACACACTATCACAACTTCTCACACATCATTAGGTGCAGAGCATTATCAATACCCAATCTCAGCCCCATGTAATTAGTCTCTATAGATTATTTATTGAACACAATCAGGCAGCAATAACTCAAAAACTGACATCAGCAATAAAGTCATTTCTGCTTATAAAACGTCTTATAAAGCTGATGTGAACCACTGTAGACAGTGGCAGTTTTCTAAAGGGTAAGCACTATACAGTTTCTGGCAGATCTCCTAAACAAATTCTGTGTAATGTTGCATTCGTAAGGGGGAAATCTGCTGGGTATGTTTCTAGAAGTACTGTTGCTGTCTTTAGAGACTGGTTTTTCATCTGTGCAGGATGCCTGCCAGAATGTGTCTCAGCAAAACAATACATTTGGAAAATTATTATTGTTCCACTAGATTCATGCTGGATGTGTTCATTGCAGATGCAGCTTAAAGAAACAACCTATGACATCACATATGACTTTGACTTTTAGATGGTGTTTCTGGATGTTTCATAACCTATTATAATTCATTAGAAACTAATAATGTTAAAACATGTCATGTATCCAAACCATGTAAACAAAGCTGATAGAAGGATAGGCAGCATACTGCAAATTAAATTAATAATGTAATTTAAATTAATTTAATTTAATTTATTTTTTTAAATTACACAAAAGGGCTTCAAAGATATATAACAAGCTGCTTAAAAGAAGAGGACCGAAAAAGAACCAGCAAATCATATCTAGACCAGAGATCACTCGAGTTTTCACAAGTGTACATGAACTAAGCTGGTTTCATAGCACAAGCTCTCGACATATGCTATCTACTTTACCCAACAGCACATTGGGTCTGAATGACAGTAGATAAAACAGAGTGAAGTTTAAACTGAACTCATCCTGCACTCATACTTTATTAGCTTGATTGGATGAGCTGTATGAAAATGACCTCATTCAGGCATTAAACCTAAATCTGTCTTTCCATCCATAACAGACACAATATAGCAAGGATATGGGTTTTAGCAAGAAAACATATTAAGCCACATGAGATCAACATTTACTACATGTTTTAAATAGGACTGTCCCTTTAAGAGTGGAACTGTAGCTTTGTTAAGCTGCCATGCAGTTTCTTATTACAGTGTCCCTTCTTCAACAATGTTCCATTGTATTTCCAATCTGTATGAAGCAGCTGTATTTCAGTACCAAAAAACTTATTTTTTTACACTTTGCCGGATTTTGTATGTATCATTATTCTGTGTCAATAAGCTTGCTGTAGATATGAGAAGATGACAGCACAATCTGTCCTGTGAATACTGATCCTCCTTACCAATCATCATTCCTTACTGTAGCTTCAGGCAGTACAAATTAATCTTGCAGTGTTCATCGTAATAATAGTGAAAATAAATTACCCTCTTACCAAAAAGTCACCAGGAAAAAGAAATTGAAAAAAAATCCCTGCAGCCGTTTGCATCTGCACCTAAACACCAGAAAGGTCTCATTGTAATGCAACACTGTTGTGCAGGACAAGTTATACAGAATGGTCAATTTCATTATCAATCCGTAATAGTACAATAATAATAATTACTGGCACTTAATTAATGGGACACTGTTAAATCATGCTTACTCTGGTGTGTAATTCAAAGGAGATTAACTTTTTTTTGGTCATAGCTACAGTACATTGAATGTATATAGAAATATAAAACTTAATTAAACTATAAAACAAAAATTAAACGTGTTCTTTTATGCTGAATCTTTGTGTTGGTTCCTACCACTTACCCAGTGTTAAAGAGTTGTGGCTGAGGCTCAGTCGATGTGTGCTTGCTTTTCATTCAGTGCATTACCTCTTTTATAATGAGGCACACGGTTGGAAGAGATAGCTTGACTGAGGGGGGCAAATGCTGTCTCCCATGAGCGTTACGCTTTACTCCAAAGTTTCTAAAAGAGGAAGCCTTAACAAAATCTACTGCTCTTTTCTCTTGGACATCTCCAAACCTTTCAGAATTAATGATCTTATCATCATATTATCAGCCACTGTTCTGCAAGGAACTCTACCTTAACAATATTTTGATTACAAAAATCTGGGATCAATTTTGCACTTTCAGCAACAATATGCCATTAAATAGCACCCATCCTGTAATATGGTTTAATGCAATGATAGGCTACCACTTTTCCCCCTCTCACGCTCTCCCGCTTTCCTCCACTCTCATCATTCTGTACCACCGGTAGCAGCTCAATTATGTAGTGACCACAATAGACCATGAATACCAATTTGAGGGGAGATAGGGGATAGAAAGAGGGAGGGGCGGGGGGTCAGAATTCCTGCTACCCAGCAAAATCGAGAGTGACAGAAGCTTGGCCTGGTCTCCCCTCTCCGGTGCCGCTGTAATTCACCTTGCGTCACCTCTATCTCATCCTACACTACGCTGCACTTCAATCTGCCATTACGCCTCTCCGTTATCTTCCATCCTTTTCATTCTCTCGACATCTTTCTCACCCTCCTCTCCTCCCCCTTGGCCTCCTTCTCCACCCCAAATCTCTTATTAGTGATTCATATGTAAATGACGCTTAAAATAATTATCTGACCGGGTGCCATCAGGTGGGATGAGGATGCAATCTGTGTATACAGATTCTGGAACGCCTCTTTGTGTGCGCACTCTGGGTATTTGTGTGTGAATGTGTGATCTGATATAAATTCACTGCAAGGCTATGGTTTTTGTTTTTTGTTTTCTGTGCTAATGTATATGGCCTCTCAAGACACCAGCATCTCTCTCTCTCTCTGTCTCTCAATTTTTTCAATATGCTTTATCGACATGAATCTCAGGTGAACAACATTGCCAAAGTGTCAAAGATAATATAAGTCAATACAATAATGAGATGAAACAAAAAAAGAAATAAAAAAGTCTGTCTCTCTCTCACACACACATTCAGTTGGTTGCTCCACTTTCTATCCTTCCACCCCCATCAGCCTTCACACTCTCCCTCTCTCTCACTCTCTCCGTCCCTCTCTCTCTATCCCTCTATCCCTCTATCTATGGGAGGGATGAGGTGACCATCTGTTGTTCAGAAAGAGCTTGAAAGGGATTGAGGAGAGAGAGGGAGTCAGACAGAGTGGGGGAGAGTGAGGCAGTGCTGTGATATTGTAATTGCAGTCAGAGTAGAATTGAACTGAGGGGAAGAGAGGAGATGTGTGTACTGATAGTGTCACTGCAGTCGAAGGTAGAGAGGGATTAACAGGGATTGAAAGAATGACTGATAAAGGAAAACAGAGGGAGGGAGAGGTGGTATGATATTGTCATTGCAGTAAGGCAGGCAGTGGCAGGCCCTTAGTCTTTGATTTATGTCTCCTTTGCAGTGTGGTTGTGTGAGTATGGGTGTGTGTGAGTGTATGTGTGATTTATCGTTCGTTAACGCTGAGGAATTAAACCTTGTATCCCACTGAGCTGCGCACATCAATTACCAACCAAACAAACGGCCAGGCCTCGCCTCAGTTCACCTTTAATGAGGAGAGGTGGCAGTTGACACACACACACACACACACACACACAAACAGACACACACACACACACACACACACACACACACACACACACACACACACACACACAAACAGACTCATACACAAACTCTAAAGCCCCTCCATGCACAGACACTAATTTAAGCATATTTATATAAAGTATGTGCAGACGTACGCGGGAGTGTTATCTTGGCTGCATGTATAATGTGAGACCACTGAACTTTAATTGAGCTTTACTCCAGGCTTCTACGCATGTTGTCTGTGTTTGTCTGTTTTAACATCAGGAGAAAGGCGTGCGTGCTAATTGACCTCCAGGTGAACTTTATACAGTGTCTCCCACATTAAATAAACAAGATTAAATGAACCAATATTGAATACCCTCCAATAAGACTCTGATTTCAGATGGGGGCGGGTTGGGGAGGGGGGTGGGGGGGTGGGGGGGGTTATCTGAGAGCCAATTAAACAAATATAACAAGATAATCTAATCAACAGTTATTAGCATAATGCTATTATCTCACTGGCATCAACAAACACTCCACAGGTTTCAGACAGTTTCCTGACCATAATCACAACAGGACCCACAAATCATGATAGATAAAGCTTGTGCTTGATAATTTGTTTGGGAGTGGAGTAAACGGGGAAAGAGTTTAAAAAGAGAGGTATTAGAGGTGTTTCTGAAAGAAAGGGAATAGAAAATGACAAAGTCAAAAGGGAATAAAAGAGGAGATGCAGGTACCATCACGTCAGATTGAAGGGTGCTCTTCAGTACGGGAGATGAGATGTTTGCCTTTCTAGTAAAAGAAAATATTTCTAGCCGAGCCAGATGTGTATGCCCTGCACCTTGGGGAACAAGTAGTACTTTGCAACAGCGGCTGCCACTGTGAAAGAAAAGTCATATTTACTCAGCATCCAGGCAACATATGAGTTCCGCTCTGTGGGGGCTAAAGTGAGAGTGCTCATTAAAGAGGACACACAGGGCCAAAAAGGCAAAGAAGCATTCTCTTCCCTTGATTTCTTTTTAAAATGCGGTTGAAAATACACTTGTGTTGACGTTCTTGTTAGAAATGTATGCAAAGCAGTTTTTTTGAATGAATACTTATTCATTTTTGGTAGGAGGGGGGATTTTCTACTCTAATTTGTCAGGAGAAAAGAGTGCTTTGCATAAATTTCCGACTAAAAACCTCTAATGTTGTCGTTCATTATTATTGTTTTCTTTTTTCAATGTATTTAGTTGCTGCTTGTCTTAGGGCCGCTTTTGGCATGACCAGAGACTACTGTGGTTAAATGAAACCCAAGGAAATGATGTGACATATCATTAAAAGGTGTTAGATTGTTTAATACAGGATGCCACTATCCCTTCTCCCTCTCCCTATAAGCTTTCCAGCTCTACTTTCAGTATTTATTTTTAATGTGTGCACGTGTCTGTGTAAGGCCAGATGTATTCAAGATAACTGGGCAGAGCATTAGGACAGTAGGGATATAGGTCACTAAGCCTGGAAAACATTGCTTAACAGGCTTCCTGAGAAGTAAAGTGAAAGGGAAAAGAGTGAGAAAGAGAGGGAAGGGAGGACAGGAGTAAAAAGAGAAAGAGAATGACATCAAGTGTGTGATGAAAAATGTAGGAAGAAAAACAGAAGAAGGGAGGTGACATTCAGTGAGTGAAAGGAGAGAGGTACAAAGATAAGAGACATACAGTAAAGGATAGTGAAGAATTCACAGAATTAAATAAATGGTGAGAGATTCTTCTCTCCCTCCTTCTTGTCATCATAATCAGTCCTTCTCTTACATTCATTTCTCCATCTTTCTCTTTCGGTGTCTCAGCCCCCTCGAAGACATGTCGTGTCACTTTTTAGACTAAGTTGTAGAAAAATCTGTGCAAGTGTTAAGACCTCGCAGGCACTTTTGTTCATTTTTGTTCTTAACAAACATGCATAGCAGACACACACACACACAGCGACACATTCACACTTCAATTTCCATGAACACTCACACACAGAGACTGAAACAAACCACACTCTTGCACTGTTGATGAGGAGACAGAGAAAATCAGTGCATGACACAAAGAGAGAGTGAAGGGAGGAATAAACAAAAAAGTCTGTAGAGAAACCACAGTAGTGAAAAATAAAAGAATTTGAGGGCTGAATTTATGGCCAAATGAGTCACAGTCATGACAGCCCATAAAATTTGAATGAAATGCTGTAAAAGTGGGATTTATAATGATACGATCAGGAGAAATAATAAATCAGAATTTTTGCCTGTTCAATTGTGGTGGGAATGAGGTCTGAAATTGCCAGAGCTGGGATGAAACACAAGGGTATAATAATTCAATATATGGATCCATTTTATTTGTGTATTATGGCAGTGGTTGTGCTAGTTGTGCTCAGTGTTTATTTATGTGTGTATGTGCTTTTGTAGTTCTATCTTTGTGAGGACCAATTTGAGTTGTAAGTGCGAGGACATTTTGGCTGGTGCTCAATTCTTCAAAAGGTTTGAGGATTAAGACTAGAATTAAATTAGGTAGCATTGAATTTAGGCATGTAGTTATGATCACGAAGGTTTAGATGAACATCCTTTTCTCATTTTTTAATTAATGTAAAGTTGGTTAGTTAATTTAGCATGCCTTTTAAAAGTATGTTTTCTCCACTATAATCTAAATGTTGGTGCTGAGCAACACTCATGAGACTGACCACACTATACACTAAGGCGCTAAGCATAGTTGTTGTAAATTTGCTGATGGTTTAGTTTACAGTATTGCACATAAATTACATCAGCCAGTTAGAAAACTTGGATGATGTTATATTTAATTTGCCTGTATTCCCCAGAGAGCATAAATGGGACGTAGATTTATATCTATGTATATAAATATGGCCATGACCACATAAGATCTTTTTTCAACATGCCACAAGTTATTTTGTACAACTTTATCATGTTAGGTGCATGTTCTCCTCAACATAGCAGTGCTCTAGGAGCTTCAAGCTGAACACATCTCAATTTAACTTGTTCAATATCTCATCTCACAATTAGACAAAGAACAAATTTGCAGTGTCAGGAGTGAAGTACGCTGACCATTTACTACTTCAATTGCTAATTCAACTGCAAACTGAGCTACTTGCTAAATTGCTTGTGTGTATTTTTCTGTTCATTTTCCACTTTGTGCTAGTAAACACTGTGACGCAACTCACACTGTACCCTTTAAACTTGTTTTCATCATTACTGGTCATACTTAAAACTGTTCTTTGTGTTTCAGCAATATAAATAATGTTCTATCTGATCATCGCCAAAGGTTTTACAGTTGATGTTATAAAGTATATACTTTATATTCCCATGGATGCCTAAGGCGTTCTGACAGGCTCTACTGAGCTCCACACTCAAGCTATTGTTTGAATCTAAAACCTGACCTTTGTAACATGTCATACCCTTTCTCTTGCCTGGTTTTCCGAGCTGTATACTGTACCCTACATAAGAAAAGTCCACAAAATGAAACATATCTTGAGTCATTAATCATGAGCTGGTCCTGCTGGGGTGGAGAAGTGGTTTGTGTTCTTGGCATGACACGGTGCCAGTGTGAAGCTGGGCAAACTAATGGAGTAGGCAGGACAAACCCTCAGGGTAACACTGTCATATGCCACGGTGAAGTATAGCTGACAGCGCGTGAGCACAGACAGGAAACATGATGCATTCCCCCTTATAAACCCTTCAGATGGCCAACTCCAGTGTGCTCTGCTGCCTCTTCCAGTAATCAAGAAACTCTGACATGTTTAACTTGGTGTACAGTATACTGTACTTGATCTAGACAATACATGGAAACAACTGACAGCCATCTGTCTGCACTTACTGTCTGGGCTATAAGAGTATGCTGCTTAATACCCACACAAAACAAAAAACATTAAAAACGTGCGTGTACGAGCATTCATGGTCAAACATAAGAGCTGTAATTGTTGTGTTCCCGAGGCTACCTCCAGTGTGCTGGTGTGAAGAAATTCAAACAGAGTGCCATGCCAAATGCTGTCATGTCAAATTCTATTGAAATTCCATACACAGGTTGGAGTCTGACATCTAACACTATGCACACATAAATATTCTGTGAGGCAGATGGAAAGAATACACACAAACTTGGCAAAGATACCTATACATGCCATAGACGGCACAGCTGTATATACAGTATGCACTGAAAGACGGACGCACACAAAAACAGACACACGCCAACCAAAATCACAAAGACACACAACGCACATCATCTTGATTAGTTAAACGTTTCTGAATGGTCACAAGTTTTGTGGAAAGAATAAGATATATTACAAACATGTTCACATGATTAATAATCTGACTACACTTTACAAGTGTATACAGACAGTATTTGCCCACTCGTCTTTGAGAAGGTTTAAGCAGAAGTGGGCATATTTGTCAGTATACATGTTTGCATGTGTGTTTTCTCTACGGCTGTGTGTTGCAGGGTGCTTTGCCTGAGGCGGCAGGCGAACATAGCACTGGTAGGTTCCTTTGGGGCCCCCCCTCTCCCTTTCCTGGACACATGTACATGACAGAGCTTCACTTTTGACATTCCTACTACAAGTTTATACTGCCTGTCAGTCAAGTTGCTGCACATTGCACACAGACACAATATCCAAAGAGGCGTACAGCAAAACAAGCTCATGAATACTTCAGCTGACATGAGTCAGTGAGGAGGTTGTAGTGGTTACAGGCCAATTCACCGAAAAGGGAAATGGTACTATTTGCTAGCAGTTGCTTATCAGCTGCATAGGTGCATACATTTTTATTATGGGTGTAGAATTATCCCGACACTGATAGTTTTGCAACTACAAGAAATGTACAGATCTACAGAACCATTTCTGCAAAGCGAACACATATTATCAGTTTTTGCCAAGTGTGCAACAGGCTTACAAATCATGAAAACGATGAGTGAATGACAATTTAATGAAATTTCAATGGGAATTGGTGAGAGGAAATTAAAAGGCCAAAGGCCAAGGTTCACCTACTGTCTTTGGAATAATTACCACAAAATGTAAGTCTGTATGCCCTGTTTTAGTTTTTCCTGTTTCTAAACTATTTGAATTAGCAACTGGGCTGTACAGAGCACATAAAGATATTTTTTAAAAAGGTATGTCAATAAAGGAATAGCATTCTATCTGTTGTCATTCAATATGCAATGGACATGGTGAAGGTTTAAAGTGTGCTGGTTTTCGTTCTTATCAAACCTGCACATGAATCTGGATGCATTCACTTCTTCGCCTCTTCACAATTTAGATGTCAATAATCGAAATAGCTTTGGCGCTTAAAGGCCATTTCAAATCCATTTAAAGTGTTTACTTAGATTTTGAACCTCAATATTTGTCCCATCTTTGTGTCGAAACTGAATCTAATTTGTGACATTTAAGAAAAGGTCTTTCATTATTACCCATTGATCACAATCATATTTTGTATGCCACTGTGTATGCTATTGTGTATGTATGCTGTATGAGAGTGAATGAATGAATGAGAGAGTGAAAGCAAAGGTGCATGCTAATGTTAAAGAAACTACTGAATTATCAGGACTCCATCTATCCAGCCACCCCTCCAACCATTTTTCATAACTGCTTATCTTGTCCTAGATTTCTGTGGCTCCTGTAGGCCTTTCTTATTGTATGTTTGTATATGCTAATTCGCTTCAAATCCGAGACCTCCGGGATATGTTTTTCTAAACAGCTAATACTTGAAAACCATCTTTACGTGGTGAAATGTTAGAGGAAAAGAACATGGCATACTAATATGACCAACATCATAGTGTTGTTGTTATATGATTGGCATTACAGGTTTACAGAGCTACTACAGTATCTCTTTGATATCCACACACAAAAACACTTAAATTCCAGTGAACAATGCATCTGTGCAGTACTCTGACAAAGGCCTAGACAGACACACAAGCACAGTGCACGCACTCACCTTGAAAATAACTGATTGTTTGAGTGCTTGCCATGCCTGTAGCAACACGTTGGACACATTGCAAGACATCATTACCTTTCACAGATCACAAGATAAGGCCCACCATGTAAAAGTCCCATAACTATGAATCAATCTAGGCAAGATGGGAACCATATTGATTGGTGTTGCCTGCCTGTCAGATGCTTGGAGATAGGGGCCATGGGAGGGAGTGCAAGTCAAATCTGAAAGAGGAGGTAGAAGAGGAAGGGCCACAGAGAGCTAAACAAGAAAAGGCTTTGCTACCAATTAATAAGGTAACACAATTGTGATTAAGTGAAGACTTGGCACACACTCCAAGGATGCAGCAGATCCTGACACATTGCTCTGTGGGAGGGCGTCTGAGTGTGCCCCAGCAGGGAGTAATGAGTCATCAAGACTTCTCGCTGGGGCAGGTGGAGCTGGGTCGCCTGGGTGATGGCATGCAACACAGAAAATGGGTAAAAGTGTAAGTTTATGAAATTGGAAGGGGGACGACAGTGAAACCCTGGCACTGATTGGATGGATGAGATGGTGTGGGAGCGAGCGAGAGGAATAGGCTGGCCTAGAGTGAACAGCATGAATGTAGACGTGGCTCAGTTTCATCCTTGATCTTCAGTAAACATAAAATAAATGAAAGAGCAGCGATTTGAAAGTGTGTTTGTGTTTGGGTAAAAAATAAAACAAAAGGGAGAAATAGCATCGTCAAGGTATGTCTTTCAACTGAGCAGTTAGATGTGAACTTCTGCACCTATATTAAACAACACACACAGGAACTGACAAACACATCACAATCCCAGCATCCAGAGATGTTTTCTTTTCTATCGTGTGGATTTTGATCACTGTAGCCAGTGGCACAAATGAAAAGTGCTGCACTGAGCCAAACTGGCTTTGTGATTTACTTTTACTATACAATTTTTTTATTCTTATGAAAGAAAAAAACAAAAAAAAAAAACACCAAGTTGTGTGTCAGTACTCATGCAGCTATTTTCTTTGGCTTCAGTTTACAAGATATTGTACTGTGTGGAAATTTGGTTTGTTTGTATGATGAATATCTCTGAATAACTCTGAGGTATGCAATCCTGTACACTGTCTTGTATGATCAGCATGTGAAAAGCAGACTATACAAATGTAATGTTCTTCAATTTGTTGCAATTTCCAGACATTAAAATGTAATTGCCTTGAAAATGGTTCTGTCTCACTGTGGTATTATTCCTGAACACTGCTGAACTGCCAGTGCCCCAAACTCAATCAGGATTCATTGTATTCAGTAAAAAGAGGGCAAGTTATGGCAGCTGTGTATTTTAGAGATTCTACAGTACTGCAGGCCTTCAGTGAAATTTTAACTGTGGGATATTGTGACCAAAACTGCACATCATATAGTACCATTCACACAAGTCTATAAAGACCCATCGTAATACAAAAACATGCTCTGACAAATAAGCCAAACAACCAAAGCAAAAACAAGCCATAACTGACATGAATAAAATGAGCACAATGGCTTAGTACCAACTAATACCTAGTTTTGCAAATATCTGGTTAATATAATTTATAGGTTTCAACTGTAATCACTGCTTACAGATTTAAAAAGAAAAAAAATTACAACCTGCCTGCTCGTTTCAAAAATTGTCATGAGATCTTGTTCCTGTAAAATTATAAATAACAAACCCAAAGAGTTGAGGTTTCCCCACACATTTTCACTTCGCTCCTGAGTCCTGACCCTCTCTCACACAGACTGCTACGTCCAGCCAGGCTATTTACCATAAGTGGCGGGACTAATCCATGCAACCAGTCAACAAATCCTGTGCAATTAATTGTCAGGCTAATAGCTCAATTTGAATAAAACATCAGAGTGCAACTGTAGCGTTAGAAATGTAGTATTCACAGTCATTCAAACAAAATAGTAGGTTACAGTTTTTCTCAACTGCTCTTCTCATTGTTAACATTCTCAAAGCTTTAGGTGCATTTGTCGAAACAGCTTCAGTGATACAGCACAACACCATAACTCACCTGCAAAAGGTCATAACTCACCCACAACATTTAACTCATGCTTTAAAACTAAGTTATTGTCTTGCATAGAAATTAAATGCCCATAAAAGTTCCTTTGGCATTGTGTAAACAATGGTGGTCAAAATGTTAAGATGTTTTCTCAGTATGGCAGTGGACCCTGGGAATGTTCGTTGTATCCACATGTCAGTCTTGTCCCATGTTTAGCTGCAGCTCTATAGGGCTCAGTCGATTGGTTGGTTGGATGATTGGTTGGTTGGTTGGTTCACAAAAATTTCCCCATCCTTTGGCAGCCACAGTTTTCAGCCTAGGAGGCTGAAATTTGGCATGGAGGTCAAGTGTATGTTTGTGTGTGTGTGTGTGTGTGTGTGAGAGTGAAGGTGTGTGTGTGTGTGTGTGTGTGTGTGTGTGTGTGTGTGTGTGTGTGTGTGTGTGTTCATGGCAAAGAGGGGGTGAAGCAGTCGCCTATAACAAAAAGGCGCATAACTTCTAAACAGATTCATGTAACATGGCCAAACTTTGTAGAAGGACACACACACACACACACACACACACACACAGAGAGAGATAGGCAGACATACACATACACACACAGACACTTTCATTGGTGACGTTTGCCCTGCCCCCTACACTTTAAGCAAGCCCCCTTTTACAACTCATGAATCATTTCTTGTAGACACTTGTGGGAGGGATCATTGGTCTCAGCAGATAGTTTATGATTAAGTGGAGGGCATTAGCCCCACCCCTTAAATTTATCACTGTTTTTAACTTGTGGGAGTCATTATTGGACTAAGAGTTCATTTTTCATTGGTTTGCCCGGCCCCCTACACTTTAACCACACCACCTTTTATAACTTATAGTAGACTCTTGTGGGAAACATCATTGGAAATGCTGAGGTTCCTTTTTTTCCAGCGGTGCGGGTTAACCCCGCTATTTTGTTCTGTTGGTCCATCAGTTCATTGTTCAACAAAAATCTATCCATTCATTGGTCCACAAGGCTGTGCCTACCCTATAGCAACTGCAACTTTCTACTTATGAGGCTGAAATGTTTGTGTTTGTGTGTGTGTGTGTGTGTGTGTGTGTGTGTGTGTGTGTGGGTGTGTGTGTGGGTGAGAAAGCAGCAGTAGATGCATTAGTGTACGTGGTCGAAGCTATTAAAAATTCAGGGTGTTTCATTGACACTGAATGTTTACTGTACTAGAATGTTATTTTTGTCTATTTTGTCTGAATACTATTCAATGCCGATATTTGTGTTAATGTAAAGTAACTGTCTTATACTACATTAAACAGAAAACAGGCACAATATAATACAAAATACATCAATACAAAATAAAAGGATAATACTTCATTAAGTATTTGCAGGCCTATATACTGTAAGTATATCCAGGCCATAATGAAGGAAAACCCATAACACTATACATTACACTAGATGTAGTGCACATACTGCTTTACCTGTATACTCATACTGCAACTCTTTGGGTCTGTCACAGTTTATCTCAAATGGTTGTTGTTTCATGGTCATCTTATGTCTTTGAAGAGATACTGACAGAGTTGATATTTTGAAAGATGCTACTGTCCCCTGAGGTTGCACTCTGCATCTCTTTTAGTGTAAAAGCATTATCTTTTACCACTATGTTGCGGATCTCTTGCTCTAGTTGAGCTGTAAAAACTGTTCTTCTGCCACCAACACAAGGTAATCATCTAGTCCTCCGTATTGGAATTCACAAATAGATACTCTATATGTACTGTACAGTAATGCACCGGCCTCTGCTGTACTTTGTGCCTAATGTATTTCTTACAGAATGTATTTCAGACATTCATTGACTTGTATTCTGACTTTAATTGACTTTAAGTAATTGTACTGTATTATCTTTAACCTTAATTCTTCTGTATTGCTATAAATACTGTACTGTAACATGAATAATTCCAGTATTGACTGAGTACATACCTGTTTTTCTACATGTTTTGGAGAGTACAACTATTCAACTGAGAAGCAACATAATCAGTTTTGTTCAGCAAAAGATATATTCAATTGGTAATTGTGCAAATTGTAGATGATGTTATTTTTTGCATAAATGTGCTAAAACATTTTCATTTTTTTTAAAAGAATGAGAAATTCAAATCTGTTGTGAACATGTGCCCAGTGGTTTGGAGGTTTGTGGATGTTGTTTTGAAAATATTCATTATCATTTGAGAATTGTGCCAAAGCAACTGAGAAAAAACTGTAATATCCAGAGTAATAAAAATGTTTCCAGATTTTGTTCTTCATGGACACAAAAAAGCAAAACAGCATCTGAGATTAGATAAAAGGTCACAGTCATGCAGTCTTAATGGAACAATGGAAGGCTCTTGGAAAGTAGAGATACAAGAATAGCATTAGATAGAATATATTACAATTGATAATGAAAGCAAAATGTGCAACAAAAGCTTCTTCTTCTTCTCCTTTTTTTTTTCTTTTTTACACTTTTAGAGCTATTTGAACAACAGCCAAGACCTTTTTGACCTGTGGTGATTCAACAAGGGAACTAAGGCAATAATGAGGAAATCTTCTCTCTTGTAACCTTAATTTATCCCAACTTGGATAAGAAGTGCAAAGTGTTTAAGTTCAAAGAGTTTATTTCTCTAAATAACACAGCCACATTAACAAAACCACAAACAGCTAATAGACTTTGGTTAAGTGATAAAAGCTGCCCATCACCTTTGGCCTGCCTGATAAAAGCTGCCAATCCCACGAGGTCCATGGTGTTAGTGAAGTTAAGTGATGGGAAAAGGAAAGAGGCAAAGGGGAAACATAGCTTATATATGAAAATTAAGAAATTATAAGGCAGTGAAACCTTTTAATGACAAAACAAGCTACTATTAAGAAAGATGCAAGCTATGCTGTGGTTCAAAAAGGCCAAGTAGGGATATTGTAGCCTCAGTAATTGCCTCAGTGGAATATTGTTAATTACTGCTTCTGGTTCTTCAGCACTCTCACTCTAATTATAGTAAGACTGATGAGAAATGTATAACCTGTAACTTCAACTTGTGTTTTCCTTTTTCTTTTTTAAACCTGGGATGAACTGTTTGAGCCAGCAAGTTTCATTATCCTGGCAACCGTGAATTCTCATAAAATTAAAGTGGATTGATGTTTTTCTATTAGTAGTTTTAAATTAAGCTTTGTTTAAATTCATATAGCAAGATTAATAACAGCTTTCACTTTTTAAAAGGGGTAAAAAGGTAAACAAAAGTTGCAAATGCTTGTTATGGAAAGTCCTCTCTGTTCTTTATTAGGGCTTATTGAATTCCAGCATCACAGAGCACAAACACACTCCATAGGTATGTATATATACACTGGTACATCGATCAGCCATCACAGACACACACACACACACACAGACACACACACACACACACACGCACAATAATGAGAACTGTGGTATAAATATTGTTCCTAAGGGACAGGCTGGTTATCACTCGCAAAAGCCAGATACACTGTGTGTCTGTGTGCATTCTTGCATTTGCCAAAGTCAGTGTTTTGCCAAAAATTCAATTAAGTCTGGAATTACTGAACATTTGGAAGTAGGGTAAGGGAGAAGTGTAACAGTGTGTGTCACCCCCTATCAGCCAAATCAAACCGAGAGCTGTATTAGTCTCTGTGATGGGTGTTCTCGGTCTTCCTTATGGACTTTCAGAAGTGGGATTTTTGATCATTCCAGCGCATTAATTATTAACTATTGTAAACAAGTAACATACACTTGTTCCCTCTATTTTATTTTTTTTTACTTGTTTTTATTTTATATATTTTTTAGCATTGCAATACTTCCCTTGTTATAACCTTGTTTAATCAATTCATTTTGCACTGTTTTTTGCTTGTGTAACATTTCTTTGCATTAATCATGCATTGTACTGTAATTTCAATTGGAGTAATTGGTAAATCAACAGACTTTCCCGTTTATTTCTGCAATGTAAAAAAGTAAATGGAAAAGAAAACAATCGTGGCAGCTGTGGTATATCTAATTAAAATAGTCACAAATATAGAAAAGTAAAAGTTGTTTGGCTGTAGCACAGAGGTAAATAATAATAACATTTAGACATCCTACAAACATTGTTTACATTTTGTTGGCTTTCAGTAAAGCAATAGGAAACAATGAAAAAGTATATCTGGCAGCAACGAAAAAGACTCGAAAAAGACTCGCTCTAAAAGTAACCCCCCACCACCAAATGCACAAACAAACACACACACAAAAGAATCATGAAGGACCAAAGGTATATGCACTCACTGGGTTCAAAGAGCAGTCTTCAGTGGCCCCTCTGCACTGAGCATCTTTACTGCTTTCTTTCTCGTTAAAGTACCTCTCCATTGTCCTCTCGTAAGTACAGGTCTCCCATGTTTTTCTTTCTGTCGACCGTCCAACAACTACTCCACTTCTGTGTGGCCTTTCATCACAGCCCTCCACACTCCCTTTCGCCCTCCAAATCTGTCTCTCTCTCTCTCTCCTTCTCTGTTTTTCTTCGCCTCTCTCATTCCGTCACTTTAAACTGCTCTTCCATTGTGCCTTCTTAACAAAGCATCGCCCATCTCTGGTCTATTCTTCACCCTCTTTTCCTGCACAAGGCTCACACTGTGGTGATCTGTCCCTGCTGACTTCACTGTCAGAGCTCAAGTTGGACTGTTGATGATAGCTATTTACTAAATTCACTGCACTCCTCAGTGTTCATGCTGGGACACACACAACTATATGCAGCAGACCTTTTACAGGGTTTACTCCTTTAAAGTTATTCAGGACTCTTCTGTTTCTCTAATCACAAATATCTCATCTCATTATATATGACTCCTGCTGCCACTACTATTACTCAAGACTGCTGCAAGCGGTGGTTTATAAGCAAGTGAAATTACATTACATTATTTCATAAAAGTGTAGACACTTGGAAATGACGTAAAAGTAAAAGTTACCTCTCGATAATAAGTAAACTACTTAAATGTGACTGGTATTAACTATACTTAAGTGTACAAATAATCTCCAGCAACAAGGCTTTTGTTCACATTTATTTTCTTTTTCTTAAAGTGACAGACTATCTTGTGAGTTTGTTATTCTCCTAATTTATTTTCATTGTTAATGGACTTTGTGATTCATCCTCTTAACGCACAAATTACACCATGTCTTTAAAAAACATCTACTTTTATGACCTTGAAATTATGTTAATATGTATTTGCTGCTATGTGCCAAGCTTTAAAAATCTTTCATACAAAAAGTAAACATTGTAATCAGCATGTGAAATAAGCGTCAGGGTAGATGAAACACTTGAGAAAAGTTCAACGAAGTACTGAAGCTCATTTTTACACAGTGCAGTTACTTGTACAGTACAAGTAACAACTGATACTACTCTGGAGCACAAAATGAGTTTAGCAAAGTCTCAGCTGATAAGGTTGTTGATTGATACCAATGTTTGACTTAAATACAGGTGAGATTTTTAGTTAAGAAAAGTCAGGTTTTAAAATATCTCTCTCTCTCTCTCTCTCTCTCTCTCTCTCTCTCAAGAACATTTTTAACTGCTCAACTGTTCAGGAAAGCAGCTGTGTATTTCACTGCTCTGGCTGTATCTAACAACACGGGACTGACAGCAGCCTGCCAACAGCAAAGCATTCTCAGTAATTTGAGTGGAGCTTTACCTCCCAAAGGCTTCTCATCATTCTTCATTGCTCTGCAAAAGAAACCCGAGGTGTTAAAGCACACAGACACGAGATCAGTGTCAGAGTCCTGAGCGGCATGGTGTTTTGGTGCTACTAGAGGCACAAAATCATGATTATACAATGAACGTAATGTGACAAGTTAGCCTTTACAGTTAGAAACACAGAGTAGAAAAGGGGAAACATTGGATTCTCCTGAACAGCTGGTGATTCTGCCATAATTAGGGCCCAAGTGTGTTTATTCATCTCTTTCTCCTTTGCTCTCCATTTTCATCTCCTCTCTGTTCTGCTTTCTTATCTCCAACCCTCAGGCCTGAGGGCTAAGCAAAACTGGCAAAACTGATTCAGTCACAAGAAGTGTTAATTTCATTTAAGAAAACTATGACTAAATGTGCTCGTCAACGACCTTTTTTCCATGACTAAGAAGAGATGATATTAAACACTAACTATATCAACAAGCAATACTGTAGACAAAAAAGGACAACACTAAAATTAAGTTTAAAAAATTAAAGCTTTACCAAGATGTACTCTTTATTTTTGTTGACAAAAAAAGGAGGAGACTGTTTTTTTTCAATGCAGCAGTTCTGTTTCCTGTGCTGTGCTGTGTGTGTGTGAGAGACACTCTTACTGTCTGTTTTGGTTTGACTAGATTAACTAAAATGTTCAATATAATCTGATGACTAAAAAAAAATTAAAATGTCAACAGTTTTCATTGATTAAAACTATACTAAAATAGTTGGTCATCTTTGATGAAGATAGTGTAAGAGTGAAATGACCACAGTTTTAGTCAACAACTTGACAAAAAAAACAAAAACAGGATGAGGTTGATATAGAAATATATTAAAAACTAACAAGGACATTTGACAAAGGACTAAGATTAAAGCTAAATCTAAAGTAAAATAAAAAAAAGAAGAAAACAACCAGTGAAAACCACCAGAACTAATAAATGCTTTTCAGGTGAAGAGTTTAGACTGTTTTATTCTGTTTTTTATCTGCGTTTTATAAATATTAGGTTATACTGTTTGATGGATGTACAGTGCACACCTACACACTCCTACAGTAAGTGCTGTCATGAAGCCAATGTCAAACATTTGCTCAAATTTTCAACTCAGCTGCTGCTCTCTCAGAGGCTGACATTTAGCACAGACTGAATGAACACAGACGCAACCACACACACACACACACACACACACACACACACACACACAGAGATGTATGCAGTAAACACTCTTGTAGTAACACCTGCTCACTCACACTCACACAAGCGTGCGCACACACACATACACAAACAAAGTTTTGAAGTATCCAGCGCAAGTATATATTGGACTAAAAAAGACTGAAAACAAAATAAAGCTAAAGAAAAACTGGAGGGAAGATGAAGGGAAGGAGGAGTGGAGGAAATGGGTGGACCCCTGGGGAGCATGAGACTAAAACTGTAGCTAACACAGACAACATGTTGAAATATCACAAAAGAAAGACTTGTAAAGGTTAGAGAAGGACAGTACTTCAAAAAGGCAATCCAGCTGCTTTTTCAGCCGCTACTTGTGTTGGGAAAAGCAGATTATTTTTGGAAACATTGATGCATCAGTGTTTTGGTTGCCATACCAAGCAGTCGAGTGCAACAGGAATATGTATATATATATCTCGCTCTAACTGACAATACGAGACTCTTGAAGTGACAGTCGTATTGTGCGTCAATCTAGGAAAAAAGAACTCTTTGCATCCAGTTTTTACAGTCTTTCCATCTTTTCTAACTGTCTCCCTCTCTCCTTTTTTAATGTCCTGTGCTTCTTTCACTTGTTTCTCTTAACTTCCTCTTGTCTTCAACGCACACACGCACGCACACGCACTCACGCGCACACACACACACACGCACACACACACACACACTATCTGCCAGTTTCCCAATACACGGTGCAGCACGTATAAGCTGAGTCAGCAGGGCCCTCCATTTGAATGGCTTTCTGATTTCTGCTACAGTGGCAATCACCCCATGAGTATCCACTGTGAATGTGTGTGTGTGTTCACGCATGGTTGCGTGTATAAGTGGTTGGAGATAAAGCTATGAGTCATACTAAATAAGACCCTCAAAATCACTGTCCTTTCTTTCCCTTGTTGCAGAGTTTAGAAGCACAAAAGAGCCCTGCACAAGAGTAGCCCAGAGGGGAAGAGAAAAAGAAAAAATAACGATTTTTCACAGTTCCTTAAATAGGGGACCATACTGAACTTAACAGCTGTGGCCCCATACAGTTTGTTGTAAGGAAGGAAATTTTCAGCACCATACTTAAAGGAAAAATAGAGTGAAGGAAATAGTGTCACTGTGATAAAACCAACAGCTTTCAGCAATTCCAGGTTTCATCTTGGCTGTGGATACTATAAATCTTTGGATTTATGGGCAGTTTACACTCGCAACATGTGTCGTAGCTTGAATTAAACCATTTTGTGTAGTTGAGGGGGATGAAAAATGGCGGCTGCAGGGAGGCTGAATGTAGAAAGAGTGACATAAAGTGGAAAATAAAGTAAAAACACCTTAAAGTCTCTTGTAAAAGGTAAGAAGACAGTTGGTTCAGTTAATTTCAAACTTACAATTAAAAAGAATAAATCAACAAAATCACTTAAAAGAAAGTTATCTCAGTTGTGTGTTGTGTTTTTGACGTGTGGCTGGAGGAAAGGCCCTGTAATACAGTTACGCTGTAATGCCATGGAGGTATTAAAATAAGTGGTTTCTCCTCACCAATAAAAGTTGTTTGTTTATACAAAGAGTCATTTCTGAATGTGTGTGATTTTTTTCCCTCCCATTTATTTTGTAATCATTAGTATGGGAGGAGGTCCTTTTAAGCCTAAGCATGGGACTTGACCTGACTGTGGCCACTACGCCAAAATCAACACACAGCTGGGTGCTTTTCCTGGGGGCTTATGTAATTTAAAACATGCATACACATAATGTATAAATCATTTCAGAGAAATGTCATGTATATCAACACAGACGCCCACACCAACACATAAACACATCAAACAGAACTACACAATGCGGTTCGTAACGTAAATCTGAGTTTGCTGTAGAGTTTAATGAGAAAGAACATACACATTTACCAAATTTTAATTTGAAAAACTGCTTCCTGTAAATCTGTTTAGAGAAGAGAAGAGAAGAGAGAGAGGCTGAGAAAAAAGACAAAGAGAAAGACAAACACATAAGGGAATGCATGCAAACACACTGCGTTAAGTCACATTTTCAGTATACAAACACAAACAGTTTGCCATTCAGGTACGAGCGCGGCAGTGTAAGGAGACAGGAAGGATGGCAGCATGCAGGAAAAAGCAGGGAGCGCATATGAATGAATGAAGCTGGAGAGAGGAATAAAAGTGGGGAAAAAGAAATACAGAACAGAGAGAAAGAGGAGCTATGAGGTGACTGTGGTAGTTCTTGTTGACGAAGCTCTGTTCTCCTAAGCCACGATCTAAATCATCCCCACACAGACACCTCCAGGTTAGGGGGATTTATTCAAGATGTATTTCTCCTCCTCAATCCTTCGCTTTGTTATCTGTCTGCTGCCGTGTTTTTCTCTCACTTTCTGTTTGTCTGTTGTGTCTCTCTCTCTCTCTCTCTCTCTCTCTCTCTCAACACCCACACAGCGTCTCTCTACTATCCTCTATTTCTATGTATCTCTGCCATTCTTTCTGTGTCAGAGTCATTGCAGAGTGCAATCAAATGAGATGATCCGTTTGGCGTCCACACAGCTTAGCCCTCCGTAAGCCAGGTTCCAAGCGGAGCAGAGGCAGAGAGTCAAAAGCTTCCGATTTAAGCTACGTGCAAACAGACCTCCTGCAGAAATGATCTCCACGGTTCACAACAGGACCATTAGGTCAGAGGGAATTCATAATTACCATTTTCTAAGCTTAAACACTGGTTGATTCCTCACATCTCCCATGTGTTTCTCTCTATCCATCTCTCACCTATTTCTCTTCTGCTTCTTTCTCTTAATCATTGCCTTTGGCACCTTTTGTATTTTAGTCATGAAGACACTTTTTAAGGCATCATCAGTGGGCAATTTTATTTCTAACAATTATCAGCTTCAGTATTTTTTCATCATACTCTTGCTTCTCACAGACGTTCTGCTACCCACATTGATTTTGATTTTGTGCTGAAAATCCAGATTTCTGCTGAAGTCATTATCAAGTTAATGCCCTCTAAAAATGTTGCCAGTACATGCCTTTGGATGGCCTTCAGGCTTTACCCAGTTTGCTTCCTCTTTACCCATTTCTTCTTTCCCTATCCTTTCCTTCCTTTCCACCTTTTATGTGCATTTTACTCTAGTCCCATTAGTTTAATGATAAGCCCACTACCACTTCCCACGTACGCTCCAAAAAGAACGGAGGTTAAGTCAGCAAGCCAATAAAGTGAGTGATTTAATAAATTAAGGAAAAAATGTGTAGCTACTGACATTTAAAATTTCAAAACAACTCTGTTGGGAAATAGAGCAACAGTAGTGCACAGAGCAAACACAGTCAACCTTTAATAATGACTGCAACATTGTATTTGTGCGTGCGCGTGTAATTTGAATTTTACAAAATAAATCAATCGAACAATGAAATTTTGTTTACATAAACACATTTTACCCTCTGTCCTTTTTGAGTGAGAGCACACACACACACACACACACACACACACACACACACACACACATGCCCACAAGATGTTCAGTGACAGCAACAAAGTACCTCTTGCGCAGTGAGACTGTCCCAGTTCAAGGCAAATCTCACTGCTGAAGTGTTTACAGATGAAGATCAGAGTTAATGTCTAATCTGGCTCCAAGGCACCACTGCTAATATTTTACATATTGACATGATGCCACAAACATCTCTCCCTCCTTCCTTCCTTCTCTCGTGCGGTTTACCATGTGCTCCTTGTGTCCATCCCCTGCCAATCCCTGTCTGTTTCCATATCTCCATGTTATATCAAAAGTGGCTCGCAAACTTGACTCACAGCAGCAGAATCGGTTCAGCTAGGGATGACAGACTAAAAAAGGTGGGGCTAAAAATAATCATGTGCGTGGGTTATCTCGGTAACTGCTGTAAGCTATAACCTACCGACATCATGAACAAATCGAGTTCTTTGTTGCTTTAATGGCTTGCTTTTCATTATTTCAATTGTATTATCCATTCACCATATCCACGGGTTAACACTATAACCTGCCCATGCAGTTTGTGTGTTAGAGGCAATGACTGTGCTAATTGGAAAAGTCATTAACGTGTTGTGTAAGAAAAATAACATTTCTAAGCAGTAAAAAATAATAGAAAGACAGATCATTCAATCTATTTATATTCTGTAAGCACTACTCTATGCTTAGTATCAGTTTGTGCTCATCCATTAAACTACAATATGTAAATTGAATGCACACACAGCAAATTATACATGTGAAATGTGAATTAGAAGAGCCGGTGTATAATGCACCACAAGCTCCTAGTAGTGGTATCAAACCACCAGCTAAAGAGCTGACAGTGCTATTTTTGAAAGTCTGTCCAAAACATATACAGATAAAATACACTGGTGCCTCCAGTTTAAACTTGTTGGATGGTTTGCGGGTGTACAAGTACAGATGAGTTTCTCAGTTTGAATTTTAAGTGATTATTGTTAATGCCAGAAGGTGTTTTTCTGCTACCCACAGGAGATACTTCACACTTCATTTCAAACTGAACTTTACCATCTGTATTATGAAAGCTCTCCTGATGTGAACGCCAATGATCACAGATGTCTCAGAATCTACAAATACATACTATATTGAAGATTAACATTAAGATTTATCTCAATTTCCCCCTCGTTTTTCTTTTCTTTCTCTCCTGTCACTCATGACCATTCACCCTGTGTAATGTTCATCTTTTTGCTATCTATCCGCTACCCTCTCTGGCTCCCTGTCAAATTTTTCTTCTAAATTCTTCCTCTTTTACATTCAGCCCATTTGCCTTTCTGGGGTGAAAACCTTTTGGCCTTTTGCACACCAGCCTCTGAGGTTCGAAAGCTGCTCGTCCAGACAGTTGAACTCTGAACTGTGACACTGCAGCGTGAGCTAGACTCGGGTCAAATTGGTCATTTCGACACTCGCCTTGACCAATTAAACATTCTGTTGGTGGGTAGATAATAGGGCTCTTTGCACGCACGCACGCACACACACACACGTTTACTCGTACTAAAAATTCATAGCACATGCACACATGCACACGAATGTCCACCCACAAATTGGGATATGTGCTCCAGTTTTCATTACAATGGTGATTAATTTTTAACCATACAGCTTTTGGTCTTCATTTACAATGCAGGTTTTGCAGTGTGGGCCGTGTGTGCATACAGTAGTAAAAAAGCATGCAGTCAGGCCGTAGTTGCACAGTATAGACTATTCTATCAATCTTAACTTCAAAACCTCGTGACTGCCTGGTTCACCTGTACAGGTCCCATACAAAGAAAAACAAACGGGAAACCAGAAAGATTAAAGTTCATATAATAACAGGCAGCAAAGACAGAGACAATGGTTCAGATGGCCTTGAGCTTCCTTTAATGCAATTGAACAAACGAAGGGCTCTGTGCTAAACATAATAATAAAGAAAGCTTTAAAAACAAACTAAAATCTATGAGCCTCCATATACATCATATTCTCAATTTCACACCAGTAAAGTTACACTATGTTGAATAATACCATAATATACCATCTTTAATTCAAAATAGATCCTCATGGGGATGATACGGCTGCATAGCAGCAGTTAAGCAAGAATGTAAGACATTCTTAACAATAATGCTTGAAGTCTCATTATTTTATAAGCACCCAGGAAGGGTGAGTATCAACTGTATCAGCTCAATTTATTTGGTGAATTTATGTTCAAGGCACCAAATGCAATAGGCTGTTTGATAATGAATCTTCCTCAGATAACAACTGTTAACATTATGTGTGTGTCACTGTGTAAAATGACTTGATCAGGATTCTGGCTAGTGAAGTAGAACAGGAGGCTATTACAGCACACAGTTGGACAGCAACAGTGGCACCTGTGTTCTCAACAGGGCGTGCAGAAATCTGGGAATATGTGTGAGTGTGTGTGTGTGTGCGTCAGCATATTCATCCAAAACGGTAGGTTTGTTTCTATAAAATCTGCTTCTGTGACTACCAGCAGAAAAAAAGAAACTTAAAACACAGACAAAAACACTTTGAGGTAATAAACAAAATACCAGAGTCAGGGTTAGTCTACAACATTATCTGAAACATGATAACTCAGGACTGCCTATTGACCAGCATGATTCACTTCCTGTAATAGATCCAACAGCATGAGGCGCATCACCATGAGAGCAAGAGACTTCCACTCAGAGGGAGCAAAGACTGCTGACTCAGGTCATGTTGCTTCACATACTGTTGGAAAAAGGCATAGAGACAGAGAGCGGGAGGAAAAGAAAGGAAGAGAGTAGTGCTGTAATAAGTAAGGTAAAAGGATGGAGAGAGAGAGAGGGAGGAGTGGGGGTTAGAGAGCAGAGAAAGAGAGGATGTAATGGAGACAGAAGGAGAGAAAATGGATAGTGAGAGAAAGAGAGAGACTGTGTAAACACATTCATACTTACACATAACACATAGTGTTATGCATTTGATAATCGGATGCCAGAAGCAAAAGTATATAATCTGCGAAATGAAATGCAAACAGTGAGATCTGTACTTCACAACAACACAACAGACTGTTGGATCCACAAGGAACTACTGTACACCAGTGTGTATCTGTTTGTACGGTGTTTAAGTTGGTAAAGGGATTGCTTACTACGGAGAATGGTTGATAAAATATAAGAGAAACATTAGTTTAAACATCCCTTTGTGAGGGCGTCTCTGTAATAGGAGATATTTCCTGGAATCTATTCATTTGTTAATGGAAAAGATAAATGCTAATCATTGCTGTCGTAATGACGAATTGGGCCCTCGATCAATGATGACAGAGGAAAATGCTGTCTTGGGACAGTTGGTAGAATGTAAACAGGCACAACAGCAGCTTTTTTTTCCCATATTGTAGATATTCAGCAGCTGCTTTTTAGCCATAGGAGCCAGGTATGTATTGTCTATTTCAAATCATGTGGCATTTTAAGGAAGCAACATGCTATGTAAACAAATAAAAATGTTTATATATACTGTACAGTAACTAGCCTTGTCATTGCTCATCATCAGAGACATTTATTTATACTTTTCACCCAATATTCTGATTGTTAATTGGCGTTTCCAGTGTGACTGCTACACCAGAGATAACTAATAACATGTGCCTTTCTTAAAAGGTAGTGCGAAATATGGGAAAATGTTACTTCAGAAGTATAAAAGTATCATAAATAGTACATGTCACCAAAGATCCAAAGATAGCCTAAAGATGATTTTGGAAAAATACAAGGGATACCTTATCTAAGAGACTGGATATACAAAGACAAAAAGTCTCACTGCCTCAAAAGCAAAAGAACAAACAACTGCTTGAACCTGAGTGCAGACACTGTGGGAAGTGATAAGCCATTGCTCAAACCACCTCTTTGTTGCATCAGGACGTTCCGAGGTGAGAGAACTAAAATGTCAGAAATATTATCAACTCAGAACATGACAAGTTTGTTTAGTGACTCAGGGTTACAACCAGTAGTTTCACTTTCATCTCTTCTGATGAACCGTCTTGCATATCGGCTGTTTCTTCTTTCACTCCTCCTCTCATCTCCTGTCTTACCTACAATATTATACTAGTCATCACCCAAACTCTGTCATCCGAAATTCACACACCCTTAAAACCCCATAATGTCTTGTCCATGAGAGTTTTGTTGTTTTACTTTTGTTGGTATACTATGTTTTTCTATTTGAATTAGCTTTTCACAGTCCTATAACAAGTTTCTCACCAATAGGTTCACAAGTGGTGATTTTAGCTGGCTGAGCTGACAACAATCACTGGCAGATCTCATCAGCTGTACTTTTATAGCAGAGAAAATATATAATTTTATTACTCAGACTCCTTAGTCACTCTGCATGCCAGACTTGGTGCCATTTAGGCTCAACCACATCACCTCAGGTCAAGAAACATCCTGTGCTCTACAGTAAAACCTGATGGGCAGAGATACAACGATTTACTAAATTAAAAGCAACTCAAGTTTGTCCAAGCTTAGGCTTTGTTTTAGGGGCAAACATTTTAGATTTCAGATCTTGGTTTTTAACCTTTGCTTCTTAATTTTAACACGTCAACTTCTGGCTGTGCTGTTAAGGGACACTACGCTATACATTCTGCGCTCCTCTGTCTCATCGTATCGCCACCCTTGCATCCCTCACATCGGCCTCCTTCAGTCTGTGCCCCAGAGAGCTGCAGGAGACGTTTTTGTCCTTCGTCTGACACATTGTGCTCCAGTGATTTATACCTCTGCACCTCTACCTCTCTCCTTCTCTCTCCCCCTCTGTGTCTTTCTGTCCCATTCACTTCTACCTCCTTGTAGCTCATGCTCATTGTCCATTTCTTTCTTCTTTGCCACGACACACATACACCTACAAACACACTGACACAAGGACACATGCACACACACACACACACACACACAAAGGAATAGCCCAGAGCCTCGCTGCGTGTAGGAGAGAGGTCTTTAATCCTGTCCCAGGGAGAGTGGGCCTGCTGGGGGATTAGAGTAGGGTTGTGGGTGGCTCAAAAAGATGGAGGGCATAGAAGGGTGGACAGCCACAGAGAGGGTGTGTGTGGGTAATATCGCTTTCAGAATAAAACCTGTCGATCTGAATGAGTCGATGCACGTCAAACTGACTTTTCAACCTTCTTTCAGAGTGCAGGTCGTTGACTACTTAGTTTATGTGGGGTCGCAGGGAGCTGGATACAATCCCAGCTGACATTGGGCGAGAGGCGGGGTACCATCCTGGACTAGATGCCAGTCAATCGCAGGGCCAACAAACCCTAACCCTGCATATCTTTGGACTCTGGGAGGAGGACCTGAAGAGAACCCACGCATGAGAAGATGCAAAACTCCACACACCAGGGGGTTCAAACCCAGAACCATGTAATGCTAATCACCATATCACCATGCCGCCCCATTCTTTAAAACGTACTCAATGTAATTCACTTATTTAGCGGTAATGTATAAGGGGCTACAGTTGCATATTTGAGTATTTGAGAAGAGTGAAGATGAGGCAGTTGTCTCATATGAATGGAATGGAACCCATCTCTTGTATGACCCTTCATATTGTGAGTCCAAAATTTGTGTACTCAAATTGTAACTGAGCAGTTCATGTGAACAGAGTCTGTATGGATGTAAGTATGGTTACCACTCACAAGGAAAGCAGGAGAGACGTTTCATCCCTTCCTCCTTTTTGTCTTAGCTTTCTTCCACTTCTCTCTAGCTAATTCTTAGATGATCTTTTAATTAGTTCGGATCCGAACTAACATGTTAAAACACCAAAATCACACAATAACACAAACAAATTAACCAATCGAGAAAGCGTTAGACCAGCAAGTTCAGTGTTCAGGTAAAATTACTGTTTTTGTCAAAGGAGGTATAATGGTATTGATTTTTTTAGGAGGCTAAAATACATTTTGCTGCTGCCCCCAACCACAGCAGTGCATTGCGTCCGTGCCAGTATAGCTAGTCAGCTTCTCCAGACTGTGGGCGTGCGACCACCATCTACTGTAGGTAAATACACTGACTGTGGATAAGTACCTCATACAACCCCACTTCAGAAATTCAGAACTATCGCTTTGAGGTGTGTGTTTGTGTACAGAATGAGCATTCATGCAACACTAATCCCACTCTCTAGCAGGTTAATGGCACAGTCGAGTAACCCGGTGGAGACTGGTGTAAATGTCCCTCCACCCTAAATTTTTTTATATTTGTAATAATAATTCTACCTATGGTATTTCCAGTTTGCTGCCATGAAATCTGGTTTATTTTCCAAGTAAATAAAATAAAACAAAGTATGTTTCTTTTTCTACTTTTTCCACCTCTTTCCTCCTGTTGGCATGTCTCCCACACCAGCACTATTTTGTGACAGGAAACAGCGTGTGTGCCAGCCTTTCCTTTGATATGGAACATCAGGAGCGGTTTCACTGCACCGCCAAACACAGTTTTGCTGTTCAGACGCACTCATGTGTCTGAACAGCATTCAAAGGAAGGCCACTGTCATATGCCTGCTGCTCTGCTTACATGACTGTTACACATTCAGACATCCGTGCCATTTACACACATATGCTAAGCTACACACACACACAAGCATATACAAATCGGTCGTATGTGACTACAAAGTTAAACGGAAAAAAGGATTGGGATGGTACATGCTTTCTGTCAGAATATCCATATACATGCTGATGGACGCTGCATCATGAGAATGAGAATGAGCTCCCTGAAGCGGTTCCTTATGATTGAGATGTCTCGCACAAACCTGCACTTTGCATGTGTCGTACCCCCAATTACGGACCCCAATGACGACAGTCGGCCTCATTTAAAAAAGGTTCTTGTGCGCAGACTTTTTGCTTGCCGTAGTCATGGCTTATGAAAAATGTATCATGATGCCAAAAAGAGTTTTCTGGATTTATTTTCTACTGTACAATTTTCTGTGAGAAAAATAAACACCATGGTATGAAAGCCTTAATAACATGTTTGCCCTTATTCATTAACATGGTCAAACACTGAAAGCAACTAATTTAAATGAGTCTCTGTTTTGAAAAATGTAAGTATATGCTGTTTTGCCATTCCAGGGTAAAAACAATAAAAATCTGATAATCAAATATCTAAATGTGGTGTTTTAATAAATACATAAAGTACACCCAGACTGGTTTGATCATATCACTGCCTTTGAATGTTATTTTTTCATGTGCACTGAATATACTTAAATGTGCCCTGATTTAACTGTTAATGACAAATAGGTCAAACACAAATTGTTTTTTTTAAAAGTAACTGAGGCTAATTTACATTGTGTGAGCTACAGCATCACTATACTCTTATTTCAGCTGATGCCCTGGCCACTGTTAACCTTTTGACCACATGTGCATTATGCTAAAACACAAACCAAATGACCACTCATGAATGGTGATATTAAAACAGCTTAACCCTGTATCCATTTTGATTTCATGGCTACAAATGATAAGTGGGGGAGGGGATGACAGCTGGCTCTGTGTGTGAGTGTGTGTGTTTGTGTTTGTGTGAGTGTGAGTGTGTGTGTGAGAGAGAAGGGACTTAAATCCGAACCGAATGCAGATGATGGGCTTAATCCGGCCGTTCAGTAGGTCATGCTGAGGATAGCTACTGTGTTTTAAACCTGACCACTTCATCCGACACACAATCCTGCACCACCAGATCGGCACATATTCCATGCATCCATCTATGTGTCCATGTATCTATATCAGCCACTGTCTGTATAACACAATTTAAAAAATCAGTGGGTTGCCCGTAATTGACAGGTTTAATTCCCTAATCTAAGTAAAAGCACAAGAAAACTCAAAATATATTCTGTAATTCTGAATTTGCAAAATGTACATATTGTATATCAGAGAAAACATTAGATGAACAGATAGGAGAGAGACAGAAAGAAAAAAATGTAAGAGGAAGAGAAAGACAGAAAAGGCTAAAATAAATGAAAGAGACAGAGACTCTGAAACAAACAGTGCAGCAGAAAGTAGAAGCAGAAAGCAAGGGAGACAGAGAGAAAGTAAGAGTAAGAGTGGTGTGCTCTGTGTCTGACCCCTGTTAGGTGAGACTCCCAAGAACACTAGAAACCTGTTAACAACAGGAGTCCATTTAGTTTGAAGTGACTACAGTAGGGGTTCAGGAGTGGACTCTGCACCACCCTTTCCATTAGTCACATAGGGATGTTCACACAGTATTTAGAGGAGCACACAAGCACACACATGCGCACAAACACACATACACACACACACACACACACACAGACAGAGGAATACACAAACACAGGCACACAAAATACATTCACAGAAAAAGGGATATGCACCCTTTTCTCAAAGGTCGTGAATGTTCACCCGCTCATCCATTTAGCCTTATTTTGCAGCGAGTTCCTATCGCAAAGTTCACAAGGAGAGAATACAAAATGAAGAGACATGCAGGACTGGAGGACTTGCATCCTCCAAGGAAATCAGCTGTAAGCCCACGAAGCAACAGTGGAGAGGGGAGTAAATGGGAACAAGTGAGGGGAGAGAAAGAGAATAGGAGGTGAGAAGTGCAATGAGAGGAAAGGTTAGAGAAACAGAAGAGATGATAGAGAGGGAACTTCAAATGTTAAAAATCCAAACGTCAAAGTTTGGACACCTGATAGTGTGCAATTCTTAAATACAATTCTTGCAGTAAAAATTGTGATGGGGCATTCTTCATCACTCTAGGTAGAAGGTCACATTTATAGTGGTATCTTTACCAGTAAACAGAATGATTCTAATTTCCAAATTTAGGTATATAGCACAAGCTTTTCACAGAAAATCTGTAAATATTATACAGCTCATTTAAATGCAGGTGGGCAAATCTGACATGTAACACTTTCTTCTCTCAGTAACTACTGCTCTGGTGGCTGAGGTTGATGCTTCTGGGACGCTGGATGGAATATACAACTGAGCTGTTCTGAGGTGTTGCTGGCCTAATTCTGTTAAAAGGGATGTTCCCACATGATAACACTCAGAGTACTCTGAAAGATAGAGAAGATTCACTGATGAATTATGTTTTCTACCATACTTATTTGCATGGATGCATATTTTCCTGTAAGTCATTTGGCCTCTACTCAAATCTCTCACCGTATATAATAACACAAATAGTAGTGGGATCAAATCCTTGATCTGAGAGAGGCAACTACTTAGCATCAATTATGGTTATGTCGGGCTAAAGATACAACAAAGGTATGGGTCATAACAATCCAAAACTATGTGGTATTAAATGGAATTTTGTAAGTGTGGAACTGTGGGCTTTTTTCTTTTCTGTGTATCTTTACACGCATGTCAATAGTTATATCTCCAGAAAAAAAAATAAAGAGAAATAACTGTGATGAAAAATGAGAATGAAGAAATATTAGCCTCAGTTATAGAGTTCTCCAAAAGGAAAAGAGTGACTAACAAGAGATGGCTCAGCTAATAACAGGGTGAGCATTCAGAGGAGGCACCTCTAAAGCTACTGGAAATAACTGCATTTGCTTTCAATTTGTCACAAGCAAAAGAAAATAATTTCTCGTACTCCAAGGCCCCTACACACACGTCTTACACACAAATACACAACCAAACAAATATGCAGTCATAGATACAGTTAACCAAGCAGACGAGCCCAGCCACAGCCACAGACTTAGACATACACACACAGACACACATATACTCTTCAAAACCTCAGAATCAGAGGATTTGTCTAGCTGCTAATCTTTGTAAAGCGTGTGTGTCTATGTGCATCTAACATTTCTATGTGTACATAGAGACAGCTTTTTCCATATCCATCTTACGTATGTATACTTTATTTTTGCAAATGTTCATGAGAAAGGCAACATACGTTAAGAAGAGTTCGATTTTTTTAACTGGAAGGGCAAAAAACACGGCAAAAAGATACATGAAGAAAGCTCGGAAGAGAGACAAAGTAAGAGATTCAGACAAATAGAGAGAAAGATACCGAGACAGGGTCTAAGTGATGAGACAGATGAGGCAGCCAATGAGTGACAGAATGCAAAGGAGAGCGGAGGAAACAGAGACAGAGAAAAGAAAGGTTTGCCTTAATGTTATTCCGAGCTTCAATCAGCACTCACCCTGCTCTGCTCTCACCCAATCATCTTAGCAACATACTGTCTCTTTCTCACACACACACACACACACACGCGTACAAGAAAGTTTCTGCCCATCAACTTTGGCCTGACAGTCTGACTGCCATGGCAACGATTCACATAGTTTTAAATAGAGCACTCTGACGGAGGAGAAAAGAGAATAGGGGTAATAGATAAATTCATGAACTGGTATATAGACTAGGAGACACACAAATTCAGGGAAACGCAATGAAAATAACAGACAAATGGCAGACAGGTGAGGCGGTAACGTTGAATAGCCAATTTGACAGAATGAAAAAAGGTGTGTTTAAAGAAAGTGAGAAGACCAGTGCTGAAGGAATGAGGGAAGATGGGTAGACAGACATGAAGAGAAAATGATAAAGCCTGGGTTTAGACAGGCCTTTATGGGTTCAGAGACATAGACACCCTTTGAAGTTGTGAGGAGATTTTGGGCTTACAACTCTGACAACAGTGACTGAAGAAAGACGGAAATTTGATGAAAGTTATGCACACAGACATGATACTAGAAATCAAGGGAACAAGATCACATCAAAAATGGATTATGGAAAAAAGAAGATGAATAGAAAAGAGATGGGCTACAAAGAGCTGCACACATGTTCTATCATTTCATAATTTGAATAATGCAGACGTTTTTTGAAAGTCCTCAGTAAAAGCTTCACACCCGCAGAATTTGGCTTTTACATCATTAACACCATCTGTTTGTAGTTGGAATTAGTGAATTGCTTTTCCCTCTGACATGAACGTGAAATTAAGCTCATCACTGCAAAGCTAGGGACAAACCACAAGAGTGAAAAACAATAACAGACACATACACGTTAGGTGTTACAACAACTTTCAGTTATACAGAGAAAAAAATAAACAGTGCACTGTGCAATATGGACTTATTTGGTTTTGTAAGATTTTTGTAAGTTAGTTTTTACTACTGTTACAATATTTTTTTGGAATCCAACACTCTTCCCCTTTGCACGTGGCAAACATCACCATCATGATGCTGTTTGAAGCATGTTTCTCTCCCATAGAGACCAGAAGTGAGTTTGGAAAATAGTGGGTGATGTAGCAGGTTGGTCCAGCTTGTTTAGCATTGAGAGTTGTTCTGGGGCTCTACAAAGTATTGATGAGCCAGCTGGAGGCATCATGTGTTTCCCTTGCCACTGCCCATCCATCCAATTAAATACTGCGTTCAGTCTTACAGCCGTTTTGGAGATGTGCAGTGGTGGAAGAGAGTACAAAAGCACTAACATCAAAATATACTTAGTACATTATACAGTATGGCCCAATTTTAAAATCCTAAATATTTCATTATTGGATTATAATTGTTGATGCATTAATGTGTAAATCACTTTAATTTTGCAGCTGGTTAAGATGATGCTAATTATAACTACTTTATATACTGCTGGGTAGCAGTTGTGAATTTCCCCTGAGGATCAATAAAGTCTAATCTGAACCGATAATAATATAGTGTACTTTATTTGTTGATTACATTTTGTATTATTAACCTGAATCTGCAAAGTAACTAATAACTAAGTAAGTTATTAAATAAATGTAGTGGAGTAAAAAGTAAAGTATTTCCTTCTGAAAGTTTAATTATTATTAATTACTATTTTGAGCTACTTGTACTTTACTGCTGCTTCATTGTGGAGGATCATTCATTAAGCACCGTATGGCACACTACATGGTTTAGCCTCCTTAGACTAAAGGATCGAGGGGA
Organism: Lateolabrax maculatus; assembly: GCA_031216445.1. NCBI lineage: Eukaryota > Metazoa > Chordata > Actinopteri > Acropomatiformes > Lateolabracidae > Lateolabrax > Lateolabrax maculatus. The sequence goes on from CM062210.1 coordinate 12,380,689, forward strand.
CAGAGTCAGACTAGAGTCTCCAAAACACACAAAACCCCTCCCTCTCCACTCATGTGCTCTGCTTCAATATTTCCAAGCCCTTCAGCCGTGAATTTGGCTCACAGCAACCTTTGGCTTTATTTGAATAAAATCGAACTACTCTTGATTATGCCGCTGAAAATGTTGTCCACGCTTGACAGCGTCACACCCTCAATTTGTTCTAACAAGCAATAAGATGAGAATACAACCCAAACCCCCAACACTGGGTGCCTAAATGCAAATAAAAGCACAATCGCATGACACAGACCCCACACATACACTTGCGCACAGACACAAAAAGGAAGACATACACTGATGCGGAAAGATAGGGAAATATAAACAGATAAATCCCTGAAAGCTCAATAACACACACATACTCAGAAAAGGCACTTCAAACACAGGCTCATTAGAAAGCCTGCAGAGAAAGAAGTTTAATAGCTTCGGGCTTCTAAACACAGCACAAGCTTTCTTTATGTTTTCTTTATGACATCTGAGTGTGAGTTTTTCCTCCAGACAAGCCAATGATGTCATTTAGGCCAAAACTTCTTCCAACAAGAGGCGAGTTGAGGGATTACGTTTCTGTTTCAATTTGATGTAAAGTCCTTATAAGGATCTAGATAAAAGAGTGTGTGTGTCCCATCTAGTATCATGTTTTGAAGATTTAAGTATGTGAACGGAAATAAATACATGGAGGTCTCCTAAAGGGGCGGGGCAGTGGTGTAACCCACGTGACACAAATAGAGGAAACTGTCTCTCAATGTCTCCTTTCTGAACCTCTGTTAAAATGCAGTACTGAAGTGTAACATAGTGTAGTGTATGTAACACAAAAATCAAGGTTAAAAATGGGAAAATATTTATCTGTAACCACTAAGGTTAAAACATTTCCTGCTTTTACAAATGGAAATTTAATGCATTATCAACCGTTCGTTTTTGTTGTTTCCACATTTTTATCTGTACCCTCTGTTAACTGGAGATATTCTAAGCTGTGCTTAACACAAGAGGACATTGTTTTTGGTGGTCAGCATCTCTTTGCAGTAGGAAACACAAGGGCGGACACTAAATTGATTGATGTGGTTTAAAAATGCTTATATTTTTCAGTGCAAAAAAACAACAACTATACGACTCTAGTGAACTGTATCTTCAAGCATTTATAGTCCTTGAAGTGAAGTTTGGGAGTGCAATGGGACTTAACAGGGAAAACAAAGAGCAAAGAAAGCCAATATATTTTACACCTTTTGGGATCCAGGTTGCCACATTCTCCACTGAAATACTTTCTCCTTTCTCTGTCTAGGCTTGTATCTGCCTCACTGTTTTGGCAAAAATCTGTTCCCTCCCTTCAACAATTTATCCTTTCATTGTGTGTCAGTCTCTCTTTTTCTTGCTCTCAATCTGTCCCTCTGTCGTGCTCGTTTTCCACCGTAAACCACATTGTTATCAGCTCTTTATCTATACAGTATTGTTAAATATTAATAACTTGCACACTAAATAATGTAAAAGGGGGCCTGGAGGTGCAAAAATGTGAGGTCTCTGTCCTGCATATGTGTGTGAGCTGTCATTCATTTTCCAGCTGTATTTGAACCTTTAGCTGGTCTATCTGCAGGTGTTGGTGTGTGTTTAGGTGTATCTGTCTGTGGGAGGATGTGTGTGTGTGTGTGTGTGTGTGTGTGTGCGCGTGCATGTGAATGTGAGAGATCACAAGCAAATGTTTTCATGTATTTTGTTCTTCTCACTGTGGCATGTGACAAAGAAAAAAAAGTAATGGTTGAAAGAAGAAGAACAGAGAAGAGGAATCAAGGAGAAATTAGAGAAAAGAGAAGAGTTGCATGTGGTGAGGGTATAGGGGAGAGAGGCTGCAGTGAGCGGTAGTGAGTGGGTTGATTTCACAAAAGAAAAGTTTGAAAAGGATTTAAAGAAGAAAAAGTCAAAGCGGCTCTGACAAATATGAAGGTTTTTAAATCAGTAACAAGGCCAAGTGATAAAATGATGGTTGCATTGATAAAGGCAATGATGCAATGATGTCTCAGGTGGTTATTATGGGCACACTGCTTGCGATTTAGCTGGAAAGGACCTGTTATGAATCAGTGCTGAAGAGAATGAAACCAGGACAGAGAGCAAAAGAGGAGGAGGGACTGTCAGAAAAAAAAGAGAGTTGATGAAAGATGTGAAATGAGAGGGAAAAGGAGAGGTGATGGGCGGAGGGCATTTTAATCATTGTAAGGTGAAGGAAAGTAAGGGGAACAACGAGGTGGAGTGATATATTATTCATAATTAGCCGACTTGGTACATTATTTAACAAACATAACCTCAGTGGAAAGGTGCTACCTGCTGCCGCCTGCTTGCTATTAATGGGGGTCTGGAAGAACTGTCTTTCTTTACTAGTTTATACACCAAAAAGATGCACTCTCATACAACCACCCAGACACAATGCGTTCTGCATATGACAAATACTCATCACACGGTGAAAGCTCTGCAGGACTCCATACACCATTGATCATTCCTTCACGTTTACCTTCTCCTATAGGTCAGCCAGTTGCGGCTATTTTTCCACCCTTTGCCATTCTAAAACGCATCAATATTTACAGCCATATAAAATTTCATTCACAGCTCTCACAGGGGTGGGGAGATGGCCCTGGGCATGCTTGGCTCTGGACAAAGCATAACTTTGAACAGCAGAAAAAGAAATTAGAAGGTGTAGTTGTTACGAGCCCTACCTCTGGAAGCAAATGTACCCAGTGGCCAAGGATTGAATCTCCTCTCCTGTGTCTCCTCTACTCATCGGCACAACTTTCTCAATAAAGAAATAATACCAAGGAGCGTGAACTGCCCGTGCTTCTTTCACAGAAAAACCACAGAGTAGAATCCTGAGGGTGTTTTATTTTTGTGAGGGATTTTATTTTCACCTTGATATAAAACAGGGGTGAAAGGATTTCATTCTTGACGCTGTAGAAGGATTTGGATTTTAGTGGATTTGTCAAGCTGGCCATTCTTTCAGGGCTGTCAAGAGGGGCGCTCTCTCGTTGAGTGGGAGACCTACTGCTGTTATGATGCACTTAAAATGGTGGGTCGTCATTCAGACAGCTTGAACAAATCAAAAGCATTCGTGTTTGCAACCTAGTTGGCATGAGTCATTGTTTTTTGCAGGTTGTTTGGTTGCACTCTACATTACAGCTCTATGATAGAGAGATAATAATGGGGGAATGCTGTGGTAACTTTCAAGAGAAGAGCCATGTATTTGTCTAGACCTGTATATCAGGACTGACTGACTGTTTTCTCCAAATGCTCCTGGGGGTAACCGTCAGCTCCAAGAGCTAGAAAAGTCTGTTACTGATTCATGCTAGAGTGTAGCAAAATTGCTACTTATTTTTCAGTCCCTGATGCAAGGCAAACCCTTATTAGACCATAGCTTACAGTCATACCACCAGAGGGAATACAGTAAGGGCTATCACAGCGAAAACCTGCCTTGACATGAACAACTTTACTCTCTCTCTCACCTGCTAAAACTGTGGACGTATGTGTTATTGTTGGATATAAATGTACCTCCAAATGTAATAATACACCCTGTTTTCAGATAAATTTAATGGCTTTGTTGTGTCCATAGAATTTTGAAAATGCATCCTCAGGTGAATTCTGAGGTGAAAGAATTTACTCAGACCGATGTGCACTCATAGTATAAATAATTATCATGTTTCAGTAAAACAATAACCAACACATTGAGGATTAAATGTGTTTCATTCAATAGGCTACATAATGTTAAATGTGTTACATATTGTACACAATGTACAGTGAAACAACCTAATGAAGGCCCATACCACTATTCAAAACAAGAGATACAGTTTAGTTCAAGCCTTGTTAATGGAATTTGGTGTGCCTATTAATGCTTTGAGGAAGAGTTTGCTGCCTTTATTATACCAGCCAAGTATATGCTCAAGAAACAAAACCAAATGTGCAAAAACAATTGACGAAGGCCCAAAATCCATTGTTTAATTAAAGTGCTTATTAATGCTGTCAGGAGGAAGACAGATGTTGTTTTGACCTTTCATCAAGTTCCATACTCATGATACTATCACGTCACCTATTCAAATCTATAAGCTGTATATAACCTATCCTACAAATCTAAGGATTATGGAAGTGAGTATGGAGGATCTTGGAGGAGTTCAGCTCTCAATAAATTGTTTTCTTATTTTTGATACACGCAAGATGACAAGGAAGGAAGAAAAATATTACGTGATACCACAGACACTCTTCACCTATACCTCCTCCATATACTGTCTATATTGTAGTGTTGGCAAATTATTGGCTACTGCATTGTATTTTATTTATCCCTGCTGTACAGTTCACACTCAGACATCCCCTCTTGGGTGTTCTCTAAATACGTCTTTGTCAAGTACGCCACAATCACAAGCATTATGTAACTCCTGTGATCTGTTCTTTAGCAGCATAATTTATGTTTAAAACATGCTTTGGTGCTGAATCAAGTGCAGCAATTCCCACTATGGCCCCAGACAAAGCAACAACGTGAGTTCTCTGGCTACAGAGGTGGAAGAACAACTCAATTCCTTTCATTGCGCAAAAGCATCAATATCACAATGGGGGTAAAAAACTCTATTCAAAAGTGTTAGCAGTACAATGTGCTCAAGAATCAAAACCTAAAGTTATCATGAAGAATAGTCACTGTCAGATGGCTCCTCTACAATAAGCACATAATCTCAAAAACTAGTTAGATAATGTTTTTAGTTTTTAGAAGCATTCCTAAAAAGTTCACATTTTGCAGATATCATATGTTTACCTGATTACGGCAATAATTTGTAAGCCAATAATTAAAACTTCTGCAAAGTGACTTATAAATATAGTGGAGTTAATGTACAACATGTATTTCTGGAATATACTTATAACTTATAACTGACATTAACCTCAGTTATAAAAATTAATTTTACAAAAATAAATATTTTACAAAAAAAGGTGTATTTAGCTAGCAGATTTGTAAAACCAAAACCACAAAGAACTGGTTGTGAATGATGCCGTGAAGAATACAAAAGCCTGGCAAATATATTACATTCATTTTCAACATGTTATTAAATCATATATTATTTCTGTTGAGGTTGATTTGTTAGGGCCGTTTAGATGTCACGTCTAAAAATGTGTGGAAAACGCCAGCAGTACCGCTTTCATCTTTTTATCCAAGTGCTTTGGAGATTGTACTAAAGTTGTGACTGCCGTTACTAGGCAAGCAGGCAGTCTGCGGCGATCTGTTGATTTAGCCTTTTTTATGCATAAAACTTGAAGTAATTTAGCAGTAAGTCTCACTGAACTAAGAAAAGAGCCAAAACAAAGATAAATGGATTTCCACCACCGCAAATCCCTCACAGTAGCTTTACTGCTCAATTCGTCTGCATAAAAAGAAAAAACCTTGCCGTGCCTGGGTGCATCCCATCCTTCAAGCCCAAAGAAAATCCTGAGAATTTTACCAACTGATCCAGGAGCAGACTGTATATAGGCTATATATATAGATATAACATATATCAGTTTGGTTGACCTCTCGACCGGATGTTGTAACGCCCTGTGGAGCTGATTGGTTAAGTCATTGTCACGTGACCTGCGGCACTTTTGCCGCACTCAAAAATCCATTTTTGCAAGAATGCGCGCTGTGACGTCGTCGCTTTTGGATTTAAAAAATAAATGAATTTGACTCCGCAAAAGACGCCACATCTGAATGGCACCTTACACAGTTGCAGGGGTACGGAGTGTAACACACATACATCTCACAGCTGCTCAGTACAGTCACTCTGGTGGCCACTGAATGGATCCACGGGGGTAGTTAAGTGCCTTGCTTAGGATCACTTTGAGAGTTGTTGCTGGAAAAGGAAAGTGCACTTCAAAACTATACTCATGCCCACTGTAGCATTTTCTTGTCATACTATCATATCATCTTGCTTTGATTGTAGTGTTGTAGACAGACTGGAAGTTTAAAATGCTGATTAAAACCACAGTAGAGCACATGTTGATGTTCTTAGCAGCTTATCCGCAAGAACTTCTATTTCAGTCCTGCACTATACAATTGGCTATTTCAGATAGCGTGATTTCTACTCTACCACGTGGCTGCCAAACGGCAAAGAGGACAAAGCTTTAAGGATAGCAAGACAATGATAAAGGAATAACGCCAACATAAACCGAATTACACACTGAAACGGTATTGTTAAACACTGTTTCAGTCTACTCAACTGCTTTTTCCAGGTGCATGGACCCCGAGATTAGCATAAAAATAGAACGAAAAAAGAGCCAGCACCCGGCTGAAAATGCAAATAAATAGGCAGAGAATAAAAAAAAGGTTCTTAATTTGACATAAAATGCTTACATGGTGCAAAGGTGCTCAAGTGAAAGTCCATCACAGTTTTTCTCACTATAGACTAACACCACGTCTACACAGAAGGGGTAGCATAAGCAGCACATTAGCAGAGCAGCAGCTTCAGTGAGACGGATGACACTTTCTGTGTACACGTGCCATAAGAGTCTAAAGTGCATACATTTACTAACTGGAACAAAACACTTAAGAACAGCTGAGGCTCATAAGAAACTCATTAGTTTTGCAGGTATTCTATCAAAACACAAAACATCAGATTAAAAGATTATGATGCTAAATGAAAGGTCAGCGAATCAAAAATGTTAGAAATCATCCTCTGGGTGCCATGGATGTCTGTCTGTACAAATTCCATGGCAATGTATCCAATAGTTGTTAAGAAGTACACCTTATTGTGGCGCTATAAGAAAAGTCCGGGGATCACCAAAGTCAGTGAGATTCATCCTCAGGGAAGCATGAATGTCATGAATGAATGTAGCGATTTTCATGGCAATCCATCCAACAGATGTCAGGATATTTCAGTCTGCATGCTGCAAAAATGGCTAAAAATAAGGTAAATACATTTCTGAAGTGAACAAAGGCCATATTTATCTCAGGTATTACAGGTTATCACTCTGTTTGTTGCTCAATACATGTCACCATTCCTGTTTACTACCTAATTCCACTTATACTAACAGGTGCATTTACCACAATCCATCTATAGATGATAATTTACTTTAACATAGTCTATATATAACCTCGGCAGCTACAAACCACACATAAAAACTGAAAAACAAAAAAAAAAACAGATGCATATAGGCCCATATTCAGGTTCATTCTCAGTCATTAAGATCACCCCTCCATTTACATGGATGTGTTAGACCCTATACAATCATATGATGTTACAGTTTAACATTATATGTTAGTGGACTGAAAAACCAACTGTCATTCTATTTTCAGTCATTTACTGTATGTCTACATCAACCTGTCTTCATGGTGGAGTCTGGGGATTAAAGCTCTGGACCTCACATCCACAAACAAGCCCAGATGCACAACAAGCATGCGCAGAGGTAAATAACACACACACACACACACACACACACACACACACACAAACACACAGCCTACATTAGGATGGTTTCACAGGATCACCCATTACCACCCTTTGAAGTGTGCGAGTTGCTAATGGTTTTGGATCCCATTCATGGAGAGTCTGTGGCCTGTCTATCCATTAGCTGGCTGACACACTCTGCTGACTAAACACAACACTTCCAGTGCCCTTGTCCTCTGCTCCTCTCTCCCATGCCCCTGTGTCTGAGAGTGTGTTTGTGTGTGTATGTCTGCAAAAAGACAGTACAGGTGTAAGTGTGATTGCCTGATTTTGTCTGAGTAATCCAGAACACCAAAAGAGAAAAGGAGCAGGGAGGGCAGAGGACAAAATTTAATTATTCTCCCGTTTAACACCTTTGGTTTGGATAAACTGTACAGACTTTGATTCTTTGAAATGCCCGACTGAATAAAAACTTTTGTAGTTAATTTATGCATTTGGTTTGACGTAAGCGTAAGCCATTAAATAGATGCTTTTATCTGAAGTATCCTGCAGCTTTTAGAAAGCCCAATAAATGTGGCAGCCATCAAGGTTTAAAGGGGAAAAATGTCACTCTTTCAAATTAGGGAATCTTGCTACAGTCTCTTTTTAAAGTTACATTAAAATGACTAGTCCATCTGATTCACATTTTGACAATTTCAGCTCATTTACTGTTTTTATTAATGTTAGCTCCAGACAAATCTCACATTCTTATACATTTTATAAGCAATATTGACTGTCATTCATATTGACTTATTAGAGGTACAGATTCAGTGTGAATGGTGTTTTTCTAGTCAGAAACCATAACCTATTTTTGTATTTGTTTTGTGTAAAATACTGAATATAAGCTGATTAATTTGACTGATATGCAATTACCGACCCAATACACACTCAATGAACCATTCACACGCAAAACTTTTCACATTTGAACAAGACTGAAAATTGAATTAACAATTAAGCTATTTACCCACAACAAACTGGTCTAAAAACCCAGTCACATTATATATTTCACCATAGTGTGTTGGATATTACATAATACAGCCAAAAATAATTAATAAGTTTTAAACTTTGGTCAAGTCAAGTAAGGTTGAGTCAAATTTTATTTATATAGCCCAAAATCAGAAATTACAATATGCCTTAGGGGGCTTTAGTCCTTAAACCCTCGAAAAAAAGGAAAAAAAGGAAAAACGTTTTAACAGGGAAAAAATGAAAGAAACCTCAGGAAAAGCAACAGAGGAGGGATTGAGGTCATCAGTTAGGTTGACACTGTCAAATACTAACAAAACATCTTTGACTCATAAAAAAAAAAAAAACATTCTAAAAAACAAACAAATAAGTGACTAACAATAGAAATACAAAATAAAGCTCTACTGGCTACTGCAAACTGCCAGCCAAGCCGGCTTCCAGGGACTTTAAAGACTTGACTACACACCTGGATGCACAGACTACTCTTGATTCACATCCAGCCCAAAAAATCAGACCTCACACAGAGCTTTTAGGGCAGCACTTTGCACCATGTCCTTCAAAGAATGCCAAAGAGCATTCGCCTCTCCTCTGTTCTCACAGTCAATCAATAGCACACTTTGCTGCCTCCTTAGTAAGTCTTCTGCTGAACTATGCATGTGTGTATGTGTGTGTGAGGGTGGATAGCATGGGTGATTGTGCATTCCCCCAACAACACATGGAGAAACCAACGCAGACAAACATACATGGGTATGTGCACATGCATGCACACACACATGCACACACACACACTCACTAACTAACCCAGATGTGCACACAGGAATAAGAATGCTTCCATATTCTATTCATCACCTGAGCTGCTATAATACAGGAGCATGGTAGGTGCTAGGTACATAAATCTATAAATCAGATTTGATGTTTCCTGTCTGACTGCCTGCCTATTTGTGTGTGTGTGTATCTCTCTGCCATGTACTCAGTCAGCATCTCTGTTCATCCCAGACACAGATTAAAGAGCTGAAACTGATCTGTGATCAGCCATGCTGTAATCCCCTCCATGTTGGTCATCATCATTTCATCTCTAGACGTCTGACAGAAATGCCAGCAGACAGACTGAGCTTTTATTAAGTAATGATATTAAAACTAATTCCCAAATATTTCCATTTGGGATCACGATTTGGAAATGTGAAACATACAGTGAATTTCAATGCTATGCTCTCATTAAGCAACAGTTTAATGGGGAATTAATGAAATTCCAAATTAATCAGCAGAGCTGCTAAAGGATTGACCCAACTAAATCTACAGCTGTGCTGCTGTCTTTAAAAATGTCTTTGTGGCACTTTCAGCAGCTCTAAATTGAGCCCATTATTAATAAACTCACACAGTATTTATTAATTAGTAATTTGACCTCTTTTAACAAAGGGCATGATTAACTGGAATTGTTGCTGGAGAGCATATTAAAAGACTGCACTGTGTGTGAGAGAAGGGGTGTTGGCAGGAAAGAAACATGCTGTGTATTCAAATACAGAAACATTTCCCAGTAACCTTAAACCCTTTCAAGAACTTAGCAACTTAATTTTTTCACAAGCAGACTGTATTTGTTCATTGGCCATAGTTCCTACCCAGTAGAATGAAAATCATTAATCAAATGCAAGTGATAGCCGAATGTTATTTAAGGGACTGCTCTTTGTAAATAGAACTAGTTGATTGATAAAGAGCAAAAGGCACTAGCAAAAGGAATCGAGGACAGCTGAATCAGGCCAACGGTCTGAGATATTTCTGTTGTGCTAGATGTACACCCATCATAACATGAGCCGTTTTCTCACAAGTCTGGGCAATGCACAAAAAATCAGGTCCGGACATTGTCCGTGTTAGACACGTTCTCACCAAGATCTCACCAAGATGTCTGTGGAGGAAGTCCAAGCAGGACTGGAGCCATTCTGAACACAATTCTTGCCCTTTCTTTATGTTTTTAATGCATTCCTGTATGTAATGCACTTTGAATGGCCTTTGTATAGGAAATGTGCTATACAAATAAACTTGCCTTCCCTTATTTCATCTTAATGCAAAGAAAAAAAAAATTAAACAAAACTGGTGTTAAACAGCTCCTCATACATTCTTAGTCTGAGAGGAGCTGTGGGCCCAACCTCAGTGTCATGGTCAGCAAACCGAGGCTCGCTGCTTTTGTCAAGTAAATGTAATTGTAGTGTCAGCGTTGTCTGAGCCTGATAATCTAGACAGTTTAAGGGAGAGGTGAAACATAATGGGTAAAGATAGCAAGATAAAGAGAGACAAAATGGTTAGGGAATGTCAGATGACCAAGATATGAATGGGGAAGCCATGTGAAAAGAGACAGAAACAAGGTGGCATTAAATGGAGAGAGAAGAATAAAGTGAGTAAGAGTAAGAAGCAACCAGAGTGAATAAAACAGTCTGAAGTACGAAAGAGAAAAATGACAACAGACCCAGACAAAGACAGATAGGGACCAGGAGAGGGAGAATAAGACAAAGAAAGCAACAGAGAAAGAAAAACACAGAGAGAAGGCAGGTGAAAGAAAGGTATAAAGAGGAAGCAGTGACCCCTGTCTGACTAATCTGAGCCTACACTGTAGCAGCACCTTGAACCAGAGCTAATGGACCACATCCACATCTAGCCTCAACTCTCTTTTTCTCCATCTCGTACACACACAGAGCTATTCTTCATCACATAACCACACCTACAAGTACACACACACTTAGCCTCTGATATATAGAGATACATACACACTGACACACACAAGTACTGTATGTGGTAACCTGAAACTACTCTTTGCCACACCTAAGGGACACTGGCTCATCCTAAAGAGGGGCCGATCCGGGCATATTTTAATGGATCAGTATCAGCAAAAATATAGCTGATCGAAATCCTTTCTTTACTGAACTCTGTTGTGTTTTGTCATTCTAGCCGGCTACTGTTGCAGAGCTGCTCCCCTTAACAACAGCATTTCACTTCAGATCATATCAATAATTCAGATTTATCAACTTTGCAGGTTTGAATCAGGACCTGCAGTATTTGGATGAAGGATAAGGTTAGCCAAATTTAGAGGGCTACACCTGTTATTTCATTGTGTCAGATATATATTTAATCAACATTTAGGTAAATATAAGTATCACATTGGACCTTGTATCGGCATATACCCAATATTAAAGGACTTGGGATTAGGGCCAAACACACACACAGACTACTGTGTGAATCCTATTGTTTGTGGCAATCCTGCTAGAAGTTGTTCCAAGACTCTGCAAGAGACCAGGTCTGTCTGACATCTCAATTGTGCACTGTGCACTTTAACCACTGTTTCCACACACACACACACACACACACACACACACACTCAGGATATGCAGCGTCACTATACTGAAATAGAGATACACGCACACAACAATACACAGGTTATGTTTTCCAAGTGACTGGCTGGCTACAGTGTGTTCCAATTCTTCCCTGTAAAGAGAAAAAGGAGGAGTGTTTCTTCAATGGAAGTAGCCCAAAGATTAATTCACTTAATCTTGGGCTGTAAATGGGGTATTCAGGCGGCTTAAAAAACAAATTGAATGCAAAGGCTGAGAGTAATAACAACATTTGTCTTAGCTGCAGCACAATGCCCTTTTCCACAGCACTCTTCCACATGAGCTGGCAGCTAGATTTCCAACATTCATTATGACAGAAAGGAACTTGTGCATATGCACATGTATTTATATGCACGTTCTCACACACAAACTTTCTTTCTCACACACATATACACACGCATTTTGATTATGTTACCTGCTGTATTAATGGAGTGATAAAAAGATGGAGAGTGAAAGACATAGACATGGTGAGACTCGATATCAATGAAGAGAGTATGGCTGTGTGTGTGTGTGTGTGTGTGTGTGTGTGTGTGTGTGTGTGTGTGTGTGTAAGACAGTTGAACAGATGTTGTGCTGTGGTTTTTTAATGTGTAATCCCCAGCCGTCGCTTAGCCATCAGGCATGTGAAGATCAAAGGGTTAATGTTGAAGAATATAGGTTAAGGTTCAAGAGAGAAACAAGCAAAGCAATTGTTTAATCCTCCACTGACAATACACTCAATGCAACTCTGTATAAATCAAGATTACAGTTTTTTTTTTGCTAGATCACTTGTATACTCTTGGCTAATGACTTAGTAATGTATGCTGATTATTTTTACATGAGCAATAACTAATTAGTTAATGTAATTAGCTCAGAGTCTCATTAAATCACTGTACTCACTATGTAATGTACTCACTAGGACTAAATTATGTATGTATCGTTAATCAGTGTTTTCCATGCCATATATTAGAAACTCATTTATAATTCATTGTCATTGGTGTCCTCGGAAAAACCTAACTTCTCCTCTCCTGCAATGTTTGATATTTGTGGCAATTTGATACTTTGATATCTAATACTACACTCATAGCAAACCAAAAGAAATTAAGCGCTTTCATTAGTAATTAAGACTGACATAGTGGGCATAAGGAATAGTACAGTAGTACAATGTCATTTAAAGTTTACATTATTGACACAATTACACCTCTATGCAGTTCTGATTGTCACATCCTTTTTTATGACTACTCTAACATATGTTTAATGACATGTATGGTTTGGGGAATCCTTATTCTTTTTTGTAATTTTCCGTTTACCTTTTTGTGCATGAACTTGGCATGTTGCTATGGATGACTCTTGCTTTCCAAGTCGGGGACCAGTTCAGTCATGCTAGATTAGCTCAAAGGTCAAAATAATCATTTAAAAAATAAATACATTTCCTTAATAGTAGTGAACAACGCAATTACCGGTAGGAAGGTAGCAATCATTATGTACTGAAGCAACAACACACCACCGTAATTAAAACATGCTGCAAATGATCAATAAATGCTATATTTTATCAATAACAATTAAAACAAACAATAATACATTGTTGTTATTATTCTGCCAAGAACTATAGTGCCTTTAGTATGAGTATACATTTTCACCTGTTGCATGAACAAACGTGTGCATTAATTAGTCATTTTACAACACTTTTGAATGTGGCTCAGACATTGAAAACAAAAGACCAAAGGCATCTGACGAGAAACGCTTGCCCACCATGACAGCCCTTTGGATTCAGTCCCTGACTGCAGCTTGGCCAGCTACATTGACCATGATTGGCAGTATTTGTGGGTGGGATGCCAGTGAGGGATCATGTCCTTATTGTTGCACTAGCAACTTCTCTTTGGGTGCTGGACATAAAACAACCCATTTCCACTGATGTCCTCCCTAGCATTTGATATAGTTCAAGAGCATGTACAAAGGGTATAGCATGGCTCTAGTCAGTATGTCTAAACCTTCTCCCTGCCGCTAACAGAGGTGACTGCCCAGTTTTATTTTGTGCTGCTTTTGACACTGTTGTTTTGACACTGATGACTTAGGTCAGATTCACTTACGCTGCTTTTAAGTGCTCTTTCTAACACGTCCAGTACCCTGGTGCAGTACAATTCTCGCAATCCACCCAACATTAAACCAGGCCAGTTGTTGTACCGTTTATTCGCTTAGTGATTTAACTGGTACATTTAAGGCTAAAACAAACAAGATTTCAACTCCATTCTGTACAGTTTTAGAGAACCTCTCAGTATATCTTAAGCTAACAGAAAAATCAACTGGTAAGATGAACAATGGGGTCGTTCAGAACTAAATACAGAGTTACTCAGTCAGGTTCCCTACGTGTACAAACAAGCACCAATTTCAAGTCTTCTGTCTCCTCACCTGATATGGAAATGATTTTTTAAATCCGGCCAAAAATTATAACTGCTTTAGAAATAGTCTATTTCAAATGTGTCCTAAATCATCCAGTAAAATTGGTTTATAAATAAATTTGAAGCAAAAAACAATTGCATTTCAGTTGCAGAATCTTACTTCATTTCACATCTGCAACATCCACTGCAATTGTTGATGAGGTCCAGACGTTTTAAATGCTGAAAATATCATATCTTCATCTAAACCTTTCTACATAGTCTGCTGATGGGGCAGGTTCACCTGCCCAACTCAGATGACTGTCACTGGATTTTCTAAACTAAAATCTTGCAGGAAAAACTAAGCTCCAGAGATTTAAACTGGCTTTGCAAAGCTAGTCTTGTACGGTTCAATGAGCTCTAGCCCCAAGTTACAGCCCTGGGTGAACTCAGGTTAGCAGAATATCACCTTATATATTCCATGTTACAACCTTCTTTGACAGAAAGGAACAGAAAAAAAAAAAATTAGAATGATTTTATTCTCTTTTATTTCCAATATTTGTTTACTCTTATTCAGATTTCATTTGGTTTAATTTTACAGCAATTTTTTTCATTCTGTATCCCCTGACACCTTATGTTCATACTGTAGGCCCTATAGAGACACATTTAAAATGATCATAATGATGATGATGATGATGTACAATAAGCAGATTTTAAGTGGATATTAACATCAACTGAAAAAGCAATCATGAAGGCTTTAATATGATCAATCAAGTTGTAAAGTAGCCAGGTATTACCAAATGGAAGTGCAGTATTAGGTGACATAGCCCGGTCAATTTTCTGACAAACGCAACGGCTGCACTCTGATGCAGCTACAGATTATAATAACAACGGTAATATTGAATGACAAGGTGTCGGAGAAAATATTCGCCTCCTGACCATCTTTCCTCGAGCTGTCTCTGCTCATCGTCCTCTCTTTTCTGATAAATGCCGCCTCCTTCTCTAAATGTCCTTTTTCTCTTCCTCCTTCCATCCTGCCAGCCCACTCTCCATCTCAGAGACCCTTGTCTAACGAGGTGGACAGATTCTGACGGGTTCTAATGAGAACACATTCCACTAGAATAACTTTCAGACCCTATAATTCACACGCACACGCACACACACACTCCAGAGAAAGCAGGCATGCACATATTTGTACTTTCAAATGCAGAATTAACCAATTATGCACTTGTACTACAGTCCTCATTAGAGGTTAGTTTTCAATTGATGTGTGTGTGTGTGTGTGTGTGTGTGTGTGTGTGTGTGTGTGTGTGTGTGTGTGTGCGCGTGGGGGGGTGGGGGGGGGGGGTGGGGGGGAGGAGAAAAAGAGAGGCAGTCTCTGCGTTCATGGTGTGGGCTTCTTTGTGTGTGGGAGTGTGTGTGCATGTTACGTTACTGACATTGTTATGGGAATTATGCTGCATGACTTGTCAGTGTACATTTGTATCACTGCGGCCTTGCTCCCATGATGAAACATAGATAGCCTTGCAGTAGCACTCACTTCCAAGAGAAAAATTGAAATTTTTCAAGGAGACTGATACAGCAGTCTAAGTATAAAGCTGACAGGGAATAGAAGAAAAGAAAACAGTCATGGAGCTCTGACAATGCGTTTCTTACTAGTAGATGTTTACTATGCTTATTATCATAAAGCATCACCATGCAAGTTGTTGAAATATTCTTTTCAACCTAAATTTATATGCATTTATTATAGGCTGCTGTGAAATGAAGCGATCCGGATTCCTTGTGCTATGAAAATAAAGCGCTCTTTGGAAAATAGTGGCTTATAGGTTAAGCATTTTTGTTTCAAAAGCACTGTCATGAATTCATGTTTGAGACGGCTAAAATATTCATACGTTGATGGGGCAAGCAAAATTTAAGAGCTGTATGAGACAGAAAGAGGAGACTGCAGTGTGGCTGGGTCTGTTTGGCTGCGATCCATGTCAGCCTGGTTGTTGCAGTAGACACACACACACACACACACACACACACAGTATAGGTGCTGCTTTGAGAGTTTGCATGAGCATGCACAAGCAGACGCATCACATTACTCCCTTGAAAAGTGGCTAGTGGGGACTTTGTCAAACATATGTGTAAATAGGAGTGGACGGAAAAGGAGACAGACTGTGAGGAGAAAGACTGGGTGGATGAAAAAAAATACAAGGAGGGAGGAAAGTGATTATGGCCAGATGATAAACCCACTTTGTAGAGCCAAGTAGGGATAGAAAGAATTAGAAATAGTTAGGGACAGGAAAAAGGGCAGGAAGCAAGAGGAGAAAAAAAGAATCAAATGATGAGAGACAGACTGGGGAATCGGAGGACTGAGGGGAAAAGAGTAGAGAAGGGAGCAAGCAGAATCATCTGGGGGTAGTTAGGGATGAGACGGGAAAAAAAGGGAGCAGAGCGTGAAAGCTTTTTTTTTTATTGGAATTTTTCTAAAAGACAGGCCATAAGAGCAAGGAAGAGATAGAGGGAGAATGGGGGAAAGAGGCTGAGGGAGATTTATTGAAAACAGAGGGAGTGCAAAGGAGCAATAGATTAAAAAAGGAGGACGAAGATAGCAATTTAGATAGAGGAGGACAGGGCAGAAGAGAGAAATGGCAGTGCAATTAACAACTAGACCTTGTTTCCTAGCTCTGACTCATTTGACTCGATGCCTGATAAATCTACCAATGTGCACACGTATGCCCAAAACAAAGGCAAGTGCACAAATATAAATACACAGGAGCCAAACAAAACTAAACACCATGTATTGAGCTGATCTAATCGGAGCCAAACCAGTCTCCTTGCTCCAGCCCTAATCCTATTATTACCACCTCCTACTGGGCGCCATCACACTTATACACAAGCACATTCATACACATGCACATAAATGCACAGTAACACAGAAAGACACAAGACTGGCATCAGGTTCATCTGTGTGTTTGTTAACGTGTTGGTTTTCATAAAATTGCAGCATATCTCATTTTTACAGCAGTGACTGATGATATGATAATGATCACTGTGACTCATTTGTTGACAATTGGAAATGAGAGATACTGCTTTCACCCATGTTACTGTGCTAGGACTGTGATGACATACCAGATTATTCTTTTGTTTGCTTTGGATCAGCCACATCCAGTCAAATCTTAAAAATGAGCCACTCTGATACAGAAGCTATAGCCAAATGGGCTCCCCTTAGTCAGACCCCAGGCAAATATAATAGGAAGAACTATTAATGCTTTAAACTCAACAAACGACATTTGTGTGTTGGCAACAGGATCCAACTAAATACCTTTATTTTGTTACACATGGTATACAATGAATTCAATTGAAGAACAGGAAACTCTGTCTTGCCCTGTGTGGCCCTGAAGGTGCAACCAGACTGATGTCTATGTCAAATGGCCTGGCATGCTTAATGAGATAAGAAACGGCTAATCTGATTCTATATCAGACAGGCTCTAGGGGCATCCCATTTAGCCACCCACAGTGTCACTAACACACTGACTTAAAGGGACATCCTTTACTCTTCACACACTGGTGCTGAGAATGTTAAAAATTTAAACCCTGTCATTTACACAGGGAGCAATGAATAGCAATGGTGCAATGCAGAGCACGAGTTCAAGGCTGATTAAAGCAAAATATTTGATGAGCTAGTAACATTCAAGAATGCTGTACAACTGTGCAAAATATTACATAAAAATAGCCTACTTCAGTACAGTATGTCACAAATTAATACACTATACGCACTGAGCTGATATTCATGACAGAAGCTTCCCATGTGAACTATCTTAATCAGAGAAACGTGTTGATTTGAATTGCAAATGGAAAAATGAATGCCCCGATGATTATAAGACATCATAGTAGGCGGTGAGAGACCTTGCCTCTGACATACTACAACAAAAACAAATTTACATACTGTACAGTGACAACTCATTAGAGCTTACAGCTGAAGTACAACAAGGACAAGCGCAATCTACTTTTCTTCAGTTGGCTGAGCGTTGTGCAGTTGTGTATGCACCTTTGTGCTTATGTGAGATTGTATTTCTGGCTTGTGTGTGTGCGTGTATGTATGTATGTTCATTTAATTATGTAGGACTGCAATAGCTGTGCAGTGATACTGGAATGTAACATAAAACGGACAGACGCTTCAGGCCAAGATTGCGTAGGAGAAAATCCCTGGATTACTGCTCAGCATACAATCATTTGTAGAACCATACATGCATGAACATACAAATTAACATGCAAATGCACACAAACCTATATACAAAGGGGCAAAACCCATATATAAGTCTCACTTTATTGCTATCTCTCTTTTTCATTGGTGCACATACCTCATAGAAGCATTTTCAGTGTGCACTTGGGAGACACCACAGTCGGTGGGTCAACCAGCCCATTGACTTTTAGTGTGTGAATGTGTTTGCCCCGGTAGGATGGAAATGTTAATCTTTTTTAGTCCGTGCTCCAGACCATTGGTCACAATGACATTGTCTATTCCCGTGTGTTTCACATTCAGTCCCTGGGGCAGGATAAAGTCAGCACTCTGATTTAAGCTCAGGGGTGGAACTGCTGGTCCGATGCAACATGCTGTTTGTATGACTCTCTCGCTCTCGGCCACACACACACACACACACACACACACACACACACACACACACACACACACACACACACACACACGCTTGCTTGGCTCCCGTTTGCAAATCCTACCCTGATACTTCTCCACACCTTGATATTCATATCAGTGCAACAGATATCAATATGATATATGTAGATATAGAATGATTAAGTTGTTGACGTATACATTGTTGGATTTTTATAAAAAAATATCCATATACAGTGTATATAAAAATACATGTTACTTCCCAATCGATAAGAGAATTTACATGATACTAAGTTTACAGTGTCATTTTCTTTCTTATTTCGCCTCTTGCTTACTACTTATGGGGCTCATAATCGTGCGTAGTGTGGAATTCAAATTAACATACATTTATGTAAGCACATAAAAAACCTTTAGTTAGACTTTCTGCTTTTAAACATTCAACAGGTCTTTTATTCATTGCAGGTCTTTAAATCAACCTAGTTAAAGTCCCCAACTGAAGTTTCCTTTAACAAGACAGTGAATCTCTACCTGCTCCAGGCACACAAAGGCTGACCCAGTCAGACCTGCCAATAGAAGGGAGCAGGAGGACTTTATGATTTCCATAGAGGGATCGATAAAGTTTCATAAATACAGTGCCGTCACTCTGACAGCTATTTGCTGTGAGGTCGCTCTTACTAACAACAGCTCTGTGAAAAGCAAAACGCACTGCCCATCTCCTGCAAATCTCCTTCCTTCTTCTCGCTTCGGCAACACTCGCCGACGCGCACACGCACACGTATCCGTGGACGCACGCGCACGCGCACAGGGCTCGCGGTCGGTAGGACGGGCTGAGTAATGAGGCGCGTGCCCGGGGGGATCAGTCACACCGGCAGCAGGCACCGGACAGACACCCGACCGAGTGTGGATGATCCCGGGAAAATGTATAGGACCGAACATGACCGGTCCTTTCAAGATGGATGGGACCGACAACAGCCAATTAAAGATTTAAAAAACATCAGGCAGATGGTTACGTTTCAAAATTGGGCACGGGAAGTACCATGAGAGAAGAAATAAGTGCGAATAATAAGCATTAACAACCCAGTGATTCCCTGGGAATATGTCAGTGGGAATATAATATAATGATTATGCAATGTCAGGCAATGTGTGAACAAACTCTCGAGGTTGTTACTATCTAATGAGTAAAAATAGATCGCCCTCGGGTACTCCAAGTCTTCAACCACTCAAAACAGATCTTTCTTCTGTTTGTATCCATGTATTATCACATGAGCTTTGTAAATTGTCTACAAGTTTCCCAGTGAGCGTTTGCTGAAAACGTTGGCTAAAAAAAAGCCCAGACCTGGCAATGGAAGAGATTCAAAATTCAATTCAAATTCATATTCAAATTGCACAGAAACCTATTGAACATCTAAATCAGACCGCACAAGCAATATGCTTAAAAGTAGAACTCTTAAATGCGCCTCTGGGTCACTGACAGTGAAGACTCACAGTCCATTAGACCATAACTCCCTCCTAAAAAAGTTGGAGATTCGATAAAACCTCTGTTTTTTGGATTTATTTGGGGCAAACGCAGTGCAATGGTCTGAAAGCAAATCGACGATCTGATATAATGTTAATCCAAAAAAAAAAGAAAGAAAAAAGAAAAAATCCCGAAAGGGCTGCAAACAGAAATAGCCAAACATCTGTGAAATGGTTTCAAACTGTTCGTCTTACAAACGCACTCGGGAGTAAAACCGAAACAAACAAAAAAGGAAAAAAAAGCAGCAGAGCACAGCTGGTGCACCGAAATGTCATTCAGTAACCCAGACCTTTCTGGAAGCTCCGGAGACCCGAGATCCAGATCCCCCCGCGGACATAACATCCCGGGTGTTACAATCAATGGACTAGCGATCCATAGGAGTTAACACGTGTAGGTCTGAACTCGGAAGGCTGCCCCGCTCCCTCTCCCCTTTATTTCTCTCGTGTGCAGCCTGGCTCTTGAGATCCCGGGAGCCCCGGCCGGCAGCGGCCGAGGGGGACAGCCCCCCCCCTCCTCCCCGGTGCTCCAGAGGCAGGCTGGGACCCGCTTCCCGCGGCTGCTGGGGAGTAAAACGAAGAATCACAACTTACGGGTTGTTGGCAGAGCTCCGGGGACGCCGCTGACGTGGCTGAAAATCCACAAGGCGACCGGCAATAACCACCTCGGTCCCTGGGCAGGACGGCGCCGGGGCATCTTCTTCGCGGCCGGTCGTGGGCGCAGCGGAGCGAGAGAGAGGAGAGACACTCAGAGGAAATACAGAAAAAAAAGAAACCAGCAGGGTGGAGGTAACGCCAGTCGGTCCGGCAGACTCGCTACGCAGTTGAGGACTGGCTGAGAAGAGCTTGGCTGCACGGACTGCCTCTCTCTCTCTCTCTCTCTCTCTTTCTCTCTCCCTCCCTCCCTCCCTCTCTCTCTCTCCAATAAAGAGATGATGTAAGGATCGCGCTGGCAAACACGCTGGCCTGTGTTGGCGAGCGCGGCGTGCTTGTCTCTGCGGCCGTGTCGCCTCCTCGCTGGGCGATCCCCGGGGTGAGGCGGCCCGGCGGCAGGCGGCAGGCGGCGGCCGTGTCTCCACCTGCGCGGGACGACGAGGAGACTGCGGGACACAGTTTGAGCCCCAGGTGCTCATGGAGGCATGACCGTGCGCCGCTCACATCCACTCAACTCACTGCTCCTCTCCGGCGCTCCGGCGCGCTGTCCGCGGTGCTGAACTTGCCTCTCCGTCTCTCGTCCTCCCCAAATGTCTTTCCCCTTTTCTTGTAGCCAGACAGTGCCCCCCCCCCCCCCCCCCATCCAGGCGGTTGTAGCCTTGCATCTCCTTTCCTCACAACAACAAAAAAGCTTTAAGGACAATCACAGGAGACCGACAGTCACTCTATCTCTTGATGTGTCTCCTTATCTGTTCCATTCACCTGCTTTCATTATAAGTGTGTATTTTGGGTAAGTGCAGTGATGAGGATTCATTATCAAACAGTCCTAAACATTTGTGGTATGCAATTGTTATTCCCAAATTAGTTTTGCTAAAAAAAAAAGAGAGAGAGAGAGAGATAGGACTAAATGAAAGACAAGGTATGAATTAGTTTAGAAAGTGTTACATTATCTTCCTTACACCATTTATTTAGAGAGGATTCAACTTGTTCTGGCATGCAAGAGGGTTGCAGAGAACATTCTTTAGAGTTGATGAATAATCTACATAAAAATACACCTTACAATACAGAATTGCACTTTTACTTTTCTTAGATATGATTGTATTAACTTGGTGCAACTGTTTGGGGAGCATATCTACAGTACAAGTTATTTTCAGGTCATTGAAATGGTTTTAAAAAGACCTGTTGAATGTGCCAGAAATTCTACGCACGCAAGAAAGGAATTCCTTTAATTTCCTGCAAAAAATAATTTCAGCCAAATTAAGTTCTCTCACACTGAACTATTAGTTCATGGCAACTGTGCTGGTCTTAGTCTTCCTGCCCATTGTGGATGGATGACCAGCTCTAGAAGACTTCAGGCCAGATGTTTAGATTCAACATGACTGATTGGGACAGCTGAGCTCCCAAGCACTTAAGTGTTTTATTTGTTTCCCACTTGTATGCCTCTGCCTAATCTGCAGAGACAGTTCCTTTGGTTTTGTTCACACATCTGTTTATGACTTTTCGGTGAAATGATGGTGATTAATTTGTGGTTGTGGTGTTTTTTGCTATATGAATAAGGAACAAATCTAGAAAGAGTCTTCAGAAGCTAGTGAAAGGAATGTTTTCATAATGACAAATTGCCTCCCATATCTGGCTGTCAGTATTTGTCACTATCATGTCTCAGTCACGTCTCAGTCACTGTCATCTGTCCAGAACATAATGTGTGATTATCATTACTGAGAGGACCATTTTATCTAAATGAAGAAAAATAATGAAAATTGAAAATCCAGACAGCTCCATCGGTGGTAATGTCTCATTTTTTTCTTCACTATGACATGCTACCATAATGGATGCTGGGCCATGGGTCAAAAACATTTTGTTAGATTATCAGTCACTACTGTACCAAGATAAGTAGTAACATCTTTCATCATAATAAGCACTTTACAGTATTTACTACTGTATCATATTTCTTTTAATATATAATTAGCCTGAAATAAAAAAGGTAAAGGCACATGATGCTGTTGACAATTAAGAGACCTTTTTAAGCATATAGTTGCACATACTGCAAAAGTAATTACACAAATGATGTTCAAGTTGCTTTAAAAAAGGACTTAATGGCTACATCTTTACAAGTAAAACAATATGACCAAATCTGGATTTATACTTCTGTGTTAAAAGGTGAGATCATACCTAAGGAAGCTATTTGCATAGGCTCCAAATCTATGCCACAAGTTATATGCCTTAAATGGCGTGCAGCAAAAAACTGTACACGTCAGGGCTACTGCGGCTATAACGATACCACATGGGGACAACTGTAATAGGTAGCTCGTGTCTTATCATACAAGTTTCTAATTTCCGTGAAAATTGACCAGAGTGAATACAGCATGAAGCATGTTGGAAAAAAAAAATGCTCCGTATCGTCTCCTTTTCAGTAACATACATTTAGCAAAGCAATCTCCACTGCAAACCTTGTGCTCGCCACGATCCTCTATGTCACAGTGTATCAAACAATATAAATATTGCAACTGCATGGAATAGTATTACATTCAATTATACAGCAAGGCGGACCTTCTGACTCTTGCTTGTATAACAAAGTGAATATAGTTAAGGCAGGATGAAGCCTGATCACGTAAGATGCATCTGTCTGTTGCTGCGGTGGTGGTATCAACAGGTGAAATCCCACGCTGAGTTATAGATCAAAACCTATCCAATTTGCACATATGGTGGGACTCCCACGTATAAATTCATCTTAGGTTTACAGCCACAGCAGCAGCTCTGTGAGGCTTTACTTAGGCACGGTTAGTATTCGTTAGTAATGTTTATCAGGTATAATGCGTATAATGGTCACCATCTTAGTTTCGCGGGTCAGGATGCTAATAACCACAGCTGAGGATAATGAGAATCATTATTATATATCATTATTTTTGCCGGCATTTGCTCCTAGACCAAAGTATTGGACAAATTCAGAATCTGACAATGATGGCGCTAAACAAAACGGTCACAATGTCTGTACCAAATTTCATGGTAATCCATCCAATAGTTCTCGAGATATTTCACTCAAAACCACAAATGGCAACCTAATGGTGGAGCTAGAGTAAAAGTCAAGTGATCAGTAGAATTCTAGACCTGGGGACTATAAATGACCAATCCATCCAATTGTTGTTAAGATATTCCAATCAATATTCCAATCTGGATAAAAGTGGTGGACCGAGCAAATGACAGACCAAAATTCCTATCCGTAAAGCCACAATATCAAGTACGACTTATTTTCTGTGATCAGAGATGTGTTAAAGAATAAGCTCCTTTAGCCTATGTCTCTCTCTCTTTTTCGTTGTCGGTTTCTATCATTTTCCCTGTCTCCCTCCTCTGCCTGTTGATTACTCCATCCACCCCTCCACCGTACCTTTTGCTGTATGACAGTGCTCTTTCTCCACAAGGACTGCAAATGGGTTTGTCAATATGTCACGCATGGTAATTTACAGCCATCAGTCATCTCATAAGAAAACAGTGATGACTGATGGCCCATAGATTTTGAACAAAAAATTTGATGACAGCAATGATGAATCTCCAAAGGAAGGCTGTTTTGTTAAGTAAAATGCTTGTGCGAAAGGAGTGATTTTCACAGACAGCTGCTGCCCTGGCTGCCTCTCTGCTGTTATCTACCCACTGTAGGACAGGGAGAATAAGGCTCTGAGGTGATGTCACGTAGTGTTTGTGGGATCATTAGAAAAGGAACCACCTTCATCTCTCAAAAACAATGTGAGGAAATGTCTGTTCTGTTAAACAGTTCTTTTAAGTAGAGTTTCTCTAGAGAGACCTGAGCAGGGCTTAGATAAGAATCTCTGTTTTATGAGAAAAAATTACTGGGATGATAATGTGCATTATTACAGATCCTGACTCAGCACAATAAGTAGACTCTCAATAAAGTTAAAACACTGGATGGTATTGCATATACACTGGAGAGGAAATGATTGGATAAACACTGTAACTGGTCTAAGGTGAAAAGGGAATTCATTGTTGGAATACCCAATACAATTGGAGGGTTGGAGAGTGATGTGACCAAATTGCTACCCCAGGGAGGAATTCAGGAGTGGTCTATAGAGTGATTCACTGCTGTGGAGAAAGTGAAAAAAGAAAGAACACAAGAATCTCTCTTCCACAATTTCATCAGGAACTCCTATCATTGAGTTATTGGGGCAAATGCAATCACAGAGTAGGATAAAAGTACCCGTTTTATTCGGTGGAGGAAACCATCCTACTGACAATAAAAAAAAGGAAGGGAAGTTTCTTATGTATGACAGGAGGCTTTACTTTTCCAAAGTGCAATGGGCAAATGTTTTGTCTAAGAGCGCATCTCTGGTGCATTTAGTGTCAGAACACGAACAATTAACTGTATACACCAAATCCTGCTGTCTTAAATCACAGGGAATGGCTCACAGTCAAGTAAAATGATACAAACATAGCACTCCTAGAGAAAAAAAGCCCTTCTTCAGGTCACAGAAAGCTCACACATAAAAATTTAAGTAGGTCTGGCAATATCTCAAAAGACTCCAGAGCAAGCAGATGTGGGGTTATTTTTAAAATAGTGGTTTGGGGTTTTAACAGATTTTGCTTCACAACAACTCACAAATAATACCCCTGCACAATACTATGTACTTGTTGGATGGGATTACAACTGAAGGTTTCATACTGTGTGTTAAGTCAGACACAGTGATATCTTAAGTACTTCATGATATCAATGACAACTTTAACTTTCCTAAAGATAACTTGCATAATGTTAAATGCAAATTACATACGTAGATGGGAAAATATAAAATGCTTTATATTTTTTCTTTGAGGTGTAATTAGTTAATAATACTCTGATGCAGTGGTACCATAATGTGAATCGGGGGTTTTATGAAATGGGTGAGAATAGGCTTTCACATTCTGTCTGTGAAAATGTACATTTTTGTTTTTTTTGCTGGCTAACCATGTCCTTACCTTATTAGACGAGCTCGGCCAGTCTGAAGGATGGAGAGCTGCATGCTTGGTGAACTCACTGTAGAAAATGTGGCTGTTGATTGGGCACCTGCAGACTTCAGAGAGTTGTGCATGGAGAGGCTTTGTTCCTTGACCTGCACATTACACCGTAGTTATCAGTTATTTAATTTAACTGGTATATCGCAGTGAAACTGTCACTTTTCAGAGTGTGACCTCAGAAGTTCTGAGCCATTGCAGAGATAATTACAAACAAAAATGTTAAATTTCCCAAACTTAAATTGTCCTCAAAAATATTTACACAGCCGGCTTAATCCTACACCTATAGCATACCATTATTTTTAATTTACTGTCACTGATTTCAAGTGCAAACATTTATTTTCCCATAAACACATATTAAGTCCCATACTTTGGAAATGAATTAACATCTTACTAGAAAAGGAGTTTTAGTTCTTCATTGATAAGTGTGTTTCACCATTAGTGTGCTTTTCGCTGAATATCTAATCAATGTGTTGTCTCTGCACATTGCTGAGGCCTTTCACACTATAAGGACGGCTGTAATAAGAAATTTAAAAAGTGTACTTGGCAGTAGACTGAGGTGCTGTAAGGGTTCTGCAGCTTGTATCTGGAACTGCAAGTGTAATCAAACATGCATACACTAATACATCCAATCCATGAAGTCTTTGGGCCATAGTACTATATCAAAGCATTATGAGCACTGTGCAAACACACTGTACAAGGGCAAACATCACCTCCACTAATCATATACATACAATGTATTCTAAATGGCAAAGTCATCAACAAATTCAACTCCTTTCACACGCTACACACATAGAGCTGTGTCAGATGTAAGGCTTATAATACTGTACCTCCTATAGACACCTGCTGGCAAACACTTTGCTATTAGAGGAAAAAAGTTGGTTTAGGCACTGCAAGACAGAAAAAGCTCTGTATTCACTTCAGCATGCATAAAACCAGACCAGTTACTGTATATCTCACTCAGGTTAACGAGACAGTTCAGCACTAAAAGCTATTTGGCAGACCAGAGTTGACAGAAAACTTTATCATCATCATAATTTTTTTTTTTTTTTTTTAATAGCCTTTTAATAACTTGGAAGACAATGCGATCTTCAGGTCCGACAGTCACGTTTCCGGCAGCAAACGCCGTGACTTGTGTCACACCAGGAGACGCACAGGGGGAAACTAACAGCATTAACGCTCCTTCCCATTCAGACATGACAACAAGCCCCTACCTGCTCACCTCAATGCAGATATAATGAACGGGACAAATTACAGCAAAGTTTGACGACTTCGCGTGTTAACTGGGGGGGAAAGCTTTTGGCAGGTGTGTTAGCGTTAACTTCTCTGACGGTACCTGTGTGTCGCGCTGCTGTGTTTTCAGGTTTGCTCTTCGTGTTCCTCCTCGGCGGCCCGGGGCAATACTGACGTGACAAAAAAAAAAAAAAAGACAGGCCAACTTATTATTATTTTTTTTTTATGATTATCGTTCCCGCGCAGCATTTACAAACACGGCCGCGGTCTCACCTTCTCCACGTGGTGGCGCTTTAACTGTTTGGCCCCATGGATGTAGACTGTAAACAAAGATGGACGACGTGACGGCTCCAAAACCGCTCGATCGCCCCTTGGTGGCCGGTTCCAGTACAGGTGGTCAGCCGACATTTTCCCAAAGATGGTTTCTGTCATTTTAGGTAGTGATGTGTGTTCAAGTGTTCATTTTTTGTCTGATAAGCAGGGTTTTACTTCACTAGTTATTTGTCATAAAAGTTATAAAAAGGTTGTGACGTCATGATTGACAGCTGCTCAGCAGCGGAGGCCCAGTCAATGGGAGGCACTCGTGGATGTATAAAGATAACTCTGGTTTCGGGTATTAGTGAGTTTTACGACTTTTAGGAGCTGATGGTTTGAATAAGGGCTATTAAAGTGTTCGTACTGGGGAGCTGATGTTCCTCAGAAAAGATTATCAGCTGAGTTACAGACGTCTCTTTCTCAATTTTAGTCAATGGAAAAAAGTCTTTTCGGGACCATTGGCATCACGTGACGGACCCGGAAGTTGTAACTCCACCGTTTGGCCGCTTGTTCAAATCGGTTCAAATTAGATTCAAAGTGCGGCGCACTTCCCGGAGGCTCGGAACATCGGCAGGAGAGTAACTTTAGCTAACTAGCTTTCAGTGACCGTGACTGTCTGTTTGGTTTGAAGCCCCAAACTCGACTAAAGGCGTTGTTCTGTGGTAAAACTAAACGGAGCGTGTGTGGGCGGGACCTCGGTCACTACTGAGTCTGCGCAGACTCTGGTTCCAAATGACGTCACCAGCCGAAGATGGCGGCGCTCATATCCGGGAAATTTATTTATTTATGATTTTTTTTTTATCCGGGATATATTTTTGCTTCATTTTTGAACAGCGGGAGGACGTGGAGACCGTGGTGGAAGCCTGGAAATCATATCTGAAAAGTAAAATTATTCATTTTTCTTGTGTACAAAAGTGGCCCTGTTCACTCACATCTTATTCAGAGGAGGAAAAAAAGAGCAAAAATATATGATTAGTAGATAATAGAAATAAGTAATAAATAACAGTTTTATTTTAGTAATCCTTTGGAAAGAGAAACCTTTTAGATTCCAGCCCAATTGCCTTGTTGGTTCTGTGTACTTACAAAATAAGTACTCTCTATTTACAGTACTCTGTAAATAGGGAGTAAATACAGTGTAAACTTCATAATCCAGCCCGCCCCCGTGGTTTTACTCTGTACTGTATTTACAGAGTAGGAATGGGAGAACAGCACATACCTTGTTGGTTTTGTGTAATTACAGAATTTTTTTTTTCTCTAACTCCCTGCATGCCTCATTATTGTGTTATTAAAGATATACATATGTATATTAGCCATTACTGTATTGTTAGTTTTTCATCCTCGGATGACAATATAAGCCTTCCACAGCTGTGCACTTGAGAGAGTTACGTTTGTTTCTGACTACAGCCTGCCCGTTATGAGTTGCTGCTGTGCTGGGTGAATAGGCCTGCTAGGAGCTAATTTTCAAAAGTATAGACCAATTTCTCGACCTGTTCTTATTATAATATTATTATAATAAGAACATGAATTATACACTGAAGTAAGACATGGTATAAAAGTGTGGGTGAAGCTTGCCTACAAAACTCACTTCCATAAAAAAATGATTCCCCAATTTTTACTCCCTTGTCCTCGTGTTGTTTTGTTCTGCTGTACCAGCATTTAAGTAGGTACAAGTAGAAGTCGGTCAGTATTTTATAGGTACGGTTACGTGTGGAAGAAACACCCTTACTTCAGGGCAATTACACGGTAAATGTCGGGAAGTACACTCTAAGTAATGTACAATAAAGCGTTACCAACAGCTTGAATTTATCCGTTGTTGCATTTTATCTGTTCAGTCTCTATGCACTTATACCAGTTTGTGTTATATTTCCATTACATGTGGTCTACTTTTTACGGAATGGCTTTACAATCCCCAGAGAAACAACATTCACCGACTGCATTCAGCTTTGTGTTACAACCCAGGTCCATGCACTTTCCAGACCTCCACCTGTCCACCAAATGCCCTCAGACGTTCCCACCAATCCTGGTAACCTGACTCCCACATCCACCCTCTCACCTGTTCACATTCCCGGATCATGTCCACCTTCCTCTAATTATCTCATTTGTCCTTCAATGTGTACTGTACAACCAGCTCACAGACCTTTCCCTTCATCATCTTTTCGTCATTTTGTCATTGTTGTGCACTTGCGTTCCAGCCATCTGTACCTGCAGTGTTTCTTAACCCTCGTCCTGGGGACCCACTGCCCTGCATGTTTTATCATATCATATTGTTATCAGGCTTCTGCAGAGCTTGATGACGACCCGTTCATTTGAATCCTGTGTGTGATGCAGGGCAGTGGATCCAGGACCAGGGTTGAGAAACACTGTGTACGTGTTTGTGATTTTCTGCCTGATATCTGCTACCTGTGTTTTGACCTTCTGGCTGTTAATGTCCTGCCTACATTGCCCCTCTGGATTTGTTTGCTTGTTAGGACTGCCTTCCCCTGACTGTGAGCCTGTTAATTTGAACATTGGTTTAGTAAAGTCCTTTTTCTTCGACCTGTTCTGCCTCAGTGTCTGTGTTTGGGTCCTCAGTCCTATTGACTCGTACACACATCCGTGATAACAATACATGTGTGGGTGTGAAATCAGTGCCCCTGCCTACAGATTTATATGTTGTAACTAGACAGGTGAAGTGTCCAGGGTTTTTCCTGCCTCTCAGCCCCCCTAACCGTCAACAGAACGAACAGTTGAGGAAATGATTGGATGGATGGACTATTATCAATAAGAAAACTTGTGTTTAAGAAAATCCTTTACAGCTGCCTAAAATATGTACGCAACTTATATAGTGTGTGAGATCTATAAAAGCAAAACATTTCATCACGCTCGATTTATTGCACCCGCTGCTCGCTGTACACTGCATGTGTCTGCCTTTCAGTCACATTGTACATGTACTGAGGGAAAAAGGTAGAATGCTGCTACATTTCACTCCCCGAAGAAGCACAGTGGAATTGACTTATGTTAATTAACGACCTTTGGTGTCAGTCATTCCAGGGATTATTTGCATATTCTCAAAATAGCACTAGAAGTAGGAAAATCAACATCTGCACTTCTCTGAAACTCTCCTTGCTTCTTTCCCTTCACACATATCAGAGCAATGCAATACAAATCACTATGCATGTTGTACAAATCACTGTAACTTATGCAGTATGTTGATTAACATGAGCAAATTCCCTTAGTTATCCCTGTCTTGGTACATTTGTTGTCTTTCTCTGTGCAGCAAATGAGTAGGATCATGAACCAAAATGCTCAGTGTATAAATAAAAAAAAGGATGTTTTAGGAATTTAGAGCTCCTAATCACAAATGTCTTTTCATCTACATTTGCCACTGTAATGCACATACAGCAATGTACATGTTCAAATCAGTAGGGTAAGTTATGATGTTAGCGTTAAAGCCAAAAGGAAGCATTTACCCAAGGAGAAAAATAGGTTGTGTGTAAAAACCGTAAACTAAATCTTAATGGTTGAAGTGACTGATATCATGCAGAAGAAATAAAATGACCCTGTATTTTAACCAGCCTAATAAACCTTATTGTCCACATCCATAACTACACATAATATTAAGGATGGATTTCTCTTCCAGTCTCAGCAGTGTTTAAAGGATTTCTTAAAAATCTCCAGCTACTGGTTTCAACCTGCCATATCCAACCCCCCCAAAATTAATAAGAGATCTTATCAGTGCCCATGCATTGTCGTTAATCTGATGTCAAGCCCTTCTTATCCCTAATAGAAAATCCAGTTGCAAAGGATGTCGAGGTCTGTCACTGCCATGTAAGAGTTTCTCAAGTAATATAGCAATAAAAGATAATGTGGATCCACAAGTGAAGTGAAAAAGAAAATAGACAAAGGAAACTGAAAGTTGCTGATGTTGCATTTCACTGTATAAATTCAAACCCTATTTCAATGGCCGCTTAGGTCAGACAAGTTTCCTTTCTCTTGGAAGACAAGAGACCGACGCAATCTGCACTTACAAGGAAGGGTGGTCTTTTAATAATGTCACAACATAATTGGTTTCTGAAACATTTCATGGCCTTAATTAACTAAATGAGCCTAAAGGAATCGGTCAGGGGCAGAGGAAGAGAGGAAGAAGGGAAAAGAGAGGGGCAAAGTGAGGAGTAATACAACCGATAGAAATCAGATACCTTATCTCTTCAGTTCACAAGTCTTGCTATTCATTCCTGGTCCCCCTCTCAACTCTGCACCCACACTCAATAGGTTTTCTTCTCTCGGCTCAAATTAATGTACTTCACATTCACAGGCTGTCTCTAGGACATGCTGGGTAAAAATTTGCTGCTGACTATGGGGTGAATATTTGTTGTAGCATCGAACATTTTGAATGCCCTTCACATATTTCACTGTAGCCTCAGAGCTACAATGTAACAAGTGGAGAGGCTGGTATTTCTCTTGTCTCAGTTGGATTGCCAGAGTGTCTTCCTCAAGGGCTGATTTGCGTTAGTTTGATACAATCTGTTCTACCAGTTATGCTATATGCTACTATTCTGCATTAGTGATAACATTTTTTCACGGGGGTGGTCTTTTTTTTCTTTCATAAACATGAACTCATACCATCAGAATAATTTCAAGCACGTTGTGACTTAAACCCTAATCTATCTTTAGTCGGCCAACCCTAACATTACTGCAATTACCATGCAAAAATATTTGAGAAATAACCAAGTCAAAAACGATTGCTGAGAACATTTTGGGGCTTTCCACTAGAAAATAATTACCAACGTAACACTGTTGCACATGAATGGAAGTTCTGGGAGATTTGGCCATTTTTATGTTATATAGAGGATTTATTTTTTTTAAGCTTCTTATTTACTGACCGATTCTTCTTTTTTGGTGGTGGTCCCAACACTACTGGATGTATGTGTATCTCTGCATTATGTTTGCAAAGCGAGTACATTAAAGAAACAAAAAAAACCAGGATTAGACTGGGCTCTGTGCTGGCAGAATGATGGCCATTTTAGTCCAATCGAGTTGATGTTTTATCTCATTACATGACTGGTTATGTTGATGTGTGGGCTGCAACCTTTCATATGATTATACTGCATAGCCTACTCTACGGCACAGATAATGAAAATGTTATTCATGCTGTTGTACATTGTTAGAATAGTGCTGATGCCTACGATGAGTTTTTTTTGTTCACACATCAGCAGCGCTGGAAGCTATACAGTGATTATGTCTCGGTAAACAACATAATTACTTACAAGTTACTCACAGCTTTGAAGAAGTTGAGATTAAATACATTGTTATGGGAAGTATGGGTGCAAACATTTAGTTTTTGACTAAAAAAAGTTATATCCTTAGGCAGATGCTGCTAAAGTTTATGTTAACACAGTCGATAAGGTCAGCAACTGGCTTGTAGCGGAAGAGTTTTTGGAACATTCTGTCTGTGGCATGAGTGTGGCACAAATAACATAAATGTAAACAAAATTACGTTGCTTAGGAAATTAAAAAAATCATCATTGAAGCCTTCCTTTATGTGATGCTGAAAGGTTATAATAAAATTACATCTATGGGGTTGAAGATAAATATAGTGATTGGTGTAACGAGTTACAGGACATCTGAAATAAATATTACTCCCTATAAGACTGCTTGCCCAAACCAGCGTAGGGTTTTCTAATGTAATTTCTAAGGAAGTAAGACTTTTGGGTTAGGCTTTTTGAGTGTCACAATCATCAAGTGCAAACAGTCATTTGCCCTTTTGACAGACATGAAGATCAGTGGTGTGGTCACAGTAATTTTCTGCTCAGTACTGAACTGAGTCTGCACCTATAAAAATCTCACAGGTACTGTCATGAAGAAACATGGGTGACGGGGGATGTGACTAGACACTTCCAGTCTTTATCCTTTGGTGGCAGGGTTGATGTACTGAGGAGGGAGACTTTCCTTTGACCACAGCAGCCGCTTTTAACTTCCCATTTGGTAGGTGTTAGCTGCATGGTTGGACGGGCGCGTGCACAGTGGTGAGTGTGTCCGGCAAGAGCAAAACAGAGACGACAATAACAGCTTGGATGCTCACTTTTCAGGCAGGAACAAGGCCGTGGGACGACTACGCTATAAGAGCGAGAGTCAACTAGTAAGGGGGCTTTTATATTCTCCTTTACAGGTGCAGCCAATCCCACTGAAGGTCACGGGGAGGCCAACCGCAGACTCTTGGAAAACAAAACAACCAAAGACAGGGAGAGGCATCAACAGATAGGGTCATGGCCTTAAAGTTGTCACACTGCTGGAGTGGGCGACTGGCTCCACATACAGTAGGTGTGTACTGTATGTGGCAAGGTTATAATTTCATCATTTCCATCTTTCCCCCTGCCAATCATTCTTTGGTACATATTGCCTTTGATATGCTGAACTGACAATGACAGACTGATTGTGTTGAGCATAAATTGTGACTACATCAACCAAACAAATGCATTATGCAGGCATAACAATACAAGAGAATGCAATAGTTGTATTGTGGAAAATTAGACGTCTACTTAGGAAGATGGTTTTGGAAGTGTAAAAGAGTTACCGGCTGAAACCACACACAACTTTAGAAGTTGATCACCAGATGCTTATGCATCCAGTAGGATGCAATGCATCCAGAAGGAACATACTGATTGACCTGTCGTTTGTAGATGAGTAAGTAAACTAAACCTCTTCTTTGAATGTTGTCAATGTTGATTCAAGTATTTAATGGGTTTTTATGACTTTGTGGTCTGGTGTTGTGTCTCAAGTTCTCATTTTTACCATGTCAATTAAGCATATTGTATAATCTTTTTGTTCATCTCAGT
The DNA here is from genome assembly GCA_031216445.1 of Lateolabrax maculatus. Taxonomy (NCBI): domain Eukaryota; kingdom Metazoa; phylum Chordata; class Actinopteri; order Acropomatiformes; family Lateolabracidae; genus Lateolabrax; species Lateolabrax maculatus. The sequence continues at coordinate 12,414,967 of CM062210.1, forward strand.
TTAAAGCAATATATTTCAATTTCTCTTTCAGTTTACATTAAGACCAAACACTTCTTTTTTTTAATGTGAAAGCTTCATCCAATTATGTTTACGATGCAACATTTTTGGACATTACCTGGTCTAGCTTTATGACTGAGTGGAGAAGAAGAGCCTGGAAAATTGAAAACACTAATTGCATTTTTAGTATGTGATAAAAAGAAGGACAACTGCTTGAGCCAGAGACCTGTAAAGAACATTAAAGTCTGCAAAAGAGATGGAATAATAAAAACTTTCTCTCCTACCCTCTTTCCTTTGATCCCCTGCTTCTGGTTTTCTCTCCTTGTGATCTCTCTCTCTCTTACTTTTTACTTCCGTGCTTCCTCCCTCCCATTCTTTAAATAAGTTCCACCTGCGGAACTTTGCACATTTCGCATCACCTTGTTCTACTCACTTCGCCCTCTCTTGCGATGAGATGATTATAAGGCATGTTTCCTCTCAGTTGCCTACTGGTAAATGCTAATGACTGATCACATTAGCCGTATCCTTTATCATCTCAAGTGCCACGGCGACCCCAAACCCAGCCAATCCCATCGCGTCGTGAATTAATGAGCATTTCGTTAACGATCTTATGCACATGCTCTGCTGACTGATGGAATGTTTTGGGAATGCGTTGCCGGGTCACCGTGGTTATTGGGCGTCTCGTTAATGATGGAAGGTTCTCCCCCTAACGAGGAGGTGGGGGGGGGTGGTGGTGGCGCGTGTCCGACCAGGTGTGGCCGAGGCACTAAGAGATGGCTAATCGAAATGGAATTAGCGGGCCGATCGCCGTCAGATCTGAATGAGGGCGTCCCGCAGTCGATGCCAAGAGGAAGGTCCCTTGAGATTTCCTGTAGTGCCATCAAACATGGTAAACATTTTACCTGCTAAACATTAGTGTGTTAACATTATTAGTGTAAGTACGTTAACATGCCAGCGTCAGTGTGCCCGAAGTATAGCTCTACAGAACTGCTGGCACGGCTGTAGATTCTTAGTCCTGTTTAAGTATCTGCCGGGTTTTCCCTCCTCCAGCGTGGGGACGAGGTGGAACCATGTGGAGAAGCCATGGGATGAGTCCAGACTAGGCTGCCCAAGAGAGGGTAGGCAGGGAAAATCCTGGTCTCTCTCATGCATCACATGCTTTATTTATTTTCTTCCTCCCCTCTTTTGTCATCGCTCCAGCCTTTATCACTCTCTCCAGCAAAGTCCTAAATGGACTCTCCTGCTCTTTCTAGCCCCTCAGATTTCGCTGTGAAAGCATTTTCTCTGTTTGTGGTGGCCATTCGTCCATAAACTGGATTTATAGTAGCAAATCCAAGGATTTCTTTACCAGCTTGTCCTTACCTTCAACTAATGTGTGTCTCAAAGAAAAAGGATGTGTGTGTGTGTGTGTGTGCGTGTGTGTGTGTGTGCACTATTTGTCCCAGGATTTTACTTCTCGTTGGAGGCTGAAGGTCGTGATGCCTCCTAATCCGTGATGATTGTCTGGTTGCTGGCTACTTCCAAATATGGACAGCTGCTTGGGAGTCCTCAAGTCTAAAATCCCATACCCTGCTCACACTTCTCCCTGACCCCACCACCCCCACCCGAAAGCAAACACACACACACGCACACACACACACACACACACACAACTCTTCTCTCCCCTTACATCCTACATCCATACAATTTTCCACTGAATACATAATACATACATTACTTACAATTCTTTCACATTGCATTGACCCCACTAGACAATATCAACAACAACATGGATGTGTAATTTAATCATTTACAATCTTTCTGTTTTAACTGTAGTTTTGATGTCAACAAATGCAGGTTTAAACACAAAATAGGTATGTCATGCATTGATGTGTCTTACCTTGACTGAGTATAAAATGATTATAAAATGAAAAAAATATGCAGATAAAAAGTCAATACTGCTTCTGTCTGCTTTTTTTCATAGTAAAATACTACACTTTAAGGAACTTGAATCAAGTGTGTAAGAGGTACAGCAAAGTAATCTGATTCTGCCTCTGTATTTTTGCTGTATAATAATTGTGAACCCTTTTGAGGGAGTGTAACTCTTGCAATCACATTTAATAATGGGCACATTACTCAATAGCATAAAACATTTAATGGGCACCCAGATCTTCTCAATATTACAGAAATATTTTCCTCTGAGAATTAGCCAAGCTATCTCACATTTTAAAATATGCATAGATTTGGCAGATAGGAATTCATAAGAGCTACCTTTCACATTCATGTATTCCCATCCCCGACCCAAAAATATTAATTCACCTAACACCCTCATTATTTCAACCATGAACTCAAACTCACCTCACACCATACCTTTCAATATCATTATCCCCCCCTCTCACCACCACCATCTTACCCACATACCATTTTATTATTAAAACTATGACGATGTGATATTTCCACCAATGATGGTAATGTCTTGTCCAAGGTAATTCCAATTGGGAAGCCTGACGACTCATTTCCAGTGCAGATTATGGGGCTAATGGGAAAGTGACCAGTGCTGAAGAGAGATAGAGACCTTTTCAATTACTTTGGAGGTGAGAAGACCACCCATTTCACTATATATATGATTGGCAATAACACCATAATAATCAGGAAGCTGGGAGACCAGGATAATGTCACTGTCATGTTCTACTATTTTTATTAATATAAATGCCAGGGGCCTTTTGCTACTAAGGGGTAAAACTGGAAGGATTGGATCAACTACTGCAGAAGAAACTATTCTATTTATGCCTGTATGATTATGAAATGTAGTGTTATTTTTGCATCTGTTTCTCAGCTTCCATTATGAATAAATATCTCTTCCTTCTACCATTTAGTCATCTGTCGTAGAAAATGATGTATTTGTAAAAGTTTATTTGAAAACTTAATTTGTAAAAGCAAGTTTTAAAAACCAAACATCATTAAGGTCATTATTCAGTATCTTTCACATACAGTACTGAGCATTTCTAGCTGTTTTACAAATGTAATGCTGTCTAATAAGGGACCAAAGGTTTATTCATCATAAAAACACCATTTTATTTTTATTTTATACCATCAGTTACTATGCAAGGTGCTGCTTTTTCAGGCTGTTGGACCCAGCGTAGGTGGTAACTCAGTGTTGCGTAATGCTATATGATGCTGTGCTGATAACAAACCAATTTTCAACTCCATATGTGTCTGCAGATGTCACTTGCCAGTGATTTAATGGCAGGTGGCAATGTTTTTTATGGCAACTGCACTGAACCGATGATCAGATAATCTATCTTTACCCCAGATGAGAATAAATACCATTATCTGTGTACTGAGTTTGGCATCAGTAATTAGCACAGGGAACTATTATAGGATGAACTCATCCAAAATGTAGCAATTTGCGATTTTCAACCTGAATTTAGCCACAAAAAAAAAAGTTTCACTTCTCAGTCATTGGTCAGCATCACCCTGTTTTACATTTACACAGTCACATACATTCAAACCTAGGGGAAAATCTGTTTTTAATTGTCTGTGACATAACTGCATTGCTGGAGCAGTGGGGAGCATTAAATGCCCTGCTCAAGGGATCTCAGGTTGTGACTGATAAAATTGATCTCAGAAACACACCAAGATGTAGTGTAAATGAACCGAATTTCTATGCTATGCAAGTTTAATACAGAATAAATAGCACAGTCCAAATGCCTGATGAATTAGGTGTAGCAATGGGAAGAAATGCCAACAAACAAAAGTGTTATCTTGGGTCAGATAGCTCTGTTTCTGTCTGAGCCTGCTTGTCCCAAAATGCCTCCATTAGCAAATACAATTTCAGCCGTTACAGACGACTGAAAACCCTATCAGAAGGACGCACACTTTGCAGGCAAACAGACACACACACCCACACACACACACACAGGCACAACACTACCCTGAGGCAGGTGTGCATGCTTATACACAAAATGCACAAAGACATAAAGAGACACACACACACACACACACACACACACACAGAGGTATAGACAGCAATATTGTTTTCCCTTCAAACAACTTGATCCAATGATAGATCTTAAAAGCAGCCTATTGAACACAAAAGCGAAAGGCCAAGGATGCATTATATGAACATCCTGCAGAGAAACATCAGGGAAGGGAAATATTCACTAACAGCTCACCTGCTTATTCCTCCTGATTCTGAGCTGTCTTTGTGACTGTTAAGCAGAAACGGGGGAGAAAATGAAAATAAGGGAAACGGAGTGGGAGAGAGCAAAAAAAAGTATAGAAATGTGGAAATGAAAGGTTAAAACTACATGAGAGAAAATAGGAAAGGATAGAAAGAGAGACAGATAAAGAGGGAGAGATTATGTACTGTTGGCGGATCTTGTTTCTCAACAGTGTGTCGGGGTGAAATGTGTTGTGTTAGCTAAAAATCTGCCCTGGCTAAGTAGAAAAGCATTTCTCTCGGTTGCAGGCAGAGGATTTGGGGCGCTATGTGGCAGAGGCTTAAGGAAACATTTAACGTCATTATTGTGTGTGTTATTTCAATCTTATATGTTGGCTGAATTTATAAGAAAACCCTATTAATTATTTTGGTCAAAAAAGTAATTGTTCTGCCACAGATAAAGAATAAAAAATATCCAAACAATGGCTACTTTTTGTTCAGTTAGGACAGTTGAACTAATCAACATTCCTATATTAGTTTCTTAACAAGCGACCCTACACTTTAATGCTACACTCACAGCCTCAGTGTTAAATTACAAAAACACTTAAACCTGCATTAATTGCTTGGTTTTCTTTTTCTGTCACTTGGGGGAAGTAGAAACAAGCAGTAAATACAACACTGAGGTATTATCACATTTAAAGTTGATCATAAAAAATTGCCCATTTTCCCTATCCATTTGGGGTGTGATAAATGTAAGTCCAATCTTCACTCCATCTTAGCTCTGTTTTCAGTCTCAACCAATTCCTGATGGAAAAATCTCACTTTTTAGCAGCTAAATGGTTCTTTATGTCCACCAGCTTGCCATCCCTCTGGTACACACCTTGACACCCTCTCTCCAGGCATCGGCCGCAGAATCTGACAAAAAACTAACAGTGCACTGGGAAACTCATTGCAGCATAATAACGCAGTTTGTTGGCTTACCAATGCTGGATGCCAGTGGCAAAGTCTAATGATCTAATGATCCGGGTGTAGCAGCCAGCAGCGCTGCCACCCAACGCTGAAGGCTCAATGACAAACTGAAAGAAACGGCCAATGCCAAAAACACAAGCGAGTATCAAGTCAACACGAGTTCAGACCTCGGCGTGATTTACAAATCCTTCCAAACCATGAATCAATCTGCGACACATATCCAATGCATCACAAGTCTCTCTTATTAATTTAACGTTGCTATTTTGGTGTTATTTTGGGGTTGAATGGACAAATTGACCGGCGTCGTTATTTACTCAAATTGACATGTGTTAGCAAGGCAGCACAAAGAATGGATGGATGGGCAGATGGAGGGAATGAAATTTTCATCAGCCTTAAAAGTCACAAAGTAAAAGCATGAAAGAGAATGACACTGAAAGGATCTCTCTTTTCTCCTAGTTTGCCCTTGAAGCTACTTTCTCTACCTGCGGTGTGTCCAAATTAACTTCTCCAGGTATAATGGAGTGATTCTGGTGGATTTGTATAACTTATCCATATACAGTTATTCAAGACAGCATGGCAAAGTTACAAAATGAATTAAGTCACGCTTTGGTTACAATGATGAAAGAGACAAAGTCAGTATATTTTCACTTGAGGTTACGTGTGTTTGTGTGTGTATGTGTGTGTGTTTTCTTGTTGTTATTAATTGTGTTTGACAGCCTGTATTTTCCTCATTCTCTCTCGAACTGGAGACATCTGTTTTTCATCTAAACCTCACAGCCATAGGGAACCATTCTGAAGACACATGCACAGCTGCTCACACACACAAACACACACATAGTACACTGTACGCACATGCACAACAAGGCGACCATTTTGTGCCACCAATAAACAGATGTCAAATTTAAAATATGAACAACAGCGTCAAATGTGGATTTAAAGGCTTGGGAACTGATACTGATAACGTTTGTTTTTGCAACTTTCCAAATCACAAAATGCAAAATGGTTGAAACCATTGAGTTTGATTCAAAACCATGTGTCTCATGTGTTGTTCCAATTCAGTAGGTTTAACACTCATTTGTAATAAAAAAAAAAGTAACAATTTTACCTCAAGGATCAACCCAAAAAAGCTAGGACAAGCAAAGACAAACGTCAAGGGACTAAAACTGGAAATTGCTCCATTAACACTGACTCACAGACCAACAGTGGCTGAAAAGATTTGATGTGGAGCTTGTGCAAAAATCACTTCATGTCAAAGCTCAAATAAACATTCCATCGTCAAAAAGCGTAGCTTTTCACTTCGTTCTTGCTCTGGGACGCATTTAGGTGTGTTTTCCCAAATGTTGATACGGTTCGATTAAAATCTCACCATGAAGGCCCACAATAAAATCTTTCCTGCTCCAACCTGCTGATGCTGGTGTTCTTGCCTGTTCCTAGATAATTATAAACTAATCATTGGCTCAACCAGGTCAGTACATGGCCAAATTAAAAATTAAGCATAACTCCTTGGCTACAGCATGTTATCTGTGTTAAGGGAGGTGTGAAAGCAGAAAATACAAAAAGCCCCTTCCTAACTGATGTAGCACACATGGACACCGCCTCACTAGTATGCAAACCATTATACTGTATTCCTTCACATAAACTCAGAGAGAGAGCAGTTTCCCCCTAAATGCCCCCTAAAAGTAGTCAAAATCATAGCAGAAATGCCAGTAATGTTTGTGCTACCAGCCTCGATACCAGGGTTTGGTTGTAATGCACAACTTACCACATCTTAGAGCCCATATATGAATCATGAATCACATACTGTATATCTTAGATTAGCAGACATTTATTTACCTAATTATTCTTTTCAAGGTTAGGTATGATCCTTTATTGCATTGCTTTATTTACAGGTGTATGTAAGTATGACAGGTGATAAGTATACACCTAGTTCTTTTATAAAATCAACTAACTGTATGAGAATAGTTTTCCAGTTTTCCTAAAACATGGCAAAGAAAACTTGCATCCTTTTTTCCTGTTTACATAATAGTTTTTCACAACTAGTTACAAACTATTCGAGTGGAAGGGAGATGCGGATGAAAAGGTTCAGTACCACTGTTGGATTGTAGGCTTAGCCCATGTTGGTGAATACTCATCCTAAGAGTGCAACAACTGCCTCCATTTTTTTTCCACTTATCTCATGTTCCAGACAAACACAGTAGCAAAATAGAAATGCGGCACCATTTTTTTCAAATGCGAATCATTCATTTCAAGTGCATGTCAGAACACATCAATTTCAGATATCACTTTCTGAATAATTTGTCAGTGATATAGGACAAAAGATGTCTATCCTGTCTCCGTTGCATTATTTTTACAGTAATGAGGTTCAATAAAAGATTTCAGTGTTCTTTAGTGCACTTACAGATGTGCTGGGATAGATTGTTTATTTTTGTCTGAGCATGCAAGGAAAGGACTGGGAGCATAACAAGTGCGTGTGCTCAGGTGAATGTGGGTGTACTGTGCTGCATGTGTCAGAATTTGGGACTGAACACTTTTAGTTGTTAAGTCAAGCAGCTGAGTCAGCATGTGAGTATTTTTTTCCCCTTGTATCTCTTTTATCATCCTCACACACCTGTTCTCCTGTGGCTCCACTCTGAACTCTTCCCTCTAATATTCAAATTCAGTCTCTTGTTCCAACTCCAGAGCACTCCTTATTTTCTTTATTACTTTATTAATGCTCCCCTTCCCTTCCTCTGTTCTGCTGGTACAGATATTTTGAATTAATGATCATTCAAGCTTGCTGCACACCCCTACAGAGATTTCATCATCATGATTGGTAAAAACACATACTGTACTAGCAAGTATAACTTTCTACTGGTTAGCTGTTTCACCACTTTGGTCCATACTGAAATATCTCAACAACTATTGGATAGATTGGGATTAAAATTGGTCCAGATATTCACAGTTTCCATACAATAAATCCTTGTTACTTTGTTGATGCCCAGACTTTTCCACTAGCTCTATCATGAGGGTTGACATTTGATATTTTGAGTGAATGTCTTGACAACTATTGGATGGTTTGCCATGAACTGTTGAAGGCATTCATGTCCACTTTTAGGATGAATTGTAAAAACTAAGGTGATCTATTCATTTTTCCTCTGATGCCATTATTGTGTTAAAATTCTTCTTCATCCAATACTTTGGTTTATGGCCAAATACCTTCAGAAATAATGACATTTCAAACTCCTGTCATCTGATGAGCACATTATTTAACCAAGTATCACACATTGACTCAGAAAACACTAGCAGCAGCTATGAATACAGTAATTAGTCCCAAATTATATGGATCTTTGGATGGTAGTATAAATGTTTGCAGCTACAGTAAGATTCTCATTAGCCTACACCATTATAGAACAAAATTTAACACATAGTGATAAAAAATTGATAATAGCTTTTGAGGCAAGTTTAACATTTTTCAAATAATGCATTTGGTGCACCTTTTGTCCTTTAACTTTACAGTCATATTGCCACATTGGAATTTAAATTATCCAAACTGATTTTCTTTTAAATGACAAATACAAGCAAAATGGATGAAATTGCTGTCTTCACTGTGATAAAACTCTCATCTGTGTTAAAAAAAAAAAAAAGAAGCTACTTAGAGATTACTCCAGATTTGACACTAATGTGCATGGATGGTTTCAAGCAGGGATGTGAATTTCAAATTGTCCACATTTAGCAGTTCAAAGCAATGTCAGGGAGACAGATCTTTCCGTTTTAGTGGAATAAACGAGCAGACACACTGCACACTCACACACACTCTAATAATCCTTGACTTCTGCAACGGTGGAAGTCGTGCACTTGACTGATATTGTCTCACGTTATAGGTCGGTTGAAATCAGGTTAGAGGAAATAACTGTTGCTCACTAAAGTCATATACCTGCTGATTTGCAATAAAGCAGAATAACAGTTGGGATGAGAGTCTGAGCACAGAATATGTGGTAACAAGTAGATTCAAATGCAATAACTCTGAAAATGTCAATGCAAATGTTGTTTAAAAAAGAAATAAGAGGGTTTCATTACTTGTCAAGTTAACTTTTGAAAAAGTAAAACAAGATCTTTTATGTTGGCAAAAATTGTTTGACTGACCATGTGCACTTCCATGCTCTTCCAATAAAGTACTTTGAACTAAAGTTCTCACATCAAATTGCATATGCTTTATTACAAATCTTAAAGCTCCACATAGTTGACAACCTCTTGTGAATTGGGCAGACTTCTGGTAGCAATTTGAAGTTATATTTTAAGTTTAAAACAGGACCCTATGTTGTTCCAATTTGGGAGTTTCTTTGGTCTTTGAAGTTGGTTATCTTCTCAGCAGCGTTTGCAGCTGTGGTAGCTATTGTGCTTAAAATTAATCCATATATTAATAATGTCAGGGTTCTGTCCCTCTGTCTCTTTCTCTGGGATGCAACATTAGAGGAGAGGAAAAGTTTTAATCCATGCATAAATGATTAGAGAGTTTTGTTACCGAAGGATTATCGTTTCTATCCCTTCTGCACAAGTACCTTTGATCCTGTCACACGCATACACCCACACACTTACATTTTTGACCAGCAATGGCACTGATGTTGACACCCAAGCAGGGCCTTGCAGATCAATGCATGTGCACGCCCTGCTCCATGCAACTCAAAAGCGGGAATGTGTGTGCATGTGTGCACGTGCCTCTGTGTGTGAGTCGATGTACGCTGCAGGATCAAAGGTACTCGTGCAGGAGGGATAGAGATGATAATCCTTTTGTAACAAAAACTCTCTAATCATTTATGCATGGATTGATACTTTGCCTCTGCTGAAACAGAGCACACCAGGGGCAGAGAGAGAGAGCAGGGGAGAGAGGAGGGTGGCAGAGGAAGACAAAAGAACAGGAGCAGATAAGAAGAGGTTAGCAAATACTAATATTCTTAAACATAAATAAATATTAAAATGTATCACAGCATCCCAGGCAGTCCTCCCTTAGACTTTGCATAAGCCGGACTGAGCTGGGTGGAAATAATTTGACTTTCTTCATTGATTTAATTAATTGTGAGAGTAGATTTGACTTTTTTTTTTAAATGTGAGAGAAAGCAGTTGCTTAACTAGCGTATGTCCACTGTTTGTTAATAAAGTGATCGAATGCCAAGAGGAAGTTTTGTGACATTTGTGAGTGAAAAAACAATAGCTCGTCACAATATAGTAGCTTTTTTGTCTAAATAGTAAGTTCGTAATTGCTATATTTACTTTATAATCACAATATTTTGCCTATAAACTTTTTGCAAATATTCTCCACAGAAACCGGCCTGTGATGGTTGGTGTTGTTTAGCTTCACTTTTCCTATTTAGGAACAGATTCGTCACATAGAGCTTATAGCAACAATGGCACATTTTATTTTTCCCTGAGTAACAAGTCTTGTTTGAATCACTTCATCGACAGGCAGACAGTCAACAATACAGCTCCAGAGATTTCGACAAATTACCCCATGCTGGACAGTTCAAGGATAACATTTCACTTGCTCTGTCTATAAATCATCTGTTAAAATGAATGAATTTTGCATTCGGCTACTGCGGCACCTCTTTTACCGTAAATCTCCAAGCAACAGCAGACTGAATTTTGGTCTTTCTTGGCACTGAGAATAATTTCTTGATAATTGCCTCCACAGTGAACAAGTTCTGTGAGCAGATTGTCAAGTGCTCGGCAAAGACCGGGAAAGGATAATTATGGCCTTTTAATAATGCACCACCATGGGTTTCAGTTTTTATTGGCATCCTAATAAAAGCTATCTTACAGTTTTTTTCCCCCTACTGGTAGTCTGAATAAGCTCCGTTGCTGTCACTGCTAAACTTACTGTTCTGCTGCTATTATGTGATTGTGTTCATCAGCAGCCCTTTCAATATTAATTGTTCGCTGGACAATGCAAAGCTCAGAAATAAATGAATGACTACATGATTGAATTGAAAAGAATACTTTATTCTCTAATAATAATTTTTACCCTAATGTGATTTTAGATCAAATGCTATTGTTGTACACCAGTAGGTATAATGCACTTAATTAGCAATGCATTGATTGTTTGAAAAAAGCCATACTATACTGGAAAAGTACGCAAAAGAAAAGATTTTGGTTCAAAATGTTATAGTTATTCACTCTGTAGGAAATACTACCTTTTAGTTATGAATTGAGCCAACTATGGATTCTAAAATACGTGGATGTCAATATTTGTCCAAAAAGCAAATCTAATGTCCTTGTAAATGTTCTTACATGTACAGTATTGCATTCACCTGGTTTGTGCGTATGCGTCTTCAGTTAATGTTTAAGGCGGCAGCTTGTTCACAGCTGGCATGCCACTGCTTTTGTTGAAATGAAAAACATTATTCTACAGTCAATATGTAATTTTCCTGTTTTGCCAGGTAGAACAAACAAGAGAAAATACTCTCCCAGCCGTCTTCACAGTCTACCTGTTACAGGAAACTGCATTTCTTTCTTTCTTTCTTTTGTCCTTCTCTCTTACCTTCTTCTGTTCTCTTTTCTCTGTTTCCTCCTGTCATACCCACATACGCACTTACAAACAAATACACTTTTTTCCTTTCATTGACTGACAAACCCCTCTCCCTGACCATATTACACATAGCTAGGAGCTAACAATAAATCCACTGGGTTTCTAATTGATTAGTCGCCCTACACTGACTAATCTCATACAGCACTTACCACACTCTGTTAAGACTAGGCCAATCACATTAACCTGGGATTTAATAGCGTGCACATAAACAGACAGACAGCACTCTGTCAGACAGGCGTAAACACCTACTCATACTCGTACATGCATAAGCACACAATTTCTTAATCGAGGTGTAACGGTGCATCTAGCTTGGGCTCTTGGCATTTACTTCACCAAAACAAAACCTGGAAATGAAAAAAAAAAAAAAAAAAAAACCGAACAGATAAAGTAGCCACAGTGTTCTCCCAACCTGCTGCTTCTCTATGTGTGCCTGCTGCCGGGCCCACCTCTGTGCACGCTGGTGCGCACATGTACGTTCATATTAGAGTGTGTATGCGTGTGGGAGATGTGTTGGGACAAGGTGTCCACTTATAAATTATAGAGAGCGAAAGAGAAAAATATGAATTGAGGTGGAATGGATTGGTGAGGCGAGACATTAGTATTTTTGCCCTACTTTCCCTCCAGCTTGTTAAAAGCAATTGTCTGGACAATCTGTCACCCGGCCTGTAACGGCTCCCCTAGTGAGGCTTGAGATGTACACACACAAACACACACCAGTGACCGCCAAGCCTCCATCACAACAGTAGGCCCGGTGGCATGATACCTGACATATTGTGGTAGATGTGATGCGGTAGATTGGGGTGTTTGCTTTGTTGTCTGCTAAGATGACATGGTATTAGCAGGCTGTAAGTGGTTATCATGCTATTAACTGGTGATGTGGTGGATAAGAGTGAATAGAAGCTGCTACGGGGAGTTGTGTTGCGTACGTGGGTGCAGGTAAAGAGGGGGTTGGCTCTGGGACACTGCTGAGCCTTCCTGGTTCCTAGGCGCAACTCAGCGAAACGACGTTGAGTGGGTGCCCGCCTGCTGAACCTGTAGGATTGCATGTATAATAAAGATATAATGGCGGGTTATGCTGATGTGTCACCTATCATGCTGCCCAGCAGAGTTATGTAGGCGCAGCCGGAAACCAAATGGAACTGGATCCTAAACATTTTGCAAGAAGGACTCATTAAAATACGACCAAAAGAAGGAGGACAAAACATAACCTACCATATGTATGGGTGTTGGTGATTAAAATTGTCTGTATGCATCTGTTTATTCACATACTGTATGCAGTAGGTGTGCACAGGGTCTTTTGTTGTCATAAAATCAAACAAGAATTGATGTTCTTTTTTCTGCCAGACAGAAAAAGGGAATTTTCCCCAAGACTTTCTCTGTCTTTCCTTTAGCTTTTAAAGACAGATCCACAGCAGAAATAAAGCCTCTTACACCCCTCTAGCCGTCAACGGCACTGACAGGATCAGATTTAACACTGCACTTGATTTTCCCAGCCCTCCAAGAAAGGTAAGAAATGATTGTCTAGCATTTTCTCTGCCACCCCTTTGTCTCGCTGCAGATCAAAAGTGAACTAGACAGATATTGTGTAGTTAAAAGTCACATAAAAGGCTCAGTGCTGGTAGCTACTGCTGTTCGCGGAGAGAGAACAGGGAACCAGGCTTTATGTGACTCTGTCCTGCCACTTGAGCTATTTCTCAACTACTGATGTGATGATAAATAAAAGGTGGGCTTCCTTAACACCTGGGAGGAAGTGATTTTTTTCTCATTTGTCCTGTCTAGTAAATAAAACTCTGCTCTTTCAACAGCTTAATCTTATTGTTTTAATATCACATGATGATGCAATTTTAGATCTTAATGCTTGATATTAAAAATGGAATCTTTTTCTTTGCTTGACCCAAGCTTTTCCTGGCGATAAACAACTCACTCATGTCTTGATGGTGTAATCCTGAAGCAGCAAGTAATTGATTAGTTGATCCACCGAAAATGAATCAACAGCAGTTTGTATTCATCAAGCAAAACATCAAACATTTGATTGGTTTTAGACTGGGGGTTGGTCAGAATTTGAATGCATCATCTTGGTCTTTGGGAATTTGTGATGGGCATTTTAAAAAAAATTGTCTGACATACTATATACATTTAAATTTGTAATTGTAAATTTTTACATTTGACAGATTTTCTGCATGGTATACATAATATGTGAGATAATGAAAACCAGAATTTGATATTTTCCAACACTTGTGATTTCAGGTACTGCCCTCATAACTTACATCAGTTTGATACTGCATACTGTCATTTAAAGAAAACAAGGCAAAAATGGCAGTTATGATCTTTTCTGCACAGATGTCGGAGTTCAGTCTGATTTCCCCACCCTGACGCTTAAGAGATAGAAATGCTCATTTTATCACCGTATCATGTTCACTTGCTCAGATGAGTTTATGAAGCCAAATATGGATAACAACCCTTCACCCCTACGCCCCAACAGCAGGCAAGGTCAGGCTAATGAGTGCTCTTTTAGGCCCGAGGAGATGGGTGGAGGAGGGGATGGCGGTTGCTGATTATTGAGCTTCTCTGATGAAAACAGCCTCTGGAAAGCAGAGCTGAGTGAATCAGGGAAGGCTGGGATAAAAAATGAAGAGAGAAAAAGCAGGCAATGACTGTCAATGATATTAAAGGCCTCTTCTGGTCCACTGATGAAAGACTAATCATGATAAATGCTTCTTAAGTCTCGCTCATTTTGTACCGGTAGACACGCACACACGCTCCCACACACGCACGCTCATACAGACATACAAAACCATTTTACTAACCAATACTTCAACTATTTTAGAATAAAACCAAGTCAGACTTAAAATATGGAAAAAGTAGTCCATGCAAAAGAGAGATGGAAAGAAAAAACACGTTTTGAAAGATGATAAAGATTTTTATTTCACCCATATAGATATAAATGATTTATAATACTGCAAATCAGTGATAGGTCCATGTGAATGTAATGAAATACATGCATCAAAACAGAGGTTACCATGAACACAGCGACATAGATCTATATATTTTATTCTGCAAGATGTTGTTTATGCTGCTGTTTTCTCCTTTAACTGCATATCATGGAAGAACAGGTTTGAATATGAAAGCAAATGCAAATTATTTTTGGCATGTGTTGACGTATGCAGAGATTTAACCATCTCTATTTTTATTTCAAGAGACTGAATGTAGAATGTTGAAGTGTAAAGTGCTGTCAGTGCGCACAAGGGCAGACCTTTTTTTTTTTTATGTGAATCTTACTGTATGTGTTGTGAGCATATACGTTGCATTTGCTTTGTGCACAGAAGAGAAGAATTAGTTCATACCCCTCTCATCACTCAATGGATTTCATCAGTGACAACATCACCGTTCAGCGCTGCTTCACAGCATAACCAAAATATAGCTTATGGCGTTTAAGGTTTGAGGCATGGATGCAAATTACTGATGCAAATACCCTGTTACAAGCATAAAGTCAGTCTCTGTTTCTCTTTAGAGCACAAACACACACACGCAGGCTTCTGTATATGCATGCACACAGGGACGTTTACACACTCTCAAAATGTACAGCGAAACACACACTCCCTCATGCACCAGTGCCTTTTTATTTCGCACACTCAACTCAGTGAGTGAGTTGGATTCTCTCCCCATCTCTCCTCGTCTCTGCTGTAGTTAATGACTTCTGCCTAATGTCTCCATAAGCTCTATTGAGAGGAATGAATGCCAGGTAAGACTGCGGGCCACATCACATTTCTGCCTCTCTCTGCTAAACTACACGGTCTGCCTACAGTAATTATCAACACAGAGAACACATACAGCACCAATGTGTGTGTGGGGCATTAGCTTGGGGGCTCGTGTGTATGAGCGAGTGCGTTTATTTAAATTCATCTCTTCACTTTGTGTTTGTGTGTATGCGTTTGTGTGTGCAGTATTTGTGTGTATGATTGAGCTGCAAAAACAATATGAAGGTAAGAAAAACAACTGCCAGGAGGTAAGAATTAAAATCCGACACATTACTGAAAGGGGTCATTTTCATTCTGCATCCTGAGTGTGACTGGAGAAGTAGAGAACATTAACATGTGCTGTCAAATGAATTGATTCTTAGAATTTTAACACATTATGCGGCTATTATGCTCCAGGGTTTACCGATTTTGCTGTTGAACACGAAAAGTACATAAAAATAAAGGCTGGATAGAAAAGCCTAATTTGTGTCATCTATTTTATTGTTTTTTTTTTTCATTTGCATATTTTAGCTCAATTATTTATGGCTTTTCTTGGCCTATGGGAATTTTGATAAATGGCCCCATTCTGAACAAATAAGGAAGTCAAACAATTTTAACTCTAGGGTGTCAGTTTGACTGATGGCAAAGCAGACAAGGTATTCTCAGCTCAGGGCTGTTGTCCTGGTTTAAGCTGTTAGAGCTCTTACACACCAAGCTAACTGTTGGCCATCGGGTGCTGTTGGGCCATTGTCATCAGCTTACCATTGCCTGTGTTTTTGCATTGTCTCTGGCACTCTTGGATCTTATTTTGCCCTCATCTGCAGATTGAGCATGTTGAATAAACGGCGAATGCAGTCGATGAGAGAGCTCTCTGACTGGTTGTTCAGTCAAGTAAATCACTGATTTCAGCCCAGATCCTCCTTTCCTTATTTTTTGCCTTTACATTTTCTTTTCTTCTAACACAAACACAACACCAGTGCAAAGAAATGCAAAGCTTTACAGTGCCAGTTTCCACTTTGTCACATATGCAGTATTCTCGATACAATTCCAGGCATACAACAACTTTCTGCAATGTTTTTGGATTGCAAAAACAGACTAGTGACTATTTATTTTCCTGTGAGAAAGGCACAGAGTTAAAGGAAAGGTTTTACCTTTTGGGAAATGCGCATATTAACTTTCTTGCCAAGATTTAGATGAGAATATTTATACTACTCACATTACTCACTTAGCTTATAGCACAAAGACTTGCAACAGAAGTAAAAAGCCAGCGTTGGTGTCCAAATGTAACAAAATTTGACTACCAGCACTTTTAAAACTTACTATTTATCCTGTGTGTTTTTTTAGGGTCTAAATGGGGCGTAAAGGCATTAGACAAGCGAAGCCAAGGAGGTAAAAGCTGTAATGTAGGCAGGAGACGGGCTTTCAGACAGAATTAGTTGTGTATTTCTCTTTGTACCGATGTTTACCTGTCTGTATGTTACAGAGACAATACAAGATTTGTATCAAATCACATTTAACCTTTTTATTCATCCATCTATCCACCCACTGATCCAGAGAAACACAGATAGAACACAAAACTGAGTGAGTGTGGGTTATTCCCACATGATTTACCACTCATATTAAAACAAGAATATATTATATCTCAAATTCAATCCGAGAAGAGGCCGGTGTCAGCATTTTGCTTGTCATCTCCAGCGATGAGATGAGACTGGTATGGCCTTCTCTTATTTAACTCGGTCTGAGTCTTCTCTGGCATGAGCATCCTCACACACACACACACAAAAGCAAATACATGCTTGGGGGTTCTTAACCTAATCTTGGTTAACATTTGGGAAATAAGGTGTCCTGCAGCCTTTACCGCGGAGGGAAACAATTGCATGAAGAGCAGGAGAGAAATATTTCTCATCTGACAGTCCATCACTTTAAATTTCAGATCTTAAAACCACATTACTGTCATGGCTTACCTTCCAGTCACTGTTAAATCTTGGTGCTTGCATATGCAGAGATTGACTGACATGATATCATGTCCATATATATAAATAAGATATACATACTACATCTTACTGATGGCGTGTATTCTCAATGAAATGAAGACCTACATATTCCATGCATATGGACAAGTCGTAAAATAATAATAATGCTTGGGCTGATCAGAGAGCCCCTTCTATCTTACACATCCTGTGACACCTCAGTGTGCATGTGAATAAGCCCAGTCTGCTTAAAAATTCAAAAACGTCATCCACAGACAGCAAGAGAGGTGGTGGAGCATGGTGTGTGTATGACTCTCTATGTTGTGTGGTGGGAGAGGGTGGCCACATGAGGTCATACAGATTTACAATTACATCTCAAGCTTATTGCTAGCGCCTCACTGACAGCAACACAAATACAGCAGGGGCAGTCCTGACATAGAGTTTAAAATGAGTGAATGCAGTCTGTCATTGGAGAGAAGTCAAAGGCCAAGAAAACTGACAATACTGTGCTTCAGGAACAGGGTTAAAAAACAGTTAAACATTATGAGGGGTTTATTTTAGTTCAGTTTTAGCTGTAAGTGTAAAAGGAAAAAAGAAAAAGAGAAAGTAAAAGGAAGACTGGACAAAGTCTGGGGTGAGGTGTAGCCTGAAGTTTTCATTATACAATCAATGATAAGGAGTGAATCTGCTGTCTTGCAGCTGACAGGAGGATCATTTTACCACTGAGAACTCAGGAGGACGAAAAGTCCAGACAGAGCGCAGTGATAGCCGGGTCGCCACAGGGAAGAGAATGCTGAGCACCTATTAACTACAGAGTGCAAAAACTGGAATATAAGGTTGAACCATTGCCTGGAGGCAGGGGGTACAGTTCCTGTTGGATCCTTCATATTGTTGTCAGCACTAAGGTGACTTGGAGGAATTTAGAAAGGTGGAATGATGTGTAATGGGTGAATTGCAGGGCACAGCCAGAAGTGCACAGGGAGCTGAGCCAACAGGGGGTCCCATCAGAAAATGACTGGGGCTTGGACAAGGACTTGAGCGGAATCCCTGGTGAGAAAAAGCTGGATTTGACAGATGTTGTAAATCTTCTGAATCGCGTCGTGGCAAAGCAAGGTTTAAAAGGTCGCTGGTGGTCACACTGGGATCCTCGGCGGTGGGGGACTGGGGTCAGGGGAGTGTTATTACTGCGGTTGTAGAGGTCTTGTGGATGCTATGATTTGCAGCAGGAAAAAAAAAAGCGCTTTTTTTTTTTTTTTTTTTTACAGGCGCTTGAGCTGTAGAGTCAAAGTCCCCAAGCTGCTGTAGGGCCACATGAGATGTTGCAGAAAAGAAATTAAAAGACATATTCCCTAATATAATATGAGTGACCCACATGTGTGAAAAAGCACCTCAGACAGAGAGAGACCTAAAGCGGAGTAAAAGAGCAGTAGAAAACTGACCTACATACAGAGAAACTCCTCGCCTACAAGACCTGTTAACAGCTAAAAGAAAGGCAAGACTGGATGACAGAGTAACATGTGTCATTATGATACCAAAGGGTGAAAGCAGGTGTGAGGTGTATAAAGCCTGCCTTAATATATAGACCAGTGGGGACTCACTATGAATACATTTGCACTAGCGCAGTATCTTTGAAGGTGATGGAGTCCTTGAGTCCAGAAAAAGTTAATTTAAGTCTGGATTTAGGGAGCAGCAATGTCTGTAATTGTTTTCCAAAGACGAGCGTCTGCTTGCTCTACAAAGCTGATGATGCATCTGTCTCTGCCAGACTTCTGTCTGAGCAGAAAAGTTTGAGGAGGCTAAACTGACGAATATGTTTAAGAGTTTTCATCATCTCTTTAGTCTGCAGGATCAAGGCATTGCTTGTGTTAAATGTATTCCAAAACAAACCAAGGGGACACCAACACTGAAACTTCTGGTGTCCCCTTGTTCAGTGATGGATCAGTGTGGCCTCAACAGTAGAGGCTGTGTGGTTTACACTGTTCTCTTAAACTAATAGTCCCTATTTCTATCATTGTGAGGTTTATGTTCGTCAAATGTGGGTATATTCATATATTTGAAATATATGAATATATGTGTATGGATTTAAGTTAACATACATATTAACATGTTTTAGATGTTCAATTTTTCAAGTCCTCATATTTTCATTTTGTGATATGATACTACTAAATGGAGATTGTTTTGTCAACTACTGTTTCCAAGGTCAAAAAATGATCTTTCAATCTCAATTTTAAGCCAAAAAGTATGATTCTTAAAGCGGTTAGAAAATGGAAATTTGATCATTTACAATTCCATAACAGACCTTTGCAATTGTATTGTCAATTACTGTCAAGAATGACATGACGAAGACTATTTAATTGCATCTATCACATTTTAAAAATGAAATCCAATATTCTGAGACATCAAACCTATTATTTACTTGAATGACAAATAATAACAAGTGTGATGCCTCCTATCTAAAGTTTGCCAGCAAACTTCTCCAGCGTTCCACTTCCACCACGCCAACTCCTGATTTTAGATTTAAGACGTGCCTATTGCCATTTATTGAGGCAAGTCATAACTCTGCCTAAGAGCACTCATTGAGGGTTGAGGCAAGGAAATGGGCTCATATATATGCAAACGTTAAGGGTGTGAATAGCATGTAAATGACCAAATGCATCAGATTTTGCCCTTGTAAACACAGCAAACACAGGTGATTGCTAATAGAGAGAGTCTATGGTCAACTGTGGTGGGGGGGAGAAGGCGAGTCGCGGCTCAGCAGGTGTTAATCACACCTCAGGTCATGTTATCTGCCCCAGATTAGAAATACTTAGAATTCATTATTGCTGGGACAGCTGCAAAAATAACCTTCTGATGATATATGTATGTGAGAATAATCTATGGACATATGACTTTGTTTAGGAGCATATGGCATGTGGGATCTACATGTGACTCTGCATTCCACACTCATTCTGTAAGGGTAGGTTTATGATCGACCTTGGTAGCTGCTGCACTTTCTGTCTCTTCTGCTTTGAGATGATAGGAGGCTTTTATTGTAAATTCAACCTTGGTAAAAATAATAAAATAATAATAAAAAAAAAAAAATCCAGTCCAATTTTAAGGCTTGCTTACTTTCATAAATTTAATTTTCATAAATTAAACCCTGATGAAGCATTAGCTGGGTTTTAGATCACCATAAATCTGTATGCACTGTATTAGTTAATTTTATCATCTAAAGAATTTTGATACATGTCCACTGCCGTGATGCCCACCCCCACTTTTACTAATCCCTTTCTCAGTGAAAAGCCTCAAAGATAGCTGTGCTGTATGTAAACTTTCATTTCTTATCGCTTCCAATTCCCACTCTGACTCTTTCTTAATACTTTTTAATACCCTACCATTTCCTAGTGGAGGGCTACATGCTGTCTCAGCAGTGGACAGACAAAAGCAGCGGGGGACATGGAGAGAGATTCAGGGGCTTAGTGTCTATGGGAGGGTGACCCTATATTGTTCCAAATGCATAAGGGACCAAAAAAGAAAAACCCGTGGTTGAGGAGTCTTGGCTTAGCGCGTAATGCATAAAATGAATTTCTTACCCACGTCTACTCGTTTGCCACTTATTCACTCTAATACCTCCCATCCCGCCTCCCTTCCCTCCTTCCACATCTTGCTCCTGTTCGCTTTGCTTATGGTTGAACAGCTCATAAAGCTGATGTCATAGCAAGATCCCGGGTATGTGTGCGTGTGCATATGAAGAAAGTGGTGATAAATTAGAAATTGTGCGAATCTGATTGCAAGAAAGAAGGAGTCAAAGAGCAAAAGAACAAATGTAGAAGTGCGTGTGTGTGTGTGTGTGTGTGAAAGAGATTAAGTAAGTGTGTGTGTAGGGTCTTTGTGTGTGATAGAAAGAGATGGTGTCCTGGGTTTTAAAGGCAGGTACAGTTGCAGAACGCTGAGCGCAGTTAGGTTTTCTCACGGTAATTGCTCCTCGCCGTAAATGCTAATTTGGTGTCATGACTGCTTGACTGAGTCCCAGATGGGATTTTAAAAGTACCCAGCCTCTATCTAATTTCATTCTGTTTAACCCGCCCATCCACAGGCTCTTTGTGAATGCTTTCAAGTGCATGTGTATGTGGTTGTCTGTTAGCTTCAACTTAAACCGTACATTCTGTTTGTGATTTAACGGTTTGTAAAACGCCTGTGGTCCCTCTTAGTTTAAATCAATCTATTGTTGCACTTGAACGGCAAAATTCCCCAGAGAGTTTAATCCGTAAGGCAAAATGGAAAAATCGATGCATATGAATCATGAACCATGTAGGAAAGATGAAGAGGGGATAAAAAAAATGATATGCATCACTACTGTATGTATACGCAAATTGTTAAATATCCATTTGTTTTTCTGTTCTTAATAAAGGTATGAAGTGTGATTGATGCCACGTTGCCGCACTCTTATTGAATGCCCCTAGGCAAAGCGATTTAAACTAGTTATAAGCTTGAGTTGAAAAGGGAAATAGTTTTTTGCTATTACAAGCGATTTAAAGTGTTTAAAGTTGCAACTTTACATCTGCAAAAGACTGTTATTACCGGTTTAACCTGCAAATCTTGGGCTATAATGCTCGAGATTTATTTTTGGAGGATTGTGTTTGTGTGTATATGAGCATATTTGTGGAGGTTTGTGTGTGTCACGGGGTTATTTTGACAAAGCCATTTTCACAGTAGGTCCTCATCTTTTTACTGTCGGTCTGATGATTACTCAGCTGGCTTTGCAAGTGCCCTCAGCGTGTGTGTGTGTATGTGTGTGAGAGGGAATGTGTTGGTGTTAAACTTGTGGGTTTAATGTATGTGTCTGCCTATGGATTTGTGTACATTCTCCCTCAACCTGAAAATACTTTCACTGGCTTGGTTGTTACATCAGGGTGCATATTGAGAGCAGCTGTATTGTTTTGCAAATGCATGCCTCTGTAGTGTCTGAGAAGTGAAGGCTTTATACTTGGAATTCTCCATATGGATTAGGCTGTAACAAACCGAGGCTATAACATACCTCTGGCTCATAAACATCCTCTTCTCACATCTGTTGACTTCAGAAAAGGGGTTATTAAGGACTACGTAGTAGCTTGTCTGTGTCTATATGCCATCTTTCATTGGAGAATTCTTTTAAATAGTCGCTCTAGATGGTGGAGCTGAAGTACAGAACATACTTAAGGATGTAAAATGGGCCTGTCGGCAAAATGTTGTTGAAAAGATAACTGAAATCCGACAACCATTTCATCAACTAAAATAGCCTGGGAATTGGACGAATCTGCGAGTTCATGTTTTATTTGCTCTGCCCGATACGTCTTACCCCTCTCCAATTCAGACGGATTTCCTCTGAACTACAATGTGGCCAGCCAATCACAAGCATTTATCTAGTATGAGGCAGGTTTAATACGATGACTGACAGAGAATAGTGTCGTTGAGGTATCTTGGTAAATAATCAAGATGGCTGCCGCCAACGGGAAGCGTTCCCCAGCCGGCTACAGCGGCAGTATTAAACGGACTGGATGGTAAATTTTCTGTAAAAGAAGAACAAACAACTGCACTTAAACTTTATGTTGATAAGAGATATGTGTTTTCAGTAAGTTTCCCGACAGGAAGTAATGTACGACAGGACGGCGTTTCATTGCTCTGATTGGTTGTCTGTGCCCGTGGATAACGCCCCTTGGAAACCGAAAATGAACTGATAGGATTTTAGGAAAACGTAAGATGTGCTCTCCCATCAAGAAAGATGTGTTTTTCACCGGACTTCTAAGACATGAAATAATTTAAAACATTATTTACATAAAAGTAAAATGGGATTTTTTCACAAAGTGAATCTTAAGTTATTTAAAATTGTCTGTGTTCAGCAATACTAATAGTAAATGTGAATTAGGGTAATTTAGGCTAATTTGGACCATTAAACAGTCACATTTTCAGGCGCTTGGCGTGTGTGACATCTGAGTGGCAGAATTTGTGTACGCTTTGGTGAACAAAGGAAATTTAGCTGCTTTACAGAGTATCAAGTTACTTTAATGGTTATTGTTTGCTGGATCCCTGTTGATTACATTGCATATTCATATTTAATTGCATTGTGTTAATATACAAAATTATACAAAACATGAACTTGCTTTTTCTTTCCCTGAAACAGACTGATCAGGTAAATCTGTGAAAGCTGTGATCCCCATTTTATTTTACCTGTTAAACCCACCTCAATCAGTGTAGATGAAGGCAGGGATTTAGCTTAAATAAGGATTTTAAAGTCTTCAGGCCCCCGAGACTCTGGATTGTGTGAGTGAGAGAATGAACAAAATAAGATTTATGTGCCTTTGAACACCGTATGATGGGAGGTGCCAGGCTAGTTTGAGTGTCTAAAGAACTGCAACACTGCCGGGCTTTTCAAGCTCAGCACTGTCCTGTGAGTCCCTAGATTGGTCCACGTGCATGGTCAAAAATGGTTCATTAATGAAAAAGGTCAAAGCAGGCTGACACACGCTGAATTGAGTAATAGACAGCCGACAAGTAGTTCTTTTTTAACGTTCAGCTCAATAATTGCCCTGAAAGACCTGTAAAATAATTTTCAAGTCGTGCACATTTTAGTGAAATATATACATTGGGCTCTAGAAAATTTGGAAAGACTGATAAACCACAATTCCTGCTGTTACAGTCGAATGGACAGACTCAGGTCTATCTATCTATCTAGACACAAAAACAACCTCTCAGGGTTTTTCCTGCAGAAAGTAATATTTCTTCTGCTGAGACAAAAATCTTCTGACTCTTTCTATTGCAGTGAGGGGCACTGGTTCATATATATGGCATTCTCCAGGATGGGATATCTCATTAAGATTGGCATTAGAGGTTTCCTGTGACATGATTTGTTTCCAGGGTGAAGGAACTGTGCACACCGAGGGAGACTTCCCACATCAGCCGATACCATTATCCCTGGGATCACAAACCCACGGTCTGCTGAATATCACCATATCAAGACTTTTCGTCTCAGTTTCCTTCCCTATTGCTTACTTTCCATCTTTACTGTCTTTCACTTCTGTCTTTTACATCTGATAAATGCAGATCTGGCACCTGTTATCTCCAGAGCGCTCTCAATATGCCACGCATGTGTTATGGGGCCAATTTTTAGATATGTGAGTGCAATCTTTCACTGTGCGTAAAAAAAAAACAAAAAAAAAAAAAACTGTGAAGCTGTGGTGAGAAGAGCCTCAATAACTGATATGTCAATATGATATATTTTTATATATTCTTTACTTCTCAGCATATACCCAATA
The DNA here is from genome assembly GCA_031216445.1 of Lateolabrax maculatus. Taxonomy (NCBI): domain Eukaryota; kingdom Metazoa; phylum Chordata; class Actinopteri; order Acropomatiformes; family Lateolabracidae; genus Lateolabrax; species Lateolabrax maculatus. The sequence continues at coordinate 12,439,611 of CM062210.1, forward strand.
GTAGCATGCGTATAGCACTTCCTGACAGTTGCAATGCTTCATACTTTGAACTCTGCAAATAATACTCGCATATTGCATATTTTTTCTTCATATGTTGTGGAGGAGAGAGCAATCATTCTGTATTTTTATCTTTCATCTTCCCAATATTCTAATGATCTTACACTACTTTCCCTCTTGGGCAATGATGATGATGCATATCAAGTTTTTCAGCCTGGCAGAGATGCAAAAACCCCAAGTAAATTATCCAATGGTGTAGAAATTATAATTTTGCGTGTAGATCTGCGGGAAGTAATTTTCTCAGCAGTAGGTATTGAGCAAACTGTACAATTGCAGAAAGACTAACTTGATATAGCCTCACATGCAGATATATTGCTCTTTTGAATTGAACCCATGGAATCTCACTCTTGTGAATTCACTGTCTCTTTTTCTGTATGAATTCTTCCCTCTCTACACTGGCTTGTGTGCACACTAAAACAAATACAAATATTCCCTCACTTTCACTTACTCGTATTAGCCTTTGCTGCTGCCTTGCTCCTTAATCGGAAAGAATCGATAGCGGTTGTGGCTGGCAGGCAGACTTACAGGCGGGCTAGCTGAGGAATTCTGGATGATGAGGCCAAAATGTTCCACACTTCAGAAGCCTTCAATAATCAGTGACCACATGAGAGCAAGACAGCGATTACTCGGCATGGTCATCCTGCCAATCCACCCACATTGTTCCTTCCCTTTTCTCTGAAAAACTAAATTAAGAAAATGGTATTTTTTGCAACTTCTGTTACTGAGACATGTTGATTGAAACCATTCCACGGGAGGGAGTGGTAGTATAAAGTTTCTGGCTCTTGGCATCAAGGTCTGGGGAGAATTTTTTTTTTTTTTCAAACTCCCACATTTGATCAATATGTTTCCTCTACCGATGAAGTATCTGTTTGCCCCAGCGCTTGCTGCGGATTGCCAGCTGGTCATCTTGAAAACCAGCCAGTCAGTCATTCAGCATGGCAGGTCCAATAACCAAATTCTATTAAATGTTTTTACACCAAGCTCTTGACCCGCATCAGGTCAGTTGTCATTGTAGAGGAGTTGACCCGTGTCCAGTGACCTGCGTTGATGATCTATCTCAAGGTCAGAAAAAGAGGTTGCTGGAAAAGGAGTCAGTGCAGCACAGGCTGACAAGTACAATGAATGTTGTATTCTCCACTGGTCACTGTCAAAATCTTCCACTGGTGACCGGCAAACATGACCTCTATGTCATCCAAAAGCCACAGCAGCTGTGATGAAGACAAAATAAAAGCTCACCTAACTCTCTCATCCAAGACACTGGCAATTAACTTTTCGAATTTATGAAAAAAAAAAAAAAGGGCCTAAAAAGAGCAGATTTCACAAAACTTGCATCGATTTGAACTGCATTCCAGCCACATAACCAACCATTTGGGAACTAAATTAATTTATTAATAGCACTCCTTGCCATTAAAGCTGGAGTGCCGCACTTTTACATATAAATAAATGTCTGTTACATTCAAGATCTTCACAAACAAGTATTCACAATGCTGGTTAAGCTTATCACTGCCAGGTAAATATCTGTATTTCACAATATACCAGAGTTTTGCAATCCAGTGGCGACGTTCCTTTGCTGGCGCACGGGTAGTGATGCATTTCACTTCAACTAGGAATTATTGGTTTGCCAGAGCTGAACGCGGGAGCAACCATAGCGACAGCTACAGCAACTAGGAGTATAGCGTAGAGACGTCAGATAAAAAAGAAACTCAGCATTCAGAAGAAGGATTACAGTCAAAAAAAGAAAGAAATCAACAGCGAAGACAAATATGGATAACCATTGGCATACATCATAAGCCGGTGCCGACAGTGTTTGTGTATTACTTTCACCGTCAGAAGGGGCAGACAAAAGTTCTGCATTGCACGTTTAAGTTGAATAAACTATAAAACTTTATCACAACTGAAAGCCCAGCAGCCAAACATTTATTTCTTTAACAGGTTATCATCTGCGTTCCTACTAAATTCAACTTTATTCATTTCTTTTTCTTCATTTCTTTGTGGTTATCTTTCTAGCCCACTTATATCTCACATATCCGTATTGTAGCAACCCTAGAAAAGGCAAGGCCAGCCACTCTGCTAAAGAACCCTTTGGCATAGTCATAGTACAATTGCTTTGGGTGTTGAGCTCATAATATCTGCTCACTGCACAGTACTTTGCTTTAATACTGCATCACAACTTCCTCATGCTGCCTCTTTTCAGGATTTTTTTTTTTTTTTTACCCCATCATGTATTTTATTTAATTAATATTGTAGGAACAACTTGGCTCAAGAGAAAAAGCAGTCAAAACTTGTGAAAATACTCTAAAAGCTGCTTTTATTTTTACACATCCCCAATAGCCATTGATTTTTTCCTTGGTAAAGAGAACTGTTACTCTTTAGCTGCTGCGTCACCTCGGCAGTCAGCCAGTCAGCAAGACAGGCAATTCTGTCAATCAAGACAGCCAATCTGCCAGCCAACAAAGCTTCCCACCTGCAAGCTAGTCAGTCAGCCACTACAGCACCCTATGAATTAGAAAACCAAACAGCCAGCCGGTCTCCCAGTGAGTCAGCCAACCAGTCAGTCAACATTTTCTTGCATAGCTGTTTTCCTAATTAATATCTATATCAGAGACATAAACAAAAGCATCTGGTGTACTACCGGAGAAGAAAACAAGTGTTGTTCTAAATACCTTCAGGGCAAAATCATGAAACACGATTTGAGCTGTTGTTGAACATACGGAAACAAGTAATTGTATTGCAGCCTACTGCTCATTTTACTACTGACTTGCCAAGTTTTTATTCCCATTTTTTAAATAAGCCTGAAGAAAGAGCTAGTGTCACAATCTGGTCCTTTTGCCCCTTATTTTGACCACGCTCTAGCCACAGCGTTCTGTTTTTTTTCTGCGTTCGTCTGTCCCCACGTCTGCTCACTGCTCTCGGGCCATGGGCTTTCCAGACCTGCCATCCCCTTACCTTACCTGGGCGGAGCAGGCAGGGCTGACGAGAGCGGGGACAGGTGTGTGGATGGGGGGGGGGGGGGGCAGTCAGGTGAAGGGGAAAAGAGGGAAAGTCCGAGGGCATCTGGTGGAAGGTAAATACAGCTAACTACAGATTTATGTTCCCATTTGACCCACACTCAATTCAGAGGTCTGTTGGGATTCAATGCCTTGCTCAAGGACATCTAGACAAGGGAAATGCTCACTGCCAAGGGGAAGCCTGTTAAACGATGTTCTTTGTTCTAGTATGTATGGCTCAGTATTTCAGTTTTTATTGACTCGCCCAGAAAATCATTTTTCCCAACACATCCAAGCATTATTGTATCTCCAGGTCTAAGAAGACACCTCTAACCAGATGTACACATGCAGTAAACTAGGTCTTATTTGGAAAAATGAATAATGTAAATGAGCTCCCTTTTGACTATTCTACCCCATCAAAAAAGTAAAAGAGCGCAATTTTTATATTAAAAGATCAGAATATAATGCAAGACCCCTGAGGTAGTCCACCAAATGCACTGTGTCTGTACGAGAGAAACAGAGCTTATGTGTGAGAAATTGTAACGTGAGAATTTAAGAAGCCCAGTGTAAGTGTGTGTAAGTGTGTTTTTGCATTTGTGAGAAGAGAGAGAGAAAAAGAAAACGGTGGAGAGCAGAGACTGTGTGTGGTATGTTGTGCTCAGGGATAAAAGAGACTGCCCCAAGAGACTGCAGAGTACAACACACACACACACACACACACACACACACACACACACACACACACACACACACACTTCAGGAAGATTGCTTGTAGGTTAAATCTAGCCCCAACAGCAGCTCTTGCAGGGTAATCTATTCTACTCTGTGTCTGACAAAAGAAATCTTTTTTCTTCCCTCTTTCCTTTCCTTCCTTTGTTCCTTCTTCTCTTACTCCCTTTTTTCCTTCCTGCCTTGTTGTTCCCTCCCTTCTCTTTACTCCACCTGACTGTTTGCTTTCTAAGATGAGCAGCATTTTAAAATCTCATTAAAAACAAAAATAAAACATTTTGAGTATAGAGAAAGGAGTGTGAAATGTACAATAAACCTTGAGCCCATCAGCTCAAATTAAAGATCATAAAAGTGACTATAACTTTATTTATACAGGGCTAATCTCCCTGGCCTGGTCAATTCAAAGCCTCTGGGCACTGATGCAAAATTGTTTTCACCCATTATCTTCAGAGTATATTTTGGACAACCAATTGAGCTGTAATAAACTACTTGCATAAATAAACTAACAAAACCAAAACGAGATTACGCAGGTTACAAAAACGCATGATGAACAACTCAAGTTGCGGGTGATTTTTTTCATTATTCAGATGAATACATCAAAGCAGTTGGGAAAGTGTAATTTTTTAAAAAATCTTTTGTGGCAAAAATGTATGGGTAAATATGCAGTAATATAATAAAAGTCCAACTAATCTTTAAACTTTAGTTTTAAGTTTAGAACAATCAAAACAGTACGAGAGGAACTCAATCAAACTCAGTCTTTTCTCTTTTCTTTCTACTTTCCAATTGTTCCCTCCAATCTCTGTTTGTCCCTGCCTGTTTGCCTGCCTTAATGCTTGCCTGATTTCGTTGACTTAGCTACTTACTAAGTTCTTAGTAAGTTTTCTAACTTACCCCAGCATTGTTTCTACAACAAAATGCCATGACCCAAACTAAATGGAATTAATGGACTAAAATTAGGTAATAAAAGTACGTAGGACAGTTAGTATTAAATACTGGCAACACTAATTCAGATTATCTAGACTAAATTGCTAAACGTTGACAACAATTCTATATTGATTTGGATGTCTGCTCCAAATGAGGAGCTGCAATATGATGCAAAAAGCAGATCGCCTACAGTTGACACTCAATATCATACAAAAATCCAAGATCTTTTCTCCTTCACACACTTCGTTGTTTCCTTATTGATGTTCCTCTTAAAGCCTTTTATTTACAGCTTTGACATTGACTTCCAACCAGAACCAGAAACAAATTACACCAAACCAAAAACTAATTTGAAGTACGTTCCCCTACTGATGCTGACAAGAGACTCTCGAGGTGAGCATATACATTGAATAAACATCACAAACACTTGCCAAACCCAAATAATCCTCCGAGCTTTATAATTATGTCAGTCCTGGCTTAATCCACAGCTCTTGTTTATGAAGTGGAAGAAGCAATAACCTTAATATCCTTATTAAACAACTGCAGATTTAAGATTCAAGTATGTGTTGTTGTGAGAGACAGATAGCTGTTTTGTTCTGTTGACTTTTGAAAAGGTGCATCTTTAACACATTTCCATTACAGATGTGGAGCAGAAGTGTCTCTCCTGCACTTGGTTTCTTTCTCTGACATTTTTTAAATTTTTTTATTTCGCTGCCACATCCAATGCATTATTGGTATAATATTTTTTCAAACAGAGTTGGTGTGTGGGTAAACAGCAATTTGGAGGGGATGCAGATTTATGGCCGAGATTCACGTCCATGTAATCACAGGCACCTTCTAAACTAAGCTAAAAAGTCTCCAACTCACACCTTGCTGAGTTTAAAGCAGCTCAATCTGTGGGAGCACAGACTGATCGAACATTTAAGCCAAGGCCTTAGGACATATTTTATGAGGAGCAAAGTTATTACATTGCTGTTCTGTCGCAAGTTCTCCCTGTTGCCGAAGCGAGAGGATTTCACACGTTCTTTCGCTCTTTACCCTGATATTTTTTCCACATAAATTTGGGCAGCACTACCCTGGAAGATTAGAGACCCAAGCTAGGGACCAGAAGATTACCAGTTCGAATCCCTGGACAAGCTGTGAAAATGTGGACAGGGGAAGAAGAGAAGCATTTCTTTATCCTACGTGAAAAAGTGTCATTTAAAGAGTGGCCTCGGGCAAGGCACTTGACCCTCATCTTCTCCACTCAAGTTCCAATAGTAAAAGTCTGTTCTGTATTTGGACTTAGCAGCTTCTTGGTATGGCTGGACAGAAAGTATGAGTGTCTGAAAACCAGTTAATAAAAGCCTTTAAAAACTAGGATTTACTGAATTTCACTGACATGTGTCCATCCCATGTTCTGAAATATAATCCAAACCTGGAACCATTTGAAAATCTTTCAATTACTTTTACTTAGGGCTTCCAGGAGTGCAATTGTAACGGAGGATTTGGATTTAAGGAAATCAAAATGTTAGCGTTATACCACAGAAAATCAGCTTCCCTTAGTAAAGGAACCCAGCTATTTGAATAAAACCAATGTAACCCAGATCCAAACCAAAATAGATACAAATGTGAAGAAAGCATGGTCTCATGAGGCTACTCTACATAACATTGTAGATAAAAGCTTGCTGGGTCAGGTCCACACCATGTGGTGTGTGTCTCCCCTCTCTCATCACGTCTGAATTTCCTGAAAAACACCACTGATCAAAAAGTGGTCTCTCTTTCCTCTTGTTTTCTCAGCAGTAATACCAACACACAAGCTACAGTGCTGTGAGGTCTGAAAGGTAAGCAAAATGTAACACGCTGGCCTTTGTCTCAAACACTTACTGTATGAAGAACATCCCACAGGGAGTGCTCACACGCTCACACAACACACACACACACGGCCCCAGAAAAAAGCCTCCTGAGATTACACCGCTCCAAAAAAAAGAGGAATACGGGTCTTTTATGTTCTCTTCACCCATGAAAGACAGCAGAGAAGGTGAGATAAACACGGGAATCACAAATAGCCCTCCCTGGAGGCCATCGGCATTGTGTCAGGAGAGTTGTTGCCAGAGTTTTGTTTGATTTGTGCATTTAAATTGTTGGTAATGCGGGAGCCAAAGTAACCCTCTCCTGGGTAATTACACATCACTCAAGGTTAGTGGGAGCTATTGTAAGAAATTTTGTGTGATAATCATAAACAGACGTGCAGCATCAAGTCGACTTCAGTATGCTTATGAGCACTACAATTACAGCTGGCTTTGTACTGAATGACATGAATTGTAAAATAGGCATTCTGAGACAAAAAACGTCTTGGGCTTTTTGTGAGTCAGTTATCACTTTAAATGACTATTGAGTTTCTCCCACAGTCAGTAACAGCCTTTATCCTCAGGGTACACCCTGTATGCGTATGTGTGCCAGTCGTCAACTGTGCAATCCTACAAGAAGGCGCAGAAGTGAATGGGTCTCTGTGGTCTTCCTTGGTTCCTCGTTAAAGGTGCACTCAAGCTGTGGGGCTGTGAAATCACTGAATCTTCTAAAGTGTATCTTATTCACACTTGAAGACATGACTTGCATTTATAAAAAAGGGCTTTTAGTTTCCATTTTGTGTTTTTGTTTGCTGTATAACATCATTTCCAACATTGCACAACATTAAAAGGGCTCAAATTATTCTGAGGTTAAACAGTTCAAACGTCTACAAATCAAAATAAGAGCATGTGTCAGAAAACTGCAAACATTGCGATAGTATCTGGTGTAAGCTATTTTACACAACCACGAAAAGCAAATTACACACAGCTAAGACTATGTATGTATGTGTCACATTTACTAATTTATCATCAGTTTTACTGCACATTTAGCCATCACTAGCAAATGTGGAGGGTTGTAGCCTTTCATAACTCTCCATTATCTCCAGGGCAATATATTTTATTCCATTTATCAGTAACATTATTAATAGTAAGCAGTAGTAACATCATTTTAAGTTTTTATGCATTGAATTTGCCTTTAGGCAGTTAATAATCCCCACATAGTGCAACACACAATACATGTGTCACACAGTAAGTTTTCCTTACAACTTTAATCTCGTAGGCAAAGGAAGTTTACCAAAACAGGCAATCAATTAAGAATAAAAGCTGCACTCCTCCTGCCATGCTAAGTGGCTTCTAAATGATACACATTTCACAATGACTTGTAAGACTATTTAGTAATGTTTTCAAACTTTGTTGATGCTATTGATTTCTGGACTCCAGACATCTTTCTGTCATACGTGCACTTACTGAACCCTTTTGGCGCGCCTTCGGTCAATTAGGGGTGGTTAGATTCTAAGTGTCTTTAAAAAAGTAGATATTAAGCTTGAGTCAATATTTTAATTAACGCCCGGGGGGGCAATCTGAGAGAAAAGGGAATGCAGCAATACAGAGGAAGTTTCGGTTATATTGAAAATTTGGTTGAGGTCATTTTAGATTGGCAGGATTCACAAGAGAAGGTTAAAAAGTAGAGTAGAATGAGAAAAGACAGACAAAACATTAAAGCAGGAGCGGTCCTGCAAATAGTCCTTCAGAGGAATGGCAGAGTCAGAAGGCATTTCATTCATTAAACTGATTGATTCATTGTCAGAGTTTCTGTTGGTGTGTGTGTTTAGACAACACAGAACCCAAGAGACTGGGCAGGCGAGGGAGAGAAAGATCGATGGTGTTTCAGGGGAAAAATGAAGTAGGAAGGGAGAAAGAGAGCACAGGGGAAAGTGAGATGGATAGTGTGTGTGTGTGAGAGAGAGAGTCAGATGTTGTGGGGGCATACACTTATTTAGAATTTAAACTGATGGCTTTTAATGAACTACACCTGAACAAGACAGTGAAACAAATAAACTCTGTAACCACTCAACAACTCTCATACACAGGTCAATGCATTTATACAATACATGTCAATTTTCACATTATGTTATGTATTTCACGATCTGTTCCTTTTTGCCTTTCTTTTGTCACGCCCTAGCCCCAGCACTGTTCTTCCCTGTCACCACGTCTGCTCACTGCTCTCTAGCCATGGACTTTTTTCCTGTTCTCCAGACCTGCCATCTTCGTACTCTCCACCAGATGCCCTCAGACTTTCCCTCCTTTCCCCATCACCTGACTGCCCCGCCCATCTACACACCTGTCCCCACTACACTTCTGTTCATCCCTGTGACCTGTTCAAGCACCTGCCTGCTCTGGACTTTGTCTTTGTGTTTTGAATGTTGGATTTTCTGTTGGCCTCACCACCCAGTAAGTTTTTGTTCCACCTTTTTTGTTGAAGAAACTCCCTGTACCGTACCTGCTGGCCTCCTCTATGCGTTTGGGTCCTACCCCTGTTAACCTGCTATTCCTTGTGACAATGTAATGTTTTCCTTTTTTTTTTCTTGATTATGATTTTTAGTCAGCCACAACATCCTGCCCCAGTTTAGATTAAAATGAAAGCATCAATCATTGATAGTCATACCAAAGATATCATTACACTGATACATATCATGACACTTTGAAATAAGGTAACATCTCAATAGCATAAAGATGTTTCCTTTTTTTGGATGTATAATCTAATTTAATTATATAATATATTTGATTTTGGTCATATTTAACTCACTCACTCAGACACACACACACACACACACACACACACACACACACACACACACACCCCAACCAACAAAAATTACAGAAACAAAACTGAGAAGAGACACCAGCATCACTAACAATGAAACGCATCTTCTTCTCCGTATATATATTGCATTTCACAGGCCCCAAACGTGTTGTCCCCATGACAATATCATTTCAAGAGAAAAAACCCTACGGCTTGCTGAGACAATCTCTTTCGGCACCTAACCACTCATCCTCATCATGTGCATCTTCCAAGTGGCCAACTTGGCCTCAGAACAAAGAATTCAATAAAACACGTTGGTCTTACATAAACAACACAGTACATACGCCTGATGACGCCTACCCAAAGTTTCCCTCTAGCCTGTCACACTGAGCAGTGAGTCATTTAAAACACATGTAGCCTGTGGGCAATGAAGCTACACCAAGAAACTATGGCACTCTTTTAGGGTTATTTTCTAAAATTACAGCCATCTGCGGGTTCCTTGACCTCTAAAAGAGTCTTGGTGCCCTCCTGCCAATGGTGGCCTTGGCAAGCTGTTCAAGTTTTGACAAGCAGAGGTTCAGATATTCATTTTCAGTGACGGAAAAGAAAATGTGATATTCAGATAGAATAAGATATACTAATATATTTAAATCTTGAAATCTTTTCTGTCACAGTGTGTGTACTTTCTTATTAGTAGTGTGTTTTAACAGTTGTGCCACGTTCTTACAGGTGGTATCAACATCCAATCAACATCAAAGTGTGTCATGGGGCTGTCTTTCTGACCTGAACACATGCTCTGTACAAGCTCTCTCTCTCTCTGTCTGTCTGTCTAAAATAACTCAAGCACACAGCACTGAAAGTTTGCCTCCATTCCCCCTGCCAAACCCCACTTCCTCTGCTGGTATCTGCACCAATGGGAGCCCAGAAATGTCCTCCCCTGTGGCATCACCAGGCACCATCTGCATTATCCCTCACAGCGCCTGGCAGGGCCCACTGCAGCTCCCCCATGAACCCCTCCAGCAGTTGCTGGGAGGTCGGTCCAGTCCAGCTCTTTTTTCTCTACCCCGGGGTGACAGAGGTTATGCTCCAATTTTGTGCTGCGGGCCTTTACAAAAATCTTCCTTAGCATTGTAGCACACAGAAGTGGAGGTATTCATTTTTCAGCTGACAGACTTCTACCACACCCCCATCCATACACTTTACACCCTATATAACACCATCCACTAATGTATACTTCAGCGGGTGCCAGGCCCTCAGGACAGCTGTGTAGAGCCAGAGGCATGAGTGATTAATAACCCATAGTGCTCATTTTTGGCTTCATGTTTGAAAAAAGACTAAGCTGCCAGCCCTAGTCCTCTGTAAGAGCACATCCACTGGCCTCCTCAACAGATATGAGTTTATTCTAGCTGCTGGAATAGTGCCCCCCCCCCCCCCCCCCTCGCTCAAGTTCGGTCTTTATCCCTGCTTCTAGACAGGCAGGTGAGGGACACCAGCCCCTTGGGCAATGATATTGTGACCAAAAAGAAAATCCCCAGTTTCCCCTGGATATATATGACAGGAAGCCTCGGGGAGGATTAAGAACGGCAACGTAATGCCACGGGCAAGTTGTTGATAATCACCACCCTGCCCGTGTAGTGGAGTTAAAAGCGCCACCACCTCCACTTCCTTGACATCCGCGGTCCAGTCACCTGTAATATGCCCTCCTTGTTCTTAGTGACTCAGAGCTGAGGTATACCTAGAGTAATTTAACTTTCTTACTTACTTTCCTCTGAGGGCCATTTGTTAGCTCAAAGTGGAATGTTGCGCTAAATGTTTTTACCCCAATTGACCATGGCAGGAGACCTCACCTCTACCTAAGAAACAACTGAAGCTGTCTTCCTTTACCCTTGTGCTAAAATGGGTCATCATCACTGGCAGATGAAAAAGAAAATGGCCTACTTAGCCTTAATTCAGCGGCACATGCCCCCTGCAACTGCTTCCTAAACAGTAGCCAGTGTGAGGCGTTGACCCCATACTGAGCAGAGCTAGAAGATCCCCTGAGTAACCCGAAGTGGCTCGTTTGAGCTGCTATCCGCCCTCATCAAACATAAAAAAAAAATCATTAGAAATGAAATAAAATGTGGCACGAATACCAAAACCCAAGAGCATGATAATAAAGAACAGAAGGGAACAATGAGGTGACGTAAAGCTGAAAGCAAACGAAGAGACAAAAGGGAACGGGAGGAGGAAAAGAGCAAGACAGATAAAAAGGAATAAAGAGACAAGAGAAGCGCATTAGTGAAGAAAAAAGAACAGGTAAAAAAGAAATGACAGAAAGGAGTTAAAGTAATGATAGGGAGTATTAAAGGTAGAGAGAGTACATACGAGGGAGAGAGAGTCTGAATTTGCATGTCAGTTAGTGTCTCCCTTTTTGTGTTTTATTATCTATCACAATAACAGGTGTATTCAGCCAGGGGTGAGCGGGATAATAATGTGAACCGTGTATTCGCAGATAGGAGATATTAAATTGAATTTGAGACAAACACACTTCACTGCAAAATGACCTTGAGGAGAAAATGAAATAAAAATGTCCATAGCAATTAGTTATCACTAGATGCTCCTCTGTGAACAGGTGGTGATTTAAGAAGAAATGATTTTAGTAACTAACTTGGTGTTTGTGACCCAACGTTACCTTGACGTTTCTTGCAGGTGAGAAATTGGCAACAGCACTCCTGGTTCTGATGTGCCAAATAATGAAGGTAATCAGCTGCACAAGATAGATAGCCTTAACCATGAGACCGACCACAATGTTCTGCAAAGAGATAATTAAAAAGCAATTGGCAAGAGATTTTGATACACTTCTATTATTACCTTGCACAGTCAAAAGAAAGACAGCAAATGATTGCCTGGCAGAGGTTCACGCTTGGGAATGTTTTTTTCTGTGGTTCAGCCATCTGCCAGCTGTGAGCATTAAATGTGACTCAGTCGTCTCTCAACTTTGAGTGAGAGATTTTTTGACAAAGTCCGTCTTGTACAGAAATCATGGGGAGATATGGGAAACATAGAAAGATACATGTTAAATTATTTTAGCCTGTTACCGCAAAGTTTTCCACTTGTTTTACTTCATAGAGGATAAAACATGAGATGTTTTGGAAAAGACGCTTATTTGCTTCCTTGCCGAGAGTTAGGTGAGAAGATGGATACCACTCTCACATCTCAGCTTAGTATAAAGACTGTTACAGTAACGTGTGTGGTAAAACAAACAACAAAAAAAAACTTTTAGGTATAGAATGCATGTGTTTTTACATTGTCATGGTTATAACGATGGCATTATAATACCTTGAGGTGTCTCAGTTTCTTTATGTGCTGGATCGAGACTGGATTTTGCCTTTTGAGACTTTAGAGAAGATGTTGGTCAGGTAAACTCCATGCCACCACCGTTGTGTGGGGGCTGTTTCCGGGTATCTGGAGGTTTTTATTCACTTAAATAGAGACTGACCTGAAAGTGCAATTTTTATTCATTTCGTTTCCAACAGAGAAGGACAGATTTCTTTTTTTCTCTTTTTCCTCTTGTCTTACCCTGTGTGCGGCTTGATGGGATCACAGAATAAGTGAACATTTTGCTAAATTGAGCAAATTGATTATTTTATTTATCAAAGTCAAGATTGGCCAGAAGTACAAGTTTTCTTCATCACCATGGAAACAGCTATCCCGCCTCCCTCGAAAGGTAAAAAAAGTGTACAGATTAAACAAACATGATTGAATCAGTGAATTGGTGAAAGTGAGCTTTAGACCACTAACTGGCTGTATCTCTATATGTAACAGACGGTTTCGCGGGTGGTATCAACCGTCTTATCTACTTCTCGACCAGAAAGCGAACAAGCCTAACTCAAGGTATTCCTTAGAGTAACTATATGGATGAGACAAAAAATATTTTATTCCACTCTGACTGACATATCGTCAAAAATCAGCCCGATCTGTTTGCTAGAATTAGTAAGTTGAATTTAAAATAAATATATGTGGGTTTGAACAATGTTCGGCTGCACAACAATCTGTACAATGTGCAATGGCCGACCCACTGGTCGGTCGATGAGGTTTAAATTATTAAATATTCCACATGTTCATGAATCTCCTGTTTAATGTTAGGCCACGTAATAAACCTCCTTCCTGCCAGAAGCATGTGGCTGCATTGTAATCTTTTCCTAGTCTCCTTCTTTACTTCCACCACTGACCCACTTTTTTCACTCACCCATGACCTTCCCTTGAATAGTCAAAAAAAACCTTTCACATTTGGGAACTCCAAGAAAGAAGTGAGGCAAAGAGTGCTGGACCCATGCATGATGGGAGACCCGGAGAAAGACGAGGTGATGTTGTTAAACGAGAGAAAAAGCTGCAAAAATAGAAAGAAAGAAAAAGTGTAAATATCAGAAAGATTGATGGACAAGAACAGGTGAGCTAGCTGGATAGATGCCGAGAGAAGAGAGAGATCTGATCAAACATTCAGGTGGTGTGGCCTTGTAAAAAAATCACTGCCAATGAAGAATGCACTCAGCCTGGAATTTATTCATAGATGTATTTATAATGCATGCTCACAGAAGGAATGACTTCCCATGCATCTGAGCATAGCATGTGTGTGTGTGTGTGTGAGTAGCCTATACATGCCTGTTAAAAACTGTGTGTTGTGTGTGTGTGTGTATAATTTCCTCCCATGTGCAGTCTGTCTGGGAGACAGCAAGTGCTGATTGATGAGAGAACGTTTTTTTTTTAACGAGCCTCCGGAGTGGATTCACCTTGAGAGAGATTTGGTTTCTCACTTTACACTGCTTCTACTGCTGTCTGAAGGTATCTGAAGCATACGCCATCAGTCTACTGCGTGCGTGTGTGTGTGTGCTCATGATGTCTGCTTACCTGTGTGTGTTTTGCTGGTGTGTGTTTTTCTTGATGTGTCGGCATTTTTAATGCACATGCGTGTGTGTGTGTGTGTGAGTGTGTTAGTATAGCTGCGTGTTTTTGAGTTATGAGTGAAAGGGTGTGTGTATGTGTGCTATAAATTATTAATTGGGACCACTAGATAACACGAAAAACATTTTTTGATTTTGTCTTTTATTGCCTTTTCAATGGCCATTTATTTAATTCATGTCCTAAATAAAATATGAATTAATCGATTAATTGATTAACTAATTATTTATTGAAGCTCCAGTGTTGATATTTTTTATCTCCAGTGTCTTTTGTCTTGGACAGCAGGGTGGCAGAGATATTTGAGAAGATCCTGGTTTGTCCATCTTGCTGTACATTCTTTAAGCAAGCACCAAGACCAGGTAGCTCTCCCTGTGGAGGGGGATCAATGAAGCGTCTAATTGTCTGACTATTAATGCTCCATTAAACTAGATTAGAATTAAACATTAAAATAGTCTCCCTCAATAAAAGTCTCATAATGTACGGGTCAGTGGTGTTAATGCAGATCTGTTTTAGGGGTTCTTGACATTTTAAAGATTTTAAGGCTCACATATACCCCCAGATATAACCACATTAGACCAGCAGACCTGGTTTTATAAGATTTATTTTACCCCCCTATATTCAAATAATTTAGTTGTTGCATCATTCATTTGGATATTACATCGTGTATATGCTCAGTATTCTTGATGTAACGGTGCCCGTACTGACGGTTACAGTGAGGAGGGAAAGCCGTGACGGGAATAGGCACTCTGTTATTGGAATAATTTCCACTGAATGAACCTTAGAGTGAAATTAAACTATTTCTCAATTTGCTGGAGAGCCCTAGAGTCTCCTTTTAAAAAAAACCTCCTGGGCTGCCTTTGATAATCCCTGCCTTGGAGTTATATAAATAAATAAATTTAAAAAAAAAAAAAAACGCGTTTCCACTTTTGGCCTCTAGGTGTCGCCGTAGCAGATCCCCGCCACTCTTCCGCCCGGCCGGCGTCACTCCCTGCGCTTCTCGTTGGCCGTTGACGGCACCGATGGCGGAAGTCGCTTCACTCTGTAAGTTCCCATTGAATATTTACAAAGTTGAGCAGTGGCAGCTTGATTCAGTGCAGCAGGTGTGTGAGCAGAGGCACACAGGGTCGTTCTGCGGGTCGTTTTTGGCAGAGTGGTGCGGTTTTATCTGTGGGCAGCAGCCTGGCTCGTGTGTGTGTGAGAGAGAGTGAATGAAGAGCCGTGTTGTCTGATGCGTGTCACTGAAAGTCCAGCAGGGTCGCTTAATGTTAAATGAGCTTATTTAATGATGTTATTTTATTTATTTAGTTATTTATTTGGCCGGGTTCAGTCCGTTTATGCATCAACACAGCACGAAGGTCGATTATTTCTGAACTGGAGAAAAAAAAAAACCCTGCAGGCAAAACACCCGTGGTTGTGTGGTTGATTCATGTGGGCTGTTGCTGTTGTTGTTGCAGTCAAACATTAATTTGTGTTTGATTAACCAGATTTATGCTCTGCCATTTTTTACTTTGAATACTTTAGAATACTTTGCACAGGCTGTAAATAATTCAAAGTAATGGATTAAATACTTTTTGACACCTCTGTAAAACACTTTTATTGAAAAATGTGGAGAAATATGAAAATAAACAATAAATGGTATTTACCAACTCCCATTTGGTTGAATCACGGGACTAGATTCATTATGTGTGATTGTGGGGATTTTTTTGTAATTGATATTTATTTGTATAAATAATATATATATAAATATATTATGTTTAAAAAATGTGTGTTTGTGTGTGTGTGCATGTGTGTATATATATATATAATATAATATAATATAATATAATAAATATTTAGAAAAACTGCTTTTACTTTGACTTGTTGTGGAAAGTTGCCTCCATTTTCAGAGAAGAGATGTTCGCAACATGAGGTCCATAATCCCACTTTATGGCAGCTAAAGTTCAGTTCATTGGTGAAATAATAGAGTCCAGTGTAGTTGTATGTGTACTTGAATTAATAATTGACATCAATAGTCTTGGCTGGGCCATGTGTCTGTGGGTAGGAGGGAGGAAGGATTGTTAGAGATCATCTTTGAGGTGAGGCACAAGGAGTTGGTGCTGCCGAGGTCGAGTTATTATTGCAAACATTATCTACACGGTGTTTTCTTTTTGCGTTTGCTCTGTTCTGCTTGGTGGATTGTAAAGCTGAAAGGTGAGCGATTCTTAAGTTGGCAGGGACCATGATGTTTGTTTTGCTTTATGCCTTTGTCTGTTCATTCGTGTTTCAAAGAGGCAGAAGGAATACACTGGGACACATGCACAGAATTTAATGCAGTTTCAACTAAAGGAAGGCTGGAAGTTCTGGTTGAGTTAAATTGACTTACAAAAACATTTATAAGAAGGATTTTTTCTTAAGTTGTTTACAGATTATTTCAGAAATTTAGCAATTTGGAAATTGAAGTTAACTGTTAAACTTTATTATAATTGTGAAACTGTGGGACATTCTGGCATTTAGCCTCTTGGCTTGGCATGATAAATTGATGATTACTTTTCCATAAAATATAACAAAAACATGCCCATAATCATTTCTTACAAGCCAAAGTCTTGCCTTGAATTTGAGAAGCTGGAACCAGCAAATATTTGGTATTTCTACTTGAAAAACTAATGAAACCTGATATGCTAATGGGACTATTAATAAACTATCAATATGAAATGTGTTGACTCTGAGAAAATGTGATCCACATTTTCCCCCCACATATCCACTATTTTCATTTAGTTACCAGCCCTAGTGTTAGTATTTTGTCTTGAGCTACCCAGTGATCCGACCTCACATGTGTATGCGTGGTATTTAGTCTGCTTGTTTCAGGGGGAATAATCAACCCAGAGGAAGGCTGGTGGTAAACTGGGACTAGAGACAAGCTGGAAAAGTAAATGGCTTCATTTGATCGGTTTAAAACAAAAGGACAAAAGAAGGTAACAGAAAACAGATAAAAGCAAGAAGGGTAGCAACAGTGTCTGTCCTCCTCTCCTCCGTTTCAGGCGAGTTGGCTGATTGAAGACAGTCTCCTGTGGATCCTAGCCATGGATGAAGAGTTGACGCCTTTGGACTGCCTGCTGCCCTCAGGTACTGTTTTTCAAACACACATTCCCTTGGTGCAAATACACACGCACACAATCAATCACTTGCGCGAGTCCACGCACAGACACAAATGGTATGTTCACCCACAAGCCACATCTGTGTGTGGGACGCCCAAACACAGACGATCTGTACGCGTCTGATCAAAACACATACTCGCATCACTGTCACACTTGTCTTCTCCTCTCTGCTTCTTCCCCCTCACTCTGACACCACAAACAGTCTTGGGGGAATTAAAACTCAAAAACAAGTCACTGGCTCTTTCATGACAACAGTGTGTATATGTATGAGATGCACTTCCGTGTATCTTTTTTGTCAGGCTGCGTACATAATGAATCTTTACTGGAAGAGGGCTTTATGTGTTTGCTTGTAATGTTAGCTTTTGCAGAAAAAAAAAAAACATACTTTGAAGAGGCATTTTGATTATTGGAATATTTCTAAAAATAAATAATCTTTCTTATCATATATTTTCACTTTGCTCAAACACAACACTGGAAATTCAACTTCAGTCTGACATTTGAGAATAACTCAGTAGCACATTTATTCTCTCTTTTCCGGTGGCGTGCAGTCACGTTTTTGTAGCAGTCTGAATTTCCCCAAAGATATTCTGTATCTGTTGACGCGCTTTAAAAAAAAATAATAAAAAGAAACTCTCCAGATGGTCGGCACTGACTGCTCTTCAGACCCGAGGAGGAAGCTGGTTATAGATGCCTTTAGCCAATGCTCTCAGGTCAAGGTTTATGTGAGCTCCCTGGTGGTTTGTGTGAGTGTGGAGGAAGGAAAGCTTATATGAGCCTAAGGGCAGGTTTTACACAGAGCTGTAAAGGTCATGGGGATCGCACAGGAGACAGCAGGCACATGTAGTTCCCTCCGTCTCTTATGTCTGTCTAATATTGCAGCTACAGTTACATTTGTTATTTCCATGTGATTTTTTTTAAAGATGTATTATATTATAAAGAGCTCATTCTGTGTATTACTTGAAAAATATTCCTGCTCTCATGCTTGTACATTATAATAAATGGGGCTGTCATTGGATGAGTAGCAATAGATGAACTCTGTGTTTAGGGGTGAAAAACATGTGATGTTGTGTTCCCAGAAAGCTGCCGAGCGTTAGAGCTTTAGCCTCTCTCGTCCTTCTTGGATTCTTCAGCATACAGCGTTCACAGATGAGCCTGGTTCATAAACATACAGTAAGCTCGTGTGCAGTTTACTGAAGATACAGAGGACTTTGAGCTACTGACATCCTTGAAAAATCCACTCTTCAATATATCTCAGTAATGTATGGTATTGCATTCCTGGAGTAAGACATGTAACCACTTTCCTTTAACCCACCACTGTTTGGACTTGACCTCTGGTTGTCTGTTTGCCCGTGGAGATCAAGTGTTTGTGAGGTTCTGTGTCTGTGTGTATGTGTATGAATGCATAGAAGCAGTAGTGTACGTAGTCGCAGCTATTGCGAATTAGTGCTTGTTCAAAGAAAAACACTATCATCCATTCTCTGGTTCCAGCCTCTCTAATATAAAGATTGGCCACATTTCTCTAAACGTTAGTCACAGCCCTATTTTATGTAATTGTAAATTGACCTATCTTTGCGTCGTAGACTTTGAACTTGTGATGGACATTTACAATTTTTGGACGTATGAATCCATTAATTAATAAAAATTATCTACAGATTACTCAGTAATTAAAAAATACTGTTATTTGCTGCCCTAGAACATAATGTGTCCCGTCGTGATCAAACTATGAGTACTGCTGAAGGGACACAGTCTAAGCTATTAGAATTGCATTATGTACCATATATTTATATTTTTATGAATTTGTTTGTATGTTTCAGATTTATATTAATAGTATAGATTGCATATAGATCTTTCTCTCTTTCTTTTTGTGTCCTCTGTCTACGTTGATTGTCGTTGAAGGTTCCAAATCCCAATAAACCTCTTTACTCTGAGTACAAATCCACTGTAATTGTGCTTCTGTATGTGTACTGTACACATGTTTGTATATAACTGACATTCTCGCACACAGAAGTGGGGTTGATTTTTTACGCTTGTACAGATCAAAAATCAATAATACAAAAAGGCCAACATCAGTCAAGAGAGACTCACTGCTGATAGGATGCTATCAGCAGTTTTGAAGCATCCGTTGAAACAAATGTTTACTCAGACACGTTAGCTGAGCATTACAGGCTACACTCTTGAGTTTGCTCACTGCAGAAATCCAAGATTTATTCCAAAGATTTCACAGGGTGTGCAAATAATCCCCCAAATGATTGCAGAACAGAACACATCGGAGCACACACACATCCTCCTGATAATATAATTGTGTTGATAAATCTGTCACTTGTTGAAAGTGTTTGAGGTTCCCTATATCATACCTGTACAGTATAGTGAAACACTTTTCCTCCTTTAGATACATTTAGAATATATTTCAATTCTTTAGTTTAATCTCTTGCAGGAAATTCTTATCTAGACTCTCGTTGGAGAATATAAAAACAGCCCCTGGATGTCTGCATTTTAAAATCCCTAGTGTGCATGGTTAGCGATTTAAATTTCACCATTTTAATTATAAATGCCTCTTCCTGCAATATCTATGTGCTCAGTTATGTGCTTGGATTTTGTGTGTCTGTGTGCATGTGTAGGTGTAGGTGTGTGTTTGTGGTATTTATGCTGTCTGGCACTTTTAAAGGAATCCCAAGGTGACATTTCTTTGAACAGAGTGCACGAAAAGGCAGCGCACCTCCTCGTCTGTGCGTGCAGGGAGGTGAGTGTTTGTGTGGCGTGGGGTTATCTGAAAAGTCATGGCTGGTTAAGTTTGTCTTTTGTTCTCTGTACACCTCCAGCCAATTAAGAGACAAGACTGACAAATCTACTCCTCCTCTTTCTCCTCCTCACCTACCCCTCCTTGAGTCCCCCTTTATTTTCCTCCTCTGTTGGGTCTCTTCTTTATCCCCCTCGTCCCTTCCTCTTCCTTTAACCATACTCTGCTAGGGTTGACTTTCGAATTGGAAATGACCTTCCAGTGATGTGAACTTTTTAACAACATCAAGCCCGCTGCTGCAACAAAGTCACAGACCCAAAGGACAATTTTTTTCTCCACACTTTTTCTGCCAAGCCAAAATGCACTCTTTACACTTGAGGGTATAAATCCAAAAAAGGATTTTTTTTTTCAAGACAGGGTGATGCACATTTTGCAATGAGAATTTCATGAAACCTAAAGTATATTCTTTTTCTTTCTTCCTCACCGTTGCTTTCTCTGCACCCCCAAAGCATTCACGATATATCAGGAAAGGTGTACTAAGAAAGATACACACTTATTACATATGCCATGTCGTGGTGTTCTGAAACTGGAATCCAGTTGTGTGGAATTTACATAAATACACTTCAGGAGAGAGGCAAGAGGACATTGTAATCGCAGAGTGTTGCTTAAGCTTGCATATGGCATGGTGACTTTGCTACAAAAGGCAACAACTTTAAAAATGGATGAGAAATAATTCGTAAGGGCAGACATGAGAGTGAAAGATAAATGAGCAAGCAATGAAATGGTAAGTGTGAAGGCAAGGGGAAGAGAGGTTGTACTTTAGTCTTTGGTCCATTAAGGCTTTTTTAGCAGCACTGTTTTTACTTTGTCTGTGAATGCAGTTTTCCATTATTTTTTTTCCATCTCCTGGAGATATAAAAATGACAATTCTAAAGTATTAGTCAGGGGATCTGCATTAGCAGCAGAGCAAAAGAAAAAGCTCAAAGTAAGATGGATGGGGGGGTTGAGGGAGGAAATAGATTTGTGAAATGATGCACCTTGGGACAGAGACTTTGACAAAGAAGCATCGAGGTACACTAAGAGGAAAGAGAGAAGCTATAGAGTGATGGGTTGCTTTCATTTGTGCTGTTTTGGAAGGACTTTCCTCTGTTGTCATGGAGTTACAGTGCAGATGGTGTGTCACCAAGATCAAGATATTAAAATGAGCATCGATGAGATGTGTGCCAGCACAGATTTCCCCTTTAAAAAACAAACTAATAATAAGGACTTTGACATTGATTGTGACCCTGGTCAAGGAGAAAATAGGTAACATAGGTGAGGGAAATTGTTGCATAATTTGCGTAGACATTGTCTTTGTCTGGTTACATTTTGTTATCTTCTGATGTTGCAAACAAACCACTCACAGCTTAATTGGATTGAGGTGGTAAACGTTTTGAACTTTCACAAAATTGAAATTCAACATCCTGACACGTTTGGAATGGTTTCTGTTTTTAATCCGCCCTTTTTTTCCCCTGTCTTCGTGTGAAGCATGATAATGACTTCCTTATCACGTCATTGTTTTAATTTTGTTCTTTATTTTGTACATCCAATGCACCAATCTGTATTTAAAAGGCATTTTTTAAACATACAAATTGTGATGTGTTGTGTTCTTGCTACGTGGCCATCATGCTCCATCGTCTGTTTGTGTCTCCATTTGATTGTTTATGGTTCTTACCCTTCTCCTCCTCCTTCTGTCATCTCCTGCAGGCTCGCAGAGGATCTGTCTGATCCTTCTGAACCAGCCTCTGGATAAGGACTACCTACACATACTCTGGAGTAAAGGTATATCTTATACATCACCAACACAGATCAAACAAGCCCCCTTTGTATCTTGAGATCCCATCTGCATTGGTTTGCACTAAGCATTTATTCCCCTGTTGTTTTTTGTTGGACTGTGCACTCTAGCCTGTGTAGCCTCCTTTGTGCAAAATCTTAATTGCTGCCATGTCATTGAAAATGCCCTCTCACTGCCCTCTGCCCACATTTTCCTTGATGTGTTTTAATGAAGTTAAAGATGACATCATTTTTTTGAAGAAAATAATTTTCCTTTGTGCAAGGGGGTTCTTTTTATTTTATTAATTTAATAAGTCCCATGGCTGCATGACCTGAACAGTGATTAAAATCAAAACAAAGATAATATTATACTTTTCCATTGCATTCACAGCCAACAATGTGGCATGATTTTGTTGCCCCTGAAGACCTTTATGTATCATTATTAAATGGCATAATGATTTTTTAATCAGAAATTTCAGTTGAATTTCTGACACAAGCATTAACAACTAAACATCTGTGACAAGCTGAGACAGGGTCATTTAAGTACTTAACCCGGAATTCATGTGATTGATTAGGAGCTATATTCTAACTTTTCATTTATAATTTCATTCATAGGTCATCAGCTATACAATTTGTTTTCATCATAAAGATTCAATCTTACTGAAACCACTTTTGCTCTCTAACAATTGTAAGGTCCCAAGGTAACAAGGATGGCTTATCTATTCAGACTCATTCAAGTGGGTATACATTCACTATAGGTAATTGGTTGGTAAATAATGTGAACACTTAGCCGGGCAAGGTTCATTGCCAGACTAATTCGCATATGCGTATTAATCTGGCGATGAACCTCTCAGTTAATTTTCGATTTTCAACTGTGTGTGGGGTGGGGGGGGGGGGGGGGGGGGGGGACAACCAGTCAGAGCAACGAAACGCTGTCCTGTCAAAAGTACGGCAAAAACATATTTCTTATCAACATAAAGTGTGAGTGCATACAGTACTTGTTGCGTAATGCAAGTTTACTGACTTACTTTTTGTAGTTGGTAACTAAAAGATATAAAGATGGATTTGATTTTCCTTTTACCTTAATGAATGCTCCAAGGCCCTTTGTCGGAGGAAAAGACAAACAGGAATTCAGAAAAAACATGCACAAAACGCTCATCATTAAAAGAAGAAAAATAGGTTTTTGAAGGGAAGTAGAGCTCCAGACTCCCTGAGGTGACGCTTATGAGATGCGTTGATGCATAGCGGTTGTGCTACTTGGCTGTGATGTATTAATTTATTAATATGCAAAGCTGACTTTGAGCCTTTAAACCAGGCAGCGTCATCTCAACCTGTATCCTAACACTTTGTTTTTCTTTTAAATCTGGTGCACTGATCAGAGCCTAACTGAACAATAATAACTCAAACCAAACTGTGCTTAATTTGCTCGGCATGCAGTTGTTTTATCAAGGGCAGCGTGGAAAGAAGTGGCCTGGATCACTGGTTCTCAACAATTCTGATGCTGAGACCATGAAACAATAACAACAACAAAAAAAACTGTAGACACACAAATTTATGAAAAATGTGATACACAGACTTGTGCAATCAGGTAAGAAGGTTAATAAACAAAGTAACTTTAAAGGCAAACTTGAAAACCAAATCGGATTGAATTTTAATGAACACGGCTTTGATATTCTTATCAACTTCTCAAAAACCCAAGAGGCACCTGAACTCTTTCCATCACACAGCAGTCACACGGTAGATAGACACTCTGTTTTGCCTTTATACTAGAGGACCTTTACAAATTGATTAAAGGCATTAGACAAAGCATTTTCCTCATCTGATTTCACACCAAAGGTTGCCTGCTGCCCCAAGATAAATATTCTTTGGGTAGCCTATTGAGTGAGAAGAATAGAAAATGTCGAATTTAAACAAAGAAACAAATGTAAAACATTCTTCAAGAGGATTTGAATACCTGTTAAATAAAAAGGGATTGGGTTAATTGATTTGATATCTCATCAAAGTCTTACACTGTACAGCCAGACTAAATGGAAAGGCCTGAAAGGTTTCTGTAGGTCTGCACAATACTATCAAGAATCACATTGCTTGTTTTTCAGAAAATTGCAGTTTTTATATTAATAAGTTATATTTGAAAAACACTTGAACACCTATTTGTCATTTTCCTGTGCAAACAATATTTAAATTGAAGACAGTTTTTCAATATTCTGCTGTAATTGTCTGAGGTATTAGACTTGTAATGTATTATTTCCCCCCTGTTGATTATATCTGACTCTCAACAGTGTTTGGAGATGGATATTTTGGTTTAATAGCCTTACTTTCAAATTCAAACTGTGACCAGACCAGCTAAATGTAACGGATCTGGTTATACTCCAGGGATTCCATTTTACATAAATGCATTGTGGGGCTATTGCGTATCCTTTTGCTGATTGTTTCACTCATTTTTGTTATCTCACT
The DNA here is from genome assembly GCA_031216445.1 of Lateolabrax maculatus. Lineage (NCBI taxonomy): Eukaryota > Metazoa > Chordata > Actinopteri > Acropomatiformes > Lateolabracidae > Lateolabrax > Lateolabrax maculatus. The sequence goes on from CM062210.1 coordinate 12,464,012, forward strand.
CAATACTTGCCAGTAATACAGGAACAAGAATCATAAGGCGCGCATGCATGAAATCAACAAACCAGCCAACTGCACCATTTGGCGACCACTTTGAGATAGATCGACATATCAGACTTCGATAGTACGATGCAGCTTGATAGTGACATGTGGCAGATTTGGACATTTGCTGCCTCTTAGATAAGGCCACTTAAAAGTTTCAGAGATTATGGGCGCTTTTTTTAAGTGCCACAAGCAATGCTGTGTTGTGGATGTCAGAATTTGGGAAGCTTTCTTGATCAGCATTGCTCTTGGCAGCAGTGCACATGGGACTTGAAGAAGTTTTGACAGGATGATGATGGCGCATGAATGGCAGACCTCAGATCTAGCGCAGTTTGGTGGTAAACACGCTCGTAGCAAGTTTATCGTTCCTCACTTGATGTGCCATGTATTTTTAATGTTGTTTATGGGATGAGCAGATGTCGGAGCGCGCATGAGCGTGTCTGACTCCGTGGCACTCTCCAGATGGTTGTTCATCCTGGAGGCATCGTAGCCAGGTCTCCACCCTTACAGACACGGACGTACACACACACACACACACACACACACACACACACACGCGCACAACACTCTCAGGTCCTCTGATGTGCTGCCCCTGGGCCCCCTCATCACCTGTGGGAGAGGTAGAGCAGCAGGGAGCACAGGGGCGATGGAGACTGGAAGAGCGCAGTACTGATCAAAGGGGGAAACTCATTTACAGGTGCAGAGCGGGATGTTGGGAAGTGGGATCAGGCTGCTTATCTCACTCACGCATCCTCTCACTCATCTAGTCCATCAGTCACCCACTTGCTCATCTAGTCAGTCACCCACTCCCCCGTTCCCTCAATCAGTCACTCATTTACTTTCCTATACGTTCCTCACTGACTCACCGTGTAACAACAACATACAAGCACGTCAGTGAAGCAATCACTGAAAGTAACTGTCTTCCTTCGAGACAAAAATTGGCCTGTGTTTACTACAAGTGCCTTGTTTCATCATTCGTTGATGTGGAGCAGCTTGCTGAAGTTAAAGTTTATAAACATCAACCATCAGCCTTGCAGTCAAGGCCAGTTGGGGGATGTCAACGCAAGGTGCTGGTGCGAACATACGCCCGTTCTGCCCTTCTGCATTCAAGCACGTGTCAGATGGAGAAAAAAATTTGGAGAATTTGAAGAGAAGCTGTTAGCGAGGATTGATTGATACAGATCAAAAGAAAGTTGAAAGGCAAATTCTTGTAAGACTGTCAATGGAAAGGAAAATACAATGAGTACAATGAAACTGTGCCATCTAGAATAACAAAGAGAAGGATAGAGCAGAAGAATAAAGACTCACAGAGTGGAAAGGAAAATGAGATGTTTGTGCAGGAAATCAATCAAACTTGAGGCAAGGTGTAGAGAGCAGGGTGGATCTGGAGACAGGGTGACAGATGAAGGGGGAGAGGTGGACTGATAGATGAAGGAAGGGCGTCAAGGCATCATAATAAGGATAATAATCTTTTCACCGCTCTCTGTGACCGTTTGCCCTCTCCTGTACTGCGCTTAAGCCCCTACCCGACAGGCATTAATCCTCACCACTATCCTCATCAATACTGGCCTGCTATAAGAATATACCCCAATGTGTGCGTGTATGTGTGTATGTGTTTCTGCATGGACGTGTACGTACGTATTTTCTGCATCAAACTCAACAGCAAAATAGATGACTAAAAAGCACTGAAATAACAGGTTTAGTACTGTGTGTGGAAGTGCATTATCTCCTGCCCACCATATGTACTGTACCTATCATAGAGCAGGGTGAGTGACAGGAGTTGGTTCTGAAGCCTACAGGGAAGGATTATGGCGGCTAGTTAATTTACAAGGTCATCTCCTCCGACTGCTTCTGCTGTCCCTGCTCAGCTCACATCATATCTCCGTCAGGATTCATAAGGCATCTGTGTCGCTGTATATGATTTTCTGTTGAGCTTGATTGCCAAAACTCATATCCTCTGAAGACAAAAAGAAGATGGAGTTGGTTAGGCTGCGGCGTACTTCCAACAGCCGACAATTCATTGTTTTCAGTGGGAGAATGACAGTAATTGTGTCTTCACAGCCTGTGGATGGAGTGCAGATGGAGAGATTATCTTTCTCAAGTCAGTTTACCCACTCTTGCCATTTACTGTGATGAAGACAAATTGAATCTTGAGAGATCTAGAGAGAGAGACGCTCCCACAGGCCTTTGAAAATGTTTCTCTTACAGTGAAAATAAACTTTTGAATAAGCTTGACCTGTTTCAAGTGGATCTTGGAAATTGTGTCAAGAACATCAAAATTAGAACGACAGAAACACACTCCTAACTATTTGCCATGCAGACACAAGGACAATTAAAGCTACAAAACTTAAAAACATGTTTGCACACTGAATGACATCAAACTTAACACATGGAAGTCCTTTACTGTGACTGATAAATACAAAACAGAAAAAGTGTCTCAAATTTTCTATCAAAGAATCTGATCGGGACTGATATGTTAGTCTCTACTTATCTCTATGTTTGTTAAACCACAACGATGCATGCAATGTATTTTGATGAGAAACACTGAAAGTAAAAATAACTTTTGTTTGTTTACAAGAAAACTCAACAGGGCACCTTATTCCGAAGCACACAATGTAATCGATCAATCAATCACCTGCTGAGCAGAACCAGACACATTCTGACGCATGTGATCTTGTTATCAGTGTAGTTACTAGATGACAGTTTAAACAATCCCCTCAATCTGCTGTTTTATGTGTTGCCACTGTTCATTTATCCCGAAGCTTAAGAAGGCTAATATATTTTATAAAATTGTCATAATTTCTTCTGACGTTAGTGCAGGGGCGGATCTAGAGAAATATTCATGGGGTGGCGAAAGGTTGGCATGGAAACTTTTAAGGAACAGCAGAAATATATATATGCTGATTTAATAACAAACAATCACATATATCAATATTTGCTTGGAAAAGCCCCCAAATTACGATATTTTAACTCAAACATATTACATTATATGAGTATAGAATTGGGTTATTAATAAATAAATATTAATAATGCTTGACAACTCAACACTGAATGTTGTGAAACGTTTGAGTGAATGTGTGTTGTTTTTCACTTACTGTCTCTTTCAACCTCCTGCAGCGCCTCAATGTTTCCCAACAGATTCAAAGTGATCAGTAATTATGTCAATGCAAGCTTTCTCTAAGGGTTTAACTAGGTAGAGATCTAGGATCTAGGTCTAGGCTACATATAAAGATGATATTGAACAATTGTGTCGCTTATACTCTCTGAAGCCACACATTTAGTGTTGCCAGTGATCCAAGATATCCAGTGTTTTTATTGAGTAATGCTGATTACTGGAAAAAAACTAGCTTGCTGGCTTGGAGCAAGTGATTTTAGTGCTTTTTAAAGTGGGTGCTTCTGTACAGTACAGTACTTGCATGACTGATCTTAAATTTGGACATGTTTGCAGAATAAGCAGTTTCAGAGATGTTGGTAGCTGCAGGCAATCCGAAGACACTCGTAAGCACAGGTGAATATTTGAATTTAGTCAGGTTTTATCCCTCCTTAACAAAATCAAACACAAGTTACTATTACTAAACAAAACAAGCTTCAACAAAACAACCCCATTCTGTATTTGGAAGTTGGCAGCCCTACACACACATTTAGCAGGAAAAAAAGCCCTCAGCAGATGTTGTGTTTGACTGAAACCAGGAGACGCTGCACATAAAGGTGCCTGGGCCGGGAGAAAACAGGGGCTATTAACAGCTGAGTGAATATTGCTCTTGTAAATTTCTGACCTGCCACAATTTTTCATCCACCCTTTAAAAAAATGCCTCGCCACCCCAGTAGGTCAGCGGAGGAATGGGCAGTAGGCCGAGCTGTAAAATGCTGTGGGAAACCCTGATATAACGACAAAGAACTCACAATAAATTATCAGTGTAAACTAATGTTAAAGGAGTTTTTTAATGTAAACAAAATATTGAAAATAATCACTCATTGATATTATATGAAATCTGTTTTCATACAGTACTGCAAGGGACTTTTGCTTATCAAAACAAGCGTTTGAAATTGTTACGATTTGTGTTTGACTGACAGCCCTTTATTACTCTACAGTGCGAAAGCAGCCTAAGATTACAGGATGGATGTAAGGCAAAAATATAGTCAGAAAATCCATACAATGTTATGACGTTGGTACCTCACTATGTAGAATGAGATCAAACCTCTCAGATTTACTGGAGCTGTGTGTGTGTGTGTGTGTGTGTTTTTGTGTGGGGTTTTTTGTGTTATTTTTTTTTAATGGCATGCCTTGCAAACAGAGCTGAGTAAATGATTGACAGACTAAAGTAACTGTTCTAGAACCCTAAGTCTGAAAATTATTCTCTCTGTGTGTGTGTGTTTGTTTGTGTAGATACTTAAACACCGATAATGACTGATAGCGTTACAGTCTGTCATCACCAGGCTTAAAGAACAGTTGCTCTGTTTTTCGAGAAGTTTTCATTTGAAAAGTTTCTCAGCCTTTGCACTCTTTTCAGAGATAATGAGTCATTTACATTCCAATGATTTCTTGACGTGAAACATTGGCAGTAGGTGGTGGGGTTACATCAATGCAAATGCATCTGTGTTCTCAGGCTTTTTAAGCACTCAAGGCAAGGATACTTTGATTGAGAAGGATACCCCCTCTGTCAGAATAATCATTATCGAGTCTAGTTAATGTATGTGTGAGACTGTTTGTGCATTAGGCTTGGACGTTATCTGACATTTCACCAGGGTATACGACATATGAGGATGTTTGTGTAAAAAAAAAAATATATATATATATATATATATATATATATATATATATATATAAAAAGTAAAAGCCTAGTTGCTGGTGATATAAATCATTGTAACATGTACGACTTTATCTAACCAACAATGCTGTGTGTCTTATATGTAATTAACCTACTTAGACAAGTCTTGCTGGGTTTAAATAGTTAGGGCCCACAGAATAATGAATAGATCGCCAGTGAGCCCAATCCAGGACCTTGCATGCAACACACTGTCATGTGCACCAGAATGGTAAAATTGTTATGGGTTTTTTGACAGTCATCCCTTGTTTTTCTTTTTGTTTTATGTATTCATGTTCTGTGTTGAGTAGCTGCTGCAGCATTGCAATTTCCCTTTAGGATTAATGAAGTACTGCTTCCCTAGTCTAAGACTTGCATTTACCAATAAACAAATAAATCGTGCGCTATGAGACAGAATTTTGCAGCTCTGGAAAGTTATCACAGCAAACATTTTCTCCTCCATGTGGATGATTGTGAGGTATACAGTGGAAATTTACTGGACCAGAAATGTGTGCTTGCTTGCACATAATAAATTGGCCACCACAAAGTGACACTGGATGTGCTGCAGCAAAAGTTGAGCCAGGTTAAAAAAAAAAAATCTTTTGCTGGATTACCTTGTGTTTTTTTTCCCCATAGCCCTTTGCACTGGGAACCCTTGCTGCACGACTGCAGTATTCTCATTGTAATGAAAGTGGCACTACATATTTGAATTGGTGCTTATGTCAGTCTGAACTTGGCATTATGTGCTTGGCATGTTGTGTCAGGATTTTTGTGAGTTTTCCTCTTTGACCCGTTGTTGGTGTAATACTAATCACTAGTGTGTGCCCACCTTTAACTATGTTTTGTTACAGTTTTTATAAGATAGCTACTAGTGCAATGAGGTCAGGCTGTTCTGAAGGCAACACAGGGCCTAACCCAGTATGAGCAAAGTGTACGTGATTAAGTGGGGGATGAGTCTGTAGAAAAGTGGCAGGCACAGTGAAATTAATTTCAAGGTAGAAATTTCATTCACTTGTATGCCTGCACATGGCCACATGTATTTAAACAGACGTATGTGTAATAGATAGCTGTGACAGGAGATATTTCTTCAAACCATATCCCATTGTATTACTTTTTTTTTTTTGTTTTTAGTTTTGTTTTGTAAACAAATTACATGCATACAGGTATGTGTACACTCACTGATGGGTTTGGGGAATGGACACAGTTGGAGATAGAAAGCCGATGAGACAGAAAACACGCGTTCATCGGTTGCCCGTCTCTTTGGTGCAGACATTAGTTATTTTAAACAAGGTGCAAGTAGAAAACTATAGCTGATTCTTTGAAGTTTTTCCCCAGTGTGCACCACAACAACCCCAAACAGGAAAAGGGCTCTTAAAAAATAGGCTGCCTGTTCAATTTGAATAGAATAGAGGCCATGAAAGAGCATACATTTGCAAATAGTTTGCATCTAATTTAGTGCAACTGGAATACCATTTTAAGAATCGCAAATAACCGCCTCATTTGTCTGTTTTTAAAACTAGAAAAGATCAGCGCTCTTTCACTTACTTTGCCTTTAAAGGGTCAAATCAAGTCAAATCAAGCCAGCAGGCTACAGAAGCTGTAGGTGTCTGGGGTCAGGCTTTCTGCCTGTGATGAGTCTTTTCGGTGGGAGAAATGATGTTAGTGAAATGTGTTGAGAAAATTAAACCTGTATGCCACCAGTTAGACTAGACTAAGGTGGTGCACATATGTGACTCTATGCATCCTTTCTACCAGTTTGAAATCGGTCACATGTAACTGTAACATATTTTTTTAAAGGGCACAACTTCAGTGAATGTAAGGTGTACCAACTAATTGCCTTTAGTTACACAGGATGTCTCTGTCTTTTTGTAGCTCTCTTGAGGGCATGTGCTGATGGAGCTGCCAATCACCTTTATAACATCACTGCTGGAGTTAGAGACAGGTGAGTCTGTCTTTTGTTTAATTTGTGTTTTTACTTAGGCCTGTATGTCTTCCTCTGTGCATGCCTTTGTGTGGTTATATTTGAGAGAAAGATGGCAAAAATGTCCAAAGTGCACACTGTTTGTTTAATAGCATTGTGTTTGTTTTTGAGCAACAGCAGTACTGTATTGTGTATCCAGCAACTCTGTGTTCGGTTGCGTTTGTGTATGTGTTCCAGGTGAGAAAATGCACCCTGTATATGCATTACTGTTGTGTGTGTTTCTGACAACCACATATTTTGTGGCTAATGGAGGACTACTGTTAGGACAGAGATGGATCTGGGGTTCACTGTGTCCCTGAAGTGTTGAGGCTCTCGCATTAACACCCCGAGTGTGAGCATGAGTATGTATTTTGTCAGGGTGTGAATGTGACGTTATGTGTGTGTCTATGTTTGTCTGTCAATGTGCGTGTTGTTGCAATTCTGTCCTCGTAGCAACCATTTTAAAGGGGATACATCTGAGGTGAGGACATTCTTGCAAAGTGGCGCCATTCGCACTTTTTCACTGTGCAAATTTATTTTAGTCCTTCAGGTTAGGACTCTCGTTTAAATCTGAATTCCTTAATGTTTTTACAACTTATGTGGTGTTATTACATGAATGTATATGGTGGAGTGTGCTGATGCACTATACAGCTGTGGTTACAGACTCTCTGCATACTTTGCAGACATACATATAGTATCAGGTAAATAAATCCAAAACCATTTATTGTAACACCATCCCTTCAGGAAATGAAATAATGGTGCAGACTATATCTGATTGGTCAACATTCAGTGCAACCCAATAACACTGATGTACAACAACTTCACAAAAGCAACACTAGATGATAAAAAGAAAGAGAAAGTCTAGGTTTGGTGCTCTATAGTCCATTCACAAGTAGCATGATGAAGAAACATAACTTATCATAACAATTAATTTGGACGATAAACCATTTCAGCCAATCAAGATAAAGATAAACAAGAGAAAAACTTAATTGCACAGTACAGTGTTTACAAATGTACAAATGTATACGTCTGTCTATAAGCATGTACATGTTTTTCTTCTTGGTATTTTCAAAATAAACATAGTCATGTATCTCTGTCTGAGAGTGTGAGGTTGAGCGTGTTTGGCCTGCTGGCAGAGGCATTGCTCATACTTCTGTCTGTTTGTGTGACACAGCAGATTCATCTTCTGACCCTCCAGTCCGAGCTCTGTCAGCATCCTGCAAATGTTGCTGACAGCCAGGCCTCCCTTTTAGCCCGACCGCTCCCAACTCAAACATCATCTGTCCCGAAAAGTTATACATTACACGGGGAGGGTGGGGACTGGAACGGAAAAAAAGCAAGGGAGGGGAGGAGGGGAAAAAAAGTAGAGACTGTTTACGGGAGGAGATGTGTAAATCAATCACCAGCAAGTTAAGATGTATTTAACCTAACATTACCATAACTAATGGACTACAGAGAGGGAGAGGAGGGAAAGAAGGGAGAGGGAAATGCAAGTAATCAATCAAAGCCAAATTTTATGAATACTGGCAACACAGACAACAGCAGCACTACGTAATCAAGTAGAGGTAGGAGGCATAAGAGATGCAGGAGAAGAAAAACAAAAGAAAAGATTAACAAAAAACTACTGATGTCTTGATAAATATTATTTTAAAATCAAAATAAAGACTTAATAGCTGAGTTGTGCCTGTGTGTGGGTCTGTGAGTGTTGTTATGCGTTAACCAGTTTCTGTGTTTATGTGTGGGTTTTCATCTTAAGGCTTTCACTTTTCCCATTTTCCCCGAAATTACCTACGAGTGAAACCATTACTGGCACATTTTTTTCCACCCCCAATATCACAGTGAAAAACGAAAGTTTAAAATATCAAAAGCGGGCTATTTTGTGACTTGTGACGTGTGAGTGTATTTGTCAACATGTCTGCCTGTGACTGTGTATTTCCATCAGTAAATAATGAGGATAATAAAGTTTCAGGTCAGCCTCTACAGCCTCCTGCTCTGCCACAAGAACAGAGTGGGTGGACGGCCTCCCACAGTTAAAAGAAAGGTGCCACGCAATTTTCTGTCAAAACAACCTTAATGGCAGTCATTAGGCATGAAGAGCGAAGGGGGCGCGTCAGACTAAGGCTTTCTTCCTCTTATGAGTCAAGTGACAATGATTCGACTTCACTGTATGGGGTGTTAGAAGACAAACACTTCACATTTATATTTTCACACAAAGTCCAGATGGAACATTGATCCATTTAAATCTATTTTGACTTTTCCCTCAGCTTATGCGAAAGTGAATGGTGAAAACATTGATTTTCTATTAGCATGTTTACCTCTTATTGATGTTTTCTGTTTCTTAAACCATAATGTATTGAATATTGTATTCTGTTTTTTGATAATATACATGGCTGACATCTCTACACTCTGTATATATATGGCTGAGATTTATGCACTGGATCAATCTGTTCAAGCATTTGCTCAATTCTTAGGAACCTGAGTCACTTATGTGTTCTTTTCCTGGTACTGAATCTCAAGCACTACTATTACATACTTGCTTGAGATTTCTCAGAATCCTGCAATTAGGATATATATATAATCTGTCTTTTACTTTGTCTTTTCCTCTTATGAGATAATTCTGAATCTGCTACTTATGGTTTACCACCAGGCAAGAAGCAGTCATTGACGTTCACTCATATGAACACACATACTGCACATTTAATTACAGACCTCTTTTTTTTAGTTTGGTAAATTGGCTGAAGCAGAAAACCCTACTGATCTAAAATATGTTTTTGTTTAGCTGTTCAGGCCATTTGCACCAAACTGTACTGAATCTGCCACTGTGAGTCAAATGTGCATATTTTGTACTGTGTGTTTTAGTTCAGACAGTATTGATATGTGACAATACAACATTATCAGACACACACTGCCCTATCTGCATACAGTTGTAGACTAAAACTGCTCTATACTGTAGCTTGTGCTATATGCATTATTATCAGTATTTGATTTCATTTTATCAACAAAACTCTCATCAGTCAGAGGAATGCACATAGCAGCTCACACTCTAACACACTGATATTAAAAACATTTTAAGCTTACTAACATGGCCACTGAGTATAGAGAATATGAACTGGTAGTTATTATTATTATTATATACCAAACTTGCAGTAAATTGCTTTCATGGGAGCTCAGGCTATTTTGTCGCAGCTGAGACCCCTTGGCTCTCCTGTAAATGTAACTCTGTATCGCCTCCATTTCTAAATGAAAATTGCATTTTGTCTTATTTGTGCATCTAATCAAATCCTCAGAGAGGATAAGAAGTCAAAAGATGGATGAACAGGGAGGAGAACATGGCTGGATGTGGGAGGAGGTAATTGTACGCTAGCAGAGTTTATAAAATTTGCAGACGTGTGTGGGTCCGTGTGTGTGTAGAGATACTGGATGATGCAGACATGTGAAGGGGTCTGTGTTTGACTTAGCGTGTCTAAATGTGAAAGTTATTTTCAGTGCAAAGTTGTGTCATCTTATGATTTTGTAGGCATTTTGGTTTGGAGAAGATAATGCTGTCATCCTCAGAAAAAATGAAGTTGTCAGGAGTGAGACTACTTATTTCATAAGACTTAGTGGCAAAGATATATCTCTCTTTCTACTTGTCTGTCACTCCTTGTTTTTTCTCATTTACAGTTGCACACAATTTATTCTTTATGCTCACCAGACAGGCTAAAGTCTATGTGTGAGGATTAGAGTATAAGTAGGTCAGTATCGCAAGACCCCGTGTGAGTTCACTAGATATGCAGATGTTGCTCAGCAAAGATTTCTAAGGCTGATATGTTGATATATGTTCAAAAGACTTTTAACAAGACAATGAATTGTTTTGAAATGTATTAAAATTATTATTTGGTCCATTCGAAGCGCCCTTCAACTACAGCACTCTGTAATCAAATTTGCACAGCTTGGGAACTGTTTAACTTGTGGAGTATTGAAAATTGCGTGACCTAAAAAAGGGTCACAGGACAACAACTAAGAGGGATTATATTTCAAATTAAACCGGGCAGGGGGTTTGGGAGAGAGAGACCAGCTGATGACTTGTAAGTAATGGCTAGTTGCTTTCAGTGCTGTTAGAATATTGCTTTGAATCATGTTGAGTGTGGGTTGAAATGGCATCTTTTATAATTCATTGTTGTTTTTTGCAGTAGGTCTGTTCTGTTAGCAGTAACTTCAATTCTTTATTTTGTTCTTTAATATCATATCATCTTTTGCCAAGAATCTCATTAAACTTGTCATGTTTTTACACTCCAAGTGTTGTTTGTCTATTATAAACAGATTGAAAATATCCTTCCGTTTATTGCTCTGTGCTGACATACTGAGTTGAGTTGATGAGCATGGGGAACTGGGCCTTACCTTTTAACATGAGTGCTTTGCACTTTTGTTTTTTTAAAAATGTGTGTTATAATGTGCTATCAATGTGCTATCATTAGTTTTTGTTGAGATTTTTATTGTATTAGAATTGTAACAATTAGGGTTAATTAAAATTACAATTATCTGTCGTCACCCCGCTCTCTTTAGTACACCTAATAGCCTAGTAGCCCTAAGAGTAATTCTGAGAGTTAATAAAGTGTGCGTGCGTGCGTGTGTGTGTGTGTGTGTGTGTGTGTGTGTGTGTGTGTGTGTGTGTGTGTGAGTGAGTGAGTGTGAGAGATGAGGGGTGTGTGGAGTTATGACACTGTTGGATCCCAAATCCCTGGATCACTGTTGGATGAACAAATCCAGGTACTACAGACACAAACATCTATATTTTCACAATCAGACCTCTAACCGTGGGCAAAGCGGTGTTTTTTTTATTATTATTGTTTCAATACAGAAGAATATAAACATGTTAGAGACACACGTACATCAGCATGCGAGCGAGCTCACACTCATGTGCCTTGAGGTCTTACTAATTAGAATCTTTATTGCAGCGGGATAATAAGATCTCTGTTAGCACTGATTGGTCGTTTTCCGTGCCTGCCTTTGCAGTACTGCTTTATTATGAAACCAGACTCATATAAAGTGCAAACAACTCACATCTATAAAGTAACATCTTATATCTACAAAGCAGCATGTCCTCAGATTTGAATGACAAAATAGGTAATTTGTCAGTGCCTTCGAAAATAACCCTTAAGACCCTAACACAAATTATCAATATGGCTGTTTTCTGGTCTGGTACCTCTATGGTTTGGTTTTTCTTCTGCAAGAGGACAGTCATTATTCACATGACCACAAGAGGTTGCATTTTGAAAAATGACCAATTATGTTGTTTTTCTGATGAGGACAGTTCCCTTGAAACACACAATCAACCACAATTCTTTAGAAAATGCACAGACAAAAGTTAGTGTTGAAGTCTATAAAAAAGTCACTTGTCCAAAGTTTTTATATGGGAGTTTGTCTCTGTGTGAACAGTTCGGATCAATGTACGTATAAGAGCTGAACGTGTCAAAGTGACTTGCTTTGGCCTGTTTGTGTATATGGGTTGTTAATGATGTCATCCAAAATAATTCCTCCACCCCATCACTGGCTCTCTTGCTCTGATTGGGAGATGGGATGGATGAGAGGAGTAATCAGAGCGCATCTCCTCAAGTGATGTAAAGACGAGAAAAGGGAGAAGAGTGTTTGTCGTGCTGTGATTCAGGAGCTGATGAAAGATGTGCGAGAGGGAGAGTATAAACAAAACATTTTATTGTAATTAAGTGGTCATATGGAAGAATGGTGTCAGGGTTAGCTTGACGGAAACGGAGATAGAAATAGACATGAAGGAAGTACAAGAGGGGAAGAGAATGTTTTTTTTTTTTTTATCTTAATGAAGTGGTGAGATGGAAGGAAGTTGCCTTAATTACATAGAAAAGTAAGTATTGCAGAGCAGAAATGAGGCAAGATTGGAAGAGGGTGTGAAGGAGAAGACAGCATGGCAAGGAGAAGTGTGGGTTGGCGGGGAGAGCAGAAAGAAGCAGACAAAGAGTATGCAAAAAGAAGGACAGACACACATACACACACAAGCTTGCTGATACACAAACACATACACACACACACACACACACAGAGAGACTCACAAACACAGGCAAAGGTCACACAGCCATCCCCGCCACCCGATACTCAGACAAACTGGCGGTAAAATGCTCTATTTCCCATCCAAATTAAAGTGTCAGTTAATATTAATGTGGAAGTGAAGACTGTCAGACACACAACACACAGTCGCACACACGCAAACAGCATTTACGCTCACGCACACAGACACAAATACAGAATTTAGAATCTAGCCTGGTCAATTACTATCAGCCGATGGAGTCATGCACACAGGTCACAGTGTGTGTGTGTGTGTGTGTGTGTGTTAAAGCTTTGATCAGGCCCAGCGTCACGTCTGGTCCCATCTGTCACATGAAGGTTATTTCTGAATCGAGATGCAATTGTGGCGCTCTGTATTATAAATGTGCATGTGCTTGTGTGTTAGTTGCAGGTCTTTGGGCATATTGTATGTGTGTGCGCACGTTTGTGTGCCAGAGAATGTGTTTGTGTGGACGAGGAAAGTTTTTACCTGGATCGCATTTTTTGTCCAGCTCAGGTAGCGTTGTGCTTGATTGTCTTTATACATGCTTTTGTTCGGTGTGGTGGTGGTGGTGGGGGAAGCGGATTGCATACAATTGCTGTTTCTGTTTGTCTTGCTGTATCTTGTTGGTGTAAATGGGAACGCTGTGGATGGAGGGAGGGAATAATCCTCCTGTATCTCTTTCTTCACCCGACCGGAACATCGCTCTCGCCTCTTGCTGGGGAGCACACACACAAACAAACACACCGCCCAACCAACCATGAAATCGTAATGTCAGACCTGTTAATGCCTCTAGATAGCGGCGAACGCATCCCTGCGTGGTCCTGCTCCTTACACATAAACACACACACACACACACACACAAATGGAATAAACAGAGAGCTATCTGTCTCTCTCTGACAGGAATGTTCTACTCAGTAGTGGCTGGTAGATTTTTGGCTGTTTTCACTGATACCTGCAACAGACCTTGTTAATTCCTACACCCTGGGACTGCAGGTTGCCTCGAAACACAGTTGTATTTGGATGAATGAAATACATGAAATTTATATTCACAATGCAAAGCCTGCATGCACATAGTCTTTTCCCAAACCTCCTGCCCAGTTTAATTTTTAGTTGTAATCCTCTTGATTGCATGTATTAACATTGTATTTCTGCCAGGTTTATGTAGATAACCACTAATATTCTGTTTTATTTAATTTTGTGATCATTGTGCCTCTTTTCTGAGAGGCAATTATGGGTTTTGTGACTAAACTATGTGGAAGTATGGCTGGGTGAATTCATTGTTATGCCAGTAAATGGCATTTTGATTTTTCTCTACTCCGTTTCATTATACAATTAATGTGCATGTACAGTGGCCTCACTTAAGCAGACGACAAGCTTTCAAAGCAGACTGTCCAGGTTCATTTGCATCCTCCCGCACACATGTTTGCGTAAAGATCAAAGTTAATATATTAATTTCATGCATACTAACTACAAAATACTGTCAACGTTAATACATGCTATATTCTCAGGGCTTATTAATTTTAAGCTTTTATTACAAAATAGGAATTTCTTTTTCTGTTTTAATGATTTGAAATCGCTGAAATTTGTATTTATAAACAAAGTTCGACTGTTGTTATATTGAGGGCAACACAATCACACAATTTGTGTTTTCTCCCTACTTTCCTCTTCATTTTCTATTACTGAAAGCATTTCCTTGGCTTTTAATGTATAACTGTAACTGTCGTGATCAGCATTTTCCTTCAGCGAGAAACACAACATGTTTTGGATGCACATGACATAAAAACTGTTTTTAACCCATTTGATCTTCTACAAAAATGTTTGACTCATAAACACTTTATGATATTGGCTTATAGTATCATGTCAGTGTTGTTTGGTTGACAGTGACAGTTTCAAAATTTTCAGTGTATTGGAGCAAACAAGCCTGCATTGTTTTTACTTCAGTTTTTCCTGTAACCCTTATTAGTGTAACCCATTCCTAAAATATACACATGGATTATTTGTAATACCTTATTCCTCCATTTAGTTGTACGGTATGCTGCATTGATTGAGCACATGTTTGCACTGTGACCTCTAGTAATCAAACCAATACTGAGTTCTAATAGAGAATGTAGTCTCTCAGTGTAATGGATCAGGTCAATATCTGATGAACACCAGGGACATCATGCTCTGTTTGTGTGTGTGTATGTGTGTGTGTGTGTGTGTGTGTGTGTGTGTGTGTGTGTGTGCGCCTGTATGCGTGCTACATTTGTTTATGTTTTGGTTTATTTGGGTGTATGCATCACTACTACTGATTTGCTTATGTATGCTTCCGTTTACGGTTGTGTATGTGTTTTCACATCAATCTATGTATCTCTGCAGTCAGCGCGTGTGTGTGTGTGTGTGTGTGTGTGTGTGTGCGCGCGCGCGTGTGTACTTGTACATCTATCTTTGCGTAAAAACCAATTTGAGCTATGGACCATGGGATTGAGGACATTTTTGCCGGTCCTCATTTTCAATGACACCTTCAATGGGTTTTAAGGTTCAGGTTAGAATTAAGTTTAGGTTGAGGTCAGGGTAAGGGTTGGGGTCAGGCATTTAGTTTTGATGGTTGAGGTTAGGGTACGGGGCTAGGGAATTCATAATGTCAATGACTATCCTCACAAGTATAGACGTACAAACGTGTGTGTGTGTGTGTGTGTGTGTGTGTGTGTGTGTGTGTGTGTGTGTGTGTGTGTCTGTCCAAGGGGCAGCCTCAGTGCCACAGAGAATCACCCTGTCAGTCTCCATGTCTCTTCGCCTTCCCCCGGCGGCATCACTCCTCTCCCTCGCTGCACACAGATCTAAGAGCTGACACATGCCCCGATGTCCTCTCTCTCCTTCTCTCTTCTATCTCTGCCTCAAACTCTCTGTCTCTCTGTCTGTCTTGCAATCGTAACCCTCTCCCGCTGTCACTCATCCTCTCTTTCTATCCTTACATCCAGCTTTCTCCCCGACTATATCAGTGGGGATTTTGATTCCATTTCCGCCGAGGTCAAAGCTTTCTATTCAGACAAGGTGAGTGGAACACGACTTGCACACACTCTCA
Organism: Lateolabrax maculatus; assembly: GCA_031216445.1. Classification (NCBI taxonomy): domain Eukaryota; kingdom Metazoa; phylum Chordata; class Actinopteri; order Acropomatiformes; family Lateolabracidae; genus Lateolabrax; species Lateolabrax maculatus. The sequence goes on from CM062210.1 coordinate 12,479,941, forward strand.
GACCTACAGGTGTACACACACACAGACATACTCACACACACACACACACACACATAAACAGGAAGCAATAGGACTATAGGCAGACATAATTTTAAAATTTCAACTAAAGAACTTATACTTCTTTTGATCCAAAATATGCAACTGAACTCCTTAACCACCTTGACATATAGGCAATTTGGGGAAAAAGTTGACTTGTCCAACATGGTTTCCTTTAAGGGAAGACTTTCCCTACTGGTGCAAAGTGACACTGAACAAAGACTTCAAGCTGCACTGACTATTCTGACATTTTCTTGCAAAGCAGTGTTTGAGAGCAGATTGAATTTATTTTAGCACAAGTTAGTTTTTAATATACTGCTGCTATTAAAGCTCATAATTACATGCAAGTATTTGCTGGTGGTTCAGTTTAGCTGAACATCGTGAAGAAACAGAAAAGAGGTAAAGTAGATCACTTTTACTTTTACACCCTACAGGACTTGTGAATAAGTAGTTTGAGTTTGAGAAAATATCATGCTCTCCTGAGTGGGAGTGGGGTTTGCAGGGTTACAGAGCTGAAATCACGCTGCCTAAGTGGATAAGTGACTATCCAAAGTTGACTAGGGTTAAACGGCTCTTACGGCCGAGACTCTGCAGGGGTTCCACCCGCAGTGACGTGAACACGCAGACTGAATCATAAAAGTGGGTACGACTGTGCAGTACGACATGGCTTCAACTGCTAGTGCATTTCACATTATAAACATCAAAAAATACCTGTGGAGCCAGTCAGAGTCACATTTTACAGTAAAAATTCACTTCCTGCTCACCCTGGTTGAGGCAAAATTCATCCTTTTTCTTGTTACTGCACACAGTCCTTTTACTTTTGACAAAGACAATATATTCTCTTATACTTATGACCACCTTTAACATTCCCTAACAACTCAAACTTTGTTGCCCTGAGTTGAGCCTCTAAGGCTACTAATAGCCCAAAGGACATTTTGCAGCTGTAAACCTGATATTAATCGTCTTTAACATAAACATAAAAAATGTAGTGGTGGAGCTCGTTGGGAGTCTTAACACTGCCTGGCAGGAGAGGCTGCTTCTCCCTTCACCATAGCTATAGATCAATACATTTGTTGGGTGTTGGATGTACTTGTTGTCTGTTAGATCTGTGCTCACGAGATGAATGCCCATGTAGAAATAAAGAAAGAAATATATTATTATATAATATATATAGAGATGTGTTCATGTGGTCAGATTTAACTAAGGCCATAAAAATAAAATGCAAATTCAATAAAAGTGGACTTTCCATTGTTTATAATGAGCAAATGTCAAACCAGAATGCTTGAGAGATGCAGCTCAGTTCAATAAGTAATAAATACAGAGTAAGGTGTCACATAAACACACAAACTCAAGTGCATGCGTGGTCTTTGTGCTGTTTGTTACTGTGATCAGAGCTCCACTGATGCAGAAAGTCTGAAATGCAGATCCAGTACTTCACTGTGCAGACTCACATGATCTCTCTCACACTTACACACACACACACACACACACACACACACACACACACACACACAAACAGAGACATGGGTTGCCTTCAGCTGTGACACCCTCCTTTTCCCTCTCCCCCTTTACCCTCTCTCTGTAGTTGTCTGTAATATTAGTCCTTTTTTACAGATATCACACAGGTTGCCTAAAAAAAAATGAGCAATACCTTTTTTCCATGAGGGAGAACAGACTTTTATGGTAATGTTTTAGGAGCAGAACAATGAGAAAGTTTGAGGCGTTCCCTGAGAGATTTGTCGGAAACGCTGAATAATTCTGCATAAATGGAAGGGAGAGAACAGAAAGGCATCCGCAAGGGAGGGAAAGAAACAAGGGGAGTGAGGGATGGAGGGAAGGGGGGGAGGGATGGATGGGATCAAACAGAGCACAGCGAACAAGTTTGTGTGAACTGACTTTCTTTCTATCTGTACGTGTGTGTGTGTGTAATAGGGAAGTTGGTGTGTTTTAGAAGGAAAGTGACAGTGTGTGGATAAAAAAATGAGACGGAGGGAGAGAAAGCCAGAGCATGGTTGTTTACCTGGATGCTGTAGTTTAGGGCCACTGACTGGAACCTCTACATTATTCAGCAACACAGCCCACAGACAACCAGACAGGACTACAACACTGATTTATACCTCTCTCCATCTCTTTATCTCTTCCAGTTTTTCTGTGCTCTGTTATCTCCCTATCCTTTATCTCTGCTTGGGTTTTTGTTTTCCTATCTGTATGTGTACATCTGTCTGATTATGTTTTGTTGCCCCTGTGTGTGTTTCCATTTTTCTTTGTGCGCAGGGTTGCAAGCTAATAGAAACAGCTGACCAGGATCTAACAGACTTCACCAAGTGCCTTGCAATCATGGTGGAGGAAATTCAGAGACGACAGTTACAGGTAAACATGCAGTGCACACCACACACTGACCCTCACACTTTCATTCTAGGATAGTTTAAATTCTTCTCTGACATTTTTAATGTTAAAAGGAATAGTTTGACATTTTTGTAAGTACACATATTTGCTTTCTTGCAGATAGTTAGATGAGAAAATTCATACCACTCTTATTTCTGTCTGTTAAATATAAAGCTAGAGCTAGAAAAAACAGTTAGCTTCACATAAAGACTGTCCAAAGGTAACTAAATCTGCTTACCAGCACCTCTAAAGCTCAATAATTAACACGCTATGTAATTTTTTGTTTAATCCTTACAAATACTAACTTGAAAAAAAAGTCAACTTGTGGTTTTACAGAGGGCTCTGTGCCTGATTATTTCTCTGCTGGGAGCTGTGACTTCCTAGGCCTATCAGTGTCAAAAACACTGTTTTAAAAAGGGTATTGTTACTGTTATTATTATTTAGGACTAGCAGTAGTTATTGCACTGGGTGAAATAAATGAGTAACGCTCTCTTCTCCATCAGAGGTTTTAGTGCCTTTAAGCAAGTCGGTCCTCTGGCGTAAGAAGAGCTGTTCAGAGGTCAATAGTGTTGGACTGCGTTTGACTGCGGGCAGATCCGAGGTGTGAGTGTGTGTGGGTGTATGAATATGAAGCAGTGTGCTGCTGGGAAAGAACATGCATGCTCACCCAACACTCCCCGAAGAAGTAAGTGTTGAGAAATATCATTGGAAACATCAGCCACATTTACACCTACGCATAAAATGCAAAGTGTAATTGTGTTTTGCCAGATTTAAAACGAAATACTTTACTCGTGTTGTGATCTTTTCAAAGTGTGAAGTGTTTCCTGACAACCTGATATCTAAAACTTAGAAATAAGCTGCCAGCCAGAGTGAAGCCCCGTGCCCAGCCAGCTGCTGCAGAGCCAGGCACACAGTGAATTGATCCAGGGATTGACTCGATTTCCATCCTGACTCACAAAATGTCAGCTTAATTGCACAGAATGTACATCACATGAAAAATATGTAATATAACAAACAGTATGTCTCTCATTTAAAGAATTTCAACAAAGATCATTATTTACATTAATAATATCGCGGGGGAATAGTGTTTTGCCTATCTATTTATCTATCTCTGTTCATATATCTGTGTATTTATCTATTTATCTAGTCCGTCCTCTTCCTGTCTGTCTGTCTGTCTGTCTGGCCGTCTCTGTCTCCTCTCTCTCGTTCTTTCTCTATCTCTCTAGTTTCTCCATTATTTGATTTTTTTAGCAGCATGCTGAGTGTTGCTCCAATCACTGCAGAGTGCCCCAATCACTTCACATCTCTAAGCTGATGAAAGACCATTTAGATCATACAGTATGCGCACGTGTTGCCACATTGTGCATTTTCACTTGGTTTTTGGGTGTCTGGCTTTAAGGGAAGATATACTTTTGTCCTTCCCGTCCATGGGCCTTTTTTCCTCTGCCTGGCTAATATTTACTCTGTCTTTGAACTGGTGCTGAGTGTTTGTCCGTCTGTCTGCCTGCGAGAGATAGGAGCCCGGCAATCAGTTTTTGACGTTCTATAAGAGTTGCTGATGATGACTTTTTTTGTTTGTTTACCAGGATTTTTCCTCTTTTCTTTACTCACTATGACTCTTATTTGAACTTTTGTTCCCTTCAGCACTTTGTGAATAGGAATAGGTTGTATAAAAGAAGAACTTGTCCAATAATTTAATGCCTTGTTGTTTTCTCCTTTGCTCACCTTCACTAATTTCCATCCACTCAGCCTGTTTTAATGAATCAAAGACATAGATGAAATAATAACAGGCTGATTTGCAGATAACAGAGCATTGTGCTCCTGTTTGGGCTGTTTAACATTCAACATATTAGCCCCTGAATGTTTTCCTCCGCACAGCTTAGTGCTCGATTTAGAGAATTTATCTCGTATTATGTTGGGTGAAATCCCAAAGAATGGTATCAGAGGATTATTGTGGGTGGATGAGTATGTGTTTGTTTGTGTGTATACATATATATATTTATATATATACAGTATGTGTGTGTGTTTAAATCCTAGTGTGTGTGCATTTGGGCATGAGTTTGTGAAAGGCTAATGTGCTTGTGTGTGTGTGTGTGCATGTTTGTGCGTGTATCCCAACGCCTGGTGTGCGTGTGTGTGTGTGTGCTTGTCTGTTTGTCTTCTCACAGCTCTGTCCTAGTTAGCTTCTTCTCTCCTTGGTTCACTGTTGCAAGCATTAGCAGCACTGCTGTTTTCATTTCCCTCTCTCTTCTCTGGTTATCTGTTCATCATCCCCAATAAATAGATGCGAGTTTTTGTGTTGAGCGTTGCTCGCTCTGGCTCCCCCAGCCAATCAGGAGAGAGGACGGCCGAATCTGTTGAGCCAGCTTGTTGAGTTCTATTCATTCAGTCGTGAGATTCACCTTGCCCGGCTTGTTCTTTGTTTTTAACCAATATGAAATGGGAACAAATAAAAATTCAGAGTGTTACATAGAGTTTGATATGCGTGGCGGACACAACAGAAGTCTGAAGGTAGGCGGAAGATTGAGCAAGCTAGTGTGTCATTGGACGGGGAAACACAATACACCTTTTTTTTTTTTCTGTAGTCATGGCTCCTTGTTCTCTTTCAGCATTCTTTACTTTCTTTGAGCTTTTCCATCCTGTGCAACTGACGGATACTCTTCACTGATACTGTTCACTGTTGGTGTGATCACTCCACCACCTCTCTCATTCCTCCCTCTGGTAGCAGCTTTCGTCCTACCAGGGCATTCTTTCTTGTGCATAAAAAATATTTTCCTGTAAGCAATAAGAAAGGTGGGAAGGACATGAAAGATGAATTTGGAAGATGGTTTGATGGGTGGACGAAAGAGTCAAGTCTATTATAGATAAGAGATCCCACTTATAGGAGAAATTTGGCAATTTTCTGTATTTTAATATTAATTTTCCTAAGGTTTCTTCAATTTTTTTTCCTGTTAAAAGTTTCTTTTCTCTGGGAAAAGTGTTTACTCATCCCAATCAAGCATCTAAGGACAGAAGTTGTCATACACTATACAGATTATAAAGCCCCCTGAGGCGATTCGTGATTTTGGGCTATATAAATTGACTTAAAATGTGTATTAATCAGTGGTTGAAAATGGTCCTCAACAAATACACTATTTAATCCTGTTTGAGTAATGATTGCTAAAAGCTACAGTGCCTGTAACTATACTGCATATTTGTGACCTGTAAATATTTACATTTTTTGAAGGAATGATTGAATTTGGGGGCTGATGGCCACAGACAGTACAGAAGACAGAACATTTTGAGAGACAGACTAATGCCTTGTGGGTCTTGGTCTTTTCCTGGGTTTTGTCATCACTACGGAAAACAGCAAAGTAACATCAGCCTTTTTCTTTAAGGCCAGGTTCAGATAGGAAATATCTGGGAAGACATTTTTGTGTCTGTTCCCGTCTGTTTGGAGTAACACACGTGAGAAGTGAGCACAGTGAGTTTCAGATTTTCTGTTTTTTCGTAATTTTTATTAAACCACAGGAAAGTATTTGACTGAAGATTTAAATTTGTTTTACTTCATGACCTCTCTCTCTCTCTCTCTCTTTATCTCACTGTCACTCTCACTCCCTCTCCCTTTCTCTCTCAGAGGGGAGTTTGTTTACCAAGTTGTTGTTTACAGTCTAGGCGATGCCTCTGCATGTGGGGGCGTCAGCCAGATGTTGAAATAACCTCAATCTCAGCACTCGGTTTTTGTTTTAACTCCATCGACTGAGACGTGTAGCTAGTTACGATGTACGCTGTACAGTAAGGGAGCTGCAGCACAAGTTTGATCTCACCATTTGAAATGTTGAATTCATCCACTTGATAGCAGGTTGTTAAATAAGTAAAGGAGAAATGAAGAGGCATTTTCGGACGGCTAAGTGGCACTGCAGGAATTTCCTGTGCTGTGAACAGGTTAATGCACGCCCATACACTCACACACAAAAACAACCCCGCTCACGCATACGTTACAGTTGCAAATGAATGTAGCTAAAATGATCTGGCAATAACGGTCAACATCAGCAAAGGTAAGAGAAAATAATTGTGTTTGTTTATATATTCACAGTATGTGGTTGAAGTGGAAACAGTGAAGTGAATGTGATTGATGGTATTTGGTTCGTTTCCTGTGCTGGAGTGACTGTCAGTCGTCAGCCTCTGACAGCACCTCTGCCCTCTAGACTCTGTTGGGTTTCAAGGCTGTCAGCACTGGTGCTTGACTGCTCAGGGACTTTCTATAAGGATATAGCTGCTGAGAGTTGTAAATATTGCACGTAGGAAATACCTTTTTAGCTCTGAGGTTGCAGAAAATGGTATTAGTTTGAGTAATCCACTTAGCCTCCTTGAATTGCTGTTAACATGTTCACCTCTTAATTCAATAGGCCGATGTTTACCCTCGTTGCGGTTCGTTCAAATTCATTCTTTGATCTACCACTGATTGTTTATCTCTCCACCATCTCAGTTCTCTCCCGAAGCTCTGTGTCCTTGCTGTTTCTTTCCTTTAATGTTTACTTGTCCCAATGGCATTTCTTGTTGTGCTTGTTTGTTTTTTTTTTTTCTTTGTTAAATTAAGGCAACAAATCCCATAAAAAGACCAAAATCAGTAATGCATTAGTCCGTCTCTCATTACAGTCTGTTAGTTGTAATCAGGTAACCTGAGGTTTTGGATACACAAACAATAGTTGTTAGTAGGATTAATTCATCACCAGTTTCGGTCTTTTTATGGGATTTGTTGACAGTAAGATCTCCAGACTTATACTTTAAGCAGCATATGTTTTTGGTCCCACTTTGTTGTCGTTTGTCTTTTAGTTAGCAGGATATCTTGAAAGCTACTCCACAGATTTCAGTGTAATTTGATGAAATGAAGCGATTAGTTTTTTGGTGCATACTGTAGCACTCCCATTTATAAAGCTCTTTACCTGCTTTGTTTACTTATGTCTGAAAAACATGTTTTACAAATTTCATCCAATCTTCAAATTTGACCCACAAAATATTTGGATGAAAAATGAATTTGTTTTGTGTTATGCCATATTCCTTTTCTATAATTACTTGCTCAATTCTTCTAGTTGCAGTCCATTTTACACAGTTTGAGCAAAACATTTCATGACATTTCTCATCATCAAATCACATCATTTATAGATGGATTTGTTTCCCTGAAAATTAGGGTTACTATAAGCCAACCACTACAATTATCTGTTACAATGTGTATTATTTGGATCCAAATGCAGATAAAACTTTTCTTTTTTTTTCATTGTTTTTCTGCAGCCACTTTTTCTGTCACTTTTTCCTCGTCGAAACAAACAACAGCAACCTGCCAGAGCACCAGACCAGTATATCAAACCATGGCATTTTTTTCCTTTTTTTTTTTTTTTGTGCCTTATTAAATTCTGTTTGTCTTTCCAGGTGGATGCCATAGTGACACTGGGCGGTCTAGCCGGCAGATTTGACCAGACCATGGCATCTGTTGAGACCCAGCACCACGCTCTGTCCATGACACGACTCCCCCTGTTGATCATACAGGGGACTAGCCTGGCATGCCTACTCAGACCCGTGAGTGCATTACAAAGACACATTACTCAGCCTTCACATGTATACATGGACAAACCACTGTGCAATGATTCCATCGGTTTCCATTTAATTTTTTTTTTTCAAAGTCAGCTGGCCATTTTTGTAGACATAGTTAAATACAATACAAAAGTGACGTTATAACACTTACAAACTGGTTGCTGCATCTCTTTTTGGTTGACTTTTCATGAAGCTAAAGGTGGACTTATTATGGCTGTATCTGTATTTGAAGCTGCATTTCAAAACGACACACACAGGCAGACCCACAGTATATTTTCACCACACTAGACTAACATTCTGCTCTCCTGCTCTAACAGATCCCACCCTTTCTAGTCACCCCACAGTCCCTCTCTTCATTTTCTGTTCTCTCTCAAAAATGTTCTTTTCCTTGCTCTGCTTCCACCTTGATTGGAGTGTTGAATACTTTGTTTCTTTGTTAAGTAATCACTTCAAGGGCCCCCCCCCACTCACCCACACACACACACACACACACACACACACACACACACACACACACACACACACACACACACCCACACTTCTCTGCTCTTTCAGTGCCCCAATTTGCTGTTGAGCATGAGAAAGAGAGAGAGAGAGTCTCTTTTGATGCTCCCAAATTGTTTTTCCTCAATGCCAGCCACTTTCTCATGCTCCTCAGTTGATTGAGTTTACAAGTGGGCAGAGTAGCCGCCATTTGGGACACACACTCCCTCTTTTTTTTTTCCCCCTGTTTTTTGTTTACTTGCAGGATCTTCAGGACAAACAACTAACTGTCACACTTCCTGATGACACCTTGTAATGCGTTAAGTAAACCTTTCTCTCATGCACTCCCTCCTTACTTCTTGTCATTATTCCAAAGGCGCGTTGTCATTTGCTGCTTCATACCTCGACACCTCCAATTAATCTTACTTCAGTGAGGGTAAATTAAGCTCATTTGTCAACGCAGCTCCAATTCGCTAGCGACTGATGAACGCAGACGCCTGTACATGAAGGTGAACGCAACCTTCGAAAGAGCCAGTGCTATTTGTTCAAGTTACATCTGTAATTGAAGTGTTTACAACTTTTGCCAAATATCCTCACCACCCGTATTCCCTGCAATCACGGCTTCATTACGTGCTTAGCTTCGGGATTTGGTGGTACAATCAATACATAGAGACTAGTTCATGTTCTGTACACAATCTAATGCAGACACACACATGCACACAGCAAATTAATACCGGAGGTAAATTACCAGTTGTGTCCATTTTGCAAATTTGACAAGTGGAGATTGTGTCACCTGAAAATATATCTTATTTAGCCTTAAAGCTGGATAAAAATGCAATATCCCATTAAACATGCATATTTTTTAAATTAGTGAGACATACTTCTTCATTTCAGAGTAAATCAGTGCAAGTCTGAGTCACAGACATGCTCTGATTTAATCAGGATTGTACCTGTTTATTTTAGCTTTTGTTTCCCAGATGAGGTGTCAAAGTATTATTATGCTATCTGTGGGAAATATGCAGAAGTCTTGTGTTTTCTATAGTTGGCTCAGGGCATTGTATAATTCTTATGTCTTTTATTAAATTATGGGTAGGGACACTGCAAGGGCTGCAGGCTTGTTTATTCTGAGTCCCTACACGACAAGACAATGTTTTAATCAGTCTACGTCCCAAGGTGACACTAAATTTGCTCAATTGAGATCTAAAAAAAAAAGGAGAGAAAGTTGCACTGAGTTCATCTGTTTTGTTGTTTTTTCTCTTGCTGTCTACTCTATCGAGTCTCGGTCGGAGCGCCAAGCAGAGCCACATTCACACAGTATCCCAGCCCCTGAAGATACGTGAGAAAGTTTCCTATCAGTGTTATGAGACAGGCGATGCACAGCGCTGTGTCAGCCCAATCCGTGCTATAAATCGTTCTATAAGCGCGCACACTCTAGGTCAAACGTACAAGCTCGTTTTCCTGATGCCCTTTTGAGGAGTGAAACTTGTCAGTACAAGAGCTGATTTAAATGATAAAGTGTGATAGCTGAGGAGTGTTAACTTAGTCCAGCTTCTATTGTGGTAGAGAAAGTTAGCAATGATGTGACATTTAATGTAAAATAGATGTAAGCATGAGGTAAAGAACTGACCAGGATTAAAAGTTCTATACCGAAATGACTAATTAAGAGTAACAAATGCAAGACAACAAAAATAAGAGTATTGGCTTGCATTATAGAAATCAAATGTTTTTAAAAAAAAAATTCTCTCACTAAAATAGATAGCCTTTTAAACTAAGATGATGCACATGGAAAACATTACTCCTGCTTTAACATCAGTGTGTTAGTGTTGTCATTGTGTTGTCAATGTTAATATGCTGACATTAGTATTTGGCTCAGAGCACCTCTGTGCTTAAGTACAGCTTCACATAGCCACGAACATGGCTGTAGACTGTTGTGTGTTATTTTTCTTATTCCTGACTCTGTTCTTACTATGCACATACGCCTGATGGCATGTCACACCACCTACAATCTAATTCACTTTGATTGGTAGAATTCATAACATGACTACCTTTATCTTTTTTTAATGCAGTTTTTGAAATAAAGTTATAGTCTTAACACAAAGGAAATGTGACAAAATTAAAACACAAAGTGTTAAACAATATATACTGTAACATTATTCACATGGTATACTCTGTCTCATACCTCTTAGTTAGTTTTAAATATATGAAAAAAACACTGCATTACACTGTACGGCATCTGTCCAAACAGTCACCAGGAAACATTTAAAAATGAAACTTTCCCTGTAGAGTTCCATCTTCATCCCGTTTCTCCAGCACGCCTCAGCTAAAAAGTTGCTATCGCAGTTAGCAGCGAGCTCTACAGTCAGAAAAAGGTACATTCTTAGACTGAGTCAAGCCTCTGCTGCATATGTGTGTGTTCATGTGCAGGTGCACATGCATTTGTTTCCTCTTCCCTCTGTTCCTCATACACTGTCTCTCTCTGACGCACTTACACAAAGAGACTGTGTTTATGTATAGAAAACAACCTCAGGGATGTTTCCTGAACACCAAACGCTCCAAAGCTTAGAATTTTCCCATCATTCCTTCCCTCTGGGTCCGCAGCTCCATGAAGCCAAGCAAAGGAAACTCTGCTTTAAACGTGACACACTTTCAAGATTTCAAACTCTTAATTGAGTGTGTCTGTCTTTGTGTCTTTATGATCCGCTTAAATGACTGATCTAAGTTCTAGCTGTCAATGCCTTTTGTCTTTGTATTTATGCTTGGGTGGAAGGCAGTTTGAGCAGACACGGCACTTATTCCCTGCAAATATTCAAGTGTTTATGATATACATTTATTAAATTCAGGCATTTTTAGCTTGCGTGCAATGTTTCCTTACCAAATAGATGTGCAGAAACTGAGGTGTGTCTTTGTATCTATTTTGTACACTGTGATTGAGAGAAACTTTGTTTTGACCTTTTTACATTCCAGCATCAGGCTTTATTATAACCAGTGCATTCAGAGCAAAGTCATCATTCAGCCTGAAGAGTCTGACACTACCTTGCACGTACACTGTGTGATGCATTTTTTTTCCTCCAAGCTCTAGTTTCTCATAGGGATACATTGACATTTTGAAATTTGGTTCATGTTTATTTTCTTTGTAGAGAACTACTTTGCTACATCTCACTATAGACAATATAAAAATGTATTTATCTGTCCCTAAAACTTCTTAACACAGTCAACCATCCTTGATAGAACTGTTTTTTTCTAAGAGAATAAAATACACTGCCTGTAGACTTCAGATGAAGTACAACCAGTGGCTGTACTGTTCAAGTGAAAAGCTGGTTGTTCATATGGTAATGGGACGTCAGTACAAAACTGTTTTGACTCCCTTTGACACAAAGCAAAATAGACTATAATTCAAAATGGCAAGGTATCCTTTTTAAGTATGGGTAGGAACTGAAAATGGGTTAAAGCATTGACAAGAGCAATACTTTATTTTAACGAGTCTTGGTCTCTGGGCTGAGAAGCTTCTCATTTGTGGATAGAAAGGTTTAAAAGGTCTTGTTCCACATTTGTTTTTGATCTTCAATGTTTTTTTATCTCATTGTTTCCACCTGTCATCAACACTGGCACACACACACACACACACACACACACACACACACACACACAAACACAGACGAATACTCATTTTCGCACTCACGCTGTGTGTCAGCAGGGCAGCCACCAACTCGGGGTGAACACAGGCCTGGAGGGGGACTGGTGCAGCCTCATTCCAGTAGGTGGACCCTGCCAAACAATCACCACTGGACTCAAATGGAACCTGAGTGAGTCCCCCTTTCTCATAGCATTAGCAACCATCCAACTTTCCTTTGTTACTAAACTTTGTTTGTAAGCTCAGCAAAAAAAAAAATGCTTTTCATATAAAATCAACATATACAAATTAAGTGTGAAACTTATTATTATTTTTTTAACTTGGAATCTAGGTATACATCTATACTAATACAGATATTCTGCAAATGTCCCAAAAAAGTAGACGTGTGGTGAGGAGAAAGGAAGAAACAGTGGGACTTCTTATCCTAAAACTCTTGAATATCACCCGTTCGTGAAGGGGTACACGTTTGTGAGATTTGATCATTAGCATAATCGACCCCTCAAAATTGCCATGCAGTATAAGGTTACATGTTCCTCTCCGTTTGTGTGCAACTTTCAATCACAGAAATGTTCCCAAAGAGTAAAAAGAAGAATTCCACACTACATTACATGGGAGGATTTTCTTAACAACCACTGTAATGTATAAATTGCTGTGCTGAAATATGCCAATAAAATCTAAAAAGCCTCTCAGTTAATTGGCAAGCCATGATGATGATAAAATGGTTAACAAAGTATACGTTTTGCTTTAAGTTTGTTTTAGTAACACATTTTATTTTGGTTAATTTCTGTATATTTAAACTTCAGATTCATTCAGAGAAAAGCAGACTATAAATACAGGACTCATACGACATGTCTGGACCACTCATACATTTTGATTGTACATGAGAGACAATTGGTGCCACAAATTCTGTTAAATCACTCAAATCTGTTCATATGAGAGGTTCTTTCATGAGGCCCATTGTCTCACTCTTGTTTATTTTGCTTGTGAAACCATCCAAAATAACCAAGATAAGTTTGAAAGACTGCTCGCCAACATGTCGCCTGAAGATAAGTGTTTCAGGTCTATAGTAAATGAATGGAAACTCTTGATATTCTAGCAGAGGCTGGACGACCACTCTGCTGATATCACAGGGCGAATTTAACATCAAGTGCTTAGGAAACATCAACTCCATGCCCTACACATAACCTTCAGCTGCCAGTGCTGCACACTTAATTTTGCATTCACAGTGGAAAAAACTTCCACTGAAATTCAACATGCATAATAAAATACAGTAAAGTACAGATGCTTAATTTACTTCAGTCTAATGAAGCTGCAGTTTAAACAAGTTTGATATATTGAAGACACACACATGCCACAATAAGCTTTTTATAGTCTTGAACATTGTGGGAAAATCCAATCAAACGCCCATCTGAGGACCCCTGTGGTCTTACCCCACTCTAGGCCTTATGGCCAGCTGTGTTCTTAATGAGTTGGCACAGACCAAACTGCCACCAGTACGAGGGAAACCTGGACCTTCTGTCAATGGGGTTGCATTACGTGTCCACGCTGTTTCTGGGAGTCTATACACTTGAGCGGGCACGCTTGTGTGTCTGTGCTTGTTTGATCATGTCTGTATGCATGTTTAAATATGCGTGGGTGTGTGTGTGTGTGTGCGCGCGCCTCCAGCCCTGTTTATTAACTTGTTATTTGTGTGTGTTTTTGGATCAGCCACTGTGTGTTTACTCAGCACACCTGTGAGATGGCCTTCTGAATGGTAATAAGAGCGACTTTATACATGAGAATCCTATGCAGATTAGCCAGTGATAACAAGATGCCTAATTAATCACATGCATATTTAGAAGGCTGGAAGTAATGATTTCCCTTTGGGGTTGGAAGGAAAGACCAGAATATGAAACAAAAAATAAGGAATATCCTTTTTTTTTCTCATATGTTTGACTGCTGCATGCATGAGTGTTCCTAAAGCAACAGTGCATCTTGTGATACCGTCTTTCATTGATTTGTGCATTTGTTTGTACTAATAAAATTTGTGTCTGTGCACTGCAACTTTCTCAGGGGCCCAAATCAGCTCTGTGCCTCTCTCGAGTGACACTAAGACTCTTTGGAAGTCCATTGAAATGTTCTCCCACACTTGGGTTCAAAGCCTTTCTGTGATGAAAAATATATGATCTTTCTATAAAGAAAGAGTTTTGGGCTGTCAGCCGTTACAGCCTTATGGCCCAAAGGACTTCTTTCTTGCATCCAGAGCTTGTTTTAACTTTTGCTTTAAAGAATATAATTCTGTAATGATTCATATGGTTTTGATCCTGAGCATAAATTTGGAATGAGTAGTAAGTTATTGAGCAAACTCTTTTTTTTTTTTTCTTCTGGTTGTTGTACTCCAGGGGAGTGTGCAGTATGAGCTGAAATACCCTGGCCCCAGTTAATTATATCGTGTACGTTTTTTTAAATGAGTTGATCAATAATTTATATTGTTGTTAGATTAGATCAGATACAGGACACATGTATACTCACAGGGCAGAGCTGGAGCTCGCAGTGAGAGGATACAGTTTTTTTATAATTTCTCCTGAGTTTCTATCATTTATATTTTCTCTGGAGCAGTATGAAATGCTTGGTTTTGAAATAAAATGGCAAAGCAGGGAATTTTTGAGACAGAAAGGGCCCATTAAAATTCAAACCTGTTATTTTTGCACATAACCGTTGTCAAGCATTACAATACACAAGTACACATTTAAAATTTAAAATTATTTCAAAACTAAAAGATCTGAAATGTTTCAGATTATAGTTTCACAACAAAATTACCAAAATGAGCTTGATATTGATGCCATATGTGGTCATATTTATTGAGATATTCAAAATGATATGATTGAAAAGTCAAATGAATGTCTATCAGATTGAGTCAAATGGTTAAAACCAAAGTCTAAAAGGTTAGATTTACATATTCTCTTGTATTTATGATCTCATACTGCAACACATTTAAGGGATGTTTACCTTATTATTCATTTAAACATAAAAATTGTGAACCACAATATCTCTATTTAAGAATTTTACATTGGGAACTATATCACACCACCACCATAGGCAAAATTACATTCACTACCCCTGTATTGGAGTAGTGGCAGAAGTTTAGCGTTAGATATCTAAAAACCTTAAAACATCAGAGTGCAAACTATACTGGAACCTTGGAGCACATTGGTCGATGCCCCATTGTACATAAAGAAAGGAGATACTGCTGGCTACACAGTCGACTCCCGAAGAGGCAGAAGCAATCTGCTGAGATACTTCTGAAGGCAATTTGCAGATGATGGTAGATCAAAATAGATTACATACATTTGAATCAGGCATTTGAAAGAAAAGTAAGTAAGAGGTGATGGTTAGTGAATGTTGACATGGGAGCTAGAAAGCAAGGTGCTTGGCAGTAGAACTGACATAAGTCCAACTAAGTCTAACAAGTCGTGTTTCATTAGTTTAATTTTTGCCTCTCTTTGTGTTAATTCTACACCTTAAAAACAAAGGACCATGCTTCAGATAAGCACTAATGCCGTAATGATTTTGCAGACGTAAACATGATTCTTGAAGCAGATTTTTGATGCAGACTTGTACTGTAGCTGCCTAGGAGCTACAGTTGTACTTAAAAAAGTAATGCTTTTGAACTTATCAATTTATCATTTTCTAGGTAAATATATAAAACTGTTGATATTGATTTTAATTCATAATACCCAGCACCGCAGTAGAGGTTGAATGCACAGGCTTCTTCTGAGCCTCCAGCCTTCAGAGCCTCCAGCCTGTTGGGCGGGGAGGGAGAAAAAAAGAGGAAGAGGAGGAAGGGCAATCTGCAAACGTCACCAAGGCAGCAGTGAGAAAGCTCTGGATGGCCGTGGCTCAAGAGTGTCTTTGTTGAGACTCCTTACTAATGAAAGGACTGCACTGCGGTAATGATACTAAAGGAGAGGAGTGTACTACTAAATAATAAAGTGACTGCAGTGTAGTAAAGGTAACAGTGTGGGAGGGGAGTGTACAATGTTAAAATGAAGTGACTGCTATGCACTAATAACCATGCAGGAGGACAGTGTATGTTACAGTGTCGTGAATGTATCGTGGTGATTACAGCGCTGGCTGGAGAGAGACCGATAGACTTGTGAGTTGGCATGAATCTGGCATGTGTGACACTCCTCTCACTCACAAACTAAACTGTAGTAATTCACACTGTTCTTTTTCACTTGATTCTTCTTCTTTACTTTTTAATTTGCTCTCATTCTCATCCGGTCTCTGACTCTGTCTCACACTCACGCTATCTCTTCCCTTTGATTATTAAATACTGTGACAGCTCAGCTACTTATCGCCTTCTGTATGTTGCTTTAATTTTCAATCATGAGGTCTAAAACCCCCCTAGGAAATTGTCAGTAAATACTGTCATTGTGTCTGTGTGCACATACATTGTCACACTATTGCTTGTGTATATGTGTCCATACATGACTAAGCTTGCTTTCATGCATATTTGTGTATTTTAAAATGGATTGTGGGATTTGGAGAGTAGCTCAGGGCAATATTCCTTAATTATATCATTTCTCATGAAAGATTTTTTAAATTCATGTTAATATGTCAGAAGGACACACACCATTATACAACCCACCCTTCCAGTTATATGTGATAAGTAGACAGGGTCGTCTCCAGAATATATCGTGTCATCTAGCCAGGGAAAGACACAGTGTGTGAACAGAGAAGACAGAAGCACACACATGAAACACAAACTCGGAAGAATGCGTACAACCTCTTTGTCTCCTTTATGATGACAAATAAGAAAAAAAATTTAGAGTAATGTTGTTGGTTCAATGTATTTTTGTGTGATAATTGCTAATACAGGATTTACTATAAAGGCATACAAAGATAGATCTATTTGATCTACTATAAAAATAGTATCAAATAAAGGTCTAGTTCTGCCTGCAGTTGAGGTAAATTAATTGTTACTATTTGCAGATTCACTGTATGTATATTCACTGTTTATACATAAAGTGATTGAAGTCACCATCAGCCTATCCCTGTTAAAATGAATGTGGCAGGTAGTGTTTTTAAGTAACTACCCAGCTGGAAAAGTGCCTCATCTAATTCAGATACTCCAATAAAGGCTCACGTACAATGATCGGAGCATAGTGGTTGGTCATGTGACCAAGGACAATGCCCGTCTAATTTTGTTCCCACACATAGCCGCACACAAAATGGTTGGCTGAGGTGAAATGTGAAGAGAGAGCATTAGAGAGACAAAGAGAGTTGACAGGGAGGGAGCAACTGAGTCAGAAAAAAATAAATGCAAGGAGAGAAAAGAAGGATTTTGGGAAAGAACTTAGAGCAGGGTGAAAAAAGATTTGGGATGTGATGACATATGAGAGGGAGGAAAAAAGGCATGGCAGGCGTCTCGTTCATTTGATGTTTGAGGATGCTGACACACAGCAGGAAATAGAGGATTATGGAGGTGTAAGAGCTTTTAGCGGGAGCTTGTATGCACGCGCACACACACACACACACACACACACAGAGAGAGCCACATACAAACTCGGCTGTAATGTAGTCAATTTCCAATAAAGTCTTATTTGCCTTTCCTTTTTGTACAAGAAGTTCTTGTTTTTTGATTCCCTCATCTAATCCTCCCCGTCTGTACTCCCTACTTTTATTGTTCCAATTACAGAAGATACCACAGGTAAGGTTTTTTTTTTTGCATCAGAGTGAGACTGGAAGGGATTCAGCTTCTTTCTCCAGGATGCTTCGCCACAGCAGATGCTGGCAGTACATTCGCCGAAAAAACCTGCTTCATCCAGTTTCTTTCTTTCTTTTAGTTTCACTTTTCCCCCTACCTCCTTCTACCCAATCTCTATTGAGACTACTCTAAATCCTGTACCTATTTTAAACAGAGGCAGTACAAATGTGTAGTATGTTTGACTAAAGTCATGGGTAAACTCATGCTATCCAACGTGATTTTGCAACCGTTCTCTTGACCAGGGTTTTAACATAGGTGTAGCACAGCACAGCACAGCACAGCTTCGACGTGACAGGGTGGACACAGTTTTCTTAAGTAACAAAGAGATTGTTATGTGTATTACAGGAAGTATTAATGCTTTAACACTATTTTAGTGATCAACAGGGGGCAGTAATGTGTCAAGAAACACACTAATGTGCCAACAAAGGCAGGGAAGAAAAAATCAGCTTTGCAAATGTTTTATGAGGTGCAATCAACATGTCTGTCAGACCTCAAGGATACACATGATGGGTTTTGAAGAGGAACTTATATATATATGGCGATCCTGCCCTAACCAGGCATCCAGCTTCTTTCAAATGAGACGATTGACACAAATGAGGCAATTAGTTGTGATCAAGAGGGGTTTTTCTCGCATTGATGCTGCCCCTCCTGCCCCGGTGTCACTGGGGCGGCAGGTTCCTTGCGACCTTGTCACATCTGCCTGAGAGTTGGACATGCTTCAGGGTTTCTGTTTCTGGCTCCACACACTGCTGTGGTTTCGGAGCTCTCTCCAGCCCTTATCCATTAATGTCAACCAGGAGATTGGAGTGAGACGCTCTCCACTCTTCAACTGATGGCCGCTTTTCTGCGGAACAAGTGATTGTTCTTTTTTAATGTGTTATCAAATAGGAAACATGCAAATCATAGTTCAGACTGCACAGCATTAACTGAGAGTACGCAGTCTTAATTGGCAGAACAGTAGTTAACAGTTTTTCAAAGTCCATATTCTCACTCTTGCACTCATGCTATCCCAAAACCTCTTTTATAATTGCTCTTTTTACGTATAGGAGGCAGATTCTTCTTCCTGTCCATCAGTAGTAATATGCTATTATTGGATAATAATAGGAATTTACAGGTTTTCTTTTGACGTATTCTCCTTTCTTTGTTCATTTTAGTACTCCTGCTCTGCTGCTCTGCTGCAATCTTCCACATTTTTTACCAGAAGTCTGTAGTTCTGTTTGTTCAAATTGCCTTTGTTCTAAATGTCAAGTACATCTGTTCCTTTCTTGGATCTTGCTTGTTCCACCTGCATAGAATTCAGCCTTAAGATTCATAACCGTAAATGCAAAAACATGAAGTGTTTGGGTTAAGGTTTACATACACATTTAGATTCAGACCTCATCATGAATCACACTGTGAGTGGTTTGCTTCAGAGATCGGACTTTGTTTGGCTTGATTATACAGTACGCACACAACACTGTTTAGTTTGAAAAACCTTAAAAGGTAAATCATTTCAGGTCTTTTGCACTCCCCCTCAGGCTTCTACCACAGGCTGTTTTTAATGTTGTTAGTTGTAGATGCAAAGGTGGAAGTGCAGTCCATCGCTGCTTTAGTCGGGTTTTAAGAATGGATAGAGAGAAAATGACAAGGAAAGCAGGGTCAGTAATGGTGTAGCATAATTTTGTATCTTATTTTAAATAGGGTCCTTGTTTAGTTTTAAAGCACATAGCAAAATCCTGCAATAGGTTGCCCTCACTTGCAAGCTTAAATGTTTGTAGCATAAGCAATGGCAGACTCAGACTAACACAGTTTTTTCCTCAGATCCTTCACTGTAGAAGCCACACTGGGTTGCTGATACCAATGATTATGCAAAATGAGGGTGAGTTATTTTGCACTCTTGATTTGTCATGCCCGAGCACATAAACCCAGACCAAGCTCTTGTTGGCCGGGCTCCGATTCTTGATTGGTGTTGCCTGCAGTAACATTTTAAGACCCGTGCCAATTTATTTGCATTAAGTAGCCCTAACCTCTACTTTTCCCTGCTCATTTTTTTTTTTTTTTTTTTACTGTTGTGCTTTCCGATGCCCTCGATCTACCCCACAGAAAATGAGCGCCCACAGCAAATAACCACTGTAACATTAATCTGACATAATGGATGTCATTGAGTCTCCACAGCCATGAAAGCAGGGGAGCCGTTGCCCACTGGAAGCCACTGACATGCTCAGCTCTAGCTCAGCAACATTCAGATCAGTTATTTAGAAGTTGGGGTATGCCCTCCACTCTGGATTTACTTACACTGATTACAATGTTTAGCAGTGTTTGGCATTAAATCTTGCAGAGCTGGAGATTTATTTAGTCTCACACACACACACACACACACACACTGATATTGCATATTTAAGTCACTAAGTAATGTAGTTGGGATGTTAATGACCTGAATTATTTTTCATCCATAGTTACCGGGAAAAGTAACCGTGGCAAACCCATGAAGCCAAGGTCATTTTTCCTTTCCTTATCACACACCTATACATAACTGTATTCTTTTTTTCTTCTGAAACAATTTTTGACACCTTAGCCTTATGCGAAACACACACACGCACACAGATTAAAGAAAAGGTGTGACGAGAAGCTCATTCAAAGCATGCCAGTAAGGACCTTTATATTCAACCCACTAAAGCATACATCAACAACACATTTAACTACCTCATAAATTTGCCATTTTATCAACCCACTAACAACCAAAATGATCTGTTAGTGGTTATATAGAAAATATGAGATTATCTGCAACACTTTAAGCCTGCTGAGTCATAGGATACATTTTATAACTTTTTACTGGTGAGGTGAACTTTTAAAATGTTCAAATATTTTTTGAGAGAACCTGTTAGAAGGTTTTTAATTTTCTCCCCTTTGCTTTTATGGATATTACTTTTGTAGAGTTCTTCAGAGCATTTACATTAGTGATATGAAGGCTACTTTTGGGAGATAAAACTTCCGCTGGCACGGCAGTCATTAAAAGGATTTGTATAAATCGTATACATTCATTAACAAAAGAGCTCAAGTTAAACAGACACATGCACTGCGAGCGGAAGTTATGAAAAAGACTGTCTGGCTTTGCGAAGATGACTGAATGTTTTAAATCAAACACATTGTGCTCACTTGAAATGGCAGACGCATTAAATCTGTTGCCTCTGGCTTCAGGCGATGTCTTTGAGGACAGATATCTTCCATAGCTTTATGGCCTGTGTGTATTTGAAGGGAAAACTCATGACATTCTTATGATCTTTGACAGTCCAGTCATTATTGCTGCTGTCTCCTACGGCAGCGGAAGACAAAGATTCTCATTTTGTGATGATTTTGGCTTTTATAGCCAAATAATGTTTTATTGCCATGCTACTTAAATATGTGGCAATATCTAGTCTAAATCAACTGATGCTATTAGTATGTCCCCAAAGTGCATCAAGTTCAGAATGGTATCAGATGTTTTTGCACTTTTTCAGCTGATACAGAGACTTCATGCTAATGTTTCTAATAAGTTAGGGATAACAGTGTTATGATATCTTAATATTTATTGTGACCTGTACTTACAGTTCAGCTTTTGTCCTGAGTGGAGGTCAGAGGCCACTGCTGACATGTTAGATTGTCCCTGATAGCAATGATTTTGAAATACACAAACAATATAAAGTCATTTACAGAAACATCTCTTCAGTGGTTTTGAAATACAATGCGGAGATCAGTCAAAACCATGGCAGCCGCAGTTTAAATGACCAACAGATGCCCCAGGCTTTATGCTTTGTCTTTAAACACTCGTTTCCCATTATGCCTCTCATTGGCTGCATTCTATTATGTTCCTTAAGAAGGAAATGGGGGTCAGGAGCTATTGTCAGCGGATGAAATTCCTCCAAGTGTGCATTCAGAGGACTTTTAAATCACCACAAAACTTTATTCCAACAAGTAAAAAGCAAAGCCCTTGTGGATGATTATGGTTATGAAGGTCAGTGAGACAATAGGTCTCTATCTGTGACTGACAGGACTACTATCCTAAATGTGTGTGTCCGAGTGTGTGTGTGTGTGTGTGTGTGTCATGTGCGGGCGTGCGGAAAACCTCCTTAGTCATTTCTTTGTGACTCAGCCCTCTCCCATCTGACAGCTTAATATTTAAAAGCCTTCATCCTGCGGCAACACAGCCTGAGTTATGGCTTCTGGCATGGTGTGTGTGTGTGTGTGTGTGTGTGTGATTGTGTTAGTTAAAACCTGCTTCGTCATGATGTTTTCGGCTTAGCGTGGATCATAATGAACAACAAATTTGAATAGCTGTCATGCATAGACCAACTCTTCCTCGCATAACGTGTGCAGGTGGGTGGGTGGTATGAATGTATCTTTTCTTTCATATGCTTGTGTTTTGTATTATTGGACGTGCATGTGTGCGTGTGCACTTGTTTCATTGTGCTCTTGTTTGTGTTTCACTGCGTGTTAGTTTCCTTTTATCTATGGGTATGCATATCTATAAATATATATATATAGTTACGCATGTGACAAAGAGCGAGAGAAACTTCTGTGGACCATGAACAATGGCTGTCAGCCCACCGATGACAGAAAGGCTGAGGAGGCTCTCCTCTGTAAGGTTTCCATTCGGCTTGATATGCAAATAAGCTTCTAGTACTCCACAACACTGGTTCCAACCCTTTCCTTATAACTTCAGTAACATCAGGCTCATACTTCCATTCACTAACGAGCCTCAGACACTCAAACACACATGCAGTACAAGCACTAACGGAAACATACACACATTGTGACGTAAAATTCAGTCGAGTGTGGGATTTTGTCATTGTAATATCAAGATATATCTGGCTGAATTTTAAGATATATCTTAAATTTTGTCTTCTCCGGGGCTTTGAAGTTATAATGAGACTTTAGCACTGGTTGATTTGTTTTTATAACACAGTTCCCAGAGTTCTGTTCCAAGTGTTTATTGGATACTGGGGCAGCAAACATGCCTAGAGCAGCAAGTAGGTGGCATTGTATCATATAATGAATAAGCCATAGCAAGTGTGACAATGGCATTACTAAAGAAAAATCCAAAATGCATAAAGGCTACAGAGGAGCAACTTTGTGTTTGTATCTGCGGGCTTACAGGATTCATCCCATCATGTTGTTTTAAAACAGACTAAAGAAGACAGTTTATGTTGTCCAACATGGTAATACTGAACTCATGATAACAAATGTCGGCTTCTGAATTACACAATCTGTCACGACGGCCCGCAAAAGCAGAGCAGAGCAGCAGCTTTAGGCCTCGGTTTGTGTGTACACAGGATGCGTTCAGGCACAGTCTTGAGTTTAGGTTACCTGCATTTTCGCAGCGCTCAACTTCAGAAAAAGCAGTTGACGAAATAGCTTTTCCGGAGCTTTTGATCATGTCGCATGATCTTCATCAGCATATTTCATCAGTGATTCCGTTAGTGATCCCACGTTCGATTGTTACATGTTCATATCAAAGTATTTGTTTTAAATATTGCAACATTTTAGTTTGTTACTTATCACAGCTGATCATTTTAAGCTATAAGCATTTTTTCTTTGGGTCTCCATGAAATTATTACATCATATCTCTATCGTGATCTAAAATAACATACACCATTATAAAAGATTTGATCACTTTTGTCCACACCTAACACATACAATCTGACACATACACACACAGAAAAACGCAAACATGCACAAATGTTTGAGTCTGAGACAAAGACACACACACGTTTCATCTATATATTCATGTATCCACATGCATTTTCTCTCCCCTCTCACTCTATCTGTCTCTCTTTTTCCAACTCCTCCAAATACCACACTTAATACAAAGATAAAGCTACTTTCTCACAAACACTGAATTCCAAATCAGAATGGTAAAGACCTTCAAATGACCCACCAGATGGGGCTTCTTAACTCATTCTGCCAGCGCTGCACAAAGACACAGGTATATATGCAACATTTCAAGGCACCACTGCCTGTGAACACACACCTAAACACAAATCCAACACAGGCAGGTGCAGAGTTTGATAAAAAACAAACACGTGAACACAGATGGATTTCGGCGGTAAAGTCTCTCAGAGAGCCGAAGCAATTGAGAAATCTTAATTAAAAGTAAACTTTGGGCAAGATTAGAAAGCTTGCCCTCACTTTTAATTAGATCATGCTGTTTATGAAATGTAAGCCTTCACAAACACTTCGGAATGCAAATGAGATAGTGTTTTAATAAGGACCTCACGACATGTCCCATACTTTTATTTACATTCTGAACATGAAGAATCACTGTGAGAGGATACAGATAAATAAATAGAATTCAGACACGCATGCAGTATGAGTAGCATGTAGCCTAATTACCCAATGCTCGTTTATGAAGGCGCCTCAGAGGGTAGAGGGGCCGTCTAGTAATTGGAAGGTTCCTGGTTCAACCCCCAGCTCCTCCAGTGAGAGTGTCGTAGTGTCTTTGAGCAAGACGCCGAAGCGCTCCTGATGAGCAGGTTGGCACCTTGCACGGCAGCCGCTGCCTTCAGTGTATGAATGTGTTGCAAAGTGCTTTGAGTGGTTGGTAGACTAGAAAAGCGTTATATAAAAAATGCATTCCATTTGGTCGCACCTTTTGTGCTTTATGGGCACTTTTTTGTCACTTCCCTTGACCATTGACCTACCTATCAAGGCAGTAATGAAAAGAATTGATAGACGGCCTTCCTACTGACCTCTTTGTATTAAAAGGAAAAACGTGCTCGGCCAAGACTTTACTAATACATACTCTTGACTAAAGCAGCAGGGATTGTCCTTGGGTTGAAGTTTTAAAAGAGGTTTTGTGCTGTGATGCCTGCTGCGAACTCTCAAGAACTCACGACAGCCTTATTAGAAAAATAGGCATTTGGATCCCATTCTGTAGCTGTGAAGCAGCGGGGGAAACATTTTGATATGAATTCCGAAACAATACATCTCAGAATATGTTGACAGGACTGCCTTTAAAGTTTTGCTTTAGCTGCTGAGATGAAGCGCCGCAGCCCAAGCCTTTCGCAGTGCGTGCAGCCTGAGATTTCAGTATTCAGGAGGCATTCTAAATACTGGAAAGGAAAGGAGGCTAAAGAAATGTACTTTATCTTGTAGTCAAACAGATAGATGTGTCTGACAAACTTGGTTCAGCGAGGTCTTACCCAGTGTCCCTGCCAGAGGCAGACATCTCTGCTGTAATATCTCTCTTTGCCTTCTGTTTCTTGAGATGCAAATAAACACCCTGATCTTCTCTTCTTTTCATATCGCTTTTCTTCTTTCCCTGCCTGTGTTTTCCTGTTCATACTCTCGCCTCGTCTTGCCCTGTTTTTGTCTCATTCTTTCAGGGATACAGTCTAAAGAAATTAATCCATTCTCCCTTTATCTCTCTGTCTTGCTTTTTCTTTCATATCCCCTTCTACACGTGTTCTCTCTCCTCTGCTACACTTTTCTACATAATGACGCCGCCACTCTCTCCCCTTCCACCCCCCCCCCCCCCCCCCCCCCCCCTTCCCTTTCCAAACTCTCTCTCTTCCCTCTCATTCCCTCCCTCTCCACTTTGCTCCCACTCACCAAGGTCCTAGAGAGGGGAAATGAAAATTATTGTATTCTGTAGCGGTGCAGTGTGGCAGCGGGAGGGAAAACTGCTGTTTTATGGTTTTATTTATGGATCTGTAGATTTCTGACGCTGTGCACATCACACACTGGGGCAGAGGGGGAATGAAGAGCAGCCGGATGTGAACTGCTGCTCGTACCCCCAGTGGAGCTGCAGACTAGCAAGGAGGCAGAGGAGGAGTGCACGCACACACACACACACACACACACACATACACACACACACACACACACATTCACTTATTTTGGACCAAACATGCATTAGCTGCGACCTAATGTGTAGACCAACACTCCGTCACACACATGCACGAACATACACTCAAGCATTCTCGACAGGATATTAATTTGCACAAACACATCAACCCTATCAATTTATCTACTCAACCCCTCCATCAAGAAAAACACAAGAACAATGACATATCCCCACAATCACCCTCTAATATCAAAATATATAATTTGCTCGCCACTTTTGTCTCTCGGCTGACTGATACCACATTCCCAGCAGAGACGAGTTTTCTTATCTGAAGGTCAACTTAAGCCACAACAGTGTTTGTCACCTCACACTCTTAGACAAACCCACCAGTGCCATCATAAACATTTAATGGAAGCGGCTATCATTGCACAGCAGATGGTGCCAACAGTGCTAGTGCACGCCTTGGCTCATGTCATGGCCAATAAATAGCCTTAAATATCAGGAGAATGTCAGTTAGAGGAAATGAAGGACACTGCTGTATTGAAATTACAGGCTGACACAACATGCGCATTTCTTCAGTGGAACAGCCATATTTTTCACATCGTTGATATTCAGAATCTAATTTTATTGTTTGTTGTAGTTTAATACCACAACAAAAATTGGAAGCACTTGTATTGTTCAGTTGGGTTTTTTTTTTTTTTTTTTCACGGAGCGTGATCACTGTTCACACTCTAAAGGATTTGAATCAACAATACAAACAAAACTCTAAGAGGCTCTAATGTAGTTTTGCATCTGAGCGGTTCAACCAGTAAACCTTAAACACTGTCCCACAAAAAAAGAGAAAGTACAAATCAGGATTTTGTATGTTCTGTTAGACTTAGATATAACTTGGCTGAATTTTGTAAATTGTGCATTATCTGAAGTCTTTGCTTCATCCATCACAGACTTTGAGCTTATAATTAATTCATTTTAAAGTTTTTTGAAAGATTTTTTTAAATGAACACACTATATTTCCCAACATTGTTTGGTGGATCTACGGTGAAAAAATCCTTGGCCCTATTAAAAATCTCTATTACTTTTTTCTCGTATTAATCTCCTGTCGTAACTTAAACAAGTATAGATTCTGTACAGTCTATTTATTTCAGTGATGTAGTGTCTTTCTGAAGGTGGCAATAGAACGGCAGCGTTTGTGCAAAACACAGCCATACATTCACCTCATTGTAGTAATTGGACAGCTCAGTATTGAACAAACATGATTTATAGAAAATGATTTCCTCTCTCGTTCTGTGAAATGTGATGAAATTTGATAGCACACTGGTCTGAAGGAGTGCAGGATCTACCCCCTGACTGAATGAGGTCGATTTGCCTCTTGACAAGTGGTGTTGAAAGGGGACACGAGTGTCACGCTAAACACATTCAGATATGACGGGGGAAAGAAAATGTTCTGTTTGTTTGTGTTAGAGTACCTGGGATCACAGTAACTGACTCAGTGTCATTTTAAAGGTGTGGCATACATTATTAATATTATTAATATTTACATAAATCAGCTATAGTAGAGAGCATTTGTCTTGACTGTGGCCCCGTTTGTGATCACGGTGCACTAATATATCTGATCATTTGCCACTAGTGTGTCAGTGCTTAAACATGCTTCATGGAGCACCTTTAACATACCTTTCAAGAACCCGTTTACAAAAGCAACATTGAGAGGCAAAAATAGAGCAGCAACAGTCCTCTCTCCCTTTCAAAAATGGGACCCTAACACCTATAATTCCCCTCTCTACCTGTCCAATGCAGTGTGAGTGTCTGCTAGTCTCTCCTCTCCTCGCCCACCCTCTCTCCTGGGTAATTTGTTGTGTAAATACGGTCTACTTACAGCTGACGGGCCCTCTCGGCTGTGGCGCTGGAAATGCAATTACAGGCAGCAAACATCTCCATTGTTATCACTGGAGGGTGCGACGCTCATTTCGGTCCCCTCTGCAACGGGGGCCGTTATTGATCGGTATCAGCTTTGAGGAGGGGATTACTAATGAAGCCATCTGAAAGCCTTTTGTGTTCGGTAAAGAGCTTGCGTGTGTGTGGGTGTGTGTGTGTGTGTGTGTGTGAAGCAGGCAGAGATAAAGTGTGTTGGTAAATGTAGGTGCCACTATGCCATCCTGTTGAGCGTGACTCGTCACGCTTCATATTGTAGTGCTCTGCTGCCTCTGATGGTAGTTTTGTTAATCACACCAGCCATCCATTTGTACCCCTGGAAACATTTTTGACATGTTCTCTCCTCAATGATTGTAATATTATCACAGCCTGCTGAGGTAGAAACCTTTTGACATTTTTTATAGCTATGGAGTCTCGACAGCCTGTTGAGGAACCTAATATTAGTGGCGCACTGGTGTTTCTTTGACAAAGACAGTTTTAGTTATGTGCTTTTTTCAATTATAGTGTTATATTCATCATTTCTAAATTATTGGGGTGTTCAAATTGAATTACTGTAGACTGATTGTAATCCTATTCCAAACCCCTAAAAACTTTAAATCTTAAAGCATCAATCTTGAAGATCTTCGTTTTGTTCTTTTAGGTGACACCTATGGCTGTAAGGTATGTTTCTGGACCTTTTTGGAGATTCAAACAGTGTCCTTGATTAACGATCGATTTGCTTTTTTGACTGTTTGCCCTCATTTGAACGTTGAATTTGTTTCTTTTTCTTTGGATTTGCACTTGTTTTTTAAAGTTGCATGATCTGTAGTCACCCATCTTTTCTTTGGTTGTTGTTTGCTTCACACACAAGTGAGTTAAAGAGGGGGCCTTTTGCGTTAGCTCCGTCTACCGACTCTGGCGGCCCAACCAGTGCTGGGTGATGGAAAACAAACTGTGTTCCACTTGGGATTTTTCCAGGGAATGTCCCTGTAGACCCAGTTCAGAAATACTGCAATACTGCAAATGCAAGGGCTTTCATTAGTGGTCCATAGGCTCAGTCACCGTTGTGTTCAGCGATAGATAGTGACTTAACAGACATTTATTTACATGAAAATCTTACTCTAAGATCATAACTTTTAAGGATTTTTCTATAAATTAAATATTAAATATAGATTAAATATTCATGACTAAATAAGCAAAACTCTAAAGTTAAAGTTTGGAAAATAGATCCTTAGTTATTATTTATATTCAGTATTTATATCCAACTAATCTGCCTCATCAGGACTGCGGGGGTGTGGTTTGATGAGATTTGACTGATAATAGCCTGACAGCATAGGCTATACCCACCAATTGTAAGCTCATTTTCATTAAAATATTGCAGATTTCTGATCGGTAACATACGTAACATCACATTTTTCCAACTTTGCACAGTGAAAAGCACAAATGCAGAAGTCTGCTGCAACTTTGGCTGAATATTTCATGTTCGTGTGGGACCATATTGCTCATAATAGGAAGCTGATTGAGAAAATAGGTTTTCAGTGGCTTTAAACTTCACTTTTTAAAATCCATACAGAAATCCATGTTTATTTTTTACATTTACCTGTCTGGACTTACTTTGCATGCTCACTCGCAACACAAAAATACTACAATGTCGTCCTTGACATCTCTCTATTTTGCCAGCTCTCAGGCTATCCTCGTGGCTCTGCTGGTATGAACCTGATGGAAACACATTACCCTGCGGAGTGAAAACTTCAGGCCAGCACTTTAACACAGTCAGACATTATTCTCATACACCCATAACATAGTGACTTTGGCTCTGTGTTCACTCAATTATTAAGTACCCCAACTTCACATACAGCTTATTATCCTCCCCGTTCTGAGTCACGCTGGTCTAATACCATGCTTGTGTGGCAGTCTTTGAAGCAGAGTAGGGTTTTTTTTTTGTCTCTGTTTGATGTGCATGCAGGCGCCTGTGGACAAATGATTCGCTTCATTCACTCCTGTCTCTGTTCCTTTGTGTTCATTTTTTTTGCCTTTGCACAAAGTGATTCCACCAAAACTGTTTTGCATATTCATAAAAAAAACAAATTTAAGGTTCTTCATGTTGCATCTTTTATAGTGGATGTTGAAACAAAAGGATTATCAAGGGTTAATTAGTCTTCTTATTCTTCTCAAAAGAATAGCATTTGTACAATTTTGAAATTACCTATATACAGCAAAGCTGCATTTCATTTGTAAGACCCAGAATTCATCTGTCCTAGTGTAAGGTATTAAGTTTTATTTCATCAAAATTTACAAAGCCTACAAAATACTTTAACTACTGACCAATTTAAGATCTTTGGCACTTTTGGCACCCAATTTTCTGAGATTGGAGGAAAATTATCCCTTTAAATACTCCCGGACTTGCAGCTTAATAAATCATTTACACTTTAGCTAAAGTAATGCTTTTGAGATCTGATTCAAAGTTTATGAACACTAACTATACTGCGTGGATTTAGGAAACATACTCACATTATAAAATCTGTAACATACAATGTTTATGTAATTTTTTTCTGTCTCAGATTTGACCTGGTTTACCTGGTTGATATTAACTGCACAAAAAACAGCCCGATTAAATGACTTATGACGATAAATGCTTGGTATGTTATCTGTGTTGTTTGAATGTGGCGAAAGCTAGAAATCGGTGCCTTTTAAGGTCGTTCAACCGGGCACAACATATTCAGAAGAGCAGATGGCAATGCTATTCCCACAAATGAACATGAAAGACAGTTATTAATGGGGTGGAAATGATTGACAAGTAGAAACAAAAGCTCATCTGGCCCACCACAGCTCTGGTTTGTGCCACTCAGAGCACTAATCCTTCAACTCGACTCTGCTCGTGGCCCACTGATACCAAGCAGGAAAACCAGATAATTAGATCAAGATGGCTAAAAAAGTAAAGTCAATGCTCATAGCAGCCAGAGTTGAAAGAGCTGAGAGAATGCTTTAGAGACTAAAAAGAAGACATAAACAGACGAAAATGTGTGCCAAAAGCCACAACAGAATCTTTTTGTCTGTGAATACACCGCAAGCTGAATTTTGTAGATTTGCTGCCCCATAGGTTCAGAAATTCAGCTAAAAATGTTTTACTATTTAATTTGCTGCAGATTGTAAGAACGTAGTGACAGATAATAGTGAATGAATAATAGAAAGCCCCAGGTGTAAATCTCCTGAGGTGAGTTTGCCCTTTTTCCAGCAGCTCCACTCTCAGGGTGCTTTAAATACTGTTAAAGGGAAAAGTGACACACAAATGTGCTGAAGGATGGTCAATGGATGAATTGAAGATTCATTATTCTTCAAAAATAAATTCCTCACAAAAGCTTTCATGTACTATATTTACATGGGAGCTGGAGCCATTCATTTGTGAAGGTGTTTAGACGTTTATCTTGTCATGGTCAGGGTCAAAGATAATGATTTATTTATTGTGTCTTGACTACTCACACTGGTAGAGTATGATGCCGCTTCTCTACACATACTCCTGAGCTTCCTGGTTTGACCACTGGATGTCAGTGTTGGCCAGGCGTCCTTTCACATCTGAACGGTTCAGTTCAATCAAGTCACTTTCAGAACAACTTTTGGAACGTCCACATTGTTGTGTATTTTTTGCATTTTGAATCTGTGGGTGAACTGATTATGTCCCTTAGTTTGGAAAAGACAACAGAGCACAAAGAAACATTTAATTATGAAATTACCTACCTATATGGGTTAGCCTTTAAAGCAGTAGGTCTTGAAAGTGAAAATATCCAGGGTTATATTACAGTAAATTACTATTATCTGTGCTCATCATAGGGTTGAAAAAATGGATCTAAAACTTGTATCTGGACTGAATTCTTTATTTAAAACATTGCTCTCATAAAGGCTGTCTCCTTGAAGAGTTAATCCTCCTTCACTCACTTCTTGTCATTTTAACAGATTCCAAACAAAAAGCTGTCTGTGACTCACAGCTCAGTGGTCACCTCTCCTGTTGCTGAAGGGTTCTCTTTAAGAGGATTAGTTAGCACTTCAGTAACCACAATGTGGGAATATGCTCAGTGGCCTTAGCATAATAGCCTCTGTGAATGTGTGTGGTTTTGGCTGAGAACCCTCTTTGGCCTCTGACTGCTTCACCAGGTCCAAATTTCTTTGGTCAGACATAAAGCAAAGTCATGTGGACCACCTTGCCTCTGTTATACAGGGACACAAAGTCCAGACCACATCCTCTCTCACAAGGCAGTGTGCGTGATTATAATTAGTCACACTGAAAACTTTGACTGTTTAAAGTAACCATAAAGTGCAGTATCATTACTGCTGCAATTAATTCTGTGTGTGTTTCCTCTGTCCAGATAACCAGGTCCTGCAGTTTGGGAAGCTGGTAAGCACCTCCAACACATATGAACCCGTTGCCCCTGGAAACCCCAGGAAGCCTGTAACCGTGACCACGGACCAGCCTCTGCTCTGGAGCATGGGCATCCGTAAAGGATAGGGAATGACACCAGAGAAATCCCTCAGTCAGTATTTGACTAATTAAAAAAATGTAACTACAGGTTTTCTGCAGCTGAGCTATGGCAAACTCACTAGTTTTATGTTTTTTGTACAACATGAAGTAAAAAAAGAAAACATGGCCAAAAATCTCACTTAAAAGTGCTGGTATGATGGAGCCTTGATCTGCTCTGTTGAACATAAGTTCAAAACTGACAAAAAGAGCTGATTACTATTTTTAGTTTTTATACTATAGTGGCCAGCCTTGCAAAGATTATTTGTTTATTAACTGTATCATTTAACACTCTCAGCATTTATCTTTTATGCAACACTTAGACTGACTTCACTGTACAGGGTTAAATTAAAAATTAACCATACAGAAATGAATATGCACCGTATATCCAAGCCTTATTCCGTACAAACAGACAAGAGAAATCACCATACCTACAAAACATCTTCCTTTTAAATGTGTGCAGGAATCTGCTTTGTATCACAGCCTACAGTATGTGCCTTTGTTCCACTGTCCTCTTGCAGGTACCAGATTAGATGGAAAATACCTTACACCCAACTTTACAAGTATTTGTGCCTTTTGATGAAAGTTTATTACTGTACGGACAGTCAGAAAAGGTCAACCAGACAGGACAAATCAGTCTGTGGGTTTCCATTTGTTTTATTTACACAGTGAAATATAAATGTTGTGCACAGAATAAAAATGCCATGCCTCCAGTCCCCAATCACACCAGCCCAATAACACTTGTCTCTTGTCCCTTGTCCCTTTCCTGTCCCCGGGTATAGAAGTTTGTGTTTTTGCTTGACCAGGATTTAACCACCACTAGACGAAAAACAAAAAACAGTGTTAGTGATTGGAGGAATCCATATTAACAAACACATTTAACTGTAATAATCTGTTTGAATGACCAAGCAAATCAATGAATCACTTCCTAAAAAAAGCCACTCCCCAAAATACAATGATTGTTTATATGCAGAGATTTTGAATTGTACCACAATTAACTTCCAAAAACAGACAATTCCACCTCTACACTTTGGGATACTGTATATTCTGAGTATTATGATAACAGCTAAATGAATGGTATTTGAATGTTATATCTTACTGCGCACAAAAATAAAATCACAAATTCTACCAGTGTGACTGTTTTTTCTCCCCTCATCTTTTGTGTAATGATAAAATTTACTATGCCATTAATAAATTATTACTGTATCATTGTATAAATGGCTAATACGTAATGTGGTTAATGCAAATCACTTTCAGTCCTTAAGTGAGTTCAGGCTATTCCATCATTCATGTAATAAAATGAAAAAATAACTAATCAGAGTGTGATGGTGACAATGTTTATATTATTATTATTATTATTATTATTATTATTATTATTAGTATTATAAATAGGGGGTCTAATGTTAATATAATAAACAGGGGGTCTGATATGAGAACCTCATTCAGCTCTGGTAAATAAGTGGTATGTAAAAATGTAAAGATACATTTCTTCAGACCAGCATTAGAATACAATCACTTCAGAATAAAAAGAATGTGATTTTTATATTGAGTGTAAGACACTGAACAAACTACAAATGGACAGACATTATAATACATTTCAGTCGATTCCTGCATACCCAATTTGACTGTTATTTAGGCATCCTTGCAGTAAGTAGTCAGTATTAGAGGATTGGTAGAGTCATTAGAAAGTCCCCCCCCCCCCCTCTTTCTCTCTATGAGGAGTCATCACTGATAACAATGAGACACTGTGATAATATGTTGAGATAAGGTTTTCCTAGAGACCCATTCCTCCTGGGCCACCACCACACTGTTCCTCTTAAATAATCAGCCGTGAACAATACGACTCACTCACTGTAAACAACAGCTGTACGATGCCCTGTAAATAATGTATGTGTTGCTGCTACTTACACGATGATGTTGTTGATGGGGATGTGAATGAGTTTGACGAAGAAACCGATGAAGCCCATGATGGCAAACCCAATGGCTGTGGCCATGGCTATCTTCTGGAACTCTGAAAGAGGGCAAAAACAAACACATGTCAAAAAACACAACGAAATATCAAGTCGAATTGCTCGCAGCTCAGGGTTGAAAGTGGCGAGCTGGATTAAAATGAAGCCGCCGCCGGCACAACAGAGACTGGGCCAGATGAAAGAAAAAGAGTGTGAATCTACCTTTTCTGTCGGGTTTTGTGCATCTCTTGACGAGCCTTATGGAGTCTTTGACGAACTGCCGGCTGGGCTCAACGAACTGCATTACCTGATCCATGGTGTCTAAGCTGCAGAGAAAATAAAAAAAATAAAAACCCATCAGTGTTAAAGTGTTAAAGCCTGGACCGCTTTCAGTGCTGACGTTGACTTCAGCAGCCTGAACCCTTCATGACTCCCACAGCGTTACACTACTTAATATACCGCAAATAAGTTATTTTTCCTTCCGATATTAACCTCTGAATTGAAAGAAAAGTGCCGGTATCGTTGTGAAACATGTTAGTTAGGTTAGCTGCCTCATCCCTGGCTTGCTGACGTTATCGTAAGAAAAGCTAGGAGGTCGACGTCAGCGTTAGCGCTGGTTTAGCTGTAAATTCAACACGTAATACGAATAAAAGTGAGAGAAAAAATCTCACGCCCGCCAGTGGGTCACATATGCCAACAAAATACAACACCATTCAGAGGAAAAGCTCCTTTCTTACCTGTTGGAGAGGTCGTGTTTGGCGAGGAGACGGTCGGAGGAGTGAGGGCCACGTAGCTCTCAGGCGGCCGGGTAGTGGAGAAGAGCTGACGTAGACTTCGGACGCGCATGCGTGTGAGCTGCTTCTTCTTTTTTTTTTAATTATTATTATTTGTGAGCGGGAGTTCTTGTTCACAGCGCCGCCTGCAGGCCGGGAGGGTGACATGCACCGAGACAGGCGGTCGGCTGCAATTACAGCGACAGTGGCGGTGGGTTCATCCTAGTTTACTCAGTTTCTTAAGTAGGTCCAGCTTTATTCCAACGCGTTTTAAAAATAGGAAAGCACGTTATTGTTATTTAGGTTATTTGCAAGACTTAAAAAAATTGCTGACTTCTTACCTCCTCTTTTTTTCCCCCACACATACATTGTATTCCTACTGAATGAAAACAGCTACCTGCACTATCCTATTCACCGTGCCTTTGTCTGTCTAATTATTTCCAATTTAATAATCTAATAATTATTGTGATAATTTCATCACTTGGCATGTTTCCTCCTCTTATTCCTACATATAAATGCATGTTACTGCTGTGTGTTTCTGTCACAGCAGGGCAGCTGTGGGATCAGTACTGATACTGGGGTTGTCAATTTAAAAATGTAGTATTAGTAAAGTATTCCTTTATATGTATCTGGTAAAAAAAAAATAAATCCAGACCCAGTCTCTGTCTTAATAACAAACTACTGTATGTAGTTAAATGGAGTGAAGCAAGTAGGAATATGTTGCTGTCAGTTTATTAGAATTAAGCAAGAACTGTTTTAAAATACAGTACATTTCTGTAAGGACAGCTGGTTGATGGGATATTGTTACTTGGTGAGTGTGATTATACATCTAAAGCATAATACACACATTGCTTTGAGGGCGCATTGGTCCTAGACTCCTTGTAGCCACTCCTCTTGCTCATGCCACATTCCTTTAGTCTTAAATACTCCCTCATGTGATTTAGATTAAGATACAGTTTTTTAATAGAATTCTGGCATTTTCTCTTGATCTTTGCTCTCCATTATACTGTTTCTATGGTGTGACAAGTACCACATTTACAATAATACTCATGTCTAGTGAAAGACAAGTACATGTCCTGCAGTGCACTGTATTCATTACACTGTTTCCCATCCATTATTGGGCCTTAATCAATTTGAAAAATAATGAATAATGATAAGTACTGTACTATAAGCAGCAGGAGTCCAACAATACTTTTAACATTCACTTTCATGAATTGACCCTGGAGTAAGTCACATCTAAATTCAGTCATCTGTTTGGGTGGCACTGGCTAAGACCTTAAGACCCCCAACTCTCTCATTATTAATACACTAAATTTACCTAATCTCTTTAAACTCTCAAAGGCAAAATTCATCTCGGTATCACATGTAACTGCATCTGAAAATGTCAACCCAACAGCTGGGAAAATATTAGCATTAAGTGAATACACAACTTTGCAATATGTTTGCCAGTCCAAAAGGTTTTATTTTTACATTATGTACATATTGTCACATTAAAATATTCCAAATTTCAGAGGCTTTGCTGAAGCCTCAACATGGTGACGTATTGTAACTATATTATGATTACAATCACAATGTAAATATATTATGTTTATAATGTATTGAGGTAACTGTATTACCTCAGTACAGATCATTTTACATTTTCTTTCCTCAGCTAACAGGAAGGAATCTGAAACTGAAAGTTGCATGATATAATGCTGTTCAATAAAACAGTTCAATGAAAAACATTTTAAAAATTGTAGACCAATGGCTCATGTTTTACTGATCAGTAAAGGTATATCCTGATACTTTAAGGACCCACTTCATATTAACTGCCATAAAAGTCCTTTAACTGTCGACCGAAATACTGTATGTGTGCTCTGATGTACAGTATTTAATTCAAATGGTACTTTAAAAATGTTTAAAGCCAAATTGTTCATCAGTGCAGAAAACGATCCTACTGCCACAGTGGGACTTGCAAACTGAGTGGAGCATGTAAGAGGGACTTTCACAAACCAGGCCATTTTCATCGAAAGCAACACCATGCTGGCTTACGCCTTTGCAAACTAACAACAATATAGTCCAGCATCTGCATCAGGATACAAAACTGACTAAACAAAGAATGCCCACATCAGTTAGCAAAGTACAGTGAAAAAAATGTTCAAAAGTATTTTTTCAAATTCTACAAAAAGTAACCTAATGTATGTCAGTGAATGCTAACAGACAGTTTGACAGTGGATTTATTTTTGATATCTTATAAAATAAAGGAGCTCTTGGTAGTAATCTAATCACTTTTGGACTGTACTGTGCTTTGAGTCATAAAATACTTTCACAACAGACACATTAATGCCTCTATAAACGCATATCCTTCACTGCAGTTAATTTGCCACTATTCACTGCCAGGTAATGCCAAGCATGTCGCAGCTGATCTCCCACAGTTTGTGGCCCAAGTCGTCATCAGAAGCAGTCCTCGAGCACCTTGCTGGAGCGCAGTCACTAAGCATGACAGGGACATAAAATTGCCATTACATACTGTGTGCAGCATTTGTGCGAGTGTTCAATAATAAAAAAAAAGCTACATACAGAATGACCTTTTATCGGTCAGCAGGTGGTAATACTGAGCAGTGTGAAGCCAGCACTCTGGCTGGCATAACCAACTGGAAGTTGGCTGAAATACTGTGTGTACCTGAAATAGCCTCCACTCTGGCTGTCCAGGCTTGGCTCCACAGCACAGTAGATGGTGGTCTGTGCTCCCTCCACTGTTGTCTTGGTGAAAACCCTGAAGATCTTCACTGCCACCTGGATACACTGGTGCTGGTGCCTCCACAGGTCAGACTGCACCACCCCCGGGTGCAGAGAGAACACGCTCACCCCTGTACCTGCAGCACGTATACATGCACCTACACCGTCACCTACACACACACTGCATATTCATGTTAACACATGCAAGCAAGACTAACATTCACACACTCTGCTGTGATTTTGCATACGATTTACACATATTTCTGGGCAAACAGTAGCTGTATGAGTGGCTGAGTAAGTCTTAAATTATTTTTTTTTCTTTCACTTAAGTGCCTTATCTTTTGTGTGTTTCTGAGTTAAAATCCTAATGGACTGAGTTTCAATAGCTGTACTCAAGTATCTAATCAGCCATTAAAGTCATTTCTTTCAGTTCTTTGCCATTAAGCAAAAGAACAAAAAGAACAATGCTTTCCTGATTCACCTTTCTTAGCAAGAACCATAAAGGGTCTCCTTCTCTCTACCCAATATAAAGCAAAATGTCCCATTAGAAGTTACCCATCAAGCCTCCAAGCCCAGACATCAAGACTTACCTAAATCAACCAAATTCCAAACCAAAGCTGACCTCATCTCACCTCACCTTGTAACCTCTTGGCAAGTGAGCGTGCAAAGAGGACGTTAGCCAGCTTGCTCTGTCCATAGGCCTTCATGGTATCATAACTCCTGTCACTGTTGATGTCATCCAGTCGAAGCCCGGTCCAGGTGTGGGCCACGGATGCCACGACGACAATACGGGCAGGAGCTGAGCGCTTGATGAGGTCCAGCAGCAGGTAAGTCAACAGGAAGTGACCTGGGGAAAGTGATGAGACACATGCTTTCAGGCTATTGTCTCACGCTGCTCAAACAAATGTCAAAGCAAATAGAAAGAAGTCACTACACCACACTGTGATGGGATTTCTACACCTCAGGGGGTCTGAAAATCTAATCCTGGAGAACAGGTATCACCACTTCCACTCATACTTATACCAAAATTTATCATGATATTATTGCTGAATCTTTAGTTTGTGGTGTACTTGTGATTCAATGTGAGTTAAAAGTGTTTTCCATAGTCAGCATACAGTAGTTGATCAGAAAGTCATAACCCCTCTATATACAAACACAGCTGTTTTAATTTCAGTTTGTGGAACAATCTTGACTATGCTAACATAAACATCGTCATTCTTATCTTAGTTCTCACTAACAAAGTTCACCTGCATTTGTCATTCATTCAGCCCTTTATGAGCTGTCTGAATGGAAACCACCATGTGTTAAAAGCCAAACAGTTTTCTGTGATCAACAATCTAACATTATTCCTGCTGATGTGTTAAACACGGTATCAGCCATTCGGTACACCAACTATCTTGAAACAAACTAAAACACAGATTACTGTTCAGGGTACATAGCGGCACTGCCATTATATTTTTGGTTTCCTTGCCATTGTTCTCTATTTCCTGTTTTACTGTCGACTCATCCAGACTTCCTCGTTATTTAAAGTATATGTATACATGAGAAGGATGTTTGTGAATGTACAGGTATGTACAGTATTTATGTATGTGTGTGTGCGCATATGTGTGTGGGTGACCGTGTTCGAGCACAGAGTGTTCTTCTCACAGTCAGCCTGTGACAAAAATACCACTGAGGAACAGATAATTGGGAAGGAAGCCATGGTCCAATACAGGGAAAACACTGACAGCTTGAAGAAAACAGTAACTCTGTTTCATTTTCCTGACTGATATTTTGGTCAGCTTGGTTGAAAATGTTTTGTACGGCTTCTTAATACCACTGCATATGGATACACATATTTTTAACTTCTTTAGTCAGAAAGGCCCTCCTCTTTCTATGTAATCGTACCATTAAAAAACTCAAAGATATGACTGCCAATTGTTACATAAATTACCAATTTTTAAATTTATCTCGCTGATTCTCGAAAAATGTACGTGAACATGAATTTTCAAATCCAGGTCGAGACCATAACTTCCAGTATGACTTACCCAAATGATTGACCCCTAACTGCATTTCAAACCCGTCAGCAGTCTTGGAGTAGGGACACATCATGATGCCTGCATTGTTTATCAGGATATTCACTTGTTTCTCCTCTGAAAAGAACATCCCACACAAACACAAAAAGATAAGGAAGAAATAGTAATAATTTAGTATCATAGGTTAAATAAATGATATAGAGCTCCTATGCAAGGCAGCGGCCTAACAATCGGGAGAAATTTGGAGTTCAGTGTCTCGCTCCCAGACATGTCGGGGGGATCGGACCACCAACCGCGTGACTAATGGACAACCAACACTACCTCCTGAACCACATTTGCCCTATTTAGGAAAGCCATCACTGTTTCAGGAGGATACTGAAAGGAAACGTGTGTTCAATAAGTGAGGACATTAATGGTTAGTGACCATTTACCTTTGTTGACGAGTTCAGCGAATGCTCTGATGGACTTGGTGTCAGATAGATCCAGTTTCCTGATGACCAAATTCTCATTTCCTGTGTCTTCCAAAATCTCCGCCCGTGCTTCCTCTGCCCTCTCCAGATCCCTGCACGCCATGACGATGCGTGCACCTGAAAAACAAAGCTCAGGAGTTATGATAACGTCATAACTCCTCATTGCACATTACTTTCTGCCCACAGCCTAAAGACATACAGCTCAGGTGAACTTTAAACTTTAAATAGCCTCTTGGTACAAGTTTGTTTATGGGTGCTTGGTAGGATAGACTCAACCCCCCTCATATTCCTGAGTAAAAATAAGCTAGAATAGAAATCCAATGATGGATGGATGGCCTGGAGAGCATTTCACCATGAACTCATTTCTGTGGTATTTATTCTTGTGTTTGTTTTGATTGAGGCTTTATCTTTGTACTGCAAGTAGATCTTTTACAAATCGACAAGACAATAACATCCATTATACTGCAATATATGTACCGTACATTGTGATATATTAAGACAAATATTCTATTCACGGGAGGTGTGAATCCCTCAAACTCAAAACTTGAAAAGCTCTGCTCATTTGCAGGCATAAAAAGCTACCTACGTCAATTAAGGAGGAAGGGCATACATCTCTCTCTATGCTCTCATTTAGCCAACCACTCCGCTCACATGAACACAGGACCCCTTCAACTGTGTCATTCTCATACGCCTCTGACGCAAATTACGATTCATTCTCCTTAATGAGCCCAGAAAGGGTTTTGAGGACACATACACACACTCTCTCTTTCTGACTCCCCCCACACACAAACATGCGTGCATGCCCACACAAACAGACAGACAAACCACAAATAGACAGACACGTCCCCCCCACCCCACACACACACATTCACACACAAAATAAAATAGCTGCTGTGCCCAGCAATTATGGAAGAGGAGAGCCATTAATCAGTTGGAGCGTAGCGTCTGTATCCCATCACAGTGTCTTTGTTTCTCCCCTGCTGTTCCCATGGTGGAAAACCCAATTGTTCCCACATTTCCCTGGCAGCGAAGTTCACTCAATCAAAAAAAAAAGAAGGTAAACAAACAGTGAGAATTGAAGGTAATACAGAGTCAAGTTGCATGCATAAATAATGCCAGTATGCAAGTAAAGTCAAGCCTGATCACATTCTGTATATTCAGACTCAATAATATGTAATTATATTACAGCACTCCCTCCTTTCTTTTTTCAAACAATAACATTTGTCATTTGACATGGATGAGTTATATGCGCATTTCACTTTGTCAGCATGGTAAAAGCACCTAAAAGATCAAAAATTTTATAACCAAACAAATGAATTATTTAAAAGGATGAGATTCAGTTTGGTTACAGTGCCCCAAGGAACCACCTTCTGTTATGAATCCCTGCAAATCTAATCATATTGTCATCATGCTATTACATAATCTCATTTACTGAAAGGTGATGCAGTAATTTGACAGTGAATTCTCCAAGAGCAAGGACCACAGTATTATTATTTTCCTCTGGCAGTGATGATTCTTTTTTTTTTCACTTTTCCTTTTTCATGCTGTATATATATAAATTTTATGTGACCACAAAAAAATGAATATACCTGGGTGCTCTTTTATCTTAAAAAATAATTTTCTTAACATGTGCACACGTGAAAACAAACACACATGCACTCACACAAACGCACTTTTTGAAAAAACTAGAGCCAGATGCCATGCTGAGCTTTTCAAGTGTAGACCAATGAACAAACTGAATCACGTATGCAGAACCAGTTTTCATATTACTCACTCTGCGTGTGTGTGTGTGTGTGACTGTGTGTGTGTGTGTGTGTGTGTGTGTGTGTTTGCGCTGCTGGGTGCACCCTCCCATCTCTCTTTGTTGCCT
Source organism: Lateolabrax maculatus (assembly GCA_031216445.1). Classification (NCBI taxonomy): domain Eukaryota; kingdom Metazoa; phylum Chordata; class Actinopteri; order Acropomatiformes; family Lateolabracidae; genus Lateolabrax; species Lateolabrax maculatus. The sequence goes on from CM062210.1 coordinate 12,521,810, forward strand.
GTCTGGCTCGGGAGGGGAGCAGACCCTCACAATGCTCCCTCTGTCCCCTTGATGCCTCGTCCGTCTTCCATCCCTGCCATTTGTCATTCACTTGGTTTGGTGAAAAGTGTTAAGCAGCAGGTTCATTTTGGTTAACATAGCCACGGATCTCTTTTCCCTGTTGCCCGTTGTCTTGGTCTTGGAATATGTAAGAGGTATGCTGAAGTTACAAAATCACTTGATACAGCCTGATATTCCCACCAAAACATATGCAGAATGAACACATTGAATAAGCAAACAAGCAGGATTAAACCTGATTCTATGCTGGAGGTCTGAAGACAGAGGACACACTTAAAGATCACGCTTTATAGCTTTAAATCACCCAGGCATTAGAAGTGCTTAATGCCAGGGGGAAAAGAGTGGAATGTGTAAGTCACAGTCAAAGTCAAAGCTGGTGAAAAATGAAAGACAACATGGGAAAATGCAAAAAGGCAGGTACACTTCAGTGCGACTGAGCCAGAAATAGACTGAGTCAGTGGGAGAGACAGACACACAGCTGCACAGAAAAGCCTGAGCGCTACCTCTTCTTGCCAGGTCCCTGGCCGTTTCTTTGCCAATACCAGTGTTGGCTCCGGTGATGATGACTGTTTTCCCATCCAGCCTCTCCTCAGATGACCAGCGGTTGCAACACACACTCCTGGACAACACAGGCAACAAGTAAAGCATCAATAAAGGAAAAACCCATGAATCCCAGAAAACGTATATATATATATATATATATATATATATATATATATATATATATATATAAAACAGCATTTCCCTTCAAAATAAGTAAAGGGATGTTTCCAAACTCCACTGCTTTACTGGCGGTAATCTACTTTGTCTATTTATACACATTCAGTCAGAAACATGATACTTGGAATTTTCCACAAAAGTAAAGAAATGTGTTAATATGCGAATAGAAAAATCAATCACGCCAAGCACGATCCATAAAATGATGATTACAGTGACTCTTTGACAAAAAACATTTAGACAGTTTCCTGTTACATTTAAGCACAAATCTTTTTGTGTTTGCTGTATCCCGTATAACAGGTGATCTGCGTCTCTATGCCCTGATAAAGCTGTGAACAATCCCTGCAAGAATGAAACAAAATCTCCAGACCAAACTCCCTGCAACAGATTCGCAGGAGCGAAAAAAAAAACAACAAAAAAAAACAAACAAGTAAACCGAGTGGTTCATAACACCGAATCACTCTACATAAATCACCATTTAAATCATTCACAAGCGAAAGAAAAACGATCTGAAACGACGTTTCTAATCTACTGCCAAATCTGCTGGCACCGTGTGGTGTAATCCCCCCCCAACATTTCTAACATTCCTTGTTATTAATAGAGCCGCATAACCTTCTTTCTTTTTCTTTCTTTCTTTCTTTCTTTCCTCTTTTTTTATTATTTTTTTAAATTTCTTTTTAAATTTTTCTTTTTTTTAATTTTTTTTTTTTTTTTACCGCCTGTGTATTCCCCCCCCTCCCCCCCATCCTTACCTGCAGTACATTATTCCCCGGGAGCAACAAATGTCCACCCTCGGGAAAGCACTTCACCGGGAGATCGGCTCGGCCCCTCGCTCAGCCCTGCTCCGGCGGCTCTCGGCGGGCTCGGGGGCTCGTCGCCTCTCCTCGCCGCCGCCGCATCCCGGGCTGGGCCAATCAGGACGCGAGCTGCCGCGTAATTGACGGGCGAGTTCAGGGAGAGCCGCGGCTCTCCTCCTCCTCCTCCTCCTCCTCCTCCTGCTGCTGCTGCTGGGAGTCACAGGAGGCAGCTCCGTGCTACCAAAGTGACTTCTCACCACAGTCCCCATGAATTCAAGTAGCTCTAACTAGGCTTGCCCACTGGAAGAAGAGGTCGGCAATGGTTGATTGTGCTGTAACACAATCACATAACATTGCTTCCTGTCGACTTGAGCTCCTCCAAAGTCAAATTGGAGCAGGTTACCAATGCCTCATGGGGATTTCCAAAATTAGCTGTTAAGTCTAAAAAAAAAAAAAAAAAAAGCCACAACCTTGCTAAATACTGAATAACTCCCTCAGAGGAGGGGTTCTTGACACAACCAACCAAAGTCAATTTTGTTTAGCCTATAAAGTTGGGCAAAATCACTGCAGAAGTTATGAGTAGGTCTAGGCCGTACCTTAAAACATTATTTACAGAGACCCAGCAAGTCTCGCCATGAGCAGACGCTTGGCAACAGTGGTGAGGAAAAACTCTCTTTTTGACAGGTAGAAACCTCGAGCAGAACCGGGCTCTGGGTGGGCGGCCGTCTGCATCAACCAGTTGGGTTGAAATGGAAAGAGAGAGAGGGGGAGGAAGGAGAGAGAGAGAAAAATAGTATAAAAAGTCTAATAATTATTATTGCAGCAGTGGGTGTGGAGCAGGAACATGGGGGCAGTAGACGGCCTGTAATCACAGATCCAGACTCTACAGCTCCAGAGGCAGAAATACCTGCAGAAGGTAATAAAGCACAAAGCTGCGGGAGAGCGAAGATGTCAAGTTAGTAACATGCAATAATGGGATAAGAATGCATACAGATGGAGAGGGAGATGAGGAGAGAGGAGCGCAGTGCATCATGGGAAATGGGTAACCCTGCATTCTGTGAGTGCAGGGCTCTAGTGGGGTAATACGGTACTATGAGCCTTTTAAGATACGATGGTGCCTGACCATTAAGAGCTTTGTAAGTGAGGAGGAGGATTTTAAATTATATTCTGGATTTCACAGGGAGCCAGTGCGGAGAAGCTAGTATTGGAGAAATATGTTCTCTTTTGCTATAGTTCCTGTCAGTACACGTGCAGCAGCATTCTGGATCAGCTGGAGAGTCTTTAGAGTCTTATTGGGGCAGCCCAACACTAAGAAATTGCAATAATCCAGTCTGGAAGTATGAAATGCATGGACAAATTTTTCTGCATCATGTTATGTAGGTGAAAAAAGGCAGTCCTTGAAGTCTGTTTTATATTGGAGCTTAAGGACATGTCCTGATCAAAGCTTACTCCTATTTTCCTTACAGTGGTGCTGGAGGCCAGGGCAATGCCATCTAGAGTAACTATTTGATAGATAATGCGTCTCAGAGGTGTTTAGGGCCAGGTACAATAACTTCATTTTTTTCTGCATTTAACAGCAGTAAATCGCAGGTCATCCAGGTTTTTATGTCTTTGAAGGGACAGTTCACCCCAAAATCAAAAATACATATTCTCCTCTTGGCCCAGCCAAATCTGCCCGCCCAAGCCTCCTCACCAGCAACAGCATCAGTGGCAATGACAGGCGCGTCGATACGGTTGCCGGTTGTAGTTCGATAGAAAAAAAATAGAAACAGTAGCTTAATATCCTCAGCAGTCCCATCACAGCAATGATGCTGTGAATTATCTTGAGTAACCGGGTCATGATTTCTGGAAAGGGACATTGCTGTTGAATTCTTTTTTTTTGTGCTTTGAGCAGCACAAGCCGAGTGCCATTTACTTCCGTTATATGAGAGAGAGGGCAGACATGTCCACGCCCAATTTCTCCAAAACTCGGGCACTCACACCAAAACAATCCAGATGGATAAATAGTACTAAAGGTAAGACGAAAAAAAAGATGTAATTTTGATCTGTCCCTATAAGGCAGCACTGAAGTTTGGCTTACTGGCTAACTTCACCTGGCTGCATCTATAGATATAATTGGGTGTCATTTGCATAACAATGACAGTTTATGAAGTGCTGAGTCAACCAAAACACACAAGAACAATAAGCAGTTTTGAATATCAGTAATATTTTTATTAGCAGCTGCTATTTTAATTTCTTTCTCCAACTTATTAGCATCTCAACCTCCATGACACTTTACCTCAAACTCTATTACAATAAGTAGGTTAGACTTGCATTTGTGTCTTTACACAGTTTTTATCCATCACATTTTCAGCATTCACCAAACCTAATGTCAGCACAATATTTGCAACACTAAGGGTATCACTGTATGTGCTCATTACTCGTTTCATAGCATGTAGGAGAGCCTATTTAAGTCTGTACGTTTATCTCCAGCGGATGCCTAGCATGTGACAGCTCACAGCCCACAGCTTTAAGGCAGTGCCATCGTCCTGACCTGCCCTGGAGCTGTCTGCACGGGCACAGTCCCTGAAAGGAAACACAAGGAAAGAGTAATCATCTTTAACAGGCTTGCTCTTGAGAAGAGTACATTTTGTAAATCCATCAGTAGCTGAGATTGCTTTTAGACGTGGTCGTCACGTAGCTGATTGACATATTTTTGCACCCGGCACCTTTTAAGAAGACTTTTGGTGGTGTGTGCAGTGGTGCTGAAAGGTGTCCTGCTAAAGAGTCTAAACTAACCGGTGCCACCCACAAATCAGAAACAGGTAGGACATATACCTGATGTTGGGACTTGGATAATTATGTTAATAACTACAATTTCTGTGGACATTCTGCATAGTCAAAGAACCAGTGACATCCGGCTGTTTAAATGTGTGCCTGATGTGTGCTTTTACTTATTATATGTCCTCTTCAGTCAGTCAAACACTTTGGAATCTGTTTGCACTTTCAATCTGTATATACCGTACTTATATCGCTAACTTATTATCTGTAAAATACTTATTTATTATCTGTATATTGGTACTTACTGCTATTGCACTTCTGGTTAGATGCTAAACTGCATTTCGTTGCTCTGTACATGTACATGGGTAATGACAATAAAGTTGAATCTTATCTATCTAATCTATATATAGTATTTCAAACTGACTTGTAGTATCCTCCAGTGAGCAGCTGGTTCTCAGGAGTGACGGTGCAGTAGATGGTGGTGTAGGCTCCCTCTGCTGGGGTCTTGAGCAAAAATTGGAAGGTCTTGAAAAAGTCCACAAGAGGGCGCTTTATGTATCGTGTTATTTCAGTGTTGACAATGCCAGGGTCCACAGAGTAGGCCATCACTCCCAGAACTACAGGCAAAGTACAGAAATGTATCTCAAATGGGTTGATGTGGATGCCAACTTCTCAAAACGTGATATCTCTTAATATTGTTTGACCACAACCTAATACTAGTTAAACACTTATATGCATCCCATACGTTACACAATGCAGGAAAGTTTTGTATATGCAAACAATCAATGCATAGTTTGGCATGATAACCATTCTTTTCCGTTGATTATCTCCATAGAAATGATAAGATTAATAGTGAGAATGGCAAACAAGGTGTGATCTGTGAAGCAATGATTAATTCTTTAAGATGACTGCTTTCTCCGAACATGTTTCTCCCTGCTCTGTTTCTTGCCCAGAGCGGTTGTGGTTGAGGCATGAGACTGTCACACTGGCAAGAGATGCAGATCGATTTTTTTATGCACAGGGAAAGAGGCCCAGAGAGAGACATTAAGACAAACATAGTACATGGTGCATAATCTGTGTCACAAACACACACCCTACCCTCAGTCCTTTTGGCCAGCTCTCGGGTAAACAGGACGTTGGCCAGCTTGCTCTGTGCGTAGGCCCTGACGGGGTGGTAGTCTTTCTCACCGCTCAGGTCATCAAACTGGATCTTGCCCATGGTGTGAGCTATCGATGACAGGTTGATGACCCGGGATGGGGCAGAGTGCTTCAGCAAGTCCAGTAACAGAAATGTCAGGAAGAAATGACCTGAAGAGGGAGAAAGTAGGTGGTAGAAGAGAGAAAAATGAGGAGTTTGGAGCAAAAAAAAATAAGATACAGATGGAGCAAAATAAAGATTGGAAAGTATACATTTTTATTTATAAGCAACTTTAAAAGGTTTTAGATGGTTGACAACTTGCTTTATTGGTGCATGCTAGTAGTAAGGGACACTGGCCACCCATGAAAATCTCAGTAAATGTATTTTAATCAATAAGAAGTCCCCAGGATTCCTTGAGGGAGCCGAACACAGGGGCAATCTCCCCAAAACTGGTGCATTTCCTCAATATTTAAATCTCATACCCAAGTGATTGACTCCAAACTGCATCTCATATCCATCCACTGTCATGCTGTAAGGGCACATAGCCACACCTGCATTGTTGATCAGATAGTGAAGAGCCTTCTCAGCTGGAAAACAAAATATATGTTACCTGCGTTACAGTCTTTATGAAGAACGAAAACTGTATTCTGGTGTCTGCGTGTGTATGTGTGTGTGTGTGTGTGTGTGTGTGTGTGTGTGTGTGCCACCCACTGTTGTAGATATTCTCAGCAAACTGGCAGATCGATTTGGTGTCAGCCAGATCCAGTTGCCTGGCGACTACCTTGGCTCCGTTCACCTCCCTCATGATGTCACGAGCAGCTTGCTCTCCTTTTGCCATGTCTCTGCATGCCAAAATCACCCGCACACCTACGGAGATTAATACCTTTTAATGGTGACTGTGTGCTTGCATGTACATTCATGTTGAAATTTGAACACAGTAAGGTGGTGTTGAGCTTACTTTTAAACATTTATCTTTGTCTCTGTGTTTACACGTCAATATGTATAGTATGAGCAGGTATAAGTTGCAATTCCAGTTCTCTGCTCTGGTCCCATGAATTTCTGGTGAATTTAAGTGTATTTTATTGAAACCAGTATTGGTTCATATGCTTGTGAGCATTAACTTATTTCATTTAATTCAGCAGTTTAATACTCAAGCAACCTCATCATATTTCTTATTCTTGCACGAGCTTGTTAAGCTTAAAACATTTTTCCACGCAGGCACTCTGAGTCACACAGCGAGAAAAAATAATACAAAGGGCCTATAAGTCATCATGGCACTCATTTGTAGGTCCTTAAATGTGCAGCTCTGTTTGCTTGCCTCTGCCGGCCAGGTCTGTAGCTGTGTCTTTGCCTATTCCAATGTTGGCCCCCGTAACTATAGCTGTCTTCCCTTCTAGACGCACGTCTGAAGACCACTTGGGGATAAACAGAGACCTGAGGAGTGGGGTGTGAAGGTATACATGATTAGACATTAAGGGGGATCTTGGCACTAAACATGATGGTGATATCCAATTCAATTTATTGTTTGTGTGACATATTTGTTTAAACTTCCCTTAACTAAATTACAAGGTGGATGAGGTTTACCACCTAAGGCAAAACACCGAATGCCAGGAACCACAGTCATTGTATAATATGAAGTTTAAAGTCACAGGCTTTAATCTGACTTGGCAACTTCAAACATCAGCGTCCCTCTGAACTGACCTGAAGCAACAATCTCCAATCATCTAATACCCAAATCAGGGAAAATAAAAGTTATTTGTGAATAGATATTTTTTTGTGAATTCTATTTGGCTTACATCTGGTATTTAGTACTGAAATGACACTGCATTATAAAAAACAATAAAAACACTAAGTAGTATATCGTATCCTGGATATTATGGATATGATATACTACATCAGATGTTTCTTACCTGATTGCTTGCATTTCTGTAGTTGATGACATCAAATTCAATATCCCTCCTAAAATTTGAGTGGCTCCTTATTTCACTGATGTTGTCTCAAAACTCGGGTTCAGAGATGGAAAGAGAGATGGTTTATAGTGCACTGGAAAGTCATAATTACACACAAGCCCCCCTTGTTTAAAGTCTGTTATTGTAACTAATCAATTAGACAGGATTCCAAACAGGGTTCCTGCTGAGCAATCACATGACAAGTACTGCTTTATTTCAACAAGCCTAAGTAACAGAGAACTATTTGTGTTTTTATATATATTGAACCTGACTATTGACTCAGCAGGCTCCATCTTATCCAACAGATTTTATTTTTTTTTTGTCCCCTCTGTATTTTACTTTACTAAATGTAGCTATACAGCTAAGAAAAATACACATAAAGCCTTCTTATATTGATACATTAACCTATAAGCAGCATTTTAAGGTTATATCTTCAGGTCCAGGTGTTGCCAAGTGAAATTACTTTACGTGCTTTTTGGTAGTTTCATTTAACCCTTGTAAGCAATTCATCATATTTGTAAGCTCCTCATATGACCTGCATGTAAAATTACTATCTGTGAAGTAACTGAATCTGCTGAATGAAAAATTATGAAAGAAGTGGTACCAAGTGTCTGTGCAGAAGAGTGAGTGCAGGTGAAATTGAAAACCTGGAGCCACAGGTGAGCCGACTCTAATTTCCACATTTCAGCATTTCAGCACTCTGGATTTTCTGGTGCTTTCCACAGGAAGTAATCACCCAGCCGTATGTAAGGATGTTATCCTAATTACTGACCGGGGTGACACTGACCGTTTACTTGATCATTGAAAGGACATTACTTAAGAATGGGTTGCCCCCTGATTTGGGGGCCTCTATTCCTTTTATTTTAAAAATATATCATTTACAAATGATGTGTGTGGTGTCAGATGGGTCATATGTATTAGTATGTTTTAATGAGACCACAGATTACATCTTGTCAATTTAGGACCTGCTTATAAAAAGGTGACAAACAGACTTCTTGTCATTCTAACATGCAGTTGCCACTAGGGGGTGGACTGCGGCAACTTCCTGCATGTGCTCCGTCAAATGAGAGACTGTTTTCTCACACACGGAGGGCCTGAAAAAAAAAGAGCTGAAATCACTTTAAACCTACAGTCAGGTTCTGTGTTGGCCAGCCAGCCAGGTCTCATGTAAACCATGTGAAAGCTAGTCATAACTTCCTGTTTTCACAAACAACCATAAAATAAGCCGAGACAAGATGCACACTTGCACACGCGCGCGCCCACGTACACACATATATAAACATACTCCTGCTGACCCAAACCAGGCCTAAATGAGTGCTGCCAGCTTCTCTCATGTGGTCTCTCTGTGACGCTAGCTGGTCTGACTGCTAGATTAGTTTTCTCCTCACAGCTGTTCGCCATCCCCGGCCTGATGAAAGGCCGCCTGTCTGTCTGTCTGTCTGTCAGCACGGGGACAAAGACAGAGAGGCTTTGCCACATGTGTAATTAGCATTGTTTCTCAAAGATTATAGATCATCTTGAGGGGATAAATGACTCGTTCACTGTAATTTGTCGGTCCCAGAATAGGAAAGTTGACGAAGAGAAACCACAGAATGCAGGAGAGCAGCCATCCCTGAAAGGATTAGATGCAAAACATATTTAATTTCATTCGTTGCAGTAGGTTTGATTGATATGTACAAAATTATTGTGAGGCTGCATACACATGGTGGGGTTGTAATTGAATAGTCCCCTTTAACTCCTATGGTGTGTTTTTCACCGGCTGATAATGGCTCCATTTAACACATCCACACCTCAAATCAAATGAGAGGAAGCACACAGAGAAAGTTCATTCTTGTTTTCTCAAATACATCAAGCTTCTTTTGAAATATATACAAACATTGATCACATATGCATCTTCTGAAATAATACATAATCTACTTTGTAAAATTAATTAAAACTAAATATAAACAGGCTGACATTTCTTCATTAAGGCTTGCACATTAAAACATGATGGAAAAAAACAAAAAACAAACTAGTAATAAAATAGCTTATCAAATGCATAGCATTTTTTCTTAAACACAAACTGCACTTGTGGTGCAATAAGAAAGGAATAAAAAAAGTCTACATATAGGGTAAACAAGCATCGTACCAAAACTGTGTCTTTACTGTAAAATAGCTTTTGTTAAACCCCGCAAACCAGAAAAAAGAAAAATTCACTCAGTGAAATGCTTTAAATTCATCATTATTTTTTTTGTACAAACTTTGACTGTACCCTGCCAGATGTTAATGTAGCTGGTAGATTGAATTTTCTACCATAAAAATATTTGCTTTCATGGCAGGATTTTGTGAGAGCAAACACAATTATTTCCACATGGTGGATATTTTGTTATGTAAGGAAACTCTTGAAATCATCCAAATGTCAAATTTAGAACGTTTAAAAACTATGAGTCTGACTTTAACCTGGGCTACTAAATGATAAAAAGTGGGAAATGAAAAATGTAGTAGCTCCCTTGTTTAAAGACCCAGTTGCAATTTCCATAAAACAAAAACATGACGTTCTTCCAGTCTGAACTCTAGTCCCACATCCAATTCCCAACAAAATTCCCCATCATTGTCTGCAATGGAGGGAGTTTCCATTTGAAAAAGTCTGCAGGTTTCCACTGGAAAATGAAAAAAAGGCACTTTAGAGATGGCCGAAGCAAGAGTCAGTGACAGATTCAATTCCAAACAATTTATATAAGCATAGATTGATAGTTTCACATGCCCAAAAGTTGCTTTCTTAGTCTACTGACTGATAAGCCTCATCTTAATTAAAAAACTTCCTTTCTTGTTCTTGTATGGAAAGCTGGTATGGCAGACAAATAGTGTTTTCTTTAGTTAATTGTATAATTCAATCGGTAGCTAAGATATATAAGGTGAAGTAACCAACAGAGATGATCAGATGTCACTTTTGCTATGCCTAACTGATGGTTATAGAGATGATCACTGTACTGACAAATAAACAGCCACTGGTCACTTTTCATTTCCCCAGTGGCCGCTCCTCCATCACCTCCTGGACTGGCAGTGTCTCGTCTTGCAAGGTGCTGTGGGAAATGGAGTCCCCTTGGGACCTCAGGCTACTCTGGAAAAACGGGGCTGTCTCATTGGCCTCTTCCTGGACAGGGCTCCCGAAGGCGTCGTCCTGCCCCGCCCCGCCGCTGCTGAGAGATGTCTGGCTGACATAGACGACGATGACATCGCCGCTGAAGTTCATCACCTGACCGCTAGAGATGAAGGTGGTGTTGTGGCTCCCAGACACCTGACCTGAATGGAAAAACGTGGGAAGGAGAAAAAGAGGAGATTGTGAGAAGTAGAAAACACAAAGACATACGCACAGGAGTAGTATTTATGGATAATATCTGCCGGGTATATACAGTTTCTCTGAATTAAAAAAAAAGTAAAATACCTACACTTTTCACTACAAGTGGGCTAGTGTGATAAAAGCCTTGATTTAATGATAAATGAATCAACATTTCAATCTCTAACTTTTATAGAAAAGGTCATGTGCAATGAAACCTACTGGGAAATGTGTAGAAATATCCCCATATATAAATATACGGTCTGGTTGTGTAAGACACTGCCTTCCAATCTCCCGCTGGCAGATGGAGCTTCCCCTATTCATAATGTAAGTGAAGAAAGAGCAATATCTTGGCTAACCTTGGATGACAAATGGACAGTGGGTGTAATGACCATGCAGGACGACCACAGAACGGCCACAGCTACATAGACCGCCATATCATATCCTTTCTGCCTTATTTGTTTCAGAGTGTCCAGCACTTTTTAGCGTGAGAAACTCAAGACCTCTGAAAACAAGCCATCTGTCAAGGGTTTAGGGTTTTACAGACATGGCTGAATAAATGTCAAAAAAAAAAAAAAAGTGCTGTTCCACTCTTTCTAACCTTTATTCCATCCAGTAGCACGTTTCTCCAGAAGAGAGCTTTCCATGGTTGTAAATCTACAGTGTGATACCTGTGTCAAAACCATTTGTACAAACTTGTACCGACCCACTGATACTGTTCATGCATGGGTCTCAGCCAGCCAGGTGAATTAGGAAATAAACAGTGTGTTTTCGTTTTGTAAGCCATCTTTCACCACATTAATCCTCTTGTTCCTATTTTATCCAGCCTCCTGTCTGACTTTCCAGCCGACAGAACAAGCCAGCCCTCCGTGACTCACAGCTCATGCCTCATCTATTCACACACATGTGCACACACAAACACACTCATAATCACACTAAACGTATGCACATAGGCTCTAGCGGACACTTTTACTCCTACACACACACACACACACACACACACACACACACACACACACACACACACACACACACACACACACACTGAAAAGCAAGCATACCCCTTTAAACTTGCAAAAACACACAAACACAATCACACACTCGCAGAAAGTGTGTCTCTGTGTTCCCCATCCGAGAGCCTTTCCCGGAACACCAGTCTGAGAGGTCTAGCTTGAAAATATGTCATTTCACCACAACTTTGAAAACAAAGCTCTATGGAATCTGCTTGGGTTCTTCTGTTTATCCTTTTATAATACCAAGCTGATTTTTCTGGATGCCCAACAATTGTATCAATACATTCTACTGACAGAGGTTTAACCTCTAAAAAACTAAAGTTGAACTCTTGTAGAACCCCTCTTCTGCTCAATCTCAAAGAAAACCACAATGTACACAGTTCTCCCCCCAAGTCTTGCTTATTTTACCTGGACAGCTGCCAGTTTAATTCCAGTAAAATATATGTGGGTCATTACTACTGAAGAGGTGCCCTTGAACAAACTGCTGTATTGTATACTGGGCAGCTTTATGTGCGAACTGAGACTTGAGGTTCATTTCAGGTGGACAGGTGAGACCTCTGACCCTTGCTTGACCTTTAATTAGCATGTGCGGGAAGTCCATTTAATCATCTGCCATTACTGCATTATGGGAAATGGTGTTAATTTCAAGCCAGCAAGTGTGTAATTAAAGTTCCCAGTCATCAGTGAGAGTCAAAAAAAAGTCTTTACAAGTTTGTGTGTGTGTGTGTGTGTGTGTGTGTTTTTGTTGGTTGGGCAGGGATATAAAAGTATTACTCAAGCTGCGCACATCTTGCTTCAATTAAAGCTGTGGTCACTTTGCGCAACCCTATGGAACTCTGGGTAAACAGGAGCTTTGTAGATGGCATAGTTCACACTGACACACACATACACACACTGCCCTGCCCTGTGTGGTTCTGGTGGTTCACTAGCTCATCAAACACTGACATATCTTATTCCTGCTCTCTGTGTGGTCCCCCAGAATTCGGGGTCCAACTATCAATAATGGCTTTAATAGAATATATTTCTTGGAAACAATCACACAAATGTCTTATTCTTATGCTGAGAGCAATCCTCTGTTATAAGTTGTGTTCAGCATATTCACCTAATATAACCCCAATTTGAGCCAACCACTGTCCCGTTCCGATAATACTGCTTTTATAACTAACCCAAACCACTCCACTGTTAGAGGCACAATACATAAATATGTTTCCCGGAGATTTTTCTTTTTGGCAGTGTGTAAAGGTCTTTGTGAGAACAATACAAGTTCAACCATGTAACAGTAAAACTTTCCATAAAAAACCAACATAAATTGCATTCTGTTATTCTTGGTGGCTAGTCCCACCTATTCTGCGGAAAGGGCACACTGCTATGTCGTCTATCAAATCATGTATGGGTACGACCCTGTGGCAACACAGTGGTGACTGCCTACACAAGCAAAGAACACAGAATCCACCTGGCAGACACAACTGTGGTCCCACAGTCTTTTTAATGAGCCATTATCCCCATAGAACACGGCCGCTGTGCGTTCGGTTTTCATTGACATTGTTGAGGGATCGTATCGAAATATATCCAGGAGATATCCATTTGTATCTCTGCCCAAGAGAGCTAAAAATATCTTGACTTTCTGGGAATCTACACAAAGATGTGTTTACACTGTCAATGAAAAGTTTGGTGAAAAAAACCCCCAAAACACACTTATGGTAATACTAAAATAATGAATCATGAAATTGACTTTCCAGTCAAGATTATGCAATAATAATTCAGACTTTTTCAAAAATTATTATACAGTTATACAGAGTATGAGATTATAATTTCAACAATTGACTACTCAAGTCCACATAATGGCATATTAAGTCATTATTTTTTAGATAGAAAGTATTCTTTAAATCCTAATTCTGACTAAGTATCTTATAATTTTGATTTCCTATTTCATCATTTCAAATCATTATCTCAAAATCTTCTCTAACAATTAATATTCTTAATTTTGTCATTCCTGAGATTTTTTTCTGACAGAACATGCTTCCATATAAATGAGTTTTAATTCTGAAATTTTACATTTTCACCCACCTGAGGTAAGAGTTGGCTCAGCCAGCTGACTATGGAGGCTCTCAGGTGAGCACTCCAGTTCTGACTCTACAGAAGAGAGCTTGTTTCCCCTGCTCTCCCCCCAGGAAAGTCCCTGGCTCTGCTCCGGGCTCGAGGCTTCAGGGGGTTTGTCCAGGTAAAGGTCTCCGACAGATGAGGAAGTCATCAAGGGGCTGACCGAGTTCATCGCGGATGTTGTACTGTTCTTTGTCGAGGTGGAGTCGAGGCTTGACAGTCTGTATAATTCCTCCTGCTTTACCAGTGACCTGTCGGTCAGGTGAGGTTTGAACTCCGGTCGCACCTGAGCCTGGGATAACGGCAGGCAGAGTTCAGGAAGTGGACTGGATGGAGGGATCACAGAGGAGGTGTGGAGGAGTGGAGGAGAAAGAGAGACAAGAGATGCAACCCCCGTGTCACTCTTGGGCAAAACCATCTTTTGTTGATTTCCGTCGCCCTTTTCTCCACCTTGGTCTGCCCTAGCACCTTCACTTTTCTCCTCTTTCCCAGTCTCATCTCCATCCCTCTCTCCATCAAGCCCCCCACATGAGCAGGTTCCTGGGGTGCCGGGGCTGACGGCCTGGCTGCAGTCCTCATTTTCCCCTACTTCCAATGGCTCGCGGACAGGAATGACACACACACAGGAACCTGCCAAAAGAGGAGACACACTCCCAACCTCCTCTTCTTCGGACACCTCCTCAGGTTCTCCAGAACCTTCACTCTGATCCCCCGTCACTGTCTTCCCCTTGGTCCCCTCTTCTTCTCTCATTTCCCCGGTGAAAGGCAGACAGACCTTGACATCGGGAACAGAGGTGGGGAAGGTGCACGGGGGCTCGTCAGTGGGGCCGTGGGGTGCTTGGCAGATGAGTTTGGTCGCCTCACATGGTGTACATTTGAGGCCTCCTCCAATTCCTCCTCCGGGTGGTCCACTGTGGTAAATAGGGGCCAAGGTCTCCTAGAACAACAGAAACAAAGAAAGAAGCATTGTAAATAGCTGTTATCTTGTGCATGAATAGTTGGAAATGTGTAAATTCCCAAATCCTACACCATGTAGTAATAGATATAAGTGCTTTATTTGTTCCTAATTGTTTCATTTGATCATATATTTCATAAACACTCTAATAAGCATGTTGGATTATGTGCATTTTCTGTGTGTTTCCATTGCTTTTTAACTGAAATTCCACTGTACCTGTTGTATCCTAGTCCTCTTCAGATTCTGGACACAGGATCGCAGATTTACTAGACAAAGAAACAACATATTGTATCTTAATATTAAATAAAATGCAGGAGCAGAAATCTTAATTTTCTGGTGAAGATGTTTTGCAAAGAGGCTTGTGAACATTTTGAAAGAATTCATCAATTTTCGGTCCAATTCAAACAGCGAGTCAAATCTGAAGACAACATTTTGTTTTTATGTGCTACAATTTGTTCTTTGTGTGATCTGACATAAGAATGGTTTAATTTTGTGCAATGTACACCACCTATGTCTGCTGTAAACCAACGTCTACGATGTGTGACACCTTGAAATCAGTCATCAACTCATGTCAAGAACAATAGTGAAACATCTAGCTAGAGGAGCACTTTTAAACTTAGTATGATTGTAACCTACCAGAGAGTAATTTCAGTTTGTCCTTGTAGCAGAAGAGGAGTAGGATGAGAAGACACAGAACAGTGATGACTGACAGCACTGAAACTATAACCCAGGAGGGTGTTGCACCTGCAAGAAAGAGGAGTTCAGAGCTTGCTTTTCTACTCTACATCTACAGTCAGTCATAAATATATGCAAAGAAATGCAATACATCAGACAGTTTTAATCGTTTTTCTTTCATTTATTGTGATATTCAAACTACCAAGTAGAAGAAGTGATCTGCCATATTTACTCTCAATAAAGTGCATTTTTGTTTTGAGTAGTTCTTAAAAAAGGATTAAATTGGCTCTGTATGGTGACTGTCTGCTTACCAGAGACAGGTAGTCCACACACTGCGTCAGCCTGAGCGCTGCCTGGCTGTTCACTCCTGCCCTCAGCCTTGCAACTAGAAGAGAGGAGGAAAGCACAAAAACACAGAGTGAAGAGGAATTTTTATACAACTGGATACGCTATTTGTTTTTCTTTCCCTCTACATTTTACAAGCCAACCTGCCGCCTTAATAGTTGGGTCTGCAATGAGGAGGACCGAAAGAGGGGCGGATGGAGAGAAAAACAAAATTCTCTCTGTGTCTCTCCATCGGCATCATCATCATTACAGATCCGGCCGGCAGTGGAAGCTGGTGTCTGGTCCAGGGTTCCAGGGGAAGTGGTGTGAGTATTACTCATACCAGCTGGCTGGTGGTGAGGCGGACGACAGCTATCCAATTGCATTTTTCCCTTCACGACATCAAAAGATTCCAGGCTAAAAACTGTGTGTGTGTGTGTGTGTGTGTGTGTGTGTGTGTGTGTGTGTGTGTGTGCGCATATACACTCACTCGGTCCATTGCTTGCATTGTTCGGCACTGTTTCCGGCAGAGAAGAAGCCTTTCTTGCATGGAACACAGATCTTTCTTCCATTAGTAGACTCTGGAATCAACGACATTCAATGTCATATATCTCTGAGGGACATCCTACGGTGATTGTTTGATATGAATGAGGTGTGTTTCGTGTTAGTGTGGCTCACCAGGGTCCACCTCGAGTCCATATCCAGCACTGCAGTTGGGTATCCTCTCACAGTATTCACAGTTAATAGGGTAGCACTGGAGACCGGGAAGACACCGACACGGCTCCTCTGCCACAGGGTTTTCAGGCCTCTCCATAAAACCCTTAACTGGAGGTCAAAGGGGGAAGTATTTTAGTGCAGATCAAATGCATTTAAAACTTCACTCCACAGGCTGAATCTGTGTCAGTGTTGCTGCTTGTGTAGAGTTTGGAATTCGCTTTGTTACAAAGAAGTATAGATAATTCTGATAATGAATGAATAACTTAAATTAAATACTTTGGTAAACCCTTAATCTTATCTTTTGTTCAGACTGTACCTTAAGGTAATCTCTGAAGCAGTAGTTTATGGTATTGTTGCACTGGATAACTTTATATTAAAAGGCATTTGGCGTTTGTTCTCCAATGTAAGTAAACAGGGGTCAACAAAATATTTGGAATCAATGATCTCATGTTTAAACATTTGTATTGTTACGGCATAGTAGAAAAACTTTACAATGGCTTTTCAGGATCTTTAATTCCTTGTTGAAGCTGCAGGTACTGACCTGGGTCACAGAACTTTGGCTGAAGACAGCGCATCTCTCCAGTCCAGCTGGGCTGGTATTCACCACGATTACATTTAACACAAATAGTCTGCTGGGAATCAGTGCAGTCAGTAAACACACGGAAGCCTAAAGAAAAAAAAGTGAAAGAGAGAGAGAGACAGATGGAGGGAGGCAGGAAGAAAGACAGATGGATTTAAAAACCCACACATAATCACGGTAACCACTAAAAACCTAATTGAAGAAGAAAAAAGGAGAAGGAAATTGACTAAATTACAGCCCTTTTCCTCTTTAAAAGAAGTGGGCACTTCCATTAGATCAAATGTCTATGTAAATTGTGTGTGTATGAGTGTGGTTGTGAAAACACATGGGCATGTCTCAGCCATTTTAAACCAACATGTTCCGTTTTTAAACATCCTTCCTCTTTTGAGGATTCTTAGGTTCTTTGTGAATGGAAATCTATTTTTATTTTATGCTGCCCCAATTGAGCAAACCAGATATTCAATGAGCTCACACTACTTCTTTGTGTTTTACTTTATGTGTGTGTATATTTGTGTGTGTGTGTGTGTGTGTGTGTGTGTGTGTGTGTGTGTTATTACCTGGTTCACACTTCTTACAGCATCTGGAGCCCTTTAAGTAATGTGTTTCATCACACTGGACAGATTTGGAGACCACATTCTAAAAAATATCAAGATAAAAAGGTTTTTGGTTATTTTGCATATGTTTAGCTTTTTATGTGAGAGGACACAAAGCAGTCTTATACCCTATTACAACACGTATTCATAGAAAATTTGTCAAAACATAAGAACTATTTTTCTAAAGATTACCAAAATATATTATGACTTGCTTGATCAAAAACATAAATGTATCCTCAGTGCCAGTTCTTTTCTATGGCAATCCTTCTTCAGTTCATCTTTCAAATCCACACGTGATATTTTGAGATGGCGGTGAGTAATGAGAGGAAGAGGATGGTTAAAACATTTCCAAGACATGCCCAGGAATTCTTTCCACACTCTCAGAAGCACCTGACCACAGCACTGTGAACCCTCCAAACCAGCAGACTAAACCCCAATATTACCCGGTTATGTAAGGAGAATTAAATGGAACTAAATTCAATCAACTCCACTTGGCTTGGAATTAATAAACACTTGGCTGCAGATATTCTCCTGATCCCGAGCTGTTAAAAGCAAATCGGCAGGATGAACTATTGGTCAACTTGCCCATGAAAGTAAACGGTGAGATTAAAAGGTGAGATCTGGAGGCAGCTGCTAAACTCAATGGTGAACTAATTCCTAAAAGTTTTCTGTTGTAAATTTCTATAATAGTACTGTGTCTTCTACTGTCATGTACTAGTGTAAACTATAGCATTTGCATGGAGCACCAGGGCTCTTGTTGCAAGGAACATGGAGGTGAACGGTGAAACATCTGTGCATGTTTTGAACAATAAATGGGAACTCTAGTAAAAAGGCCACAAAGGTAAGCCATGCAGGCTCACACACACATATACAGTTCACACTGTACACACCCTCCTGCCACTCTAAATTAGGGACTGGTGAACTTCTCGCCACATTGCTGAATTAGAGAATCTGGCTGTTATGACAGAAACTATGCCAAAGCCACAGTGTCTATATATAAATGTAGAAAAATACAACCTATAGGTTTGACTGCACTCTGACCTCAGACCAACCTCCTTTTCTTCTCATTCAGCCCTTCTGAAAGCTCCCTTTTCCCATGAAATTATGCACCAATTTAGTCATTCATTCTGTAATTTGTACAGTAAAAAAAAATGCCGGTCCAGTTACATGAAATGCGATAAATCCATCCTCCTGCTTCCCCCACAGGTGACATTCACAAGGAGTACATATATCTGTCTGTCATCATATTCATCACTGGCGATCTTTTCTGTCAGACTTACAACTCAACAGCCCCATAACAATTCACACAGTATTGGATTTTTATCAAGGTCATGCTGTCCATCTCCACTATGATTGAGCTGATAGACCTTCCTGAAACAGTTGCATCCTTTTTTAATCCTTGTTTATCCTCATTCTGTAGGGAACCACTGAATTCTTCTGTTTTTGGCATACGATTAAACATGTTAAGACACAATAATGTTAGTTTAAATAAGAAAATAATAGGATATAACTCCAGCCTTTTCTTTCCCACACCTCCACATTAAACTCTATTAAGTCTCGGTGTCTGTCCCTGCGGCCTCAGAGTAGAACGGCGCAACATGAACACCGCCAAGCGTTTAATTACCTCCACTCAGGCTCTCACACATCAGCCAGTCTTTGTTTTATAATCTAACCAGAGGGATAATGATGCACAGCGCTCATAGCTCGGACCGCAGCACTAATGAGGACCATGTGTTGCAGCAGACAAAAGTGATAGAAGTAGGAAAGATTCCCATGCTAAAAGTTTAAGGCTTTATATAGATTGATAGATAGATAGATAGATAGACACAGAAGTGGAGACGCAGCTGTAAAGCCAGTGGTGGTCTGGGCCAGAGTGTACAGGAAGCCAAAAGAATGCTGGGAATTGTATTTTTGTTACCACCACATCTAAACATTGGGTCTCAGTTATGCGAGGCAGTATGTTTTGACTCACTAAATATATATGTAAGAGGAAAAGCGCTGATCCACCCTATATGATTATAGGTTATCATAACGGTCAAGATAGAACGTCCAACCTCAAAACTAACTTTATCTGCTGTATGTATTCAAATACACACGTATGTTGTGAGTGAGAAAACTGAGTCAGAAGTTGCAAAAAGAAGAAGATAAGGGAGGGAAAAGGGGAAATAGTCAGATGGATGGATGGTGTGGGCTGCTTTGAATGGAGAAAAAAGAGAAAAAAGGTGTATTAAGTCTCCTTTTGCTCCATTGATATCCAGTAACTGCCCTTTTTTTTAATCATCTTTACCTAACTGTTCTGTCTATCTTTTAAAAATCCTTCACCAGTTGTGTGAATCAAACATGAGTGTGACGCAGAGTGCATTCCATTTGCTGTCAGAATACTTGAGAATTTGCATAACGGCCACAGCAGCCTTTGGCCCCGAGCCAAGAGAAGCACAGTGTGACTTTCAGGTCTCCAGGGATTTCAGCAATCCATGATAAGGTGCTGTAAAAGCAAACGCACAACAATCGAATCATTGTACAATGTTCACACCTGTGTTTAATTCTTTTGGAGCCATAAAAACAAATCCTTTGAAGCAACACCTGCACATATCAGGATATTTATTATTTTTGCTAATCTCATACACCTGATAAATACTTTCAGAACTTCATGAGCATTTAAAAGACTTAATGGATTATTACTTACAGTTTGCATTTGTTTCTCACACAAAAACTGTTTGTGATTTTCTTGCTGCCCAGTCAATAAAAGCTGTGTATTAAGTGACAGGCACTGTAGGTTTTTCTTGGAAAAAAATCCTCTGGTGGACATGAACTGATATATTTTAGAATTGCAGCAGGAAGAGCGGCTTAATACAAAAGAGGAGTTGGGAAATCACAACAAACTATAAAAACTTAATGACCGTCGGAGAACAGACACTGTTTCTATGATTACTACATCTGTGTAATCTGTGCTAATTGTTTTTAATTGAACTTGACATAGCTTAATCCGGGTGCGTTAGAGACACAGTAAAGGTTTTAAAACAATTATAATTGCTTCTGCACACAAAGCTACATTGTCATACAACAATTGAATGTCTCTGTTGCCTGCATAATTAAATCAAGTTTGGATCTGCAGACCTGAGGCAATGTACTGTTGTTGCTCAAACCGAGGTAGACATAACACCGATTACTGATGTGATGGTGGGTGGATGGATGGATTGATGCGCGGAGCTACAAGAGGTTAGAAAAAAAGCACATGATGAAGAAAATGATTAAACTGAAGAACCATTGTTGGTTTATTATTAGATGCAGGGAGTCGGGACAGTGGTAGTGAGAGATTGCTGATGGATGGTTGAACGACAGAACGATGGTCAGATGCATGAATGCACGGATGGCTGGAGAAGCTGACCAATAAAAAAAAGTACAGGAGCCATGTGGTTAGGCGAGTAAAATAATCCACCACATCTCATCTCATTCGTGATATATTGCCTTTTAAGAGCTCGACATCTTGAACTAATCTTGTATTGCTCAATGTCACACTGACAGTTTGAAATGAATTTGGAATGTATTGGATGAAGCGGTTGAAAACCAAGAAAATGAAGGGGAATTCTTTGGGGATACTGTGAGTCAGTAATGGCAAGACCATGGTGAGAACAAACCAAAGCCAACAGTTTGCAGTGTCACCTTAAAACGTAGATGAAACATATTTCCTACCCTTCCACGCACTGACTCCTTTTCCAGGCATTGGATCTGCATTTGCTCACTCTTGTTACCACGACTTGAACAAACGTAACTTGCATTTGACAGAAAAAGAAAAAGAAAAAAAAAAAAAACCCATCTTTCTTCCCTGCCATTACCTCTCTGGATCCCGGCATGGACGAGACACAGTGCCCTCCCCGAGCATTATCTCTTGCAACACATTTTTGGTGAGGCAGAGGGAAAAACAGGGAAGAAAGCGCGCCTGTTCCAGTCAAAGTCATGAGGATACTGGCTTACTGTAATACAGGCAAACAGGCAGTGATAGATCACTGGTGCCCAGCAGTCCCACCACTGCAACCACATCTTATAAACTGCTCCACCTGGACAGAGTTAGCTGCCTGGACTAAACAACAACATGGGCGACAACATTCACTTTTTGTTCCTCAAGTTAAACTGTGACAGAGGAACCAGTGTGGACATTATTTAGATTGTATAATGCCAATGATTTTTTTTTTTTTATCAGTGTCTGTACACTGAAAACAAGACAAATCATCACATAAAAAGCGCTGCTGTTATTAACTGCCTGTGGCCTTATGGTGGTGGTGACAGTGAAACAATGCAACGCAATCGCATTCTTGCAGTCCCAACTCCTGGGGAGCGAAAAACCGCTCCGAGTTTTAGCGGCTCCCCTTCTTCTGGATCCCTCCGCCGGTCCCCGCTCCTCACTTTGAGAACCTCTCTCCTCTGGCACGGCTAACGGGGCTCCTGATGAGCCATTTGGCCCGCGCCGGGCCCCTCCGGACCGGGGGAGGGTGCTTGGTGAGGGGAGAGGAGCATCCAGTTGCCAGCCTTCGTTTCTGCGGTCAGAACAGGGGAGGTGGACCCGACCCAAACACAACTGTTTCCAGTCAGCGTCCCGGCGCAACAAAAATTCAACCTCCCTCCCTCCCTCCCTCCCTCCCCCTTTTCTCTCTCTCTCTGACCCGTTCATACAAATCATCCGATGTGATGACACATATTCTGGTTTACTGTTACACATCTGCTCGTCCATCTACTCAAGAAAAATAAACCACCATGTTTCTCATAGTCTGCATTGTCGCTCATGCGAATAAAACTTGACAGCCCCCAAAAAGGTTAGACACACGAGACAGAACATACGAAAGTAATCATCAGCTCTTTTAACTATTAAATACGCTCCCTTAATTTTCTCATTTGGGAAATTAAAACCTTATTTTTGTATGCCAGAAGTGTCTTTTTACCTGCGCGTAAAAGGTGACGAGGGCGCATGTTATCCAGCCTCGGACTATCCAGCTTGTGGAAAAGTTCAATCTCATCTCTGCTGGTGAACGGGGACTAATTCTGAGGCAAACTTTTTTTTCCTTTCTCTCTCTCTCTCTCTCTCTCTCTCTCTCTCTCTCAGCCAAGAAGATGTCTCTTAACACCAAGATCCGAAGCTGAACCACTTCTTCTGGTGTGCGTAAATGTGGCGGGTCCTCCACACCGTCTCACAGGGCATTCTTGCGCCTTCATTCCCGGTTAGGCAGCTGCAGTTCCCTCCCTCTCTTCTCCTCTCATCTTCCCTCTGCCTTCACCCACGCGTTGTGGAGGAAGCTGCGTGCAACAGCTTGTAAAAAACTGACTGACTGACTGACTGACGGAGGGAGGGAGGGAACTCCTCCACGTTGTCATGTGTAAAAAAAAAAAAAAAAAGAGAAGTTCATCCCCCTGCCTTCCCTCCTGGCAATACGCACTAATCTCCTCGCTGGATGGATGAGTGTGTGTGCGACAGATTGCTGTCATTGGGGTCAGATTTTCATGGCAACATGGACCTCAGTTCGCTGGAAATCGGAAATGTACTGTCACAGCATGTTCCTGCTACGTTTGGCTGCGGAAGCGCAGGCGCAGTTTCTCCTCCGGGGCTGGAGGCGAGGGCCACCTTCAATGCGGTTGGCCGCACAAATTGAGTCATGACCCCCACCCCCCACGCCGGAGGTGAACTCAGACCTGCACCCGTGCAGCGGAGGCAAAGCGCGCGGTCATTTTCATCGACGGCACTTCCCGCATCCGCCACGCGTCACGGGAGTGAGTGGGGCGGTCTCGGGACAGTTTCCTGGAGCGGGCCCGGGACGGCCACGGCCATCTCTGCGGTCCGCAAAAGTCATTTATTTGAAAGCATAGTTGAAGGCCTCCAGGAAATAGCTGTTCCTCTATTCCCAGGGCACGCACAGAGAACAAGCACTGGGTGTATTTCCCTTTGCTCCGATTTGCATGGGAGACCAAGCCCAGCCTACCCTGGCAAGTCATGAGAGGGAAGGTTTGAGAGAGTGGACAACATGTTCTCTTCAAGGTGACAGTTATGCAAATATTAAATTGCATGTGTAGGCCCTGTACGGATAAAACAAGGGGCCTGACTGGCACCAGAGAGAAAAGGAGAGAAAAAAATGAACAGTCTTCATTCCTTGATGAGTGAGTGATGAAACTGGACAGAAATGTAAAAACAAACAAAACAAAAAAAAACATTCAAACATGTCTATTTTAAAATAATCATTCGGGTGTGTGTCAATGTGCAGCACTCATACTGATGTTACAGATGTTGTCATATAACTAAGCACAAATTATCCTGCAGATCCACAAGTTCTGACTAAACATCAGCGACTTTTAACTCATACGGAGTTTAATGGGGGGGGGGGGAGAGGAATAATAAAGAGGGTTTAGGCTGAGCCAGTCGAGGTAATGGGCTCTGTCCTCCCTCTCCCCCTCTTCCTGCGAAAACCTGCTGAGACAAGCTGTTTTGTGGTGGGGCCTCTGCAGCTTCCACAGTAGCAATTAAGAGCCAGATTGGACTCTTTTGGCAATCAGAAACCTCAGCCTGAATCTGAGCGCACCCCAAACATCCACACTGGCGTCAACCCCTTACAACAAAACTGAGCTAGAACCATAGAAAAATGTCCCCGTCACGCCCCACTTCAAACCCAGAAGTTACAATGTAGCTTGTTTCGGTGTATAAAGATGCAGATCCACTGCAGGCAGACACCATGCTGGTTTACAAGCACCACACTTCAAGTGAACTGGGAGCGAGCGCAGACCGTGCAGATCTGCAAGCATGTGGGCTGCTGTTGCTTAGCATCCCTTGAAACAAGTCCGAGTTCATGAAGTCGGCCTATTCCAGACAGCTCATATACACAAAAATGCACACACACACACACGCCATAAGCTGCTGAATGGTTTCCATTAATGTTGATCACTCGTTCCGTACAAAAGAAGCAGCCACAGTCGGTTTTGGTGCCATGATTTTGGAGGAAGCTTCAAGGGTTCGCTCCGGTCTCCCTCGAACACACTGAAATGTAGCAGGGCAGAAAAAAAAGCATGCACTTGGCCCTCACATACACACAGAAGAGAGCGGAATAACAACGTTAAGGCTTAGCCACCATGTTCCGGTGGTTTTAGGGGTTGGATCTGCGTTGCTTCGGCCTACTTTGGAACACACATGTGATCCGTGAGTCACCCAAGTCGCCCATGTGGGTTAGAGCTGCCTGCTGACGCCATTTCGACGCAAACAAAAACACCACAAGCACACATGCACATACGGAAATGCAGGTAAACACCCCGATATTCATGCAGGTACACATATTTGCATGGTAACACACACCAATGCTGGAAAGCCAAGCAAGGGTCTTGGCAAGCGGGAGGCTGTTTTGACACACACAGACTTTTCACCACGGATGCAAATCACATATCAGGCATCTGTCTCTGCACACGCACATCTACACACACAGAGATACACAGACAGGCAGGCAGCCACGCCCCTCCCACCCCCAACACACACACACACACACACACACACACACACACACACACACACACACACACACACACACACACACACACACACACACACACAATGCTGCCATGCCCCCGAGTTCCACCCATGTTGTATATCAATTATTTGTCCACCTGCCGAGTTATCAGTGATGATGGTTGAATATTAGCCTGAATATGCAAATTCTGCTCTTTATCCAAGGGTGTTCACTCATGTAATGTTCAACCACGAAATGAGAGCAGTGCTACAGGCCTGCCTGACCCATTTCTAATTTCAACACAAATACATGTACTGGATTCCAAAACAGGCCAGCCTGTTAATGACAAGATTGAAATTGCAACAGCATTTTCAGCTACTTTTTCTTGTAACTAAAATAGAGTGTGCTTAATATGTCCTTAAAAGGATACATACCATGGATTGAGAATTAGTGTAATCTTGACGGCGGATCTGAACTTTAACTTCTGTATTTATTTGGGGTAAGTTGTGAGGAATGTCCCTTAAGATGGACTTTGGTTTGCTGTACTAAGCAGACAATAGACAACATCAAAGGGTTGGATGCGAGGGGCAGGGACAGCAGGAGTGTGTGTTTGTCTGTGAAATGACTTGGTTTTACAACCTTCCACACCTGTCGACACTGTGAGCCGTGAGCCATAATCAAAACTTGGGATTTTCCTTCATCACATACACCACAAAATCTAGAAAGGCATTTAGACATTCAGTGAGGCCTCCGGAATTACATTTAAATACACAACTGATCTCCATCTTTTATTACACCATGACACCAATTTCAAATATACATAATGAGTACCACCCTCTTCGGTTCAGTGTATGATACAGTTATTAACTGTTTCTGTTAGAGCATATCGAAAAAGAACAACAACAAAAAATAGAAGCACATACCCACTTTAGAAAAAAAAAAAAAAAAAAGTACAATTATCAGAGACACTGCAACACAGAGAGACAAGATGCAACGGACAGAGAGGAATAATTATGATCAGTGTTCTCTTCAACTTCACATTGCCAAAACGGATAAACAAAACAAACAAAAAAAATCCAATAACGGTAGTGATAATGTCCATTTTGTAGAAGACTCTGAATTAAAACAAACAAATATATGTATATATATATATATATATATATACATACATACACATACACACACATACACATATATATATACACATATATATAATAAAGAACAAAATAGTAAAGTGAAGTGCAAATTTCTTTGGAAGTTGGAATAAGGTTGTTTTTTCTTCATTAAGACATAAATAAGTTATAAAATAGAAGCTATCAAAACAAAAATCTTTGAAGAAATAAAGGCAAGACAATTTTTTTATAGCTTCAAGTAGGCAATTCTTCTGATCTGTACAGATACACTGTATGAGGCATTCTTAACAGACTCAGAGCCATTTTGTCTTTCAGTCCAATTATTCAATAACAAATGCAAGGTAATGCATCTGTCACACAACGCTTTCCTCCAAAATGGCGTTTAAAATTCTAAATAAAATCCAGCAGGCCGTGCGCAGAGTTTTGATACTTTCATGTCCAGAAATGTCGAGGAAACAAGTCCATTCTTATCACTTTGGCTGAACCTCAGTAGTGTTCAGTTTCTTCTCCTCTTTCTGAAATGACAATGTTAACAACACTGATTCATAAACGCAGAATCCCTAGTCCTCGAGAGCGCTTCCGTCATGATTAAGGATTAAGGAAAAAAACAAATGAGCAGAGAGGAAAACCCTTGGCTTTCACTGTGAAAACATTGCTGTTCACCTTCAAAGAGTATGGACTCCCGCTGCACTGGAGATTTTAAATCAAAACAACTTTCAGTAAACCTCCATTTCCTAAAATTGAATAAACAATGCACTTGGTTTTCTTCTACTGTAAGCTGAACCAAAACTTTTTCCAGTCAAGTGAAATGCTCCCAAAGACAGCATGGGACCGTCAGTTAGTTGTGCGGTCAGTGTTGTGATCACTTCTTTCTCTGGAAGACGTTGGCCAGCATTGCGCCAGAGGTGGTTAGCTGTCCCATCTTGCTCAGGAACTTGGTTTTAGCATCCTCACCCACCAAACTGGAGGCGATGGACATGGATCTATGGAGAAAACAGGTCATGAAGGTTTAATTTGGCCATGATGAAGCAACAAGGTTGTGCTCTGCTTTATTAACATATATAGACTGAAAGACAGACACAAGCAAAAGCACAATAGTACAGAAAAAAAACCTACACAATCCTCCACTATCTGTTGTCGATCTCATGTCAGCCTTTGCTCTACTTTTTTAAAAGGGGAAAAGTTTGCCAATACAGCCCCTCCTGAGTTTTACAGTCTAACGGCTGCATAAGTTCCTCTTTTGAGTACGCTGGGATTCTGACGGATACAGAGGAGCAGTTACAACACTCTGCACTGCTGCATTGCTCAACACACGTGCAAACATCATATCTTAACGTGGAACTCACATCAACGAATTTAGGGAGCTGAGACTCAGTTGACTGGTGAATATCATCACATGGCTTCTAGATAAGACGAATGAAACAATTTGCTCAAAATGCCTTATGTCTTGTGGAAGAAAGGCCTCAATTTTCCTGCAAACTGTTCTAGTAAACGGATCTGTGTATCACTTTGCCTTGTATATTCTACAAGGTCAAAACTCCTTAAAAGATACATGCTGTGAAAATATAGATCCAAGTTATCAATTATAGTAAGAGAAGTCAAAGGAAGACTTAACAGACCAAAATGAAAGAGGATCAAGAATCTCCTGGCACAAACAGATATTTTAACCTCAGAGTTTAACTGAGGGTTTTGGGGGGAACACACCCAAAACTGAGCATGTGCAGAGAAGCGGACATACACACACTTCTAACATCCATATAAGCACACTTCTTTTTTTTTTAATGAGCCTTAAACACATGTTAACAAGATGGGAGACATTTTTTAAAAGACACCCACAGTATGGCTGGTGTCCCAGAGTTTTACCAAAACAACTCCTCTCATTTTTCTGCTTTTTCTTTCTGTGAAGATAACCACATAATAAGTGTGGTTCCAACACTCTTACATGTTCTCCTCTCCCCTGGGAATAAACCCACAATACGGGCCCCGGTCCAAACACTGTTAAGTGACCCCTTTCCTCACAGTAGGACTTACTTTCCCCTTCCAAATCCTTCTGAACTACCGCTTGAAAGCCATCACTTGTTGCTGTCATTGCCACTAATGCAATAAAAAACAATATTCTGAAAATAGTTCAGGAGTGATGTTGTCAATGAGACAATAAGAGATGTTTGTTTGTTCTCACCCTTGTGCATCTGCCATTCCTCTGTTTTCCACCTTGATTTCACACTCTTTGATCATAGAACTCAGAATAACCTGTGGAGAACATGACAGAGACAGATTAAGCTTAATGGTCTTTGTTGGAAAAAAACAACAGAATCTCATGATTTACTAAATAATTTCTTTGGGAATGCAATGCTATCTATACAATACTTGTTAACAGCATGCTTTTAACTACTGAAGTGGTACAAAACAGGTAGTGTGGGTCTAATTCTGTCCCCACATGACAAAATAAAGACCATGTATGCATTTGTATGTTTTAGTTCATGAGAGTTCCAGTTTAGAAATGAATTCCTGTCTAAGAATCTGGTATGTAGGCTTACAGACAGAGTGGATGTGTAGAGAGGAAAAGAGTCAGCTGATCTTTAGTCAACTTGGGAAAATGCTCACATGAAATGGATCGCGTGAGATTCTGACACACAAACACACAAATACAGAGGTGTGTGTATGAGTGTGTCTGAGAAAGAGGTGAAGAGTCAGACTGTCTGCCTTTACCGATATTGTGTGAGATGCCCTGGGAGTAACAGATAGAAAGAGGGAGACAGTCTGGCCCAGTCACTGTGTTACTATGCGACCAGATACTGTATGCATGCATGAATTGGAAGTATTAGAGTCAGCGTCTGAATACGTGAATGAAAACCCCCCCACCCAACACCCGTGTGCATGACTGTTAACGCATGTCTGTGTGTCTCCCGACCTCGTGCTCAGGGGAGAGTTGCTCCATGTCAGCGCGGAGACACCTGAGGCCAGGCAGGAAGTGGTTGACCATCACCTCCTCAGAAATGACTGCACAGGAAGTTAAGGAAAACTTGGACAGTTTCAAATACGAGTCGATCCAAAGCAGCTTGCAGCACCACGAATGAGACATTACTATACATACAGTGGGACTCACAATGCTCCCATGCAGGTTTCAGAAAGCCAAATGTGGGTGCTCATTTTAAACTGTATTAATCTGGGATTGAAAATAATTTAAAAAAAAGAGCAAAACCAACCTATTTTTATGCATATAAAAATGTCAGGGGACAAAATGTAATATTTTCCTTTCATTGTACAAACATTCTTAAAATAACTGTGCTGTTATATAGCCCCAAAGTAGGTTGACACAAACTTTAAAAAATGTTCAGCAACAGTACTTTGTCCAGGGCTGCATGTGCACTGCCACCTGTCATAGCCAGTGGAGCTATATGGGACACAGAATGAACGAATCCATATTTTTAGAGATGGGAATGTACAATTTCAGAGCTTGTCACATTGATTACAAGAGAAAGAAGTGCAGTGGGAGGTAAAGCCTCTGAGGTTAGGGCTATACCTCCTGGACACTACTGCACTGTGAAATCACAGCCTGACAAAGATCCACAGGAATGAACCTCAGACCAGCTGTCCCCTACAGTATGTGTGTGTTGGACTTGGGCGGGGTGGGCTTGAAAGAAACAGAAAGAGGAAAAACAATGCGAGAAAGGAGAAATAGCAAGGAGCAAAAGAATCACAGAAGAGAGGGATGGCAGAGACAGAGGAGAGGTAAAGTAAATGTGAGCCCTATCCTGGGAACTGTTACTCGGGATTGAAGTTGATGTTCAGTCCTTTCCGCATCTCACGCTCTTTCTCCCTCTCTCATCCTTTCCTTTACTTAACCAACCCTGTAATTACCTCTAGCCCCAAAATGGAGGCAGCTTAGTTTCCCTTTCTCCTCCTGCCAAATGACAGGCAAACTCTGCCAACACACACACTGAACCACACACTCAGGCACTGGGGCCACGCTGATACGTACCACACAGTTAAACATGCACATTCAGGGGCACACTTAACCAGTGCAGCGAGCATCTGACCGGTTATCCTAACGGCCTTCTCACTGACTCACTGTTGCAACAACTAACAACGAACTCAAGCCAACTTTGACATAGACTTCCAGTAAATCCTTTGGAAATACATACAGTACAGTAGTTAAAAAGGTATGAGTGGGAAAACTTGGGCTAAACATTTCCCCCCTTAATTTTCACAAGGTTTTCTAACTGTCCTCCTAAAGAAGGTAAATACAAACTGACCAGTACATGGCCCAGCTCACAGGGGGGCATTAAATATGACCTATAGAAGGATACAGCAGCAGGAGAGGGCACTGTAGGCCTCAAACAGCTGGGTGGCAATGTCAATCCTCTTGCTCTCCACCGCCTGGCTGTTGTTAGCCAGCGCCAGCTTGTGAAGGTGTGGCAACACGACTAGAGGGAAAAAATAAATAAAAATACAGACATAAGGTTAGTGCACATGAATACCACATGAGAAGCAGAGCAAAAGAAGGAATATTTTTACATACACTCATCTCTAAAGCGTGGCTCTGCATTGGGTCCAACCCTTCCAAATGTCCTGATGATCTCCATGTGCAAAGAGTGCTGATCCTGGTACTGAGGGTCTTCCAGGAACGATGCCAGCTGCATTTTTACACGCTCCAGCAGCTACACACATGACAGAAAGTACATTTATACATGTTTTATAAAAATATTTATTTGATTAAATTCATTGTCTGCATTTTAGGCTGCAGTTGGGCAGTTAGTTTCCTACCTCTTTTTGTGTGACAGTCTCCATGATGGTACCAAAGGCAGGGATAGTGGATATCCTCACTGAGCTAAACGCAGTAGGAAAGCAAGATAGGGGTTTTACCATTCGCAGTCACTGTGTCACCCTTTCCGGTATTTTCCAATTTCTTAATTGGTGTGTCTTTAAGCAAGAATCTGAATGAGTCAAATATCATCTGCAAGTACTTATCAGATTTATCTGGAATTGTTTGAAACACCAGAATGTTGAGTTCACATCTAGTGTCAAGTAAGCATCTATACTAAAAGCCCAAGGAAGTAGGACTACTCTGGTTAACACATGTTCTAGGTTGTATCCAAATATAGTGATTACATAGTAAAGACGTAGTAACCACAGTGATAACTGATGTGGTTTCTCAAGTAGTGGACTGCCAATTTAAGCTCTGCAGGTTTCTAAATTATTACAATGCCATAGGCTGTGAAATTTGAACCAAATTAACTGTCAATGCCAACTGCATGACATATCAATGCTACCAACATTTCCCTCACAGTTGCAAGTTGGGCTTTACTTTAAACACTGTAAGTTTATATTTGACTGGGCAGTTGCAACAATGGTCAGCATATTACAAAAGATCAATTTAGATCAGTTAGTTTTTTAAATTCTGGCCAATCAGCTAGTGCACGCTGACCTAAAGATATAAAAGGTATTCAAAAAAAAATTCAAAACCTTCCTATTCAGTTCGGATTAAACCATAACATGAAAATAATATTTGACCCAGATCTAGTTTAGATGTATAATCAACATGTGTCATTTTCTAACTACTTTGTATCTTAATATATTCTCCATATCATTAATGAGCTTACAGTTTATCTAATGAAAAGCTAAAAGCTAACAATGCCAAAGATAAAGTGGTCACAACTACTTTTTCAAAGGGGAACATTTAATTCCCAAATTGGCCATAAAAAACACAATACATAAAACCAGTAAAATGCATAACAAAACATATCTAACAATAATCAATGATTATATCAAGATTATATCAAGATTATAGGGGTGCTGTTAGGGTGATGTTAGATAATCATTCCACTGTCAGTAGGAATATGAAAGACCAAAAGATACACTTGGACCATCTTGGAATTAGTGAATAAAAACCAGTTTATTGTTATTGCTAATTTATTAATTTAATTAATTTATAAATGTGATTTTTGTCTTTATAGTCTGCTGATCTTAGACGCAGCAAGATATGTGAAAGATATTGTGTGAAAAATCTTGAGGTTACAGAAACACGTTAAGATTTTAAAATAAATGTATGTGAATATACAAGTTGGGGACAAGTGTGTAGCCATTAGCATGGCATTTCAATACAGAGAATGATGAGATGAAAAGGGCTGCATTCCAACAGTGTCAGTGTCACTAATTACATCATCTTGTCTAATCACAAACATGAAGGCTGAATGTACACGTGCAGCCCAAAAAAAATGATTTTACTTGTAGGAGATTTGATCTTTGAATAACTGGGAAAGCATGGCTAAGAGGATTGCCCCTGTATTGCCTTTAAACTGCAATTAAAAGGACAAATGTGTGCCACAAGACTGAACAAGGGTGCATTTAAGTATTCATCCAACTTAACATGTTAAGCCATTTACTGTGGCTCCAGATCAGTGGATTTTTTTTTTAGCGCCCATTCAAGCTCAGACAGAGACAGATTTCTTGGAAGACATTGGTTTACTCTGTAAGGATGCAGCCCACAAAATGACAATGTTCACAGAGAGGTTTTTCTTGTGTCGATTGACTCACAATTCAGGCCCACTGCACAGAGTTATAAGGGCCGGAGCCGCCCGGCGATCTACTAATGCTTCACTCATGCCTCGGAGAACCAACTGTAAACCCACCACACAGCAGGATGAGAGAGAGGGAGAGGCAGGAGGAGGGAGGTAAAGATAGAGGGTGGGATGAGAGAGATGAAAGAAAGAAGTAAAGATTGAAGATAGAAGGGATGACATGAGAGAGAGAGAGAGAGAGAGAGAGAGAGAGAGAGAGAGAGAGAGAGAGAGAGGATAAAAAAGAAAGATGGGGTAAAGACAACCAACCCCTAGCTGACGGGTCGGTCAGGAGGAGGGGCCCTGCTTAAACTCAGTGGGGTGGGGAGGAAGAGGAGGAGGGAATGGGTTACACATGAACATGCTGGGATTGTGCTGTTGCCGCATGCAGGCAATGTGCATGCACAAATGTGGACTGATTAGTTTCGCAGACTGATGAGGTGACGAGAGCCGGCGTGGGTTAGTGTTGCAGATTGATGATGCGAACATGCAGAGAGTTAACAGTGGTTATGCGGATGAACCACCCCATGGCCCAGCCTAAACCTAAACAGGAGCAACTCCACACAACCACTGAAAGCTATGCCATTTAAAATGAGAATTAAAAGGAGAACATGAAAAATCTGAAATTTTAAAATTAAATCGATATCAAATGACATAAAATATCAATGAATATACTGTTTTGAAAAATAGTTTTTTGTGCTGAATTTGCTCCTGGCAGGTACAGGCTTGTTTCAGTGTGATAGTTCTCAGGCAGCAAAGAGAAGGGGGGAGAGAGACGCGGCGTGGTTTATTGTTGTTGTTCCACTTACATTTCAGGGTCGGAGGACAGTGTGATGAGAGCCGGCACCACTCTCTGAGCTACCAGCGTCTCATTCACCCCCTTCACCAGCAGCTGATTGGATTGGACAGAGCCAGCCGTGATGTCACAGAGGTGGGTGGGGCATTGGGACAAGAGCGAGCAACACCGCCAATAGATAGAGAGAAGAAAAAAAAAAGAAAAAAAAAGCACAACAGAAAAGGGGAGGGAAAAAGAAAAAGAAACACAAAAAGATAGGAAGAAAGTGATATACAATGACAAAAACCATAGCTGCAAGGCACGGAACGGCACTGCATGTATCAAGCAAGTGTGTGTACACACACACACACAAACACACACACACACAATCACACACACACACACACACAATCACACACACGAACAAACACACGCACATGCACACGCAAGTATGCAGAAGAAATGGCAAAGCCAACATAGCTAAACAGCACAAATACTTTTACAGTATGGTGAGCGTAAAGCTGCGGTGTCTTTCCACAGACTCCAGGTCAGATTATCATTTAATTCATTTAAACTGATAATATAATTGACAGTTCACATCTGATCTGGGATCTGTGGTAGAGGACCACATTTCAACCCACAGTTTTGACAATGGTGGACAGCTAATCACTATGGAATGGTGACAGTGGGGGTGTGTGGGAAAAGGCAATTACTTCACAAAACAGGGGGGACATGAAGCCTACCACTCCTCCTCCCCCAAGTTTAGATCAACATAGGCCCAGTTCGACAGTTATACCTAGATCCAAACATTTGACCTTTAAGTGTGCACGGATCTAAAAGGACTGGGAGGTCAGGACTTTTGCCTTGGGAACATGGCTTAAAAGTGGACACAATAAGTGGAATAAAATTGCAAGGAAGGAAACATAGAAACAGTCATCTCCCTTTCAAAATAATAGCAGTATTATATTTCCTCAAGACCTAAAATATTGAAAAAGTAAAGAAATATTCATGAAAAAACATTTCCGATTCAATTATATTTTCCAGCAACACTGAAAAGGAACAGGCGCTGAACTCTGGTCATTATACTTTCAGGTTGCTGACTTAAGCCTTGCCTTGACATGCAGCAGATATTTATGTAGTCTGTTCTGAGACCATTGCACAGTGAAAGGTCTGATGTTAACTCTAGGAGGGTCTCGCCATACAGTTGGAACCAGGGCGGTGATAAACTACAGTTGTCTTCACTCACACTCATAAGACAGAGTAGCTAAATATGCAAAATGCATTTTAAACAGCAGCAACAGCAAGCAGAGCTAGCACATGTACAGCAAATAGGTAAACGTGAAAATAGTATCTATTATGTAGGACTGCACAATCGTGTATAAATGCACAATAATACAGTATGTATAATTTCATTAAGAATTATTGTCTTTTATAAAAACAGGATAATTACATAATTACAAATAATCATAATACACAACAAATTAATCTGGATTACCATTTTAACTGTAATTGTCCAGCCATGTTATATTCTACTAGTATACATTTTGTAGTAGAGTAACAGTCATTAATTCCTACGTCTTGCTAAAAATATAAAAATTAAAATCGTATCAACAATGGCACATTTTTAGGTAGTATTTATGTATAAAGAGATCTAATCGAAACTCTAAACATCTGTGATTAGTTCAGTACGCTATCTGTGTGTGCGTGCGTTTCGTACCTCAAACATCCGTGCTGCAGTACAACGGACCAGCGCAGAGGTATGGACTACCCCGTACCACAGAACAGTCAGCAACAATTCATGGTACACTGGGTTTGCGCTGAAAAGATATCATTACATTAATACTTGGCAAAATTGGTGCAGCTGTCAACCAACGACTGACTTTCAAACTGTAACAACAGCACTGCTAATCAATTAGACTGTACAGAAGAAAGTTTGTAGATACTTAAAGACAGAAGATTAAATAAGCTCTGTGAATAGTCCTGATTAGAGATATAAGAATTTAGGATATTTTATCTTACGTGGCTATTGTCATAAATTACTAAAACACACTCTGAGATGGGGAAATGTTTCTTCTGACTCAACAAACTAAGATATTAAGAAATTAGATTTAATCCGGAGTATAAAGTTAGTCCTAATTCAAATTGATACTAATTCATTAACAGGCCATAATAATGAATACCACTAATAGAAAGTAGAAATTAAAGTCTTTGTTGTGACATCAATTTGGAACATAATAAAAAAATATATTCTTCACATAATTAAAACCCAGATACATGTGTTTTGATATTGACATTCTCGGTAAGTGTATGATATTAGTTAATGTACTGTAGCAAGTAACTAATGATTTACAGGTAAAGCATTCATTTATTCTAATTAAAGTGGCTGTGATTATTTTCAAAATATTTGTATCACAGGAAGATGTTTCAATGTAAAAAACAATTAAGTTAAATTATCATTCAAGAAAAAAACTTTGTATCTATCTGTGTTCACCACAGAGAGTTATATTGCAGGTTCCCTCTTTGATAGGTAGACATCGGCCAGGTTTGCAAGTCCCCTCTTGGCAATTTAAAAAAAAAAAAAAAACTAAAAAACAGTGGTCCACACTTGGTCAGTGTAGAATGATAGTCCATTGTTGGTAATGTATGAATGTATGTGAGTGTGTGTAGGTCTCACCCCAACTCTACAAAGGCGGCCTTTAGGCTGTCGAGAGGTGCATGGGACAAAGACAGGGTTGTCATAACATCCTCCAGGAAACCCACCAACAACTTGCGATCCTCCTCCTGTACAGAAATTATAGAATATTTATGTTGGATACATAACATAGGCCTCAAACATGTTTATATCTACATTTTAATATGTACTTCAGTTCAGTGTTTCGGGACAGCAGACATCTTCTGTCACTTTCAACATGAGTTTAAATGGGCTGCTCTGAACATGTTTTGTTGACATGCTGTGTTAAAGGGTAAATCAAAATACAGCCCTCCAGTATTTTGCAAAGTTTGCAAATTTTTTTGACCTAAAATCAAAACAAAAACATGTGTCAGCTTGATGTGTTTTGGAATGGATTTTCCCTTGTGACAAAGAACTATAACCGAAAGTGTAATAGCCAAAAATACTCAACACATCAACTAACTATACATTGACTTATTGACATACTGTAGATTGATTTATCTTGCAAGACACTAAACAACACCACAAAGTATGACTATTAGGATAAAATCAGCTTCAAGTGCTCTCTTCAGTTGTTTTCAAATCAGCTATTATTTGGTTGTGGTCAGTTATTCATTTACCTGGTTATAACAAGTCAGCACTCCAGTGGCATAGATGGGGACTGTGGCTTTGGTGAGAATATCGTTCCCTGCTGAAACATCTGACAGAGGAATAAAACCAGAACAAAAAATGAAAATTAAAAAATAAACATTAAAAAAATCCAATTGCAGCTATTACAATATCAAAAATTGCATTAAGCCATAACATTTCTTTCTTGTAGTTTATTGATGTTTCCTTCTGCTATCTCTCACACACATCAATATAAATTAATCAAAGAAATTAAAACTACACCAACATACAATCCAACGTGATAGGACATGAGGAGGTGAGGCACAGTCTAAAATATTGTGCTAGGCATTTGTCTGTAACAATATATCTATGACATACTTTATATCATTCTACTAAAATCTACTGAAAAAAAAACCAATTGCAATGTAAGGTCACAATGACCTAAACACAGACTGGGTCTCAATACAAAAAACAAATTTCATAAATGGCCGCAATACCAAAGCTAAATCACTTGGCAGCCAGCTGAGACCAAGCACCCTTATAACTACAGAAACATGTCTGGAACAAAAAAAAAATAAAAAAAAGAGGGGAACACCCATAACGGACTTAAATAGCTTGTTTACATCAACAGTGTCTGCGTCTGAAATCCATCCTACCAACATTCTCTTAAGAGAGCTGTTAAAAATCTTACGACAAATGCATATCTGTGTGTTTGTGTAGGTTTAATCTGCACTCACCAACATTCTCTTCAGATAGTCTGAGGATCTCTTGGAACTGTGGTTTAACCTGAAAAGGTCATGAGGGTAAACAAATGTCATCACTACAGTTATAATATATGACATTTGCTACAGAGTTCTATTTTAAGTACAGTACACAATACCTCAAATGGATTGTTGATGAATATCTTTACACGGTCAAAGAAAGGCACAGTGGTTACAACCACTGGACTCAGTGAACCCCTGATATATACTATAGTCCACTGTTGTGCACTCCACTGTGCTGTTCCAGTGCTACCTTAATGCTACTCTTCAATGCTAGCAAAAGTGAAGCATGCTTTGGGAGACTTTTAGTGAAAAGTAGTGTGCCTGCTAGGACAATAAAAAATACTGCATACATTTTACGCTTAGAAGTTAGACACCCGGAATGGCTGAAAATGAATATGTAGTGTACTAGCAAATTAAGGTTTATTAAGTTTATTTGATTTGGATTTTTAAGTGGAGAGGCAGGGTTGAGATAGGCTGAACTGAGAGACACTATTCCAACTTTAAAAACACCTGCTAAAACCAAAGTGTAGTGGTAGCACAGTTTTTTGTGCTCTCAGGAGAATGTTTACTCTTGACGAGTCACGTGGTTTTACCTTAGTGTTGGTAAAAATCTTGCCGAAGGTGCGACAGAACCTCCAGAAGAAGCGAGAGAACTCGTGCACGCAGGTCGATGACGTCACATTGATGCGACCCACGATCTCTATGAGCTGTGGAAGGCTGAAGACAGAGCAGACAGATGGAAATCAGTGTTTGGGTGTGTGTGCGTGTATGCTTTTGCAATTTCATGTACAAAACTGTCTGTATACATGTGTCGTGTGTGTGTGTGTGTGTGTGTGTGTGCGCATCTCTCACAGTTGGTTGACCACCCATAGCAGGGTTTCCCAGCCAGTGGTTCCTTCATGCTCTAGCTGGTGGTCGTAGAGCAGCAGCAGGGCGCTCAGCATCTCTCTGCTACCGATGATGGTTGCCACGTCCTGGAGGGGAGAGGCTGGCCTGGGGAACCGGGTCACTGAAGCACCACAGACACAGGGACACAATGGAAATGTACTGCTGTAAGAATTGCTACTTCTACTTGTGACTTCTGGGTGTGTGTTTGGTTGTCCTACCCTCTATTGCAGATATGTCTCCGTGGAGTTTGGCTCTGCTGGTGAAGGGTGCGTTCTGTAGCACCACAGCAAACAGAGGAGGAATGAGTGACTGCAGGGCCGACAGGAACACATGTAGCTTGTGTTCATCCAGACCATGTTCTCCTTGCTACAGAAAGAGGGAAGATAGTGTTCCTTACAATATAGATCTACATTAACAATTATTTTTTGGTACATATTTACAGAAAGTTGCTATATTTTCACACATTTTTACTGCACAGTACATGTCTTGAGCATACTGTTCAACAACAAACAACAAACTCAATTTTTACTATCAGGAGGTGAAGAGAGGTTTCAGGTTTTAGGTGCAGCAGTGAAGCTACATGCACACAGGCACTTACCATAAGTAGTTTCTCTATACGTGCCAACAGAGAAGGAATGAGTGCAGTGTGCAGGGAACCCAGCTCCGTGGTCCAGGCAGCAAAGGCAGGAATGAAGACCTGGTGGACTGCACTGACCACCCGCTCTGATGGGTCCCCAAGTGACAGCAGCATCAGCTCAAAACCCTGGAAGACATTTACAGAAACAGATAAGTGAACCCCTAAGGCTATTGTACTGTGTTGTTTACATTTTTGCTACAACACGGTTTCATCAGCAAGAGGATACTTACTAAAAACAATTATGAGAAACAAAGTTGAACACTTTATACTAAGTTCTGATACACTTTCCTCTCATAACACACATACCTGGGAGTACTTGTCAGGGTCATCTATGTAACCCATGATAATGCCAAGACTCTTGACCACAGCCTCTCTGACCATGTCAGCCTTATCCTCAGCGAGCATCTGCTGCAACATTGACAACACCAAGGAGCTACGGATCTCCTTCTGCAGAGACAGAAGACAAGACCGATGGAGACAGAGAACTCCTTTATATTTCATTCATCTACATTCATGTAAAATCCCTCTTTAATTCTGTATGCACAATATGTTCTTACAGGCAGGTATGGTGCTAAGGCTCCACATGATTCTGCCACCAACAATCTCCTCTCTGGATATTTGTGGTTAATCTGCAGAAGAAGAGAACAATATTTAGAGTAAAAAATGTCAGAAAAAAAATACAGAAAGAGAAGTAGAAAGGAGGAGAGAAGTAGACTGGAGGGCAGCCACCGTGGAATGGAAACAACTCGAGTATCATCAACAGGCTGACCCTGTGGAAACCACAATTGGTCTTTCCAGGCAGATTCTCAGCCTCCAAACTGCTGGCAGCTGTTGTTGCCATAAATGTGTTGCATGAGGTGACACAGGTGGCAATGAAAACGAAGCTGATATCACGTTTAAGTCAGGGACACCATGAAGGTATTGATAGTGTTTTTCTAAATCAGAACATGCAATTTCATCAATATTGAATGGTATGCTCACTAAATACACATGTGTTTTTACTAATATATTGTTACATATTTTTGCATTAGAATTTTAAACATTTTGTGAAGAACAGACACATTTTTCTTTTGTATTGTCAAATAT
Source organism: Lateolabrax maculatus (assembly GCA_031216445.1). NCBI lineage: Eukaryota > Metazoa > Chordata > Actinopteri > Acropomatiformes > Lateolabracidae > Lateolabrax > Lateolabrax maculatus. The sequence goes on from CM062210.1 coordinate 12,562,099, forward strand.
GCAAGAGGCAAAAGGCAAAGTGAAAATAACCACAAAAATATCCATGGGAAATATTGAGTTTCTAGTCTTTGTACTGAAATAGAACCGAGAAACATGCCCTATTAAGTGGAAATGAAGTGTCACAGAAGGCAAACAACATCAAACATTGAAAATGACAAATGATGAAAATGATGATCAAATGTCAACTCAAATGTTGGGCAAGCACTGGTTTTCATTTTGGAGCAGGTGTAGGCGAAGCCCTTTGTAGTGCCATCAGTCAAAGCATAATAAATAACAAAAGGAGGCCACCTGCGGTGTATGTACTGTACCTGTTCCCAGCATTGAGGAAGTAGTTCAGCCTCGACACGTGTGGGACCCACGTGCCTCGCAAACGCAACACACCCCGTCAAGATCATTTGTCTTTGGAAACAAACACACAGAAACATATGAGAACACACTGCTGGATCAACTCATAGTTTGTGTCTCTAAATAATGGTATCTCTGTAAGAGGTCAGTCAACCAGCATAATAATATACACACACACCTTTGCTCATCATCTGGTCTCTTGATTAGGTTAAAGAGGATGTGGAGGAGCTGGTCTCTCTCTTTGGGCTCTGGGTGAAGGCAGGCGGTACACAAGATGAGTGGGATCAACTCCTGAAGGAGAAACAATGAGAGAGAAACAGAGGGAGAAGTGGCATCAGTTGAGATTACTTTGCAAAAGGAAAGTGAGGTTTAAACACACAGGGAAAGGATGGTCGGTAGCAGTCAAGCCTTGAAGTCCATCGAGGACGGGGGAATAGGAAAGGGGGAGAAGGAGTTTATTTAAACGAGGAAAGAACATTGGACAGTCACAGGGAGAAATTAACACAGGGGGTCACCTTTGAAACCAACAGGAGTCTGTCAACACCAGTGAAAACTCGCTTACCTTAAATACCTTGTTTTGGCGTTACACCTTGACTCATTTGGCTTTAGAGTCACACACACATACAATTAGAACCACAAACTGTAGAAAATAAATAGTGCATGCACACACCCAGACACAGCTGCATAGAGACAGACACACATATACCTAAAGCACTAGTTCCCTTACTATAACTCAGCTCTATCCCAGAGTTCATACAGAGTTTATGGACCTTCCAGCCAAAAGGGAGAGAGCTCAGCTGCCCTTGATACAGGGCCTCCATGGCCAAATTGTGGTCAGCTCTAAATTCCCGCCACACACACCCAAATTAGAGAGTGCATACAGAGTTAAAAATATGTTTTTTTTGTTTTTTTTTCTTCCAGGAAGATATCATATTTTCCTGCCAAGTGCTGGAAGAACAAGCAAAACCCCAATGCTGGATGGACAAATGGACCTGACAGAGACACTTGGGTAAAGATAGGCTGTGATGAGTCACTCACTCAACGCAGGACCAACCCTCTGAAGTCTGTGCCATGTTGGCCATCTTTTAAAAAGTAAAAATATGTCATTTAAGTATCAGAGGGTCATTTTAAGTGGTTGCATGACAAGTTGATGTGGGTGAAATCAGTTCAAGCGTCAAAAACCTGCAAATTAACTGAATTCAGCCCGATTTAACTGTCACATTTAATAATCTTCTTCTCAGCCTCTGAAAATACCATACGTCTTTTTTGGAGACTTAACAGCGGGCTGATAAAACAAATAAAGGAATTCATAAACAGCACACATCTGAAGAGCCAGAACCCATGCTGACCCTGTTCTATTTCTGTATGAAGTTCTGTGTTTCTGATGTGAAGACTCCTTCAGGAGGTTAAACATCTGACCAGTGCTGGATAAACATTGTGGGCAGGTAGAGTGGACAGCACGACGCCAGGGCCCAGAGGCCAGGGGGGCTGATGCTCTACTTCAAAGAACAGGGCTACTGCAAATTCCAGTCCAAGGACCACTATGTCTAAGAGCCTGCACTGCATCCAAAGGTTGCACTTTTTAATTAATTCACATTCCACCTTAACTTAACTCTTATCAAAATCGTTAATTTATCATAAAATGTAATTTCTATGTAACAGATTGCTGTCTATTGTCACATTCAAATTTTTAAATGAAGTGCGCAAGTGCTGGTTTAAACATCAATAAAAAATAAGAACACAGGAGATTCCTAGATATAGCGATGAATATATCTTTGGTAGCACAAATAAATGTCCATACAATGCAGTAACACTATTCTTTACAATGTTTTTTTATTCGGTTCTTGCTGCACAGGCCTTATTTTTCTCCTTTATTTTTCAAACCATACTGACCTTCTAGTGATTGTTAGAGAAACCAGAGAAGTACAAACATACAGCAGAAGGAGAATAATATCTGTCACTTAACTTATACTTTTAACTTCTAATCTTTTGTCTTGTGACAGTCCTGATAAAACTGTTCTTTCAAAGAGTTCTTTGTCTTGCCAGTAGTTCGTTAAAGATTACAGTTAATCCAGCCAGTAGAAAAAGGAAGTAAATGATTGTGACATATATTTACTCTCTTAATAGTGACACGGCTTCTTCGAAAAGCCTAAACACACCATTTACTGTATATTTAATGGAATTAAGAAATAGTGCTGTAGCAAATGATCATCAAATTAAGCCTTTTTCAGCAAATAAAAAAGGAAAATACAAGTAATGCAGAGCCATACAGATATTGCACATCACACTAAGCTACAGTACAGCACAGTATAATGTGGAAAAACATATTGTTTAATGATTTACAGTGTCTGATAATACAGCCAGGTGGCAGGCAGAGTTTCAAGGCATCTTGCCACCGTTTCAAGTTAAACACTTTTTGTTCTTAAGTGGTGTCACATTCAACAACAAGGTGTGTCTCCAGGCTTGTGGTGGTTAGACAGCTTCAAGTTGCAAGATGGAAGTGTGAGCAGCTGTGTGTGTGTATGCAGTGTCATGGTTGGTGAATCTAACGGATATAGTACAAAGTCCACACCGCTCAAAAAGGACCCCAAGGCCTCAATGTTCTACTGTTTTTAGATTTTTTTGTCCCCTATAGTTTGTTTTTCTAGATTTTGCAAAGAGATTAAATTCTCCATAACTGTCCTGGCTGATTAAAACAACATAACCATGGTGATATGCAAAGCAGCCTGACTGAGAACTACTCCAACCAGACTTACCTCTTTCAAACACTCCATTTTGTATCCTATCAAGTTTCAACTACCTGTGTGCAAAATTCAAGTGCATAGTATTTGTATATAGATGGACTCACACAGACACAAATTGCATGCAAGCAGTTATGTGTAGACAGAACACCTGTGCAGGTTTCTGCATTACAGTTTGCAAGGAGTAATAGCTGGTTAATGCCTAATTTATTTAAAAAAAAATCTCATTCCCTTGACTAGTCAAAAGAAATTAACATTCAACTTATGAAAACAAAAGCAAATATGTCCCCCAACAGTTCTAGGAAGAAAGCTGTATATAGCTGTTTATATGTTGTTACCTGGAATCGCTGCACACCTCATATCAGGGTAAAAAAAAACACTATAGCTATAGCTATAATAAAGCACAACGCTTCTTTAAATAGGTTGCTAGAAAATGTTAAACAACTAAATCACTCAAATCACTACAGAATCTCAAAAGCCACTTAGGCACTTAAAGTGATTAGAGTTGCAGCAAATAAAACAGACGGGAAACCAATTGGAAAAGCTTAGAATAAAAATACACTGGGCTTAAGAGACGTACAGTACATTACCCACCTAAGGCTAAAACTGCATACCTTAGGCCATCATTGCATGTTAGTTCATCTTTTGACTACAAATCAATTTTCATATTTTTTCTTTTATGATAATGCAATATAGCAGAACAACAGTCATTGAAACTTTGCAGAAATGTCAGAGCTACTGCTAATAATAAAGAAAAGAATAATTCTAGCAAGTCAGACCCTATGTGACAGCAGTTGTAGCCAACAGGAACTGGGCATTAGTTACATATTATGGTCTACAGGTCATGTGAGAACCATGCAGATGAGTGCGTGAAAGACTCACCTGGCAAAGATGTGCAACCATTCTCTAGAAGAGAGGCATGCATGAGAGTGAGAGAATGAGTGAGACGATAAGAGAAGAATAAAAATAAAACCAGTGAAGGCAAAAAGGACAGTAAACGTGAGTGAGGGACAAAAACAGCAGAGGAGAAATGATGATAACACTGGTGAAAACAAACACCATCATAAAAGGAGGTGAAATAGATAGACACAAGTCAGCTGGGTATAAGCAGGTCAAAAATGTCTATGTTTAGCACTGATTTTAGCAAATCTTTAAGTGAGCTCTTTATTCATATAACTTGCTGGCACAGTCAAATCTGCAAAGGACAACAAGGATAAGGTGCTACATGCAGGTTTAGTACATTAGCTTTAAGACATTAGTATGATTATCATAAGCAAACAAGCCATCACACCAATTAGAGCACAGGCAAGAGGACTGGCAGCCTCTACACAGTGTGCAACACTAAGCTGCATGTTAGTTGAATTTTAGGAATGCCTTGCGGCACACACCAAGAAGAGGGTGGTGTTCTTTCAAAGCAAACATAACCAAATTTTTCTCACAATAGCAGATGGTGAAATGAGTGAATCAACAACAGAAAAAAATCACTTGACTGTTTATCCCCTTCATAAAGCTACAAAGCAAAATTCTGACTAGAGACGCAACATCTACTTTTTTATGATGTTAATGGAGAATGTGATATCTGGCACTGAACTGACAATAGCAATTGCATTAGATATGTTATCTTGACATTAATTTGCAAAAACATACTGACAAATAATTATGCTACACATAGCACATTTAACCATGAAAACTAAAGGCTATTTGGAATTGGTTTAATGCCCATCTACAAAAACATAGTTTGGATGGGACTGGGTCTGCAAGCTGAAGATGATACTGTATGTGTCGCCTGCAATTCTCCCTAAATTTTCACCATGCTTAGCCTTGCTGCTGTGTGTGTATCTATTGGACACTAAGGCAAGATGCTTCTGATGATGACAATAGTGAGTGGGATAAAGGGAGGAGAAGATGATGAGCAGGAGGAGCAGCAGAAGTGGGGTTACCTCTCGTTTAGCAAGAAGGACATTAGGGACGATGTGAGGGAGGCAGCGGCCCAGCATTAACATCACACTCTCCTCACTGTCTGCTATACGAGACACCTGGAAACGAGAGACATTATATAGTGTATATTGTCATAAATGTACCGTTTGTAAGTTTACATGAGAGAGTGTGTGCGCTGACCTCTGCTCCAAGGCGGCTGTCAGAGCACATTCTGCAGAAGGACAGCAGGGCTTGCTGAAAGGCCGGGGATAACTTCCTGAGAGACCACAAACAACAAGAGACCAAAAACAGTCTGTACCGCTTAATCTGTACTCCACAAGAACTTTGGAGATTTTCCTGACCACTGAATGATTGATGATTGGACTGGGCCACCCTGCCAGAGAGCTAAGAGCTGCAACTCTCCCATATCACTGCTTTATATTTCAGTGGAATTAAATAATATCTACAGATAGATGGAGTTTAGCTACTAGACATCAGAGAAGCATTAGCACTTGCTTAAAAGCAGATGTTGACTAACTGTATTTTGCCACTCACTTTCTGAAACTGTACATTAATCTGAAATTTTCTAAATGGAAATATGGCAGGATATATAAGAAACACAGTATTCCATTGACCGGATGATTCAGTAGTCGTTGGTGCACTAAACATACAACAACGTGGGTGGGATAGTGGTAAGAAATGTTTATACGTGATCAAATGTCAAAAGTTCATTTCCCACTAGGACTGCTATGTGCTCTGAGGAAATTAATTTACATTTTCACACAAGAGGGAAGCCACTGGCCTAGTAAGTACTGCTGTATTTGCCAATTGTGGCTAAATAAACTGATGACTACCTCCATCTAGTGGTTACATTTAGTAACTACACTGCGAAGGGCAGTGTGGCTGTAACAGGTAGGTACTAAGTACACTGAATGTCATTTTTGGAATTTCCACTCACCTGTTAGGTTGATCAAACTGGACAGGAGGCCGACTCTTAAGCTTGTTGTGGGACTGTGGGTGTGGCTGGGATGTGTTCTGAGTGGAGGGGGGGGCCAGGTCAGCTTCAGGATCTGAAACCCCCCGGATGTCCAGATACTGGCCGTTATCTGTAGGAGGCTGAGGGTAAAACTAGATTAAGTTAGGATAAATGCTTTTTAAGTTTTATTGCAGGACACTGGTACTATTAACACTATATCAGTGGCATAAAGTCTGCACACTACATAGTCAAACTGACCACATACCACAGAGGGAGGGTCAGTGGAGGAAGTGTTGGCAGTGGAGGAGGAGGAGGGGTTAGACGTGGTCTGGGAGCCAAGGTCCAGAGTGGCCGAAGGTGGGGAGGAGACAGTCCTCTTTAGTGTCTGAATCTCACTGTGAGGTAGGACAAAGAAAACAGAAGAGGAAACTCTCAGAAAACACTACCTAATTCTTATTAGTAAAGAAGTGAGTCAAGAAGACAAAGATCTTCTACCCAAAAGTAGGGGTAGAACAGTTCTATAAAATAGCTCAACAAATTTGGATTATGGTAAAGCAAATTTGTCTGAATCTTGATGGTGGCAATTAAAGATTCCACATGGATGGAAAAAAAGTTCCACAATGTATTGGAGCAGGGTCTCCACTGTAATTTCATGCAGCAATGGTGCTTGGGGTAAATTTCCATACTGGTTCTACTTCATGGCCTATTTTGGTCACAGTTATGGTAATAATGTGGACTGAAGTGCTGAAAACATCTTTAGATTTTTATGGATGCTTCTGATTTTCTTCAGAATGTTCTTGTTGTAATGCCATTAAACTGTTATGAATAAAGGAAACTGTGTCAGCTTCATAGCATAATAACAGTGATCATATGATTAATACGATATATTGCTTAACTGTAGGCCTCACTGATTCACTTGTATATTAGCACAAACATGCAATCAGGTACACACCTCTGCAGTTTCTTGATCTGCTCAGCTAGGCTCTGCTTCTCATTGTTGAGGAGGCTTATCTGGTACTCCAACTCTTGGACGACTTCTGTCTGTTGCTATAAAGAGACAAAAAGATTATACAGACATTGTAATACCTCAGCTCTTAAGTAGGTGCTCCAATAGGTCAAAACTCTTCCTGAGTTGATATCTCAGACTTTATTGAAAGAAGCAGCCACTTTTCATTCAGTTACACAGGCTTTTACTGAAACAACGTGACTATAACAGTTCATTTCTTCATCATCATCATCATCATCATCATCGTAGTTCTGTGTACCGCCTTCACAACTCAGCTCTCATGAATCGAAGCAATTGACCTTCAAAACTGGTGCTGCCTCTCAAACAGTGTGTAAGTGCACTGTTTTCATCTAGTTTCTGCCCAGTATACAGCCTCAAATCATGCAAATAAATAAAGAAAAAAACTTGATAATAAAAATAATAATAAAAACTATGATAATAGAATACCTATCTCTAATTTAAAATAACAAAGTTCTTGATGCAGCCGAAAGTAAAATACCTGACAGACCTTTAAGGTAAAGCCAGAAATCCAACATGGATAAAAAGTACAACTCATGATGAACTGTACATTGAGGAATTACACCCATACTGTACATATACACCCACACACAAACCTGTTGTGAGAGGTCGGGCTTCCTTAGAGTATCTTGGGCAACGCAGTGTCCTGGCAGATCGCCAAAATCCACCCCAACTGACACATCAATTGTGTCCCGAGGAGAAGGGAGGGGGGTACCACAGTTCCTGTAGAGCTGTAGCAGGTCAGGGGGTTTTGGGATGTTGAGGCCGACATCATCCCACAACTCAAAGTCCTGGAAACAAGTAAAAAAACACTTACGCATAGATGAAGCAGGACACAAAGCAAGCTCAGAACTGGACAGCTGATCCGAGTTGCTGAATTTATTTATGGTCACATGACCCTATCACGGCTCTTAGACCAGTGCCCTCATGCTTACAGTCTGATACCTTCCTAATATCTATTTACCTCAGGAATAAAATGACTCTGTATTAAGAAGCAGGCAGAAATAAATGATAAAACATTTATGACTTTTGTCATTCTGTCTTGAAAACATGCAACATCTACAAAAATCTTTACCTGATCATCATTTTCATCGGAGAAGGTGATGGATGAGAGTTTGTATTCATTTTTTAATAAATATTCATTCACAAGGAAGTTTAAGGCTCTTTTCTCCAGTGTGCGTATAGGCTCCTGAGTTAGAGAAGAAAGAGAAGCTGTGAAATGATTCACTCAAGGTCTAGCAGTGATACCATCATAGGGGTTTAAAGGAACACATGCAATCGCTTGATTAATTTGAACAACAGGAAAGAATCTTCATTTTCAACACATAAACATTCCCCACCTGAATTTCAGGACTTGACTTGAAGTTTTTTCTCTCCTGAGAGTGCACCTCGCTCTCTGAGAAATTGAAAAGATATTAGAGGAGTTTGAAAGGATGCTGTGCGTTATTCATCTAGTGGAATTCTCTTAGAAAGAAAAGACAGAAAGCTGTAACAAAAGAGGGTTCAGGTCGAGAAGAAGTTAAAAGTACGCCACACCTGCTGCCTGAGTCAAGTTGGCGCGCAGAGCCTGAATGGTCTCCTTTGCTTTCCGAAGCTCAAACTCCAGCACTGGACAGGAAGTGACAACACACACACACAGGAAGTGCATCCAACCAAAGACAGGGAACAAAGAAATAAAACAAAGATGGGCATGAAAAACAAAATAACCACACAAAAGTTTGTAAGAGTCATAAAAACAAAACAAAAAAATGCATGCAAATTATGGGTCTAAGGAACGCATGCAGCAGAGGATCATGGTAAAGCCAGCTGGATGAGTCTGTTTGACAAGTGTGTGTAATGCACTGAGACGCATCTCAATGGTAGGATTTCCTGCCCTCGTTTACTCCCACTAATAGTACTGATGTGACTGACTTAAAAAATGGGAGACCAAAGTTACTTCAATTGTAGCTGAAGTGAGCAAATCAATTCAAGCTACTGAAATGTAGCCATAATAATCTAGGAGCTGTCTGACAAAGGATTTCTTCCAGGCAAATGCCTTACTAACAAGTAATTAAATCATCTGGAATCAAGCCACTCAAAGGATAGCCACTGCTTAGGTTTTTACTTTTTAATAGTTTAAGCCATCACAATCTAAGCTATAAAAATAAAGAGTCAAAATGTAATTTAGAACATGATAGGTTACTGTTTTAGACTTGTTTTGTTAGTTTTAATAAAAAAAAACAAGCAAGCTGTTTCTGACGTCTTATACAATCAGAAGTAGCAGACATTTGTATAAAACAGTTAATTTGTACATTGAAAATTGAAAGGCTAAACTAACACTGAATAAAGAAAAAGAACACACAAGATTCTTAGACACTTTAGATAAAAAACACACGCAAAAAGTAAGAAGCGATGGAGCAGGGAAACTGTGTTGCATAGCTGTGCACTGAAAATCTGCCATCTGATCTCATCCTATTCTTGTCCCCAAAGCTGGCATCTAATGTCTAGGATTGTGGTTCAATGAAGTTTTTTACTTTCTTTTTTTTTAAGGACTGATCACATCAGTATGGGAAGTGCGAAAGACAGGTTAAAATCTTAGGTTTAGTTAAGTATAATTGCAGGCTACATTCTACAATGTCCTGTAAGGTCATTGTCAATTTTCAGTTTTTACAACTTGAGGATACTATATTTCTGTAAAAAGAAATGTCATGAACAAATTAGTTGGATTTTTCTGACCGAATCCAACCACTCTGACTCCATCATCCCCTCATCACTAACCTTTCCAGCAGATCAAGAGTGCAAAGGATGCAAGCGCAACAAAATGGAAAACCAAGAACTGAATAACGGGGAGAAGATTTAAAAAAAAACAAAACAAAATACTAGTCTGGATGGAGTGACTTGTCCAGTATTGTTCACTGGGGTTTGATCAACGTCAGGAGAAAGCCAGAAAACCCAGAGTCAGACAGCTGGGGGCAGGCATTTCGACAAGAACAACAGGTCGGGGGGATGAAAGTGGGGGTGGGTGAAAAGGGGAAAGGAGGAGGGGGAAGGTGCCAATTTGGTAGAGTGGGCAGTGTGTGAATAATAGTCATTTTCAAAAGATGCATAATTTGTAGTTGGGAGCATGGAACCAACATCTCTGCTGCATGGTTTTAACTGTGCCCTTACTATGCATTAATGTACAGTATGTCTGCTTTTCATAAACTGATAAAAGCCCTAAACCATGAGCAAACTAGTTAGTTAGGTGCATCCACCTACTTCACTTAAGACTTCGACTTTTTTCTACTGTTATAATGCAATATTCACATTTACAATTCATAGACATGTACAGTTAACAATCCTTTTACAATATAGGAAGACACTAATTCTCATGCTTAGCAGTCACGTACAGTACAGAGGGGGAAAAACGATCTAATGTCAAAGAAAGGAAAAACATTAAGCACAAAATATGGAACAGTTTGTGCACAATTCCATACTGCAATTATGGACTGGGGCTATTCAGGACTCATTGACTAACACTTACCGACCAAATGGGTGGATGACTACAGAAAGCTGGTAATAGATAATGTTACTGCACTATTTACCACTGCACTATGGCATAGTGTGCAGGGCTAAAAGCAATGTTTTCATGTTGTCGATTATCAAATAGAAAGATGAAAACAGAAGGTAGATTAAGTTAACATCATATGAATGGTCCCTGCATGACAGCACTGTCCCTTCTGCATTAGTTTTCAAGTGAAAGGCGTAGACATTTGTTTTTTGTCCTTTAGTCAACAGTGTAAAAAAAACAACCATCACACAATATCTGAAAACCACTAAGTTACTCGTAACTGAGCAGCTGCTTAAAACAAATGTTCTGTGATGAGGCGGCAACCACATCAAACTCAAACTATCTAATGGTGTGTCACGACAGAGCCACACGGGAAAGGGGGTGTGATTTCAAACAATGCTGAGACAGGTCCTGTACCAAAAATACCATGGACTGACTCAACAGTGTCACAGCTGATGGGAGAAGGCACGAACACCTCTACCAAGTCAAAGAACATGTTGACAAAGACCCAAGATTTTAGAAATGCATATTCTGCATATGCTCATTATTTTGTCATTGCTACTAAAGCGGCTCTCACACAGCAGTGCCAGGGCTGACAACATTAGAATAAATACATATTTCAATTTTATTGTGGCTTGGATTACACACGATGACTTTGATGCAGCTGGTGTTATTCTCTTTGTTTCTATGCCACCCTCCCATTCTGTCACTGTCTATTTTCTGGATTGTTGTCCATCTTTAATTTCCCCAAAGTAAGCCGGGTCTCTTGCTTTCAGCCCTGACAGTATGGTTCATCTTACCTGCCACCCGCTCATCCGACTCTCGGTTGCCATCGTCTGAGTAACGGGCAAAGTCCAGAGAGTCCAAGGTGCTGATGCTGCCCGCTCGATCTGAACAGAGACAGAGACAGAGACAACAGTGAGACAAATATACAATCACATGAGTCTGCTGTCAAGCAGCTCAGAGCTAAAAAATTATACAATGCACTCATCCTCGAGAAATGTTGCTTTATACGTGCTCCCTTCTGAAGGGACATGGTCAGCTACACAACAGTAGCCCCACTGTGGTAGGGATTCAGTATTTTGCTTAAGGACTCTTAACCAGACTGGAAGCATGTTGACACTGGGTTTGAGTTAAAGGCTGGTGACTAACCCCTCGGCCACCCTTCTATAAAACAGATGGAAACTTTATTAAATTCAGCAAAAAGCAGAGACCTTTTAAAAACTGTGGGAAAGTTAATCTTCAGCCAAGAGACATGTGAGTCACTGCACATGGTGGAAAACAAATCAATCATGAAATGTTAACTTGCTGAGACCTTTACTGAGAAAAATGCCAATCTCCAGACTCACCTCCAACCAACAACCTTACATCTGAGTACAGAGATGCCAAAAGTATTGTTCACTCCAAGAACAGATGAAGCTGATACATAAGCACAAGTACTTGTACTCCTATTTCACTGAGCTAGGCTGGCCTCGCAGCTTAGCCAATGGTGTTAAGTTTTCCTACACTGCAACACAAGTGCAAGATTGGCCTATTTGTTCTCTGATATCAAGATACAGTAGAAGGTCAAGCCAAATGTAGTGTTTAGAATAGCTTTAAAACCATGGCTTGCTTGCCTATGATTAACCTTTCACACCCACACACACACCGATGGCAGCGGAGCTGACATGCAAGGCGCAGGCCTGCCCATCGGCAGCAACACAGGGATCAGTGTCTTGCTCAAGGACACTTCGACACATGGACAGCAGGAGCCGAGGATCGACCCGCCAACCCTGGTGTTAAAGGACGATCCACTCTATTATTGTTAAAAAAAAAAGAAAAAAGAATTGTTGCTTTGCTAGTTAGATCAAAGGAAAATGCCACAGGAAAATCACACATTGTACTAGATATATGACCATGTAGCAACTCTTAGTTCTGTGACTGTACTGTGAGGGTGTTTGTGCATTGGCTGTATGTTTGTCATTGTTCTGTCGTGATAATTTCAAGTTAACCCCTTTTCCTGGGGTGAACGCTTCCAACTGCTGTTGCTTCCTGATAATGTGTGAGGATGTTTGCTGTAAGTGGTTGCAATCTATTTGGTGAATCACTGGATTATAATATATTTGAATGCACGTGTGTGTGAGAACAAAAACCCTGTAATTCCGCAATGTGCGGGAGCATGCGCAAATGCCTTTAGTGTGTGTACTTAATTTGCGAAAAAACAAATATTTCCTCCTGGCTGACCTTTCAGTTCTGTGCCTACGGCGTGTATTGTCTGGACTGTGAAAGATCTGACACTTCGACTGTCACCTCTTCACTGCACTCCTGCTGGGCAGGTTGTGCCACATGCACACAAATCCATGCAGAGTCTCTCTCTCTGCTCTTGAGTCCATGAGTGTCACCATTTCACATTGAATCACACACTACAAATGAGCCTTTATCTGTACACTGAATGAAGGAAGCCTCATTGTCTCTCATATAATGAAAATATGAAATTGTAAATAAACAATTGGGAGGCCAACAAGAGCATTTTGGGGAAAAAGGGAGAGGAAAGACAAACATGATGAAGGACAGTTTTTCTGCTTTGGCAAGTAGAAACAACAAAGCAGATAAATTTGAGACAGGGAAAGGAGCAGTAGTTTAGTCCCAGAACAAAGAGATACAATTAAAAAGAGCTGATACAAATACAGACAAGGATGGATGGTCAGGAGGTAGCCAACAAGCTCTTTTTTTCAGCTTTTTAGAAAATATAAATGCGATGAAACAATGGGGCGCAAATTACAAAGGATGCACAGACAGGCACACAAACACAAACAGGCACACTATCATATATTCAAGACATGTAGCAATCAGTAATACTGTATATGAACTGAGCATACGATTATCACCTGGTACATGGTTCTAATTTAACACCACACGTTACTAAACTAGGCTTTATATTTGCAAATATTAATTTCATAAATGTAAGTAATAGTAGATAAGTAATAAATTGGGTATGACTACACATTAACATAGTTTCTAAAATATTTTGCATGCTGTGCTAATTCCCAAATGTGAAAATGCACCAGACAATAATAACCCAGACTGTAATTTGGACCACAGCTAAGAAACATGCACTTGCACATGCAACACATACACAAGCACAGAACCACCTGCATTCACCCACAGTCCCAAACACACATCTTAATGACAAGCAGAGCGTAATGAATAGGCAGCCAGTTGGAGCGGGTCCAGAACTACATGGAGCCTGGTCAATACTCCAACAATATCATTAATCGCCTTCTCACACAATACCAACTCCCTGCCCCAGGAAAGAATGGTGGGAGATATAAAGTGAGAAAAAATGAGAGAGCGCATGTGAGGTTAGGCCAATTAATAAGCAGTGCAACGAAGAGAGAGGTACACATGGTGGGACTGTTTAAACAGGCTGACAATAAGTACCTCTGAATCTAGATCAGATAAATTCTTCTGGTGTTATAAACCTTATCTGTGTAGTACTGTAAGCTGTGTGTGGTTGACCTGGATTGCCATTCTTCCCCATTCACAGATTGGTAACAGGAGAGCATAAATACTGGTTACAAATAACCCAACCTAGAACTTATCATGTGAAGCTACTATTTGACCTGTTTGAAGATGGTAAGTCCCTACAACTACATATTAACTTTCAGATTCTTGTCCTGAGATTGTATTGCTACTTTCTGGTATCCCATATTATATCTCTTTCTGGCAAAACTACACCAACTTCTTAAATGTGGCAGCTTATTGTCAACCTTGTACATGGCAACTTAAATGACTTGCATGCTACCTTAAAAGGCCCTGGGATCATTTGAGCAAATAACTACTTGACTAGACAATGAAGCGTGGAGAGAGAATCATTTATGCTACCTTGCTGCAAATTAGCAAGCTGGTGAGAGATGCCTTGCTGTGTCATGTGGCTTAGAGCAACAGCTGCCGATATGATGCTGTGTGTGACACACTCATTATCCATACACATGCTCACTGCAATCAACTACTTACAGCTAACAGTCACTGGTTGTGTATTCATAATGACATAGTCTTTAAGAATCACACAGTCAAAATCAAGGCATTCAATGTGTTGCTATTGTCTAAAAAAAAAAAACACACTGGAAATTTCTCTGTGGACAACAGAAGACAGCAGACATTTGTTCAGTTTCCCTCCCTCCTCAACAACTACTTAACTTTATCTTTTGTCCTTCAAACGTGAGGAAAAGGATCATTCCAGTGATCACATGAGGTCTTGGCTATTAGATTATGCTGGAAAGAAAAGTGACATTGCCTTGGGCTGAGTCCATCACTTTCTCTCTCATCAACTCCCATCAACTGCCTAATTTTTTTTTCATCTGTGTATGGCTGATTTGACTCCTCAGGAAATCCAGGATTTCATATTTTTACTAACCTTTACTCTCATGAATAGCTAATAAGACTGAGATTACTGCTTCTCCATGACCTCCCTGTCAGTTTCACAACGGGGGAGCTGTCGAGTCCTGTCATGCTTTTTGAAGACATCATCATAAAATATTTATTCTGCTGCCGTGCTCCAAACCTTTCGGGGGTTTGTATGATAATACAACCACCAGACCTTTGCAACTAACACACACAGCTCACAGTTGTTTGTGTTTTGCTGCTGTGGTCTCTAAGACGTATATACATAGAGAGTCAGTCTAAGTAAGTATTTAATTCTACAGTGTGGGCTTCATACTGACAGGCAGCCATCTGCTAAAGCTAGCCTCAGGCCAGCTCCTGAGACCCACACTCAATGGTCTCCTGAGACATCAGGTTATTGTCCATTGCTACTGCATCTAAATGAGGGAAAAGAAATCTTCTGGTTATAAAACGACATCCTGTCTTTCTTCAGCATTTATTTATATTCTGTGGATCCCTCAGCTGGAAAACTGCCAAATGTTTATACAATGAGAATTCATCATCTGGCATTGTTGCTCAGCCTGCACCAAAAAAGTAAAAGTTACAATTGCGGTGCTGCTGTCATGATATATTGTAAATACTCTGAACCATTCATATACTAAAACACTGGTATGAATCCCTGGAATTGATGCGGCGCAAGGCCTCAAAAAAATGCCAAAAATTAACTTGGACATCTACTAAAAACTGTGACAGGAAACACAACATTTCCAATTCACTCTACTTTGATTCTGACAGCATGTACCACTGTTGGCAGATACTGAAAATCAAATGTATTTTGTTAATTTGAAACTACAGTCAAAGAGGCAAATCACATCTACTGGTTTCATTTTGCACTTAAGATTATCGACAAGATGTAGATTGTTTAAAAAGATAGGGTGGGTGTGTAACCATTCATATGGTCACTGACATCATTCCTATCCTCTCTCTCCTGGATCTAAGATAAATATACTTTGACAAAACACATCCAATCACTGCAGTGGAGAATATCAAGCTGAGTCATTTCCATTAAAACCTAAAAGTCAATAAAAGAAAATGTGCAGACAAGGACATTTTATAATACACGTTATCACTTTCAAGTCACATACAATCCCCTAACTTTTGTCCATATGGAAGCTTTATGGTGCCTTATAGGTCCATGTTAAGGATGAATAGATTTTTCTCCACACAAATGTATGGTAATACTACTCCTGCTGCTCTATAGCAGGTTTTTTTTTTTTTTTTTTTCATTTGTGGTTTGGGCTGTCCCCATGGTTACCGTTTGCATGGCATGTTTGTTTATCAGTCAAGACTTTTCAGCCGCCATATACTGCTGCAGGTTATTACAACAAATAAGACCTGTAAGTAGGTGTGGGTGATATACACCCTTGACCTGTAAACCAAAATAATATCTTATCTCCCTGGCCTGGTAGAAACAACTTACTAGTACTAAGCAACAAAACATAAAAGGCACTGTCCTCCTAAGCAAGATGGTGTAGGTTCAAGCCTTAACTCAGGTCGTACAATGCTTCTTTAACAAGACACTAAATTCTTAAAAACTGCAGCCATCGCTTCAAATTCAAGATTTCTTAATGATCATAATAAATACATTATTGCAAAAGCAGGCTGTACATGCCTTCTCTTCTTCTCTTTTACTCTCCTGACCTCTGACCTCCCTCTGGCCTAAAGAAAAAGGTGGACGTGTATTTTCCTACAGGGCTCAATTACACCAGGAGAGATCACTACAGGTCTGTCATAACGTCACGCATACACCTAATCACGTTTCTGTAGTTCTGTGAAGCTCTAGCCTGCATGTCAGCAAACACAGCTGACCCACAAAAAAAAAAAAAAAAACCGCTTGTTGGCTGCGGGCCCTACACCGGGAGGACAGGTGCAGCAAGCGGATATCTCACGATCGATCCGGTTCCAAATTCAATGTTTTAAGCCGACGTTAGCCGGCTAGTGGGCTAATTTTTATATAATGCAGCATTATTCATCACGGGGGGGGGGGCAAGCTACGTGTCTGGCACCGGGAGCGTACTTACTCAGCGGTCCTCCAGGTCCGAGCACCTGGTCTTTGGCAGGCGGGGTGCCGCTCTGCCGCTCGAAGTTGCCGGGGTTGGAGAAATAATCCCTCAGCCTCGGCAGCTCCCTGCCCGCTTCCAGCAGTTCCGTGTGAAACTCCAGGGCCGTGAGGACGTACTGGTCGCGCAGTAGCTGTGCGGCGATAACGTCCACGGACACCCTCGCCTCGGCGGTGCCTGCCATAGCGGCGGTGGCCGCGACCGACGCCGAGATGCCCTCGCCGCTGGGGCTCGTCCGGTTGCTAGACAGCAGGAGCGTCGGAGGCTCGGCGTCCGCGGGCGGAGAAAAGGGATTGCCCGGCGGCGGCGGCCCCGGAGCCCCGTCGCTCGGGCTCCGCTCTGTGTCAACCGTTTCGTTCGGGCGCCGCTCAGCCTCCTCCTCAGAGTCACTGAGATTAAACGGGTTGACCGACGCCATTTTTGCACAATAAAGATTTTTTTTTTTTTTTTTTAGCAGGGTGAGCTACGCGAGCTAATCAGACCCCCACTTCTTCCTGGATGGATGTTAAGCTAGCTCTGGTTTGGTAGGTGGCTTTGACACGGGGGGAGGAATGCGAAGCTGTGATTGGTCGAATCTGAGAGACGTCACCTTAAAGCCCGCCTCTCTCACGGGATGGAAGGAAATGATTGGATACTGGCGGACAGAGGGGAAACTGGGCAGGGCGCATTTGACAGCAGACAGTCTATCTGATGTGAGAAACTACAAGCTGTGAAATCAACGATTTCCAGTGAAACTGCACTGTAACACATATTGTTAGATAATAAAACTCAAAGCAATTACTTTTTATTAAAATGCATTTGCAGATATGGCAATTTTACGAGAACGCTCGCTTGGGAATAGATTTCTTAACTACAGTACCCACAATGCAGCTGCAAAGTACACACGCCAACGTAAAACCTGCGTAAAACGTCAAAGTCACAACAAGGAAGTGGATGCTCATGGTGTCTGAATTTGTTGTACTAATCTTCTTAGGAAGGCGGACAGTCGGTTTTGTAAAAGGGCACACTGAAAGATTACGCTGATCTTGTTTCGTACAACAAAGCCTTAATCTCTCGGGTTCTCTGGATGTACAATCGGTCACCTACGAAGATAAAATTAAAGCTAAAGCAGGTGAATGGATGAAATGGTGCTGGATAGTTCTGCTCTCCCATTCATCCATCAATGAGAAAGCGACCCCCCTTTTTATTCCACTGACGTTACATACAGGTAAGACTGCATAGCCTTAATATTTAGCTAAGTCACTGTCTTGTAAACAACCTTTAAGGACTGCTATGGGATGAATATCATGTCAGGTTACGAAACTGAAAAAAAAGCTTTGACAGGTTGAAACTGAGAGCTTGAAATCTGATTTAAAAAAAAAAAAGGTTTTGTTAGATTACAAGACTATATTTTGAAGGCTTGCATAACGTTTAATCCCGGCAAACATTATTTTGTATTTGAGTTTTCCTTCTTCACAATTGCAGCCCTGTTTGAAGTGTTTCTCCCACCTATTTTCAGCATTTCAAATATGTCACTGTTCTCCTGATGTATTTGTTTTTTTTCCGGGTTTGAAACCTTGTAAATGGTGATCTGAAGAGGCATGTGCATATGTTGGGGAAAAAAGGTTTGAAACGTTGAAATTTGAGCTCCGAAAGTGCGAATCTTTGTTTTGAAACTTTTGCAGATGTACATTTACACTCTTATGTGCCAGAGAGATTGAATTGCCTGGCTGTCGCCTGACAAAAGAGCTGATTGGCTCTTATTTTTGACCACAAACACCACGTTTGGTAGAAAATACTAATTTTCTCTTTAATTGTAATATTTAACGCTAGATTGTCGGCTGTTGGTCTCATGTTGTGCAATGAAGGTTTCATCTGTAAACAAACATATCTGGTGTGGTTGATCATAATAATAATAATAATAATAACAACAAAAACAACAACATTTAAGACTATTTATAAAGCACTTTACAAAGTTCTTTACAATGCAGACATAAATCTGTCTCGTCCACTTTCCAGGCGAGGCGGAGAGCCCCGCCCCCTCCGCTCCAGACGCTCAGATGTACGCATGCGCGAGTTTAAACGAGGAAAATGGCGGCACAGCGAACACTTAAATAGTCTATCATCATCACATTTTGCTTTTCCAGTTACCGTGTGTCTTTGGCCTACATTAAGTCAACGAAATGTCATCTAACAAGCAGAAATAACAATAATGATTATTATTATTATTAATAATTTAGGTGTAAGGCTCATGTGTTGGGAACACCTCAATAAACTGCACTATGATCTAGATTGTCACCATGGTTACGGGGCCTCTGTCGCTCTGAAACTTTCTCGCCTTTTGGCCCCTGCCCTCTAACTTGTTATGACCTACAGTCTATTAGCTAACGTTGTTAGTCTGTATGTCGTAGTAACGTGTAAATATCTTGTTATAACGTGAAAAACACCTTGTTTTGCTGCATCTAGAGCCGCTCACGCCGTGAGCATGCGCACGTCTAACACCGGTGGCGCATGCGTACGTCGGCGGGGTCGGGGCTCGTCAACAACTGCCTATGGTCAAAGCATGGATGTATAAAGAGGACAAAGATACTCTGCTATTGTCTAAGGTTTACACCGGAGGGGCCGGGGGAACTCAAGTTTCAACCTTCTTTTATACATATATATATGACTTTCTTCTCAACCTGTGCGCACCAGTTTTCAGATCACCATTTACAAGGTTTCAATACACCAGGGGAACAGTGACAAACTCTGAAAATGTGTTGGAGAAACACTTTTAAAAAAGAGGGCTGCAATTGTGAAAAAGGAAAACCCAAATACAAAATAATGTTTGCAGGGATTTCATTTTTTCCCCAGCCTATCAAAACATTATGCAAACTTTCAAAGCTTATTTTCAATCTTGCAAAACCTTGTTTATTAGATTTCAAGCTTTTTGACCAACATGGAATGATATTAATCCCATAATAGTGTTCCGACGCAGTGGGTAATTTATTTATTTTGTCTCTTCTTGTTCTCACCTTTCACCTGCAAACAAATTAAATCTTCCTTCCTCCATCTCCATCTGCTCTGCAGACCCAGCTCGGCGTTGACGCTCAAAATGAGGATGATCACCTTCTTCCTGGTTGGACTGACAGTCCACGTGGTCTTCTTCCTCTCCATCTTTGACATCTACTTCACCTCTCCTCTGGTCCATGGCATGACACCACAGGCCACATCACTGGTGCCCCCTGCCTCCAGACTGGTGTTAGTGGTGGCTGATGGTCTCAGAGCCGACAGTCTCTTCACACTCCTCCCCAACGGCTCATCTAGGGCCCCATATGTGAGGTCAGGAAACTGATACAGAGTAGTGAGCTATGATGTGGTGTGTTTGCATGTATATTAACTAGTACAGTACAGGAAGCATTATGTATATATCTGCAATTAGTTTATGTGTGTGTGTGTGACTGTTATACCGGGTCTTTTCTCATGCTTTGTTCATAACTCCTGAGTAACTGTGTGCGCATCTGTGTGTTTCCCAATATCAGGAGTGTGATAGAGGAGAAAGGTACCTGGGGTGTGTCACACACACGCGTGCCCACTGAGTCTCGTCCCGGTCATGTTGCTCTCATCGCTGGCTTCTATGAGGATGTTAGTGCTGTTGCTAAAGGTTAGTGTGCACCTGCCCATGTTGATACAGAAATGACTGGGAGGGTCCGACACTCAAATACTGCTTGTGACTGCAAGTGCGTCAACCTTTTTTTTTGTGTGTGTCTGTGTTTTTAGGGTGGAAGGAGAATCCTGTAGAGTTTGACTCAGTATTTAATGAGAGCAGACACACCTGGTGCTGGGGCAGCCCTGATATTCTGCCTATGTTTGCCAAAGGTGCACACTCACACATGCACACACAGTCGCACAAACAACACTGTCAGAACCACTAACCTAAAAAATATAAAAACAAAAGGTCTCATATAGACTGTATCAAAAATCTCAAATTAATTAACTTAAATAACACTATAACATCCCTTTTTTTTTATCATGACATTTTTCTATTCCTCATTGCTCATTTTGTGCTATGGTTCTTCCAGGTGCCAGTGGAGACCATGTGTATACCCACACATACCCAGCAGAGGAAGAGGATTTTGCCTCCACAGACGCCTCCAGGCTGGACAGCTGGGTGTTCACTCAAGTCAAAGTATGGTAGTGGAATTACTCATGATAATGATGAATATGTTGATAATAACTACTGATAAAGTCATATAAAAGTGTTTAAAAAAAAAAGAATTATTGGAACTTTTTGATGCCAAAAGCTTTTATGGTAAAATATGCGTAAATGTACAGTAGTACCAGACTCCCTTTGTCATCAGTGAAGATGTGCACATTAATATATTGAATGTATGTTTATTTTATTTCTGTACTAGTCATTCTTCCAGTCAGCAAAGAGTAACTCCAGTCTGAGGGCCAGTCTGCTTGAGGATAAGAATATCCTCTTCCTGCATCTGCTGGGCATCGACACAAACGGACATGCTCACAGACCAATGTCACAGTAAGGGACATGTTATTAGGATTTCTTCTATTTGTATTCTATTTGAATGCACGCCACACTGACTGAAATTTACATATTCTCCCAAAGCAGCATTCACTTAAGTTGTAGTGCTATCTTTATCTTGTATTTGTCTTTTGTCTAGGGAGTACCTAGACAATATTGGTCTAGTAGACACTGGTGTAGCTGAGCTGGTGTCTATAGTAGAAGATTTCTTTGGATATGATGGCAGGACGGCCTATGTGTTCACCTCTGATCATGGCATGACAAACTGGGGTAAGTCTTTTGCTTGAGTATGTGTGTGTTTTTACTGTCTGCGACTGAAAACATTTTAACTAAAAAATGATCTGTTTTTCAGCGTATGAATTCGTCGGAGTCTTGTTTATAATCTGTGGCTGTGTGTGTGTATGTCTCAAGTTTTGCATGTTTGTGTCTACGTGTGTCTTCAGGTTCACATGGTGCAGGCCATCCTTCTGAGACACTCACCCCTTTAGTAGTGTGGGGAGCCGGAGTTCATAATGCCCGCAAAGTCACTGAACCCCAATCATACAACGATGGATACTTACAAGGTGCTAAACTCATGTACTTGCTTGATTAAATGTCTCTCAAGCAGGTTCTTTAGTTTTAGTTTAGGACTCCTACACCCACTAAAGATGTTTTTTCTAAATTATTAGGTAGAGTGGAATTTTGTGTTTTATTTGAAATGAAAACATGAGTGTTCTCTTTCTTTTTATCCCTGCTGTTTCTCTCAGATTGGAAACTGGAGCACCTTCGTAGGGTTGACGTCAATCAAGTAAGGCCCATGGCATTTACCACTAAATATAAAATGTATGAAAGCAGTGATGTAACAGAACAACAGGTAGTAAAGTGAAATATTTGTATTGTTCTGCTGTTTTCTGCAGGCAGACATTGCTCCTCTCATGGCTTCTCTCATTGGTGCGCCCATTCCTGTTAACTCTGTGGTAAGTCTACAGATAAACTAAAGAAAAGGGAAATATTCTCGTCATTTTTATCATATAAAGTCATATTTATCAAAGTTGTTGAAAATGGATTTTGAAAGTACACTGCACTGTGATCAGTTTGTAATATAAATTATGTGTCAACACATGTTCATTGTAGTGTTTTCTGAAATGTATCACAATACAATTTTTATGATTTTATGTTAATCTTTATGCATATTTGTATCTCTTCAGGGTGTGTTACCTCTGCTCTACCTTAACAACAGTGACCAGTTCAAGGCAGAGAGCATGTACACTAATGCTATTCAAGTACTAGAGCAGTTCAAGGTACAAAAGCTCTCAGCTCTACTATTAATGACATGCTGAACATTCATGCTGAACAATAATTATATTGAAATTATACTAATATCTTGGTATTAATAGATTATCTCCAGTACTATTTATTTACTACATATGTCCTGTAATAGAGTAATTCAGTTTTATAAATGTATGGTGTCTGAACTATATATGTTTTTGTAGATGAAAATGACCCAGAAAAAGGAGACAACCTTGTCTTTTCTCTTCACACCATACCAGTAAGTACAATTAGTGAGTCAGTGATTTATACCAAGGAACTGTATCAGGCTGAATTCATTTCATGTGTGTGCAAGGCTTGGAGATAGATTCAATAAGAACATAAACCAGATGGAAATTGCTGAGGTATTCTGCTCTAAGTATGAAGGCAAATGAAGCATTCTTTAATTGGTCAGCATATTTAAGACCAATCTCACGCACTCTGCCTTTATTGCCTTGTGTCACTGTTTTTCCCAGACTACTGACTGAGTCAAAACAAGCAGAATTCATCCGCAAGGCTAGAATACTGATTCAGTTGGAGAAGTATGAAGATGCTGTGAGTATTTGGAAAACTATAATCTTCAGCTTTTAGGTAAATTAATAGTTGTACAAGTGAATTAAAGTCAAGTTTGAGTATTTAAATACATTAAGTTGGTGTTGAAACATGTCATGGTGTTGTACAAAATGTAGCGCTAAACATACGTTGGTGAGCTATGGATGTACGTTTATTTTACTTACTTTACATTCCTTGCTGATATATTTTCTTTCCACTTGTTTCATGACATATTTGTATTTGCTAAAGTACTCCCTTTCATTTCACCTGGTATGTCTCTTGTCAGATCTCTCTGTGCCAGTCTCTAATATCCCATGCTCTTGAGGGCCTGGTCTACTACCACACCTATGACAGGTTCTTCCTGGGTTGCAGTGTAGTGCTGGGATTTGTAGGCTGGACCTCATATGTCGTCCTAATCATACTGAAGACTCATGCCAGCCTCAACAGACACCCCAGTCTGCTCAAACAGGTCAGGGCATACACTATAATCCCTCTTCATTTGCCTCTAAAGATTCCGTCCACCAAAACAAGTTTATGAAACTTGAATGTCTTGTTAAGTTACATTTTTGGTATTGCACTCACGTGTGTGCAGATTCCCAGCCATACCCTGGTGACGCTGTGTATGGGCGTGACAGTGGTGATCACTGTGTTCCTGCTTATCCAAAGGAGCCCCGTTACCTATTATATCTACTGCCTGCTGCCTGTCCCTGTATGGTACTCTGTTCTTAAGGAGTGAGTAACACACACATCATAAAGAAATGTACAATAGATGAAAACAATGAAACGCATCTTTAAACATAATACAGCCTAATCAAACAGATATTTGTAGTTCCTGTATGCTGCTCTCTGAGATTGGAGGAGCAAACACACACATGCACAGGATGTCAGCAGATATCAAACATACATGATGGAGGTCTGAATATATCAGTTTGTGTGATTTACCGCACACATACTTGTTCATGCATGTCTGGCAGGGCTGCGGTGAGTTGTTAATCACACCCTTTTGAAGTGCTGTTGTATCTATTCATGTCGTTTCTCTGTGAATGGCCTTTGCAGTTTTCTTTTGTTTTCTCCCTTTTATCTCAGTAAAAATAATGTCATTAATGATCCTTTTTAGGTCTGGAACTGTAACAGATTTGATTCGCTCAGCTCCCTCACTGCCACTGTGGAAATGTTTTGGCTATTTTGTGCTGGTGGCGTTTGGGATTGAGCTGCTGGTAGGTGTCTTTAATCTCTTCAAATTTACATTTACACTGACACAGCCCTCATTATAAGCATTTAGCTGACCACCACATACAGCACTAGGGCTCATTATGCTCAGGATGAGGTTACTCTGTACTGCGGATGACAGTTTACCTTTGCTGCCCCCAGGTGGTGAGTTTCTTCCATCGCGCCATGCTGACTGTGGGCCTGGCTGTCCTCTCGCTCTGGCCCTTCATGTCGGGACTTTTTGGCAAAGCCAAGGTAGCTACGTCACAGGTCATGGCACCTGCACGCAGTACACCAGGAAAAGTCATATTTGAATATTATTTTTATCACACCTGAAAGGTTATGGAAAACTATGTGTCTCCAGGAAGTTTTGAAATACAAGGTGGACTTACAGACAAAGAGAGTAAAAACAGTAGCAAAATTTCCTGCTCACATAGATCTCGACTGATAGAGTTTTAGTTATGAAATGGACAAATCAGTGATTTATTAAGAAATAAGTGAGTCCAGAGATGTGTCTTAACCTCAATCAATAGTTAATCAAATAGGAATAATCAAATAGTTAAAAAGACATAATTTGTCTTTACATAGAAAACACATATTATTTATCTGTCAAGTTTTTTTTTTTTTTTCAGGCGGTGTTCTCATGAATAAAATTAATTAGATTAGATTAATTTAGATTTCCATAACTAAATGTTCCTATTATGATTTGACATACAATGTATAAATTGATGATTAGATCAAATATTGATGCACAAAAGTGAAAAAAACAGAGTGGTTTGTTTTGGAAGAGGTACATTTTTTTAACCCTTATTGCAGTTTTTGCACTTCTTTAATATTCAGCTGTCAGGCAAATACCTAATTTGTTATCAGTTCACACACAGTATCTAACTACACAAACTCATTGTCTCTGTCCTTGTGTAGTTCCGTTCATTGAGCTGGTTTCTGGGCTGTCTGTGTTTGGCTGCTTTCCCACTGATGCCTGTCGTTGGTAGAGAGCCTAACATACATCTGGTGTGAGTGCTTCCTCTATTTGCATTCATTTATCAGAACGTTTACCACATTGTCAAGCCATAAGTCAAATTTAGGTCAGTCAGTGACACGTAAAGTTTTATTTCTCTATTCAAAACAAATTTTAAATGTCATCAGAAGTGTTGAAATTTGTTTGCTAGGGATGGGAAATACAAATAGTTTTGCATTGTTTTGCATTAAATATAAACAACTTATTTTTTCAGCTTTAAATTACAATTTGATTTGAACTCAACATACACCTGCGAAATGAAGCTGTATGCCATGAACATAATAATGAGGCGAGGTTTTATTTGCTCAGTACCTGCGCAGGTCTACTCACTCTCTTCACTTCAGCCTGTTACCTCTGGTCATCACGACAGAGAACACCACTGCACCTTAGTGACAGACACCAGTTTGTCACCCAGGTAACTACAGTGCCTGTTTGTGTGTGTGTATCTGTATGTGTGTGTGTGTGTGTGTGTGTATGTGTTTATTCCATTGCATTTTCTAAAAATAAATTCTGACCTGTCAAACTCAACAGATGATCCACGTGGCTCTGTGTGCATACGTGCCGTCCCTCACACACTCCAGCCTGCAGCAGAAACAGGGCCTGCCACTTCCTAATCAGGTCATCAGCTGGACCACATTAGGTAGGTGGGTGTGAGTGAGCACAAGATACTCACTGTGTTCAACACCTTGGAATTTCCTGGGGTGTTGGGATATTGAAATAATTTTATTTATTTATTAATTAAACATATTCATTTTTATAAATATCATTAATTAATAAATAAATACAATTATTTTAGTCCTGGCTGTATCCCATCTCAACCATAACTTCCTACTTTATGGTTAAAATGTCACATCCTCTACTACATTCACTTCTCCTGCTTCTTCTCTTTTCTCAGCATCTTCTATGCTGGTTCCATTGTTGAGTTCTACACGTCTTTTCCACCGACTCCTCAGCATATTCCTCTCTCTCACAGCCACATACCTACTGCTCAGTACTGGGTAAGACATGATATTACACACAGACATCATGCAGCTGCATTAAGATGTCAAATTATGTTTATGTAGAGTTTTATCATCACAGCGAAGATACAAAATTATTAAATTTCTAATGTGTGTGTGTGTGTGTGTGTGTGTGTGTGTGTGTGTGTGTGTGTGTCCCACCCACCCAGGTCAGAGGCCTTGTTCCCCCCTGTGTTATCTTGGTTGATGTTTGTGTGGATCAACATTGAACAGGAAGCTATGCTCGCTCAGGGTGTCTCTGGAAGACAAGAGGTAGAACCATAAGTGCATGTTTCTAAACTGGTATAGCAGTGTAAACTACATGAGAGAATGAGATGCAAATTTCAGTGGCCAGGCAAGGGTGTGTGTTTCTATTTATTATACTGTAGGCTTGTTTCAAGTTATCACATCTACTGCTACTTTGCATAATCACTGAGTTATTTTATTTTGAAAACTGCTACAACAACAGTCTATTAGATCTTGTATTGGCTATTTTAATGTATTTGCGTAGATTTTATATACATTTATACTCTGTAACCTCTATTTATCTGGCCTGAAATGTTCTGGTGTTAAAAATATTTCTTCTATTAACTCCTTTAATGCCATTTTTCAATCAAACAAACAAGGAAATCCCATCATGATAACATACTGTAATCTGTGAAGTAGGTTTAAATAAAGCTTTACATAATGTATGTAAGGTCTAAGTATTTACTGATTGTTACATTATCATGTGTGAATGCACATGCTTTTGTTTGTGTGTGTTATTTTTTTCTTTCTTTCAGCTCTCCACTATTGATTTCTCTGCAAACATCGACATTACCAAGATCCGACAACTGAAATTGGATGACATCAGAAGATCTTATTTTTTTGTATCCAACTTTTAGCAACAGTGACGTTAGCTGAAGCACAAAAAAACTGGCACTAGTTTATTCGGAGTTAGTGCCTCTGTCTCAATGAAGTCTGCTGGTGTTGTTCAGGCCAAACTATATAAAATAATCTTTTTTTTAAATTGTTATACAATTGTTATACAATTGTATAACAATTTAAAAAAAATGAACAAATTAGTTTAACATTGCCTTACGTTTTTCCTTGACTATACATTTTCGTCAGGTATTTTTTATAATAACAGCTTTCTTCGGCACAGGGAATATAGCTTCCATTAACAGGTATGCACATTTATATAAATCTGTCTGCGTGTGTGTGTGTGCGTGTGTGTGTTTGTTTGTGGGGGAGGGAGTTGGTGGCTGTGTGTGGCTCAGCTCAGGCAAAGTGACTGTGTGGTTTGAGACTCATTGATGTTGCTTTTTTTAGTTACTATCACAGTATCATTTGAATACAGGAAGGAAACGAGTGGTCTGAGAAAATTCAGTAGTATGGCCATATCCAGTCTGTGCATTATTTGCATTGTTCAGACCAGCTAGTATACCGTGTAGTATCTGCCTTTGTACCTTAAGTGAGGTTGTTTACATTGCACCACATACAGTATGTCACTCTGTGCTATAAAGTTCTGGAAGGTCATCATGAAATTTATGAATTGTATCCCAGAGACAACTTTGAGCTCTGAAAGATTAAATATTCTGTCAATTTTTCAGTCATCTCTAGTAACTTCCTCTGCTTCTTTCTCCTTTTGCCTAGTTTTGACCCAGCGTCTGTTTATTGTTTCCTCACTGTCTTCAACCCCTTCATCATGGGAGGGCTTATGATGTGGAAGGTACCATGTTTATATAAAACATACATAACACATTCTGTTTGTAGTATGCGCTGTGTATCTTTATATTCCTTTTTTCAAACTTCCTTTCAAGAAATACATTTTCAAGAAAAGGAAGTAGTCTTGCAGATCACTAGTTATAATCTTTTGAGATTCGGGAGATATTTTTAAATATGTCTCAACCTGCTTCTCTTGTGCTGTCTTATATTGACTTTCTGCAGCAATGATCTTTCAACCTGCTGGCCATTTTAGAGACCTGTTAAACACAAATTCTCCACATTGCTCATTCGTGCAACGCTACACAATCACAACAGAAAAAATGTTAGAAGCATCATTCTCTATGACTTATATTTCTCTGAACGTCATTAAATTTTTTTGTCCTTTGTTCTTCCAGGTTATCATTCCATTCATAATCGTAATGTGTACGTTTGAGACCATCCAAGTTGCAACACAGCTGTCATCGAGAAGGTAACTCCTCGCTGCAGCCTTTAACATAACAGCAAATGCAATAGACTTGAGACATAAATCTTAAGAAAAAAAAAATTATGTGTTTCTTTCTTTTCTGCAGTTCATTGTGTAAGAAGTGGGTGTCAATCTTCTGTCCATGCTGTACAGTACATGAAGTAAATACGTGTTGCTGTGGTTGATTAAATAAAGAGCTTACGTGTAAAAATGTCCTTCTATTCTTTTGTTTCTTGTTCTTCTTTTCCAGTTTGTTCCTCATTGTCCTGGTCATCTCTGACTTGATGGCTCTGGTAAGGCATTTCTTGTTGATGATTTTCTTGAGTTGGAAAGGTTCTGGTTGAATGACGGGATGTGAATCTCACACAATACAATTTTAACTCACTCCTCCTCTCCTCAGCACTTTTTCTTCCTGGTGCAGGACTATGGCAGTTGGCTGGACATTGGTACAAGGTAAGTTAACTGGGAAATACGTGGTTTCTAAGTATTAATTAATGACTAATTAATCACTTCTTATATACGCACACTGTCCCTCCTCCTTCCCTGTTCCTCCTTTCAGCCATTATGTTTAATGGTCATGCATACATTTACACATAAACATCTTCAACTTTTTGTTTGTCTCTTGCAGCATTAGCCATTATGTGATAGTGATGTCGATGACCATCTTCCTGATGTTGCTCAGTATGGTCACACACTTGTTCACCTCACAAAGACTCATCCTGTGGAGGAGATCCAAGATGCACTTCCCCTAAATAAACATGTTTGTGTGTGCATGCACATGCACACATGCTGCACTGGTTAAATCAAATGTTTAGTATTTATTTGACTTTTTTTTTAGATACTTTTGATATAGAATTTGCCTTATTAAACCAGAGTTTGTTTATATAAGATATGGCATATTGCTTTTGGACTCATTAAACTGTAGAAAATTCTAACCCCACTTGGCTAAATGGGAATATTCTCAGTAAACTTGAGAGTTTTTCTTCTCAAGGGTTGTTGTCTTCCTCGTATTAATGTTTGTTTTAACTCAGTGTCACAGTGTTATTTAAAATAATAAATAATTTTAAAGTAATCAAGACTTACATCAGTCATAAACATTTACTGCTTAGATAAATGGCTTTCAAGACTTTTGTACAATACTCTTTGCACTGTTTTCTTTTGTCACAATTTGTTAATCATTGATGAATTGGCGTCTTGAATATTTGACTGTGAACTATGCCTTTGCCAAGGGTGCTGATTTATGATCCACCAAAGAATGATAAATTGATGAGTCTTTAAGTATGTAACACTATTTCCTTTAAAGCTGCCTAAAACATATCCCTGTTTAGAAGGAAAAATTATGTTATTTTAATTTATTCTTAGTATGTAGGTGTGGAGGAATCTCCCTGCTTGTATGTTAAACTTCCATCTTGTAGGTTAATGGTAACTTAAGACGGTGCCTCTCAGGTTAGGTCAACTGCCTGTCTCTGTTCGCATGATAATGCCGGGTTGGCTCTGGCACCTGGTAGACGGAGGTCAGCTAGAGATCTTCTACATTCGGGTTTAGACACAACAAGCTGGCGCCAAGTTTGGTGGCGCTGGATAAGAAAGATTGTACACAGGCTATGCTGTTGCTTGGACAGCGAAGGAAGATGTATTTTCATGCTTAGATCTTCTATCCAATAGAATCCTCACACATGCCAGGCTGAATTAGAAACAACCCTATTTGGAGGTAGTGAAACTTTACAGGTCGGGGGGGGGGGGTTAATACTGTGCTTCAGGACACCATCTTCAGAACTGGGTAGCCGCAAGCTGTGTTTAACATATTGTTTCCCGATTTCTCCTCGATCGAGCTTCAATAAGTATTCCTGCTTCAGACATACGGGCCTCCCGAAACTTCTTCTGTCTCGAGTGAACCAGCTCTAAGATTTCCTTCACAGTAGGTACCAATAAAACAGAGCAAGTTGAATCAAAACAGGAAACCATGTGTTGTACTAAGTATACTGCAACTAATGACAGAAGCAAATTAGGTGTCCGTGTGATTTTTGTGCTCTGTGTTTGTACATCAGGCTATCTGTAGCCATGGGCTGGGCTTACATCTTGTTGGGGAAGTAAAATAGAAATCCTCTAATGTCCTTAAACAACTACAGTCGGGGTGCACTTAAAAAGTCTGTAAATAAGAATGCTGAGGTGTGCTGCTATAGTTAGTATCTTTTCAAAACAAAACAAAATTACTATGGATAACAAAGTAGGCTAATGTTTGCTGCAAGTACTGACAAAATAAATGTATTCCCAAACTATTACCGACACCTTAAGAAAATGGTGCCACTTTGCTTTGTGTTTATTTGGTTTTTCTCTACTTCACTGTTTTTGGGAATACATTGAGGTGTTTTCTGTAAATAATCACCCCATAATAATCATAAATAATATCATCCCCGGATGGAGTTGCAGTATATGCCTTGTGTAACTTAGTGCTTGCTGAGATGTTCTTAGGCGATTAACACATCTCTCAACACTACAGCAAGCCATTACCACATCCTCTCTCACTTCTCTTTTAAATGAATCAATACTTTGACTAGATAGTGTAACGTACAATATAATTGGCTGTCTACTCTTATGCATCCCTAATCTTGATGCAGTACTTATGTACAGTAGTATTTATACATAGTAGCATTTATGTATGATTTGAATGGAATGTGAAATGCAAAACCTAAGACAAACATAACTTCTGCAGAATATTATTGATTTCGGTTGTAGATACAAATGGATTTTGGGGAAATCAAATGCTAATTACAGTGTATTAAAGATGTTGAAGATTTTGCTGCTTGGAATACATACTAACTTGGGTTAGGGTTATGTGTAGAGAAATGTCATGTGACTATAATGAAATAAAAACTAAAGAAATTGACCTTATGGGGTAAGAAGCTAAACTTCCATGGAAGCCCTTTTACTATGAATGCAGATGCTGTGATGATAGCGTTAAACTTAAAGATTACGGGCTTCTTCAAAGTAATATGTCTCTAAACCACAGGCAGATTTAGCTTCAGGCTGTTTAGTCCTCTGGTAATATGGGATGGTTGTACAAGGTAATATGTAATGGCAAACCTTATAAGGCCAAAGACATACTATATGTTCCTGCACTCAAACACCAAACCACCACTTTTCTTGTTCCCCTAATCAATGGTTTTATAAGGCATTCACCCTACGCACAGTACCTCATTAGTATTTTGATGTTTAATGCAGTTTTGCAACAACAGGCGTGCGTAGACCAGAAGTGACCAGAAGGAGGAAGCACCCAGCTCTGTGGTTTGGCTGACATGTGTGTGCAATCACCTCCTGTTTCTGACAGAGCACATTTGCACAAACAAATACACATGCACACACACACACACACACAAACACACAATATGCAAAACTGACCGGGTGGTTTCCGAGGAGACACAGTTCTTTTTCATAACCTTAACTTTTACAGGGAGTTGGCACACGTTCAGAAGTTTTGCCATGCTAGCATACACATTGGGGAAACTTGACGGTTGCTTGCTGGAGATAACTAATGTCCTCTGATGTAGAAGACATGCACATCCTTTAATGTCTTATTTCCACACAAAAGAGCACTCGACAGCCAGTTTTTTCGTTGAACCCAAAGGTACGTAAATCTATTGGTAAACTCGCTGGTTTTGACTTTATGTTTATTCATAGTGCAGTTTCCTTTGCAGCATGGTTCTTTTGGTAATAATTCAACTTGATCTGTGAACAATATCTTTATTTCTAAAATTTGTGATACTGAAATGCTGTAATTTTTCATTTTAGTCTGTAAAGTTTGATATTATTCCTGTTTCCTGTCAAACCGATAACCACTTAAAGATATGCAAGACAGCATGTCTAATACTTTGATATGGATCACGTGAACAAATATGAGCAACATATTGTATCAGTAAGTATGTAAATATAACGTGGTGTAAAAAAGTTCAATCAGCCAGTTTTTATTGACATGTATTTTCTCTTTCTGTGTTTTCTTGATTTCTGTGACTCCTGTTTTAAATAGTCAAGTCTATTTTACTTATATATTACTGCATTAAGGGGTGTTACTGTATATCATATGACAGCGTCTATCCTTAGGGAAGGGACATTTCTTTACTTTAACAGGGTAAACAATTTAAGAAATAATAAACCCTTTCTTGATCTATTCCAACGTCACCATCTCTAATGCTTTTGTTTGTGTGTTTCTGTCACTCTCTTCCTACCTTTCTTTCTCTATTTAAGATGGCTTCCATGGTAGCCCAAATCACACTATCCGAAGCCATAACCTCCATGATGGACGCAAGCGCCGAAACTGGAACCTTAAAGCAACATAATGATGGTGAAAGTAGTACCACCTCAGAGGAGTACCGCCCAGTCCTCCTGGCTGTTTACTCTGTGGTTCTGCTCAGCGGTACCATCAGCCTGAGCCTGATGATGCACATCATGAAGTCCAGCACGGCATCCATCACCTCCATGGCTGTACTCAACCTAATCTTCGCCCATTTCATCTTCCTTCTCACTGTGCCTTTCAGGATTTACTATTATGCGACTTATCACTGGAGCCTGGGCAGAGGGTGGTGTAAATTTGTCAGCAGCATGATCCATATCCACATGTACATGTCTTTTATCTTCTATGTGATCATCCTCATCACGCGCCTGATGACATTCTACCACAAAGCCAAGCATGTGGCCTCCTTTCAGAGAATTCATGGGCTTCTTGCCAGTACTGTGTTGTGGTTTGCGGTGCTTGTTACGGTGCCTTGCATAATCCATTTTTCTTATGGCAACGGCCTTGCGGACTCAAAGAACAACAGCAACTCCACTGAAAAGTGTTTCCAGTTTGGCAAACACATAAAAAATACAAATGTTGCCTTGGTGTTCAACAACCTCGTAAGCACGTTGATCATAGTGGTGGCCACCGTGCTGGCAGCCCTCCAAGCCAATGCTCTAAGGGTTTTATACAGGAAGCATCGCCAGGGATGCACCTCTCAGCAGGACTTCGATGCTCAGCTAAAGAGTCTGTGCTTTGCCCTCATCATGGTGGTCTGCTTTATTCCCTACCACATCTTCCGGCTGTATTACTTACAACACATTCAGCTAGAGGCTATCAATGAGGTGTTTTTGAGTGTGACCACTTTTAACTGTTTGGACATGCTCACCTTCTTGGGGAGGAGAACCTGCCATGTGTGCCTGCTGCGATAGGCTTTTTGAAAACTGTTGGTAGGATGTGTGTGACGGGTCAAGAGACTTTTTGCGCTTTATTTTGGAACTTCATTTAACTTTACTATTGCCCTGTCAAAGTTTTTAAGAAGAAAACCACTTACATGTATCTTCTTAAAAGTGAACAATCAGATATAACAACTATTCAAAAACACATCAGAACAATAATTTAAAGACTGTCTAAACATATATATTGCAAAGTGTACAGAGGAGCCTAAAGAGCTAGGGGTGACCTTGGGAAGAAAAAAACAGACAGACAAAAGGTCCTATCTAAGCTCTGTCAGGTGTGCCACGCTTTGCTTTATTAATCATATCATGATTATGTTGTGTCATCTGGTCATCTGTCATCTTTTGTGATGTGACTCATTAAAATGTGTTTGTTTATTATTATTATTATTATTATTATTATTATTATTATTATTATCATTATTATTTTTACCATTATTTGATAGTTGAAAATGCAGAGAGAGAGACATGACATACAACAACAGTCCACGGCTGGAGTGAACCTTAGGTGTTAGGGTTTTGTGGTATGTGTGTAGGATATGTAGGATACTTGGGCACTGCTTAAACTGTGTTTGTATTGATGAAAATATTGAAAGAAGTTGACTGGGAACTGTTCTTTGCTATTGACTCAAAATGAATGAACTGTTGCCATCTGCTGGTCTTTGTATATACTACACAGGCTTCAAGCTTGACATTTGTAACGCTAGATTATGCCATTGGTCTTTAGATTCCCTAATTTTTTATCCAAAATGTGACTTCATGTGAAAGATATGTGAGTGGAATTGAAAAATAAATATATTTTACTATATTTGCTAACACTTGTCTTGTATGCATTGCTGAAGCATTCGGCTCCACAGCTGAGAAGAGAAATAAATGACTAAAATTGTTACTTTTTCACTATTATTTTGTGAAACATTACCTCAGACCTCTTAGATATCTTACCTTCTGCCCTCGGAGGTTGTGTTAGAGGCCCTGGCTGACATACACACATGCACACAAACACACACACCTGGTGATCCTTTTCCTTTTGGTTTTTATGGCGCTGGGTTACTGTTTAACATCTCCACCCTACTTTGAGTTTGTTTAGTAAATCGATCTAATGACAGGGCTATGGTGGCGCCATCCAATGTGTTGCTCCATGAATTATAGGCTGCTCAGCTCTCCAGTCTTCCCTTTTAATGTTGTCGAACACCTTTACCTTTTTCCCATTCTTAGTGTCACTTAGACTAATGCTGCACTGACGGGCTGCTCACTACCGGAGTTCAACAGTACACCTGGATAAATGCACATCCCAGACGGAAACAGAAACACGGGTAAGTCAAACTCCTCCTGTGAAATATATTGTCATTGAAATCCAAATATAGCCACATTGGCTGTAAGAATTGTGAGGTTTTCTCTTGCTTTTGCGGAGGAAGTGAAGTTTACCTTTGGCAGTTTTTCAAGGAAGTTTGGTAACATGTTCTGCTAAATCACGTGGTTTAGTATTTTGGTGGTAACATGGTGGAAATCCCTCTTCACACACACACACAGACACACAGACACACAGACACAGACACACACACACACACACACACACACACACACACACCCACGCACACAAAAAAAAAGAAAACACTTCAATAGCTACTATATACTACTATAAATGTCTTGTAACCAGGGCTGGTGTGTTTTTGAATTGTAGGATATATGCTGTATGTGGTTGTCCAAGCCTGCTAGAATTTCAGTTGCATTTTGTCCAGTGTATTTAATGAGATAGTGTCCTCAACTCTCTGTCGGCAGACAGCATTTTGTAAAAAAAGATAAAATAGACTCACTTTGTCACACATGGTGTGCTGTAAAGATCATGTGATAACTCATTTCATCTGTACGAGGACTTAATCTGTAACAAGAGCAGTCTTACAGAGCAACAGAGACGGTAATATAGTCTCATTGTGTTTATCTTAACAGATACATTACCAATACAATACTACCACTGAAAGTACATAAAACTAAGTGTAGTATCTAATAAATTAATGTTAGAAATAAAATATTGTTTGACAAAAGCTTCATTACTAACATTGGATATGCACAGTCACAATGTCAGAAACTATGGCACAATATAATGCAATCTAAAACAACAGCCCTAACTTTGTGAAGGTTGCAATGGTGAGGTTTTTAAGGAAACTGTCTGCTGTTAAATGTTATCCAAGTGTTGCTGGCTAGTTCATCAGTAAACTGATTCTTTAATTTACATGTTTCTATTAATTTGCACGAATCCAATATCAAAGCAGTAGTTTAAGAACTGAACAACATGGCAATGAATAATTAGCAAATACAAGTTTAATGATGTTACTTCAGTAAAGTTTTAAAAGTGGATAGTATTTAACTGAACCGTATATTTTTTTACTATTCCCCAGGTATCAGGAAGTAGTGGTTTACTAGAGTCAGTTGGCATCATCTGTGGCTATTGAAACCTCTAATCTAAATGGAGGCGACAGTATTATGACCATTTCACACAGAGATAGCCTCTTAGCACTGAGTTTTATGGCCTAAAAAAGCTTTCAGTTGCTGGGCAGACGCAAGGTTCCTCAGTTACGTCCTGCTTTGTTTTCAGCTGAAGAAGTCATAATAGATTTTACTATTAAGTATTTGTATGAATGTGTAATTCATACATTTTTTTAATCTGTTTTTTTTTTAATTATATTCACATATAAAATGTTATTTCAGTAAGCTTAAACATTATGTTTTTGCCAGTTGATATGATGAAGTAGAACAGCTGATCATTTTCAGTGTTCGTAATATTGTATCTTGATCCAAATAAATCAAGAGGAGGGTGTGATGTGTCAAGTATTCAAATTTTAGAAAGAAAGACACCAAAGGCACTCATCGTTACACTAATAAAGACTTGAATTCCTAGGCTTGTTGTCCTTGAAGGGTGAGGCTAAAAAGAACCTTTTAACACTTTAACCCTGTTCACCAGAAGTACTCTTCAATGAATACTGATATGTACCTGTCTACAAGCCTCAAAGTACATTGAATCTGGCTTTCTTTTCTCTATCACATGATAGCCTCTTAGAAAACTAAAAAATTCTCTCTCCACAAACCTGATGAGTCAGGAGGCCTGACCTCAACTCCTGGTTAAAATGTAATCTCTCTATCACTTCTCTCTCTCTCCTCCCCCCTCTCTCTCAACCTCTAACTTTCAGCTACCCCTACAGTATTAACTAATATGTCTGTTATTACCCTATGACCGGACACTAATTGCTCTTTTTCTTTAATCAGCAGTAATCAGTGATAATGTGCATTCTGATATACTGTGCCTACAGTGATGATATATTACCCCCATGCCTATTCATATACTGTAGGTGCTTTTCGGACTGGCCCACTCATTATGGATGTAGGGCATCAAATCTCCCATAATAGTGCCTCTTATCATTTACAGCCTTCTGTGACACAATGGTCCAAACTGATTGTCTTTAAGCCACACAGTAAGATTTAGAGTAATGAAATTCCTTATGTAAAATGGGTGGGTTGGGACATTGTAGTTGGTTTATGGTAGTAAATTAGTGTGTTTACAGCATTCCTGACCTGAAAGAGGTTTAACTTTTATTTTCGATTTCCACTCCTGTTGTCTCCTGCCTTGCTTCAATATGCATTTCTTAGGACATTTGATCAGTATTTGCAGTAAGAGTGCTAATAGAAGTGTGAGAACTATAAAATTGTGTTAATATTATATGTTGCTCCAGGAGATTGGCTGATTACTCTTAAAGGAAAAATACTGTGAGTGTATTGCCTCAAAAATATGCATTCATCTGAAGCAGTAGTACACATGTTGATGTTTACTGATATGAAGTCAGAAACAATGACAGTGAAATTGCAATAAATCCAAGTTCTAAAATTAAACCCACAACAAATTATTTAAAAATGATGCAGTGGGCAATTTAAATATATCCATTAACTAACAAAAATACAAGTAAAAACACAGTGAGGTTCAACCATAGCTTGATCAGTGACGTTAATGTCATGTTTACAGTATTGTATATGAAAATACGTAGAATAAAGCTTTATCAACAGATAGTTGTATGTAAACCCAAGGAGTATGTTTGTGGAAGAGTTAATTGAAGTTATCAGTGTTTTCCACTTCACTTTGTGTCTTTACAGATTTTATCTGCTGAGGTGGTGGTGCTATTACTCCACTATTGATTAGATTAGGAAGCCTGGGAAGGACATACACACACCCACACTCACACACACATTCATTACTGTATGTGCCTGCAAGAGCAAACCCCTTGTCGTGCAAGCACCTCCACGCACACAGAAACTCACCAACATGCACATTAAGTGCAAGCTCTCATCCAAAATCTGATGAAATCGGTTTCATGCTTAAAAAAAAAAAAGAGGCAGAGGGGGAGAAGGGAAATATCTCCTTCACCACTATCTATCCATCCCTGCGATAAGTGCGAGGGAGAAAGACAGATAAGTAATGTGGAATAAGGTGAGAAGTCTTAGCCACAGCTCCTCCCCCTCCATGTTCCTGGCCCAATCAGATGGGATTATAGATCTTTTATGCCTTGTCTTGTCATGTCTGTAGGAATTAGATGAAGTAGAGACCAGCAGATAGGGAAAAGGAGAAAGAGAGACTTACAAGTGAATTGGGGGGAGAAGAGGGGAGAAGAGAAGAGAAGAAAGTGTGAGTAAGACCAAGTTGAAACAGGAATGAAGTATCTTTCCGCTACTCAGAGTAAATCTCTGTTAGATATGGAAGTAGCCAACTATTGTGAAGGCCTGGATCCCTCATACAGCACACTGGGCTTTGAGAATGCAGAGGTGCTCTATGGAGGAGGAGGTAAGTGTGGATGCATGTAGCCACCTACACACACACACACACACACACACACACAAAAAAACCCCCATGTATATAGAAAAAAGCAATCACATACAAACATTAATTGAAGCACAAAATGTCAGCATGCATGTTAAGTTGGACATGTTCACATACAGATAAAACAGATGCATACACATACTCCATCTTTATAAGTAATGATACTTACATCCTACTAACATTTGAATTAGGGTTTTGGATGGTTCATACCTCAGAACTGGGTGAGGAGGTGTGTTAGTTTGTGAGACTATAAATATGATGATGGAGTGCGGTGAGACCAGCTGAAGGCAAATGAGTTGCTATTTGCAGAGGAAGGGGGGAAATCAGTAAGAGTTAGTTTTTATATTACAAACTCTGTATGCCTAAATTAAGCCATGGGGAAACTTATGACATTTTAATGTTGGCTAATAGAGCGTGCATCCAGTTGTCTGTTTACACTTACTGTTGGAAATGTATTTCACTTGCCTGTTGCTTGTGTATGAACATGTACGTGGAGAACTGTGGTCATGACGGAAAGAAAAGGGCTGGGTAGGGGTTGTAAAAGCATGAAATCAGAATGTTAATAAAACTTTTTAGACAGGACTTGCAGGCATGTGTCATAAAGATAATCACAGAAGAGCAAGCTCGCATCTCAGTGATACACTGATGTCACCTCAGCCTGTGAACAGAAAGTTAGTCGAACACTGGCACACTGCTTGCTGTGGGACTGAGACAGATGTGCGTGGGGGGATGTGAAAGTGTCTGTGTTGATGCACATGCTATTATCATGTAGGTGTTCTATTTGGTTTTGACTGAACAATAAATATGCGGACAATGATGATGATTATGGTTTTGATTATGGCGACGATGCTGCTGCTGCTGATAATGATAACGATCATGATGATTATGATAATGTCGATGACAATGAGGAAATGAACACATCAACAGAAATGTTTATTCTTTTTATTGATTTACGTTTTTTGACATGTGTGTATACGCGTGAATATTTTACCTGTGTGAACGCTCTTTGTGTGTTTCAGACAGCATGCCGACAGAGCCGAGCCTGCCCGGTCCAGACG
This sequence comes from Lateolabrax maculatus, assembly GCA_031216445.1. Taxonomy (NCBI): domain Eukaryota; kingdom Metazoa; phylum Chordata; class Actinopteri; order Acropomatiformes; family Lateolabracidae; genus Lateolabrax; species Lateolabrax maculatus. The sequence continues at coordinate 12,601,993 of CM062210.1, forward strand.
GGGTCAGCAGCAACTGTTCCATCTGTGGAGACAAAGCCACAGGGAAACACTATGGAGCCTCCAGCTGTGACGGCTGTAAAGGCTTCTTCAGACGCTCCATACGCAAGAGCCATGTATACACCTGCAGGTACGTAAAACATACTGTGTGAGCACATATATACACATAAAAAACCCAGCACAGTTAAAATAATGCCACATTTACAGTATACACACAGTATGAACATGAATAAGTGTGAACATAAACTCTCTTCTGCATGTGCTCCTTTATGATCATGTGCAGATATCTAAATAGAACTTATATTATAGAAATCATTGATGACTTACTTTTCTGCCCAATCATTTTATGGCATGTCACAGTTAAAGTATGTTATGTTACAGTACATCAGTGTCATCGTGTCTTGCTTTGTAAAGCTATTTATATTAGTGTATGTTTGTCGTGTACAGGTTTAGCAGACAGTGCATTGTGGATAAAGATAAGAGGAATCAGTGTCGTTTCTGCAGACTCAACAAATGTTTCCGGGCTGGCATGAAAAAAGAAGGTAGGGACACCTCCCTCCTGCCACCATGCACAAGAGAAAAAGTACAGAGCACTGAATTCTTACTTCATGACCATAAATGTCGTCTTTCTTCTTCCATTTTGAAACTCCACTAAAAGTTGTAGAGACACATGTAGAGATGCAAAATAGAAAGTCAGGTATTTTTCATTTTTCCTACTGAGAAACCGTATAAACTTGAAACTAGTGGCACTGAAGTAAAGGCTGTCAAAGAATCAGAAAGCTGCTTTAAGATGGTTGAAATTGGCTTAGCCATAAAATGGGTGATTACTTAGTGTGTGTACGTGTGTGTGTGTGTGTCTTTATGAGGGGTATAACCTTGGCACAGAGTTTTATGACACCTCATCATGTGTTATTCAAACATGTTGTTCTGGATTTCAACTGGTTAACGTTTGACTCCTCTTGCTGATGCCAGCCTGTATGGCTATTTTCCTAAATATTAACCGCCCTAGTGTCGGCTGTCAACGTTTAAATTCAGGACTTCTTTTTTCCCAACTCTCAAAACTCACGAATACCAACTTGAACAAATTCTTGAAAACAATAAACCAGGATAGTGACTTGAATATTAGCAGGATCACTGTTTGAAAGTTAATCTTTACAGTAAATTAATTACAGTAGGTGCTGCCTCTGCCATGTTCTTTTTTTATTGCTCTTTCTCTTTCACACACACAGTAACTTTTGTTATATTTTAGCTGTACAGAACGAGAGAGATCGGATCAGTTCCCGAAGAAGTATCCCTGACTCACAAGACTTGCCACCAATCACTATTTTGGCCCAAGCAGAATCACTGTCCCAACAGGTGACCATTTTTTACATGTGAATCCTGATTTTCTTCCTGATCAGCCTATTGATAATCAATTCTAAACTACTATTCTTTTCTCGCACTAGATCGTTGCTCCAGTTGCAATAGCAGACCTATCTGAGCAGAAGTCAGCCACTGTCGGGGACATTTGTGATTCTATGAGACAACAGTTATTGGTGTTGGTGGAATGGGCCAAATATATCCCTGCCTTTGGAGAACTGCCACTGGATGACCAGGTAACAGTGATGGATGATCGGTAATCTGTGATTATGCTATTGCTTGCATACCGTCACTCTCTTGCATATTTTGATCTCACGTTTGTTTTTAGGTAAAACCAATACCTTTCAGACTTCAGTACTTTGTTTTAAACAATTTCGAAATTCTGTCTTTGTATATCGGTGTTTAGCTTGTGTGGGCGTACTCTAACAAAGGGCTTATTCTGACAAAGCACTCTCAGTTTAGATAGAAGAAAAACCTTCTTTAATCAACAAAATGCACTCTGAGCTGATAGAATATTTGAAGCAATGATTGAGTAGAGTGTTAGAGATTACACTTTAAATTAGCATACAGAGACTGCTCAATATAGTATACGACTCTACAAGTACAGTATGGGCCCTGTGTGATGTATATAAGGGCAAAAGGGGATCTATTGTTGCATTTGTTTGTGTTCTTTGTTTAACTGTGTGTGTGTGTGTGTGTGTGTGTGTGTGTGTGTGTGTGTATGTCTCCAGGTTAGCTTGCTCAGGGCTCATGCAGGTGAACACCTCTTGCTCGGGGTTGCCAAAAGGTCAATGCCAGTCAAGGACTTCCTGCTTTTAGGTACACACCAACCACTATTATGGCATCTTGTTTATATGTGGTGCTTCAGGACTGAAGTGTGAAGACTGATCAAATGTTGTGTTAACTGAGAATGATTAACTAAAGGTTTCTCTGTCTTTTTGACTTCTAAAGTGTCTCATGTAAACGGTATTACTCATTACTGGGGCATGTACCAACATCATACTGTAGGCAGATCAGTCAGCTACATACACCTAAGCACACACAGGCATTTTGCATTCCTATACTTAAAACATTTGCCACACCCCCTCACCATAACCTTGACTGGAACGCTTATATGCCTGAAAAAACTCTACAAAATTTAACTTACCTTTTCCTTAGGGAATAAAGTACTGAACTATTCCCTTCACCCATCCACACAAGCACACATCAGCACTCAACCCCCCCAATACACACCCACGTACCTTTCACTCTTTGTCACTTCCCCTCAACACAACCACTGACCGACACGCTCTGTGTCTGCAGGTAATGGCTGTGTGATCCACAGGAACAGTCCTGAACCAGAGATCTGTCGCGTAGCCAACCGAGTGCTGGAGGAGCTGGTCCAGCCCTTCCAGGATATTCAAATAGACGACAACGAGTATGCGGCGCTCAAGGCAATTGTCTTCTTTGACCCAGGTAATAAAACAAAGTTACATTTGGTACTTTTACCCATCTGGGGACTTGTGAGGTAATAATAAATGCTTTTTCGAGCTCGCCCTTGCGTCTCTATTCAGAAAGTGTTGTCTGTATGTACAATTAAAATTTCCATCTGTTTGTTACAGTAAGTAAAAAGCTGGGTATGGTATTTTTAGTGAACAATACAACTTTGGGTTAAGGAAAGTATTTTGGTATTAGATTTAGGTATTATAAGATTAGGATAAGAGGTTGGAAATTACCTTTGGCAATAACCTTGATACAGATTTTTATGACATCCAATCATGTGTTATGATATGCTGATTGGGGTTTGAAAGAATACATTACATAAATGATTGTTTCCGTGTAGGTAATGCATTGATATTACAGAAAACATGTACGGCACAAAAGCCAGACAAAGAAGGTAGAAGATGGTCAGGTATGAAATAAAAAAATGGAAAAACAATGTTATGAATTATAAAAGTTTTTTTTAAAAGGCAAACAAAATATTTTTAATGATGCCTTGTCCAATAGCCATTGCCATTTCTGTCCATATCCCTCTTTCCCCAACCAATCCCATCCATCTGGTTACATTTCTCCTCAAAGTTAGATTGCAATCACTCCATTGCTTTTTGTTTATGTCTCCTTGGCCTAGTGTGACCACAATTCCTACCCCCATCTTGTGTTACCTGCCCCCCTTTTTTCTTCCCTTTACTAAATCCCCTCATTTTGCCTTCATGCACTGGTTTGACTATAATCATTCCATCAATTCCACTCATATCCTCACTTCCATCCCTGATCTTTCTTTTTTTTTTTCCTCACCCTCCTGTCCTTCAATCCCCTCCTCAACCGCTCCCCCCTTAATCCATCCCCCACTTCCACGCTTTGCCTCCCAATCTGCAGATGCAAAGTCTTTGCGGAACCCATCGAAGATCAAGGCCATGCGTCTGCAGGTAGGTCGAGCATTTGACTCTTTTATCTTATTGCAGGGCTGCAGTTCCTTTCAAGTACTTTCAATTAAAATCTCCTATAAACAGCCTTATTATCACTGTTCATTATACTCTACATTTTATTTTGCATTTTTACACATTTGTAAATGCCAACTTAAAAGGACAAGGGCAGTTTGCTTACACTGATGGAGCCTTGCCTGTGTGTGTGTGTTGTGTGTGTGTGTGTGTGTGTGTGCAGGTCCAGATGAGTCTCGAAGACTACATTAATGACCGTCAGTATGACTCCAGGGGTCGTTTTGGAGAGCTGTTACTCCTGCTGCCCACCCTCCAGAGCATCACCTGGCAGATGATCGAACAGCTCCAGTTCATTAAGCTCTGTGGCCTGGCCAAGATAGACAACCTGCTGCATGAGATGCTGCTGGGAGGTGAGACTGGGCACATGTCTGTGCTTGTAAACCTGCAGAAAGAAACATAGTGTGACCTAAAGCAAGATCATCAAATGCTCCGGTAGTATAAATGTTCAGCAAGTTTCCTGGATATTCTGTATACAATGGGTAAAAAGTTAAGGATTTTGCATAAAGATGGTATAACTTTGTATAATCCACATATTTATTAGGCTATTCCAAAATAGACAACTTGCTGCAAGGTGCCACTAGGTGACATCTGCAAACGTATCTAAATGTGTACAAATAAGGACGTCTGTAGTTAAAGGTATAATGCATCAAACATAATCTTACCAGGGCCATGACAGACAACTCAAGCACAAGATGAGGTGTGGAAATAAAGTAATAAGTCATCTCCAAAAATGGCCTCCATTTTTTTGCCATATATGCTAAAAACAACTCCGGAATATGACAACCTGATTTAGAAGACCGTGTACAGAAAGAACTGTGTGTGTTTTATTTTTTTGTAGCATCCTGTAGGAATGTGGAACTAACAAAACACAAAAACTGCTATTCAAATATTGTTGAGATGATATTATATTTAGTAATGTGAATGTGCAACTGATAAAACATAGGGATGCTGACATATATAAAATGTTAAATATATATAAAAAAATAGGGGTTCTTTGCCTTATTGACATTGTGAACGGATACACAAATTAGTTGAACAAGCTATAGCTGCTGACATAGATTTATCAGCTTTTTAAAGGAAGTTATTGAGAACTGACTTAGTTACTATATAAAACATGCACGCATATAAACACACTTTTGAAGGCACGGACTGAAATAAAATCAGCATAAATTTGTAAAACTCAAGTCACTCCGTTGATTAAACGCCTGAACACAGCACAGTTGAAAAAACTATGCAAAGTGAAATACCCATTGTTATTTTTGGTCTAATTAGGGCTTGTTAGGTGAAATGCCACCATGTTCAAGAAGAAATCTGTGTTTTGGGGCATTTCCTTAAGTATGTGAGCCCTTAAATGTCAACTGATTAAATAACATTTCTAGATGAGATGCAGAAAAACATCTGCTGTAACTAACAGCTTGCTGTCAGTTGTTGAATTAACGAGTTGCTGTGTTATGTGCTTACCTCAGGCCTTACGTCAGAGCCCACACACCTGCACCACCCAGCACACACCCAGCTGGCCCAGGACCCTTTGACTGGACACACACTGGTCATCAGCACCATGCCTGTCACTCACACTCCGCTGATAGGTAAGAGTTACGCACTCGACCACTGTAAGACACACATACAATCACAAAAACTGCATTCACTCAGAGAAGCACAAACCCTTTGACACACACACAAGAAACGTCAAAGCGAAGTTGATTGTACAATTCATCTCTTCTCACAAAACTGTGTGCCAGATGTGTTTCCATTAACTTAGTTGAAACTAATAAATAGGCATCCTGAATGTGAAACAAATCCATAAAAATGTAACATTTACAAGAATTGATGAGTGTTGGCCATATTGTATGCTTTCATTTAAAAATAAAAAATGCATTTGGCAACATTACACCACCTAATGGCCACACAAGATTGATGGGAACTGTATCTATAAAGCAGCAGCTGCAGATGTAACATGTCCCGTGGGCCACAGTGGATACATTTTAGATACTATATATATATATATATATATATATATATATATATATATATATATATATATATATATATATATGTGTGTGTGTGTGTGTACAATATTTCTTTTTTCCCACACTAAATGTTTTAATTTGCAAATAAAATCAATTGTCTCTCTGTCCCTGCATGTCTTCCTGCAGTCTCTCCAGACACTCCCATCCCATCGCCCCCTCAGGGTTCCACCCCAGAGAAGTACAAACCCTTTCCCCAGCCTCTTTGTCCTCCAGCCAGCCCATCGCCTTCCTCACAGACAGAACCCTGACATCTCCCTGCACTCTGTCAGAGACCATCCCAGTCATGGTATAAAAATTATGAAAGCAATCCCTGTTCAGTGTCTGTGGTTATACTTTACCCTGCTTCTCCCCCCTGAGACTCCTGCTGGTGCTACAATAACTAAGACATAATTAAAGCTGCTGTGTGCAGCACTTTTAAAATTCAATATGTCACTTTCAAATTCATTGAATTAATTAAACACCAAACTAGGGTTTAACAAAACATGCTGTGCAATTTTGTGGTCACCTGAAACTAATATGCTTGTAGACATAATGGCAATTCAAGTGTAAAACAAAATATTAGTCCTTTTGTTTTTTTAAATTGCATTGTTCAAATTTTAGATTTAACGGACTTATGTTTTGCTTTATCGAGCATAGATGTGCAGAAAAAACCTTAAATCCTTATGGTTCTTTATGTGCAGTCACGTGTGCATATCAAATGGCGAGTTCTGACAACATGTCAACGTACGAAATACCATATAATCATACATTGCAGAGGAGAAGCAATGGAAAAACTCATGGCTTACTGCCATCAAATACAAATAGAATACTCTGTTTTGTTTATGAAGTCTGCAGCAGCAAGACCAATTACACCTTTAAACTAGTCTAATATCAGTCATTGTGTTCTAAAGAACTTCAGAAATGTTGTTGTTGATTTTGAGGATTTAGATTTTTTACTTATTAAAAACACAATATGAAGTGTACAGAAGATGTAACTATTTTAACAGTTGGACATTTAAAAAAAAGAGATTAACTGGTTTGTAGTTATTACTGGGCCATGAATACATATAACTTACACAATGGCACAGAGATATTCAATATAATATAAATGTATTCAGCAGCTAAATGATAATATACTGTAAAGGGGTACAATAGTTTTTGGCCAAGATCGACATGACAGTAATCATAATATCATTTATAAATAGTTTGTAAAGACTTCATGTTAAATGCAAAAAGGAATGTAGATAAATTATAATTTGAATGAATAATAATTTGAAACTTACTGTGTATAGTGAAATGAATGATAGCAAATATTTCGATCATCAATTTTAAATTGTCTTGCTTAATTAAATTTCCAAAATCGACTGTGTATTTTTATTTTAGTTTGTGTTGATAACATATTATATAGTATATTGATTAAAATGCAATTTTGAATGAGTTTTGAGTATTTAATTTGAAACTAATTAATTTAAAATGCACAATATACATACAAAAGTCACAGTATGGCATGGTACAGTAGCACCCTCTTGCTGTGTAGAGATTAAATACAACAGTATACTAAATGTAAATGGTACTGCTTGTATGTATATAATGTATATATTGTATATATATTAGTACACCATATAAAATGAGTATGCATTCATTCGTTCAATTTTTTTTTTAAATAGGGAAAAGTAAGTTGTGTGATGGAAAAAGAGAAATTCCTTTCCAATCAAACATTTATCTGCTTCTACAGCCAAAACAAATCATTTCAGTGGAAACTGCTAGAAAAATGGAAATTGACATTTTTTTCACATTTGATCCTGAAAGGAAAACAATATAGACAGACAGAGGATGATAAATTGACAGAATGAATTTCAATATGGTTTCCTGCCATGCAAGAATACTGAGTGTGGTTTGTCCATTACTTCCCTCATGGAAGTCATCATGCTCCCCCACAGTTCCATTGGTCAGGGGTATACAGTTTGTATCCAAAGCTTTATTGGCAAGCTATTGAGACTGCACTGCCGGATGATGATGCTCATCTAAAATCAAACTAGGTTTCCCAACCGTCCATCTGAGAAAACACACTTTGAGACAAACCCTAAAGCCAAACTAGAATGTAAAATGATAATTTAAACTGAAACTGAGCTGTACTGGGGCCAACTGTACTCTGTAATCTGTTATTTTGTTTATGTCCATCCACACACAATCCTTATCTTTGGGTTTATGTGTATGTGTGAGCATTTGTGTGCAGTGGATGAGACCAGAGGATAAAGCTGAGAGCTCTTATTGTCTGTATATTGTTGTGTGACTCAGAGAAAACACTCAGGTTATTTATGGCAGAGGAGATGATGCTGTCTAGAATCAACATGGCCAAATCCTCCTATCAACTCCATAATGGACAAGCTACCTGGCTTAGGTCAGAACAACAACACCCGCAATGGGAGGGTGTGTGTATGCATATATACTGTATGTGTGTGTATGCTCCTACCTGCATTTTATTTATAATCTGTGCGGGTGCATGTGTCTACACTTCTCTATGTGTGTTTTTGGAAGTGTGTGCATGTATGTGTACCCAGGGAGCTTTAATCAAAGGCCTATAGTGAGGAGATGTGGGGGCCCTGTCTCTTTCTTTTTCCTCAGATAAAACTGTGTGTTAGCATGCCAGTCACATATCTCATCTGAGACGCACCGCTCTCTTCCCCACACCTCGCCGCTGCCCACACTGACAGCACCCTATTACACACCAGTATGATGCTCGCTCCACCTGAGGAGGGTGATGAGGGGGAGAAAAAGAGGGATGAAGAGATAGAGGGATGGATGGGCAAAAGATGGACAACGATATTAAATATTTTGTGTTTTTGTAAGTTTGACTTGTTAATCAAGGCTATCATTTTCCAAATGATCCCATTTTCTACTGAGACTGGGTGGTGAGCTTTGTGTACTTTTCTCACAATCTTTGAATTTTGAAATTGGTGCAAAAGGAACTTCCATTTTGAATATGTTTATCATATCATTATAGAATCTGTTTAAAATTACAAAAAAATGGACCTGGCGTTCAAGAAAGTTATTTCTGCATTTCTGCTCATCTGTCTATTAAATAACTGATCCATCAATCCATCCAGCCATCTCCCTATCTACCCATCCATCCTCTTTCTCTTATAACCACTAGATGGCAGTACAAGTCTGTGGTTTCACAATTGACAAATTGCCCTTTAATGGCTGTTATCAATGTACTTTGCCCTTCCTCTGTCACTCTTATGCCAAAATAATAAAAAATCGGGAAAAAATATTGTAATTAATACATTCTTTAACCATATTTTAATACCACTAGCCCCACTTACATACTTAGTTGCAGTATTAAAGATGGCAAAGTTTATATATCAGTCATTGTATTTCAAATCTTGTCAACAAAAGTGAGAAACATATTGACATGTTTCATGTTTTTTTAAATGTTTAATATGGCTATCTGCACCAACAGTAACACACCTATTGGATAGGATGATACATTAAGATTATTCAAACAACAAAGATGATATTAATTAGAACGTGGTTCAGCATTTTTTTATTTAGCTTTACATTCTGTTTCCAAAGTGCTTGAATAGATTTTTGTCTCAAAAATAGGCATTAAAGATTGCAAAGTCACAGGCGTCTGCTCTGCACCATGCAGGGGACTATCGGTACAGTCTGAAATGAATGGCATGTGTCAGCGATCCCAGATTAGAGCCGGAGATTGCAGACTATCATTCCTCACCAGTGCATTTACCCATAATTCCCCTCTGTCTCCAACATATCCGATGATTCCTCCTCTAGGAGACAAGGTGAGGCTGTATGAATCTCTGCCTCCAACTCTGGAATGAATTTAAAACCTCTCCTGAGTGATTTTCTGTGTCTCCGTCCTGTGACTGTGTGCGTGTGTATATGTGTGTGTTGCATGCATGTGTGGTTTCTGATTATACCACAGCATGGGCGAAGGGAAGGAAAATACAGTGACAGCTTCATTTCCAAAGCTGAGTTCACATAAATGAGGGATTAAAGCAAGCAAGCAAGAGGGTTAAGGCTCACCTCGGCCTTCAATGACAGCTTCCCCTCCTTAAAATCACTCTCTTCCTCTCTCTGTCTCCTTCTTCATTTTTGTCTCACTTTTTCTTCCTCTCTGTTTTGTCTTGTTACTGCTCATTTTGCCTGCAGAGATAGTACACACCAATAAAAATGTTAAAAAAAGCATACTGAACTGTTGGCTACACACACATGCACAAACACAGGGAGTGATTTACAGAATTGCAGGGAGCTAGGGTGCGCTCTACATCATGATGATGGGGACCAGGTTAGGGCAATGAAATTTAGGGGTTAGGGCCAGGGTAGGGTGTGTGTGTGTGTGTGTGTGTGTGTGTGTGTGTGTGTGTGTGTGTGTGTGTGTGTGTACATTGTGGGTACATTAGGGAAATGAAAAGGGGTGGACCACTGATGGCTTCTGCGATGCAGACTTGTTAGAATAAAGGAATATAAAAAAGACAGGAGACAGAGGGGATGACAGGGTGGATGATAAGATGAGGAGTGCAGTAATGAAAATGGTCCTCTGCACCCCGAGATTACATGGGGAATGAGATTGGAGAGAGGGAGAGAGAGAGAGAGAGAGAGAGAGAGAGACAGAGAGAGAGAGAGTGGTAGAGATTGGGGATGGGGGAGGACTAAAGGGGGGCTACTGTAGAGAGGGAAATGGGTGAGCAGGGAGTGAAAGAATGGAGAAAGATGGAGACTCCTTTATGATGAACCATGGTGAGAGTCAGCTGGAACGGAAATGTAAAAAGAAGAAGAAGAAGAAGAAGAAGAAGAAGAAGAAGAAGAAGAAAAGAGACGAGGTATTACAACACAGGACGAAGCAGCCCCACTCTGAATGATAAGTGTCTCACGCGCTGCGGGTTATGGGAAGTTCACACAAACAAATGACTCCCATTTGCCAGAGGCGAGGGACACAATTGAGAAAGAAGGGGCGAGAGAGAAAAAAGGAGGAGAAGAGAAAAGAAGGGAGAGGAAGGAGGGAGATGACTAAATACAAGAGCCATGATTTCAGATAACTCCATCTGCATTGAGGAAATGCTTACCTTTTTACCCATCTAATGTTTTCACGGGTTTGCAGCGTAAACGAAAGCACCTTCAATCCAAAGGATATTAGGAACCCTGCAGTGAAGTGCAGTAAAAGTCTGTGCTTGGTACCTTAAATTACAGGGTGCCTATGGTCTTTGGTCAATAACACTAAATGTATTGCAAATTGCAGTAGCGTGTAGGTGGGCGATGTTTTGCACCATAGAGGTGATATCAAACAGTAATAAGGGTGCATGAATACTTCCCTTATTTATACATTAAGCAGCATGGTATCAAAGTTAAGTATGGCTGGATACCTCTCTCTGAAAATGCCTTCACTATAGTTGTTTTGAACCATGTGACATTCAGGCACAGAGCCTGCAGGTTTTCATCCTACCCGAACAAGTAACATATTTTGTGTCTTACTCCCACTTTTCTGGTTGAAGGTGTGTTTTTTTCAGTTAAATTAGATGCTTTAGTGTTTGGTTCATTTGACAACCTCCATACTCAAAGGGACCCCCTGCTTACAAGCATTGGGTAGCAGACCCAATAGCTTCAATTTGATAGGATTGGATACACTGGCTAATGCGGGGTCCAACGTGTGACCTTCAGCTTATGTCATATTTCTTTTTTGTGAATGCACACGAGTCTACAGCCATGCTAGTGGCTATGTGAGGCTGTACTTAGGCACAGCACACATGCTCATAACAATGTTAACATGTTGATGTAAAGCATGTATAATGTTTACTGTGTTCACCATCTTATTTTAATATATTAACATGATAACATTTGCTAATTAGCTCTAAACAACAAATAGGCCTACAGCTGAGGCTGATGGGAGTGTCTTATATGTTTTATAGGTATTATATATGGTATATATTGGTTATAAGCTAAAGTATTTGTCAAACTGAACTTTGGACCAGGATGATGGCACCTGATGACAAAAAATTAAAATAAATTATGTGATGATACACAAAGATGTTTCCAGCAGGATAGCTGAAAAAAACTACTGCATCTAAACCATCATCTTCAAATCTTAGATGTATGTTTTCAGGCCCTAAGATTCAAGGAGGAAGGGCTTTTGACCATTTATGTGTTCAGCAATCAGGGAGAAATCAATCACAGAAGAGGCCGCAATGGCAATTTCTCCAGTGACAGTCACATCAACAGTCCATAATAGGATAATGCAGTCACAAGACATGTTGTGCCTTGAGTAATTGGTGACCCTCACTTTTTCTCAACTGGAAAAGCTTGTTTCCTTGCTCTTTCTCTTCATCGCTTCCTCCACCCACTCGTATAACTCAACAGCTGGATGCAATAAGTTCAAGAACATTCTCCGAGGGGTTTTCAAGAGGCATTTTGGGAAATGTAGGAAGTCGCCAACAACAGAATTAGACATAAATGAAACAAGCTGAAGAAAGGTGTGCGTGCAAAAAAAAAAAAAAAGAAATTACCAAACACCAATAAAAAAGAATGGAAGAATGTAAAGAATGAATATAATATAAAATGTATAGGATTATCTTGGGGTGGAGTTGTCAATTACTTTAGTGGAGGTGGCAACTCGTCAACATTAGCATGCTAAGGGAAATTTGAGCGACTATCAGTTTCAATCAGGGCATTGCTGAGTGAACAGAGTTTAATCATGAAACAGAAAAAAAGATCTAAATGTACCTGAGGAAGATCAGTAGAATTAGACAATAGCCACTTTTATCTGCAGTTCACAAGACTGTTGGGTCTCCATTTTGAATTTTATCATTAGAAACAAACCAAGTGTAAATAATTTGCCTTTCATTGCAGAGGCAAGGCGTTTCATTTCCAAAACAGCTCCGGATATAATTATTTTACCCCGAAATTAGAACTGAGCTCACTTTAAAAGGTACAAAGGAATTCACTGTTAGCGTGTAATTAATTTTATATTACTATTTACCTTTACGTCAGTTAATTATGATTTCTATAGATGTGTGCACTACACACAAGACACACACTACCCTCACTATGTACAGAGAGACAGTGGCGGTAAAAAGTGTGAATTTTACACACATGACTTCCTGTCCTAATCAAGGGCTTTCTCAACTCCTATCTAAAAGACACACATGACTGACTCTTTCAGCGGATACCTACACACCGTGTATGTGTGTGATGAGACAGTGAGTGTATGTGTGTATGCCTGCTTGCGGAAGCTCACCAAGCCAGCAGTGGAGTGGTAAAGGATATTAGGCCACAATTGCAAAAAGATTGCAAAAAGTGACATCCTTAATAGAGAAAGATTACTGTGTGCAACATCACTTTGATTTGAGCTGCATACATTTCCCTCACTCAGACAGCCTTCTGGACAGCTCTGAGCTCTCCAAAATGGATGCTTTAGCCCTTGTGTTTGTGTGCGCAAATGCAAATGTATGTTAACATCAATGTATGTATAGCATATTTGAAAGCAAGAGAGTGAGACACAAATGTCCCTGTCAACGATGATTTTTACAAGCCACAGTAAAATATTCTGAAACTCCAAACTAACATCATTACAAGCAATGAATGGGAAGTAGTGTAAGGGTCAACGCCTCTGCAACCGCTACCAAGTCAAAGGATTTAATAAATGTTCCCTTTTCTAGAGAAGTTACTCAAATGAGAAATATAAACTGCTCATCCACACTTCCACAACATGTAAAATAAGCTGTTTAAAGCCTCATTGGTGTGTTGGTCAAACAGAATGGAAAGTAAGGAAAAGAGAAACAGTGAGAGTTGGATGTTGTTTTCACCACAGTTGGTTCAGCGATAAATATGTCAGCCGTGTTATTACTGTAAGCACATATAGCATGAAATGACACTTAAATAGCTGTTTTGACAAGTAAATGGACTTCAACCTTGCAGCATAGTGGAAAGATATATTCTATGAATATGACCAATTTCAGGCAAGGTATAGTTGTAAATACTTGGATACAAATAGACCTTCTGATCATTCACAATTTTTCACTTCATAAATGATTCCCCATTGTTTTTACATCAAACCAAACCGTGATGAAACGTTATTCTCAGTAAGAATCAGTCAAAAGTTGTGGTACCCTTGTAAAAAGTCCAATAGTTTTGGATTTCCTTTGATGCCTTAAAATAAATGCTGTTATCAATCTTGTGTGGTACACAATGTATAATTTGTCAGTAGCCAACCCTATAGGCCAAATCATTTGGTTAATTAGAAGACACTTCCTAGAAGGTTTACCTCTCATTTCCACCTCATTAAAATAACAATCGCCATCACAACAGCCTTCAATACAGCTGATGTCAAGTACTGTATCAAATCTGGCATTGTGCCAGGGGAGGAGATGTCAGAATAAAAGTCCCCCGCCTCAGGTCAAAATATTCTCAAATCCCTGCGGTGGACGATCAGTATCAATCAGAAATAAAGTTTGTTAGTGCAGAGCCTGGAATCTGAGCAGGACAAAAGCACCAGGGAGGTCCTTTATTTAGCTAATTCTCTTCTATTTGAGATGTACATATTTCTACTGTGCTTTGATAAGGCCTTGGGGACATGCATGTTTTAATTAGACCTGAGCAGCCTGAGCAGCCTGGTTGAACAGTTCATAGAAAACTTTGAACATTTTTGCTGAAAGCCTTTCTCTCTTTGTGACAGGCAATGTGTAATTAGCAGGCATATGTGCATTTGCATATATGCACCCTGTGACATGTTGCATCTTATTTGAATAAGTAGACATGTCTCAATGTGATATCCCTGAAGTGAATACATGAATATGAGCCACTAATTATACCAATCTTGCAAATGATCTATTTAAATATTAATATCTTTTCACTTTGCATTGTTTGCTGGGAGCTTTTTCAGTCAGTGAGCTGTGTGTGTTTGTTTGTGTCAGTTCCATCTAGGCTGCGGTGGGTATTGTCCTCTGTGCGTAAAGAGTGTACATGTGCCTCTGCATGTTGTTTCATGTGTGGATGCATGTACTGTCTGGCTGCGTGTACATGGTCTCCAGTGGAGACCGACAACGTGTGTTTCTCGTTTTTACACAGACAATAAAAGCCAATCAGTGAGGCCACTGTGTATGACAATCTTTGGAACAGGAAAATAAAAAAAAAATTGTGATTCAAGCTCAAACCTTATGAAGGTGTGCAGCATCCACCTGGCAAACAAGTTGCCATGTTTTCTTGTGGAAACTACATCGTTATGTGGTGTTTGTCTTGTTACCCAGTCTTTTCTCATTATTTTACATTCCTTGTTATTCCACATAGCACAAATAAAAATGTACATACTTGGCATGTTGTAATAATGAATTAAACATTCCCCTTGAAAATGTTCAGCATATTTAACATGCTTAGGGATGCTCTCCATAAACTGCTAATCAGAAATTCATCAGGATCGTCTGGTTGGTCTGGTTGACAATACCAACGGTGTCTGACTTGAATATTCCAGTAAATTATTAATTCACACTCAAAATATCTAGTGATGATGATATTTCCACTGCACACCACCAAACTACAAGTCAAATAACTTAGCAAATAAGGCATGAATTGCAGCTTAAGGAAAGGGGGAATTACTTTTAGCCTCATTGTATGTTTAATAAACAAAAATTATACTTGCAACCAGTTTTAAGAACTTACTTTAACTACTTGGCCCAGATGCGAGTGGTTTACCTACAGTAGTAATGACCAGCACTGCAAGGAAAGTCAACTCAGAAGTTACCTACCACTGCTTCAACTGTCCAGGTAAACTATATCCATCTAGTACTGGTGTTCCTTTAAAGAGTTTTTTGACTAATAATGTCTATAATGACTGCAGTATATTCATATAAGAAAAACACAGATAAACAAATACAATGACAATACAAATGACCGAACTGATAATACTTTACCAGTGCAACAGCACAATAATGGGGCTAAATCACTACTCTTGGGAAGAGTGAAATGAGCGAGTTTGTGACTCATTTTCAACTTGTAATGAAATCCTTGAAAACAATTTTACTAATCAGAATCTGTGCATCACTGTGCTTGAATGTTTTGGTTATAGTTATGTTGATGATTTGTGACACATGGCAACAGGAAAGAGATTTTGATGCAGTTACACTGGAGGGAGTTAGTGAGTAATGATTCAAATGTACTATTTATCATATCATATACTAGTATTATCAGTGTAACAACAAGGCTATTTTGATACATTTCTACTCCATGGTCACATTCAGTCATATCATGAACAGTTTTATTATATTGTATGCTTACTTTATTTTTTGTTGCAGTTTACACTAATATTGTTTCCCATGTTTTACATCTCTGGGGTCAAGCCAACTACGTCGCAAGAATTTATAGTAAAATCAAATTTTCTTTTTATTCAGAACTTAAGGGTTGACTGTTTTTTTACAGACAGGAAATATATAATTGCACTCATCTTTTGATTCTCTACACTGATGTTTGCTGCTAAGTGTGCTGGACAATGAAAAGCCTCTGGACAAAGCGAGGCTAGGCTGATGAACACTACTCAGCCTTAATTGCATGCTAGTTTTGATGTAAGGCAATCATGAGGTCATCCGTTTGAAGTGGATAGGCTTGTTTGATCCACCTTTGTGTGAGTGCGTGCATGTGGGTGTTTGAATGTCTTATCATCAGCTACCTGGTGCGATTAAGTCAGGCATAAGGAACCAGGGAAATCAAAATGTGTTTTTGTGTGTGCATGTGTAAACAGGCATGAGTGTGTACGCCTACATACACATCGTGAGGTTTAATAGTGGTCTGCCTTAGCCTGCACTGTATGGCTGTAACAGTCAATCAATCAGCAGCACAAACTACAGGACACTACTGCCTTCAAACTCATTAAAATGAGCACGGCATAACAGAGAAACATACCCTTCGCAAATTAAGTTGTGTGTCCTAATTGTTTTTGTGTTTGTGGGCCTTTCGACAACTTCAGAAGGCATTTGTTGTTGCTTGATGTATGCTTGCTGTGCCTCAGGCAATGTTTTTTATGACCATTATTATTCAAATGAGCTAGAAATGTGTTTTGAAAGTCCTAAATCATTGAGCATGAATGGCTACCCTTGGCGTTTATAAATGACTTTCCACACAAGCAAACCTCCGCCTGCATGGCTTACTCCACTGAGCTCATTTGGGTATTTGAGTTCTGTCAACAGAATTTGTGTCAGTTGTCCATTGGCATTACAAGTTGCATTAGAAAGTTTGACAAGATTTTTCACCACCGTTTTCGACTTTTTCTGAGAGATAAACAGTGTTGTATTGGTTAACAGAAAAGTGGGTAAAAAATTTGCTCCAGTTGATGATTAGCAGGTGAAAAACGGAATGGGGTCTCCACAGATTAAATGTTAATACAGTGGCTTTATTATCATACACTGTTTTCTATGGTAGAATCTATAGAAAAAAACACAATATCACTGTGTAGCCATATAGTCCCTAATATGCACAAGGTTATAACAGGGACTGCAACTAACAATTATTTTCTTGATTACTCAATCAACCCCTCAGTCTATCAGCTGTACAAAAACAATGACAATGCCCATCACAGTATCACAAAGCCGAAGGAGTATTTATTCAAATTGTTTAGCTTGACCAATAGTCCAAAACCCAGAGATAATCAGTTTATTAGTGGACTATAAAATAGCAAATATTCACATTGAAGGAAGCTGCAACTTGTGATTTTTTTCTTGAAGAATGACTGAGTTTTCTTTTTTTACTGTAGAAAGTGAAAAAAAAAGTCTATATCACTGTATGCTTTCCTGTGTGCAGTTATGCTTATGTTTTGTCTAGTGTAATACAACTTCTAGCTTCTATCTCTGTTGATAAGATTTGGTTTGTAGATATTTTTATATTGGCGTAACTGCCCAGAATCAGCGTAAAACATTCTGCTTACACTAAGACAGAAGCAACACGCGCAAACACACACACAAACACACAAACACACACACACACATACAGATGCGTGCGTACAACCTCGCACTCCATGTCTCATCTTTTGTCCAGACACACTCATATACACGCACACTCACGCACACACATAGAGACCACATCTTGATTAGGTTTTCATACAGTCTGGGACTATGCTGAGTCTGTAATTGACTTTGACAGCAGAAGCCTCCATGTCCTATGGCTATGTTAAACGAACAATTTACATCTTCATTTCAAATTCTACATGGATAAAAAGCTATTAATTACATTAGTCTGCGAAGAGTCATTCCAGCTGTGTAGAATATGTGTGTGTATCTCTGTCTGTGTGTATCTCCCATCCTTTCGCATATACACTTTTGCTCATTTGTATATTAAGTCTTCCGGCCAAACAATACCCAGTAAGTGCTTCTCTGGAGATGAGTTTATGAGTGTGGAAAGGACTTTTACTCACGTGTATTGCTCTGCAATGCAAACACACCGGCTACTCTTATATGAGCATTTTATGGACAGGGGAACATTTATTAAATCTATTGACTTGGCAGCGGTTGCAGAGGCGTTGACCCTTACAATACTTCCCAGCCGTTGCTTGTAATGACGTTAGTTAGGAGTTTCAGAATATTTTACTGTGGCTTGTAAAATATAAATGCCATATACAGTCATTTCACCTGGTCCCAAGATTCCAGTTTAGAGGCTGTCGCTTAATGAAATGGCAGGAGTGAATATATAGATAGATAGATAGATAGATGGATAGATAGATAGACAGATAGATAGATTTGAAAGAGACAGAAAGACAGAGAGAGAGATCAACCCAATCAAAGAGGGAAAAAAACATTCATAACCAAAAAGGGAGGAGGATAGTGTTTTTGCATGACGATCAAGCAACTTTTCTCTCTTAGAGTGCTTCCTGTCAGCTTCAAAGAGCGCTTTAAGAGGCTGGGAAAGTGGCTCTCTGAACAGCAGTGAGAACAGAAACATCTCAGCCATCATCTCTGAGCCATCTGCGTGATGGGGGGAACAACACAGACCCCTGTGTTTGCTTTGGAGACAGAACGATCAAAGAACAACTCTAACCATATAATGAAGGGACAGATGGACCTTATATGAAGTGGAGAGAGAGAACAAGAAATACAGTGAAAATGGGGGAGAGAGAGAGAGAGAGAGAGAGAGAGAGAGGTGTAGACAAAATCAAACTGCAAATGCAACAATCTTTTTAGAAAAGAGAGAGAGAGAGAGAGAGGTGTGCAGGGGGGATATGATGTGGTGAAAAAGTGCGAGCCATCTCGTCGCATGCAGACTGCCTGCGCTGAATGAGAAAGCTAAAAGGTAATTTCACGGATAAAGAGGAGGCCTAATGCATAGAGGTAATGTAGCAGGGGATGGAACAAAGGCAAACTTTCATCTCTTTAAGCTTGGATGGAGAGAGAGTGAGAAAAAGCGAGAGAGAAAGCTTTGATGCTTTGAAAATGATAATAACAATCTCAAAGTCAGCCTCAGAAGAGAATGTGCTCCCCTCACTGTGCCCCATCCCCTCCTCTTCTGCCCCCTACCACTTAATACAACTGCACAATGACTGTCTAGGACAAGGTGGGCCGTGTGTGTGTGTGCGTGTGTGTGTGTGTGTGTGTGTGTGTGTGTGTGTGTGGGGGGGGGGGGGGGCGCACTTAGGGCCCCCCAAATTACTCATGGAACAAACACAAAGATGATGAGAATAAAGACACTCATTATATCTAAGATTAGATGACTTTTGTGGACACACTAAGGGATGAATTTATGTAAAGATATAGATAGATAAAGATGTATTTCACATAGGTAATATATAAAGCTATATTGAAATATGAATGTTGGTAAAAGATTCATAGATTGTAGTTTCTCATTCTCTTTCTCTTTGTCTCTGCTCTATATTAAAATGGAGTACTGAAGCTGTTTGAGTCACCGAGCAGTTCGTTTTTCTTTTTTTTTTTTTTTAGCTCTGTTGTGTCTACAGAAAAGCCAATTTTGTTTTCAGAGCTTCCTTAATGCACATTGCCGGTAAAAAATGATGGGCATTACATCCCATCTGCCTTCAAATGATGTAGGTACATGAAATGCAGAGCTATCACTGAAGTGCGAGTACCTATTGTCTTTCAAGTCAAAAGAAACCACGGTGTATAATGATGCTTAGACATTTGAAATGGCATGTTCAAGAGCACAACGTTTTACCACAGGTTAATTAAATAAAATAATGCCTGCCTAAAATAACAATGCAAATCATACAGTTGCAGACGTATTTTGAAGCAAGATTCAGAAGGATAAAATGGTTGGTGGAGGGGTAAACATAAGAATACTAACTGAAAGTATAATCATTTATTTTATCCAGCTCTCCCTGACCTCTCACTGATCTCTCCTCTTCCCTATTTTATGTTAAAGAGCAGTGAAGCAGTTCAAAAGAAGGCTTTTTTCTCAAAAGAAGAATCTTAAAATCATCTGCATCATTATGGCCAAAATTCCCCAATTATGCAGTGAGGTATAGACAATTTTGATTGCCTCTTATTGTCTTGAAATTGAACAGATGATGCATTTAACTGCGTCGAACCATCTGAGTGCTTGAGCTCATGATCTTTGACCCTCCTGTGCTTGGGGGGGACATTAGCTGACTATGTGCAGCCACTTTGTGTGTCTTTGTGTGTATGTGTGTGTGTGTCCATCAAGTGGATCACCTCCCCCACTTTTCTTTCATGGAAAACACAATTTAACACCCAATTTTCAATTATTCAAACCATTTGCCTCGAATACGAATCTGACCCACAAACGCTATCACACATCTCTAGAGTGTGGATCTTGGATGGTCTTAATGTGCAATATTAATACGTTTTACTAAATAAATGCAAAGTGTGTTGTTTCAATCGACAAAAAGATATGATTGTGCGAGATTCACGTGCAAGTTCGAAATCTTAGGCAACCAAAACATTCATTCCTTTATCATACCAACAATTGTCCATGTTATTCCTGCTTTGTTCCAAGGTGTAGCCTCGTCCCGTTGATGGAGAGGATTCGAGCTCTGATCACAGATTGAATTCCGGCATGAAATGTCCTTGTGTCTTACCTCATTGGTTATTCTGTCCTGGTTAGTGCCAATTGCACACAGAGAAAAGACCTTTTTTTTTTTTATCCTTCCTCCCTCATTTCGTTTTTTCTCTCCTGACCCCTCAGAGTATCACCAGACCTCAAAATTGCATTGAATATATAAATGCTAATGCTAATAACTGCTAGCATGAGCAGATAATGTCCTTGACTGGTACAAGAAAAAGATCCTTTTCTTTTACATGACTCACTGCCTCTGAATAACATTAGAAGAGTTCACATCCCAAGCTCTTATTTCTCTCCTATTCTTTCTCATTCTCTTTTCTTTTTTCTTAATTTACTTGACTCCCCCCTCAACTCTAGCCTTCTTCTAGCAGGAAAAAAAAAAAAAATCCAGCTGAAGTGTAAAATATTAATTCATTTATCTGTGCGATAAGATCTTGCTGCCTCGCTCGAAATTCCAATGACATCCATTTGCCATTAAGTCAATGCAACACACAAGCAATGAGGCCTCTGGAGCTTGTCTGTCTTTGCACCCCCCCCCCATATCGTGGCTCCGTTTTTATGCCTCTGGAAGCTTTTCATGGTAGGAATTAAACTATAATACTTGTTTCAGTGGCATGCATGTTAATGGCTGCGGCAAAGCTGTCATTCAAGAGACATGAGGAAACAGCTGCAGCGAACAAAATGGCCTCTCGTGGAAACACCCAGGATGTCTTTGGGACTTTTTATTGTCTCTCTAAAGATGGAGATCATCCTGATACCAAAATCCCTGCAGTTCTGGAATGAATGTTCAACTTGTTATTGTGCATTCTGATTGGTCTATGTTTAAGAGTGTCCAGTGGCGTCCAAAAAGCCTCTTAGGCCTTCCCAGTAGGGCCTGTCAGTAACAATAGAGGAATTAAAGGACCCTGCACTGGCAAAAAAGCCCCACGACATGAATAAAAAGCCAAATATTCCATTGTTTCATATAGGAACTTGCTTCTCTTTGAAGATGGATATGAAGAGAGCTGCACGGCAGAATTTGCCCTTGCCTCAGTTTCTTAAAAATGAATTATTTCTCGTCTGGCAGGCAGCTCTCCGGAGGTGAGAGGCTGCCTCTTAACATGAGCAGGTATCAGTCTTAAAACCGCTCAAAGTAATTGTAGCTTTGAAGTCACACACATCACAGATGGCACAGTCAATATTGCACCAACTTGTCTGGGTACTTTTCTCCCAACTCTGCTGCACTTCTGCTCCTTTTCTTGTGACGAAAAAATACATTATTTGTGACAAACTTTATATTAAAAGAGGCCAACCATCAATCAATCCTGCAATCACTCGTGCAATCACATTAATCATTCTTCTCTGCCTTGTTTGCGTCATTTGGTACAAGAATGTTGAGACCCCAAGTGAAATGTACTTCACAGCTACATCTGGTTCTGCATATTCTTTTGACAGCATACTCCTCAAATCATGTCAGCAATATTCAGTGAGAGCAATAGTCACTGATAACTGCCATTAGATTTCTCAAAGTTTCAAACAAAGTAACTTTTCAAGGCTATTTTTCTCTTTATTCCATCTACTTTACTGAGGCTAACAACTGGGTTTCTTTGTGAATAAAAGGAGTTACAATAGTTGAGGATCCAGCACTAAGCAGCAGGGTTCAAACTTAAGCTCAAAGGTTTAATGTGTGATACTGTACTGTAGACATTCGCTGATAGCCTTCTGCCTGAATCTGTGTGTAATTGTATTTTGTAAAAAACATCAACAGGGAATGTCTTTTTAACATGATCAATGCTGCTTCTGACCAAGTCCTTTTAAGTAAATAAATACAAACAGACACAAAGTAATCCCAGGATAAGGGAGTTGTTAAAGTGGTTCATTGTTACAGGAAGCAAGGGTTTATGGAAAACATGGTCTTTACCGCATACAGCCTGCATTACACAAACAACCACAACCGATTGTATAATACCACAAAGAAAGCCTGGTAAGCACCAAATAGTAAAATAGCCACAGGTAGCCACAAACACTTAATCACAACCAACCACAAAATACTGCAAATGAGCAAAACTTAGCTGAACAACAACAAGGTTTTAAGGGAAGCAGTACCAGCCATCAATCCATCTGTGGCCATGTAATGAGAAGGTGAAACAGATGAATCATGGAGACGCAGGAGGTCTTGGTTCTCCACAGGTATAATGCTGTAGATCATTACCACCTTTCATAGTCCTTGCTTGAAGAGGTATTGTTTTGCAATCCCTGCGTTGCTATCTGATCTTCTCGGAGACAAATTTTATCAGCAGAGCATGCGAGAGAGAGAGAGAGAGAGAGAGAGAGGGTGAGGCAGAGACAGCAAGTGGGCATCGCCAGCACGGAGGGAGAAATGAGGAAAATAAGGCCAGCAACACAAGCGGAGAAAGAGCATTGAGACGGAGAAACAGACATCACAGGAAGACAGCGAGCAAAGTCTTTAGGCCAAGCTTGAGAGGTTGCACACGTTTCCTGCCTTGATTAATAAAGTCTGGCTGGGGCTCGGGTCACCTCGCTGCTCATGTAGCACCGCTCCAGCCTCACACACTCTCAACAAACACACACTCGCACACGTTCGGTGCTGTCTGCCAGAATTCCTGTGTTGACTGACATGGCCTATCCCCTTTTAATTGTCCTTCAGCAGAAGCCGTGCCAAAGGCTGAATCTGTTAAAGATACAGAATCAGTAGTTATACGTCTGTGACCGTTTATGTGTGTGCATACGGCATGTGTGCTGCCAAATTTCATACATTTGATATTCTCGCATTCTGCATTTTTCTGGGTAGGTCTGAGGGGGGAAGTGCGGGTGTATGTGTGTGTGTCTGCTAGCCAGCCCAACCAATGATAATGCAATAATGAGGTCATATCAGTATTCATCTCACAGGCCGGAACAGGGTGGAGTGTTGATAGAAATGATATTAGGCCATCCAAGATTAAGCACATTTACTCAAACACATACTCAGGTACTTTCAGCCTAACCGTTCATAATGGGTCCATTCGTCCACTGCATAATGGGGCTCCTATTACAAACTGCATTTAAAAGAATCAAATAAAACATGTAATTTTGATCAAAAAGTAAGAAACACTCACCAAAATGCATCATTAGGGCAGCCCTTGCCCGCAGTTTAAGACATTAAGGGCGTTTAGCCATAAGGAGTGGTGAGCATAATGGGCTGGGTGTGGGTTCATCGGGTTGTCTGCTAACATTTTTATTGCCTTTTTGCTCCATACTTTACCCATTAAAGAGTTGGAAATGTACAAAAATTGTGTGCCAATTTGTCAGTTATTTGCCCGCTAAATGTCGAAGCACTTTGCTGTCATTTGGGGTGATCAATGCTTAATGAATTAGTCTGTTTTTCACCTCCGTTAAAGGCAGACGTGCTTAGCACCTTCCCAATCCCTTGGAGACCCTGTCTGATGGAAGCCTTCCACCCTTAATTTATGAAAAGTGAGGAGCTAAGCAGTTCATGCGTCTAGAAGTGCTAGCTTTTTGGTAAATTGCTTTTTGTGAATTCACTTGAGTCCAAAACGGAACTCAACCTCAACTTTCATTAAACGGAGGATGAAAGAATGTCTTGAGAAGTGGTGGAAATATGGGCGAAACAGAGACAGAGAGACCAGAGGATAAATGGCAAGAGCTCAAAGCAATGTTTACATGATGGGAATGAGCGTCCTAATGCAGTGATGATCGCAGAGTGTTTCCAGTGATTCCATTTAGCCTATTGAATTAGCCGGAGCTGGAGTCAGCGCACTGGCCCTGGCGCTCCAGAAACAGACACCCAGGCCTCAAAATCCAATTAAATACATTTGTTAAATAATGTAATGATTGCCTAAGCATACTTTTCAGTTGGACTCCATTCATTTTGAGCCATAAAAATGCCATTGTTTTCTGAGCTTTGGGAAAGGTTATGCAGATTGATAGAATTAATTGTCTGGCAGGCGAAAAATGTCATTAGAACACTTAGATGGCCATGATGGTCCATTTATATCCCCAGTCTGTTAGCGGCCAGGCATTTTAATTTGTAACTTGACATGATAATGTGGCTGGTCCCCAGCTCACAGACACAAATATTACTCACATTGATTAAAAGGGACCATTCCTTCCTCCTTCCCAATAGCTGGACATGCAGAATCCATACACTGTTAACTTTATCTCGCTAACATTTAGCTTGCCATTATTTTTATTGCTTCTTTGTTAATGTAGAATTTAATATGAATCTGTTTATGCAGATTTAACGTAATGCATCCATGTGCAACTGGACATTAATATTCATGGTTAGGATAAAATTGGCTATGTTTTCAAACATTTAATCCAACTTGAGAACAACTATGCGTAAAACATGACAATGGCCACAAAGTACAGTTTTGAACAACAAATGTAAAAACAGACAAGATACATTAAGCCAACGCATTCACTCAAAATGCTCACTTTAAGAATTGCATCTTGTCTACTGTTTATGCCCTAAAATCATTTTACTTTAAATATACAGTACGGTAAAGCAACCTTTTATAGAGTAAAATAACTGTTTATTATACATTTAATAGACACAAAACACTTTAATTTTGTGCCTCTTCTTGTTTTGCATGGGGTGTTTTTGCAGAGGTCATTGCCAATTATATTAACTGTAGTATTTAACCTGAAAAAATCCTTACATCAGCTTCAGGGAGACAAACAGTACGTCTGTGGATACACTGATCAGACTGCAAACATCTCTGCAGAGGTCACCGACTTGGCTTGAGACTGAATTAGACATGGATGGAGAACTCTCCTGCATTATGAGCGGGAGAAAAAGGCCATGTTTCCATGGTAACATATTCCAGGGTGTGAGAGGATTGGATCATTAAACCTGACTGGAGATTTCAAGGTCAAAGGTCGGAGGCATCGCGGTCCAACGGGAGCAGCTTGTGAATCTATTATTACACAGCACACAACACCGTGTGGTGGAGTATATAAGAACAGATATGCCCCCCCCCCCCCCCCCACACACACACACACACACACACACTCACCTCTTGATTCCAGACAATTAAAGAAAAGATTGACATCACCATTTTTTTCCTCACGAGCATCTCAGCTTGGTCTCTCTCTGAACACGATTTCCTCTCTTCATTTCCATCTTTCACAAATCCACCTATAATGAACACATTACAGTTAAGCACATTATGGAGCATTTGCCCAGCCAATGGCTTTGCATCAGTTTAAGTGATGGTCATAATGTGAAATGATGAGGACGTGGGTTGTAGTGGTCTATTATATTTTCCTATATAATGTCACAGCTCACCAATCTGACTATTCTTCAGGAGCTATTTTGTGTTCCTTCTACAAACTGTTTGTTTGAATCCAATAATAGATTAAAATAGCCCATTAATTATTTTGACAAAAGGGCAAAAGTATGCAGCTGACAATAATATACATATGCATTGTAAAATGGACACTGGAATTGTCAGCATGTCATGTACAGAGTCAACAACTGCAACATTTCTTGTGTTACACTTCAATAATTTTATGAAAAATTCTTTCATTTATCGTTGTTTGGTGGTGTGAATGTGTAAAGCTGCAACTCAAAGATATTTCTTCTCTTTACTTAGTGAAAGCACACAAAAACTTACCTGACAGAAGTCAACATTTACAAATTGCATTCACCTACTTAAAGCAGTGGACCAGCTGAAATAAACCATCAGCAAAGCACAGAATGAGAACACAAACAGACATGTTTGGTGCTTAACAACAATGAACACCTTCATCGAAGCTCTATATTTTCTCTCCCAAGTGTCACAATTGCCTAGCTCCTGTGACACGTTTTTTGCAACGTTGTCTTTGAAACTGATAAAGCAGAATGATCAAAATGCTTGGAGACAAATGGAGAGCCTCTGGTTTGGAGTTTTGATTTGTGAGACTGGAAGGTGCTACACAAAGAACAAATGATGACAGTTTCTACTGTAGTTCTCTATATCATTATCAACCCTTATCAACTTTTTTTCCAAAGCAACCAGATGTGTTACATGTCCCCACTTTGTACTGGGTATCTTACACCAAAAGGAAAAGGGATGTGTCTTGTAATATGATATATGCGTGAAGACAGTTCAAATTAGGACCTCAGCTCCACTAATAAACACTGAGTGTACAAAATATTAGGAATGGCATTTTAATAATGAGTTCCAACCGGCTTTTCACAATCCACGTGTCAATTTGCAAATCCTTTTTTAACCTGTGTCTTTCTCATAATCTGAATCTCATCCTCAGGAGAGACGCAGTTTAAAAAGGTGAAATCAATAAAGGATCGAGGCTTTCATGTGGAATCCCTTGATCAGCCCATCTCTGAGAAAAAGCACACATTCTCAATATTTTGAACACTTGGTTTCGACTGAATTTTGACAGGGCAGAGCGAAAAGCATGTTTTAAAGACTGTCTTGAAAGATTGCTATCAATGACACAAAAATCAGTACAGCTAATACATTATTTAATATGCTCAGGCCTAGATATACTGTATGTGATATTCATGTATCATAAACAACTATGCATCAGCTACTTCTGGATTCTTTTTGACCTCTAAACAAAAACAAAATGCATAAAAAATGTTATTTGGAGGAGCAAAAGAGGGTTTAAAGATGCAACGGAGCACAATATTATTTTATTTCTACTGGTAAAGCCAGATTAGGGCAAAAAACAGACATCCCAAACAGGAATTTGTTGATTTTTATTATTCTCACCACCAGACAGCAGCTTTGCTTCTTACACAGTAATGATGTATTTTTGTTGACCATCCTGGAAGTTAGTATCACTCAGGATTCACATGGTTTTTGATAAATTAAGAAATACACTCTGTAATGGCTGGAGATTTTTAATATGCAAAAGTTTTGTTCAGCAAGAGATTTTTTTCTTATTCCTTCCTAACTTATTCGACCCAAATTGATCACACCTTCACTGGCTCATGATTTAGTCCGGTCTATTTATTCAACAAACATCCTATCACCTCTTCCAGTTTGATACTCTTATCCTCATATTCAAGGGTCTTCATAGTCTTTTGATGTTTGTTGTGGTGCTATAGCACAGCATGACATGTGTGAAAGAAAGATATGCACCAAAGCTTTGAGAACTGATCAATGTTGTAATGACTAACAGGTGCAATATTTTGGTTGTAATGTTTGAGTCCCATTTGGGGAAGTGAGATATGTGACCCTAGGAACTGTTTTAAGTGTGAAATTGTGATTGTAGCTGGGTGTGAGAGCACTTGTGCTTATTACATTAGATAATCTTTAGGGTTGTTGTTTCTCTTGAAAGCAATAGAAGCAAACTATTGAGCCAATTTCAAATAGGAACAGCAAGTCGGTGATTGGTCTTGCGCCTATCAGGTTGGCGCTGAATCAGTTGTCAGATTCATAAATTTACACAATTGTAACAAACAACCAAATCCAAAAATTAAAACTCAACATTTTCTTTTGCACAGGTTGTTTCCAAGAAGGATTTTGTCTTAAGAGTTGAATAAAAAGCTGCCAAATACTTTGGCAAGAAGCTGTGTTATCCCTAGTTTGGGTCAAAAATTTAAATTGTTATAATATATTAAAAAAGCTTATTTACTATTCTAACTATATTTATAGTATTTCTCATGTATGGTAGCAAGCCGATAAGCTGGGATTTGGAGGCCTTTGATGCTAGTAATTCAAGTTTTACAAATGCAATGCAAATACATTGTTATTTACAATAATTGTATATGTGTGTGAGCATGCAGAATGATCTTAATGTAGGGCTGCAGTTAAGAATAACAAATGCAGACGTGGTGAGAGTGAATCACCAAGATCAGATTTGATTGTACAATGTGCCTCTAAGCTGTCCTGTTGGGACATTAAAAGTTGCATCCTCACAAATGTAACTGAAAGAGAGACAATCTATGACAGTTTACTGTTGTTGTCGTTATTGTTCAACAGTCTAACAAATATCATTGATCATTTTAGCCATGATATAGTGTACCAATAGTAGCAGTAGTGAAGCCTAGTGGTCAC
The DNA here is from genome assembly GCA_031216445.1 of Lateolabrax maculatus. Classification (NCBI taxonomy): domain Eukaryota; kingdom Metazoa; phylum Chordata; class Actinopteri; order Acropomatiformes; family Lateolabracidae; genus Lateolabrax; species Lateolabrax maculatus. The sequence continues at coordinate 12,630,862 of CM062210.1, forward strand.
AGAAAGCAGTCTAGAGGGTCTCAGGGAGCATGCCTATACTAGGGCTGTCAAATGAATGTGTTAATTTTCGATTAATTAATTACAAAAAAATGGAAACACACAACAATTTATTCATTTCTAATGCCCCCTTTTAATATTTCTGTGCCACAGTAATGTCATGTTTTTGAGTTGAAATAACTTGGGGGCTTTTCCAAGCAAATATTGATATATGTGATAAATTTTGATTAATTAATCAGAATGTTATTTAATTAATCAGATTAAAAACTGTAATTGATTGACAGCCCTACTTTAGCCAGATTGCGAATGCAAATATGGATGATCATTTGTTTGAGAAATTTGTGTCATAAAAGAAGAAAGTTGAGCAAAAAGTAATTCCATCTCCCTGTTCCTTACTTCCATTTCTGGTGGCACCTGCATATGATGGCTGTGCTGAACTTCAGACATAGAAAAGGGTGTAGAATGAACCCCCATCACAGTCGAGGGTGACTGGATAACAAGTGTGAGGTAGTGAGGGAGAGGTGGAGAAAATAACCTCAATTTACACTCATTTTCACTTTTCTTTGACAAATGTTGCAACATATTGGGTTTTGCTGTGGAAGAGCCTGCTTTCTGTCCAGTGTGTATGTATGTGTGTTTGTGTGTGGCATGTGTGGACAATGGGCAGACTCTCGTGGTCTCCTAGTTGTCCTAACCCCCTGTGGCGAGGCTGAATAACACACCTCATCCTGGGCTTCTTTTCTCTCGCTCACTCATTTTCACACTCCCCTTTTCTCCACTTCCAAAAGGCTGAGACAAAAGCAGGCCTGTGTTATTGCCATTTTGTTTGTGTGTGTCTGTGTGTGTGTGTGTGTGTGTGTGTGTGTATGTGTGTGTATGTAGAGGTCCTGTCTTGCTCCTTCAGGAAATGGTGCATCAATGGGCATTATGTAGATGTTTGAATAGCTGCCACCCAGGGTCTGTCTGTATATTTGGGTCTCCATAATTCTGTCTGTGCCTGTCTGCTTCTTAACAACTAAGGATTTTAACAAACATAATGGCAATGATGATAACTGAAAAATCTATAAATCGTTGTTACATGGTTTAAAGGAGCACTACAGGATTTTTTTTTTTGAGTGAATTTCCCCTGATAGTTCTTTCTTTCGCTCTACAACCTATATGACACTGTTCTTGGACTGTACTGACACATATCAGCGTGCTTATTATTTAATGAAGTGATTAGTTTACTATTTAAAGATGAATTTCTTTATTAAGAGTTAACAAGCAAGTTCAGTATCATTCAAAAGTCCTTTGTCCATCCACAGAGCTTTCAAACATAAAACGCCCACACATACAGTACAGTGTCTTTGCTGTTGTGTCTTTTGTCTCTTTTTCTCTTTTTTTGGCTTAATTGTTTCTCCCGTTGCGTCTGCCAGTAAGGTATAATGATGATGGCCCATATTTAACTCCCTAGCCAGCCAACACTGCACTGAACACACAGGGGACTATTGTAAACAGCAGCCTCTGAGACAAAGCTTCTCTTCTTGTGGGGCAAGTAAACTGGTCTTGTGGAGAACAGAGGACCGTCATCACTGAAGGACCTGCAACGTGTTGAATACAGAAGATTATACTAAACCTGCTAAAAAATGTAATTATTGATCTACTGTGAAAGTCAAATAATGTTTTTTTCTAATAATATGTAATAAATACTGTTATTTATTACATATTTAAGAAAAAATTTTTTTTTTTAAATGAAGCTATCTTTTGTTGGCTCATAAAGTTGCTGGTACTTTAACAAGGACACCAGTGATCAAAGCCAACTGATGATTTACATATCTGCGAGTCCTTACTTCATAGATCTATATGCAGTCATTACATGTGATTACTTGCCAATAAAAGGCAAATCATCACGGAATTTTTGATTTAAATCTGCCTCTGCGTGCTGCTATTAATCCTTCACTTCCACCAATCTCACCAATCACCGATGCCTGTCTCCCAGAGCCATTTTATGTCCGTTTCAATTTTTACACAGGACTTTGTGATGAACTACAATATTAAACTAGGTAGAATGCTAATTTTCTACTTATCAACAGGCGCAGCATGTGAGTGTGAGTTTCCCGTGGAGTAGGAGAGGGAAACGGATCACTGAGCCTCCCTAAGGTCCTGCAGAGTGATTAGGCTTTAGATAGGAGATCATCAATTCATACTGGGATCCATACCCACCGTAATGATGGGGGAGTGTGTGTGTGTGTGTGTGTGTATGTACAGTACGTGTGTGAATGTGTGTGTGGGTGGAGCGTGTGGGTGATAGTCAATTAAAATGTAAGGCAGGCTAAAGAGAGTGCTGACCTTTCCAGCAGTTTTAGACACCCTGGTCGTGAAAGGGTTATAAGGGAGTCTAAATGGAAACAGACACACACAAACACACACACACACACGCACACGCACACACACACACACATATAGAAATGCAGACTTCCTGTACACTGCATGCCCTATGGATTGGAATTAATTAAACTTCCAGGTGATATAGCGGAGGCTGATTAGAAGCTAATGTCCTTCTGACTGTTTACCTGCCCAGAGCTGAAACAACACACACCATATCTAATGGCCTGAGGAGAGGGGAGTGCAGCCATACCCACACACACACACACACACACACAAACACACACACAGACAACTTGGCAATTAAAAGCCTATTTCCTTAGCTGATTTTGTGGATCTTGTAACAACTTGCCAATGCAGTGTGAGCGAGTGGTGGTGGAAAAAGTCAGAAGTGTGTTTGCGGGTAAGCACCAGCAGAACTACACATTTGAAACTGTAATGTACAATTACAAAGTCCACATTTTGGACTGTTTGGTACTAAGGAGAAACAGACTCCCCTGTTGCATTGTGAATATTGTGTGTAAGAGGATTGAGTCATTTAATGATGTTCACACAGAAAGGATTTTAAAATATATTAGGGTGAAACACTATACATGTGGTAAAAGTGGGTCATTGCATCAACAGAGTGGGATGCACCTAGTAACACTGCAGTGTTAAACTGTATTGAAAATATGCTATTTAAAAAAGGTAATCAAAGGTAAGCTTATTTTGAGTAAGTGGACCTTGAGTGGAGACAGTTCAGTTAACTGCTGTTTTCAAGGAGAAGAGTGAACAATCAAACTCAACAAGCTAATATGTAAAATAAAAAAAATATAGTAGCAAACATAGTAATATACTGATACGCCATACTTGAAGACCAAGCCGCTGTACTTGTGACTCTGTGCATTTTGAAATGTGTTCAAACACTGACGTCAAGGTTAACCATTAGAAACTAAAGGATGCAATAAAAACATTGCATTCACAAGCTACTTTTTATTTAATTATTTATTCAAATCAAATCCATAAAATAAAGAATAGGCAGATAAAGACATCAGAAATACTGGAAAATGACAAGCTCTTCTGATCAATAGGTGGCGCTTCAGCTGGCTGTCAAGCAATTGAAGAAGATGCTTCCTACCACACAATAATGCACCACTGCTTTAGATGTCAAAGACAAAGAAATCCATCAGAGAAAAGAAACATACCAATTTCTCCACTGATCATGTCACCAGTTCATAATCACATAAAACCTACAGCTATGTGAGGGATCACAGCCAATTCTCTGAATGGTGCATCCACCAAACAAATATGGAAAGGTAAATATGCCAAAACTAAAATTTCATGGAATTTACTAAATTTCTGTTGTAACAAGAAGTCAGTTAATCAGTAACACCATCAACAGGAAAGTTCGTCGACAACAATTTTGTAACTAAGATGTGAAAACTTTTCACTTTTCCTGTTGTTATTTTGGACTGATTTGGACATCTTGGGCTGTGGGAAATTGTGTTGGACATTTCTTCTGATATTTTAAAGCTGAAAAAGGTTAATTGATTTACTATAAAAGCAGTATAAATAACTTCCGACCTGCTTTGAACATCATACATTGTTATCTAATAGGTGAAATGTATCCAAGGTTGGAATTTTCTTTAAAACAACCCCTGCTGCATTGCTCATCATGAATCTACCATGATGGTGATGGCGCGTCAACTCTCCTGATCTCAGGCACCAAGCCAACGTTCATTTCCCCAAATGACATTATCACATCCTACAGCAGCCATCTTAAGTGTGCCAACCATTCATGACCATTCAAGAAAGTTGATTTGAAAGCATTCTCTGGTCTTTCTAATTCTGCCAGGGAACATTACATCGGGCAGAGACAAAGTTAGAAAAAGCTACAAGATAGCGATAAATAGAGGAACAGAGAGACGAGGGACGGCGATAAAGGGAAGAATAGCAGCAGATAGTGAAGGTGGACGTCCTGTATGAGAGACAATCAGTGCGCAGGTTGGCTGTCCTTTACGACTCTAAGGGCTCATAATAACCCAGCTAAACGTTTATATTAACACAGCATATCAGCCTTGCCATCAGAGCAGTCAATGATAGAGAAAAAAAGCACACATAATTATGCCCAGGCCTCGAAATGAACTGTCGTTAGTTTCATACACATACAGGGGAGGGAGGGATGGGAAACGTGAGAGAAAGAGAGAGAGAGAAGCAAAATCTAATTTACCCCTTCAAATCACATTCATAGGCTGGGACTGTCAGGTACCTCCTGAGAGTAAAAGATGACAGAGAGAGAGAGAGAGAGAGAGAGAGAGAGAGAGAGAGAGAGAGAGAGAGAGAGAGAGAGAGACTTAGGAGGCTGAAAAGGTCAAGGGACCTCAGCTTAGAGGAGATAGCCAAATATTATGTTAATATCGACTCCATTTTACATACAGAGCTAATCAGCGTGGCCCAGAATTAAACGGGCAGATAATTAATTCTAGAGTAAGGGGTTATCCTGCCCGCCTATTGTCTTGGCAGAAAAGTGGAGGGAAAAGAGAGAAGGAGGACAGGGAAAGGGAGAGGAGTCCCTCAGCCTATGTTGAACATACAGTGATAAGGGACGAGCCTGGACATGGAAGGAAGCGACATAAGTGACAGAAAAGAAGAACAGAGGAGGGATTTAAAAGATGAAAGTGCAAAAGTATGTTGGATGGAAGCCGCAAATCATAAAAAAAAAAGGTCTTATTGTGGGAATGATGTCTGCAAGGGTGATTCGTTTTACACCTTTTTCACAGAAACAGTTTCAAAGAAACATATGGTGTGGAGATGGGGTGAGGGACGAGCTGACTGGTTTGGGCAGGTTGAGTGACCATGAATGCATCCAAAGGTGTGATAATGGTGTTTAATAAGTGCACTTGATATACCGTACATCCTATCAGCAGCACTGGGAAGTATATTGGACTTGGAGGATATCTGTCTTAAAAAATAATCTAAGTCAGTGAATCATATTGAACCTTTAAATGTAATTTTCTCTTACAAAAAGTGAAAATAAATGACAGAGAGATGATATAATTTGATTTGTCTCCGATCCAGTTCCACTTGATTACTTCTCTTGTTTCAGGATTGTTTCTTGTTTTGCTTGATTCGTAAAAATTCTTCTTCCTCTTTTGGAATTCTTCAAAGAAACGGGCACTCCATTTGACAGATGACTTTATCTCATATTTGAAGACAATGTCTTTTACAAATTATTAAGCATTACCAAATACATTTTACATAATGCCACCTGGATTACCTTTTTTTTTTTTTCTTTTACTTTTTTAAACTCATATATCAATAGTTTTCCTAAAACCGACTCAACTAAAGCATGATTAACTTTTGAGGGCCATGGTAAGGCATCTGAAAGCACTTGGTTATGGCTCTGGAAAGATCATGGTCTTGGTTAAATATTGAAAAAGCCAACGCAGATCTAAAGAATGAGACATGACACAACTTTTTCAACAGTTAACAAAAATCACAATCTTTCCTTAACCCTGATTTTTTTGGTAGCCTAAACTTAACACAAACAATCCTGTGCTTTGTACACCAAACCATCCACACCAACCTCCTCTGTCTGAATTCTGGTGTAAGAATGTCACACTTCCTGGATTGGAAGAATTGCTGCCAGTGATCATGATCCAGGCAGCAATTAGATTTCCTCCAAACTGTATCTGGCAAAGGAAATGAGAAGGATATAAAATGTATTTTGGAGATATGGTTGAAGACAATGACATACTTGCCAAACGGCGTGGTCATCGGGGTCATGTGTGGCCTCAAAATGGTCTAAAAAATTTGACAAAAGCCCCAAACTCCTAACATCACCCTGGATATGCAGTTTGAAATGTTGTTTTTAAGATGTTTTTCATGCCTTACGCACTCAAACACAGGCTATATAAAAGTCTGTAAAATGAATCCATGCAAAGATGTAAAAATGCATCTTTTTTACCACAGGGTTTTCCTTGCAGTAAAATGTGGCAAGCTGTTACGCAGCTGAAGGCTCAGTCCCTCTTTATATCTCTGCCTCAAGAAACTAAACTGATTCTCTCTCTCTGTCTCCATCTTTCCACGCTCATGTTTAAACCATAAGGGAGAAAGCCTCATTACATTTGACTCTCTCACCTGCCACCGCAGAGACAACATGACATGCAAACACACCACACACACTCCTACATACACTCAAACACACACTTGTGAGTGCGTGCTGAATGGTCCAGCACAGCATGACATAATACTGCAACAGCACACACAGACATAAAACTACACCACACAAGTGTATAATTACATTAATATGCTATTGCAACTACATATTCTTGCACAAACAAGACATATGCGCACACACACACACACATACAAACACACATATACTACTGCACACCCAGCTTAGGTAGAGTATGCCCTGTTTACATGGACTAATGTCTGTTAGCAGGTACTTACTTTGAAGTATCATCCCACCATGCCTGTAGAGCAAGCCCAGATTACGTTGAGGCTGTCACTAAAGCGTATAAACATAGGCCTACACACATACACACACATACGCACACACACTCACTCATGCACGGTCAAAACCACGCACTCACACCGAGAGCTTACATTGTATCAGTCTCTCTAAGCAGTCTAAACACATCGTCTAGCTGGCCTCAGAAGGTGTGCATCACCGTTCTGATTTACATACATGAAGTGCAGCAAATGCTGCCTGATGTTTTCACCTTTGCAAAAAAAGATTACACCGGCTGGCGCTTTGCAACATGAAACGTTCCAGCTAAAATGTAATTTTCAACCCCATTGTTGGGGGATGAAACCAGGCAAACGACAAAAGATGGGATATGACAGGGAAGATATGGCAGAGGGGGAGAAAAATAAAAGGCTGGAAGGAGAGAGGGAACTAAGGATGAAAGAAGGAAGATCCAAGTCTCGGATACTTCAGAAACAGCATCTCAACAGGGGAGCAAACATACCAGTTGGTAAAATACGATTATGCAAAGCTGACCTGTGAGAAAAAAAAAAACAAAAACAGAGAAGATTGCTTCAAAATTCCACATGAAGCCCACTCTTCTCTTGCCCTCCGTGTTTCCTTTATTCAAACTTCAACATTTACTGTAATACTGTATTTAACACTGTTAATCAATTGACCTCCATTGTGGGCTAATCCTTAACTGTGCCTAATTCATTGAGCTGAAAGTGTCATTCGACTTAGCTCTGTTCACTATCTTTTCAATGACACTTAACCAAATGGGACTAATATGGCCTCAATAGATTCACTTAATTTCCATCTGCTCAATTTGGAGGAGGATAAGTATTAATATGGGGCAAAATATACGTAATTCAACCTTGTTTCTCTTGTCTTTGAAACTGTCAGCTGGGGATTTGTGTCTTAAAAATGCAAACGACAGCACTTCCTTTGCAGCAGAGAAGTTAGACTTAAAAAAATTTGAAAAAAAAATGTTTTATTTAGATTTCAGTAGTAGGAGGTTTTTTAGTTTTTAGGATGTTGGAGTGTAAGAAAAGTGAAGTCCAGCACTCCTAAAGTAGTTCAAACAAGAGAAAATATTTTCAAAAATATTGATTTCCTTTGCTCAGGTCTGGAGTGTTAGTGTCTTTATGAATTTCAGCCAACGTATTTCATGGAAGCAGTGTTTTGCTGGTTGAATCTGAGCCTCGTTCAATGGTAATGCAATCATCCAAGTTTTACTCCATTTTCTGTCTCTTCTAGCTGAAAGACCCGAGTGTACAGCTCAGACAGGAGCGCATGCATGTAATAATACTTATAGACACACATATACGTGCACACGTGCACACGTACACACATGTATTCATATACTGCAGTAAAGCCTTCCTTTGTCTCACTATCAATCCTTCCTTTCCTGGACTGTCTTATTGAAACATGTTTCTTATCCTGTCAACCCTTGCTCCAGAGGGAGGGGAGGTGTTTGTGAAGGAGAGATAGAAATAGGAAAAGAGAGAGGGAACGGAGAGGAAGAAAGAGAGGTAGAGGAAGAGGAAGGGAGAGAGAAAAAAGAGACAGAGTTGAGAAAGAGGGAAACATGCAGGCTCGGGGAGGGGGGGGGAATGAAAGAAAGAGGACAGAGAAAGCAGAAAGATAACGGGGAAAGAGCGATAGGCAGTCATGCAGCTGATATCCCGTTGTCATTATCATCAGTGCCAGGAGAAACCACCTATATGGATCCTGAGACTTCATCTGATTTTATGGTTAGTCTGGAATCTAATGAACATAATACAGTTCTACCGTGGCACTGAACATAACACGATGCCTTTACTTGCTTTCACCCTTTCTGGGGATCACACAGACAAAATTAAATCTCAATAACGGCAAACGATAGGCAGATAGAACAACATTTTGCCTGCTGAACCAGTCTGAAGATCATTTGCCCTTTTGGAATTATCATGGTGTCATTAGTGTGTTAGCTTGATGTCATTAGGATGGCATGTAAGCAGTATAAACAATACACCATAGTGTAGAGTGTTGTTTGTCAGGGGAATATTATCTGTAATTTGCCTTCGAATTGCGTATCTCTTCCTCTCATCGAGGTACTGGAGGTTCATTGGATCTGATGAATCAGGACTGGAGAAACATTTACTCGGAAACATAGCTTTGGTTGTTGGCAATAACAACGATCTGGCCCAAATGAACTCCAGCTATGTAATTGTAAGGGATTTTTTGTTGTTACTGAGAAGCGTTTTTGTACAATTATTCCCATTTCCACTGTCAGATATATAAGCCATTGGAAGGGGCAGACTGTGCGATGGTTATCATAACTCAGAAATGCATTAAAAAATAACTAAACTGCAGCTGTCAAAGACAATTGCGTTCACACACACGCACACATTCACACATGAGCGAGCGCTTAGGTGCACATACGCACAGATGCAAACCCGCTCAGGCAAACATGCACACACATTTAAGTGCACACACACGTGGAGGGAAGGTGTTCCCACAGATAGTGGAGTCAATGTTCTTAATCCAAAGCAGACCCCATCTGTCTCCCATTATAAAGACTCTGCCTTAGCCCCAAGAATGTCTACATTTCATAAATATTATCTGGGCCTGGCAAAGCCGGCCGGACAAAAGCCAGAGCGCAGAGCATTTCTCAGGGCTGCATCAGAGCATAATTAGCAATCATAACATCATCCCTACATGCCATACTGCCTTATTTTCTGGAAGCCACTTAATTGCCTTGAGGTACAAAATAAAAAAAATAAAAAATACATGCTTCCTTACCCTAGAAAACATAATTAGATAGAAGTAATAACAGCTTGAAAGTGGGTCAAGTAATCCTCAATAAACAAAAAAAAAGTTTAATGAAGTTACTGCACTGGACATGAGGATAAGTTCTTCCTCTCTGGGTGAAATCCCTGTTGAAGCACAGACTGTACTGAAGGCAGCAAAAGCCCCTGAGGGAAATAAGGTCTTGGGTCAAATACGTTCCACTGTACTGTATATAAATGTTGACCTTAAAAACCGGAGACAATATAAGGAAACAAATAAATGGTTCACGTAAAAAAAATAAAATAATAAAAAAAAAATCCCATAATAGCTGCAGAAGATAGGAAACAGCAGATGACATACTGTATATGGTGGGGAGCAGCCCAAAAAAAAAAAGATGTAAGCTCATTACTGAGACAAGTTTAAAAACCAGAGAGTGAGAAAGAAGAAAAGTAAAAGTTAAGCACTTTCTGAAACTTTGGCTTCCTTTCTATCTATCTTTCTTGAAGAGTTTACCCCCTCCCTGCCATCACTACCACCTGCACCCCCCCCCCCCCCCCCCCCCCACCCAACCTCCTCTCTCTCTTACTCATTCTCTCTCTTCACTCTCTTTGAGTTAAGGAGGGTAAGGTAATCGTAATGAAATGACCCCGCGAGGCACGATGGCAGCCCTCGCCTGATAAGTTATTCCTGACTGGCTTTTAAGCTGCTGTCAAGCAATTTCCCTTGAAACCTCGCTTTGTTTTTTAGGGATGGTGTGTGTGTAGTTGTGGTGGTGGTGTTGGTGGTGTGTGTGCGCGTGTCGTGGTGGTGGTGGTGGTGGTGGTGGGGGGGGGGGGTTGCTTTGACATCCCTGCTTCTCTCCCATGAGGGGTACAGATGACAACCTCAAGGTATAGGTATGTGTGGTATGTGTGTGTACGTGCGCACGCGTGGGTGTGTCTATGTGTGGGTGCAGCAGGAGACATCTCATAGATGACAATCCCGCTAATTGAAATGACAGATTATTCTAATGTGCAGAAAGTCATTAAAAACCCAGCTGCCGTTTTTCTTCCTTTTTTTCTGTTTCCCCTCGCTGAGAATATTTCTGCCTCTAAGTCTGAGCTGGAGAATCTGCACTTAAAGGAGATGTTAGCTTTCCTTCCTTCAAGCTCATGATTATTATCAGGATCACCTGCCACATAGTTAACATCCAGGAGATACTTTTCTAACTTTCGCTCCAATGAGTGCCGCTGCTAAGCGATAAAGTTCGTAGGGTTGGACAGGGGATTTTTTCGGTTTCCATGTGTGGCGACCCAGGGTAAAAACTCAGAATGGGTTGATAATTCGCGGCATTAGCGTTTATCCAGGGTAACTGCTGCATGTACAGCAGGATTATTGCAGTTTACCAGTGGCTCTAAAAGCTAAGACACATACCCGGCACTCCCTGTCTTATCTCACTGGATACAACACATGCTGTATATTGCATTTTTTATCAGTTCTTTACACGTGACAGCGTTGAAGAAAGCCAGAGTCAGGCTAAAACAAGCCATAAACCGGGATCGGTGACATCAACATGCCTGCCAGAACCTTGAGAGTTGAGGTCAAGTGTCAAATGTCTATTTTTGTTTCTCATCCCTTCAGTACTGAAAATGTGCTTTCCAGACTATCCTTAGCAGCTGCAAGGACACAGAACAACACAGTACAGCTGTGCAAATGTGGGGTGTAAAAATAAAAACAAAAACCCTGCTAAAAGAAGCATGGTTAGCAGTGAAATCATGCAATGCATGGCTTGATCCCAACCCACAATTGTCTTTCTTGGTTGCGGTAGCGTTGAAAAGTTTTGCCCAGACTCTCAGCAGGGGACCTACTGTTCATTTCTGAGTCAAAGGCTTGTCAGTACATTGAGGTCTGACACAGTGCGCAAGGCTTGAAGATCATGAACACAAGGCAGACAGGCACGGTAAATTTCTGTGCATCCAAATACTTCCTCTTTCCTGTCTGAGTCACAAATACCCAACTATTTTTCAATTTCCAATTCTCGCCATAATTTTTTTTTTTTTTTTTTTTTTCCCACTCAAGCAAGCAGACTGCATTGATATGGCGTCACGATATCCAAAAAACATTCCGCTGGCTGATATGGAATTTCTCCCAGACTGCCTTGCAACAGATCCAGACAGCTAAAACACCAACTGGGGACACATTTTTCCATTTCTCTCCTCTGTCTCCTCTCCTCCTCTCCACCTACTCCTCCTCCATTGACATTCAGCGGAGGTAAATATTTAACAGCATGCTATTGAGTGCCGTGTGCAGTGTGGCACAGGCCGGGCTGCGGTAGAGATATGTATATAGACAAGACTGTTTTATTAAGAGTCGCTGCAGACATATTAAGGTAAAGTATGCCTGACACCTAGGGAGGAAATTGCCAGTATATGACACTATTCCTCAATACTGTGGCAGCTCGCCTCAGTGCAATTTTGCACAAGGCGAGTGACAGAGAATGACATGCAGAGAGGGAGGGAGAGGGAAGGAGAAAGATGAAATGGTGAGAAAGAGTGCAGGGTGGTTCGAGACCTGGGGGGTGTGTCTCCGTGTGTGTGCATAGATGTGTGTGTGTAATGTAGGTGGCATGGCGGGGTGACATGCAGAGTTTGTAATTGCCTTACCCCATGTGAAGGATTGGCCCCGAGATAGTGCTGTTTACCTGTGGCCCTGCTATGTTTACTGTTTGTGGGTGTGATGGAGGGAGAGGGACTGCACCGAATGATCAAGTTGTAGGCTGATGTGTGTAAGTTAGGCAAACACGCACAGGTGTATAGACAGACAGACAAAGGTGCAAAACAATGTCCACAACTGGATGGACACAAAGCTTGTGAGGACCTCCAGTTGAGGAAATGTATTAATCCCTAATCCTTTTCTTGTCAACATACCTAAACTCAGGGCTATAGCCAGGATTTTAGAAATACTGAGCTTGTGAGTGCAATGTTTTGAGAGAAGTCGGCAGTGTAGCAGTGAGGATACAAACCTCAGCCTCGTTGTATGTAGACTGAATGAATGAAAACTGTTTATGTGGACCACCGTTTTTGACAGACTGTCATGGACATACATAATATGGGCGTATGGAACAAGTGACTATAAAATGACTTTTGTGCCTGCCCGAAATTACCTCGAAGCTCCATTTTTACAAAAAGAATGTTGTTTCAAAGCCTTTCTACACTGTGTTTGAGAATAGAAATTCAATTCACACACACACACACACACACACACACACACACACACACACGCAAACACACACACACACACGCACGCACATACATGTGATCAAACTATTCCTAAATTAAAATGGAAACTGCTTATTTTCAGTTCAGTGGAAAGTCTGCTCTGCAACACATTCATGCTTTATACCGTACAAAGGAGATTGTCTCTCCAAAACATCAAACATTCATTTTAGTAGGAGAAAAATGTGTTACCAGACATCATAAGTATGTCCAAGTAAAGGCCTCAAAATGGATATTGCTGAGTGTTATTGTTAACTTGTGACTCACTGATGAATCATTCTGTATTGGAGCATTTTTCAAATGGAAGATTTCTTTTTTTTCTCACATCGGCCTATTACACAAAAACACACTTTATTAAAATCTATGTATGCGTGAACATAGGGATACACCCATACAAACCACCCTAATAAGACTCGAAAAGGGCAGTTTAAGCACACAGAAACAATAATGCAGTTCCCCTTTTGACATCTAGAGAGCACTGTTGCCTACAGTCTCAGCCACACTGAAACTGCACCGCCTGTACTGTCTGATGGCCTGCATTTCCCCTTGAAAAGACACCAATTCACACAATTACATTCTAATTAAAAAGAACAACCTAATTAACCTAGGGAATGTATTCCATAATTCGGTATTATTAACATGATCATCCTTGTGCTTGTAAATGATTGGTGATAAAAGCAACAGCAGAAATTAATGCCACTTACTAATTAAAATGGGGAGATAAACATGAGCTTATGAAAATGGGGGAATTGGGAGCGACTTTATAGTTTTAAGTAGTTTTATTATTACCGTGTCAAATATGAATTTGAGTCATCATATTTTCTTTGAAGACTCAAAGCTGTGATTAGGATGAGCGGAGCATCACACAGCATGCTTTGCTCCCTGCCAACTCCCCAAAGAGACAGATACTCAAGTGCTGCACTATATCTTAAACATGCAGAACAAGAGCCTAGCTGAAAGTGATACACCAGATCAAATTGCTATCATAAATTCTTCATAATTCAATAAAAACAGCACAGACTTTGTGTAACTAATACATTTCCACTGTCTTCTTTTAGTATTCCGAGACACGCCGTTGTGCAGCGGAATGGCAGCACTTGACTGCTCCTGACTTGTGATTCGAAAATTGAACCAAAGGACAAAGAGGTGAAGTGACGATGAGGTGGAGAGACACAAGGAGAGAATGAAAGCAGAATAGTAGCACACTTCTGTGGCTCATCATCACCACCTATTCCCGTTTGGCAATATATCTGTCAAAGCCCTCATCACCATCACAAGGTAGAGTCTTCCACTGATAATGAACCATTTAAAGTAAATAGCTTTGATCATCAGCATAGTAACCATTATCATAGATATATAGCCAAGCATGTGACTACTGGGGTGTCACCAGCATACTGAATGTTTGTAATATGCATATGGGTGTATGGGGAGAGTGTGTGTACCCCTAAACATTCATTTAAGCAGCATTTAACAGCATACAGCTATAGCTTCTGACTTAGTATTGATAAACAGATAGTCCAACTTTCCTGCAAATAGTCAGTGCTACTATTCAGATGTGATTATTTTTGTTATTGTAAAACAAGTGTGACGCATCGGTTTGAATTGTTGATTCAAATGCATGAATATAAATATTTCAACAACCGTGCGGTTCATTGCTGAAAATGATTGATTGAGACCATCAAATATTAAGAACACTACAAATGAAAAATTGCATATTGAAATACTTAATTGATTCAAACTAAAAAAAAAAAAAAAGAATCTGGCAGAAATATTCCAAATCTCTCTGCGAAGTTCATGTTCAAGTTCAAGGGTTTCCAATATCATGAAGCAGCAAATAAATACACAAACATAAGATTATGTTTTTTCATTGGTGCAAATGTTATGCATGTATGCTTCCTTCTTAAACCACCGTACTCATGTGGACATTTCAGCAAATTTATATTGATGAAGATCTAATGTATGTGTGATACTTTTATACTAGTCTTTCAAGTTTTTAGTCTTGGCCAATTAAGTGTAACCAGGTAAAAGTTGGTGCTAAGTCTGCTTTTACATATGTATACATAATGACTCATTCAATGTCAGTCTACACTTACCAGATTTAAGTAACACAATTACACATATGTCCATATGTAGATATAAATGAATGCAAGTGTTGTGCATTAGCATAATTTCATGCATATTACATGCCCAAGTATTGCATCTTTTAGTACTGGTCACATTCAATTGAGGGACAGCATAAAATGGAGCATTTGTTTTGATAAATTATTCTGTTGCAACATCACCAGAGAGCTGTTTCAAATGTGTATTAGCCAAATGTAATGTCCAGGAATTAGCTGGAACCTGATGTGTGGGGGTTTGCATGTTTCCCGGTCCTTCATTAGAAATGTAATAAATTATGCCAACGCTGCATTATTATGATTACTATTTAATAAAGCAGCATAATTAAAATGCAAGCTTTAAACTTGTTTTGTATTGTATATGATACATCTGCAGAATCACACACAAAGTCATACACACACACACACGGACACACACAGAGAGACAGTGCAGGCGGTGTGTGGCACAGCCTGAGGCTATCTGTCTGCCGTAGTGACTCTTGACGCCCTCCTACTTCCATCCGACCGCCAGTCACAATAAAGCTGTTTTTTTTTAACATACAGTATGTCTCGGGACAAAAAAAATGTCAGGGGTTCGTTTCGTGTGGGTCCTCAAATGAGAAGACTTCTAGTGTGTTTTAATGACCCAGGGTCCAAGGGAAAGAATAAATGTCCTGGCTAAATAAAAGTAACAAAAAAGGCTGTTCTATAAAAACCCATATGATACCAGCAGCTTTAGAAATATCTGCAATCAAAGGGAATGTCAGAACTGTCAGTGCTGCAGTTTTGACCGCATACAGCATACTGGCTAATATGTGGTAAATAATAAATTGATGTTTATGTTTGATTCTATCCAACACGCATGTACTATCATGGCCCTGCAGTGTTTTAAACCCAGATTACCAGTGTTCATCTGTCTTTAATTACAGTTACTGTACGTGAAATTGCAAGTACTGCACAAGGAGCTGCAGGCGGTTGGAAAAGGTTCTCTCTCACTCTCTCACACACACACACACACACACACATAATATACTGTACACCAGTGTATATATATGAAAAACTTCATGAATCACACACCAACATCTGCGTTATCCTTTCTTTGTTCTTCTTGTGCTTCCTCCGGTCCACTATCTCCACCAGGACCAAGTTTCTCATAAAGCACACATAATTGTATAGTTCTTAGATGCAAGTCCCAGCTAGCTTTACTATTAATGTACAAAATTATCAGACTATAACTTTGCATTGCTGTGCATATTCTCTTCATTACGCTTGTTCCTTCAACCATTCAGTCTGTACAGTCTTCCTGAGGTTTGGATAATGAAGATTTACTGTACATTATGCAGATAGGGTCCCACTTTCCTTCAAAACAGCCAATATAAACTTGCTTTAACTCATTCTGTGTCAGGGTACACTCAGAAAATTAATGTAATAAAAACACACATAAGTCCGTATAAAGGTTAATGAATATAAATATAAACAGTGGGACATCGGCATAATTTCATGTATATTGCATATGGGGCTCAGGTAGTTTGTCTGGCCTGCGCTGGCAGCAGCGAGTGCTGGAGAGGAGGTAGTTAGGGCCTGGTGCTCTGCCAAGCCAAACTCCTGAAGCATGCAGAGGGCTAATGCTCTGCCTCTGATGTGTGGCACTGAAAAACCACAGGACCGCTCGCAGGGTCCACTAAAACTCCATCACTCACTCACATCCCGGCAGAGACGGGGAGATGGAGCAAGAATGTGGCGCACCGAGAAAAGGAGGCAGGGAAAGAGAGAGATAGAGGTGAAGGGAGAGAGAGAGAGAAAGAGGAAAGAGGTGGTGGAGGGGAGCGCAGTCACAGTGTTACAACCGCATGATTGAAGAATGGCTGCATATGAGGAGAAAATAGGGGAAAGCAAGGTGGAAAAATAGAGTGACTGTATTGTCAAGGTGTCTTAATGCATATTCCATTCATCTTTTCTCCTCTAAAATTTCTCATTCCTCAGTGGCGTGGGTAAATCAGATAGCCTGTATCAGATGGAAACCAATGGGAGATTCTGGAGTAGATCAAAGGTGTGGCTGCGGTTTAGATAAGTCTACCCGCCATCCAGACACAGTTCATCTGTCTTAAATGGCTGCTCATTCCTCTTGTCAGATAGGGGAAAGGCTATATATAGCTGTGATTAAGATGTCTGGAGCAACTCTCTTAGTCTTAAGTCGATAGGAGACTTCCAAGGCCTCTGCTGACATTGTAACACTGCCTATTACGGGTATTTGTTTTAAATTAGTAGCTGTTTCAGGTACATTCTTTTATGAGTAAATGTTTCTGACACAGTGATATTGCTTCACTATTTGGCACACATCCACTTAGTTGATCTCATGAAAGTACAAATATTGGTGGGTTGAAGTATCCATAGTGATTTCACTGTTTGGATTCTAACAAAACTGTAGCCAAGAAAACTTCTGACACTTTTGCAGAGCACTGCAAAGCAACTCAGATACGTTTTGATGTGTTTTTCGTGTTATTAAAAAGTCTAACTAAAAACAGTGGAGTTTGGGGTGTCCTGGTAGATGAATGGTTCGGTTCATTGTGGAGACCTTTGTTGCGTGTCACACCGCGCTCTCTCTCATCGCATCTCCTGTCTGTCTATGTACTGTTAAAGGAAAAAATGCCCCCCAAAACTGTGGACTTAGTTTAAATGAAGTTTCATGGAACTTACTTTACATTCCTAAAATGTTTATTAAGCAAGCTCTTGTAATACTTTTTTTTCATGGATTACAATAACCATAAAGAGACCAAAAGACACCTTTTCTTCAGTTGGCCTGTTCAAACAGAGCAGCTGAGGAAACCCTTACCTTTCCCTGTTTAGTATCAGTTTGTGAAGGCCACAGAGTGTTTCTTGCAATCTCTGAGGCCCCTTCACCAGTTTAATAGGGCACAAATAGGACTCACACACACACACACACACACACACACACACACACACACAAACATACACACTACAGGCATGGAGTCTCTTGCTGCTGCTGCATGATGTCACTGGCAAACACTCAATGTGGGGAACACACGGCCAAACAGCGAAACAATTTGTTTAATCATAAAGTGCATTTACATAAGGCAACGGCTGCATAAATGAATGCATAATTGAACAGGTTAATGCATAATGTAGTGCTCCCCCGGGACAATAAATAAAGTGCCTTTTGAAAACGTGTGGGACAGAAAAAGATAGAGAGCGAGAGACAGAGAGAGAAAGAGAGAACACTACCCGCCAAGCGTCAGACAATACATGAAACACGTTCAACGAGACAATGCCAAGGCCACCAAGGTAGAGAGAGGGGGAGAGAAAGAAAGAAAGGAATATGGCAGGAAATAAATAAATAAAAAGGTGAAGTCTTGCTAAGAGGATTTCAAGACATGCTTCGTTTCTTTCCATAATCTGTCTATTAGCACCAAAGTATTTCCAGCTCTCATAACCATGGCAGGGACACTATTAGTGACAAGCTCACACACCAATACAACTTAACACTGCCTCCTGGGAATTCATCCTTCACTCTCTGTTTGTCCTCTCCGTTTCTTTCCCCTCTCGTTTCCCATTTCTCTCACTTTCCTTGGCTACCACTCCTTATAACCATTTTTTTTTTTTCTTTTGCAGTGTCTCTGTACCATCCTCTTTATACACTAACACTCCCCCCTCTCATTCTCTAAGCCCTACGCGGTTTACTTTGTTGAGACCCAGTTGGCTTGTCAAGTAAGCACAGATATTAATAAGTGTACAATTTCTATTCAAGAACAGAGTAGGAGGCCTTCAACACACACCCATGATTTTGGTTCTGCTACCCTGTCATGCTACACTGCAGCTCCTGCCTTGGTGAGGAAGAAAAAAAACATGACAGGGTTTGTAAATGAAAATTACGGTTTCTGTGAAGGTCAGAGGGTGAATCTAGCCTTTTTTCTTCTTACTATAAAGTTCTGATGGCTTTGATCAGTTAAAAAGTAAAGTATCCATAGATAGCCTTGTACAGTAAAACTGCAGATGTGTCAGCCATTTATTATTCGACATAAAACCCTATGTCTGACACCAGTGTTGAAACTAACTACGGTGGCCTGAGCTTTATGAATTTTGTGTACTTGTGCAACTGTTACACAACATTTTACCATTATTCACCATAACTGTCATTTGTGGCTACAGTGGATGTTGTTCAGCAAAAGTTACATAGTTTCACTTTAATGTTTCTCGTTATCTAGAACCACCAGACTGAAGAATGTACCATAGTTTTTTTGTTTGTCATAATAAAATTTCATGATAATATGACGACTATACAGCTCTTTCCAACCATGAGAAGCAATTTGACAATTAAAAAACCCTTTGAATATAATCTGTGTACAAGAATCTATACTCAAGAAAAGCACTCCCTAGATATTGTATGTAACTGACTTGTTTAACCAACAGTATATGTTACTATATTCATGCACAGATTTGTAAATAATTGAAAAGGAACACAGACTGTACAATAGGTTGTCAATCACAAAAGATGTCCTAACAATAGAAATCTCTCTGTAAATGATGTAAACTAAACAGATTAGACACATTTTTTGACCGTCAGTGTATTGAACCAATTATTAGTGATGCTTGAAGATGGAAAAAAGACTTCCGGGCAGGCTCAAAAGAACTCACGGTCCATCTCCCTCTGCACAGCTCCCACATCGACATCCTTTAAAACCCTGATAAAATCAACTAGAGAAAGCCAAAACAAAAGAAAACGACTGTATTCATTAAAGCTGCCGTTATGTGCATCTCAGGATATGCTCAGATACCTGTCAACGTCTGCTTCCGTCGCAGTGGTCCACGACGCAAACATAACATCTGTGTACGTGTGTACGTGTGTACGCGGCTGTCAGGTGAGATTGCAGCATTTACGCTGTGATGTGTCACACCTGATTATGGATACATGTTTCCTTCTTTCTCCCCCGTGCACCGCAAATATGTGTGATGCATGCATGAGTGTGAGAGCGTGTGACAGGCAGACATCAGCGGAGGTTTGGCGGTTGATGACAGCGCCACGACCTCTGATGACGCCCTCCATTTTGTCACCGCCGACTTGCGCAGATTACCCCCAGCGCCATCTTCTTACTCTGTATGCTAATGAAACAGAGAGGGAGTAATGAGAAAAGAGTGACAGATAAAAAAAGAAGGGTGAAAAGAGAAACAGAAGGATAGGGCATAGGAAACAGTGCATGAAAGAATACGTGAGAAAAAGAGAAACATGAAACAAAGTGTTTGAATGTGCGAGACAAAGAGGAAAATAGGAGAAAGAGAACAAAAAAACAAAGAGAGGGTACGTCTGTGAACATGCACAGTGTGAGAGAGATGAAAAACGAATACAGTAGGTAGAAAGAGGTAGAGAAAGAAAGGGGGAGACTAATGAAGGTCATCAGCAGCCATATTGGGGCTCCCTTGGATAGAAATGTAGGTAGTGAGGAAGGGGAGTATGATGAATATGATTATAGGTGTGTGAGTGTGTGTGACAGTAATGAATTCAGGGTGTGGAATAGAAAAAGGGATATAGGTCTCCGAGAGTGTTGAATTTCAAACAGGGACACCGACCGGTCGCCGCCGTGCCACTGATCGCTCTGAGTGTGTGTGTGTGTTTTCCTTGCGTCCACACGTAGTTGTGTGTGTGTGTGTGTGTGTGTGTGTGTGTGTGTGTGTGTGTGTGTGGATGTGTGGATGGCTTTGTGCCGAGGTAGCGAGAGAGAGAGCGATGCAGTCCGGCCTGCTGTAATTTATGTGAAAACTAACAGAGCTGTCCCGAGATGTCATTAGCTAAAAGGCAAATTTCATTATTTCACTAATATGGAGCATGATGACTCTTTTTGATGTCTCCCTCCCCTTCTCTTCTTCCTCCCTGCTCCCTCCCTTTTCCACCGTATCCACGCCTCCCGCCGCCTTTTTGTCTATTTACCCCTCCTTCTCCTCCGTACCCCCATTCAGAGGATCTCCTTATTCAGAGCAGCTTTCCCTTTCAAGGTTGAAGAAAATGGCCATGTGTCTGTGTATGTGTGTGTGTGTGTGTGTGTGTGTGTGGGGGGAAAGTGAGAGTGATTTTCATTCGTGGTCCTGCTGAATGAGGTGATGGTGACTCACCTTCATCCCACAACTGCACACACACACACACACACACACACACACACACACACACACACACACACACACACACACACACACCTTGTGCTCCTTCCTCCTTCCCCTCCCTCCCTGCCTTTGATGTGTGTTTGAGTTGATGGCTAATCAGGTAGCATCAGGCCTAGTCCTCATTTCCCCTTCACACTGGCCCCATTAGGGAGCAGGCTTTCTGGAGCAGGCCGATAAGGACAATATGCTCTTCTTCGGCACTCTCTCTTCCACATATACACTAAATCTCCCACTACTCTTTCTTTCTCTCATTCTGCTCTTTTCCCATCTTTCCCCTCGCCAAATCTCCAGTGTCTCCCTCATTCCTCCATCTCTCATTCGCCCCGTCACATGCTTCTCTCACCTTTCACTTTTCTTCCCATCTCACCACCTTTCCCTAAATGTCCCATTACTCTCTTCCCCCTCTTTTTCTCTCTTCTTTTCCCATCTCAACCCCTCTACTCTCTAAATCACACACTGCACCTCCTTCCCTTCATTCCTTTGTCGGTCTCCCTCTGCATCCATCTCTCGCTCTGCTTCTTTCCCCTCCATTCCCAAACTTATTCCCTAAATCCCCAGCAACGTTCTTTCAGGCTCTTCCCCCATGTATCCCTCTTTCACTGCTTCCTTTCCTCTTTCCCTGTAGTCCTCAACTCTTTTCCTCTCCCTCAAATTGTCTCGTAATCTCTTTCCCTCTAGGTTTCCTACTGTCTTAAACTGTACAATTTTCTTCCCATTTCCTCTTACCTCTTCCCTTACTCCTTAAGGGGAAAACACCAACTTTTTTTGTGATATTGGCCTGATGGTTAACCTACCCATTAAAACATGGAGACATAGACACAAAAAATATGTCCCCTGTTTGCTACCATACTCCATGTTAAAGCATTGAATACACAAACTGCATGATGGAAAAAGTGCCTTTATCCTGAGTAAATGGTGTATATCCTTAAATGAAAATGGATGTTGTACTCGTGGTTTATTTTCAAAACAAAATTCAATGAGAAAGCTACCTGGTTATCAGAGTATCCACATTTATTGAAGATCAAATACTGTTGATCATTTTTATCAGTCAATTATGTGCTCGGGAAATGGGGTAGCGCTTTCTTCTTTACCCTTGACTTTGATTGCATGGCAATACATTCGTGATCGTGTCCATTTATGAGCTAAATGTATGATTTGAAGACCCATTTCTCCATGCAATGAGAGTGAATAGAGAGGAAAAAAATATATAATTTTCCATTTCCACTCACAGAGCACAGGTACATCTCAAATGACTAAAAAATATTCACATTGTTAAAGGAATGTTTTTTGGATTTTAGTTTTCAAGGTCCAGCTGTGCTTCTTCTGTTATTCGCTAACGAACATTACTTGTACTTACATTATGGTCAATAAGCTGTACAACATCACATTCAGAGAAGCACTCTCTGGTAGTTGGACCCAAGTTTGTATCATATCTTATTCATTTTACTTTGTATGTATTTATTATTGAAATATCTTCCTATTTACTGTTAGATATGTTGCCCACAAACACAAATGGAAAAGGGACACATGGATGTGTGTGATTCTTATCACTTAACAAGTTTGTTAAAACCCTTTGCATTGTTTTTAATGTCAGCAGGAGAATCTGGGTTCAAGCTCCTCTATTGACAACAGAGAATCCCTCCTGTTCCTGAGTGCTATAGCCAACCCTGCAGTCTAACCTTCCCACAGGGATCAGTAGCCTATCACGCATTATTAGCTTCAGACAAGCTTATCGCACTGTTCATCTATCAATTCAAGTGCTTCTGGGTATTGTAGTCCCTGTTTTTTATCTGTGAACTCCCTTCTAAGGTTACTTTTGCTTTTCCTCTTTGCTTTCATGAATTTCCCCCACTGTCTTCCCCCACCTGCGCTCAGCTCAACAAAATGACGAAAAGATGCACTGTATCTGCACTGTTAGTTGCCAAACACAGCAATGGATATTGCAACTATATAAAAAGTCACTGAATCGATAACAAGATACAGAGAAAATCACTATCCTGCCAATTAAGAAGACAGATCCGATCAGTCAGCCAGCTTAACAGCCAGACAGCCTAATGCAGAAGCATTGTGTTCTCATTTTGCAGCCAATCAGAGATGTACTTGGACTGCAGTACACGGTGTACCCTCATCCCATTATAGAACAAAACCACTGACAATTACTCCACAGTAACTCTCAAGACTGTGTTATACTATTGTAAAAGAGTACTTCTACCAGTGAGAAAAATTCTCTTCACTTTTATTTTATTTTTCTTACAACTCAGCAATGAGCGTGGGAGTCAGATAAGTAGTATTGGTTATGGCTGCTTCAAGTCGTCCTCTGGGATATTTGATTTTACAGCTGGTTGTGGGGTTTATGTTTGTGGTCCTGTGTTGTTTAATGAAATATACATAAACATGATTTGGCAATGCAAAGAGTTCAATTCCCAGCAGGGCCACACATGCTGCAAATGAAATCATTATACAACAAGGTAAACTACATAGTTGTCATATTTTATGAACTATACACTTTTATACTAAGTTGGGTTTTATTTTAATAACATTATAGTAGCTGTTGAATACAAATCTTGCACATGTACGTTTTTATTTGTCTGGATATTTTTTCTTTCTAACACTTACTGCATCTTACTTTGTCAGAGCTTACTGTAATGCATACTGCCGTGTTTGTATCATTATAGGATATTATGTATGGATATTATGTACATGAATGCAATCATGACTTGGAAGCAGTAACAGTTTTCTGTGCAACATTTATAAAGTCTATAAAAAGGAACAAGATAACAAAAACCCACCTTTTTAAAAGTGAAACTGAATAACTATCTCCTTTTTCTTGCTCCCCTTTTTTTTCTTTTTTTTTTTTGAGTGACCTAACTTTTAGAGGAGACATGTTGCCAGTACTCCTGTCATTTTTAGTTCTTTCTCACCCTGTTGCTGTTCTGTCACTTTCTGTTTGTGGTGTGACAGAACCGCCTCTCCCACTAAAAGTCATTTTATCAGTGGCAGAATACTGGGCTGGTCCCAGCAAAAGCACTTCTCACATGACAAAAGGGCTGTTACAGGTGTTGGATATATAGGTTGTCATGATATGATTTTAAAAATGTGTATATATATATATATACATACACATATATATAACATATTTATATAAAATATTAAGTCCCTCTTCCCCTGGGATTATTCTCAGTTACACATAAACTGATGCATTGTATCTTCACAGGGTGCAACAACAGTCTGTATGGACTAGTTAATACATTAAGCTAGAAATTAAAAAAGATGCATGTACTTATTATCATTCAGTACTCTATACACAGAGCCAAAGCAGTTATCAATCATCACCATTTTGGTGTTGCCACAATCAGGAAAAAGATTAACACTTTTAGTCCAAGTAAAACAAATACAGTCGGATTAAGAGTGAAACCTATTTGCTTAATTTTAATAAGAATCCTGCAGCTAATAGTGAGCCTAGAAAATTATTGAGTTGTGATAGAGCAAATCACACAAAATGGCTTCTGTAAATTAGTTTTCTTGGTGGGTTTATTATCATTGCAAATTGTCTTTGTGAATTGCCCTGGTGCGGTCTATCTCTACTGATTTGGCACTCCAAGTTGGTTAGAACAAACACCAAGAATCATTTGTAAACACTATTTGTAGCAGAGCTGCTTACAACATGGGCTATGAACACACGCTTTTTGTGTGATTATTAGCATGGGCAACCACACAGAGCCATACAGGGAAGCCCAAACTGGAGCTGATAACACACACGCACACGCACACGCACACACACACACACACACACACACCGATCATTTGTATCTTGAAATAGGGATCAAATAATGCCTCGTAAACACTGTAATGAGTGCTGTGATGATCAACAGCTACTCTGTCTCTCCTTCTCTGTCTCTCTCGTGGTTGAGGGCCCACACTGTTCACAAACAGCCTGACGCTAATTTGGGATAAAAAGAAAATACTGACTTGCAATATTTTGCTGGTTTACCACAAATTTCCAAGGGACCACACATACAGCAGTGAAGTACCACCCACTCTCATTTGATGAAATTAGGTTAGGAAGGAGCCTGTTCTGTGCTTTCCGCCTTTGTGTGAGAAGAGCTCATGGTGTGGAAATTAAGAGCCTGTATGTGCTTGTGTCTGCGAATGTGTGCATTTGTGTGTATGAGAGGCTGACTAATCCCTCCACAGAGCTGAAACGAGTTAAAAACACATCAAAGGGAAGCTTAACCTCTGTGAAACCTCACCGGGTTTTCAAGAACAACAAATGATCATTCTCCTCATTGTTTCCAGGGGGACTCTTTTCACCGCTGCGTTGCTGACTTTTCCCTCAGTCCTGGGAGTTTTCAAAAAGCCTGTGGTTTCATTTTTAATGACTGTGCCGTTTGTGTAAGTGCGTGTGTGTTTGTAGAAGAATATAAATGCGTGTAGATGTGTGAGTGGGTGCACGCATGTGTGTTTGCACATAAAAGAAGGGTATTTTTGAGTGTGACATGGCAAATGAGGAAAACCAAGCTAACAAGGATATGCAGTTCTGCTCAAAATCATTAAAATGTACGCCATCCTGACCGGCTATACAACAGCTATGTATGTACAGAACCAGTGAAGGATAGAAAAAATGGGTTTGGAAGACAGGTGGGGGGAGACAGTGTGAGAGAATGGCAAGATGAGGAAGCCAATTGTGGTCTGAGACATGCTTTCACCAGAATCCTCATTATAACTGTATAATAGAGCTCCTTCTGTTTAAGTTAAGACATTTGCATGCTTCTTTCTATCTTTGCTCATGTGAATGAGCAGGTCTCTTGTTCAACCACTATAAACATGTAAAAAGAGACACCAGGTCAATATGGCGGGAATGTGCCATCGTCCCCTTCTTCAAAACCACATTTTAGACAATTTATAAAATTGTTTTGCTGTTTGGCATTGTTTTTACCTGTGTTAACAGCTTTGTGTGTCTCAGCAATCACATAAAACTACAAGAGGTCCTAATTATGCAATGTTAACAGGTTGCATTGCGAACCTGTTGTTACAGATCCAACTGGTAGAAATAAATATTGTTGTCATATTGACAGATTAAGAAAATATGGGCAGAAATGTACGACTGCTTACAAATGTACATGTTTTTATTTTTTCGTCTTTACAACACGTGGGGGCCTCACAGCAACAGAGAAAAAAAATCAATAAATAGTTTTTTTAAGTATAAAACAAAATATAAAACAACATCTACGATAATAAAAATGTAATGCAGTCAATCACACACAAGCACACACTCGCCCACAGGCACTTACAGAGAGACAGAAGCACGCAGACACATAATGTACTCACACACGGAGACACACGGCCACATTCACCGCAGTAGATGCAGGACACATGGCGCACAGCTGCAGCGTAATCAGAGACTGTGTTACAGCCGTTCACATCAGCATCTGATGTATGTCTGTGGATACTGATGATGTGCCGGCCCTTATTTATCCAACACTAAAGGGTTTGCAGTTCATCACTTGTTCTGTTTAGTTCATTTGCCTACTTAAGTAGAAGGAAATTGAATATAGGTAATCAGAACTGTTGGAACTTTCAAAAACGTGCAGACACAAAAGATATTTTAGTGCTTAGTGCTACAGATTTGTTGCAAAACAAGATTGTTATTTGGAGAAGTAATTACTAAATACTAAGCTATCATTTACAATTAAAACATTTAAAGGATGCAATCAACAACTTTTTTAACTTAATAATAAAAGGTGTTGATTTTTAAATTTATAAAAAATGGGAATATGTTCTTGGAATCAATGTCTCCATGGCGTAGTAGTAGTGATATTTTTGAGTCGTATTTTGACGATTTGATGAAATTCCATCATTCACTGGTACTGGAGCCCCCCTCAGGCAAAAAGCTCCCTGGGACTTGACTTTGACCTGCAGGACATTAACCTCATACTGAGTACACTCCCTGGTGAGGAGTTGGAGGTCAAAAAGTCACGACAGGTCAAAGTCTTCAGGGGGCTTCATTTGGTCAGGTCCCTGTTCGTCCTCCCAGACCGAGCATCTCCCAGAGAGGCAGTCGGCCTATTCCAGAACGCTTCACCCAAAGCCTGGGACTCACCTGGTCTCTCTAGCCCAGCTCCACTCAGCTTGATCTGGGTCAGAATCCCATCAATGTCCCCTGTCGCTGTGTCCAGGCTCAGGGAATAAGGGAGGCGGAGGGATGAGGGTAGGGAGGTGGAGGGAGGAGGTGGGCAGGCACTGAGGGAGAGGGGGAGGTGGAGGGAGGAGCCCTGCTGGGAGTCGGGAGGAGGAGGGAGCAGTCGCTCCCCTTGTCTACGCATGGACCTCTCCTCCTCCAGCTGCCTGCGCAACCGCTGATTCTCCCTGCTCAGGGCGCTTAACTGGAGAGAGAAAGGGGGAGACACTGAGAGAGACATACGCGCAGAGGAAGACGTGTACACACAAAGAGAATAACAATATTTGTGTGACCGTGAAACAAACTGAGGGAGGAGGGAAGACGGAAAATTTTTGGGGGAGTTTCTAGGAAGTTTAAAGATCACACGCCTTTAGTTAAATCAAACAAATTAAAAAATTGGTAATTTAAAGTTGCAATAAATATCAATTCAACAGCTATCACGTTGATGAAGTAACTGACATCCCGTTATGTGCTTAATTCATCTTTCACAGTTACTTTCATGCGTGTTGAAACAGAAATGCAAATGGAAAAAAAAAAAATGCAACGAGTTTTCAGGAGAGTATTGTGTTCACAGTTTGAAATGGTTGCAAGTGGGAGTCATGCGACGGTGTAAATTTCTACATGAAAACAACCAATTTGAGCGATCATTAGAGGTCGATTTGACACAAAATCATCCGTGACACAAAACAAATCGCACATCGTCAGAACATGATTGGGCTCCCTGAAACACAATTACAGACCAGCTAAATTGAGGGTGTTTTATTTTTTGACAAGGACATTTGGGTAAAGGCAGGGAGGAGTGCGAGTTAAAAAGTGGCTTTAAATGCAAAAAATAATAGCATTTACATTTGTTGTACAGCGTGGTAATTATATGCAAAAAGTGCCAGTCTAAAAATTGTAATAAGGCAGATAAAAGAGAATAAAAGATTTGAAATTATGTATTTTTAGCTATGAGGAAGAGTAAAATAAGAAATTAAAGGATGAAGAGACAAAGAGACACGTCGGTTAATGACAGTTGCACTCATCCACATCTGTTTTTCAGTGTGTGTGTGCATGTCTCTGTGAAAGCTGTGGTTAAAGAATGATGTCACATCGACATGTCTGGCCATGTGTGTGCGCATGTGTGTGTGTGTGTGTGTGTGTGTGTGTGCGAATGAGAGTGTGTGTGTGTTAGGGAGAGAAAAACACAAACGGAGATGAGACAGACACATTTCCGGACGGTTCTGCTAACATTACCCTTCCAGACACCATGCACACACACACACACACACCCACACACACACGCTCAATAAATCTGAGAAAATGTATTACATCTGATGACTAGAAATTGCGAGGTTTTAGGCTTAACCCTCAAAGAGCCAATGACATGCCGATGTGTCAAAACTATCCTAAGACGCTTAAAGAGTATTTGCTATCTTTAACAGGCAAACATCCTACAACGTGTTCATTCTATGTTATGCCAAAAGCAATAGAATTTCTAGATGAAAAACACTGAGGTTGACATTTATAATTAACCGTATATTCAAGGGAACCTGTTTAATTTTCCTCGTCTTTGGATGCTCTGGATGCTTTCCTAATTGCAAGGGAGGGGGTGAAATTAAAAATCACAGCTTGTCTCCTCAACCTTCACATACAGCGGGTGAACTGTTGTGCACATGTTTGGATGAAAAGGATGTGTATAAGTCGTTGGGGGGGTGTGGGGGGGAGACAGACAGAAAGACGGGGGGGGGCGCTTGTTTTATTGCTGGCGCATGAGTGTGTTTGCACTTTCTCATTTGTAAGGCTGGGTTTCCATTCAAGTATTTTAATAAAAATTATGAAAATTACTGAGCTGAATAGAGACAGCAAACTTTTAAGCAAATTTCTTCTCGTCTGCAAAAAAGTTTTTAAATTCGGTTATTTTTTAAATGAGTTTTGGCTCCGTTGGCAACGGTACAAAGGAAGTTTTTGAAATTTGGAAATACTGTGCAATACCTGTCAATCCATCACTCCCCGCAGCTGCTTGTAGTAGAGCCGTGTACTGGAATATTGCCTCATGCATCTCCTTTTCATCTTTGCATGAAAGCATGAAACATCCTGGACATTAGCTGACACTAAAGCACAATAACAGCTTGCCTAATGCTAATCAAGTCTTGAAAGAATCTTTGTTTTTTCCGCTGATGTTCATCGTCATTCCAGATGATGGAAAATCACTTAATTCGCTCCTAATTTTGTGTGACATTTGAAAAGTTTGCATGAAATTAGCTTGACAGTCGGATGGATATCATGCGCGTGTGTGTGTTGTATAGCAAGTGGGTGATCGAAAAAGCAACAGCACTAAACCAGTTTGTGACTATGACTGAATAAGACTGATCCAAAGCAGAGACACGGACCTGATTTATAACCCAATGCCTTTCACATAGATAAACTGAGACATTCCATCCAGCTTCTTTACTGATATCTGTATGTTTGTGAGTGTGTGCGCCCAGTGAAAGCCTTGTGTAAATGAACTGTCTATATCCTATCCTTTCCAACCGTGCTCGTATGTTTGTGCGTGTGCAGACTGTCCGTGTTGGATCGATATGTGTAATGATTCACACTAGAGATTAAGAGGTCCTATTACACACCTGACCTGTTAAACGACACCTCTCTCTTTCTCTCTGTCTGTCTCTTCCTCTGCTGCATTTTCCTCTATCCCGTACCTGCAGCTAATGTCATTTGCCTGCCACTGAAACAACACTACATTAAAACTTCAACAAGTACCAGCTTTTGTCGTACCGCGTCAATCAGCGGGCCATTCCACAGACTAACAAAAGTCGGGTGAACCGTTCCCCAGGCCCTGGAGTTTTGGAGAACTGAGGGGGCTGAGCAGTACTTTTGATTCGTCTCTCCTTTGGTGATTTGTTGACTCTTGTGAAGTTCAACACAGTAAAAAATGTCAGCTTTTCCTCAGAATATTCCTCTGTGTTTTTTCCCCCACATTGTTTTATCACAGCAGGCCATTTCCCTATGCTGTCATGGAGAGATCAGCACGGCTGTATTGATATACATCCCTCTCTCAGTTTCATGAAAGGGAAATCATTTACCAGTGGAAAGAAACGTCACTGCTTTTTCCCGATACGATTTGTCCCCCTTCCCCACACCGCACACACACCCCCACCCCGCTGACGACTTATCACTTTTATCGTAGGAAGAGGAAATGGATGTCTGTGTGCGCCTGTGTGTAAGTGCGCGTGTGCGTTTGAAGTTGGACGCATGAAAGCTTCCTCTTCTGTGTGAGCTCAACAGCAGGTGGGCTGGTGTGTGGGTGTGTGTTTGTATCTGTCGGGTAAAAGGACTGCCAGGACCCGGTGTGTGTGTGTGTGCGCGCTCTTACTTGTTGATTTAGCATTCCGATGGCCTCCAGGTTGCTTCGCAGTCTGGTCTGCATGTCCTCGATTTTACTGAGGTTCAGAGCTACACAACCCTGCTTTTCAATACTGTAACAAAAACGTACGCACACACACACACACACACAAACAAACATATATGAAAAATGAACTTTTATAGATTACAGTCAATCTTAGCACCTGTAGCAGTTTAAGAATGCAGAATAATAAAAACTTTACTTTCCAGCTGCTGTTTGAAACTGGCTCGTGTACCATAAAAAGCATATTAAATATACACTTGCTCACGTCAAGGTACATTTTTAAACTCTAGTGTCTTTGTAAAATGATGAGCATTTGCAAGACAAAACTGTTTGAATCAAATGTCCTTCGGAATCTGGGGCATAAAGAAGTTGGTGAACATCGTCTTCATTATAACCATCTTCATTATAACTTATTACTAAACTCAAAGATGGGTGAGCAAATGGGTTCCAGAAATCATTAAATTATATATGGAAGCCCATATAAAACAAAAAAAAAAAAACAAAAACAAAAAAATCAAAACAAAACAAAGGCAACCGCAGCCAGGGAACATTAAGAGTACAAGAAGCCATTTAAGATTTTAACTGTTTATTAAAAACGTTTTGGGAAATGACAAACAAATGTTAGGGTCTGCTATCTTCAGACCAAGGCTGACTTAAGGAATGTCTATTAAATTAACGACGGTGGATAATGGTGCTCTGTACGGGCTGAAGAGCTTGCTGCCCCCGCTTTACGCTCTTTCTTTCATGCCCCAGTGAACCTGTCCAGTTAGCATTCGGAAAAAACCTTCTAAATACTTTATTGAAGACTTCTTAGCCCATTAAAGTACCCCTGTACCTCCCCAATGTTAATTTTCTTGTAAAAGAGCAAGCTGGGATTTTCTATCAGAGCAGTGGATGGAAAGACGGTCCCGTTTTGCTTCAGTTGAGAAGACGCACGAGCTCATCGAAGCGCTAATAAATGGCATTATTGTTCCTGTAGATGTGGGCGAGCTGACACACACACACACACACACACACACACACACACACACACAAACATTTGACCCTATTAGCCATGACTTAAAACATTTAAGATCTGAGAAGGCACTCGAGGGAGATGCTAATATGTGAACTGACATTTTCGTCTGAGAAGTTTGAGATTCATTAGTGAAACAGTTCAGCTCCTATGTATGTGTCACCATCTTTGGAAAAACCTCAAGCAAAAGACAATAACAGCAACATAAACAATAGCGACATTAACACCAATGCATAAAAACGCTACCCACAGTACTATCCCCACAATCTCACGACTGGGTTTTGTCTTTGGTTTTTCTCTGGAAAATTAAACAACCATGAGTTACAGCACATAGAGAAAATGCTGAACAAAACCATTTTCTAAACAATAAAAGAATATGTGCAGCACTAAGCCTTTCAAGGAAGGGATACGATCCAGTGACTGATTACTCAAATCTCTCACTAATCAATCGCTGTTTTACTCATTAATTAAAGATGAAAACAAAATACAAATACAGTATATAGATACTGCAAATATATATATATATATTTTTATCAATTTGCCCATATATGTACAAACAGAACATGAACCATGATAATTCAAATGAAAATAAATCCATACATGCACCCGCTGACAGAACATCAGCTGAATTACCTATTAACCAGCTAACTAATTAAGCTTTGGCGAATGCAAGCATTTTTTTTAAAGAAACCTAATTTCCTGAAAATGACATTCATAAACTGAACATAATTGCAACTGACCCTTCCAAATCTTTTAATTTCACACCATAATGATGATACAAAGAGCATTAATAAGAGGAAATGCAGAAATTTCCTTTGATCTTTAAAATTGTAAATGCCTCTTAAAAGATGAGTTCCATGAGTTTTCACTGCTACAGCAAAGAACAAACCGAGGCTTTAAAGGACCAGTGTCCAGAATTTAGAGTCTAGCGATGTTGCACATTGCAACCAACTAAATACCCCTCTCCTACCCGCTCCCAACCTAGCGTGTAGAAGGACCTATGGACCTATGGTGGTCGTCCTATGGTGGACGCGAAAACGCGATAGGCCTTAGATCTAGATCCAGTGTTTGGTTTTTCCATTGTTGGCTACTATAGAAACATGGAGAAACAAACTTGGCGGCTCTGTGGAAGATGACCTGCGCTGTATATGAAGGGCTCATTCTAAGCTCACAAAAACACAAAAATAATTAGTTTCAGGTGACTATACATTAGTGAAAAGATGGAATATTATGTTCCATTTCGGCTAATAGATCCCCCTAAATCCTACACACTGCTCCTTTAATTTAGGCACAAGCCAACTCCATAAAATCCAAGGCGCTACAGATTCTTCACATGATTTAAACTCTTTCCTAAATGGTAATGTGGTCTTCAGCAGATCATGAAACATCACCGCCGCTGAGACAACTGTGTGAGATTTATGCACCGATGTGATAAAAAAAGCAGCGATGCGCTGAGTGTTTGGCATGACGCCTCTGTAAACATGTGTTCCTGTGTTTACACGCAAACATGGATGTGTGTAATTAGCGGCCTAACCCAATCAGTGTGTGTATAATTACAGTCATTAGTGTCAAACCCAAGCTGCCATGCTCTCTAAACCAGGCAATAAACTACACGGCTCTTCTCTTGCTCAAACCTAGCGCTCATCTTTCTTATTTACTGCCCTCATCTCAAATTTTATGCAAGACTTGACTGCCTTCTCACACAGTCGCCTTCTTATCTCCTCTTTCTGTTTCTCTGTCACTTTAGTTCTCTGTGTTTGTACAGATCCTCCGCTGTGATCACTGGGCGCTCTTAATTGGAAGCACATTGTTAGTGGTGCGACTGATGAAGCCTGATGCTTTATGAGCGCTTCCCCCACATTGGTCTCAGACAGTAACAGCAAAAAGCATCAATCTCTGCTTCCACTACTTAGTGCATTTCAATGTGCACTGGTAGTTTAAAGTTTTTTTCAGATATTATCTGAGATCATTTGAGGTGAAATGTGAAAGATTTTGATAACAAATAATTTAGTTAATTAGACTGGAATATGATTGCCATTGGAAAATACACTATTTGCATTCTTTGAATTGCTTTTGGATGTCAGAGCAAACCTACAGTAGTGCATTGCTTTACAGCACAAAAACTGCTCCATGTTTGGCACCAGGAGCCATTTTTGCTTTGTAAGAGCTTTTGTCAGAGCTCAGTCTACTTTTTGTGCGTCAAATTAAACTCTTCTGGACGGAAGACATAGAGAGAAAGACAGGACAACTAGCATTTTCTACAATTCCATGACAACCGGGCAACTCTATCTGCTGAGGAGGATCATGTATTATGACTGAAAGCTCCAGAACAGCTACTAAATGGTTGTGGAAAGCTAAGTTTTCCCCTCATGAAGACATGCTTTGTGTCTAAAATGTTATTTTACCTTATTAAAAAGCTCTTAACCATGTATTCCAGACCTCAGCTTTCCATATCCGGCCTCAGTTGTTCTGTTGATGCACAGGTTTGAGCCTCGAGTTGGCTTATGCACATCGTTAAGCTGAAAATGGACCTCGTGGCATTTTTTCCTCAACTGTCTTTACAATTAATTTCTGATAATATTTTATGCTTCAAATTGCGGCAACATTGCTTGAATGCATACAAGGTCAAATGTCATAAGATCAATAGTGCTGCAAACAAATCCTTTACAACAAAAAAAATCATAAAAATAGAAATTAATATAATTTTTTTATGTACATCCTTGCATTTGGTAATATGTATTTATTTTGTACCAAAAACAACTTTTCTGGTGTAACTCAAATATAACAGAGGCCTGTTTCTTTTATCTCTCACCTTTCTGTGGGCCTTACTGGTACACAATGCAATCCACAATGTGAAGCCGTGACACTTCAGCTGCTGGGGAACAGTAGGCCATGTAATCATAATACATTTCTTTAATAAAGGCATATCTAATGACAAAACCTTCACGCTACGTTGATTGCTGTCAGTGATAGTGACAGGTGGGAGACACTGTGAAGATATCCCCATTGCCACCAGTAATGAGATTTATACACTGAATGTATATGGCTGCCATGCAAATATCATGACATATCTGTTTCCTTATAGATGTATGATTTTCATACATATCACATTTTGGGTAGGTGAGAGTGTGTGTGTGTGTGTGTGTGTGTGTGTGTGTGTGTGTGGAGGGGTACAATAATGAAATGAAATAAATTAGGAATCCTCATAATAAAGAAAAGGGGAGAGCAAAAAGAGAGAATGGATGGGGAGACACTATGGAAGAGGCTTTCATTCACAGTTTTTATCTCGTTCCATGTTATTATATTCGCTCAATCAAAACCCCTCTTATGCATACATCTATATGAACTGCCTCTCCCGCTCTGTCCCTCTCTCTCGCTCATTCGCAATTATGAGGGAAAGACAAAGAAAAGCGATTCATCTTTCTGTCGCGGCCCCTTAATGATATCATTAAAATGACTGACAGCTTTGAAAAGCATTAGAAACCTACCCCAGTCAAAACAAATCTGATCCGTTTTGGAAACAGAGCCTGGTGGTTCGTTAGGGGAGGGGTGCAACATTAGTGTGTGCTTGTGTGTAAAACGGGGTGAGATGGGTAAGGGGGGGGGGTGGGGGGGGGGGGGGTTGTTAATGACGGAGACCTTGGGGGGTCACACTGGGGATACAGGGAGTACCGCCACAGGCAGGTGCCCCCACAAACACCCTCTCCCTCCCGCACACTCCCTCCTTTCTCACTTCCACCCAACACCCAATCCCATCTGTGCAGCATTCATTTTAATTGCCTTAATGAACATAATAAATATATCTCCTTCTATTGATGAATGCTATTTGACAGCCATGGGGGTGGCAAGCGGGAGAGGATGGGCCCTTGTTTGGATTGTAATCATTGTTAAAGGCCCAGCATGAATAACGTATTCAGATTGAAGAAGAGACATAACACGCACACACACACACAGGTGGCTAGGCCCCCGGGGTGTTTCATTCACAACTTGGCACTCCAGCTGTTATTATCATCATCAGCTTTGTTCAGGCTAGATTGTGTGTGAAAGAGCGAAGCATGGTGGGCAACGCTTTTGTTGGATATGAATGCTAAACTCTGATCAGCTGGTGGATGCACACAAATGTATGCACTTCTATGTACGGTCACGCACGCTCACACACACACACACACACACACACACACACACACACACACACACACACACACACACACACACACACACACACACACACACACAGAGATGGCTCACGTTCTCTCGTCTTGCTGGATGCCACGGTCTCGGCTCCGGGCCTGCAAACAATTATAAAATGAAAAACAAACCTGTTTGTGATCGACTCTCTTTTGTCTCTCTCTATTTGTAGTTCATTGCTTTTCCACTCTGCACTTGTTCACCTTGAAGCGTTCCGTGTCTCTCTCCTTCTCATCCGCCACTTCTTTCAGTCTCTTTACCTCCGCCTTCAATGTGTCATTAGCCTCCTGAAGATGTCTGAGAAAGCCAGGGAGATGCAGAGACAGAGTTAAACAGAGAAATATACATAGAGAGGCAGCCACAGAGAAAGACAGACACCTATTATCATCAAGAGACTCTTGTTAACATGGCACACAAAATATTCTGGCACACAACGGCAATGGTGACTGTGTTTCTCTGCTTCCAGAAGAACCTTTCACTCGAGGTTCAGACATTATCTCTGACACACAAACACACACAAAGATCCTGATCCATTATAATGAAATGCCATATTTTCACAGCCATTTATCACTTAGCCGTGTGGCTATTTTTTTCAGCGTTTTGTTATGCCACCAATTCTCAGTATCAAGAACTATTAAAACAAGTTCTTATTCAGAAGTTTGATGTACTACTATACTACACATCAGAACCATGAACTAGTTGGAGGGGAAGTAGAAAGATTATGTTTCTGTATATTCAGGGAAGGTGCTGTGTATAAGGAGGAAACCCTCTATGAAACACAACTTCCAGACTGTTACATTGCTACAGGTTACCAAAACAAAACACAAACACACACACACACACACACACACACACACACACTCAGTGTATGTACAGAGACGGAGAAAGAAATGCAGACACAGAGACGGTTGTGGTGCTGCTGGGAAGGGCTGAAGGAGGTATAGCACCGCAGGGGGGGGTGGGATGACAGAAAGCGGCTTGCCCACTTTGATCTTTGGAGAGTGTAATATGTCACGGCCATGTCTCTGTGGGTGTACGTGCGTGAGTCATGATGACGCAGACATGTAAAATGACTGTCAGGTGTGAGTCCACCTGAATCATGCCAACACATGCACAGAAACACATACTACACACTAAAACACACACACACACTATAATTACAAACTCTTCTGGTGGGAAGGGTGACCTAGTTTACAGGTGTGGCGGTTGGCTGAGCTGTTTTTTTCCCCATCTTTATTCATCTTTAGTGAATAAATGTACTGCAGAGGATTTAGAAACACACACACAGAGATGCCCACACAAACAAATATTCACTCACTGATAAACCAGTGTATCAAAAAAATCCCACTCTGAAATAAATACTCACTCTTTCTCTTCGGTGACGATGAGCAGCACCTTGTTTTGGACCTTCATCTGGGCAGTGAGGCCCTCGTTGGAAGCCCTGAGAGGAGAAGACAGACTTCTGAAATGTACCTTTAAAATTACACTACACAAGACTTTTTATGAGGATATAAACATGTGCCAGTTAAACAGTATATTTTGCGGCACTGATATGACGACACTTAAGAATAATTAAGTAGTGTTTTTTTAATATATTTAGAGTGTGAAAAATGTAAAAAAAAAAATACACTGCGCGCGCACACACACACTATCAATGAAAAAATATACAGAAAACACTGATACCTTTTTTAATGAGAGGGTTTCACATACAAACATAATGAATAATAATTACAGAAAAAAGACATGCAAGTGTGGTCATACTTTTGTTCAGTAATCCAACGGTTGACATTAGTCATGACCAGCTGGCTCTCATGGCGAAGCTTTGCGTTGTCAGATCGTGTTCCCTCCAGCTCTGAGCGGAGTGTGTCCACCTGCAAGTCACAGTCAAATATTATCTATCACAACGTAGGCTGTCATACAACAATTTAACTGACAGCAATGTAAAATTATTTTTTTTGTACATTTTTCTCTTATTAGTTATTTTCATCATGAACAAAAACCGGAAGACCAATATTGATTTCATCGTTATTTCAATGTGTTTTAAATAAAACAGAGGTTTAGATCTTACAGAATATTACTTTTCTTTAGGGAAAGTATTAATATCTAACACTGGTAAATGTGGGGGGTAGGGAGCCAAAGGTGTGAAATAAAGGAAGGTAAAAAAAGGCATACATGAGGCTCTAATAGATTGGAAGCAAAGACAGGGTGAGAATAAATGTCAAAAATAGAGCATAATAGCAACACAAGAGAAGAATTAGGTAAATGGAGAATAATGGGGGATGAAAGAGATGGCATTTGCAGACATAAGTATAAATAGCAGGGTGAGGTATTAAGCGGGTGCAAAGGAGGAAAGATGGAGGATGGGGAGAGCAGAAGCAGACTGAAAACAAGATTGGACAGAGGAGAAGACGGGTGAGGGGTGAAAACCGGGATGGGATGGCACTGGCCAAACTGCTGACTTTTTAATTCTGCTTATCAGTCAGGACCTTTCCAGGACTAAACTCTAGGGACCCTGTCACATTACCCTTATCGCCATGGAAACACCTTGATATACCATCCCATCTTCTCACAAAGACTTGGGCAAACATGAAAAAAAGTTTCCAATATGTGCGCCATGATTTAAGTATCCAAAAATGTCATATGATTAACCTAAAATGTCGAAATATCAACTGCTGTGTGAGTTGAATCATGGAATGCATGCGTGTGTGTGTGCATGTCTGCATGTGTATTTTACCGCATGTACACTAAAATATTTTCCTGCTGATGTTTATCTAGACAACACAGAGTTAAATGTTACACAGAGATAATAAGACACCAGTGATGCACAGCTGAATAAAAATAATGCTGGAGTAATCAAAAAGGCGATTATGACGAAAAATGATCCTTTTCATCATCAGACGGCTTTATCCAACAAGACCATGAGGAAGATGAGCCAGTGAGAGTGAAGAGTGGAGGGCGGACTCATCAAGATTAAAAATAAAACAGATGAATTACCGTGGTGTTCATAAAGTCTGGTAACTGCTCAAACGCCTATGGGCCACGCCCAAATGGGTTACAGCACCACTGCTTTCGCACCTCAAGGTTAGAGTGAAAATAGCATCCTTTTAGTTGCCTGAGGTCAAAATCTTTTAAGTCATTTACAACTTTATCTAAGAGAAGCCAGTCTCCGATGTCTGCACCACATCAGTCCTGAGCTACAGAGTGGGCAGCCAGTTTAAAAGTTGACCAGTTGACCAGTCAATTATAGGAATTCATAGGAATTCATGCAACAACTCAAAGGACGGTGCAACAGGTTTTGCTTGTGTTCTTTTTGCAGCAAAATGTGCAATCTAATATTAAAATCTGCTGCAACATCAAATGTTTTAGGATTGGACACCAAATGAAAAAAGTACTGGAAAATGAGCTGCCCTACCAGTTTTTTTTAATTCTTGATGCATGTGTTGGATAAATGAATGCATTGCAGGGCTGGAGAATCCATTGCAAACTTAACCTAAAATGTACTAGAATAAAAACAAATAAGTTCCAGTGCAAGCCAGTATGCTGACATTGGTGTGAGGTGTCAGAGAAGACTGTCAGTAAAGTCAGGTTCGGCTCAAAAGAAAAGCAGAAGGGTTTGACTTTGTCTAATATTTACAAAGCAACCTCTCATTTGTCACAATAATGGGAGATAATAAAGGTGCAGTTCAAGGAGAATGATCCTTCAACTACACAAATGAATAGGCTGCCTTAGATGTGAAAGGAAGTTGTGAAGATGACAGTGACACATAGTCGATAATTTAAATTTCATAACATGATGAAAAATTACAGTTTTAATTACATTTAGATTAAGGAAGTGCTGCATTTCAACAAATAAAGCATTGAAGAAAAACTGGGGGAACAATGAAATTACATCAAGCAAATCATTCAATTTTGAAGAGTAAAGTGAGTCACAGCATCAATTGTAATTACATTTATCAACAATGGAATAAATATTGTGAATCCCCTGTTGTTTGTGGTTTCATTCCTGTTTTGTCTCATGCATTGACGCATCTTCATGTGAAGGAAGTTCTGTTGTGAACTTATTGGCCAAAACTGCACGTTAATACTCAAAATTAATTACATACACAAAAATATCAAACAGTGCCATCCAAAAGCTCAAAACACACCCACACTCACAATGCATCTGCACACACCTCCACATGCACGAGCAAACACACACACACACACACACACACACACACACACACACACACACACACACACACACGCTCGCACTGGCAGGATCTGTGGCGTGCTGTAATGACAGTAATTACCTGTGGTCTCACATTAACATCTCCCTCCTGACTGTCTGACTGGCTCGGCTGGTGGAGGGATGTAAATCGCAGCGCGAGTCTGATGTTGTGATTAGGACTAAATTACACACCATCACTCTGTTTCCACCAGTGTCAAGGGAGGCAGTGAAAGGGTGTGTGAGAAAGAGGGGGAGAGTGAGAGAGAGAGAGAGAGAGAGAGACAGAGAGAGGGGGGAGAGAGAGAGAAAGGGGGACAAAGGAGGTGTGATTGCGGGGGGTGGAGGGGGTAGCATACCTGCTTAACATTTAGATTGGTTTTGTTGCACAAATATTTTAGCTGATGATGGGGGCTAACAGGGGCAACAAAATGCATTTGGGACACACTTATAACCAAGTTTGGTGATACCGCTGGTCCTTTCAGGTCTATGCTAGAGAATATGAGTTGGCTACTGCAGTGCTGGTGAAGGATTTGGAATCTCTACAGCTGCTGCAACAGTATTTATCATTTTGATAGTTTATTCTATCAAAATAAGGCTGGAGTTGTCCAGTCCACAGCACACACTTTTCATTGACAATAGCTACAAGATGGACTCACACAATCTTTTTCTGATTTTATACATCTGAATGAACTTTCATGACAAACCTCAAAGCATACCTGCAGACAGAAAAAAAAAAAAAAAAAAAAAAGATTGTGGGGACTTTAGCAGTTAATGGATTTTCCATCTTTTCTATTCTCCGTGGAGCTGTGGACTGGTATCACATTGCACATTAGCTGTACAGGACAAAAGTGCATTTTCACTAAAACAGACCAAGCTGTCCAAGGTCGTGGGATAAACGTAATTCAGAGTCAACTTTTCTGGATGAAGAGAGGAGCATGAGGATGAGGGAAAAATCAGAAAGATTTAGACTGTTTTTTGCTACCATCACCATCAAACCGCCAGAGCCGAATACGAGCCATTACTCTGTTCCACTCAGCTCATCAGAGCACATCCTCTCATCAAATTAATGAACACATTTATTGTTAAACACGTTTTTATAAAACATTCATTCATTCTGTCTAATTAAGAGACCCAACAGGCCTGACATCACTTAAATATGCATACTTATCACTCACAGGGTCTGAATTAAAGATCTACATGCGTGTGTGTGTGTGTCCCTATGTGTGGGTACTGTATGTGTGCATGTGAGTGTATGATGGCAGGAGAGAATGAGGTTTCCTATGCAGGTCTTCTCACTCCAGGCTTAATGGCGATAATCATGGCGTGACCCAACATTAAGACCGTGTGTGCGTGTGTTTATGTGTGTCCCAATCTCCCTAATGGTGACGATGATGACATGGTCTCCATTAGACTAGTCAGTGGGCCACGGCAGATCTAGCATATTAATGATGCTGATGATGGCTTCTTTAATTACCTTCATCTGCTGCTGCATGGCCTGACTCTTTTTCCCCGAGTCCTTTCATCACACACTCTCCTACGCCTGCTGCTGGGTTGTTTATCAGTGGCTGTCATTATTGAAGTCCCCTATCTTGCATCTAGCCTGCATGAACACAACGACATTACCAGCATTGGTAGAGGTTTCTCAACCACTTACCAGCTAGATGAAGTTCCCCAATCTAGTAGGTATCCTTTTAATGTGTAGAGGGTGCAGAGCGAAATGTGTCCAAATCACTGAATATCAAGAACTGCCTAACCCAAAAAGTTGGCATAAAACAATACCCAGCCTTAGAAATAACTTCATTTCACAGTGTTAGTCCACAGATCCTGCATTAGTTAGAATGAGTCAGTAGTTTTTGAGGTTAAGTAGTGCAGCAGGGTTAGTGAGCATCATACTGTTCACTTGTGGACATGATATTTAAGACAAAATACACAAAACAGGAAAAGAAAAAAGTATGCTGGTATAGAAAAATGTTGAAATGAAAAAGACACATACTCACATACTTACTTACATAATCAGATGTAATTTTCTATGCTATTAATCATATCAATTTAAAAAAAACTAGTCTCTATTGTTTTGTCCTGAGACTGAGAACTATTTTGAATAGGGTGATATTACAAAGCTCTTTTAGAACCTGCGAAGAGGAATTCAGTAGACTAAAACTTGCAGCTAAGATGAGATGATTGAAGGTTAGCCTTGAGCAATTACAATAATAGTGTTCTTACTTACTTTTATAAATTAGACACGGTTAAATAAGTGGCAGAAGTGATTAGTATGGACAAATTTCCACTCATTTTTCAAGAGTTATAAACCTTGGCCAAGGCCACAGATACACAGGTGTATAAAAGCAGAGTCTGAACTTTGAATAATTGATATGAATTTGCCTTGGTATCTTGCTAAAACTCAAAAATGGAGCATAATAGACAAAAATACACAGAAACTAAAATTGAATAATGAGAGAGAAACCACCTTTCATATTTAATATTTTTCTCTCTTCCTCTTCCCTCTTGCGCTAAATTAAAGTCAACATGTCTTATATGCTCCTCTATTCATGCTTTCATGCGCATCCCTGCGCATGAAACAAAGACACGCTGCCTTTCTTCGCGAAGAAAGACAATGCGACAGCTCAGAAGGACACAGAAAGTTATGGAGACAACATGAGAAAAATAGTGGTCTCTTTGTCTGCTTGACTGTCCGTCCCATCTCTCAAAAGATTTATAGCTCCCTAGCTTAACGAGCTGTGTTTGAGGGTGATGGGACACAAGGACACACATGCACACACTGAACAAATACGAAGTCCATTGCATGGTCAAACAGTCAGACAATTGGACCACTTTATTCATCAACTAAACAAATGAGCGTCATTTGTCTGTCCTCATTTCTCCATCATCAAACCTGTGTGTGTGTGTGTGTGTGAGTGTGTGTGTGTGTGTGCATGCATAACACCGATCTACTCTGGGTCATTCTAAGATAATTAGGCCAGGCTTGGGCTTCTATCAGGTACAATGAGTGAGATCAATGAACAGATAAGACTGTTCCAGAGATCAGCTCGCTCTTGCAAAGCAAAATGAAAATACCACACAATCGTGTTTGCAAAGTTCACCCACGCAGCCACATTTCAAACAAAATCAAACACTTACAGGTGAAGATGTACGTTTGTTATTCGATAACGGCAAAGTTAGGCAGTTAAATCACTGTCTTTCACTTCTGGGGTGGTGAAGAAAATGGAGGAAACTGGAGAGAATTACATTTACTTTGCCCACCTTCATATCCAACTACTGTGCAGACTAAAACTGTGTCGTGGAACTTTTTTTGATTCAGCGTCTTGCTCAAGGATACTTACACAAGTACCAGGCTTGTGTCTCTAATCACTAGGGAGGCACCCCACTGACTTATAGTGATTAAAAGCTACTGTCTAATTGTATTTCTATAGGATGACATCAATAGTTGTAAACATTTTGGGCAACTAAGTAAAGTTTATGGGAATGAAAACATGCTCATAAACTTTTGCTATCTGAAAACTTCTCTGCAAATTCTCATTAAAACTGTTTGAAATCTTTTACTCCATGCTAAAAGAAGTTGAGGTAAACACACTAATGACTGTGATTGTGTGTGTGTGTTTGTGTGCGTGCGTTTGTGTGTGAGACAGAGAGAGAGTGAGGGAGAGGTAAAAAGAGAGGGATGATCTGATCAGTCACAAAAGCATGCCTCATGTTTACCACGACTCCTTTTTGAACTGGACTCATGCGGAGGGACAGAAGCGAGTGAAGTGTGTGTGTGTGGGTGTGTGTGTGTGTATGTGTGTGTGTGTGCGCAGAGCGGCATACATGCAAGCACAAAACTGACAGGCAGATAACATGCAAATCTCTTCCTATCAGAAAATAAACACTAAACAGACCAAGAAAGCACAAAAAAGGCCCTGCACGTAACACACATAGTACAAACAAACACACACATACACATACACTGCATACAAAGACCTACACACAGAGAAAGACAGAGCTATCTGAGGTTCAGCTACTGTGCACCGAGGCAATTTGTAATATAGATTTCCTCTATAGGCCACTGTAGTGTACCATTTACCATTTCAAACCCTTTGATTTTTTTCACCAGCGGATAATTCATCTTCTGCTGGTCAATAACAGAGATTGGGACCTAATGAAGGAGTCATAGTCAGAACAGCCATCACACTGGTGTTTAAACACTGTTTGGAGTCAAATTCATTGGAAAGCTCATCTGTTGTTGAGATGATGGAAGACAGCAAGAATGCAAAGGGGAAATGTAAGGGTGAGCGCAGGAGCCATCCAGAGAATACACATACACAAAGACATAAGGATCCACACACTCCAAACAGTTTGCTCTAAATGCAGACGTAAGAAGAACAAAAAGTATAAGACTGATTGATTGAATCATTTAAAAACAGGAATTTAATGATTTTAACAGCTTGAAAAAGTTCAACTATCAAATAGTCTTTGTTGTACTTTAAACACGTAGTAC
The DNA here is from genome assembly GCA_031216445.1 of Lateolabrax maculatus. Taxonomy (NCBI): domain Eukaryota; kingdom Metazoa; phylum Chordata; class Actinopteri; order Acropomatiformes; family Lateolabracidae; genus Lateolabrax; species Lateolabrax maculatus. The sequence goes on from CM062210.1 coordinate 12,675,443, forward strand.
TGTAGTCCTCAGAACCAACACATTTACTGAAGCTTTTCTTAAATAGCCAAACAAAAAAGTAGAAGTCCATGACACACACTGTTAAGTCAGTCCATTAACACCACCTAAAGTCATAGTGACAAGTGCTTTTACCCTTCAGTTTTTGTAAACATTAAATAGACAAGATATAGCATGTTAATCGATGAGCCTGTTGGTCGGTGCATTTTGTTACGATTGGACAGAACCGGGCGAGCTGCTTTCCCGTTTCCAGTCTTTATGCTAAACCCTGCTAATCTGCTACCAAGCTTGATCTTCTTACCTAACTCATGGCACGAAATAAAATGACTAAGAACAATGAAACAATTTCTTTAAGAACGTAAGAAAGTTGATGTGGAGATTCCCTGCAAGTAGTCAAATGGTGAAAGAAACAGAATTGATTCAAGTTTTAGTGTAGGGGAGGGTGATATCTCAATATGATTCTTTACTGACTTTCAGTGAAATTGTATTTTGGTAATATGATCACTTCATGTTATAATTTATAAATATATTTATGTATATATACATATAAATATAAAAAAATATATAAAAAATTGTGGCATTGATTCCACTCATGTCAACAGTTGAACCATCACTCTTTCAGCCCAATAGTTACTTCCAATACAAAAGAAACAGACCTTTACTTAATTCATACACTAGTAGCCATCTTTTTAATGCAAGACTCCCTTTTTGACAGACCTGTGACTAACTCTGACATGTCCTGCAATATGTTTGATCAGAAATTGCACAACAGAGAAAAGAGATGAAAGGATTTTCAACAGCTGAGAATTGGATGAAGAACCCACCGCAAGACACTGGCTTGGCTACTGACTGACCAATCAACTGGCCTAAGTCAGTGTCTTACTGGCCCAGGGCAATCACTATTGTCAAACCCTGGCACACTAATGTTAAGAGAAAAAAGGAGAGCCACACTATGTGGGCTGCATTATTCACAAGGACAGAGTGAAAAAAAGAGTAAGGTGAGGTAGAGCGAGGGAAAGAGAGAGAAACGGAGAGAAAGGCAGACAGGGAAACACGTATGAAAGAAAGACAGGGACTGAGAACAGGAGAACAGAGAGAAAAAAATAAAGACACAGGGGGAGAAAGAAACGCAGTAACTGGAAGAAGAATTTGAACAAAATGCTAAATGAAGATTCGAGAGAGCACCACTGTGCACGGAAGCTTAAGACGGAATTCAAAGTTTGTCGAATCTAAATGAACATCACTTCCCCGTCCTGGTTTTACCCTTAATTATCCATTCTGCCTTTGTACAGCGGCGGCTCAGCTCTGACAACCGCTCTCCCCTGAGACCCCCCACCAACCCCCCACTTGCTGCCAGAACATTAGGGAATATCAGGGAATATTACACCCAGGAATTAACGCTCCAAATCACCCTGCCAGGTTTAGGTCCCGCTACACCCCTCCCTGTCTTGGACAAGATAATCCAGGCTCCAACACCGGATATATGCCACTAATCATCAAAAAGGTAAGAGGGGTGCAGGGAGTGAGAAGAGGAGGAAAGGAGAGGGGAGGAAGACCTTGGAGGGCATGGGAGGAAAGGAAAAGAGGGTAAACCTTATCATAGGTGCATTAGTATTTGTGTTTATGTAGTGAAGTAGACTTGGCTCAAATATTTCTTTAACCCTCTATAAAAAAGGTAGGGTCAGCAAAAGAAATCAATATGCTGACTGGCGGAAGGATAAGATAATTACATTTAAATTATATTAAGTGTTAAAACTGGTATAGCTTTCTGTGAGTACAGAGAGTATCTCAATGGTTCAGATGACAAACACCTCACCTGCACTGTGCTCCAAGCTGATTTAAACAAACACAAATACGGTATTTGCTGAGGCTATGTCACTCAGGTCTGGTGTGTATTTACTTACCTGGTCCTGTGCATCCTGCTTCTCTCGCTCTGCTTTGAGTTTGTGATCGACAGTCTGCTGAAGATTCCTCCTGAGCTCTGCCACCTCCGTCTCCAGCCTTACAGCCATTGACCTGCACACACAAACAAAACTATTGAACTCATTACTATACTAAAATAATGTTAATATATAAATCAGTCACATATTTTAGTCACCCCAATAGCTAAGATGCATTTTTTAAACATTATTTCCACCCTTTAACATTCATTTTTACACAAAACACATTTAAAGTTATTTAATACATTTAAGTAAAGTACGTTTAATTACAATATTAAGTTTCATGGAAATCCAGATGTGTGGGAGTGTGGGAGTACCGTAGACCCATAAAGTGTGAGTGTGTATGTGTGTGTGTGTGTGTGTACGTGTGAGTGTGTGTGGCAGCCGAGCTAAGGGAATGTGAAGGGGATCAATATGAAGGGGTCTATTCCTGCCACGCAACTGTGCGTCTGTGTGTATGTGAGTCAGTTAGTGTCTGCAAGTGTGTGTGTACATGTGTGCAATGAGTTTGTGCGTGCCAGCTGCCCTGGCTACAGCGAGATCAATACGACAAATGATTACCATTTCCACAAACCTCCCTCCACAGCCTCGATTCGGCCGCTCAGTGAGCCTCAACACCCCCACCAACTCCCTCCACACACATACACAATTGGGCTAAACAAACCACCCCCACTCTTGACCCACAACTCTAAAGGCAAATGTAAAAATGAAAAATTTGAAGTTTATGAATAATAAAAGTAAAAATATTTGGGCCTTGTACAGGCAAAAGTTTTGGGACAGTGAATGGAAGTTAGTTCATTATGGATTTTACAGATAAAACAAAAATAACTTTGCAGCGAAAGATCATTTGTTTTTATTGGCATTTATGTTAAATTGACCAGCCAAAAAATACTAATACATTTTTCAGTTAATAATTTAGGCTATTAAAAAACAGGGACCTATTGAAAGTGGCAGGATCCTGCTTTGTTTCGATTACTTGCTTCATTTATAATATGTCAGAAAACAGTAACAACTGTCCATCACACTTTCCAAGTACCCAAAGTGATTTGTTCAAATTACATGTTTTTTCTAACCGACAGTCCAAAATCCAAAGGTTGATGAAAACCACTACATATTTACATTTGGGAAGCTGAAACTGCATAATTTTAGGCATTTTCACTTTAAAAAAATTAATAAATGATTACTCAAAATTGTTGCCAATTAATTTTATGTCAATCAACTAATTGACAAATAATTTAATCAATATATAAGGTATTTTATTTTAGATATTTTATATCTTTATATCTGCATTAGACAGTGGACAGTGGAGAGTTGGAAGAAAATGAGTAGTGCAGGAGATGGATGCTGACATGCAACAAAGATCCCCAGCCTAGACCACGAGCAAAGTATGCTACATTTGTTGTTTTTCTAAAAAACTCAATGTACTCAAAAGTACAATAACATCATAAAATTATACAAAAAAGTCAATCTTAACAGTTGTGAAAGCATAACCAGCAAAGCCTTGCCAATTCATTAATTATCTGTTAATTTTGATTAAAAAAGATTTAATATATAAATTCTAAAATATGTTATCCAAACAAATTATAGTTGATTATCTGCCTGTGTCTCAACACACAGATTCATTGACTACATGTTTCAGCCCTGAACTTAAAACTGATACTAATAGAGTAACTCAGTGGTAGTAAAAGCTGAAGCAGAAGCAGAACAGCCAAAACAAAAAGGAAAGAAAATGCCTGATAGATTGGTCCATGGAGAGAACACATGATAGGATGAACAGAGTGGGAGAGAGAAAGGAAAGAAGGAGAGGAGGCATCCTGTGGAGGAAGGAGGGGATTTCCCACAGAACAGATGGAAGCCATTAGTATGGTGTTGTTGCTTAAAAACCTTTCATGTCTTTGCAGTTATTAGATAATACTGGGTTAACAGTAAACAGCATGAGTCTGCAAATGGATCTAATATGCAGACACAGCGATTGTTTTACCATTCAGTACCTAAAATTGGTTTAAATGTAATAAAATGTAATAATTCAGAATGTAACCTATAAAGTCTCCATGCCGAGTTTTAAATTGTCGGTTGACGATGAAAATGTTCCATGGCTCAACTTAACCAAGAAACTCCCTAAGACGGAGACCGTTGCAGTGAGGTCATGTCGAAGCCAAAGCCACAACCACAGCTATGTGCGCGCAAACAGACACACACAAACACACACTCTACTGGGTGATACATGCTTGCTGATGTCATCACCGCTGCTCTGGGGTCAACCAGGGGTCTCACCCCTGAACTCTGAACTCCATGACCTAACATCTGCTTACCGACTGTGTCCCATCAATACACATTTTGATATTTCTGTTATAGAAATATACAGAACAGTCATTTTCAGTTAACGTGTTTGAAAATCCAAATCTTCAGCTTTGTAGATTCTCTTAAACAATGTACGTATTTAGAGCTTAGGGCTGTTCTGTTCAACACATGTTCAGTTAAACAGCCTACTGTACGCCGCACGTAAAAGAGCAAAATGTTTTTGATTACTGAGCTTACACAGGGGACGATGGGAAATGGGATAAGAGAGGAAGCTCCTTTCCCTCTCTCCCTTCTTACCTTATTTTCTCCTCTGCTAGCTTTCCCTCATTCAGGCACCCCTCCATCCGCCTCGCCTCCTCTGCACGGGCTGCCAACTCCTCCACTGAGCAGGAGAGGGAGAGGACAGACAGAGGAAGGAAAGTGTGAAAAAAAAAGAGCAACAGTTCACTTCAGACACTGTTGGGTAAGATTAATTAGAGAGTAGGCCTAATTCAAATGGCCATGTGACAGAAAAAAAGACATGTTCCAATTCAGATATTAATACAATTGTGTCAGACAGCTCTTGAGGATGTGTTGATTTTGATTTTTAATGTAATTGAAGGAAAAAATATCTAACACAATACTTCACATCTTCCTGCAGACCAACGTTAATTTACAAAACATGCATACACGGAGCTGATTATTGACTCTCGTCAAGTTCACCATTAGTGGGAGAATATGAACTGCGAACCACCTTCAAAGCAAAACGAAAAACTCCGCCACAGAGGAGTCACTGAATGCCTTTCAGAAGCTGAGAAGGAAAGAGTGAAAGTATTGCACTGCTTACACTTAGACGGGGCAGCAGCCCTTTTGTTGAGAGACAAAAGAAGCGCTCCCTGACTTTGTCAATAGATGGCACTCTTTACCTTAAGCAGGCCACTTGTGCACATGCTCCTGACTGCATCCCTTCAATCACATTCCCTTTTCAGCCGTCTCTTCCGTCTACATGCAATAAAACCCCATTGTCCTACACTTAGTAGTTTAGCACATTGAGCCGATGCATAATAAACCACTAGTCAGGTTCTTTGGTTAGGTTTGCTTTTGCAGGCCCTTTTTTAGTTTGAATTTAAAATTTAGGATTTGCTTCCTTCACCCCCCTTTTTTTGTTCTGTGTGCTGTTTTGTGAGTCAATGTTTCTTCATAGCTCTTAAAACCTTTTCACTAAATTCAGTATTCATTGAATATAACATAAACTGTCAGCCATCGGTGGCCAAGGCTAGTGAATATTGAGAAGGTGTGTGTACTGAATATGTAGAGGTGTGTGCGCTCCTGAGTATGTATGTGTGTGTTGAATATTTCCAAGATGGACCTTGACTTTGTGGTTGTGCATGTGTATTTGAGTGTGTGAAATAGAAATAGAGAAATGTTTAGTGTATTGCTGTAATGCTTTTAGGGCCACGCACCACGCTGTGTTGGTAGCGGTGGGACAGACTGAATAGGAGGAAGCCAAAAACCAATACCAGAAAGGAAGAAATATAGAAAAGAAAATCTACATTTAATAAAACTATGATTAATTTATGGTTTTGCAGCATCCAAACTGTTTAAACTGAAGCCCTAGGAAAATTGAAGCGGCAACTGGAATTGCTAAATATTTAACGATGCACAAACACTTTTATTTGTGTGTGAATGTGTGTCTGCGCCCTACCTTGGCTATTTTACTGGACCTCAAGGTTAAAGTTTGCTATGAATCTCAATAATCAATAAAGCAGAGATGTGAAAACTTGAGATGGGGATCAAATTCGCATTCAAGTCATTAGTTTTGAGGTGACCTCAGTGACACTTCCCACCAGGGGGAGGCCACAGAGAGAGCAATTAGCTGCATAGACTGACCGTTTACACAAACACTCCTATTTGCAACCAAACACGTACAAGCAAAGGTACACACACACACACACACACACACACACACACACACACACACACACACAGAGACAGCTGAAACAACCACGAAAAATTAAGTGAAAAGACAGACAGCTATCTTTATAACTTAACGTTTTTAGAAATATAAAAACAGCAAGAAGAAAGCAAACAGCAGCCCACATACAGACATACACCAGCTGTTTATGTCAGACGAATAGATAAGATGTGTGGTATATTTAGCTTAGTAGGGATTGATGACCAAATACTGCCAAAATGTTCCACATTAAACGAGGATCCGCAGAGGATTGTGGACTTCGAGACAATCAATTCTTCTTATAGCTTACGGTAGAACAGTAGTCCATATTCTGAGGTCCGGGATCTTTCCCAACTTGTTTTTAGTGGCTTCATGAGTTAAGTTATGACATTAGTCCACAATCTAAGATCTTGGGTCCCTCACTTTCTTGACCCTTTTATACTGGCTTCACAACTTAAGGTATGACATTAGTCCATAATCTAACTCTCTCTCGATCGCTCCCTCTCGATGCCTTCATACGAGCTTCAAAGCCCATCATACAGCATCAGCCTATAATCACAGATCTGCGGTCAGATTACCCCGCTCTCACAGCTAACCTTTAACATGAGAAGGACGAAAACCTGGCTAACCCTGAATCAGTGGTTGGGGCTAGGCTGGGCCCTGCCTGGCCCTCATAAAAGCTTCATAAGGCTTCATAGCGGCTTCCTTTGGCTTTGTTGGGGGATTCGTAGCGGGCTACGGTGCTCCCGAGAGACGTCCCAAAGCCTCCCAAGACTCTTTCTCTCTCTTTCTGAAGTTTCACGGGCTTGCAACACTGCTTTTGGGTATAAGCCAAAAGGTGCAGGCGCACAGCCGCACACCGTCATGCACACAAATACACCACAAGAAACAAAAAATCGTATGCACACAATGGTGAACACTCACAAAGACAAAGACTAACACACACACGTAGAATCTAAAAGTCACACACACATACACCCCAACACACTCCCCTCTTGCTCTCTCCTCTCCGCTTTATTTACAATCCTCTGGCAGCGGTACAAGGGCCCGGGGCTATAACACACGGCACCTAATGCTCAAACTGCCAGGTAATCTCATGTCTGACATCCCCCTTTGATAGAAACTGATCAATAGACTCTTGTAAAGGAGTCATTTTCTCTGATGTTTCTACCAACCACTTCTCTCTATCTCTATCTCTCTCCCCTTCTCTCTCTCTTTCCCCCCCTTCTCTTTTATTAGCCATACATTTATAATTCATATTTCAGCAGGGCTGAGTTTGCTCTGAGACAAAGGGGGGCTTCTTTGTGTAATAAAGAACAATGGTGGTGAAATGATGGGGAGAAATGCCAGTGTTTGCTGCTGGTTCCGGTGAACAACAGTTTTGGGGATCGATAGAGTGTGAAATGGGATTATAGCTAGTAATAGAGGTGAATTGGAGGAGAGAGGCCTGTGCACGTGTGCGTCCAGGGATCCAGATTGAATAGCAGCACACACACATACATACGCACACACTTGTGCGCACACACACACACACACGCACACAATAATGATTTCATCATCTTTAGGCAGATGCACATCAGCAGCACAGAGGGGAGGTAATATCACATTTCTGTTTTTGTGGAAGTGTGGAAATATGGATATTGTGTTTTTGTTTATGCTGTTATTTCATTTGTTGTCACACAGCATCACATTTATTTCACATTACGGCCAAGCTTACAACACATCTTATTTAAGACGTAAGATGAGACTATCAGCCATATTTAAATATTTTAAACATCCATCCTTGCTTGAATTTCACACGTAGGTGCTATATAAACCTTTTTTCTTAAACAATTAACCAGCCACGTAGGATCTAAGAAATACAGTTTCCTATGAAAATGATTATTAACAAAATCTTAACTTAGCTCCACTTTTGTTTAAGTATCTTCGAACATCATGTCACAAATCAATTCTCAATTTAGTTCAAATTACTATTTCCAAAGTGCTACATCATCCACATCAATATACTGTATTTACTGTACATACACTGGCATTCTCTTTGCACCATATGTAGTTTATCAAGTGTTGTGTGATTCACTCTCTGGAATCACTGTTTTGCCACAGAATATCCACTAAACTGCGAATCATGCAGAAAATGCATGCTGTCAAAGAGTGACAGTAAATTTGACACATACAGTCATACGCCAAGTTTACTGACTTTTTTCCCTCTCCTTTTTAATCACCCCCTTCTTTCCCGTCTCTTCATCCTCTCCTGACACATTCTGATTGAATCCAGCTGCCTTCAGACGCTTCACTCTCATCCATGACACTTCTCTGGTTCCCCACTCATCCTCCTATCCTCTGTTTCTCTCCTCCTTTGACATTCCTTTTATCTGGCCACAGTGACCTTTTAATGTAATATCCATCACATCCCAACAACAGTTACGTATACGCCCAGCTAACTGTGGGATTCAGGTAACATGTTACCAGCCTCACATCAACAAACAACAAAGTAAAAATGCTCTGATAGAGACCATAAAACTGTCAATTCCATAATATTTCAAACATCAGCATTGAAAAATATTTTCTGTAATCTTACAGACTCCCAAAAGAAGAAATAGACAAATAACTGGATATCCATTATAACAGTAAATAAAGGAATACAATAAAATAATAGTTTTAAAATGTGGTTCTGATGGAAATTGACTTCGTCTACTGCTGTTTTTGTCTTCATTATTTTATTGTATGCCTCTTTGTGTATGTCCATACTGTTCTAACAATCTGCATTCCAACCTGTTTGGTTTCACTCCATCTTAGGCCAGATCTGCTGTTATCAAGCAACAAAAAGAATCATCACCACTCAAGGCAATGTTTTCATAATACAGAAAGAACCTTGACAAGGGCTTCATGTTAATAAAAAGGCCTTTTGTTCATGACAGTAATTTCTCAAGCTAACTCCTCACCCAGTCTATTCAGGGCACTGCTATATCCAGGTAAACAATGCCCCCTTTGTTATAATAATGCATCTTTATTCTTCTTTAGTCATTACAATAGGCTCTGCGTTGCTGGATTGTATTTGCTGAATGTAAAAGCTGAATAATATGTGGTTTTGTGTGGAGCGTAGAGTTGAGGGAATGCGTTTTGATCACAGACAAAGGCCAAGCTACACAGCGTTGTCCTTCTGTCTCTATCTTGTTAATGAGCAGTGTTCACCGAGCAAGCCAGCCACTGTCTGCCACAGAGAGAGACCTCAGATTCATCTCTCTGCGGACAATAGGTGAGTGTGTGTGTGTGTGTGTATTTGTACCTCGGAGAGCAAGTGTGTATGTGCTAATTAAAGCAGTGGGAGTTGGGAGAAATGGCTGTGTGCGTGTGTGTGTATGCGAGGTGTTTGCCTGGCGTGACCGTAGATGTGTACGTTAATTCTTAATGAGACATTTCTGTGCCCAGAGAGACCCAGCCATCACCATTCCGGCACTGACACACTACTACAAAGGCCACCATCGGACATGCACACACATGCACGCACACACACACAAACCAGATCATTACCATACAGCTAAAGCAGTGCGCCATTAAATCAAACCTCTATCTACAGTGTGTGTGTGTGTGTGTGTGTGTGTGTGTGTGTCTGAGTTAACACTGCGTGCAGACAGCCAGCAACCGAATCACCGCATCGCTGTACCACGGCTGGCTAATTTGAGTTAACTGATTGAGCTTACAGCAGTGTGGCTGGTTCTGCGACAAAAGGCAGGGCACACAGTATAGCCCCTCCAGCCTGCTATATGTTTTCTGGTGGACAACCTTGCCCAAAAGTTCAGCGGCATCCCAAACATGAAAAGCGGGGCAACTACAGGAACGGTGAAGTGAGATAAAATGAGATAACTATTTGCTTGTGCACGACTTGCTCAACTGTACAGGTGTGAAAGCAATCAAATGGGGGGTCATTTAAAAATAAATAATTTGGCTTGTGTATAAAAAACTGTTTATACACCGTGTGTGTGTATGTGGTTGACTTTGAAGTTATTTGTTGATGGACAAAAGGAGAAATGGATGGATGAAATGAGAACCGATGGATTTATTGACTGATTGCTACCTGTCACTTGGTGCTTGCTGCGTAGCTCCTCCAGCTCTTGGCTCAACTGCCTGATGTGACTGCTCAGACTCTGTCTCTCTCGGATGGCACTCCTCATCTCCCCCTCCTCCTTCTGTAACTCTTCCTGAAGTTTCTGTATCTCTCCTCTCTGCACATCCACCTCGCTGCTCCTTCTTGCTGCCTCTCGTCTGGCCTCCTTCAGCTCCTCCTCAGACTGTCTGAGAAGTGCCACATGTACCTGCAGCATAAGTAAGGACCAAGAGGAAGAGTGAGTAAGTGACGGCGTTTTCATGTGCGAACATGTGGTGTTTGTGGCTCTGTACAGATCAAGTGTTTTGCTAGATTGTGCCATTTTCTTTTTCTTTCTTTCTTTCTGGAATGCACTTCACACTTGGCATCAAAAGGGAGCCTAAAATGTGCATTGTGTGACAACCTATTATTTGATTTTGCTTCCCCGCTTAGATTTGCTTTTATCCAAGGGCAACCTTTCAAAAAAAAGATAGATACTTGCCTTGGCCATACAGCTAGAGAAAGAAAGCAGTGGACATTAGGTACCTGGCCTCAGATGCACACTTCAAAATCTTGTCTGAGCTGTTTGGCATAGGCAAATCAGTTGTGTTAGTGGGTATGGAAGGCATACAGAATACACACTTTTTTGACTATTTGGTAACATTTTTCTGAATAAAACACACCCGTTGATTATGCTAATGACCTGACAACAAGAAGAGCCTATGTGTGTTTGCATGTGTGTTAGTGAGAATAAAGGTCTGTGTGCATGCGTATAAGCTTGGTAAGCATTACATCTCTACATCGCTGTCACTTGTATGTGTCGGAGGACGCACAAGTTAATGTGTAAAATCAAATGTTCCCACTTCCACCTAAGTATAAAAGACTACACACACAACCACACACACACACAATGATGTGTCTATGACTGCCAGCAATGTTGGCACTCTGCCAGGCTACAGTCACCACTTTGAGTAATTTGAATATTTAGTGTCCCATTGAGCTCTTAATTGGAGTCAATTTCACCAGCCTTGGCACGTTTGGTGCTTTAATTAATGGTGAGGCAATTTGTTTCTGCCAAGCAATCACAGGACAATCACATGAGTGGTGGGTGTGTCGTGCCTGTGGAGGTGGGTTGAGTACTCCTCTTTGGGAACTCGAATTGAACCTCCAGCTCGTGTTCTTAGCCTGGGTTGCATGCAATGGCAACATTTTAGCACAAAGGATAAGGCTTCTGAATTTAACAATATAGGGAAAACAGGTCAAAATAATACAACCGTCTCCAAATTAGAAGACAGGTCAGCAGCTTTAACACCTTTCGGGTGTCCGCCAGCTCAAGCTCTAAGCGTGTAGCTTCCTTTTTCAGACGTATCACTTCCTGTTCCAGCTGGCTGCGATTGCTCATGTGTGTATGGTGAGACACAACAAGACTTTGCTTCAGACCCAGTTTCTCTTGGGTTCTACGGGGAGGAGAGGAAAACAGTGACTGGTCCGTACAAAGGTCTGAACAAGATCACAGACACGCACAAGACTAATATGAGTGCAGGAATGTAGCTTGATGCTTTTGTCAATGTAATTCTAAAACCAACTTTAAGTCCAACTCTGTATTTAGATGTATTTGTGTTATTTTTCTAGAAATTAAACCAATTTCATCATTTGTTATCTCTGACTGTAACCACTGGTACTCTACTGTATGTATTCTAATGGTTTAGTGTGATGATAATATGCATAGGTCTAAGCTGTAATGTGTAACCTTTATGTGTAGAACTGTACAGTCTATGACCTTACCCTCTGTAGCTGCTGTCTGTGTCCGAGAAGGCTGAGATACTCCTCGTCAGAATGAGAATGACTCTGTTGATACAGCCGTAGGTCAGACTCCAACGTCAGTTTCTATGAGTAGAGAGTGTAAGTGAAATAGGTAAAGACTAAGAATAAAAATAGTTACTATTTCAAAGAACCAACACATTTAAATATTTTTGGTGGGCTGATTTCAGTCAATCATACACTGAAAATGTAACCATCAAAACAACTGATCTAAAACAGAAACAGAACTGACTCTTAAAAAAGCAAAGTCACAAAAGTGTGTGTTTTTAATGAACTGAAATTCAGGCAGATTATATTCATTTTGATTTACTAATAAATGATAATGACACCGATGCCATTAAGGAAACACATCATTATGTATTATGCTCTGATGTGTCGCATCGCCGAGCACGGAGATACATGGCCTCGATGTTCAAAGCACATTTGAAAAACTCCAACACAGCTAGCATGACGTTAACAAGTGAATCTAGTGTGAGGAACAGTACAATAGGCAATAGTATCTGAAGATCTTAATACCATTGTTCTCATAATTACAAAGGAATATCTCCTTAAAAAAAGACTCTGTAGCCCATTGTATCACTACCCTCAATCTTAGTCTATTAGCTGCTGTCCTTTATATAGGCAAATGATGTAACTAATTCAAAAGTAGACATCTTTGTAGGAAAGGAGATAAATTTAACTTGTCTTCTAACATTCATCTTTACGTTATGGTGAAATATTCCCTAGTCAGAATACAAATGGACTAGAACAGAGATAGCAATAAGATAATAAACTCAAGCTTCTGTGTAAGTTTCTGTTTGTTTTCCCATCGGCGCTCAAATATAAAAATGTTATAACTTATTCACTGATTTAACATTCTTTTTTTTTTTTTATTTAAAAAGTTAGATTTTCTTGTAAACAGGGAATCAAGACATGAGTAAATTTAGGTTTAGCTGAGCCTAATAGTGGCATGAGGTAGAGAATTAGCAGGATGTGGAGCTCCATAAGAACTCCTAACCTCTTGATAGGCGCCTCACAATCAAAGTCATTAGCCAGTGTAATAAAGGGCCTGAGATACAGCCATTCTTCAACAGCCTAACTCTTTTATAACCAACAGATTAAAGTTGATTGGATTAAAATGACATTCTGCCCGTCTGACCTTGGCGGCAGCAGTTAAGTTCATCCAAATTAAATTTCTCCGTAATAAAGATGATTCATTTGTTGCCTGACGTAGTAAATATAAAACAGAAAGAAAAAGGAGAAAAGATTAAGTGACACACGCCAGTGCACACATGCACAAACGCACACTTGTACACACATATACACGTACATTGTGTGCATGCACTCACACAACATCATTGGAGCTGGCAAGCACCTGGGAGCACATGCAAGAACACAGACACACCCATTTGACTTAACCCAAACACTGATAAATGACATCCAAATCTTCTTGTTGAGAACTCAGGTGAGGTCACATGAAAACTGCATCCTTAAAAAATACATACAATGAAGATTAAAATAATATTTGTTTCTTATTTTGAAGTGTGTGGAATCCCTCCACAGAGGGATAAAGGAAACCCCAAGCTATATGTGTAATTGTGTCTGGATTTATGCCTGTGTTATTGTTGTGTCTACACATGTTACTGTAATGTGTACGCGTTTGTCCTGACCTGCTGTTTGAGTGTGTCCACCTGCTCCTGCAGGGATCCTGTCAGGCCTTTAAGATGGTCCACTTTTTGCTCACTCTCCCTCCGTAGATTCTGATTGACCTGGAGCTCATCCATCAACTGGTCAAGAGCCTCCTGTGAGTTCTCCCATTGGCCAACCTTTTCCTGGTACCGCTGCACCATCTCGGCTAGCTCTTCCTTCACTGAATGAGTTGATAACTGGGACTCTCCTAGCTGCCAATCAAACATAGTGAATGAGGCAATAGACGAGTTTTAGACTGCAGCTTCGCTCACAGTACATGTTAGATTAAGTATGAAGAACAGGTATAGAGCTGATGAAATCTCTTAAAAATGCACTGAGCCAGCAAAATGCAATAATGGTAATATACTGTATTACTAAACTATGATTTACCTGTTGCTGTGAATACTGTAGTTCCTCTTCCAAAAGTTCCACCTGCCTTTGCAACCTGTTCACCTTCTCAATTGCTGCTGTGTACTTTTGTTTAAAAATGGCTACAGTTTCTTTCTGCTCCTGTTCTTTCAAACAGGTATCTTTCAGCTCCTCCTCAGCTCCTTTCAGTTGCTGATGTAGAAGTTCCAACTCAACCTCCTGATTCTTCAGCATCACTTCAAATGCCTCAACCTGAATGCAAACACAGTCAAATGAAGCACAAATGTTGATGAGAAAAAAACCTTTTCTCTTTATCTAAGTGGAACAGCTGTAGCCTGAAGGTTTGGTAAAAACACCAAAACGCTGTTAAATTTTAAAGGAAAATAGCATTTTGATTCCACACATGTATAGGTACTCTTTAAAATTTACTGAACTGGACTTCCAAGTGTGAAAGTGTAGAGTGTAATTTACAAATGAAGTAGTAGGAATCCTTCATAAAGATTCACACATAAAGAAGAATAAATACACTTGAGAAATGCTGAAACTATTACAGCAACATCATTATCATCATTATCATTGATACAAAATCAAACAGCAAAACAGGATAGTTAGAAAAACAGATGTGTGTTAGTTTGTCTGACATGCTGTAATATACTGTGCTGCTCTACAGTAACCTTGCTCATAATGAAAGGGGAACCCAGGAAGTGAAACCAAGCTTAATCCCGGTGTTACACAAGGAATCCTACCGTAGCTCACCTTTCAAGCGGAGAGGTTGAGAAAGTTAAACCCGCTCTAACACTCAGCTTGAGTTCATCCACGTTAATCCCGCTGTAATCTGGATCAGAACATGAGGGTTTACAACTAATGACAGCCAACTAGTTAGATTTCAGTGGTTCACCGCAGTTTGGTTTAACCAGGGATTAGCTAGGGCCATCGAGGACTAACACTGGGTAGGAGGCAGCATGACTGAGTAGAAAAGTTGCTCATGCAAAGGAAGAAAGAGACGGGAGGAGAGGAGAGGAGAGGAGAGGAGAGGATGGAGGGGCTCCATCAACTTTCAATCTCTACTTTAGAGTCAAAAACCTGTGTAGGTGTATGTGCGTGTGTGTGGACTGTTTAAAACCATTGACTCAGCCCAGGTACACTCAATTTTATTCAAGTGTGATGGCGAACGTTTTACCCAAGGTTAAGCAAGGTAACAGTTTTAAAGTCACATTATGAAACACACACACACACACACACACAATATAAAGTAAGGTGTCATATGCCAACTTTACCTATTACTATATAACTGAATATGTAACTTGCTCTATGTTATAGTATCGCTTTCCCTTTAATGTAATCACTACCCTACAGTCCAAACACTAATGGTGGATGAAACATTTCTTTCTGTCACTGGATGAAAGGCTTATAACAAGGCTTAATGGGAACACCATGGCTTTCTTGTGACCATAATCAGGAGCTTGTGCTTTGGGGAAACCCTCATTAAATATGATGGAAAACACATCGCTTTGACCCTCATTTGGCCTGCCATTTTATTCATGGCTGTCACATGACTACCCAAATTGACCCTTGCTTGACAATAACTTTATTCTCCTATTCTTTTTTTGGAATCTCTTGGTCTATCATTCCCTCTCTGAATTCATGTTTGGGTCCAATTGGATGTGAGAGGTTGACAAACAGAGGGGTCATCTTGTCTTGTTTGTTAAATCAGAAGATGTAGATGAGGATATATGTAAGTTGACGGCAAAATACAGCTTGTTGTTCCAGGCAGTAGACTCTGACTACTTGATTGTCTACTGTGATTTAGATCACTTGCAGTCAGACGTGCAAGTGCATCTGATTTTTCTTTTAGTATAATGATGTTGAGTATAATATGGTATAATGTTGACTGGATTAACACCATAGATTGTTTGAACTGAAGGCACAAAATACCTGACTTGTCTGCAGCTACGTGCTGCTGACTTATACCGTCCTTGAGCTCTCTGACCTCTGATTCTCGATCCTTCAGCTTTCTCTGTATTTGACTGAGCTCATAATGGTTCTGCTTCAATCGGCTGTGAAGAGGACACTCCTCTGGCTCCAGTGTTCCGCATCAATCTCGTGAGCCTGTTTCACAGGTTCCAGGTCAGAGTTGAACTGATCTATAGATTTCACCATAGATTTCACTTGTGGGGGAGTCGAAGGGGAAGAGGAGTGGAGAGAATTCTTCCTTACCTGTTGCTGACTAGTATGGAGTTGATCGTGTAGCTGCTGTTGTTCTTTCTCCTTCTGGTCTTTAAGGCGCTCGATATCTCTGACCTTACCGCTTAACTGACAGGCCTCTTCCTGGTGTCTTCTGACTTTGTGTTTCAAATGTCTTACTTCACCCTCCAGTTCTACCACCTGAGCAAGAGGAGAGAAAAAGACAGGAAAACTGAAAAGGATGGGAATGGAAAAACTTTATGTAGGCACACAAAGCACACAGAGAAAGATAGAGAAGACAGCGAGGGGGCGGCGATAGCCTAAAAGTGAGGGAATCAGGCTTGAGTCAGAGAGTTTCCCAGTTTAGTCTCAGGACCAGCTGGGAAAATGTGGGCACGGCAGACATGAATGAGTAACGATTCCCCTTTTCTTAGCTCCAACTTTTGACGAGCCTTTGAGCAAGGTGCTACACCTCCCACTGCTCTAATGGAGCTGCTCAGTAGCCAACAGTAGAAGACTATTGCTGGTTTGGGCACTTCCCTCGAGTGGATGTGTGCAACTCTGTGGGTGTAAAACAGGTCATTGTTGAAAAAAAAAAAAACACAAGGGTGCTCACTCAACCTAGCCTCAGCATATGAAAGGAAAAACCAAAAAAATAGTAGAATAGTTTAAAACCCTTTAAGCCCTAAGACAAATTCAAAACCCAAAAAACAGAAACAAATTTATAAAAAACCCAAACTATTCCTCATGGAACACAGCTGGAGAATGCAATTTGCAGTATTAAAAAGTACAAGTATGATTTTTTATGAATTGTACTTTGTCCAGCAAAATCTGTCAAAATTGCAATATTATAACTTGAAAATGCACTCAAATCACACAGAGATAATCAGAAATACAGTCAGAAAATCAATACAGAACCAAGCAAGCCACCACACCTGTTCCTGTGTCCTTTGATGCTTTTGTTCAGCTGTCGTCATTTCAGCTCGTAACTGCAGAATTAACTGGTTTCTGCTTCGAACCTAAACACACAGAAAACACACTTAAAAGTAAATCCCAATAAGTGGCACACATTTGCATTTCAGCCCATTATGTTCTTTTAGTTAAATATTTGATTAACATAAAATTTGGGTGCACAGCTCTGACCTATGCATGCACACACAAACACATAAACACATGCGCACAGACACACAGAGAGGTGGACCTCCAGGTGCGAGGTGTGGAGTTTCTCATGGCTCAGAGCCAAATCAGCCTCCAGTCTCTCCTTGGTCTGGTGGAGGTGGACACACTCTCTGCTCCGGTCCTCCGTCTTGGCTCTCAGCTCATCCCTCTCCTCGCACAGGTTCTCCAAAACCTTGTCTCTACAGAGCAACTGGGAAATATACAATAAAATGAAGCCACTTAATCAGTGCTACAGTCTCACAGTACTTTACAACGGTCGCATTAGGACGACGACGAAAACAATTAAAATTAACTTTCAATAGCAACCTAATCAGCAAAAGTAATAAAATAATAATAATTCTAAGATCATACACCATTCATGAAAAGTATAATTGGATTGATTCTGATTAGATTTAGATTAACAAAAAAATATAACAGTAACTTCATTTGACAGTGGAATCAACAACCAAATGTTCTTTTAAAAAAGTTAACATTAATATGATTTATGAGCTTTAAAATAATCAGTTCGTTGTTTTTACCTCTTTCTGACATTCAGACTGCTGCTTCTTACTCTCTGTGAGTTCCTTCACCAGTGCGCACATCTTAATCTCCCTCTTCTGAATCTGGAAAACAAAACATATTTCTCATGGCTTGAGCATGTTGGATGATACTTTATTTATTTTTTTCTTTGCAAAACAGAGGCTCTTTTTGATTATATATTTGACAAAGTAACATCAACAACACAAACTGTATCTCAGGATACGGGAACTTTGGTCCATGTATACAAAACTTGAGATAAAATATTTCAGTCTTGTTTTCATATTTGTGTTTAAGGTAGCGGTGGGGGTGGGTGGCTGATACCACAGTCAGATAAACAGCTGTATATGCTTCTCGTGAATATAAAGTATGTCTGACAATTGCCTATGTTTCTCCGTATCCTTGGTGACCTTCCCTAATTACACATTTAAGTTCTATGCCAAAAGTCTGTGTATGTGTGTGTGCGAGTCTGCATGTGCTTTCATGTGAGTGTGAAGTTTCCTGTGGAAATGTTGATGTTGACTATTTTTTTATCTCTTCTGTCTGTGTTCACCCAGTCTGTATCTTGTCAAGGTTTTTCTCTGTTTGAGGTCAGTTAAAATGGACAGGTATCTGCCATTATGTGCTGTCAATTTTGAGTGGATTAGGGTTTGTAATGTATTTTGGGATATTTTTTTAAACACTTATGTCTGACTGCATTTTTCTTAAAAGATGCTCAGACTTTCCTTCAAGATTTTAGAAGTTGAAAGGAGAACAAGATATGAATAATAAAAAAAAAGGAAACTCAAATGTTGGAAATTGTACGTTTCAGTCAAATTTGCACAACACATTTATTGTTTACTGGTATACACATTTGATGCAGACATAGCTTCCACTTTCGATTTATATACACATAACAGTCCTTCATGCTTGAGCCAAATGCTCTCCCTCCCTCTCCATCCCTCCCCACCTCCTGTCCGTCCTGCATGATCCAAAGATTGTTTTGACCAGAGTTGAGGGCTCGTTTGTAACTGTCCGGGGGGATTGATGGAGTTAACTTGGCTCTTTGACCTCTCACCTCTGGCTGTCAGTGGCCAGGCTTGCTAAACACACTAAACCTGAGCTACGGCGAGGGGAGTAAAAATGAGAAAAAAAAAAAAAACGGCGCACACACTGCCATGCACATAGCAGCAAAATCACAAATGTAAACACTCAGACTCATACAAACCGGTAATACCCTCGACAGGAATAATACAGTTGTGTTTTACATTCCGTGGACATCAGATAAAATAGAACAAACATATTTGCACTCACAAAAGAAATGACCAGAGCATTTATTCATGTGACAAATGCAAGTCATTCCACTTACTCATAGCAAACCCAACGCTTACTTCCTACCAATTGTTAAGTCTTACCTTGATTTATCTTTGCGTGTGTGTGTGTGTGTGTGTGTGCGCGCGTGAATTCCCAACCTGAGCGTGTGATAGGCAGAATGGATGTTGATAAACACCGGAGGATGTCGTGTCAAAACAGACAACTTGTCAAAACGACACACTAACTAGGTCAATCACAAAGTTTAAGGAGAAACTTTGGAGTGGAGCTTTGGTTTATGCATATCTCTACGTGGATGTCTATTCGTGTGTGATAAGCTTCTGAACGAATCTGCAGGAGGGGACCTCCAATATCGAAGGTATTTTTAAATCAATGAGCTCTTAAGTGTATCTCAGTCTCAATGTGTTCACAGATACGCACGCACACAACACTCAGCGCAGATAGAATCCCTACTGACAGGCAATGACAAGATAAAGAGAGGGAGAAAAAAAAGGGGGAGAGGACGACAGGAGGGGGAGAAATAATATTTGAACAGTTGGGGGTGGGTGGGTGGGTAGGGGGGGGTGCTCACGGGGGGGATAAAAGGGAGAAGTGGCAAGGCAAGAAAAGAAATGAGCAATAAGCGAGATCAAGAGAGAAAGCAGGGAGAGAGAAAAATCAGTAAGCTATTCTGATGGTTGTAAAGCATTGTGAGCCGGACCAATGTTTGTCCAAGTCCAACTCTGAAGGCTAGAACAACCTTCCACAATGCTGCTTACCTTCCACTGTACCACTCTTTCTGTCTCCTTTTTATTCCTGTTTGTTCTCTCACTCCCTCCAGCATCCCTTGTCCATTTCAAATAATATGCAATTTGAGTTCTTTTATCCAGTGCGCTTTATAGAGGAACTGTGAGTGCATATTTTTTAAACTGAAGTCCCAGTGGGGAAACTGGAGACACACTATGCTGGAGTGTTAACACTGAACAGTCACAGATTTCGTTCTCATGCTGCATCGTAAAGGCACATGGAATTGAAAATGAGTAACACAACAAGCTCTCCTGCTACAACAAAACGGAACAAAAATGCTCAATACTTCTAAAATTCTAGTACTCTGTTCTTCTCTCGCGCACATATTTTTCAATTTGATTGTGTATGCAAATTAGTGTATTCAGAACCAAACATTTTAAAAACGATTGTGACGGAGTAGAGACCCATCAGATATAACAGCCTTAACCGTCACATGACAATGCTATTTTGGCGTGAAAAAGCTTTCCAGCCTCACAAAACTAAGATGCAATGGCCACATTTTGTGGCATACCTGTCCCAGATCTCATGGCCACAGCCAAATCTCTTGTGAATTGAAACCTCTACCCATGGATCATGAGTTAGCTCTCCTTTTCTCAACTTTCCTTCCTCCTTACATCCTAGAATCTCTCACTCTTTTCCTCAAACTAAATCCATCCATCTGCCTCACTCATTCCCTCCTTTTCTTCCCCTCCTGTGTACATTTATGACCTGAACGTGTATAAGAGGAGCCTCCAGAGAACCGTGCATGTGACTGTTAAGTCTGAGAAGATGAAGTAGATCATCTCTGAGACAAAGCCCCTTGTCATGTTAATGATGGCTTCGCTACTTTCAAGTTCCTCGATGGGGGAGTTTGGAACAGTATAACACTTTAACCACATGTTAAACCTAGAGCAACATCTGGCCATTTACATGAGGATATGTGTGAGTTAGTGAGATGGAGAGAACTACTAATAGAGGTGGAGAACAAGTAAAAAGGGATACAGATAAATAAAGGATAAGGGATTAAAAAGACATTAAGGAGGATTTTGTGCTTAATTTTTTTTTTTTGTGCAAAAAAAGCGTAAACATCTGCTTTTATTTAGTGAGTTTCCCATGTCAGGGTTATTTTAGTGGTCTTATCAAGAAAGCTATGAAATGGTAACATGGGGACAGATAAAAAATACAAAATATAGATGTTTTCAATGATTTCTAAAATATAATCAAAATCTAAGAATCTCATGAAATTCTTTTATAATACTTCCAGCAGTCAAGTGCACACTACATTGTAATATAACTATGTAAGGCAACAATTTGAATGTACCATTGTTCATTTCAAATGCAGGCTTCCTCAAAGAAATCTTATAAATAAAATCTTATATAGAAGGAAATGTCAACCCATGCCCACAAATACAGTCGTTGAGTGGTCAAGTGATTGGCCTCTACTGTATAACCCCCAGGATTCAAATCAGACAAGTGTTTCCTCTCCTTTACTCCGTGTCCCCCCTACTTCCCTGCAGTTTCAGGGAATTAGATTTAAAGAAAAGTGGGTGGACTACTCATTCTCTACAGAAAAGGCCTATTCGTCTGAGCAAAGAAGTCTAAGTGAGAGGGGGAGAGAGAGGGAGGGAGTGAGAATCAGCAGAGTACATTTCAGATGAAGGAGAGAGTGTTGACAGTATTTGTTCAGCTGTGCTAATGTTAGGACATTTAGAGCTGCAGAGGAAAATACTTAACACAAAGTTCTCTGAGTTTCACTTACATTCGAGTGGGAGAAGGCACACTCACTCTCTTTTACACACACTACTACTACCACTGTCCATGCAATGATCGAATGAAGTGTGCATGATTGATGCAAAGTTGTAAGTGTGTGTGTGTGTGTGTGTGTGTGTGTGTGTGTGTGTGTGTGTGTGTGTGTGTGTGTTTCCATGTGTGGGTGTGTGTGTGTGTGTGTGAGAGAGCTTGTAATAGATCAGAGAACGAACAGTTTTGGTGCATAAAGCAGGGCCAGATGTGGAGCAGAAACCAGATCCCTGGACAGAGTGTAATGGTCCATCAGCTGACTTAACCAATCAAAACATGATCCGACACAACCTTACACACACATATATACACATGTGCATACAGTGTAGCTAATTATACTGTATGTCTGTACATGTACACTGTACAGCCACAACAAAACACTCACGTACAAACAAACATTTGACCTATCGCACACAGTCGTTCAGTGTTTGACTGTGGCTTGGCCTGCAAGACTCGTTATTGTCTAACATTTTTAATTTAAACGTGTTATTTTGCCAAAGCCCATTTGCTGCCATATAACTCTATCATGTAGTCTTTTAAATTGTGCTACAAATATGAACTTTGAGACTGCTGTAACAATAGCCTCAGTAATAGCCAACAAAATTCTGACCTTAACCCCAACTCTAACAATATTCTGAAATCAGGATTGTCAGTCAAGAGGTTTCCCAGTGAAAAGGACTGAACCTTGTGTCCAAGCTATTGAAATACACCAATGGCTTACTGAAAAGTATCTTTCCAACCCAGTTAATTGAAGGTTAAATACAAACCACTAGGCACTAACATATGCTTTTGGTATATCACAGAAAGGGCAGAGGATAAAAAGGTCTAAAAAGCAATATAACGTATGAACATGTGACTTTAGAGTTTCACTTTAGTCCTAGCTGGGGAAAAAAATCCCATTTTGGCAAAATAATCCAAATTTTTATCAAGTCTGTCTTCGTCAAAAGTGTGTGTTTTTAATAACGCTCTAAATATCAGAACATCCCATTACCCATTATCTAAAACCTTATTATCTGCACCATTGTTGAAATAGACAATGCCTGTCACAGTGAATATTACATTTGAAAATTGAATATTCAAATGAATCCCTCACCTGTGCAACCCTTCTTATCAGTCCTATTGTGGGAAAAGACAATGCATTACATTAAAGTGAATATTATATTTCATCCCCATCCTGTAGAAATTGCGTATTTTCAGTTTAACCCTTTTATCCTGACATTGTCCACTTGGTGTAGAAAATGTTTCTTGACCTTGTGAGCAGGCAAATTCGCTAAAAGTGTACCAATGTCGACAACACATGGCCAGCAACAGGAAAGTCCAATTAGCTTGTCTCCATTTATATGTTACAATAAAATGGCAAAGTTTGACAAGAATTTACAACTTAATATTTGAATGAAGACCTTGAGGAAGAAATCAATTACCTTCTTTTCAGTGCTGTGACGCACATGTGTCAGTTCCTGCTGCAGATGCTCCATTTCTTTGTTGGCATGGTGCAACTGGTCTTGGATCTGCTGCTTCTGCTGTCTTTCCGTGTTCAGACTGGCTTTGGTCTGATCCAGGGTTTCACTGATGTCACTCAACATGCACTCACTGGCTTGTAACTGAGGGTTGAGCAGATATAGAAAGAAGGGGACAGAGAGGAAGAATAAGTACAGTATGTCTGGTCTGAACCTTCTCCAAAGCCTGAGAGAGGGACAGTCACAGGCAGGCAGGCAACTGCAGAGAGAGCTGAGTAGGAGAGGCGCACATAGAGAAGAAATGGATGAACCGTGACAACAAGACACAACGAGGAGAAGACGGAGATAAAAACACAATTTAAAATGTTTGCCTCCGCTCTGTCTCCATAGCAGTGAAAAGGAACATCATGAAGGCTTTGTGCCGGGCTGTGGAACCCTACAGTTACTGCTTTGACTCAGGACCAATAAAACTGCTTGACTACACATCATAAAGTCGTAGGACACTAACTGTAGACGGCTGTGGTCCTTTATCCATCTGACCCCCATCAGACCAGAGAAACAATATTGTATACGTTTCCTTAATGAAACACTCTAAATGTTTAGTAGGCCTACTGCACTATTCTATGGTCTGAAAACCAAAATAATGGTGCCAATCTCATGTGGACATACCCCTGGAGCTATTCAAAATATCTGATGTGTCAATAATAATGCTTAAGCTGTAAAAGTATAAATAGTGGTGTTACGTCTATTGTTATTCTGTGCATCTTGTCTGTGAGCTCCTGTTTAGTGGTGTCTATTAGCCTCAAGTCGATTGTGCACTATGTAATGGTAACAGTATTAACTGTAACGTATAATTTGGGTCCTGACATAAAGATCAGTAAAAGAAAAGCAAAAAACAAAATTTTGAACCTGACTGAAACCTGTGACACATGGTATGTGTGTGATATGAGGGAAAACAAAACCAATCTTAAAATGATCACATTTAAACTTCAGAATACACCAGTGATGTCAAAGGTAACAGGGAAATTCAGTTAGTGTTAAAGTAAGGCTATAAAGTCGGCATCTAAGAGAGTTTTTCAAGTGTTCCCTGAGTCAAGTAACTAACATGCTTTTATGTTGATCTACTTCATTTAGCTGGCTGCCAGGCACGTGCACCACTAAGGCAGATCAATGACTTGGTTTGGTCAAGGACACAGTAAATGGGTTAATTTAAGCTTAAAACACATCACTCCCATGCGCCACTCTGATACACCTAGAGGGGTGAGAAGAGGAGGAAAAGAAGGCGAGAGAAGGAAATACAGTGGGAGTGAGACAGAGAGAGGGAGAAAATTATAAGAAAGAGAGGAAAAGGACAACGAGAGACCTAAAGGCCATTCCATTCATCATGCGTATGACTCTTTAATGCTCCCATACATTACCATTGGTTCTCATTGGGGCGAGGGCGAGACCGGACAAGGAAAATGAGAGAGAATAAGAAAGACAAGAAAGCAAGATGGAATGATCTGAGGAAAAATAATGAATGGACAAAAGAAAGAAAGGAAAAAAACATTTAACCCCTCCCCCCACTTTTGGTCCCTCCCTTGGCTAAGTGATATTCATCCGAACATGGTTTTTTATTGTACAATGAGCAAACCCTCTGCGGAGCTAAGATGGTGGCGATGAGTTATTAAATATGGAGAGAGGGCGAGAGAAGGAAGGCGGAGGAGGGGAAGAAGGACGGATGATTAACTGTGAAGGAAGTAAAAAATGAGGAGAATTCCCAGATGTACCTGACTGGATTTGATTTAGAGAAGGTTGCCCAATTCTGTTCCTTATTTAAGAAGAGCCCCCCCCCCCCCCCCCCCCGTGTGAGAGAGAGAGTGTGTGTCACCTACTTTGCTCTGCAGTGAAGCCAGGCTTTCTTTGTGCTGTGTGTTGTCTTGGACCAGCTGTTGTGTCTCTTTCTCCCTCATAGCCAAGGTTCTCTTCAGAGAATCCTGCGTGGCTCGCAAACCAACCACATCCTGGTCCAGGTGCCTCATGTGCTCCTCTCTCTTTTTCATCTAACACACACACACACACACACACACACACACACACACACACGGACAACAGAACAGTCTGAACTGTACATACACATATATAACTATACTACTATTGTGTCTGGCAAACAAAACTAGTGTGCTTGGAGGCACATCGCACATTTTCTTTTTCAATTTTTTGTTTTCTTGTACGCATTAAAATCACTGGAGTAGTACAAGAAAATATCTTGTAATGGTCTCTTGTGTGCACCAGATCTCTAGAGGACCAGTTCTAACTTATCACTGTGGGAAGTCTGTCCAACAATGTTGCTGGCAGATGAACTAAAGATAATTTATTGCGAAAACAACAACGTTATCATGTTTTGTGTGAGGTCCATTAGTCTCTGATAACTTGACTTGAAATTTATAGTAACATGTAAAACTGACACACACTTAATCTTATCATCTTCAAAAATTTAATATGTAACTCACCTTCTACAGAACCATTATTTTTCATTACATTATTTTGTATACTTGTACACTAAAACAAAATAACTGTTGCTGTGTGTTACTGTACATACATTTGTGTTTGAGTGATAATTTGGGGAAAGAGACTGATTATTTCTAAGGAAGCAGACAGTGGTTGAACTCCTCACCCCATGCATGATTGTGAGTGTGTGTGGGCCCGTGGTTCAAAACCCCTTGCCAAATCAAAGCCCCTTTTCATTAGCATTGTGTTAAATGAGCCCTGGGTTAGATTAGTAAGGAGGCTCCGCAGACAGTCAACACACACTCACAAACATATTTACAAACACACGCATACACACTTTTGTATGCACATGTGCGCACAAGCACACACTCTTACATATCAGACTCGATGAGTTAAGTTTAGTGAGACAGGAAGACCACATGCAGATATAACCACACATAATATATAGTCAAACACACACACATAGGGGGTACCTACAGCGCGCATCTTTCTTACCTTCTGATCTCTCTCAAGCTCAACAGCAGACTGTGGTTCTGGACTTATGCCTTGACAATGATAAAGCCCACCTCTGCCTCCTTCAGTGAGCTCTCCAGACTATCCAGTATATACTGTATATCATCCAACGTATTGTAACAGTGAGCTAAAGTTGGTCTTTTATGCAGTTAACTCATCTACAGCATGGCTAATGCATGGTAACAATTATAAGCAATGGGGCAGACAGTATTGCGACACTGAATTAAAATTGGTCTTTTATCTTGGATATTCCACCAATTTAAGAGTGACTATTGGGAAATAAAATAAGTTTCACAAAACCGAGACAATAATTTGTGAATTTCAGTGCTTCAGCCAAGTTCAACATATTACATAAGTGGGCAAAAGTCCATCTTCTTTGTGTTAACACATCTATAGTGCAAGAGGGATTTCAGATGAAAAATGATTATGAAGCAAAAGAGCACATTTTCTGCGCATTTTAAATAATATTACCATCAATGTTAAACCAAGTTAGAGCGTTGATATCTCCTAAAATTCAGCTACTGTAACTGTTTTATGACTAATATTCATGCTATTAGACACAAAGGACATTTAATATGCAGTAGACATTATATGCAGTATAACCAAATATTACATAAAGGTCTATAATTGCCACCATCAATCCATATCATTATGTTTTTAACATGTGTGTACTGTGGATGATAGTTTTTGGTACTTCATGAAGGCATTCAGCAACTACGTCATGTGAAAGGCAGCTTGTAGACAGCAGGGTCTAAGCACAGTATTTCAAATACCCTGGTCAACTATTAAGCAGGAGAATCAAAGTTTTTAAGTTTTTTAAACACTAATATATATATATATATATATGTATCTAAATGGAGGTGTCAAATCAAGATCTGTAAATTAACTAGATTTGTAAGCATCTGATAGATTTCAGATATATATGAAGACAAGTACATGACTATTCAGTGTCATCTTAGTTAAAATTGTGTACTGTGGCTAGATTTGTACAAAACTATAACCAGTGAGTGCATAAGCTAGTGATCTAATAGCTGATGCAGCAGTGTGTGAATATTGCTACGATGGCAGCCTGGATTCTCCCATGGCAAAGTGTCTGCAGGACAACAAGTAGGGAAATGTAAGATAACTGGTTATATGGGGAACTTGATTTTTCTAATTGGGATGTTATTCCTGAAATGCATTTAGTGACATACAGTATTTTGCTATTTTTTCAAGTTAAATGTCTTTATGATTTTTTACGACCAGTGCCATATTCGGGCTGTGACAGTCTCCACATGATTTGGTCACTCCTATGCTGGTTCTTGAAGCTCAAATAGCGATAATCTGAAATCTGTAATTTTTTGTAATTCTGTAATTGTAATCTGGCATGTTCAGATAATAAAAGTCACATAAATCTTAGAAAAACATGAGCAGTTCTGTTACTAACTGGACTGCAAACAGGGTATCTCAAATAATATATATATTTTTTGCTTATATTGTTGGTTCTAATTTCTTACCTGGTATTCTACTCAAATAATCACACAGTATATTACATTTTCCACAATCCCACCCACGGTATGGTCACTGCCATCTAGCAATGAGACAGCTAAAGATCACAATGTCTGTCAAAATCCCCCCCATAGCCCAAGGTCTTTATGGCACTGACTTTCAGAACTCCATAATATTGTTACATAATTAATACATTACGGTGATTTTTCTCATCTCCAAATCTGCCACCATCAGAGATGATTAAAGGTTCCCATGTGGTCTGTGTAAAGTCTTAATACTCCAGTGGGGGAGTATAGGACCTTGGCTGGAAGTCCTGAAGAAAGAATATCAGATTTGTGATTTTATTTCAAATTAGAGATTAAGCCTTGGACTTTCATATTAGTAGAGTCCCTATTGAGAGAGAAACCTCAATCTGATCAAGTCTCATTACTTTAGCAATTAAAGTTTCACCCCTGGGGTCCTCCCCTTAACTCCTACCCCCTGCCTCTTCCTCCTCCTGTCCCTTTTCCTTTATTCTTTCCTCCTAGCCATCATATGTTTTTTTTCCCACCAAGACGGAGGAGAGGAGAAAGTGAGAGCAGCTTGCGCAAATCCTTGATTGGCGAAAGTCTATCCTCCATCTAGGATTACGTATAAAAATGGAACATTTGAGGACAAAGGAAGGAGGGCTGAGATGGGAAGAGACAGAAAGAAAAAATAGAGGGACTGAATGTGTGAGAGAGATGTGAGTTGCAGAGTTATGGGCAGAGAGAGAGAGAGAGAGAGAGAGAGAGAGGGTGGCTAATATAATTGAATTAAAAAGATGGAGCGGGGCCATTTCTAAGCAGGTGGGAGTGTGGAGTGAAAAAGAGCAGGCGAGATATTAACTTCTAATAAAAGAGAGATTAGAAAGTGGCTAGGAGGACTGCTCTGTCTTTACCTGTGGGAGTGACGGCCCCCACATAACCTTTCACTGCAATATGCACACTGATATTGGCCGCCGTATTCTGCGTATACCACACACAGACAGACAAATACATATACACAAGCGTTCATGCACGTACTTGTGTCTCTGCAAGTTTGCAGCCAAAGGAACCACACATATATGTAGACAGTATATGTAGAAATATGTGGCATTTGAGGAGACACACAAGTACACACACACACACTTACACTTGAGTGCAGTGTGACAGCAATGCATTATCAGCTCTCACTGAA
Organism: Lateolabrax maculatus; assembly: GCA_031216445.1. Classification (NCBI taxonomy): domain Eukaryota; kingdom Metazoa; phylum Chordata; class Actinopteri; order Acropomatiformes; family Lateolabracidae; genus Lateolabrax; species Lateolabrax maculatus. The sequence goes on from CM062210.1 coordinate 12,704,456, forward strand.
TGATCCTACAGGCGGCAGCTATCAGATAATGAAGACGCAGCTCTTTGGGAAGCCGCTGCTATACAGACAATTAATTAACTAATTGGTCTAATGAGCTCTTTAAAGCCACGCTTTTTTGGCAGCCAGCGTGAATACATTAACAAGGCTAATTCAATTAAACAGGTGCAGATTTCACAGCTGCCTCTCTCACGGGCGCACACACACACACACACACACACACACACACACACACACACACACACAAATCCTACAGGTGTTGTGTACATGTTCGCTCCATTTGACTCTGATGTCTTTCTCAGCGAAACCTTGGCATTCGATCAAAAGCATAATGATATGCAGATCAAGTGGTGTGTACTTGTGTGTTTGTGTGTGCATTTCTGTCAGTGCTTGTGCCTCAATGGGCCGGTGTGCCTTTGAATCAAAAGTACAGCTCAATAAGCTCTAGCAGCATTGGTAATCTGTATAATTGAAAGGGTACAAAATAAGTGGGTGGAAAACTGATTGAAGCTCTATGATAGCATAGTTCAATTAACTAACGGAATCCCAGGGGTCAACAATATGTTAGCCAAAGCCTCACAAAGCAACACAATTTTTAATTTGCGCCAAGGATTTTCAGTATTTTACATTCACGTGTGTATGTGTTTGACAAAAAAAGTTTAATCTTAAGCCACTGGTCCCAATACTCACTCTACATTCACGAACACATTCTTTTTGGGCAATCAGCAATAAGAATTTTGCCAGTCAACAACAGGACACATTCATTTTAGAATTTGTAACAAATAGCATAAAACCATGTCTTTAAATTTAATACATGTGTTTGTGTACCCTTGCAATCTTACCTTTTGTCTCACTCCATTCAGCTCTTCACTTAGTTGGTTAATCCTCACCTCTTTCTCCTCCATCCTTCTATCAAATAAAGCACTGAGCTCACCGCTCAAAGACACCATCTTGGCTTCGGCCTGGAACACAGTCAGGGATCCATATTCAGTCACTGTCATAAACTGTAGACATTTTCAGGCAGCCCATTTCTTTGCTTGTGTATTGTCTTCACGCAAAGACCCTTATTGTGAAAATTGACAAAGAATCAGTTATGAGCGATACTACCTGGAATTATCCTCGTAAAAAGAGAAAATCTCAATAAAATGGAAAAAAATGTACAAACCCACTGCACCGAGATTGTTACCATGATTTGATTTTCGCACTCTGCACACACACACTGCTTGAGTCCACACATGCACACTCATACACAAGGGCACACAAACATAGTCTGACTTTTGATAACACATGGCTTAGCTGAAGGCTGATGGGTGATCTCTGTGTGAGTGTGTGTGTGTGTGTGTGTGTGGCAGTTACACGCATGGTGATTCGGTGGGTTTGGTTCGTTATGGCAGCAGCTACAGTAGAGGCTCCCTCCTAGGCTGATAAAGCGCTGAGGTCGGTGGTTAGCTAAACTCCCATGGAGATGATACCACTGATTAATTTCCTCAGTCTTCATCGCCTCCACCCCTCCCCCATCCATAGGTCCGCCTTTCCCCCTTCCCCCAGCCCCTTCAGCCACTGCTGAATATTAAATCAGTCCCTTTTTTAATTTCTCGATAACCACGGTTCATTTTTCTCCAAGTGTCATATAGCCATGACATGGTGTAGCAGCCAATATATTAGGGCTGGCTGATGTGAATTATTGTTATTGTTATCTTTTTTCCATTTACCGCCTGTGTGTCCTACTGTACACTATGCATGGCTAAATCATTACCTGCACATGTGGTACAAATATCGAATAACACCATTAGTAATTTGCAGTGAAATTTCCTATCTTGACGGTTAGGCATGCTCATGTTGCTGTGTTAAGAGCCAAACAGCCCCAAAAGTGTGTTTCACCATACCATAAATATTGCCTGTGGTGTTTTGTGTAGTGTTTGTTTCCTGCTTGTTAATAATGAAGTTTGTGGTTGAGTGTATATATATATATATGTTTGTGTGTACAGGTTGGCCAGGGAAAAGGAGAAGAGAGGTGAATCTATACTGCTGTAGTGTGTTTTCTAGTGATTTTGATTTTTCAGCCACTGAGCTCTACCACTCAGACATTGATGAAGTAACTGACACGCAGAGACGAAATGCAATCCTGACAGTAATCCTGCAGTTTGTACAATGTGTGTGTGTGTGTGTGTGTGTATAGATATACACACATAGATATACACATATATACACATATATATATACACACACACACACACATATATACACACACACACACACATATATATATATAGTGTGTGTGTGCAAATATACATGCCATTAACGTGTACACACAGGTGGACACAAACACACACAGACACACACCACGTGTGTCATCATTCAATGTCCCAGCCGCAAATGAAATCTCTCTCTAACAATTTGAGTAGCCCACTCTGAAATATCTGTCTGCCTCGTGCCTCCCTACCCCCCTACTTATTCTGGGTCTTCACTAAATCACACCCTATTTTTTTCTTTATCTTCTATCCAAAACACATGCCGACCAGAAACCATCCCACATACAACCTGTGTGCGGTCGTTTGTGTTTTTTGTCAGTGTGATTAAATATTTATTAACCCCTGTATTTGCACACAAGTTAACACTTTGCTATCATATCACTAGGTTTTTTCACCTGCATCCAGACATGTAACAACAACAGCTGCTCTCAGGTTTAGGCTTTTCCTTTCTTGCATTGTTGTGCCTTCCCATCATCATATTACTCCACATCACCTGCTTGCATAGCCTGGAACCTCGCCCAGGAAACTGGGGAAGTGGGAAGTGATTTGGAAAAATGAGGGCAATAAAAAAAAACACACAGGGATGAATGGAGAGATGTGATATAAGGTAATATGCTAACCCAATCAGCAAGCTGCTGTTTGCCGACAGTATAATCAACATATTGGCCTAATGTCATTACAGCTATATGAGAAATAATATTGCGTGAAATGATATTGCGCGGCGCGTGCATGCCTGTGTGGTGCACACATGAACGAGCTCACACGTCCAGATGTATGTATCACCTACCGCTTTCCTGGCAGAGACACACCCGCCCCCACACACACGGTGACACAAAGACGCAAAATTCTGCATGCACACACTGCAAAACATTATCGTACTTATTCCTGTATAGAGACAGTTTTTGCTTTGATCATAATGAAAAAAAATTAAGAAAGAAAGAAAGAAAGAAAGAAGCTGCCATTAGGATGAGAAGATTCCACTTGTTCAAGACGATTAATTGATTGATTGCTTGATGATTGATATTGATTAGATAAAAACGTGGTATTACTTTACCCCCCCTGACAATTTAATTCATTTGTTTTAAGATAACATTTTAAGAAGTAAAACTAGATTTGCTTGAAAGGGTTATTGGTTAGATTAGTTAAAATCGATATTTTTCACTTTACGTGCACGCACACACACACACCGATATCTGCATATTCACACACACAGACTGCCCACTGGCTCTGACACAAGAGGATATTAGTTAGTGTGTGGCTTCCATATCCTGAATGCATAAGGTCGCTGATGGCCTCTATTGATGGACACTGGCGTGAAGCCATCACTCAAGTTATGGAGCTTTAATTGGAGACAGCATAAAACGATAAACCAAGAAACATGCATGGCTGAACAGCCCAATGTAAACCATTAATCATAGCGCCGGCAAAGACAAGTGGCCACCACACGCACACGCACAGACATATGCACACAGCTGCAGAAGCACACATACACTGCCCTTGTGCCACACACCTTGCATTTGTGTGCATTTCCCCGCACACACTCACACAGACTCACACGTGGCAGAGACAAGTGTCCCAGTCACATATTCTCATGATAGATGACCCATTTAACTTTGATTTCTGAGAGAAATGAGCTCACCAGCGATACAGGGTTACCACACACACGCACACACATACACACGCACACACATACATACGCATACACTTACTCACTCATTCATACTACACACACATAGATACTATTCATGGGCTACATAAATGAACTCAGAGTGTACATTTAGTTTATATGTAAATAACAGCTTGCGATATTTTGTAGACGTATGTATTCATGTTCTCTCTCTCGCTCTTTCTTATACGTGCACACCCAGACACACACACACTCACACATACGCGGTGTCACTCATTTGCATGAGAAGGATTATAATATGGGGATGATTTGTGATGTAAGCAATCAGAAGTGAGGTAATTCATCAGTAGCTGTGTCCAACACACATATCCACTGGTCATAAATACAAATCTATACACACACACACACACACACACACACACACACACACACACACACACCTGCTTGTGAAATCTGCACAATCCCACAGAGAAGGGAATAAATCAGACGTGCAAAAAGTTGGCATGAAGGCAAAACCGTTAATAACGTTAACCTGCACAAATGTGCTCTCACACACATCACACCCTCCACAAATACTTGGAATTAAAAAAAAAAAAACTGACAGACGCATGATATGTTTCAGGAAACTTGGATTCTATGTAGCCCTCTTCACATGTGTAAAGCCTGGGAAACAAGGCAATAGAGTTTTAACAATTTTTCTTTGTTTTATTACTTGACTACTGTATATTATGAATAGTGACTTTCAAATATGCAATTCTGCACTGCCATCTCTTCTAGCACTAAGGCAGGGTTGGAAAAAAGATGAAATAGGAGATGAAAGAATGGCTTCCTATATGGCCTGAAAATGATTAAGATACATATGATTAAGACCATATTACCATATTATTATTAAAAAGTCATAAAAATGTTCAATAAAAGAACGGAAATTTTCCAAAAAACACAGAGCTGGGTAAGGACAGATATTTGTTTATTTCATAGCAATTGGAGTAGATAGAGATGTCATTGATTTATAGAGGAGAGGCTTCTGTGAGGAATTCCTTGAAAAGATAAATTCTCACATTAAAACGGAAGGTGACTGGAGTTAGAAGGTTAATCTTCCAATGGGAAGCGAGTAGAGGAGCTGAGAAAACTCAAGGTCTCAGTGTCAATGGGTTAAACAACTCAGCACACTGACACGGAAGCAGAGCAAAAGAAACTTAAATTACAAGCATTTTCTGTTCTTTTCTGCCTGTTCCGTCTCCTAATGTTTTTTGTACAGAAGTGTGGCTGCTGCCAAATGCAAAGCATTTCTGTTCCAGCTTTAGTCCCATGAGCAATTCATTTTTGCAAAGCGATAATGTTGTAGTCCGGTCTTTTTCTTATTTGGTCTTTGATTGCAAATGTTGACGCCCCACAATGAACTGCACCCCACCACAGCTACTGTCCAGTAACATATGAGACGGTGTTGATATTTAGACAGATGGATGGTGCATTAGAAGGATAAAAACCTTCCAAATACACACAAACGTGTATAACACGCACACACACACGTTCCATACAGCGGTTGCAGCCCCTCAGCGCTCCTCTGTCCTCACATGCTTGGTTTCCCCATCTAATTGCTGCCATTCGTCAGTGTGTGTGTGAGTGTTTGTGTGTGTGTGTGTGTGTGTGTGTGAGTGTGTGTGTGTGCGTGGGTGTGTGTGCATGTGTGTATGCCAAGTGCTCCTGTACTTTGTGTTTTTGTGCTTCTTTCATGATTCTGTCACTGTGCATTTACAAACAACTGTGGTGAAAAAGAGAGAAAGTAACAGATAATCAGACAGACAGGTAAGAATGGGAAGGGAGAGAAAGACAGAAAGACGCAGAGACAGAGAAACACACACACACACACACACACTCATAGAACTGTCACAGTGCCATAGGGCATACTAAACCTGTCAGCATTTAAACTTGCTGGCTTGTACTCTGGCTTGCCAAGTGGAATTAGTCTCACATAATATGCCAGCGTCTTTATCGAAAACAACAAACACCTACTTTAGTTATACTATATAAATATAATATTTTAAACACAATGACGCTTTAGCCACTCTTCCCAGAGTGCAGATAGTAGGGATGTCGTTCTGCGTACAGAAAAGCAGTTTAATATCAGGAAAACTAAGCAGAAAGAAAAAAAAAACAAAAAAAAACAACATCTACAACGATGATCTTCCAAATAATTCTTCAGCATGGAGCAAATCAAAACTCTAAGTGCATAAAACAAGTTAATTGCAACTTGACTTACATATATCTGATACTGACATGTAAACAAATGAGACTGATTGCACTCTTTTGGGCAATCATGAAAATGTGACTATGCTGATGAATAAACCTGTTTATGGTCTGTGTGGCCGGAGTGTTGGTGTGTGTCTGCAAAATTACATTTCTATGATACTGTGTCTTTGTGTGTTTAATAATAAGGTCTGCGTTATTATGTTTTTTTTTTTCTTTCACATGTGTATGTATATGTGTGTGTGTGTGTGCGTGTGTGCTTGTGTGTGTTCAACATGATAATTTGTCAGTTTATGTTGTGAGGGGCTAAACAGATAAGCAATCCACAGCTCAATCCTTCATCCTGCTCTGATTATAAATCAGCTGGAGCTCTCAGAAACAATCAGCAAGAGCAATCTGCAGCCGGCACAGACACCTTATCAATCAGAGGGGACCATCACACTGTCACACACGCGCACATAAACTAAAGAAATACACACTCACATATTCGCATGGTCCTGCACCCACACACACCCGTAGACACAAAGACAGGTATGCCGCAATAATTCTACTTTCCCACCCTGAAGCCTCTTTCTTCCTTTTAAAACTTCCTTCTCTTTTCTCTTTTTTGTCTTGTGAAACAGGATCACAGAGTCGCAACAAGAGTTTCATCCAGCTAGCAGCCTGGCGGCCACGGAGCTTTGCAGAGCGAGACACATCACTCCTAATTACAGTCTGATATTAATAACAGAGAAAAATATTAATCTTGGAGGTAAACACTAAGCCGCTTAAAGGAAAATTGCAAATAAATCAGATTATCTTATAGGAATATCCTCCCAAAGGGCCGAGGGGGTAATGAGAAACCTGGGCCCAACCTCTCTCTCTCTCTCTTTTACTCTCCCTCCTTCTCTTCCCCGCTCTCTCTCTCTCTGTCATTTCCCACTCCTCATTCTCCTGCAGGATTGAAAAAGGTGTGACTGTGTGTACGTGTCTGGGTGTGTGTTTGTGAGCCCATCTGTGTATTTATAAAACTGCAATGCGACCCCCCCCTCCCCTCCATCACCACCAGCATCACCTCCCTCCTTCTCTCTCTCTCCCTCTCTCTCTCTCTCTGGTGCTGTATTCATTTTTCACCTCCAATTTTATTTTTTCATCAGTCGGGGGGGCGCCGCCGAGCAGATTCAATTAGGTTCTATGATTGGGCCGCTGGCATTCAGCGGGGTCATGGAAAGGTTAAAGAATTCAGTGGCACAAACATGATTATGGCTCTGTAGCATTTGATCAGAAGTAAGGTTTGTCACGGCAAAGTGGAGCCCCTCTGTTTCTTGCACTGGGACCACCGGTTTGGCCTGAGTGTGATGTGAGAGCTGTTCCACGTGTTGGTTTAGTTGATTCTTCTCTTGAATGGTAATTACATGCTGAAGATGCTGGGTATACAGCAGGCGTGCAGAGATATACAGAGATATGCAAAAGTACATGTAGGCGCACAGGTGTGGCATGCTGCTACACCAGAGAGCGTCGAACCACACAAATATCTACACAGTTTCTGCACAGAGACATTCATTTTCTCTCTCTCTCTCCTTCTCTCTCTCTCTCTCTCTCTCTCTCTCACACACACACACACACACACACACACACTTTCAGAGAGTAGCAGAGTAATAAAGCCCACCCTTGCAGTGAAATTAAAGCTAGTCAATGACACTGCGTGCTGAGTACACACTAAATCATTTTTATATCCAGACGAAACAGCCAACATAATACTAGCTCTGCACATGTATCCAATATCACCAGGAGACTATGAAAAAGACAAAACAAAAAACAAAAAAACCCAACAACTAATCAAATATCATATTGGATGTGTCAGATTCCTGTCAGAACAAGAGATTAATACTAAATATAAGAAATATGGTACAATAACACTGTGAGATCTTTTTATATTCAGAAATGACCAGGCAGAGAGCACATTATGAGATATTGGATTGATAAACAGGCTGGGATGCTGTTGTTCGGTGAGTATAATAGAACAATAACGTTGCTCCTGGGTTAGCAAAGATTACATTATGATTTTAATGTGTTTTACAGACACAAGCCCTTCACTGGAAGGAAATTATGTCAATAAATAAGCTGCCTCACATTTTAAAACAAAGAGAATCACAGTCAATAAAAAAAACGTGCAAATATAGAATAGCGTTTGGTTACCATCAAATATATTACACAGCGATGCATGCACACACACATTTACATCATCATGGAACAATGTGATTGCAGAAATGTAAGGTTCTGTCTGACTTCTTTTAAAACTATATATTACTAAATTATTATTGCTATATGCTTGTGTTTTATGGGTTAATATCTGGAAGTTTAATTCTAAAAAATAAAATGGAACAACAGTACAAAAGTTTAAAGTACATAACACTTTAGGCAGCACATATGTGAAATCTTTGATGGTCAATATCTCAGAGCTACACTCCACCAAGGTTACAATGTACCCATAGCCATGCATATTTGCGCACACCTGAATTTGCCCAGGAGTAGATTCATTTTGACAGTGCGTGTCAATCATCGCATTTTGGGAGTGCTTGTCAATCAGGTAGTTCCCTCAAATCACCAGAAGCCACCGCCATCAGGGAGCTTTCCCATCTGCCACGGTCTGCCACTTCAGGTGTGGAATACCAGCCAGCTGAACCAGTCAATAGAGCTGTTTGGTACTCCGGTCCCTTGCTGAGGCCTAATTGCCGGTGCAACACTCAAATATGTCCTACATTTCCCAATTCTTGTGAACCCCCACCCCCCACTAAGCAATCCCCATTCCATACTCAAGATGGGTATTTACATGCCCCCGACCGCGGAGAGCAAACAAGCTCATTTAAAAGTTCACATGCTAATGTGTGACATTTAATCCAAACTTTACACGGGGAAAAGGACACGCAACAATAGATTTTGATTCCTTTCTTGTCCGTGAATCTCATCATCTTTTGTCTTCCATATTTATGAGTTGAATAGGCGGGACACCTTAGAGGGGAGTGAGGGGAAGGGACAGGGAGTTTACTATTTGAAAATTGGGCTGGTTAGTGATATTTGCACTTCAGAGTCTCCTTTGCTGATATTGTTGATATGCACATGCATTTAATGACTACGATATTATCAATTTATTATCAACTTTAAATGTCTGCAGGCTTCTCATTTTTAGCAGGCGAGAGTCGTTTTCCCCAGCTGAAATGACAACTGTCTGCAATATCAGCTGCAGTTAATTAATGTAGTTAATTCCAGTTGGCCAAACCACAAAGTGAAACTGTTAGCAGTTGTCTGCTACTCTGAAAGGCAGTGTGTGCACGCTTGGCCAAAGATAATTTCCTAGAGATACACCAATCTGTATCGTTTTGATATTTCAGAAGTGTGGAAAGAATGTAGAGTGGAAAAACCAATAAGTCAGCCAAAGGGGTTGCGGTTGGGAGGGGTAGTTGGTTCTGTGCACGAGTGCGCGTGTGTATTTGTCTCTGGCTGCATTTAAGGTTTCACCGGCTGACTCTCTGACACATAGACACACAGCCACATGCACTGGATATTATATTTCCATGCAGACGTATGTTTAATCTAGAGTTTATTTGTAGGAGCTGAGTATCAGGAGTAATTTTGTTTTTCAAATCTTCACTGCTGGGTCACTACAATGATCACTCGCAGTAGGTGTTGCCATTGTATATGTTTTATTTTGTAATTTATTTCCCCATTAGATATGGTCTAAGCAAGAAGATAAGATCAAACTACACTGACCCGCATGGGGAAAATGGGCCAGATGAGGCCAGATGATGAATTTTGTATTTACATTTATAATTCTTTTTTGTGCTGTGGAGTCATTTTTCAAGCTGAGCGTGAGAGGGGAACCACAGCTAAATGAATCCAAGGACAACAGTGACACACATGAAGGCAGTGAATGTTTTCTTTCTTGTGTTTTGCATACCTCAGAGAGAAGCGTCTCCTCCTTCTGGTGAAACAATGACAGCTCCCTGTTCTGTCGCTCCACCTGCTTCCTGCTGACCTTCAACTACAGAGAGACAGAGAGTGTGTGACAGGAAACGGCTCAATAATAATAATAATAATGTAATAATCCATATATAGCCTATCTAAACTACGTAGCCTAAACTTAATTTGATGCAGGGTGATAACATTTCCCAACTGTCCACCGATACAGAATTTGATGTACTTTCTGTCTCATTTCAGGCACTTAGGATCAAAAAGAGACAATGTCAAACAAGATCACATGGAAGTTAATGAAACAGCAATGGGTCAAATAAGCAGAAAGAAGTAAAAATACAGATGGACCAATAGTGTGATTTTTTGTGAGTGCAATATATCCTATGCATGAATTTGTTTGTGTGTGTGTGTGTGTGTGTGTTTGTCAATGCATATGTGTACAGTGTGTGTCTGGATCATAGCACTGTCCCTCAGGTTGTGGCATGTTGATACATACCAGGCAGCAAGATATGCCCTGTCTCCTTCCCCTAAAAGTATTTTTAATTTTGAGAGGTCATTAAGCTCTTTGAAATCTGAAATGAGAGAATTGATCTTATTAAAGTAAATGTTCCTTATTGAATGTTTTACATTTTACATTCTCACTTACTCACTCTCACTCTCACTCTCGCGCTCGCTCTCTCTCTCTCTCTCCCACACACACACACACACGCACACGCACCCACACAGATCGACCAGGACAGGCCAGGGATGAGCACACCCCATCTGATCTGTGGCCCGTTCATTCATTAGACCCATGCTCTCCCCTATTGATTTCAGCTTAAATAATGAGAAAGCTTATCCAAAAATCTTTAGCATTTGGGCTCCAACTTAAGGGAATCGATGGGGCCATTTCCCATTTTGAACAGCACATACGCAGGGGTTTTATGTACGGTGAACGGGACAAATCCTGATGCTGATAAATCAATAGGCCTTTTTGTCGATGGACAGGCATGCTTGCACACACACATACATACATACATAGACACAGGTGGCTGATAAATGGTATTTTTAAGGCAATTAAAGTGAGCTGTAAACATATGAAGGCCAATCAATTGGTCAGTGAGGTCTATTATCAAGGCTTTAACACTGATTTAGAAGGGGCTTTACGGAGCCAGCGGCTTTAAGTGTGGCACGGTCACTTATGCAGATCAGCAGCAGCTAGAGCACTGCACAGATCAGAGCTGCACTGTGTTAAGCTGCTCACACAACAAGATAGAATACATGTCACCACTACAGAGCCTCAAAACTGCTGCATACAGGGAAAGATCGGGACTTTTGTGATTATTGGCACAGCTGATGACAACTGAAATGAAAATGTGCTTCCAAGGGACTTTAAAAGCTCATTTTTGTTTATTGGCTTATGTTATGTTCACAAGTTCTATTATTTAACCAAGCTTGATATAGAAAAAAAAAACCTTTTGCCAATATTGTAGCAAAACATTTATATATTATATTTATGCTGCTTATCAAATCTTTGCAAACAAACAAATATTGTCAGGAATGGCGCCAATATTAACTCCCTCTTAGCCATAGGCATTGTTAAAGAATTGTATCATATAGTCTCTCCATAATACATTAAAAAAAAAAAAAAGAAATGCAGTTTCTAGGTGAAATAAGGAGAGGGGAGGAGGGGAGGAGCTGTGTGGCGGACAATTCTATTTTAGCAGGGGTAGACAAGCTTGTTAGGAAGAAAACGAATACATCAGTGCTGTCCACCCTCCAGGCTTTCCCCCCCACTGCTTCCACTTTGCTAAAGGTGAGACACATGCGTTAGCAAAGCTAACCTACAGACAACATTTCCCTGAGGTAATTGGTTCCGCATTAATATTCATTTGATTCTGTATTCAGCGGCTATGACAAGCCTCTCTGCTTTGATGCTCTGTGCCTAGGTCTCACCGTCCACCAAACAATGTTAACCCCACTTTTTCCTGCTGTCTGAAATTCTACAATGATATAAAGCTGGACTAAAACCCTTCTCCCTTCCTATGGCGTTACTTTTTGTCTCGGGTTTCTCTCGTCTCGACTTGTACAACGCGCCCTGTTCTTTCATTCCACTGTTTCAGTCTGGTTGATCTGGTGCTTGTGCATGTGTGTTGCTGAGGCATGACATTTCAATTGTGCGTCCAATCAAATTGGCAGAGAGGCAGTAAAGAAGGTTGGGGAGTGATGAGGGGTGCGGGGGTGTTCTGAGGGTCGCAGACCAACCGTTACCATGGTGAACCACTTCTGTTAAAACCACCAAGGTCACATCTGCTGACCTGCAGTGTTTTGGGACTTCTGAATAGCATACTGTATACGGACATGAGGATTTCACTGTTTCATTCTTTGCTTCCTTCTCCTTTTTTTTCCTCTCATTTTTCTTTCTGTCTTTCTTTACACACATTCCCCTTGCTTTCTGTGTTGCTTTCTCCTTTCTTCTTCTTCCTGTCTTTCTTTCTTTCTCTCATCATCTTTCTTTAACCTTTCTGTTTTTCTATCCCTCTATGTATAACCACATTTCCTTCATTTTGGCCTTTCTCTCTCTCTTTCATGTTTAAGATTGACTAATTGTACCATTATGAGACCTGTGGTGTTGCTGAATCCATTATGTATGGCCTGTGCTGGCAGTGAGTCTGAACACGGCCTGTTTTGAGTCATTATAATTCAGTTTGCTAACACACCGTCATTGTGCTAGTGTGGGATTAGGGGAGATGGTATGATAAAATATTGAGGGCGAGCAAGGCAGCTGCAGATGCTAGCTGTCATGTGTGAGCGAATGAATGTTATGACAAGCATGTTTAAACATTCATGCGGGAAGGAGAGTTTAGGAGGGCTTTTCATTAACACCAATATGTCTTCGTCTCCCCGGTGCAGACACTGCTGGTGTAAGCATGACAACAACGGGGAGGAGAGGAATTAACATCTTGAAACTGTCACAGACACACAAAAAGAGGGGTAGGAACACTCAATCCTGTGCGTGAGCACACACCAATGTACACATTTTGCATTGGCTGAGTACTCCTCACCACCTTACATCTAACATGAAAAGTATCAAGTGCAGTTGACACTCTACTTTCAAACTCCAACAGACAGAAAAACAACTTTCTACTGTTTACCAGAACAACCATCTGAAAGTGTAACAGCGTGTTCTGAGCTGATCAAATAGCTCTCAGTAGAACTGAGCAACACATTCAAATAGGAAGAAACAGGAGTGCAATGGGTCCCTACATCAACCGCAACAATAACACAATAGAGATGATCTTTCAAAAGAAGAATAAGGATGTGGGAGGTTTCTAGGCCAAACTTACATCACCCACCATGCTGTTAGGTTGTCAGGAGATTTGACCTAGCAGAAACGGTGCAATCTCTTGACAGTTCTGGAGACTCGAGAGGAGAAAAGCTATTCGTGGCATTTGTTGAGAGCAGACCAATGGCCAATCTGTTTACATAACCTTGTAGAAGCTAGATGAAGACACTTTAACAGGTAAGGGGCTGAAATAACAGTGCTGTGGTAAACGGGTAAACACTGTGTCCTTGTAAAAAAAAATTTCATAATTATTCCTTTAATCTCTTAAGTCCTATCAACATATGAGGTATTTCAACTGTTTTTGATGAAAAGAACAAGGCATGCACATTGTTTTGTTACTGTGGTATGTTATTATGGAAGAGGTATACACATTTTAGCTCATTCAAACTCCATCAGATGGAGTGCAAAATCAATACCTATGCTGATGATCTCATGAAGTCAAATCAAAGCAAAGGAGAAAAAAGGAGCATCAAGTATTCTCATCATAAGTGGCTTTGACTTGCAAAATGTGTTTGCATAACATGAGCTTTAGATAATGTCATAAATGGCTTTAAATGCTTCAAGGTGCATTAAAAATATGCACAGTCATCCATTTTGCCTACACCTTGATGCAAACATTTTGAATTAATCTAGTTTTGACTGGTCAAGCAATTCCATTTTGATATTCAAATTTGGTGCGTATGCGTGCCAGTGCACGTTCGTGCAAGACTGATCTAATCAGTCTTAAATCACTTAATAAGCCAAGGACACGGAGGAGATGACTCAGCTGATGTGAGCATGAGCTAATATTAGCATCTCACCCCTGTTCAAGACCTGCACTGCACACAGTAGCATCCAGTGTTTGGTCTTCCCATTACAGAAGTGCAGGCTTTGGGCGTTAAGCCCCGCAGTTTAGCTCATCACAGTGAATTCCATTAGCACATTAGTAAAGGTGCCATGACCTAATGCTAATGTTGAGTGCAGCATTTATTACCTTCTTTGTTTTTTCAGTCAGTTTTAAGGACAGTCTTTAAAACTGATGAAAAAAGAGAAAACTAAAAATAATAAGTAATCCAAATAAGTGAAAAAAAAACAACAGACAAACAGACGGGTGCGTGCAGCTGACAGGTGGTTGTATGCCCCGAGATGAGAAAACATCCCAGTTGCCACTCCTTAAGGACTCTTGTCTGAGCTCCAACACACGATGTAGCTCTTAACTTCATGTCAAATACTTCTGACGCTGGGTTTTAATTGAAGCTCTCCCACCGTCAGCCATACAGACCAAGCCAGAGGAGCAGATGAGTGCTACTCATGTCAAAACTAATTCTCTTCTACCAGCTCAACATTATAAACTGCATGCCTAAATGTTGCAAACACATGCCACACAGTCAAACAGATACTCACGCGTGCATGAATACTCAATACAAACAAACATATACTCAAGTGCGCACACAGGAACTTAAACTGACTATTAATTAAAAGCCAGAGCATGCAGTTGACTCGGGGTAGGCGGTCTGCGACACCACAAATCTGGGAGACTTCCTGTAAGACATAAATCTGTTGTGTTCTCTCTCTGTGTCTTTGCACAGGCACAACAAAGACAGTCTTGTCTGGGTGTCTCCCTCCCTTCTCTCTCCTCGCCATTCATTAAAAGCACAAGAAGCTGTGGTCAGGTTCAAAGAAAATCTACATTTGCTCTCTCTCAGTCACTCATTCATTCCCTCTGTCTTTTTTCTTTCTGGTTTGCTCTCGCTTTTACTCATTTTCTCCCTCTCTGTCCCTCTCCCTCTCCTCTCTAAACACTGTCTCTTCCACATGGCCCGGATAATGAGTGGGGAAGCTAAACGAGAGGAAACACGGCTCACTATTAGGAGGGGAACGCTGACTGAAGGTTTTACATAAACGGAGAGAACTTGAGGCCAAATTGTATTTCCAAGGACATAAACTAATGTAACAGGCAGACTTTCTCTGAACAAATACACACTCTGTTTAAACTACCATAATAGTTGTAAAAATATACATGTCCGTGTGGATCTAACTGAGAGACAGACTGGCAGAAGGCAGACAGAAATACGTATAAATGGATTTATCCTTGCATATGCTTGTAGAAAAACACAAACACTGTTTACATGAATACAATACCACTTAGATCCTTGGTGTGGAAAGCCTATTACCTTGTATTCAAAAGCAGAACAATAAGGACATGAAAAAACATAAATACTTGTCTACGTCATTGAAAACTAATTAGGCAAATGTGTTTTCTTAAGAGTCTCTGATGTGCTCTCAGGCATTTAAACCCACACCCACATATAAACACAAAGAGCCTCACTCTATGAGGTTAATTGGGTTATCTAGGCTGATTAGCATAACTAATTAGGATGCTTGTTAACAGATAAGTATTATTTATTCAATTAGCGCTCTGTGTGTATGTTTGAAGCTGTGCATGTGTATAGATCCCCTTCATCACTGGCACAAGTTCAAATGAAAATTAAGCAAAGCTAAGTAGGCATGAAGTGAGACCCGCGTGCGTGTGTGTGTGTGTGTGTGTGTGTTCACTCCATCATTTATCTATTTTACACACACAGATGCTCACCATCAGGTGCCAGACTACCCCACCCCACCCCAAACACACACACACACACACGCCCGTGCAAAGCTTGCCATGCTGTAGCTCTTAAATCCCTAATCATCATCATTAGGCTTCTGTTTAGCATAATTAGCATTGTTAACCAGATGAGCTGAGTCGAGCCAGGCTGTGCCAGTCACAGCTACTGACATATGTCACCCTTCCGGCACCTTTCCAGACTGTTGAAGAGGCTACTTGGGCCCATCAGGTGGGTTTATGGCACATTTGCATGCTTTCACTGATTACTGGTGGATAATGTAGCAGCTGATGTCCACAGTGCATTCTGACGCAATGTGTGCAAAAATGTCCAAAGGGGTGATTTCTTTTTTTTTGAAGGCAAACAGCTTGTAAAGTGACACAGCTCTTGCAGTTATATCAGTTAATGGAACAATACTGAGCTCATTTCACCAATTTATTCATTCATGTTTGCAAATGCAGATGCTGCCTTTTGTTTGTGATGCTTAACATGCGCTTCAAGCCGACAGTAAACACGTAAAAAGCAAATCAACAACACTCCTCTAGTCTTCAGCTCACAAGTGAAACACACTCCAACACTCACAAATAACCAGAGAGGGAAAATGAAAGAGAGAGAAAGAGAGCCGGAGCGCTACATTTACTGAAATTAAACATTTTCTCATCAGCCTGAGGGTGCAGCAGGCCCACTAATGTATTATTCATCCCCACTTCACAAAGGAACATTAATCAATTATGAAGATATGAGGATCTTAAAGTATAGAGGAGAGACGAAGAGCGGCCCGTTCGTATTAATATGCGGCCGCAATCGTGTGCCCCCACCCCCCACCCCCTTGCTCCTCAAATCAATATTTTGCAGATTAATTTGGAGCGGTTGTGGCGAGATGGCAGGATGGAAGGAAGGGGGGGTTGTGGGGTGGAGGAAAGGAGAGAGTGTCTGAGGTCTGAATTAAGGTGAAGTGTTTTGTTGTTTTTTTTATTTTTTTACAAGTCTTGAGTAAGTGCGTGTACACGCATGCGTGTAAATGTCTTCTTCTGTAGTGCTGTAAGTCAACACACTAAAACCGCTCAATTAAGAAAACTCCATCGTACAAAATATGACTAAAAGTTGACACACAGTTCAAAAGAGGAGAGACTATTTCAAACATGTAAATTACATTGTTAATTGAATGATTCTAGTCATCTATTAATTGTGGATGAAGGTGTGTTATTGTATGTGATATATATAAATACTTTCATGATTGAAGTGATTGAGTGTCTTTAGCTTCCCTTTTGGTATTTTACAAATCTTTTATTTGGAGGTTTTATCCTTGCTATTTAAAAAAAAAAAAAGCATAATGAAGAGAATCAATTTTCTTATTTGCAGCCAAGTTTAGACATTATCACCCATTGTTGAGTAGTCTGGTTAGATACAATAGATCTACTTAGTACATTAATATTCTCACCTCAGAATTCAAAACAGCTGCCTTCTCAGCCCACTTTTGAACAGCTTGAGCATGTGCCTTTCTCTCCTCCTCAATCCCCCTCCTCCACTCTTCCTCCCTCTTCTTCTCCTCCTCCACTTTCTTCACCCACTCCCCCTCTCTCTTTTGTTGCTCCTGCCTTCTCCTCTCCTCTGCTTTTTGATGCTCCTTTTCATATTTCAGTCTCCATTCGTCCTCTCTTTGCCTCCATTCCTCCTCTTTTCTCTTCAACTCCTCCTGAAGCCACCCCGCTCTCGCACTCAGCTCGGAGAGCTAAAGTCAGAAAGAAGAAAGGGGGAAATGTACAGGCAGTCACATCTCTGCCCTCTGTGAAACAAATGAGGAACCAGTCACTTAATCTGAAACTAATCTGAAACATCAAGAGGCCCATTGAAAGGCAGCATCCTGTAATTTGAAGTGATTGACTGACAGCAAGTGAGGGCATTTTTGTTTACATTATAAGCTATTTTCCATGTAAAGGACGGCGCATGTGGTACATAAGAAATAAGAATCCCAACTCATCAGTGGTGGAAAGCAACTAAGAATTTTACTCATTTCGATAGGAATATTGTACGTTTTACTCCACTAAATTTATTTCACAGGTGTGGTTATTAGTTACTTTACGTGTGAAGATTTTACGTAAAAAAAAACATATACATTTATAAAATACAACACATTTGAAATATTAAACCAGTGATTTAAACCATTGGACTAAACTACCTAAATGTATGTAAAGTAGGAAATCTATTAATGTAGTATATAATAATATAACAGTCTTAGGAGACATTTCACTGCAGAATGAATACCTTTACCCTTACAAATTAGCAGTATTAGTAGTATATTTTGCTGATAATATTCTTACATTGTTGTATTGGTGCTTTTACTTCAGTAAAACATCTGAATACTTCTACCACAACTGAAAATCCTGCACATGAGAGTGTCGGCCCACCTGAGCATGTGTGTCGGCCCCCTCATGTTGCAGCAGCTGAATGGTAGCTTGCAGTTTGGTGATGCAGACATCTTTCTCAGCAATCTCCTTCATGTTGTCTTTCTGGATCCGCTGCAGACAAGAGAGCTCGCTTTGCAGGTGCACCAGCCTCTCACTACTTTCCAGCACCTGTGTTGCAGTCTGGGTGTTAAATGAGTTTAAATGTTAAAGATTCTTTCAAAGGAAGAAAGTTATTTTCAGCGAGTGTGACTAATTATCTTATGATGTGTTTCAGAAATTCTGATTACTTCTTCACAAATGTCATGCAATCATTTTAAGCTATCTAACAAAACATCTGTAGCATTTCATATACATTTTGATATTAATTGTTAACATCTCATTTTAAAATATAACTCTTTATAATTATGGAAGCTTGTCATGTACCATCGGTATAATTTATTAAAATGTATATTTTGTCCCTCTGAAGTATATGGTAGTTTATATTTTAAATTCTAATGTGTGTTAGTTATTTATGGTGTGATGTCAGACGGTACAGATGAGACACAGAGTCAAGCAGAGTAAAGCAAAGCATTAACCACTATAAAAGAATCTGTGATAAAGGTATGAGTTATATAAAGGAAACACCACAACCATGTTAGTGATTCACATATTATTACAAATGATAACCTTCTACACTGACACATTCAGAGGAATTAAATGTATATATAATTGATTTGATTGGGCCTCATAGGTGTCAGATTCTTGGAACTTATTCAGTTCATATAGAAACTCGCTTATTGCTCACAAACAAAGATGAAATTCTGTGGCAATCATCTTTATCAAGCCTGTGTGTTTATGTGAGTCTGTGCCATCAGATCTATCCGCAGCTGCATTGCAGACGTACCAGTTAAACAGAAACACAAGCAGAATGAAAAAAATACATCAACATTTGTTGAAAATATGATTAACAGAACAAGCTCCAGTTACTCTACTTGTTTCTCTAAGGCTCTGTAATCACACAAACCACTAATTAGCAGCAGTGCAAATGACTCAACTCACAAGCAGCATAAACAAACAGTAACCAGCCAACACACACATAAACAACCAACAAGCCCGGGTTTACCACAAGCACAAATGTATGTGTGTGTCCATGTGTGTGTGCATTTCTGCAAGCCTGTGTGTGTTTACGTGTGTCTTAACCGTAAGCCACAGAAGACAGTAAAACAGCAGTGGGTATAATTTAGTGACACCCTGTAAGGAGGTGTGGGAAGGCTGTAAAAAACTCTCCCTTATAATCCCGGCCGGCGACGCCATGTTTGTTACCCAGGGCTCTGAGATATGCTGGTAATTCATCACACACGCCTCGGCTTCCTGTTAAACCTGGCTGCACATGGAGCGCTTCTAGCACAGCTGCCAAACCAATATCGTAAAAAAAAAAATAGACTTCTCCACCTCTAACACAGGCTTCTAAACAATAACAAGCCAAGCACACAGCAAAAAAATCACCTTAACAAGTCATTTAATTGTTTGTCTTAGTACCTTGGTGAAAAAAATCTGTTAAAATGATATGACTCAATTTCTTTGTTGATATTGCAGGCTTATTTATTTTAGGAAGTACCTTGAAACCTGTGACAACACCTTGGAATAAGGAAAGTCAGTCCAAATAAACTGTATGTATGTGTATGCATTATACTGCATTCAATTAAAATAAGGCAGATGTGTTCAGAAAAAATTTAAAGCTGGACATTTTCTTGTGTTGTGATCCTGTACTTTATCCTTTGTAATAAGCTCAAATCAGGACAAGTCAACCTGATTACCTTTTGCTTTTGCTGGAAATTCTCTCGGAGCTCCCTCTCCAGATCAGAGATGACCATGTCCTTTGTTTGCAACTGGATTTTCCGGTCTTCTAACTCAGATGCAATCTGGACCAATGACCCAGAACTATAGCAGAAAAGGAGGGAACAGATGATGGATAACAAAGAATTTACCGGAAATACTATATAGCTGATATATTCACTGGTACAATTTCTAGTAATTGTATTGAGTATGATAAAAATGTGATCTGAATTGCAGAGGTGAGAGCCTAATTATCATCATATGATATTAAGCATATGGCGACATATGTCATTGTTTTCAAGGCCAGCCTTTACACTGGTTTACATTAGTATTACAAAATGACATTTTATACATGAGAAACCTCATCACAAAAACTAACCCTCAATGAACCTTGATAGCTAGTTAAGATGTTTAATTAATTAATGTAATGCTTTCTAACATGAAATATAAAATAATTAAATAAAAAAGCAATCCTATATGTGAACAGCATACATTGTGTATACAATGTAATATGTGATTCATAAAAAAATCTAATTCAAAAGATGCTGAGCCTGGTGAAATTTGTGCTAGGTGACAGCAACTGGAGCTGATACACTTCTGTGTGTGTGAGTGGTGTGTGTGTGTGTGTGTGTGTGTCTGTGTGCGTGCACGTGTGTGTGTTTCCCAGCGGTGAAAATACGTTAACTCTGCCCAGACACCTTTCTGAGTCACCAGTGACAGCTGTCACACACCCAAGATGGAAGGAGAGAAAAAAGAAAAAAACAGATCACACGGTACTGTGCCGTAGTCTTCACAAACACACAGGCACGTACACACACACAATTTTATATTTACCAGCCTCATGAGATGAGTTATTCTGATGAAACTTTGCGCAGATTAAAAATGTTAAACTCACATTTGATCAAGCGTGTCTACACGTTCGCAGCAAGCAAGGAAGGAAAGGCAAGATTTGACAAAAGTGACATGTGAGTGGATAGAGAGCGCTGAGAGTTAAATCTTTCACTTCAGGAAAGAAAACAACTTCTCAGTCAAATGGAGTAAAAGCCACAGAGGAGAGTGTAAAAAAACTGACTTTAGATTATAGTCTGTTTCTATCTCCAGAAGACAATGGGAACGTGTGTGTGCTGCTGTGCTACTAATTCACTTGTTTTTGCACTCTAACTACGGCATCCCTTTGTTATGAATTATCGCTTTGCTGAATATTTCACAAAGCTGTTTAAAAAAAAGAATGTACAAAAACTGTGAGTACTCCTGTATATAAATGTGGAGACAAAGACAATCTTTTCCTAAAGATATGAACACATTTAAATCCTCAACTTTTACAGAGGCATTATACCATGATCTTTCTTATTATTTTAGGCTTTAGCTTTCATATTGAGGGGAAAAGCCTGGTCTATTTATTAGTATTTTTAAAACTTATTTCCATTTCCATCAGTTTGGAGGAAAAATTACCCCAAATTTAGTAGAGATTCTTTAGAGATGATTTGTCTGTAATGGGAACAAGTTGAAAATCGAAAGAGGGTTTTGAATGAAAAGTAACTGCAGCCAATTTCATCCCTTTTTTCACCTGCCCACTGGAGCTGTGGGTTTAGATTGCTGTGTGTATGTGTGCATGTGTGTACGACCGACAACACACGCCAGCTCAGATATGAACATCATGTTGTCTTGGCCAAGCATTCTGTTCAGAAAATGCACAAAAGCTATATGTAGTCAACAAAGATTACAAAACAGAAGAAGACAATAAGTATCACTTAATGGTACATAAGTTTCTATTTTCTGAATCATTAATGGTTTAAACTTAATTAAATATAACAGGTAGAAGCTGTATTTAATACTTCTTTTGCTTCTTTTTTGGAAAATAAATTCAAAAACATGCAACACATTCTGATCTGCAACAAGTCAAAATGCAAATGTTTTCATGCTATTCAAGGTGTGTGTGTGTGTGCGTACCTGTGAATTAATGTGTGTGTATGCAATGCATATTAGGTCATGATTATGCATGTAACAAATGAGGCTATATGATTTACTATATTGTTATGTATAATACAGTAGTTGTGCTAAACAAATGACACAATGTCAAACCAACAGATGAACAGGGAATTCCTATTTAGAGCCATAAGTGTTGTTATGATTACTGTGTGGACAGAGAGCACGGCGAGTGAATGTGACTAAGGGGTATGTGTGTGTGAGTGTGTGTGTCAGTGTGTGTGTGTGTGTGTGTGTGTGTGTGTGTGTGTGTGTGTATCACCGTGAGTCTGTGTGATATTAAAGCAGGCTCTCGATATCTCAAGCTGTCACTCAGGCCTATTAGGCAAGGCTAACAAAATTAGTCATGAATATGCAGTAATAACATGCAAATTGCCACCCCTTCCTCCTGCCCTGTGTGTGTGTGTGTGTGTGTGTGTGTGTGTGTGTGTGTGTGTGTGTTTGCCCTCAGGGCTATAGACATTGGCTCTGTAAACCCATTTTTTCTACATCGTTACAGCAACAAGACATAATTCACAAGAATAATACAAACATGCATGTAGCCTGGCATACATGTACAAGCACACACACATGCATTCACGAACACACACACGCACGCATGCACACAGGTACCCTACGCTGCCCTCTTCACACGCTGTTATGTTTTTATGTTGAGAAAAGTGTTTTAGGGTTTCCAGTGCGACATTTTATTCTTAAACACACACACATTTGTGCATGTACGCACACAAACATGTAGATCGTCTGTTGCCTCCATGTCCCCAGGGTGATGTTTGACACAGCCTGGGTGCTGCCACAGCAATTAACCTCCCTGTTAATGAGAAGAGCTCTGTCAAGCAGCCAGATGGCACCGCCTGGCATGCTGCCATGCACACACACACACACACACACGCACGCACAATACATTCACAGATACACACTCTCACACATAGACATGTGCATATATGCACGTGCACACCCACACACCCACGATCCTGTCTCCCCCTGCTGTACGCCTAACTGTTGCTGGTTGTCAGCGTCCCTCACCCCTCCCATTGGCACCCCCCATCCCTCTTCACTTCCCCCTTGCATTGTCTTCTATGGCTCTCCATCCTTCCCCTCCCTACCTCCCTCCATCTCTGGCAGCTGCTTATCCATGTCGCAGCACTGCAGATGTCACAACTCACCAGCTGGGAAAACGGCAGGGGAGGAGAGGAGAGAAGATTTGAGAGGAGAGGAGGAGTTTGTTGCATCTCCGTTTTTGACAGAGAAGCAACCAACTGGATGAAGATTTATGGATTTATACAGGATTGATTTATTTAGTCATTAGATTAGTTTTAATATTATCAACTTTTTGTTACGGATTGTTTCCACAGTTGTATTATTATGAATTTTATATATATATATACACACATACATATATATATATACACATATATACACACATACATTTATTTGTGATTTATTTATATTTATGATGTGATTTACGTGTGATTGGGTAGATATGTGTACATGTTGTGCTCTGTATGTGTGCGTGTGAGTGTGTGTGTGTGTTAATGAGTGTGGCACTTGGTCAGGGTATGTGGCCCGCTGTGTATGCCTGTCTGCATGTCCACACAGCAGCCCACCAGGCCCGCGTATTGATCAGTTAGCTTGGCCTAATAGGAGAAGAGGAGCCTGACCTGGGAAAGTCAATATGGAGAAAAAGAGACATATCCTTCCCCTTTCCTGAGAGAGAAGTGGGATAGAGAGGGAGGGAGAGAAGGAAAGAGAGAGGGGAGAGATAAAGACAGAGATAGAAAGTAATGTGCATCCACTACTGTCCTTGCAAAGAAGAAATTGGTATGGGAAGACTCGGGAGACTGTCAGAAAAACAGCTGGACATTAGAAAAACAAGTAAAGCCATGAGGAAAATAATAATGTAACAATAATGAACCTCCAGTCTAAATATCTTATCACTTTTGTTAACAAAGAAAAGTTTTGAATGAGAACAGTTACACTGAGGGATACTGCCTGAGTGTAAAATAAGTTATGTTCCTATCTTTCCCAAATGAGAATCAGGATATTCTGTCAAAGCTTCTTTTTTACCTAACTAACTTTCAGCATTTGACTGCTTTTGGCAAAGGAAAACAGCACTCAAGTTAACTCAAGTGTAAAAAACTCTGCAGGAGATTATACTAAGGGAAAATAATTAATAAATTGGAGGGAGATGGAAAATAAAAAACTGACACCCACTCACACATCAATACATCGATAGATCAATGTGTGTGTGTGTGTGTGTTCTGTACACCATTTCAGCAGAAATATATAAATAAATCTGTAGATAAACAAAAAACCAGAGGAAATGGAAAAGTAGATAAAAGACTTAGGTTTCACCATGCACACGCACACATTTACACATACACGCACACACACCTGGCTGAGTGATGCTACCCTGGAGGGTGGCTTCAATCTGATGTGTTTAATGTTGACGCTGGTGGCAAGAAATACACACACTCACCCGCTGTTTCAACCTGCCTGTCATTTCATTTCAGGAGACCTGATTTACTCATTTCATTTATTTCTTTTTTTATTTTATTATTATTATATGTGCAGCCATTTAAAACGCTCAAGGTGTGATGCAAATCCCTGCGTCTCTGACAGCGAGTACGCTGACTGAGGCTCCATCACGCCCTTCAGTGCCTTTCGCAGGAATGGCAAAGAAACCCTGTACAGCCACAAACTCAATGTGCCACATTGTGCCAGACCACCGATTCCTGCTTGGCTGGGCGCTTTAATTGGCTGCACTGCAGGCTGTCAAACTACTGACTGGTTACTTCCGCCCATATTTTGATGTGTTCTTAGTTTTCATATGTCAGCTTCTGAAAAACAAATACTGACTGTAATATTACTCCGTGTTTGGAAATCTGTTTATTTATTTTAAGTAATCACACTAGGCATTACAATGTCAACTTCTACTTCTTTATATGTCGTCAGTGCAAGAAAGTGTGAGAAAGTTGCATTTCAGTGCATGGTTGTTACATTAGGTCAATTAGATTTCAATGTTTTCAATAGTTTTCACTGACAAAAAGCAGGGTGTGCCTGATCCTTCTCCAACACTTCTCATTGCTGCTCAGCTGCTAAAGGCACTTACTATGGAGCCAAAGCCAGGCATATTGAAACTGTCATTAGGTAACTTTAGTTCAGCAAGGAATGCAGAGTATTGGAACTCAAGTCATTTTCATATCAAACCCCTCCCTGGTCTGGTGAGTCCAGGTGCTAGCTAGAGATGGGAAAATCTGGAATAGGTACATATGTATGAGGATGAAGATTTAGATTCAGAAAATGCTCCTTTCATTAGTTTTGTCAAAATGTGTGAAACTTAAAATAAAAATATGTTTTTTCCAGAAAGGTCTAAAGTAGAAAGAGAACAAGTCTTTAGGGGCCTTGGAGCACTGTATGGTGGGAAATATCATATAGGGATTTGCATATTGCCATGGGGACAGTGGTGTTGCACAACTCCCTAAGGAGCTCAACCTCCCCAAGGAGAGAGAGTCCCTGAGGCCAATTCTGTTACCTCTCTCTACAATGGGGGACCTGTGTATGTGTGTGTGGCCGATTCATGAAGTTATTATAAGGAAGTTGTTAGTCATCTGAATCAAGAGTAAACTTTACCTGGGAAAAAAAGTCCTTGTTGTTGAGGAGGGAAACTGAGTAACTAATTATCATTCAGACATACAACATGTCTAGCTGTACATACCTGTGTGGGTCATGAGAAACAGGTCCAACAAGCTTATTCAGGAACAAAGTTGTCAGATCAACCTCAGACACCTGCGAGAGACACAAAATGACATGCAGATTATATAGTTTCATCCTAATACAACTGTAAATTTTATTTATTAATTAGACACAAGGAAAATCATTTTGTAAAAAGTGGTTTTCTCAATGCTATAAAATGTAATGAAGTTTGATAGTACATTTTATTATTCCTTGGAAACTGAAACTTGATGACTATAGCAACATGGCGGTAGAAATTGAAAAATAGTGTGCAACTATATAAACAATTGATAAAAGAAAAGAAATGTCTCTGCTTTCTGCTTTGCTCATTTTCAAAACAGGGCTAACTGCACACAAATGACCAAAATCTAATCAAAAAGCTGACAAAATCAAATATAGAAGAAAGAATCAAAGATGAAATTTAAAATATGATTACTGTAATGACTTAATAATTTTGCTTTCCTCTTTGGGGATTTAAAAATATATATTTGACGCAATAGTAGCACAGGAAGTCACTTCCACACTCTCAAAGAAGGACATTGAGCTGAAGAGTGCACACACAAACACACACAGTCCAACTCCTCGGACTCAAATAACCCTTGCCATTACCCTGTCTGCCTGTCTCTCTCCGTCTCTTTTTATGACTGAACATTGGTCTGTGGAGGACTAGTGGGAAATATGGATCAGCATTATTATTCAATTCATACTGTATCTGTACAAAAATAATACATTAAGAACAGCACAAGCACACAGCTGCAGAAGGCCACCTTTTTCATTACACAGGACTATTAAAAAGAGGTAGATGTACAGAGGAAGATAAAGAATCAGTTACAGAGAGAGGGTGAGAGAAAGACGGGGGCTTGAGAGAAAAAGAGCGAACCGGCAGTACTGGTGAAATATCGGCCACTCGATCGCCGTGGTGACAGTGGTCACTCTGGGAAAAGGAAATCAATGCTGACAGCAATGACTTACAGGTCAACACATAGCCCTGTGTGTGAGTGTATGTGTGTCTGTTTTCGTGCGTGCTTTAAGTATGAGCTTCTATGCGCGTTTCAATTATGCATATGCTCGTGTTAAGCATGTGTATGTGTGCAACTTTGTGTGAAGGCAGGATATGGGCTAGTGAAATAGCAACCAAAATATACACACAAGAAGACAAAAAAAGCATCCAAAAGAGGAGCTGGTGCGGATGGAAAGATGAGATTCATTCCATTATATGTGAAGTTAATATTTGATGCACGATGCAGGCAGACTGGCTACCTTTATGCCTGCCAAGTGAACAAGTTGCTTTTTAGGACACCACTTTAAAATACAGGAGAAAAACAAATGAATAAACACAGACAGACTTGTTAAGTTCCTCTACCTTATTCTTGACTTCCTTGTACAATCTTTTATAAGAAATTGATGAAAAGAAGTTATTTTGTATTTGAACACCTTATAGAGTGAACAATAATGATAAAAAAGTGTTTTGTTGTGTGTTAGAGCACAGAAAATAAGTGAGTAAAGTAAAATCCACTCAACTTACTGATTTTAGCATGAAGACAGCTGTTGTTTGGATTTTATAGTGTATAGTGTCTTAAGTAGTATCTCTTATTAATTAAAATAAAGTGGGCCCCAAACAACATAAATAAAGACACACAATTACACATTCACACAAAAGACACAGAAGATGTTCTGCCCAAATCAGAAAAACATTCATATTCCAATGCATCTCCAATGTGACAATGAGAAGACCCGGCACACATAGAGGTCAGTGGCTAATATAGGTAGGCTGTGTGTGTTTTGGAGCGTCAATATGTGTGTGTGTCTGTGTATGCATGCCTTATATACCCTTGGGTTAGCAGGAGTTACGACCCGCTTACATTATTAAGGTGAGTAGTAGGCTGTGTTATGTATGCCTAAACAGCCAGTCCATTCATTACAGATGCAATCCCCTAAGTACATGAATAAGCACACGGCCTACTCTCTCTCTCTGCCTCTCTGAACTGTAAAGGAGACAAAATATTGGTGTGATGCAGAGCGCTTTAGATAAATCAGAAACAGGAGCAAATTAATAATAAGGAATAAAACAACATTAGCTGATTAAGTATGTATGGCAGAGTGGCGGCTGTAATTTACAGGCAGCTGGGGTTGGGTGTCCGGAATAAGGTCTCATTACGGATCACAATGTGTGTGTGTTTGTGTATTTGTGAGAACCAATTTGCGTTTTAGACCATGGGAGTGAGGCCATTTTTTTCCAGTCCTCACTTTCAGAGACACCTTCAACAGGCTGTTTGAGGGTTAACACTTGGTTTTAAGGTTTGCGTTAGAATTAAGTTTAAGTTAAGGTTAGGGTAAAGGTTGGGGTTAGGCACTGAGTTTTGATGGTTAAGGTTAGGGTAAGGGGCCAGGGAATGCATTATGTCAATGAATGTCCTCACAAGAATAGCCATACAAACATGTGTGTGTGTGTGTGTGTGTGTGTGTGTGTGTGTGTGTGTTTGTGCGAGTGTGCCTATCCCGTTAGTAATCCGTCACCAGTGGTCTCAGCTTTATGAAAAGGCCTGCAATCTATGATAATGAGCCCTGTGAAGGTTATGACCACGGTAAACTAATTTGTTAGAGGGAGGGCGTACCTATATGTGTGTGTGTGTGTGTGTGTGTCTGTCTGTCTGTCTGTGTGTGTGTATTTATGTGTAATGCAACTATACCATTACAGAGGGGTGAGGAAATATACTATTAAAGTAATGGTCAAAATCGGCCGAGTGCATGGGTGAGAGAAAAAGAAGTACGAGAGTGAGATAAACAGAGAGCACATTACATGGATGTTGCATCACATCACTTAGTTTTCTCACTCAGTTTTAAGACAAACAGAACAGGCATATGCAATACATTCTGTTAGAAGGTGCTCCGTCTATAACAAGCAGTGCTGGTACTTCCAAAGTGATCGCATCTCAGTCTCCAGGAGAGGAGGCAAGGATGTGGAAAATAGTCAAACAAAACCTGTCACTATGGGCCTGTTCACTGTTAGACAGAGAAAAGACAGAAGTCGTGGCAGATATACTATAGCAGTAAAAGGACTGGTAATATTAAAAGTAGAATTGATAGTACTTCTACTGTAGAAGTACATCTACCGTTGCACATTCCATGGACAATATTTTGAACATTCCTGCACAGTTTCATTTTCATCTGAAAAATATATATATTGCACATATTTAATAATATTTTGTCATATTCTGGTTTGGAAATATTTCTATTCCTATTTTAGGTTCATGTTTGTGTTGACTTTTGCACTACTTGTCTGTTCTGTTGTTATGCACCAATACACCACAGCAAATTCCTTCTATGTGAAAAACTACATGGCAATAAATCCGATTCTGATTCTGATTCTGATTCTGAAGGCCGAAAACAAAGAAAATGTATTACAGCAAAAGTCATTCACAGAATTGGTTCACTCTCTCTCCTCTACTGTCCCTGTTCCTCTTTCTCTTCCCTTTTCCCTCTGTCTCTTTTGTTTCCAGCCTCCAACCTCTTCACATTCTCTTGTCTCCTCCTGTCTCATCCACTTGCCCCTCACCCACGCCTCCTCTTCCCTGCTCTTTTTTTTCATCCCCACCTCACTTTTGCTTTTCTTGTATCTTTTCTATCTGAAAATAGCCATCCATTTATGCAATCATTCCGTTTTTTCCACTCCCCTCCATTCCTTTTGTCTGGAGCTAGGTCAACTGAAAGCAACAGAGGAGAAAAAACAAAGGCGCAAGAAACATGTGTGTGTGTGTGAGTCACCAGATCACAACAGAAAGCGAGGAATGAAAAAAAATAGGATAATGCGACTCATGGTGATGATGACTGGAAGAAACATGCCATTGTCTTGTTGTACTATGTCAAAGCCTACATGTTTAGAGTGAGTGTGTACTATAAATGTGGGCTTTAATTTTGTTCATAGTGAGCTTGATGCAAGTGCAAAGTGATGCAACTATGATGATAGCCTACAGGAAAAACACACATATGTGCTGCCTTTATATTAAAAAAAGATACTGTATGGCATTGAAATGCACGCGATGAGCCTATATAGGGTTAGGGTTAGTATAGTATATACCCACACAAGTTTATTCCATTTTCATTCAACATTCTGACATCTTCTGAAAAGATATTTGTCCTATCTGGCAGTCATCGTACTTACAACAGGGATGCAAGACTCAAGTGCTAAAAAAAGTCATTTAAAATTCTACTTGCAGCAGCTTTAAAATATGAAATGTCCTACTCCACCGATTCATTGCATCCAAGGATTTGGTAAGTATATAACTCCTACTCAGAACCTAGTAAGGTGATATCAAAGCCACAATATATTTTTATATCATCAGTTTCTATTTTTTTTTCAATTCATAAATTATTTACTTTCTAAAATCTCAGAAAACTGTGAAAATATCCATCACAGTTTCACAGTGCTCACAGTGACATCTTCAACCAAAAGTACATATCCAATATTCACTTTACACTGATATAAAACTCAGAAAAACAGCAAATCTTCACATTTGAGAACCTGGAACCAGCATATTCCTATTTAATAAGTGACTTAAATTATAAATCAGTTCATACATTTGTTATAGATACATTTTCTGACAATCAGCAAATCAATTAATCAATTAAGCATTTCAGAACACCAGCAAATGCAGCAAATTGCAGCAAATCACATTCATATCAAACACAGTAGGTCCTTTTAATTTTTTGTTTTGTCCAACTAGAAAACTTCTATCCACTAACCTTTTGTTTTGTTCTTTAAATAAAACTGAAATAAAATAATTAGCATAGAGGTTAGGGAGCCACAGTCATCCCGGTGGATCAGATAGACTAGTTACGGTTCCCTCCTGTGGCTGATATATTAACAAAGGTTTACAAGGGCAGAGCACTACATATGTAAGTTTGGCCTTATGGCTGACCTTACAATGCACTTAGTATCCTGTACAGGGAGTAATGCTGCAGCCACTCCTACAAGCCATTTATTCCAGCTAACGACCGTCAAGCACTCATAAATCAGCATTAGGAACCTCTTTCGCCCTCTCTCTCTCGTTTAGTATCCCCTCTCTTTGGCTCCCTCCTTCCCTCTGATATTTTCTGTCTCTTTCTCCCGTGCTTTCTTGTCTTCGCCCTTGTCCACTCATTTTTACATTTTACCTCTTAGCTTCTACCATCTATAAACTTGCAACTCCTATCATCCCATTTACTTCCCTCTTTGCCTGTTTGCACACACTCATCTCACCCTATTTTTGTTCATCTAGTTTTCTTTTTTGAAATCACTGCTTCTTCTTCTTCTTCTGCCCATCCCCGTCTGTCTGTCTCTCTGTCTTGCTTTTCTTCCTCTTGTTCCTCACTTTTTCCACCCCTCTTGTTGTTTGTGTATTGCTCCTCTGACCTGCTGCCATCCATCCTCTCTGACCCTCTCTTTCTGAAAATTCCTTTCCCTGCAGATAGAGACTGCATCCATGAAATGTCTAACCTGGTATTGGCACCTCTATTGATTTTAATTAAGCTAATTAGTTCATTATTTGAAGGATCAAATGGGGGCATCCATTACTGCTTAGAGGGAGACTGGGGGTTGGGGGTGGGGGGGGGGGGGGGGCGGGGCAGTGAAGTTAATATGGTAATGAAGACGATCAATTATCACTCACAGCAAAGTCATTAACAACAGCATTAGCATAGTCAACCATCGCAACCCCCTGACCTCCCCTGCTCTCTCTTTCTCACTCCCGCTCTACCTCCAAGCAGCTGCTACACAAGCAAACGTATAGATGTCTGTGTGTGTGTGTGTGTGTGTGTGTGTGTGTGTGTGAGGGAGAGTGTGAGAGAGGAAACGGTAATGGTCACACGGTTCAGAGACTGTTTTTAATGCAGACAATTGAGTTTACACCTTTTTTCTCATTGACTTGAGCAGAGCTGTCACCACTACACAGGGTGTAGTGGTTCTGTTCTTAATCCGTTATAGCAAATGAAACATCTCAATAATGCTATTAGAATTAACCTTGCTGAATAAAAGGGTGAAAGGGGTATATATATTTAATTCACTGCTATAACATGGAAAACAGATTAATGCTGGCCTTAAAGCATTTGTAGGAGAAGCTAACCAACTGTATGAATTTAAAAAGTTGAGGACATTCTGAAAACGGGGCTGTTATGTTAATTCATACAGTTGGTTATCTTCTCATACAGAAAAATTCCTCTTTTGGAGATCAAGACCTTTTCATCCAACAGCTACGCCATAACTTACAGACTTCTTCTTTTATGCACTGTTTTGTTGAACTACAGTCAGGAAAGCAAAATGGGTCGTAAGAGTGCAGCTATGGAGGGTGCTGCACATGACAGGAAAAATGAGTTCTTATTAGCATGGGTTAAGTCATGAGACCAATTTTCTCATTTAGTTCCCCAGCCTTAAGATTTTAATAGCCCCCGTTCCGTCGTTTATGGGGAATGTCATAAATAGTCACTTTGTGAATCACACAAAAAAAATTGGAGACTCTCATCACAGCTGGAGATTTTCCCAGCATTCAGTTTGCAAATTTGCAGTCGACACTTGTTATAACCTATTTGTTTTGTTCTCAGATACAAATAAGACAAAATAAATTAGGTCTTCTTTGTAAACCTTGTTTTTTATAAAGAAGGAAAGCTAATAAGCATAGCAAATGGGATACTTCCAATTTAAGCCGCAGCACAACAGACTAACCCACATCCCCAGTGCAGACAAAGAGTCTCAAAAAATGTGTTTACTAACATTTGGGTGTGTTGACTACGCCTGGTATGGTAATAATTTGAGAATTGTGTGGGAATGGTGAGATGACAGGATGATTGGATCAAAGAGAGGGCCAGTGATCCCAAATGATCCCTACTGATCTGTTCTGATCTACACAGATTGCCCTCAGGCTGTCACAGTCCCCCATACCGCCCTGCAGGCCAAGGGCTAAACTCTGGGAATTAAAAAGTCTACCCAACAGGCCAACACACACACAGAGACTGCACATAACATACACACACACACACACACAAAAAAAAAACAAAATGTGCAAAATTGCCAATAGATACAAGGACATATCAACAGATGAACGCAAAAAAACCCACAAAGATACAAGAGATAACAGAAAAGAAAGAATAAGACTCACATCAAGGTTGTGCATGTGTCTAGTATGCTGGATGAATTGTGTAACTGAGTTCAAGTCTGACCTCAGATCTCTCTTCTCAGAGCGCAGAGCACACACACTTTGCTCCAGGGTTAAATTATTACAAGCCACACAACTGACCAACAATGAGGAAAATATGTGAAATTATGTGAAAGCCATTAAATTTCTGTTATGTGTACATTCTCTTCAGCTTTCTTAATGTTCACAAGACTAATGGACTAATGGACCTGTGATCTTTTGATCTGATAGACAAAAGGTCAAATACATACCAAAATAGAAACGTACTCATGGGAGCCTCAATTATGTGTAGCAATTCTTTTTTACAGTTGTCGAGAAATCTTGGATAGACCCTAGACAGACTCTTGCTCTGGACAAAAGAGTTTGACGTACAACAATCGACCAGTCAAACTTCTTACCTTCAGCCTGCTGTTAGTGAGGCGAAAATAAGATTACATAACTGACATTAACTTTGTGCCTGTTTACTTTCTTCCTGAGTACATGTCTCATATGAAAGGCGAGTGCTTTATTCATCCTCCAACTGTTGTTGAAACCCAATGTTGTTAACCATCTGGCCAATAAAAGTGTATTCAAGCAAGATACTGAATCCCTGCCAGTTCCAGAAGTTGTTGTGTAGCTGCCCTTGTGCCTTTGACCTGCCTGTTATAACGGAACGGAATACATTTTCTACAGAGATCAATAAAGTGCCAATTTTATTGGGTATGATATATGATTACCAATGTTTAGGCTGCCAAAATGACTGTCCAACGAGAGTATAACCAAGAAGATTGAAGGAAATTACAAGCAAGTTTTCCAGAAGTTTCCCAAAACTCCTCGGCACTCATACTAATGCTTTTTCTTGTAAACAAAAGACACAAAGAAAGTTCAACTTTTTCCGTTCATTTCAATGGGGCGGCCAAATGTACATCTACATCCTTGAAAATCTACACTACTAGAGAGCAAGCCATCTTTTGTTGGTAGAGCTTGTCCCTGCAGCTTACTTGAGCCTACAGGTTAAAGCAGTATTATTCACCAAGTACTGTTTAATTGAAGATGATGCTATAATCCGTCTGCCTATGGATGATAAATAGACAACAGGTTAATTGCACCAGTCTAGAACAGAGAATACAAGCCTTGGATTTCATGATATTATGACCACAAAACAAACTCTGTTTAGTGTCCATTACAGTTCAACCCTATTGTGCATCAACAGGACCATACACTACGATTCAATCAGACGTTAGCCAAGCTCCTATTACAGAGCTCAGTGCATCGTTTACATGGTGGAACGGTCCATAAGTAGCTCTAAATGCTCTTCATTTGATTGGATTTTACATTACGGACATCAGAGCAGAAACACACTGTTGTCCCTTGACTATCCTAATAGACTGTTGAGTGAGGCAGTCCATTTGTTTGTATTTGTTTACCAATCTAAACCCTGAAAACATACAAAGCAACATAAACAGACAGTGAGAGCATCATTTAAGACGGGTGAAAATGGAGATTCAAAGGCTCAGAAGAAGGGTCGATAGCGCGCCAACAAACTATTATGTTTCCTCACACTGTGTCTCTTTGGCTGCCAAAAGAAGCTGTTGCCGTCACAAACAAGTTGCCGCCACTGGATGATCTGAAGGACTCTTGGTAACTAAGAGAATGTAATTTAATCAGTATTACACCTTTTTAATTTGCTAGAGAGAGAGAAATAAACTGGTAAATCCCAGTAAATCCCAATAACTGATAGTAACACTTCTGAAAACTCATTAATTCTCATCATTCAGTAGGCATGTATTGTGATATAATGCGAGATGTTGGTTGTTTGATTTTTTGCTAAAGTAATGCCATTGAAGAAAATTTTGTTTAAAATTGATGCATGTAAAAAATAGACAACTTTGAATGTAAAGAAATGCAAAGTATTGTATCACATTGACCTTTGTGACCAGTGTAGAGAGTGCATAAAGCTAGCTCTCTGACCTTCTCCATAATAGCAGATAAGCACTTTCATGTATAATAGGCCATAATTACCTTTCTGTTCGAAAAACCCACTCAGAAGAGTGAATATTGATGAAGGCATGGCCTTAACTGCATTGGAACAATATCTTAAGGTAACTGCGTCAAGTGGTTACGTTGTTCTTATAGTCCTACCTTGCATTGATGCAATCTCAAAAAAAAAGAAGAAAGAAAAACTTCAGTTTGCACACAGTTTTTCACCTCCATTCCACTGAGAATTAATGACAATTTGTGGTGTCCTCCAGAAAATGGCTGGGGCCACAAATGTAAATGATAATAACAGAGGACCTTTCTCTGCTTGACTCCTTTTTCATTTTACATGCAGCTTATCCTGAAGAGTTCACTGTATCTTTAACACCAGGTCTTTCACTGTTGCACGGCTCCATGCTCGTACTAATTGCTTTTCTACATCACCATTATTCTATATAGTAATATTATTCTGTCTAAACAATGAGGGATTTTCATAGACTTAACTGGGAACCATATTCAGTGTGATCTCCACTGATTGGATTCTGTAAAATCGAAGAGGCCTTGGCCTCAAGTAGTGTACACAAACAAAGGATCTTGGAGAAAATGGCACCGCAGAATAGAAAAGAAAGCCACGAGCAGTTATTCTCTTTCCCTCCCTGTCTTGTTTTCTCTCTTTTTAATAAATTGTTACCACTTCCTTGTATACATGCTTGACATTTGTATATAGATGGTATTTATGAGTAGATGAGTACACAATTTATTCTATTTAATTATTCTATTGTATTTTTATTAAATGAATGTCCCTGGTTAAACAGGAAGGTAGGTAATATGAAAGTAAGTACATTTATTTGTATATATCCAAAGCATATAAGTTCGGTTTGCACAAAACATTGATGATGCAAAAAGTTTTTCAAGTTAATGTTATCTTCAACTTTATGTGTTGAAACCCTTGGTCAGAGACTGTATAACTTCATTAAGCCAAATTCCTATAAAAACATTTGTAAAACCATACGTCCAAAATACAATCAGAGGTGCGTAGCTTCATTACCCAATTGGATACCTTGTGGTCAGCTTCCTTCTGCAGATCCTCAATGGTCTGCACCAGCACCTGGTTCTGGTCTACGAGGTCATTCACATACGACCGCAGGAAATTCACTTTCTTCTGCAAGAATAACATCACAGCAGGTTTATTTACTGTGTTTCAACAGCACAGAAGTAAAACAGAGCAAGTTTTTTTTTCTATAATACAAAGTGTTTTATTATGTTGAGTCAGTCCTGTTCAAATTTCTATTTAAAACAACAAATCTGCAAAAGGTTAATGTTTGGCACATTTTTCACTTGTTTTCTCCATATCCACAAGTAGCAACTAAATGGTGATTTCTGATTGTGTTCAGGCAAAGAAAAGACATGGTTGAGGTAATATGAAGATTAATGACAAACAATAATAAATGTTTAAAACACGCTGAATTACAGAAAGTGGGACGGGACACATAAAGTCTATGGTGTAGAAGTCAAGCACTAAACCAATCCATCCATTTCCTCCCTGCAACCGTTCACAGTTTCAAGTCACAATACCTCCTACATTGGGGACAAAAGTTGCCAATGAACATAAATCGCTATTGCAAATGAGTTGCAATATGAATGTAGCTCCTAAGAGAGTTGCAAAGACAGTATGTCATCTTCCCTGACCTATAAATGTAGTACTCCCTCTTGGCAAATTAGTGCTCTTGAAATTGACAGATTACAGAAGTGAGATGCATAATTTCCCCAAGATTCGTCGGACGTCAAAGTGATGTCAGATATCACTTTGACACAGAACTGGATGAACACAAAAACGGAGACTATACGCCTCCAGTAATGGCCTCACAAGGGAAACATGAGAGCTCCCCAGACAAACAGGATAACAGAATCTGAAAATGTATGTTTTATTTAGTTTTATCTAACCCTTGTGTCTTTAGGGTGGTCCCATTGAGATTAAGAATCGGATTTAACAGGAAGACACACGAGGTGGGTAGTTAATAGTCTCGCAGGGCAGGTTGTGATTCTTTTACTTTGTGGCGAAAAACCCATTTGAGGACAACTAGCTGAAACTGTGGTACTGCTGAAGGCCACAGGCTCATTCCACCGCAAAAAATAGTTAACATCTTTTTTTTTTACATCTGGAGTAGGACCCACAAAGCGAGAGCAACAACACCTTGCTCATGAGGAAAGTTGAGATATGTAATAGCCAAAGGTAACATCATCAGAGCTGATGATGCTTTTAAATCAGATTTGCAGCAACTCTATTCCTATCATGGTAACTTTTCACGGCATTCTACTTATGTTAAATGTTCGTTAAAATCCGTTAAAACCGTTGGCTTGTTGTTAGTAGGACTTTATAGTGGGACTGAACTCCCTGTCTGAATCATTGCTCTGCATTCATCATGAAGCATCACATTCACAAGGGGTGTTAAATGGGTTTTGAAATACAAAACATTGTTTTACTTTCCAAAACCCAGAACCTTTATATAAAACGAGCCCTGCCAAAGAAGGAGGTGATTCAGGGGTTAGGGCAGGCTCAGGCAAATGTTGTTCTCCGTTGCTGCTTTGTGTCTGGGAGAAAGCATTTCTCAAGTTCGCATTTTATTGTTTACAACAACAAAAAATAGGTCACCTGCACATGCTCCACAACTGACATACTATATCAAATCCTCACAGTTCTTCAGTGCAGTCTTTCAGGTCAGTCTTTTATCTCAGTTAAAAAAAAAAACCTGCTTGTGCACTAGTTCCTTGAAAGGATTGTACAGGTAGCCAGGTAGCCTCCATATGCAATGATTGCAGCTCTGATAAAAGGGAGTGCTACTAAATTTCTAAATGCTTTTGCCTTAGAGGAGCACCTTTACATCTGTGTTCATAAAAGTCTGTCCCCTACAGCCAAAAAAGTCAACAAGCGGTTTATTCCGTCCCCTGATGCATAATATAACACTGATGTATAGCTTCGGGGAGAGTAACTTTGCAAAGATTGTAGAAATGACAGTATCTTGGATCAAATTCTATGGTTGACATTGTATTTTAAGGTGTGGAACCAAAAATGCATCCATTATATAAAACTCAATAGCACGTTGGTTTGGCTTTGGAACAGCTGTTTGCGAACACTGCCATATAAAAATACTTTGTATGAATTCTTTAATTGGGAGGTTGTTCAAATGTTTTAACATGTCAGGAAACATCATAAACCTACAATGCGCTCATGGATGAATGGGCGCTGTGTATTCAATGGACAAGCTTTATGATTAACTGTCCACATCAACCTTTAGGACTTAGGAGCTCCTGGGTCCTAA
This sequence comes from Lateolabrax maculatus, assembly GCA_031216445.1. NCBI lineage: Eukaryota > Metazoa > Chordata > Actinopteri > Acropomatiformes > Lateolabracidae > Lateolabrax > Lateolabrax maculatus. The sequence continues at coordinate 12,742,820 of CM062210.1, forward strand.
ACACATAACCTTGTTAAGCAGGCCCACGACTGGGGCCGGCTGACCGAAACCCATCTCTGAAACCTTGTTACACTTGCTTTGATGCACAGCCCAGCTCACACAGGCTACGTTCTGTAGCTAAATGATGTCACATGACAATCCCGATGATTAGAAACCTCTCTTTTTTAAATATGAGTGTGGATCTGTGTTCCTGATCTCTGCCGCTCAGATGGAAACATAATGCAATTTGCCACCTGTTACAAGTGCTGCGGCTTTATGAAAGCACCCCTGCGCTTCCTCCCGTCATTTGTCTGACAGGACAGAGGTCATCTTCTGATGCCCGAGTCACGGTGGACAGGATGCACTTTGATTTGTATCGGATGGATGATAACCTAATGACAATAGATGTCGGCAGAAATCTACACATCTTGTAGAGACTTCGGGTCTAAATGGATCCTCAGTAATGCTTTTTTTTTTTTTTTTTTTTTTTTTTTTTTTTACAGAATCTGTCCTGTTGCCTGAACCCATGAATACAACCCAGGGTCCAGAACCCTGGATGGTCGCCTAAGGAGGCTGCTGTGTGACCCGAGTAAAATGTGGACCGGTTTCGACTTCAGTGTCAACTTTTTCACCACGAGATACAGTAGAACTCGGTGTGTCAATATTTGAAACGGTCTGATGAGACATTCGACGCACTGTGTCCTCGCCTTATTGGAAACTGACGCAACAAAACTCCCCCACGATACTACTACTTTGTTAGTACTTTGATGGTGATAATGGTACACACATTGCCATAACTCTACGACGCCATACGACCTATTTTCCTATAGCAGGATCTAAACATGACTAACAAATCCCATGTCGTTGGTCATAATGGCAGCGGTGGGATTCGAACCCACGCCTCCAGAGAGACTGGAGCCTAAATCCAGCGCCTTAGACCGCTCGGCCACGCTACCGATGGAGGGTCAAACCCCAACTGCGCCGGCCGGGGGGTCAGGACCTCCTCACCTGCAGCAGCTCCTCCCGGGTTGCGGCGGTGTCCAGCTCCAGGCGGTTCAGCCTCTGCTCGTACAGCTGTCTGAACTCGCCTAGAAGCTCTTTGATGCTGTCGGCCTCGGGCCCAGGACCCTGCACGGCGGCCCTCGGCCCCGCCGCCCCGCCCGGGGGAGAGGGCCGGCTCAAGGCGCCGCTCCCGTGCCCCCGCGGCTCGGAGCTCTGCCCTGCCTCCGGCGTCGTCCTCCTTTGGCTCATGGTCGCCCGGGCTTCGCTCTCAGCGGCGTGCCGCACGCACCTTAATGGGAGAGAGGCTCGAAGAGGGGAACCAGTTCCCGCTCATGGACGCGGGCCGTGACTCTGGTTAAGTCGCTGCACAAGCCTCATGGTTCGCAGCGTCGGGCGAACTGCAGAGCAACCTGAAGCAAGTCGACAGCTGGCATTTTGAGTGCCACAAGACATCATCTGTGTTACTTTGTGTGAATTGCCGCGGCTTCACCGACAAACTTGGTCGTTACTATGTGTCGTTACTACAACAGAGGGCTGTGAATGAACCCTCTCCACACGGACCGCCGCTTCCCCCTGCAGTTTGCCGCCGCGGTGGCGCTGTGCGATCTGATTGGCTCGTTTTGACCGCCGGCTTCGCAGCCGTGACGTTCCTGCACGCTATTGGTGGGTTTTCTTTGGGAGGCGGGGTGCGGTCGTGCAACCCGGAAACGCGGATTGTTTTCGTCGTATCGGGGAGGACTGGGCTCCCTTTCCCCTCAAAAGAAATGGGTAAATATATCTTCGCTGCGTTGTTTAGCAAACATTCAACTCTGCATTATTTTCCTCCATACTCTGGTATTTCCACAGGAAGCTCAAATGCGGCACGTCTGCTTCTTTTAAACAGTGTAAAGACTCGTGGTCTAATGTTGTCACATCCTTGTTGCTGTATATTGTCAGTGTTGGGTCTCTAAGGCGATATTTGTTCCCTTTTTTCAGCGTGTTTGCATTTAAAATCAGATCGATTGTTGATGTCTATCGATGTGCAACGTGCATACCGTTCAAATGAGCCCCCATTGTGAATTAGTATTCCTTACGAGTCATCTCCAGGTATATTTACCAAATGCAACTTTCGATGGTAACCTTGTGAGAGTGTGTTCCTTCAAGAGTATGTTATACTATTCTGCACATAATTCCATTATTCCCCTAAATAATCAGTGCAAGAGATCAAAACCTTCCACATTGAGATTCAAGGCAAAGTTGATCTTATTGATTTTCAAGAGACTACTCACTTCATTTCTCTCATCCCAATCATCACTCCTCTACTCTTATCTGCCTCTTGGTTATATCTCTCTTTTCCAGTGGCTTTGACTGCACTGCGCTTGCACACTCTGCCAAAACCTAATCCCCACTGTGATTATCGCATAATGCTCTCGCCTTATTATCAAAATGGAGCAGATTTGGGTTTTGTTGTTGTTAAAGACTGACGTGCAGGGGCTGAAAAATTAAAAGACAATGTCATTATAAGGGGAATGTGGAGCGGCTGATTGCATGAGATTGAAGTATAGGCGCGTTCCTCCGGAGCTAAACACTTACTGTAATGACTGTGTTTTTAAGGGAGTCACTGAAGTTAAATTGGGCTGTGATCTCACTCTGGGGTCGTAAGGTCATTTTATACAGTTTCCAGGTGAAGGCAAGTGATAAAGGCAGTGGGGTTATCAGTGAATTTACTTGGAAAGTATCCCACCCCAGATGGATTAGCTTTATAGTTTTAACAGAACGAAAAACATTATATCGCACAAAGCCTACATTGTGGCCTATTTCATAAAGAAAAGGGCTGCAACTAATAGTCATATTGTTTCTGACTTACAGTGCCAAAGGTTTTTTTAATTTCATTCAAATTTCAATTTTAAGAGCAAGAATCAGCATTATTTGCATTTTACTGGATATACAATTAAATGATTATTTAATGTAATTTTCAGTCTGTTTTTTTAATGTAATACACACTATATATCACATTCAGTTGTATCCAAGAATCACAGCATTTTTCCATATTTGCAGTGCACTCGCTGTAATGTGTACATTGCCAGAAGACCCTTTTCCTTATTTTTGCAGGAATATCAAGGGATTTAATTTCCAAATTGAGATGAAAGTATAACATGTCAGCATATCATTAGGGGTACAATTTGCAGCAGCAACAATCCAATTCCCCAAATTGATTCACAGATGCATATCAAAGATGAATTCCTAATAGCGTCTGTACATTGGGTCTGACTGTTGTAGCAAACTCTTAAATCTCTCATTCTGCAGTGGCCTTCACATTCTCATAGATTTTACTGGACACAAAGAGCTGATTCCCTTCAGTCTAAAGTGTTCCACCCCCACACACATTTTAATTGTTACACAGATTAAAAAAACAGACAAGATGTTTTCTCTTTTATTATGCCAGTGTTTGTCATGCATGAAGAGAAGCCAAGATATGTGCTGATCAAATATTCCTCAGCATAACACATTTTATTTGCATGAGGTGAGGCCCCAGTGCTCTCTCATTGACTCCTAAGAAAGACACAACTTCAGTTCTCTCATTTATTAGCTGTTCTGCTTCCACATTCTTTGTGCCTCTCTGCCCTCTAAATGTTTCATTACTTTTTAAGTTGTTTTTTTGCAAACCCCTGTACTTATTACTCATACAGCCTTAGCATACTCAACCTTCGTACTCATGAAATCAATTAATTCTCCTAAATAATTTACCTTCTGAGCAAACCCGATTAAGCAGAGAACATTTTTTTGTGTGTCAGATGTGCTGTTCTAACTGATGTGTGTTCTTTTTTTTTTTTTTTTTTTTTGTGTTCAGGCATTAACTCGGCTCTCAACCCATGGCTCGGAGGAGTCTTGGGTGATTAGAGAAAGAGGAGAGCCTTGATAAAGCATTAGTGTGTGACGCGCACACACAGACACAGCCCGAAGACCCCTCTGTGCACTTGCACACATTCATTTTTCATGAAACAGACTCATAACAATTAGTCTGGTTACCGCCTGGGTAATCTTAGCGTCCCCGTAATGCCTGTGGTCTGCTGTATGACATCACTCTCTTAAAAGTTCGAAATCTGACATTCTCATCCGTTTTCATAGTGAGGACATTAGCAGGCCATGGCTAATAGGCCCCTCACTCGTTCCTGGCGAAAGAAGGGCAATAAAGTGAGGGAGCGGGAGAGAGAGAGAGAGAGAGAGAGAAAAAAAACACGAGACTGGAGTGCTCAGAGAAATAGGTTTTATTCACCAGAGCTTTTATACAAATTAATTTACATGAGCGAGAGAAGAAAATGTAAAGTTGTAATCCAGCGTGCCTTGCCAATGTATAGCCTATTTCTCGCTACAAGCATCATAGAAGGCCAAGTGAACCTTTATGCATTATTTCAGCAAATATATTATGCTAACAGCCATAGCTAAGTGCTTAGGAATTTGAACACTACACCGCGCCAGGAGCTAAATCGAGACTTTAGGACACACAGTTTCCAACTGGCATGGAGTGATAGCCTCGCAGGCAGCTTCAGAGCACTTGTGCACTGCGGAAAAAGCAAAAAACGCAATCCCCCAAAGATGTTCCACCTTTTTCAGCATCCCTCAATCTTTAGTCCCCTGCCCTGAACACCCTCATGCCCTCCCTAGACACCAATTCCAAGGTCAAGTAGAAAGTGCAGCCTTCCTCTGTCTATGGGCTATTCCCTGGATGCCTTCACCTCAGTATGGCTGGGCTGTGTATGCTTCAGGAATGCTCCCTCCTCCTTTATTGTGACCATCAGTTTCAAGGTCAGCTCCTAGGGAGAGGTTTGCGCTTATCTGTTTTTCCTCTCCCCCTTTTTTCTCCTTGGCTATCTTTGCCCCCAGTTTTTTTTTTTTTCTCCTTCCCTTCACTGTATCAGTAGACAGTAGCTCAGAGCTCCCAGCTGGGGGTTCATGACGTGTTGTCTGACAGGGTTTGTCTTTTTGGTCTGTCTCTTTGTCTATCCGTCTTTCTGTAAGGTAGCTGTCATTACAGCCCGTTGTCTAGTTTTCAGAGGACCCGGTGCAGCTGCGAGGCTTCAGTCTAATGCTCCGTACGCTTTTTGTTGCCTAGTCTCTCCTTCCTCACACTGGTCATGGCCCCTTTTGCCTTGAAGCTATGTTGCAGTGTGTTCCCTATAAGATTGGATATTGTTGTTGTTGTTGTTGTTGTTGTCTGTAAGCTATGGCAGTCAGCCTTGAGTCAGTGCACTATCTTTGTCTGAACAAGATGCACAGGCTAAAGGAACAAGGGGAGAGAAAAAAAACCCTCATCTGACCTGAATCAAAATACCCTTTAATATTCCCAAGAAGATGTTTTTAAAGTATTTTTTACAGCTCTGAAAGAAAAGCAAGACCCCAGACTTTTCAGGTGATTTTGTTGATTTCCGGTGAACTCCTCTAACCTGCCTTCTGACTCTGTTGGTTGTCAGCCGCCAACCCTCCTAGAGAGGGCATCTCTTCTGTGGGTCGGTTGGTTGGCTGACCCGTGAGAGAATCAAGTCAATATATCACATCAGGTGTCTGTGAGTTTGAGTGAATACATCAGAGAAGGAGTCTGTCTGCTTGTATCTGTGTATGCTTTTTTGTGTGCCACTGCTGTAGCGTCTGTCCGCGCACGCACACACACACACACATGCCAGTACTCTGTACACACTGGCATTGACTGTGACTTTTGACTATTACATAAGGAACATGGATTTCCAGCCGTCCACGGTAAAAGCCCTGTAAATTCAAATGCTTAATTTTTATAGGCAGCCTGGCATTGACTGAAGTGTCTGCTTGTTATATATTTGGCAAGTGCTGCAAGTCTGAAGGGAAGCTGTCAATAGCAATCCCAGCTATTGATATGGCAGTGGGCAGGAGATGTTACTTGGCCCCCGACTCCGGCATCCCTCTGATCCCTCTACATCATAATTACATTAATATTGACAGACCCTTGACAATAGTCACATTACTATTGATAGGTGGCTGTCAATACCGTGTTTCCCCAAATAAAACATATTCATTCATAACTTGTAAACTGCTCGATAAAAGGCTTTGAAAAGAATATTGGACCCGGCCGGGTTTACTCTCCCGAGAGGGCTGCTGCTGATTTCCACCACCTGGATGTTTGTTTGTTTGTGTGTGTGTGTGTGAGCATGAGCGAGCGCGTCTTAAGTGTAACTATGGACTGATAGATTAATTTAGTTCTGTATTAGAGCTCTGCATAGATCAAGGCTCCCCTTGACATACATACAGTCACAGTCACAGACACAGACACACACACACACACACACACACACACACACACCCAGGCACCTAATCTGCACATTTTCTCCCATCAAGGAAAAACTTTCAGATTAAGCTAAACAAATGGAGCCTGTTTATTGGTTACCATACACATTCAGACTACCTCCATATATTTTTAAAAAATCCAAACTCTACTTCCATCACAGGCGAGGTTCTAGTCACTAAACATGGCAGCATTTCAAATGCAGCTCAATGAATTTGTCACACCTGCTTACTTCAGCGTGAATTCACTCTTTTTTCATTCATTTGCTAATTCTAACTTAGTTGGACGGTGTATCCTGGCTCTATTGAAACATCATGAATACACAGATGGTCCTGTGCACCACAATAAACCCAAGCATTGCCACCGCATATTAGAATGTTTTTTTACCTCCTCGAGAAACGTCTAAAGTGACCATCATCTCTCTCTCTCTTTCTGTCAAAACTGCCATATTTACTCGGCTGAAATCTCCTTTAAAGCCTCGTGACAAATCCTGTTCAGCGAGACACAAAAGCCACTGTCAGAAAAAGGCCTCTCTGTCTCTCTCTCTCTGTGGGCCTCTTGCTCTGTCTCTCCTTGCGTTAGTTAGTCTCCCACTTCTTAAGCGTTTCATTTGAGGAAAGGGCAGATAAAACCGGTGGAACTGTGAGCAGTTTGGAAACGTATGCAGCGCAAAATAGCCCAGACGTCACAATGTTGAGATCCCATATGGAGTCGACTCTAGGGGGAGGAAAATTGTTCCACATTTGGCAGATGTTTACGGTGTACCAGAGACTGTGCCGTTAGCCTAATCCCTAGTGATGTGATTTGTACACACACCCCTATCTCCAGAGGGAGCAGGCACCAAGAGCCCCTGGGCTTCGCCTCCTCTGTGTGTCTGTGTGTGTGTGTGTGTGTGTGTGTGTGTGTGTGTTGGATTGTGTGTGTTTATACACTGGAGAGAGCAGTCTAAGACCCCCTGCTCCTCTGCATTGCACAGCTCAAAGGTTGCATTAAGGACGGGTTTTACATGTGAAAAGTGATTTCCGTTCCTATGTATAAAGAAAAAATAACCTTCCTAACAGGATGGGCCTCACCTCCAGGGCCTCATTCCTCCCAACAACCCAGTTGTCCTTTTAATAGTTGTGCCTCTGTATATATTTTGTTCATTTTCATGAATTTAATAGATCAAGTATGATGTTGTTGATGTTAATAAGGTATTTAATAAGTCATGAGCCATTTATGTACATGATTATTTGCAATTTTAGGGATTCTTTTTTACATCCATGATCTTGTTTTTGTAGTTTTGGCCATTATTGGGGATATCTTTTTACTCTCCTGTTTCATTTGTTTAAAACCTTAACACTTGTGTGCGTGCCCTTGTTACACTTAAGCGGAAAGCCATTTTTGACAACGTTTGTTTTGTCTACAATAAAGTTGTCAAATACAGTGTCATGTCTCTCTTTGCCTTTTTGCATGATGCATAAACTGCAAAACTGGTAGAAAAACCTGAAGAACGTGATTAACATATATCCTTGTTGTTTATATTATCAGCAGGTTTGCAAAGCGAGGACAGCCAAAAAGGGACAGCTGGAAGTTCTGATCCAGAAGCTGACGTTGACCCGCAGACCCTGGTGCTGCGCATCAGCCAGCTGGATGCCCTCGAGCTCGACTCAGCCCTCGAGCAGCTGCTATGGAACCAATTTTCCCAGTGCTTTCAGAACTGCCGCCCGGGCCTGCTCACCCCGCTGGAGCCTGAATTGAGGGCTCTGCTCCACCTGCTCCTGTGGAGGTTCACACTGTATTCTAGCAGCGCCACTGTGGGCCAGTCTTTACTGAGCCTGCGCTACCACAACGTCCTTTCCTCTTCTTCCCGTTACAGACCTCTGTCCCGCAGGCAGAAGCTGGGTCTGGCCCTGCTCACCGCAGGTCCGCGCTGGCTCCAGGAACGTTCCCACAGCCTGCTGCTGTGCTTGGGTTTGGGTTCAGGAGGGCCCGCGCCTGGTGGTTTACTCCAACAGGGTCTCCGCAATTGCATGACCCTTGTTTCTAGTATCGCTCAGCTCTCAAATCTCATCAACTTCCTTGTGTTCCTTAGGATGGGTCGCCATCCCGTGCTGGCTGAAAGGATTGTGGGGGCTCGGGCAGTTTTCAGCAAGCCCAATGTGGTCCGGGACGTAACCTACCAGTACATGAACCGCGAGCTGCTGTGGCACGGCTTTGCTGAGTTCCTCATCTTCCTGTTACCGCTGATCAATACTAGGAAACTGAAGGCAACGGTGTCTTCGATTGTTTTCGGGGGAGAAAGCGCTGAAGGGGAGGGAGCGACGGCAGGGCACGGGGTGTGGAAAGAGTGCGGACTGTGCGGCGAGTGGCCGACCATGCCTCATACGATGGGTTGCCAACATGTTTTCTGCTACTACTGCATCAAAAGCCACAGCATTGCAGAGACTTACCTCACCTGTCCCAAATGTGGTGCACAGGCAGGACAGCCTGAGCCAGTCAAGATGGAGGTGGAGATGATTGGCAGTTGATGACATGAAGAAGCTCTCGTGATTATGTTTATTTTGAAATTGCAGGGACTTACTGACTAACCATGTTTGTATAATTATGTAAATGTTCTTACTGCATTTTGATGAAAACTTATTAAACAATTAAACCATTATCATTAAAAAAAATTGTAAAGAGAGAATTATATTAAAAAGGTTTAACGGTCCCTGTTCTATGAGCATCCCTCCTTTTTTGAAAGATTCATAGGGTAGTCGTGAATGAGTTTATGACTGGACTTCAGTCTTTATGATGTCTGTGTCTTTTCTGAACACACATCGACCTGCTATGTTTAATGTATGTGTGCATATATTGACAATACTCTGCCCCTTCTGTTTCTCCGGCTGGACTTTGGACAGAACTATTTGTCTTTGGTGCACTGGACAGACTGCGGAAAAACCACACAGAGCATATATTTGATGAGTGAATGTGTTGATTTATGCTCCAAATTGGCTGTGTGTTAGCACGTGTGTGTGTGTGTGAGTGTGTGTGTGTGTTTGTTGAAATGGGAATATTTGTTCTGATGAAAAATGCAGAAAGTCAGCTGAATAAATAATGGGAGGAATTTCTGATGCCTCTCATCATGGCCAAATTAGCATTTGTTGTGTATTTTGTGCCTAAATTGTATTTCAACATCATTAAAATTGATAGAGTTCTACCTCTTGGGTGTTTATTTAGTTAAGTGGAGGAGAGAGAGACGAGGGAAAGTTATAACAATCAGCACACTTCTCTCTAGACAGGCCCGGTCGTTCTAACTCCCATTATCCGTTTTCACAGCACCCCAACATGCTCAAGATCAAGGGGGCAGCCGGGGGCTTGGATTGACTCTCTCTCACACACACACACACACACACACACACACACACTTGACAGCCAGCCTCTCGTTTCCCTTGGCCTTTCTCTCTTTTGCTGCCTTTCCATCTCTCTCCCTCTGTAATCTCTAGGGCCCTCGCCCCTATAAGACTGTAGTAAACTGTACCAAAACCCTGGCAGTCGTCTCCTTCCTCGCAGGCGAATTACTCTCTAATCCCTGTAATGAGTCCAAAGATGCTTATTTATGCTGGAGTTAACCTCCACCAGTGAGCCCAGCCCCGGGCCAAACGCACCCCAGCTGAGTGAAGCCTTTCCTGGGCTGACAAGAGAGGAGTGGGGTGGGTCGGGGGGGGCTACCTCCCACCTCTCCTTCCCTCCCCCTCCTTTTCCTCTCCCGCTCTGATCACTAGGGCTTAATTGCTGATTGCCGAGACGATCAATCGGAACTGCAGGCGTGATAGAAAGCCCATTGCGGAGAGCTGGTCTCAGATCTACCGGCTCAGAAAGACGTACACACATTTGCACTCAGATGAGGTTAATGTTTCTGTTGAGGGGAGAGGATAAAGCATGAAATATTTGTCCTCATGAGGTGCATGAATGCCCTGCAGAATACTGGGTAGGTGTACTGGCAGTGTTGATCTTCAATTATTTATGTTACTGACCGAAGTGATCTTTATTTCTCCTAGAACTCCTGCAAGTCTACAGAGTATATGTGCTAGACTATATGTCCTTGGTGGTAAGGCAAGGCCAAAATTAATGAATTGTACAGTTTAAAGCACATATAAAATTATTGAAATAGCCTCTTGTTAGATTAAAAGAAAAATGTACACCTTGAGGCGGTGGTTACAATCCTAGATGATGATTGGTTTTGGCATTATGTAAAAAACATAGGGCTCATCATGTGGAGGTCCTCGCTCACATCAAGGACAGCTTGACTAATTAATCCTATAGTAAATGCATATAAAGCCTGAGACAGGGAGACCGTTTGTCAATATTTTATGCACTACATCACATTAATGTATGGCAAGTCCCAGAAAGCGAGATTACGGAGATGTTTGAGATCGAGGATGCATATGTGATCAACCTTAATGCCACTGGGACATGTCATTGTCTTAACATTCAGACAGATTTACAATCCAAACCTTTTTGCAGATATTATTCTACAACTCTAACTGAAGTCCCCAATCCCCAGGAAAGAGAAAAGATAAAGAAGAAACAGTGCATTAAAGTCTATTAATTGAGTTAGTCCATGGATTGAATTAGTTGGAAGTTGGAACAGGGCTCTGGACTTAAGGAAGGTAGCTAGGGCTCCGTTAAGCCTATCTGTCTGTGGATCTTTTCTAATTCACAGGCTCCGTGTGGAAAAGAAAAAGGAAGAAGCCCAGATTCCCAGCGGCTATGCAAAGCAATCTGCACATTCACACGCAGCCATTTAGGGAGCAAATTGGCCCTGTGCCCCCTCTGACGAAGGTTTTAAGAGAAAGGGAATTAGGGCGTTGAATCCCTAACTAGATCTCCTTCTTTGATGAGCCTCTTTATCCGCCTGTCCCTCATCTCCATTTCTTTGATGTTAGGCGTTGATTTTCCTGATTAAATAGTTTTTAAAGTAAAAAGCTCTTCTCTGGGCTCTGTAATACTAGGTACTTTACTGTACCTATTGTAGGTTCGTTTGTGTGCATGCTTGTTGAATGGTCCATCTGAGGTACTCTTTAATTGGAACAGAGCCCTTGGCTTGCAGATAATAATAAGGATAGTACAATAGCTTTGATTCGTACATGCATATTTTTCTCTGAGAAAGAATGTTATCATTTAAGCTTATGCCTGGCTTTTACCTCTTCATTTGAAATGGCTAGAAGGACTCAGAAAGCCCTATGCATCACTTATGAAATTAAAGAGTAAAAACACCTGTGCTTTTTCTCTTCAACAAAATTGCATCTCTGATCCTTTTGCTCATGGTGTAAGCTTTTACCTACTTTTCAACAGGTAAGGGAATTATATCCCCATTGCAATGGCGAGATATTTCCAACAACTGACATCACTTTCAAAGCAAATGACATTGTTTTCATGCCAAGAAAAGATGAAACAAAAAATGCACCATTTATTTGTTGACACCTCAGAGGATTTTTGACACCTGTATTTTTTTTTTTCTTGTGGCATGTCCAATATGTCAATAAGAGTTACAAGTATCTCTCATATTTCATCTATTCAATAAAAGACATGCCAAACATAAAACACCAAAATTCCTCCAAGGTAGTGAAATCCTAGGTGTGCTCGAGTTCAGGGCTGCAGCCGCTGCAGGTACCTGTGTTATGAGAGTTCTTTCAACACCTGCCGGGCATTGGATACCACCGGGCCCAATTATCTTAGTCTGCCTCCTCTTCTTAACCACCTCTTCAGTCTAACAGGTCAGGGGGACAATCAATCACTCCTAAAATAAGGAAGTAATTTCCTGAGCTTTTATCGCAGTGTTGAGGTTTTGTCTGGTTGCATTTCACACCTTGAGAAAGATGGAGCTGCACTGGTTTGGGAATATATAGAATTTGGCCTTTCCTTTTTTGTTCTCAAGACCCAGGATAATTTGGGATCTATATAGGATCTATATGTTCACCTCAATATGTGTTGTTTGGAAGCGCAAATACAAAGATCAAGAAAATACAATAAAAAGTCATGTGTCTTATGACGCGCGTCGATAAAGGTTATGCTACTGTATAACTTAAAAAAGTTTAAATGTGGGCTGTATCCTCCTACTCCACATCAGAAACGAAAGATATTCCTGACAGTATGCCCAACAGTCACAGATGTGGAGAGGAGATTTATTAGATTCGATTTATCCACCTTTATAAAATTATTAAATACACATTTCTAAATTTGGTGGATGGTTATTTTCATCAACTGGTGTAATATACTGTAATTAGCAATAGCTGATATGAATATAATAAAGTTGATCAACTTGTTTAAATATTCTACACACTGATTTTAACATCACTTTATAAATCTGTCTTTTATTATACCACCCCCCCCCCCCCCCCCCCACCATGACGCACCATGGAACACTGAGAACTATCCTCTGACTGAACATTAAATTGTGGTGTTGTAAAATGACCTTACAAGTGTGGTATTTGAGACAGCACCGAATAAAAACACCAAACAGACACCAGCAGTGTGTTTTTTTTGACTTATTTTATATTTCACATCCTCTTACACTAACGCAGGGCTAAAGAGATGGAGGCAAACTTTACCTGACCTGTCCTCTGATTGGATGAGCTAGGACAGGAGTAGCGAGGGGATTGGACAAACGACCAGAGGGCATCATGGGGGATTAAACACAGGTGTGTTGTGGTGTGCCTGGGGTAAAATCTGCCAAAGCCAAGCTTGTTGGTGTGTGTGTGTTTGTGTGCGTGCGTGTGTGTGCATCCTCCAGTCTATGCGTGTGTTTAGCCATCTCAGTCCTCTTCCTACTGATGTCTAGAACAGACTAAATGAGCAATAATCTGCACACATCCCTCCAGATGTCCCAGTGAATTTCCTGTGGCTTAAGGCACCAGCTGAGCTCTTTGAAAGTTTTGATAACTTCTGCAAATGTGATTGAACCTCTGCTTGTTCAGGAATGTGGTGCAGGACACAATATGCTTACTCCTATTTCCCCTCAAAGAGATGAAAAGGGAGGCATGCGCTTGGCTCCAGTACTAGTACACCTATTAGTACAATATAGTCATGGGCACGTTTTAAGAGGATTGTTGGAGAAACATGTTTGATGTGAGGTGTGCAAGCTGAGAAATAAAATTATTTTTACAGACTTTAAGTCTGTTCACTGTAATAATTGACGTTACTTAAATTATTATAAGATAAATATCAGAATGTTGACATTTGGTTTGTCTCCAGTTTCATAATGCAGAGATTATATGCGAAGTCACAGGCAAAAAATAATGAAGTCTTTGTTTTCTATCTCTTTTTGTTTAGCTCTTTTTGTACAATCAATATGGTGAATAGATATTTAGTTTCATATTGTTCAAGCTCAGGCTATAGACTAATTTCCATAAATATGTAGTGTTATTGGGGGGGAAAAGCCTCTGATCATTGTGCAATCAACCAGAAGTTGTCAGCAACAACAGAGGAAGATAGCTGCGTAGAACAGAGCTTTATTCCCCATCATCTGTCAATCAATGCTACTGCAAGGCCCTCAATCCACACAAGCAACCAAATACAAGCATGAGTACATGTAAAGTGACATGAATATTTGATAATGGCCTGCCAATCTTACTACCATTACTTCAATTCATTGACAAAATCTAATATTTCAAATCTCAGAGCCAAGTTGAGAACAAAAATATGTAAGAGTGTTAAACTGATGCACAATAATGGCCGTGGACGGTAAGAATTTTCAATAAAGCAGCCTCACGTGGGCATAGAAAGAAGCACCAACCCTGCATGCAAATATAATATGGAGTTCCTGTCTGGGAAAGGTAACAAGAGGAATTTCTGAATTACATGTGTAGGCAACACACTGAACAATGAGAACAGCAGGCAGAAAAAGCCTAACCCTGTTAAGTATGAGGCTGGCGGGTAATGACAATGTATTTGTGCATTTCAGCATCTTGGAATCTCTGGCTTGCTGGGGATGGAAGAAATATAATTTTTGTGGTTGCCATGGATACCTGTGTGTGAAGGTTTTGCTGCGTGTCTCGACTCCTCTAGGAGATCAGTGAACCGTATGTGTCAACCAGCATTAACCTGCTCAGTCCAACAGATGCACAGAGACACACATGCACAAGAAAGAATAATAAACACACACAAACATGCACATTAACCTTCTCATCTCAACATAGAGTGCAGTGCAAACCGAACTGCAGCTTCTAAACACACAAACTCACAGTTGTGAGTGGAGCTACGCGTTGTCAGAGCTGATATACCCTTGAGTGAACATGGAGCTGTAACCTGAAGAAAAAACTTTGATTATGATGTTGTTCTGTTGTACTACATGGGGTCTAAACCGCCGCTGTGGAGTTTGTACTTGTGCAAACAGACAGTCCTCCCTCCTAAAGACTCTAATACTGTATACTTTCTGCACAGGGTATAGTTAATTTCCCCTTGTGTAGTGTACTTATCAATTATCAGCTGCCATGTCTTCATATAATATAATACCTTAATTTTTGGTTGAGGTTAGGATATGATTTCATAGATATTTTAGCCCATTTTTATTTACTCTCAAACAATTCATGTGTGGTGCTTTAGTTTAATATGTAGAGCATTAAGCCAGGGTTGGAGGATTGTTCCAACTGGGACCATGTCAACTAAATTATTCATTTATATTCCTGTAGCACCCATCAAATTAATATATATATATGCATACTATCACTGACCCTGTTAGAACAGGGTCAAGTAAAGTGTGGCATAATGCATGTGCCTGTTAGTCTGTGCCTCACATTATGCTGTTGTCTTTTTTTCTTTAAATAATCATATGAAATAATAATTTCAACTAAATCCTTGAAATAAAGCAAATTTTTGTCATCATCAGTGCCCAAAGATTAAGACTTCTGTGGCTTGGCGAACTGCAATGCCCTCCTCTGGGAAGTAATGCTTGATTGTTTAATAACTACATAAATCTAGAAGGAAAAAAATAAAAAAAATAAATTGAGGCCCCAGATTTTCTGAAATTCTAACTAAGAATCAACTCTCTGGCAATTTCATAGTCTCTGTTTTCATCCTCTTCACAAACATGCCAGACTTTTCTCTGTAGGGCCCCTAACTGACACTCTGGGCTCGTTTTCAAGTATTATGTTCTCAAGTGTTTGTGCTTGTCTTCTGCGCCAAGCTGCTGGAGTCCTCCCT
The DNA here is from genome assembly GCA_031216445.1 of Lateolabrax maculatus. NCBI lineage: Eukaryota > Metazoa > Chordata > Actinopteri > Acropomatiformes > Lateolabracidae > Lateolabrax > Lateolabrax maculatus. The sequence goes on from CM062210.1 coordinate 12,758,259, forward strand.
GCCCCATCCACAAAGGCCTACACAACATTCAGCAGTCATATCTCTGCTTGTCTATCTGGGAGCCCGGCGTGTTTTCCCTCAAAGTCAAATTAAAAAGGTATGCCAGAAAAGAGAGCGTATCTGCAATTCAGAACACATTTTTGTATCAGACAGGAGATATATTGCCAACTAAGTATTGTCAGATGTTGGCAAATTCCACATATTTTTCATATCCGGCCCCCTGAAACTTGGGGCCGCTTCAAGACTCAAGGCACATCATCGACAAAGACTCCGTTTGACCTTAGGAGCACAGGCAGAAATGAACCAAATATCCATTTTGTTTTCTACGAAAATATTTTCTCTGATATAAATGCAATATCACCGGCCATAAATCATTTAGGAATTCATTTGGAAATCATTTGGAAAACACATTTATTTGGGGGGGGGGTGTTCATCAATAAACGTGGCTCCTGTGGAAAGTTTTATTTATATATTCATGCATTCAATAGATTCAGTTATTCATGTATTCACTCATTCACAAGGCCTAGTCAGTGGCTATGCGTCAGGCCCCCTGTGTGTGCGCGTTTTTATGTGTGCGTGCGTGTGTGTGTGCAATCGCGCGCGCGCGCGTGTGTGTGAGAGTGTGTGTGTGTGTGTGACCTGCGGCACAGTCCTGCTATGCTGCGGGCTAGTGCCGTTCCCCAGGGGGCTCTCATCTTTTACTGAGCCCTGACAGAAGATGGAGGCTGGGAGAGGGGTCCGCTGCATTAAAAAGCCTTTACCTAGCTCTGATTTATCACCCCTGCCTCGCGCGCGCGCACGCACACACGCACGCACACACGCACGCACGCGATCACAGGCGCGCACCAGCCCCGCGCCGTCCCGCCGATCCCCCCCGCCGCACGCACGCACGCACGCACGGCTCTCCCCGCTCTGCCAAACACACGCACGCACGGCAGGGAGACGCGCGCACACACGCTCCAACGGACACGCGTCCGCACACCATCAAACACACGCTCGCTCCATCATAAGATGGCTGCCTCGGAGAAAGAGTGAGGGAGCGAGGCGCTGCACTGCACCGCAGTGGTGATTTTGCATTTTAATGGTACCCTTCCTCCCCCCCCCCCCCCCCCCCCCCCCTGCACACACACACACACACACACACACACACACACAGTTGGTAATTCTTGGTGTGTCGCACGCAGGCAGGCGGCCACCTCACCACAGGAAGACAGAGCGACACAATTACAGGACGGCATTTCCTGGGTACGTCACCTGCAAACGGCTGCATTTGAATGTGACAGTCACTGAGGAGGTGAGGGAGGAGACCAGGCAGAGATGGGTGTGTGTGTGTGTGTGTGTGTGTGTGCGTGCGTGCGTGCACAGTGGGAGGAAGTAGATTGTCATCACACCACAACAAGCAGTATGGAAGTCCTAGAGGACAGCTTCTGCACAGGCACACACACTCACACACACACACACACACACTGAACTGCACTTGAAAGACACCCAAACACAGACATGGTAAAAAAAAAAAGAAATAAAGCTCACAAAAGTCTGATTCAAAGCTACAGGCGTGCACCCTAAACTGGGACGCGGACAAAGGTGAACCCTGGGTTTTAAAATGCATTACAGCAAATCTAAAAAGGTGCACACACAGAAGCACAGGCGTGCGCACACACACACAAGGCTGTCAACAGCACACACAGGACGAACACAGCACTTTGTCCTTGAGAGGGTCCAAGACTTGGTAATCATATTCATTCATTCATTCATACATATGGGTGGAATACATTTGCTCCATCTCCGCTCGAGTTATTGCATGAGTGCTGATAAAAACCGGGAGCGGAAAAAAAAAACAAAAAAAAAAAAAAAGGACACAGGGAAGGAATGTAATCTCTGAATAAAAACCTTTATTTCCAACACACATTAATACAAGCTGACTGCACAAGACATTATATGTTTAGCATTATTAATTTTTGTCATGGAGGTCTTTCATTCAACTACTATTCAGCCATGATACGCCAGGTGGAATCAAGGGTGCCTTTTGCATGAGAGTGAAGCATGCACAGGGCAGTAGAGGCACATTTGGTCATGAAAAGGACAGGTAACGGAAAAATACAAAACAAGTTCATCTGTTCATTGATGCTTGTGTGCTTGTTCACACCTGCAAGCTGTTTTCAACCATGGCTCAGATCTATCCAATGCAAATATTACCCTTATGTACATCATTGTTGAAGACATGTATGTTACATTTCTAAGAATTCAATAATTTGGTGCATTTCATGTGTGTAGCCTATCTGTGCTTAGGGGCATCATATCTCTGTGGAGGGCGACACCCAGAGCAGTACATAAAACATTTTGGGAACATCAAAGGCGTGAAGAGGTATTTTTCTAGCAAGGTTTGTCTTGTAAATGCTTGTAAATTAGTTTAGATGATGTCTTATAGCTTGGTGTGCATGAATGTGTGTGATCCAAGCATCTGATAAACTGTGGTGTGAAATTTAGACCTTTTGTTTAGCCGATGCTATAGATGCTGCAATAATAATATAAACAAGTTTCTCCTCCATCATTCACAGAGTGTGTGTAGTAGGGGTACTGTAGTAGAAAAGGAGGAGGAGAGATTACTGGTAATGGAATAACTTCTCACTTCTTGTAATAGAGGTTGCTGGTGTTAAAGAAAAGATGATAATAACCCTGTTCAGGCTGAAAATGGTAATAAATCCTTTGTTTAGATTCTATGAATTTGAGAAACTGCATATTCAAAATAGGTGAACACAATCATATTATGGCACTGAGAAACTCAAATTGTATTTCTATTGCACTATTGATTTCTATTTACATAACATACATAATACATGATAAAATAACACTTTCTTTGACATTTGTTTTTTGTGGTGTTTTTTTTTCTGTGTGTGTGTGTGTGCGTGTCAAACAGGAAAATTCACAATTGTAGATCAGCTGCATGTCACTGAAATTCACTAGTTTACAGTTAGATGTTCATGATCTGTGTGTGTTTATATGAATGCGCCTGATTTGCCGGGCATATGAAGTCATTTGTTTTTAAAAGCAGTAACATTTTGCTACTAATCTCTCTCTCTCTCTCTCTCTCTCTCTCTCTCTCTCTCTCTCTCTCTCTCTCTCTGTATGTGTGTGTGGGGGTTGGTGTGCTGAGGAAATGGAGGGTGAGTGGAAGCCTGCTGCAGCTGTTGCCTCCAACACCATAATTCATTGTTGGGAATGCTACAATCTAGATTACATCTCTTGCAGCTTAAAAGTGTATTTTCCATAAACAGCAATCTACTGCTCATAAGAATTAATTCTGCTTCAGCATAAACAATCCCCCTGTCTTTATCACCCCTGCATATGTGTGTGTGTGTATGTGTGTATACATGTATTTGTCCGTATGGCATAAACAATCCCCTACTCCTGTCAGGAACACAGAGTGATCCATCAGTTTCTCCACAGAAAACCAATTTCACTGGAGATGTTCACTTTTTCACAGACACACACCACCTATCCTCGCAGAGAGAAAGAGAAAAGAGAGAGAGAGAGATAGAGAGAGAGAGAGAGAGAGAGAGAGAGAGAGAGAGAGAGAAGGGGAACAGACAGAAAGACACATACACAGAATAGAGGAAGATACAGAAAGAGGTAAAAGAATGGCGAGGAAATAGAACAGAGAAGAGAAGGAAACATGGAGCAAAATTGAAAGGGAAGAATGGGGGGAATAAGAGAAAATAAGAAAGACGAGTCTTGCTGTGTTTAATAGGACACACTGTTATTTGCTGTCTCATCAGTTCAATATAGCAGCCTACGTAAAAACTGTTCATCTGTTGCCCTACACTCAAATGCACTAGGAGTTGACACATATTGCCTGTCAAACAGTCTTTATGTGACTGCTCCAAAAAAAATAAAAAAGCCACAGTTCAGTCTCTACACAGTGGTGTTTATAAAAAAAAAAAAAAAAGGAATAAAGATGAAAAACCAGAAGACTGGAAGAAAAAATAAGACATTTTCTTGCTTTTTACCGTTAAAACTTGAAGTGTGGAATTATGAGCGGAGGAGCAAGGCATACTGTGGCGGCCCAGTTTTACCGTGTTGAAGCGGGCAGATGACAACATAATTACAGAGTCATCTCATAACACGTGATTAAACAAACAATGCATGTCGTCTCCTCCTAAGGTCCCCGGTTCTGGCATCTTTTGTTTTCATGCATGTGTTTGCTGAATAGCTGTGTTGCATGTTCGTGCTCATGGGTAGGAAAAGGAGTCGAATCCGTGCATACACGGCCACATATTTAGGCACACACAGACATAGCCAGACGGAAATATTGTATGCAGACAAACAGGCGATGGACAGCAGGCTAATGTATCTTTGTAGTAATGGGCTTAAGTTAAAACAAGATGAGAAAGGCCTTCATTTTAGAGGAGCTGCATTGCTACTAATGACTAGAGGGCCCCCAACTGCCATCTCAGCCTATTATAACTTAGAGATGGCTCTTCTGTGTTTTTAAAGATGAATGCAAATTAAAAAGCATTAGGCTACATTCATTTGCGGTCTTTGGCATATAGGCCACTTTTGGTCCGAGGGCCACTTAAGGCTGCCTTATTTCTTCAAATGACCTTGAAATCAAAGAAAGAGCAAGTTTTAATGATTTAGAGGGCTCTTAAAGACTCAAAAGGAAAAGCAACACAGGGCCTCATTAAAATTTTCATTTAAACATTAAAAAAGCTTTTTGTTACAAATGTTCCTGCCAGGATGCTGAGTTGATACACAAAGAGGACTGTAAGAGTGCCCGGCATCTGAGCCAATTTGATGTCAGTGCATCTCCTCATCCCTTCATCAGTGATTCTATAAATTACAAGGCATGCTTATTTGGCTGCTTTATAATTTTCTCTGTGAGACTCGGGCTTGTGTGTGTGATAAACGACGAGCTGTGGAGCATTGTGATTTGGTGCAGGGCCTGTGAATGACCTGGGGAATGCTGTGTGTCACTTTATATTTAGCTTCCATTTCCTCACCGCCTGCTCTTCCGCTGCACATGGTATGATTTCAGTTTGTGAGTGTGTGTGTGTGTGTGTGTGTGTGTGTGTGTGTGTGTGTGTGCGAACAAAGAGTGAGACATATCCCATCACCCCCTAAAATTCCTTCATTCCCTCCTCCATTGCTCACTTATTTCCCCAACGACTCGGCGTGCCTTGTAAAAACCTTAGCCTGGCTGCTCAGCGCCCTTTAAAATGTAAAGCAATATTACGAAGCCTGACACTTTGATCTCTGTTACTATGGTATTGTTTCAGGGGTCCAGTGAATGTAAAGAAAGCTGTGGCTGTGCAGAGTTAATGGGTGAGTGCCAGGATATTCACTTTACAGGTTGTTTTCACACTGAAGGAAAATATGTAAAGAACTGATGAGAGAACTGTAATGTTGTTTGTGTTATGGCATTATAAATGCCAAAAAAGAGAAAATGTGCCACATATTTTTCAGTTTTTGGCATGTGGATCCAGAACCTCTGTAACTTCACCTCTCGTGTGTTTAGTTATTTACAGCCCTGACAACAAAAAGCCTTGAACTGTTCAGCAAACTACACAGCACCCTTTGTGTCACAGGCAAAACAGGAAATCAGACTTTTGTCCGCTCGAGATGGCATCAAAAAACACCTTGTTTCATCTGTCTTAAGCAATCCCATCTTGACGCCTTCACACGTCCCCATGTGGGGCTGTGCCGCTCCTCAGAACAGATTGGGAAACAGCACAAACGATCTGCCGGGGAAGTCCCAGCGGGCTGCCATAACATGCTCGTTTGCCGACGTACCTCTGTTGCACAGAGCCCGTGTTTGATTTCTCTCAGGTCGCCCCTCCTTTTCTTTCTCTCCTGCTCTCACTCTCACTTCACTTCTATCACTTGCTCATTTTGCTGTCTATATCACCTACTTTCTTTTCTTTCTCTCGTTCTCTCTTTTCCTGACACTCAGTCTCTGTCAGCCTGTTGGCCTGTCTGTCTGGTGTCTTTTTCTTTTTCCTCCCGGGCCTGCCTCCCTTTCTCCCTCACACCTCCTCCTCCTTCTCTTTCACTTTAAAATACGTGTTAGTTGGCCGTGTGTCTTGTAGAAATGCCAGCAGTGATTGTATCCTTCATCCACAAGGCAATAATAAGGCAGGTGTACTCCTGCCCCCTCCATTTTCCTCACCTTCCTTCTTTCCTTTTGTAGCCCAGAAATGAGGTATTGCAGCAGTAAACACTAAAAGCAGGAAGCCCAAAAGAAAGACATATAGAAAAAAAATAGATTGCCTTTTTCATATATTAGTTTGTGTGTGGCCTATGTTGACACCTGGGCAAATCCAGAAAAAAATGCTATTAATTTGTTTTTTCCCCATCTTAAAGGATGCATCACTACAGGAATTGTGCCTTTTGCTGCCTAATGCTGTGTCCTCTTCCCCACTGATGCTGTGCTTCCGACTGCACAAACAACAATTTATCTCCTCATTTACTAAAAAAGCACCCAGAATTTCCACCTGGGGGTTAAAAAATAGCAAAGCTTGGCAGAATCAGTTGTTGGATGAGTTGAAAAGTTGCATTACACCTGTTAGCAGAAAAACAACAGGTTCTGTTTTGGTGCGTACCCCCAAATACAGCCAGCAATAAATAATAAGATTTCATGTTGACTATTTGTGCACGGGGGACAATGGTTTCCTGATTTCTCAGGTGTAATGCTTTGGTGGATGAATCGCAGGTGTAGGAGATATTGCGTGGTGGATGGAACCCAGGTGCCAGAAGTTATTTCCGGTCTGTGCCGTTAATCACCAACTTGACGCTGAAATATGGCTTGCATTTTAGTGGTTTTAAAATAGAGTTCCCTTGACTGCATATACTTAGATAGAGAAATAATAATAATAAGGGCAAGATAAAGTCAAGAGACTGTGAGACTGTGTTGCATATGAATGTGTGCCGCAAAATGTGTTCTGTTTTATCAGCAAATGTAGCCTCAAAGTCTGTAAGATAATAGTAACTAAAAAGGATCTGATGCTGTCTGCCCGATAGCAATAATTTGACAATTTCAATTCCTATGCAGCAATCAGGGCTTTGATGTAAGGAGCTGATTAACAACGAACTTCACCAATCCCTGCTAAAGGATTTTGTGTGCAAATGCAGCCTTCTAAGTAAGAAGAACAAATTAGCAAGGACAAGCAAAGTCCGCCTTTTTCCACAAAACAGGTTAACTTTTTTTGTAGGGCCAAAAACTCAACATAGAGGCATGGCACATGTGTGTATTTGCACAGGCACTGTTGATTTGGATTCCAGAGATGGACTCATACATTGACATACTGTAAATAAACAGACACAAGACTATGGCCGTGTTTGTCCTAAAACATGCTCCGTCTTCCTTAGTTCCTATTCCTGTTTTGGTTCAAATCTGTTATGGCCCCTAAAAGACTCAGCATGTGGCATGGTCATTGAATGTGGTTTATATCAGAAACAGACTGTCTAAATATCTGATTATAAGCTGTTTATCCTCGTTAAATGATGACAACATAGTAACGCCAATACGCAAGTGGCCTCAGATGTGATGTTGGTCAATATCTATTGACAGACAAATCATTGTTGTTGTTCTTTCGTTTCGTCATTGTCCAGGCCCAATGCATGAGGGGCTAAACTGGGAGTGAATGTGATTGGATTTTCAGTCTCTGTCATTAAATTCCCATGCGGGGAATACTAATTCCAGTATTTAGTGCGGTGATGCTAGGGCTTGCTTTCATCTTAAACTGATTCCAGTCTAATTAGATTGGGCATGTGGGGGGTGGTGGATGTATCCGTCTGGACTAATCCCTGCCTCTCTGTCCCAAACATTGTATTATCCAGAGAAAATCCATTGGCTGCAGGCTATTCAAAGGCAGATCTGCCTGAACTGCAGCCTCTGTACTGTATCATCTGGAAAGCTGTGGCTAGAAGGGTGCACTGTGCAGTGAGGGTGGAACCTAATGGTCATGAGTGATGTATGGGTTGCAGAAAACGCCATTTAGAATTTACAGTAAACCTTTTATCGTGTATTCAGGGCAAGACCGCTCACTGCTGCGACCTCTTTAGCAAAGCTGTGTCTGAACTACTATGAACTACTCTTCTCTTTAGAGAACCTTTTTATTCTAGGACAGTGGCGTTAGGTGGCAGAATTGGGTGTTCCCCAACACACGGCCACACAAAAATGGTTCTTGCTTTAAGGTTTTAGATTTTGTTTGACCTATAAACAGTAATTTCAGTAGCTGTGAGTCAGAGTTGCCAAACAATATGTGTGTATACCCTTGTGTACACAAACACACAAGCACACACATTTACCGAGCATAGATCACTCTGTCATCCTGCTTGTGAATTACTGGCAGACCACAGTGAAAACAGAGTAAAGAGGTCCTTCTTCTAGGCGCTGAGAAGGCCAGGAAAATGAAAGGCCTTCAGCCATTGTTCTCCGCAAAGGTCAAACGCAATTCAATCCCATAATATGGCGGGGGGAGCCCTACCTCGGCAACCGCCTGCACTTTAAGGTTGAGCAAAAGGAAAGGGCCATTCAGCAGAACAGTTGCACCCTGTGAGCCAGGCACATTCGTCAAGGGCGAGGACTGAAGTCAGAAGGGGGGAGAGAAAAAGCTGTTTTTGAGGCTTTTACATGTCGCGGCCGTTTCACTGCACACTGAAGTGTGTTAAGCGAAACAATAAAGGCCACAACCGATTCTGTCGAAGTGAAAAGATCCTCATCTTCCCCTTCATTTTTGCTGCCCTTGTGAAATTTCATTAGGTGGATTTAACGACTTGTGAATGTCGGCTTTCTCCGTGACCCTGGCACTGGTGGCGGACACGTCTCGCTGGCAGGGTGTGATGTATTGTGTTGAGGTGTTCTTGGGGTGCAATTTTTAATGTGACAGCATCTGTTGAGCTCAGATCTAAAAAGTCACCCTTTTGTCTCATGCTGGCGCGTACTTTGCTTCTTAATAGAATTTTAAAAGCAGTATATAGTCGGCAGCACAAAACATAATTTCTCATCTATCTATAGAATGGGAAATCACGGGCCTTACATATCTGTAATGAGAGGATCAACCTTACCAATTTTAGGTAATAACAGATGTTCTTTGCCCTCTGTTGTGGCTTTATGTCTGTTTATCCATGGTTGTGATTTATTATTGTGGACTTTTCCCTTTTAATGGGAGGGGTCTGGAGCTACACCTGATCAGATCCAGATTAGCAGACATTTCCAAACATAATCCCCTGCATCTGCTTAGAGTCAGATTACCACAAATAGCGTAGTGACGGGAAATACCCATTATATGATTTAGAATTTTTGTCTGTCAGTGACTGGAATGACAATTATTAGAGGAATGTCGACACAATAACTTTTTTGTTAACAGTATGACATGGGTATACAGTTTTGGAAAAAAGATGTGCCTTAATTGAAAATGTAATATGAAAACTACATTTAAAAAATTTAAAAATGTATGGTAAATTATCCACTTCAATCTAAAATACTGGTATAACACCCGCATATTCTAAATTACAAGTCAAAATATTTAAACAATTGCCAATCACACCACAATATAACTTTGTAATATAATATGACAATATACACAAAAGATATGACATTATAATATAATGAGTTAAAGTGAACATTTATAGACACAAATATTTAAAGCATGAAATTTTTTGTTTATATTTAGTGTATAACTTTGAATTAAATGCAAAACACTATGAATCAAATGTGGGAAAGACAAGCCAAGAAACTTCATAAGATAATTAGAACATGAAAGTAGTGAACATGAAATAAATAATATTTGATGAGACCAAACTGGTTTGCAGATACAGTTTTTAATGTATCACAACAATGAGCAACAAACATACTTGATGAACTATTTCCAGAAGTTGTTCAAATACCATCTACAATAAACGTCATTTCAACTATGACAACAGGTCTGTGACAAAATAAAAAAAAGGTTTCAAAACCATGTTATTACCGTGATACGGTACAGTTGAGACCTCAAACAGTACAGTAACAAAAACTAATGCGACTACTCTCTATATATAAAACATCAATAACATTTTTGGTTTAGTTTATTTAAAGTTTTAGCCATAGGGGCTTCTTCTTATTAAAACCTCAGGGTGCATTTCCTATGTAACCCAGATGTTGAAGAGTACATATTGTGTAGGATATGATTGCGCCATGAAAATCCCTTTGACATCCAGAAGAACAATTCCAATTTCAACCTTTTGAAGGCTGTCCCCATAAACATGACACAATCCATCCATTTTTTTTTAAAAAGTTCTTTTTTTTTTTTTTTTCTTTTTGGCTGCTGTGCAGTTGCAATATCTATGTACAGTTATATTGTTGGACCATCCTTTTTGTTGGTTTGTTAGCTTTTTACCAGTCCTTGGTGTGGAAAGCGTCCTGTCTGATGCTAACATCTTAGCACATGATGCTAGCTGACAGTTCAGTCCTATAATGCTGAGCCACAGAGTGGGGAAAGGCAAAGAGCCAGAGTTGTGAAAGCCTTTGGAATCAGGACAGTCGCTCATGTTTGTACAATGGCAGAATTGCACCTTGGGAGGCCAGGATGTCTCTTATGAAACACAATCGAAAAGTGTCTTCAGGATTAAAGTAAATGTTAAAATACTAAAAATCCAAATAATGACATTTAAAAAGCTCACGCAGAAAAGTAAAAACTGACATTTTGCTTTAAAACTTTGAAAAAAAAAAAAAAAAAAACACCTTTACAATAATAAAACATAAGAGGAAATGTTACTTGATTTCATTGTTTGAAACAATAACTAAGCATGATTTGATTTAACCTGTCAAACAGTTGCATTACATGCTACTTGCTCATCTCAGAATAGGAAATACCAAAAGCAATACATTTTTGCATTTCTTCATATTAATAAATTTGTACCATGCACAGCCAACTACGAATATGTACAACAGCTTAGCTTTCTTTGTTCACAAGCCTTTTTCTTTCATACAAATAGCCTTCTGTTACTTTGGAATGAATCACATTGGTTTCAATTACCAAACTAGAAAGTGATTCGTAAAAAATTGAACACCCTTTGACAGCTTTCACATTCTTAGTTCCACAGCAAAATAACAAAATAATATAAAATAAAAAACAGCAAAGCAAAGCAATTAATGGATCAGTATTATGTCTGGTAAAAAGTTGAGAGAATTTATGGCAAGCAAAATAACATTACACAGTAGCAGCAAAACTTTGTAAGGTAATACTTTGCAATGTTGAAATCACTAAATGTGGAAAAATTTAAATGTTGACTTTAACTGTAGATGATCAGAAGTGCCCAGAGAACTGATGGGAGGACGTCAACCTATGCACTAAATGGCTGTGTATAGGTGTAACACTGTTTTAAGTCCTACAAGTACATGAAAATGTTTTTAATATACAACAAAAATGCTGTTGTCCCCCTTTAAAGCAGCATATTTGCAAATGTATAGCAAATGATCATACCTTTTTTAACATTGTGACCAACTTGTACCTTAACAGTTTCAAGTATACAGTACTGCTTTCATGGATGCACCAATTGTTAAATAGGTCTCTAGATTGTTAGGCATCAATCCTGTAACAAATATGGACCAATATGCTGCTGCAATAGACACAAATAATAATTAAAACACAAACATACATACATACAAACAGAAAAATTCTATTAAATTAACAAATGGCCTAATCAAATAATAAAAAGACAAAAAAAAAATAAAAACAAAATAAGTGCACTATAGTCCAGACACAAGCAGGTACCGTAACAGTACAGCAATTCACAAATGAAAAATGTTATATTCACATAATCCGAGAGTCTATCAAAACTAGAGTTATTACCTCTTCAGAAAAGGGTGTGAGCAGAGGTAAAAGTGAGAGGGTAAGAGTTGGCACAGATTAGTATATACTACAAGAAAAAAGGGGGTGGGAAATAGATACAGCTTGTTGTAATACAAACTGGCAAACACAGGGGCATCATACACATTTACTTCACCATTCTAAATTCCCTCAGTGGCAAAACCATACTGTCTTTGTAGGGCAAAACTAAAAGGATATGCACATCGTCCACTGTAACAGTAATATTGTCTCTTGGTACTCTATACACATCAAGGAAATGCGTCCGATAAAGCTTGACATGTTTTGGTTATAAGCCAAGTGTACCCAGGCTTGTTGCTGCTTTAACAAATGAGAAATGTTATGTTCTGACCTGAGAATTTAAAGCTACTGAATTACACCTATCTAAACTAAGAGAGATTCTCTTTGAGGGTTCTGGATCGTCATCCCATACAGTACATGCTAGCATTTGGAAAACAATCCAGCTGAGGTGCAATTTGCTATCGTGAGAGTTTTTGGCTTGAAACAAGCCCCCCAAGGGAGCCTGTGGGATTTTTTCCTACTCCATGTTTTTGTATACAATATAAGCTCAGTCAAGCATCTGCAACAGTTCTGTCCATAACAAAAATCAATCAATATCTTGCCAGCATATCAATATGGGAAAAACAATCCTGAGTCAATCATTTGGTACTGTAATTTTTTGGGTTAAGAGAAACTTTGGAACTGCAGTTTAAAAAGTCTTATTTTTTTCTTTAAGCAAGGGATCCTTTTGTCACTCCTACACACTGAACATATCCATTCTGATACTACTGAAGCTCGCGTCTAGGCCAGGGGCCGACTTAGCCTTGACTTCCAACGCGTTATCTAAGTCATCCAGCTTCTGGCTTAGCTCATTGTCAGACTCATCTGAACAACTCTCGGTGGGTAGTGAGGTTGGAACCCCTGAGGTGCTGCAGGAAGTTGAGGTAACCGTTGAAGGTGAGGAGAGGGGGGGGGGAGGAGAGGCAGACGGGGAGGAGGAAGCAGCTTTCCGGGCTGTGGTGGCCTGGAACAGGACATTTGGCCAGGACTTCATGGACAAGTGAGAGAGATGAGGAAAGGTGTTATTAGAAGAAGCTGCAGACTGCGAGGTAGATGTGGTGTTAGGAGTAGGGGAGCAGACAGAGTGAGGTAATAATCTAGTATGCTCTTTGGCATTTCTCATTGCTTGTTTGATTGTTTTCTCTTTGTGCAAGCTCGACTGAAGGTGTTGGCCAAGTGCTTCATTCCCGTTAACAACCACATTGCAGGCAACACAAGTGTAGTTGCTCACTGCCTTTCGAAGCACTGTCTCTTGCGGGTCAGTAAAAGGATGTCCGAAGTAACAGAAGGACTTCTGATGACGCACCACTGAATCTTCGTCAGCAAAAATCATCTGACACTTCCTGCATATAAACTCATGCTTAACGGACGGTACAATAAAAGCGTCTGGAAAATCCATGGTACTTTTGGTATCTGTTTTCGGTTCTTCTTTTGTGCTTTCTGTTGAAGAGCCTTTGTTGGTATCATCCTTAGCATCTATAGCTTCTTTTGGTTTGAAAGAGTTGGTGGTGGTGCTCTGTATGCTCTGGGGTGTCTTCACACGGGTTTGTTTCTGTTGCTGCTGCTGTTGTTGTTTCTGCTGTCGCTCAAGTTGTTTCTGCTGCTGTTGTTGTTGCTTCTGCAGTGAATCCTGGAGGGACTGCTGGTACTGCTGGTACTGCTGCAGGAGAGCGGTCGGGGAGAGACCAGCGGCCATGGCAGCTTGTGGGACTGCTGCTGGGCCATATGGAAACAGGCTCTCCATTCCACACAGTGGTGGGAAGTAGCCCCCTGTTTGGACCCCTCTAGGAAGCTGGGGAGAGAAGCAGTTGGGAAATCCAGGCAGAAAGTAGGGCAGGAACTGCCCCCCAAAGAAAGAGCTGGGATCACCTGCGGCAAGAGCATTTTGAAGTGCCTGAAGCTGCGTGGCGTCCAGTGGAGTCTCACTTGCTGGTTTCCCTGGAGCAGGACATGGTTTCTCCCTTTTCTTGGCCATGCTGGGGGTCTCAGGGCGTGAGCTGCTTTCGTTCTCTCGGTCCTTCACCTTCATCTGAGGGGGCTTGTCTCCGGGTTTCTTGCTGCTGTCTCTCTCTGAGTCTTTACCTTGCTGCTCTGTATGCTTTACTGCTGCCAAAGGTGTGGAGGGAACAGGAGGAGGAGGAGGAGGAGGTGGAGGAGGAGGAGGAGGAGTCTGCAGAAGAGTCTTGGTTGGGGTAGTGCTGAGAGACATGGCAGGAGAGGGGGTGGCTGGTGTAGGGAACCCAAGCATGCCAGCACCGGGAGACGCTAAAGCTGAAATACAGTGGTATATAAATATGGAAATGTTCAATATTTAAATATTCAAACCCAAATCATTATGGAAATTAGTTTGTATGACAAGATAAAGATGCTTAATTTGTCACTGGCTGAGTATTTATCTCTCTTGTTAAGATTTTGTTATGGATCAAAACTGTCACATGCGCTTTATGATAATTTCAATCTGCCAATATATTATTATATAAATATACCAAACCTACAATAAGGGGAAAAACAAACAACACAAACAAAAGCCATGATATAGACACATTTGTTGTAAAAATCTCTGAATTATCAATTAGCAGTTCAACTCTGATGATGACATTATGCATGCACTAACTCCCACCATTTTTAGTTTTAAAATAGTTTTAAAAAATAAGACTTTTTGACAAACACCACTGTGATACAGAATAAACAGTAGTATAGTAGAATAAAATAGTGCATGATAAAGCTCAGTTCATAAAGTTTCTGGTCTATTTAATTTTTGTTATTCAGTGTTCGTCATACTAACTCACCAGGTGTGTTGGGTGGGAAAACAGGAAGTGACGATGGTCCATTGACCCCAGGAAGTAGCACTGGCGGAAGGCCAGATAGCCCTGGGTAGCCTGAGGGTAGGCTGAGGCCATGAAGTGCATTATTGTTGTCCACTGCAGTCTGTTGCTGCTGGCCAGGCAGGCTGAGTCCCTCACCAGCTTTCTTCATGCGGTCCAGCTCTTGCTGGGCCATCAACTGACGGACAGTGGTTGGTGCTAGGTAGTCCTTTTCTCGATCTACCTGGTTTCCCAGGGTTTCTTGCACTTTGGTGATGTGCTGTGAGGAGAAGATGTGGTCTCGGACGGACATCCGGGCAGTGTACTTTACACCACACAAAGTACACTCAGGCCTGGGCCCCTCTGGTGAGCCTTGACTTATCATGAATGGCTTTCCAATGTTAATCTTGAATTTCTTTTCTTTAGCACGGGCATTCTGGAACCACACCTGGACAACACGCTTGGGGAGTCCAATTTCATTGCCCAGCATCTCACACTCTTGCATTGTAGGAGTGCGGTAGTCACTAAAACAGGCTTTAAGGACTTTAAGTTGAAGGTTACTCATCTGGGTCCTGAATCGTTTGTGGCCTGGCCTATCCCCAGAATTGCTGCCCTTCCCGGACCTGCTGAAGGGGTTTCCTGCCCCAAAGGGACTTGGGGAACTGGGATCCGCTAGGCTTGATGATTCACTCCTGTCGTTGTTTTCGTCCATTTCATCATCTCTGTAGCTATAGTAAGAGTCACAGTCTTTTCCAGAGAAACTGAGGGAAGGGCTCACCATGCTGAATAGGAACCTTTCATTGCCACCATCAGAATTTGATGCCTGGCTACTCTTGTTGTCACCCGTCTTGTCCCCTCCATTGGCTGTGAAGCTCTCAACCTCGTTGTTATTACCCTCATCTCCAGTTGTAGCATCGCTAATGGCTGTATTAATTGATGATGTCTCGTCAAAGTCCATCTTACTGAGATCATAAGATGAGGCTTCTGCTGAATTTATATTAGGCCCTTCAATTTCATCACAGTTTTCAGCTTTTAAGGATGAAGGGCTTAAGAAGTTTTTTACTTGTGTTTCAGATGGTTTGACTGGGGTTGAGGATGCAGCAGGCAGCTCATACTCATTTGGCTCAGTCTTGGTAGGCAGCTGTGGGTAGTCAAAGAAGTTATACTTATTTGGGCTTTCGCCTCTGTCATTGTCTTGATTCATCATTGGGCTTGGTGGCAAGCTAAAGCCTGCCTGCTTAGCCTCATGCCAGTGTCTAGATCGTATGTGGCTATCTAGAGCAGATTTAGCCTTGAACAGTGCTCTGCAAAAGGGACATTTCTTGTGGGACTGCGAGGGCCCTATAGCCCTAAACTGCCCCTTTCTCTCTCTTGCACGAGTGTTTTGGAACCAAACTTGCACAACTCTCTTTTTCAAGCCAACCTCTCGTGCAATGTGGTCCAACATCTTCCGTGTTGGGTTAGAGTCAAGTAGGTATTTGTCATAGAGAATCTCCAGTTGTTCTGGTGTGATGGTGGTTCTCAAACGTTTATCTCTGTGTTGCTCTTCACTACTGTTTCCACCATCTTTATCATTACCACTTTCATCCTTGTCATCCAGTTTTCTCTTCATTGCCCCAGAGCCTGCAGAAGAGGCCAAACCAGAGCTACCCTGAGAGGGGATTTGGGAAAGGCCTCCAGATAACAGCTGGTTAGCCATTAGGGGGTTGTTGGGGTCAAATATCATATAGGGCATATCAATGGGTCTCTCAAGGAACTGAGAGTGAAGGAATTGGTTTTGGGCAGCCAAGAAATGCATGTGCTGGTGCTCCTGCCATAGCTCCACAGTGGGGAATGCAATCTTACACTGGTCACACTGGTACTGAAGCATCTGGTGGGGCAGGCTGTTAGTGAGAGAGGAAAGGGCCAGGGAAAGTGGACTTGATGGCACTGCAGCTGCCTGTGGCTGGGAATGGGGTCTTGACATTTGTGGCTGGGGAGCTTTCTGAGGAGGTGGCTGAGGTGTGCAAGCTTTAGATGGTCTGGGTTCTGGTAGTGACTTGATCACTGGAGAGGGGGCAGTCTGAGTTTGTTTAGGTTCAGTCTCAGGAGCAATGTCTGGCTTGGGGGAAGTTTTCCCCATGCTGGCACGAGGAGAAGCCATCACAGGGGAGCTTGAGCCAGAACTGGTGGCAGTTCCTTGAGACTGTCTGGGTGGCTCTAAAGGTAGTTGGGTAGTCTTTGCTGAACTATGTTCAATATAATCTATGTATTCCTCACAAGTGTTGTCGTCATTACCTTCCTCATCTTCATCCTTATAACACAGCTTTTTCTGGTGAGTGATAAGGTCAAAGATGCGTGGGAACACAATGTTGCACTTTTTACACTGGTACTGCATGTTGCTGGTTCTGATGTATCGCTCATTGGTCAGCTCTTTTTTCTCATTGTCTTTACAATCTGCCTGGTTTTCATAGCTCTTGCGAGCTTTCTGGCGGGCATTCTGGAACCACACCACAATGACCCGGGTTGGTAAGTTGAGCACAGTGGAGAGCTGCTCAATCTCATCATCCTTTGGATAGGCATTAGTGTCAAAGAAATCTTGAAGTACCCTTAACTGGTAATCAGTAAATCTGGTCCTGGATGACCTCTTGTTGAGGCCTGATTCAGTTCTGTAGTATTCATGGGCACTGAGCTGGGGCTCCATTCGAATATCTTCCAATGTAGTAATGGGAGGAATATTAAAATTATAGGGAGAGTCTTTGCTCCGCTGCCTCTCTTTGAAGAGAGTGTTACGGAACCAGTGCTTTATGACCTTTTGTGGCAAACCAGACTTCTCTGACATCTCCTGAATTTGCTCTTCATTGGGGGAATTGTTGATATCAAAGTTGGCACGGAGGATCTTAAGCTGATCATCTGTGATACGGGTGCGTGGTCGCTTAAACTGGGACTGGCGGAGGAAGTTGGGATCAAGACCCAATTGTTGCTGGCAGAGTTGTGTAAGGTCTGAGGAAAGAGAGTCCATAGAGGGCAGCTGGAGGGCAAGCTGAGGGGGCAGGCCTGGGTGCTGGACGGACTGCATCATTAGAGGTGGAAAAAGGGGCAAATCCATGGGAACTTGGAGCTGCACTTGGGGAGGTGCAGGAGGGGCAGTAGGTGGTGGTGGAGGGGGTGGTGGCTGGGGTGGTGGTGCCTGGTGGGAGGGTTGGTGTGGGGTCTGATGGGAGCCAGAAACTGGTGAAGGTACTGGGGTTTGGGGCTTGGTCATTGATGTCGAAGGAGGTTGAGGAGCTGTCACTGGGGCTGGAGCAGAAGGGGGCGGAGGAGGAGGGGGTGGTGGCGGTGGTGGTGGAGTCTCAGGTGAAGCAGGATTTATTGGATAGAGTTTGTCATAGGCTTCTCTGTACTGCTGGGCAAATTTTTCCAGCTCCACATATGGGAAAAAGTGACTGTGCACATGTTCCTGGTGGCTTTTGAGAATAAGCATATTGGAGAAGAGTTTTCCGCACATCCCACACTCAAGCTTGTCAGTGTTCATTTCTGCGTGTTCAACTCCATCTTTGTTTTTCTTTTGGTTTTTTTGTCTGTTTTCATTGTACTGGATGACCAGTTCAAATCCAAAGTTCTCCAGCAGTGCCTTGGCTGCATTGCCTCTTGCTCCTGACACAATACGTGGAGGAGGAATCAATGGCTCTGGGAACTTTGACTTTTTAGGGTCCTTGTTATCTTTTCCTCCCTCATTTGATGCATCACCTGCATTTTCCATCTTTGCTCTGTTTTCTTGTTTTTCTAGGTGGTCCTCCGCTTCTCTTGACATTTGAATTTCTGAAACTGACACAGTGCTGCAGTCCATTTTGGCTTTGTGGTTCTGCAGTTGCTGGTTTTTCTGTTGCTGAATTTGCGACTGATTCTGAGAGGCTTGCTGTTGTTGCTGCTGAGCCTGTTGCTGGGCCTGAGCCTGCTGCAGCTGGTGCTGCTGTTGCATCTGCTGCTTCAGGTCCTCTAGGAATGATCCAGTAAGGCCAGGCATTCCAAAAGCTGCTGCTGAGTGCAGGGCAAGTTCTGGGCTAAGGTTGAACTCTGCTCCAGGGATGTAGAAGGGGAACAGGAACTGTGGCTGTTGAAATTGCAGCAGTGCTTCTGGGGT
Organism: Lateolabrax maculatus; assembly: GCA_031216445.1. Classification (NCBI taxonomy): domain Eukaryota; kingdom Metazoa; phylum Chordata; class Actinopteri; order Acropomatiformes; family Lateolabracidae; genus Lateolabrax; species Lateolabrax maculatus. The sequence continues at coordinate 12,777,092 of CM062210.1, forward strand.
CATTGGAAAATGGGGGAAGAAAGCCGGATTAAGGAACTGAGGCTGGAAGAAGGCAGCCTGTTGCTGGAGTTCGTGTTGAAGCTGCAGTTGCAGTTGGGCTGAGGACTGCGCTGCCTGGTGGCTGCTTGCCTGTGCTGAAACATGGTCAGTAGTTGTTGTTTGTTTTGTGTTGTGGCTGCTGTTAGCTTCTTTGGGTTCCACAGTGTTTTCTTTGTTAGCAGAGGGTGTTCCACTTCTAGCAGTGTCTGAGTTGCTGTTGTTCCCTTGTGTGCTTGGGGCTGGGCTTTTAGCAGGTACTGGACCAGTGGTGCCAGTGATACTGCTACTGCTGCTCATTTCAGTTTTGGCTGTTCTGGCTTTGGTCTGGTGGAGTACTGACCTCATGTGAATTTCAAGTGTTGAGCTTTGGCTGTAGGCGACATTGCAAATATTGCATTTGAATGGTTTGTTGTCAATGCTGTTGCTTGTCTCTTGTGGAACTGGGCTTGACGCCTCTTGAAGAACTTTCTTCAATTTATGCAGGTGGGAAACTGAATTATAGTGGACAAGTAGGATGTTCTTCTGGGTGAAGGACTCCTTACATACTGTGCACTTGTAAGGCCGAGAAGGGTCCAAAAATTTCTCCATTGTAAAGTTGGGCCCTTTTCTAAATGGTAGGGTCCGTTTTGGTTCTGCTCCCATGTCATCTAGCAGAGAGCTACTGTCACTTCCTGTAGGACTGGGCTTCTCTTCCTGGTCCATTTCATCATCTTTGTCCAAGTCATGTTCGAAGGCCTGAGCTTCCTCCAAGGCCCTGGCCTCACTCTCAGTAATATCTCCATTCAGTGGCAGATTTCCTATGAGTTGCTGCACCTCAGATTCACTAAGTTCAGGATGTCCATTTTCCAAATGCTTCCTGAGGGCCAGGAATGTCCTGAAGCTGCGCTGGCAAAGGCTGCACATAGTGGCTGCTCTGATGGCATGGTACTGGGAATGTATCTGAAGCTTCTGCATTGTCTTGAAGGCTAGGCTGCAGTGATTGCAACGATATTTGTAGACATGACGGTCAGATACTGAGAGCTGCTGCTGTTGCTGCTGGAGCCTTTGGAGCTCACTGAGATGGTCCTGTAGGGTATCAGGGGACTTGCTATCATGTCCTAACACACTGGCTCTCTTCCAGCCTGGGGCCTCTGAAGCCTCCTTTGGGAGCTTGAGTTCCTCACCCTGTGGGTCCAATTCATTCTTGTCTTGAGTGGGCAGCTCATCCTTTGGGATGTTTCCTAAAAGTAAAAAATATAATTTGAAGTATAATACACTGAATCATTTAAATGACATATTATATTCAAAATGTATTATCACTTAATGACAACAATGAAATAATAAATTAAAGAAAATAATCTAAATACCAAATTATTCTCACCTTGAGACTTTCCTGACCCATCAGTAAGAGATGTAGAGGAATCCATTATAGAAAGACCTTTGTCTTGTCCAGTTTGGGGATGCATTATATTGTTTGGTGTTGCTGTGTCAGGTCCGACAACCTATCAAGACCAAAGAAATGTTTTCATTACTATACCAATTTAAAATAATGATATGAGATGGTAGATTCTATCTCCAATATTTGTAAATGTTGAGGAAGTGTTTAAATTTGCTTCTTGCCATGAAAGCAAATCTTACTCTAAAGAGAGAATTTGCTACTCTCAGTGGAACAATCATGGTTATGGCAGTATCTCAAAGGAGTGCAATAAATGCATGGGAAATGTTTTATGGGAGTCTTGCAGTAAGTCCTTACTCTTAACTATAGTGGAGATGAGAGGGAGGACTGGACAGTCCTGACAAAATGATTGCCATTTTTCATTGCAATTCATTTCATTTCATTCATTTCAATGTTCACAAAAAACACTTTTTGCTAGGTGTGTAAGTACCACAGTTTACTTTTTCTTTTGAATAGTCTTCCCTTTTAAAAGAATGGGCACATTTGCATGAAATACATTTTTGCTGATACACACACGCACACACACACTCAGACACACACAAGTCTTATTCATAATCATTACTTCTACATACAGTCAAAATCAGCTTTTCCACGCAGTCAGGAGCCACACTGTGAAGGTGGGTGAGATGCAGCTGCAGGTGAATCTTGTTGCTCAGGACATCCTGGCACAGTGGGCAGCGGATTACTGGCTGCATGGAATGCTGGGACATCACATGGAGCTGCATACGGTTGGCATCCTTACTGCTGTAGTTGCAATATGGACACTGCTGAACCTAAAAAAACAAGATGATATATTAAATATCTGGTTAGGAGAGGAGAAATAAAAGTGACATCCAAGACTAACAAAATACATGGCCAGACATGATTTTTTTTTTTTTAAGGAAAAACAGGTTTGATTAAGACATGCAAGAACTATGTTTCCTGCACTGTGAAGGGTGAAAATAACCGCATATCTTTCCTATTCTTCACTGTCCACTCATCTAATCCCACTACATTCACCTCTCCCCACCAACCCCCATGCCCACCTTAACGCAGAAAATGTAGATCAACCATGTTTCATGTAATTCACTTAAGCTTCTCAACTCGAGCAATTTTATTAGCAGAAAACACGATTGGCCAGAATTTCTAATCAGGCTATTACAGATGACAAAGGTGTGTAGTCTCCCAAGCTACGCCTTGCCCTCATTACAGGGAGTACTCTGAACATAGCTGCCTCCCCACCACCTGTCTTAATAGAATCCATTTCTGAAATGACTAAGTCCTCCCTCCTTGCAGGGCCCAGAACCAGACGAGCTAATACTTCATAATCTAATTTAAAAACACATATAATTTAAAGAGATGCAAAAAGGGGGAAAGAAGCACTGAGGGGGGCCTAAGGCTAGTACAGGTATTCCACTTAAGAACACAAAGACTGGCCTTCTGTGCTTGATGCTAAAAAGCTCTGTCAGGGAGGGAGCGGCAGGCTGCGTTTAACCCTTTGGTAGAAAGCTGGCGCCAGCAATTGCTAAATGCTTAGCTTAGCATTTCTGCTACTTACAGTTCATAAGTATCTTCCCATTAGCTCATTCCACAGTGACAGTGAAGGTTAGATTTCATTAGTGCTTGCGAAGGACAACCTGCCTCATAAGCCATTAACTTTCTGTACCTCTGTACCTGTTTTTTTTTTTTTTTGGAATCTGAATTGCCAGATGTCCAGTCTAAATAGATGCACACAAAGCTCCGTAAACCACAGATGCATTTTCTTTGGAAGGGTGAAAACAGCTGCTGGGAACTACACCAGTTACACTTTCATTATTGCTGCTATTGCAACACAACTGGCAGTTTCCTTATAATATTATACAAACCTTTACCTGCTCATTGGCAGAGGTCTTCCCCTCAGCAGACTTTGGTCTTTTGGGTGGACTTTCAATTTGTCGATCTGGCATGAGGGAATGTTTACCCATAGAATTCGGTCCAGTAACCTCTTTGGATATGGCATTCACTCCTGGCAGATGAGAGAGGGAGAGAGAAAAAGGGGAGACAGAGACAGAATGTCAAGCATTAAACATTTCCATTGACTTAACAGTAATGATCTATGTTTACAGCTTGTATGTCAGCGTTTGTGTAATCTATTTATATCTAAAAAAAAGTTTATATATATTTATAATACATCTCATTTTAGAACAAAATGATTCACATTAGCAATTTAACAATACAACAAAGCTGCAAATTACAAAATAATTAATGGTCAAACAACAGAGTTATTTTTTTAAATTGAGCTTATTGGAATGAGCACTGGACTGGATTGAAATATTGAACATAAAAGTTGAAGGATAGTAACAGGGCCCCGTGTCACATTGATTCTATAGTATCCCATTGATCACACATAAATCCTTTATGAGAATGGGAATATTAATCGAGAACATATCCACTATACAAACTTGACACAGTTGAGTGAATAAATTAAAGTGTCTGACATTTTGTGTGTGTGTGTCATAATAGAGTGAATAACATAAACAAGTCTACAAAATTAAAACTCATTGGAAAAAAGGTGATGATTTAAAAAATTATTTGACACGAAGACAACGTGAGCATGGATACAAGCACAGAACTGCATTATTCACATTCATATACAGTGACGTGTTTCTGCCCTGAGGACATGTGAAATGGAGAAAACTCAGGCAGGCTCATTATCACAGCACGACATACATTAAATGTTATGGTAATATTATACACTTCATTAGTTCATATACATTTCCCCAGCTGCCTCAACAACTTCTCTGTCTATACACGATGCTAAATTTTCGGGGCTTGGTCACGGCTGGTGGTACAGTAGCAGCAGAACTTGTGTGTGTCTATTTGTATGTGTGCATGTAAGCGTGTGTGACGTTAACAGCAGGGCTCAATGTGGAGAGATCAGCCTCTGGTTGTATTTAGTAAATGCTGCAGCCGCTGATAAATCTTTCATTAGCCTCATCCTGAGATACAGGCCATGCAGGCCCTGCTATACTCTGCCACTGCAATTTACCCACTCGGCACAACACAAAGACACAGCAACAGCAACTCTCCCTCCCTCCTTCCCTCCCTCTTCCTTGCTCTCTTCCTCCCTCTCTCCCTAAGCCATCCCCCCCCCCCCCCCCCCCCTTGCCTCCCCTCCCTCGTCTGGTCACTCAAGGCAATATGTGAGCCTCACTCTTGCGAATCAACGCTTCACGCTAGATGCACAAATGGAAAAAAAGGGAAATCAAAGCACTGATACATGGAAAGGGGGTTGAAAAAAAACATTTTGTATTTCATATTATTCTGTGGCTCGTGTTTGTATTGGGCGCATATCAATTCCTCCAGCCCGTTCATGCATTTTAATTCTGTTGCATTAAGTAGGCGTTCCACTTATTTTATTTGTAATCCCCTATATCTGGAGCCTGAAATATTGGCCTGTCAAGGAAAGTGACAAGAGAGAGAGGGAGGGAGGAAGAAAGAGAGAGAGAAAAAAAAAAAAACACAAGGGCACAATGTGAATTTCCAAGAACATCCGAGAATTGCTCTGCAGCTCAGAATAGCGAGGTAATCTCGTCTTCCACTGCTTGTGATGGCCCCTGCAGGGCTTGTGTGTGTGTGTGTCTATGTGCATGTATGTGTGTGTATTATGTGTTTCATGACAGGCCTCTGACACTCCATTGGTCAGATTGGTCCAGCCTGGAAGCACCCATCATATCACCTGACCTTTTCAAAGCTGCCATCCCGCCTCCCATATTTATTATGACCATTTCTAATTTCAACTTTCAATTTTTGCCTCCGTCTTCCAGTCAATTTGCAACTAAATTACATCCCTGTGAAAGGAGATGAGGCGATTGTCGCACAAGGGGCTGCAAACACATTTACAATGCGGCGGGGGAAAGCGCCCACAGATCACCATTGATTACTGTCATATTCAATGTAAATGTATGTTTGTGTAGTGTGTGTGTGTGTGTGTGTGTGTGTGTGTGTGTGTGTGCATGTGCATGTGCAACATGAAGATCTGTCCTTCTGGTTTAGATTCATCTTCGACCTAGAGCTTTTATCAACATTATGACACATGTGCAAAGAAAAACAGTTGGTTAACCTTGAGTGTTGAGAGAGCAGTTCTCTCTATGGCCACTTATGAGCTTTAAATGACAAGCCCCACGAGTGAATAATAAAGCTGTTTTGAAGCAGAGAATTGAATTCGAAATTCTAGAGTGTTATCCAAGGATATAATCACCTGAAACACAAATAAATACAAAGACTAAAACAATCCAAACACTATTTATAAATTTATGAGAGAAAATCTAAATAGTCCTTGACCTGTAGTTTTTAACCAGTTTCATATTCTTGCCCTCAATAGTGCATGGATAGCTAAAATAAATAGAGAGAAAAAATGGATGAGAGCAGGATTGAGAACAAGATAGGAGCAGGAGACTCTCCTCTCATTTTCCTTTGTCTCCGAGTCTGCACCCCACACTTAATGACTGTGTCCTTTTCTCTCCTCCTCCCCATTCTTTCCCCTCCTTTCCCACCTTCCCTCCATCCCTTCATCCTTAGGTGGGCTCCACCAGCTGCAGCCCATTGAAGCGGAGGGGCAGAATAAACCTGACACCGTTGTTCCCCCCCCCCTCCACCAATGACAAATGTCTGCATGCAGCAGGACCTTGCTTGATTAGATAAATCAAAAGGTGATTTATGACACTCAACCCCTTTTGCATTGCAGGGGGAGAGAGCGGCACACTCACCACCCATCTTTATTTGCAACTGTCAATGGTGTTTAGGGAGCCGCGTATACACACACTTATATACAGGCGAAGTGGGCGCTCAAATGGAGAGAAGTACAGAGCAATGGAGGGAGAGGCAGAGAAATGTAGAGAAACCGAGAGAAAAACAAGGAAAAAATGATAGAGAGGGACAGAGAAGCCCATAGCTCTAAATACCTCAGGATATATCTGTCCCAAATTGTTCCTCAAAAGGCATGAGGACCTACAATACCATCATAGCTAATGCTTTTCCCGTGGATCTATTTTAGAATCTGCCCTTTTGTGTCGGAAAGGGTGAGACATTTTGTGCAAACTGAACCAAGCAAATGAGATTTTCACACAAACAAGCATATCATTGAGTCCTTATATCTCTCCAACTATGACTTTATTTGAAATCAACTACATCTTGGAGCAGGCGTTCAAAACAACCAAACCATACCTATTGCAATCTTTTTCTCCCTTTTCTTTCTTTTACAAGCTGCAAAACAATTAGATTCTGTTCCTGACATTTCATTTCATGAAAATAAAAAAATAAAAAAGCCCGCAAACATAGAGCAGAGAGTGGGGGGAAAAGGCTGTCAATTAAGAGGGAGCAGGCTGGGTGGCGGCAGCTTGGATTTAGTATTCAATTTAGCTGTCCTGAGCCCTGGCAGACTGGCTAAGGTTACGGAGCAGTAAATCTAGGAAGGAGAGCTGGCCAAAACGGGCCAGGGAGGGCCGACCGGCATGATTTACTGGCCTACTGCTCTGAGGTTACGCATTAGGCTGACCCCCGGTCACCTGATAACATTACAGCAACACACTCTGAACCCCAAACTCCCACTGAAGCACTCAACAGGCCCAGATCTAGCCGGAGGGATGTAGAGAGCGAGAGAGAGGCAGAGACATACTGGGATGGAGAGAGAGAGAGAGAGGAGGAAGGCTGTTAAACAGCAGCTGTCTTGTAGTTTGTGTTTTTTAATGACTAGCCCTCCATTCTCTTCCATCTCCAGCTTGTGTTCTAATGAGAGATAAATATGAGCATGGCCTTGTCACATTTGACAAATCGTCTGAGACGTTCAACAAGCTGTCATTACAGAGAAAACACACATACATGCACAAAGGAATTGCTGTAGGCTTGTAATTAAACATGCTAATGTCTTTAATATATTTTAATCTCATTTTAGAGAGACAGAAAACGAGCATAGCTCCCATCTCAAGTTGGGCAAATTTGCAAGATGCATGCAAATAATAAAAAAAAAGACTTAAAATATTCTGAATGTGAAGAAGCTAATATAGAATATTTAACATCTGATCTGTGTTCATGGGTTTCCATTTTGTTTCTCCCCTTATCTGCACAATTCAAAATTGTACACGAAATTAATACATAACATTTGACTGTAGGAACAATGAGTAATTTCTTTGCTAATTTGAAGCAGGTAGAGATCTGTAATTTCCTTAGACTGCCTGACAGGCTCATTTCCATGCCAGGGCCTTTGTTTAGTGGGTTATTTATAAGAAGTGGGCCCCTGAGCGATGATGGCAACATGCACCATCTACACACACAGCACAAAGCTATCTGGAAGTAATCCACATTGGGGACATTTGCATGGAAAATGTAACATGGATTATAATTAATCTAAAGTGACATGGGATTATAAAAAACAATGTAAATGAAGCAAGGGAAAAATCTCTTTCTGTCTTTCCTTGCCCCTCCCCCCTCTAGCTCTCTCTTCCCCTCTCTATGTATCTGCCCCTCTTTGTTTAAAGGATCTTGGTCTTGGAGATGAAGTGCGCAAACACACTGCTCACTTGGTCACACTGTAATCCCCTCCCTGGAGATCTCCATACGGACACACACACACACACACACACACACAAACAATCACACACATACACGGATCTGAACATTTCAAGCTTGCCAGAGATTTGGGGCTGAGGATGGAGATGCTAAATCTTACTACTTTAAGCTGGAAAAAGAGAAAAACAAGACCCTGTCTCTGATGATAACCCTAGCATAACAACACGCTGACACACCAGGCTCCCTTTTGCATTTTCTGGCATTTGACTTTCTGAAACCTCCTTTAATCCAAATGCGAAATAAAACACCAAAAACCCACTACCAATATTATATCTGGCTTCCTAGCCAAACTAGGAGATGACCCCAGGGCGATTCCTAGAACAAATTATTCACATAAAAAAAAAAGAAGGCATACAATTCTGCTTAATAAAATACATTTCTGACATCTGATAAACTACACCTGGGGACACGCATGTACGTAGGCACGTTTTAAAGAAGGAGGGACCTGGACACTTTTTTTTTGCATGTGTGCGGTGGTGTTAAATGACACTGGCGGTAATATGCGGTGGTAAATGCATGGATGGTGGTTCCCCGCCAGTCCGTCAGACAGGCCTGTCAGATAGATAGAGCTGAAAGATAGATGACTAGCTAAACTAATAGGCCCCAGCCTCACTCAGCTCTCCTTCTGCCTCATTGAGCCTCACATTATGGAGCTAGGTATGGCATGCTGGGAAGAGGAGGTGGGGAGGGAGCTTGGGATGGATAGATGTTGGTAGTTGGAAGGAGTGTGCGTGTGTGAGTTAGGGGGTGGGGGTTGTTGAGTGGGTTAAGAGAAGAAGAGGAGGAAAGACATTAGTAGAGGGAGAAAGAATGAGAGAGAACCCCATGCAATGACAGAAAAAAAAAGGAGGAGAGAAACCCCATGCAATATTCATTCCCAGCCATGGATTTCCATCTCATACATAAAAAGACCATATGAATTCTTATTTGGGTAAATCAAATCTAACAAAGCCAGGGCTATCCCGACCACAGCCTCGCAGCAGAGGCATTATGTGCTCCCTACCTCGCCCAAAATAACAAAAACACCAAGCCGACTTGTACAGATTGTTGCCCCTCCCTGCTTACAACATTGCCATTCTTACGAGCGAATTAACAGTTCCTTCTATCTTCTGCTCTTTTTCTATCCGAGGTAATGCCGGGTGATAGGGTCACAGATTGGACAACAATTAAGGCATGGATTGAGCCAGGGGAAAAAAATAGAAGAGAAAGAAAAATGAAGGGAGACTGCAGGAAAAAAAAAAAACTAATTTAAGGGTTTCAGGGATGCGGTGCAATATTAGAAAAACATATACACAGGCCCCCCCGTCTAATCCAGCGCTTATGAAAAATTAATATGTCATCGGAGAGGGCACAAGAACGAGAAAAGATTAATGCAAGGCGCTTATAAATTACAAGCACGCAAACTGATTTGATTAAAAAATAATCTGGGGCCTGGACATTGCCTGGTAATATCCACAACACTCAACTTATCCCTCTCCCTTTCTCTCTGTTTTTTCTCTCTCTTTCTTTCCCACTCTCTCTCTCCCTGTCTCTCTCTTTCTCTTTTTCTCTTTCTGTCAGATGGAAACGATTAAAGCAGGTCACATGGAGGCTAGTCAGCAGCATTCACATGTTACACACACATGTTAGAACCTTATCTGAGGGAGCGAGAGAGATGGGCGATAACTTAGAAAAGAAGGGAGGCTTACGGTTCATATGTGTTTTTGAATGTGTGTGTGTGTGTGTGTGTGTGTGTGTGTGTGTGTGTGAGTGTGCGTACAGTATGTATGTGTGTGTGGACTTACTGTCAGTTCTCCTGTTGTCAGTTAAGTCCCGGTCAGTGAGGTTGAGTCCAGGCCTGGAGGAAGAGCGGGGAGGTCTTTCACCGTCCTCAGCAGTCTCTTCTGAAAATGCACAAAAAGAAAAAACGACTACATTACCCATGATGCTCTCTAAAAAACGGCATTTGCTGGCTGGGGCACCAGCACTGAAAAAGAAACCTCCCGTGGTTTATCGGATATCTGATATTGCTATATCATATTAGAGTCATTTTGAAAATATTCCTGCCTGTACATGTTCAGTTAATCCTGGTAAAAACCCCTTTTTCTACACAAAGGTCATGTTTACCACACTGTACAGTCTATCTCAGCAGCAAATAATGCTTCTAGTAACTTGAACAGATGTTCCGTTGAAAATAGCCCTGCCATGCCACGTCTAGTGGGTGAAACATAATACATACATGGCCTGAAAGCAGGGAAGTTGTGTGACAACAAAATATGTCCTGTAGGGAAACTATTTCAGTAATTTCGGTTCCCTACAGAAGGCGCTTTTCAAAAACATGTATTCAAATAGAAGGCATAATAATGTTTACTTGGCCATTTATTTTCTTATAAATTAATGTCAAATCATTTTCCCGATCCTCAATATATTTTAAATATTAATTCAGATTAGACAAATGTCCATATTACAGCACAGACAGAAATAGACATTTGACTGTTTTAATGTTAAAATACAATATGAATAAAAAGCAATCCATTCTACTTATTAACATTAAGCCTACAACACCCATTCTACTCTATAAGGTCAAAGTAAAAAAAGGAAAAATGTAAAACAAAAATCGCCTGTAGAGAGTGTCTAGATGTTCACTACTGTACTGTACATATTGTGTCTATATACCTCTGTAAAAAAAAAACACACACTCAACACACACACACGTGCAGCTCTGTACTATTAGCAGATTAGCCTGCCCATCTCTGAGAGTTCAGCCCCTTGTTTGATAATTCTGTGTATCTGCAGTGTTCTGCCAGTGGATTAAAGTGTGTGTGTGTGTGTGTGTGTGCGCGCGTGTACAAGTGTGTGTGTGTGTGTGTGTGTGTGTGTGTGTGTGTGTGTGTGTATATGTGTCGCCAGCACAAGCTAACACTAATCCTAGCCAAGCCCCAGCGCTCCCTTTCATCCAGCCATCATTTGTCTCCGGCTGGGCTGATGTCACTTTGTAATGAATTTTGAGCAGTCTGAGAGAGGCCAGATAACCAGGCATGTGCACGCACACACAGCACACACACACACACACACACACACACACAAACATATATACACACATATAGCACCCTCCTACATCACACACACAAATGCAAAATCAAACAAAAACACTTGCACACAGTCGTCAAATCATACACACGCAGTATCATATTCACACACACACACACACACACACACACACGGAGCAAAACCGTTAAAAATTTCATGTCTTCTAAACGGGGGGAAGGGGGGGGGGTCTCCTTTCACCACAAACCCCTCACTCTGCCAGAGAATGAAACTGGTACATGTGTGTGTGTGTGCATGCGTGTTTGTGTGAGTGTGTATGAAAAAAAGCTGCGCTCATCAATCCTGCACTGCCTTAATAACCATATTTTACAACGAACACACACACACACACACACACACACACACACTCAGGGAGAGTCATATTCATAGAAATCAGGCAAAGGGTGCATTGAGGTCAGCCTGCATTTGCATACAATCACTTTGGCCATTGTATGACGAGCACAAGAGGTCTGCAAAACCCCCCTCGGAAACATGATATGATTAACCCTTTCACATACAGCGGGGTGCGCACACACGCACACAACCGAAGACATACACACACGCACACACACACACACAAAGACACAGACAGACACACAGACTAAGCGCTGGCGCCGTCGCTTTAAGCGCCAACACATTAAGTGGACATTATATACAGCATGAAATTTTCATGGCAGATTCTGGCATGTGATTGAGGAGGAAAATTCTGGTTGTGTATGTGTGTATCGTATTCATGAACACTGTCGCATTTGCACACGCGTGTGAGTGCTGTACACATTTTGCACGTGTATACACAGCCTAGTTCAAGGTGTATGTGTGCATCCTAGGATGTGTGTGTGTGATTGTGTGTGAAAGAGAGAGAGACTGCACTCTGCTCCTGATGTTTTATTAATACGTTGGTGACAACGGGGATGAAATATCTCCTGTCAGCCAAGAGAGCCCGGGCTGCAGAAATTGCAATTTTCACTGCTGGTGCTGCAGCGTCCATCTTTGTATTTTAATTCACCCCACCTTCGTATAGAGGGAAACAGGAAGGAGAGCGCGCACGTGTGTGTGTGTGTGTGTGTGTGTGTGTGTGTCTCTGTCTTGGTGTAAATGTTTTGAAGTCATTCTTCCCTGGTTTATCTTTTCTCTATACTTGACTTTTGTTCGATGCCAAGGAAAAGCAAATGGCACAAATCGAACAGCATGTGAGAAAAGAAGGGGAGGGGAGAAGGGTCAAAACAGAAATACAGAGAGAAAAAAATAAGCTCTTGAAGATCTCACATACTGCAAGGTCAGGACAATGTCTCAAAAAGAAAGAATAAAAAAAATCTCAAAAAGCAGGAGAAAAAAAACCTTTTCATCTTCTTTGTCATTGCCTGCCTTGATGCCTTTACTGCACCCCACTGTATATATAAACACATATGTAAAAAAAATGTATATACCTTTGCTTTGATTGAAAGCATTAGTCAGTATACAACAAGTTACAACAGGTTTATTGTAAATTATTATTATTATTATTATTATTGTTATTATTAATATTATTATTATTATTATTATTATTATTATTATTATTATAACTAGATTAACATACTGTAGCTTTTTTTTATATTACAAATAAATGTGTAATTCCTTCAATTTTATCCTGTGACTTTAAACCAAACTTCCTTAAAGAAGAACAACAAGTTAAGGAGGATACGGATCTGGTGAAAGCGGTCACAGATGTAGACAGTGCTTGATCATGACATTACCAAACCACCATCTTCACTAACCTCTAGGGGGCAGTCTACCTGTAGCTAGATAGGACACAAGAGAAATGAGAGACAATGAACAGAGAGAAGGAAAGAGAGGGAGGAATGAGGGTGAAGAGTGGGTGAAGAAAGAGAAAAAGAGAGAGGAAAGGAGGGGTGATCATCTGGGCCTCATCAGTGTTTTTTTTTTTTCACTCCTTTCCCCTTCTAGCTGGTTAGATCTGTGGTGAGTGTGTGTGTGTGTGTGTGTGTGCGTGCGTGCATACGGGGAATGTGTTTCCACACTGAGGACATTCCCAGACGAGCTCTCTCAATACATCAGCACAGCGTCTGCCCTCTGACTGACCCTGACAGTTACACGCCGCGTGAGTGTGTGCGTGAGTGCGTGTTTGATCGCGTGTGTGCGCGCACATGTTCCAGTGTGTCTGCGTGGATGTGCGCCATTGATCAAGTGAGTGAGACAGTGACTGCATGTGTTTGCATGTGAGTTGTCATGTGCAAGAGTGTGTGTGTGTGTGTGTATGTGTGTGAGAAAGACAGAGAGAGAGAGAGAGAGAGAGAGAGAGAGAGAGAGAGAGAGAGAGAGAGACAGAGGGTTCTGCGGCAGGGACTCTTAACCATCAACTTAATCGCTACCAGAGGACGCACAGAGCAAAACTTTCGCAGTCACCTTCCACTGCCTCTGTGCATACACACACAAAGAAACAGACACGAACACACACACACACACACACACACACGCACAGGGAGTGGGTCAGGCTGTGGAGGGTGTGTGATTTTGGCAGCCCGGTGGGACTCTCTTTGATGTGGGTCGGTCGGAACATTAAAGCCGGCCGGTGAGCTTGAGCTAACCACAGACCCTGGGTCCGATTACCGTGCAACCAACACCAGCCTATATTTAACCGTTACAGAGGAAGAATAATTAAGTGACTGCTGATCAGGGATACAGCCAAATCAGCCTGGTTTTAGATTTAACTATTAATTGGAAGCCAGTGTAACCAATTATGTCCCCGAATGAATAACTCTCTTGTTTTTTCAATAAATAACTCTTGAAACCTGCAAACACAACATATTTGGTTTATGTGATCTATAAAGAAAATAATATGTTCAAAGTACAAAATATGTACGTTAAAAAATAAGTGCAAAAAAAATTCATAATATTGAATTGCTCACGTTAAAACCTCACAGTCAAAAGTAAAGTTTCCGACAGATAGATGCAGGAGGATAAGAATAAATAGAAAGAGATGTTTGCACAGAAAAAATGTCGGAATAGACATATGGTAGATGGAGGCAATGGAGGATGTATTGAAAGTGTCAGCGCAGTGTGTGTGTGTGTGTGTGTGAGAGTGTGTGTGTGTGTGAGTGTGAGTGTGTGTGTGTGTGTGTGCCCTCTAGCTGTATAATGACCTGCTCTGAGACCACTCGTTCCCCTTCTCCCCCTAAGGGCCCATAACCGCCATGCCAGGTCATTATGTGCCCGTTGGAGGACTCAGTCGTACAGCACACAACCGTAGAGTAATGCCGTGCAGGGAAACTGGACACGGAGGCTCCAAAATGGCTGAATTCATTAACTGGGCCGAGCTGCCTCTAATTTGCTTCCTTAGGGCTAGGATGGTGCTCATTAAAGGGGTAAAGGAGTAAAAAAAAAAAAAAAGAAAAATCCCTTTTTTAACATCATTGTTTATCTTAAGTCATAGACACTATGAAAGTGGAGCATCAAGTGAAATGGTAATTGCTGCCAAAGAAAATATGAGAAATATATGAGAAATGCTATGCTAACAACTAGACTGAGAAACTAATACTGCATGGCTGTTAGGACTTTATATGCTACAATATTATCAGTGCTGTTGTGTTAGATATAAAAATAATAATAAAGACTAGATATGGCCTGTGTCCGGTGTATCAGTGGTAGTAATGCAGCCTTAATGTTTTGCGTAACACCCATGACTGCCATGTCTCCCCCACTTAGCCATGATGTTGACGCTGATTTCTTCTTACAACTCTGGTCATGTCCCCTGTGAGACCACGTGTGTGTGTGTGTGTGTGTGTGTGTGTGTGTGTGTGTGTGCGTGTGCGTGTGCGAGTAATAGGGGCCCTGTGATGTCACATTCCTGCGCCGCGCGCGTGGCTCTAGTTTGGCCTCTAGGTTTTAAAGGGGAAAGCTTTGAAACATTACACCATCCCACACAGTCGCAGCCATGCACTCACACACACACGCGCACACACACACACACACACACAGTCAAGGGCCAGTGGTAATACTGCCAGGGTAATAACCTTACAGACTTACTGATCTCCCTCCCTCCCGTTCTCTCACCCTCAAATCTTTATTTACCCTACTCTCCCTCTTTATCCCCCCTCTCTCCCCTCGTTCTCCCTGTACCTTTCCCCCCAAATTTCAGCGCGTTTAACAAGCATTTAGATCTTAACCAGATGTTGTTAATGTAGCATGTCTAAAATACTAAACATCAACCCAGCGGAGAGGGGCTACAGCTCCTGCACAGGGCCTGGGAATAACTGACACACACACGCGCGCGCGCGCACACACACCTGCACTCGCTCATACACACCTACACACTAAACCCTCTGCACATAACACACATTTACTCCCACACAGCGTTCAACGTATTTCATGCACAGAGGTCCACAGCCCACATGCTAACATGTAAACAGACACACACCAGCACAAGCAAACACACGTGTTTCCATCCACACGCCCCAGTCCACCCACACCCACCCACTTATTGCTTAAAACATGAGAACTTATTACACCAGCAAAAAATATCTATTGTTTCAGGTCGGCTCTGAAAGCCAGACAATAGGATTGTCACATTTAATACGCTCCTGGTGTGAATGTCAATAAGTTGAACTGACAGAATAAGCTGAAAAAAATGACTTTTGTGTAAAAAATGCTGGTATCAGCAGCTCCAAATTTGCTTTGTTGTTGTCAATTACGACTTCCTGAGACACTTCATTGTATTTTCTTTCGCTCAAATTGCCCGCTCCGCTGTCTTGCAGGCGACTAACAAAACACCTATTACTCCTTTGAAAAAAAAAAAAAAAGAAGAAAAAAAAAAGAAACTCATATGAATAAACATAGCCAAGATTAAAGGCTTGCATGTCTTGCTTGCTGCGCAGACAGAAACTGTTGTTTCGTGTTAAGAGGGGTTTCATTTTCAGCGCTGTGAGCACTGGGGGGGGATGATGTTAATGATTCTTTAATAGCAAATACAAAAGGTTTTCACGGGACAAAAATATAGCTTCAAAAGGTTCAATGGTGAAAAAAAAGAAAAACTGCCGCCACACCTGGCCTTATACAATAGGCTAGCACACCTACTGTACACCTCCACACGTGTGCATGCACACACACAAACACCTGCATCTTACACAACAGCCATATTGCATTTCGGCTGAATCACCTTAGGCTGAGTAGGTGAATTGAGGAGGCGGCACGGCAAGCTTACTGAGGGATTTAGGAATAATTTGAAAAGAAGATTCCTCTCCTCTGTTTCATCTCCGCCCCATCTCTTTCTCTATTTTCTGTTTTTCCTGGTCTTTTATGATTCCACGGTCCAATATTTATCTAGCCCCTGATTATAAACATCTGGCCGATGGGGCAGTCTGCACAGCGGCAGCCGAAAAACACACAGACCAAACACACACACACACACACACACACACTCTCAGAGAGTCACACACATAGTGGAAATATCACACACGCTCGCCAACGTGACCCTGTCAGCTCCAGACCGGAGGACGGAGGGAGGGAGAAACAGAAAGAGAGAGAAAGAGAGTCCGTCCAGACAGAGACAGAGACAGAAAGAGAGAACCAGGAGCTGAGGGTTAATGGCCTTCCCATCTCTGTGATAAGAATTCATTCTGTTCTATTACCAGCACTTATCTACAGAGGCTGCTGTCTTTCCCCTCTCTCTCCCTCAAAAACACACACACACACACACACACACACACACACACAAGCACAGCGAGGGTCCGAGATCGATAGATGAACCTAATGAAGAAAGCAGCTGTTTCTCGGCATACCTGCTCAACTCTATCAGCCCAACAAGATCTCCCTGCCACATTCATCTGTCTATCTATCCATCCATTTATCTATCCACCTATCTATCCGTCTGTCCATCTATTTTTATATCTTTTCACACAGCTATCCATCCTTATACCTATCCTATCTGTTCCTCAGTGCTTCCATTTATCCCTCTATCTGTCCATCCATCACTACACTGGTAAACAAAGATACCAGGAGGATAGATATAGTTTCCAATTGACCAGACTGGTCCTTGTCATGTATTCACGGTTTATTTATTTTCCGGGAACTAATACGAGGCAGGGAATGAGGGAATCTAATAAAATGGCTGCCATGGTTTAAGAGAATGGCTGTTTGTGTATGTGTGTGTGTATGTGTCTATGCTTAAAAATAGGCCTGTGACGGGCAGTGGCCAAATGGATAATGCTTAAACAGATCTTTATCCTATTGGGCTACTGTCCCGTTTTTAGCTGCATAAAAACCATCTGCTTTCAGAGCCACCAAAAACAAGACTGTAATCCTGGATGGAAATCAAAGAAAAGATTTAAGTAGATAGAAAGGACAGATAAAAATACAGTTATAGGATCATGAAAAGTTGTGTTGTTTATCCATCTGTAGTTTTTATCAATTAATTTCTTAAAAATAAAATTTTGAAAAGTGAATGATCCTCATTTTGAAGAGTTGAACATGATATTTCAAAATATAATATGCTTTGTATGCATACTGAATTCAATATATAATTCTTAGCCATGATAATAGAGTGTTTCTGTTGCACATAAAGAAACGTGACAAAAATTTACTTCAGCTTTCCATTCATTCTATTCATTTTCAATGCTTTTTTTGAGGACTACATTCCTTATTGATGGGGGCTTCAGTTGATTCTGGCGCACCACATAGCTGCCATTAGCACACAACAATTTCATATACTGATAATAAGTCTATGTGACACGAATTGTGCCATACAAGAGAGTGCAAAACAAAAATGTGTGCATCATCAGGGCCTTATTATGTGCTGAGGTTAGAGAGGATGGCGGTACTCTTCAACGTAAGAAGAATAGAGTCACGGCAGAAAAAGAAAAATATCTTCAAGCCCAAATATTCATTAGGTTGCTCAGAATCATCTCCAAAATGACCACATGGAACCTGTAATACATGGGCACATATGTTCACATGCAACACACACACAGACACACACCCACACACACACACTAATACACAGACCTGGGGCAACTGCCCCGGAGATGGTATTCGCAGACGGTTACAAATAAGGAGTGTTGGCTTTCCTCTGACTTTCTCAAAAACATGCAAAAAATGTCCATTTCATTACTGGCTAAACAATGTCATATGGGCCCCCACTGGCCCTAATAGAAGCAGACAAAGACAGAGCAGCACACATATGCTTCAAATAAATCAGATTACTGAGGGAGAGTGGGGGAGAGAAAGAGTGAGAGAAAGAGGGAAAGAAAGAGAGACACCGCCAGACACTTGGAGGATTGAGAATATTCCCTTTTCTTGCTACCTCCACCCCTCCCTTTCTCCTTTCCTTCACTTTCTTAACTCCCCCATCCCCACCCCAGCGGGATCTGTTTTAGATTTGAGCCAGTGCTAGAGCCATATCTCTACCTTATCTCTGCTAGCCGTCAGAAAACAGAAAGCTCCATGTTTCCATGCATTAGACTCCCGGCCCCTGACACGCCACTTGAAAATCTCACAGCCTCTCAAAATGGTTGAGCAGGAAAATAAAACAGCAAAGATATCATTTAATCAAATGAAATCCAGGTTACCAGGATGCATTGATATCATTTTTGGAGTGCGCTCTGATACAGTGTCATATCAAAGAAAATGTCAGCCGTGAAAATTATGGAAATTCATTTTGGCATTGTGACAACAAATGTCACCTAAAATCAAGAAAAATGAGATCACTCTTTGAGAGCCACAAAGCGTCATTAACTGTATTTGAAAAGCCATCAGAATTTGAGGGTTTGTGACATTTTTTACCCCCCTACCACCTCTGGGTATCGACCCCCATGAAGATATCCCGTGGTGTTTTTGGCTCCAATTACGCCAAAGCTCTTCTCTGATGACTGTAAAGGGAAGTATTGATTCTCCTTAAAGTTGTAACAAAAAAAGAAGAAAGTGTAGACAGGGTGGGGAATATGTTAACAATTTGGAGAAAAAGGAAAAATCTATATTCAAATGACTCCTTATATCGATTTATAATTAAGTCTTAATTGCGGCTAGGCTTGGACTTTCAAACTGCCCTGTGACGTTAGCCAGGAAAGAAGATAGCGGAACATTATTGATACACTTTAACATCGGTGGTCGCCCAGACATTGATTCAGCCGTTTTGTGGTGCCTTTGGCATGCTCTGAGGAGCTAAATGCACGTGCTTTTGAGGAAACACACATACACACGCATTACTGAGAAAAGATGCATATACACCTGCATGCACAAACAAATACACACACCTAAGTGAACTAACACAGCATAATTAACCTTCATCCGGGAAAAGTCAGGGCTGCCTTATCTGCAAACTCGACTGTGCATGTGTG
This sequence comes from Lateolabrax maculatus, assembly GCA_031216445.1. Taxonomy (NCBI): domain Eukaryota; kingdom Metazoa; phylum Chordata; class Actinopteri; order Acropomatiformes; family Lateolabracidae; genus Lateolabrax; species Lateolabrax maculatus. Next base: position 12,796,544 of record CM062210.1, read on the forward strand.
TGTGAGTGTGCTTGTGTGTATGTGTCTATGTGTTGTAATTACACCATTAGGTGTGGAACTGATTGACTTCAGATGGGGTTGGTGGAGGTATTATTCTGGACAAAATAAGTGAGTGAAAGGAATGTGTGTGTGTGTGTGTGGGTGTGTGTGTGAGAAATGTAAGCTCATTTAAATTTGCATGCAGATTTTTATATCCCACTGCATTTATTTGTGATCCGAGTGTGTATGATTGTCTCTTCATGTGCTTCAACCCATGTGGCAATGTGTGAGTGTGTGTTCACGTTCAAATCTGTGTGTGTATTTGTCCCTACGGGCCTAATCAGGTATCAGATACCTTTTGTTTTGGGAGCTCATTGATGGATGAAATCTTTATCTGTGCTATTGATCAGGAGGGCGCGGGTCCTAAACTGTCTGTCTAGCTGCCTGCCTGCTCCAGCTCTAACAAGATTGCCAGGGCCGAGTATATCAGTTAACATTTAATCAATGGCAGCTTAAGACACTGGGGCTAAGGGAAAGAAGCCCACTGCTTCAGCCCCCTGCCCCAAACCATTACCCGGGATTGAAGGGGAACTATACTTGTATGTGTGTGTGGGTTCCAGATGATTACAAGGGATTGGGTCTGGTTGATCACATGTCTTCAGGGGACAGAGGTGTGTGTATGTGTGCATTTGTGCGTCGGTGTTTACAGGCATGCGAATGCTGGCTTGTCGATACATGTTAATACGTCAAAAAAACGCCAAAGGGGGTGGTATGTGCTGCGCTGCCCGTGCCGCTCTACAGAAAATGGGAAAACTGAACGAAGTGACTGATGAGTTGGTAAAATCGGCATTCAAATCAAGTGAAGGTTTGGAATTGAACACGCCTGTGTGAAAATACACACACACTGCAGCGCAAAGATATGACATATCAGGCAATGCGTGATTTTTTTTTTTTTGCCTCGCTTGCAAAAAGCCCCGATGGTAAAATGCAAAAAAGGAGAGTCAGCAAAAAAAAAGAAATATGATCTCTTAGACTTTTTTCTTTCTTTTTATTTAACCATCAGCTCATCTTACTGTAAATGAAACCCCATCAGATCTAAGAGGCAGATCCTTCGTCTCCCATCTCCAATTTTTTCTTTCATTTTCTTATTCAAGAAGCTATCGCCGGACCTCATCATCATCAAATCTCATATTGAGAGAATTAAAGATGTACTTACAGTATTTGCCTATGCACTGTGTGTGTGTGTGTGTGTTTAAGTTTCGGAACTAGTGAGTCGGTGTGTATGTGTGGATTTGTCAGGGGGTTGCTCTGACGGGGGAAGCCCCTCTCACGTCCCTGCCTTTCGTCCAAAGCCTGGGAGATTCCCACCACCAAAAATCAATGTGTGTGAGAGCATATGTGCGCCTGTGTGTGTGTCAAGGTTTTGTAAGACAAATCTCTCCAGCGTGCGCCGCTTTAGTGCTATTGAACCAGGCTTCGATCACTCGGCCACTGTGAATAATGCAAGGGAGGCTACTGCTCACTTACAGCATAGGATGCTTTTGCGTGCGTGCGTGCGTGCGTGCGCGCGTGCGCGTGCGCGTGTGTGTGTGTGTGTGTGTGACACGATGGTCCTTTTTCCTTCTTGCAAATGCAACAGGGCAGTTCTTCGACGTTCCTCCACTTGGCCCTCTTAATCTCGTGTCAGATACAGGAACTCCCACATTGATACTGTCTCTTTGAGTGTGCGCGCCATGCGTGTGTGTGCGAGTGTGTACGCTGGAGGCTTCTACAGTAGACGGGAAGAGCTTAACTCAAGCAGACAGCTCAGGCCTGCACTTTGACACACCCTGACTCATTACATACAGCTGGCACACAGTAGAATATTGTCATTAAAAAAGACAATTAGATATGAAGTCAAGGGAGCATCACTTACACACACATGGACACACACGCCCGCAAACACAGGAAATATAGGTGAACACACGCTCGTCTTCATATCCCCCAGGTATATGAAGCGGAGATATTAATAATCAGGATGTTACAGAGTAATTAAAATGATTCCAAATGATGTGTGTGTGTGTGTGTTTCTGTTAATTAAGCTGAATGATTTGATATGACACAAACCATAATGTTTTAATAGTGTCCTATACTTGAAGCGGCTGGAGGGGACAACAGTTGATGGGGCTATAGGGAGAGACAGGGCAACACACACACACACACACACACACACACGCACAAAAACAGATACAGCTGCTCACTGGCCCTGCCTAAGAGGAGCATCTCTTTTTTCGACATAATTATCTGTGTCATCACTTATGAGGCAATTAAACAAACATCAGTTCCTATTTCCTCTCCCTCCGTCTCTACTCTCTTCTTATTCCACTTCCTCATCCACTTCTTTCCTGCCATCTGTGCACCCATCGCATCTCCTCTGCTGTTTTTATATAATCTTCTCCTTCTCCTCTCCTGCTCCTCTCCTCTCCTCTCCTCTCCTCTCCTCTCCTCTCCTCTCCTCTCCCTCTGCTCCTCTTCACTCCCCTCCTGTGTGACTCCAGACAAGGTTTCAATTTCAGCATGCTGATTGTCTCATTGCCGACTCTATGCATGTCTAACACTTACTGGCACTCTGGGGACCGGCAATACACACCATAGAATGCCTATTACACTCCCACACGTTTCTGGTGAGTGTGTGTTCGTGTTTGTGTGTGTGTGTGTGTTTGTGTGCAAGGGGTGATGAGGGTGTAAAATGCCTATTACGCTGAGAGTCTGGTCTCTCTTACACTGGAGAGAATTCTCTGGCGCCTAAAGAGCAGAAAATTGCAACGCTCCTCTTCCTCACTCCCCATTAACCTGCTTTTGAAACAAAGGACTGTCCATGGTGTGTGTGTGTGTGTGTGTGTGTGTATCCTTGCCCATTAGCCCTACAGTATGTGCCATCATGGGTAAAGCACCTTGTGGGCCCAACCAAGCAGAAACACCCGTCTTTTCTGCATATACCTTAAGTTGTCCTTGTTTTCTATTTTATTTAACCACCTTGTACAGGCCACTTTCTGCACTTTTACATGACAACACATTCTGTTCACAATCTTTTTGTGTCTCTAATCAGTCACCCACATTTTGAAAAATATATATTTTTATGCTCCTAAATGAACTTGTCACTATTTTTTTCCCCTATTTCCTTCCATCCTTCATCAAAAATGGCAAAGGGAGATGGCATCTTATGAAGAGCTTCAAGATGACTAAAGCAGCAGGCATATTTGTCTAATTTGCACAAAGACATCCACATCAAAGCACAAATCAAGAGCCAGGCTCATTCAATGGATTTTTATCAGCCTATCCATTCCCTGTTCTTCTTTTTTTTTTGAGCATCCTTTTTCCTCTCTCTGTCACATTCCTCTTTTTCTCTCTATTTTCAGAGCGTTATTAGAACATGATAAAAGCGAAAGGGATGTCATGACACGGGACCCCCTGTTAGCATTAGGAGGTGGGAGAGAAAACGAACGAGAGAACGAGGGGGGAAAAAAAGGGAGAGAAAAGATGAAAGAGATTTGTCTGGAAATTATTGCTCACAAGGCATTGATTCTCTGCTTTAATCTCACACAGTGTGCTCAAATTTCCTATTAGGGAGATGAAGAAAAGGAGAGAGAGAGGGAGATGGGTCTTATTCACATAGGTGGGGAGGTGAAACTTGGCATGTACCCTCAGTGTTTCTTTGAGCAGACAAAACATACCATTTCCCTTATTCTGGCAAAAAGAAGCAATTTCCAGTTTCTTTATTTTATTTTTTTACATGTCCAGTCTTGCTTTTAGGCCATTAGTCTGCTGTAAGTAAACATTGCTACTGAACCGATGGAGGGTCACACGCGCACACACACACACATACGAAAAGCCACTGACAGCAGCTATAGCTGAAAAGCTTCCTCCGGTTAGCGACGATTAGCCTTGGCTATAGGTAATCAATAGCTGCTATCAATTCCATACCTCCGACTGATGGATGGGGTAAAAGAAAAAGAGAGGAGAGTGAGGAAGAAGGGAGCAATAGAAGGAAAGAGTTCGTTGCTGCTGCGAGGAATGGCAGAAATTCTACCTGACAATACTCCCTCCTAAAGTAACGCTCCGGCTTTCTTCTCTGTGTGAGTGTGTGCGCATATAGGCTGCCTTAAATGTCCATCTGTGAATTGAATCATCGCAGTCTGAGATTAGTGGCTGCTTGGACCCAGTGAGCGTATTGCCTGGTTACCGCGGCTCCGGCTCCACACAACCCTCCTCCCATCACCGGATTGTTTGTCTTAATGCTGTGTGACATGGCCCATTGTTTTGTCCATCTGTGGTTAAGAGTCAATGGACAGAGGGTGTATGAGGGGATTGGGGAAAGGAAAGAATGGAGGTGAGGGAGAAGAAAAATAAAGAAGAGCAGGGGTGAAAAAAAAAAGGGGGGGGGTGGGGGGTGTTGGAGAAAAGGATGAAGGTGGGGGGAAAAAAAGGAAAGAAACAAGATGGGGACAGACTGAGAATGAAAAAGAAATATTTAAAAGAGAGATTTCAATATGGTCCTCTGACTTTCAATTCACCACTTCCTTTTCCAGGACCTTCCAGAGGCTTTCAGTTCCATATGGAGCGGGGCCTTAAGCTCTTTGTGATATCACCGATGTGAAAGACGTCCTGGCCCTGTGACGCCAGTCCCCTCTTCAAAGGGTTAAGTCATATTTAGTATGCGTCCTCATAGCCCGACGGCTTTGTATTGTAAATAAGACTAATGTGGCATTGGTCAGGTATGCTAATTCAGATAATCAGCGCAATTTCTGCAAATTATAACTGTCAGTGTGGTGGGCACAGAACCTTGGCGGAAAACATGAGGGAACAATTTAGCCCGGGTAATACCCCTCCACCAAAGAGCTGCTCAACTCAAAGAAAAACAATCGGCCTGAGCCCATACCGCCCCGACACACCATTTCAAAAATAGTTTATGGTGAACGAGGCTCATTTTTTTCAGAGGCACAAGTCAGCCTGCTGCCCTTTTTTTTCCTATGTGCACACACAGACCACAAAGTAATTATAATTCGCTTGGATGGAATTATTCAAAAAATGACCACATCTTTTACTCCCTCAGCCATAGAGAATATGGTTTAGGGAAATTTGGGGTAAATTGCTACTTACCGAAAATATAATAATATACATATATGAATGTGTCTTATTTTGATTTGACAAATGATTTAAAATGCAGTGTATTGTCTCCAACTAATTGTACAGCAATAAAAAACTACATACTTTACAAAAATCCTCTTGGGTAAAATCACATCACTCTCATCAGAATAGTTCTCCCCAGGAGAACTGCATTTTACTCATGTTGGTCATATAAAATAACATTCCTAGTTTTTATTATGCGAGGAACGGATCCTGCCCGTCTGAAATCTGTGAACTTTACCTTTTATGTAAGTAACTTCCCGTTTCACAGTAAGTGGGGGAGAAAAAGGTCACACATAATTTATTAACTGTAGGTAATCAGCTGTTTATAAGCAAATCAATATGCAATATAATTGGCTGAGGTAACATCTCATCTAAACATAAATATCTAATGGATAAATACATCAGAGGGATGGCATGTGCAACAGAAGCACACAACGGTAACTAAAAAAGAACAAATTTGTCCTTTGATGGGCCAGTCAGCAGGTCTCACCTACTGCATTCTGATTTGAAAAAGAAAATGGCCACCACTGTGCAAACTCTAGTGGTTAGCTAGATCTGGGTGTGTGTTGCAGCTTTTCTCTCACTCCTCCGGCCATCCGTGAATGTTTATGTAATGGCCACAAATTACTGAGACAAACCCTGGAAATAGACTTCTGTCTGAGGAGAGACCTTCTTGAAAAAAAAAAAAGAGAGAGAGAACCGCTGGAATGACAAAACCCACCCCACTACCCAGAGTAAAAAAAAAAAAGAGCAGAAGATGAAGGAGTGAAAGTGAGGGAGGAGGGAAAACCTAATACCTCAAAAAGATGCCCTGCTGTCATCACATCGAAATGCTCTCTGGGACACAGCAAAGCCCTTTCCCACATCGAAAATTGAATGATCGTTTTTGGTGCTTTTTGGTGCTTTGGCTCGCTTCAGAAACATACAGTTTGGGCTGGGTAAATTTGGAAACAAGGAATGTCGGCGCGCTCGGAAACTATCAAGATGGCACAGTTGCTCTCTGCCCATGTTCCATCACTTCCTGCTGGACGCACACACACACACACACACACACACACACACACACACAAACACAAGCACATATAGCAATAATAAGTGTCCATTAGGCTCTCTTTTTAGCCTACAGCTGCTATGTAAATGGTTAGCACAGCTACACTAATTTCACTAGGACTGAAAATGTCCCAGAGCCTTATCACTCAGAAAAAACAAAAGGCTCTGGATACACACATACACCCACACGCACATGATAAAAGTGTTGTTGGTCTCTCTAAGTCAGAAGAGGTCTTTTGTTTAAAAGGGGGACTCAGACAAAGAGGGTCCTCTCCCTCCCTCTTTAATACATGTTGGGTGGTGGTGGTGGTGGTGGTGGTGGTGGTGGGGGGGGTATAGAAGGATGGAGATGTGTGGGTGGGGTGGTGGAGGGATGGATGACAGGCCAGGCTCTCAGAAATAATTACCTCCATAAGATCCCATCTCCCTTTCCTTTTTGTGAGGGACAGAGGGAACGAAAGGGGGAAAAATGGCAGAAAGTAAAGTATGCAGAAAAGGCCCTTGTGTTTCTGCTTGGTCTGGCTTATGAGGAGCTTTACACATGATGGAGCACAGGCCTAATGGGTGGGGATACACACACAGAAAAACACACTCACGCACACGTACACAAACCTCCTCACAGTCTTCTTTATGGCTAAACAAATGGTCAAATGGTTGAGACAGAGGCGGCAACAGAGAAACAGTCAGAGGGAAAAAAAATCACTGTAACAACTAAACTTCAGAGACTGTTAATGTCTCCAAAAATCCAGCTACACAAATTGTTCAAATTATAAAATCGATGATGGAAGACCCATGACTCGCAATCTGTCATATTTTTCTTTTTCTGCTTGAATTTTACTAAACAGCTCTATTTAGGGCGTAACTTCATTATAGAGTGGAGAAGGGCACAACAAAAATCTAATTTCTCTAACAACTTTTGGACGACCCTCAAAGCAAAATGGCCTCCAAGTCCTCCATGTTGAGAAGCAATTCATTTATGCTTGCTCTTCTGATGCAAACTGGCATTTTTTATAAACTCAATTTTCTTTAACACTTCTAATTGTACACAGAGAGGGACGATTTATCTCAGCAATGTGGGCACAGTGGGCCTTTTGTGTCTGAAGGAAGCCGCTGAAAGATCATGGTAAAAAGTTTTAGCTGTACAGTCAGTGAGAGTTAGTGTCTGCACAGGCACAAGTAGACAAGCGCACACACACACGCACACACACACACTTCACTCTCACTCCACAATGGTGTTTACTTAGTGTAAAGGATGAGATGACTGGGTCCGGGTTTGGGGGAATTACAGACTCAAAAGGATAACAAAGAGTGAAAGGCTCTCAATAAAACATGCAACAGCAAACACATGCATTGACATGCACACAATGCAGTCCAGCAGTTGCCTGTACACTCCTGTCTTTGTTCAAAACACCTATACCCTTGCCGTGCGTCTCTGCAGTACTGTATCCTTAATTAGGCCATAAAATCAGCATCAAAATTGTTTAATGAAAGCCATTCACATGTACATAAAGTCCAGAGCATTAGAACTCTTATTCCCAAATGGGCCTATAATTATCTGGCTCGGTGCCAGGTCCCAGGCTTTAAGAGAAAGATACCGGTCAGCACTTAAATTAATCTTTTTCATACCAGTCTCTAATGAACAGAAAGTGCTCGAGTCAGGAGTTGTAGCCCCAGAAAACTAACAGCACGCATACACATGCACGTACACACAAATAGAGGGTCCTTAAACTGAATACTGGCTGGAAATGTTGCCTACTATAGAGCCTTTTCCATCAGTGAAAACATTCGCATCATCTATCACCACGGGAGTCTAAAGCAGCTATAATATACCTTTTCTTCCATATAAGTTGCATGTAATGTCTGCATGTGTAATCTAAAACACAATGGGATCAGCTAAAAATAAATAAAAGAGAAAAAAAAGACATGCTCTACTTGACAGCAGAACTATAGAACAAGAATACAAACTCGATCTAAAACATTAACTTTAAGTGTTTGATCTCTGGTTGAAACACTCTTACTCCCCCCTTTGCCTACACCTGCCAAATGTGTATGGTCTACAAGGAAATACCTTTGAAACATTTACCATGTACCTTGTGAAAGAATACTGTTGTTCACTAAAAATTATATAGAGCGGGCAAAAGGAGGGCATCCAAAAAAGTGGCTTAGCTTTTTGGTCGCTGCCAGCGTCCGCTTAAGCTTTGCACTAGCTTCCTCATGGAAATTCACCATGTGGCATCAAAGCCAAGGTATAAAACTAGGGCCCGAGCAACAAATATGGTGTGTTTTAAGAGTGGAACATTTGAAATAGGTGCAGCGGGCGAATATTGCTTTTGACAGGTTTAAAACCTGGTTGTGCTCACTGGTTTGAGATGTAAAAGGGAGAGGAAAAAAAGGCTTGAAGCGGGGCTTGTGTTCTGGATGAAAAAACGGACAGGAGCATAAGCAGGACAAAAAAGGAGAGAGAGAGATACAGAAAGAGAGCGGGGGGGGGGGGGGGGGGGCTATGTTAAAATGTACGGTAATGATTTATCTAAGCATGCTTTTCTGCTGCACCCCAAATCTCCCTGTAACTTTGATCCATGTGTAATTAAAACCAAACGTACACCGGCAACAGTCTCCATTTCAGGATTGGGAGCTCTTCTCCTGTTTGTGTGTGTGTGTGTGTGTGTGTTCGTGTGCGTGTGCGTGTGTGTTGGGATTCACATATGTTTCTAAGCGCTAGGCCCCCATCTGTTTTGGGAGTACATGTACAGTATAAACAGGACACTTTGGGGAGCACAGATTCATGTTGAAATGCACACACATACGCGCTGACACGCATACGCACACACACACACACACACACACACACACACAGATGGATGTATGGACTAATGCTATGCTGGAATGCTATTCAAAACGTGTTACACCCCCCCCCACCCCATCCCACCCGCTCCTTCAGGTCAAGCAAAGCAAAAACAAGTTAAGCGCTCATTTTCTCCCGGCAGCATTAACATAGGGATGACTAAATAATGGACCCTGACTCTTGGTCTTCTGGTTTAAATTACAGCACAGCCCCCTCCCCTTACACCCTGCAACCCCTCACCAACCATCCAACCCCCACTCAAAGAAAAACGATTAATCTTTTTTTTTTTTGTCTCTCTGAATGTTTTACAGTTCTGTTACACTTATTAGCTGCTGGCAGGACGGAGAGTCTTAAATGAAAGCCAAATTGCTTTGGTCATGAGAAAGGAAATGAAAGCTCACTCCAGGGAGAGACTGTGTAGCCATAGCATACGTGTGTGTGTGTGTGTGTGTGGGTGTGTATGTGTGTAACGTATGTGTGCATGACTAACGTATGTGTGTACAGGCCTTTTCACTGAGATACTCCCAAGGTGAAATTTCATAAGCTGACTGCTTGCCTGCCTGGGATGTCCCTGTGCACGGGACAGTGTATGTGTGTGTGTGTGTGTGTGTGTGTGTGTGTGTGTTTGTGTGTGTGTGTGTTGCAGATATAAGCGCGGCAGCCTAATAGGAACAGTATGCTCATTTTGGAGAGATTAGGAGGAATGGACGGGTCTGTATCGAGAGACGTGATCTGGATATGAAGGCCAAAGGAGGGAGGGAGGGAGGTTTGACAGAATAAAGAGGGAGTGGTGCGAGAAAAAGAGAAAAGGGACGGGAGGGGTGTAAAAAGTAAAGAAAGACGGATCTGACTTCAAACGAAGAAAACTGACCACCAGAACTGGAATTGGCATTTAACCAAAATTGAAAGAAAAATTGAAAAACAAAAACACCATCAAAAAGAAAAACAAAAAGGAAAAAAAAAAAACAGTTTAAACAAACAGACAAAACAGGTTAAAGAAGCACAGACCTTGGCCGGAGGGGCACTCTTTGACGTGGAACAGCTCGTGGAAGCTCAGTCCATCCTCGTCCCCTCCCAGTCCCTGCTGGTGCAGCTGGAGTTTCCTCAGCCCTTCGTTCTGCTGGTGGCGAGCGGAGCGGGCGTGCTGCACCAGGTTGAGGCGGGCCTTGGTGGAGTAGTCGCACAGTGTGCAGTAGTAGACACACAACTCCAGGTTGTACGCGCTGTCCTGCTTCTGCAAGTGCTGGGGAACAGAAGAGAGGAGAGTGCGGATGTTAGATGGCGTTCATTTGAAGTTATTGTTCTCACAGCTACATTTATTTCCTCTAAGCATTTTCATTATAGCAGTGTTTGCAATAATTGCAAGGATATTTGGGTGAATTTCAATGCACCAAGTGATGCTTTTCTGCAAAACCATGTTCTTACTCTTTAAGGCTTTTTTTGCTATAAAAACCTTCCTTTCTACTCTGCTTCCAGTTTGGTCCTACCTCCCTGGCTTAAACAAGCCAGCAGTAAGTCGATGGGAAACACCTCAGTCACTTGAACTATATGTTCTTCGCTCTTTGCAGTATGTGATTTAAACTAAAGAAGCCACAAGTATTAGTAGCACTTAGTATTAAACTGCTGTTCATTTCAATTAACATTTTGCTGTAGAGTATAGTGATGGGAAGTGCTACAAAAACCAACTGTATGACTGAAAGCAAAGATTAAATCCTATGGACAAAGACAATTTTGTTTGATAATTTAAAATACAGAGAAAACTATTAACACAGTAACAAGTGCAGTTTCAAGTCATTATGTTTAAGTTCAGACACTACACGCTCCAAATTAACTGGATATGTTTTAGGCGACATAAAGATTAAAAACACAAAAAGTCAGATAAGGGGTTGAGTTCAGAACACTATTTCTGTCTTTAACATGCACATTGTCCAGCTCTCCTCATTGTTAGCAGCTGCAGGGGTTTCTCATTCAACGTGTGCTGTCAGTTACAAGCCCTTAATTTCCAGTTGCCTCTTTAATGGCATTGCAGCCATGCAAAGCTACCCCCTACCTCGATGTGTGCCTGCGCACAAACACACACACACACACACACACACACACACACACACGGACGCACAGCCCCCATCCCACCTTGCCCTACTCCCATACACCCAGTCAAGCCAAGCATATCAAGTGTGCCTCTGTTGTTGCTGCCGGGCTAATGAACAATGCACAAAAACAAAAGACCAGGCCAAGCTTTTATTATCTGATCCTCTGTGGAGGGAGCGAGGGAGGGGAGGGAGGGACGGAGAAAGACACAGAGAGGAAAAGAGAGCAAGGCAAAGAGACAGAGACACAGAGGTGGCTCACGAAGGTTAGTTTATGCTTTGTTAAGATTTATTCATACAGCCATGTGAGAAACAGGTGCAGGGTTCTATGCATGAATTAATACACATAATGGTCCGTGTGTGACTGTGTGTGACTGTGTGTGTGTGTGTGTGTGTGTGCGCGCGCTCTAACCCCACGCTGTCTCTCATGGCTCCTATAGAAAGATGTTTCATTCGTGAAACACATGAAAAGTTGGCAAGGTAATATTTTTCTCCCGAGCATTGTTGCATCGAGTTATATGGAGCAAGAAGAAGACAGGAAAAAATGTATACGCGGGAGGAGAGTGTGTGTGTGTGTGTGTGTGTGTGTGTGTGTGTGGTGGGAGGAGTAGGGCGGCGGTGTGGGGGTGGGGGCCACAGTTAGCTGCAGGTGTGTTGAGTCCTACCCCCCCCACCCCCACCCCCCTTCTTTGACAAACAGGGATTAGCAACATAGCTACAGCCGCTAACACATCTTTTCTCTCTGTCTCTCCCTCTTTCTTTCTTTTGTAGAAAATCTTACGAGGTTTTTCTCACGAGACGGTGGGACGTCCCCTCGCAGTCAGAGGCCCTTTCAGAAGTCTTAAGTTTTAATTAAGTCGGAGTTGTCAGAAGAAAGCTCCCCTAGTCCAGAGCTCAGGGCCATTAATTACAGCTATCTTTGTTTCTCTGTGAAAAGAGGCCTCCCTCGCTCCTTCTCTCTCTCTCTCTCTTTCTTTGCTTTTCTTTCTTCCCCTCCCTCCCTCGCAGGAGAACTGGGCTGCTGAGCCTTACCGTGGAAACCACACACACACACACACACACACACACACACACACACACACACACACACACGTGTGCTCACGGGAGCAAACGCACATATGTCACATGGACACAGTGCACGTAAACATGCATACACAGGAAAGGTTTGAGTTCACGTCTTTTCATTGAAACATAAACTTTTCTAATTGCCTCCTGGGTGCTTTCCCTGTGGAGGTTTTTTCGGAGCACATCCAACTGGTACGAGACCCCGGGGTAGGCCCAGAACACGCTGGAGAGATTATATATCTCATCTGGCCTGGGAACGTCTCAGGTTGCCCCAGGACGAGCTGGAAACATTGCTGCGGAGAGGGACGTCTGGACTGCGTTGTTTAGCCTGGCGCTACCGCGACCCGGCCCCCAGATAAGCCGCAGAAAAATGGATGGACCAATCAGCTTGTTTCGGCCCTTCAAAATGGCCTTCCATATCCTTGCCTTTTGCTACACACCATACACAAAAGCCTTCACACTTACATAAAGTACATCCCCAATGCCATTTATTCTGTTACCACTCATTACTACTTCAGTATTGAAAAAAAAAGGGGCACTTTTCACTGCAGCATGGTATTTGTTCTTTCTTGATTCCATCATCTCTAGACTCCACTCCAGTATGCTTTTATTTCATGACCACTCTGCAACAAATTGGGGGGGGGAGGGGGGGGCTACTTAGAATTAGTGATCAAACATGGCCTTTCTTTCCTCCAGTGACAATCTTCAGCATTGCATTAACCACTGCCACAGATGTGTCATTGGAAAAGTGGCAAAGCATGTGTTATGTAGGCCAGCGTGTTCATTTTCTTAGCAGAGAAGACAGGCATGATAGTTGAGAGACTTATCAGGAGACATAGGGTTTCATGGGTATCATCCTTGATAGTTTCCAGTGTTTCCTAATGGCATTATCACTAAGGTAATTGCACTGGTTCGAAATGAATATTTCCATATAAATCAGTAGTGCAATAAAATGCTTCACATCCTTCAATGTCCTAACTTATATTCTATTTGCTTTTAGCATATGTGGCTTGGGCTGAGAGTAGCTGGATGATATACTTGGGGTTGAACCAGGCTGCCAGATAGGTTTAGGCCTAATATTAATTCTCTCCCCATCAGCACATTCCAGAGGGTTTGTTTAAGACCTAAACTAGAGGGCTGTCTGTCGCTCTCTGGCACTCTGCAGGCCTGAAATGCAGGCGGTCTGGTGATCACAGGCCAGAACATCCATGATTTATGAACTTTTAAAGGAGCACTTTGACTCCTGCCAGGCATGGGCTGTGTAATGCATATTCAAACACACAAACACACTGTTCCTGCTCCTGGGTTTGCGCCTGTGTGTGTCTGCTTGAAATGTCTATGTAATTTATGCCGCAGCTGATTTGTGTGTGTGTGTGTGTGTGTGTGTATGTGCTGTACATGCATTTGTGTCATATGAGTGTCTGTGTATTGTGTGTGCGGAATGGCAAAAGGGCCCATCCCTGTCAATATGGCGCCTCTCCAGAGTGCCTGATGGTTAATTGTTGGAGATTAGTGTTTGGCAAACAACCAAATAAGCTAACACTCCCTGTGGGCCAATCAAAATCAGCTAAACAGCACTCCCTGGGTGGACCTAAACATGGCACAGACATCTCTGGATAGCGGAGGGGATGCACACACACACACACCCCCATACACACAGAATGCAAATTATGACACTCGGGACTTCCTGTTTACCTGTCAGAAACACAACGTTGTCAGCCCTGTCGATGACACACACGCACACACTGGGACTTGTATGAGGAGAGGGGAGGAGAGTCAATTTGACAGGTAAGGGAAGCTCCCTTGTGTAGTGGTTTGCTGCTGCTGTGTGTGTGTTTTTATGGTGGGTGGGGGGGTGGGGGGGGGTGACAGAGGACTGCATTCATTATGCAGAATGAGATGTTTACAAAACACGTTTCTCACACACATATAAACACGAGGGCACACACCTCCCCTCTGCTCTTTGTGGGAAGGATAGCGGCACTGCAATCTCATATTCATTTGTTATATCTGTGGTGACAAAGCTGCCTCATTAACTGAATTCTTAATAAGCCAAGGCAAAAGACATCTTCTCACAACTTCTTTTATCTGTCTGTGCATGTACGTGAAAGTGTGTGTGTGTGTGTGTGTGTTTGGTTTTTATGCATCAGTAATTTTGACATTTTTTTTTTTATTTTACCTCACAAGTGTGTTTTTGTGTCGGTCTATAATTCAATCCCGCATTCTTTATTGTCTTTGCCTGTGACTGTGCGTGTGCACTGGTAACATGACAAAAATGAAAGCAGCCGAAAGCAGTGGAGTTGTGTTTTCCTCCATATACCAAATAAAAAATTAGGATATTCAGTACAAACATGACATTTCTTGTCATTAAGTGCAGAAGCAGGCAGCTAATGAACACAAACTGAAAATAAGAACCCTCCACTACCACAACTATGGCTTAATAACAGTGTGTATACGCATGTGTGTGCGCATTTTATATGTAAAGAATCAGTACATACATTCTTTTTCCTTTTTGTGTCTGCTGAGAGTATGTGCATGTATGCAAATGTGCATCCCACACATTGTGAAAATGAAAACCTCTTTATCTCCTTTGATCAGGGAAGCAGGGAGCTTGTTGTCGGGTATACCTTCTTTTTGGAACGTCACCAGCTTCCGGTGCTATCCCCTGGGCCCCTGGGGGCCATCGGAGACAAAAACAGCCCCACTTGGCCCAGCAAATAACAAAAGCGTGTTTTGTTCCTTGAAAGTATTTTAAACACATACCAGCGCTGCCTGGAAGGCTGCCAAGTGTAGAATTCCATCAGTGCTACCACCTCCCTAACACATGTTACTGCTAACTGCCGCTCAGCCCCCAAGACATAGATGTAACGCAAGATCACTGCCAATGGATTTGCTGGCAGACTGCACTGCTGAAAAGAGATGCTGAGGGCCCAGGTATGTGCCACCTCGCTTCCACGGATAAAGAGAGCAGCAAATATAGTGTATAGAGAGACAGATTCAGTGCTGCACACGCACAAAAACAAATATGCAAATAGAAGCTGCATACAAAAACTGCTGAGTGCACATTGCATATGCACACATATACACACACAATGCGCATCTCCTGCTTCTCTCTCTCTCTCTCTCTCCCACTCCTACAAGACCACTGTGTGTGATCTAAAGATGCTGGAGAAAGAAAACAATCCCCAAAAATACCCCCCCCCCCCAACACACCCGACCTTCTTTTCTTTCTTGATGGTCGTCTTTACTTTCATTACTACCAAGGCTCTCACTTTCATAAATGCAAAGAAAAATATTTCCTAGAGCTAAACTGCCTCTCCTGTTTCTCTCAGCTCTGCCTGCTGGCAGTCACATGTGATCACAGCTCTGGGGCCTGTCCATGAGGTGCAGGGCCTGTGAGCGAGCTTAGCTTAGGTCACCCAATAATAATAAGCATCCATCGCATTATGGCCGGCAAGCCAAACAAATGAATAATCACAATGAGTCTTTTATACTAACTTTCTGCCGTTGTTCTCCACTCCTGTGCTCTCTCTCTCTCTCTCTCTCTCTCTCTCTCTTTTCTTTATTCATTTTTATTCTATTTGTCAGCAGAACAAAATAAGGAAGCAATAGTGATAGGGCTTTGTGAGAGCTTGGAAAATAATGTTACTCTAAAGTTCAGTTAATAGTCTTGCCTTCCATTTTTCTGACTCCCACACATGGACACACAGTCCCTCACACACACACACACACACACACACACACACACACACACACACACACACACACACACACACACACACACACACACACACACTTGTAGCAGTGACGTAAGTGTGTCTGACATATGGGACAAAGGTCAATCTGAAGTTCACGGCTTCCTGACCTCTGGCCCCTCTTTCGGAAAAAAATCCCTTCTGACTCTCTATCTCTTATTCTCTCTTTTGCCCAGGCACACACACACACACACACACACACACAGACACGCTCACACACAAGTTATGCATACCAGAGCGAAGAAACAAGGGAAAAAAACAGTCCTGCTGATTTACAGCATGATCCATTTCTTCTGGTCTTAGTCAATGAATGTGTAGAAAATACACACGTATTTCACCACATATTTTCTATTGTACTGACCCAGCAGTTGGGAATGACTGATTCTAGGAGACGGCGAGACGAGGATAAATCTTACTTACTCATCGGAGCATGTGTGTATGTGTGTTAGGTGTCTTGAAAGCCAGCTTACCTCCACCCCCCATGAAAATGGATCAGTATTTACATTAGCATTAGATTTAGACAGCATGGCTCAGCCACTTACTCCCTATTAGCCAACCTGACCTTAGCCCATTAGGGTCTAAAAGCCCCCGCTTGTCTCCATCGCCGCCAGGTGAGACTGACCAGACCTCCCCATTTCCCTAAACCATATTGCAGCTGAGATTATCTTTTCCATCGACTCACAATGAGACAGAGATCATAAAATGCTGAGATCAAGATCATCGAAATGCTAACATGCCTGGGGGATTATCTTTTTACAGTGCTGTGCAAGGGGAGGGATATTGCTGAAATACTAACATGCTTTTGGGTCGGGTTCATCATTTTCCATTTTTCTCAACACACGAAGATGCTTTTGGGAAATCAAGGCAAAGGCCTAATTGACAGGATATATGAAAGACAGGGAGAAAAACAAAAATAAAGGGGGCTTCAGCTTATTGGCTTGTACCATCAAAGAGGTTTGTACTACACTGATGTTGTTATATTTAACTAAAACTGAAAGGGAAGAGAAGGGAAAATAATTTTGGTGCTGAGAGTAGCAGCGATTTTTGCCAAGTTTGTTTTTCTTCGCTCTGTTCGTAAGGGAGACTCACTGAAAAACGTCTATTAGAGAGAGTTAGACAAAAGGAATGACAGAAAAATACAGTGAGAGAAACTAACCGATAGATTGAGAGGCAAAGAGAGTGAGAATCCATGACAGAGAGAACAAAAGAACAAGAGACAGAGAGAGAGAGAGAGAGAGAATGATAGGGAAGAATCTAGACGAGCGTAGTCGGGTTCAAATCACTAATTACACATTCCTGAGCCTGTGAAGGGGAGTATTGTTTTCCAGTTAGCCCCTACCCTGTCGCATGGTTTCACTTAGCACAAAACAAAAGGTACAGGGAACAAAACACAAGCCTAATACCAGGCCCTCCTAATGACAGAGAAATGGGAGAAATTATCCTTGGGGTGGATCCTCGTGAGAAAATGGCTAGTGATTACTGGACAAAGGGAGTTCATTTTCTGTCACAAAATGGCAGACACAAATGTGTTTCTTTCTTTTAACAGCTGTATTTATTACATGAGCACGCTATCATACTACTTTTTTCGATCACTGCACACATGGCCTGCTTAATGTATGCCTAGCTAACTATAAATGCGACATAAAACTAGAATGTTACAGAATCCACTTCTCAACACTAAAATGCAATATTTCGACACACTTCATAGAACAAAAGGCGAGGTTCAGGCCTTTCCTAGGAACCAGTGTGACAATGTGGCTTGTTGTGTATACAAGCTGTGTTTAAGTGTGTGTGTGTGTGTGTGTGTGTGTGCACGTTGGAGTGGCACCTCTGCCAGGGAGAGCACAATGAAAGCGCCTCTTCAGCGGCGCCGTTTTGCATATTGCCACAGGAAATCAAATGCCTTGCAGTTGACCTACAAGATGGCACACTTGATCCTTCCCTACTTCCTTTACAGAAGGTGGCCGATTTCAGTCTGTGCCTCTCTCTTTACCCCCTCTATATCATTACTCAAACATTTAAAGACTGCCCGTGTATCACGGAGCGCACACACAGATAACAATTTCTGTAGCGATTTCTGACACGGCACATAGACTCAGTCAGCCAAACATTCGACAACCTGGGATGTACCGTCTACCCCCATAAACCCATAATGATGAGCACTTTGCTAGACCAACAACATAGAGGATCCTACCATTTTCGGGAGGGGGGGGGGTAAGCTGATAGCAGGGGCAGCACTGGGCAGAGTCGCCTGGCTGGTGGTGTTTGCCCAGGCCCCGGCCGTCTAAAGGAAGGATATTGTTTTCCCCTGAAAAAGCCTCAGCCGCAGTCCGCATACCAGCGTCCACTCAACATACCAATGGGCTCTTTGAAGATTACTCAAATGTTTGCCTTTGTTCCCCCACCACCACCCCATCCGCCCCTACCCCTAGTCCTAACCTACACTCCTGCCAGAACGAGGAAAAGAGGAGAAAGGACAGAGTGAAAAAAATCAGACTTATATATCTTCAGAAAACAGTGGGAAAGCAAAACCACCCTCAGCTGCACTCAGATTCAAAATGGCCTCTGGAGGGGACGGACAACCACTGAAAGGAATAATAACACTGCGGCCACCAGCATTGTAAATCTAAACATAAACAATAGAGATGGGCGGCGTATTAATGCATGGCAGCTGATATTATACAAGGAGGTTAAATGCAAGTATCCCATCTGTCCGCCGATAAAGTGCAACGTGCTTTTAAAGACAGTCCACTCCTCATCCCTGTGCATTTAAGTCCACAATTAGAGTTGAACATGATAATTCCAATGGGTTAATTTAACTAAATGTGCTGAAAACTCAGGAACCCCCCCACCCCCACCCAACCCACATTAATCCCGAACAAGTAAGTGGGCTTTCTATCAGGTCTATTTCAAAGCATTAGGGATTACCTCACAGAAACTAAGCTGCTTGAACTCACAGGAGGTCAGCAGTATTGTGCTGCTGCAAGGATGGAAGACCAGTGGTAGAGACGGATAGACAGCAGGACAGGTCAGTTCCTCTTTCTCCAGCTCTCCGACAACAACCCTCAATCCTTCTCCCTCCCTCTCTTTTCATCCCCGTCTCTCTCTTTCACCGTATAATCGAATATCTCCCACTACTTATCTATTCACTGAGCACCTAATGGTTAAAATCAATTACAGCTGGAATGCTGAAATGCCGAATACTGGGCCACATGCTGATAATGACAGAGAGAGTGTGAGAAGGAGAGAGAACGCGAGAGAGAGACTTGGGACCGTTCCAAGGGAGGCACAATTACCTCAAATCGATTGATTATTGATTTGGAAGGGCGTTGAGGAGTATTTCAGTTCAACTTTGTCCATATCAATATCCTGATAGCTTCATAAGAGGGGAAAAGTGTGATTGTGCTATCTAAATACCATTCTAAAGCTGATGTAACATTTCAGACTGTTTCAAGAATAGAACACCTACTTGTCCCTAATTGACACATACTGTATTAAGAGACTACGATTTTTTAGTAGGCACGCGTTTTAATGTCAGGTGATTTCAAAAGTAACGCTAATGAACTTATCTGAAAATACTTATCTGATCTCACTGCCATGTGATTTGTCTGAAGTGGCTCTGATCAAATCAAGGTATCAAAAGTGAAGGCAACGTGCCCCGAGAGATCATATCTGAGATCATGTGCCCTCTTTGATTATTACTGTTTTTTTCCCCAAACACTCTTGTTATCTTTGTCCCGACAGGATGATCAAGAGAAAAGAAGGGATCGGGAGGAGTTAAGGATGGGAAAAAAAGGGAGGAGGAGTAGACAAGTGTGTGAGTGGGGGGCATAAGGATGGAAGGAGGCGGAGGGAAGTGTGTATTTCGGGGGATTTTGGGTATATAGCAAGGGTGGGAGGGTTCAGATGAACTAAGGGGAAAAAAAGACAAAAAAAGACAAACTCCTGCTAGTTCCTTTGTTCCTGCATCCCAGCGATGTTCCCTTCCTTCTGGTGGTCTGGAGGACTCTGACCCCTCCCCGTACACACTCCATATCCCCCCCCGCTATCGTTCCCTTACCTGTCAGCCCCGATCTGCTTCACAGTCCCCTGCACATGGACAAATAGCTCGGTCCTGGCCCGGCCCGGCCCAAACGACCCACAGCTCAGAGAGGAGTGGGGATGATTATGAAGAGGATCACATCTGGCTATTAATATGAGAAAACCAGCCCTGTGTGTTTCTTTGTCTTACATACAGAAAAACAACACCTTGCTAAAGGCAGAAAAAAAAAAGGGCATCTACCATCACAGTCTGCAGGCCTTAACTAATCCACCGGAGAGTATAGAAGTAGAGTGGACAGGAGGAGCAAGCTGGCTAGGGTTATTAAACATTACATATGAGTGTCAATCAAGAGCTGGACCAAAGCTGAACATTGCATGCACACACACACACACACACACACACACACACACACACACACACACACACACACACACACACACTAATGCTTTGCTGACCATCTGGTTAAGGCATTGGAGAGAGAATGGGCGAAACTCTTATTAATATCTATGAGGATTATTAGGAAGATGGGGGAGGGGGGGAAAGTCCATGCATTCAAACCTTTCTGTCAAACACACAAAGCGACAGCGTACACACACGTACACACACAAACACACACGCACACACCTGCTTTTATGCTTTAATTAGCCGCCACCCTTCATCCCCCACATCACCACCCCCGGACCTCTGAAAGATTTCCATTGTAATCTCCACGCAGGTGAAAGAGGAGACGATTTGAATAATCTACTAACCGGCGTCTCTTTGCCTCACAGAAAGAGAGAGAGAGAGAGAGAGAGAGCAAAAGGAAAACTAGTAGAAGTGAAAAGTGAAGAGAGAGACAGACAGACGAAGAGACAACCTTTCTGGAAAAAAACACTGAAGTGAATTCATTCGTCTGTTCAGGTTTACAGTGCTGAACTCTTGGCGGCAGGCTGCATCATCCGTCTCCATGACAGAACATGAAAATCTATATCTTGCAGTCAAGTAGCATCTAGTGTGAAGTGTATGCAAACATTCCTTTTTTAAGAGAATAGCAACTCTTTAAGTCTGTATGCGAGTGTGAGACAAGAGCCTGTGTCTGGAACAAGTGGACATGGGCTCCAGTGGAAAATGGTAACTTGTCTACAATTATGTGTGGGGTTGTATCTATGAATTAATGTTATACCATACCTCTGTATGCACATATGCACTTATGTGTGTGTGTGTGTGTGTGTGTGTGTTATAAATGGTGCCATGCATTTGAAATAGATCTAGTCTCTTTTCTATTCCAGGGACCAGCACAATGGCTTTTTATGCAAATCTGTGGGAGTCAATCTCCTGTCCATTTCCCCATCACACAAGTCCAAATGACAGTCCAATAATTTGGGCTGCATATATATAGGGGCATTTGATTTTCAAATGAGAGTGGGCAGGGTTGACCCTTGCTAATAGCAAAAGCACAGCAGTAGACTTAATATCACAGATGCATAAGCACAGCCATCTCCATCTGTGGGAGATGGAGGAGAATAAAATATGAGTGAGGGGGGTAGAGAAAGAAAAAAAGAGCCTTCGGTTGATGGAAAAAAGCAAAAAATAAAAATACAAATAAAGATGATGAAAATGAAAATGAGCTAAGGGGAGATTCTTGAGTGTTCCACTTCTTCGTCTTCTTCTCCTTCCATCCCTCCCTCGTCCCATTACTCCCCTCGTTTAATTCCCCCCACCCCTCGTTTCCTGGCCATGGTGTTGCCAAGAGGATCATGGGTAATGAGATGGCCTATCTGCGGCTCCCCAGGGGAGAGATAGAAAGAGAGAGAGAGAGAATGAGAGACAGAGAGTCAGAGACAAAACAAAGAGGGTGGGCAAGACAGAGGGGGTGAAAGAGTGTGAGACAGCATCAGACAGAGACTGAGGGAAAGAGATACTTTCTATCTCTGATCTTGTTCTCTGTATGTCCCACTAACAAAACGCTCCATCTAAATGTCCTCTCTCCTCCCTCTATATCATAAAATGTTATAGGCCTAAGATTCTGAGTTCAAAGGGAAAGGAAGAGAAGGAAGGGGGGAAAATAATGGAAAGAAAACAGAGATATGGAAATGTGCAGTGGACCCGGGACGTCCATTTCCGCTTGAATTATGACGGAAAGCTGGACGGACAGACGGGGGTGGGGCGGTGGTGGCTGAGGACAGTTTAAGATTTATACGGACAGCCATCTGAGAAACAGGTGCCATGGCCTGTGAGACACAGAGTGTGACTGTGAATGTGTGTGTGTGGTCCTTGACCATGCCACATTGACCATGAACATTCTCAACTCCTAATGACCCAGGGGCAAGCACAACCTCAAAGCCCAGTGGGGACACACACACTCAAACACACATGCTCCCTACAAACTAAACCCCCTACTTAGCCCTGCAGCATTTGTGAATGGCACTGACAGATTTACTCCTGTCTCCATGTGTATTAAGGCCAGTGTTTGTTATTAAAAATCATAACGAAGCCATACATCATCATATTCAACACTAAGTCAAACATGAGCCAGGCCAGCTATGGATACGCCATGCTAGGGCAACATTTAATGCAGAGCTTACCTCACACGCTGCCAGCACACAAATGCTATGTTAAAACATCTGCCATTTTATCATTTACAATGTTTCCTGGGGATAAAGATTTGCACTTGGCAGCTGTGATAATACTGAAGTGATGTTCTTTATGCACTTTTAATTTTCCAACTAAATTCTGTATTATGAGCGATAATGTGGAAAACCACCCTCTGCTGTAGTATTCTCAATAAAAACAAACAGGGACCAATCAGATTTCTTACATTTCCTCTCCAATAAGCAGCGAGGCGTAGACCTCCGCTTTTTCCATATATGGCCTATGACTTCCTGCGCCACCTGCTGTGCCCTGGACACCAGATGACTTGATGTCCATGTGCTGCTAATGTCATTTCCCTCTTGCTGTTTCAAAGTCTGGAAAAAAACACTTTCAAACTCTCAATTCCCCTTAGAAGTACTCCATTGCTGCTACAAAGCAGCCATAAAATCTCCTGAATATGCTTTTTGTTTGTATCTTCAAATGGTTTCCCATGCCATAAAGATATTCTCTGTTTCCAAAAAACCAGATGGTAAAGTCGTCAACACTCGGATCTTTTATGCGCCCGGCCAAGCTACCTCCATCCCCATGTGCTTTTCACCTCTGCCAATACATAAAAGGAGAGGTGTTTTTCTGGTCAAATAAAGAAATGATTTTTTTTCCTCTGCTTTTGCTCTGCCGCTCTATGCTTTCTCTCTCTCTGCTTTACTACCACATGTCCAAGGGTAAAAAAAGTGGGATTTCTGCCAGAGGCATTAAAAGCGTCATCTGTGGAACAGATTTGTTGAGGCCTGTGGGGTAGGTGGGTGGGTAGATGAGGTACAGGGGTGTATGGGTGCACTGAGGGGGCATTGGGATGACCCTCACTTGCCTTGGCTAAACTGTTGTATGTGGGTGCCTAAAGGGATACTCCTTTGCTTTACTTAACTTTCTTGGAAAACAAACTAAATAAGGAATATGTCCAGGCATGTCCAGAATATGTCATTTCTGTACTGATCCTATAAATTAAGACCTCAGCCAATGTGCAAGCAGCACTTCTGTTAAAAATTTATACATTTAAAATATTTAATTGCATTTAAAGCACGGCCCCTATGGATAGGGACATCTCCAACTCATCGCATGCCCAGTTCAGCCTTTGCCAGACTGTCGGCCAATCGAGTGTCAATATGTGCATCCTGTTTAAGTCAACTACGACTGTTTTAAATAACCCTGAGAAAGCCAATGTGCTTAATCCACTAAAGCCTTGGAACTGTTAGTAAGAATCGGTCACAGATTTCCGAATAAATGCAATTCCTTAAGATTACTGTGCAATGCAGGAACCAATTTCACAGAAATGAATGTCATTCTGTCTCATCTGAATTTCCTATATGAACTTTCTGTCAAATACTACTGAAATTTTACATAAAAATATATATATATATTACAGTATAATAAATAAAAATAAAAATTTGTTAGAAAGTAAGAGTAATTAATTGTGACAATGTGTTCTTAATATGATACAAATGTGGATAAATAAGTATAGAAATAAAATTGTAGATTATTCTAAAAACAAAAACAAAAAGACCTTTTTATATCCTCTTACTACTGTTGTCTCTACATTTAAAGCACAACATACACCCACACAAACACCTCCCACTGCCAAACGTTGCGTACAGTAGTAAAGAAATCCTCATTAATGTAATGCACTTGATCCTGTCCTGTAGGTCAAGGCCTTGGAAATGTAACAGCATCCTATTAAGCTGAAGGAGACGTCTGACAAACTAAATCACCTTAAACATATTGGAGAGGAGGAAGATGCCAAATATCGGTTGTGTTGGAATTTCTTTGCAGAAGCGGTTTATTGCTCAGTGTGAAGAGTTTAATTAGTTAAGTAAGTGTGAGTTCACGGCTCTGATGGGTAACTAACGTGGTAACCCTCTGACAAGTCACGGCCAAATAATCCCCAGCAAAAAATGTTCACCTATCGGCTTAAAGAACGGGAAGAGTTGGTCTATGCATAAATACTAATGTAAACTGTGTGTGTTGCTGGAAACATTAATTATGAAATGTATGAAATTAAACACACTTACACATATGTATACTTTCATCAAAAAATCTGAAGCCATTTTTTTTTACAATAATCCAAAAATACAAGACCTACATAAAAATACTTTTTTTCTATATCGGTATCTGTGCATCACGTAGGGATCATATAGCAGGAGAAACATGTATAGTGTATGGTATATTTTGATTGTGTCATTGTTCAGAACTAAGTTGTTAACATTGCTCTACACCCTGTTCATGAAAACAAATTCTTGAATTATTCCAGAATTATTTACAGCTGGAAAAAACAAGCTGAAAAAACAGCTGAAGATAATCAAAACTTTGAAGCTTTTTTGTACTTTGAAAACTTGCTAGTACGTGACTTGTGATAAATTAAGAGTAACAGTCTTGCCAGCTGGTTATAAGCGAGACATGTACCCATATCTGATGGAAATCATCCTGGGTACTCTAACAGTGACCTTTTCCATCTCTGTCATTCCATTCTCATGGGAACTTTATATCCATGTGACACTGCAGTGAAGAGGATGGAGCAAATTCTTTATAAACAAAAACATGTGTGCTTTTTCTGGATCTGAACTTAAAATAAGTGGTGTTCCCCTCAGACCAGTGAGACTTATTAAATCTGTATTGTGCTGAATTCTATATAATATAATGTCAGTGTCCTGCAAAAATAATGATTCTCTTTTTCTTAATAAAATATCTTCTGCATTTTCTTCCTCGCATGTAGTCATTGTTTTTAATATTATTGAGCTTTTATTTCTCAGCTGGGACAAAAAACTGAGATTAGAAAACTGAGGTTTCTGCAGGACACTCACAACATGGGAAAAGAGTGTTTTTACCTTGTACAGGCGGATGGCAGCCTCATGCCTCTGGTTGGTGGCATGTAGCCTCAGTTTATCCACGCTGTTGCTGTAGTAGTCACAGGCGTTGCACTTAAGGTGCACGGGGTTGCCAATGGCCACACACTTTAATCTCCACTGGTTTGCCTTGCCTCCCTCCTTGATGTGGGCCACCAGCTGGTGCTTCTGCATGTGCTTGTCTGTCTTGCAGTGCAGCTGAAAGTTGGCCTTAAGCTGCGTGTTGTAGCTGCAGAGCTTGCACTGGTAGACGTCGCCCACCACGCAGCGCCACTCCTCTTCGGGCAAAGCGCGCTCGGCATTGACGTGAGCGTTGAGAGCCTCCAGGCTGTCCGTGGAGTAGCAGTTGCACACAGCGCACTGGTAGAGGCGCAGTGAGGGGTCGTTGATAGGTGGCGACAAGGAGGAAAGGGAGGGGTCTGATGAGGACATTCCCCCCATTCCACCCGAGGACACCAGGGATAGGTCGTCTGCCATCAGTTGACCACTGGCAAGACGCAGCTCTGCTGATATGTCATTATTCACTACGGAGAAAATGAGTGAGAACGCAGGTTAGACAGAGGAAAAAAAAAAAGACAGAAAGGTGTTCAAAAGGTAGGGCTTTCATAAGGATTACATACAAGTAAGCATAGAGGAAAAACACGTCAGACAGAAGGCAGGCAGTATGCACAACAGGAACAATGGTACATAAAAACAAAAAAGGTGTGACAGAAAGACAAAGCTCTGATGAAAATGAAAGGCTGGCATGCATAGGGAGGGATAAAGGATAAAGAGAAAGAGAAAAAGCTCTTTTAATGAAATTAAGTGTGAAGAGAGAAGTGAGTCCTCTATGCAGGCCTCTCTCACACAAAAGGATTTGATAAAATAAAGCCTCACAGAGGACTAGGGCTTCTTACAAAGTCTTGTCTATAAAAAACCCTAATAGGATTGAATCAGGATCAATTACAATCATCCTTTTCAACTTGCTAACTCGCTCATCAGGTAGCTTTAATTACTGCTCTCAGCAATGGTGGGACAACGGTTTTAGGGCTCCAGGCTTTTCTCACATGAACACAGATTTCAAAAGCTGATCAATGCATTACACATGCTTTCTCTCTTTCTTCTGCCCACCCACCCTAGGACAAAAAACAGATCTGCCATTCATACAAATGTAATTAAGTCTTTCATTTGATCCCTTCAATGTCTCTCTATGCATGTTACTAAAGCTCATCATGTCTTATTTCAGATAATATCTCAACACAGTGTTTGGAGCACAGAGGATTTTACAATTACATCTGAATTGGGTTTTCTTTTTTTTTTATAGTTTAAATATAATTCCCCCAATTAGTGGATGACTAGATCTGTGGTTGTATGTGGGTGCGTGTATGTGTGTGTGTGTGTGTGTGTGATGGTTTTAAAAAAAAGAGAACACTTTGAATGACGATGCAAAATGAAAAATCATCTACGCTTGCATTTGTTTGTATATGTGTGACTATTTGAATATATAAATATCCTGCTCACACCATCTAAACCTATGTACAGCTGCGCTCACTATGGGGAGCTGTGTGTTATCAGTGTAATTCACTGAGAGTACATCTGCTGGCTGGGCTGTGACCTCCACACTAGAGGAGGGAGTGGGTGTGTAACACTGCAGGGTCATTGTTAAATCTCTCTCACTCCTACGGGAATCCGCTTCCTGCTGTGTGAGAGTGTGTGTATGCGTGTGTATATGTGTGTACGTGTGTGTGTGTGTGTGTGTGTGTGTGTGTGTGTGTGCTCTCTCCAGGGTGAGTAAAGGTGGGGTGGGGTGTGTATGGGGGGGGATTAAGCTGACTTAAGAAAATTACAAATGAAAGATTAAGAATAATTCTCATGTGGCGTCTCATAATCATTTTTTAATCAGTGAGAGGGGTCAAAGAAAGGAGACAATGACAGAGGGACAATATGAGAGCAGAGATAAGAGGGAAAGAGAAAGAGAAGAGGGTGCAGCAAGGGGGGCAAGGTAAAAAGGATGGGAGCAGAAAAAGAGAAGGTGAGAGGGCAGGGAGAAAAATGAAGAGCAACAAAAGAAAAGCACGGAGATAAAAACAATACCCAGATGGCATCAGATATATGAGACAAAACTGACCAAGTGAAAGATGAGCAGGAGAAAATCAAATAACAAGCTTGCGGGCAAAAGTATTGAAAAGGAAAATACTTTGGCACACCCTGAGCAGAAATGCCTTTTTTCTGCATCTTAATTGACTAATGCATAAAACTTATCAGACATGTGCATCCCTATGTTTCATTTCAATTCTAGTATCACTCACCTAGACCAGATCCAAGAGCAGCCGCGGTTGCAGGATCTAGTTGGAATGGGTTAATCATCATCTGGGCGTCTGGGCCGCTGCTGCCGGCTGGGTTCTCCAGTTTTACACCTGCCAGGCCCATGTTTTGAGCCAGGTAGTACTGGTAAAGCTCTGCCTCGGCCGGGGCCAGGCCCAGATGGAGACTGTGTTGGATCTGCTTCATGTTCTGCTGCAGCAGCATCATGTTATGCATGTGTTTCTCGCTGGTCATATGGATTCGCAAGTTCCGTGCCACATTGGTCTCATAGTCACACACCTGTTGGAAGCAAGGTGGGATTAATTAAAAACAACACAAACAAAATCTTTGATGCAAGACTTTTAGTCACAATGATGAGCTTCTTATGGTTTCTACAATACTTGGAGATACTGCTAGAATGTATATTTTGTAATGACCAGAGGTCAAATGATGTGGCCAAACAAAATAATAGACATGCAGGGGGAAATAACTGGCTCATTGTGTAGACATTAAATACAAGCAAATTGGTATGTTGCAACCACAGTGTCACAATGATTCTCTGTTTGTTTCATTACCTCACAGCGCCAAGTGGGCTTCTGTTTGGGCTTGGATGGCGAGGGTGCACCACAGCCTCCACCAAGGCTGGCACTGGGCACAGGGTTGGTATGGTTGTGGTTGTATTGTACCTCACTGCCACCATTCTGGAGTGTTTGTACGTTGTTCAGATGCTTGTCCGACTGCATGTGGATGCTAAGGTTGCCTTTGGTGGTGGTTGAGTAGTTGCATACCTAAAAGGGAAGAACTATTACAGTGATGCAGGATATACACTATATGCATTTATAACAAAAACTGGCTAATAGCTGATAAATTATTTAGAATTAAAATTCTAGTTTTCTTTAGTCAATCTTCTGAGATCATTACCTTAACCTTTATAGCTGTGCTAGGTGTTGTTGAATAAAAAGAGAAAGGCAAACATGTTTAACTCACTCTTTCTTCCCTTCTGACACTGAAATTTCAATTGAGTAAACATGTCTTGCTTTCAAGTTGTTGTAACTGGTAACATAACAGGTCACTGCCTGTACCTCAAAATTGGCTTCAAAAGCAAATTGCATTATCTCTGTTGCCAAGATTACAATAACCTTTTTCTATTAGCAAATGTGCATCAAACCCAGTGATTAGTTTAGGTTAAATCAAGGACAAAAGTTGCCTTATAAAACCCAACCCAATAAAAAAGGTTAAAAAACAAGGACATGATCTTAACTTGGAAAATTCAAGAAAATTAAAAAGATAGAGAAAACAGAAATCCATAGAGATGAAAAATTTGATGGACAGACCTCACAGCGGAAAGGCTTGTATCCACAGGTATAGCTTTCGCCTCTGGCTAAACGAGGATGAGGCTGTCCTGTGCGGCAGTACACACATGATCCACCAGACTCTGGATGTTTCTCCTTCATGTGGGCGTCCAGTGTCTGCTGGTACTTGTAGTGCCAGTTACACTTGGGACACTTCAGCGTCTTGCAGGAGTTACGTGAATGCATCATCGTCATATGCCCTCCCAGAGACCGTGAGGATCCCAAGACCGTGTCACACTTGGGGCACTCCACCCCGCTACCTGGGGACCCTTCACCTGGACCAGGGGTACCAGGTGTCCCGGGAGTTCCAGGCGTACTGGGATTTCCTGTGTTTTGATGCAGAGGACCGGGACTCTCATCATCTCTGCGCAACATCATCATGTCAAGGGGATGGGAGGATGGTGACGACCCATCCCGTCCTGCCAGGGCTTCACTGGTTGAGTCGTTGCTGCTCTCCCGCTCTCTGGCAGCTGCCAGGGCAGTGGATAGGCGGCTCTTCTCCATTTCCAGCTTCTCACACACAGACAGGGAGGAAGAGGAGGTGGACGCAGGACCTTTGCTGTCACTGTTAAACTTTAGCACACTGTTGGAAAGGGGGGAAATACTTTGGTTTAAGAGAGGGAAATCTTTGCTACTGGTGCTGTCGGCCCGCTGGCCTGTCATCTCCATGGTCATGGCCTGTTCATCCTCTTCATCTGCCTCCATTTCTACTCCACCACCATTGGAGTAAGCGTCCTCATCCTGCTCTGGACTTTCTCCTCCCACTGCACCGGGCTCCCGCTTGATGGGCGGGTACTGGCTCAGGTCCGGCCCATTGGGTTGCAAAGTGCGTATGTCCCTAACGTGGCCCTTGCAGTCACTATCAGAGTTCCGACCTTCCAGGTTGCCACCAGTGGCAGCAGCGGCAGAACTCCCACTGGGGGTTCTGTTGGCACCAGCTCCTCCCCCGAGGTTTGGGTTGGTCTCAGCCTTTGGCATGGTTTGGGTTCTGTGGGTTTGGTCATTGGAGGAGCTGCTGGCACTGCCCTTCAGGAAGGCAAAACCTGCCTGAAGGGAATCGGCATTCTCCCCACTATTGTGGAAAGCATTCCACAAGCCGCGGAGCCCCGTGTCTGGCCCTAGGAAGTTGGCAGGTGTGGGAAAGTGGGGTAGCACAGAGTTGGGGGGGGTTTTTGGTTCCAGAAAGCTTATAAGAGGTTCTTTGTCCTTGCCGATGCCCTGGATGATGGCGGAGACGTGCTTGTTGCTCAGCAGCTTCTGCTCCTGATCATTCAGGGTCATACGGTGGTCATGGACAGCATGTGTCACGAAGGAACGGCTGTAGCCAAAAGACAGCTTGCACAGGAAACACATCAGCACAGGCTTCCGCCGTCCATCGGCTACACAGCCCTCAAACTTGGACAAGTCCACATTGTTTGGGACATCTTTGGACACACAGGAGTTTTTGGCTGCACCATCCGCCTTCAGATAGTCTTTGTCATTCTTGTGGCGGAGGTCATAGACACGGAAACTGTGCAACACGGGAGCAGCGCCCGCCAGCCCTCCAGCTGAGGTATTTGGGAAGGAGGGGTGGTCGGTCGCTAGGGATTTACTCCCCAGGGATGAGGCGATGTGGAAGGTGTTAATGATCTGGGGGTAGAAGGACATGGGTGCAGCGGGCTGCTCCAACCGCTCCCCCACTGGGCTCAGGCCAGTCTGGCCACTGCTGACCTGGGCATTGGGGAAGGTCTGGGGGGGCAGCAGGCCCCTGAATTGGAGAGACCCAGAGAGCCCCCCCTGGTTGCCGCACTGCTCTTTGGAGTCCTCCAGGATGAAGGCAGAGCCATCGGGCTGGTAGATGATCTCGCTGCACAGGTTCTCCACATCACTATCGTCTTCCATCTCCATCTCGCTGTTCATTTCCTCCACTTCTGCAGCACCCACCTCACGCTCTCCTTCATCTTCACTGTCCTCCCCTACCATCCCTTCAACCTCCTCACCCTCTTCGTGACCTCCAATGGTAGGCAGGCGGGCATTGGGGCAGTGGTGCTCCATGTATTTTTGTAAACTGGAGAAGGAACTAGAACATTCGTTGCAGGGGATCTCCTTTGCCGGCACCACGGGAGATGTGGCAGGGGCAGAACAGTCCGAACCCAAAGCTGCTCCTCCTCCTCCTAGTCCTGGTAAAGTCCCGGTAACACTCCCTTTGTTACCGGTAGTAAAGCTTTCTCTCCGACTCTGTTCAGTTACAGGGTCGGTGGTTGCACTGACAGTGGTGGGGGTAGCAGTGGACCTCAGTGGGCTCACAGCAGGCTCTCCAAGGCCATTCTCCGGCTCTCCAATGGCGGCAGGTGACGATTGGTTGTTGTTGGCGACACTGGTCTCCATGGCGATGATGGAGTTGTCCTCAGCAGCAGTGTCCAGCCTCTGGCCACCATGTTCCTGCTGCCGCGATGACACCATAGGGGGAGAGTCACAAGTTGCCATGACGACCACTACATAGGGATCTCATCTCATCCAGCCTAACAGGGACCTGAGTCGGGGAAAAACAGACATAAAAAAGGACAACAGAGGTTAAGTAAATAGTGTTTAACAGCAGATAACGATAGCTAATTCTTAACCAGCATTTAGTAACTGATCTTTATTCTAATTAAATCCAACTTACTCTCACCCCACATTCAACCCTTGTGTTATTGTAAGCCTCATTTGGATGAGATCGATTTCTCTAGGAAAGGAAAATGAACTGATGCATTATTTTCCTGCAGAACTTTCCCACTTGTAATTTGGCAATTTGTCTTAAATGCTGTCCAGAATGATATTAAGTTACATAGGATCTCGGCAAATATTTTGGTGGACACCGTAAGCTTCTCAGTTGTAGATTAGATTACACAAAACAACATGACAATTATCTTCCTCTGTATATCCTACCAACTACCAGAAATAAGAACAGTGTAAAGTAGCTAGCACAATGACAACTTTTGAAAAGTGAAGAAATCCAATATTATCTGCTCCCGCTCGCATCTTTGTCTTATAACTGGCGGACTGAGATTGTTTGCCGCAACCACAGAAAAAAATCCTCCTTGAACTAAAGTCTCTTAGTGGCCCCAGGGACCAGAGTGTGGAAAAAGGGGAAATTAGGTATAAATGAGTGAAGCAGCTACCACGGCAGCTGGCAGTAGGAAAGTTTATAGGAATAACTCAATTGTCTAGTAAACAGACTCTTTGATCAACATACCACTGTCCAACAGTGGAACCTAGAGGCAGTTTCACCTCTCTCGAAAGTGCATTCTTGGACAAAATAACTAACACACAGAGGTCACACTTACCAATCAAGTTTATCAAATAACATATATGCAGAAATGTTAGTATGTCTTCCTTTAGGAAGAAAAGTGGACTGGAGTTAGAGGAGTCTTCATTCATTGGCTAAATCAGTCTTGGCATGTTTTTACCAGTCAGGAGTTGCTAATTAGACAGCACCTATTAACTTATTAATGCCATGAAGGTATGACTTAGACTCTCTGTCGACAAGGAAAGTAAGAAACTGTATATTCTCAGTGTGTGACTGTACTTGAACATGTGGAAAGGTAGAACACAGCCTGTTGGCAAATTTTCTAGACGAGTGTGCAGATGCAGGAATAAATCAGGAAATTAAAGAATATTTCCATTCATAATACTTCAAATGCCTTTTCATGCAGGAGCAACAGAGGAAAGAAAGAAACTGAGAGAGAAAGAGAGGGGGGGGGGAGAGAAAGAACGAGCTTCCATGAGGAATGATGTTTGGAATACCAGTGAGATGTTATCAATCCTGGGAGGCTGCCCATCTCTCAACCCCTCGCTACTTCAATCTCTTGGCTTTTCACAACAAGTCACAAATGCAAAGGCACACACAAATGCACGCACACAATGTCGAAGAAAAAAGCCTTCTAAGTCCAAAAACACACGGCACCCCACAGTCATTTAGTTTGTAATCAGGCACAATTTCTCATCACCTAAAGAGAACAAGAAGAAGCAACTAAAACAACCCATAAGGAGAGAAAAAGAAAAACAGACTAAAAGCTTGAGAACTGAAGCTTCATTGTTACTTAAAAGAAAGTGCTTTCTTGCTCAGCTAAATGCAACAAATGAGAACTAGTTGTGCATGCCAGTGTTTTTTCACTTGATACAGTACCAGCGCCTTTCAGATGCTTGCGTGTAAATGAGCTGGCATTAAAAGAAAGCTTTAAAGAGCCATGTTAACCTTTAACCCAATCCACCTGCTGCTTAATTCTCCCTCTCTTTTTCTACACTCCCTCTCTCTCACAACAAAGCTACAAAGCAATTAGAGGATTAATCCGCAACAATCCAGGGCTAAACAAAGCCAGTGGGAGGGACAGTAAAAGCGTGAGGAATGAAATCAAACATGTGTGTGAGTATGTTTGTGGGTGCATGTGTATGCACGCGCTATAATCAGGTCTAATCTGACATATCCCAGAGATGATTCCATGGGGACTAGTGAAAGATTAAAAGAGAGAAATTATGTTTTCTCTGTCCGTGTCTCACTCAGTTTCTGTCTCTCTATTTGTGAGATTAAAGAAAAATTCGCAAGGAGGAGAAAATGAATTTCAGCGCTTATCTGTTCAGCGTCGATGTGGCAAAAGGTGGGAGGTCATGTACATGACAAAATCGCCTCCTTCACATTGGTATGTGCAGTCAGGCCGTCAAGGGGTAAAGCATTTCAATCAATTGAAAATGTATGCAGCATACACTGTACATTTCTGTAACCAGTACCTATCTTTACTGCCCTGATGCAGTAAACTCCACCCAACTGTTACATCAAGAAGAAACAAACATTACACTTGATGATTTTTAGCCCACGGCAAAGATTGTAAAGATAATAACTATGGTTTTCTAGACACATACACCCCTTTACACAAACAACACAAACACACTTGTCTCTGTCTCCATGTTAACTCACACTGGTAATTGCAAAGAAATTAGCAGCAATTAGCTCTGCATTCTAAACAAGCACAGAGTTGAAACAGGCCAAATATGTGTCATGCCACAATAATGCCTGGCATTAACACACATGCTCACTGATCCTGTTTCACCACAAATGTATGTAATTAAAAACATTTGTAGTTCATTTTTAGATATAGCTTCACTGCCTGTACAATAGAAGAATAAAAACACAATTGAATGAATTTTGCAACAGGGGAAAAAATGATGTTAAATAAAGACTTTTTCCACATCCACGTAAATTACCGCTCATTCAGCTTTTTACCATAAATCATCTGTTACACTCACCTAGCGCCAAAACAACATACTGGGCTTGTTCCTGCAGTCAACCATATATTTCATTTTTTTTTTCCACCAGTGTCCCTCTTACCAAGACTTGTGTTAAATGTGATTGAGGGTAAAGCTGTTCAGAAGCAGTGGGTTTGAGGGCTAATGCGACACATACGACAGGATTTACTACTTGTCAGTGGTGTCATTCCACTGCTTATTTCATTGGGGAGCAACCCCTTTGAATTGTAGCTCGGACATAAAACACTGTGGTTTATGAATTATGCATCTCCTAACACTTTAAGTATGGAATTATGTCTTATGGATAAGCCAATGTGTTAAGCACTTGGCACTGACATATCACCCCTAATGCTAACAGGTTAGCAGCTTTTTACATGTGTGCTGCCTGCCAACAACATTTATTAAGAATTTTGTTATCATTGGTCCTAAATGAACCCATTAATTGTGCCACCAACAGGACAAAGTAACACTATGTGACTAATGCTTTTTGCATTTGTTTTCATAACAAAAAAAATGCGCATTACAGTAAATAAGGGCTTGGAATGTCAGATAAACACAAAATACATAATAAATGCACCATACAGCGACCACAGGCACAGTATTTAGTTTAGTACAAGCATGGAGGGAATAAATATAGCATACAATGTATATGAACAGAGCTTTTGGGAGTACACTGAAGTGTCTCTTAATGACTGACCCATTTGTGGGGGACTCACGAGCAGAGCGGTCTTCTGCTTTCAGAAGACCAGATGCCTGATCTTGAGTGAAATGCTTAAGTCTTAGCTCTTAACTTAGCCCATCCTCTCTTATGAAAGAGCAATGTGGTGCAATGCAGCCTGGTGTAGGTGTTTGAAGTCCTCCCGATCCATTCAGCATGCATTACTAAGGATAGTTGGACAGAGAGGTAATGAGATGTCTGGTCGAGCTATCAAGTGGACATGATATTTTGCTGTTCCACCTTTACGAGCGCAAAGTAATATTTTGGACGCGGAAATCTGTGACTCGCAACGGTGGACTTGCGCATATCAGTGTGGTAACTTGCAATCGGCTTCATAAAAGCCCCCTTGTCTCAAGAATAAACAGACGGGAAAAAAGTTATCTGCCTTGCTTCTTTTTGTTTTGCTCCATTCCCCAGGCTTCGCACCTTTCCCAGCAGCAGTGCCCACTCCTGCTTCTTTTAAAGGCAGATCATGTTACTGCTAGCAAAGAAACCGTCCTCT
Organism: Lateolabrax maculatus; assembly: GCA_031216445.1. NCBI lineage: Eukaryota > Metazoa > Chordata > Actinopteri > Acropomatiformes > Lateolabracidae > Lateolabrax > Lateolabrax maculatus. Next base: position 12,832,121 of record CM062210.1, read on the forward strand.
CTCTCCCCCACTGGCTTCCTTCGCTCTGCTAACCAACCAGACTACTTCCATTTGAGAGAGAGAGAGAGAGAGAGAGAGAGAGAGCGATAGATAGACTGATACAGAGAGAGAGAGAGAGAGAGAGAGAGTCTAACAATGAAGCCCAGGTTTTTCCACACTGCAGAAACAGTTCCCTTCTTTTAACAGAAGAACAAAAGGGATGGCCTGAGCTGCTCCTACCTCTGTTTTTTAATTAAGCATGTCCCCTTGCTTTCACGCGCATGCACACGGACACAGGCTCTCACACACACACACACACACACCCACCCACACACAAACACAAATGCATACACTAAGGTAATTAAAGTGGCAGATCAGATCCAGTGAGAGGCAAATAATAGCCCAGGAATGCCTGGTTTGGACACTGCTAGTTCTGATGGGAGAAAGGGGCTAAGAGACTCCTTGGCCTATTGTTTTTCTCCCCCCTCCCGTCCTCGCCCCTCTATCCCTCCATCTGCTTTTCAGTAGCTCCCTGAGAGACGGAGAGGCAGTCCAAAGCAGGGGATTTCTCCACTTTTTTCTCCACAACTTTTTCTCCTCTTTCTCTCGGTGACTCGCGTTATTCTTAAAGCGCTTCCAGTTTAGATAGAAGTTAGATAGTTGGAGTGGACACAATCGTCGCCAGAGGCAACTCTACAAATACAAATGTGCTGCATGAAAGCTACATGCCTACCGCATAGGCCAGAACTGCATTTGTTATGACCTGTGTCAATTAAAACCTTGTTCAGTGGTAATAAATGTGCTGATAATACATAAAGTGTTACAACATGTCCACAGCGCAGACCTGAGGTAATGTCAAAGTCTCCTCCTGCTTTTGTCCTCCTGTCAGACTATCACGCATTAGCCAGAGATGCAGCCTGTTAAATGCCAAACCTGTAATTGCAGTGTCGCCACACTGCCGTCTTTGTTTACACTGGGATCTGTTAAGTTCAAATTCTTCACCACTAACTGTCCGATATTTTAATGCAAGGGCAGACAGTGCTGTTAATACTGCTGTGAATATTTATAACATCTGTAAACACTGGAATTAGGCAGATCTGTGCTCTGTGATGTGGTCAAATGAGTTCTAAAATGGTTATTTTCCCTCTGCTTGTCAAACTGTTTGGGTACATATGTGAGCACAGCTAATAACCGGTGAAATTAAATCCAGACTGAATCTTTAAGGTGACCCATGAAAGCCAGCAAAGTCAAACAACAAAGTCAGAAGACAGCGTGAGACTATGGCTATGTGTCCATTCCTTGAGGTCTCCTCGAAGGTCATCCCTCTCTCGGCATGTGGCCCCTCAGTCTAACACCAAATCTTCTATCAAAATGTCACCAAGCGTTATCCAAAGACAAAGGCGATGGGCGCTGTGAAAGCCCCTGCATCCATCTCCCACTGTCAGTGCCATGAATAGGCCTACTCTAGTCTAATTAGACCTGTTTATTTGTTGCCATGCAGAAACGGAGGGATGAAAAACCAAGTGGATGAAGGAGGAGGGGAATTATCTCCTTCCTCACAATGCGAGAGGAGCGTCGGCTGCCATCAAAGAGCGCTTATGAATGCGTGCACAAACACATATGCACACATGCACACAATCACAGAGGAGGGCCTAATGCTCTCTGTTTAAAGTCTTAAAAGAAAGGACAGAGGGAGAAAATTGCAAAAGGATGAGCGAGGGAGGGTTTTTGCGTGACCAAGTGTTTTTGTCTTCTTTACTTCTTAACCTCACAAAGGCTTTGCATGCAGTCCTTGTTTGTTGCCTAGAGGTGTAATATTAGATGCTAGATGCAGTAGAGCTCTCCAATGCGCCCCACACCCCTTTCTGTCCGCCAGTCCTCTTCCCTGTGTCTCCCTTGTGAGCAAAGGCCTTCATTACTAAAAGACACCTTATCATTATTGCAAGGCGCGGCCCAGACACCTAAAGCAAGCACCACTCCATTTAGCACAGGAATCTTGTTCGACAAATTACCCACTCCGCAAAAATGTCTTTTAGTAAATCAAAATCTAAATTACGCCTACATGAGCAATGATCTTGGATTGTAGAAAGAGGCAAAAGAATGGATAGAAAGGTTTAGAGGAGGAAGGGGAACAGGGATAATGAGGAGAAATGTAGAGGACGGAAGTGGCTTTTTTTCTTTTCCTAAAGTAGTTATGCAGGTTCTATCCCTCAGACTGATGACAAGTAAATTGGTCTCATTGGTTGCTCAGGTAACATAGACCCAACTGCCCTCAGGTCTTTACCTGATATTTCATTGTTAGCGAAAAAAAAAATATCTGGGTAACATTGGAAATAATCAGCAACATGTGAAATGAGAGCATAATAGGAAACAAAAATAGTATGCAAAAAACAAACTTGTTGACCAGGTGAGAGCAAAATGTGAACCCAGGGACCGTGTTTGTCTTTTTTTTTCGTCTCTATCCAAGCAACAAAAGAGTCGCATCACTCAAGCCACAGATGAGTCCTAAAATCTGATTTCGGATCAGATTACACCAGCCCCTATCCCAACTTCAACCAGGACGAAGTGAAAACATCTATCATGTCCTCCAGTCACTGCTTACAGGCAACCTCCTGAAAGACTCTAGGATATCCTACTGAGTTTAAAGGCCAGTTAAATTATTTCTGTTAAGTAGTTTTTCATTATGATACTTTGAATGTGTATCCTAGGTCAACACCAGTGTTCTTCTGCTCTCTGAAACTTGTACAGTTTCATAGAGACAAAGTTTAACGGATTAAAGACAACTCTGACTGGATTTAACAATTTTACAAATGGACTTTGGGCTTACACAGTCCAGTCTAAATATATGCACAAGTCTCACGCCTTTGAAGAGGCAATATTTCAAACTAAACTCAAACTGAAACATGAAAATAAACAGTCAGACACTGCTGGGTTGCAGTCACCACTTACTGCCCTTGCTAAAGATTTTTCCAGCATCAAAGGCAAAGCCAATCTACATAACTAATGCCTCCATTTTTTTTTTAACTCCCCTTCTTCGAACTCAAAACAGCAAAGACCGAGGGGAGAGAAAAGAAAAAAATGGGGATTTTTCTTTTGCCGGCAATCTGGAAACACTCTCTAGTTAATTAGGGTTGATTGGAAATGAACCGCACAAACAAAGGGCAGCCTATGCCCCGGCTATTATGACCGTGCACGCGTGCGTACACGTGCACAGGGGGGTACTATAACCACCTTAGAAGCGCATGCTGGTGGAAGCTCCACTCTCCAGACTCTTCCCCTCACTCTCTTTACCCCCTCCACCTCCACCCCCCCCAGATTAAGGGAATGCACCGCCAAAGAATGTGTGACGACCTCCACTGCCACAGAGCAAAACTTCCAGCCCCCGACGCCACAAAAGGCAAGAAGGTAATTAAGTTTGAAAGAATAGAAGCACTGCCACAAACAATGCACCAGTGTCCATGGGGAGGGATTGGAGGGGGGGGGGGGGGGCTTGTTGATGTGTGTATATGTGTGTGTGTGTGCGTGTGTGTCGGGGGTGGTGGGCTGGGGCGGTGGGGGGGTGAGGCAGAAAAGCCATTAACATTCAGTGGCCGGGTGAGAGAGAGGAAGGAGGGCAAAGGGGAACTGAGGATGGCATTCTCTCTCACTGGGCTTCTCCCTGTCTTTCTCTATCGCAGCACGACTTGTCTGTTCATTCCCTTTATTTATCTCTTTTCTTGTTATTTTCTCTCAATCACTCTTACATCTGGTTTGGAGCCCCCTCACCCCACCCCCCTGCCCTCCCAAATCACCCTTCACTACACTACTCTAATGCTCTTTTTGGCCCCTTTGCTGTTCCTTGTGGTTGCTCTCTATGTTAGAGGTGCTCCCCTACAGACAACACACACACACACACACACACACACACACACACACACACACACACACAAACACAAATGCACTCATACACCCAAGCTACTTTTTTACTCCAACTCTTGATTATCTGTTTTGCAAGGCTAAGTTTGACACTTTGCATACGCCAAAGTTTGAGGACAGACCCAGCAAACACTGATACACACACAATATTCCTGTTGGTTACCACCTGAGAGTGCTAAGAGCTAACTAGATTACCACCCTACACACTCAAATTCACACACACACAACATACAAACACAAAACATACACAGGGAGCTTTCATCTTTTTTGCCACATCTCCAGCAAAGCAGTTTAACTCAATTAGTAAAGAATGTAATTTTATTTACAGACTCCCAAGTAACTCGTAACACACACATACACACACACACACACACACACACACACACACACACACACACACACACACACACACACACACACACACACACACACACATCCAAAGACTCACACAGTGTAAGCAAACTGTCCCTCTCCCACGTGGTTGGAGCTAAGAAAGAAGTATTCATTGCTCTTGCATGTGTGTCAGTCTGTGTGTGTGTGTGTATGTCTCAGTCTGTGTGTGTGTGTATGTCTCAGTCTGTGTGTGTGTGAGTGTGTGTGTGTGTGCATATGTGTTCGGACAGTGGAAAGATCATGAGACACTTTTACGTCAGATGAGTGAATCAGACAAACAACCACTAATTTCAATGAGGGGTTCTTTTGAAGAGAGGAGGAGGGTGAGAAAGAGAAGTTAAAAGTCAGGCAGAGGCAGACAAACTGTGACAACAATAGGTGAGTAAGCACAGGATGGTTAAGTAAAACTTTGTGTGTGTGTGTGTGTGTTGTGCACATCTCCTGTCCATCTCTTTTTCTGCACAGCTGAGGAAAGCAAGTCACCAACTAATTGTGGTTTTGCGGCGTTATGTGTTTAGTAATCGGCCTCTCTTTGTCTCTGCATCTCACCAGAGACGTGGATTAGTGCTAAAATGATGACTGCTTAATCCTTGATTTGCCTGTGCTAAATAAATATTAATCTAGCCTGCTCATCATGCTCTTGTAAGGTACAACATACACAATATGAAAGGGCTTAAATGTTACATAAATCACAGCCTTATCCTTTGGACGAGGCCAAAGCATGAAACCCTACACAGACAAACACACACACACACACACACACACACACAAAACTCCTCTTTGCAATAACATAGCAAGTTGAAGGGGTTGGCAGGGTGGGATTATTTGCCAAGTGAAATTAATAATCCTGCTAAATACAAAGCCTAAAAAAAAAAAATCTGGTCTCAAAAATGTGTGTTTTCTATTGGGTTGTGTAGATGCAAACAATTATATACCGCTCCAGGAAAAAAATAACAAATATCACTCATTTGTGTTGATTCAGACCCCACTTTTTCTCTCATTCTGCCTCTCAGCAGGTTTGTTTAGAAAAAATACTGCTGGGAACATGAAAAATGAAAGCTACCATTGCTGGACTCTCTCTCTCTCTCTCTCTCTAACACACACACACACACACACACACACACCCACACACCCACACACACACACACACACACTTAAATTGACAAGGCCGTGGTAGTGCAGCGCAGAAGAGGTTAAGCAAACATCGTCCACGTCAGTCAAGGATAGCACACACTCACAGACAGACACAGAGAGCAGTCTCTGACGCAGGCATTTCACATCCACCTGGCAAATATAAACGGCTGGTTATACTGTATCAACTACCATGAGATTCTTCAGAGTCTCTGCTTATTTTAAGATATGATAACTGTGACACTTGTGAAACAACTTGTATACAAACCTTTTTTTTTAAGACTCAAATCCAGCTATTGATATAGAAATATATCTATTCTTAAATACTTGCCTCGTCAGAGGCACAGCAGTCTAAAATTAAAAACAGGAAGTACTTTTCCAGCCCTAAAATCAGTTTTGCAAGAGCCGTTAGTATTTGGGAATTTATTATTAAGCTCAAACGACTAATGTAGCAACTACTTGTTGCCTAAAGTTAATTCCTTTTTAGGAAAGGAAAGAAAATGTTACAAATATAGCCCTATTTGGTGAGAGGAGGTCTATAAGTATCAAGTGACCAAAGAACATGCCAGCAGTACAGCTAGTGATAGGATAGTACATATTAGTCAATGTATTGTACCACAACAGTGTGGTTGCTGGCTGTCTCAAATGCTGGGTCTTACTCTATTATGGTCTGTACAGGTAGGGACATCTTGTCTCTCTACTGTGTTAAAGTCAGCTGATTTATGTTTGCTTAACCTGTGTTTATCTGTCCAATTACACTGTATAATACAAGAGAAAAGAAGAGAAGAGAAAAGAAAAGAACATCTGCTTTTACAGTTAACAGTAAGGATACAGAGACACCTTGCTAATTGTACAGACAGTTCTCGGACATGGTGACCGAACCTTCCAGTTCTTTTCCAGGGGTAACAAAAAAGTTTAAAGTTCAAACCCCCACTGTTTTCTAAAGACGGTACTCGGCGGGACCCTAGCCCTGTTATTATCTTCATAAACATAATCATAGGGCAGGTATCCTGACTGACGCCACAAGCTATGTGCCCCTCACTTAAACATCTCCCAAGTACTTCTCTGACACGCCACAAAAAGACCATTAATGTCTTGAGCATTTCAACAGGAAAAATGTGCGAGCCTTTCATAAGAAAAAAGCACAGATGAACACACTTGTGTACTGAGATGGGAGCAGGAATAAGGGATTTGTGGAAAAACACACAAAACACAAGTGCACACATACCTTTTGGCTTTCCAAGAGCTCGAATACTCGTGACAGGTCTAATTTCTGGACCCAGGGAATTACTAATTAACTTAAGCTTTTGGCTCTCTATTTAATTAGAGAGGTCTCCAAATGAACTTTAGACCAAAGCCATTTGCTTTTTAAACAAACCCCCTTTTTCTGACAGCTGTTGTGAGTTTGCCCTCTTCTCACAAAACCCACAAGGAAAGCACAGTTGTTATTTATGCCATCATAGGCTCTTTTTCTGGTTACCGTGGGAGGGAAGAAAGAGAATGGGGGGGATGAGCAATGGAGTTGAAAAGTGTACATTTTAATTGGATTTCACTACAAACAAACAACTGTCAGATGTAATTAGCGTGGTTTTAGATTAGCACCACAATATTCCTTTATCAAATAAACACCATGTCACGCAAATCCAGAGCCAGCCCGCTGAGAGGGAACTGAGATGAAATGGACCCATTACCTTACTGTTTGCTGCAGGAAATAACTGCGATTAGCTATAAGTGACACAATAACATATTGAAATCTAACATGGAAGATAAAAAACAAGTCTCACTATGTGTTTTTTTGTAAAAATTATCAACATGAAATTAAGGTTTCTTTCTTACCGTCTTTCTCTTTTCCTTTTCTCGGTATGTGCGTTTATGGGTGTTGCACTGCCCTTAATGTGACAACCAGGGGACCATGGAGGTCAATGACAAGGCAGCTGAAGACCAGCGTCAGCATTATCTCCTTTCTTTTTTGCTCTCTCTCAAACACACACACGTGCACTCACAGAGTATGCTTACGGCAAAGCAAAGCCACGTTCAAACAGACATAGTCTGTATCCTATTTTTTTTTTAAAGAGCAAGCGATCACTCTATGCTCTAGTCTTTTAATAAAATCTCTACTGTTACTCTCACAGTATTACAAAAAGGTATAAAGAGGAGCGTCTCTGACAAGCCAAAAAGTACACCGGACCATCCATCACCACATCTTGACACTTGTTTAGGTATTGTGTTAAGGAAGAGGTCTATTCTTCAGCCATACTTTGCTTTTTTAACAATTCCTCCAAAGCCCTCCTATATCTGCTCATCTAAGCTGGGATGAAACACGGCAAAACTCCCCTCTTTATTTAGTCTAGGTGCAGAGAGCTGATACATCAGTGAAACCGCTGACAAAACCGGCTCTGTTAATACCTACAATTTCATATACAAGAACATTCCTGCGCCTGCTCTGCTCTTCTTCTTTACTGTCACAGAAAAAAAAAAGGGTCTTATATATTTTTTTTTCTTTTTAAAAGCAAATAATTAAAGATTATTCCACGGCTGGTGCCAGGCCAGAAAAAAAGAGGCAGGGTTTGAGAGGGATAGTGTCGGCTGGACTCTCCTCGGGGGAGTTGTGGAGACACATGCTTTCTTGCCTGTATTAGATCAGACTGAGACCTACATTGGAAAAGGAAAGGTTTTGTTTTTTAATACTGTTCATATGTCCCTGTAGTAACAAAACGGTCCAGAGAAATATTCATATTTAATGTTGCCATGTAGGTGGGCATTTGGGGGAAATCTTTGAATTTGTATGTATATATGTAAGTTTTCATGCTGTTAACGGAGTCAAAAAATTGTGAGTTTTAATAATAATAATAATAACAATAATAATAGAATAATTGAGAAGGTTTCTATGCAACCAGGGCTTAATTCTTTGGTAAATTCATCTCATCTCTCATTACACTGTTTGTTTAAACCCACAAGTCATGCATAATTAATTGGCCACTTATTCCCTGACGAGCCCTGCCAATGGCCTTGATATCCACGTGCTATTGCCTTCAGGAATACTGAATGCCAATCATGTTGCATATGAGATATACATGCATACACAGGCGCTTGTGCATGCTGACACACATACAAATAATATACATGAACCGAAGAGAAAGTAAGGGTGATTTGATGCAGATATCCTAATAAAAATACTATCATTGTTTTCTTATCCAGGAAGATATTTATTTTTTAATTTCCACGGATATATAGTATCACTCTCCCTTATTTCTAAATTTTTCCTTACGGTCTATGAATGTGCATATGTCCTGTGATTTGGCTCTCTGCCTTTTCAATCCCTGCCTTTGTCTTTGGCCAACGAGGAAGAGAATGTATCATTTGTCATGAGACGTCTTGTGCTATTGTGGTGTATCTTTTCTCAAACCTGGAGAAAATTAGTCATTCATCAACTTTTCTTCCCTCTTAACTCAGAGCCTGTCTTTATAACTTCTCTTCGGATGAGGTAGTTGTGCTTATTTTTTTCTCCTCTTGATTCTACCTCGCCAGCTTTTCAGCTATGAAAATACTTCTGAGCAATCGATAAAATGTGGCATATAACCTTTTGTACAGTGCATTATTTTGTTTGTAAGTACAAAAGGGACAAACCTTTCTAAAACAAAAGCCTGCTGAATGCTTTGTTGAATATGTAAGATGAGGACTTTGAGGCACTCAGACGGACCTGAAGGGCTGAGCAAGTGTCCTTCATAGTGACTGTGTCAAGGAGTATAGAGGGCAAGCAGTGTGACAGTCTGAAAGGTAACTGCAGTTTCAAGTCTACACCGTACAGAAATAAGAGTATAGTTACATAGGTACTCCAATACAGTAAAAGTTTAGAAATATCAGTACGGTGGGAGTTTCTCCCTGCATTTGAATTGCCCAATCACTGTTCTCCCCCTCCCTACTTGACTGCCATGCCACAGAAAAAAAACAGAACATCCAGAGATGCAAATGAAAGACGAGACATAACGCAACAGAGAACATGAGACAGAGGCACCAACAGAGATCCACACAGAAAGCAAATCAGTGAGACAATATGAGAGAAAGAGAGAGGCCTCATTTTCTCAGCAGCCCATTTTATTTCACCTAAACCCGAGAATCTTAGCCACCCCCAGGGCCCATAGGACCTCAGATCAAACAGTAACAGTTCTCGAACACACGGCCCCGATTGTTCTTTCCCCACCCGACGAAATCCCCCCACTTCCACTTTGAAATGAAAAGAATAAACATATTATTCTAAATGAAATACCCAGACCCATGTTTTTCCATGGCTAATATCCTGTACGAGATGGCTGATGCAAAGTAGGCAGGAGAGCCTGAGAACGGGATGGAGCACAGAGGGAAGAGAAAAATCCCCCTCTTTCTATTTTCCCTTAAGAGACTGATGAAGGCCTGGCGAGATGAGAGAAAGCGAGACAGACAGAGAGACATGAGAGAGAGGGAGAGAGAGGGAGAGAGAGAGAGAGCGTAACGCAATCCTGACTGGCGCAGGACCAACAGCAACAAAAACATTTAGATAACCGCGCTCAATAATGAACGATTTCAATGAGGACAAAAATTACATTTCCTACAGATAACATGCCCCCTTCCCATAACAGAGCCAGAAGAGCCCCGAAACCACGTCATGCTCAACAGTGGTGCACTGGAGTATTATGTTAGGGAAGGTTGTAGTAACTATATTAGTATCCTTTTACCCCGCCAGAGACAGTACTTTACTGGTTGTAAGAAGATAGAGTTTGCAGGGCTGAAAGAGACCGGGAGTAATACAGACCCTGTATGACAACTCGAGTAGCTTCACTGGAAAAGTAACAAATCACTCCTCAACCAACTCGGCTCGAGCTATAACACTGCCGGTAACACGGCTCAAACGATTGCCGATCTGGAATACACACTACAAGGGCCACTCAAAATAACACTCCACATACACATAACCAAGGATCGCTGCAGCGCACTTGATCCTCACAGGTGGTGCAGGTCACGGCGAGAACACCATCCCCACCTTTCCCATCCGCTAAGCACTCACTTCCTTTCATGCCAAAGTCTGTCAAGTTGTTGAGAGGGGAAGAGGCAAGAAAAGAGGAGATATAGCGTGGAAAGGAGGCAGAGAAAGAGAGAGGGAGTCTTTGTCCTCCTCCACTCAGCTCCAGCACGTTTCCTCCTCGGGTCTGGCCGGCATTAGCATATGAAAGGCGAGGGAAGGCGTGCAAAAGGTCAAAGAAAGAGGATCCTGTCCAATGAGAGACAACAAAAACAGGCCACACCGGCCTTTGTGGCGTTCATGTTCTCCGCTGCCCAACCTCACGCCCCTCCCTCCACCCTGGATCATTTCCATACACCAGATGCAATGGCAATGATGACGGTTGATCATAAATTACTCACAAAGTCGAGCCGGGTCATATGGAAGTCACGGTGGCAATTTTAAGCTGCGTCACCACCCTCGTGCCCCCTCCCAGCGCTACCGCCAGAGCTCGCACACATGCAGGCATTCACATAAAACACACCTGCCTTGCAATTCCACAGTTCCCTCTACCCAGACGATATCCAACCAAATCCTTAGCAAACATCTCAATAAAGGAAAATGTAAGAACAGTGCAGTTTGACTTGATCCATGAAAGCCGCTCCCTTCCTTCCATGTAAATGCTACCTGAGCCACATCCATCCACTACATAATTGCACACTCCAGTGCTATAGGGATGCAGTTTAGTATATACATGGAGGCTTAGGGAGCCCGGAGTTTACCAGACTCCACACTTACTCTATTATCATACATATTGCCTCACATGACTTCCATCTGCTGGCATCCAAACAAACAGCCGAAAACACCCGCCTGGCGTTTCCGGGGTCCACTCCGGCAAACGCGGCCTTCCACCGGCAACAGCGGCCAGAGGCAGAGGGACAGGAGGGGAGAGAGGGAAGAGAGGGAGGGAGAGAGCGAAAGAGAGAGAGAGAGAGAGAAGAGGGGTAGAGCATTTCATCTCTCTTTCATCTCTGTCACCCAGTCAAGCGTTCAATGCCCCATTCAGCGCCGGCCCAGCATTATGCAAAATAATGCTAATCCCCTTTCCCGTGCTTTCACACTTGTATAAACCGCCGTTCCTGCCTCTGAAAAGCAATTATATCAGTTTACGTTCCTGTCAAAAAACAGGATTAGCATGCAAGTACTAGTAGCACCAACTAGGCCCAATCTCTATCCACCTTTGGCTAGCGGGAAGCCCAGAAAATTAAATGTTTGTCCGCCCTCCCCCTTAAAAAAGAAAGTCCTACTGCTCGGTTGGGGGTAGCTATAAAGATGTGTTGTAATTAGATATCGGGATGGAATGAAAAGAAGGGCTGGAAGTTTCAAAGGCAGAACTCCCTGTCCCTGTTATTTAGGCCCAAGCGTTTCTTTGCCAGAATCTCAGTCTTGTACAATAATCAAAAACAAATTCAGCTGTGTCGCTACACAGGGCCATACCAGTCTCCCGGCCCCAGTCTCGCTTCACAGACAGCAGTTTGTTACATATGTGACACACACGGACCGACACACACACACACACACACACACACACACACACGACACACAACTGAACTGTTGTCGTCCCCTCCGACACGTTGCCGCCACATGCGCACAGCCCTGCCAATGCACGGGCGCACATGCAAACACACACACTGAGCAGACAAGGAAAGATGGCAGAGTATTTTTGAATATGCAAATGCTCGTACAAGCGGAACGTGTGTAAATAGGAGTCATTGTGTGCCGGTTTAATCTGGACAGTCGGGCCTCTCTCTCTCTCTCTCGCTCTCTACCCCTCTAATGTTTTGGGGGTGGGGGGGGAGAAGGATGTACACCCATCCTGACTGACAACAGATCAGGGGACATTAGTCAGCACAATTAGCCAGGTCGTCATGGCGACTAATGAAATTTGGCAAAGCGGCCAGCCAGAGACTTAAATGAGCTAGCTGGTTATGTGCTAGCACGGGGGGCTGGCTGGCTGGCTGGCTGGCTGGCTGGCTGCTGGCTGGTTGCCTCACACACACCCATTATTCTCTTTCCTGCCGTGGTGGGTACCCACCGGCGGTACAAGCTCTCCGCCTGACAATTTGCATATGTTAATATAATTAAGTGCTAATTACACTAAAACTCGCATATTCACAAGCACCCTCCCCGGGAGCTACGGAGGGGCTTGATCTCGTTCCAAGTCTTTAACCCTCCTCCGCCTCTTGCTCAGTGTGTGTGATAGAGAGAAAGTGTGTGTTAGCGGTGGTGCCCCAGGGCTGACAAAGGAAGCCCCCCTCTTTGAGACATAATGCCGAGCTGCTGCGGACTTCTTAGCTTCTCCCCCTGCAGGCCTCGGCGAGCCAAGAGACCCTGACACCGCCGCTGCAGACCGTCACCCCGCACACGCGCGCACACGCGCGCGCACACACACACACACACTCACACACTTACACGCACTACATAAGCAAGAGAATTGCACACCTTGATCTGTCTAAAATATTGAGCTGTTGGGTAGTTCTTTTCTTCAAAAAAACTGCATGCTTTGAACAGTTGTATAATACATGTTGCATAAAACAGTAAGAACGGGAACGTTTAGGAAAAAAGTGTGAACGACTGAATCTAAAAAAGACAACTTGGCCCATCAGAGTCAAATACAATTGGCGCAAAACACAGTTGTGGGTATATGTCTTTAGCTGGGATTATAAGTACACTGTTCCAGTTGGAAACCTTAAAATGAAAAATGTATTTTTTTACTTTGTAAATTCAACCACCCGTCGTCCGCGTGAGGAGAAGGCTGGATATGTTACAGAATCTCCTCAAAGCTGGTGACCAGAATGATAGCAGTTATTTGAGCCATAGATAAGAGACAAAAAATCTACATGATTCCCCCCAGTGAGTATGCGTGTATGGATGTGAGAGTGTGTGTAGGCCTGCCGTTTTGATAATGGAGGACAGGCGGTTGTGCTTTTCACATCGTAATGGCCGTGAATCAGGGAGGAAGCCAAGCGGTCGTGCTACAATTAGAGCTCTTTTGTGCCTCTTCCTCTGTCTCTTTCTCCCTCTCTTTTCGTGTTTTCACTCGCTGACGCTCTCCCTATCAAGGGTATGTTAAAACAGTCTACACTGCTCTGCTGCAAAGGCAGAATGGTGGGGAATTGTGAGCTGAGTGGGGGGAAATTCACACTGTGCTGCTGCTGGACAGACACGCACGTACACACGCACCAGATGGTACAGGAAGGAGGATTAAATAAACACACATGCACAGACACACACCTATTGGCAGACAGACGCCTCTGTGTGCACTGTCCCTTAATGAATGTCTATGGGGAGTCAAAGGGTCCAAGCTCATTTAGTTGACTCTCAATGAGATGCAGCATTATGACTATGGTAATACGCTTCTCCCTTCCCCAATAATCATACACAGGTCATTGTGTCAGAGTGATTCATTTCTATCGCACACATACGCCAGATGTTATTACGCAGGAGAGTAAATCTCTCCAATGGATGTCGATGGGCTTCTATGCAAAAAAGGCGAAAAGTGGAGACGAAAGAGAAGAGGAAAAAAATATATTGTTATAGCAGTCCAGCGTGTAGTAAGCTATGCTGTTCGCTCAAGCATGACGGCTGGTAATGCAGGTTTGGATGTAGCTCTGTGTGTGTGTGTGTGTGTGTGTGTGTGTGTGTGTGTGTGTGTCTTTGAGAGGAGAGGGGGGGAGCTCCCCTTCACTAATACCTGCTACTCGGATTACCACAGCGTCTTAAGTATTCAACCGGACTCATATTTTCCCTTTCTGTCTTTTTAGCCAAATTGGCTGTCTTTACACTGTAAAGCAGCGATATAGCCCTCCTTACTGAGGAGCCTATGGGGGATCCACGAAGAAGAACATTAAAATGCAGCGATAGCCTTGTTGCAAAGCTCCTCTCTATTTCTTTCTCTCTCGCTCTCTCTTTCTGCAGCAAAGGCTTCTAAATCATCCAGCCTCCTCTATTAGACGGGAGACTTATTGAGGTAGAAACCATAAAAAATGAAGAAGGGAAATTTAATCCCTGAAATATTGATTTGCACATTAATATCAGATAGGCAGAGGGCAATCTAGCCGGGTGGAAATGACACATTGTCGACCCCTAGGAGAGGCCCGAGCCAATCTTCTAGCTGCATGTGTCTTGGGCCCAGGAGTTATAGGACAGACTCAGCCCCTGTCTCTCTCTCTCCCATCCTCTCCTCCTCCCAGTACCCTCTCATCTCAACCCCCCCCCCCCATCCGCACCCTTAATGAAGGCTGCAATGCTGAAAATGCATTAGCTTTTAATAATCAAGAAGCATTTTCAAGCCAACAGCTATTGTCCTCCCAGGGCTGTCTGCCCATCTCTCACGCTATATGTTTTTTTTTTTTTTTTTTATCCCTCCCCTCGACTGCTACGGGTAAAATGAACGTTACAAGCTGCTTAACTAACATGCAGAGATATACACACCCAGCCTTTGATAGTACTAAGACACCCTGCACAGAAAAACAAAAACAAGGGGCCTGGGCTTCTGCAAACATAAAGCTCAAAAATGTTCTCATTTGCGAGACAAGAAAAATAACAGAGATTCTGTTATTATAGAGTGAGACAATACCATCATTAACTGATGAAATTCACTGCAATTAGACAGGATCATCTCCTCTCATAAATTTCACTTTTTTGATTTTTTTTTATTATTAAGCTTTGGCTGTATTTTTTGTAATGAAATGTAGGATTTTATGCAGATGCAATTAAATCGTCTGATTTGAGAGAAGATCCATCCTGTCCAAAAAAACATCAGTGTTCTTAGATGATCAATCGATAAAATTGATGTGATTTCAGTTCATATTTAATTCATAGAAAACCCGTTTTTTTATTGAATTTAGTTTTTACATTTAAATACCAGCCTACCTTTTTACGTATAATAATAAGATTAATAACAACAATAATAATTACAACAATAATAAAACTGAACAATTCTTATTATTAAAGCAGTGATGACGGTCCTTATTTTTGCTGTTTGTTGTTCTACACAAAATCCCATATTTTGATTAAAAACCGGGCTTACACTCTGTTTATAAAACGCTTTACGCATTCAGTAATCCAAACAATTTGAGAAGTACAACACGTCTGGGAAAACTGCTTTAAAGCCTCTATTTTCGGGGATAAATACGCTCCGAAATCCGCTTCGAAAAGCCGGGAAAGTCGTGCAGAAATAGAGACAGTCCTGCAAAAAAAAAAGGGTCGCCTGCCCTACACACCGCTCATTTGGAGCGTATACAGTCTCTCCACGCACGCACACACACACACACACACTCACTCACACACACACACACACTCACTACACCGTTACATACCCGGGTTGGAGGACTGACTGGCCCCTTGGCCCTGATGTTTTGTTTTTTTTTTCTGTTTTTTTTTTTTTTTTCCTCCCGTGCGATCGATGTCCCCCCTGTCACTGTCGCGTCCCAATCCGAGCCAAGTCTATCTACCTACCTCGAGAAGGAGGGAAAAAAAAAAAAAAAAAAAACCCAGAAATACCTGAGAAGCCCTGCCTCTCGCGCTCTGCCTCGTCTAAATTAATGCACAGCAACACCAATCGACAAACTTAAGCGAGATGTTGCCGCTCGCATCTCTGGGAATTAAAAGCGGGACAATTTATATAAGGAAATTATAAACCCACGACGCGGATGGGGAGCGAGGGAAGGGGGGGGGGAGGCGTGGGGTGGGGGGTGGGGGGTGAGGAAATGGAATTTATAGACTATGGATGGGAGGGCGGAATTTAAAATGTGTTAATATCAATATAACAACAGAGTTTGAGATTTGGATACACTGTGGTCCTTCAAACGCCGGGGCTAAAGACACGCAGCGGACCCAGGAGCTGGCCGGCTCTGAGGGGGACTCGCCGTGCTACCAGTAGCCCGGCGATCGGTCTCCCTCCCTGGGCGACGCAGCCACCCACGCCTCGGTGAAGTGAGACTACTTTTAAAGCCCGGTGGGTGAACATGTGCGGACCACGGTCGGCGACCGCGGGTTGCTTTTGTAGCGCTCGTTTAATGAAGGCATTGCTCCGGCTGTTGCAAAACACTTAAGCACACGAAATGAAGGGGAGAGAGGGGGGGGGGGGATCCAGTCGGGAGACCGATCGTGTCACTCCGGCCGTGAAAATGCCTGGAAGGTGCACGAAAACCCGATGTGTTAAACACTGTCTGCGATCGCCGCGGCGCGTCCGGACGAGCTCCGCACGTGAAATGCGTGACGGCCGGGGAGTGAAACGAGGAGTCGGGAAGTGGGAGAAGAGACCGAGCCGGACCCCTCGACTAGAAACCGGCTCGAAGCGGACATGTCCGAGGGATCGGGCTCCTGGAAAGGCTGTAACACCATATCCGCAAAACTGCAAAGCCACAAGAGAGAGAGAGAGAGAGAGAAAAAAAGAAGGGGAAAAAAAAAGAGGGGGAGAAACGCTCGGCTCGCCCGGTTCTGTCTAACGTGGATCTGCACAGCACACAATCTCAGGAACAATCGTAAACTTTGCAAAAAGGCAAGCCTGGACGCGATACCCCCCCCCCCCACCCCACACCTTGTAGCAGCACGGACACATGCGTAAAGAAGAACGCCTCAGACCCCTTGTCAGTCGCTCGCTTTATTGTAGGAAAAGCGCCGGAGTTGCACTAACATCCCGATATCCGCCTTCACCCCGGTCTAAAAACACCCAGCACCTGTTATCCAAAACAGCCCCGATGTCAGGGATCCACCGGCGAGATGGATAATCGATACCCGACCCCTAAAATTTAACACACACCCCAAACTACTCAATAAAAGTTAAAGGGAGAGAGAGAGAGAGGAGAAGAAAAAAAAAAAAAAAAAAACTTACTTTCTTCCCCCTCCAAAGCCGTCACCTCCGCTTCTCTCTCTGCTCGTGGGTTTACAAAACAGTCACATCCAGCGGTTTGCGTGTTTGGACAATCAAAACGTGGAAAAAAAACAGGGAAAATTACAATAATCCTCCAACTTTATATTGGGAAAAGGGGGTAAAACCACAAATGTCAAGCGTTCAGAGAGCTATCCCTTATTTTGGTTCCGGTGGCGGTGAAACGACGTGTCGACGGGCTGCCTCGCAGTTTCTCTTGTGGACGGGGGTCGGGAAACGGAGGAAAGGAAATGAAAATCCGATATGTCTTTATTCTGCTAATTATTATCGTTTTAGCCCTGTTTAAAAAAATGGCTGATTAAGTTGAGTGCGCATGTCTTTGTGTGTCTATTTCCCGATATGCACTCTGGGAATGGGTAGAGAGACACAGAGAGAGAGAGAGAGGGCGAACGGGAGAGAGAGAGAGAGAGAGAGAGAGAGAGAGGGAGAGAGAGAGAGAGAGGGAGGGAGCAAAAGAGAGACGGAGAGGGAGGGAGAGAGAGAGAGAGAGAGGAGAGAAGTGTAATTAGTGAGTTGATCAACAGTCTCCACATTGCAAATGACGCGCACACGGAGCCCTGGCGGCCGCAGAGGTCTGTGCTCGCAGGAGGAGGAAAAAAAAAAAAAAAAAAAAAAATCCTTTTGTATGGTTTCTCTCTCTAAGGCCAACTCACATGTAAGAACAATGGGCCGACCGCTTCCTGCACACCAGACAGGCTGGACTCAGAATTACTCTCAAGCACTTAGAAGTCATCTTTGTCTATTAGAAACAAGTTTGTCTTTTTCTTATCCCTCCGCCGACGCGCAGCTCTCCTCCGCTTTTTGACCGGACAGACATAAGAAAGCTGTTTCTGTGAAGCCCGGGATGCTCATTTGTGCGCTGGGCCAGGTTGGTCGTGACACCACAGGTGAACTGCTCTCGCTGAGGCGCGCACGGGGAGCGGGATCCTCGCGGATTCCGGGACACGTCGCAGTGTAAAAAAAATAATAATAAATAAAAAGAAAACTGCTTGTGTGAGTTTCTGTGAGGTTTTTTTTTTTTTTTTTTTTTTGGAACAGTTTATGAAAATGAATGAAAGAGCTGAACTTTGTGGATAACACTTTTTTTTATATATATATATCACTAATGTGCATGAGAAGAGAAAGAAAAAGAAAGAAAAAAAAAAAAAAACACCTGAGGGGGAGAATCAAAACCACACAACCGTCTTGTGCCGCGCATGAAAACGGGGCCTGCATGTAGTGTAGAATACATTTCATGGGAAACATCATGTATGTACAAAAGCACAAAACGCATCCACACTCGTGAGTAATTTACGCCGGGCGTGGATGCACAGTTTTGGCCTTTTATATTGTCTAATAATATGGCGTTTTTTCTCTTCCCCCCCCCCCTCTGGAGCGAGCGTACTATATCTAATCGGTCGCAAATATGCTGCATATAAACATTGGAGCTTCAAAATCAAAGCCACCACGCATCACAGTAATCCGCCACATGTTGGAAAGTCATCACTGCCCTTTCGGGACCGCTGAGGCCCCGTGTGGGTTCAATAGAGCCAAACTGCAAAATCCAATACAGGGTCAAACAAAAATCCCCCTCTCTATTCAAAGCTCCATTCACTGGCGTTTATATTTAGTGTCCTTACAAAGTGCATCGGTCTGCTGGCCCTATATCCTTTCAATGCAAACCGTTTACTGTGTGTCTCCCCCCCCCCGGTTTTCTTAATAGTGGCTCTTGGGCAAGGGGAAGACTTTACACAGTCTCAATCGGGGAGAAAATCAAGAGATCTTGTTCGCCTTCATGGAAAAAAAAAAATCGAAGCTGGGGGTGAATTGAACTGCGTGAGCCGGGGCTTGGGATGTGATGATAAGGCTGCTGCTGGCAAGTGAACTACCAGGGTCTACTTTGCAGCCACGCCGACTGGACTGCGCCCATACCAACTGGATCCTTAAGAAGCCAAGGAGGATCCGAGCCCGACCCGACCCGGGGCTGTTTGTTCTGGGTTTAGAGAGGTCTCTGACAAATGGGGGGGGGGGGGGGTTTGGGGTTGGGGGGTGGGGGGTGGGGGGTGGGTGGGTCGAGGTTGAGGAACAGAGGCGTCACTTTCCACCGGGATCCGAGGCTCCCGCTGCTGCCGCCGCCGCCGCCGCCGCTTGCAGCTTGCCTCCCTGTCCTCCAGGGGTTTTTTTTTTTTTTTTTTTCCCCGAGCCCGTCAGCCGCGGAAGGCGTCGCTCACAGACGGCTTGGAGAACCGAGCCTGCCCGCCGCCGCCGCCGCTGCTGCTGCGGCGGACGCGCAAAAAAAAAAAAAAAAAAAGTCCACCGGGGGGCCGTGCGTCGACCTTCTCGCAGCTTTGCGGAGTGGACCTATTTCTCAACTGCGACTTTAATACACGTAAACGGAGGACTTTTGTAGACATGAACCACCGTGATTTTCCTTCTTCTTTTTTTTTTTTTTTTTTTTTAAAATACACGAACATCTCCATTTCTTTGAAAGGATGTACTTATGACCCACTTTCTAGTGATTCAGTGCGTGCGCGCCGTTGACATTTTCAGCGGAGTTAAGTTTGTTATTTTACTTGTTTTCAGTGAGGAAAAAAAGAGAAAGCACAAAGCGGATTTAGAGAACTGATATAGGCTACCGCTTATCTTAACCTCCTGCGTTTTGTAATTCCCCCCGGTCTCCACCCTCCCTCTCTCCCTGCAGACGATGCTCTTTCTCCGGAGGACCGCTTGACAATAGACCACGTTAACTAATATTTCGCCCCATTTCCATATCAGCAGCATCCTCAATTAATTATAGATTTTTATCTGTAAACTCCGGTCTGGGGATCTGTGCGCGCCTGCTTGTGCGTGCGTGCGTGCGTGTGTGTGTGTGTGTGTGTGTGTGTGTGCGTGTGCGTGCGCCAGCCCGCGAGTATTCGTGTGTTCTAAGGCAAATAAATTGATGAGACATTTCTTTGTGGCATCACCAGAAACACAGACCAGGAGGACTGAAATGAAACATGTGGCGTTAAGCAGCAGCAGAAAAATTGTGGCGTAATTATCAAACACTAAATGCGCTGCGTTTTGTTTCCCAATGCATGCACTGACATATGAAAGGTAGCACTGGACACTCGTAGTGATCTTGTGCCACTTCAAGTAGATCAATAACTTTGAATCGGCTGGAGATATTACCATAAATGCTTGACACACTGGGAGATGCCATGGGATGAGACCATTGTTGGTCCATCAATACAGCCTATTCTCGGGTGTCACACTAAAAGCCTGGGTGGATGTCATTCGCCCTGATCTTTTTTTTTTTTTAAATAATTTTGTCAATTCTCAAGTCCTTCCCGACGTTTACTGCCAACAGTCAGCTGGTTCAGCGTTTTCCTGGATGTGCACAGACTTCCACCTTGTTTGTCCTATGCGCCGGCGCCCTCATGGGGTTGCATGGCTGACCCCTCTGCCTCATCAGGAATACACACACACACACACACAAAAACACGCAAAAAAAAAAAAAAGCCCACAGCTCTGACCCGCAACCTGCCACAGTGACCCACTGGCCGACTCTCGTCCACCAAAACACACGCAACAAAACAAGCTTTACAAAAAGGCCCACGAAACAGACAATGAGAAGTTGAGTGTAACTCTTTCAACGCGTGACACCAATGTCAGATTTCGCCACTCACTGCAGTGCAACTGAGCCAAATTAAAGTGCATTTAAAAATCCTTTTTTTTTTTCAAAATATGTGCAATAATTAAAACTGTACTTGGCCCACAATAAAAGAACATTTTGACGCACAGAAATCCTCTAAATGTCACGTCACTTGCAAGTTGTCCCCTGTGTTAAATCAAAGGTGCAGAGTTGCAAAAATCAGCTAATTGCAAATAAATCAGAAAGACAGAATTATTTCTGTGATTTCGGCGAAATTAATGTCTGAGAAAAATGTTTCTTCAACTTGTTTGCCGACAAAACACTCCACAGAGAAGTGGGGCAAAAACAATTTACTCTTGAGCAATAACTGAGGAAAACGTAGTAAAAACTGTGACACAAAATGACGTTTTTGCCCATATATGCTCACCATAAACTCTCCCGACGTTTTCACACTCAGCCCTAAAGCCATCCAACAACGCTCCATAAATATGCAATCGTTAAAAAAAAACTTCAAATTTACCTCCTCTTACCTCTTTTAAATCCCCAAAAAAGCATAAAGTATAATAAGCCATTGAAAGAGAAGATAAATAAAAATGTAGACTCTCGGTACCTTTGGTATAAAACATTCCGTTTTCTTCTTTTCTGTCTTTCTCTTGCTCAGTAGCGATCCGATAATAGCATATGGAAAGTGTTTTCAAAATGCCCAGATTTGGCACATTGTCATTGAAAAGAGAGGAGCGCAGTGATGCGGTGCTACAACAGGGGAAATGAGTTGCGGATTGGACGCAGCCCGCCTCGGTGCGGACTTATCCCACTTTAATTTAATATTCCGCAATCACACACACTAGTGATGGCATATAATTCAAGGAGAAATTCAGAGGGAAGGAAATGCTTTTGTGTGTGTGTGTGTGTGTGTGTGTGTGTGTGTGTGTTTTTCACCACTTTATTTGATTAAGGAGAGAGGCAGCACAATATTGTTTCTTTTTCACCCTGTTTCCCTTCGTCTTTTGCTTCCCCCACCCCGAGTCAGTTTTTTTTTTTTTTTTTTTTTTTTTTTTACACATGAAACAATAGATATTTATTTGTTTGTATTTAGATCATTTATTTAAAAATCAACAACTCCGACTACTTTGCGCACCGGTGTCACACTGGAATCATCCCTAACATAAAATCGAGAGCCATAAACGCTTGTTTGTAAAACACTGAACCCAAAATCAATGTATTGGGACATTTCAATCGATTATATAAACGAAAATCCATACGCAACATGAGACCGGTATCAGCCCACTCTTCCGCTCCCTTTTAGAGGAGTGGGGGGGTGGGGGGGGGGGCGCAGAGAAGAGAAAAAAAAAGAAACAAAGACTGTCAATGCAGCCCTTTGCCTCAGTCACTTAGATCAGGGCTTCTCCAACATTTTCATGTCAAGGACCCCCAAATGGACGCACCTTATGCCAAGGGTCCCCATTTAATTGGATTTTGTCCCTGGGACTCCCAATATCTTTTTTTTTTTTTTTTTTTTTTTTTTTTGGTTGTTATTGATTTAGAGTTGCATTGTAAACCTGTGTGACGTTAATGGTGATACAAGTGAAACCTTTGTTCAGACATATGTTCTCTAATTGGAGTAATTTCAGGTTAATGAGATCCCGGTGAAATTAAACAATTCTTCATTTTGCAGAGGAGGGGGGGGGGGGGGAACCCCTGCGTGGCCTTCGCGGACCTTTGAGGATTCCTGAACCCCACTTTTGACAACCGCTGACTTAGATGTCAAAGTGCTTCCAGATGCGCAATGATAGTGCGGGTCCTGATGACAACAATTAGACAGGAGAAAAAAAAAAAAAAAAAAAAAGCCCCCAATCAAACGGGGCCACACGGGATTACGGTGCATTGCAGGGGTCAAGGGGAACCCGTTTCTGCACACACACCCCCACCCCCCACCCCAACCCACCCCCGGTCGTCTCCACACACAAAATATCACATTTCAGCATCACATAACCTACCCGAGCAACAATCAAGCACTTCAGGCACTATATAATCAGGTATGCAAATTCCCGGGCAAAGCCACGGACATGATGGCCGGTGCGCACTGTCAGATGAGCTATTGCGTAAACTGTGCATTAATATGCAACATGATATGAAGAGTGGGGGGGGTAAGAAACGGGGGAACGGGGACAGGCGGCGGGTAAAATAAGGAGGTGCCAATCATGTAAAATTTACATGGGACCACAGCTGCTCGGGCAGGGGGGGGGGGGGGGGGGGGTGGAATTCGGGTGGACTTGAGATTAGGGAGGCGAGAGGGAGGGAGGAGGACGGGGCGGAGGTGCCGGGGCGGTGGGTCCGTGCAGCCGCTGGTGCCACTCTGTTTATTTGATAAGAGCAATCGATGGCCCCTGACTGTAAAGTCTTTACCCAGACGCAGGCGGGGCAGGATGGGGGGGGGGGGGGGGGGGGGGGGCGATGCCGCTCCCGGGGAAGAACAAATGTTGTGGCAAGCAAAAAAAAAAAAAGGAGGAGCGGAAGGAGGACAGGCACAGGAGAGGAAGGAGGAGAAGGAGGAGAAGGAGAAGGGTGACTTGGCAGACGCCGCCGTCGTGGGTTGCTTGCGAGGGAGGGGGGGGGGGGGGGGGGGGGGAAGAGAGATCAACAGTACAAAAGCGCGCGCACACACACTCGGAAACGCGCGCACACACACACGCACGCACGCACACACACACCCCCTCTCCTCCCGCTGTTTCCATTCAGTCTCACCTCGCCCCGCTGCCCTCCTCCCACTTGGCCCCTTGGTCCTCCGATCTTTTTCATTGTTGATCCCTCTTTAATAGACACGCGTCCAGTGAGTGTCCTCCATATATGGACAGGGGAATAAAAAATGCCCCCCCCCCCCACACACACACACACACACACAAAAAAATAAGAAAGAAACTGCCTCCTCCTGATGCCCCAACACGCAACACACACACACACACACACACACACACACACACCGGCCTCCAGCCCCGTTCAACGCCAAATTCTATTGATTATCACTCAGATCCACATCGACTTATAGACCCGTGAAGCTGCCGTGGACGGGAACAACAGCACCTGTGTGCTTAAAGAAAAGGAAGCTCACTGACAGCATCAGCCATGCTGATCGAAAGGATTAACTAGTGATTCACCTGCAATTAGCATATTTAGACTACTGGAATAAATGAAGAATAAATGAAATATGCTGCATTGATAAAAAAAAAAAAAAAAAAAAAACTTCCCTTATGTTATTATAATATATCATGAAAAAATGCTAAATTGCAAGGAATCAATAATAACAGCAACAACAACAATAATATGATTGGACAAACTATTAAAATATATTATTACAATGCAATGTAAGTCAAATTCAAGCAGTAAAAATGTAATTTGAGAGCTAATAGAAGGCCTGCTATTTGATGGCCTCATGAAAGTAAGACTGCTCTGCTGTATGTTGTCACGTGGCTTATTAAAGTGCTTTCTTCATGACAACCCAGGAGCTCCAACATGTCAATTTAGTGGTCGGAGAGGTCCGGCAGCCCCCCCCCCCCTCTCTCCTGGGGACTGTCCCCCCCCCCTCCTCTGACACTCAGTGGGGCATCCCAGCACGGCAAATAACCCGGTCAGTACCGAGAAGTCAGTTCTATGGCAACAGATTGACATCTCGACGTCCAGGGTAAAAAAAAAAACGTCAGGAGCGTCTGAGCGCTGAGCTTGTTACTCAAAAAGTAACGTTACCCGTGACCGAAGAGTAATATTACTGTGGTCCGCTACTCCTTGGCAGCAGGCCTACATTTGTGACACACGTTTTTTACGCAAGAAATAGGGATTTTTTTTAATTTTTTTAATAATTTCCATTTATTTCGATCAATATTTGTAACAAATGTTCCACTTAAAATGAGGCCATGACATCATTTTGAATAATTTAATTCCACTGGTAATAAAACATTTATGACTTATTGTTTTAATTAGTAATTGTCAGATTTGAGTTGATTTAGTTTTAAATGATGGGGGCCACACGTGGATGTTATTCTCACCGCTCTCTATCCGCGTTGCAGCACGTTACAGAGCGGAGAGTTACCACCCAACACTGTTGTCAGCTGTGAGCTTGTACAGTCAGTCAGTCTCCTGCCTGGACGCCATCATCTATCAAGCCAACCAAGTCAACCGGAGGCGCAATGACCAATGCGTAAATGCGCACGGATTAGCGGATGCGGCTCAGACAAATTGGCAACGCTTGGAGCGAAAGAGGGAATCAAGACAGAGAGAGGGGGGTGTGGGGGGGGGGGCGTCATTTTCTGAGGTGCGCAGTGACCCTGAAAGATGCTTGTTGGCTTCTTCACTGCATTAGAAGAGTCCTTATGAGGGCCCTTCAACCTCCTTTTCCTAGTGACCATCATTAAACCGGATGACCTGAGTTCAAGCAGCCATCTCTGCGAGCATCTGCCGTGCCCAAGTGTCACCGAGCAAAACACTGAGTCCCAGCTCTGGAGCCTGTGCTGTAGGTGAGTCTGACCTCTGACCTTACTGCCCCCGGGGTCAAAAGACAGAAGATTTACCCTATTAGGATTACCATGGTTTAACAATTGAATTTATTATTAGAAAAAAGAATTATGAAACAGCAGAGGCCAATAATTATTTTAAAAGCTTGTGGAACTTTTCTGTTAAATAAACAAATTAATCTGTAATTTCCACCATTAACTGCTCATTAAGTTTTGTAATCAATAATTAGTGGGAAATTAAATAATCAAAAAATAAACAGCAAATTGGTTATCTAAGAGCTTTGCACTTCCTCATCATACATGTAAATTTAGTACAACCAATACAGATAGATAGATAGATAGATTTTAGAGAGAACAAGAGTGAGATTGCTTAGTATTATAATGCAAAGTCAATATTGTTTTTATGGAATAAACCCCATAACTTGAACTAATTCACAATCAAACAAGCAAGCAAACTGTGGATAACAGTGAAATGGTGCAAGCAACCCCTCAACAAACACACACATACACACAAAGACACACACAAAAACAAACTCTGTTATGTTTTCAATTTGGGTTGAAATGTAGACATTTTCCCTTGGTTGCATAACTGCCATCCGTATCGCCCCTCCCTTCAATTAAATGCTATTTCTCCCAAACAAAATGTCAGAATCATTCCACACAGGGTAGTTCAACAGTGATTTGTTCTGAAAGCTATGTGTCTTTCTCTGAGATGGTGTGTGCATTTGTGTGTGCGTGTGTGTGCGTGTCTGTTTGTGTGTCCTGACCTCAATTCTAACTGGGTTCACAAAGGGACGGAAAAAAGGTGCCTAAAAATACATTTAATTCACAATCAGCCCAACTGAGCTGAGAATGACAAATCCTTTTAGAACGCCCCACAGTGAGATGTGAGATTAGGAAATATAAACACACACACACACACACACACACACACAGACACACACACGCACACATACATGCAAGCATGAAGTTGTGCAAGCTACACATGTGCACGGAGACACAAAAGAGAAGGTAAAACACAATCAGCTGTGGAAATTCCAAAATGAATTATACTGCAAAATTATGTGCTTTGAGAAAAAAAATATTGTGAAGACATGACTGGCCTGAAAACTAAAAATACCAGAAACATTCTTACTTCATTGTTAAAGTGGATAAATATTGAGAGAATAATTCAAGGGAACAAAAATATTCTGTCCAGTTTGTTCTGACGAATATGCAATTTTTATTCCCCACCAAAGGTAATAATGAATTGTTAATGTTAGCGACTAAAATGCAGGTAAATTGTTCAAGCATGTTATTATCTTTGTATAGGTGTCCTGCAGCAGCTCAGTGGAAAAATAAAATAAAATCAAAATACCAGACAATCTTGTTTTGTAATGAATTTTTCCTTTTATTTGACTAACTTGTCAATTTATTTAAAGCAATAAAACTGCTGTGCTCCCGCTGTTCATCTTTTCCATATATACACCATCGCACGGATACTCAAGTCCACTGGCTCAGAGAGATTCCAAGATGGCCGCGCACCTGTCATGGAGGTGGATTCTCCTGATTATGTATGAAGATCACCTCAAGGCCTCTGTAAGCTACGAAGAGCATGCACACCTCGAGTTGCTGGTTCAACGCCGGTCAAACGCCTGTCGTTTTAAAAACCACTGACTGCCCCTTAGAAAGAAAGGATAAACCCTGGCAGTGTCTTCTTTCTCTCTCTCTCTCCCTGCCTGTCTCTCTCTCTCACGCTTCCTTTCTCTTTCTCTCCATTGCCATCTCTGTCTCTCTCTCTGTCTCTCTCTCGCTTTCTCTCTCTCTCTCTCTCTCTCTCTCGCCCCCTCTCTCACATCAGAAGCGCTGAAATGCACCCCAGGGCCAAATCGCACAGAACAACCCCTCTGAGCCAGAGAAAAAAAGCTGGAATCCGTTTGCCCTGATATTTCACCAGCACCAGCCAGGAGCGAGGGAAAGACAGAGGGAGAGAGAGGGGGAGAGAGAGGGGAAAGAGACTGGGGCAGAGAAAAAGGGATAGATGGGAAAACGGCAGACCAGGGCTGTATTTATTGGGGGTGTGAGTGCCGCGCTGTAGGCTGTGGGATGGTCGGGAGAGTGCAAGGTGTTGCTGTTAGGTGTGGTTGGGTTTACAGAAAAGGGAAGAGAATGCATAGATAGGATGGTGGAGGAAAAAAAAAAGAGGGAGAGATGGAAGGATTGGTCATGCGCAAGGTAAGAGAGAGGCTTTGTTTGATTGTATGTGGGAGGGGGGTGAGATGGGGATGAGGGGATGGAGGGAGGGGGCTGAAGCTGTCGTCTGTGGGGTTATTATTATTGCAGGCAATCTTTGTGTATGTGTGTTGGTGTGTGTGTGTGTTTGTGTGTGTGTGTCTAAGAGAGAGAGAACGAGAGATGAGGAGATATGAGATTCAGCTGCGGGGGTCATTATTTTTTTCTGACGCATGTCACAAGGCTAAAAGAAGGCTTGAAGTCATACACTTCCTGACACCACCGATTTTGCAGGCTCATTTGCATACTTAACAAGAAATCTGTGACGCAGGTTCCGGCCGAAGTGTGACTCGTGTGTTTTGGCCACCTATTGATCTATTGATGCGAGTGAGAGGACTGTACTCAAATACAGTATGTGACACCCGGTGCACACGTGAACAAGTACACGCGCGCAAACACAAGCAGGCCCTGCTGATTAACTGATCTCTCCCAATATCTCAATAATAACCGTAAGAAGAACAGACCACCTTAACAGTGCAGAGAAAAACTGATAAGGAAAAGGGGCAGAAAATATAAAAGGATATATAGGGTTTAAATGAAAGAAAGATTAGAGTAGATTGGGAGAGAGGAGCATTTTTTGCCATTTCACCCAGTTTAATAGGGGGGACAGTTAATGGGCCTTTTTTATCAGGCACAGGCATCAATCAAAAGGTGTCAGGCGGCCGCTGAATCTGGGATGTGGTCCTCTTCACAGATGACTGATTAGCAAGCCAAAATCACCAGATCCATCTTCCAACGGTCACTTTTATTACAGTCATTTTTAAAGTGACAGCAACCTGCCTTGTCTCACAACACTGGCCACCGCATATATATTCTCATTTTCTCTCCCCCTCTCTCTTTCCCTCTCTGCATCTGTCTTCCTCTCTCGTTCTGTCGCTGGGTATTTGGTCAGTTACTCTTCTGTTGTCCCCCCCCCCCCCCCCCCTCCCCATTTCTCCTTCTTTTAACTACTTTTATCTTACTTTCTTTCTGTCTCTCTCCTATCCCCCCCACCCCCTGTTGGTGCTACGCGTATTCTCTCACTCTGCTGGGCAGGTTGAGGGGAAGCAGGGTCAGGGAGGTGTGGAAAGAGACAGGGGGAAAGAGGGGAGAGAGAAGAAAATAAGACCCCCTCCTCCTTCATTGTCTGAAGGATGTGTTCTGAATCCCTATATCGTTCGCTCTCCAGAGATGGCGAGAAATTCGTTTTGCACAGTTTCCCCAATGTCTTACACTGAAGGAGGAATTCTCCATTCCCAAACACAAGATGAATGTAAATGAAACAGTTTCGGAGTGGAGTGTGTTGGTCACAGCTGCATTTACATGGCTGCACTCTGCAGACGGCATTTTGGGAAACCGACAGGGTGACATTAAGTTGGAGGCCAGGGAGTGTTAAAATGTTTTTTGGGGGGCCAAGATGTAATAATATGTTGCTGGGAAAGGGGTGTCAGGAGACTGTCTTGGGGTAGAATTTTGTTTTGGAGCTTGTCAGTCAGATTTCTCATCCTTTCCTGCCTCAGTTTACTTACAGGCAGCGTTCAAAATAAATCACTGCATCAAATAATCATCGTGCAATCATTCAAAATGGCAGCTGAGCTATGTTTACCCAACGGTTTGCGTACATGTGTGTGTGAGCGAGTGTGTACAGGGCCAGGCTCTAAAGAGCACTCCTGTGTCTTGGCAGGAGATATGCTAATCGCAACTGACATCAATCTGAAAAACATCAGCCGAAGTAACATGTGTCTAAGATTACATTTACAACCTTCCGAGCAAAGAGGGACAGCGTGCGCGCACACTCACACACACACACACACACGCATAAACACACACAGTGAAGGAAAAGTGGGTCAGGTAAAACAAGCAAACGTATTTCAGAGACAGCCTGCCATTTGCGATGTCCTCAAAAAACAACTGATTGAACAGCTTGTCGAAACATTAAGGCTCAAATTTGAAAGCTTTGGAGTCGTCTTAAACACAGGAAGGATTATTCTATTAAACAAATGTGTCCTTTGTTTTTTACTGCCCGCTTAAATACTGAAAGCTTTTAACATCGAGACACAAAAAGCTATTACCCAGGCGTTTAAAGTTAAGGGTATGAGTTCCTGCCTTTATTTTTTAGAAGGGGTGGAGGGAACACGTCATTTTTTTTTTTTCAGGCTGTGATATGCATTAGAAGACAACCTGGGTCACATTTTACAGTGAAGCACCTGAACATCAGAGCGACTCAGGCTGCTGTAAAATATGTGTCCTGCTAAAACCCATTTGGATAGGGCCCTTAGATGTGTGTGTGTTGAGGGGGCAGAGAGACAGAGAGACATGCACACACAGGAAATCATAGTAATGGTGCTAGCAGCTGTGGCTTGCTAAGTGAACACATACGACGGCAGATATACTGGATCAGTCTTCCCCTAAGCTTGGGATCAGATCTGTGTGTATGTATGTGTGTGTGTGTGTGCGCGTGCAGAAAAGAGGCTTTCACGTCTCTGTATCTCTGCATTATAAAGTTTGAATTTGAGCTTAAAACTCCTAAACACTCAAGATTCAGATTCGTTTGTCTCAACTGAAAAGCCTCGAAATTGAGGCAACAAACTTTGTCTATGACGGGTGTCTTCCTCTCTCGTCCACACACACACACACACACCATACACACACTTATACACAGACTTGCAGTCTAACTGGAGGGCAGCGGGGCACTCCGGGGTCTGACAGTGAATTCGTCCCGAACATCCGCCAATAAAAGATCGCTGCAGTATTTTACGCTAGAGACGCCTGATGACAAGCAGTAACTGACGTGAAATTCTCCCTAGATTAAATGTCATAGGAGTTGTATTCCCATCCGGGAAATGCACACATCTGAGAGCATGTAAGACTGCACACACGCACACACACACACACACACACAAGCTGTAAACCTCAGTCAGGGTAAAGCCACCCCTCAGCAGGGGGAAGGCACAGGAAACAAATATAAATCCTGAGATGCACACACATATGGACATACAGTACACTCATCCACAGACACAGTCCCATGCACACACACTAACATGAGCGCACATATATACTGTAAATATACTATGTAAATACATGCACACATCGGCATAGAGAAACACTAAGTTACTCACAGGCATTCCGACTCGAGACACACCAGGGGGCAAATCATAGCAGGAGACTTGTAGCGTGTTTGGCTGATTACCAGTCGAGCAAATAGCATAGAGAGAGCATGCTCACACTGCCACCTCCATCCTCCTACACACACACGCACACACACCTGTTTCTTTGTTGGTTAGTCAATGTGCTGATTATAATAATTGTTATAAGTTTTGCTTTTTCCTCTTTTTTTTTTTTTCTCGATTTTGCTTCATTTTTGCCTTGGATGGAGAAAGAATTACAGCCGACCTCACCAGGCACAAAAGATCAAAGCGGCATCTCATGACATGACATTACTCAGTGAGACTGTTTATACAAAATGATTATTGGGGTGTTCTGCCTGAATTTAAATCTGACTGATTATTAAAAAAAGTAAAAAAAAAAAAAATTTAAAAAAATTCATTTCTCAGCTTTCTGAAGAAAATACCCTACTGTATGGCGCTCTGTCAGTGTAGTTGAGCTGGATGGGGTGACAGATGAGGACAGAAGTGCAGCAGGAAAGCTGTGACAGAGTGAGGGATAGGATGAGGGAAAGAGAAAGAGGAGCAAAGCGTTGAAGTTAACTTTTAGCCGATACATGGCCTGGTTTTCTGGGGGGTCTGTCTCTCACACTGCAGAGCTCTGCTGTATGTGTAGAGCCTCAGACTGCTGATGGACCGCTACATCCTGCAACGCAAGGGTCACGTGACCGACAGAGCCAGCCGAAGGTGTCTACAGGAGTGTCTGTAGTTTTTGGAAGCCTGGCTAGCTTGTCTATTTGGACTGTAAGAGAAGGCAACGAAGGACAACTGCTCCTGAAAAATTATAAATAAACTGTTGGAAAAGGGGAAAACGCATTCAAGCTCATTTTTCCATCTTTATTTAGTTATGACAAATTATGATTCAAATCATGCAAACATTTAAAAAAAAATTAAAAACGATAATTAACGTTATGAGAGAAACAAAGCCAACCTCCCTCTAATTATATTATAGCCAGTATAGATATTCATGCAAACAACACAAGTATACCCACTGAAATGTGTCCAAACAAATGTTACATGGGAAAACCCACACCAGGGTTGTCTATAAAATTATTTTGTAACAGTAATTTGGCAACCAGATTAGCTTGCCAGTGGTAATGTCAGCTCAGCCATCCCCGGTGGTCACATGATCCTCACCTCCTCTTACTGTGGTCCATCGAGACTCTGCCATAGAGAGGCAGGCTCTCTTAAAAAAAAAAAGGGGGGGGGAAGGCTCTGATCCAGGCCATGAAATGCATAAACTATATTTAAAAATAATTGAATTCTGTAGGGTTCTGTAGGTATCTCACAACGTACTGTGGACTCTCTCTTTCTCTTATTTCCTTTACTCTCCGTCTTTATTCCGTATCTTTATCTTTTTATAACTTTGTATTTATTTATCTTCCCTCCCCGTCAGTATGTCCCACTACTCCACTCACTTTAGAATGTTTAGTAATGTTCCTAATAATAGGACTACTAAATTACCTTGCAAAATGAAAATTTGACTGCAAAACTGCATTTTGCTAAGTTTTATATTATTTTGTGCCAACATTTAGTAAATCTTAAATGCCTGACTTAGTTTTAATATTTTAAATAACACATCATATACAGTTTGAATAATTTTAAATCGTGCAAGTGAGGGTCATCTATTTAGCCAAGTTTGGAGCACAGTTATATCAAGAAACAGTATATCCATCACCATAAATTTAATATATATCCATTTGAAAATCCATTGCATCGGGGCAATTTCATATATACGGTACGTAATGTCTCCAGATTCTTATGCAAGGCTTCCTGCTGTTCTCATGCGAGGAAAGTCAAGGGCGGAGTATGAGGAGGTCAGGCAGAGGTGAGCCTAAATAAAGTCTCTAACTGGGCTGCTTTACAAGCCTTAGTTAAAAATATTGATTCAGTCATAAAAAAGCAACATTCTGCTTAGTGAAAAGAAAGTTGCCGTTTACAGCTTGTATGTTCATATCATCTCCTGGCATGTGTTTCCCTTACCGCAGTTATGTGCTATAATTACATTAGACTTATGACCTTTCAGAAGAGCGGGAAGGGGCAAAAAAAAAAACCCTTGAACATCTTAATTCGATCCGTTTCAAACAAGAGAGGCCGATTTTGGGAGAGGAGGCTGCGCACATAACATATTACAAGGAGAGCGGTGCCAGCTAAAGTGCTGCCCTGTTTTTTATTTTCACTTCATAATGTTCAATGTAAGGTTCTTTTGTTGTCTACTGGCTGATTGACTTTAATGAGAAACATTCCATTGTACCAAACTTGGTTTTACAAACTGAACTTTGTGTTCCTCTTACTTGTTTTCAAATTAGATTCAAAAAGGGACACGGCGGTGGAGGCAGGGACCGGCCGTTTGGGATCACAACAAACATGACATGCACATGCACACGAGCACGCCCAAGTACTCACACACAATGCTTTAATCCCTTATCCTTTACACTCCAAACTGTGTTATCGGCTGTAAAGAGAATCCGAAAAGCATGACTATGACAGAGAAGGAGGAAAAGCAATATTTAGAGGAGGAAGGGGAGGGATGAGAGGACAGGATAAAGGATTTTGTTCTAACTATGCAACAGTATTCAACTTCATACTCTCACGGTATTAAACATGGTTCAGTTTTAAGGCTGAAAGTGTGTGTGTGTGTGTGTGTATCGACAAACTCAGCCCTTGATCTGTGAAGAGGAGGTGATGGTGTCTTAAGAGTTGGTTGTGCACAAATTGTGTAGATTTAACCACTGGAAACAATCATGTAGTGTTTGTGTGTGAGTGTGGATAGAGCTGCTGAAAGCAATTCCTCAGAATAACCGGTGAGTTGGACTACCTGCTGGCATGAGCTAAGCTGTAGATCGATAACAAGTGTTAGTGTGTGTGCGTCTGTATATGTGAAACTGTTTGTCGTATGTTTATATACGTGTGTGGGTGGTAGGGTGTGGGTGTGGGTGTGCATATGTGTGTGCTGAGGCATCATACAGTTACTGGAACAGTCACTATATTTGGCTCCCTCAATGCAGCATCAGGTTTTATGAAAGCAATCCATCTGAATCGCGGCAATAAATTTCCATCAGCCGACAATTTCTTAAGTGAAACTAACAAGTGTTTCGAAATTCTTTATAAAATTACATCTCAGCTAGAACAGATTAGACGTTAGAAACAACATTTAGGTCAATAATACAGTTTAGAAAACACATCGGATCAATACACACGCATGCACACACGGCTGTGCACACATGCGCACACACACATACACAGATTCAGTTGCCATGGTGTCTGTATGCTTTTTGCATGTTCCTGTCACACTGGTGACGCGTGTGTCATGTGCTGAAGGGCATGGTGACCCAAGCAGCCAGCAGGCTTTCCTCTGGGGTGACACGTCCATTACACTCTAACAACAGGGACAGCCATCGTCAGAGGCCCGGTTCAACCTAAAATAGGCTCTGACAGCTTCTCTGGCACTCGTCTGCATACCGCTGCTGCTTCTGTATCACCAAGAATCATTTCTAAAAAGATTTCAACATATGCTTGAATTTCCACAGCATAATTTCAATAGGTGTCATGGGTGCAATGTTCATGAAACATGCAGAAGGCCCTGGAAACCTTTATCCTATTGGCCTTTACTGTCGGCTGGTTGCTGCCAAGCTTAGCCGCAGGCAAATAAAATGCACAGTCATGTGATATTATAGAATATATTAAAGAGTGTGATCAGATAGGACAGCTGAGTGAGTGCTGCTAGTGCGGCCAAGCTGCATGAGGTCCGGCTCTGACCCATGACAAAATCTTCTGTTGGTTGGTCAGATCTGATTGGTGCACAGCCTAATCAATGCATCTGGGAGTGTGGTTGATTTGCAGCTGTGGAGGTTGAAGAGTTGGACCAGAATAGTTTATACTTAAACGGCTGATATTGCCCCTGGACTACACATACAGTTAGGAAGCTCAGCATTTTGAACATACTGAATGTAATAAATCCACATATAGGAAAAAAGTCAACTATTAATAAAAAGATTATACGGATAGTACAGTGTTAAGAAGCCAAAAAAAACAAAAAAACAAAACAACAAATAAGTAAAAATGAAAAAAAAGAGCTAGTGTAGCTGTTAAATATGTCCTGCTGCAGCACAGACCACAGTTACTGATGCCTAAAGGTTCAAAGACAGTGTAGCTCAGTGGTAACACAGACAGCAGGCGGTCAAAGGGCCCAGAAAACACTACACAATTGATATTGGCACTCAGCTATGTACGTTTGCCAAATAACCAAAAGCAAAAAACTGAACAATGCTGTTGCCAAAAAAATGGACAACGGAAAAAGTTGTTATTGCTCTGGTTGTTTTTGAAGAAGATGATACAAGTTTATTCATAAGGATAAACCACTTGAGATGAACCATCTCATTTTCGAGGGGGTCCTAACATAAAAAAATACAAACAAACATGAAAAACAAAAAACCCCAAAATGAAGACATGAAAGTAATGAGAAAGACAAAAACAAGACAACAATCAAAAATTCAACCGACACACTACAACTAAGACAATCAACACACAAACGTCAGAAAGATGAGTACGCTGGTGAACGTAACCACTAGATGACCAAAGAGAGGCTGTGAACAAATGCTTGCCCAGCAAAAATATAATATAGAATATACAGTGTTTTGTTTATTGTATATAGGAAAAGCATCATCTGAAACATGTACAATTTATCTCAAAATAAGAAGACAAACCATTTTTAAACATGTGAAATGATGTGAAGGATCGTATGTTGGAAGGTAAGTTATTCCAGTCTGAAGGAGCCTTAAACATAATTGTTCTCTTTCCAATTGCTTTTCTGACTGTAGTAATGGAGAACAAGTATTGTGTAGAGTGCCTCAATTGATATTTTGAGGAATATAGTACCAAATACTGCTGTAGGTAATGAGGATCGTTGAAATGTACACATTTGAAAATAAGTTGCAGCCAATGAATGTGTCCTCTTATATTGAGTGGAGGCCATTTAAGTGGAATCACAATTATGAGTACTAAAGGAACACCCAAGAACAACTCTACAGAGATTATTGTATGCTGTATTGA
Organism: Lateolabrax maculatus; assembly: GCA_031216445.1. NCBI lineage: Eukaryota > Metazoa > Chordata > Actinopteri > Acropomatiformes > Lateolabracidae > Lateolabrax > Lateolabrax maculatus. The sequence continues at coordinate 12,868,053 of CM062210.1, forward strand.
AGGGTACAAATTTAGTCTTGGATGCAACAACATTGGGGATTGGTAATATAAATTGTGAAGCAAGTTTCTTAAGTGTAAAACTATTTCTAAAATAAAATAAAACCCTAGTTCCAAAATGTATTTTGTGGAGAACGAAAGCAGTGTGAGGTTTGAATGTAAGTTCAGAGTCAAGCCATGAGCCAAAGTATTTTGATTGATCAAATGCAGATAGTACCATTAACGTTATTATTAGATTATAAGATTTTGTTTTAAGCTTCCTTCTTGTACCAAAGACCAAAATGTAAGATTTTGTTTTATTAAGCAGTAGTTTATCAGATATGTTTTGTATTTCAAATCTGTTAAAGGACAGTTTGGATTTGCAGTAAATGAGGTTTAGAAGTATAAATGGCAGTATCAACTGCATGTAGGTGAACAGAAGAATTAGAACAGATTAAAGAAAGATTATTACAGTGTTCATTTTGGCAGCTATTTTAGATTTAGTCTTAGTCTTTCGACAAAAATGCTTATTAGTTTTAGTCACATTTTTGCCATTTTTGTCCTTCATAGTTCTAGTGTAGTTTTAATTGACCAGAACTCAAAACATTTCAGTCCAGTTTTAGTTGATGAAAAGTCGTTACATTTCAGTCAACTCTGAGTAGGGTTAAATTTTGTTATTTAATCTTAGTCTTAGTTTTTATCATATTTAGTCTGTAGCTATTTTAGTATAGTTTAGTCCTCAGATTACAATTTTGAAATACATTTTGGTAGTTTTAATTTTTTTAACTCCATGTTAGTCTCAGCTTTTTTCGTCAACAATAATGCATGTTGATATAGTCACATTTAGTGTTAAATGACGTTGTGCCATCTTGTCATCATCTCGTCTTAGTCACGGAAAAAAAGATTGTTGACGAACACATTTAGTTATAGTTTATGTTAACGAATTAACACTGGATCATTAACAAAAATTGAGCAATAGAACAGCTGATCAATATAAGGCTGTATTTATTTGAATCAAGAATGTCACCACCTTTATAAGGTAAAATAATTTGTGAATATTTCCAGTTAGCTGGTGACTCACAGGTAGATAAGGACATGTTAAACAAGTCAGCAAATGTGTACATGAGAATATGAGAGGCTGATTAAATGTGTCTAGATTTAATCCCATCAAGTCCAGCACCACTGCTCAAATTTAGTTGTTTGATAGCATTCAGAACTTGTGTAGGTCTTATTTTTGAAAAGGAAAAAGTACTGTGATAAGATAAAATATTGAAAATGTCAGTGGTAGAAGAGTCAGGTATAAAGTCAAAGCAGACAGGAGAAAAATGCTGACTGAACACTCGGACAATATATAGTGTCATGAATTTTTATATTGCCATCTCTTATTTGATTAATAAGAAAAAAAGTGTTTATTATGGCTTTTAAACTGTTCCAGAATTATTTAGGATTTTTCAAATGATAAGAGAGACATTCTTTATAATAATTGGATTTAGCATTAAGGTTCAGGGTCTTGGAGATATTTCTTGAAATGTTTCCCAATCAGCATTTTCCCTTGTCTGACGAATTTTAAACCAAGCCTCATCTCTCTGCCTAAAAAGACTTATAAGTTCTGCACTTATCCAGGGAAGGTGTGTTCCTTTGACCTTTAATATTTTCCAGGGAGCAAGTCTGTCTACAACTTGAGTGAACTGAGAAAGTAAAAAATCCCAGGCATCCTTAACATTTGGTATTATTTGACACCTATCCCAATTAATAGAGATTTGATCATCAATAAATAAATCTATGTTCATTTTGTTATTGTTAATTACAATTCATTTTGGTGGCAAGTATTATCCAGTCGTTGGGCCAAGTAAATAGAAATTACACTAGACCTTTTTAAGACTACGCCAAGTCATGAGTATATAAATCACACAATAAGTATAATTTATTGAGATATAACACTAAGCAAGTACACAGGCCTGCATTGCCCTCACCCAGGCTGTGACCATCTTTTAAATATATACATGGACTGGTTTTCTCTGATGATGAGGAAGACGAGGAGAAATAATCTATTTTAAACTGTAGAATGTGAATAAGGTTAATGTAACTCCATGGAAACTGCATGTTGATTACTCCACCTACTGTTAATTTTCCCTCAGACACAAATATTTTTTAATGTTAGCCATCCAAAAATGTCTGTGTCCAAAACCTCCATCACTCACTTTGGAGGAGATTTACATGTGCAGCAACAAAGCAACAGAAAACAACTGATTAAAGGGGTGCATGCATGTTCAGAAAAACATTTTGAATACAGGATCAATTGCGGAGCAAAGTTTATGAGCATGGAAGGAAAAATTGCCAACTATATTCACAGTTGTTTGAAAATACTATATTGTGTGTTTACAGTTTCACATCCCATACCATGAAACAATTACTGCACATTTTAATTGGTATATTTTTACTTATTGCAAAAAAAATCCAAGATTTTAACTTCAGCGAGATGTTACAACCTTATTACAGCGCTACATAAAATGAACAGCCAAAATATGAAACAGATTAAAATATCTCTAACTTTACCCCCCGATAAGTTGTTAGTATTCTAGTGAGCATATCTCTGTGCAAAAAAAAAAATAAATAAAAAAAAATTGATATGTCTGGCCTGACACTAAACATAATCACTCCCTGAAAACAAGGGGAAAGAGTTTTGAAGCCCTTTTTGATGTAGGCAGCAGCTTGGAGTCAGTAATGAGGATGTTGATTTTGTTCTGATTATAGAATTGCTGGTCTGTTTGTTGATATTGCTCAGCTGTGTCCCTCCCTCCCGCTGAGCAACGTGGACACCAACTGCCAACATGTGAATTAAAATAACTTACCATCCAATTAGTCACATTGCTCACACTGGGAACAGAACATGTTCAGCACAACAAGAGATCAAATTCAGACTTCCCAGACTAAGACCTTGCAGTTGCTTATGAGATAGGTTCAACTTAGGCTACTGAGATATAGTATTAGTAAAGCAACAGTAAAAGATTTAGTCATACTTCCATCTACTATGGGAATAACTGCTTCAAAGTAATTGTTTGACATCAGAAAAGGTGCAGGAAATTTGCTCAAAAGAAGCTGACCTTGACATCTAAGATCTGTATATTTATGTTTAACCTTTGGTGAACTCAGCTCTGAACTATTGACAACTATAGATGATCACACATCAACATTACTCCATTTACAATCTACAAACTCAAAGAAGCAAATACACCATCCTCAGGCTCTTGCAAACACTGTGCATTTCAAGATGCACTCAAAAAGCTGCAGAAACAACTCATACACCCTGAAACCCTCTTAGTAAAAATGCTAAAATCTGAGCACTCCCATTATACATAATTTAGGGGAATCTATATTCATAGAAGTGCGGGGCGTGTTGTGCTCAATGAGGTAAAACGCCCCTGTGTGGCTAATGGAATGGCCTGAGTTGCGTGATTGAGTGAAATGTGCTGGAAAGATTGGGAGGAATTTTAGTGCAGATAAATAAAGAGGAGATTCTGCTTTTTACTGGGCGTCAGCATTAATGCAGCATCTCCCCAGGTGATCAACACATTCAAATGGAGAGATGGAAAGATGGAGAGAGAAAGTGATGAGGGAGACAAAGAGAGGAGGGGAGGCAGAGACAGAGAGACTCAGAGAATGAGTGAGAGAATGAGAAAGCGAGGACACTTTAAGAAATAGCCTGCCTCAATACTACTCCAGATGCACAAGGGCCATAGTATAGCATCTCATATATCATCATAATGTTACCATTGGAAGGTTCAAAGGAAGAAAAAACTGGGAGTGAAAAAATTGGTCTTCGCAAATTCAAAGTCAAAATAACCAAGGGACATTATGAAGCTTCTATAGTAGATGACTTGAGAAGGCCAGGCCTGTCACGAGCATTTTTTTCCTCCTTTTTTCTCTTCTTACCTTCCATAATTTTACGTCAAAAGCGAGTGGGCACCCCTTTCTTTTCACCTCCCACTCTCCACATCCATTACCTTTGGAGAGATGCAAAGTGAACATTTCAATTGGATTGCAATGGCCAGTTAGCGCTGCTTTGATCCCCACTCTGCTCTTTGAGGGCTCCATTGTTCCTGATTTGCTGGCTTGATTTGCCTGCCTGTGGATAATGGCCAAGGAGCTGTGGTCTGGCCTTTTCCCATCAACCCATTTCTCCTTATCATAAGTCTGAGGCTCAAAACATATATGAATTACTCTGATATACCCCTTATGGTATGGAGTTCTTCATCCTCAGCCATATACTATATGGACTGGCATGCACTGTATGTACAGATACCCCATTACAACCTACAGTACATTACCGACTCAGGTATTCAATCCCAGTTTGAACCTACACTAAACATATGGGTGTAAACTCCCAAGATACCCTGCACTGGTGCTTGAATGACGGCTAGTAATGCTAAGAAGTGGCAATTACAATTTTGTTGGACCACATGGTCCTTCATCTCATCAATCAGACACTGACACAATAAATTGGTGTAGAGGTGACTTTAAGTGTGAAAAAGTTTCTTCTTTATCTTTTAGAGCGTTTGAAACCGGGGTTAGCATCACCTCTGAGAGTAACGCAGAGTGATATGCATGTTTTCTGAATGCTTCTAAGATTTAACTCCATATGGTCTATTTAAGTGATTCAAGCATCCCCTTTGACATCAACAAGTATCTCTATTTTGTCAGTGAAAGAGCATCAATTTCATCAATTTGTGGTTGTGTAAACACTTGGATACATTTCTGTTTTTCCAGTTTATTACTATTTTACTTTCTTAGACTAAAAAAAGACTAATCAATTGTCGTGACCTAAAATTATTTTTCAGTTTATATTTCTATTTTACCTTCACTGGTGCAGTAATTTTACATGTGGGCAAAAAAATCTCTGCAATATATAAAGAAATATTATATAAAAAGTAAATACTGCAGTAACTTTTCTTATGTTACAGCATTGCAGTGTAAATAACACATTAATTCAGCATTTCTTCTACAGAGCAGTGCAGTTGTATGCATTTAATATCTCTCTAGATTTGTCCTGGAGGTGATCATTGACCAGCTTCGCTCTCATTTACACATTTGATTGCCTGTCTGAGACTTTAAAACAGCAATTGCTGGGGCCTCGCCTCTTTCGGGCTCCGCCGCACCCCACCTTAAGATAACTTTACTGCAGCGCATGTAAAGAGCGAATGCAGAGAGAATTTGCTCAAGTGTCTGGTCTCCTCCCAGATACAAATGAACAATTTGTTTTCCATTTCTTTACAAACCTTCATCTAAGCCTTTCTGCTTTGAAGTAGGGAGTGGAAAGGGAGGAGAAGGGTAGGAAAGGGGGGCTACAGATTGTACGATACTGTGTTTGCCTTCAAAGAGTTCCGACTTGCTTACAAATGCACTGGCGAGTACAACACCTTCAAGGTGAAATTGATAAATCTGGTGGTAAGCTCTTTCGTGGCAATAATAAGCAGAATTTGTAGAAAGGGTGCATGGATTTTTTTAAGATGCAAATGTTGTCAAACACCACCAGGCAAAAGCTAAATTGAACTGTGCCAAGTAGATATGAATGTTTTAAAAAAGCACAGAGGTACATAATTACATTCAAGAACAATATCAAATGGGTCTGACACAGCTTAATCAAGGCTGATATGATGTTTTATACTTTCTGTAGTCAGAACATCCAGTGTTTGCCCTTTGATCATCACTGAAGCTGTCCATTCAATGAAATTTCACATTTCTGAAAAAGAAATGCACGTCTTCCTTTTACATATCAAACACATGATCTTATTGTAGTCATTCAGACAGAAACTTTCCAGAGGCAAAGACTGAGCGCAAACAAACAAGCCATGGGGAGGAAAAACACAGAAAGACAAAGAGAAAAGGGAAAAAACTCATCAGTTGTCCATCTGGCGGATGACATCCTTTGTACCCTCTCTGTCATTTCTTTCTCATCTGCTAGGATGGACAGAATCTCCCCTCTCTCTCTCTGGGATGACTGCTTCACTGAAGTCCCTGGAGACACCTTTTTCCTCTGTCTCTCTCGCTTCTCCTCTCTCTCTTCCTCTCAGTGGCTGCTATTTTCCTGAAACTTTATGAATTAGTTACAACCCTTTTTTCTTTCCTCACCTCCTCTCTTACTTTCTCATCTCAGCCTGGATGCGAATTCAACACCTGCCTCTAGACAAACTGTCCGTCTCTCTGTCCACCTGTCTGTCTACATCTCCCCTACCTCCCTTTTTTAACCCCCCTTTTCTCAATGCCTGTCTAGCCCAAAAGCTCCCTGGGAAAAATACAAGATGAAATTGAAAAAAAAAATTATATAGATATATTTTTCAAGAAAAAAGTTAGTGCTCTCGCATTCGTAAATGAAATGCAGCTGTGGATCGAATAGCCTCACAACTTCCCGTCACCCGCACCCCCCTACTCCCACTAAGATTGGGCAGACACAGTGGGTGTTGTGCATGTGTGTGTGTGTGTGTGTCTGTGTGTGTATTTGTGTGTCCAACTCCTTTGTGACCGCTTTCCTGAACTCGAACCCTCCCTGCACAGAGGGAAATGGCGGACTGTGGCAACGACAGGGCAGTTTTACAGTGCACCGGGCTGAATGTTAAACTTATATTTAATGTATGACATTTCACACAAATCATCCGGCCACAGACATGACCCTGGGGTATTCCGCAGATTGCTTTTTCAGTGCCTCAGCAACTGTGGAATTATTCGTCCCAGAGAGAGAGAGAGAGAGAGAGGGGGAAAAAAAGCCTTTGAGTTTGGCGAAATGATCGCCCTCTCACTGCTCTGGCCATCCCAGACTGGAAGCTCGCTCTCTCTCTCTCTCTTTTCTCTGTGATATCATGATCGCAGGGCTGTGCCAAATTGAAAACATCTTGGCAGTCTGGAGGCTGTATGAAATAACCATATATTATGTGTAGTATAACACCCGATTGGATAGCAAAACAATTATGCTGTTTTGCAGTCTCAAAAGATTCCTTGTGCCCCCCTCAACCCTCCACTCCCTTCATTTCTATGTAAAAATCTTCAGAGGGGAGTGTGAAAATTATCTCAGATTTGTAAATTGGAGTTGGATTTTAACCCCATACACCCTCCCAGAATCTCTTCTGATATGAATAAGTCTACAACAGTTTATTGCAATATGTACATACCCCAGCGTGTCCATCTGTACGGATTAAGAAAAACGCTGTAAATATCTCATATTCAATTCCCCTCTGTAAGGCGTTTTTGCACCGACACGATATGGAAATAGTGGCAACCACAATAAGAGTTCATGAATACACAGTGAGGAGGGCCCTAGCATCTCCAAAACACTGCAGTGCTGAAAATAAACACAGGGCTGCTTTTTGCCTCTATGGCAAGCTTTTCAAATTGCAGAAAACCATGCACAGAAAATTCAACATTTTCTTGGCTTTCTTGTCAGCTCAGCCTTGTAAAACAATGTATTTATACAGATGGGCTCTACAGTTGGGTCATCCATTTTATTCGAGGGGACATTTTTCAACATTTAGGTTTAGATGTGAGAGGTGTACTGTCCACTACATCAGCGTCACTCTCTCTTTTCAAGGTTAGACAGCGGGCAGGGAGTTTTTTAAAGCATTAGGGCACGGCTACCTGTCACACTCACACACACACCTACACATGCAAGACTCATCATGCACATGTATTATTAGACAAAACTGTACATTTATATTTATATTCAGTATAAATATGACTGCTGTTCCTGCACTCAGATTTTATACTTGTATACTTGTAGCAATGTGTAAACAACTAAAATAAGAGGATTTGAATCTTTGCATCATGCCCAATTATGAAGAATCATTTGGTACAGCTAACACCACCAGCAGGGTAAACATTACAAAAAGATAAAAAAACGCATAGGGTACCACCCACTGTGGAGTCTCTCTGAAACACACACACACACACACACACACACACACACACACACACACACGCAGACAGAATCACGCGAGAACTTGAACATATGTTTAATAGACAAGTCCCAAAAATGTTCAGAAACAACTACACTTATTCTATATTCGCCTGTTGTGCCTTCAAGCTTAGATTAAGTGCACAACAAGATATACAAGTGTGTGTGTTAGGCTCAGCACTCATGATAAACAACTAAGATAAGAGGATTTGAATCTCTGTATTGTGTCTAATTAGAGGAATCATTTGATACAGCTAACAATGTCAGCGTTGTAAACATTACGAAAGATAAAAAAGAATATCATACACTGTGTTAGTCCCCCTGAAAACACACACACACACACACACAAATACACAAACACTCCAAGTCACAACCACAGTCAACAGCATAATTATCAGTTTCCCCTCAGGGTGTTAGGAAACCTGTTCCTAATTGGAACCCAGTTGGGACTTTACATGGATTAAAATACATGAGGCTTCTGCAGCAGGGAAACACACACGCATACACATATGAATATAAAAAAAAACACATCAGCCCAATGAGATAACGTTTCCCCCAAATTTCTATTTACGCTAAATCTGGCATGATCCCCGTTGTCTCGCTACACACAGGTCAAATGCAACAACACGAGTCTCCAAAGCACAATTACGCCACTATTTTCCCCCTGTTTTGTATTCTGTTATTCTTTATTTTTGTTCCATTTCCCTGACTTAAGCTGTTGTCTAATGGACAGCATCGTGACAGAAAGGAGTTTGGTATCAGATTGAAGCCGGTTGCCCTTTTTGCCAATTTGCGAGCAGCCTCCTCTGTACTTGTAAGATGGCCAATTAGCTGACCGTCTGACAGAGGCTCTCTGACTGTGGCTATTAAAACACACACTCGTAGGCGCATGCACGCAGTGCGCAGACACACATGCATACACATCTGCGCACATACACACGCGCACACACACACACACACACACACAGTACAGTGCTGCCTCTGACTGTCCATCTCTATCTGCTGTTTTTGCGAGAAGCGTGCCTAGACCTCACCTCTCACCTTCTACTCACAATTAGGAAGACACACACACTAGCGCACACACACACACCTTCATTTTCCTGGCAAAAAGACGCTCTGCTCCCTGACCTCTTTCAACCCCCTCCCACCCCCACTTGTTCTCCCTCCAACCTCCTCTTCTTCACCTCCTCCCCAACCTTTTCTTCTCATTCCTCCTCCTCTATGTTAACCCTCCTACTCTCCAACCCCCACCTATTTTTCCTCTTCCTCCGTTCCAACCTCCACCACCTTTCAAACTTTCTCCTTTCCATCTTGCTCCATCCCATTTGTCTGACTGCTTTCATATTCTCCTGCAGCTTCTTATTTAAACTTATCTTTACTGCATCAATTTGGAATACTGGGCTCACACACACACTTTCATTTCAGCAGTACCAGCAGTACCAGAGATTATTAATATTCAGACAATCAAAACACCTTCAGAGTTTACTTTTTGCTTTGTTTTCTGCATCAAATCTCTCTGAATAATTGATCTAAATGATGATCCAAAAACTACCATCCACATACATGGAAGACCATACAGGGATACATGCAAAAATATAATATAAACATGAGCATTAATGCACACAAACATTTAAAGACATTTTATGCATGGACACACAGTACATACAGTATGCATATCTTAGCACACACATGTTGCTGATGTGAACTAGTTATATAACCACACTATGCTTTATTTTTGTAACATTTGACCTATAATTATAAATTATAAAAAACCTTCAGGGAAAACGCAAAAAAAAAAAGAATGTTAATTTTAAGTAATTAATGTGTTATCTAATTTTAATTTGTCCAGTCGAATGAAGTTGGATTCAAAAAGTATTTAAAAAATGTATTACTGAATGAAGTAACAGATTTCTAAGACCTGATAAACTACATATGGACACCAACACAAACACATATGCACCCTGGGGACCTTCCCCCTTGAATCTCAACCTTTATGCACCCCCCAACCCAAGCCAACACCACCCTCCCCCCCTTGTCTTTGTTGTCCATCAGAGTGGTTTGTTTTAAGCCTCAGCTCCAGTCCTGTCACCCCTCTCCCTCCACGGTCAAGTTCAAGGGTCCTCTAGAAACACACAGTGTGGTTGTGCGGGGGGCTGTGGGTGAGGTCAACAGTTCCCTGGGACTATAAATGCACAAGGCACGGACACCTGCAGGCGTACATGCTTGTGCACCAGCCGCACACATCGACACACTCACACATATTCACCACATGATAAGACATGTGTATATATATATATATATATATATATATATATATATATATATATATATATATATATACATGAATGTAACGTGCATACAAATATACAAACATAAACATTTAACAATACTGGAGCAGAAAAAATAACAGAAGCATGCATTCTGACCTGTAAAAATCAAAAAAGAAAATGAATAAATAAAATGTAGTGACACCTACACACTCATCCCGGTGCACCTGCTTCCTCAAGGTCTGTCGGCTGCAGTCAAAATGGTGGACACAATAACACCGGGCTTAGCTTTGATTCCTAATATGGAGGAAACAATTCTATTTTTCCGTGGGGCCACTGATACTTGGAGATAGAATTCTAACCCCCCCCCACATACACACACACACACACACACACACACACACAGACACACACAGACACACACAGACACACACAGACACACACGCGCGCGCACACACACACCCTAGCTCACTCCCTCTTTCTATTTCTCTTTCTTGATATATCTGGACATTACTGTGTGTGTCAGCTTCAGCAGAAACATGGGGAGAGGGGGAAGCGAGCGGTTGTGACACACACATCCAAAAACATGAATCCTTTCCCAGAAATAAGAAAGGGAAATATTGTCATGTTGTGTGTTGAAATTTAGGTGAAGGAATAAATTGTTTGATTTAAGCAGACCCTAGTTAACAGTTCAATTATATAAATAGTTTTAAAATGTCATGTAAAGTTAATGTATTTGAATAAAAATAATCTTGTATTTTTTCTGGTATTACAGAATAATACTGGCACAAAAAAGAAACTTAAGTTCTGCTCTGCTAAGATTTATTTGCATTGTAAATGCAATCTGCATGTCTATCTGCAATTATTTCTAATTAATTTTCATCTAATTCTTAGGAGACTATTTCAGGCCCAGAATTAACACAAAAGAACTTCCTGCCTCAGTTCTCACACCAAAGATAATTATAAAGTTAAGAGGGTTTGCTAATTTAAAAATGCTATCTGCATGACATCAAATATACATCTTTGATCTCACTCTGTCCCTGATGGTTAAATGTCTTTAATTATATTCAGAAAAATTAACTTTCTCTGAATAATTAACAGTGACTCTTCTTTTTGTTTGTATGTAGAGTGTGTTGCATACTTTTTGCTTAATTAATTTCAGCGACAAACAAACTCCTATCTCCAAATATATACATACTATTATACAAACGTGCTGAAAATCCATCAATTGCATATCAAAACAGTGCACTCAATTGTGCATTCCCAATGCAATTGCATTCATGCGTGCAAACAGTGCAATAGCTTTGCCATTCTGCACATATATGACTTGCACTTGGAGCAATTTCCTTAAATCTCTGCATACCGTGAACCATAATCCTTATACATTGTGAAAATTGAACAAAGCACACATATGACCCACATGTGTTCTTGACGATCGGGGGTGGGGGGACCTTCTCCATATCTCATTATATTCCCCTATAGCATATCAGCATCTCCCTAGGTGAATGTGTATACATACACAGAGAAAGAGAAAGAGTCAGATGATTCATATTATCTTTATCACCCAGCCACAGGAGCCGGCTCGACTCCCCTCTTTCCTCCTCCCCATTATGTAAAACTATGGATTACGTTTGGTATGCGCATGAATCCTGCATTCAGAGGTGTGTGTTTGTATGCATGTGTGTGTGTGTTAGCAAGTTTATAGCGTGTGTTTGAGAGGACAGTGGGAGTGGGGTGTATATACATCCATGCATGCATGTATGCATCCATGCATAGACCCCCTCTATCTGGCCCTCTCTTCCCCTCTCTCTCCATCTATCATGCATCCATAGGTCTATCAGCTTCGGGAATGAGGTGTGGAGAGAGAGGAAGGGGCGAAGGGTACATGGGAGGAAGAGAAATAAATTTAGCCCCCCTACTTTAAAAATGCACATACATTTCCATACATTGAAAAGGCAGTGAGGTGCACACACCCTTTCTGCTGTATCCCCAATATGCGTGTTACCCCCCCGTCACAGGCACCCCCCCTCCAAAAAAAAAAAAACACCAAATACAGCAAAGATAAATGTGTGTGTCCCGTTCAGTGGGTGCGGGTGAAAATCTACCCCTTGCCATATTTATCTTCATAAGAGCAGAAGGTGCATGTGTGTTTGCCTGTATACATGCTGGTTGTGAGTCTGCATGTGTTTGTTTTTGTGTGTCTGTGTGTACATAAGTGCATTTACCTCAACTGAAGAAAAAAGACCCTACCTGCTCTCCTGCGATATATATATATATATACAAAAAAAAGCTCAACAACATAGATTTTCTTGATTCCTCAATGAAATGCACATCAAAATATTGCAGCATGTACTACAGGTCCAAAATAAGCAATTCAGTCGAATCGAACATCTCAGGAGTTTGCAAGTCGCAGAACCTCCACGCTAAATCCACAATTCCCAAACTCATTCCTTTTTTCATTTCCATACCCAAATGTATTTGTTGATGCATATATTCCAAATAGTTTATAGTCTATTTGCCATCCATCATGTAGCAAGGCTTTCAGACACCAAAACAACAACCACGACTTTCCCTAAAAAGCAGCCGAAACACCCACCCCTTGTAGATAATGACGGCCTGTCGTGAGAAGGGAGAGAGAAACACGGGTGTGGTATTATTAAGCAGACTAGTTTGTTCGGGAGAAGTGTTTTTGGCTTTTAAAAAGTTCCATTTTGCACTCCCCAGGCACCGCATATGGGGTACCCCAGGGAGGCATGTGTGTGTGTGTGTGTGTGTGTGTGTGTGTGTGTGTGTGTGTGTACTCTAAAATATTCTGACTGAGCTGTCTAGCGGCTCACAGAGCAGGGAGATGTGTCCTGTCTCCTGCATTCAAATGTGAGTGGGTTTTGGAGAGCAAAAGTAAACAGATATGCTTGCTTGAACACACACATGAGAATGCGTGTATGCGCACACCTGCTGTCTCGACATGTATGCATGCATGTACGCACAACCACGCGCAAATGCTGTATGAATACGAACATGTGAACACTAGACACGTGTGTAAGTGTGTGTCTCCCCATCTGTTGTCCATCCATATTTCCACCTATCTGCCCATCAAGCTCATCACTTGAACGTCTGCTCAGCTCGGCCGCGCTGACAAACACAGTGGCGCCAGTCAACCGATATTACAGCATGAATAAATTAGAAATATTTTGAGAAGAACGTTTCACACGGGACCGGCGTCAAGAAGCTGGTCGTCCAAACTTGCCCTTTGGTAGTCTGCGGAGCTACAGTTTTATGTGGCGACGTAAACCTCTGCAAGTCTACATTCTCAATTCTCTCCTTAAGCTCTTTAATGCTTTTCCATATCACACCTGCAGTATATGGGCTGTAATATAAGATAGCCCAAGACAATGAGCTGTCCAGTTGCTGAGGGGGTTAGCTGACAGCGTGTTATGAGGGAGCAGGCAGGAGAGATAGAGCGAGGTCGAGCGAAGGGTAGGATGGGGCCCTTCAAACAAAATATGACCCTTAAAAAGCCTTGCAGATTGCGCGATCCGAATCCTCCTTGCTACCATATTTCCTCCTACTCTTCCCTCTCTCTGTCCCCCCCCCCCACCGCTCTCACTGTTGTCCCTCCTTCACTTCCCTCTTTCCTCACTCAATCCATTCACACACAGATGTGTTGTCTGTCATGACCATGATGATAAATTAGCGCGGGTGCTGCTGGTGAAATAGGAGCTGGTGTCTGAGTGCAGAGGGTGATCCAGTGGACAATGCCAGGGATGAACCAATGATAGTTCAGCTGTGGCTCGATCTGGAGAAACGCTTTGGATGGGACCGTGTCGGAGTCGTATTTGCTTCCAAGACAGTTACAGTGTCACTGGATGTTACTTTATGTGAAAGGTTGAAAGGCCAAAAATGATTTATAAAATACTTTTCAGTCACAGGGTTTGTATTTCTTGTTTTTCTTTTCAACTGTGTTATTTCCCCAAAAAATAGCCTAAATTTAAAATAGGGAATAATGTCAGGTTTCAAAGATTTCATGTTTGAAAGACAGACACACCATTAGAGTAGCTTTTAAGGTGAATACAATGCATAAGCTACAAATGAACAATTGTTTCCGTGAAAAAAAAACATAATAAAAAATGAAATGTGCAACTTTCTAGGTTTCATTTTCCTGTCAGACAGCGGGAGAATGTTTGAGATACCTGAGTGTGTGTTTATGCCCGTGCCAGCAAGTACGATCACAATCTTTGCACAATCTTTGGCTACAACAGAATGGCCTTGTCTTGTCACCTGGAGCACTGCAAAAATTGGTCTCATGTATGTATGTGTGTGTGTTGGGGGGGGGCTGCATGCATGTGTAGCCTTTTTTTTTCCTTCTTTTTTTGAGTGTGATTCTTTTACCTGCAGGCTTTGGTTTTGGTGTGCCTGTTTATGTCTATGCTTGCGTTCCTGTGTGTGTGTGTATGGACATGTGTTTCTCATGAAGGCCCATGCCGGGCAAATTAATTCTCAGAAGTTGCGTGGCGGGGGCTCTCCTTCCCTTTGAAATGGGGCATACTGCTCCCTGTAATCAATAAGTCAAGCCATCTCGGCCGAATGTTGCAACCCCCCCGGCACACAGATGAAGAAGCCCAATTTACTCATCATAAATTCTGATTCCCACAATAAATATGAGAGGAGGTCCCACGGTATTAGAATATCTGGAATCTGGAATCTCAGGGGCGTTTGAAATGCCGACTGGCCCTCGCCTTGGCCTGGAGTTGCTTTGTTGGTTAGAGTATGTGTTTTGTGTTGAATAATAATGATATGGGGTCAGGAATATTTATTTCTGATCTGAGAAGAAAATTCAAAAGGCATTTTCATTAATAAAAAAGGGAAAAAAAAAACATAATCTATTTCTATACCAGCATTCACACAACATGCAACATCAGATCAAATATATGTTCCCACATTCAGTTAAAACACATTACAAGCATCCCGGACATTTTTGTCTACCTTTTGACAAAATTTCTCTGTTCCTTAAATCTTGGCATTTTCTAATGAACCTCGACAGGCACCTCCAGACAAGTGGTGACGTGTGCAGGCAAAGGCATGTGACGTCGGGGACACGCTAATCTAACGGACAAGTGCTGTCTCTCCTGTTCAAACCCTCCGTGCTCAGTAGGTCCAGGCGCATGACAGTGACCTGGGGAGGGGAAAGTGTGGCAAAAATGTGACACACCTTCAGAGGGCTGGGTGGGGGCTGCTGAATCGGCTCCTTGAACAGGCCTTATCTTAAAAGGGGGAGGGCGAGGAATAAAGGATGGAGGAGGAAGAGTTTGTTCACACATCTGTAATATGTGTGCATTTTTTTTTTGTTGGTGAACACTACATGCACACCTACCTGTTTACAAGCATAACTGTTGGCAAGTGTCAGTGTATTTGTATGCATGGTTGCATGCACATCTGTACAAGTGTGCACGTGCATGTCCACATTAGTGTGCGCAAACATGATTTAATGCAACATGGCATCCCCAACACCAGTGGCGCTCTATCTATCTTCTTTTTTGGCAAGGACTTCCTGCTCTACCGAGCGGTTCCGTCGATACATGACATTTATGAGGCTCCCATGAGCCCCAGCGCATGTTGCCCAGACAACTAAGACAGCTTCAGCACCATGACAACAAGACGCCAAATAATGTCACGGCCAAATCTGAGTGGCCCGCTGCCAACATGGCAGTGGAAATCGTTCAGGAGAGAGCAAAATTTAAACCAAAGCTCGCTTCAGTTGATAAGAAAAGAAAACACATGACGTGCCATGATAAGAAGAGAGGACAGGAGTAAGGCTTGAAGCGGAGACCGAGTCTAGCGAAGGCAAACTGGAAGAGAAAGTAGTTTTCCATGCTAGTCAATACAGCTGTCTTCATTTGTAAGGCAGTGTTAAGAGCACTAATTCCTGACCTGTTAGTTACATCTGAGAACAGAGAGCTGCACCGGGTGCTAATCCATAAGTCTGCTGCTAAGTGGTTCATCAGCGACTGCCTGAGATCGAATGTCACCAATTAAGATGCCTAAATGCCTGGCTAATTGTGCTCAAAGTGTAGTGCTCTGTCTCACATGATCACACATGATTAGAGATGGCGCACACACACACACAACGACGGACGGACACAGACACACCATAAAAGCAGCTGTAAGTATAGGAGCGAACACAAGATTTGATTGGAAAAACAATTTACCCACATAGTCACATCTATAGCAATTAAGATCAAACACATTTCAGCTTTATTGGCCAATAATACTGATGGAAGCTTTTAATGGTATGATAACCACACACTATCTGAACAGCAAATTTAAAGTTAGCTGAAACAAGTTAAAGTAAAATTACTATTACAACTACATGCAAATAAATCTAAATTAAATCTCCTTGATTAGGTTATTAATGCAACCAAATTCAAACATTTACGCACCTATATTCAAAGTATCATACTATATAACAAATATTTTAAATCTTTTCATATTGATTTATTCTTAGTTTCTTTTTAAAAAGATCCTGTCAATAGTCGGTGTATCGTTTCCTCTGCACCAAATACAGTACAACACTTATAAGTGCGTGTTTTGAGGAGGAGAGATCTTGTGAAGAATGAGAACAGATAGCATCTGCTCCAGGCCTCTCCCTGCCTTGGCCCACAGGTCTGAAGAGCAGAGCGAATTGTGTCTGAAAGGGGATGATACCCATCGGAATGTTAATGGTGCTGAATATTTCAGAGGTGGGATCATCACATGGCAGGAGAAGGACGGGTGGGTTTCCCGAAAGCATTTAGTGGTCGAAGTTCCTCTCTGTTATTGTAAACCCAGAGTCAAAGATGATTTCAATGCACAGCTAACAAGGCCCAGTTGCTGTCGGGGAGGTTTGAGATGGTTGTCTCTCTCTCCCCCTCTCTCTCATAACACACTGAATAGTTAAAGCTTGCTGGAATTTCAAATGGCTTTGAATAATAATTTCCTATTTAACTTTTTAGTTTCACTATATTTCATTTAGCTTTGAATTCATGGAGCAACCAAACAGAACTGAAACAAAACAGAAATATCTTTATTTTTTATCTCAGTCTGAACTGGATGTGCATAAATCTCGGGACGTGCGGCTTTTTGTAAAAGAGGCTTCCTCGGACTGAAATCCATTCAAAAGCAATAAACACAGGTAACTCATATTCCTTGTGGCTCTTTTACAGTATTTGTCACAATGAAATATCAACTGGCATTACACATATGGTAAATCCAGTTACCATAGCTAGATGACATAAGTGGTTCTTAAGGCTTTTTTAAGCAAGGAAGAAAAATCATGGGAGCCATAAAAAAACAAGGGGATTGCCCCAGCAGTCCTTATAAACATCTGGCAACCACTACAGTACCTTTATTTTAGCCGAAATGACTGGTTGTGTTAGCCTTGAGAGAGTGAGAGAGAAATGCTCTTTTTTTTTCCCAAAGTGAAATAGAAGTTCTTTGAAAAAAAAAAAAAAAAAAAAAGAAAGAGGCTTGAAAAAGAAGGAGCAGAAGGAAGAGACGGGGTCTAAAATTAAGTAAATTATTGCATGCTCCCAGATGTGTGCAAGGAGGATGACCCGGGAAAGTCAAAGTTGTCCCCCATCAATCATTGCCATATGCTTCTAGAGAAATGGATCCTGCAGGACACTTCATATTCCTCTTTCTGATTAGTTCATTTGAGAGATGAAGAAGGGGAAAAATGGATGGTGGAGCTCTCTGAAAATGGACGGCCCCGCTGTAACCCAAGAACAGAGAGGGTTCAATGTCAAAATTAAGGCCTGCTATTTAAGACTTCAGGGATCATTTTTTTTTGTCGGTCTACTCCTCACTCACCTTTCCTCCCCCCCTCCTGTGCTCCATCTTTTCTTTTCAGAGGTTGGTGTCAGGGAGCGATAGAGCGAAGGCAATGTGTTCTTAACTCTGATCAAAGGAGGGAGAGAGGAAAGCTTTTCTAATGACTGGCATTCACTCTCCTTTCTTAATCCATCTCTCCTGTTACCCTCTCCTGTCTCCCATCTCTCCCCTCTCTCTTTCACTCGCCTTTCTCTCTCAGGGCATTGGTAATTATCGGTGAGGTCTTAGTGACTGCAAATGAAATTACCATTTAAGAGAGAGGGAGAAAGAGACATCCCCTTTGCCATAGGAGAGGGCTTAAGTGAGGCAGCTTGGGTTTCAGCTATTGATTTTTAAACTGCTACATCAGAGAGTGTAATGCTTTCATAATTTCAAATAAACTGTCTGGTTACGAAGTACTAATGAGAGAAAGAGTGAGAGCAGACCAAACGAAGTAAGAGAACGATGGGGGTTGAATTTTAAGCGTTGACGTGCGTACGGGGAAATTAAGCTAATGCACTGGTCAGACAAAATGATCAATGTGTCAATAATCCTGCAGCAACTGCTAGTTTTTGAGAACTGTATGACAGCTACTAAATATTATCTGATAATCAATGTGGTAATTGACGGTGAATATGTAAATAGAAATGCAACTGTTGCACGGGTGCAATAAGACATTAAGTGATTTTGCATCCAATACTCTTAAAGTCACCAACAGGTAATAAGTAAAAATGGAAAGTGTAGAATGTGTCGTGTTCATTTCACACAAACGCCGCCATTCAGCTGGAAAAATATATTCCTCCCAAAATATCCAATTTCCAGCCCTCTTTTAAAAAAATATGAGCGTGCTAGGTAGTCACTCTTTCTCGCAGATGTAAGTCACATATTCATAAGAAATTTCAAATGTGTGATGAGTAAAATAATATTTTTGTCCGAAGGTAATTGGAAGTAATGACAGTTTTTCTGCTGATGGGATACTGAAAGATAATAAAGATGAGGGATGAAGAAAGGAAGATGGATTTTTGGATGACACTGCATAAACCTAAATCTCTCTCTCTCTTTATGTTTTCCTGTCTCTCTCTCTCTCTCTCTCTCTCTCTCTCTCTCTCTCACCACAGACCGCAGGCCGTTGGAGGCAGCTTAGAAATCTCTTACATCTGGAAGAGCCATAATTCATGGGATTTGGCCTAACAGCCATGACAGGCATTGGGGCGGCCAGCAACAACTGTCTCCTGTGTTAGCAGCAGTGTGTGTTAGCTCCGTGTGTGAGAGAAAGACGGAGAGTGAGAGACAATATAAAATATATGTGTGTGTGTGTGTGTGTGTGTGTGTGTGTGTGTGTGTGTGTGTGTGTGTGTGTGTGTGTGCCTGCAACTTTATATTTATGCAGGGAACTCGTGAAGATTAGACTCACCTGAACCTCAACCTTTTTATTTGTGGAACAGAATTTGGACACTCATTAGGGCCTCAATGTTCATGATATACATTTATAGGACTATTTGCATTCATAGACTACTGTAGTACTCCACCACTGAAATACTGAAGTACTGTTCTTTTATTACTTTAACATTTTATGCTACCTACTATTATACTTCTACTCCTCTACATTTTAGAGGCACATATTTTAATTTTTTTACTTTTAACTCCGCTACATATATTTCACAGCTACAGATGATCAACAAATAAAATATGATGCAGTATATGATCTGCCTTATTTCAACCAGATACATTAAATTGCTGTTTTAAATCAATAATATGTTTGCAATATTATATAAAAATAAACAACTCTAAAAGAGGCCATTCTGTATAATTATAACTTTTAGTTTTACATTTATACTTATTTTGATTGCAGGATTTTACTTTACTTGCAGAGTTTTTTTATATAGTGATATTGCTTCTTTTAATTACATAAAAGTTCTGGATATTTATTCTACCACATGTCATTCAAACTATTATAACATTTACAGAAATAATATGACAGTAGAAACAATTCAGTAAAAAGAAAAATACACAGTTTTTCTTAGACATATCATTTGTTAAGATTACCTTCAACATTGTACATATATCCATCTCTTTGCACAAATGTTTCCATACTTTTCTACGTACGTATGCACACACACACACACACGCATGCAAAACACATAAACCAACTTGCAGCAGAAAAAGCCGTGCCGTCCATGTGTTTCATGGCGTGCCAGGGGCTCCCTGTGTCGGCCCTAAATATTACACACAGACAGTAGCTATCACTTCCAAGCCTGAAATCCCACATTCCACATTCCTGATTCCAGCGGCTCGCCTGCTAAGCTGGGCACCACATGAAGAGCCATTGTTAGAGAGAGAGGGGTCATGTATCTCTCTCGCTCCCTGTCTGTCCGTCCGTCTGTCTGTCTGTCTGTCTGTCTGTCTGTCTCTGGCTCTCTCTCTCAGCCCTCCTTCTCTCCCTCCGTTGGTCTCTCCGCCCCAAATATCTCTCACTGTCATAGTCTCCGTCTGTGACTCTCTTGCTCGTCTATCTTTCTATTTCTCCCTCTGCCGGTTTATCTTTATCTCTCTTACTTATTCCTTCTCTCCTCCACTGTGCTTTGTCGCCCACTCTCCCACTCAGTTTTTCTACCGTCTTGCATTTGTTTGTTTATTTCCTTCTATACCCCGCTCAGCCTCCTCTCTCCTCCTGATGCTGTTTGTCTGTGGCTCTCCTTCTCTCTACAAGGCTCTTACTTTGCTTTCCGCTTCTTCTTTCCCTTTGTCTCTCGCTCTGTATCCTGCTGTCTGTCTCTCTGTCTCTCTCTCCCACTGTGTCCAGATATTCATGTAGAGATTTTCTCACATGTTAGATATAGATTTACGACCCCAGCCAGATCCCCGTGGCCACTAAATTTGATACCATCCACTAAGCCACATTGTTTTTTTGTGTGTTTGGGCTTGTCTGTTGTGTGTGATTGTGGGTAAGTGTGTGTGTGTGTGTGTGTGTGTGTGTGTGTGTGTGTGTGTGTGTGTGTGTGTGTGTTCATGCATTACAAGGTGGAGGCGAGTGACTTTTAAAGGGTTAGCCTGGGTACGGTGGGCGCAGAGGAGGAATTTACAGTTTATTGAAGCACAGCAGCCAGGTGTGTGTGTGTGTGTGTGTTTGTGCGGGTGTGTGCGCGCGTGTTTGTGTGTGTGCGTGTGTGTGTGTGTGTGTGTGTGTGTGTGTGTGTGTGTGTGTGTGTGTGTGTGTGTGTGTGTGTGAAATAGAGAGAGAGAGGGAGAGAGAGCGCCTGTGGGTGCCAGGTGACCAGGCTAACCTCTTGGCTGGTGTTTTGGATTTAGCCTTTGGATAGCGGTGAAAAATAAAAATGGAATGCTTTTTCAATTACAGATCAGAAAGAGAGTGAACAAAGGCAGGAGTAAAAGAAAAGATGAGTTATTGGGATCTAACATATCAAGGTTTTTCTGACGGGCACATTCCTAAAATCCGAGTGCATTCATTTTGACTTTCAGAACATTTTGTACTTGAACACTGGGAGAGTTGCGAGGTGTTCCGCAATTCTCTTCAGTTGTTGAAATGATTGATGTCATGTTAAGAAGTTGTTGTATTTTAAGATATCATGCATGGCTGTCGTGAAAATTTGTATAAAATCAAAGAAGTGGGAAAAAATATGGGGAAAAAATACTTGCTTTTGTTTTTTTCTTGCAACTCGTCTAATCTGAGCTTCTCATGCATTTTGACATCACATTATTGAGCTGTGTTATATTTGAGAGCGCAAACATGCACGCACACGTAAGTGCAAAAATAGAACATGGATAGAATAGAATACGAAGACACGCAGACAAACACCTGTGGAAGACAGTCACTGTTTTTGTGCTTTTGTGCATGTTATTAATTCTGACAGTAGTCAGTTTAAAGGTAGTTGTCCTCTGCCATGCATATTTTATTGGCTGTAGGTGGTATTTGTTGTGTATTCATGTTTGTTTGTTTGAATCCTCCTTTCCTTCAACCCATTCCACAAGTTGTCAAGGGTGGGGCATTTGAAAATGGCATTGTCGAGTGCCGAGGATTGTAATATTGTTGTTTGTCTGTGTGATGTGAGACGGTATTTGCCTTTTGATGTTTGGCTAGGAGGAAATACACATAATAAAAGCCTTGCGAGATAAAGGTGTGTTTTTGCACATGTTTGAGTGTGCGTGTACGTGTGTTCCCTCAAACCGTTTATCTGTCACTCAGACAGTGTGTCTGCACATTGTTTGCGCTCGTGCATGTGTTTGCATGCAGGTATTCCGTGTGTGTGTGTGTGTGTGTGTGTGTGTGTTTGTGTGTCCGCATCCATATCTAAAAGCCATATCTGGCTTCAGATCAAATGGTGTATGAAGGAGGGGAATGACAGAGAGAGAAAGTGATAGCTCTTTAATGTTACCTATCCACTCTCAAACCCAAATATAAGACCAAGAACACAAGGAATAGGCAAGTGTGTTTTAGGGGAAAGGGAGTGACATGAAACACTTATGTAGAAAAGCTCTGAACATGACGTTGGCTTTGTAGCTGAGGGGAAAATGTCTCACCAAACAGGAAGAAAGAGGGTAAATTGGATGGAAGGTAGAGAGAAGGCAGGGGCACAGAATGAAACAGTGACATGCACTTTATTGTTTGTTTGTGCACTTCAAGGTACAGTGATATTTTATTTTTGACTGAATACCAACTATTTTATCAAACTCACCTTTTTTCTGTTCTCAGGTGTCTAAACTTTCCCTGTCATCACAAACTTGTCTGACAGCTGCATTTATGTCAATACAGTTTTTCTGATTCATGATTTCACTGAAATTATTTCATTATTGTTTATGGGTAATACATTTGTACATGTTAATAATTTTTGTGTTTGACTGGAATCATCTTGTATACTTCTGACATTGTTTTAACACCAGAAAATGGATGAAAATATTTACTGTGTACACACCTGCCACAAATCAGTTTTCTCTTTTCAGTATTTCCTCTCTTTCTCCTCCTAAATCTGAACAGCTGCTTGCTATGACAGATATGTGAATAATAAAGGTATTTCTATCCCCCCTACATGGGCTACTGTCCTTCTCTCTGTGATTCTTTAACACAAACATGCACCCACAAAGTGCCTCTCTCTCTCTCTCTCTCTCACACACACACACACACACACACACACACACACACACACACACACACACACACACACACACACACACACACACACACACACACACACACACACACAAATCCTCCACCTTCCTCTCCTCGTTGCAGGCCTTGCCCCCTTGTTTCGCTCTCTCTCCTTACCAGGAAATTAACCTTGACATTTCCATGTCATAATTCCCTCTAATAAAAATCTGTGTGTAAATACATATAAGAAACGTGTGAAATATTTATAGAGGCGGGCATATGTGAGGAGGGCCTGCATATCAAAGATGAAGGCACTGCTGTGGAGGATTTCTTTCCCTATCTGCCATCTAAACCCAGCCATCATCCAAGGATCAAGTTCCCGCTATGAACATCTTTCTGTAGGCCCGTTGTTACATTCAATAGAAACCTTCAGCTTGGATAAATGAGCAGTGTGCCTTGCATGTACTGCCTATTCAAAGACAGAATAAGAATTACAATCACTAATGGCTAAAGTGCAGGAATGTTGAATGTTCAGTGAGACATTGATGGCTTACAGACTAATAAAAAGACATTCTTACAGGTTTCAAGGACAACAGGACCAATGATACACCATGCAAAGGGAGAGTGCAACACAAAATTTGGATAGTGAACACAGATTCAATTTTGTATATTTTACAGCTATTGTGCTAGTAGTTTAGCTCTATAAATAGGTAATATATTTATAGTCCATCCATATGTATTTCCTTTATGTGGAGTATCAGTCCAATTACGCCACTACAGGAATAGATCTATGGAGTCAGAGCATACCAAGTTCCCTTCCAACTGTGCTGTATACTGACATTTAAAACTGCTATAATGCTGAATGCCTGTCAGCATATAGTAGTTACAATATATTTCTATCACAAACTGATTTCACAATGTTGGATATTTTTGCAGGGGGTTTTACCATTGTGAAACAATGTCAGTGTGTGGCCATGTGTGCATTACTCCATACATATTTGTGATCTTTGCACATGTGCGTGCACGCTTGCATGCTCCCATCATAATGGAATGACAGTGATGTGGATCCAAAATGGCTGATTTTAGTATTTGGACACTGGGGTGAGACTAAAATGAGGCATGAGGGATACAGGGAAAGAGAGAGGGAGCGCGGGAGAAGGTGAAGGAAGCATGCGGGTAGGTAGCGATCGTATAATACCATCATGGAACACCATCACTCCCCATCTGACCGGCCTCATTTTAGGGCAATGGAACTCCAGAGGAAAAGGCGCCAATGGCACATTATTCTGCCTTGGAAAATCACCCTCATGTTTTTATTCATGCCTGCACCACAAACAACAACAGAATTTGATTTCCAGTGTAAATATTCTGGACCAATACAGAGATGGAATGAATTATTTGTGAAAATGTGTGCATCAGAGAGGGAAAACAATAAGTAGATAGATAGATAGATAGATAGATAGATAGATAGATAGATAGATAGATAGATAGAAAGACAGAAATATAGATAGATAGATAGATAGATAGATAGACAGATAGATAGATATTACTGTATTGTTGTAATTTGTGGAATTAGTTTGTATCAGATCACAAGGATTTGCCATAGAATTATGAATGTTACTGTAATGTCACTGCAGTTTGTGTACTAATGTTGTAAAAACAATCATCATGTGTTTGTGGCCCCTAATGAAACACCTCTCATCATTTCCCAGTGTAATGGCATCTCTGTAACCATGTCCCGCTTTAATCACTACCCCTTCCTGCTGGGCCCGTGTCATATCCTGCTGAGCCCAACGACAGTAACTAGGATGAGGTACATGTACCGCCCGTGGATTACACTGCTGATGTCTCCACAGTGACAGAGGCCCTCACCATGACAACCAGATCTGAGGTTAGTTTAGGTTCTTAACGTGATGTTGAGATACATGGACTGGCAGATGTAGATCAGTGGCAGAGCGCACTAGCAACATGGAGAGAAAAATAAAATACAAAGCTGAAGGCTTATTCAGTATGGACAGAGAAAATAGACACTGTAGAATGAGAGACTACGAGAAATGAAAATAACAAACAAACAAAATAAATAGTGTACACTGTTTTATGGATTCCTAACCTGAAACTCGGAAAGAAAACAGTGGGATATGGTTCAAGGTAGTAGATTTTATCAAATATGTCCACTTTTCTCTGGGATTGTCCATAGATAATTTGATAGTGGCCTCTGGTGTCCAGTTGGACTGACACAGCATACTGTCTCTGTCTCTGAAATTCTTACATTTCCAAATTGGTTTTTCACCTTTATCAAAGATTTATTAAGCTTTGACTGTAATAAGTAGCTAACCTTAAAATGTTGAAAAGTTCCATGAATCAATCTTCAATGTCTCACAGATCTTATTTTAATAAACAGGCGGCCCTGAGAGCTCAATACACTGCAACATAACAAAACACATGCAAAAAGACAAAACACAAGAAAATTTAAGAAACATCTTCACCAATATTACAACACATGCGCAGCATTTAGAAAAAATGCTGCAAAGTGAGAAAACACAACTGGAACATGCTGCAAAAAAGAAACTGTACATATAGACACTTAGAAGTGATGAACACATCAGGAACACACTTGTTGTTGCCGTGGTTTGTGACTCATGAAGTTATTGTAGTCGGCTATTCATATGTGGTGTTTGAAAATGAGCTAAAATCTAAATTTTTTTGGTGGGACAAGAAGCGTGTTTTCATCTCTACTACTGAGCTTTTCTGTAAATGGTTGCACTTTCTGTATTTGGCTGTGTTTTTCCACTTTGCAGCATTTTCTCTAATTGTCAGTC
The DNA here is from genome assembly GCA_031216445.1 of Lateolabrax maculatus. NCBI lineage: Eukaryota > Metazoa > Chordata > Actinopteri > Acropomatiformes > Lateolabracidae > Lateolabrax > Lateolabrax maculatus. The sequence goes on from CM062210.1 coordinate 12,894,006, forward strand.
AAATACGTTATGGTCTAATAACAATCAAGAGAAACGTTACTCTTGATTTTTCAGTGCACAAATTATTAACATGTACAGAACACGGCATTTGTTTCCCTTTTTCAGGTGAAGTTTTTTTCTGTGAGCAACAACCATTTTGTTAGTCAAAACCATTGATAGGGCTTGTGTCCATACGGCGTTTTTTGTTTTTTGGCAGAAAAGTGCTGGCAGGGCACTGGGGAGTGCTAGGATGGAGCGTTTGTGGGGTGAGGGAAAAAAACGCAGCATGTGTCTTTTACGCTATGTTAACAGAAGGTTGACTACACAGCTAACAACAAGCTTATGACGCGTAAGGTGATAAAAGCCAAACACTTACCAACAACATTCAGTGCCCTGGCCGAACTGCTTCCACAAATGGGCATTTCTTTCTCTGTTCATCTAATATATGATTGGTTGCCTGAAAAGGAGCGACAGTGACGATACCAGCGCCTTTCTGAAAAGTTCAGAGATTTTCAACGAGCGTTCTGAGCGGCCGCACAAAAAAAGGCGGAGTGAAAAAAAACACTCTGGGTGCAGCGCTTTTTCTCTAGGCGGCATGCCGTATACACTGTCTCATCATTTGGAACAACTGAAAAAAAAAGCTATATGGACACAAGCCCTTATGTTATCAATTAGTTGCTTACAACTCTGCAGACCAGTTTGCAGCAGAAACCTAATGATGCCTCAAGTGCTTCCCAGGGATCTCACAACATTGGACACATTTAGCACTGTAACACTCACAGAAGCATAGATCATCTAAGATGCTTGCATCTCTGAAAGGTAAAGAAATTGCATCGTCTTGGAATTTTGCTATTCAGCTTCAGTGCTATTCACCTGCCCAGCCACCCATCGTTGTTTTTCTAAACATTCTTTCCAGATCAATTAATACTGCTAAGAAGAGGCCAAAGTCCTTTGTTAATGATTTGTATTGAGGTACCACTTGAAGGTAATCAATGGTAAGATCTTGCCAGATTCTGAAAGGTAACCTTGAGATTTGTGCACTGTGGGCTAAACCTTGTAAAATACTGCACTTGCATCAACTGAATAACTATGTAAGTACTTACATTCTTTATAGTTCCCATTCCTGTTTGCTTTAGAAAGGCATAAAAGCAAAATAAATAGAGGGCTTACAATTATTGTGAAGAATATGGGACTGTAATGTTTTCAGCGTAGGCCAAACTTTTGAGTGTGTAGGCTGCTCGCAAGAAAGCATTTCTTGCATACCAGAAAAGGTGATTGCCTTTTTCTATCAGAATACCAGTGTGATTTGTTGCTTTGAGGTACATTTGATCTACTTGGACAAAAAGGATCCAAAGATCTGTGTGTGTTCAAATACCAATAGATGCATATGGTATCTGTATTCTCAGAATGGCCCTAAAAAGAAAGCGTACTTAAAATTTAAACTAAAGCAGATCTGGCAACATACCTAAAGGCCTTTTGAGGCCTAAACCCAAGCCTTTGTTTTTTTCATTTCTTCAACTCTAGGTCTATGTGTATATTTCAACCGGAGAATGTCATTTTTTGCAATGTCAAAATCCCATAGCAAGGCTGTGTATCTCATTGACATCCCACTCTGGAAAAATCTAAAATATAACTCCTGCTCTACACCACTGCTATATGATATTGTGAAATAAAATATTGACTTCATAAACACAACAGCAGTAAAAATAAACCCGTACAAGCCTGTGTTATGCCTTGCTGCGAGCATCTTTGCCTAAAAAAGTAAGGTTGAGTGTGCAAGAAATGTGAAATTCACATTGAAAAAAAAAAAAGAATTCCCAGCATGTTGCAGAATACCAATATCCTTAAGCAGGCGGGGTTTTTGATGTATAGACTCCTGCCAGTGAATTGTACAGATGAGACACTTAAGGCAAGACAATAGTGTTATAGATTGTGGCAAGAGTTAAATCAATAGACCTTCTGAGGAGTAACAAGACACCCGGTAGCAAGTGCTACTGCTACACACACATAGGAGGGGCTGGGAAACAAATGAGGACTGGCAGACAGGGGCTAAGACCTCAGTGTCACTGACTAGCCATTAGATGTTAGTGTGTATGTAGGTGTGTGTCTGTGTGTGTGCATCCGAGGCCTATTCGGAACATGTGTTATGGATGTGTGTAAGTGTATGTGGGAATGTGTTTGTAAGGCATAAGCAAGAGCAGATACCTGTGTTTCGGTTGTACTTTTATCTCTGCTTCTTGGCCCTGTAATCTCCCACTGGGCATCAAAGCAGAGCCCCATCACTAGCTCTACCACACCCCTATATATCCCCCAGATCCCTGTGTGCGAGTGTGCGTGTGTGTGATTGTGTGTGAGGGAGGGAAAACAGAAAAAGAAGAGAGTCTACACGAATACGTGAGAGAGACAGGGAAGAGAGGGGAGATAGGATGGGAGAATTAAAAACAGGAAAGGAGAAACAGAAAGTGTGTGTGTGTGTGTGTTTGTCTGTGTGTGTGTGTGTGTGTGTGAATGACAGAGAATGAGTCCCCCCTCTCTCCCACAGACAAGAGAGGAGGGCTTTGCATGGAGCTTTGGACCGTCACCCAGCCATGGCTGTCATCCAAGCCCAGCCTGCGAGCACCTCTCCCGGGCAGCTTCTACTAACCCCCCCGAGTCTTACTCCCTCTTACTCCACCTCCTCAGTCTCTTCCACCTCTGATCCAGGATCAGTGGCTGCCGAGGCCCTGATAGGTGTCAAGGTCCATTAACCTGGAGCAGGTCTTATCATATTCATCAGGAAGATCAGAGATCAGATTTATCTCTGTTTTTATCAGATTTGAGGCTTCAGAAGGCTGCCAGAGATGTCATGGCTGTATGGTAATGTGATGGAGGCTAGTGACAGACACCCCAGAGTGGCAGGCACACTCTCGCAGGTACAGCCGTAGATCCACACACATACCATAGAAGTAAATGTGCAAATTCACACACACATACTCACACAAAAACACTACAGTTTTTTAAGAATCTGTCAGCAGTTGCTTGGACCTTTTTGATGGGGTTGTCAGGTTTGATTAGTTTATAAAACAGGAGTATCTCACCCACTGACCTTTCTAGGCTTTCCATCTAGAGCTAAATCTAATCTAATGTAAAAACAGTTGTAGCCTATGAGCCAACCTTGTGAGGCATAATGAGCTTTATTTTTTGGAGGTAAAATGTAAAAATGTTAAGGTGGAAAAAAAAGTAAAATTAAGTCTGGTTTGTTTTTCTTTTGTGCACAGAGAATGAAATGTGCATTATGTCCAAGAAGTAAGGGTCACTTAATGAGGTAAGTCTGGGTAAAATCCATGTTCCATTACTGATTTCCATAATGAAGTGCACATAAATCACAAAAGATGAACTGTAAAAGACACACACATAAATCATAAAGTATTTTGAGAAAAGGGGAATTATGCAAAAGCAGTTGCAACTTAATATCAGATATGAAAGTATCTTAAAATTGTGTACATTCAGTGTATTAAAAAGAGGATTTATGAATGTACAAGACTCATGAATATAGGTTTGGTGGGAAATGTTGGTGTTCAGCCAAATCACATATGAAATTCAAAACCTTTCGAGATGAACGCACTGTTTTACAATTTCTGGATTTTTTAAAACTTGTTATCTACATCTTTTGAATAAATATTTTCCATTTCTTTGACATTTGACATTTCATGTCCCCACTGAATTCCACTAAATGTCAAATATTTTGATAGCACACGTTCCAAGGCTTGCCACTTATTTTATTTCAGTGAGCAGTACCTCCCACATGACCTCTAACCCTAACCCTGACCCCCAGCTGCTATCCCAACTGTGCTCTCGGGCCACTAATGAATTATTGCTGACTCATCATGGTCAGCGACGAGTAATCAACCTGACACTTTGGGCTCAAGACACATGGCCGTGGTGCTCAAATAGTAATTTAGGTCCCACACTCTGGCCACTACATCCACGGGAAGCTGGTGGCTTGTGAGCTCAGGTTTGGAGAATAAAGAATTGCCAAAACAAGAGTGGAGTTTTGAAGTTTAGATATGGTAATCCATATTTTGTTGTTTATATTCTTCTGTCAAGCAGGGATATTAATAAAAATGCAGTCCATCTACGGAGTTAACTGAAACATACAGTATATAGTATTTATGTAAATCCTGCTTTGTTGTTGGACGTATGACCCATTTTGTATCCATATTAAGAGAAACAATGCACTGAACAAATGTTGCTTTTTGTTTGAAACTAAAGAGATTATGAAGTTAAAAGGATTGTGGATTTATAAAGGAGATTTGGAGACAAGAAGACTGAGATCGCATTTTTTTTTTTATATTCACAGAGAGACAAAACAGACACGAAGTAACCAAGGCACACACATACACACACATACACACATCTCCTGCAATCCGGCCCTCATCAACATCCTTCTTGGAAAATCACTGCGGCTCTGAAAAGTCATTTCAGCCACAGTAGCAGCAGGCCCTTAAAGATTCATATTCCTATTTACTGTCTGCCTCTCCTCTCATGCACACACACACACACACACACACACACACGTACACACACACAAAGCTACAGACACATGAACACACACATACACACCAAGCCAACTAACCCAGCAGGGTTAGGTTCATGAATAAAAGAGGGAATTAGCGCAGACCTGGAGAAGTCAGATAGACAGATAGAGAGAGGTGGAGGAAGAGAAGAGAGAGCTATTAAACTGTATGAAAAGCACTGGAAGGAAGGGGCAAATCTACAGAAGGGAGGCATGATCAGTAAAGATCAACAGAAAAAAGGGAAATTTAGAACAAGAGGGAGAGAGGAAGATAGAACTGAGAGAAGAAGATACAGAGAAGGAGAGGGAGATAAGAACATAAATAGAAAGAAGACATATACAGAGTGAGAGACAGGAAGGAACAGAGGGGTGGGCAGTAGTTTTACTCCTAATTTAAATTGCTTGTGTCAATCCTATGCTGCATGTAGAGATGGCACAAAATGTCCATTTGTCCACGTGTGCATTTGTGAAAAGAGCTAGATCATTGTGGTGGTGAATATCTACACACAGCTCAACGTGCCAGGAATAATCTGTGAAACCTATATATAATCCATACTTTACACGCACACATACACACAGAAAACAGAGAGCTATTGACTCAAATAACACATTTATTACCAAAGTAATAATATGTTTTAAACCAAGCAGCCCATAAGTGAATAATGCTCACTGATATGAGGCTGCCGTCTACATTACTGAAATCGGAAATATCATTGCACCATAAAATGACATTACGTTTACTGGGGGAGCAGAGGCAGAGAGAAGAACTGAGGCACGATTGATGTTAATTTTCTGTAAATAAAAGAAGCAAGAAAATAATCACAAAAACAACGACACATAATGAAAACAGAAAAACGGCAACGATACGGCCAGTAAACATCTCTCAATCACCAGAAGGGCTACAATCATCACAGTATGCTACACTACCCAGGTACTGCACGCAGATTTTATAATATGTGTGCAGGCTACACATGGTGTGTATGTGTGTCTATCAGTGTGTTTGTTTGTGTGTGTGTGTGTGTGTCATAGGGGAGAGAGAGCCAAGAGGCCGTTACCCTGCACCCAGATAATAACCTGGTTTTATAATGTTGCATATCTATATTCAGGCCAATTCCCCCTGGGGGGGAGCCAGAATAATAACGCTGGCCATTTTACCCCTCCTAGCGGACGGCCATTTTCTGCCCTGATTCTCAGCATGGACCTCTCCTCATTCCCAAGGTAGCACGTAATGGATGCCGCAATGAGATGGAGTGACATTGTGGTGTCTGAAATGTGAAAAGCCTATTTGCCGACCTGCCCTCCCTCAACGGGGTGGCTGGTGGAGATACGGGAGATGTTTATGCCTAATCCTCTTTGCAATTCTATATGTTGTCATTTCTGATGATTGTCAGCATTTACGGTAAATTGGCAAATTTAGAAAATGGTGCAAAATGGCAGTGAAAAATTGATATCTTTTTGTCCAAAACAAATGTAATCCCATAAGTGTTCTGAGAACCTATGGCCACAATGTGGTATTTGAATATCTTGATTATGATGTTCGCATATATCGTCAGAAAACAAACAAAGTGTTTTATTATCTAAAAATTGAATAACAATGCTGGCTTGTGAGTATAATACTTGCACACACACATTTATTGAGGTGTGAGTTTCTATCAACCATAAAAGTAGAAAACAAAACAAAACATGAGCTAGATACAAGTTCCAGACAGAACTGGGAGGTAGTATATCATATATTACAAGATTTCATCATCTGCATATAGTGCAAACACAGTTTTTAAGTTGAAGAGTGAAGGTGGTCTGGAATCAAGAGGGACTGAATCCACTCCATACTATCCTGGTGAAATACTGTCCCTCTGACCAGTCAATTTCAATAAAACTACAGACAAAGAAAGGTTAGCGTATATAGATTTCCCATCGTAGTCATGCACACAGAACTGCACTGTGAGCCAGCCGTCTCTCTCTTCTGAACTCTAAATGCTACTCACTCATATTCTCCATCCTATCCCTTACCTCTTCAATAATTCACAAACGGTAGCTTTCTCTGGCCTTTCAAACCTTTGAAATGTAACCTACATCCCACAAACACACCATTCTTGTTATCCAACTGATGACATGTGTTTATTCCGGCCCTTTGCTTGTTGAGCGGGGGGGAGAAAAGGAAGGGAAAGGCTTCACACTTCAAAGATTATTGATTGCTATTGACAAGTTGATAGTAGATAAAACAAAAGTGCATTTCAGATATATCCACTTAAATATGTCTTGATATGCCACCTTTATTTGATTTTGCTATTGATTTTGTAGTGGCTGGAATACAAAAAAAGATCTATCTCAACCTCAAGAGCACTTGAATAACAGCAATGAACTTTTTACAGTGATGGACATAGTGGACATTTGTAAGGAATAGAGTCAATTCTAGTATTTTAAAATCAAGGTTCATGTCCTTATTTACTTATTTTTTATTATCCATCACTGGGATCTGTGAAATATGCAAGGCAAAAACAAGATAATAAATAAAAAAAACAAAAATACACATTCTAAGAATGTTCCCCTGAGAAGAAGTTTGAAAACTTATGGGCAGCAACACCGAATCTAGTCTATAGCAGTTTTGTTGAGTGTAATAAATCAGTCCACCAGGGCTTGTGAAATGGAGGACAGTTGGAGAGTGCAGTATAGGCAGTCAGAGAGAACAGCTCTGTCCAAGACAATCATATGATGTATCATTCATACTGTCAGTATGGTGTCTCTCCTCCTCCCTCCTTCTCTCTCTCAGTCTCTACGTCTCTGTCTGTCTCTCTCGCTCTGGACTCATCCAGTCTCCTGTGGTGGCTATGATGAAGCCCAGCTCTCTCCATCACACACGGCTCCCCAGCTGCTCGGGGATTACACATTTCAATGATACATTCACACACAGCGCCATTCAAATAGGCTCTTGTGCTGTATATCCCCTGCTAAAACAGCACCACAAAAAGATATACTTAAAGAAATGCAACTGGTTCTTGTTGATAATTAACATCAATACTCCTAAAAAAAATTACTTATTTTAACAAACTTTCCAGAGTCATCAAGGACATAATAACACTTTTGTCCTTTTCATCTGCAGAACTAGTTTAGTGGTATGTCTATTAATTTGCAGTCTCATTTTATTCATCTTGGACTGTGCCAGGTGGTTTTAAAAGAGTGAGTGCTGCCTCTGAATCATTTGACCTCTGCGATTTGCTAATGAATGCTGTGAGCAATCACCGTTTCCCAGAAAATGGACAAAAATGATCCCTCATCTGTGAACCTAATCACTTACTGCCATTACCGTGTGTGCGCAAGTGTGTGTGACTGTCTGTCTGATTACCATCCCTGAATGAAATAGTTGTTTGGAATGATCCCATGCAGGGGGTGGGATGGGGGGTTGGTTCTTCAAGGTGAAGCAGCTAAGATGAGGTGGGATACAGACCTTTTTATTTTTCGTATTAACAGCTGAAGAGGGAAATAGACAGAGAGGGAAGGAGACCATAAAGAAAGCTGAGTTTATCATTTCAAAAAGAAGCCACGAGGATGTGGTTCTTCCCTTAGAGCACTTTATTTAACACTATGTGTAAGTGTGTTAGGGAATCAGAGTTTGTACCTGCTCTTCAGATCAGACCTAACACCCACACTTCCACCTCAAAGACCAAGTCAAGACCCAAAGGCCCCAGTCTTGCAAGAGCAAACACCCAGTTTACACTATGTTGCCTGTTTTATCCACATTCTGTCATCTTTGTTTCTTTTATTGTTCTGTTCCCACATTGTTTCCACTCTTAATAAACTGTGTTGAGAGTTTGTGTCAAATGCACTACAAAGGCAAGTAATCTGTGCATGTGTGCGAGTGTGTGTATGCCTGCACCTATGTGTGCACACTGTAGAAATGTTGCAAGACAGACAGACAGAGACAAAGCAAAGGTCATGCTCAGCATTGTGTGATAAACTGAGTCCCTTGAAATCTCATTTCCAAGGGGTAAATCTGATCAGCGCCTCAGAGATGGAAAACGATGAGGAGAAGAAAGCGAAAGGAACGGAAGAGGAGGAGAAGAAAGGAGGAAGTCACAGAGACGGAGAGGCTGGAGGAGGAGGATTTGAATGAGAAAATTCCATTTGCTTGTCCGCCGCTTATCTTGAGCTCTAATGGCCGAGAACAAAGAGAAATCCCACAATAATCGGTTTCTCCATCAAACGCTGTATTGAAAATGAAAAGATGAAATGACAGAGGGCACCCCAGCCTTTCTGTTTCTCTCTTATACTTTTATTTCTCCTGCTCACCTGCTCTTTAATGTCATGATTCTGGCCTGATGTTCGATCAGGAACTATATGATTACGCCATCTCTTTCTCTGAAACATAAGGGTACAGAAGCGGTGAAGAAATCATACACTGCTGGAAGACCTCTCAATTAATTGAGCTTCCAAGTTTTATTGTCAGTTCTCCACCGAGCACACAGCACGTCTTTCACACATATTCACCACACATAGATACATAAAAGTCAGAGGTGCAAATAGAAAAAAGACAAAGACAAAGGATGAAAAGGAAGGAAGTTATTGAATGTGTGACTCTATACACATTCAATACTGTTAGTGTTATCACCGTGACAATAAAGAGGAGGCTTTGGCAGAGCAGTCTTTTCTTTCTTTTACGTCTAACATCAGCACTATACTGTATAATCCCTATTTGTGGATCATGACACACCTGAATGTATGTGTGTCTGTGATAATTGGAAGTTTCTTCATGAGTCTTTTCCGTGTGTGTACGTGGGTATGTGTTTATGCATGTGTGGGTTCACTGGTGAGTGCGTGATGATTGCATGTTTCTTTTGGAGTCCATCTGTGCGCGTGTGTGTCCGGATAGGGTCACCTTGCATCCATTTCTTACCGTTTAAAGACCCCCTACAAGGATAAAAATCATCCTCTGAACTTAATCCAGGCTTATATCCTCTTCTTCCTCCTAACTCACATACCCAGACATAACCCAACACACACACACACACACACACACACACACAGATGAGCCCAGAACACCTGAGAAACCAGCCGAGAATAAAACCCATCACAAACAGCTGAGCTTGCAGCTTCATGTACATGTGGAAAGTAATCTGTGCGTTCTCACTCCAAAACACTCCTTAAACCATCACCAATCATGGCAAATGCTTGAACTGAATGAGGGTATAACTTTATTATGGTAACATTAATAATTGTTTCTGGTTTACAAATGTTGCAACTATGTCCACAGATGAGCTCATGGATCATTATTTAAGCTTTCTCCTGGAAGAAAAGTGTATTTTTCTCTGTAAACCAAGCAAACAGTGTCATCTCAACCGCAAGGACTTAACAGTATATCAAACTAATTCTAAAAATCCAATCAGTCGATTTGGAACTATTTTATGGAGGATAGCAGCAGCCTAAAGGTTACAGAAGCAGGCGTGTGACAGAAAAGCAGTTTCTATCCCCATGAACTTCTAACTACCCCAGTGAAACTGCTCAGTTGCCAACAGTAGAGGACCGTGGCTGTACGAGACAGCTCCCAGGTGAAAATGTGTGATTGCACACTGAGAGGGGGAAAAAAAGATAGCTTCTATGGTTTGTGAGTGTTCTAGATGAAACAGTGTAAGTAAAAGAGAGACAGAATCTTCCACCCTGACTGAACCTGAAAAATAAATTAATCCGGTAGCTGTAAGAAACAAAAGAGTAATCAGACAATGAGCTGGGTGCCAGACACACCATTGATTTCAGACTATCTCTCTAAGCAGCCTCAGAGGCGCAAACCATATCCACCTTATGATATTGACCCTGCCTCTAACAAATATGCTTATATTCATATTGCCTTTCTGACTGAGACAATGTGCAGGCTCTCTTTGGATGGATATTGGATCATATACACATGCTTACCTCCAAATTCAATATTCATTCTCTCGCACTTGTGCTTTCTCTTTGGAGTAAATATTTATGTGCTGTTTGGCACGCAAAAAAAAAAAGTAAAAAAAAACATATCAAAGACTAAATCGCCTTGCGTCAAAAATCAATGATAAAATGGGGGCACAAGCTCTGTTTTCTAGGTCACATTAGAATATTTCTTTTAGAGATATTGATTTGTTTTGTGTGACCTACCCAGGCCCATTCTTTGTAATTAAAAGAGAGAGAGTGGGACTGTGGCGCGGGGTCTTCTCAGTCGTGTGGCAATCCCAGTTGGTGTATATTTGTGTGTGTGTGTGTGTGGAAGTGTTTTTGTGTGCACGTGTATATATTGGTGTGTTTCTGTGCAGGCTAATGAATGAGAGGCAGTTATGATGAAGAGGGGGTGGAGCTGGACCTTAAGGAAGATTTATACTGTGTTTGGTATTTGTGTATGTGCGTAGGTTAGAGTGTGTGCAAGTTTGTGCTGTGTATGTTGCAGTGGGGTACATTCATTTTGCTGTATTAAATTCAGCCTATAAACCAGACTTTGTCTCCCTATCCACCAGCCTTTACATCAGGTGGCCCAAAGCAGACAAAGGACTTCAATTCACCGAGGCAACAGGATGGTCTGCATGATTCCATATTTTTGAGTGTGCGTGTGTGTGACCACAAAGTTATGAAGTCTGTTTCGGTGTGTGTACATGCACACATGAACACATACATGTGTATTTCTTTTACTAGATCCCGAGGCACAATTGTGCCTGGTCTTAGATGTGACACTTGTCATCGCACCTTGTTTTTCTGGGTGCATGTTACTGTAAGTGCTGATGTACTTATGTACGAGTTTTGCATATAGCATGCAAACCAACCATAAGAGACTAGTAAGTGGATCTTTAAATGCTGCACCATCACATAATTTTCAAGCAGTGGATTTGAATCTTAAGTGAGACCATTATCAGCTACAGCAGCTACACTACCTTTATGAAAATGGTCAGAAGAATTTGTCAGGTGCCAAAATTAAAACTGATTTCCCTCCATACCAAGTTAACAAGACAGCTTAACAGCATGTTGTAGTAAACAATCTATCCCCTTGCATATTATATATAGTGTGCTGTCATGTTTGGGCAAAAGTTATATGTAACTTTGCTTTATGTAAAGGCAAAAAGCCCCTGAATTAATAGATAAACAAATCCAGAACAGATTCCATTACTTGAAAAGGGCTTTACTGTATATGGCAAATGTACATCTGTTAAACAGAGTCTAAGGCATGCACATCCAAGTTCTACAGGTGCCAGATAAAAAACAAACTGAAGGAAAAAAGTCAGACAAAAGATCTGCACACTGTGCTGATATCTCCCAGCAAATTCAATTTAACAGAGCAACGTTTCGTTCTAACAGAGATCTTCGTCAGGCATTGTCAAACAAACATCACAAAGCAGAAGAAGCAATATATAGACACAAAGACTTTCAATATGTTCATAGTTCCATGGTGCTCTTAGAGTGGGTCAATCAGAGCAGAGCTGGATAAAGGGCAAAAATAGCAAAAAAAAAAAACAAGAAACAACAAGAAAAATATTATCCAAGGACATAATAAATCTAATACAACAAAGATTCAGTCAAATGTTAAGCATGATTCACAGAGAAATCATGCAGAGAAAACAATTAGCATTGAAACTACTATATAGAAAAATACATTGGGAAAAGTAGAAAAGTAAAAAATAATAATATATTATTTGCCCAAAGGGGTTTAAACAACAGGAGCAAGAACAAACTAGCAAACAAAAAACTGATAGTAGGTCTGCCTGGCTAAAAGATGTAATGTTCATTTTTTGTTTGGATTAAAAGATATACCTTATTGTTTGTTTTTGTTGTGGGCTCTTTTCTCTTATTGTTTGCTTGTTTGTTGTTTTGTCATGCTCCAATTAAGAGTTGGAGGAAAATGGAAACACTGAATACTGATCTTGTAATCTTTTATACCATATTATATATTTCCACTAATAAAATGTATTAAAAAAAACTGATACATCAACTGATATTAATTAATATTTATGGATCAAAACTCTCAAGCATGCAGATCACAACTACCTGAGTGATGAATATGTTTGTGTCTATATGTTGCTCGATGCCTGGCGAAGATCTCTGTTGGATCGAAATGTTTCTCTGTTAAATTAAACTTTCAGTACTTCAGCTCTCAGTACAGTGTGCTGATCTTTTTGTCTGACATATGCATGTGTTTACATGTGTATGTGTCATATGTGGTTAGTTGTTTCCTGATGTCCAGTTGAACTTGGACTACGCAGCTTCGGATATGAAGGTCAGCTAAATGCTTAAACTGTAAAATGTAACATGTCGTCCGTGTGTTTGAGTGCGGTTTGTGTGGCCTTTGTGTGCGTCCCGTGTCCCTCTGTCCTTTAGCCCCAGTGTCATCTTCCTCCCCTGTCTCCGGGCCGTCCAAACCTGTTTGAAGTGGCTATTAGCCAGAAATCAAAGCCCGCCATCAAGCCCATCTCAGCCCTGTGCCCTTTTAGAATATTCACCAACGGCCTTTTGTGAGCCCCCTGGAATAAAAATAATCAAAATCAGAATGGACCTTCATGTGCAATAATACTCTGTCTACTCTTATGGCCTCCACAGTCAATGCCATTTATAATTCATGCACCCATACTGATGGGTCCGGGGTGCGTTCAAGAGGTCCGCTCCTCACTGTTCCACCACTGTTCATCAATAGCTGCCAGCCAGGTAGGGGACTTTATTATTGAACAGTGGCCATGCTAGTTTGACGCAAACACTGCTCTATAATTATTAGAACTTCAAAAACTTTACACTCTCTCTCCCTCTCTCGAACTCCCTCTCTCTGTTTGAAATGGCCTCCCTATCCCTCTCTTCTCTCTGTTGTTAATTTAAACACTGGCGGTTTCATCCCTCCCCGTAGGTGTCTGTTTTACAATAAAAGGTCATCCTCATTTGTCCGCAGACACAAAAGGGACCACCGTTGGGGCTGAGGTCAGACAATCAGACAGACAGATAAATAGACAGACGGACAGAGGGATGGCTGGCGCTACAGGCTGGCGCTCGGGATGCAGGAGAGAGTAGAAGGGAAAAGAGAGATAAGAAGGTAAGATAGATGGAGAGACAGCGAGGGAGAGAGATGGGGAAAGGCAGTGAGTGAGAGATGGGAAAGATGGAGGGAGTGGTAGTCGTTGGCGATGGGGCGGGTGGGCGAGAGCGAGGACAGATAACTAATCATGCCATCACCTCCAGTCTTCTTCCTCCTCTCTACTCCTTCTTCACCTCCTCTCTGCTCCTCTGCGGGAATGATTGACGAGGGCACGGTGGACTGAGGTTGTCCCAGTCCCCAGATTAGAAAGCCCTCAAACAAATGAAGCCTGGAAATGCTGCCCTAGGGAGCTGGGAGCCACGGGTAGACAGACAGGACACACACTCTGGCTTAAAGAGACATGAAGATAAGGAAAGGGAGAACCAGAGAGGAAGAGGCAGGGAGAGATGGGAAATGACATGTTTCTTGGGTTTTAAGGGTATACAGTATGAGGAGAGACAGGAGCTGGAGTAAAAGGAAGGGGATAAGTTTAAGATTCTAACAAAGTGTGCGAAAAAAAAAAGGAAAGGCAGAACAAGTGCAAGAGACAAAGACAATTATATGTGTAAGGGAGAAAGCGTGAAGTCACTTTAATTAGGTTACCTGCAGGGAGGGACAAAACGAGAAGCTGAGCATAACAAACACAGAGTGGTGGAGGAGAGGGAAGGAGAGACGGATGAAGAGAGAAAAAAGGACTCCCGACCATGCCTTTACACACCTGTTCTCGTTTTTCCAAGATTACCAACTGCAGATTTTTCCCCTTACGGTCCTCTGCAGATCTGATATGGTACATTTATCAAAAAGTGTACATCACCCCAGTCCCCTTACCAACCCCAAGCACATACACACAAACACATGCTCTTGAAAAACGATCATCCTCGACCCTGGACCTATTGTTTAAGATTCAAGCATTAGTGAAAAAAAAAAGGCAAAAAAGAAGAAAAAAAACAGGTGATATACGACCAGATATTAAGGAAAAGTTTGATTTTATAGATGTCACATGACCCTAGCATGAGTGACCTCCATTTTCCCAAATGGCGCAGGTCCAGGGTTTTAATGGAGTCTCCGTGAGCCATATATCAGCGCAGCTTGTCTCGTAAAGCTCTCCTCGGGCCGACCTCACAAACCACCTCCACCTTTATCGTGACACCGAGGGAGGTTTTCACGAGCAGAAAATAGATGTATTAACAGGGAATGATTTTAATATAGTCAGTGGGTGAAGAAAAAAAAAAGCGAGAATGAGGAAGCTGTTCGAGGATTCTGCTGTTTTTTTGCATGTGCTGTATATATTTGGATTTTTTTTTTTTGTCAACAGTTCTCTTTCCATGCCTCTCACCATCCCTCCTGCTCTGTCTCAATCTCTCTGCTCCCTTCCTCCCTCCCACCTCTTCTTCCTATGTCTGTAGAGTGTCACAGTGTTACAGCTAGTCAACATGACACTTTTTAAAGTTTTGCGAGGAGGCTGACAGAGCACAGAGGAGATTAACCTAGCTGCCTGCCATAGCACCTGTCCCTCTACTCTCTCTTTCTTTACCCGTAAAAATAACAGAGGACCACATGAGGCAGCTGTATAGGCCACACTGTGTTAAATATAGGGCAGTTAAAGCATTTGAAGCACTTCTATCAACCAGATCTTGTGAAAAAAATATACGTACATACAAGTGTACAAAAATAAGGATAGGAGCGTATACGTGGGAATTGGAAGCATACAGAACATTATGCAGTTGTTCTGGGAGATTTTCTGGGAAGCATATATGAAAATGGAGTTTAGGAATTTATGTCCTGCTAGTGGTTTAGTTTTTCCTGGCATGCAAAAGGATATTAAATCATAAACTGTTTGCTACTTCAATAAGGTAATACCCAACTCTACATAACTTGTTAGAGTATTTTTGTTTATATGTTAGCTATCTCAACAGCTTTAAAAATGTATGATAATTAATCATTATAGTAATGGTGATAAGCTTGAAAGAGATGTTTCTAGGTGTGTGCTGGAAGCACATACTGTAGGTATTGTATGCACCTGCACTGCTCAGTATCAAAGTGCAGCCTCCCCTCAAAGACTCTGTTCCCTGCGGTGTATTTTTTAGCTTTGAACACTTTAAAAAAAAAAACATGATATGTAATCTCATTTTTTCTTTGCATTGCACCATAACAAACCTGAGCGCAGGGAACTATACATTTGATAACAGTACATGAGAATGAATACAAATCAAGAAAGTTGTAGTGGGAGAACGCTGCAGAGCACGAGCGCCTGCTGCAGTGTATTGTATCTGAAGTAAATACTGAATGACTAGTGAGGCGGTTTTTAAAACACACAGTGCCCCCAGTCAGAGCCTGCTCTTCATCAGTCAGAAAGGCAGAAATGAGAAATGCATCTGAGCGACGCTTTAAAAGGCAAAGTTCAGTAATTGGGAATGACAGACACACACAAAGCATCCATCACTCATGACCTTTCCATTTCTCCCTCTCTTTCTCTCCTTCCCTTCTCCTGTCTGTCCATTCAGGACAAGGACGAGAAAAGCAAAGGAAGAAAGGGAAAGAGTGTATTCCAGACGACTGTATTTAATCAGCTTGTAGCTGACATTAAATAAAAGGAATGAACCTGTTGCGTCTGTGATATATACCCAGACACAAAAATATATGCTTAAGAATGCTACAATGACTTAAACTGCCTCATTCAAAATGTCAGTATTTTGTGTAAGTGGGCTAACTTTTGTATTTTTTCCAAGAAGCAAAATACATAAGAAGAAAGGCACATAAAGTAGACCTAGGTCATGTTCGTGGGCTGTGTTTGCATTTTAAGCATAATAGGGTCAGGAAGAGTTAACTTGTTCAAATCATAGGATTGCATTATTCGCAAATGTTCTATCATGGCCACACTCTTTATCACCGTCTCTCTTTTTCTGTCCGTCTTACTTTATGTCTTTTCGTTCTTTCTTCTTTCAGCTGCGGTAAAATGACCAGGCCGTGCACAAGAAACATGCTTCTCCCTCTGTCTGTCTCAGACATGCACACACACACACACACTTCACATCTGGACTTGTGTTTAATTTTACGTCAAAGTCCGGACAGGAAGCACCTGTCTAGATGAAATCCTGCAAGAGAGAGAAAAAGAGGGAGAGAGTAAACGGGAATGAAAAAAAAAGAGGAAAAAAAACACACAGAGAAAAGAAAAACATTAATCCATCTGTTGTGGAAATGCATGTCACAGTCGTCACATTAAAAGCAACGTCAACAAACAGAGCGAAAACCAAATTGGTTTGGAAAAGGCAAGTCATCTGAAATTAACACAAATTTCATCCCCTCTAAATGTTATCGCGTCTGTCTGTGTTTGGAGCTGAATGCAGGTCATTCTTTTTCTCCGAGGCTCAGGGGGCTGCTCAATAGCAGCTCCGCAATTACAGAGAAGTAAAACTTCCAGATGTGGGATTATTCTTCCCTTCACATTAGCAGATTAAAAGATCACTGTCTGAATAGAGTCACACACCTGTTACAAAGGCGGCCTTCGTGACATTTTTAACCTCACAACTGACCGGTCAACTTGTGGCACAGGATGTTGTTTGTCTAAACTACTTGATGTTCATCATCCTTATATTGCTGCCCTGACTGGACAAGACTGTGGTGTCCTGAATGATACTATAAGGGAATGATAGTTAAGTATAATGGCTGAATTAATTGTCAATATATCAATTCCGAATTTCTATGGGATATTTAATTTAGAATTGTGTAAAAAAAAAAGAAATTTAAAAAAATTTTTAAAAAAATTATATTACTAAGACATGGAATTTTGTCCATTTACACTAAGAAGTAATGCTCTATAATGCATAATTGTATATACATTTAAAAGAATAAACTGAACTACCACCACATCTGTGATTTTGCAATATGTCCACAGGAAAAATCCAAGCAGAAGCAGAAAATCAGCATGTAGAGGGGCTTAAAATGGATTAGGAATCTTTCTTACTTGAGTCCTCAGATGTTAACGCAACAGCATATTTGATGTAGCCTGAGATCCCAGAAAAAAGGCTAAATTTAACAAGTTTACTTTTTGGCAAAGAAAGATACCACTCTGCATTCTTTGCAGACTTTGCAGATTTTGGTCATCAAAAAAATAAAGTTAAAGCTACAGGAAGAAAGGAGGAAAAAAGTGACTGATTCAATGATTCGAGCGCAGCTACAGTGAGAGATTGGGAAGTACATACCACCCAAAAGGTGACATTTTCACAGTGAACACATGTGACTCTACGCCTCCCTGCAATGTGTTTTTCCCCAGTGAAAAGCACGGCAACATTATTGTTTTCCATGAAATATAGGGTAAGTGATGGCACGTCAGATTGTGTATGTAGAGGCAGAGCTTAGATTAACACATTTTGTGTAAAGAGAAAAGAATTGATCTCATATTAATCGTATGGTAAACTCCAATTACGATCTTTACTGCCTGAAAAAGTTTTATTAAAAAAAAAACAAAAACTAGAGTGCAGATTAAAATGAAATAAGTTTTGTCCAATTTCTTTAAAACTCTCAGGGATATTTCTCTTTATTTGTAGGTATCTTCTTGTCTTCCAGATGTAAAATGTTTTTCTTAAATTAGTAGTGAGAACAAATGGTCTTTCTTTTATTCCATTGTTAATGATGATCTCTTTTGTATGCCTTGAATTTTTGAAGTAAGCTAGTGTGAAAGACTCTTTTAAAGAAACCTGTCCTCAACCTGTGTGTCCACTCATTTATTTCCTCTTTAAAAGTGATCCTTTCAATTTCTCCTATTACGTCCTTGAAAAAGTAGTTGCTGAGTAACTTCTTTAAGCGCCTGAAATGACATCTTTTATCAATTTCATTCTGGCTTCTCCCAAAGGTACGGCAATGTGATTTTGAGCATCACAATTGTTGTAAATTCAGACGACTGTTCTGTTTGATTTCTACTCCTACTTGGGTGCTGATGTGGCTAATATGGATCATATCATCTTGACTCACAGCCTCAAGGAGTAAATTGGCATATGGGTAAACCCTTAATTTGTTTCTGTGTAACCTTTAATTACCAGCCTATCCAACATTGGGCACCACAGGGTTAAATACTGGGCTAATCTATTTTTTTTATGTGTTTATTATATGGCAATGATTCCCTTGCTTTGGATGTATCTCTTAACATTGCTATGCAGATGATACATACATTTATGTGTCCTTTCACCCTAATAAAGTCCGTAAAACAGAGCTTATAAACATGTCCTGTGCATCCATATTATCGGTCTATTACTATACTGGTCACTGCCACAAAAAATGTCAGGTTTATACCTATGAAACCTGTAACCAGTACATGCATTTTGAGCTCCCATTAATTTTTTACGTATTAGTTGGCTGTCATAAAATCATGGTAAAATAATTCTGTATGAATATAAAATAATGATTTGACTTGAGTTGATTTCACTAGTAAGTACAGTAGGATAATTATTATTATCGGTATAATTTGACTCAAATTATACTGAACTTTTTATAAGAATAGAGATGGTGAGAATAGAGAAAACAGAGATGATGACAAACTAAATTTAAATTAATTTGGATATACACTTAAAGACCAAAACCTGGCTTTAAAGTTCCCTTGATTGTTAGGTAATGATCTCCTGAAATTTACCCTTAAAAGATTCATATTTAGCTCTAGAATTGTTTTACAACACATAAAGAAGACAACACAAATCATTAAATCCATTCTACGAGTGTAAACAAGAGGTGGAAGTCTTTGGTAATTGTTGCTTTATCATTAAATGTTTCCTCCGATCTTGAGGGTTGTCTTATTTAATTTTCCATATTGTCACTGAAATAATATTTGATTTTGAGCCTGATTAGTGAAATTGCTCCTTTCCTGTTTCAGATTGAGCTCAGTGACACAGATAATTACTGACATTTAAAATTACTAACATGCAGTTTGAGGAAAGTTCAGACACATTCACTCATGCAATGTTCTTAGCATGTCTTTTACATCATAACTTAGATGTAACCTGATGTTTATGTCAGAACACATCTGTTAATTGATTTGGTCAGAACTCAAGTCTGTGCTGCGGGTAACGTCCCATCGCAAGTGAAGACGCCAGCTGTGGGCCACATATAACCCTGTTCCACTTCGCTGTGCAGCCTTCAACTACAAAGTTTAGGTGTGCCAAAGTGTGTTAAGCTCAGCACATGCACTCCAGGTGACATCAGGCAGCTGCTACCTTGGGTTAAAAGTCCTCAAAGGTTGTAAAGGTTGATGCTGCATGCATTCACTTATGGTCACAATCCTCACGTAACAGTGAACGTATGGTCATCTGGTGTTCTTGAAACAGGGCATTGTCAATAAATCTTTTTACTGAAAGTAAAGTATATAACATGCCATCGCAACTGAGAACAACCAAAGAAATGTCTATCTGGGCTCTGCTTGATTATATTTGGTATTAAGAAGTACGTTTATCTCTTGTAGTCTGGTCTGTATGTGACTGGTTGTGAGCCAAAGAGCCATTAATCAACTATTTAATTAGTACATGTTGGCAGTCTATATTTCTTGTGTAACCATGAGAGATGGGAGAGAAAGAAATGTCATCAATAACACAAAATCAGGGAATGTGATCAGCAGCAAAAGACAGAGGTTTGCATTAGAAGAATTGAAGCTCTCTTAACTCTGTTGGTGTTCCTTTACTGTTTCAGTATTTATTTCACAAGAAGTAAATCAATATTTCTTCACATGGATCTGATTGATTTAGCAAATAAAATGAAATCCATATAAATATTTAATCTACTCTGACATTAAATACATACTTTTACATTGAAAGAAAAACCCACAATTTGTGTTCTTCACTGCATTCAAAGTTTATTTTGAGATGAAATGTTGTAATTGACTTCTTGATGTGTCATCCAGTAACCTTGTTCGCCTATCTCGACATCAGATAGTGACTTCCTACATTTCGTGGGTTGACTTTCAGCAGCATGCCTGAACTTCTTGCATCCAGCTGTTGGTTTAACGTGTAGGTGGAGAAAGCATTAGTGCAAGCGATAAGTGATAATAAGAGCAAGAGAGCAATTTTTTTTTTCCAATCGAGAAAAGAGAGTCGTGTCTCAAACTCACAATGCAGTGCATGTCTTGTGTCTCTGTTTGCACAATTTGGACTGTTAAGGCTACTTTTGGACTTTTAGTTTTCGATTACGATTTTCATGTTCGATGTTAAGTATTGAGCGTAGAAAGAAGCCTTTTCTCTTCCGTTCAGCGGGACTATTTTGGATTGCAAATGTCACACTTTGCTGTAGCTGTGACATCAGCTGGATTTGACCAGTTACTTGTGCAGCATTCAGAAAAATAGAGCCCTTAACAGCAAAATGGACCAAGACAAGGTTTTACCATTCATTCATTTAACTGGTTTAAGATGGACTTTTACTTAAGTACTGTATCTAAGTATGCCAGTTTCCTGAATTCACCACAATAGATAGAGATAGTATGACAGATGTCTTGTCATTTTAAATCAGCAAAAAATAAAACGTGGAAATAGCATACACAAATGGTCTTCTGCCAGTTTAAAAATGGCTATAATGCACACAAACACGTGTGCATTGTATAGTATTACCATTACGAGGACAACATTAAGATAGCTCAGAGAGTTGTAACAAACAGAGGCAACGACAACCATGGCCATTTCTCTTTTTCTTCCTTCCCTCCTCCCTTTTTCCTTCCTTCCCTTCGTCTCCTTCAAGGTCAGTCGTCAGAGTGAGGCTGCATGTCACCGCCCCTTTGTCTATTCAGATAAAATTGCTGCATTCATCGTATGTCAGATAAACCTCAAAAAGGAGTGAGGAGGGTGTAGTGAGAGAGCAGGAGGGAGGGAGGGAAGAAAGAAAAGAAGAGGGAAGAGAGGAAGAAAAAACAACAACCCCCCTATCACAGCGTCCTCTAGCCTGGCCCTAGCCTGTTTTTATCTGTCCATGACAAATTCAAGCGTTCACTCTCTCCTCTCCTCTTTCTTCCACATTTTCTCTTCACCTTATCTACTGTCTCAGCACTGCATCACTTGCCATTTTAGAATAATGTCCCCCCATGTCTATAATGACATTGCCTTTGTGCTTCAGATTACCTTGGGATTCTCAGTCCCCCCCACCCAACTCACATGGATGCTGGAATAAAGATACACTCACGCACAGACACACACACACGCCAGTGTCAAAGAAAATCTGTCCACAAACCTTGAGAAAGACCAGCTGAATCAAAGTACATCATTAACCAGCACATTTCTTAATAAAACCAGGGCTACGAGGAGTAATAGTGTATACAAATACTACTTCTGTATGATGTATGCTGTCATTGTTTATTCAGGATATCATGGTTGGAGTTTAAGTAAAAGCATGGAGTGTTTCAGAGTTTAAACCTACAGAATCAAAACCTCAAAGTTTGAATGTTACTGGGCTGGCTCCTGTCTATTCTACCTGTAATACCTGACTAATGTGTGCATCACTTCATGTTTAGCATCATATCAAACTAAGCAACATTGAGTCTAGAGTACATTATTAACTTTCTGGTGGATGATTGAGGGAATCCATCTTTAGGTCAGTTG
The DNA here is from genome assembly GCA_031216445.1 of Lateolabrax maculatus. Classification (NCBI taxonomy): domain Eukaryota; kingdom Metazoa; phylum Chordata; class Actinopteri; order Acropomatiformes; family Lateolabracidae; genus Lateolabrax; species Lateolabrax maculatus. The sequence goes on from CM062210.1 coordinate 12,916,111, forward strand.
ATTATACTGATAATAAAGCAAAATTCCATTAATTACTTTATGTGGCAATGTATCTAAGCTAAATCAATATTTACAGTGGTCAATTTGTGTATCAGAAATGTAACATCCCTAATGTTTCCAGCTCATATTTTACAGTGCGAGTTCTTCCATGCCATTTTATCTGATAAAGAAATCATTTTCCTTCAGGTATCGTCCGACATGAAGCAAGTCTCCAGCATGTATTATTTCTGTGCTCTGATGAGCTCCTTAAACTGTGACAGGTCTTTCTCTCCCCTGCCTGGCCATGTCTCTTAATGAGATGGTAATCAGCCAGTCATCAGCAATGGGACCATGCAGGACACATAATGAGAACATTAGGCTGCATACTGAAAGGACCCCCTGCCGGGTGGAGGATCAATGGTCTGGCCTGATGAAAGGTGGATGATGTGGCTGATGGTTGGAGAGAAAGAGGGATGGAGAGTGAGGCAGAGAGTTGTGGTGTTGATTGTCCAACACATTATGTACTGTACCCAATCCTTTGACTCACAGAGAAGTCACACAGATCTATACAGAAAAAAGAAAAGCAATCAGTGTCGTTGCTTTTACATATGAACCAGTATTATCAGGTTCTGTTTTTCTTCATATTTATTTAATTCTAATTTTCCATTTTTTTCTGTTTTGAGTTTATTTGACGATACTTTGCATTGATTACCAGCTATTATCTACTGTATCTTACAGCTCAAGCCATGCACCTACCCTCCATTGGAGGAAGGTTTGCCCAAACTGTTGAAGGAAAATCAGTTTCAGTGCTGCATCCATCAAGGCTAACGCTCTCATCAACACTGTTTGAGTCAAGTTTGCTTTTAGGCTCTTTATTTTCATTAATTCCCTGAGCAAATTCAAGCTGCACTATACAATGGAGTTTGACTGGAGAAAAAAAAACTCAAACGAATCAAAGAGGAAAAGCTTTTTAGTAACTTACTCCTAGGACTAACACACAAATACTTCCTACCAAAAAAGGTCAGTTTTGCTCATCTTTATTAGTGATCATTATTCCTGGATACTGGTTCAATAATTAATGATTTTATATTTGCTGTCTTTCTACCTTTATTATTTATATACATATATACACACACACACATATATATAGACACTAACATGATATACAGTGTATATATATATACTGTATATCATGTCAGTCTCTATCATGAAATCCATAGAGCACTTAACGCCATAAGTGTCACCAGAATAAAGAATAACAAGAATCTTAGAAATGATCACTTTAAGTCAAAATACTTCACCCCAGGCTGATGTTCACTGGTGCTTCAAATGGATTTGTTTTGTTGTGCTGCTTGCTATACATGCTGCCATTTAAGAGGCACTGGTTTTGTATCATACTTTACATCTCTAACAATAAAAGATACATAACTTAATTTACTAGGCCGCATGTTTATTTGGAGAGTGAAAGAGCATTACACATGACTAGACTGTGAGCTACATTGGAGACTCTATAATCAAAAATATGCAATGTATTTCCATGAGCACTTGCAATGTTCATTTACATTCATGCAAAGAATAAATGTAAGGAAACAAGTGGAAGTCAGGGTCACAACTGGTTCAATATTAGATGGGCAGTGTGAGAATGGCTTTAAACAAAACAGGGCAATAAAGACTGCTTTCAAAGCAATATATACATGTTTTATGGGGTAATAGCTGCAATAGATATCCTTAACTCATAAAAAAAAAAATCACTCACTGCCAAGCAGTTTCTTTCCCATCAGCTTTACAATTACACAATCAGCTCATATCCCTGTATTTGTGCGTTTGGCCTGATTAGATAAATACGGTATAATCCAGTACTAGGATCAGAAAAGAGGAGTGAGTCAGTGTGAGGGAGTCATTTTGGTCATATTCAGTTGTTAGAACAACCCAGGCACATGTGAAGCAGCAGAACATGTCAACCCCCACTATGTTGTACATCATAAAAGCTGCTGTGACAATAGAGATGTGGAGGATGAACTCTCCCACCCCAACTTCCCTTTCCCATATAAACCATTTGGTAACCCTTTATGGATTTCACATATGTATATTCTTATTTATGTCTACTCTGTCTTCTATCATCACCATGAAACGCAGTCGCTGTTAGAATCCGGCCATAAAACCGACTGGAGTCACGTTAATTGACAGACACAGACGAAAGTTCTGATCATAAATGCTGTACTACATACTGCTGCTTTAAATCACAGACAAATCTGTCCCTCCCCTCTCTGGTGCCTTCCAAAGTGATTTGGTCTCAATTTGTAATAAAAAAGACCAGCAGAGAAAGCGTTTCCTGTGCCGGCGATAGGCTTCTCTTTTGTGTTTTGCATTTTTTCACCTTTTCTCTCGTCGCAGTGACTGACTTTTAATCTAATAAACATTGCATGAGCCCACTGACCAGAACAAAGGGGGAAGAAAAAAACATCTTTCTGAACATCTATCAGATCTCTCTTGTTAAAAAAAAAGGGGGGGGGGGGGGGGGGGGGGTTCCCTTAATAGGAATGGGGTAGGATATAAGGTTTCATGCCAAGATCGTAAAATTACTGAGGAATAAAAACCATTCATTTCACATGACATCACCACCTTCTGAGGATGTGAGCTTCAGCAGCTTCAGAAAGAGGCCAGAATGTTTCTTCCATTGACTTCAGCACTGCTGTTGTCTGACAAGACATTCAGCACAGCAGAACAAAGGAGTGGGATTAGCCTCCATGCTATTGGCTGCAGTTTTTGAAACATGCAATAAAAATATAATATCCTTAACAGCATAACTGTCTTGGTACATAGTTTATATATATGTATGTATATAAATACATATATATGATCAGACAGTGAGAGACTCCGCTTGGGGCAGATTTGAATGGATTTCTTTCTTGTAAGACGTGGGCACAGTAAAAGTTAACATACGCCTCACAGTGACCCTAGTGGTAAAATCACAAAGCAACAGCTTACACAACAGGGATGATAAATAGCTGCCCATCACCTCACAAACTTGTTACCTTCGCCTCAGTATACTGCAGTGCATTTCCAGTTAAATACTTGCACTTAAAACATTCCCTCTTATGTGTGCTATTAGTGCTGCCCACTAATTTACACTTAAGCGCTAGTTTCCATTGGATGCCAACCATTATGTTTATTCACATGGCTGTCAGTCACTCGCCATGGGACCAAGTCAAATCAGTCTTGTATGCTTGACACAAATGATACAGCACTGGAGCATGCTCCAGGGGTACTAATGGTTGGTCTGAGTAGTTCTCAGCTACAATGTCACCGAAAACACATAATTTCCAGCCTGCTCCACAACAAATCCATGCCACACTCAAAGAGATATACACTCACTAATGGCAAATGCATCGCCAAACACAGGTGGGCTAGCTACCTATATTGCACATCTCCTATAGTGATTCTCCACATGTGGGAGAGAGGAGGAGGTAGGTGTTTAGTGACTGGTAAATATAAATCAGTATTCATCAATATATGCACCACATGAACTTGGAGGGCTTATCATTCCTGCAAGCACCTCTCACACTGCAATGTATGGAGCTTTAAAGGGCAGAGGGCCTTTAATAATTGGCAGTGCCAATGAGATGCCTCACACCCATCCGTTGTTTATCTACATAAAACAAACAGGGATGCTACATTCAAAATACAGGAAGACATTATTAACAAAGTATAAAAGAATAATTTCATTTTTCTCCCTTTCTCGGAGAAATGTGACACATCATCTGCCGCGGTATTGCGTTGCCCGGGGTGAGGGCCCTGCACAGTAGATGGACCGCTGTAATTTCTCATCTATCAAATTATGGTTTATTGTTCAGCACAGCAACCCCGGGCTACACACAACCCTGTGCACTGACAGTTATGAAACATTATATTTCCACTGTCATAGTCCAGGCCCAAGACAAAGCTTAGGAGAGAAAAAGGAGAAAGAAAACAGAAAGAAATAAAAAACTCCAAAGTAATCTTAACACTCGTCATGTCAACATCTATGTTAAACAGAGCTTTGATCAAAGCCGTTCAAGCCACTGTTGCTATTTCTGGGGTTTGCTAACAACATTAGGTTACTCAAATTGCCATTAGCCACTACTGTATAAGCTTGTTTATTATTGCCATGGTAATGATTTTTCTACCAAATGAAATTTGTCGGCAGGAAATTGTGTTTAATGCTGGTCTAATGAGTCTGCTGTAAATTAGCTGGCGTGCCAGCGTGGATGACTAAAAGGCCTTTAAGTAACCTTTGGTCTCTGTTGAGGGTAATTTGATACTGCCACTGATGATTCACTTAGTGAGGCTAAAAGCTATATGCTTGCATCTCAAGAAGGACATGTGAAACTACTATCGCTTTTAAACTAGAAGTGAATGTGAAAATAATCAAATCGACTTGCAACTGGATGACTTTAAGACGGCGAACGTGAACTCCTGACTGGAGTCAAACCAATTTAGGGTTTTTTGTCACTAAGGTCAAGGTTCATCTACACATACAACTCACACTTGAGTTTGTCTGGGATCTTGGATCTTGGCTAAAAGAGACAGCCTCTCCTTTGGAGGGTGACAATCTAACATGATTCTGCTGTGTTCACAAAAAGTCCAGCGTATTTTGGCAGTAAAATACAGTACAGTCTGTATTTTCAAATAATATTGAATAAACATATGAAACTGCACTGGGGAAACACACAGGGTCTCTTTTTCCATTTGGCACATTTCTTTAAACAGCTGAACAACAAAACTTTATTATCAAAATGACAGCAAATGTTAAATAACAGTAAATTTAAAACAAACTTCACTGGAAATGAAATGATCAAGAAGAACTGTAAGTGGACGCATGTCAAGTTACAAAAAGTATCAAATAAATATAAAAATGCAGTTGAAAAACACTAATTCAATGCAACTTTTTTTTGCATATCTGTCAACATATTGGCTGTGTTAAATATGGGGCTTTAATAGTGTCTGAAAGCTCAGGGTCTTCTACTGCTACTACAAAATACTGTATACTGCAATAAAACATCCCATACAAGAGAATGAAATCTTACAGAGCGATCAAAACAGTTGCTTCACATGAACACACAAAAGAAATCAAAACGTGTAGGTTTGTGTTTTTGTGTATATGCGCTACCAGGCACGCCAAGTGTATGCATTTGGCTTTTTGCCAGGTCTGCAGTGAAGACTGGGATTCCTGATGCATCTGCATATGCAAAATAGTGCGAGCGTGCGTGTATGTGTGCATACACATCGCTGGCACCCCTGCAGGTCTGTGGAGGCACACGTGGGTATTTTTATGTCGTATTTACCATGCCTCGTCACAGGCATGGCAGCCACACCCCCTGGCATATTCCCCTGAGATCTGATAAGAGGTGTGTGTGCGTGCGAGTGTGTGCAGGGACGTTGAGCATCTTGTGTTTTAATGGTGTGACATTCCTCCTTAATGCAGGTGGCCCCTCAATATGAAAACCCTTCCTCTTTAGACACTCGTCTGTGTTTAGTGCCACCCCCTGCCGCGCCCCTATCTAACCCCCCATTTCCCCGTACCTCCCACTGCACCTCGCCCACCCACGTCGCCCCTCCTCCTTCTGCAACACGTGCCCCCTCTTAGTGCCAACATGCCCTCGTCCCCCATCTCCCCTCCTCTCGCCTCCCTCCTCCCGCCCCCACTCCCCGGTTTTTCCCACGCCCGCCTCTTTCTGTCATCACATAGTAGGAGTGGTATCACCGCACGTGCCCCTTTTTAGTGCCAACAAGCTCCCCTGTGGCCCTCCTGCCCCCCCACCTTCATCTCCCCACCCCCCCATCGTGTTTTACCCCCCGCCCTGCTCCCGCCTCCTGTTTCTCCCACTGTTCGTCTCATCACTATGTAAGTGGGGATACCAGACTGTTTTGCATACGGCTGTTTAGTCCTTTGTGGCAGGCGGGGCAGCATGCGAATATGCAAAACGGTGATGGGGAGGCATTTTGTAGTGTGATGAGGAAGGGGAGACGGCGGAACTGTGAATGATGCCGCCGTGTGTGCGTATGCTTGTGTGTTCTCCAACAGATTCTTTGGCTCGTCAGAGCGGTGGTTGGTACAGGAGCGAGTGCCACCAGAACCAAAGCCCAGTTGAGCAATGTGGCAATGGAATACCACCCCAAGCAGCCATAAATCCTACATGGAGGGATACTCTCATCTTCTGGCCTTTATTCCATTTAAAGGACAATGCAAGGAAAGGTTGTCATTTTTTTTTTTTTTCTCAACATGCATCGTTACTGTAAATCCACACGACGCAGAATCTGCAAATATCAGCGGTAAATTAAGAAGAAAGGGACGGGGAAGTTCTTTTCGCTTCCCCCTCCTCTTTACCCATATCCTTCTCTTGCCTACTTATCTGTGGCAATGGTTCATTATAATTGGCCGTTGTCATCATGCAGATGACACACAGTCGCCGCTCTGAATATCATTAGCGCCTTTGCATACCTCCGCTCTTTTTTCTGTCCTTTCTTCTTGTTCCTTCATCCCGAGGCTCGTTTCGGGATTCGATATTCCAAAAGGTAATTATGATCCACGAAGCAGCCTATCAATATGTGGAGATAGCCATAATAGAGAATGAAGGTGCATGTCTGATTGTCGTTTTCTCTTTTCGCTATTTCCAGCACAAATGTAGAACAATCTCCCAGGGTGTGAGGGAAAATAAGTGTATTTGTGTGATTGTATTTGACTCTCCATCCATTGTATATCTCTGTGGTTAAAGAGTGTTCTTTGCTCTCCTCTTCCTCCCCCCCTCCGCCTCCTTTGCATATATCAGCCTCTCCTTGGGTAGAATAATGGCTCTTAATTCTTCTCTGCAGCTCTTGCCTTCTGATCCATGACAAAAAAAAAAAAGAGCCAGCCGGTCAATTTGCATACTCCGCATACTGATGAGGTGTGTGTTGCCGACTGCCTAATTGCCAAGTCCTCCAGTCACTCTCTCTCCTCCTGCAGCCTTCGCTTTTAACCCTCACTCGCCCATTCGCCATCTCTTCGTCTCCATTGGAAACCATTGTCGCATTCAGCATTAATTCATCTGGAGGGGCATGTAGAAACAATAGAAACAAGAAAATGAACAGAAGCATAGTGCAGTGACGAGCGGTTCGTTCGTTCACCTTCGTTTATTCCCCCGTCTGTGTTTATTGGCTAATTTGCGGCTCCTCTCGCTCGCGGCGGCTCTCCTTAAGCTACCCTCTTTGTCTTTGCCTTTGAAATTTACAAAATCTTACAAGAAATCAATACTTAATTGATTATTCACTTTCCTGCAGCCTCAAACGACCGGCGAGTGCACGTGCGTATTCAATCCGGCGTGTGTCTGTGTGTACGTGTGAGTGAGTCTCTGGTAGATCCCATGGTATTCCCAGTTCTTTCGAGGCAGCAGGCGGACGAGGTGGCAGGGAGCTCTGAGAGAAACACTCTGCAGCATCAACGTGAATGTGTATGTGTGTGAGTATGTGAGAGTGTGTGTGTGTGTGTGTGTGTGTGTGTGTGTGTGTGTGTGTGTGTGAGAGAGAGTGTGTGGGCATACGAGACGTACCAGGGTCCTGTCAATAGCACCAAAGCCAGGAAAGTTCCAAGGTTCCAAGAGGGTTTACTTCTTTTTGCTCAAACTGCAACAGCCATCCAGAGGAGGGAGAAGCATGGAAATCAACAACAACAACAATAACAACAACAACAAACCAACACCAAGCCTGTGGGCACAGGAAGCACAGCAGGCTCCAAGCAGGATGTGGAAAGGAGTATATCCTCGTTTTTCGGGGCGTTTTCTTTTTTTGTCCTCTTCGCCGCGCTTCTTTGTTTTCCGTCCTGACTCCGAGAAGAGAGCAGGGCAAGATGCCACCTGGACCCTTTAGAGAACTCCGTGGCAAAGTGGGCGCGGAAATAGGGGCGTGAAGAGAGGGGCGTGAGGAGGAGGAGGAGGAGAGAGAGAGGGGTAAAGGGTGCCTGGCGCCTGCCTCTGATATGCCATAAGGATGGCAGGCACGTAATGATAGCAAATGTAGAGCAGATTGGTTTGGAGGAGGAGGAGGAGGAGAGACAGGGAAGGGGGGAGAGGAGACAGATGGCAAAGCTGGCCTGGTGCCAACGATACCAAGGCATGACTACGCAGGGGAACCTCCCCCTACACTCTGACACTTGTTGCTGTCTGCGTGTTTATGTGTTAGGATCACATGAAAGGACACATACTGTAACAGGAAATTCCCTTACCAGACCATGGCATTTTACTTTTGCCATATTGCCTCCATGAGGCCAGTAAACTTCCCTGATCTTTAATCTGTGAAGGAATGGTGATAATTTAATGTTTCAATGTCACTGTATGCATTCGGTGAGATATTTAAGTATGCATGAGAGCCTAGAGCAAAATGAGGGTGAAAGATAGAGGTCTGGCCTCCAATTTGACCTCCATTTATGCACTGTGGCAAAGGTCGAATATTGACTCTCCTCGCATATCTTTTTTCAATGCCATCAAAAATAGATGTTGCAACGCACCTCAATCTTTTTCTTTTTTTTTGTTGTAACATAATGACATTTGAGTTTTAGTGAGAAAATGAATGTGATATTGTCTCACAGTGTTCAGGAATAAAAACTGCTGGCTTGTGTCAGTTTATGACAAGAAAAACGGATGGCACCTAGATAGAGTATTATGATGTTCATATTGAAATATGCTGAGCAAACAGCTTCCTGCACCAGCAGACATGCTCTGTGTGTGAGAAAGAGAGGGAGGGAGGGAGAAAAATGTATTTGTGTAGTGGGGGGTGGGGGGGACTGTATTCTTGACTGTTCTGAATGTGTGCCAACGAAGCATCAGTTTTTACACCAAAAGGGAAAGCATGCATCACATGAAACCTCCCACTGAGTTATGCTGAATGTTATTGGCAGGCTGGTACAAATGACATTGTGACGGGCTGAAATGGCCACGAGATTGGAAATGTGTTTAATTTTTCATGTTTTACTTGTTTTGCATGATTGGCAGCAGGGCAGGGTGTAGGAGTAGATTGGGCAAAGCTCTGTTGTCCGCAGATAAATGTTATCATACACTGTGTGGGTTCATATGTGTGTGGCTAGACGGGGTGGATGGTGGTGGTGGGGGGGGGTTACCCAAATCAAACCCCTTATTTGAATAAGAACGATCAGAGACCCAAAATGGAGCAGAGACACAGAGAGCGAGGCGATTTGACTTGCGAATCGGGCAATGCATATCTGCATGCTAATTACGTGACAAGAAGGGGGGAAAGAGTGGAAAGCGCCCCCCATGCGCCAGACAGAGAGAGGGCGAGGGAGGAAAGACATAGCAGACACAAGAGGGAAACAAGGGGACGAGCGACTGAACAAATGGACAAACAAACGAAGGAATCAAAGGGAACTATAGACGCGATGGGTAATTAATTCTCCATAAGCCTTTATTCTGCGGCATTTGATTTTCTTTGGAAACAAATCGACACGCATGGACATGGAAGAAAGGAGCGAAAGCAGAGGACAAGGGTAGGGATTGGAGCGGGGTTGGGGGGCATCCGAAAATTAAAATTATTGATTGATCTTAGGGTGCTGGGGGTTGCAGAGCGGAGGGCATTTTGAGGATGTAATTAGAGCGGACTGAGACCAAGGCTGGAATGATAATAGATGACGTTGGAATTCACCATGGCGATTGGCCATTAATCTCCATTAACGTCGACCAGGATATTAAAAATTCTAATTGGAAGGACAAAGATGATGTGGATGGTGTGCGTATGCATGTTTACAAGTGTGTGTGCTGGGACGTTGATCTTGGGTGTTTGGCGATAATTGCCACCATGGGGGACTTGTGTCTTGAGGTATAGTATATCGACTGTATTAGCCCGCTGATTAGAATTATGAACTGTTGACAATGCAGCACTGAGTTTAATGTTTCATTTAATTTTTAATAGAATGACATCAACTCTCGTTTATGGTTTGGAAAGAGGGATTTGGATAACTTAATTTAGGCTTCTGCCTTTGTGTTTGTCTTGTGTTTAGGTGTATATGGGTGCTTAGTATGCACAAGTGCATGCAAATGTGTGTGTTTAAGTTGTGTGTGTGATGACGAGATCTTTTAATGCCAAAATATGATTTTGGAAGGTTTACAATTTTATTATTCATTATTTTCTGTGTTTGCTATGAACTTTTCAAAAAAAAAAAACTGTGTGTGTACTTTTGTAATCTATGCAATAAATGAATTGTGTACTGTCTGTACTGAACACAATAAAATTATTTCTATATCCTTCTGTGTGTGTCATTTTGTGATAACAGATGGAAAAAATGAATATTTTCATTATTAAGTGAAGTGCTCCAACGATGTGCACAAGGAAAAGCCCTGCTATAGGGAGTCCTCAGCCCCCATGGGTGCTATGATGTCATCAGTGGCCTTGGCTCTGCTATTTGCACTAAGTTACATCAACCCAGATTAAGGAACACGGATGACAGGCCAATACTGTGTTCATCAATAGCTCCACCACCTTGCATGACTGTGCTGTGACACTGTCAATAGATTATGAAATCTTACTGTGTCAGCTACTCAATATCTTAAATTGCTTGTGTGCAGTCAGCGTGCGCCATGTGGCCGCGTTTATGTATGTGTGTCCATGACATAAATATGCAAGAGGTTAATGCATATGTTCCTGTAATGTCTCCATGTATTCACTCTGCATGATTAGGACCTGTCCTTGAATTAGTAAAATGAAACAGCAACCCCCAACTCCGCCGCCGTTACACACTCATATTCCAACACACACACACACACACACACACACACACAGATATTGTATCCTATATGTGGTCAAACAATTGCAAAGATCTCCTATTAGGCTTAAAATGAAGACATAGCTGTACTCACACGAGCATAATAATGAAAAACATTTCACCTCTACTGTTAATTCATTGTTCATTAGTGTAAGAAGAGGATGTCACCACTCAGAGTTAGCATGCTTTTGTGTGTGGTGTGTGTGTGTGTGTGAGATGGCCAGTGTGATGTCATTACGTTAATGGTCTTTCACTGGGGCTAGTCATTAAATGAGGATATTAAAGCAGTAGCCTGTTTTTATATGCATGGAGGGGTGATGTGTGGGGGTCACAGTTGCTTGAAGTCATCACTCATGCACGATAGACACACAAATACACACAGGGACAAACCACATCACACATACAAATGAGAAAAATATGCATGTAAGGGGTCACTCAGCTCTCTTCAGGAGAAATGTGTGTATTGGATCCTCTCTCTTTTTCTGTAACATGCACAAACACTAACAAAGCACTCACTTGCCACTGGTTTGAGTTGTTTTTTTATGCATATGTACTCTCTCTCAAGCCAGATTAATCCTGATATTTATGAGCTGGGCTTGACGTCCATATTATTATTATCATTACTGTTATTATGCATTTCGGGGGAGGGAAATAACATTAGGCCTGGCAGAGGCGGTGCAGAAGCAGGGGCTATCACTGCTGCAATCATCAGATTGGTCTGATTTATGATTTATGCAGGCCGCATACTGCCTGAGATAACGCCCCTGGAGGCACAAGGTTGTAAAAATTTGTTTTAGCCAATTGATTAATCAAGGCTGGCCATATGTGTGAGTACTTCATTTGTATATGTGCTAAGATGGCAAAGGGAAATGTGTGTTTATCATGTGTCTGTATCTATATGGGCGTGCAAGTGTCTGTTTTTGGAAAACTGATTTGGTGATGCGACCTTGTCTAGCAAAGTGAGAGCAGGGATTGGTTGATTAAGGAAACAGAGATGGGGAGGGTGGCAGATGATGACCTGAAAGAGGAACTAAAAAAATCACATTTGGTTAGGAAATATTTCATTAAATTAATAGCAAAATAGAATTTGGCTTTGAATTGTATTTGAACAACAAAATTCATAACACAATAAAGCTTGAACGTGTTTGTTACAATGTTTGTTGTTTCTGTCCTTGTAAGGCAATAGGCATTAAAGTCATACAATAGCAATTCAAAAATATATATTAATTATTCATAAGAATAATGAATTATGCAGGGTAAATATGCCAGTCACCATTATTTTCAGTATTCTTTTTAACCTCACTGAGACCAGAAGGGTTTAGATCTCCCTCCAAGATTATCAGTTTGTTATAAAATTACAAACCTATCTGATCTGTCCAACCTTTCTTGTCTTTGTTAGTTGTCTTTCGGGGTAAAATATGACAAAACAACACATTCTGCCTATGTAGTCAGAGCTTTAGTTTTCTGTGGTAACCAGATAAAGTGATGCAAATGGGGAAACTGTTTCTTGTCAGCTCTGGACAGATCATTTTTGGACATCAGGTCAATGTTTTTGTTTGTTGTAGATGTGACGTCAATACCTGTGAATTGTTTGGTTATTAATTTTGCTGAGTTTTTGCACAGAATCCGTCTTTGCTGGTCCTAAACATTTTTTGTCTTATTTCAGACCATGATCTGCCATATAAATATGATGTATAAAGTTATTTAATTTCCTTAAAGTGAATCTCCCAAGAACAGTAATGCTTCTTCTGCAGTGAGTGTTGCCCCCCCGTAAACTTAACCAGTAAAATGCTTTGGGTTACAGATGGTAGGGTGAGGTTATTTGGGTTCTGCCAATCCCTCTAAAGGAGGCAGGATTTGTAAGACGCATAAGAGGCAATTCTGCCTGGGACGCCCAACTCAGGGCAAAATACCCCTTGAACAAAGTAAACCGAATGTCAGGTCTGATTCATAAGAAAGATCAGTATTTTTACATACTAGCTCTCAACATCAGAGTAAACAGTGTAACCTGTGTTTACTTCACTGGTTTTAGGTTTTATTTAAGTTTTATATTTTTCTTTCTTTCTTTTATCATGTTTGCCCCGTTTAGTCAAAGTACATCTGGTGGGTAATGTGTTTCCTTAGGTACGATGTACTGAGGCAGATATGATGATGCCTAAGATGCATTAGTTAAGGATCATACCAATACATGCAGTCAAGCAGATGAAGAAGCACACACACACACACACACACACACACACACACACACACACACACACACACACACACACACACAAACAAAAGCCAAAATTCAGATTAAATTCATGATGGGGGTTTATACAACTTTTTAACATGCTCTTAAACAAGAAAAGAAAGTTAGTTAGAAAAGTATGTAGACAAAGCCAGCTGGACATAAAGTCAGTTAAAAGGACCAGAACAAAATACATTTTTGGGGTCAGGAAAATTCCACTGAGTGAGAACTCCAAAATAAAAGATTTGAAAGATTTGACACAAATATTCTTTGTTTGGAAAATTAGATTGTCAGAAGATTTGTGCCTTAACTTGTGAACCTAACATCTATTGGAGGCTGTAAGTGTAAAATTAGTTTCCCAAAAAGAACAACATTTTGTTTGAAGACAGGGACATGTTTTAAAAGTATAAATGAGTTTGAGATTGTCAGTCTTTCGGCACATCAGTGCGTTGAATTTAAGGATCTTAAGATATTTAAAGATGCTGGCATGAAGCCAGCCGTTTTCTATAGGACAAGAACAGCACAGTAAAAGTTGCTTACCTTGATGACGTGTTGGAAGTAAGAACAAACTGCAGTATCCACCCTGCACCACTTCGTCTATGTAGCTCCCGTGGCTCCCTGCAATATTTAAAATATACCATTCCTGTGGTTTCCCAGTAAAAGGCTTTTAATGTGAAGCAACAGTCGCTGAACAGCAGTGAACTTCATCACAGGTTCAAGATTGTGCAAGTCACATAGTCTGACCTACTTTAACTATGAAGCTGTATTAACAATAAACAATGATTTGGTATCTTTGATGCCACCCATCAGTTTCTTAAAGAACTTTTGATGGCTAGAGTTCGGTTTTACCATTTACTGTCATCTCGTCGGTTTTTGGAGCCACAAAATCTACAACAGAGCAAAGTTTGAACCTTCACACCCCGAGTATCAAACCACAACCAATTTTAAGTCATGAGTAATACATACAATCATACTGTGATTTTGTCACATGTTGCACACAAAATGTATTTGCATTTGAAGACGGCATTTGAAGACTGTTTCTGGGGTCCAAGTGACCCCACTGAGAATCCCTAAAGCTGGCAGTGTTCCTCATATCTACGAAGTGAACTGCAACCCAGGTAATGGACAGCCGGCTGGAAACTTGACAGACAGCTGGTTTTGTCCTGAGCTAGAAGCAACGCAAGAAGGTGGCAATATCGAAGGGCAAATATCTGCCACGTGTACGCATGTAGTCCTCTTGGTCACATGGGCATTATTTAGGTGACTGCAGGTACAACTCAATAATACGCCAGATGATTTCATGCAATACCCTGCTGTGGTTGTATGTGTCCTTGTGAAAGCAGACCATGCATACAGACAATCCAACCTACAGGCTGATTTGAAGGATTGGGACGCAGTATCGCTGAAGCAGAGCTAAAGGGAAGTGGGCCTGGCCAGGGCCAGGCTGAAGGAACCACTGCCGAGGTGATTATAGATTCTCAAAGCAGCACTGGACTCTGAGGCAGAGATTATTATAAATTTGGTCATTGGCAATGAGGACACTACAGGGGAGAGAAAAACAAATATTAGGGCCCCCTTCAATGCGGGGGCCAGTGTGAGCTGTTTTCCATTTTAATGCATTATGTGTGTATAAGGGAGAGAGGGGAGATGAGTTTTTTTTCCTCCTCTGTGTGGGCGTGTGTGTGTGTGTGTTAGATTCAGCAAACTCAGATTTACATTTCCCTTGCACTGCCTGTGAAATGTTTTCAGACGTGGGCGTCGTGACTGCAATAATATATAAGGCTCATTCTCTCACACTCGCTCCCCCTGTTCCTTTCTTACACACATACTTAGTTACACTGCAGGCACAGACAGTTTGAGAGAATAGGATAAGGGAGTGCAGCCGCAATTACCGACCATGTGAGAGAAATGGAAATTCACACTTAGTCTGATTCTGTGGTTAGCTTTCAAGCCACTCCTTCACTTAAGCTCATATTGACACACTGACTTAAAGTGAAGGTCCCCTGACGTCACAGTTAAACACACTAAGAAATTAGATTCCAGAAGTTCGTGTTTTGCAGAAATTACCTATAAAAACCTTTTCCCCCCTCTGTCAATTAAAATTACAGAGAGTAGTTTTTAAATTATCGTTCCTGAGATCTTTTTTCTTGATCGTGACAGTAGCTGTGGTGCTATGCAAGTAAGGCTTTGCTGTACTGCAATAAATTTACACAGGCACTCAATATAGACTTGTTAATAAACACTTCTCAAAGTTAGAAAATAAATAGTATCAGACCTTAAACTTGCTTGGAGGTTGAATTACTGTTGTAGGGTAACAGCTGAAGAAAAAAAGCAGCAAAATGAACAATACTGCCTCAATTATTAAATTATATTTAATTTGTGTGATTTATGTATCACTTGAATCATATAGGTTTATTAAAAACACTGTATTTTATGTGATTTTGTCCTTTTAAATATATTTCGAATCCCTCTTTTGATTATTTGCCTCCCAGTCATGATAGTAATTACATTGGCTTTTTCATGTAGCCTACAATATATCAAAAGTGTGTAAAGTAATTAAAACTGAAAATGTAACATCAGCAGGCATAAACAGATTGGTCACATCACTGGCGATTTAATTGCATCCCAAGAGCAGCTGGAGCATGTATCTGCAGTGCATTATTTCAAGGTAGTTTACTGGGTTCACTATATTGTTCTTATTTGTTGGTGTTCAGATGTTTCACCGGTGGAAAGGTTGTCCATGCCCGAGGGGTTCAGATTTGCAAAGATCTATCACACAACCAAAATCACAACCATAAACGATCCACACATCCATCTATACATTCAAAACTTACCCCGGGGCTGTGTGCCTGCATGAGCTCTGTCTAAGCACTTTGTCATTTTAAGTGTAACATAGGTATTGATTCCATAGGTTTGATTCTAAATGCAATGATGTCTTCCTCCGAGAGTTGATTAAACCTTTTTGGTATTGATGCACTGGGCCTATATGTGTGTGTGTGTGTGTGTGTGTGTGTGTGTGAGGCAGAAAATGTATGGTTGACACAGCAGGGACAGTTTGTGTACATGCATGCATGCATTCATTGATAAAAGCATTATAGAAAGCCACAACGTCAGGACTGTGTGATCTAGAATCATAGTCACTCTGACTGGAGGATCCTGGACCAGGGCCTTCGAGCTCAGGGTTTATCTCGCCTTAAGTCAAGTCACATTCACTCTGCTCTCTGTTCTCTCCTTCCTTCTTAAATCAATGCTAAGCCAGTCAGTATATTAGCCATCACTCCTGAAGTGGAACTTCAAACACTAGTAAAATGAATTTGACTGCCAAGTTGGTTTGTGTGTGTGACTTAATGCTTCTGTAACCGTATAGCAGAAGTAGTAATACTTGTTTTTGTAATGGTAGTAATGGTACAGATAGCAGTACTAGCACAATCTTTGAACAAAAAGACCATGTGTCATTGTCTGAACATCAGTACCACTTCAAATTAGGGATGCAACTAACGATTATTTTAATTATAGATTCATCTGGAGATTATTTTCCGGTTAATTGATTAATACTTTGGTTTATTTCACATAGAACACAGTAAAAAAAACAAATCCCCATCACATCTGGAGCCCAGGGAGATGTCTTTAAATAGCTTTTTTTGTCTTACCAACAGTTTCAAATCCAAAAACATTCAGTTTACTGTATTGTAGTACAAGGGAAAGGAGAAAATCCTCACATTCATTAAATGTTTAGCATTTTTGCTTGAAAAAGCAATAGCTACATGAGGAATACCAGTTCTTAACTGCGCAACTAAGGATCTTTGGCTTCTGGATAACCCTGATGTAATATATAATTCAGGGCCAGATTAATCTAGAAGTAAACACTCTTATATAATAGTAAGCATTGTACAATTATCAGTAAAACCTCCATGTTAGTGCAAAGTAAAACATTGAGTCTGAAAAATCTAAACACATAGCTTATTATCAGTCTGCTACCTTTACCCCTGCTGTCCAAATGTTCTGTTTACTGGGATTTCTGAAGGGAGTGAGTAATAGGGAAACAGGGGAGCTCTTGAATGATAAGGAGAACTCAACTGCATCTCAGTTTATTTAGTCACAAAAAATCAAAAGACCACCTTCACACAAGCACTAAACTGCACCACATCACTACAGTCATACTCAGTGTAGCATGCATCTCGGTGATAACAGTAATCTCTGATTCACAGTACAGGCTTAATAAGGGCAGATTTCACGGGTCAATACATTTGTTTAAAAAAAAAGAAAAAGAAATGCTGCACGTACCTGAAAAGCAACATGGGATTCTAATTTTGGTGCAAACATAGATGAAGGGAGAGAAACCAAGAGAGAAATAAAGCCCGTGTGTAGACACGCGCACAAACAAACACACACACACACACACAAACGTTAACATGCACCTACACCTCGCCCAGGTGTGATAACTTTGTGAATCATGTAGAATAGTTGTAATGGGTGACCTTTTTTTCCCTCCCCATGCGGCGGGCAGAAATCTCATTTGAGAGTGAGCCATTCCAATTTGCTGTGGCGAGGCAGGTGTCAAATTCTCAAGCAGGCAGAAAAACATCCCTTGGTGCCTTCTCCTTTGTTTGAGATCATGTGATGCCCTGTGTGAAAATGCAAAGAGCTACAAAGTCTACTGAAACTGGGTTTGTATTTCATCTTCATGCACTTCTCTCGTTCTTCTTGTCTTCTTCTGCACTTTGACTTCACATGAAGAAACAAAGAGTGTTTTCTATCTCCGTGTTTTGTGTATAGAAAGGATTATGTTAGTGATCAGAGCAAACATGAGAATTATAAACACAGTCCATCTTCATTAGGCTGCAGGCCAGATATTACTGGGCTGGACAGCCTGGAATGTTTGGTCTTCCATTTAGCCAAGGGCAGGAGCAGAAGGGCTGCTGTGCAGGGCTCCAACTCCCTTTGATCCTCTGCAAGTGTGTGTGTGTGTGTGTGTATATATGTGTGTGTGTGTGTGTGTGCGCGCAATGCAATTTCACAACCCAAGTACACCAGCTGGTCCACGTTAAAGTTCCAAGGTAACCATGGCGCCCCACGGCTGGTGGAGAGTGTGTGTACGTGTGTGTGTGTGTGTGTGTGTGTGTGTGTGATAACATGTGGTATACGTTTGGATGCGCTCCTTCCCCCCCCCCACCCCCCTTTTGGCTTTGACTTTTAAGGAGTTTCGACACTGAGCTTTTGCCTCTATCAGGTAAACAGGATACGGGTCACTGATAAAACAATATATACACATACACAGCCTACCACCATGGGAGGATATATGTGTATCCCCCTAACCACTGAATACCTGGGGTTGGGTCACCTAAAATAGTTTCCTATGAATCACTTTCAATTGAGATTTTTTGTATCACATGGTGTAAATAGTGTTTGAGCAGCTTTGCCAAGACATATCCCTGAGGGAAACATTGATACACGGAATATATACAAGACTGGAGTTAAGTACCATTAACATAGAAAAGAGTCAGGTTTAATCAGTTTACATGATTTTTTATTTGGGAATCATGTAAAGTAAGGAAGCCAAGTTTGCCTTACAGTAGATAGTAGATTTAATTTGGCCGTATTGTCTCCATCATTAAAAAAACAAGTATTAGAGTTAGAGTATTACTGTGGAATACTGGTATTTTGTGAATATGATCCTACATTTTAAGAGTTATTTAATTCCCTTCCTACTGCATGCCATTATTTGTGTATTAATACATTCACCATACATTATATCCGTGATCAAATCTAGAAAAACAACATTATCCATAGATCTCATCTTTCACTGTCTTACACAAATTCTACTTGAAAACAACAATAAATCACCACAGGGACAACTACTCTGTAACAAATTCATATGTGCTGCTATTAAAAAGAAGGATTTCAGACAAGGTCATATAATTGTCTTTGAGTGTTGTTTTCGATGTTAGTGGATCACAACAATCACCATGGTAACAATGCAGTTTGACACAGGCTCATACTGTACATTCATGTTCATATCTGAGAAACGCTAAAGAAACACACATACACATATGAATGCACCTTGAATCTGTAGATAATCAAAAACCCTTATTTCTTCGAGAATAGCTCGCAATAATGCAGCAATGTTTGGTCCTCCTCGCAATTACATTCCATTCTCCCTCTGTCTTTCTCTTTCTATTTCTATATATGTGATTGGTGCGGCTGTAGAGCTACCATGATGATTCAGATAGGAACAATTCGAAAAGATTGGATAGGAGAAAGCACAAAACATTTCTTATAAGTCTGCAAAAGTCCGCCTCGCGACTGATGACAGTCTCTGTGTACATCTGATTACCAGCTCTCCAGCGTGGACTCAACCGGGGGGTGGTGAGCTCAGGAGGTGTTCAAAAATTCACAGTTCAGGTGCGATTTGTGGTCCAACTACAAAACGAGATGATAACCAGAACCTCAGAGTAACACACTGAAAGCAGACTGTTGAAAAGCAGAAACAATCCTTTCTTTTGTACAAAACTATGGACAAATTCAAGGGGAATAAATACAACGCAGAGCAACTCTTGTGAATTATTTTAGATTAATGTGTCTAAAAAAAGGTGGGATACTTTCATGTTTGCTAACCCTATACAGAGTTTATATTTTTAATAAAACATCAAGTGTGTTTTGCAGGCATACATCAGGTGTTTGTTGCATGTGTTGGATTAAAACCTCAAAGAACCACTTCTGTCTCATTAGTCCAGAAAAGTACAGTGTGTACATGCAAGTTTACTGAGCTAAATTTGTGTTTTCATGCATCATGTTGCTTCCTCAGGTGTACCATGGTGGTTGTGACTGAATAAAAAAAAAAAACCTTGTGGTCTACCCAAAGGATGCCACTTTCAAAGCGCAGTGAGCACAAACAAGCAATACCCCTCAATCCTTGCTTCTACTGTGACTTTCTACTTCTTTTAGTAAACAGCCAAAAGCTTTCTGCCTCCTCAATGGCCACAAGCTTCCTACAATGATGAAAGAGCTTTATGGAGTTCTACATTTTACATTTTAATTGCACGTTGCCCCTTTACTTGCTTTCAAAATAGTTTTATTAATAACAAAATGGTACAATTCCAACCGTCAGAGCTGCTTTGACACGTTGAGATCATCACACGCATCCCTATCACTGACAGAAAATGCGCCAAAAATTCTAACCAAACTCCTCACTGACATCGATGAAGATGTTTAATCTTTTCTTGAAATGAAAAATCATCCTGCTATCAAGCTGTCCACTGCGGAGAGAAAAATCTAATGAAAATATAGTGCTACATATTGATAATGATATTCTGTATCTTTCTATCCCCACCTAATCAGAGGTGGAATACGGCGCAGAGACTCCCCTCTCTCCTGTAGTGACAGCCACAATTCATCACAGCTTTAATTTAGTCTGTTACTGGGGTGTCGATAGGACGAACGCTGCCTGGCGACCCTCTCTCTCTCTCTCTCTCTCACACTCACACTCACACTCACACACACACACACACACACACACACACAAATATAGGCAGGGAGTTGCATGTTCACACACGTCCCTCCACGACATGCACACTCTTATGACCCTTATGGAAAACCGTCTATACCCAGAAGCTCATCTTTGTTACAAATACGTACACACACACGCACGCACGCACGCGCACACAACACACACAAATGTCTCACTCACACATACGTGCACACTGAAGCACACCTCCTCCCATCGTCCAAGAAAGCTATCTGTTGTGTGCCTGGGCTGTGGCCCCAAGCTCAAGGCCCTTCTCCCTAGATGTATCATCAGTCATTTAAAGCAATTAAGCACTTCTCAATGAGAATAGCCCTCTCTTCCTTGAGCAAGACGAAGAGGAGCGATTCACAAAGCCATTTTCTACCAAATCCTATTAAAGGTGGGGAAGGGAGGGGGGGAAAAAAACGAGGTTGAAGACTTAAAATGGAGGGCTTTTATTTAAGGACTATGAGGTATTACAGGCCAGATTACTCTTGGCTTATGTTCCTAGTCTGGGAAATTACATTCCCACTTTTTTTTTGGAGTGCCCAGGCTTTGGAGTCGAAGATGAGAATCACCTTAAGTCTCTCTTGTTTTTCACTTCTCCACTTCAATGGGTTGTTCTTGTTCTTGTTGTTGTGTTTTGCTAGAAAGATTTCTGTTTTTTCACTTTTATTGGCACCTACTGAGCTTTTAGATACCTCTTGGGGTGTGTTTTTAGGGCTGGGGTTTATGTTAGTTCTATCCGGTTCTTTCAAGGGAAATTACTTTTTCATTCCAAGATCTAGTCTTAATTATTGATAGCAAGGAAAAGACATGAGCACGTATTTCACGGGATAAAACTGTTGTGCTTCAATCTCAACAGGGTTTAAAATCATACACCATATAAACACAGCTGTGAGTCATCATATAAATAAAGCACTAACAAAAAAATCTAACTTTGTTTTGATCATGCTATTTATTCTCTACCACGGTTTCATTATTCCTCTGTTTCATTCTGGAAGTCCAAGCAGACTTATATCTTATTCATAAATGACCATGATCTTTTTAACCAAGTGGTTCTAGTTTCCTAACCTTAAGCACATTTGAATGGCTTCTCCAAAACTGGCCAGTACACATCTGGACAGGACAGACTGGAGAGTGGAGTCCTTTATTGTGAAAAAAAAACTTAAGTCTGTTGGGAAATTATATGACATGGTTATTGAACAGTTTTCTGCCTTGAAGGACAAGAGAATGGTTTTCTTACTAGGGTGAATAAAATGTTACTGTCCCTGCTCTGTGGCTTTAGTGACAACAACAGAGTCTGCGGCTGTGGCTGTGTGATAAACATACTGAGAAACTGTTGATGTGGCTTCCTAAATGGATTATGCATTAATTTCCTTGATTTTGCGACATACCCAGTAAGCAACAAGTACAGGGAGATGGGATTAGTGGTACTTTGTAGCCAACGCATGTCTGGTAGCTGCTTGTTTGAGTGCGTTTTGTATGTTGAACATGTGCAGTAGATAAGCAGGGAAGAGGGAAAGAAGGGAAAGTCATGTATTTGATACGTGCTTCAACACGTTTTGATGTGAATGTAAAATCTCGATTCATCTAAATAATGTTTCTGTATTATGTGTATATTCTTTCTTTTCAAGTGTATTCGAGTACACATTTTTCAGAGAGTCTGTCTTACTTGTCATGTGTTCTCTATGTGATGATGAATTATGAACTTTTTAACACGTCTATACAATTCCTTTACTTTGAGATTATGTATGAGAACGGTCCCTACATTTACTACCATCGCAGTTTAGGTAAGTTGTCATGTGGTATATTTGACAGATTTCTAGATTTTGGTCCATATCGTAACCTTTACTAAGATCACTGACAGCGCAGAGGTCCTGTTAAGTCATTATCCTCTCCCTCCATCAGCCACTGTACACACACATTTACTGCTGGACTTGCTGCCAAGACAGCCTGTCTTCACCTTGATAAAAGAACCGAAAAATTTCAAAACATAGTACAAGTATGTATGTAGGTATGCAAGTCACAGTATGTGTGAGACCGTATGTGTATATTAATACAGGCATATATGTGTGTGCAAACTGTGTTTGTGTGCACTAAATGTGTGTGCTTCCCTTTGCCAAACTGTAAAACAGGTTTGGGGTTTATTTTTGTTATGTGAAAGCAAGGCTCAGTACTGCTGAAACAGACATCTGCAAAGAATAGACCTACTCATTTGGCGTTAATCAAAACAGCCTGACTTTATTCATGTAGCTGCAGTGATCTGCAAGCCTCTGGCAAGAGCAGAGAGAAAGAAAACACAGATGTGTGCACGTTACACAGACACATACACACGCAGACACACACACGCATACACACATTTAAATAAAAGGTCAAATAGCTTTATCAATAACTGTGGAAAATGTGTTTTGTGAGGAGAAGGAGCAGCTGATCTGACAGTGGCCACCGCCCTGATGAATAACCGCCAGGACAATCAATAGGAAAGAGGAGTTGAGGTGGAGTGGGGGAACGTTTTGTCATCCAACGGTACACTCCAATATCTAAGCTCATCCATCAAAGGCAGCAATGGCACTCCGTCCTCCGCTTTAATTGAAAGCACACTGAAACAAGTTATTTACATGACGGGATGGATTTGAACGGGTGCACGTCTGCTGGCAGCTTTGCTGTTGTGGGCTCGCTAAATGTTTGTTTCATGAGCTGACGCTTGACTGTCTCTGAACATGGTTGACTGTCAGCTAACAATGGAAATGTAGACAAATAGTTTTGTAACAAGTAGAACACAAACGCAAGGAATGGAACAAGGCGTATTTTTATATAGGTGTGTGTTTACGTCTTCTAAGTATTCATCGTTGAAAGTCAAAAGGCTGCCTTCAAAAAAAGAGCAATGTTCATAATCCTGTCAAATAGGTCGTCATAAAATAGCAATATATATATAAATATATATAAAAGAGCATAATTTGAAACCCAAAAAAAGCTCCTCATTGCTTAACTTCTTGTAAGGAATAAAACAACAAACCACAGTCTTGTGGTTTAAAGGCAACCAGGCATCTTTTTTATTGTTCATTTTCAAATATGTATTTTTTTTCCCCTTTTGGCAGCATACGGCGATTGAATTGAGGTTGGCTGCCTTCGGTACTAAAGATGCTATAGTGTTTAATTTAATTTGAATTCACATATGGTAAGGTCCCTTACTAGGAATCAACTTTTGACTTCCAATTACTTTTTTTGGTTTGTGCTCCTTTGCTGCATTCAGCTCTGAATGTAGCTTTATGAATATTATATTTTGGATGTGTGCATATACTGATCTAGTACTTCATGTAGACTGTTAATTTTCCATTCCAATATCATATCACACTTAAATCTATGTAGCAGTGTGGAGACTGGAAATTCTAGTGTTTCTCTGGACAGTTTGCTCTCAGTAGTTGTACAATCAATATCACGCAGCTGATTTCTTCTCCTTTGGGTCCATTCCATAAAGTGAGTATCAGATGTTTTAGGAAGTTGCCTCAAGTGAAAAAAACCTCACCTTGCAGTTTCTGTAATACGTCTCAGTCGCTACTACTTCTCATCTGGAGCAAGTACCAACTTCATTTAATTGCCAAAATATGAGTGGAGAGATCCTAAATATGTCAGCCTCAGTATGTACAGTAGATAAGAAAGCCAACAGTTTTCCAAAATCATCTCATGATCATCCGTTTCAAAGTTGTGGAAGGTCTTGAAAGAGCGAGTGATGTACTGCTCTGTATCGTGTTTGCCCTGGGTGACCCAGTCTGAACTCCAGATGCTACTGTGTGTCACCATGTCACAACCAGAGCCAAAAAGGCCAGGGGGAGGAGAGCCTGTCTGCCTGGGAGCCAGCTAACATCTGTCGAGCATATTCACATGTGTAGCAGACATACAGAGAGACTCTTCAGACCACACTGACTCTGCGCTACAACGCAGGATCCAGCGCCATAGAGACGAAAAATGTTGGAACCAAAACAGGGACTGTTTTTAGAGTTTCAGCAGACACAGCCAAGGCCAGACAGGCTAAGCCAACACTTATTCACACTATGAGAAACCCAATTTCCCCCCCAAAAGCAAAAATTGATTTTTACTTTAATCTTGGTGCCATAAATATGATTTGCCAACTGGTTTATATACAATATTCAAGCAAATGGCTTGTTCTTACCATTTAGTGCTGTGAACATGTTCAGTTGGCCCTGGCCCTGGCAAATTACCCATGGCCCTATTATGAGAAAGTGCCGATTGGGATAGCTTACAGAGGGGCCAGGCTTGCCTATTAGCAGGGGGTCCAAGGGGAAAAAGTCATATTTTGACTTTTCTTTCTTTCCTTTTGTGCTTCCAAACCAATAAAATAAAGCACGGGTTGAAATATTCCACAGCTTTGGCTCTTTGGAACTTAGAATTTATAGATAAAACAGATGCTTCTGGCAAATGTAAAGGGTGAAATTTACATCCCACTTTATTCCAAAATGTTCTAAATACTCTTTCCGGTTATTGTCTGTATCCAGCCTGGGTCCCGGACGACGGAGGAGGGAATGGGAATGTACTGGGAAACCACAGCGAAGGGGGCCAGCCAAGTCAAACAGGGAGTTCAAGGCTAAATCAATGCATATTTCCCTTTTAGTGGTGATGAGGCTAGCCAAATGCACACTCTTCCCTCTATGCAGCCTAAATTAAATAGTGATTGGAAGAGTCTCTTCCATTGGTGGGTATGAATTTCACAAAAGATAATTTGCCTGCTTTGCTATCCCACAAATTCATATGGTTGAATTTCTTCTGCCTGCCCGAATTCATTGTCAAACTTATTAGCAGGGTATGGCTCGGAGCCACTGTTTGTCTAAGGCTGCTGCACTCGAAGGCCTTTGCAGACTACATGAGGAAACCTTGGCCAGCTCTTCTAAATATGTTTTTGCTGAAGTGTCCAGATATATTTTCTCTACGGTCAGAGCTCTGAGGCAGCCTTGGCTCGCTCTGACTCTGTACATGTGTTAATGCTGAAGAGGTTCAGTTATTTTAGCAGCGCATTTGATAGTATGTTGACATATGTGATATTCTGGCCAGCGCCTGCGTCACCGTAGGCCAATGTGTATTGTTCTGGTTTTAGTTGCATCTGGGGTTCACAATGTGTTTGAACATGCAGTCCAATCAGCGCTGCGTCGCCTTTTCAATATGACAGCCATTGTCTGTACACGTTCAGTACTTCAAATACTGGTTTGAAAAGTGAGTATGTTCACTTGCTTAAACAAATGGGTTTTATCGGCATAAAATAGTTATTTACATGAAGAAAAAGATTTAGTAAGGAACTCCGACAGTTGAAAAATGAGAACCAATGTTTTGGAGGTTATTTGCCCTCATCATTGAAACACATCTGCCTGGCCTAAGGGTTTGTGGAGTAAATGAGCCTTGACGATTATTTTCATAAAAAGCAATAAAGACCAGTAATTATAAAAATGCCAATAAGAATTCATCTTTCAAAAATCTATAAAGCTATTAAGTCCGTAATTAAAAAGATGAGCGGCTAAGTCTGAGAAAATTGCATTTTCCTGCACAAGCGACTGTGAAGCCTCATCTCATGTTTGTTTTGCAAATTCTTCAACAAAAACATTAACTTTGAAATATTAATCCGATCTATGGTATTGATAAGAATCTCCCATTAAGAGGCAGAGGCCAGTACTTCATACACATACGCTTCATTAGCTACACCTCGGCTGCAGATCCAAAGGGTCATTAAGCCTCCATCTTGACAATTACAAACACAGACACATATACACACACACCCACCCACACACAGTACATCAGATAAAGTGGCCACTGTACCTTCCAACCTGCTAAAATGTGTAAAAGTAGTCTTTTCACGTTAGAAACGGTCTCTCTAATTGGGAAAGTGTTATTAGCACTTAATTATGTTTCAAAGACTGTGCTTTCTGACTGTGAAACAATTACATGTTAATCTAAATATATAACCAGATAGAGAAGGCAGACTTACAGAGATAAACATTTTAAATAAAAAATATATATGATTAAACATGCATCAGACATACTAATCACCATATCTATCATACATACAGCTATCAGGCTATCTGAATATGCATTTTTTTGTTTTGTTAAGATACTTTATTTGTTTTTTTTGTCAATAAGCGATAAACTGGTTGACCTCTGAGCATAACAAGACCTCCTGCTTCTCTGTTTTATTGTCTCAGCGGTTACTGACATGAACGCCACGTTCCACTTGGACAAAATTCCAGCCTGTAAATGTAAAAGTAAAAGAAATAATAAACAGTTTGCCGGAGTTACAAGAAAAATCTTACGAGGCCACATTTGAATTATAAATGTTTACTTCTAATCTCTCCAGGACTCCGAAGCATTACGCTGTTCACCTCTCATCTCAGACCGCTACACACCATCTTGTTTGCGCCGAGCGCGCGTTTGTGTGTATGCACGTCTCACTCTCATCCTAATGTTTTGATCCGGCGTGTGTGTGTGTGTGTGTGTTCACAGTGGACATTAGGCCATCTCTCAAACCAGTAATGGGCTTTGATTCCCCGGGGTTGCGGTGAGATGGCCACTTCTTACATTAGCCAGTCAGGTATGACAGCGCCGCGGCTTGCTTTCCCCCCCTCGGCCAGCCTGGATAAATAATAAATGAAAGTGGTATTTCAGTCCTCCAAATCATCCGCGGGGTCAAGACTCCCTTCTCGCAGTGAACTTTGTAAGACGCGCCCAAGCGCAGCGAGATGCTAAAGGTTAGCGTCTCGGACAAGACAATCGTGCATTCGGCCTGCAAGCACAAGTAGTTTATAAACATCCACCACAATATCCACCACCCGCCCCGCCCCCCCCCCCCACCCCCAGCTGTTGGTAAGGAGCTTCTTTCCCTGCTCCCGGTCTCTTCCCTCTGCCTCTGTGGGGGAATGGGGAGACATACGAAGGGGAAAAGTTAGCATTCTCACAGAGCGTACATCTACCGCTAAGCTGGCATTTTGTATTGATTTTTTCCGAAGCCTGTGATTTTGAGAGCTTGTAACAGAAGATGAGGTAAATATCATTTTATTTGCTCAAATGGGTTCAGATTGGATTGGATTGAGACGAAAATGGTGGAGACAAGCAAATCTGGATGCGAAAGCAGCAATTTCACATAATTGTCCTCAGACCTGGTGCCAGAATATATTACCATTGTTCTAAAAGTGTCACGCGAAAGACCGAGAAATGGACTGGAGTAAGTGAAGGCACTTATTCCTCAAGTCTTTTACTCTCCGCTGACAATGTCTCACTGTGACGCGCTTGCATTTATCCTTTTTGTGAAGAGCTCTCTTACTTCAAGTATCAGTTACCCCAATGCAAATTACATCCTTGACACTCACAAAGACTGTGTCACTCCTGCGCTGTAGTGGACTCTGAAGACAAAATGTCAATACAAGTTCAGAAGTCAGATTAACATCAGATCTGCTTACATCTGGAAGGAGTAAAACATAAAAAACGCCACACAGACAAACAGAACAGCTCCCCACTGTATTTCAATGTATTCTGAATAAAAGTAATTACTGATTGATTCTTGTTGTTCTTTATCGCAGCGAAACTGACTTCAAAGCGATGTTTCACAAATCCCCCCGTGTGCAAGCAAGTCGCAGGCCTGAGTTAATAACCACTGTTTATAACCCCATCCCAGACAGCCATTCTGGTTCATTTTTCTATTTACCCTGGAAGGTGAGGTTAACCTTCTTCAGCTCATTGTAGCCAGAGGAGAATGGCAGAGATTAGTGTATTGGTCATGGTGATGTGACTGTGCATGAAGTACATGACAAGACCCCACTGCATGAACACATGCGGCTGTTCCCTACAAAGCAGCTGCAATTGGACTGAGGCACTATTTTTTATTTTTTTTTGTCTTAGTGGATCATAAAGAAGCGCCTGTTTTTCATGTTGTTTATTGTTTCAACCTGTATATTGCAGTTCTACAGGTCTAAGTAGTTGACTATAACTTTTGCTTTCTCTCTGCCTGTTGGCTGTTGCCCAACAGTAGCACTCATCTGTTCCAGAGTTTTCCTTTTCTTTCTGTCTTCATCCATCCCTCCGTTCATCCATCCATCAATCAAGTGGGCTACTTAAACCAGAAACTCATCAGAACAAAGCAATCAGCCTTGTGCGTCAGTCCTCTTTTCATTAGAGGCACATACAAACCACAGTGCATGCTCTGTGTGTGTGTGTGTGTGTGTGTGTGTGTGTGTGCACATGTGTGTGTGCAGTGGGAGTGCTTATTAGTCGAGGTCAGCTAATTATTTGGCCAGGCTAATGAAGGTCAGTGTGCTTGTCTGTCTCCATGCTGATGGCGTGTACCTGATTGAGATAAGTACTCCCCTTCAACCTTGCTGTCATCTGTCATCTTGATTAAGGAACCATAGAGAATTAACTACACACCTTTCTTTAACCTGTCTTATACCTACCCACACAAATTCTATATTATTGTATTTTTTTTTTGCATTAAATACCACAATTTCTCTTATTGTACAAACTGTTGAGAGTGCACAATGTTAGACTGTACAAACATGTATCACTTATCATGCACCTCAGAGATATTCACATTAGTCTTGCAATGAAAAGCTGTAAAAATTCACCTTTCATGCAGACTTTCATAAACTGAATGGAATTCACCACTAGATTTTTCAGTTTTGTGTACAGGAAGGTATACTTTCTTGTCACTCACGAAATGAATTACATTGTCATCAACATTCAATAGAGAGATTTCAAACGCATGGTCTGTAATTATCTATAATGGAAAAGAACTCTGATGCCAAGGTATTGTTCATATATATACAGGCTTGTGACAATTGAAAATGTGTGCAGAGAATGGTGTCATTATCATGATGGATGGGCCAAACCAAATTAGGTAGATTTGATAATAACAGTTAAATTACATATCCACTTACCTGGATGCTTAATGAACTGAAAGCGACATTGTCTATTATTCTAGTATCGTGCATGATTAGCACTGTATGAATATGTCAAGGCTGCCTTAGCTGTCGCTCACTCCAAATCAAATGCAGGACTCTGCTTTTGTGTGTGTGAGCAGTGGGTTATTGTAACTGAAACAGGGGAGATCTTGACTCTGTCAGTGCCAGCCATTTAGAGGAGAACAATTTTAAATTAAAAGTTTAATTCCAAAATAAGATATACAATGTTCATCATGTTGGGAAAAAAGGGATTAACCTCTTCTTATAGAATGATTGTTAACATGAAGTAAAATCATTTGGAAATGATATATACTGTATTTGTAGTTACAAACAATATGAATTATTGTCAGACGCATCACATTTAGTCATACCGCCCTAATTACAGTATGTCAATAAACAGAATGTGGATCCATCAAGAGAACCAAATATGTCTTTGACTATGTTTAAATCACACAGCAGCTTAAAGTGTACCTGATACATGATTTTGATGTGAATTATGTTGTATTAATATTCTGATATGGAAAACTGCTGTATCATGGTCTTTTTGGAGAGTCACAATAAAAATGAATATTTTGATTTTTTTATGTTGTCTTTTAGAAACCATGTAACCATGTGGCACTTTTTCTAAGCACTGAACATGTTCGTGGATGGTAAGACTTCTTTTATTTATCATTAATATATTTTAAAGAGTGGTTTCTTATTCAGGGGATTAGTTCCAAAATTCTGGGCCATTCTAATAAGGAATTGCACCATAAATGTCTCCTCCATCAGTCCTAGTCTCTCTCTGGCTACCTCTGCAAGCCCTAGTTCCTGGGCCCCAGCATCTCTAACAAGCAGCGGATACAGCGCTGGATTACTGTAGGCGTTAAATCAATAGCTGCTGGTCTCCCAGGCACGGCTATAGATTATGAATCAGTGTTGGTGAGCAGAGCGCCATGGTGGCGAAATGGAGTAGGGAGACAGAGGGATAAGGGAGAGAGTGAGAGAGGAAGAGAGAAAAATACTGATTGGTTGCATCAAAATGACGCACAGAGTTGTCGTATTATCTTAAATATACTAGCTTTGAATGGCAATTGTAAAATGGGAGAGGTGCACCAATAACTAAATCTATTATTATTTATATATTTACCAGAAAACAAATAATTAAAACATATGTATTGATCTGCCACAGTGTCTCTGCAGACTTTTCACATCACAATCACTTAAACAGAATTATAGCATACTGTTATCAGGAATTTGACTTTTAATCATGGTGTAATTGAAAGTAAACTCCACATTTTAAGTTAAAGGAATTTGATATAGCCACTGATAACTGTACCTTCATAACATTTACATAATGATTTTCAGTTTGCATAGCAAAATCTAGAAAGCATCTAAAAATTAAGGACAACAGTAAAAATAATTTGTAATTTAGAAAAGAAACACAGGAAATGCAAGGCAGCAGATCCCCACAAATATCTATATAACTGATCTATGGCAACAAAGCACATTAACCTGTGTTGAACCTTTGGTAATCTCTGCAGTGAGCTCCACTGTTTCCAGCCCTCGGTTTAATTCAAGGCCCTCTGAGTCCTGTTTACAGATGGTATCTAAGTGGCTTGATTCAACTGCCAATGAATATTGGCATGTGTCTACACCCCATAGACCCTGCTATTAGGGGTGGAGACCACAGGGTTAGCCAAACACAAACTGAACATGACATCTCCCTCGCCTCTGCAAGTCCGACACACACGTGCAAGCACGCACGCACACACACACACACACCTGCCCAAGTCCACAGTCACGTATGCACAAAAAAGTGAAAAGAAAGCCTGGTCTTTCGTGCATAACCCAGATTAAGAGATATGCAAGCATCATATTTAGCGTTCAAAAAACTAAATCATACAAACACATGTGCCCACACACAAACACATGCAAACAAACACCACACACACTCTTCAACCTTGCCATAGGGTGGGTTGCTAGACCCATACTGCCCCCTGGCTCGCCTCGCCTCTCTCTGTTTGTCGAGCTGCAAAGACGCCTGAGGAATAACTTGTCTCCCACCACAGATTCAGGGTCAGATTACCCTGGACCAGCTCCCTAACCTTAGCCATTAGGAGGATAAGAAAATATCTGTTCTAGGATCAGTGGCTGGGGGGGCTGGAGATGATATTAAGGAGCTGTCAGAGGTGACTGGGTTCAGGGTCAGGCCCTCGGGAGCCATGAGGTGGGAATAAGGTCGACCCAGGCTACCGTACAGCAGAGCCTGAGATAGAGTGAGAAAAAGAGCTGTGTGTATGCTGTTTCAGTACCATCACTGAACTAATTACATTTTTTTTTTTTTTTTTTTTTAAAACATATCAAGCCAACACATCTGGATTAGCCACATGAGAAAGGGACACAGTAGATTTAACCATCCAGACTATGGAAGCGAAGTGGTAATGACAAGTTAGTTAAGGTATTAAGTCATTACAATATTACTAATTACCCATTATCTTAAGCTGGTAATTATACCTCAAGATGTTTAAATAGGTGAGGTAAAGTATTACATTATAATGCAAGGCAATAATAAAGCACTCGTGGTTGATAAGTGTTCTCTCTATGGATAATTGCAGAGCAGACACGGTCTTAACTGTTAGTTGCAGGGTCTGGTAGTCACGAGCCGCCAGCTGTGTCTGAATGACTGACTCTCGGAAGTAGCTGTTGCTCTCGTATGGAGCTGTCAAGGTCAGCGGGGACACGCACACGTACACGCGGGCGCACATACACTTCCTCCCAGATACCCAGAAACACATGAACACACACACACACACACACACACACACAAATGCATATACACATACACACAGTACCGGAATGATTAATCTGTCAATCAATGCTCCCATTTCCTGCGGTGAGCCCTCCTCTTTTCCCTGCGAGGTTCCTGTGAGCAGAAATGAGAGCTTGCAAGATTGCCGTGCGTGCGTGCGTGTGTGTGTAAGTGTGTCACTTTTTCATCGTGTGTGTGTTTGATTTGTGCAATCAGATCCTATTCACAACATTTTGCACACCATACCACTATAGCACAGCTGAAATGCAGAACATTACAATGCGGAATCCAATCTCCTTATTCTACATCTCCGCCATACACCACAGTGACTTTTCGTGGCACGTCCATTTCACTGCATGCTGGTCTGATCGTGGCAGCTGGGAGAGAGCTGGCTGTTGAAAGGAGCCCTGACTGGTGAAGCCATTAGGTATAAATGGAGCCACAAAAGATGCACGAAACGCAGTAGGGGATATTGTGGCAGACATACGCATTTGCACTAGTGGCTGGACTGGTTTCTCATGCTGTGTTTGGATGTCTCGTCAAATGCACAACTCCCGTGGCAGTGACAGTGGATGCATACACTGCACCTGTGCAGCTGTGTCATCATCGAAGGCGATTCGAGTCCAGTGTAGAGTACATAACACTGCACAATAATATAATAACACCAAATCCATAACCCAAGGCCAGGAGAGAAGATATACTTTGCATCCTGTGGTCAAAAAAGACAAAAAAGTAAATAAACTCAGACTTTAACATTGGATATACAAATATAATTAAATGTTCAACAATTTTGTTTAGGGGATTTTTCGCAAGCATAATTTTCCGATTCAATCACATACATCTTTGATTTTGCTCCTAGCTGTACTGCAAATTGGCTAATTAGACGAACGCAACTCATTTTGCAATGTTGTTTACTGTGTGTAAAATATCTAATTATTAGTTTACATAAAATTATAATGTTTATGTCTCTTTAAGAAGATGCTTCATTTGATAATGAACTACTGGGCTCACATTTTCCCAATTTATATTCTGTTGTTAACTGAGCATAATATGCTAAATCAATATCATTATACTTGTAGCATTTAGAATTAATGACGACTGCAAAAGCATATACATTTCATTAACTGGTGCTTTTAGAATGTACTTTTCAATCTCATTAATTGTTTTTTTTTTGCAAATGGATATTTGGACTTATTAACAAACACTGCATGTGATATGATGATGATAATTTCACAGTATTAAAGTCTCTCTGTCGTTTATTTTATTAGTGTTATTCATTTTAATGTTACAGCACATTAATTCAGAGTTTCAACTTACAGATGTCTCTTGTAAAGCAGCCATATTCTACTACTACTATTGCAACTACTGCTTCTAAGACTAATGACACGGAAAGTCTTCTGATACCCATCACACCAATTTAATCTAAAGTTTTATGTGCAGCCTTAGTGTAATCCATCCTATTTCATTTGACTGTGTTTTCTAAAGGTGCTATAAGAACATGGTGTTCAGTGATCGCTCGTATCACTACCATCTCTAACTAATCACCTCTTCTCTCTCCTCCTCATGCTCCCCCGTTTACTCCGCCACATTCGCTCGCTCTCCCTATCACTGAATCTTCTCCACCGCCCCCACTGTCTTGCCAGCGCTAATTGCGGGCGACCAGTCCAGATGAGGTGGGAAAAGTTGGAAAAATCAGGGACAAACCCATTAGGTGCTTTATTGGGGGAGCTTAAAGAGTTAGCCTTATTCCACTGGATCCAATCCGCGTCTATCGCATTGCGAAAATTGGATTCCCGAATAAGGAAATCCCATGAGGGAGGTTAGGCCGTCCATCTGGATCAGCAGAAGACACTTCTTCTTCTTCTCCTCCATCTCTGTTTCTCTCAACTGAGGCACTGTGCGTGGCAAGGTTCTCCTCTCACTCCAGTGAACCAATAGGGCCATAATAAGTATTGATTAAGCTATTAGCCAACATTACCCAGGCACTGGCAGAGACTGTGTTTAGAATCAGCACCTCAGGAGTCTGTCACACCGTGTCACACACACACACAGACACACACACAGACACACACACGCACAGTTTTAAGAAGCTGATTGGGAGTGCCGGCGGGTTAGTTAGTTAGTGAGGCGACTAAACTACTATTCCCCTACCCATTTCCCTCTGTCTCCTTCTGCTCATCCTCTACCTCTCCATCTAGCCCAGTAACTGAACTCCAATCAAGGAGAGGACACAGTCCAGAATACATGGTGTTCCAATGAGATGGGTGTGAGTACAACAGACGCACACGCACACACACACACACACACACACACACACACACACACACACACACGTGAGGAATCAAATAAAAGAGGCTTGATTAAAAAGGACAAGGTCATAGTGAGGAGTGACACAGGTTGGAGCCAAGCTATCAGA
Source organism: Lateolabrax maculatus (assembly GCA_031216445.1). Classification (NCBI taxonomy): domain Eukaryota; kingdom Metazoa; phylum Chordata; class Actinopteri; order Acropomatiformes; family Lateolabracidae; genus Lateolabrax; species Lateolabrax maculatus. The sequence continues at coordinate 12,950,774 of CM062210.1, forward strand.
GCCAAGCATTACGCAAACAACTACAAGTGCGTACACGTACACACACACACACACACACACACACACACACACACAGATTCACGGTTTCAACAAGGCATAGAAAAGAGAGGGGTTCAGGGAACTCTAGGAAGACAATATTTGGAACCAGTCACAATGCTAATAAGTGTGTGTACATGAGGTGGACAGAGACATTTATTGTGTGACTTTAATCACTTGACTGTGTTACACTTCACTTCAGTAGCAAAACAGAAAAATAGAACGGTAGAGAGACGGACAAGCATTAGAATTAGCTGCCACCTAAACTCAACACCACCATGTTTTGATTATCTTTTCCAAGAAGACGTCTGATTGAGTGATTTCCAATACATTGTCAGGACAAATTGCCTCCACTTAATAAGATCCTTGGTGGAAGCAGAGGACGGCCACTCAGAGAGAGGGAGAGGAAACGACAAGTATTAATTTGGGATTTTTCACAAACTGACACTCTAGTCTCCATCCTCAGGCCCTGGGGCTGTGTCACTTCTCACCCATAGTCACACAAACACCCCCCCCCCCCCCCAGTCTCTCCCTGTCGCACCCCATCCCTCTGTTCCTCCCTCCTCCTTCCTCCTGATCATGGAAGAAATTCTGTGGCGTAGCAATTACCCAAGTCTTTTATCAGTCATTTCAAAGGAGGAAAATTAGAGCAATTGTGTCAGGATGGTCATATGGGCAGAAATTGCACACTTATTGGGTGCACTTACGCCTGTGACTCCGCTCCCTGCACTGATGGGGCCCATTGTTAGGGGGACGGTGCATTCGAGGCCGCTGATTGGGGCTGAGAGCAGATGCAACCCCACCCCACCACACCCTCTCCACCCCTCCAAAGTCTCCCTCCTGCTCCACCTTAACACCCCCCCCCCCAAAACCCACCAAGCTTTTGTCTTGTTTCTACAGCCCTCCCCTCCTTAATTGAATAAAAATTACAGCAGTGCTTTGGTTTACGCAGACTATCATCAAAGTTAAGACCGAACCACCGTCTTGACAATGTGTGAGATAATTCATTTGACCCAACTCCACTTGTCCTGCCTCACCCCGCTCCTCCTCATCCTCCAGTACCTGCTCAACCCCTTGCTGTCCTCTTCAGTTTAGGATGGGGATGATTTTAGTTGCATTTTGAAAATAAACTATTGATTTGCTTCACAGTGGCTCATAGATGAGCAACATACAAAAGGCTTTTATTTGTACCAGTTTCTTTCTTACAATGTGGAGCTTCTGTAGCTGCAGCGGAGCGCTAAAAGGAATAAGACATATTTTTATGGTTTCCAGTTTCAGATATTGATGATCAATTCATAAATCAGTTCAGAATATCAGCAATTGAGATGACGTGACCTTTTTTTTTTTCCGAGGATCCATTTCTTGAGCCATTGTTAGATTTGGCGTCCCAATCCCTTGGCAAAATGTCCCCTGACTCCAGATTTTCAAGCCAAAGTCTACAACTAATGCGGTGAAATGCTTCCTAATGAATCACAGAACACAGGATCTACTGATTCCAACAGTAAATCCGGAGCATGTTGAAACACTCGCTGCCCCTGCCCGACCCCCGAAGATGATAGGCCACTCAGCTAACGAGTGAAGCCTCTATCTAACAGTAACACTGTCTGCTCGCAGGGATCTTTCCCTAAATGCTAACTAGATGCAGGCAGTGAATCCTAGCAGTAAATGCTAAGTCTATGGCTTAATCGTCGACTCTAGCCCCTTCGCACCGCAGGGAGCTGCCAGGCCTCTCTATTCCCACTCCACTGGCCACACATCTCCACTCAATCTGTCTTAGCATATTGATTTCCCAGCTGTCTCGTTGGTTCCTAACATAATTATGGCTGGCTGTGCTAGGGGCACAGGCGCAGGGCTAATACATTTACACCAGGCCCCATCAGCGCGGGCTTATATTCATGTCATTGGGAGAGGCAGGAGATTGGATGCCCCGAAGAGGCAGATCTACTAAGAGAATTTGGGGGGCTTTGCTCTAATGAAAAAGGGAATTAGCTGGCTTGACCTGCGTCACATTGCAGGATCAATAGCTACGTCCATGAAAATATTCAGTGGAAAATAAATCAAAAGGAGCAGAACGACACATCTGTTAATAAAGACGTGTTTATTTATGCGATCAGTTCACTTTTCCCCTTTATATAAAGATGCTTATGTGAACCTCTGACCAAAGCTTGCTGCTGTGCATGACACTCGAGTTGGTGATTTTTGAATATACTTATAGAAATACACGAGTGGGCGCTCTTTGATCCAGACATTAAGTATCTGGTTTTTTTTTTTACTCACAAAAGCCTTTTAACTTGTATACTGTATGACTTCCCTCCCCTGCCACTTTTCTGTCATTTTCCAGAGACTATCTGTGCATCTTTACTCTTTTAACCTCCTATAGTTTTTCTTTTTATTTATGTTCTATTCAACACACAGGCAGAAGGGAAAAAAAAAACCTTAAGGAAGGGGATAGAAAAGAAGGTCACAGTCTATCTGTTTCGCTGTGCCTAATTGTTGTCAGAAGCTGACCTAAAACGCAGAGACAGTATTTTTCAAAGTCAAGGATGAGGTAGAGGAGGGGTGGGCAATTCATCACGCTATCTCCCTTCCTCCTTCGCCCACCGTCCGGGACCAGCGAAGGTCTGCTAGTTATTTAATTCCATGGATCAGGCCCTTAATGGCAAACTCCAGCCCCATAAATTAGACATGCACTCGATTAGGATGTCTGGCTTAAGAAGCAGTCCTAGGTATGATCCTGACATGTAAGGTCGTCCAGGCTTTCTCAGATCTATCGCAATTAATGATCATTAGAGAAGAGACGGGGTGGACAAAGTTGGAGTCCGTCAGCACATTACAGGTTGTTGTAATAAATAGAGATACATGATCACGCTGTGCTTGAAAAACAAACTTTATTTTACAATGTTAAAACAGATTGCACATGAATAAAGTGCACTCATGAATCAATCTTGAACACTTAAACAATCAGTAGCACTGTGGCATGAACAAAGGCATTCCAATTACTGTTCAGAATTATACAAATGAATATTTAGAAATAATAATAAGGTGTCTTTATGTAATTTCGGACACGCAAGCTTGTCATTGTAGTCAAAGGTATATTAATTATACTGGACTGCATGAGAACAAAGCTGTGGTGATGACTGTACCTACACAAGGCATAAATATGTACAGAGCATTCAGCAAAATAAAATGCCCTCCATGGTGTGGGCACGTTGGGGCTGTGATCAGCATGGTGCTGGACCGGCTTCTATTGTGTTCATTGAAGCACATAAAATACATGTGACGCATTTGAATGGCTGTAACTGCACTCACTTGGGAAAAATTACTTTATTGTATTCATAGTTTATCATTAAGGCCCCCATTTACCTTCAAACCATGGCAACAACTAGTCTTTCAGGGTTCTTCTATACAAACTATACATGACTGAATGAACAATGCAGTCAGCTCAGCGGCGATTTCTTCCCTTTTCAGTTGGTGTTGCGCCCCACTCCTAATTCTGTTTTATTTCTGGAGGTGACAGTGAGGTTTCCTTTTTTTTTTTTTTTTCCCCGTTGCCAAATTTCATGTATTTATTTATTTATTTATCAATCTTTTATTTTTTTGTCTCGGTGGCATTTTGGACAGTCCCGAGCATTTGCTGACAGTTATTTTGGCTCCTGGCAGCGCAGACATTGACTGTCAACGGGACGTCTCCTTTCTTTTATTCATTTCTTCTTTCCTGAGAGATGCTGCTGAATGCAAGTCAGCCTTTTCTCCCTGGAGGGTGGGGAGGTGGGCAGTGGGGAGGACAGTGATGGTGGGGGGGATACAGGAGTGATGGTGAAAAAGGGCTGCGGGAAGGGTGGGGGTGATAAGACATGTTGGGAAGGTGTGGTGGACCGTCTCATTCTCTCTCTCTGCTGTGTGTTTAGCTGTAAATAGTGTCTGTTGTGTGTGTGTGTGTGTGTGTGTGTGTGAGTGTGTGAGTGTGTGAGTGCGTGTCGAGGGTTATTCAGGAGGACACTCTGCTGACCATCAGATCAGCCTCCATTCTGACATTCCTGCACTTCCTCAGCCTGAAAAACACAACCAGAGACTCAATGAATGGGTGCACCATCAAAATATACTTACTATATGTCTGTGTATGGAACAGTTACTATATATCTGTACACACAGCAAATGTGTGTCAGAGCTTGAAATAAAATTACAGCTGCTTATGTAGCTGCCTGTGTGTGTCTGCGTGTCTGTTATGTGACCTGTGTAAGTGTATATTCTCGTCTGTTTGGGCATAATTGGGATCCTGCGTGTCAGGGGAACACCAGCAGTATTTATTTTATTTATTTATTTTTTGGAGCGAGCCAACCAGTCAGAGACCATAATGGGTGTTTTTTGCTTGATGAAAGCCTCAAAGCAGAGGTCCAGTGTCTGTTTTGATAAAGGGAATGTGCATGCCAGTGAGTGAACCCTGCATTGATGCTTGGATAAAACACATGATCAATAAAATAAACAGTGCATCACCTCTATTAGTGACACAACACCAGGATCAAGGTATGTGGAAATGGAAGCAGAGGGGCTGCCAGCGCTGCAGAGGTCTCAGATTTTTTAGGCAGAATTAGATGCTAGGGTGTGTATTGAAACTGTGTGATTACTGAACACAAAGTAATAGGGAGCCGGGGATTGCTGAAAAATATACCAGCAAATAACAAGCGTGCCGTGCTGCAGCTGCTAGTAATAATGACTGAAAACACATTTGTATTGATGATTTAGCTTTACAATTAGATACAAGATTCGATTTGAAACAGGAAATAGCATACCATGTTGACAAGTAACATAAATGGGCTGATTTGACAAAGTTGTCTACGTCTGCCAGAAACGGAAAGAAAAAAACTGACTAAAGCCCAAACAACTTGGGCTTAATGCAGATACTAAAAGCCCTGAGAGTGGAGTTCCTCACTCAGCCAAATTGATTTCTGTTTGCTCTCTTTCTGTTTACAAGGTGTGCAGATTAATTTGCAACATGCCCCAACACATCCACGGCTAAAACTCCTTTCCCCCTAAATCATGGCAGCTTTTTCTGAAAGCAGCGGAGATGAAATAATGACAGCGATTAGATTACTATTCTTAAGGATCCATTAGTCAAAAAATGACACCCAGGAAATCACACAGTGCATTCTAGCCTAATGCAATAAGGTGCCAATTATAACACTCATGTGGAATAAGTGGAATCCTCTCCCTCTGTTGGCTGAGGAGAACACAAATCATCATTACCGTGTATTTCTTAATGCTATCTGCACTGAGAGGCATTAAGAACAGCCTAATGCTGCTCCATTTTCCCACTCGTTCTCCTTCCTCTTCTCATCTGCTTTTTGGACCTTGCTGCTCGTCATGTTGCTGCATCAGTGTTAAGTTTTCCAGTTTGTTCGTCCTTCCGGCTGTACTTCCATTCCTCTTCTACTAATCTCCAGTCTGTCAAGGCCCAAATAGTTGTCACAGAACAACCACCGATAATATGAAGTGAATCCATCTTTAGACATTGGCCTTCCAACATTTGCCTTCCAACTGACTCCACTCGAATGAATGCGCTGTAAAAACTAAACATTTGTGGTGCATCTGGCCTTTAGTGCTGCGCAAACTTTTAGTTTTTTTAAAGTTAAGCTGCTTGTATCCATTATCTATGACCTCTCTAAAACCTTGTATGCAAACAAAACAAGTCAACAGCGCTGACCTAGGCAGCAAACATTCACCAAGCGTTTGGCTGCTTTAAGCCAACAGTGATTTCAAGCCACCAGCTATAAGCATGCGAAAAGCTGGCAAGCAAATAACATTGTCCGACTTTGCCACCAGTGGCCTGCTCGTGGGTTGTTAGTTGCCTGCCAGCTGGGAAGGGCATTAACTGCTAAAAAGGATCCTGTTTGGCTAGAGCAACTTTTCCAAACTTCATCTCATTGGATGAAAAGACAAAAAGAAGGAGAGAGAGTTTGATGGCAGTAAGGCAAAGCCATGGGGAATCTCAGACGATGATGAAAGCAAACTCTCGAAGAGCCACAAAACACCACACACCCCCTCCATTACATCAAGGGGCAAGCAAAGAGAATTATAATAACACTGCCTTTTCTTTTTTAATTAATGAAGACTGTTATTTGGTAGGAGGCAGGGCAAGCTGTAAGGGATCTTGGATGATTGGCAAACATCAAACAGGAATACTGTGTGTGTGTGTGTGTGTGTGTGTGTGTGTGTGTGTGTGTGTGTGTGTACACCCGTATGTATGAGAGTATCTAAGCAGGGTGTGATTGTGTGAATTTGATTGTGTTCGGCACATTTCGCGCATGCCGGGTGTGCGCGTGCTTTTGCTGCCTGCTAGACCAGCTTGTTGACTTTAGTAAATATGCCCATCAGTGGCAAGCGGACTTTGGCGTTTGTCTTTTTGTGCGAGTGAAGCCTCTGCTTTTCTGCATTAACGATTGAAGAGGGGGAAATGAGGAGAGGAAAACATTATTCATACAACACATTATACAAGTTATGGAAACTTTGAGAACTTCCCCCGTTTCCACTGAAGGTGGTTTTAATAAGGTTCCATGGGAGTTGGTGCTTCAGGGTGTTGACTAACGGTGTGTGTGTGTGTGTGTGTGTGTGTGTGTGTGTGTGTGTGTGTGTGTGTGTGTGTGTGTGTGCATGTGCATACGATGCATGCGTGTGTGTGTTTGAGGGTACGTGTGTATACCCCGTATCTGAATGAGAGTGTTCAGCGGTGGGGTGGCACGTGGTATGTATTACACATCAAAGAAAGGTCAGGCTCAAACACAGAGTCGGGCTAAAGGTTAGGGCACGGCTCTATATAGAACAGAGAGAAGGATGGGGCTTATCAAAGCTATCACTTGGAGAGAGACTGCTAGAGGTCACCAAACCCTTGACATGACGTACAGATCTAATGTCTTAGCCAAAGATCAATACGACTACACACAGACAAACCAGATAGGCTTAACATCAGTGTAGCCCCACAAGCCACTGAAACCAAGCACTCACTCCCTCAACTCCAGTGGAAGAGAATATTAAAAGAAAAAAAAAAAAACAGAATAAAAGGATGTGAAATGAAATGAAAAAAGACAAATAATCAATTAAACAAGAGCAGAGGAATGAATAAAAGAAAGGTTTCTTTGGATGCAAAGGAGTGCTGGGAAAAGTGTTTCTTCACAAGTTTGAAAATTTGATGGTGATTTTTTTGGCGTGCATGCTAAATGTGTTCAGAGCATCAGATGGAATAATGCGATGAATAATGCAGATCAGAGGTGTTGAGAGATCATTACAGTGGATTAATATGCATCAATTTTGAGCTTGAACTACATAAAAAAGATAGACACACAGATAAGACAGAACGATATCTAGATAGATGATTGATTGATTGATTGATTGATTGATTGATTAAACCTTTATTTAAACACTCTTTTTCATGCACTTAATGGCTAATCAGTTGACTTTCACCGTGCTTGTCTCAGGCTTCTACAAAAGTGAATTACCTCCACTGACAGTTAAAATGGCTACAGACTGTAAAAAAGAGAGCAGGCATCATCCTTCTTCCTTGTGACTTCCATTCGCCTCCGCGTTCCTGAAAGTGACAGGACGCAGTGTGTTTTTGCTTACTCATCAATATTTCAGAGCACTACACATGGAATGCTCCAGTGACTTTGAATATAGGGCCCGTGCGTACACCTCTTCTCTCTTCCTTAGTGATATGACATCAAGTAATGCGCAGTGAAAGTTGAAAAACCAGTGCATCAAGGTCCCCCCCCCCCCCCTCCTTACCTAATGAAATCTGGAAGATGTTGGGGCCTTTACAGAATCAAGTGCAAGGAAACGGAGGAAATGTAGGATACGTGAGGAAGATTGGTATGGAAGGTAGTAGTTCTACAAAGGCTGAAGGCTAAGCATTTGTCATAGAGGATCTGTATTACATGCATACACTCTATACACCCATGACACAGAGGTATTCATATATGCAAAGCCACAGGGAGTTACACATGCATATTGATAGTGAAATCAACCTTATTTAGAGTGTCCAGGATATCCACCGTTGAAATTGCTCCCACAGATGCACTTTTTATTAAAAACACCATCTTAAAAGAGTAAAGTGGGAGGATCCACTGCGTTCAAAACTCGTTTGCATGAGAATTGGAATTTATGGGGAAAAAAAACAGTTGCAGTTGTGAAAACCGTATTGTTCTTGTGCATGTTTTACGTGCACATGAATGCTAAAGCGTGTGTGCTTGTGACCGTGTGTGTGCGCTTGCGCTCGTGTGTGTGTGTGCGTGTCCGCAAGTGTGTGCTCTAGTGTGTGTCATTTGATGCACAGAGTCCATTTATCAAGGACAAAAGGGCCCCAAAGTGTCAGAGACTAATGGACGTGGCCCCATCCTCTCTCTCCCCCCGTTGTGATCATCCTCAGAAATTAATTAGAAATAACGAATAGACGGTCTTTTTTCACTCCACTCTCATTTATTACAATGGTAATTGCTCTTCCCTCATTGTAGGTTAAGTCTTTAAACACTGTCTTACATCAAGACATGCTCATGCTTGCCATCTATAATTCATGATATACTTTGCACCAAGCAAAGCTGTTAAATATTTAGTGAATCATTGCCTTAAACTTAATCACCCTCTGATAAATGCATGTTTTTCCCCTTGCTCTGCCCCTGTTGCTTTATGCTCCCCAATCAAGAAGATACACACTTGAACTAGTTGTATAATCTATTTTTAATTTCTCCATCAGAAATTAACATAATACAACTTAGCATAATGTATTAATTACAGTACATTGTTAAGTGCTACATTATGTTTCTGTGAAACAAGCTATTATCATTGTACTTCATGAAGTATTAAATCTAATCCATATTTAAAGAATGCTTAAACATTAATTTGCTAGACTTGCTGCTAATGTCTTTTCTCATCAAACTCAATTTTCTCAATTTTTTCCCACAACTGTTAACTAGCACTAACTCTGAAGAATTTGCACTTAATCGTTTTTACACCGACTTCCTGCTTAGCCTGAGAGAGTTTTTATATGCCAGTTGTTATATTTTGTAACACTGTTGTCAAAAATGTGATTGTGAAAAAAAAAAAAACCCTGACCCTAACTACCTCACATTTACACTGAAAGATCATCAATTACCGTAACACTCATATTTAAGAAAACAATATCAAGTTTGTCTAGAGCTGTAATGATTGGCTGATGAACAAAAAAAGTAACTACTATCCTCAGCTGTTTTTCAAGCAAAAACACCAAATATTCCTTAGTTTCACCTAATTATAAGGAAATGCTGATTTTATTTGTCTTATGTGATGGTAAACTGAAGCTCTTTGGATTTTTGAATGTTGGTTAGACAAAAAAAAAAGTTTTTGTTTGAAGAGGTCACCTTGGGGGTGACTCTTGGGCATTCGCTACTGTTTTCTGACATTTTCGCTAATCAATAATGAAATTAGTTGTCACGAGCAAGCCTAGTTTTGTTTTCAGACCGGTAGAATCTTAAAGACACAAAATCAGTCATCATCTTTAAAGTCTCTTTGATAAAATGTGCATATAGGCTAGCCTTCTTTAACATGTAATCATGCGTTTCTTTTTATATTTTACCTTCCATTTTGTTTGGAGAGCCATTCGTCACGATGTTTCCTCTTATCTGCACTGCTCTTTGTCTTTAAAATGACTGCTCTGTTTTTCTTCTAAACCGTACTTTTGGCTTGAAATCTGTTGTACATAAATAAAGTTTATTATTACCATTTTAGAATTTGGCTCGACAAAACCAAACAATTGGATTCGTCCATTAATCGTTAAATATCCGGTATGTAAAGATGTTAGCCAGCTCTTGCGCGTAGTAATACTGTCTGTGATGGTTCACCAGGGATCAGCATCCCCTTCCACTTTCCTGTCACTGAGTAGAGACATTGTAAAATAGAACTAATTTCTGAATGTATGAGCAGCTTCACTGTACCGCTCAGGATCTGTAGCGCAGTTACATTCCTCACTTTCTATTTTGACTTCCTGATATGCATTGCGGCTGCCTGTCATTGGTGGTAGAGATAATAGGCGGGTACTATAAACAGTCTTTAACATTATCATAAAATCACAGATGTAAATACATACACATTCTTTCAACCCCACCTCCCTTCTCACAAAAGACTAGAGTACATCTTTAGATTCTAAACACCTTCCTCTCTTCTTGTCTTTACTGCCTCCTTTGGCTTCTCGCTTTCTCCCTCTCTGAGGCACTCCATCTTCCTGATGTTTAATTCATCACGCTTTTCCATCATCCTTCCACCTCTCTCCGCAGCTCTGTCAGGTAACAAACAATGAGTTTTTGATGTGAATAATTTAATGCGTGTACTGCAAATGCCGGCGCTCGGCATTACCCATGCCGCACACTCCGCTGTCATTAAGACACCTGATTTCCCCCAAGATTCCTCTCCCCGCCTCGTAGATGAAAAGGTAACACACGTGTCGAAATTTCTCCCCCTTTACATCTGGGGAGGAAGGCTATATTTTTAGACAGGCTAAATGAGACAATGACAGCGGTAAGCAGTGAAAAGAGAGGAGAGAAAGACTGACGGAAAGAAAGCAAAAGGTGAGAGGAAAATGAAGGGGAGGGGTGGAGGGAGAGAGTGACTGTTTCCCGCGTACGTATTTTTCTTTTTCTCCCACTCTCACCCGATGTCGCCGCATCAAACGCTAACCCTGCTTTCAAAAGCCGGCGGAAGCATTGATTCAATATTTTCTCCCCCGTGTTGCTGTGATCCTGAAACTGCTCTCTGGCTAGATCTAGACACGCGGAGGGAAAATGACGGTGGCAACATCAAACGCAAACGTGTTGTGGATAATAACAGACACAGCCCTACTCGCTGCTTCTCTCCCATTTTTCCTCCCTTCTTACCAGCCCGTCCTCCCTCCCTCTTTCCTGAACCCCCCTAGACATGATACAAGCCGTGAGCTCCGTGCATATGTTGTGCGACACAAAATGCCAAACAATTAATGGCTCAGCTCCTCCTTGCTTTTTGGTAATGGGAGTGTATTCATCTCCGGGAGAGTATTCATCTCCAGGATCATATCTGTAAGCCTTATCTTCCTTTACGCCAGAGGAAAAGAAGGGCAAGAAAGAAAGGGAGAGCAGTGGTGGCAATAGTATAGGAGCAGCAGTATTATGTGAATTACAGCAGAAGGGCCAATACAGACTCATCTATCCTATTCAGCCCTCTCCCTGGCCATTCTGCAGACAGACAATCAGTGCACACTGGGACTGGCGAATGAGGATCACCTCCACTGGCAGCCGGGTCCTCCGTTTCATTAAAAAGGATTTAAAAAAAGGTGGAGGGAAGAAGGGGGGCGAAGAGAAGGGGAGGGAAGCGAAGGAGAAGAGGAGGAGGACTGGGGGCTGACAGTGACGGAGATCTGGGCAGATATGAAGGCAAAGGGCAGTGGGTTTTAAAAAATATGAAGGACAAGGATGGAGAGCAGGATGGATTCATTGGGAAGTGAGGGAAAAGGGGAGAGCAATGAGGGAGATCTGGTCAGATATGAAGGCACAGGGTAATATGAATATAATGCTGTGTGGCTCTGTGATGTGGAAAGGAGAGAAAGAAAGGAAATAAAGAGGGTGCGATGCAGTGAAGGTAGGTACGGTATTAATAAGCCATTGTGGGGATAATTGAGGATTGGGGGGGGGGGGGGGGCTCTGAAAGCCTTTTTAAACCAACTCTCCCTTCAATCTTTGATTCACTTTCATCACCTCCAGTGTGGCCACGTTGATTGTGTGAAATCGGCAGGAGGGCCTTCAATTATTGCATCTCGTCTGTGCTCTTAATGCACAGAAACACACACACACACATACACAGGGACACTGACACACACACACGCATGAAAGCAAACGTGCACACTTGTCGGATAGCTGGCCTATGCATTTGAAAAATACATTACTCTGGAAAAATGTGAAAGTACACTCTCCTCTTTCTTACACACACACACACACACACACACACACACACACACACACACACACACACTATGACGATCCCTTGACATTATCCAAATGACTGGGGAGAAGGGGAGAGGGGAGAGCTTATACACAATAGATAGAAGTAAGAAAGCAGCAGAGATGGAGCAGAGTGTTGATTATTCTCTTTGTCTATTTTGTCATTAGCAGATGGGAGCTCGATAATGTAGTGGGTACTTAATGGCGGTCATACAATGGAAAATGAGTGAGAATCCTATACAGAATGACACTGCGAATGGATTGGAGACTTAAAACATGTGTGACCATGTGTGCAGAGTATTCTATGGACACAAAATGAATGCAAACACATTCATAAGGGCCAAGATTCACCAGAACTGGCAGGAAACAGAGTTGCTACAGAAATACACGGACGTGTGTGAAAGCATATATGTACAGCATGTGTGTATGTGAATATTAATTTGTAGGAAGATCAACTGAGACTTTCACATCCTAGTTTCACTGAGACACAAATATGGAGAGCCACTGTGATAATTGCATCAATCCATGTTTGTGTCTTTCCATGTCTGTCTCTGTCTCGCTTACTCTTCTATTCCTCTTATCTCTTGCTTATAAACAAATAAATTTGTCATGAAAGACCTGGAATGCATCATTCATACCCACACACACACATACAGATACACACATACACACAGCTTTCACTGAATATAGACTCATTCTAGGTCATGGACGGCTCTAAGCCCTCTTTAAACCAAGCCTTTATTTCCCTTGTTGCTCCCTGGGAGTGTGTGAAGGTGGGATTGTGTGTGTTGCTGTTAGTGTGTGTACATGTATGTGTAGATGCCTGTGTATACATATGGTAAATTGTGAAAGTACGACTGGGTGTTTACGTGCGCTTTTATGAGTGCTGGTGTGTTGGTTTCTTCGTCTTAATTAAAAGTGAGGTCTCATTGAGTCCCAGTCACAAAGCAGCCACTGGGAATATTTCTAATTATTTCCTACCTTTCACATCCCATTCACTCTTCTATATGTGATTAGTGACAGCAGCCGGAGATTAACTGACAGTGCGGTGTATTTGCACAAGATTACAGTTTGTCCAAGTTGACAGAAATAACTCCTTCTGTAAAACGTGCATGTGTGAATGTACATGTGTGTGTGTGTCTGTTTGCGTGTGCGTGTGTGAAGCCTCTATGTCAAATTCAGAAAAGCAGGAAGTCAGTGTTGAACTTTCTTTTATTGCATAAAATTCTGTTACCTCAGTACTTTCTTGAAACAAACGCAAACATCAAAACCATAAATCCCCAAATTTCCTTCCAGCACTGTTGATGTTTTGAAACTCAGGGAATGTACTTTTACACACACACACACACACACAGACATATATGCTCACACAGGATGTGCATACACACAGCACTTGCTGTCATATACCCACAAAAACACCTACAGGCATGCATGCTATACAAATCACCCCATATATTTTTAATATACACCAGAGGAGTACAAAGCACTAATAGCCTGTCTGCTTGCCTTGCGTGATTTAGTGAGCAGCATATTAAAAACCGAAGCTATTCATTAATATGTAAACTAGTGCGCTGTCATTAATATGGGGTTGGGGTCGAGGGACCAGGGAGCAGAGGGGGAGTTGCGGGGGCGACGGAGTCAAGGCTGCCAAGCCTCGGCTTGATTGAGTTCAGCAGCACCGTTTGATAAGTGAGCGTGCATGTGTGTGTGTGTGTGTGTGTGTGCGCGCATTTCTGTATGTGTGTGCAATGGTTGTGCATGGCTAGTAAGGGTGTTTGTCTGATGATTTGCGTGCATGTGCGTGTCTATGTGTGTGTATGCATTTGCATGCATCCTTATGTGTGTGCCTTCCTGAGGTCTCCAGGTCCCCAGGGTGATTAAAGAGAATAAATATGCTTGATTACAAATGTCCTACCTCCCCATCAACTCCCCTAATGTATGCAGTTTAATTGAGCGTCACGAGTAAAGTATGAGTTATGGAATGAACAGACAGGCCAATATCTCAGAAAGGCAGAGAGGGGGTTGGGGAGAGAGAGAGAGAGAGAGAGACAGAGAGAGAGAGAGAGAGAGTGTAATATCCTTCATTTGAAAAAAAGTGACATTTAATCTTACAAAATGCTAGTATCTAAATTAAACACATTACGCAATATTGCCAGAGTAATCAGTAACATCAACAGCCATACATATCCATTCATACTAAACAATCAATCAATTTATGAGGGATTAATCAATTTTCCAAGATCCAAATGTTGCTTATTGAAAGCAAACCTTTGACACTGATGTGCAATTTTAACTGTCATCAATGTGTAATTTTCACATTCATTGCCCAGTAGCTATCCAGTGAGATCACTTGTCAAACAAATGGTCAATTGGCCAATTTTGTGGCATCTGTTTTTTTGGATTTCCTGTTAAGTAAGTACGGCCTTCGGAGCTATTACTGCTCATTCTAACTCTCCATGTCTTCCACTTTTCTTCAAATAACTGCAATTACTACCACTGTAAATGTAAAATATATCACTTCCTTTATGCTACAGGAGTTATCCTAGAAAAAAAGACTCTGAATCACCTGCTACCAGATCTATAAAACCTGTAACTAACGTGTTGGTTAATTAGTGAAAGCATATGTATGTGCTTTATGTGTCACATTTATAAAACGGTCTCCATTGCCTGATTTCGACTCCCAAATTAGTCATAAATGGACACAGACACCCTTAATCAACTCTTTGCTTTCCATAAAATCATGTGTAAGTATGATCTGAAGTTTAAAGTAGATAAGGTGGGACATCCACAACCTATAATATGGAAAAAACTACCGGGTGAATCACTATTCCATCAGCAAAAGAGGGCAGCCATGTGGGAATTTACTTATAGGAAATTTTCATAATCACTTTAAAATGTTCATCTTCATACAGATCTCTAGTAGCAAGAAAATTATGCAACACAAATTCTTTATCTGTGTTGCTATTCTTCTGTTTCTCTTTCAACTCTAACTCACACTCTTTCTCCAACCTGCACACATGGTCGTGGTCTAATTGGCTTATTGTCTTGAGGAGCCAGTGACAGAGGAGCCGGTAGGAGGCAGACTTTTATCTGAGGTTATTGAGAGAGATAGCTAATTTCCCCATGTTTCCCTGTCCAGGCCTCAGTGCTGCACACATATAGCAAGCCCTCTCTGGAGGGATCATTAAGACACTGGCGCTCGCGCTCTCTCTCTCTCTGTGTCTGTGTCTCTGTGTCTCTGTGTCTCTCTCTCTCTCTCTCTCTCTCTCTCTCTCTCAACAACCAAACACACACACACACACACACACACACACACACACACACACACACACACACACACACACAGCTAACGTTTAAAGGAAAGTGAGACAAGTCTGGTAAGACACGACCATTGTCGGAATGCACCGTTCTGCTCATCAACCCACTCTGACAAAAAGCACACATATAGCACACAAATACTTTTGCATGCATTCATAGAGACACACACACACACACACACACACACACACACACACACACAAATATGTATCTGTACTGACATAGGAATACTCAAATCATTCATATATTGAAGCACTTGCAGCCTAAATCATTAAATTGTTTGGGTTTCTACTGAGTGCTCAGCTGTATCTATGAAATAATGAAGGAACAGCTGCGATAGAGTATATACTGTATACCTTGGTGTATCCTGATAATGGCTGCACACAGCGTACAGGAGGTACTCTCGGGTCATTCAGATACTGCATACAGATCCTGTCTAACAAAGCATCTTGAAACTGCTGTGAGGCTTGCAGATAGATCCTGGACAGGTCAGTAGTCTAGTACACACAGACAGACAAGGAATCACAACTACAGTTAATTCAGAGATTCCAATTCATTTGATGAGGTTGTCTGGACTGTTTGAGGAAACATTGAAAAAACTAAGCTGGCAGGGTCAGGCTGAAGACAAGCAACTTCTTGCTTTGAGGACAACTCAGCCACCATGGTGTACTAAATGTTTTAATATGCAAACCCCTGGCATGTTCTGCTGGTCTCTATACTATACTATAGACTAATGAATCCAGAAAGCAGAAAGTATCTGCCCTAAACCAGTGCTGAAAACCTTTACTTGGAATTTAAACTTTGTCTGTTTCTGCAAGTGCATGTCACAGAGGGAGAACGGGTTCCCCGGTCCAGCAGGAGAATGACAGTTGGGAGTGGGGGGTTGAAGGGTTAGACGGTTGTAGGGCCAACTGGCTAGTTGAAGTGCGGGGGGGCTGCTTCACAGGCCATAAAAAGCTAGCAGCCCTCCTCTGGGGATTTAAGAGTATGACTACGCCCTGGGAGGGAAGGGGTACTACTAATTTACGAGGCCCTCTGCTCCTTGGTCAACAAAAATAAAACAGCTGGGGTAATTACTAATTCATTATTAACAGGCAGCATTATTTATGAGCGGCGTGAAGAGGTGCTACAGGCCCGTGGTTTCTTTGGTATCCCAACCAGACCAGAGCCGGGATGATGTGGTGAAGACCCAGCCTGAGGCGCTCTTACTGCCTCTCCTGCTCGGGCCTGATGCACTGTCCCCTGGGTGCAGGGCGAAAAAGGGCTGGGGGGCGGATGTCGACAGCTGGAGAAAGCAGTCCACTACTTCTCAGTGACTAGCGTCTCTATGAGTTCCTATGATAAGAGAAATACAGATCCCCATACTGAGGGTTTACTGTTTTTTTACTATGTATTTGCCAATCCTTGTGTGCGTGCATGTGTGCATGTGACCCTGCATGCATGCATACATACATACATACATACATGCACTTAGACATGTATTGATTCTCTCAACACCTCCAAAGGCAAATCAGCAATACACATGTATTGCTCTCATCATTTAATATTTTCTTACAAAGCAGCTACAGTGACCAAACAGACCAAGAATTCAACGTACATAAAAATAAGATATTGGCATGCATCGATAGTCATTGAATCACCGTTTTTTTCCCCACAATGGCACATTTCAAACAGGCCTGATGCTAGTCAGAGAATCAATCTTAACTGTGGTTTCTCTTAAATGCAGCCACATACTGTCACATTCTACAGAATTACGGAAAACCTCTCAACGGCAGAAATTCTAATAGCTCTCGATATGATGAGAATACTGGTATTTTTAGGCATTTGATCCATCCTGAGGTTCATGGATTTAAAAGCTTTTGTGTTATGGCTGTGAAATGATACATTTGCAGGCCTGCTTAAAACTCAATTTAACCGTAGCTGCAGCATTGCCATAATGGCTACCCTCTATTTCCAGAGCTCTCCCAATCAATAACAAATTGCTGAAAGCACAAATGATTCCATTTTCTGCTAGGGGGAAACGAGAATGATGAGAAAATAGGTGAAATTGATATGTGAGGGAATATTATCAATGCTCTAAATGTCAGCAGGATGAGGTACTATGACCTTTCAGGGCCGTGGGTGAAAAAAACACAAAGATAAACCCTAAAATGCAGACAAACAATCATTCTAATGCAACAAATGCGAAGCCTGTTAGCGATTACTCTTTTGTAGCAATGGATGACTATCAAACATCGTTGCTATCAATGAAGAATACTGGTGTAGCTGAGGTGTTTCCTCCCCCTCTTAAACTTGATCGGGTTGATTCAGGTCCATCTAAACCACCATTACTCACAGGCCTTATATAGTTGGTATCTGTATCTGTGAACTATCAGAGCCTGTGATGTGGGCAGAGCACGTATGGTTTTGCATACAACAGGGTAAGAAGTGATGTTAAAGTCCAGACTGCATTGCCTCTTGCCAGCACCTTATATTCTAAGTAGCAGCCAGAGCAACAACTGTTGCAACCCTTGATTTTTTCTACTTCTGCATTGCATCATTTAAAACTGATGTGCTGATTAAAAATGAAAAACGTCCATATCTTAGTGTGTGCAGCAGCAGTTTTAGTTTACCCTCAAAGATTTGCTAAAAGTATCAGACTTCATAACTCCTACAGCATGGGGAAAATAACCCAGTAAGACTCCTACTGTATCTGTTAGATTTTTAAAAAATGGCGCTTTTCGGTCTAGCCACGCAGCACCTATGTTGGACCAATCACATCATCGTGATGACACAGCTCAGTTGAGGTTGTGGACAACGACAGTTCAACCCTCAACCATAATATAAGGACTCATAATAGTGCTGTTATATGCTGTTATTTTTAGCCATGAGTGGAAATGCACCACACGTGACACGATAATGTATCGCTGCAAAGCTCAACTACAATGATACGTTCGGAAGAGGGGCATATGTCCAGTGGTTGTTAAGAGCAGTCGAGCAACAGGAGTGATCCCTGAGCTCATCTTGGGGGTCCCCCCCCCCAAAAAAAAGAGTGAATAATAATGCCAATATTTATCTAGTTCTTTACATTATGCAGAAGGATTCTCTATCTTGTTCATAATTTTCCCTTTTCACCATACTTGTGTATCCTCACCTACAGCATATACAAATACTGTAAGTAATTTATCCCCAGTTATATCTAATAATAAAATAATCTTTAACTAGTGCTTAAGTCATTTTTTCAAAAGGTCCAGTATTAAAAAAAATCTATTGAGGATTTATTTATACAGTAAATACTTTGTTGCTTCACTGACTATCTTTTTGTTAAGCAAGGGACTAAAATAAGGTATATACTGAATAGACACACACATACAAACACACACACACACACACACACACACACACACACACACACAGGCAAACAAACAGATGAACAAAGCATCTTAAGAGCTAAATTCAAGGTAAAGTAACTCTAATGTCAATATAGTAGTTCAAACCTCATGTTATTTACCAACCACAGATAATAAAACATTTCTTTATTCATATAGATGTACAATGACGAGATAATCAATGTGAGCTCTATGTAAATACATAACCTCCAAACTTTTGATTGAATAGTTATTGTTCTGTGCATATGTCTGGTGAAGTGTCTGTTTTTGTATGTGTTTCATGCCTACCTCTTCAATGGTCTTGGCTTTGAAGGGAATTTACAAAACCTGTGAATGTCTGGCACAAAGGTCATGTATACGGTTGGTATTGTGCGCTACTTTTTTATTTGCAAGGGTAAGTACATATGGGGAGATGCACTTGATCCACAGAATAGCTGGCTTATCAGTTTGAAATGGTGAACACTACTATGAAGTTTTGAAGGACAATAGGTACATCAGAGTATGTGCCATGCACTGGTTAAACAGAAAATAGCAGTTCACTGGATTACAATTATTGGTAAATGTAATACGTTATATTTATTTTATGATGTTATAGGTATAGGTTATGTGTTGATGGAAATATATAGCCTCCACTATTAATTTTGGCCTTACGACAACCCTCAGAGAAGGGGTATCAACTATTTCACTGAGGGTTGTGCATGTAGAAATGAGAGCAACAAAAGCAATATTAGTGTAGTGTAGTCTGGTCTTTAGCACTAGATATAAGACTTTTTAAAAGCGAAATGCTGAATTATCTCTTTACTCAATACATGCGTTGGCTGTAATGCATTCTGGTCTATTGACGCTACAGTCACTAGAGAAAAATAGTATGTGCGTCTCTTACATTACAGTGGAAATTCCTTAGAATTTTCTTCTATTTGGTAATTAAAAAATGTTACTTCATCCATGGAAATGTTACCGTGGCACAAAAATTACTGTAAATAGCACCTTTATTGACTGCAAACTTTCTAATATGTCGGCAAATTGTCAGTTTGTGAAGTGGGAGAACTCTGAAACTCATGTACAGAATAATTACAAATTCCCACTTGTAATTATGACCACAAGTTAATAAAGCAACCTTTATTTGCTGTACTCTACGAATGCAGCAGACAAAGGTTAAAAAAGTACTCGGGTTGACTGTAAGCAGAATAATGGTGTTTTTGTTGCAAATATTGGGTGTATTCAAAGCATTTTTTTAAGCATGACAAAATATCCACAATAATTACAGGAAAGTCCTTAAACCACTGTATGGGCTTTGACTCCAAAGTTGAATAGAATATTTTTCTTTCGCATTTTCTATGTGTTTGTTGCAGAAGATATACTTCTGATGCCAGCTCTTGGTTTACATAAATGAAAAGATACGGTCCGTCTGGCTTTTTCTTACCAGGCGTAACATGTGACTTCTGGGTTAGTCACGTTTGTGTCACTGACTCGCCTGGACAAATATCATCCTCCACAACCTCCTCTAATGAGTCAATATCATCATTTCTGTCACTACATGATTGTCTCCCCGCACAGAACAAGGCCACAGTGTACTAATTTCTCAAAAGTAACAAAACAGAGTAGTGTGTATTGTCCTCATCACGGCCAGTGCTCAGTAAAATCAATAGTGACAGGGCACATAAAGCTCAGCCAAAGCCCTCTGAAACCTCGTTAGTCTAAATACCTCCAGGAGATATGTGCTAATAAATGAAAATAAAATTAACAGCGCCCACTCTGGCTCCATTGGACTCTGATCTGACCATTGCAAGGACGTACCCTGCAGTGCTTTAAAACTATCCTGGTTAATTATAATTTCTAGTGTGCAGGCCAGAACGAAATTAGAGACATGCTAAACTTAACAAGCCTAACCTGACTCTCGCTTTAGGTTAAAGAAAAAAAAAAAAAAAATCATGCAACCTTTGAACTTCCCTATGAATTCCTGGAGGCTAGTGATGAGGCGATGAGTGTGTGATGGGAGGTGTGCACATTACATGAGTGTACGTTTATGTTCGTGAGATATTTATTGTATTAGACTGAAATATAATATAGAAAGAGCCAATCTGTTGGATAACAAGGCTGAGAGCACAATGTGCATTCATTTTGTATGGAAGTTACTTTATTGTGAGCGTCAAAAATGACAGGTGTATTAAATGTAATTTCGACCAATAATGTTTTTCACATATGATGGGACTAACCTGGATTGATTTTTGATACATTCAAATAAGCCACTTTGAAACCAAATACTACAACTAAAAAAAAACTGGTGCTGTTTGAAATTCCATGTCACTGACAGAATGAGTCCAGCACGACGCTACGTGCGATGTCTTACAGTTGCCTCATTCATTAGGAAGTTTTCAAGACATGCGACTGTGGTCAAAGCAGATCAGTTGTACAAGGCAGAATTATCTACATTCCCTGTTCATTCATAACGAGCAGGTCCAGCTCAGAAGGTTGTGCAAACTCTTTTAAACTATTCTGGATGTGTCTGAATTCTGAACAAAAAATGGAGTGTTTTATTATTTGTCCGTCCTTTAAAGCCATGTACTTTAATTCAAATCCAGGGTCAGCCTTTTGTCACAAGAATATCATGTTTAACATTCTGAAGTTGGCGGAATAAAAAAAAATGAAGATAATGAATAAGACAGTAAACCGAATAACAAACAAAACAATGCAACCCACATGTGTCTTTATGGTTCCCCTTTCTAAGAGAAATACACTGAGTGAGATGGACAAATGCACATACACAAGTAGACACGCACACACATGCGCGTGCACACACACACACACACACACACACACACACACACACACACACACACACACACAGACCTTAGAACACCTTGACATCACCATGTGCTGCCATGGTGATAGGCTGTGTCTGAGTCGTGCCGCAGCCAGACAGTTCATCACTGTAAGAGCACTTAGTCTTTGTATGCATGCTGTGTGTGTGTGTGTGTGTTTGTGTGTGTGTGTGTTTGTGTGTGTGTGTGTGTGTGTCTGTGTGTGTCAGATCTAGCCAGTTGCATACAAACCACAAAGAGACAGAATGTCACCGAACATGAAAAAAAAGGAACATTTTGAGATGCTTGTTATTGTTTTTCAGAGCTTTAAAATTGTGTTTTCATAGAACATTTGTGTCAATATTTTCAGTTATTATGATTGAATATGAAATTAATTTTAAGAAACACACTTTTCACAGTGTTAGGGGGAGCCGGAGGGTACTGCAAAAGGGGAATTACCAAGTTAAAGAATAAACCAGGTAAACTGTGTCTGTTACTACAGCAACTTAACTTGATCTTAACCTCTAAATTTATGGGATGGCCTAACCCTGAATCAACAGGTTCGCTAAAGTCAGGCTTTTCAAAATAGTCCAGTTTGTCTTAACTTGGTTTTATGATGCCTGTTGTGTTTTGTGTTTACTCCATACATGTAAAACTACAATGAATCGGTTGTGTGAAACGGTTCTGCCTGTGTGTGTGGTGTTTATGTGTATGCTCGCGTGCGTGGGCGTACACGCGTCCATGTATTTGTATGTGTTTGTGTACTCATGTCAGCGTGTGTTTGTGTACTTAATGCGAAAGCTTGATTTGTCTGTCCTCCCCTGGGGGATATAATTGACCAGTCACTCCGGTCTCTTGCCGAGAGTTCAGACAGTCTAAATGTTGTGCTGAAGTGTCTAGTCTGGAGTGGACTTTTCAAAGGAAATTAGAGGGCTTCTCAGCCACAATATCACTGCAGAAATGTAGTCAGACAGTCTAATCACAGATACTCACCGTTTCTTCTTGTAGAAGTTTCTTCCACTTCACCAGACCTGCCTCTGTTCGGCTGCCTTGCACCGGCCTCCATCTTACCTTCCCTTTGGTATTAATTTCCTTTCTCTTGATATGCTTGTCCATCTCTCTCTTCCTCTGTATGTTTCTCGTATCTCCTTTTCATTATATGTATCTTCTCTTCCTGTGTCTGACAGTCTGATTACTTCTCCTTCTTACACACTCGCCTTTGTTTATACGCAGCTATATGTGAAACGTATCACAACTTTAACATCGGCCAGAACGGCCTCTGCGGGACATACAGATGGCGGGTATGGGCAGCGGTGTGAATTGAGTGCTTTATGTGTGTGTACATGTGTGAGTAAGTGTATGTGCATGCTGATGTGTGCTTGCGTGTGGGCCTGGCATGTGTGTGTGTTGACCACGGAGGTATACCATGGGCCATTTGTAGCGGCCCAGTGCGCCTACGAAATTGCCTCTGGGTGTGGGGGTGCTCACAATGTTCTGGACCATTAGCTCAAATAAGTCACAGCCAAAACTCTTAGTATCTGTCTCACTGGCCAAATGACAAACTGTGCATCCTCCTAAATCCTCGCCTGCTACCAAACAGGCAGGAAGGGAGAGAGTGAGAGAGAGAGACAGAGAGAAAAAGAAAAAAAGATTCCCAATGCCAATTTTTTCCTCTAAAAATAATGTTCTAATTACTCTGATGTGATGCCAGGGCTTCATGATCTCACAAAAATGTATATAACACATGTATAATTAATTTTCATTCCTCCTCATCACTGTGTCCATTCAACAACAAACAAAGCCGAGTTTTTTTACAAATACATGTAAGCAAATAAAATATTTTAACACACATAAAGACTTTTTAAAACTTTAAGACCGGTTTCTATAATGGTAATGTGCATTAAATCTTTTTCTATATAGAAAATAGATTTAATCAATTGAAACTTCAAACTGAATTTTTGGTATTTTGTAACAAGGTAATTTGATGAAACAAACTACTTTGTGCGTGTTTATCTAGCTGTAGGCTAATTGTCCTTGTCTGATTGGTAGATTTTGGCTAGACAAGTCCTCTACATACCCGTCGTCAGGACGAAGGCACTAAATATTCAATGGACACACACACTCTAAGGATGAAAATATGTTTAAAACTAGGGCATAGTGTAAATCATAAAATAAAGACATCCCTCATGCGCACACAAACATCCATATACCCACACACATTTGCACTAGCCACACGACTATTTGGAGCCACAGCTCTTTCTCATTGTTTATTCTGCCTTTCTGCCTTTCTTCTGTTGTTCTTTAATTCATTTTTCATCTCATCGTGGATGTGTGTCTGGGGCAGCAGGCACGGCAAGCACTGCCCTCTGTAAGGATATTGTATTACTCTTATGTGCACGGACAGCACACACACACAAACTCTCAGATGCATGGGAAAATACACTTGTGTGCACACTCACACACACACACGCACACACACACACACACACACACACACACACAAACCATCCTCTAGAGTAAATGAAGTCTTAGAATTCTTGAAGGCACCCCCAGTCAGAGACAGACTTTGTTTTATTCATCCTCTCATCCCCCCCCGTTCTTCCCTCGTTCCTCACCTCCTCACGTCAATTTTGCATGTGGGTGCTCTTCATCGTTGCCACCCTTCACCTGACTCTCCTCGCTGAGATCAGAGTTGGATTTGAATCCCCTTTTGGGGACACACGGAAGCACAGAGCACACAAAAACGACACTATCATGCAACTAGATACAGTACACCTGAAGCATGTTTCAACTGGTTTCATCATATCATTACATCACACAGCCTGATGTGTGTGGGTCCAGGATGTTTGGCTTGGGTTGCATCTAGGTGTTTGTATGTTTTGATGTGTACTACCTCACTATCCCTCTAGTTATTAGGTGGTGTTATCATTACTATAAACCTTCAACACCTGAAACTGTCACTGTTAAGATATTGTTTTTTGTTTGTTTTTTTTTTTATACCCAGGAAAGGGACACCCTGGAAAGACAAAACAATGCCTATTTTATGTGCTCTCACACTATGACACTATAATTTAACCATGATAAAAAAAAAAAAAAGTGCTGTTTACAGGTACGACCCCAACTTAACAACCTCAGAGGGAACATAAAAGAACTTGTGTTTAAGATGCTTCATGCTCTGACAGCAGTGTCTGTGTGGGAGAGATACAGGCTGTAACTAACTCCTCTTCCTACCTGTGCGAGTGTATAAATGACAGCCGCACCGCAACAGCCTTGACCGAAGCTGGTGAAAACGTTTAAATAAGAAAACAATTTAAAGCAAACAAAGTGGAGGAGATACAGCAGGATTAATTGTGTGTTCTCAGGTTGTAATGGTTTTGTGCTGTTCAGTATAAAAACATCTCAGTATTGGCTTTACTGCATTCACAGGATGTGGTCGTATAATTTATTTGTACAGTTAAAGGTGTGCTGTCATGATTAGCTGTGCTAGCCTTCATTCATGCAGTAGGCCTACTCAGTTTGTAACATTTAAAATGTTTTCAAGGACACTCAGGTGTACTGAATGGGGCTTAAGACTTCTCTTAATTTTTGTTTACTTTGTTTACTTTGTTTACTTTTTCTACCTATGGTACCATAGGTAGAAAAAGTAAACAAAAATAAATTCATACAAACATGGGTTATTTTCTAAATTTGTTCCAATTGACACTGGCATCATATGTCCACTGCGCACACGAATATTAGGAGGCCTCAGTAGAGTGCGGGCCAATGTAGCCATAAGTTGTTAATAGTTTGGGGGAATATGATGTTACATAATATGAGATGATAAGTAAATATTAATGTATCCATAATGATTTTGAATTAATTAATTTTTGGATCAATGTGATTAAGTACCTTGTTTTGTCAGAGATTTATTTCACAAAAAACAGACATGACTGTCTTGTTATTTTATTAATAAAAAGCTTATATCCTGATATATAATCCTGATATATATTGATATATACTTAGATACATATAGTTTGTCCAGCCTGCATAGTAGCTATATGTTTAAGTTTGCTTTGATGGTTTGACTTGGTATCGTTGCTTGGCTGTATGTCTGTGTCTTTACGGTCCTATACATTTGTTCTCTGCACTGTGTATTACTTGAATGTGTCAAAATACTTGGCCTGTAACGCTAATTCTGATTCTAAAATTAAATAGAACCTGACATATGATTTCATCTAACTTTAATTGCAACCTGTGAAGCTACACCTACTAAAATACTAAATAACTATAAATGCTCATAATATAATGGTCACAGTTTGTGGTCCCAAACCCTGAAAGTATTTGGAAAAAAATAACATTTTGTTTGGAGTGTATGAAGGTAGAAATAGGTGCTTTACTTCAGCGGCGACAGCCATCATGCCTGAAAAGACACTAAAGAGCACAACCTACAGAAACTCAAACTCAACAGAACTACTCAACAGAAATCCCAGAGGTAAAGCTGTCAGAGTACTGGCCACGGATATGATTGCAAAGCAATGACTGCTTGTCAACCAAGATGTCACCAAACAAACTGTAAAAAAATAAAAATAAAAAAAAAGAGAAAGGTCTTGCGTATTAATATTTCAAAGGCATACAAATAAATCATATGTATGGAGAACCTTCATTGTAAAGCAATGCATCTGCAAAAGGAAGATGCAGCAGCTACAAATTCACTCACTTGGAATGAATACACTTTCATCAGAGAGAACTGCATTCAAATCCATTAAGTGTGATCCAGGCCTAACAGAGAACTCAAGCGCTGAAGCACTGACTTAGGAGGCAATCACATTAAGCCAAAGTTTTAACAGTTAAGACCTCTAACCAGAAAAACAGCTTTGAGTTGGGAAATGTGTGTAAAACAGTGAGTCGAACCCAAGCCTAACCACCTCATTTGTCTTCGTCTCTCTGCCACTGGAACAATGGCTTTTGTTTAACCTTGTTTGATTTCCCTCTTAGCGCTGAGCCCCTGACGAAGAGGGCTATTATTGGGCCTCTCAGAGAGGCATGTTTCACTAACGAGCGATCACTAATGAAGGCTTTAATGTAGGATTAATTACACTCCAAATTGAATGTCTAATTGCTTTTATTCCCTCCTGATGAAATATGCTCCGGCTGCCACTTCAATGCCATCTGTTGTAATTAGAAAGAGAGAGACAGGGAGGGGAGAGGGGGGGAGGATTCCAAGGATGGGAAATGGATTGTAAAGTGCAATAGATAAGACCTTTTTCAGTCGGCAAAGTTTATGCTTTTGTCCTGTTCACAGATTATGTCTTTTGCATTACAATTTCTTCCCTCTCCTGTCATCTTGCCTCCACCTCCTCACCTCTCCTTCCTTCTTCTCCTACTCCTCCTCCTCCTCCTCCTCCACCACCTCTCTGATAGATGATGTGAGGTTATCTGTTTCCCCTTGCTAATTGCATCCTCTGATGAGTTTAGGCAAACACATTAGCTAATTGCATTTGTGCTTCTCAGACACTGCTTGATTGATAAAGTGCATATGATGCTGAATCATTGCACTGTTTGGTGGTTATTCATCTCAATGGCAGTCCATAAACACACACACACACACACACACACACACACACACACACACAGTGTGATTGTGATTGATGTTGTGGTTTAAGAGATTGTTTCTGATCTTATTAAAAATCATTGATTTATTTTAACTGTTTTTATTATATGATGTTTGATTACTGTGAGCAATTTGGAGGGTGATGCTTCCAGAGTTCTGCCTGTGTGCTGAAGCAAACACTTAGATTCAAATTCACATTAGCAAACTCTTTTTTTTTTATGACAGTAAATGGAACTTAGCTCCCAATGAGTGTGTACTAAGAGGCAATAAAGTGTTTATAGGTTACACAATTACAACTACCATTTATTTCCGTCCCAATAACTACCACTAACTAGTTACTAAAATAATCATATATGTAGGTTGCAGAGTCTGTATGGGAAAGTTTATAGAAAATGCAAATAACAACCAACATAAAGTGTCTTGTGGTGTTGGGCCACAATACGGCTTTAATGCTCCTTGTCAGAGATTTAACAAGTCTCTGGAACTCTACTGGAGGGATCTGCCTACATTTACTTATTTGGTGTTTTGATGGCAGTGGTGATGGTAAGTGCTGTCTAACACGTGTCCAAAATCTTCTATATGGTAGGTATTCAGTTTGGTTGGAGATCTGGTGATTGACACAATTTTTCATACTCCTCACACCTTTCAGTGACCCATAATGCCCTGTGGAAGCATGTGCATTGATTGGGTTTTTCTACTCATTTATTCAGGTTTTTCTTTTATTCGTCACCCATCTATAGGTCAAACAGAACATTAGTAACTTAGTAACTGCTCACTCCATTTAGCTCCATTTATATCCCCATTAATAAATTGTTACATTGAAAATGATGGAGGCTACAAAAAACTCTGCAAATTGAGTTTCCATGTTCAGTTTGTGCCATTTGGTTGACCTTAGAGATTTTATGCTGGAGTTTTTGTAGCATGTTAGTAAGGTGTTAAAAAAAAAGTTACGTAATTAGGACTATGTTTAAATAATATAAATACTAAGAATAAAAATGTATTTTTACTTTATAATGTATTTTCTTTTTGTTGCCATTTTTTGCCTTTCTAATTTCACAGTGACAGCAGAGATATATACATAGGAAATGCGGGGGGGGGGCTATGACATGCAGCACAGGTCCTCAACTAGAATTAAACCGGGGAGGTTGTGGATATATAGTATGTGTCTTAAACACTAGGCCACCTGACGCCTATAAATTGTAATTTCTGAAACTCCATGCTGTGTTTCTAGACAAAAGCCTATACCAGGTGCTCTGACCAGGTTCATTTCATGCTCTAGACTTTTGCTGACATGTCTTCTTCTCTTGTTGCCAGTTCACTTTAAGCCCCCTGAAAAAACACATCTGGGATATGCCATCATTATAACAATACAGCAGCTCATGTAGAAGGCCAATAGGTGGGCCATAAGGCTATTATGTTCCATAATGGTATTATGTTCTTCAGCGCGAATTAGCATCAGAGTGAATGGATGCGTGGCAGGTGTGCTTTGTAGCAGCACTCTGCCTCTGTCTGATAAGACAATGACACAATATGACGAGAAACAACGCCGCTTGTCAGCAATTGTCCTCATAGAAAAGATGACACAGTTGTCAATAGCCATGCTCCGTGTGTATGTGTGTGTGTGTGTGTGTGTGTGTGTGTGTGTGTGTGTGTGTGTGTGTGTTGGAAGGACTCCCCTAGGAGCAAATGGCTTTAAGCAACACAAGCGCCTGATCAATACATCAATATTCAGCTTAGGAGGTCTGACGACACACACATTCGTGCACACACACGCAAACCATCAAACACACAAGCACATACACATTTATGCACAGAGATACACACGCAAACAGACACGCTTCAGGCTCTGCTGTGTGTGACCCTTAGCTAATCAATTTTTCGCCACATGATAGGGACGCCACGCGCCGCCATCATCACTGCTGCATCATTAGACTGTGACACGCATATACTCAAACACACACACATACTATCGTTGGTGTTAAAAAAGTTTATAGTCTACAAAGACAAAGATGGCTGTGATTAACATCTTGTCCATTCTTAGCCAGAGACAAATACACACACACACACACACACATCCACACGTATGAACACACAAACACACACACACTTGTATCTGCTGACCTCACCCCTGCAGCTAGAGCTTATTGGATGGATGTCAGCTTATGGTGCAGTATGTATTGTGGTTATTGTTATTCTAATGACTGAATGAAACAACAGTATGGAAACCAGGGGAGACGGAGCTTGTGTCTTCAGATAATCCGACTGTCCACACTCGACACACCGATTGGTCACAGTTAGGGGTCTGCCAAGTCAGATAGCACACTACGCACGTGTGTATGCTGAGTTGTTTGATCCTGTATGGGTGGGTGTGCAAGGAAGAAAGAGTGCGAGGGGGTTGACATGACATGTATGAATCTCAAACTATGCCTGTACGTCCAGCTGTATGTGTACGTTTAATATGGCTGCTGTCCAGTTTGAAAAGAAAGAAAAACTACAGTTTAACTTATCCATACAAAAACAAACATTTTAAAAATGAGTATGCATGTCCTGCATACATGTGCAGTACAAATCTAATTCACACTGAGATATTGAGTTTTGAAAAGAAAAAAAAGAAAATATATATATATATATATATATATATATATATAGAGTAACCAACAAGGACACTGGACCAAAAGCAGATGGCATGTCCCTGAAAATGTAAAAGGGGACCAAAATTAAGCCCTTCTTGTGTTCTTTAAAAAACACTTATTTACATCCACTAGTTTTAAG
The DNA here is from genome assembly GCA_031216445.1 of Lateolabrax maculatus. Taxonomy (NCBI): domain Eukaryota; kingdom Metazoa; phylum Chordata; class Actinopteri; order Acropomatiformes; family Lateolabracidae; genus Lateolabrax; species Lateolabrax maculatus. The sequence goes on from CM062210.1 coordinate 12,980,646, forward strand.
ATATTCCCCTCAGAATGGACTTTTGTTTGTAGTGGTCTACGCATTGAAAAATGACATTCTAAAACAAAAGTGTCTTCCTGTAAACAATGTCCTACTTACTCTGAATAATACACAGAAATCATGCTTCCACAAAAACCTTCCTCTCAAAATGTTTCAAGAGAATTTTTTAATGTTGTATATTATTGTACAAAGATCCATTCACTTCCATTGTATTACGGCAGGATATCTCATATCCTGGGCAAATAAACTATTTGCATGGTTAGATACCACTAGAGGTAAGTGAGAAATTATGTAATTTGGGTGAACAGACCTTTGAGTCCCTCCATTTTGGTTTTAATTGCTTGGTGCTGATATGAGGTAGATGGTGAACTTTCTCTATTGAACCATCTCTCTGCCCCCTCCTTTCCCTAGTACACACACACACACACACACACACACAAAGAGAGAGAGACAGGGAGAGAGAGAGAGAGAGAGAGAGACTGTACACAAGCCCATCCAGTGAAGTAAACATAATTCAATTGCATATCTGGCTAACACGATTCAATTACACAGAGGCATTTAAACCAATCACTCCCATGGTCTTCATTCAAATCAGTGACATCATTCTGACCATTTGTGGCACCACTTAGGCAGTAATGAGCCAAATGAAAACGGAAATGTGGCACTGAGAACATCACAACAGGCTATGTAGGGTTAACGAGTTAAATGGGGGGTTCTGTTTTTATTGTTCAGATTAATTGACTTGTACATCTCTGGCAAACAAACAAATAGATGAGGGCTGCATTAGTGATGTTGTTGAGCACTTTCATAACTTAATCATCAGCTTGATGATGTAAAAATGATAAATTGTACTCGGAACAGAACTAATTGTCAGAGGGAGGTGATCGCGAGCCATTTGGTTTCATCCATGACGTAAGCCTGGGGTTGAAGATGTAAAATGGTCCACATACAGTAAACAACTCGATGGCCTGAAATGAGGTCAGTAGACGAGCGCTTTACTGCAATTCACTTTTTTTTTCGTCCTTTGATGTTTGAATACTATTTGAATTCTGGCCACAGCAGTGGTCTGTAAACTTCCCCTATGTTGTCAAGAAAATTTATTGTTTTGTGGTTGATGTTTTGACCTTATTTAGCATACAGATACATGCAGAAAGGCGGAGAGAAGCATGGAAAAAAGCATCTCAGCTGTCAGCGGACTTAAAAATGGCAACCGTTATTAACTTTGAAATGTTAAAAGGCATCACAGTATGTAGAGTTGCTGTACAGTAAGTGGTTCCATCTCTTAAGTGAAAAGTTAATTGTACCCTGCACTGTGTATGGCCTGTGGATATACAGTACTTTGTTTTCCACTGTGATTCAGCCGTCTGCGTAAAAAACACTGCACGAGTTGATATTTATATTAAGAAAACTAAAGCATACAATCTGAGTACTAATCCACTGATTCCCACAAGGGGAGAAGGTGATTGGAATGGCTGAAAAGTAATGAAAATAATTCTTTCAAGGTTTAACCTTTTCACAGGGTTTAACCTTTCAGAGGGCACCAGACATGAGCTTTATTCCTGAGAGAGCTGATGGATGTTTTATTTACGGGCCAGGGTAAATAATTATGAACTGTCTTGCCTGTGTTTCTACTTTTCTCATACATTCAGTATTTACAGGCCACATGTACAGATAGCTACTAAACGAAAAACAACCATGCATAGATCCCATGAGAGCAATTTGTTTGTGTATGTGTGCCAGGAAAAGAGATGTTAACAGATGGTGTTATTCATGTGCATTTTCCTTTCACATCAAAGTGTCAATTTAAGACCAAAAAATAATTAAATAAGTATGTTTCAAATTGAGATGCTATTTTAGAGTGGAATAAAATGGAAAACAAACACAAGACATAATTTAAGGGAACTATTTTGTATTGATCAAAGCACTGAATTTAATCAAATATATAACTTTCTGTCTCAGCATCTACTGTACATCTAAGGTCAATTGTGCCTTTGTGTAAACTAAACCTCTGACCTTAGCGAGTCAAGTGCCACACAAAAGAACCAGACAAAACACATATAACCACAGAAATCTTAGCTTTTAATTGGGTTTATGTAAGCCATAAGCTTACAGACAGATTGCACTGTTTCATGCTTTCTTCCTGGCTTTTGAGGACTAAACTCTAAGGCATTGAAACATCAGTTGAACTATGTTTTTTAGTTTCAGTACATCACTTGCTCAATCACACGGCTCCTTTCACTTTAAAGTTCCATCAAAAGACTTTCTTTGATATATTTTGATGTATGGGTCAGCCTGTACCCAGGCCTTTCAAGGTGGAAAAGAGAAGTATATGTTTTTCGAACTTCACACATCACAGATGAGACTGCTGCTCCGTTCATTCACATTTGCTTGAACTTCTGTAAGACAGGACCAGATATCAAAAAAGGAATAATTCCAATTTTTCCTTTTTTTTTTTTTTTTGGTTTAAGTTTGTTACCAGACATGTGGTTTTGACTAGGCCAGTATTGTTGGGTAGGCTTCATATATTCTGACACAAAGATGCCTGTGTGCTTTTCTGGGAAACTTCACTCAAGTTGTCACATCATCAGAAGTGAACACAAACAGATGAATCAAATTAAAAGATTTTCGGAATAGAAATAGAGGAGAAAAAGAGGGAAAAAAAGAAGTGGAGAACATTGGAAGAAAAATTAACAGAAAGGGACACTGGAATCATTAAAGTCTACCAAAGAAAAAGAACGCATATGTGATATCCTTCAAGGAAACAGAATTAGGACTGCACAATACTGGAAAAACATTGCAAATTTTTTCAGCCATTTCACCAGATACATGCAGTATGTTTTTCATGTACAGATACACAATTAACAATCATGATATTTCATCATTTGAATACTTTAAAAGACTATCCTCTTCTAACAAAACAAACCCCCCCTCTCCTACTTCTACCACACTTGGTTCAGCCTCTGCCACCCCACCTGAAATCAGCTTGGACTCCACTTTCAGTTTCATGTATGCAACTGTGACATGGGCATGAACAGGTGGAGAGGTGTTTGGGAAAAACTAAACATGTTTCTTAATGAACTTTACGAACGGACTTGTGTGTCGCGGTAAGATAAGATAAACAGGCCTCCCAGCGCGGCTGAGAGTGGTAAAACTCTCAAACTCAAGCAACAAACAGATGTATCTATATGCCAGAAAGATGTCAGTACAGATTGATCTGGATACTGCAAGTTTTGTGTGCGTGTTGGGTGTGTTAAGCGTTTCTTTCATTAGGACATGGACCAGCCCATGACAGGAACCTTTAACTTTTAACCAGCACTGGGATGAGGTGCCGCTGATAACGGGAATACACGCATCTATCTATTAGCAGCCGCGTTGTGTGCGTGTTTACAGGCAGGTGACACGCAGACTCTGCATGCACAGCCATCAGTTCGCTATGTGCTCGGGTGATGGGGAGCACTTGGTCAGTTTATCAAACAACCGAAACAGGCAGCGCTCATTTTCAGGTTGCGGTAGGCGACTCGTGAGGCCTGCTTTGGTTATATCATGCAGCCCTGTAGGATACCGTATGAACAAGCTGTATGACGAGTACAGTATCAGCTAAAGAAATGTCCGACAACCTGTTTGCTTCATGAAGTTATTACTTTGCAGCTTTGCAGTCTGATAACATTGCCCAAAACCACATGGAGTCAGTGCATTTCACATAATAGGCCCTTTTCACAGCAGCCATTTTGACATGTCAAAGCAGGTTAAACACGTGTAATTAATAACAATAATTATGGCCCTGTTCCATTTTGGTGGGCCAGGGCGCTGGTATTGTGCATGCTGGCTTTCTGGTATGCATTCATTCATTTTATCAATTACACCTGTGTTTACCCTGCTATGACATGTCAAAATGGCTGCTGTGAAGAGGGCATCTTACAGGCAAATAAAAAATAGGAAAAAAGCCTGAATGTTCTACGGTAATCTGAAGCAAAACTCCTTCTTCTTGTGTATTCATCTTCACCTCAACTATATCCAACATTTCATCCATCTTCCAGCGAGCTTTCATCTGAATATCTCAGAGGATGTGACCAACAGAAAATATAGATCGCAATGTCCATAATGTGTCCCCTTACGTGTATTAATCAACTCTATTGACCTCACTTTCTCTCCGCACGCCACTCCGATTGTTTGTTTACCATTAGGGGCGAGTGTCTTGGTTGTTCAATAGCCCACCTCCATCTGCATATAAACAATGAAACTATCAGCTAGGTAACAAGAGTGGGGACAGCAGCTCAATACTGCTATGAGAGATCTCCAATAATCAGCTGTGTTGGAGGCAGGCGGGACGCAGGCAAATACAAGCAAACGGTATTGACAGGCGCTGGTTGCCTTCAATCAGCTTATATCTACTGGCAGGAAAATCGGCAGCACTCTGCATGGACCCAGAATTATCACTGATGAAGACATCAGTTGGAAGAAGAGAATGAGAGGGAATAAAAAAGAGGAAATAGGGGAGGAGGGGGCGAGGAAGGTATAATGAAGGGAAGCGGTAAGGGATTTCTTTACTGAATTACACGTCTAGACCGTAAGCGTTACGTTAGCATCACGCTCCCTCGACAACAGCGTCCGTGCGACACTGAGGCGACTGCCTAAACGGGTCCTGCGCATTTCAAAGCGTCGAGCAACAAGTTGAAGCCCAACTTTCTGTGCAGTGTGCAGTTTTCCTCTGATGTGTGACCATTGATGTGGTGGTTGTATCATTATCATCATCATCATTATTATCTAGCTACTATCTGCAAATATATGATATATACAATAATGATAACGTTTTTATTTTTCAAAACTGTGCTTTACACCTTAAGATAAGCATTACACAATAGAGAATCAATAAATAAACAGCAATAAAGGAGACAACATGACATCAAAAACAATAAAATCAAAGAACCAGTTCAGATAATAACTAGATAAATATGACTGAAAACATATGATTTATATATGATGAATTAAAATTATAAAATAATGATAAAACCCTAAAATACATAGTAAATTGTAGTAAAACCATGAAGTTTGAAATAGCAAATAGCCTGCAATAGTTTGCAAAATATACTAGATAAATATATTATTCAGTGCCTTTTCAGTGGGATTGTAATAAACCAAAATTATCATTTAAATCTCAGAAAACTTGCTGTACATTTAATTTTTGGAGGAAAAAGGTTTCATTTATTTCTCTAGCTGCAATCAGAATTAAGTGAAATGTTTGCTCCTATTTGAATCTTGTATCAAATAAATAAATGTACTGTCCATCATTGCGGTGATGGTAACTGAAAACTGGAGGGGTTCCCTTTGAGTGATGGAGAGATGGGATCAATTCAAGCCTGATTGCATGATATACACTCTTTCACACACACACACACACACACACACACACACACACACACACACACACGCGCAAACAGGCGTCCACACACTCTTCAAACCCCAGTGGTATCGAAGCTGCCAACACATCATTTACATAATGAGTTCTTGTTAGATGTTGGGCTTCCTTGTTTTGGTAAAATATGCTTAACCTCTTCACACACACACACACACACACACACACACACACTCTTACACTAAAACCCAGCCACGTAGCGTGGTGGTTGGGTCATATTAAGGTCACGAGTAAATTGGCTGAGGGCAGCAGGCCTCACAGCTCTTAGTTTATAGAGGCAAATTAATTAGAGGGCCATGCATCACTGTGAAGTCACCACATTACTGATGCAGCTCACATCACACTGATGGCAATAGGATGTCTAAATATTACTAAATATAATATTACTACTCATTTCTCTGCCCTGGAGCAGGGGTCACTGGTACAGGACACAATACAGTCTAAAGACCAATGAAAATAAAAAACTGAAAGTCATTTCATATTACAAGTTTTTCATATCCATGTCAGCTCTTATTCTGCTGCGCAAAAACAGAGAGATGCATTATATTAAAAGAAGGTAAAGTGTGATATAAGTCCACCAATCATCACATGAATAATGATCGTCGAACAAAACAAGCAGTTTGTAGAAGTCACCTCGAGGCCTGGAAACTTGTAATGAGTGTTAATGACTTTGTTTGCTATTTATAGACTAAATGATTTTCCCAAAAATAATTATTGTCAATTTGTTGGAGCCCTACACTATATTTATTATTTTGGCAGCATTTGCTATTTGATGTAAACATCCAGTGTCCTATTCCCTTCCAGTTTTGTGTCCACAGCTTGAAGGGGAAATTCTGAATGCGAGAAAGTGAGTCGGTCAGTCAACAGTCAACACACACACACACACACACACACACACACACACACACACACAGTAGCCTATTTACACACACACACACACACACACACACACACACACACACACACACACACACACACACTTTCTCGTCCCCTGTTCCATTCAGTGCTGTGGTGAGTGCTGAATCATCAACAGCAGAGAAACTCCTATCGCAGCCGCTGTCAGTCAGCGCAGCACAGTTCAGGCGGTGACGGGGGAACAGTTGGCAGCTCAGGGGCCTCGGGCCAACCCCAACCATATGGCAGACGCTGTAGCACCGCTGTGTCATACTCTGGCATGTTTTAACGACCAATTAGGCTCATTAGGCCTTGATTAGAGACGGTGAAGCCTAGGGGAATCATGGGGGAGGGAGGGGGGGGTGACAGTGATGACTTATCAGGGAGAGAGGATGGTGGGGAGTATGAATCAGTAATGATGCACAAAAGATTAGGAACAGGTGTTCTTTCCTTGAAATAGATTGACCAGCTGAATTCAGGTAAAAGCCTTGATTTTGTATTGATTTCACTTATTAAATCCCTTCCCGTCATGAAATGTAGATTTAGATGAAGGGTGTGAAACAGGTTAAAGAAGGGGTTTTGAATTTTAGTTGAGTTTTAGTTTTGGGGAAAGTCTACATCTGTTCCTTTTTTGATGAAATGTTGGAGTGCGATGCATCCCAGCACTGTTTTCTGGTATCAAAACTGGCCCAAGAGGGTGCTACTGTACATCATTCATAAAATTAAACGTGATGATGTTGATGAAACATAAAGCAGCTGCATCTCACTTCTGCATTTTAGCATTACTAAAATTATTATTGAGATCACTTTAATACCGCCTTAAAATTAGTTCTGTAAGTGTTCAGGTTTTTGGGAATTGGCTTGAGATACGATGTTGCCTTAGAGTTTGGGAAATTACAGGGGCGTTGGGAGCGAATGAGACAGAGACTGTAGTAAAGAGAATGAGTGAATGAATCATGAGCTGAGTAATGGAGGTCAGAGAGAGTGAGTAAACCAAGTCAGAGTAAATGAGAAAACACAGAGAGACACACAGAATTAAATTAAAGAAAAGACCATAGTAAGAAAATAATATGCCCTCTCTCCCCCCTCCCTAATGCCATTTCTTAGACCCTCCCATTTCATGTCTTCAAATAACATCCGGGGATTTATGCTCCCCGTTTATCTCATTGTTTTTATCTTCCATGTCACCATCACTGGATTGACCAAACAAAAACAAATCATTTACATGTAGGGGAATGTGTTTTGACTGAGAGAAACATACAGAAGACTCACTAACTGCCAATCGCCTTCATCTCTGGGCATTTAACTGTGGAGAGTGTGTATGTGTTTTTTGTGCGTGTGAGACGATTATAGCTCTAATGATAATTCTACATATGGTGGCTGGATAAACCTGCCAGAGCACTGAGATCATAAATCCAATCTGAGGATGATAATCCTTTTGCCAGATGAGGAATTAATACCAAATGTTATGCAGTGGTCAGAGAGGGAAGATGTGTTTGTGATGGTGTGATACGGAGGACAGGCATGTTTACCAATCGCTGATAAAAACAGAACAGCAGGGTGAATTTGTTTGTTTCCTCAATTTCAGATTTATCAAATTATCTATTACAGTATTTATTTCAAATTATTGTCAATAAATAAATGTATCCTTTTCTTTTGACTGAATTCCTACATAATCATGTGTCTGTATTCCAGCTGCAACGTTTGCATCCGAGAGAGAGTGGTATTTTTTTCTTTCTCTTTTTTTTATTGTGTGAAGTCACCCTGCACTAATCCTACAGTGTTGTTATTAAGCTCAGGGCCATGGAAATGGACAGGGTGTAAGACATGCAGAGTGCATATAAGCCAGATTAGCACTGAAACACCCCCACAAACATTGTCGCCATATTCAAATTCATATTTATATCTATGTTCTGCTCAATAGGCTGTTCTGCTGTTGTGTGGTTACTGTGTAAAAGAAAAAAAAACCTGGGTTAGGTTATTTACTTAAAGAACAACTGTACATAAAAGTATGTACAGTTGAAATGGAGGAAGAGCATGAAGAGAGAATGGAGCAAAGGGTTGTTGAGAAACACAACGAGAAACATATGGATGATTGAAAGGGGTGAGGCTGTTATTAACAGAATCAGATAAAAGCGATGACGGGCTACAGACACAGATATTTATAAAGAGAAAGATTGAAAAACTGGCTCAGTGTGAGTAGTAGAGCAGGGTTAATGTTCAGAAAGAGAGAGATTGACAATAAGAGAGAATGACAAAGAGAGAGATGGGAATTCAGAGTTAGGTGAGAGAGAGAGAGTCCGAGATAGAAACTGAGAGAAAAAATGCCTGAGAGATCTGGAGAAAGAAGTTCAGAAACACAATCAGAATTGGAGAGAGAAATTGAGGGGAAAGTGTGAGTTTCTCATAGAAAGAGAGAGAGAGAGAGAGAGAGAGAGAGAGAGAGGGATACAGGGAGGGAGAGAAGCAGAGAGAGAGAGAGAGCTCCAGATCCAGTGTTTGACATTTCACCTTGCTCAGTTGATAAGGGGTGTCACCCTCTGGTCCTAAGGGCTTTGACTGCTGTCTGCAGTCATCACCCCTCCCCAGCACAGGAAACTATTGATCAACCAGACAGCACTGCCTAGGCTTATGTGAGTGTGAGTGCGTGCGTGTGTGCGTGCGCGTGTGTGTGTGTGTGTGTGTGTGTGTGTGTGTGTGTGCGCACGCATCTGTGTGCTTATTTGTTTGTTCCAGCACCTAAATACCAGAATCTGCATTTGGCATGTAATCGCTCAGCCCTGAGCACCTTCCTCTCTCTTTGTTTTTACATCTTCGTCTTGCTCCCCCTAACGTCTTAACTCCTCTCATTATTTGTGTAGTAGGAAGTCCATTAAGGTTCTGTGGCTTTGGCTGAGTGGAGTGAGAGATCACAGGGCTAAGAGACAGAGACTGCCATTAAAAAGCCTCCGTACTCACTGCGGTGTGAAAAATGGCTTCACACACACTCAGATGTACTTAGATTCAACAACAGTGGAACAGTGTGCTGCAAAGGCTTCAATTACGGCTCCTTTTCTCCTTCATGCCACCATTTTTGCGCATTTTCAAAATATTGGTGGGAAAATTCATGTATAATTCTGTGAATGTGCTCTTGAGCCAGGCATCTAACCCCGAACTGCTGCAATGAAACTGTTAAGTGGACTGTGGTTGCACTGGATAATTGTAAAGCAGCGTGTCACTGGAGGATGTACTGTAACTGGTGCCTCCACAGATCTGCCAATGACCAGCTACGTTTTAGGAAGAGGCTCTGTTATAAAACAGCAACAAAAGTGGGAGTTTATGGTCTTGATATACAGAAGGTCGACTCGCTCGGCTGCTGTTTTTAGAATGGAATTCATGAGTTTGTAGGTAAAACCCATTGCTAAAATGTGTCAGTGAGTGCCAAGAAAAAGTTGGATAGTTATGTTCTGTGCCTGGAAACACATGTGTACCCTCCACTGGCCTGGGATCAAATTCCACCAGATTCCAGAAGATTTTTCCAGTTTTTCCCTGTTTTGCCTTTGCACTGTATAAATAAAGAGTGGACTTTCCACTCCCGCAGAATATGTTAAAATATTCCAAATCAAAGTATCACACCTTTCTAGCTACATAACTGTTATAACTGTGTATGCGCTGGTGTTTGTTTCCAGGCACGTTTACAATAAGATGTGTACGGCCTCTAACATCACAGACACACAGCATCAACCTTCATCTTGACTCATGCTGACTGCTGCAAAATCCTTTCACAAAGAGGGAAAAACAGAGAGAGAAAAACTAGGTAAAATGAGATAGGCTGAGTTCCCTTTTTGGTCCAACTTGATAAAAACAGTGAGAGGATGGAAGTCAGTGGGACATGACAGGGCTCTGAAGTAGCTGGGAGGGTGTAGTATTTCATTTTCCAAAATGACAAGGCACAATTATTTATCCTACTTCACTGGCACCAAGACTAAATATTTGGCAATTTGCTGACTACCAGCTCCCTTTCATTCTGTGTTACAATTACCATATATGCTGCTTGTAAACATGTTAGTGGTTGAAGACATTTAAGTGAGCCGATGATCTAAAGCAATATGAATATTAAAACACAAAATGCAGGATTTGGTTGGACCCCGCTGTCACAATCCGTGATTGCATGGTAAAGCAATAGTGAGCAAGAGCTATTTAAGTATGGTAAACTCTTCAGTTCAGAATAGGGTGCTGAACAACAGCGAACAATCCCTGCTTGCAACTGTATGATCATAAACATAGATGTCTAAAACTGCATTGTGATAGATTACCTATTTTACGAAAGCCTCAAGTCTCCACGAGTTGATTTTCATTCCATACAAGATTGAACTGAAACCAGCCTGCAAGGTAGAAATTAGTCTAAAAACCTTGTCCTTTGGAAAATTGTCAGCTGTATTGTACAGAGTGTGCTTTTCACTTAATAGGCTAAAACATGCAAAACCGCGAGTGTGGTCCTCTATGGTTAGGGCTTACCAGAATCATAACACAAAGCTTGACCAATGAATTAGAGCCCACAGAGGCATAATTCTCATACCTGACCTAAATGCCACACTTAACTCTAACCATAACCCGAGTAATGACCTCAGCCCTAAACTTCACCTCAGAAATATCTCACAATTAACTTGGTCACAATAAGCACCAACAAAAATGTTAGATGGTTCTCCTCCTCTTATCGTCGCTGTGAGGTTTTGTTGGTCCTCACAAAAGGTATAAGTGTAAAGAGCACACACACATAAGCACCAGCATTGGGGGAAATAAATGATGCACCTGCATGCGGCATTGAAAATTCCTCCAGAGTTGGATGGATGCAAGGGGGCCTGTTCCACTCTGCATTCATTGTGTGACTCAGGGGAGAGGGAGAGGAAGGAGAGTGAATAAAATGTGGGCAAGCACAGATTCATGTTAAAAATGACACAATTAGTTCAACTCTGAAGTGCGTGTTAGTCGCGCATGGCTTCCCTTCTTAGACTCACATGAGGTGATCAGACAGGCAAATACTCCCAGGGCCTGGATGTATAGTCAAATGAAACACACTCATATGCACATGTACACACACACACACACACACACACACACACAATCAACAAAAGTGTACGGACACACGTAATACAACACAGACACTGCATACTAAAATATAATCACACTTCCTCTCTCTCTATCTCATATAGACTTGCGTGAACAGGACTAAAAGCTTCACACTCTGTAATTTGTGATACAACATTTTGTGGGAGAAAAGAAAAATCTAGGCAGACAAAACATCCCATGAAAATAATGCAGTAACTACAGTAAATCACTCTGCTAGTGTGGAAAACACAGCTCTAATTCTAAAGCCTCTCACACTGAAAAATTGATCTTTATTTTCGGGGCAATGTGCTTTGAAACAAAAGGGAAAAGTAACTTAATATGCAGGAAATGAAGAAATGAAGACTACAGTACACGGAGCACTTTGAGTTTGCACTTTCAAAGCCGGGAGAAACGAGCGTTTGAATTTCCCACCCCCCCAAGAGATAGCAGGGGAAAGGCAGGGCCTGATTTTATTAATTTCATCTGTAGTTATGTTTCTCCTGAATAAAACATTAATACTCCCAGGAACAAGGGAATAACAGAAACAGAAAGAAAGACAGCTGCTTCTCTTTTAATTAGCAAGTGCAACTCACTCTCGCTCTCTCCAGCCGTCCCAGCTATCTATCTTTGTATCGCCCTTCAAGTGTTTCTCTGTCAATCAAGCCATCTTTCCCCTAACTAGAATGAAAGGGAACTCTTTGTCAACTTTAAAATCACAGCTTCTTACTTTACAGCGACATCTCAAAGTTGCACACCATAAATAGTGTTAAAGACAGTAATGTGCTGTGCAGAAAAGGAAATATGAAAATGAGTTTGTGGTCTGTGAAAAGTTTGTTCATGTTTCTGCTTCTACACAATTATTCTGGACACATCCACGTCTTAGAAACTCATAAACAGCAATGGTGGGTGTGTGCTGACTTCATCGCCTGTGTAATACCACTTTTAACAGACTGCATTAGTGTAAAATTGTTCTCACTGGACACAGATTGAATAGATGTGTGCAGGCTATGGCACATGGGAGTTAAAGCTGAACTAAAGTAATCGTAATAATCAAGTACGGAGGAAATCGCACCAAAGCAATTAGTCCCTCTGGAAATATTAAGACGAATGTGATAGTGATGCCATAGGAAATAAAAAATACCATAACATGTGAGGTCACTATAAATCCCAATGTTGTTGGATTGTTATACTGATGTTCATTATGGAAAGCATTTTAGTTGCTGATGTTCATGCCTGCCATCAATAAAACTGAATCAGTTCTTAGAATTTTACAGTCTTTTGACATCTGAGATAGCAGCCAGGCTAATAAAAAGCCCCTCTTCTCCAGGGGCTAAAGGACAATGTATGGAAATAGCAGGCTAATAGTGTTGGAAGGCGAATGCCCGATCCATAAGTTCCATCCTGGCATAAGAAAGATCTCAGAGATCATAATATTGAGCTATGGAATCAAGGGTCTCGAGAGCGATTTTAAAGGATGGTTGTGCCAGCACTGCAACCACACACACACACACACACACACACACACACACACACACAGTATTCACTCATACACACGTATAGTCTCCTCTGCCTTGCCCCAGGGTGCAGCCAGTCTGAGATCACACTGGCAGGTTCACTTGTAAAGCTGCAGCTTTAGGCTCTCAGACAGAGAAAACTACAGACGGTCGCTGCTGCAGGTAGAAACACTGAGCTTGAAGAGTTTCATTCCAAAACAAGATATGCCCTGGTTGGAAATGTGTGACAAAATGATTTTCTAGCATGAAAGTGAAACTCACATTTGAATGTTACTGATGTTATTAGCTTTCTTTAGCCTTTTACCTATGGAGAAGTATCTTCAAAGTATACACATACGGTATTTGTTCTGTGTTTTTTTTAAAGTTTTCTTTTGTTTGCTTGTACATATGTATCTGATGCAATGCTACAGAAAGTACTCCAAGAACATTTGATGACTGCAGCTGCAACACTTTCATGATTATTTTGTCATTCACATACTTGTATCTTTGTGAGTTTTCAGACTGTCTCTTCTAAATAACTCTGAATCTAAATTTAGCAAAGACCTAAACTAATATGTGACCATTTAAAATTTTAAGCAGCGTGTTAGAAAAGTTTTTTCTGTTAGTTTTCCACCTTGGAAATGGAAAGAGGAGACGTGCTGAGGCGGGTTTGAGAGGGAGAGTGGGAGAGAGGGAAAATGGATGGAAGTCTGGGGCGCAACGAGGGGTGAGAAAGTCCCACGAAGAGTGAAGGGCCTCTGTAATGATTGAGAGGGATTACCAGAAAACTCAGTGGACTGGGAAAGAGAGGGAGAGTCACAGAAAGAGGTAAAGAGAATAAAAGTGAGAGAGAAAGTACTGTATGAAGGGCAGAAAGATGAGAACGTGACGGAAGCTGGTGTGTGTGCATGGGTGTATGTTTGGGTTTGGGGGCTAATTCAGAAATAAATTGATTCAATCAGTAAATGAAGCCATGCGTGGGCTATATACTATTATAATGAAAATAATGCAGAATGCTTAAAGGGATACTGTGACATTTCAAATTTTGGATGTTTTTTTCACTTCACCGTGAACAGATCACAGCAGGGGCAAAAAGTTTCTCTTGTTGCACTAAAGTTCTGCCCACAACCATTCAGTAGTAGGTCACCACAAACTAGCCAGATACAAATAAGGCTGTGATTCAAACTAAACACATTTCTAAGATAATATAGTGATCATTCATATACAATAAATATCCATGTGAAAATGGTGTAAAAATCAATGAACATATGCCCTAAAGATAAACAACATTGCATGAACACTTACTGAGATTATAAAGCCTTGGAAAGCAAGAAAGGAGTAATTTTTTCCATCAAATTCAAGGTTTATATAAACTCATGCTATAGAAATGGCTCATATTCAAGGTTGTGAGAGAGCATGAAATTAAATAGATCAGAACTTGTAGTCTGCAAGAGCGGCAGGAACACACTGAAAAGATATAGTATAAAGCTTTCTTCAAATTATCCGAAGACTTCTACACAATTAATCATTTGGCCGTTGGAGGGAGACCCAGGTTTTACAAAAAAATAGGCAATGAAATTAGTTTATTAAATAAAATTAAATAAATATATTTAAAAACTATACTGTGGACTATACTCCTTTTTTACAGAACTATAAAAAATTCACATTTTTAGGGTTGTCTTAATTTGTTTATTGATGAATATAATTTTTTTTCTAATCTACTTCATGTCTCAAAATAGTGCAACTGCCCTACAATAATCAGAGTGACACACCATGAGATGTATAAAAAAATTATTTTACAGCTTTTGACCCTTTTTTTATATAGTATTTTTTCCTTCTTTCACAGAGCTCTGCATATTGTTTGCCCCAGTTAGCTGGTTTCACTTTGTATATTATAATATACATTGTTGAAAAGTATACTTAAAGGGTATTGTCCTGTTTTTATGTTGAACGGAAATGCTGGCAGCTTTGTGCAACATAAAATATTGAATGTTGGATATGTATCATCTCTCCCTCTCTCACTCGGTGCTGTGGTCTGTGTGTTTCTGTGGTCTACCTATGCCTCCTATTGGTCTGATCGCTGCAGTCCACAACAATCTCAGTCCTTTCATAGGAGACGGAAGGAGGAAGGGAGGGAGTCAGGAAAGACAGATGAGAGACAGGGAAAAACAGGGGAGCGAAGGGAGGAAGGATGGTGAGTGATAGAGTGGGAGAGAATGAGGGGGAGAGAAAAGAAAGAAGAAAGCCTGTGGGGGGAGGGAGGGGGTGCGATAGAAAGAAATGGGGTGGGAGGAGGCGGGGGCGGGGAGGCTGGGAGGGAGGAAGGAAGATCTTATGAATGTTGACCACTGTCCCTCTACATAAATCTGCACATTAACTGCATCAAATGAGGCTCCCCATGTTTTCTCATCTTCTCTTCCCTCACTATCCCTTTTTCTCTTTCTCCCATACACCCAGCCAAATACGCACACACACACACACACACACATATACAGAGACACACACACACACACACACACACACACACACACACACCACCACCACCACAACCCCCCTGGTCGCCATCTCGCATCTGATTGGGCAGTGTCATTTATAATGTCTGTCCACATCAGGGGACGTTGTAGGGACCTCCGTCCTAACAACACTTCCCCCTGTCACGCCCCAGTACCTGATGGGTAGAAATAAACCAACAGCCATGCCGCAGAGAAAGCGACAGTGTCACACAGCTAATATCAACTATGAATAATGACACATTGCTATTACAACTGTTCTGGCTCTCATC
This sequence comes from Lateolabrax maculatus, assembly GCA_031216445.1. Classification (NCBI taxonomy): domain Eukaryota; kingdom Metazoa; phylum Chordata; class Actinopteri; order Acropomatiformes; family Lateolabracidae; genus Lateolabrax; species Lateolabrax maculatus. Next base: position 12,996,316 of record CM062210.1, read on the forward strand.
TGCCTGATAAACATTTGGGAATTGAAAAATGCAGAGGCGACGTTCGTCTTGTTTCATAAAGACAATGAACGCGACGCAAAGAGAAGACAACATCTTGAGCAACATCGCTGAAGAATTGTGATTGTTTTTCTTGTATCCTTGGAAAGCTCACACGGGTAAAAGGAAAGTCCAGAAGAAAAAGGGTTGCAAGATAATGTGTGAATAATTCCTATTAAATACAAGACTGTGCAATATTGTTAATATTACAAGCAAATGCCAAAACATAATGAAAGAAAAACTATGAAATTATGAAAAATATTGTGCAAATTCTGAAGAATACGGTGGTGGATCAAGTTTTTTTCTTAGACTTCAATATCTATGTATAATATATATACACTTTGATGTATATATTTAAATGATATGCACTGTAAAGTACAGAAGTGATTATTCATCCCAAATCTATCTATGACTTACATTATTTTAGTATTGCCTTTTATTTACATAAATAGAATTATTAATTATGATGAAGGAAATTAATATCTGACAAAATATATTTTATTCATGCAGTACACAAAATATTCTGGGATAATTAAATGCAGGACAATATTTCTAGATTAATCAAACTGAAACATTACTCAACTAAATGTTATTTTCTGAATTAATGTTATATATTTGTAGGCCTGATAAAAGTAGAAGCAAGTTTCTATAATGAGTGCAAAATATGCTTGTTTTAATATTTAATTTACATCTTCTTACAGTTTATGCATAGATGTAACAGATGTCCCAATACTGTGTATCTCATCATGTAGATATCTTGTTAACATTTGGCATTTGTTATAGCATTATAGCCTATGGAAACAAAGAAATTGACATCATTATTTAAAAAAAAATAAGAGCACAATGTCGACATTGTGACATCAATATTAAAAATATACTTTTTTTCCACAAACTGGATCCATTGCAGAGGTATAGCGGCCACATGTGAAACCTACATTTGCGTCTATTATTCTGTATATACTCATCACTTCACATGAGAAAGACATGAAAGATTGAGCCAAGCCTTTGAAGCAGACGCCAGGGCTGCCGCCTCCCTCCCTTGAGCCGCTGCCACCTCTCCTCAAAGGCAGCTTGACTCCCACATGCAACTCAGGAACATTAAACGGGCCCAACAAAAATTCTAATGACCCTCTAGATTTCTGACCACACAAAAAGGGGGCAGCCACCGATTTGCATTGCCATTCTGGTGTTCAGTGATGGCGAGCAATTTCCATGTGTAATGAGTGTGTTGTTTGCCACTCTCCCCTCCTGGTCAATAATTACCAGCCTTGCAGCCTGAAGTGAGTCTATTTTAGGTCGGAAACCCCCTGGTTCAAAAAGCTTAACTCGGCCATAAACACACCAACTTTTTTTTTTTTCTCTCTTTCTTTCTCTCTCTCTGGGTAATCCCACTTTTGTTGGCTGTGAAGAGGAAGGTGAGGAGCAACACAGAGAGAGAGAGAGAGAGAGAGAGAGAAAGAGAGAGAGAGGTGAGGTCAAAGCCAAAGGAAAGATTCACGTCACCAAAGATCAAGAGGGCCATTTCTCTCTCCTTGTCTAATCATGTATGTTGGGCCACCTTGTGTTGCCGCTTCCCAAACGACGAATGAAACGTCATAAAAAATAAAAAAAAAAAACGACAACACAGGTATTTAATTCACATGGTCACACATCATATGTAAGTCTACTGGATTGACCAGAAACAGTTGAGTTGATTGTTCGGTGATCCCCAGGAGCTGCTTTATGCTAATGTTTGCATCGATGCCTACAAAGCCACCGCCGCTGTCCAAAGGCACATCAAGGAAATGAGAGAGCAGGCCGAGCCTTTGTGTGCGCCGTGTACAATAAAGGGAGGATTTAGAGGCCTTGCTGGCCGACCGCAGGGGACAAACAAAATGAATGAAGTGAAGCGGAGTAGGGGTTGGGGTTGGGGACTCTGCCATGGCGGGTTGGGTTGGGGTGGGGGAGACTGGCTAATGCACCCCCTCCATAACCTCCCTACCCGCCCCGTCATCGCAGGACAGCCCATATATAACGCAGACACGTTTGGTCTCTCCAAAAGGTCACAAAAGGGTAAAACTTAAGAGGAAAGATGAGAGCACTGCTGTCATAAAAAAAGAAAAACGTGTGTAAGGGGAGAATAAGTGGCTATTCCTCTTAAGCCGTGGATAAAATATTTCAGATTCAACGATGCAGTGTCCTGGCCACCAGGGTTCTGGATTTATTGCTGGGGTCAAAACTCAGTGCCGATCAATAGTCAATCAGAGTTATCAAACACCAATTATATGAGGACAATGTCCAGACATGCTGCACTGATTTATTGTCCTGTATTTGTTATTTCTCAGCAGAATGTGCCTAATGGCTAGAAGTCTGGGTATTAAATGTCTCAATACAAATTATTTTATTAGAGGAATTACACTTTAAATGGATTCATTTAGTTACATTTTAATGAATCAGGTACATTCTGTTAATCATGTTAAATATATTTTTAAGCAAGCATAATAATATAAGGGTAATAAAAAAGGTACCATATTTAAAAATTGTATTAACTAATTCAATATTGATGAAACAGCAAACATACAGATGCATGACGTGTGACAGAATGTTTTCAGTTAATTCTTACTGACAAACAAATCTAAAAATAAATAATTTCTGATTATTTAGATTGGCATATCATCTTGTATCTAAATGAACATCAAGGAAACGCAAAAAGGAAAAACTGAGCAGTGCCTCAGTGCATCTGTGCAAACTAGAGACCTCACAGATGTGCTTTCAAGAAAGGAAAAAAAAAACATTTACTGGGGTGCTGCTGAAGAAATGTAGTGTAATGGAAGCACTTAATAGACATGAGAGGTTTATACTTGAAAGCCCCATCATCCCCCTTAATGCATAGCCATTTGTTTATTGAAAAGGGTCTTCATTAAAAACAAGTTGGAAGGGGGAAGAAAAATGAAAAACAATAATTATATTGATGGCTTAAAAATCACATCAAAATTAAGATATTTATCAGAAGCAAGTGCACTGTAATCCCCTAAGTGCTTCTTTTATAATGCCACAAACACAGCAAAAGCAAAAACAAAAGCAACTCTCAAAGACTTTCCTCAATTCCTCCTCTCTTTGCCTTGTTTCACCATCCATCTCTCTTTTCAATCAAGCTCTCTGTATCTCTCTTTTTTTGCCCTTTCCCTGCCTTTTTTCAGAGAAAAGGGTCTAATTGCACCTGAAAAAGAGAAAGGGGAGCAAAAGGAGAACATCCTCAATAGCAAATCGTTTAGACATTGAATTTGGAATTTCCTCTCATTTTTTTATTACTTTCTCTTTTAAATTTCAAGGGCGTTCGGACGATGTGTCTGTCAGGCAACGAGGCTCTTGTTCCTTTTTCTCTCTGCGTCTCCTGACGGCTTACCACAGCCAAGATATGCATCTCCTGACCTGTATGTTAAATTCATAGTTTCACCAGTGACGACAGCAATGCTGGACAACGGAAAGGAAAAATTGGTGTCTGGTATATATATGTGTGTGTGCGTGTGTTTGTGTGTGTGTGTGTGTGCGTGTGTCACGGGGGGTGGGGTGGGCCATGGGGTGATTTTTCTGCCCCCGTAACCATGACAACCCTCATCTCTAGAGCGTTGGAAGGGAAGGGATGGCGACTCACACTCAGGGAGATTCTGATGTCTGAGGTCCCCCTGATTTCTTTTGTTGTGCATTTATTGTGTGTGTCCATGTGTGAATATATGTGTGAGTATGTGTGGTGCACACAATTTCATAAAATTTCATTTTATTCATTCAATTGTATTTAATTATAGAACACACAAATTACTGCCAGGCCTGGTCAAAACTTAATTTTAAAAAAATCACGTTTTATTTTTATAAGAAGGGCCTGGTAGATTTCAAATTAAAATTTGAAATGCTTGCAAAATAGAAACATAATAAACACATTTCATTGATTAATCAAAATCATCCCAAATTAAGGCTTTAAGAATAAGAGAATAACACATATTGTCTGAAATCTTTATGCATATTTCAGCAGATTTTCTGCTGATGAGTCAATGGTTTCTAATAGTCTAAATGCAAGTATGATAAAAATCAAATCTTATCTTTTCTTTTTCTCATCAAACCAACACTGTCACCAAATGCAACATGCCTAAATCTCCAGTCATAAACATTTCTCAGATCAAATTCTATACGGGCATTTCTGAATTCATATTCAACATAGCCCATCGTATGTAGGCAGGAATATAGATAGGGGAATATGAATGTCAGAGGGAACATTTTAATCATTTGGCAGGGTTGGAAGCCCAATCTCCAAACATCCACATTTTGACACACGATCTCCCTCTCTCTCTTCCCGCCCTCCCTCCCCTCTATCCTCTGGTTTCATCATCTCATCTCACACCCTTCGTGTCTCAGGGACCTATTAAATCCCCCCCCCCCCCTCCCTCCCTCACCAGTACACCTCTCTCTGCCTCTGCCTCTCTCTCTCTCTCCCTCTCAAATGTCACCTTCATTTTTCTGTTCATATTCTCGGACTGGAGCTCCCTGTAGATGGTTTAATTTTTTTGGCCCTCACCACCACCTCCACTGCCCACGGTGCTCACTGTGGTCTCTAGCAGGGGATGATGAGGCCTGTGTTTGTGTGTGTGTGTGTGTGTGTGTGTGTGTGTGTGTGTGTGTGTGTGTAACAGTGAGCTTGCATAAATGTGTATAACAGGATGTCATAATGACTGATATTGTTTCCTCTCTTTTCCTAAACCCCTTTTTATGTGGGGGTCGTTTAAGAACAAGAATTGCACTTTATTTTAATCTTTTCAACCATCAGCAAACTGACAAAATAACCGCTATCCTTATTTGCCCCCAGCTGGATCAAAGTTTCCTTAACAACAGTCTCATGTTGTAATGGATTAACGGTTCATAAAAAAACAGCGGTACGAATGGTTTGTGTTAGCATCTATACTCGCAGGCTTGCACAGTTTTGGCTGGGCAGAGCTCTTTGTCTGCCAGGCCTTGTGGAGTTGATCACACAGTCTGGTGTTGACCTCACTTTTTATACAAAAACAAAAGCTGATCACAATAATGAAGCTTATCAGTCAGTGCTCTTTAGGAATTAAAAGTTTTCATTTTACATTACAAATTCTATAGTTCTCTTGACAACATTTGCATGTTTCCCACGTAGAAATGCCACTGGAACGAACTCTAACACAACATAACACACCTGCACAATTCCTTAAATCAGGAAGTAAATATATTTCGGATGTTGTCCAGGAGGTTTTTTTTTCTTTTCGTGTACTGTGTCGTATTATTATGTTGTGGAAATGTTGTACCTGGTTGGGTTCATCTTAGAATCACCAGATAAGATAAAAGAGAGGAGATATTCGCTGAGATATAACAGAGATCAGTTTTTGTCGCGCGGTCTTCTCTTCCTGCAGGACGCCGCCGTTGCCATCATGTGAACCTTGTTTTACTGAATAAAAACATATATCGGTGTACGGCGGTAGTGATACCGAACGCCTTTCTGTTAATGCCCCTTGATAATGTCACTTCACTGCTGTAGAGTATTGTAGCTTACCTTTACTCTCTTCCACCTCTTTCCCTCTCTCTCTCTCTCTCTCTTTCTCTCACACACAAACACATACATGCACACACGTGCACACTCACCGCAGGCTTTGCAGGCTCCAGCTGCTGCCAAGCACTGCATGAGGGCATAAATTGTTAGGTGTTGGCCAGTAATTCTGAAATGCAATCTTCTCTACTCCTTCCCTGCTATCTCTCTCTCTCTCTCTCCATTTTATTCTCTCTCTCTATCCACTCTCCTTCTATTCTCTCTAAAGCTCCCTCCTACCTTGTTTGTCTCTTTACTTGACCTTTCTTTCTGCATCTCTGAATGTATATTCTTTCCTTTTGGTTTTGTCTCTCCATATATGTGTCCTCTCGCTCTCTCTGTCCATCTCTTACCCTCTCTCTCGCTCTCTCTCTCTGTATTAATGATAGCAGGGAAAGGTCACATGATAAATGAGTGGCAAACAAATCAGAGTGTGTTAGACTATACTGAGTGGGGGCCCCCACCCCACTGAGAGAAAAACAGTGTCCCCGTTCTGAATAATTCTGCATTATATTTCAGCCAACTCTGAACAGAGAATTAAAGCGAGAGCATGAATAGAAATGGAGAAAGACAAAGAAAACGAGACAATGGAGTGAGAGATAGGTGGAAAGAAAGTGGAAGAGAGTCCAGAGAAACTGAGAGACAATGAACAATGGGCAGATAAACAGTGCAATTAAGTGGAAGAAAAAGAGAAGCATGAAATTAAAAGAGAGAAGGAGGGACAAGAAAAAAGAAAGACCCCCCCTCCAACACCATCTCTCCACACCCCTGAAGAGATGGAGTCAGGGAGTATATGAAAGAGAGAATAAGAATGAGACAGAGATAGCAGGCAGAGAGAAAGACTATTTGTCTCCTCTCTTGACACAGTGGGATGATAATGCATTTTAATGACAAGACCTGAGACTGGTTTTATGAGGGGATGGACACGCACACAGAGATACACACACACACACCTACACACACACAAACAACAAGGACAGGGGAGCCATCACCCCTCACACCCTCTCCTATCGCTCTTAGCACATTCTTCGGTCAAAGCCAAGGAAGCAGTTCACCGGGCTAGACATCATTCCCTGTTCAGAGAGGCAGGCAGGGAGGGAAGGAGTTCACGGTGAGAAATCAGCAGGAAACTATGGGAGAAGGCAATTTAGAAGCAATCAGAGGGAAATTTGAGGTGGATTAGGCTGAGGGCTTATAGGAGCGGGGACCCGACGCTGTATCCATCTGTCTATGAGAGGCCTTCATCAGCAGTCATCTCCTGGCTGGCCAAATCAATCTCTCCTTCTTACCCCTGTCCTCTCTCCTCTCTCCTTTACCTCCTTCCTTTCTAACCACTCTACTATCCTTCCCTCTCATCTACTTATCTCCTGCTCCCCTCTTGTCCCGCTCACCAACATTTTACACTCAGGTTCAGTCAGACGGTCTTATCAAGAGCAACCTACAAAAGATAGAAAAAGGTAAGCGACCGGTGTGTTGCAACAGCCATGTGCCCGGTTGATGCGTTCAAGAGCACATCATAGAGCGGACTTTCAACCTATGATGTGTAGGCACATAACCACTAGGTCTCTTTACTACACCATTTCCTCTGCTCCCTTTATCCCATTTCCTTAGTGAGAACAGAGTGTATGTGGGTGCTTGTGCATGTGTGCTTATGTCAGTGTACGTGTGTGCACGTGCTTGACCATATAGGCTATATGTGTGTAAATGATGGTGGCGGAGTTAATATGAAATCTGCGGCAAAGAACAGACTGTACCTTCAATAAAAAAAAGTAGGACCCACAGTAGATCTCTACTTCGAAATGAATTGATTCAGTCTCCAGACACTATTTGCCCAATTTCCTATATTATCTTCTCTCTATCATTTACCATACATCAGTTATCATTGAGACTCATTTATGAGGCCTATTTCATCTTTAGAGAATTTTCAGATGATAGAAAACTGATCTCTTCTGCTTTGGTATTACTTTTGACTGTGGCCCAATCTCAGAGCGGGCAGAGCTGAAATTGCTTTAATATTCTCTCAGTTTCAGCGTGTTGCTGCCATAGTACTTTGTATTACAACAGCACAGTCATAGGGTTGACTAACAAGAAAAAAATCAAGTTAACTTTAAATGTTTAAACTTTTTAAATGAGACCCTGTGACACATCGCCACAAAGTGCTCATGGGCAGGGCATTGAAGTCCAATAGGCCAATGCCAGGGCTGCTCAGTAGCCAACGAAACAAGTCTGTGAATGTAATTCCCAAGTGTGAGCGTGTGTGTGTTTGATTAACCTCTAATTGCAGCTACTCCCCCAAGCCGTTAAGACTAATAACATTTTTTTAGTTAATCCCTCTTGTTATTTGAAACGCTCTGTTTGACTAAACTGACTTCCACAGTTTCCAAAATTAATTGGTAAAATTAGCAGAAAGGATCAAGTTGAAGGTTGAAGTTTACTTACATTAAATGTGTTGGAAGCAGTTTTTACTCATTTTGCTGTCTGTCTTCAGTCCTTTGCCATCCCTTTATAATGTATGAGGATGACACAGTATGCACAGTGTCTCTATAAGGGCTGCTTGATATGGTTGAAAATATTGTCAAGATATCTTTGAATATCTTACGATACCAATATGTATCATGATATGGTGAGGAAAATGCAACCATTTCAACTAATTTTGTTGTTTTTTAATAACAGCTTGCTTAGAATCATTAATTTAGGACAAAAGAAATTTGTGTTGACTGATAACATGATACAATCAACACACAGTTTTGATACAAATGTATGTGATTATCTTTCCAGTTTGCCATTTATAGCTACAAATAATGAACAAAGTTTCACTGTGGCTGGTAAGGCCTCGTGAACAGTGTTTATCCGTCTCTACGTGATGATTGAACTAAATGCTGGTGTCATTAGCAGACGTTGGCTCATAGCTGGGAGGCACTGGTGATGCTCAGCAGTTAGCATTAAACTGCTAACGAAGCGCATGTGAAGCCATGCATACATGACATTTATTACATTAAACAACAACACCCGGGTGCTGCTTAGAGCAAGACACTGATCCCTTGTTGGATAATGCATAATTACCCCAGACATTGTGAATCTGGTACACAGACACACTTACACACTCTCACACACACACACACACACACACACACACACACACACACACACACACACACACACACACACACACACACACACACGCAGGAGGAGTCACCTTAACACAAGCATTGAGACATGTGCATACGCACATAGCAAATGACTCAATAAGACAATTAAATACACTGCATTTGAATCATTTATAAACAAACACAGCTCCCATTGTGTCTCTCTCACACACACACACACTTCTATGTTGTATAAGTATTTATGAATAGCAGGCAAAGCGTGTTTTTATCCAAACCACCTTACAATACAGTCACACATACACATTGTTACTAAAGATATATTTTTTAATTATATATTCATTCAAACATTTTAGTAAATTGTCTCTGAATATATGTATAATTCTTCTGTTTGCCGTTTTTTTGTAAAAAGTCAGGCTCCTGTCTTAAGAAACATATGAACAGATCTTAATTTACCAATGTGTTGTTCAGCCACACATTGAAATACATTAGTATTTATTGTAAATGGCTTAGTTGAGACGTTTGTAATTGCTTTATTAAGAAAATAGTTGCCAACTTTAAAGCAAATTGATTTTATGTCCTCAACTTTTTTCCTCCCCATTTTTCCTAAAAAAAATAGCATTTGAGATGTTTATAGATTTGCATGTGGTTAAGTAGTAAACATTGTTTAGTTGTCAAAAGGATCAGAAGCCAGTCATGCTAGGAGTTAAAGAGATCCCTATTTCTTTGTGTGCTTTGGGCTACAGTGATAGTGATCTCCTGCTGAGATGGAATTAACCATAAACTCATTTGCAGTGCCATGACCTGGATTATGGGAAAGGTGGGTCATGACAGATAGGACACTGTCCTTATTAATATTCAATAAAACAATAGAGGATGATATGCTGGAGAATCAAAGGCTCAGCAGGTGGGACTCGTCTAAATTCTGTTAGCACTGAAAAAGAAAGGATAACCATGGTGATTATCACTATGCCCACTACAAAAACTACTGAAAAAAAAAACAAGCAAATAAAACAACTTCAACCCATTCAATGTATTTATGAAAATATAGACTGTAAAAGTTCAAACTGATTGCAAAAATGAGTCACTTGGAGTGCAGTAAATAATATGTTCTTGGTATAAGTTTCTTCCAACCTAAGAGAAAATGCTAACTTTATTTTCTACAGGAAAAGCTAGTCTCCTTTTTATATTTATTGTTCCATCTCACATGCAAGACAACAAATCCCAAAATTTAGCAGCATACCTTTTGAAAATGACAGTTACATGTGCCACTTCTTAAATGAGACTGCTTAAATGACTCTGAGAAACAGATTGCTTCCAGTCAAGTCCTGCCTACAATATATTTGCCATGCTGCATATTCATTATTAAAGAATCACTGGATGTTTACGCAATACAGAGGATAGGAAATAAAGAGAGCGGTAGGGAAACAGAGAAAGAGTGTGCATAGCATGTGGAGGCCATTATTTTTGGCGTGCTCCAAGGCTGGGAGAATTAGAAAATATCATTCTGTCAGGGTGATTTGATAGTGCGATGAAAAATGTCAGAAGTGGAGATGACAAATCATGGTGCTGAGGAGAGGGGACTGGGAGACAGGGGATGTCATTTGTCATGAGTGCCATTTGACTGCACCCCTCCCTCCCCCTACCTCCCTCCCATCTGCCTCCTCTTCCACATCTCATCCTTTCTCTCGCGCCCCTTACTCCTCAACTTCCTCTTCTTTTACCTCCTTCGTTGTCTGCCTGTCTCTCCCTTCCATTCTCTTTTCATTGTAATGATGTATTTGAACAAATCTTTCTTCATCCTCCCTCTCATACACCCTTGCCTGTCCCTCCCCAATATTACCTCAGTTTCCACCTACTTACATTAACAGCAGTACAGTATTTATAACTTTATAAAAATTCCATCCATTTCTGACTCAGCGCACAAGAAGAAAGGAATCACATTTATTTAAATGTCTTGTTTTCTCCTCCTTGTCTCTACATCATCTTTTCCTCTCTTCCCACTTTTTCTTCTTCTTCCTCTTCTTTTAATTCCTGCTCCTACTCCTCCTCCCAGTTACACACACACACACACAAATGCACATAGACATGAAGCGCACGCCCACACATTTCATATACATACATACATACACACATATGCACGGTCAAAATGTGAAGCCTGGTGACATTTCAGCATTTTATCTTCTGTGCTGGTTGTTTCTGGTCTTGACAAAGAGGTTAGTGATGCAAGTTAAATCACATTGCAATTAAAATATTTAGATAATTGTTATTGCGCAGCTAGTGAAATTGCAAAAATGCTGAAAAATAAAATTCTGGCGATTGAAAGGAAAAAAACCTTTTTGAACAGATCATAACACAAATCATGAATTCTACTGTGCATATTCAGCCATCATCTGTGCTCCAATGCAACAACATTTGCAGTGATTATAAGGAATACACTTTGAAAACACATTCATACTCCTACTGTTCCTCCTGCTGATTGTCTCTGTGTCTACCTCGTTGCCCTCAATTCACCCTTTCTCTCCTACAGTATCTCCTGCCCTCGTTCCCTCACCCCCTTGTCCCCCTCCTCTTTTACCCTCCTTGGCCTATCAAACCCCTCCTTCCACTATAGCCTGAAGGTGCTATGTATCTATGTGTGTGTGTGTGTGTGTGGGTGTGTGGGTGTGTGTAAGAAAAATATATAAACAGTAAGAGAAGCATACATGCATTCATATATATTCCTGTATGTGTGTTAATGTGTGTGTGCCTGTGTGTGTGTGTGGTTTTTTTTTTCAGGGGGGTGGGGGGGGTGGCTAGTTGCTTTGTTGGGTCTGGCCATCCTCAGTGTAGCGTGGTCTGTAGCTCCGTCCAGGGCCTTAATACTGGGGTAATTAAGGAACAGCTTCAAGGTTGCATGGACACAAGACAATCCAGGCCTAATGAAGTATCGATCGGCCGCATTGGGCCCCATGCTTGGACTAAAGCAAGCTGACATTCATTTAGAGCAGGGCCACTGCAGGGAGAGCTAACACACACATGCACACACACACACACACACACACACTGTGCACACATCACAAAAGCAGGCTGATGACAATATAAGAGACTCAACGGCACTCGGTTTTAATCACATGGGAAACAATGAAGAGCCTCGTTTAGAGCCGCTGGGTGTGTGTGTGTGTGTGCACACGTGTGTGTGTGTGTGTGTGTGTCCCTCCATCTCTCTATCACACTATGAACAACCAATAGGAGGCTCAAAGCAATCTCCCACTGAAAACAGTACTGATTATACCAATGATGATTATGGTGATAATGATCGTCCTGCCATCAGCCTGGTCATTACTGTCTGTTGCATATAAAGAAAATGTGTCACACCTTACAATCAATGTCATCACCATTTTGTTTTCAACAGGAGGGTAATAACCCAATTCACATTATCTCAACCTATTATATTTACATTTTAATTTTCTCACATTTAGCAACCTGTCTGACAACCTCATCCAATCCAATTTAAGCTAAGGCTGCACAACATGATACCTTTATAGATTTTTAAAAAACTAATATTAGCATAGGCAGATATAGATCAGTCAGTGGAGCAGCGCCTGTATTCGTCTTGATGTCATCATCATGAGTGTTATAATTTCTTCAGTAAAGTCAAATCCAAACCAAAAACCATAAAATACATGTTTCTCCTTGTGTTCTGGGCATTAGCCAACAGAGTGAGCAGGTACATTTGAGGTTTCAGAGTCCTGCTCAGAGACACTTTGAACCGACACATGGTGGCTGCTGGCACAGTGGCCAGAAATCACACTGGTGACTTTTTTTTTGTTTGTTATGTTATGTTAGGAAATGGCCTCCATTCATATCTGCCATTTCAAAGATATGACATCTGCTCTTGAAACTATTCCCATGAAAGCTTAATGTGTGCAGCAGCAGGACTCAGCTGGTGTAATGTACACTGTGTTCTTTGGACTGTACCTTTCATTCACTGCTGCATACTGTCTACTCACAGGCCTACATATTATATTGCATAGAAAAAGTTGTGGCTGTCAAATATGACTTCACTCTAGCTGCAACAGTGACAGATATGTGATATTTGTCTACAGTTAGTGTATGGAAACTAACTTTGTACCATATAATGACACACACAAGTAATCAGAAATCTATTACCACACATCAAGCTCTCTGACCCTAACTGACACCAACTGTGCTTGCTTTTGTACACGTGAATGCATATATATGAATGGGTGTGTGTGTGTGTGTGTGTGTGTGTGTGTGTGTGTGTGTGTTTGTGCATCCATAGGGTCCACTGTTACAATTCCCACCTCAGCCAGGGGCTTGGTGATTATGTCTCTGATTGACATATGCTTGGATTCACATCTATTGGCCTACTTCTGCACTGATTGAAGACTTGACTTCTCATCTCCAGACAACTTTATCAAGGCAGTAATGGTCAGACAATCAGACTGACAGACAGAGACAAAAGAATAAAGAGGAGAGAGAGACAGAGACACAGAAAGGACGAGTTGAACATGAATGATCTTGATTATAATGGGTATAAGTGCTGTTTTTTTCTTGAAAACTGTGATGCAAGTACCCTAAATCTCCCTCTCTCTCTGTTCCACAAATCCACAAACACATACGTTCCTAAACTATGCCAAAAAAAAAAAAAAAATCTATGAGCATAACTTTGCCATTAAAACATTCATAATTGCGCAAAAACTGCTCTGCTGGCACTCTTTACTCCCACGACAATAGAGCTACATGTTCAGTGGCTATTATTTCTCGTCCTTCTATTCAAATGTATTTAAATGAGAGATGTTTAGATCCACTCTGCGCTGGCAAAACAGTCTAATGCTGAGAGCTGCGCAAAGATGGGGCACTGCTGTCCAACTTATATCTATAACCATGATTTTGAGGACGTAACCCCACTCTCACCCCTGCAGTCCAAGCAACTTTTAAACCTGCAGTTAAAGCGCTGACTTCACATTACTATGCCTCCCCCCCCTCCCTTGATCTGGCGGCGTACTGTGAATTTTTGAGCAGCGCCAAAATGCTCTCATTTTAACTGATCGCTCCAATCATATGCAAATGTGGCAGGCAGGTGGGGGGATATCTTTCAGCGGTAATTGGCGGTTTTCTAATGGAGACTTCGGGTGTCAGTTGGAAATATGTTTTAAGCCTTAATGAGTTTTGACGGGTCGGATCAGAAAGCGCCTGGCGCGCAACTGTGTGTATGAGTGTGTGTGTGTGTGTGTGTGTATGTATGCTTGTGTGTCTGCGCATGTGTCTGCGCTGCCACGCCGAACCTGATGCATTTTTAAACAGAACCAATTACCCCACATAGTGAGTTTTACTGAAACATTTTTATTGTGTAATACCCGTCACGTATAGAGACATCAGCATTCATTAAACTCACAGTCACAGCCAGGTGATACCCAAGGTAATCCAGAACAAAAGGGGAGAGCGACTCAAAATGGATGCTAAATGCAACTGACTCGGGAGGGTCAAATATAACCTTTCATATGATAATCACATGCACTCACACCAACTTCATAAAACTCAATTCAAGTGTTTCATAAAAATGTAAAATAAAATAACAGAGGATACTGGATCGGATTGTTTTAAAAAGTGAATAGTTGTTTTATGTTTCAAAAGAAAGATGTGTAAGTATTTTTTTTTTTTTTTTTACACAGCTACGCTTATGATAGGACTGTTATCATATGTGAGCACTTCAAAGATATGCGACAAATAAACTACATGTCATGGATGCATAAATACTGAGCCTGGCTGGTATACACTGATTCAAATATCTGTTTCTGTCCGTAAAGTTAAGTATCCATAGCCTAACCGTGATACAAGTTTTGCCACAAAACATGCAGCAGTTATTCCTTTTGCATTGGTCAAAATGGAGGGACATCTGAAATCCCCCATTAATATGCATGTGTCGCTGTCCCTGCAATTTACAAAGCAACTTATCATTTTACCCCGCAATAAAAGTGCAGCAGAGGCAACAGATTGCTTTGACACTCCAAGTGGTTTTAGATTTATTGTGCATAATAAACACATGAGCAGGTTTTGAATGAAATCATCCAATGCATCTACATCTAGTTTTACTTTATCTGTAGTGGGTGCATGTATAAACGAATGGCTGAGTAGACGGCGGCACTCTGATAGATCATAAATCATGTGAATTATAAATCACGGTTTGTTTGGACGTACAAGAGGGGGTTGAGGAGTGAAACTGCTGTCCAGTTTATAAAAGTGTGCATTAATAAGAGATGCCCTCCTGGGTGGTCGTAAATACAGAAACATGAGGTGGCAGCTGATGATTCGGGGTTTGGAGAATCAGATGATGACTGATTCTGCAGCGGGAATGGCTGCTAAAGTTTCTTCTACTGGCACCACTTAAAAGGAAAATCTAAAACATTATAGTCTTGGATGGCAAATCAGTATTTGTGACCAAGCAACAGCTCTTTCACAAAGCTGTACTCCAGGGAGCCAAGAGAACGACAAGGTGACTTAGTGGACTCGAAGACTGTTAAGTCAAGTGTCATTGTATTCTACGAGTTATAAACTACAATGTGATATGACGTGTTCAGTGTGGTCAATTACTTTTAAAAGTCACATTGACAGTCTCTCAGTTTATTATCAGTACGACAGGATTGGTTCTCGTCAATGAAAAGATGGACCTGTTTGCATAATGTCAGCTTGACTCCTTGGTGCTCTATAGTGCCGGCACACAAAACATCAAAGAAAAATTCCCATATCAGAGAGGTTCAGCTTGGTTAATTTAATTCAACCTTCACCACTTATGTATTGTTTATACATTACAGGTATGTTAAAACCCCTTCATTAAAGCCTGTACTTCACCATGACATAGTTGTTATGAATTGAATTGTGGAGCACTGACTGTAAATTAATAAATGTTAAAAATGATCCTGAAAGCTGAGGAGGAATGCAATGTCCCTGAATGTTGAGGCCTGCAATCAAGGCTTTCTGTGCAACTAAAGAGTTAAAAAGAATGTATTTAGCAGTACTTTACAAAACAAACCTCCATGTCAATTTATGCCATGTGAAAAAGTAGGACAGCATAATCCTTTAGCACAAACCCAATCTGGGAGATCTGAAGAGTACGTGATTAATTCTTTGGTATTAATCATGTAATTCTTTCATATAAAACAAAGCTTAAGCCTTATTTGCTAAGATATTTGACCTTAGCGAGAGTTAAGACATTACAGCTTGGATTTAAAATGCATCTAAAGATTAAAAATGATGGTTGACTATTACTGAAGATTATAAACCCAAGGAAAATTGCTTTTTCATTTTGAAACAAAAACTGATTTTAGAAGGGAGCTACAGGGTCAGGTAGTATATAAGGTGACAACTTGAACTAGGATACAGCATATTTTCTGATGATAAGAAGGTTAGATAGGAGACATGTTACATTCCTGTGTTTTTTTTTAATTTATTTTTTCATAATTTCCCCCCCCCCATATCTCCCTTTTTTCAACCAAGCATAGAAATTAAAGTAATACCCTTGTAAGAGAAACAAGATTTGTTCTAAATTTATGCTTCACTGCTTGAGGCTACGCGGCACCTCAGACACACAGAGTTTATTTGATCTCTGCTCGTTGAGGGGAAAAAATCCTTTATGACTATCAAATGTGTCTCACTCTTTCCCCGTGAATCTTGTTTACCGATGCTGCCGTGTGTTTATCTGTGAATGAAAATGACTCTAGAGACACCATGCACTCCTTTGCCCCAACAACAACACATATTTCTTTCATTTCATGGTCTTTACAGAGAGTGGGAAAAAAGTAAAGTGAAAGTACAAGGTCGTTTTCAAAGACATCGGTTTTATAATTCATGCTGAAGTTAGATGCGGGTCTTCATCTTGAACCAGGGGCCTCGCCAAATGTTTTATTTAAATTCATTGGTCAAATAGTTCATATCTGGGGGGACCCTTCGAGAGGAACTGTTCTGTATTCATACAAGTACAATAATCAAACTAATCATCAAGTAAACAACTTTCCTCAGTATAAGAAACACAAAAGCTTTTGCGCAGGTTATGCAACAGTCAATAATTTCATTGCTGTTGAACGCCCACATGCTGCACCACACACTCATTATAACCTGCCTGTGATCAAACAGACACACATAATCCATTTTATGTCAATAACATCTTTACTGAAACTTTTATAAGAGGCGGAAAGCAGCCTGGTTTATAAAATGCTTTTATTTATCTATACTTTGAAAACTTTATAAAACTTTTATACTTTGTATAAACATATACATTTTTTTTGAATGAAAGAATTAAAGAAATTACGTGATAATACATTTATTTTTAGTGGGTCTTTCGTTTTCAGATTTACTTAAGGTTACAGTTACAATACAAAACAGCCACAATTTCACGTTAAGAAAATTCAAATGTTTGGTATCTAAACAATCACCGTCTTTGTGAAAATTAAAAGTAACTAGATCTAAAAAGATAACAGATATGTCTGCAATACAGGCAGAATTATGAAAAAAATAACAATATGGTTTCTTGAGAGGGTTATTGTTATTCAATTCAATTAAAATTCACTCTATGCAAGGTATCATACAACAAAAGGATTAACAGAGAAACACAATTTACCACTTTCATTTAAGGATGCATTTGGTTTCATTTGCCAACTTGCTAAGTGTGACCTTCAGCCTAGTCCACCATCAGTGTAAACATATGAAATAATTGTTAGGTTAGTGTAGTAAAGGATGGGCATTTCTACTCATTATTTGTATTGAAGATTAAACAACTGCATCTTAACATGAAGATGTTAAATTTAGCTTGGCATTCAGCTGATGAATTTGGTAATGACAGGGATAAGGATAAACCACAGAATATCGTCATTATTATAGTGGACTGCATGTTGGTCCATCCCTGAGGGAGTCAGTACTGTAAACAGCAGGATTAAAGATTATGTCGGCTGGTAATAGGGATCCACTTCAAGATATCACTGTGAAACGTCCCTTAACCTATAAATTGCCAACTTTCCATCCAGATAATAGAACCTTGTTTTTGTTTAAAGTTATTTCATTAATTCCTGCTGATTGTAACTTAAGCTCTCAAAGTCTTGTTTCTCTCAGATGTTGGGGGTTGACTTTGAAGGACGGGGCCTCTGCGGTGTAAAAAAGCGGGGCCTGGCCTCTGAAGCAGATGAGCCCAGGGGACTGCTCGACACGACATGCACAAACAACTTGTGTTGACCTTGGGGCTCTGGGCAAAAGGCCTTCAAGGTGTATGCAAAAGCCACGCAGACAGCTCAAAAAGAAGGGTCTGCTTTTGAAGTGTGTGTGTGTGTGTGTGTGTGTGTGTGTGTGTGGGTGTGTGTGTGTGTGTGTGTGTGTGTTTGTGAGCGTGTGTGTGTGTGTGGGGGAGGGGGGGGGGCAGCGTGCATTTTTCAAAAGCAACCAAGGATACCCATAGGCCTGAATTCTATGAAGCTCTTTGATATGGGCGTCTCAGAGTGTTTATAATTACAAACAAACCCGATCATGATTAAAACATTACTACAGAGCACAGAGGTGGCCAGGGAGAACTCATCTGACCCTGTGTGTGTGTGTGTGTGCGTGTGCGGGCATGAGCTTGGCGTCGCAGCAGCAACAACAACAACAGGGGTGGCCCTGAAACGCACTTGACATCATCAACTGTCGCCAACGTTAAGGCGCGCGGTAATGACACGCGATCAGCATGTCACACCTGGAGGGCTGACAGCCAACAGCGCTCATGTCTCTCAGCATGTACTTTATATGTGTGTGTGTGTGTGCGCGTGTGTTTTCATCATGGCCATGTTTCAAACAGAGCATGTTTCAAAGGGAAGTCTAATCCTCAGAAATGAGGCATGAGATCAATATTCCCATGTTTAATTGGATGCCGACTGATTTGGTTCAGAAATAGTCGGCACGACATCCCTCCGTCATGGCAATATAGGCCCACATGTCTACCAATTTGACTCTTGAGGAAAGCGTGTAAGACGAAGGGAGACAGACAGACTGCAGACGGGCAGACGGGCAGACAGACGGACAAAGTAAAAAGAGTGGAATTGGGACTTGACTTCAAAGTGTTAGGACGTTATGATTGCTCCAGCCATTTAAGGAGTGGTTGGGGAGAGAGGAAAACCTCAGGGGGTCGTCCCATCATCATATGCCCCACTTGCCGCTGTGATTTGGTGATTTTTGTCCGGAAGCCATGTTTTGAGAGGAGCAGGAGGGAGTTTGGGAGAGGGGGAGGATGGGGAGGGGTTGAGGGGTTGAAGGGGTTGAAGAGAAAAGAGGGGAGGAAGACAAGGACAGAGGGAAAGAAGGAGTCAGGAAAAAAAAAAAAGATGGGTGGGTGGAGAGGAGTGTCCGGGACCACTGTCAAATGGTTGAGGTGTTACCATGGCGACAGTAATGAAGGGTCTCAGGACACCCTGGGGGGATGGAGGAGGAGGGGCCTTGGCAGGGGTGGAGGAGGGAGAAGGGAGAGTGATGGTGAAGAGGATGGGGGGGTCAGAAATTGAAAGCTGGAGAGGGAGTAAAAAGGCCTGCAGGCTTTTTTTTTTTTTTTTTTTTCGCTCAGACAAACTGACTATGTTGACACACATTATGCTACAATGCTGTCATGGAAATGTACTCTATGATGTGTTGTTAACATTCACACATCACATAATTCTGTATAAACTGTTCAGAAAAAGCACAACTCTGGTGTGCTTGCAGCGTTGTCTCTATTGCATTTACCACAGCAAACTGAATAAAATCTACTGAATACAAGTTTTATTTGGAGTAAGAAGTAATCATAAATGTTTGTGTACATATCAGTATGTCTTATTTTATATAAATGTACAATCTATCATTCCACATTATATTTCTCATATGTAATAATGATCAGAGGTAAAAGACAAATACTCAAAACGACACCATTTCCAGCACCAGATAGAAAATAACGAGCCATTTCGCTATTTAAAATATTTCCATCATAGCCAGCTCCCATGAATTGACTTTTTACTTGTTGCAATTAAGAACAAATTTTGTTCTCAAAGAATTCTGAGACTTTATTTTCAGGAACCTTCTCCTGCCACTACCTTCATATAATTTCACACCCTTCTCCTGTTTTCACACCTGTTCCTGTTATACTCTTCTTTGTTTTTAGGGTTTTGACCTTTGCCCACTTCACTATTGTTTGCTTGTAATTTTGGATTCAAAGGAATTGTACTTTAACATTAATTATTTGCTGCTGACTAAATGACTAAAATCTCAAAGTAAGTTCATATGTTAAACAACTGTATGACCAATTAACAACTACATTTTTTTTTTAATCTTTAAGAAAGTTTAATTGTGTTTCACACTTTGTCAGCTATGATTTTATATAACAGAATTCTATTTTTTGTCCAATAAGGGGGGGTAAAAACCAAAAACTAAAATAAAATAAAATAAAATGTGTTCTTGCATAAGGCATTAATACAATGGTTGTGTTGTCAGGTAAGTTTACATGACAGCTCTTTTTTTATGCTTGCATGAATAGGCAACAAAGAGACATATAGTAGAAAATATACAGTACAAACACAATCACACGGCGTACATTATCAGGCTTACCAGGAAGCAGATCTTAAACAGAATCAGATACAGTAGGTTCAGTATGTTAATTATGCAAGGAAACTGTCTATCTGTTCCATGAACTCTGGCTCAAAGTTAAATGGGCCGTGGTCCTGCTGCTGGTGAGTTCCCACATGTCAAGAGTAGTAATATGTTTTAATGAGCCTGCTTCTCAGGGTGAGAGACTAAACTTCTAAATTTGGCGTGGGCTGAAAAAGATGAAGAACCTCTGGCTTAAAATAACCATGACTTTTAAAAGTTTAATTAAATGTACAGAGCAGTACGTGTCTATAAAAATTGACCCTTTGTTAATATACTATAGCATGTTTGTTAGATCAGCCAGCGTTTTTACTTTACCATGTGGTTTGTCATTGTGGCCAACAAATACCAATGATTTCAAAATGGATATTTTTTCATTTTATCTAATGATCTCTTGATACAATAAGTGAAATTATTATAAAATGTTTTCCTTTGTTAGTCAACAAAACGTTTAACTTACTCTCT
This sequence comes from Lateolabrax maculatus, assembly GCA_031216445.1. Classification (NCBI taxonomy): domain Eukaryota; kingdom Metazoa; phylum Chordata; class Actinopteri; order Acropomatiformes; family Lateolabracidae; genus Lateolabrax; species Lateolabrax maculatus. The sequence goes on from CM062210.1 coordinate 13,017,133, forward strand.
CTGACTGCAGAGTGATGATCCATAAAGATGATTCACAAGAAATTCAACAAATGACTAAGCTCATGATCAAGATAGGCATACTGTGGTTTTATAAGAAGTGCATACAACTCTGATTTATAATATACACTTACAGCTGCAACAAACTTCTGTTCAGCATGCCTGTAGAGGGAGATTAAACCCTCTATCTTACAAACATTACATCTAATGATTAGCACTGTGTTCACATATCGCTGTCCAGAGGATAAATCTAACAAATAGATGTTAAAAACTACGCACATGCCATAATATGCATTTTTATTTGATATACTATAATCAGATGTACCATTTAATGCTGCCTGTAAAGCCGTCAAAGAGCCAATAATCTTGCCCTGGAGGTGATCTTTAGCTGAACTTGAGCTGATCTCACTGTGTGGTCTCAGTAAAAGTCTAAACAGATCCACAAGGCTCTCTGCAGCCTGAGATCCCTCATCGCTCATCGATACAGTGATCAATACGTAGACATGTGGGTATTGACTACGTTAATGATGATAGCTGCACAACCGCACAGTCACACACACATGGAAATACAATATGTAACCACACACACACACATCTCAGACTGTCTCACACAAATACACACATGCAGTCTTACCAAGCAGATCTCAAAAGGTGATTTGGGAGAAGAGATGGATTTAAGCTGAATGAAGGTACTTAGTGTGTGTGCATTTGTCTGCTTGAGTAAGTGTGCATGAACAGTGCAGGTACAGTATGTGGGCTTGTCCAAGTGTGTGTCATAACAAATAAACAGCACTCCTCTTGTCGATGGTTATTATGGACTTTCCAAGGCACCGCTTTACTTGCTCTAAAGTGACCCCAACATGGCAGTGAGTGACATTCATCTACTGGCTGACCCAAACTAACTCAGACCATGAGACAGGCAATTCGACTCCATCAGTCACTTTTTTCCTGCTTTGATTTACTTCCATTGCAATTGTGACAAAAGAATCTTCCAAACAGAAAAAAAAAAAAACATAAATGTTGCATTTTTCTCTGAAACAGTTGGCTTTGACTATGAGTTTGGACCAAAAAATAGGTCATGGGTCTGTTTTGGCAGGTGCCCACTGGACAAAAGAAGCAATATATTTTAATGAGCCCCAGCCCTGCGATAAAAGATTAAATTACTCATTTGTGTTCTGAAAAAAAGTTTGGAGACCTCTGTTCAGACTTGGGTCAAATAGGATTGAGTTTTACAGCATTGTTTTATCCTGCATGGAGCACTGGACTTAAAAGGCCGAAGCTTCTGGCACTATCCAGTCAGGCTGTATACTGTTCTTCTTCAATGCTGGAATTGAATTAAACAGTTACTAAACTCTTTCTTCACTGCTCCTCAAAAGGTTTTTGTTGTGACTGGAAGGACTTTAATGAGGAGTCCAAATCACTTTTCCGTTCAGGTTACAACAAGCCCTTAAAATGATTTGGAAACAGTATTTCACCAAGCTGTGAAAAATCGAATTTAGAGGGAAAATAGAGATATACAGAAGACCTGGTGAAATTAAACATATTTGTAAGGTGCAAAGGGTGTGCATTGATCAGCAATCAGAAAATGCCCTCACAGCAAAGAGGAGGGAGCCTTAATTCATTAAAATAATCTTGGCATTTCTTGATGTTGGTTTGAGCCGTGACACACATCAAGGCATTGTTCAGGGAGGCCCAATAAAAGCTACACTGACTTAACAGGCAATTGTGTCTGTCTTGCTGCGAGCACACTCTTAGTCACGGACAGTGAGTTTATTGGGCGGATCAGTGTCAGGAGTACATGCACGCACACACACACACACACACACACACACACACACAGACACACACACACACACACACACACAGGCTTTAATAAGCCCACACTTTAATTTAGGCCCCGTCACTACAATGAGGCTTCCAACATCAGACAGCAAATTGTTCTTGTTCAATGAAAAAAAACATCCTGTCTTCTTGTCTGGGGAGAAAGACTGGCGGACAAAACAAAAGGAGGAGGAGGAGGAGTGAGGGCGGGGGGGAGACAGTGAGTGTGCAGTCATGTGTGTGCGCGCATGAGGGCATGGATTTGTATGTGTGTATGTGTGTGTGCAGGCCTGTCTAGAGTGTGTGCAGACAGAGCAGCGACGGGGAGTTGTGTGTGCATCCACCACCTTGCACACCTGGTGCTTCTACATATTTATGTACGCATGTGTGTGTTTCTTTGTGCATATGCATATGCGTGTACTTGGGCATGTGCATGTTTCAAACTATCAGGCGGGTGTCTAAGAGTACTTCAGGCAGGAGTGTGTGTGGGTGAGTGTGTTTGGGGGGGTGTTCAATGTCTCTACAGCCTCTTGAATATGTTCAGTTAAATAAGCCGATTGTTCTTTAAAAGCTTAATCAAACCCTAATTAGCATAGCTGTAATTGCACTTGCCTCTCGGCTGTGGCCCATTGACATGGATTCCCATGTTAATTATTGTAATTGCCTCGCTAATGCTATGAATACTTCAAAGTTATGCAAATTGTGATGATGAGTAATCCACCAAGTGTTTGAAATGGCTGTCATTATATACACATGCACACACACACACACACGCCGTGGACAAGCTGATTGTGAATTGTTGGATTTGTTTCTTTCTGATGGTTACACTCCCGTGGACATACAGGTGAAGGTATAACACACTCAGACAGACATATTCAACCACAGTGAACACAAGTACACAAACACACACAAGTTAATACAAAAGGGACACACACAGGCACTAACATTAACTAACATCCCCCCTCCCACACACAACTCTTAGATCAAAGTGTTAAATCATGAAGATGAGAAGCTCTCAAAGAGTCCAACACTTCAAGCAGGGTGGTGGTTGTATTAGTACAAAGAATTAATGAGGGCGCACAAATACACTCGCCCTCTTACTCACACAGTCACACACACAAACACACACTCAAACACACTCTCCATGCATGTCGGACTATTCTATGGACTAATTACCCTTGGTTCATCTCTCTCATCTCTCGTACTCACTCACTCCCTCACATATATACACGCACACGCGCACACACACACACACACACACACACACACACACACATCAATAAAGGCCTGTTGACTGCCGTAATCCCATGCTAATACTCCAGGGAGTCAAATCAATGTGACCCCACAGTCTTTGTGCATAAAGCGGTGCTATAATGAGGTTGGTGTTGGAACGCGTATGCCCACACACAGACACACAAACACTTTGTGTTTAGGTATAAAGGTTGATCTATCTCTCAAAGTGAAGATTCATGACTCAGTAAATGAAGGGTATCAAAAGTGTGCGTTCACAGAAAGAAATCTATTTGTAAAATATAACAAATGTCAACAGTGTGAAGCTGCAGGCATAGTGTCTGACCATCAAAGACAGACATTATCATATCTATTTAGGGAGGCAGGGGTCGGAGGGGGTAAGTGGGGCCTTTTGAAATTATTTTTGTGATCATAACATTTAAAAAAAACATTTGCTGCATATGACTTAATGCATTTGTATTGCACAGGAAAATATTTTATGGAGGCCACTCACCTACCCACCCAGATACCATACCTCCATCTACAATTTGTGCAATTTGCTCACTTCTGTAGCTTACACCAAAGATTTTGAATTAATTATTTCTTCAATAGAACACAAAGTTATACAGGGAGTAAAAACGTAAAGGGTCAAGTGGCGAATGGGAAACTGAAAACAAAACCGACCTTTCTTCACATAATAGGCACTCTGGGCTATTTCTGTTTAAATGTCTTCCTATTTAAACTGATGCATATGCCATATAACCATTAAACCTCAATTTTATATGTATAAAAAATGAATGAATACATTCAAAGAATTAATACATTGAATGTATACAGTACATTCAAGTTCAACTGTGCTTTTAATAAGCATGCATTCAACTGTGCCGAGTATAGCGAAGCATATTTGCATAATGTGTACTGTACACTGCTGTAGTTGCTTGGGCGCTTACGAGTGGAATAACCCAGACTGTTTGGAATGAATGGTTAAAATAGGGACCAAAAGGCGACACATTTGATTCTTACCCTTGTGTCCATAAATTAAATGCAACTCTGGTAAGAGTAGAGTTTGTGCCTATAATCACAACGTAAGATTGCTAACGCGTCAAAGATAGCTGCTCTGTCTTTAACAAAATGTAAAATTCGTACTGAAAGACTTTTACTGACATTACAGAAAAATAAATATCTTACATTATGTTTAGTCGGAATTTTGGTGAATTTCTTATATTCTCCTTATAAGTACACGTAAAAGTATATTCAGTTTATGACACAGTGTATTGATCACTGTAGGACATACCGTTTCCACATTGTCATAAATATTATAATATCGGGGTTTACAGCTAATTTGTTATCTTTTTTCTTTTACTGAACTTATTTTTATAATACTGTAGATTAAAAATACATAACAAAAGCACTTCTTTATAACTACACTTGAAGCAGTCTTGGTGATTCCCCAGTCTTGTGTGTTTACCTATTACCTAAGTTGCTCAGAATAGCAGCAGCAACAAGAAATCTGAACTGTGTAAATGTGATCAAACAGGGATTGTCACTGTGGAGTTGATGGGGACAGCAAATACAATGGGGCACACACATATCCACTGCACACACACACAATCATATACATACCTAGACAAATGCGTCACCCACCCACACACACACACACACACACGCACGCACACACACATAGTGACACAGTCCACACGGACAGCTCCCAGGAGAGTGCCACTACGACTTCCACCACTTTATTATTGGTCAATTTGGAGGCTTCTTTCACAGGGGTGACATGGCTTAGGAGATGTCACAGCCCAACCAATCAATACCACTCTGAAAGCTCAGGACCCACAGCCAGTGTGTGTGGTTGTGCGTCCATGTGTGCGTGGGCATGTGTGTGAGTTGCTGAAAGCTGCAGCAGCTGTGGCTGGACTCTACCCTTCTGACCTGTTTACCGGACAGTAATTACATGGGAAGAGACGTCCGTCCAGCTCCTGCTGACCAGCTCGACTAATGAAGTAAAACACAGACAGATAGGCAAAGATAAGGGCAGACAGGATGGACACAGACAGATAGACAGATATCTAGACAAACAGAGACATACATGGACGGATAGATACATAGACAGTATCTGTGTCCTTGTGCTACTGATGCTGTGTAAATGCATTTGTTTGTTTGCATATGTGCGTGCAGGCCTGTGTGTCTGCCTATGCCTATGTGAGCGTGTGCATGTGCATTCATGTACGTCCTGCACATACCTATGTGCGCGTTGTTTTGCCATCGCCTGTGGCAGGATAGGCCTGACTAGTGGATGAACAAGCCTCACAGCGTGTAAGCAATCCCAGGCGTGAGTTTCCCTGACAAACCTATTGATTCTATGGATTTCCCCCCAAAGTTGTGATAATGATACATCATGGGCGGATTTGGCAGGACAGACTGCTGGGGAAAGAGGTGGCAAGGCAATTTGCAGCTGCAAAGACTAAGGGGGGACTCTGATTACTAATACCCCCAATGAAACAAAAAAGAAGGAGAGATATATCCCCCCATCTCTCTGTCCATCCCTCTATCCCTCTCTCCTTGGGTGTCTTGTTTCCTGGTGTGTCGATATGGATGTATGAATTTGTTACAGATGGATCCGACACAATGGATTGGCTTTGCTGCTTTGTTAAGGATAAAGGGGTGCGCAGGCATCATAGACTTTGCTGTGTTTAGCGTGTGAGCAGCAAGAATGTAGCTCATAGATAAACCCATTGTACGTATGTGTGCCGTTTTTCTTTTCCAGGCTCAGAGCATCTTATCTGAGCAGCTGAATCCTGAGGTGTTTTGTAATATTAAAACTATCTTTCACTTTCTGGCTGAAAGGTATTCTAAATAAATGTATGAGTTCTTCTTTTCGCACTACACCGCTGTACAGTACTGTACATCAGCTGTAAGATTTAACAGCACATACTTTTATGAGTTGAAGATTCCAGAGTGATGCAATACGTTCAGTCTAGCAAAGCGCCCTCCTTTAGGATATTAAGATGAAGGTTACCAGGTATTACACAATGTGAGCTGCAAGTTAAAAGGTCCATATCATGTATTTTATGTCTGTATCTCAGTTGGCTGGCATGTATGAAACACAAGCGGTTGTGCTGCAGTGAGGGCAGGTTATTTCGAGTTTATAATGTAATTCTGAGAAAAACCTTACAGTATGGAACATAATCCCCATGAGTGAAAGTATACCCGAACGACTTTTAATTCAGAGTTCCTGAACAAAAATAACTATCTTTTAAGCCTCTTAAAAATGCTGAAAAATTAGATTTGTGATGCGCCGGTGCAAAAACACAAGTTTGCATGAAAGGCAATAATTTATGGCCCATATTTCACTCTGATTAAAAACCTAAGCAGCGATTATAGTGACTACTCAGCAATCTTCTCTGACATCAAGGCATGTTTTTTTCCTCATTCTAATCCACTACATTATAATTATTCAGTCATTTCAACTTTCATAGGGGAAAAATAATCATCTTTTGGTTATGCAAATGATTGGGCCGCTGAAAAGGCCCTCCTTGGCAGATGGCTGGTATTTAAAATAGGGTATGTGGTCATTTGGGTATTTCTGTCATGAGATATATCTTTGATTTAATGAAATAGGGGCTTAGGCTCATTCTGAAGAATATACAATACAATTACTTCATAACCACCATCTCTGATTATAGTAAGTATATTGTCTATGGGTGTGTCCATGTGGCTGTAACACTTAATTTCTGCTGCATTTTATTCAACACTTGGTGACCCACATACACATGCTTAATCACAATTTGCCTTGTATCTGATTGCAATTATTGATGTACCTTGTAATTCATTAATCCTAAATTACTTCTGCAGCCTCATCTCCAATTTACTGCAAAACAGATTGTATGGAAGAATTGCGAACTGCCACACAACAGTTCTTTCAAAAAGTCCTCAGCCAGACCACAACATTTTAATTTCCATATTCCTTCCAAGTTATGAAACAAAATTGTTATGGACATCAAACTAAGGAGTGTTTTGATTTCTGTGGGGTGTAAACATTTGACCAGTTTTTTAGTATCTGTCTGATAGAAAGATACTCCTGTCTAGCTGGTTTTCCACTCTTTTAGTTATTCCTCAGTCATAAAAGAACACACAGTCTCCAGCCCCTTTGTCTTTAAAGGAGAGTGTCTAGCTGCCAGTTGGGTATCCAATCCCCAGCCGTTACGGCCAAATCAGGATAATAACACCTCCCTTTAAACCAAATGACCGCAGCGTGGGACTGCCAGCTAAAATTAATTCCACCTCTGACCAGAGGCGAGAATACCCCACTGCTTAACCCCCTCTACACACTCACAAACACACACTTAAGCTCCTACACACACACACACACAAACACACACACTTAAGCACTTACACGCACACTCAGGCTGATGCATGCATGCACACAAGCACACATACTGAATATGGAGTAGTCCTTATTTGCTCTCGCTGCTCACTATTCAGTCTTGATCACAAGCCTGTCAGCAGACACCGAGCTGCAGCATTTGGTCAAACTATTGTGCATTTAAGCAAAGCATTTTTTTTTTTCTGATCTGGCGCTGTAATCTCACACTGAACTTTGAAATGATAAATTACCTGTTTCCCTGCAAAGTTACAAATTGCATGCAAATTAGGGAGACAGGCTAAATTTGGTCCTCTTTTGTCTTTTAAGACAAACATCAAATGATCAAAATGAGTCACAAAAAGGTAGTCTGTCATCTCACGCCCTGATTTGCCTTTAAATAGACTGTTAGATTGTTACAGTGACTTCACCAAAACTTTTAATTGTCCCAAAACTAACACATTTGAAAAAAAAAAAAAACTACATAAACTAGATGTAGGCCTATATAAAGGCACCAACTGATAATATTCTATGAGGAGGTATGCTGCTGCTGCTGCTGCTGCTGCTGCTCAGCACGTAGCCTGTTAAAATGTGTAAGTTTTGAATGGAACACTTGATACCACAGCATTAGCTCCCCTCTCCAGCAATATTGATTTACAACATCGATATAGGCTGGCTCCCTCTTAATACATTTAAACTCTAAAAACAGCAATATGTCACAGCTACTTGACTGTGATTCTTCAAAATAAACACTATGTACTAAAAACACTGCATGATGCATGTCTGTTAAGACCCTTGGGTTTTGTTTTATTCTGGCTGGCTGTTAAGTGACCTTTTGTTAACTCATATTTAAGTGACATTCGTTCTCTTGTCTCAGGGCACACTTTATCTTTGTTACCAAGGGTTGCAACTATTCAAATTTCCATGTTCTTCATGCTTCACACAATCATCGAACCGATAGAGGCTCTGCCTTCTGCGGCCTTTGAGGTGTTTATGCGCAGACAGAGGTAGCAAATGATCAAGATTCATTGCTGTTCATTTGTCTTCACAAAACCAGAGGAAAGAAGTCCAGCTGCTGCCAAATTTGATTCAGGGTTCAGTGGTATTCTGATACAGATATAGAGGATTTGAGTGGTGTGAAGTGATTTTTAAGATTCAAACTGGTTTTATGTACACATAGGTCTATGTATAATTAGACGCAGGAAGCCGCAAAAATGAATTATACTGTATGTTGTGAAGGAGCATGACTCTAAACTAAGGTTGTTATCGTGTGCGTATGTGTGAGAACATGGATGTGTGTGCCCCCCCGTGTGTCTATGTGTATGTGTTGTTTCTAGGGCGAGTCCAAACTCTGTCATGTTGATTAGCTGTAGGTGTTAACACACTAGATACTGCCTCATCTCATTCTCTTCCTGACTGATCAATGTCACTCTGTCTCTCTTCCATTTTCTCTCCATCACTCCCTCCAGTCTCTCTTTGTCTCTCCAGTTTGCATTTGATACATTAAGCCAAAGTCTTTACTACATTTTTTGAATGAAGAATTATTCAAAATACATTTTGTAAGTATAAAAAGGAACATCTCAAGTGTATAATGTATGTATGTATAAATATTTTTGGCCACCGTTTTGTGATGAGATTTCAGCTTGTTGCTAATTGTTCCTTTTCAGCTGCCAGAGGGTTGTAAGCATGCAGGCATCAACAGATTGTAGTCTCTCAGCTGCCAGCCTCCCACCAACCGCCTTTGTGCCACTGCCACTTGACATCTCCATTCGCCGTGTGTGATGATGTAAATAATTACACTCAATTAGCACTTAATTAACAACGCTGAAACAAAAGGACAAGTCCCTGGGCGCAGCTCGTCCCCTCTCTCTCTGTACATTGCTCTCTCTCTCTCCCTCCCTCTCTCTCTCCCTCCACACACATCAGGGAAAACAAAACATGTCAGCTTTTGACAATGTGCCATCTGTCCTCGAGCCAACAGATAGGCTTAGACACACGCACACACAGATACAGCCCCTCTGCGCCCATAAGACATGCAGAAACACTAATCGGGTCCTTAGGCGAACATAATTACAGCTTGCCATGTTAATTACCTAACAATTAGCAGCCGTCTCTTCCAAGGGGCAATCAATGAATTAGCTTGTGATTCCATGTTGAGTTGCCACTAGAGCCCTCCCATTCACGCTCTCCTCACTTCTTCCAATTAATCTGACACTTTTTTCTGCGCACACACATACATTCTGTACATGTCTAATACATATAGAATAAGCACTTACATGTCACAGAAAATAGAAATTAATTCACACTTGGCCCATTTAGCTTATGTTATATCCCAAGGTGGATTGTAGAACCGTTTTGCACCTTCAGTAAGCAAAGTGGTCAAGAATTTAATTTCTCCATGCGCACCTAATGCCTGAGGGCAGCAGTTTAAAATTCAATGTAAAACAGGCTAAGGAAAAACATTAAAAAATAATCACAATAGAGGAAATTGAACAAATTGGGTGTCTTGTATTGCTCTTTGTCTTTGTAATTCCCCCTCGTTATCAAATGAATAATGACAAAAATTTTCTGCTGTGATGCCAAATATGAATCTTAATGCCAATTTTGATTGGAAACAAATTGGTGAAGCAGGTGCAGTCCTGAGACTAATGATCAATAAAAAAAACTCATATTTCATCATTTTTAGAGGACCCAAAAAGCTATCAGTATGAAAAATGTGCACCCTTTACCAGAGAAATCATCCATCACTGCTCCTATTGAATTTCCCATATTAAAACTCCAATATGGAAGTCATATAGGCTGATAACACAATCTGATTGAAAATTGAGAAAAATTCACCTCCTGCCGATAAATGTATATCACGGATTAGTGCACTTGGATGGTTGCTTCCTTGGGAAGAAAAAAAACTGAATCTGTTGGTGAACAAACCTTGTGCTTCCTCGTGTTGCATTCAAGCCAGGTCGAGCAGTAACATTACAACTAAGAAAAAAGTAACAACGCACCTCCAAATATACGTATGTGCAAACCAAGAGCACATTATTTGATGTATATAATTGAACTGCACCTCTTTTTTTGGCCCTTATATACATTTTGATTCCACTCATTACTCTTCATATTGCAGTGGATATTACAGCAGTACAGATTGGCCTTTAGCTTCTTTTATTACTAAAATCCGAGGCTGGTCACACGCGTAGGTAATTCATTCATCCTGATTGCCTTGTGTTATATTTATACATCAGTGCAACATGCCTCAGCCTGCCTGCTGTGACAGCTGCTGGTGACATATTATATACCATAAAATCAAGAGATGAGTGGCTTATATACATTTATATACACATCCTGCTAAGTAACATAATTAGACACACCAATACATATTCTTTCTTTCTCTCTCTCTTTCAGCATCACCATCACAGACCACAGTGGCCAAGCTAGTCCAAGCCACAGACAGCTCTCTAATAGGCCCGGCTGTCTCCTTCTTAATTTGCTGAAATTGCAAAATCAATAGGTGTAGTCGTAGCCGCCCGCTCCCTGTTTTAGTGGGAAAAGATAAAGTCTATGGGAAGGCAATCTTCACTTTCAATTTGCTCCCTGTTCAGCATCGAGGCCGAAGTGCTTATCACTTTACTTAAAGAGACCGTATGCCTGTCTCATGGTGGGTAGTACTGGTGGACGGACAAGGGTTTCATTCAGTATACTGGAAATCTTGGACAACACACTGACACGCATACGCACAGAATTTTTCTTATCTGTAGTACATCCCAAATAATATCAGCATTATTTATTAATGCTATACAAATTTGCTTCATTTTCTTAACTGGACCAAAATACTTTCCAAGTAAAATATTTCTGTCCTTTTGGTTTTGTTTCATTAATCTGGAGATTTTGGATTTGTGGATTAAACTTCTTTGTATCTATCGATATAAGTGCCCCACCTACAACTATTGCTCTCTGGATGAAAAACTTTAATGCTTAGTATCTCAAGACTCTTCTGAACTCACGGGGGGGAGGGGAGTTCTTCTAATTCCAAGCTCACAGGGATTATGTGACAACATCTCAGCTAAATCCTTTACTGTAGGATCTGTAGAGTCGCTATGTGTCACTGGAACTGTAGTTTTCCATAAGAGCGCAATCCCAAAATTCAGAGACAAAGTCACCACCAGCACATCTGGGCTGGTGTAAAATGGATTGTTTTTGTGCACGTTTATACATTAGAGTGTGCTTTCATGCATGTGTTTGTACAGTAGATATGGCTCTGTGGACACATAAATGTGTATGCACATTATCAAGAGTGTGTAGATTTGTGTATTTGTGTGTGTGTGTTTTGAGATATGTGTGCTCTAAGCAGCTCTTGTCAGTAGGATCTTTTGTCTCAGCGAGCCTGGTCGTCCTTTCCTAATCTCCCCTTGATGCTGCCTTTACCCATAATCCTTTCTTTCATTAACTGCCCTCCTCGTACAGCGCCACCTTTATTGCAGTCTTTCACTTAGTAATTGCAAAGAGACAAGAGCTGGGGGAGGTGAGTGTGTGTTTGTGTGTGTGTGTGTGCGTGCTGTAGAGAGAGGCTGGGTGGTTGGTGGGTGCATTCGGAGCATCTGCATAAGAAGTTGTGTTTGTGGAGGCCAGGCCATAATCAAGGGGGAAAGGGAAGGACAGAGGGTGGGGTTGGCTTTGTGGTTGATTGCAGAAATAATTTCACATGTTGTAGAAAAGAGCTTAAGAAAAAATTTTAATCTGGATATTAAGAATATTATATGTCCGAGTTAAGGGGGTCATCGCTGTGGCTGCGCTTGGCAGGAAATCCACAGAAATTAGAAACAGGATTTCGATGATGAAGATGAGACAGAGAGAGAGAGGGAGGGTGAGGGAGAGCGAGAGAGCAGTTAATGTGTGTACTTGTAGTACCTCCATTATAAGTACAATCGTTCCAATTCATGGAATTTTCTAATTACTTTGTGACTTCAAAACATTTTTTAAATCGTCCCACGTTATAATACAATAAGCAGATTTACCGGAAGAGAGGAGGAGAGACAGACGGAGAGAGAAAGAGCAGCTACGAGACAGAAGAGGGGAGGGAATAGGAAATGTTTCCAAAACATCCACTGGTGGGTTGCATTTTAAAAATGTTGTTTTTGTGTTGTTAGCACGAAGCAAAAAGAAGGAGGGAGGGAGGAGGGGAGACAGGGGAGGGAGGAGAATAAGAGAGAGGAGAGGTTCAATTTTGAAAACACTCGTACTGATGCATATTTATGGCCGTGCGTCATAAATGCACTTTATGATAAGGCAAATAATTCACACGGCGCATCACAGACATCACTTTAACATATTCTATAAGCAGAGTTAAAGACCGCCTTGTTTGCCGTTTCCTATTTCACAATAACCCCTCCAACAATAGCCCCCCTCTCTCTCTCCTCCCCACCTGCTCCCCCCAGCCTGTCTCTCTCTTCCACCAATGAATGCCGGCCTCCGTGAGGTCCTATACTTGGTTACACACTGGCCCCTATTGGCAGGATTACCACTTAGACAAATCTAAAGTGATGCATGCAAATGGACAAATTTGCTATTTCTACAAATGGTCAAACTATTTTATTTGTATTTTTTAGATTAAAATGAGCTGTCCTAAAATGTACTTATGTCACATGATTTTATTTTTATTATGTTATGATTGTTTAAATAATTACATTCAAAAAGAAAGGAAATGCTATATAAAATGGGACCAAAAAAAGATGTACACTTGAATTCTTACATTTACAGTATGTGTAATCGACATTGTTAATTTATCTAATTTACAAGTATTTTACTATCTGTCTGAAATGATGGACTAGTTTTCATATTGATTTTTTCTCTTGTACTGTAATTTTCACTCAGACATAAATATTTGTTCAGGTCTGAGGGAATGAATATCACTGTCAGAAACATGGAAATTGATCTCAACAGTAATATCCCTCAATTAATGTTGGGAGTTCTCTTTTTCCAGGGAGGAACAGTGCGTCAGTACATTTCTGCAGCTAAATACATGATTATACTTAAGCCCCTGTAGTTAGGTGTGCCCAATTTCCACACACTAACACAGAAGGAACACAAGGTCACACACTCAAAGAGACTCAAAGAGAAATGGGCAGAAATGGAGGACAGAGTGAGGGACGGGAAGGTGTTGCATGACCACATTTTCGGTTACACTGTTTTAAAAGACATTCTAGAGACTGGGAAAAAGTCATTTTACAAACTGGATAACGGATAACCTCAGTGCAGCCAATGTCAGTTATAATGTGTCAAAGATGAAGAGTGATCCCGAACTTTTCTTCTAGGGTTGATGGATTCCTATTAACATACACCCTAAACTTTCGGACTTAGCAGGCACCCATGAAAAGAAAAAGAAGACCAAATAGAAGAAAAAATATCAGAGGTTTTTCTATATAAATATAATAATATATTAATTGATCGTTTAAGTAATATTTTTCTGGTTCCAGGCTCTCAAATAAAAGGATTTGCTGCATTTCTTCCTCACATATTATTGTAAATTGATATATTTGCCTTTTGAACTAAATTAAGAAAATAAGACATTTGAAGAGATCACGGTGGGCTCTGGGAAGTTGCTATGGCCATTTGTTCATGTATTTTTGACATTTCCAGAATAAATGATACATCTAAAACATAATTAGATGTATTAATTGATAAAGAAAATAATTGTGAGTTGCAGCGTTAAACTTAAAACAGCAGGATGACAATATATAGTGTGAGATGATAAAAATGTCGACCGTCATAACTTTCCTGTTATGCTATTTAATCTTTGAATGATTTCGCATTGAATTTCCAGTAAATAGAGTATAGCACAATATATATCAATACATTATATGAAATTATATATACTGTGATATAAGATTTTATCCATATTTCCCATCCTTGTAAAATTGTCGGGGTCTCTAAATTGAAAAGATGTTCTAAAGAAGTGCTAAAGTTTAAAGAGTGGAAGGGATTAAATAATAATAATGTATAATAAAAGCACTCTTATTCATTCCACAAGATACTTTTTTCTTCTTTTGTACTAGTTTTGACTTAAAAATACATCTTTTTTCCCCACAAATATCTCAAAAGATCCAGGACAATTTTATTTAAATAAAAAAAAAAATAATTTTAGACGTCTATTATGAAACTGTTCATATGTTACAATAAATAATTCTGACTGTGGCATTGGAAGGCAGGTGTAAAGCAACTAAGAAATGCAACAAAAGCAATACAGAAGTTGTCAAAAAGGCCTTTTTTTTTTTTTCTCATGCATGGCAGTGAGATTGCATCTGTCACCACACACGCAAAAGGTATATGCACATTTATCCTCAGCTCCTCACACTGAACAAAAACACCAAATGTATACATCAATACAGCCATATATTTTGTTTGCTCTGACAGCTTTTCAACAGTTACTCTTCCTTATGCAAATGAGCCGACTCTCTCCCACTCCCAATCGTGGTGAAGTGATATGAGCCGCTGAATATAAATGATTGGGAATGATTGATAGACCCTCCCACTCGCCGCCCTCCACAGACAGATAGAAATTCAGACAGACATATGCATCTCTCTCACTCCTTCCTCGCATTTCTCTCAGTCTCTCTCTCTCTCTCTGTCTCACCCACTAACTTACTAATCCACTCCCACAGTTATATACATAAAAACATGCTAATTGTCAACAAGCCATTAATAGAGCTTTATATTTAATATTTAATAGCACTGTGAGCCTGGATAACCAGTCAATATTAAACTCATGCAATATCAGCTTCAGTTTAGGTTTCATGCATAGTAGGCCTCAACCAGTCTCAAAAACTACTAAACATGTGTAATCTTTGCTATAATTAGTATATTATTAAAATATTTTCCCTGTCTTAATTTATGACAGAAGCTGCCAGAAAGAACAAAGATATTTCGACAGCTAGATTTCTGAGAAGTTGAGCGTCAACTCTGTAGACTACAGGACACGACCAGTATACATGAATAAATCAACCCAATGGACCATGAGCGTTTTCAATAAGTCACTGCAGCCATTTTAAATCCCTCAAGGTGTCAACTTTCCTCCACGTCGAGCCTTAACGTGTGACAAGTAACTGCTGAAAAATCCATCTAACTGGTTCTGCAACATCCCAATTGACAGCACAACTCACCTCACTGTTCACTGCATTAAATTTGACTGCAGCTCTACCATACCTGTGCACGCACTTACTGAGCTCTTTCCCTGACAAAGCGGCACGCTATGAAGAAACAAGACCCGTACTCAAGATGGCCAAACTCGAGCAGGGGCCTCTTTAAAAATACACAAGAATGAGAGCGCGTTTACAATCAGAAACTGACAAAACCACAAAGCTGAGACTGGAAATATACAACGCTGTGGACAATGAAGAGGGAAAAAATAATAAGAGATAAGGCTGTTTGGTACATACAGCATGCGGACGCAGACAAACACCAAATATCTACAAAAGAATGTATTTACCCGACTGTTTCCATCCGTTCTCTTTCCCCAATGCCTGACTGGCCAGGTGTGTGTATGTCAGTGTGTGTGTGAGCTACTGTTGGAGGGTCTGTGTGTGATTTCTTTCAGACAGGAGACTGGAAATGGGGTAGAAGCCATTACACTGGGAGAATCACCCAGAGCACCCCGAAATGAGGGGCAGGGGCCTGTCAGCACGCATGGGTGTGTGTGTGTGTGTGTGTGTGTGCAGGCAGGGTCCAGCCGGTGACCTTCTTCCAATGAGCCCCCCATGATTTATTTACTGTGCCCTTATCCAACCTCTGCCTGCACACACACACACACACACACACACACACACACACACACAGACCAACACATGATTTCTAGTATTTCAGTGATAAGGTAGAATCTGCAAATGTGGCTTTTTTTCACTTTGGACAGGACAGGCAGGAGAAAATGGTGTTTGGTGCGAGGAGAACAGATCTGTCACCCTATCTCTGACTGCAGTAGCATCTTATTTTCCCCTCCATTTCTCTGCTCTCTCTGTCCTCTTCTCATTTTAGCTCCTTCTCCAGAGCCAATGTCTGCCTCTCACCCTTATTCTCCCATCCTCGCCCTCCCTGCGCCTTCCCCTCTCGCATTTTGTACCGCCCAAACTGGCAAGTCTAGATGCCATCTCCCGCTTTCACTCTCTCCTCTGTTTCATTCTTTCCTTCTTCCTTTTTCTCCATTTCTCTCTCATTCATTCGTTTCCTGTCTCCCTCACTTTCCCTCTCTCTGTCTCTCTCTGTGAGGGGGGTGGGGTTTAGCTGTCGTGGAGCGAGATGAATTTCTGATAGCTGTCGGGCAGGACAGAGCGCTTTCATTGGTCAGAATGAGCCAGGGAGGAGAGGCAAAGGCTGCAGAAAAGAAAAAAAGAAAAAAGAAATTTTTTTTTTCATTGGCTGCATATGACCATAATTGCACCCCTCCCTTTTTCTCCCTCTCTGTTTCCCTCTCTCAGCAGAGCAGCAGCAGGCTATAATTTGAACCACCGGAGCCAATTATGCAGATTAGCTTGCCCCAGGTTGACCAATGACCTTCTCCCCCCGTTTACATTTGTTTACAATATGCAAATTACCTCTGGGTTCAAAAACGCACTAGAGGGTGTCAAAACACCTTTAGACTAACACAGAACTGCCACAAAAACCACCTCACCCCCCTGCCAGCTCCCTCTCGCTCACACACGAGAGTGAACATGTGCAAATGAAACAGAAACAACTTAGCAGGAGATGATGTTTGATGAAGTGTTTGGGGTGTTTCGTGCAATGAGGACTTACTAATATCGCTGGGTTTACACTCCAAAATGTAAAAAAAAAAAAGACACTTATAATATTGCTTTTCCTCCTTTTATTTCTTTTCCTAAAGTCCCTCTTTCTGTCACTCTACACCCTCTCCTCCTCCCTTACTTCCTTCCTTCCTCACTTGTCTAGCCTTCTCTCCCTCTTCCTTTCCTTCCTTTCTTTCTTTCTTTTTCCCAGCCTTCTCTTTCTCACTCTCTCACTCCATCCATGTCTCCCTCTCTCACTCCATCCATGTCTCCCTGTCTCCATTCACGCCCCTCCCTCCTCTGGCCCCCTCCACCACCACCCCCCACCCACCTCCCCCGTTGGTACAGAGATGGAAGCTGGTCTGTCTAATTAGCTGTATGGTTTACCTTGGCTCAGTGGGGCCTGGCTGCCTTAGCCGGGTTTAAACAGGGAGATGGACGGGCTGAAACGCTGAAACCCTAGACTGTAATTAGAGACAGGCTCACTGAGGGCACACCACTGCTGACACAGAGCCTCTGTTCCACCGCGTGCGCGCGCACACGCACACACACACCAGGGGAAGCTTGGGAGGCAGACACACACACACACACACCCACACACACACACAACCTCGTGGCAAACATACACACAAAATGCATGAAAACAAAAGGTGTGGGCATTAAGTGCACCCATCCATCCACAGCACAGTCACTGGCATAAACACACACATACATTTGCAGAGAGTTGGAATGCACTCCTTCCAACAAACACAATAAGTCCCTGACACACACACAAACACACACTGTACTGTATAGTCCGAAATATACATGAGTGCTCTCAATTTGGTTCCATCTTTCTTATTCCAACTCATATTTTTGCGGTTTATTTTACTGTGTTGCAGCAAGATGTCCCCAAACACAGTACCAATTATGTCTTTTCCCCTCACCTCATCTATTCTAGCCTACTCTCCGCCACTCGTTCCTTTTTTTATCACTGTCTCTTGCTCCCCCCCCCATCTCGTCCCATGATTTATTACTTCTTTCTTCTGATTTTAATTCTCCCTCTCTCTGTTACGACTGTATGCCTTGTGGTAGGGCCTATTTCTATTTTCTCCCATTGGACAGATTAAAAAGACACACCACCCCAAATCGGCCAAAGACAACACACACACAGCCGATGCCACACACGAGCGCACATGCACGTCCACTGCTGGTCTGATTACACTGGAAGTGTTGTGTTTATTCCCCTCAAAGTTAACTTCATCAAAACAAGGAACAAAGAGACAGAGCCAATCAATGAAATTCATTAATGAAAACTGAAATGCATTTTATTCTTTTCTAATTACACGCATTGTAGCTCATAATTGAGCGGGGTGTATCAGACTTGAGATTACTTCACACTTGCGCGTGTGTGGCTCTGTGTGTGTGGCTCTATGTGTGTGTGTGTGTGGCTCTGTGTGTATTATAGTACTTTATGCGTGTGTGTGTGTGTGTGTGTGTGTGTGTGTGTGTGTGTGTGTGTGTGTGTGTGTGCGCGCAGAAGGACTCAGAGAAAGACAGGCATACAAAGAGAAAGAGATGGAGCTGAATGTGGAGAAAAAAAAAGGGATATCAAGAGAGGACAGAGGGAGAGGGTAAAATGAGAGACAGACAGAAAGAAATATGAAGCATTGGATTGTATCAAATCTATTTTTCTTTGGTATTATACTGCCCCCTTCTGTTCATGAACAGAACAACATCTGCTGTCAGTGACCTGTGCCAGTGCGTGTAATGAGACCTTCTGTCCCACATCTTTTCAACAAACAGCATTCAGACAAACTAAACAGGCACACTGCATCAAGACGACACGTATAACTTTGATTTGAGTTCATAGTTTGACAGTATAAACTAGATTTGGTTGCATTTATTGACTTCCCAAGGGAAAGATCTTGGCAGAAAGCTCAACAGCGTAGACAGAGTCATCACGGAGGAAAATGTGTGACACCAAAGCAAAAATTATTAGATTTTATTTTTCTCTATACTTCTTTCCTTTTTATCTGTCTAAAAATGTGTTTTTTTTTTGTCATGGATTCATGTCAGCACAACAACCCTGCTGTTAAGTTTCATTGCTAAATTGTGATTGTTGTTCTTGAGATTAAAGTGGGCCGTTATAAAGAGAGCATATACTTACAGGTGTCATTGCGTTGTAATGTGTTGTGACACTGCAAGGCATTGTCATCAACACTGTGCATTCGGAAAGTACAGACGCCTTCCATTCTTTAAGGCATTGTTCACCCCCAATCAAACGATGATTAAAGGAAGGTAGATGCTGTGTGAGTGTGTGTATGTGTGTGCGCGCACGTGTGTGTGCATGCCTGTATGTTTGTGTATTGTTTGCCATCTGGCCCTAACTGCCCCACAATAACAAATGTTCCAGCCTTCTGATTGGGCAATTAAAACCAGCAGGGGCACTGTGTTGACGGGTGAGAGTGTGACATCCATCATCTGAAACAATCGGCCCCTACCAAGTAGAGGTGGGTATGTATGTGTGTCTGTGTATGTTTGTGTGTGCACGCATGCTATAGGCTCCTCAACCTACCCCAAGCCCCCTGTGTCTCTATAATAACTCCATGAAATCAAACACACAACTCCTAATTCCCAGGTGCTGCACAGTAGCCAGTGGCATAAAAAAAAAAGACAAAAAAAAATAAAATCAATACTGGCCATGTGACCAAACCAGGAAATGCTTGGACCAAGGGCCAAGTAGGGGAGAAAAAACACACAATGAAACATCAAGAAAACACAAGATTACGGTGGAGTCTGCTTGAGTGGCAGAAGATGATGCATACTGTTTGCAAACATGATGACATTTGGTTGGAAAATTAGAAGACTTGAGTGCAAGCAGTGGCCATTAGAGGAACTGCAACTTGAGGCTCTTCACCATATCTATCTCATCTATCTCCTATCAAAGCTGAGAGTAAAGCAATTTGCCACATAATCATTAATATTTATAACTGTCTATAGATTCAGAGCGGATTATTGGTATAAATTACATGATGAAGCTACACATTACAATGTGCAGCTCACTTCTTTTCACTTTCAAATTAGACTACACACATATGCTTGCTCTTAATATTCATCACTATTCAGTTTATAACTTTTTATCATAGAGTTCTGAACTTTAAATTCGTCACTGAAATGTAAAATCAAAAGTGGTTTATGGCTCAGAATCGCTGCTGCAGCTTTGATATAAACTTGGCTGGAAGTTGAGATGAAAACACTGTAGGGCAGCTTCTTCTGTTAATTTTTGTAATATTTTAATGCTGACTAGTTGGCAACAGTGTTAACTTGTTCAATCAGACATTTTAAAAGAGCCCTCCCTCCTCCCCTGTATAACAAAGCATGTTGTCAGAATCTGTCAATAATTAAATCTGATTTCTATCAATTGTAGTCTGACGTGAGCTACCACCATGTGTCACACCGGATCCCATGAGGAATGAGTGACAATCATTACTCAGCAATCTGACAGAAAGGAACTGAATGATGTACACCCAGTGACTGAAAATCTACAGCCGCAACTGGCTGACTAGCAATAGTTGAAATTTGCTTACCTATCAAGTTGAAAAGTAGACAACTCCAAGTCTTTAAAGAGTAATTTAACACCAGGCTGAAAAGCAGCAGTTCACTGCCAAATCGGTTTGAAAATTTCAAGTCTGTTTAACCTCTGACCCAGACACCAACACACGCAGCATCATTGATGGCTGTGGTAAGGTGTGGTCAGGAGGAGTGTGCTTTGCTGCACCTGTAACCATACCCAACAGTGATGTTACAAGGTCCCAAGTGTAAACTTGTACATCACTGCAGCGAGGGGAGCATTTTCATGGGGTGCTAAGATATTCTTTAAGTCCAATTATAACAATTATTAAATGTTGCTCAACATTCTCTTTGGCTGGAGTGGGCATGGTGACAATATTTCAGCTTTCAAAAGTGTATAGTTTCTTGCCCACTCCCCTCAAACCCTCCCCTCCAAAACAGCTACACAAAGTTGAAACCGAAAACAACTGTCATAGTAGAGGAAAAAAAAAAAAAAAAAACACTGAAAAGAGAGTTACATGGAGAAAAAATTAGAAGATTGTTATTAAAAAAAACACATCAGAATGCAAAAACAAAAACCATAATAAAATATGTTTTTTTTAATGGCTGTGTTGCATTTTTCTGTGAAACTTTTGCAATGCCGAATTTTAAAGGCACTGTTCTGGCTCCATGCTGCAGATGCTATCACTATTTCAGTGTAAATCTTAAATCAAATAAGTAATTATATAAATCTCTTAGTTTGAAGATTAACTTTATCTTCCAAATGTCAAGTGATATAGAATCACAATCTATGTGATTTAAAAAATAAACCATCACTGAAAGTTGATGTGTACGTATTATATAAATAGTGTGAAGGAAAGTGCTTATAGTTATATAAACCAATATTACTAATTTGACAAGTTCTATGTGTCTCTTTGGTATGCAAAAGATGTACTATATTTAAAAAAGAAAAAAAAAAATTCTGGTTCAGTGCATATCCAAGTAGGACTTATACTCTCTGCAATGCAGAAATGAAGCTCAGTATCAAAGTGGTGCCTTGCACAATCAAAAACTAAGACTAAGAGCATAATTAATACAGCAACTAATCCAACATGCCATCAAGCCAACCCAGAAATGTCCAATCACATTTGCTGTTTCAGCTGTGGTTTGAAGCCGCTCAAAGCCAGAGTCCACAGCTGAGGAGCTTTGAGACCACTGAGTGAGGCACTAATCATGACACCATTAACTAAGAAAACACTGGGAATTAGTCAGATGAGCAAAAGTTGTGCTTTTCCAGAGCTTTTGTTTAGTTAATTCCCTGTTGACAGCCAAGTGCTCTACTTGCCTGGAGAAAACTTCCTTGAGAGGGAAAGATTACTTTTTATCCCTAATTAAGGCAGCTTATTTGCATAGCACACCAAGTCATAATATATGCTAATGTGCATTTACATTGGAGAGCGCTGCGTAGGCAGTTAATGTGGCCTAAATATGTCCATAAATATTACTTTTTAATGTTATTTTAAGCCTTATCATGCATCTTTTACATATATTTTATGTTTACTAATTCTCCTCATGGTGTTCTTAGTCTTTTAGGTGGTGCTCAATAGGGGTGTGAATCTTAGGCAATCACACGATTCGATTTCAATTGTAGGGTGTCCGATTCGATTCAGAATTGATTCTTGATTCAAAACCGATTCCCAATGGAATGAATAGCAAAGGGGGCTCTATTTTCAGTCTCTTCCTCCAGTATATACCGTGGGCTAAATCATTCACTGGTGGGCTTCTTTCACTGAAATACAATATGAAACATAACTGGCAATTAAGATAGATGATCCGCAGCCATTTCATTAACAAAAAATTAACAGCATCCATTAAGGAATGAATAATTTAAAAGCATTAGAGGAAGTGCTCACCTGTGTTTTTTACATTACATCTTCAGCAGTGGAGCGGGGAAAGCCATTGTTGTACAAGAAGCTGACCAGGCGCAGGGTTTTTGAGGTGTCACATACTGAGCACCAAGTTATTTTCTTCACCTCAGAGTTGGTTTAAATAGTTTAATGCTGCAGTGTGTGTTGGTCAACCAGTCTCGTTTGTTATGTCCGATTGCTGTTCTGCTCCGCTAACAGCATTATGGCGTAGAAAGTTCACAATATACTTTTATACTATTTGTCTTGCAAAAAGGTAAATATTTAGTCAATAAATAAAAAAAAAGCTTGCAACTTTTGAAGATGAATTACACTCTAGTGTGTGCATGCTTTAGACTGTCCGGGTGCAGTACTGCCCTCGTCATCACGTTATTAACTGACATTTAAAAAAAACAAAACAATGTTTTTACAATTGTGAATTGATTGCAAACCCTCGAAGATAACATTTTTTGGATGAAAACATTTTTTCACCGACCCCTAGTGCTCAATTACACTGAAGTATAAATTACTTACAGCAAGTCACATGACATTTGAACAAGGGATGACCAGATTGAACGGCCGCGGATTGTTATCGGCCGATTTTCAGTAAAAATATGCATTCGGGAGATCGAAATTAGTGCTTTCTAGTTGCTGATCGCTATCAACTGATCATTGATACTAAATGCTTTTGCTAATTTAATGGTCTGCCCCCAAAGAACGAGGGAGAGCAGCTGCTCAGTGACAGACTCTTATTCAGCGAGGTAACGTAACCCAGTAGCACAAAGAGGCCAGCAACGGCAGAGGGAGGCAGCAGGGAAAAGCAGGATGTAGAGCCAGAATATTTTCACATCTAACTTGTTGAAGTAAGGATTTATTT
The DNA here is from genome assembly GCA_031216445.1 of Lateolabrax maculatus. NCBI lineage: Eukaryota > Metazoa > Chordata > Actinopteri > Acropomatiformes > Lateolabracidae > Lateolabrax > Lateolabrax maculatus. Next base: position 13,040,623 of record CM062210.1, read on the forward strand.
GGTCAAACTAGAGTTGGAGATTGTTGGAACAATGGAGAGACTAACCAAGCCGATTTTGGTGAGTTTTATTTTGTTGATGTCAAGTTTGAATGAAGTGTGTGTTACGATGTGTTAACAGATGATTAACATATCACGCAACCCTGACGTGTTGCCTTAAACTCCTAAAGATATTTTATTCCCCTCGCATGCCAATAAACGCTGTCCAGACTTGTTGAAGTTGATGCCGCTCCGTTTTTAAAATAGCAAAACTATATAAAAACATCCATTTAAAAACTGTCACATAACTCGTGCAGCAAGTCTCATTTATCTAGTCGTATGCTCAATACTTGCCAAAAACCTTGCTAACAAAATAATTTATAGCCCTGAAGGCAAACTAGTATTACACACATGTGGTTACACACTCTTGTGCATTTGGCTGAGAGCAACAACCGCGTGCATGTGTGTAGTGTAGCCTTTACAGTCACACAGCATTTATAGCCAAGTCGTCTGGTGGCGCTCCCAATACAAAACAAAGCAGTCAAATTGACCAATAATACTGCTTTATCAGCGGTTATAACAAAACAAAAAATAGCTACCTAAATAGAGAAAGAAGACCAATACTGGCAGAAGCACAATACGCCATAAATTAATAGACAGCCGCAGTTAAGACAAGGTGGAGGTGGAGCAGGGATAAAGTTCCCCCGATCACCACCACAGAAACACCTCACGTAGTTAACACATGGATGTCTACACAGTCCCAGAGCCAACAGCCGAGTTAGCAGTGATAAGGACTGCAATGCATAATACATTGGGCAACCAAATTGGTACAAAAACTTGAAAAATACATAAAGATAAACACAATTTTAAAAGGAAAAAGGGGGAGCCCAGAAGTGCGGGTTGTTGATACTAATTGACTCATCCTATTCATTTCTATGTCTCGGTTCCATCTGAAGAGAAGTGGATGCAAGGTCTATGATCTTTTCTGTCTCCCTGGTCATTTGCAAGCCTCACTTACCTTTCTCTGACTGATTTCATTTAGCTTTGAGTGGTTCTGAGAGGAGATGAGACCAATTTAAAAACAAGGAATCTCAGAATTTCCTGTCCTTCTTATAGATATTAAGTGCAGTGATCTCAAACAAACGATGCACCCTTGGCCATTGCAAGCTGGGGCCTACAATTCTGTTTTTCTAAAAAGAAAGAGAAAACTAGAATTAGGGCCTTGCAGGCAAACTTATGCCTGCCAGCCAGTAAAGTTGCAGTCTGTCTAGACTCATAATATATGTAGTGAAGATTTTGGAGGAATTTAATGAAAAAAGGTATTAAGAGCATGTTTTGGCAAAATGGAAGTTATCACTATATTGACCACAAAGTTGTAGTCATGACAGAAAATACTTAAAATATGGATGTTGCTACAAAGAAGCTACAAATTGATGCTTCACACACATCTTCAACCCAGCAGCAGAGAAGATCTATACAATCATCACAGTTTGGTGGGCACCCAAGATTAGTGTCACCAATACAATATCTGATGTCTTCTAGTTATGGCGTTAAATAATATGATAATGTCACAGTGCAGTGAAATTTTGTCATAACTGGCATATGAACTCCTGAGTTATGACCAAAATCATTTTGTGAAGTCACACTGACCTTGACCTTTGACCACCAAATTCTTATCAGTTCATCCCTAAGTCCAAGCCATAGAATGTGTAAAAGAAGTGGACGTAGCCTCCGTGAAGTCACGAATTGGTTTAAGAACAGCTCTTTTGAAGCCGCGAGTTCGGCATCTTGTTTTTTTGGAGCCAGAAGTGATGTTATTTGGACTAGAGGGTAGTGTTGCCTCTATCCTGATTGGCAGTCGCCGTGGCAACGACTTGTCAATCACGCCCATAGGCATATGCTGATTTATCGTCTATTTTCATATAAATGTGAACATAATTTACAAAATGAACATCATGCAGTACTGAAGAAAACTTGAAACTAGCGAGAATGTTTGCTGAGGTAATACATCAAGTGAGAAGTAGGGTCATTTTCACAATCTGACTTCTTTTTGCAGCCAGTGGAGTTGCCCCCTGGTGGCCGTTAGAGAGAATGCAGGTTTAAGGCATTCCGCATTGGCTTCATTTTTCAGACCCGGAGATTTCCGCTTGGTTCAAGTAGACGTCTGTTACAGATGTAATGAAATCCCCTCCAAGCACTCCTGAAATAGCACGTTCACAAGAACGGGACGAAAGGATAGAAGGGCGGATGGGCAACCTGAAAACATAATGTCGCCAGCCACAGCTGTCGCCAGCACGAAGGTATAAGGGGTGGGGGCAGAAAATGCCGAACATGAAAACAAAAGGCACTTCCCTTTCAATCTGAGGTAGCATTGAAAAGGTTTTTCTAGTAATTGGATTTGCCTAAAAGATGGGGAGATTGCAGAATTCAGCAAAGATGATAGAGAGAGAAAAAAAAGCCTTTAGTTGACAGAAGATGGGGACAGTAACCCTCCACTTCTCTTCCTGCTTACAAGTAGTGATTTGTGTGCCTTCCTGTTGCTTTTTTGTTTCAACACTAGGAAGTTTGAGCCACAGAGGGCTATGTGCATGCATCTGGGTATGTGCATGTCCAAATCCACAACCAAGAGCGTGCACTCATGCTTTTGCATGCCTACACAGAAGCCTGACAGTGTGTCTATAAACTTCTGTTTTCAACAATGTGGCCGAGTTAGAAAACCATATTCCATCTTCAAAACATACGGCAGCACCATCGAATGAGTCACCCCTTTCATCTGCTTCTGCTGCTCTTGGTTACTCCAGCTTCCACGCCTCGCCTAATGGATTTTCAAATGCAGGTACACGATTTCTTTCAAGACTTGACAGGCATTTTCCTTTGTGTTTAGAGATGGGGATCAGGCACTGAGTGGTTTGCTGGTGATGGTGTTGTTAATAGATTCTGCATACAGAGTAGAAACATTTTCCCTGAACTTGTTTGATAAGGCCAAATGTGAGACTTCATGCACATTTTCACATCTGGCCAAACAAATGTAATGAAAGAAACTCTGAAATACTATCTCTGTCTCTTATGTGCAGTTTTTGTTTTTGTTTGTTTTTGGGTGTGTTCTTATATTGAACACTATACTACATATAAAAATGTGTGTCAGATGGGGCTGGAGGATGACCGTTTAGGATCATAGGACGGTTGGGGTCACCTCAATTTATTTTCTCAAAATGTCAATTTAAAAAATAAAACAGGAAAAGCACAAAACACATTACTAATGGGTAAAAACAGAATTTTAAAATGTGGGTTCTTCTTAACATTTAAAAATATTGTAGCTCCTATCTGGCTCTTAAGCAATATCTGCCATAATATCTGCTGCTAAAATTAAGTGCATGTAAAATTTGATGTTGCATAGAAATGTATATGTATGGAATAATCATTTTCCAAATTTTTGACATTTAAATCTTCAGAATGACAACCAAAAACTAAATTTTGCATTATTATGCTGTGGATGTTAGAATATGTGCAGACGTGCTATCATTGACTGTAAATGTATAGTATGAAGCCGTTATGGTCAGCATCAGATAAGCTGTGACAAGCTGACTTGTGGTGCCAAACTCATGTTATAACCTGGATGTAATTGACTGTGATTTCCAACTGCCCTCTCTGAGCCAGAACGGCAAAGTCTTCTAATTAACTAGAGAGCACTGACAGCCTGGTGCCACCTCCATTTGGTCCCCACTTGAAACGAGTGCCATGTCCTGAGGGTTCCTGTCAGACCTTGTGCTCTGTGAATGGTATGACATGTCCCTTCATGTCTCCATTCATCTCTCTCTCTCTCTCTCTCTCTCTCTCTCTCTCTCTCTCTCTCTCTCTCTCTCTCTCTGTCTGTCTCTCTGTCTCTGACAACTATTTTCTTCTAATCATGCTCAGGAAGAAAAACGAGAGTGTGTTTGGCTGGAAGGGGGAAACACACTGTGTCTACTGTACGTGTGTGTGTGTGTGTGTGTGTGATGAGAGAGACATGGGAAAGCAAGAGAGTGTGTTAGAGAGAGCAAGTGAGCAAATGAGAGAGATGGAAAAAGGAGAGAGAGAGAGAGAGAGAGAGAGAGAGAGAGAGAGAGAGAGAGAGAGAGAGAGAGAGAGAGAGAGATGTTCATACGTGTGTCGTCTTATCTGTCTCTCTGTACACTGTGCTTCATTATCTGCCTGGCCTGGACAGTGATGTCTTCCTAAACCAGCACCAGAGCCTGCGGGCTGCCATCACCGCCTTCACACTTATTGCAGCACACACACACACACACACGCACATTAGCTACATCATTTATTACACACACACACACACACACACACACACACACACTGAGACAATTAAAACCTTCAGAGCTTCTAAATGTGCACAGACAAAAAAGGGAAAAAAAACAATATTACAATATAGACATGCACAATATACATTTGGTGAACACATACAGACTACTCAGAGCTGTACGTTAAAGGTATTTGCACATAGCACTGGTGCTACAAAGGTTGAAACACACAGGCCACAAAATTGTAGCAGGAACATAAAACGTCTGTTGCCCCCTCTTAAAAACAACCACAAGTAGTGCACTACATCACTTAAACAGGCATGTGATTGGCAATGGACATTATGTTGCATACAGGGCACACAAAATCCAAACATTAACAAGAAATGTTTTTCTTTATTTACCCATAATTGTAAATTCGAGGGACATAAAACCTCTTGCTATACTAAACATCCATATATTATGCTTTAAATAAGCAGTACAAATCTCAATATATTTTTATCATTATACACACAGTATTATTTATATTAAATTCATTCACTGATCATAAAGTAAAAATATGTAAGTGCTACTTCATTAACAATTTCAAGTCACTAAGGAAACTTAAAGCAACAGCATATGAATTATGGGAATTTGTGTTGGATGTGTGGACCAACGTGGCCAGGTATATGATTTTTTTTTAAATCGCACTATAGACTACAACTACCAAGTTGAATAGCAATGTGCCATCCATTCACCTCACACAAAAACAAGCGTCTCTGCCTCACACACAGGCATCGCAAAGCTGTATCGCACGTGTGCTACTGTGGTGATTTAATTCATCACACAGACGAATTTTTCCACAGCTCGTGCATCATATTTGTCACTTTACAGCCCTGCTACTAAAGGACAAAAGGCAGAGAGCTTCCGCCCTGACGCAAGGCTTGTGAAGGAGTGAGAAAAAAGAAATATGAAAAAAATGTACATTATGTGTAGTGGAGCAGCCATCTAGCTGAAACGAGCCTTTCACTAATGAAATAACTAGATTGGTAAAATCCCATTAATTTTGCTGAGGGCGATGGGGTTTAATTGAGAACAAGGCCCAGGTCACTCAGAGAAAGGCTGTTCAACATTTTTATGAAGCTGGAGGGGGAAAAAGATTGCAGTGAGATAGACAGTGGTGTTTTGGCTCATTTAAAGGGCAAGTCCAACCTTATACAGCACTTACGTAGTTCAGCTGTTGGATGAGTACCTTCAACGGCTAAATGTGGTCGACCCGAAGAGACCCAGGGAGAGAGAGGGAACATCAACATTGCTAGCAGCAGCACGATGAACCACCAATAGGCAGCCACAGGTCAAAAAGTAGCAATACGTGTCCTCTTACCCTGCCCTTCAAAATTCCCACACTTTTTGCGCACTTCTGCAATGACACACCACATGAATATAATTTGAACTCGACCGAACCCATGTCCCAGTCTGATCTCGGACAGTAGGAACCAAGAGGACCCCTGAACTATGGAATAATAATGAAATAAAAAGTTATATCAAGAAATGGTCACTATGGGCACTGGCTGAACTTCAGTCAGACAGGGCTGATTTTTCCATTGGTGTTGTGTGCTTTTTTTAATGAATACAATGGGCTTTCGGGCTTACTGTAAATAATTTATAAGTTTAGGTGACAATAAATTATGAGTAATTATTAGAGGCTGCAATGTTGATCTTGCATTAGTCATTCCAAAGCCAAAAAACTTTCAAAAAACGATCTAAAAAAACTGTCAAGGATGCCATCATTCACTGTGAGTGAAGCAGCTTCAGTTTGTCTTGATGATATTGCTGATGATGAAGTTTCACTTATCTTTCAAGCTTGGAGAGACTTTTGTATTTTAAGACTGATATGTAGGAATAACACATCAATTTGATTTTATGGTACAATTTTACTTGCAACATGCTACGTGCTGTCATTTACACCTACTATATGACAGTTAATAGAGCCCAGGGTGGACCATTTACCAGGTTGAGTTTTCTGTAAACTATACAAAGCAGGGAGACAGCTTGATTTATTGAATATTCTGTCCTTGAATGCAATGCAGCAATGGTTAAAGAGCAAAACTATAATATAAAGCTATAAAATGTTTGGCTTCACTGGGATGTCATAAACCTAATGTATGAATTCTTAAATTGAGTGATCATGAGTCTCTTCTCATGTTGTCACCTCTCCTTTTGACACTTTTTAATCAAAACACCTTTAAACCAGTGCACCACTTTTAAGTTTAGACATGTTTAAATTCAACTCTGTAATATAATAATTCTATTTGTATAAACACTTTTCAAGCTAGGAGCACAAAGGGCTTTTCATAGACAGCAAATCAATACAAATACAGAATATAAAAGAAATAAAACGGCAACATACAAGCACACGTATAAAATACATTTATGATTACATGATTATGAATCATTCAAAAGGTAGGACAGGTGAAACTTAAAATAACCTCAAAATCAAGTGGTTGCACAACAGAGCTATATTTTAAAAACAAGTAAAACTGATTGTCAGGTGAAAAGGCAAGTCGCTAAAAATGTGACTTAAGACAGGATTCAATCTGCTTACACTTTTTCTGCTTTTAAATCCTAACTGGAAGACTGTTGCAGAGCTGAAGTGCCAATACAGCAAACGATCGATCACCCTTAGACCTTAAAACCTGGACTCTGGAACAGTTAGCAGGCCTAACCCAGCAGATCTGAGAGGCCTTTTTGGACAATAAGGAGTTAAAAGTTCACTGATGTACTCTGGCACCTGGCCATGTCAAGCCTTGTAAGTAATGAATACATTTTTTAAATGGATTCTAAAAGAAATTGGTAACCAGTACAGGGAGGCTGAAACTGGAGTGATGTGACAAGAGTGTTTGGTCTTTGTCAGCAGTCCGGGCGTAGAGTTCTGCACAGTGTGAAGACAGGTAAACAAGGCATTACAAGAGTCCAGTCATGAGGAAATAAAAGCATGAATCACTTTCTCTGTATTGCTTAAAGATAACATTTCTCTGAACTTCGACATATTCCTGAGTTGGTAGAAACATGATTGTACCAATTTCTTTTTGTAATGCCCAAAAGTAAGACCCAGGTTTTTATTAGTGCCCTTACTATTTAAGATAAGGGGACCAAGCAGTGGCTGGACTTGATTACAGAGGTGCTCAGGGCCAACAATAAGCACCTCAGTTTTGTGACAACCAGTCTCTCACATCATCTACGCAGCTCTGTAGTTTGGCTAGCTGGCTGTATTCAGAGGGTTTAATGGAGATATATAACTATGTATCGTCTGCATAACAGTGAAATGATGATGAATGGTGATGATATGACCTAAAGGGAGCAAATACAGAGAGAACAGAATTGATCAAAGAATAGATCCTTGAGGTATGCCTCATGTTGTCCGTGCAGTTGAGGAGATGAATTAATCAAGTGAGGCATTAAATGTTCTTTTTGGAAGATAGGAGGAGAACCACTCCGGAGACGTTCAAGAAATGCCAACTCAGGCTTAAGACTTTTCTTTACAAAGCAGTGTCCAGAGTCTACAGCCATTAGTAGGTCATTTGTAACCCTTAGAAGAGCTGTTTTGGTACAATGTAGCTTGCAAAATCCAGATTGAAATTTCTCAAAAAATGCTGTTCTTATTAAGTGCTTCCAGGAACTGTCCTAAAACCAGTTTCTCAAGAATTTTATAAATGTAGGGCAATTTGTCTAAAAAAAAAATTTTAATTGATGGATTAAGACCAGGTCCTTTTAGCAGTGGCTGAATACAGGCTATTTTAAAATAATCTGGGACACATCAAGAGCAATGGGAGTTGTTCATTACTATTATTTGGAGCAGAGTAGGGCCTATTTCCCCTAACACGTCTCTGAACAGTTTTGCTGCAATGATATCCAGATGACTGTATAGGGGGGTTCATATGGGACACAGTGTTGGTGAGGGTTTCTATATTGACTGGCTGAAAGCTATCTAGCAAATGCGAACATGGAAAAAGAAGAATGATGGAAGAAGCTGGAAAGCCCCCCCCCCCCCCTTTCCTGCAAGCCCTTTTAAGATTTCGAATGTCCTCATTGATCCTTGGGAGAGAATTGACTTGTTTTAGTTGTAAGTGGGGCAACAGTGTCCAGTGTAGTTCCACAAATATGACTGGATTTTCCTATCAGCTTGTTTATATCTGAATAAGAAGTGAAGTTCTGTTTTGCTTGTTAAAAAGGGAACATAATTCATCAGCTGTACAGGTAGATTTTATCCAGGTGTGGAAGCGAAGCGTGTGGCTAAAACGACCCATGCCACAGTTGAGTCGATGGATGGGACCGGAGATAAAAATCAGCTTACTGTGGACTGTGAGGGAGTCAAGGATATTGCTAATGGCCCGTTTTAAAAAATGTTTTTTAAAAAACCCTCCCATAAACCTTGGACAACCTATAATTTTCACCACTTTTGTGACACAGAGCAAACTGACATTGTAACTTAAATTTAGCAGAAAGAGTTTTGTCCTTTTCTGACAACTGACTCTTGAAGTCCCCTCAATTACCCTTCACTAAACCTGGATTTACAGAAAGACATTTGTCACAAAACTGCAAAAACATCCCTCGAGAGCAGAAGTATTTAGTGTGTTTTGCTAAATCTCTGTGCCACTCTGCAGGATCCGTCTAGTAGTTTGATGTGCATCACAATCAGCCTAATTGGACAGGTGTTTGCAAGCCATTATGATACTAAACCGTTGTGTCAGTAGAAGAGCCCCAAAACAGCACGATACCCCAAAAAACCTGCTGAAGGATTAGCTCCGTGGTTAAGATGGAAGGGAAGGCTTTTACGTGTCAGGGTTGAGAGAAATTAAGATGGGGGAGAGAGAAACACAGAGAAAGAGAGGGAGATTAAAGAAGAGCAGCACTCTCAGTGTGTGGTAAGCCACAGTCGTCTCTTGTCAGCCACCCCTGGTGGGAGTATGTACCCCACACAGAGAAACAGAGACAGACATTAACACTCTACTCAACCTCAAACGACTCTCATTTACCCAAAGAAAAAAATATATATACAGAAAACAGTAAACTGACACATGCTCCTTTTAGTGTATCCCATCTAAATATGCGATGCAAAGTAGGTATTTAAATCTAACTGTACAGTTATTTTTATCATCTATAATATAATATAATATATTAATGTGGTCAGATGTAAATAAATAAATAAACAAACAAACAAACAAACAAACAAACAGGTTAATATGTTCCCAGAGTCCTCAATAAACTAAGCGCTTTAGTACTACTTGATTGTAGTGCAGAACAGATAATCTGAGGTCCATATCACAGTATAAATGTTTTAATAACAGAATTATGAATCACTTTAGCATCTAGAAACAATGTTTTGTGATTAATTAGAGCCTACAAGTGAGGCTTCAAGTAATCTAAGAGTCAACCTGCAAGGGGTGAAAGCTCAAACTGGAAGATTGAAGTTCCCTCCCAATGGTTATAAGCTGATCAGAAACACACTCAGCCACCTGCAGTGTTTCAAGTGGTAACAATTTGTCGTGTCAAATAAATAAAAATAAAAAAATCACAAAAGACAACAAAACTTTCCGTTAATAAAAAATAGAAAATAACTTGTGCTTTCAATAAATCTACTCAGTGTGCGTGAATAAATGCTACATGCTACAGCTGCTAACGTTAGCAGCCATGGCAACGAATGAGCAATTGTTATTATAGTTCAAAAGGGCAAACAGTCGAAGTTACCTTTATTATAGATTCAACAAAACAGGGAACAGGGGGACAATGTTGTTCCAACGTTTAGCCGGATACAGAAATGACGTCTGTGTAAAAGGCGCCGACAGGACTCCGATGCTTTGGTCTTACACATCATACCTCTTTTGCTTCCGGAACGCCGGTGTGCTATCTAAAAATCACAACTGGAGCACCATTATGCCGTTGTTGTTTGGTTCAGTGTAAAAAAGCAAAGTTGGCATAGTGCTGGACCTTCTTTGCAACGTTGTTGTCCCATCCCGGTATAAAAAGGGCTCTCGACCCAGGAAACACTGATCTGTAAAGAGAGATGCACACGCACACACACACACACACACACACACACACACACACACAATAACGCTAATCTCCACCAGTTATTGGATGAGGGACACAAGCCTGGAGTGAGGCACTCAATGAATAGATCCTCATTGATTTCACCTAAACGACATGTACTGTAGGGCCAATTGAGCCTCTCAACAACTCACTCATGCTACAGCTCCCCTACAAGCAACTAACCCCAACCATGAACAAACACAGTTTCAATCTTCAATGCACCACATGCACATCAGTGCAAACCCTTTCTCCACCACTCAGAGCTCTACTAAATGACCCCATGAAGTAGGGTGAGCCTCTTCACACATCTAGCCACAGTGGTGGAAACAGAGCAAAATATCCCCCTCATTGATCGGTTGACTGCACCCAAAGGTCAACAAGGCAGTGTTCTCAGCAGGCTGAATGGCCGACATCAGGTCCCGCTGGCAACCGATGAGCTAGTGAGAAACTCTCAGTACTTGAATCAGATGAGCTAATAGCTGGTGAGCATTGGAGAGGGAGAGTGCTTTTCTTCATTTCATTTTGCCTAACTCATGTGTCTCGTTTGTTTGTTAAACTGCTCTCAGTTTGAGTTTTGCCTTTGTGGAGTTTTACTCAGCTGAGTGATCTTTCGTAATTTGATTCATCTTACTATTAATTGGCCAGGTATTTATTCAGTTATTGATCACATAATATGTACAATATAAGCATTGAATTACGTGCTCTTTTCCTGTTCATGTCAGTCCCACACCTACAATAATGCTGGCTTATTAGTGTATTGTCAGTGCATAGACTTTAACCATGAACCCAATGTTCCCCTAACCCCTAACCCTAACTGTTATTTATTGAATGTTTAATGCATTTTGGAATTTTTAATAATCTTCCAATATCATGCCGTTTTTACACAAGGCATTTTTGCTGCGCTTTTCAGTTGTCAGTATCACACGTGTGGGAACGAACAGACACCCTCCTATTTCAAGAATTCCAACTGTCCACGTGACATCTGGTGTTAACATGGACAGCGTATACACATATTTTTATGCTTGAAGTATCCTACCTACCAAAACACGGGTGATCTGCAACTCAATACTGTGCCTGCACACAGCCTGTGTAGACACAGATGGAGGGCTGAAGATGCTGCTCATGCTACACCTTGTGTAGACGTGTTAATGTCTTTCTGTCCCCCACAATCCACAGTCTCTGTGACTATACAGTGGTGTCAAACCTTTAACCTGCTTTATGTGCAAGACTGTAGCAGGAAAAAACATTCAGAGGATAATTTAGCTGTACACATAAAGGGTCTGTTAGTGATAGAAGTGTCCATCGTTAAAACAATCTGAAACTCACAGTGGGATTCCAGACTATCCAATCTTAGTCACAGCATACACTACATGTTTTAGTGTGCACATGCATGTGTATGTAGACAATGCCTGGACTGAATGCTTCAGTTGCTTGATTACATTTTTTCGAGGGATGGAAAAATAACCTCAAATATAATTGAATGTATACCAAAGTTTACAATCAACTTCTTCAGTATCTAGTCAAACAAAGAAGTAATATTAGTGCAAGAGATTTTACAAAGTGAATAATACCATTTGGCTCATGTTATGGCTATGAGTGATGCTGGAATTTTTTTAGAATATCACAGTAATGATGTGTTTGGGTATTGGCAGGGTAATGGTTTTGCCATCATATCTTTTTCTACATGGATTGCGTGCAGTGACTGCTTTGCTGTTTTGTTATTTTGCTTGGAAACTTCAGATTTGTTTTATTTTCAGACTTCACAAAACAGTAATCTAAGAACAAGTTGATTTGCTTGCATGTCAATTACGTGTTACTCATAAAACAAATGTAAATTTGATACAAACTCTGATGGTTACCACTGTGTATGAGGCTGGAAGCTACAGTATGGATATCTTACAACTCTATCAGCTCATGATTTTCTGCATATTTACTGACGGTAGTTGTAATATTGCAACAATTTCAGAATGAGTAATGTGTAATCACTCGCCCTGCAAGCCGCTTTTGTTCAGGTTTTGGCAGATGAACATTTGACATCTGCTTTACCATTTTTTCATGGATTTAAATTTCATCAATTTCCCAGGATGTATTCATTTCTATGTGTGCATGTGTGAGTACATGCTAGGGCATCTCAGCATTGTGTGTGTTTGCATGTATATGTGTCACTGGGGTAATTAGGAATAGGAGGGAGGGAGAGATCAAAGGAGGCACTTTACACTCTCTGTTTTAGTTATGATATGAGTGTGTGTCGGTGTGTGTGTGTGTGTGTGTGCACGCTTGTGTGATGATCTCCTCCAAGCTTTGATGCTGTAAGCTCCGCCGGTTAATGTACTACGGATAAAAATACTACACCATGTAATCTGGCATTTATCCCTCGAGAGCAGAAGCCCAAAATGTGACACATGTCAAGAGGAAGGAGGTAGGGAAAGGGGAGAAGAAGAACAAGCGGGGGGAGAAGAGGAGGAGTAATGGGTGTAAGAGACCTAGAGACTGCATTTCTTCTTCTGCTCTGAGATAATTCAAAGATTGTCAGAGATTCTTAACAGTGCATAACATTTTCCATTAATTATTAGAATTAATTCAGCACAGTAAAATACAAAAGGGAAGACAGATACCCAGTAACTCAGAAAGTTGGATGCGACTGTTGAAATTAGGCAATAAACTTGTGCATTTTCAGACATTACTGTCACAGTCTTATAATGACGCTTGCATTCAGAAACACAAAGTGTCTAAACTCTACTTTCTTATTCCCTATTTTCCACAAGCAACACGGACCCTGATTGCCTGTGCTTAACTTATCTGATGACAGACGTCGTCACATGGCTGTTGACACCATTTTGGGCCTCAATGCAGCCTGATAAAATCATCTCTGTGTATGTGTCTCAGGTGAAGCAGCCGTACTGCAGCAACAAAGTGTGACGCCATCATGAAGACAAACAGCTGTATTACACCGTGCTCGAGCATAGGATGCTGAACAGACGCATACCTTCATTTCTTTCATTTATTTATTTATAAAGACAAGGCACATTTATCAGCAGCTCTGTAAATGAGCCGGTTTTAGCCTACTTTGGTAAGATGTTTTGAAACCAATAATACAATGCAATACAATACGACACTGGCTGTGTAGTATAGACCGCATCCTAGCACTGCCCAGTCAATGGACATGGGTGTTTTTGCAACGTTTTGCAGGTGTACCCGGCCTGCCAGAGTGCTAAAGTTGCTGGGAACTGCATCTGAAATCCTTTATTTTGCTCACACTGGTCAGGAAGAAAAGCCATCCGAATCCTGTCCAGACCTCTCTGGCACAGCAGCCCGCACTGACCCTCCTTTCTCTATCAATATCACACAAAGTCCTTCAGAACAATACACAAAACACCGGGAAACCCCTTCAACGAAGTACATTTTACTGTACCACTGAGCAACGGCAGCTGAAAAACATATTCACACCATGTTGGCCTTGCTCATTTGAATGTAGGTCTACTTAAGCTAAGAAAGTAACTAAGTTAACCCACCCACAGCTGTATTATGTAAGAAAAAAACGAAAAAATATCAGATTTATAAGCGGATATGTTCAAGACAGAAATGTCTTTCCAAAAGGCTCTGCTATGCCAAAGCTTCGTGCATGGTTGAACACAGAAACAGTCACTAAAACACTCAGTACAAACAGATTATCCTTCAGCAAAGGGGGAAGCCTACAAACTGTGTCAGAAGCTGGACTAGGACAGCTCGGCCCTCGGACCAGACATTTCAGAGAGGTGAAACAGGGAGCAGCTGTGTTTACATCCACAGACAGAAAACAAGAGGGAACGAGTCACAGGCCAAGAAAACGATAAATATATACCGTCCAGTTAGAGACACAGCAAGAGATGAAAGCCACTGAATCCCTACCGTGTGGAAGCGACGCTCTTCGCAGCAGGACATCTTCCCGAAACTTGTCCCTCCCAAAGTCCGTCGGCGGAAACATTTTCCCGTGTGTCCCGGTTTATTTCCCGTCTTCTTTTTTTCGTCTTCGTCTCGCCCTCCTCAACGTTACAACACCTCCTGTACTCCTCCATGGCCGCGGCCCAGCTTTGACCCCCCGCATGACCTTTAACCTGACCTTTAACCTGACCTCTAACCTTTAACCTCACGGCGAAACTAACCGGAAACCACCAGGCCACTTTAAAACAAAGTGCAGACGTAACTTAGCTTTAATTTAACATGAATCATGGCGCCGTGGTGTAAATCCTGCTCGAGAAGAAAAGTGATGCCTAAATTAACTAAGAAGTTACACCTGTGCTTTTTCCAATCCTTATACAAAATGTCTGCTTTGCAAATGGCTATCAAACCAAGCAATCATGGCAGATTTATTACTAAATTAAAATATTTTTTTTAAAAAGTGCTCAAGTTTATATAAAGCGCTGTAGCCTATTTATGAAGTTTTATTCATACAGTTTGGTCATGCTTTAGTTAGCTCGAGGCTTATCATTGAAAAACATGAGCAATTATGATAAGTTCAAGTTCTGCTTGTGTTAATACCAAAAGGGAAATTAAAGTAATTTAAAGGAATAATTAGACATTTTTTTTGTAAAATACACTTTTTCTGGTAGCATGTCTGTATGGTAGTCCAAGACTGGAAACAGGGCGAAACAGCCAGCCTCTGTCCATAAACCTCTAAAGCTCAGTAATTATCATGTTGTATCTTGTTTGTTTAAGCTGTTGAAAAGTGTTAAAGTGACAGTTTCCAGGCAACCAGCAGACGCTTTACTGGTCCTGGTCAAGAAAATGTGCCAGGTTGAATTAGCTGGCTGCTATTATTATTAGTGTGCAAGCTGTGAGTGGTATCAAGCTTCCCATCGAACTCTCGGCAAAGAGAGCAAATGAGCATATTTCTCAAAATGTCGAGCTTTTCCTTTAACTAAGTGTTTAGTAACAATGGGCAACCACGCATCAGCTCCCGGGGGAACCGCTCCGATTCGGAGGCTTAAGGGGAGTGCCAGGAGTATTCCTGCTATCTGAAATACTGTACATGTCTTTTCAGGTCGGGAGGAAATCCACACAAGAGTAAGAACGTGAGGGGAGCCCACTGAGCACCACACAGAATGATCTTCATGGGCTTCAAAGCCAGAACCTTTTTGCTGGGAGGCAGCGGTAATCTGACAACCGAAATTAGATTTTTAGAAAGCCAACTCACCTGAGCAGATTTGGATTTCCATTCAGAAGCATTTATTTAACCTAGCAGAGTTAATTAATGCTTTTTTCCTATTGTATATAGGACTGCCTACAAGTTCTGTCTTTGTATACAATGACACTTTAAATCTAACCTGTAATGCTGTGGTATTTGTACATGTTTGCATAAAGTCAACAGCTATTCGGTCAAATTCACAGTGAATGACAGTGTCGCTGAGTGCATATTCTCATTCAGCAGGGGAGAATAGGGAGGACCACATTTTAAAATGGTGGCAGGCGAATAAATGAGCATGGTAGTCTATCTACCTGAGATAGAAAGGACCTGCGTTAATGAAGAGGGAAATGAGTGAACGAGTGCGTGAGTGAGCGAGACAGCTAGTGTGTGGGTGTTCGAGGTAGCAATTGTGTGACTGAGTGAACAAGTGAGGGAGAGTGAGCCTCTACAGAGCTACCTATCAGGGAAGGGAGAGGAAGATAGTTAGCCGTGAAGACCATACGTCAATGGGCCCTAATTGAGCGCTTCTCCTTCGTTCTCCACTTGCTACTGACACATTGCCCTAGGGCCTATTGGGAGAACGCCGGCTTCACGTCACCATAGAAAACGAGAGCGATGGATGATAAGGGGAGCAGAGGACGGTGGTTGTCGGTTTTCCTTCCCTGGGTTTTCGCCCCCAGCCCTGT
Source organism: Lateolabrax maculatus (assembly GCA_031216445.1). Taxonomy (NCBI): domain Eukaryota; kingdom Metazoa; phylum Chordata; class Actinopteri; order Acropomatiformes; family Lateolabracidae; genus Lateolabrax; species Lateolabrax maculatus. The sequence goes on from CM062210.1 coordinate 13,056,804, forward strand.
GACTTGGGGCTGATGTTTCTCCAACTTTTGAAGAACTGAAGTTGCCAGCTCAGCTTACTCTTAAACACTGCAAATGGCCGTAGCTTGAAGGCTAGAGTGGCAGACTTGTGACCACAAAAATGCTTGATCAAATACCTGGACAGGCTATGAAAACCTGGGCAAGAGAGTGGAAGAATGCTGCGCTTGAGCAGAGAGTTAGAGTTGGTAAAGTTGGCAAAGATGGCTGCATCTCTGCTCGAATATGTACCCCGCGTAACTAAGGAAAAAATCAAAGTCTGTAAACCAAATCCTACCCCAAAGTGCTGTAGTTATTTTTGGTTGATTTATATGAATGTGTGACACCCTAAACTTGACATATTTATCTGATTCACCGTCTAATAACAGTTGCCACTTCCCCAGTTGTGGCATTTTTGTTGTTGTAAGGGATGAGGTCTAATGTTCGTGTCCAAATATTTCGATGTTAGCTCTTTATTGGTCAGACCACCAGTGAAGTTAAATACAGCCTTATAGCCCACTAATGTGGCATGACTTGTTTAAGGTCACCAAAATAGACTTTATTTGGATTTTCCCACTTAGGGCCATGCAGCACTGTCCAGTGACTAAGTTAACTCTCGGTTCATATAACTGTTTACAACATTTGGTTTGTCTGGCTTCTGTTTGACAGCATGAGTCTTAAAGACACTAGAGCTTCTAGTTCTCGTTTTGACCCAGAGTTAAAGTTGTTTTCTATGTTACTGCTGGGTTATTTACCCAAACTAAAATATGGTTGTTTTGACCCAGTGTAGGACAAGCTCAAGTTTTATCTTAAAACTGTCACAAATGTTCAAAATGAAAAGAAGTGCGTAAGTTTAAAAAGAACAAAAGCAAATTATAACAGCTGGCAACCATGGTACGTAAAAAAAAATGAATATAAAAAAACAGGCTACTCTCTACTATTATTAACACCGGGTCAAAACAACAACAACAACCCATTGACTTGGGTGATTTTCTGCCCTTGGTTTTAGAAAGAGAGCAGAAGGAAAATGATAAATGGAAGAGGATATTAGGTGTTGGAAGGGTCTCATCTCTTTTATTCAGTCAAACATTAGTCAACTTGGAGTCGGGGTTAATTTAAACAGCATTAAACTCAAATGATCAAGATCAAAATAATTTTTGTGGGAAATTTCACATTTAAACTGATAGTTGAGAACTCTGCTATGTGTTGTAAACATGAGAAAGAGGTTTAATAAGCAGAAAGGCTTCTCTAAAGAGAGACAAAGAGAGCTTTTAAATTGATTTATTTGATTATTTTTAATTCAAATAACTTTCATATATCATTTTCTGCCTATGGAATAAAAGCTTTGGAATACAAATGCTGAATATATCAAAAAACTGATTTTGTCAGACCATTTGGGCAATGAGAAGCAGGTGGAGTGCAGAGTAAGGTTGAGAGGTGTGCGCACATACACACTCACACACCCACACACACACCCACACACACACACACACACACACACACACATACAAACGGCTTTGTTCCCCCGGGTAGACCATGGAGCCGTCAAAACCACTCTGATTCTGAATTAGCTCTGATTGGCTGTCATTGCAGTGTGTCCCACACAGCTGAGACCACTCAAAACCACACACACACACACACACACACAAACACAAACACACTTTTATGGTCTGGGCATCATGTTTCACTAAACTGCTGAGTTCTCTAGGCTGTAACTAGGGCTGTTTTAAGAGCTGTGGTTGAGTATAAATGTGCATGCGTGCGTGTGTGTGTGTGTGTGTGTGTATTTGCATCTGTCTATATGACTGCTGTAAATGCGCGTATGCAATGTATTCAAATTTACAGATGGTGGGGAAATATGCTGTCCTGCCTTTTACAAGCTTTTCGTAGAGTCTACACTAGGCCAAAAATACCTGACATTTGAATTGACATTTTAAGATACAAAAATCTACAAAAACATGTTACATATATATAGTTAAATAATGCATTGTGTCTTTTCCACCACAGATCTAGTATTTTTATTCTATTCTTGGCACCTTTGCGATCTCTGCCATGTCTGACTGAAAAGACCAGAGCTATTTACAATCATTTCAGTATCAATATATTGAGTGTGACCTACACTTTATGAAAATAAATTGAGTGTGAGAAAGCCCTGGTATTTGTAGAAATGAACAGTATCTGCTGTATGTGGTGTACTGTGCAAGATAATTATCACACTATCCAGTACTGATCCACTCTATCCCACTCATATGGCACTAAAGAACTACTGTTCGACAGAGGCCTAATTAAAACAGGGATTGTGGTTCTGTATCACTTCTACAGAATTCATACAAAAAGTGTTGGATCAGTTGTATAAGCTTCTGAGCACAAAGTAAAGGGAAGCACTTGTTTTAACATTCTACTCATCTATTTAATTAAGAGATTATATAGGTTTTGCATGAATGTTGCTCTGACACCACAAGCATGCATGCTAAGTAAAATGTGGGTCCAAAAAAAGCAGACCCGTCCACCTCCGAAGGGATGCCTCAGTGCCAGCATAGACTTGTGTGGCTAAATCAGCAGGGGTTAACTAGTCTTTCTAGCGCAGTTTGGTTTGGATGTTCGTCCAACAAGCCGACTTCTCTGGTTACAAATGTGTCTCAGTAAGCATCATTCTTGTTCTGAAACTCGAGTTGGTGGGAGCAGCAAAAATAAGCAAACGAGAAAGCAGGAGGAGGTGTAAAAAAGAAGAAGAATTCTATTAAAATTTTTCAAACCAAAGCTGGATTCCATTTATGGAGGCCTCAGGATCAGGTTTCTCTACAAAGAGCAGTCCATTTATCCAAAAGTGTGTGGTTAAGAACAGAAAGCACAATTCTCTCAGAAAAAGACACATATGTGCAGTAACATGTATAAACACACACATTATCGCACACAGGCATGTCGTGTGTGTATGTGTATGTGAGTGTGAGTGTGTGTATATATACACATATATATACTGTGTGTGTGTGTGTTGGGGGATGTTCAAGATCCTACACATAGGCATGCCAAGTCTATGTAATCTCAGAAAGACTTCCCTTCTAGTACAGTGCCCATTCTTTATTGTGATACACAAGCACTCTCTAGTGGTGATATACAAGACTGCACTCATGATATCTATGGGTATACTACATAAACTAGTAGATACAGCAAGTTGTCCTCAAACAAATAACCTAAAATGGTAAGTAATAATGTGTGCCTACTGGTGGTTTGGTCACTCTGATTTGGTCACGTCTCTGTTTGCACCAAATGTTTAGTACTGATTTAAGTACTTAACCGTTTTACACATTATATTTACTCCCACAAAAAGTAATCTTTCAATTATAAAACAGTTTTCCTCACTTTCCTGTCTTTCAAACATCTACCACAAACCGCTAATAAAATAAAAAATCCATATATTATAGTTTCAGAGGAGTCAAAAAGTTCAGCTTTTATGGTTGCTCTCAGAACACTTTCAGACAGAATTATGTTTTAAGCAAATATTTAACGTCTTGGTTGGCACTTCAGGCTATTTTTCATCCCTGAGAACTCAAGTTCAGTTGAGGGCCAACATCAACATATTAACCATGTATATCCCATAACTGAAGCAGCAATGAAAACAAAAATGAATCCCCATGGGGAACATGATGAACCATAGTAAATGGCTTAAACAGGCAAATAAGGGACAAAAGAACATCTCCATCAAAGTCCTGGGAAAATGTCAGAGAATGTGGAAAAATGTAGTTATTTCTTAACCCTTCCTCCCACAGCAGTGTCAGCAACACTACTTAAAGCCATGGCTTACATAAATATAATTAGCTGTTGGGTAGAATATGAAGCATGGGAATACATTGCAAGCCCTATTTAGCCTCAGCGACCCTTAATTTGGAAAGGACACAGTGTATACTGATAAGGACTGTTAGGAATGACATGTGAGGGCAAATTAGTTTTGTCTATATGGTGGTGAAGAAGAAAATGATCAGTTTCTCCTTTGTTGTATGATCCTTTTTGTATAGAAAGACACACAAACTAAACTGTATTTGTTTTTTTTATTTCATTGCAGTAAAATATACAGTCTGAAAAAACACAGTCAGTAGGCACAGTGGTATCAAGCTCACACACATGACACCAGATGTCAGCCTTCGTTTCAGCCGGCGTTCCACCACACAAGCAACCCTCGCTAAACTGAACACAGAGCTCTTTTAAGAAGCACTTTTTTGAGCAAAGTCTACCCAAGGCATCAATTTTAGTTTAAACAACTAGTGTTTTGCACGTCAGTCAGGACAACACTTGCATCTAAAATGGCAAGATGGTTAAAAAGCTCAAATCCACACTTAAAAACCACCTTGGTTCATGGAATGTATGGAGCAGCGTGGCCACTAGCAGTGATGTAGTTTAGTGTTTGAGACACATTGTGCATTGTTTGGGACAAATTGAATGGTCTCTTACACCTGATTATTCTGCTCTCAGAATCCATGGTTTGCTCTATAACTATACAGTAAACCTAGTTGCCATGTCTTCTTAAAATGACACAAGTGCCACTAGGGGTCACTTATTGTGAGGTTTAACAACAACCTGCTGTACATTTGATTTAAAGGAGGTCATGAGTATAGTGTATTATGGGTGCAGCAGAATCTTGTGGCCTTCATTGCTCCTGAGTGGATCTTAAGGTAACATGATTGTATCCAGTTGACCTGTGGTTTAGGCGGGTCTGTACTTGTTATGACAGAACAATGAACTTATCAAACAGCTGTGGATATTAAACCTTCTAAAGCAACAGGTTGCCCCGCTCCTGACTAACAATGCCAATAAAGTCTATTCAAAACACACCTAGCACACTGGAAGCTATACATTTCTAGTCATGTTTGTATTATCACACTTGAACAGTTGTTTTGTGATAGCTGACTGAAATAGACATCTCCACTTTCACTGGAGTTACATGTTTCAGCTTTAAATTTAATTCAGACTAATTTAGTTATAAAGTTACTGGTTGATAGCTACTTTAGTCAGAATGTCTTGGACAACAGAGAGCATTACTGCTGTGGAAAACATATTTCATTACTTGAAAATGTACTTACTTAAATCTTAACTTTGGTAAGTAATGAAACCTAAAGCCAGTCACTTAAAAACAGAGCCTTGGACCAAACCAATGTAGTATCCACCTGGTCAACCGCTGCTTTGTTTTGGATAGAATATATTAATTCTTTACTCTATCAAGGTTGTGTTTATGTCTGAAAAGATGAAATAACAGTAGCAACATTTGACTATATTTATAAAGATTTTATTTCCCTTAATAATTCATGTACATGGTTCAAAATAAAGCCATTTGATTTATGCCATAGGCATCTTTTTTTAAATACTGGTTTATTTGCTGCATATTTTTCTAAAGATTCTCTCTGCGTATCAGAAGCTATGAGGGATGAGTGAAACCTGCAAATTTGCATGTAAAGACTGATATAGGATATTCCAGTTCCTTATCAACATACCTGTATAACGTTAACCCATGTGAGCTCAAAACATCTCAGTAACTTGATTGCATTAGCTGATTGTTGTAGCTTTGTTTTATCCTACCAGTACTTTAAATTCATTTTAACTGACTGTTTTGTCTGTCTTCTACTAAACATACTCTAGTTTGTGATGTTCTGATGAACTAGATAGTCACAATACTAGACATACACTGGCCACTTTTATATCAATACATTGCTATACTGGAACAGCTGTTTATAAATGCATAGTCCCTGCTGTGAGCAAAGTAAAGTTGGATGTAGCCAGTGCAACTAACACCCTTCCCATTTGTCTGCATTCACATAGAACCAGTTTCATCAATTTCTGATGGCACACCCCTTACTGTCCCTGTGACTAGTTCGTCTGCACATGAATAGAAAGTCAGCTGCAGTGTAGGATACTTATCAGTGATGTTCCAGGGGAAACATTTACTGCAGGCCGAAATACCCCTCAATCTTGCTCCACCTGATGAGGGACAACTCCTTCCCTTAAAGTTTAAGCCCTCCTAGGACAAATTATTTCGACGTCTTTTAGGGTTGAGGGCTTGTTCCTCGAGGACTTTTGTGAATAATCTGCTGGTCTGTCAGGTTTTACACAGAACTCTCAGGAATTTCAGCAAGCACAATCACACACCAGTAGAGGGCCCCATTTGACAACATACAGGAAGTATTATTATTGCTCTCTATAGCAGTATTATTGTATTTTTCAAATACCATTTAGCCAATAACTAAATATTTTTTCTTTTAGTACATTACTTTTGTGTTTAGTTTTTTTCATATAAAAAAAATATCAGTCATCAGTCTAAAAGTACTTATGTACTAGTATTTAATACAAACTCAGACATACAGCAATAAACTTTCATCTGAAGCAGTCTCTAGAATTTCTGTGAACAAAAAGGTCCAGGAGAAAATAAGCATGATAAATTATTAACAACAGGTGTGAGGCCCAACCTATTTAGCTGACTTGAACAAGGAAGCTCAAAGAAAATAAAAACCTGTCTGGCTGCTCTTGTGTTTGCAAAACCTTTGACTTGCAAAGAGAAATGCAGGTAGCAGAGCTGTTCGAGAGCTGTTGAGTATACAGTATTCAACTTCAGGGGTAGCAGAAATGCTGAAAAAACTCTTTAAAGGCCTGGCCCTTTTTGGTTGTCTCAGTATTGGATGTTTTGTTGTGCTTCTATTCTACAGAAAAAACAGCACTTCTTTTACTAAGCTGTATTCTGTGGCAAATGGAAACGACACCCTTTCCCAGCTGATAAAACAGCCTGTGAAGCAGCTGTGGGTCACGACTGAAGCCCCAAAAGCCAGACAAGAGAAGACTCAGATGCCGGCCCCAACTAACAAGACTTTGGGACCCTGTCCTGACACCCCTCCGAATCTTGTGGGTCCTCTCCTTGTGGAGTTTGATTATAAGCGGACTTTGGATGAGGTGAGAACGCACATCAGGGCACCTCTTCATGAAGGAGGACGTTACAAGCCACCAGACTGTATCGCCCAACAAAAGGTAGGTGAATGAACGTGGGGCCAAATTCATAAATGAACAGAATAAACAGAACAGTCTCGATAAAACAGTAACTGACAGATTTGGAACAGTTTACAATGATTTTTGATACTTTTACTAATTTAAAAAAGATGAGTCAAACCTTTAGTGAATGTATTACATATATAGTATGTAGCCTACTATTTGTATAACGTGTCAAATGATAATGACTAAATAATCAAACTATTTGTATTGTAAGTCTCTAATGTAGCACAGGCAACACATAGTATCAGCATTTTGGGCAGTCCTAGTCCTAGTATAAATAATATTAATATATAATAAATAATAATATTAATTAAATAAAAAATATCTGAATGAATTCGATCTTGAAAACAAAGAGACTGCTTACAGGGCACTGACACTCACAGTGTCAAAAAGTTTACCTTTTGTGCTCAAAATACAACTTCACCACATTCTACAATTAACCGCTAGACTTACTGATATTATAAGGGTTCTGGGGAAAAAACACCACAGTCTTAATGACTCTCTACATTCATGTTAAAGCATACATACTTATTTCCTTTGGTTAGGTGGCGATCATCATCCCATTCCGAAATCGGCATGAGCACCTGAAGCATTGGCTGTATTATCTCCACCCTCTATTGATTCGACAGCAGTTGGACTACGGCGTTTATATCATCAACCAGTATGGAGATGGAGTGTTCAACCGGGCCAAACTGATGAATGTCGGCTATGCTGAAGCGCTTAAGGAATATGATTATGAGTGCTTTGTCTTCTCTGACATAGATCTGGTTCCTATCGATGACCGTAACCTCTATAGATGTTTTGACAATCCCAGACACTTGGCTGTGGCTATGGACAAATTTAACTTCCAGTTACCCTATAACGGCTACTTTGGTGGGGTTTCTTCATTGTCAAAGAACCAATTCTTGAAGATCAACGGCTTCCCAAACACTTACTGGGGCTGGGGTGGAGAGGACGACGACATCTATAAGCGAATTAACTTTCAGGGAATGTCAATATCTCGACCTGACTTGGTGATGGGAAAGTACAAGATGATCAAACATAACAGAGACTTGCACAATGAGGCTAATCCAAAGAATCCTGACAAACTGGGCAGAACCCAGTGGACTATGAATGAAGATGGGATTAACTCCCTCAAGTACACAGTCAAGGAGATTCAGAAGGATATACTGTACACTGTTATCACTGTGGATATTCAAGCTCCACCAAGCTGAGTGAGAATGGAGCCTGTGGATCTGGGACTCCTGTTGACCATCGATCACTGGGGTTTCAGTGTCAAGACGCAAACAAAAGGAGGGGGAACTCTGTGTGTGTGTGTGTGTGTGTGTGTGTGCGCGCGCACGCGTGTGTGTGTCTGTATGTGAGAGAGAGTCCAATCCAAATGAACATAAAGTGAACGTAAACTTTATGAATATTTAGTACAGAGATTCTCCAGTTGTTCTCATTTGCTTTGGCACAATCCTCAAAAGATAAACATTCTCAAACTAGAATAAGAAATTCCCATTTCTCATTGCTTTCATACAAAATTCAAATGTACAGCTAATATATTATACAACTATCTTCAAATGAACCAGTGGTGCATTGAACATTCTTTATGACGGATAGGTTTATTGTTTTAGGTTATTTGTGGCCTTTTGCTATGAAGTAATGTTCTGTACAGTCCAAACTCATGTGTCGATTGTACCTATGTTTTGTGAACTGTAACCATGTTTAAGAAAACGTGCTTAAGCGATACTGTCATGAAATGTATGGCCACTGTGGTCCCCCCACTGAGCTTCCCGTGTGATCAAAACAAAAATAAACTTGTAGTAAGAACACTGTGAATGAGTGACAAACCACTTTAAGTTGTACGTTTACTCAGTAAAATTGTGCCTGCAAGCTGGAATATCACTAATAAACATTATTTACCATTCCATCTAGTTGTCCTCTTTAGTGGTAAAGAAAGCAGCGTTTCACCATCCCTCTAACAATGGAAAATTTCCTAGGTGTCAGTTACAATGTTTATGTTCACTGCAGTGTATTAAGTTCTGCAAGGTTGATATGTGGCGCCTGTTATAATTGTCTTGGATCATATCATGTAACTTGTATTAGAAACCTTGCTGTTGAATCACTTGCTGTAACAGAAGTGAAAGCAGGATAGGCAACAATTCTAACCTGTTTTTCTCTCTCAATGAGAGATAAAAATACTCACCATCTCAACCATGATGAACTGAAACATTTGGTCGATTTCACAAACTCCAGGGACTCTGGTGAGAACTAAGGAGTATTCAACACTTATTTCCTTGTGGTAAAAAGCTGGAGTTTTAAGATCATTTTTTAAATCACTTTTTAAAAGTGAATTTTGTTCTACTGGTTTCTTTTCTCCTGCCTTACAATTTCTGGTAACAGGTACAGTTGAAGGCCTCAGGGGGACAGAGAAATGTGATCTGACGGGTCAGTCAGGCAGAAGGCGCTTTAGAAAGAGTATTCTATAGGCCTCTAACCACAATACACACACTCACAAACATAACCTTACATGTGTAGTGTATCCTATAGCCTGCCCAACCCCCTAATGAATATTTTAAGCATTGTTTCTCTAGTAATTGAGAGGCAGCGCATGGGGGGACCAACCCATATTAATGCTGAGCTCATGATGTCAAACTGATTTTTATCTGGTAATTACAATCAAGTGTTCAACAAGTGTTCTAATTTAGGAAATTAAGATACATACCAGTTGTGCGTCTCACAAAAGTTTCAGGCCAAATTCAGTTATATGAAAATGTTAATTCAATATTGAGCACTAAGTTCAAGCCATTGTACTGTGTATCAGACCTTGTGATTCATAATTCAATTCATATTTTATTTCGCTGCTCACAAGCCCCCATTCAGTTTGGAACTTAATTGAATATCTCGTTTCCTGTCGCTTTATCATTTCAAAGTCAGAATTTGTCAATGTGGAGGATCTTGTGCTTGTTCATGCTTTGTACCGGTGAACTAGAATAAACCAGATTTACATGTTTGGCTCTCCGCGAGGTTAAAAGCTTCACTCAGCGTCGCACTGTACTGCATGCTCTCGTCTTCGCGGTGTGGCGCTCGTTCACAGAGTCAAAAGCTTGCCTGTTGATGAATTATTGAGCCCTGAGAGGCACTGTGGCATCATACGAGAGCCATGAGGGAGGACAGAGGACGAAACAAACACAAGCACCGACAGAGAGAGGAGGATGCACAGAGAGGAAAAATGGTGGTGGTGGTGGAGGCAGTGGGGGTTTCCCATGAGGTTGCAGAGGTGAAAACCAGTGATACATGAGGAAGTAAGGTGTTTAGAGGAAGTGTGCTAAAGGTCAGAGCACTATTTAGAGAAAGATGTCTAAATCACTGAATTTCTCCTTTTTTTAATGCTCCTGTTGATGGATTATTAAGGGATGTTTACACTCTGACAAGATGGATTAAGGGTGAGGCTTTGAGTGTGTGTGTGTGTGTGTGTGTGTGTGTGTGTGCGCGCACAGTAAACAAAAACAGTTGAACTAGTTTCTGTGATTACAGTACAGCATGTGCATTCAACATGTACCTTATCGTGTGTGTGTGTTTTTATTTGCATAAATATTTTAGTCTACCGGTTCAACTACAATCACGTCTCTCACACACTGTGTCAGCAACCACCGCCACCCCTCCAAACACTCTCCCATCCTCCTTCCTGCCCAGCCCCCTCTTTTCATTGGTTGACCTAGTGGAGTTACTATGGGAACGACTGGAGAGAGGCTGCCTTGCAGAATGTGGGGTACAGCTTTTGAATGGCGCTTAGGGCTCATCACACACACACACACACACACACACACACACACACACACACACATACACACACACACACACACATTTATCAGGGCAAGGAAACCCTACCTACCATCAACATATCCTGAGTATATTCTGTATTTCTTCTATAACATAAATGGCTGCCATTATCCTTATCTTGCTACTTGTGGCTGCTGTTCATCAAAAGTTAGGCCAGCTAAAAGCTACGCACGCTCACACTAAATGATGTTCTCCCACTTTATCTTTGCATTTCTTCATCTCTCCCTCCCTTGTTCAGTTCTCTTCAGTGGTTTGTATGAGAACTTTGTTGTTCAGCACAAACTAAGTCCTCTCTGTCATGCACTTATTCCAGATTTATGCACCTAAACAAACGCGCACACACGGGCACAAGCATGGCTCACAATGAGGATGAGTGTCCACATCCAGCCGCCATGCAGCAGCAGATTAATGATGAGATCAGCCGGCACACGCGCGTACACGCGCGCGCCCCCAGCACGCGCCATTCTCACTGTCAGCATCACCGGCTTTGATCTGGTGGGCTGGTACAAGTGAGTGTTATGGTCTTACGTAAGGCTTTTACATAAACCTCAGCGTGCAGAAATGGAGAGCGAGAGCTGGATAGGGAGGGAGGGGGTTTGCTGCACCATTACAAAGGGGATTCGCACTGCACCAAATCCTCCTCCTACAACACATGCATGCGCACCCCACACCACAACAACATATAGGCTTTCTCTAGCAACATGTGTCTTCCTTGAAACAATGGGACCACCCCTTTGATCTACATTCGGGATACACACACACACACACACACAAGTTCCACATCCGCATGCATCAGCTGTGCATCAGCTGCCTGTCTTTGTCATCATATTCGCTGTCTGTCATTGTCTTCCAAGTGTCTTTCCCCACTAGAAAACAGCAGGACACAATGACACATCTGCCAGGGCCTTTATCTCAGTGATCAATAAAATGTATTGATAACCTATTACTCCCAAGCCAAGCAGACCTCTCTCCAAATGCAAAACAAAAAATGCCACAAACTGCACATCAACAAAAGCATCTCTGTTTCTCACCCTCTCTCCCACTCAGCCCACTCCTTGGGGATTTAAGCCACCAGGGTGTGGGGGTGGAAAGATGGAGGAGGGGAGTTGAGGAGAGAAGGGCTGTATCTTGTTTTTCTCTTATTATAGAAGTATGTGACATTGAAGTGTATGGATTCGTGTGTAAATGTGGTCACAAAGAGTCAGGAGCTCATCTATCAGCGCAAACACAGTTTTATTCATTAAATATGAAAAGTGGAAAAACCTTCACACTGTGAACAGACAGACGGTAACAAAAAGAAAGAAAAACATAATGTGCTTTTTATCGCAGCGAAAGGGATCACATAAAGGCCCAGATTTGTAATCAGAATGAAAAGGGAGAAGCATCAGTCTGGAAAAGAAATAAATGGAACTGAGCCAGGTGGCGATATGGTGGCCTCTGTGGTTGATGTCATCACTGTGTCTATGCCAGTGCGAAACATCAAAGTACCCAAAGGTTCAACCTTCATTTCACTATGTCATACTTGGAAGAAGTTGGAGAAACAACTTCTATTCACAGGCCAAACTGTAGCAGATGGGACATCAACCGAGGAGGACGCCATATTCAAACAGAACATGTGATGCATAATGATCACTTTGTTCCTTGTCCAGTTCATAGCTCCATACTCTCTCTTTATCTTAACATTAATGGAATTTATGTGGTGACAGTGTGATTTCCCATTCATAAAAGAGCAAAACTAGGATTTTTTGATTCTACAGGCAACTTTTCTGGTCAACAATCCACAGGCGTTACCACTACTGTTTAGAAGAAAAAATATATATATATATTTCATCAGGAATACTTTGACGGTTTAGTTGTTGCGCATCTCAGTCACCCAAAAAGTTACCGTATGTCACCATCCCTTTCCATTTCTCTTTTGTCAATCAGCACTCCAGGGAAGGGAAAAACAAAGCGATTGCATAATAAATCAAAAGAGCACAGTGTAGGCAGAGAAAACATGAATGGACATGATCATGCTTTGATCCCCAAATGACCTTTAGCCTGCCCTTTCTATCAGGCGAGAAACGCACTTACTGCAGACCTGGGATCACGTTACCCCATGGCCTGTCCTACACTACACTGTCAGGAGGCTGAAAAGATATCTGAACCTGGAGCAGTGTTGTGGATCAATCATCACTTTGTAAATGAGATGGAAAGCTATCATGAACTAGAATGACCCTCAAGGGTCATTGGTACCCTTGTGGTTAGGATTAGAGAAAACTTGCACCGCCTCGAATGTCTTTTCCGATGAAAACCCCTCTCTTTAACTGAAGGGTAGGGAACACTCTGCTCCCTGTAACTTGCCTCACTGAATCCCTGACAAAGGCCTTTTAGGACGGCAATACACCCCCTCATTCTTAAAACAAGTGGTGCTTTGCAAAGCTGCAACACTGTGTAGTAGTTTGTCTTCATTTTTCAGAACACGGGGGACTTAGAAAACAGTAAACTCCACCATTTGTCTTGACCCCACAGAAGAGGGACAAAGAGGAAAACAGACCAACACAGGAAAATATATGCTGACCAATGATCTACAATGACGTCAAGCTACATTCAGATTCACGCACAGCTGCGGCGGTTCCTAGAATGAAGTTGTACAATGTTTATTAGTACAACAGCCAGGAAAAGAAGGGTGAAGGACTGATTTAGCATTAGTCTCAAAATGTTGCATGTTTGTATCTTAAGCTGGGATCCAGTTCATCACGTGACTCAAAAGTCTTTTTCTTTATCTGAAACCGTGACAGAAAAAATGTCTTTTTTGGGGGTCACAGCCTATTTAAAAATCACTTGCAGGCATATTCTGGCTCTCTAAAACTGGCATCCCTGTCATCCACTCACATCAGCCTATACAGTGTGTTAGTAGAGAAGAACATAAAGAACAGAAAGCAGAGTATTAAGAAGCTGGTGTGATCACAGTTTAAGATCCGTGCAGTATGACTTAGGAAGGAGATGCCTATAAAAACAGTACGAAATCCAGAGAAGAAGAAAGTACTAACTAGAAAAAATTGGTTGTTTGTGTCCTTAGAGAAGAAAGTCATCCAGTGTAGCTACAAAGACAGTGCCAAAGGTTGAACAGTGTGTGTAACTAAGATCATTCAGTGTTAGATGATGTTCCCTGACCTTTGTGCCTTGTATGTGTGGCACTGCATGCAGAGAGGGAGAGAAAATGTTTGTTTGTGTATGTGTGATTTTGTGTGTGTGTGTGTGTGTGTGTGTGTGTGTGTGTGTGTGTGTAAGCATCAGTGCAAGGGATCCCTCCAGGTTGAGTATTGCGATAGTTTTGCAGGTTTCCATTGGTAGTTCAACAGTTGTAAATCCCAGAGATTGACATCCAATGGATGTGCTTCGGGTGGTGCCTTCGGGTATAAGTGAGATCGAAATGCAAGTCCATCCGCAGTTAAAAAAATAACCAGTCAAAACAGCAGAGGTCCCCCCCCCCCTCCAAAAAACATAAGATGTTGTGTGTCCTTCTGCAGGGCAGCTTTGTTCTTAGCTGCAAAGTAGCTAAGTAATAAAACCACTTCAGATCTCAGTGTTCATTTGTATATTTGCACATACAGTTTAATAATCAGTGTGCGGTCAGAAACACCATCTTCAAAAAGCAAAAAACACATACAACAGCCAAAAAAATGGTGGGTTATTCCAGGCTGTCGATACTGTTGAGTCTATTTAAGACTATTAGAGGCTGTGAAATGTTTTTTTTTTTGTTGTTGTTGTTTTTTTTTACTTTGGCTCTAGATCAAAGGATTAGGAGGTAATTGGTTACAGATTAGACAAGATGACAAACTCAGATAAAAACTTTGATTAGATTAGGTCCTTATGAGCAAATCATGTTATGCCATGTGGAATTCCATAAAAAAAAAAAAAAAAAAATGTAAAAGATAAAAAGGTGCTCTGCTTTTTCTTTTTCCTTTTGCAGTGTGCAGTTATGAGCTGTCAAACTCTCAGCAGGTCAGGAGCTTTTCCAGGAAAGTTACAAGGCAAATGTGTCTATTGCGAGTCCATGGATTGTCAAAAGTCAACCTCCAAAGTTCCAGTGAGAGCTGTGAAGTGTTAACCCAGCTTTTTTGGAGTCTCCTCGTGACTTTCTCAAGTGAACAAAACCACTTATTCTATTCAAGCCAAAACACTTAAGGAATGAGAGCTTTTAAGATTTGAAAGGAATTTATAGGCCGTTAACTCTGCAGCTCAACATTTTTCTTGGTCTGGGAAAAGTTTTGGCCCCTGCGAAAAACAGCACTGAAGTGATGCACGCTCAAGTCCATAAGTTAGTAGGAGAGAACCACCCGTCTGACGGGAGTCACTTCTTGTGGGCAGTTCCTCTGGTCGTGCTGCCAGGTTTGTTTCCAGAGCGACGGACGGGCACCTTGGATACAGGGATCCTGGTGCGGGCCGGGGGAGGCGCGTGGGTCTTTGGTGGAGGGGACTCGGCCTCCAGGACAGAGGAGAGGGCCGACTGGCTGGCCGAGTGGGGGGGCGGGGTTTGCCTGCTGCTCACCGGGATCTTGGACTCCCGGGGAAGGCTGGCGCTGCCTTTGATCGATCTGAAGGAGGAAGAGGAGGAGGAGGACGGAGGAGTCGTCTGGGAGGTGGGGCTCAGTTTGCATTCAGTGGACGGGGAGGGAGTGCTGTTTAGATCTTCGTCGCCCTCCTGGTCCTCGTCCTCCCGTTCCCCCTCGGGGTCGTTGTAGAGGTCATACAGGTGGTCTCCGGAGCAACTGTCGCGCGACAGGGCCATCCTCTGGTTACGCTGCAGCCCGCTCTCGTCGGGTGTCGCTGTGGGCGTCGCTGACGGGGTGTCCGAGTAGCCCTCATCACTAAGCGGCTCTTTTTCACCGGGCGATGTGGGGTGACGGCCGTGTGTGTGAGGGAGGGGGGGTTTAGCCGCCCTGCTTCCCGCTGCACCGACCACCGGAATCTTACTGAGCCCCAGGGCCTTCACCGGGGGCAACCTCCGGTCCGCACTCCTGGAGGCCGAGGGCAAGTGGCCGCTTGCGAGGCCGGAGGCGGCACGGGGGGGATAAGTGGAAGTCGGGGTGGAAGAGGGAGGCTGGTGTGAGCGGGGCAGAGCGGGGGAGTTGTCACCCGTGGAGGGCAGCATGTGCCAGAGCCCCTGCATGTCTGCGTCGTCCACTCCCTCTGGACTCGCCATTTCCTCTCCTCCGCCCATGTAGGCCACCACACCGCTGCCAGCCGGGTGCTGCTGTGGCGGCGGCGGCGGCGGCGGCGCCCGGGCCCGGGCCGGGAGGGAGGCAGGCACTAAACTTGGGGCGACGGAAAACATGGGCTGGCTCAGCTGGGAAGGTAGAGGGGTTCTGGACGGGGACCCGCGAGACTTGGCGCTGGTGATGCCGGCGGCCCTCCCGACACCCGCTCCCACGCTCCCCCCTCCCCCCCCGCTGCTGCTGCTGCTGGTGCCGCTGCCCCCGTTACCCGCCGGCCCTTCATCGTCTGCGTCAGCAATAATGTCACCACAACCCGTCAGTGAATCGAAGCTCTTGAGGGACGTGACGTCAGTGAAGAGGAGAGAGCAGAGGCGGTCCACTGAGGGCTCTGAGGGTGGGTCCCCCGTGCTGCAGCGGTCCAGCGGGGGCGTCGCGAGGGAGGGGGTGAGGCTGGAAATGGAGGCTTTGGCTTTTTGGACGGGAGGGCGCAGGGGCGAGTCAGTGGGTGTGTAAGGAAAGGGGGAGTCGGGCTCACCAGATGGTCCTGGCATGGAAACACTGTGCGGGGGTGTCATGGTAACACTAGTGGTGGGAGTCTCTAGGTTCGATTCCGCCTCTGCACTCCCGCAATCCTCTTGGTGATGATGCGGAGGCGGTTCGAGGGTGAGCGTGATATCCTTTACCTTCTCCGAGTCGGCGACATCCCCATCCTTCTCCCGCTTCCCTTCCACCTCTTCCCCCACGGCCTCGCTTGTTTTTTCCTTGCGTCTCCACCGCATGCTGCTGAAAAAGCCCTTTAGGCCCCTCCCTCTCCTGACAAGGCCCGCCCCTCCGTTTTCACTCGACCTAAAGCTCCCACGTCGGAGTAGAGAGAAGAAACTCAGCGATTTGCTGAGAGACCTCACTGGTCCCGCCTCCAGGGCGGCGAGCCCCTCCCCTCTCGGTCCGTCAGCATCGTTGTTGGCGCTGGTGAGTCCATCGTGGGTTTTGCTCCTGACGAGCTCCGCCGACGCCGCCGAGCCGTTTCCGTTCAAAGAGCTCCCATTGTCAGAGTTCCCGTTGTTCCCGCCGTTTGCAGCCCCTTTGTTCCTGAAGGAGAAGAAGCTGGCCATTCCAGAGCCGGCGCGCCGCTTTCCGAAGAGTTTGAAGGCAGCTTTGTTGATCTTCCCCGTGGGCTGGGGGTCACACTGCGGGGCCGCAGGAGGCTCCACACACTCCGCCTGCACCTCCATTATCTAGCACTCTATCGCTCCCACTCTATCCCTCGAGCTCCCCTTGCTGCCTTTCTGTCCTCTCTCTCTCTCTCTCTCTGGCCACACATGCACTCGCCCTCTCTCTTTCTCTCTCTCCACCCTGCTGTCTGGTGCTCTTTCACTCCCACTCTGACTTGCTCAAACGTCTGCCTGCTGGTTTTCTCTCTCTGCCCCCCCCCTTCTCTCTCTCTCTCTCTCTCTCTCTCTCTCTCTCTCTCACACACACAGGCACACACACACATGCTGGGAGCTGCTCCTCGCTGTATCCATGGCAACTGGGTGGGCTAAGCAGCTTTCGTCAACGCTGGCAGGGCGCCAGTGTCTGTCCTCCACTCCCTCCCCCATCCTCTTCCTCCTCTCTTCCTCTACCTTCCTTCCGTCACCAATGCACTGTTTGCTCTTTTCTTTTAACTGTTCATCAATTTAGAAGCCCTGCGTGCACTGCCTCCATCCCTGTGTGAGTGTGTGTGTTTGCACTATACTTTTCTCGGCGTGTTTGGCAAATAAGTAGAGATACACACCCGCTGATGAATTATGACGGATTAGACATGAATTCAATATGCTTGTGTGAGCTATGGGAGTCATGCGACAGAGTGGATGGCTAATTATAAGGATTGCTTGCATACTTGTTTGGTTTTGATGTTGTTGGTATATGTCTGCGAAACATGGACGATGAAGGCGGGAAAGATTGGTCTTACGTCTAAATATTTTGAATAACTTTTTTGTATTTGTGTCTTACTGTATCATCCTGTGAGGTAAGTCGCGTCATGGCTTTGTGCAAACAGTAGCTTGACATTACCATTTATCAGCATCACTTACTTCACCCAGTGTCTGAGCATGGAAAAGCTCAAAGTAAACAGAAATAGAAGGAAGCCTTAATAAGAGGACTCAAACACAAGACCTGCTGATCAACAGTATGAGTTGGCTTAAGCCGGGATATGGATTTAGAAAAACACACACGCACACACACACACACACACACACACACCCACCCACACCCACACACACACACACACACACACACACACACACACACACAGCTCAGACATGCCTCCAATACAGTTTGGGCCAGACATATAGGACATATGGCCTCAAGCCATCTTCCATATGGACACACAGGACCAGGTGTCTGAGAGCTATGACAACACATCTAACTGTCATCCTATCATCCTTAATGTGAGTGTGTCTCTGTGTTTGTAACCACTCATGTCATCCAAAAGTACAAAGTTCTTTTTAGATGAGCTATACTGTTAGCACCTACCTTGGCAACCAGCAGAGTTTCTGTGGGCATTTAGAGCAATTAACTGTTCACTGACTGGAGGAAAAGGCAGTGTATAGCCTTAACTTGTTGCCTTGTTGTCATTGTCCTCTTCTTATTCCCTTCAACATGCGTAAGACATAATGTATATGTGAAAAGGTTCACGTCTTGCAGCATGTTGATGAAACAAATGATTCTGCAAATGTGCAAAGATAAAACTCTGCGTTGAGGTGTTATAGCATGCGCTGAAAAATACAAAAGAAGAGAGCCACTGTGTTGAAAGTCTCTCTCCCAAAAATATCCCCACTGCAGTGGATTCACCCAGAGTTCCCTGTTTTTCGTGCCGAGCGGGATCCACTGTGGGTGCTCTTTTAACTGCCTATTCTATCCTCCCAACCCCCCATGAATCTCCCTGATACCCCGACCCACTTACAAACCTCCTCTTCCCTCCACCCCCCCCCCCTCCCCTGCTCCTTTTTTCTCTCCTCCTCCTCCTCCTCCTCCTCAGTTGCTGTGGGCGCAGGCTCTCCTCTTCCAGCCCACTGCTATCAAACAATGTCTGCATTCATCCGCCCAAGGCAACACACACAAGTCCACAGACACGCTCACACCCACACAAGCACATTTTGAGGGCTTCCCCAGAGTGAAGCACTGAAGCATATCTTCCTTATGCTCTCCCCCAATAAGAAAGATAATCTGTCCGCTCAGCCCCCACGAGTCGGTCACCCAGCCTGTCTGCTTGCCGGTTAGTCAGTCACCCGGTGCGCAGGTTTTCAGGTACATCAGATACCCAAGCAGAATGCCCCATCGCCATGCCAGCAGGTCAGCTGGCAATTGGATGGACTTGAACCTGACTCTGAGCAGCAGATGGCTGGCCACGGGTAGAGACTGACGAGTGGGTTCAGCTATCACATAACGAGACAAAGGATTTTGCTGAGTACTCGGGATGGAAATGCACATCGTTATGCTGCTTAAATCATTCCAACATCAGTAAACCATTCCTACTGGTATGCAATATTTTTATATTCCGTGATCAAGACCATTATCATAAATCTGGCAGCTTGTACCAGCCTTCACAATCTATATTTCACAGGGATGAACTAGGGTGGATTTGGCAGGAAAGCAACAGGGTTTAGTGGATAATTCCTATTTACAACATTTATATACATACATACATACATACATTTATAAAGGCAGCATGCTTTGACATTCATTTTACATTTTGAGGTAAATACTTGGCTAAACGATCACAAAATGAAGATGGCGCTCCTGTTTGCAACAAGAATTGTGGTCCACAAGCTTTTTATGGCTATTTCTGGGAGGTTTTAGTCAGTTTGATGTTTCAAAAATGCAACATGTGCTTTCAACCTAATGATTAGAGAAAATAGACACATGCACACAAGCAATAGAAGACATAGAACACATCCTATTATCTTTCCACACACACACCCTCCCCCCCCCCCCTCCTTCCTCCCCCCCATCTGTCTAAATAGGGTTCCCATTTCAGCCCCCTGAGTGAAGCTCAGCACTAAGTGGGACAGTTAGAGGACATTTTCTCTCTCACTGTGTTTTCTGATAATATGGCTTGTCCAAGTGTGCGTGCATGCAGAGTGTGGTGTAGTGTGTATCCAAGTAGCCGCTCAATGTGCTTTTAAACTCTCCATGCTCTGCTAGTGAGGAGCCTCAGGATGCAAATATTGATGTTATATGAAAAGTGCATGGGTGTGTATGGCAGATGTGATGAATGAAAGGATGCACAGACGGAATGATGAATATGCTATTTGATAACATGATAAGATGCTGAGTGTACACAACGTGAATATCAGAGATCTTCCGGATATGTGGACAGAGTGAACAGTAAAACTTTGTTAAAATGAATACACATCCTTCCACAGATGCAAATCATTTCCAGGTTAAGGAAATGCATTTGTCTATTTAGCTTCACTGCAGCTAGGAGTGGCCGTACAGAGGCAGCTTACCATATAAAGCCTTCTCTAAATATTCCACTGTTTCCACATCATGGTGTAATTATCTAGATTTATTAAATCATATGTCCTTGTCATCCAACTCTAATTATCTGACTATTATGAGATTGCCACTGGTGCCAATGGTAAATACGATGGTGTCTCAACAGTCATCATCTCTCCTTTGTTCAATCCGTTTTAGTCTTTTTACACATTGGTACCAACCTTCCTAACCTCAGCAAAACCATGACACAATAACTGTGAGATAAATAGTGCAACCTCAACATATCAAGATAAAAACTGCAAATCAGCCACTACAAACAGAGTTTTACAGGCTCACATCACACACACTAGTCTAGCTGTGTAATATTCCATTGATTGTGTCCTCACCCTCACAAAGGCAATAAGACAAAGGTGTTTACATGACAAATTCAACAGTCTGAGCAATGCCTCAATGGGCTTATCAACACTGAATTGCACACCTTAATCAGTAATGTCAGTATGTTTTTTTATCTTTGGCAGATGATGAAGAAACACCTGCTATGAACTTAACTAGCTGGGGTGTAGCCAGAAGTGCAATATGTTCTCATATTGAGTTCCATATTTTACTTCCGCTGTAATCTGCCTGCACTGTGACCGTCACTGCATTACAAAAGTACAAGTAGGCCTACAATAGACTTACTGTAAAAGAGTAATAATGCAAACAAGGCACAGGTGTGGCTGTTTGTCCATTATTGGTCAGTTGTACTATACAAACAAACCCTGCTCAGGTATCAGTGTACATTAACAGATTACACACACACTCACCCACACAAACACACACACTTCATTATTATGATCTTCATCATCATCGTCATCATCATCACTAGGGGTCCTGTTGGTCAGGTTGTTTCAGGACAGAGGGTCTTCCAGCTCCAGATTAAACAACGCTATAGTGTGTGTGTGTGTGTGTGTGTGTGTGTGTGTGTGTATTAAATCCCCCAGGATTACCCCCCTGTGCTCTTTTGTTACTTTAGTAATCAACGGGGAGTGGTGCTAACTATTATTAATCCGTCTAAGCACAGACTCCCCAAACACTTTTCCATTCCAAAGGCTGTAAACAGCGACTCAGTAACAGTAACAGTCCTTATACCTAAAAAGACAATGTTCCTACTAAGCTGTTTAAATGGCTAATGAAAATGAATATTCCCCTGCAATTCCCATTTACATGTAGTCGTGCATACTTTTTGATTAACGTAAAATGCCCCCATGGCGTAAGTCCTACGACTATGCAAAATCTTTTATAATGTTTAACAGTAGGCCTAAAATAGATGTGTTCCTGCTCCTTCCGACCAGAAATGTGGGCTTTTCTTTTGGGCATGCATCTGTACCCAGCCTGGCAGACCATTGGTTATTTAGTTGGTTTACAACACACAGAGCTGACTGTAAACAGACAAGGGGCAGTGTGTCGCAGACTGCGGTAAAAACCCCAACTGAGACGCATATCCTGAATGCGCTGTTTACATGTCCAAAGAATGCTCCTATAATAACGTTGTATGTCGAATATTGTCTTTTTCAGAATAAGGGCAAAAACAAGAATGTTCTGGGCATGTAAACGTAGGCAATGTCTCTATGAGTATTGTTTTTTTTTTCTTTTACCCTTTTCTTATAAACCAAAGAACCCCACCCCATCAAAGAAACCCACATTAGATAAATGTAATAAAGTAAAACAAATAATAATAATATAATATGCTATATTCATTCATTCAGTTAAATATTTTCAGTGCCAATTGTTTCCGCACAGGTTACTGAACTTTTTTACCGCAGATTTGACACATGGTAGCATGTAATTGATAATATTAATGATGGCTCTGTTCCATTTACAGTAGATGTTCCACCTCCAGAGTCCTGGTTATATGTATGCCAGCTCACTGGCACGACTCACAAGGACACGTAAATGGAACAGAGCCATCATTAATGTCATTAATTTCCTGTAGGCCTATGCTACATACTAATTATAGAACAATATGCCGTGGCTATATTTTAAACTGTCAAAAAACCAAGACATGTGTCATGTCATAGAGAACTGAAATGAGTACAGCCTGGTCCAAGACATTACACCCCTACTAAATCCTATCAGTCTAATACACAACAACTGTTTTATGTTGCAGTAGTTAATGAATTCCACAATAAAAGCAAGATGATCATCTTACAGTTTACCCTGATGTCAGCTAAAATTTACGAATGATCAGATGTCATAGAGAGAGAGCGAGAGACCCACACACATACAGCCTTCATGTGCACCATCTGCATATAGAGTGTGTGCATGTATACTGCATGCATATGTATGTGGGCTGTCCGTGTGTATGTAGACATTTTGGTAGACAGCACTGGATGTGTTTACGTTGAGTCTAAGTACTACATTCTGCCAGCATGGCGTGCAGTGCTCATCTGAATGATTCAGAGCCCTGGGAGAGCCCTCAGCTGCTTGTCTTTGAAGACTTCTCAATGTTTCATGCGAGGTAACACGCACAAGCAGGCTACAGGAAGGCCCCTCTCACACAGACTGTAGCGACACGGTGTTAGAGGTGCATTAACCTGACTTACCGCTCTGTCAACATTCCAGATAGAGAGTGACACTTAAATTATATATAATGCCATAAAGCAAATATTTCCTGTTTTTATCTGTACTGATCCATGTACTGATTATCTGTGAATACTCACTCAACTTGAATGTACATAGAACTTAACACCTATTAAAGAAACCCCATTAAATAAACTCAACACTGTAAGCTAGAACGTGTTTGTGATTGAAATAAGGTATAATGAAAACTATTTCACTCTGCACTCATCAAATTAATGCATATAAATGACTGATCACCTTAAAAAGGTCAGTAAAGACCTTGTGAGAGATTAAGAGTTGTGAAAAATGAATGAAAAGTGAATCTAAGAGTCAAAACACATTCTTTGCTTGCTTAAAACCCCTATTCTTCATATATATTATATTTTTTGTTTATATTTTATGTGCATTTACTCTATGCACTACTTATTGTGCCCTTTTTTCCCTTAATGTGAAGAGTATAGAGCTGTGGAGAAAGCTGACACAGGGGGTGTACACATCACGCTGCACTGCCAGTCCATCTTTATTCCCAGTTGCTGTAGCTGCTCATAGACACTGATTTGTCTGAGGCCAATGGCCACTTTGTCTGATTGCTGTGTGAATGTGTGTCTAAGCACAAAACTCCATTTATTCCTGCAGTGTGCAAGACGGTGGAGAGTGTGTTGTTTAAGGAGAAACTAGTGCACTGTCAATGCTGCTAGCACAAATTCCATCAAGTATTTAGAAGCACACAGGCTGCATAAAGCACAGCAGAATGAACAGTGTCTGGTGTTGTGAAGTTATGCTTTGTTTCCCGGAGTGCCATGCAAAGCACTGTACAAAGAAAATATACATACAATATCATGAATTTGCACAGCCGTACATCACACATTGACCGTGTATATGCTGACATCCTCTAGGCCTTACAGCAATCTGACTGAGGAAGATGTTTGCTTGTACAGTAAATCCAATCCAGCGAAGCTAAAATCCTTCCTGAGCTCTGATATGAAGCACAGTTACAACCTTAGTCGGGAATTAACACAGAATTATTATGGTCTCAACAAATAAAAGCTGAGCCAAATCACACAAGCTGGCCAAACTTCTGGCCAAAAATCACAGGCCAAATCCTCAGGGCAGTTAACCTGAAATATGTGTATAAAAATACCTTGCTCCGAGATGTGGTCGTGACAAAGAGAAACATCAGGATTTTTTTTTTTTTTTTAACCAAAGTCATTCCATTACTCTTTTCTACAATGATATTTTATGTAGACAGAAATATTCTAAGTATTTCAACATCCAGTATTAGCAGCTACAGTACATTCTGTTTGGCTGGGTGAGGCAACACAGTCTGATATAGTTGCTGAGTTGGATTTTTGTTGAGGTGAATTTAAGAAATACCCTGGATAATTAAGGTAAAAATGTCAATTTTAGTAAAATCCCCATTTTAAAGTGTGCAGCCGTCATGTTTTGCATTTGACAGTACCAGACCCATTGACTTCAGACACATCTGACCCCGGTGTATCTCTGACATTGACCCCTGATCAGGGTCAGCGGTCATAAACAATAAGTCACTGACATGGCAGACAGAAACGACCAACAGGATTTGGGATCAATGCACATTAGTAAATCAGATTATATGATCAATGTGAGCTGTAGAATAGGATTAAATAATCAATGAGGGGAATAGTTGACAGCTGAACTTTTTCAGGGTCTAAACATCACAGTCAACTTGTCCAGTATGACAGGCAGCAAAAGTGAAATAAGTGAACAGTGACTACAAATCAAAATTCCTCTTCATCAGATACAGTTAGTAGTGCAGGCAAATTTTGGTTCAGAGTAGTTTCCGGTATGAGATTATCTTTAATGATGATGATGATTTTATGTTCAAGCATTGACATTGGCGCAAAATCAGCTGAGGTCACACACAACACTCAGATTAGGCTGGACTCAAGCCTTTGGATGAGATTTAAAATTTCTGGTGCCAAAAAAGATAATTTTCTGTAGAGTTTCATGTTGAGAAATATGATTATTTGTTAAGAATATCAGGGCCATATGTTTTAAAAAGGATTTTATAAAATGTAAGTAAAACTGAACAAACTAGAAGACTCGTAATTGTTATTTTTTTTATGATGAATTTATTCTCTTATTCTATTCCTTAATTCTTTATAGTGCTTTTCAACATTCATAAAAAAACAAGCTTTTCTCCTATAGGTGCAGTATATGACATAATAATGAGGCTTTCCATTGAGATTTAGACTATACAGACATACAATTTCATCCACTCGGCCAATTCAGGACCATTGCGTAATCAGCACGTTATCACATACAGAACGACAGCTTCCCCTTACAAACTTACAGTAAGCCCTCTCACTCAGTCACTCGAGCTTGTCCCTCAGTATCCCACAATCCCCCTGTTTGGTCTCAGCAGGTCATGCGTGCCACTCCAAACTCCAGACTGACAACAGCTGGCTCCTCTTTGGCCAACTCGCTGCTGTATGTCCCTTCCAGCTCTCCGTAGCTCTGCTTCCTGCTCTCGGTGCCGCTGCTGCCCTCTACTGTCCGCTCCGTGTCGGTGCTCTCTGTGGCCTCCTCGCCCACCTCCTCCTGCTGCTCGTCGTCCTCCTCCCGTCTCTGCACCTCTTTGTGGTTGATGGGCGCCCCTAGAATGAGGGAGTCGGGACGAGGCGGGAGGGTGTTGGAGCGCTGATCTCTGGTGGGAGGAGCGGCAGGGGGGTCAGATGTCGCAACGGGGGTCACACCAAGCTGTTGGAGCCGCTGGACAGAGACGAGAAGAAAGATGTTTTCATGGAAAGTTTTAGAATTGGTGGCATATTTCAGGTTAATATTAACAGTTTAAATATAAAATAAATAGATAGTATGTGCATCCACTTTGGAAATTAAAAGTAAGGCAACATTATTCATCATGAGATAATTATCTTGTTATCTCAAATATAATGGCGGCCTTTTTCTCTGCAATTTGTTTCCCCAATATCACGAGAAAAACTACTTTGTCATCCACACAAGATAATTAACTCATGATCTCGGGATAATGACATTAAAAAAAATTGCAGGCATGGCCACTCTTGGCTTACGCAGAAATGGGATTTTATTAAAACATTTAAAAAGCCGACAGAATGTTTCCACAGTGAATGTATAAAATAACCAAATACAGTTTATTGGGTACACCTAGCTAAAATTTATGTAGTCTAGTTTAACAGCCTGACAATAAATCTGCCCTCCATGAAGGTTTTAATGTTGGCTAAAACTGTTTAAGAGGAACAACCATATGGTGATTTTGGAGGATGTAGTTTATGGTATAACTGACAAGTGGTTCTATTATTTTGTCCATTCCCTTTATATCAATGAGGGTAGGCTAAATTCTGTGTCCTAAAATTCAACATATGGGCTCTATAGAGAGAATTAGTGCGTGTCAACTCACACTCTCCAGTGCTTGCAGTGTGCTCTCTGCCTTGCGGCTGTTCTCTCTCAGAGTCAGAATCGTTTTGAGGATAGACTGACGTGGGTGCATGGACCGATCAAACTGGTGATACATGTTCCTCCAGAACCTTGGAAACACAAGAGCACACAAAGAACATACATAAGATACCTTATAGAAGGATCCAGACAATTAAAGTATAGAATATACTAAACAAGGTATGGCACTATAAATGTGTAACAGCAGCAGGGAGGCGGGGAAGGCTGTACTGACTTGAAATTGTAGGGCAGAGTGGAAGGTGCCAGGACAGGGTGAGCTTCACAGTATGCAGGGCTGTAGAACGGATTCAAGTAGTTCTGTTTGTCGCTCATTAGAAATGCCCACAGTGAGTGAGTCCGCTCTCTCAGCCTGGAGCACAAAACAGCAGTTAGATAGACACATAAAACATAAACTTCCACACAGTTCAATGGATCGATTGTTTAAGTCTTCAAAAACCAATTTTACTTTCACAAACAAAAGCTCAAGAGTATAGTAAAAAGAAAAAGGATGTGTTCCATTATTCTTTTGATGGACTGAAAACACACAGCAGAGTAGGTAACGTGGCTCGATAGTGTTACAGGAGATATGTGTGTTTGTCAGACCTGTGTGAATTACAATCTTCATTGAATTGGGTTTGTTTTAGAGTGATACACCATGAGTGCGTTTCTCCACACAGGACAATGATCACTTTGTCACACCAGAAAAGTATCTGAAAATCAATGCGTAATATTTTTTTAGGCAGTGCTGCAGAAAACAACTCCTCTACACAAACGTGTGTGTTGGACTCACTGCAGCTCCTCTCTCTGTCTCTGATTGTTGCCGAGGAAGTTTCCATATTGACAGGAGTGCACGTGTTCGTGAATCTGCAGCAGGAACCACTCGCTGAACTCAAACGCCTAAGGAAGGGGACATTGTTGAATAAAAACAATCAAACATAGCACACTGCATGTAAGACACATAGATAAATGTGAATACAACACACGTGTCATGGAGCTCACACACTCCCACATACTTGTGGGAACTGCTCTGTCAGCTGCCAGACACACTCGAGGAACTGAGTGAAGATAGGAGACACTTCCTTTGGGTCCCCATCCAACTGGTCACACCTGTGGG
This sequence comes from Lateolabrax maculatus, assembly GCA_031216445.1. Taxonomy (NCBI): domain Eukaryota; kingdom Metazoa; phylum Chordata; class Actinopteri; order Acropomatiformes; family Lateolabracidae; genus Lateolabrax; species Lateolabrax maculatus. Next base: position 13,084,495 of record CM062210.1, read on the forward strand.
TACCCAATTGTATCTATTAAAGAACTAACTAACTAAGTAATATAAATAGTACCTGACTTACACTGACTAATCTGTAGGCTTAGTTGATCCAGTTGAAACCTCACCTGTCGGCAAACTTGTGGCCAAAGGAGATCCAGTCTTTCTCTATCAGGACCTAGATGACAAATGTGAGGAAAAAGGACGTTTTAAATAAGAGGAACAAACATCTAGCAGAAGAATGCGTAAATATTATTATCAGCTCTTTAGTTCTAGTGCCAAACTGTGTGTGTGTGTGAGAGAGAGAGTGTGGTTGGTACCATGAAGCCTTTGATGGTGCGGTAGTAAGGGTCCATAAGCAGCGACCCCAGTGAGCAGACCTGGGCTGTTCTGTCCCATCCGTCTGAACAATGAACCAACACACTGGCTCCTTCCACGGTCACCGCCTTGGGGTCAAGAGTTAAGACGGACAGGAGAAGATTTTGGCATAGGAAAAGTAATGAAGCAGTCCTGGACAGTCATTGTCTATGATGGACTAGCTAGGGGATAAGCCAATGATGGGCAGTGCGGTTTAGGTTGGTGCTTTAAACATTATTTATAAGAATACGCTACATATAAAAATAAAAATAAATGAATAAAAACAATGTTAATGTGCAAGTTAATTAACAAAAATCAAGGAGCTGGAAAGGGAAACATTTTTACCTTGGCGAGAAAAATAGCTGCGTCTATAACAGCCTTGATATGCCGCAGCCAGCCACTATTCTCCAGGCCAACCAGATAGTCACTCATGGAAAGAGAGCGAGCACCAATCACTGAGAGACACGGACGAAGACAGAAAGTCATTTTTTAGATTTCCCATTTACTTACTGAATAATTACAAAAGTGCCCTACATAATCTGCAAGGAACGCAATGACATTTTGTGCCTATGTGTGCAACAACTTGTGTTTAACCTTCTAGTAATTTCTGCAGGCTGGTCCTCATTACGTGGATGTTCTCAATGCCAACAAACTGGAAGCGTATGTTGGAGTAGTTGTCCTCGTTCTCATAGCCTTTACCTGCTGCTCGATTAGCTAGTGCATTCAACTGCAAAAAAAAAAAACAGAAAATAATTATAAATCCTCTGCAAACTCTGTTTTCAAACTGTGTCTATGTAGTGTTGAGCCCGGTTACACATACAGCACATTTTAGGCTCTTACCTTTGGCCTGGTATCCATGACGTAGACGAAGCGGCTGTTGTGGTTTGCCTTGCTGATGGCCTGCAGCATGCTCTCATCCTCCAAGCAGCGCGCGCTGAACCCAGAGAGAGGCTGGCTGCATCGACACACAGCTGCCTGTCAGGGTGAACCGAGTACACTGATCAGAGTTACAAAAAATACAAAGTACTGCTGCTAAATTAAAACTGCCCAAAAAATTAAACTAGAACATTTACACCTGTCATTTCCTCCCTCTATGGCTCACCTACAATTTATCAACTACAACTCTCATGAGTCTGCCAAAGCCTAACAAAATAATTGTTTGATCTTTACCAAATCGACATGGTCTAGTTTGGATTATGGACAGAAAAACACTAGTATCGTGTTGCAACTTTCCAATTGTTGACACAGGACTTCTGCTCTCTACTCAAGAGTTGTATTACTGGAAAATCAGGAATCTAAATATGCATGTGTAGGTAAGTGTGGATCAAACAAACAAATTCTTGTCATTTCAGTAGGTGAACATAGATCATGTTAATTATTATTACTCATGCACCTACAGTGCTTTAAAATGTGTTTGATTCAGTTTTGGTTTAGAATGGCCCAATGATAGTGATGTCTGTTCACCATGATATATGGACAACTACGATGTCCCTCATACATCATGGGCTCAAGACAGTGATTTCTAATAATTTGGTGATCCTCTAACCTTTCATCTAACACCAACGAAAGGTCAAAATTTCCATCTGTACACAAGAATGATCAAAATCTAATGAACATAACACGTACGCAGATGTTATTACCTAATCCCATAGGCGCATTCCCATGACATTTGCTTAGCACATGCATATAACCCAGGGAACAAACCCTCTCAATTACAGTACAGCCATCCTATGGCTTTTCCTCTAGCACCACCTTGTGGAAAACCTTTACATTTGTTTAGCTCTATTACTAGTAAGACTAAGAAAATGATTTGGTTGCTTGTCCCTTTTAACTATTTTGTGTTGCGGGTGTAATGTTAGTACACTGCAGCACCCGCTAAGGACTACTAATTCATTTTAGTTTTTAGTTGTGTTTTTACTGAACCATTTGCAAAAATAGTTGAAAAGAGAACGTACAGTAAGGAAACACGCTCCGCTTTCAAATGACATGACAGAAGAACATTTTCTTTTGAAAACCTATACTTAGCAGTTTTTTCCTTTCACATTCTCTCTATAAACTACTGCAACATACAAAATGACCAAATTTAATACAATAAATGTACAAAAAGAAATTGGTGGAAAATACTTTTGACCGCACTGTAGAAGGTTATGTGGTTATTTCAGTTTATTACAGTACCTTCTTTTCTTGGTAGAAGTATGTGAGTACAGGAAAGCGTCCTTTGCTTCTGAACTTGGAACTCCCCACAATGATGGGCTTACTGGCTGTGATGGGAACATACAGATCCCGCGGATATGTCTCACACACCTGGAAAACCAAATACAAAACACACACACACACACATCACACACACGAAAATACAGTATATACAGAACAGAACGGAGTATAAGTATTACCAACTTTGAGCCGTGAAACATGGTGCTGACAACAAAATTCACTAGTCAATAGTTCAAAATAATACTATTCTGTATGTAAATATATGTATTTAAGTTGTTGTTGAATTAAAATGTTGTTAAAAGTTGGTGGCAATTTCTAAAAGTAGGGATAAATATCAAATTCTGGATTGAAACTCTGCTTGTCTATCATACTAGAGTTGCATGTGCTAATATTTAACACCGGAGCTAACAGTGAAGTTCCAGCACCCTCTTCTGTCCACCTGGTTTCTCCAGTAAACTTTGTTAACAGTTTTCCTAAAATACCACCACGCCCTCAGTTACAGCCAGCTTATTACAACATAGTTATCCCTTGCCTCATATTTGAGCAGGCAAGCCTGGACAATGGTTTACACAGAAGTAAAGTGTTGAAAACGTTACAATATGCATGACTCAACAAACTGCCTACTGGACCTTTTTGTCTTTGTAGTAGGTGGTATTTATGGCACACAGAGACGGTGCCAAGGTTGAACAACAGTCAGCAAGTCCAGCATTGACTGGGCAGAGTGCTGACTGACTACCATTTAGGAGCATTTTCTTTTCTGAGTTTTATTTCATGGCTTCCTGTGCATGGACAATATATCCTTCCAGTTACCAAACCCACTGACATAATATATGGTGTTTATACATTTTGTCCTGATCGGGCTCATACAGAAAGGCGTATTATAACAAGTTTACTGCAGATTTAACTGTGATTGTTCACATCTTGGCTGTGAATTTTAACAAAACATACTATCAAACTGTAGAGACTATGTGCTTGTTCTTCTCCTCAGCACACTAAAGAAACCCCCAAAAAAAAAAACCTCCTCTTGAGCAAAGTGTTCTCAGTTTGGCACTTCAAACAGAGAACAATTACAGTTTACAAGATACAGCCAACTATCTACCTTGTAGTCTCTGTTGACGTCGGTGAGCTGCCATTGGTCGCAGGGGACGCCCATCCTCTCAAACTCCGCCCCCAGGTCAATGAGCTGCCATCCTTCCTCTCTCTGTTGGTCGTTCTGTTTGGGGTTGTAGGAGAACGCATAGAGCTCCTGATAAGATACTGCACAAAGGAGAAGGAAATCAGAGGAAGAGCCTTAACAAAGCACAGACAAACATGGACACACTGTGTGTTTGTAAATATATATATATATATATATATATATTACGTATGTATGTAAATGAGCAAATTTATGGTAAACAAAGAGCAAACTGAGAGGGCGCAAGTTGATGCATGTGATTGGAACAGTAACACTGAAACCCACCAGGCCGCAGAAGACGCAGCAGCGAGCTGTAAATGTCGTGGCAATCCCTTTCTCTCTGTACCACAAAGTGAACCACCCTGAAATTGCGACACTGGATGACCAGAGGACACCCCGTGGTGGTAAGGGAGAGCTTTTCCACAGACGCTATGTGGTGATGCAAAATCTGCAGACAAGTATAGGAGCAAAAGAGAGAAAAGACAGAGTTGATGATCTTCAGGGAATAGTTTTAGATCAGGTTTTGATTTGTTTCTATTTATTTACACTGGCCTAATTATTTTCAACCGTAAAAAATAAAACAAATTATGTTATCAGTATACAAGTGTGTATGTCCCTGGATACATCCATCTAGATAACAGATTCCTCCTCATTTATTATAAGTTTGGAATACCATTATGAACAACTTGTATATAATAGACATGAAGACATGGTCAAATTAAGGCAGTGTCAATAAGGATCTAAGGAACCGAGAAACATATGGTGGTTTAAAAATTGAATAAACCCTTTGTGGCTGTCATTACTGTCTCCAACTCCAATTTAATTTCTATACACTACAAATGCTTTGTGGCATGATAGTGTAATTAAAGCTTAAACCTGCTCCACACCTACATCTGTCATTAGGACTATTGAAGAGAATATGACAGCATGTTCAAATATTTGTTAATATTTGAGTCTTTGAAAAATGGGCCCATGAGAGGAAGCCTTTACTGTAGCATTTGAAACTCCTAAAGAAGATCTGTGAAGAAAACAAGAATGAAGAATAAATAAGTTTCAGAATGTTGAAAGATGAACACGTATTTAGTACAGAGGAAAGTTGCAAAAAGCTTGCAGTTGCTCCACATTACCACGTGATCATATATTGTTTTAATATCATAATGTACAGAGGGCAAGAAGGACAAATGCAGCACATCAGCATATTCAATGAGGGTTTGGATTCCACAGGGATTCCAACCATAAAGATGCACATTCATCAGCATTGGTAATGCCAGTGAAACAACTCACAACACACACACAAAGTAAATGCTGATCTCACCAGCTGTTGAGACAAACAGTAACTCAATTGCTGTTTAATATTTTATGAGGCACAATAAAAGTCTAACAAACTCTCTTTCTCTGACCAACAGACTGATTCTAAATTGCCTCCACAGATGCAGAGACATGCAGTGCGTTGCACATGGCCCATGCATACAGGCACCTACACACACACACACACACACACACACACACACACACACACACACACACACACACACACAACCAGGACCACAACAGTAGGAGACAACATGCTCCACCAGAATAAGCTAAAAAAAAAACAAAGCGGAAAAGAAAATGTTCCCTTTTCTCAGCACATAAAGCAGGAAGGATGGTGGGGAGGAGGTCGTGGCCCGGGATCTGCTGCAAAACGCATTTTACGAAACACGCTAACCTTTCCACAAAGCCGACCACAGTGCAGTGAAAAGTATAGTGCTGCTGTTTACAAACAGATAGCAAATACTGTTAAACCAAGTGTGCAAAATGTCAACAGGACAGCAATTAAGAAGGGCAGGCTGTATGTATGAAATCATGATCACAAATCTGTAACAACAATATCAATAACAATTTTGAATTGCATACATGAGACTAAAACTTGCGCACATCATTTCCCAAAGATAAATTCCCCATAAATCACCTGTCTCAGATGACTGGACTGCTCTAGGCTCATTAGTTATGGACAGTATTGGACGTCTCCTGGTTCAAGTTCTTCGATTTCAATGCTTCTCTGATACTCCATCATTGCCATTGTGTTGCCATTGTAATGAGTAGTCGATTTGAGGGTGCCAGCCCCCTTTGTCAGCAAAATGACCAAAATGCCAAATAACCTGCCATCCTCCCCCTCTCCATCTCCTAGTTGCAGAAAGTGCAGCCATTTGAGGCGCCAAACTGGACTAAAGCCAAGCAACAATTGCCAGTGGAAACAAATGTAACAAGAGATGTCAAAGGACAGTTCAGGTGTGCTAGGCAGAAGGAGTTATTATTGTGCGCGAGAGAGGGTGAGGAGGTGCACTCCATCGGGCCATCCGCTCCAGTTAAAAATGAACAAATCGCCTAGTGATTGTAACATTAAAAAAGGGGGATGATCAGCGAATCAGGCTGCCCTTCTGACTGTTGCTGCTGGACATCAATAACCCAGTTCTCATGGTGCTATAACAGTGATCCTCTTTCAGGTGGAGGCAGAAAAAAACACAAAGACACACTTCAAAGACGCCTAACCGCACAGCTTTTTACTGTTTAATGAGGCTTTCGAACCTCCACCCTACATCCTCTTACCACACACAAGCTTGCATATTCTCTCTTTTGGCCCAACACACCACTAACACACGCACACACTCCATCAGTTTGCAGACTTCCTTCTGGTGCACATTTCTTGTGTAACTGTCGAGAGGCAACACCGTCATTGCACTGAAGCTCGTGTTTCAGCAGAACAGTCTTTCACAGCCACGTTCACACTGAAAACATGACCTATTTATACGGTAGGTATCGCATCTTTATGCAAAGCAAGCTCAAGAGCTCAAAATAACCCCTAACCTGGCTGCAAAGAGTTTGTGACAGCTACAGCAATGATTTTGAGAGAATCTACTGCCAACATTCAGTCCTTCCAGTGTGAGGGTGCACACATTAAATATTGCAGACGAATGAAAGTGAGTCAATAGGTTAAAAACAGGTCATGCACTCATGTGGTAAGAGTTTTTTTTTTTTTTTTTTTTTACACATTTTCACCACAGAAATAGCAGCGGTGCATCTATTGTGGTTACTGTGGTTACATCCTAACATAATGTACTAAAAAGACGACTGTGAACGCACTAAATGCACTAAATGTCTCCTTGCACTGTGTACCCTGTACAACACTCCATATACTGGAACATTTAATTTTATTCTATTTTATTCTATTTTATTCTATTGTATTGTATTGTATTCTATTGTTGTACTGTATTTTATTGTATTTAAATTACCGGCTGCTATGATGACCTAATTTCCCTTCGGGGATGAATAAAGTAATCTATCTATCTATCTATCTATCTATCTATCTATCTATCACTGGCAGGACGCAGTCACCATTGCAACCACTCACCCAGATCTCCTGTCCGGCAGATGTTGAGTTGTTAGAGCTGCTCTCCACAAAGATGAGATGTGTAGCTGTGAGGTACAGTGTGCCATTTGTGGATTTGTTGCTGAAGCGATCCAACAGTCGCACTTGCTCCACCTGCAAACACACACACACCAGTGATAACAACATTAATCAGCAGTTAGGTTAGGTGAACGTCTTCTGGTGGGTTTAAAGTTATGGATAAGATATACTGAAATGAAGTATGAAGAATCTTGCTTAAGGGAACAACACCCGTCACATAATTACTGTCAGTGGCATTTGGCATTGGCTCCAGCTGGCACACCATCTAATCCTGACCACCTGGGCCTAACTTTCAGCTGCCAGTTCCATTATAATGAGAGTCACAAATGCTTTCTGGATATGGGAAGCAAGTCCAATTGCAGTATTGACTGAAAAATGTGACAAATGTGATGTTTATGTGCACAAACCATCTGGTTCTTGAATCTGTTTTAGTTTAAATAATAGTTAGCACCTCAAGTCAAACGCAACTGTTCCTTTCTCTATTTTCTTTTCCCCAGTTATCCAATATGTATTCTAATATCCGGCTGAGGCTTAACCGTGCAGTGTTCTTGCAATGCTCCAGCTCTTCCACGCACATAAACACCCATACAGTAGATGCTCACAGTAGAACATTTACTCAAGTCACACATTTTCACACAGGAAGGAGGTCGGGGTCCATTGGTTGTAATAAACAACAGGTTTTAATACCTCTGATGTTCAAAACGCCCCGTTCATAACTCCATTAAATAAGGTTTGACAGGAAACCCCTAGTCCAAGATAAATGTACTTCGTTAATGTATCCCTACTGTCTATTGCACTTTTTAAGTATTACCAAAACAGATCATAAGATCTTTCCCAACATGAGAGGCATATATTCTGAGAAACTGTCCGAACATACTGTTGATGGACTTTGTGCACCTTGTAACTATGACAAATGTGTGCAGTCAGGAGTTTTGCGTTCTATAAAATCCATTCGAGTAACAATTCTCAAAAAAAAAAAAAAAAAAAAAGCTGATTTCTTATAGTAACCTGCACTCTGTGGCCAAAAGGCTATCAGACTGCTGTCGCTGCTAAATATCCAAACCCATGATTCATCATACTAGCGGTTCTCTTGTTGACTCAGACATCCTCTTCTTTATTTCCGTTTTCCTGTCGTTCTAAGATATGACGAAATGACTGTCTCCCAGCAACCAGCAGCACATAGCTCTGTCACAGACAGGCTCCTTAGCACATACGGAAATCAAGAGTGCGTGTGAGTGAGTGAGTGAAAAAGTCGATGATGTGAATGTTTATGTTTTTTTGTAAACTAACAATGCAATCTAAGCTCATGCTTCAAAGTACTTTCAATACAACATTCACCACATAGCACCAATTCATTTCTGTTGCAGAGTTGACTCTCACAACAATATGTAGCAGTTTTATTTACACAAAGTGAAAACATGTGTTTGCATTTCTCAAGAGCAATAATGCTTCCCTCGCCTGTTTTATTCAAGCAAACAACCGAGACGACTTGAGACACTGGGGCCACACCCAGTCTGCATGCACTCACACCCATCTGATCCCAGCATATCCTTATTCCATGGCTAATGTACGATTATCCTGGAGCCTCGAAAATTAGGTCACACCGCTTCCAGACATGATGGAGAAAGCTCACCTTTCAACGCACACGCCCTCAGAAATAAACACTGTAGAACACATTAGGTGTAGGCCTAAGGCATGCCTCCAACTACAAAGGTTCATGAAGACTATGTTCGAGTGGTTAATGTCAAGGGAAAGCCACCTGAACCATTAACAGTGCAGTCCATAATCATTTGGACAGTGACAGGTTGTTTTTTTTTTGCTGTGGTGCCTTTATATTCCAGCATACTGGATTTGAAACAATGAATATGAGGGTAAAGTGCTGTCTGACTTTCAGCTTCAATCTGAAGGTATGTACCTCCACACTGGGTGAACAGTTTATAAACTGTAATACATAATCCCTCAACTTTATGGGGCAAAATTTAACTTGACCAAGCCGTCATATTTACAGAATATTGGTCCCCAATCATTTGTCTGATCAATCACTGTCTGAAGTCTGACCCGCAGACATCACCAGCCACTTGGTATCTTTTCTAGTGATGCTCTGCTCGGCCTGTGCTGCAGCAATCCTCAGTTCTTGCTCGTTTGGGGGCTTTTCGCCTTCACTCTGGTCCTCGGTAGGAGATCAGGAAGTCAGGTGGTTGACTTGGCCCCTCAAAAGCTTTCCAGCTGTTCGGCGAATCCCAATCCTTGCTTGTTTTGGCTGTGTGTTTTTAGGAGAACCGTCCGGATGACACAATTATATATATATATATATATATATATATATATATATATATATCTGAAAAGGACTGAGAACAGCATCCTCTCGCTTTGCCATTGTGCTTGAGTGCGTCTTGGTCTGGACAGCGTCCCGTTAACTCGCTCAGCCACAGGGCGTACCAGCGGCAGCGTTACACGGAGGGAGCCCGGCGCTCCGCCGCACGGCCAAAACAAACAAACTCACTGATGCTCGTCACGTCGGACACTTGAGGCAGCTGGCGACACCTGCGAGCCAGACACCTCACACACACACCGACACACACACACTAAGTCCAAACACTGATATCTAGCACCCCACACGCACACACACACACGCACACACACACACACACACAGACACACACACACACAGGCCGAGCTGCTGACTGCATCACATCCCAGTGGCCGTTAGCTCCGGTCGCTAGCTACCTTCGGGGTTCGGATGTGCTCCATGTCTCCGGGTCCGGGCGGCTGTCAGCGGCTGCTCGGCTTCACACGACGCCTGCCGGGGCTGGCGGGAGCATCGACGGTGTGACGGATGGTGGAAGTGCCGCGCAAACCGCCTTCACTTCGTCCGAGGCATACGAGATGTGTTTATTGTCAATTATTTCGCTCCTCCATCCGCGTGAAGGTCCCGGCCGGCACGTCACACGTTCACGCTGCGTGGATTTCGAAGTAAAAGCACGAGCGTGTGTCGGTATTTAGATAGCATAAAATAGGTCCTCTCAGTGAACTGTGTTTGTTTTAGTAATTCGTTTGCTTTGTCTTTTTTTAAGCACAACTTTACTTAGTAAAATACAAAATATATGCACGATATATACTGAAGTAATAAAGGCCTTCAAAGTAGATTCGAACTCATGGCTCCTTTACAAGATGGGGCCTGAAGATTGGGTAATATTGCACGTGTTTCTTTTAGCCCCCCTATTATTTCAGTTTATAATATGCTATTGGGGTGCACATAGTGTTAACAAACAAATCTGCAATTAATCACATTACCAGAAACGGATGGCCACCAGGTGAACCTGGAGCCTCAGGGCAGTTGCCCAGTTGGTAATCCAGCCTTTGATAAGGTAAGATAATATAAAATAAAACAATAACTACACTTACGCGTTTCCAGCAAATTTCAGGGGGAAAACATACATCAAGCAAGTCATGAAAAAGTGAAATTTGCTGGTATGACAACACTAAATAAGTGTTTGCAATAGTACTAAGGAAAAGTAAAACCAATGGATTATGAAATAGAAATCATTCACAAATAAAATTGAGCAATTATTGCAGCATTATTTGCAGATGGTTGTACCTTGTTTAATATTTTATATATTTTACCTCTTGTATAAATGAGGTTTGTGCTGGATTGTGCACAATCTCAAATGGCGTCTTTTATTTTGAAAGCTAGGCCGGAATCCATTGCTGGTGTTTTGCCGTTGACGGACGGTTTTTTGGAAACATGCGCAGGAACCAAAGTTGGTACCTTGCGCATATGCGAGGCGTCACGCGATACAAAACCCGCTACATGAATGATGGGAAACGTAGTTCAAAAAAAGAAAAGAAGCTTACCCAAAATGCAATAGCAGTCGGGAGACACCAGGCGGGGAATAAGAAAAGCAACACCATGCGAGAAGTAACCTGCGATTATTGAAAACCTGAAAACAAAAGAACCGGGTGCGAAAACATAACAGGCAGCAGTTGAAGAGCTCCTGATTTATTTGGAAAAAGGCGACATTTTGTTTTTTGTCCGAGTATGTTTTGAGGAAGGAGCAGACGGCGGACTTGGCCCTCACGCGGGCATCCTTCAGAGCTAACTGGCGCGTTAGCCGTGATGCTCCAGGAGTAGCCGAAGCGCTCACAGCCGGTTCTTGTTAAATGTGTGCCTTCTGAGAGAACATGTCCGGCTTTAACTTCGGATCGGGGACCCTCGGCTCCGCCAGCACCGGTGGGGGATTCACGTTTGGGGCCGCGACCAGGTAACGACACATTTTCAGGTCGCTAACGTTAGCGTGATGCTAGCCGGAGTCAACGCACGCATGACTGTCTTTACGACGTGGTCCGAGGTTTACACCTCCGTGAAGAACACCAGTGTGGGTCTGAGGATCAGTGCTTGGTGTCACGCCAACGATGTAAAGGATAATGATGTCGATGATTATTTTAAGGTCGAAGTTAAGCTCTGCTCTGCTGTGTGCTTGCGGTTCGTCCTGATAAACACAGGCACATGCGCACAGCAGAAGGAAATGTAGAGAATCGGAGCTTTCACTTCGATTCTCCAAGTGTAACTCCTGCAAACTGCAGGTTGTCAAGATAATCTGTGGTCTCTCGGGTATATATGTACCAAGTAAAAAGTAAGAACGTATCTGCTTTGAAAATTTGATGTCTTTCGGTCGAGTAGTTCCATGAAGTTTTTGCAAACTATCACATATCATGGAAGAATTGTGATTCTGTGACTGAATTCTCTTCCTTTTGTCTCTTTAGTGCACCTGCGGCTGGCACTGGCGGCTTCTCCATCGGGACTGCTCTGGGTACAGCAGCCCCAAACCCTGCCTCCACCGCCAACGCCACCCAGTCTCTGGGCCTAGGCGGCAGCCTCTTCGGCCAGAAGCCGACTGGGGGATTCTCTTTCAACACACCTGCCTCAAGTAATAATGTCACACGGATACAAAATCAGACCCAGTGCAAAGCAGTGAAATAAATTCCTGTGTAATTAACACACCTTGACTTATGTTGTGATGTTTTCTTTTAGGCGCTGCTGCACCCACTGCAGGCCTTACATTAGGTATGCTTGTGTTTCTGGGAGATTTTTGTACTAAGATCTTAGAAAGGCAGTGAAAACAGGTTATAACCTTAATTTTTTTCATTTACCTTCTCTCAGGTGCCCCAGCCACCACAGCTGCAGGCACTGGCTTCAGCTTGGCCTTCAACAAGCCCACCGCCTCAGCAACACCCTTCTCCCTCACCACCTCTGCCACCTCCACATCAGCCCCCGTAGGGGCAGGGTTATCGTTTGGCTCTGTCCTGACATCCACAGCTCCACAGCAGCCTGCGGGCATGGGCTTCACCCTCGGTCTCGGTGGCACAACCACCACCACAGCAGCCGCAGCGGGTCCATCGCTGGGCGGGAGTCTCTTCAGCACCATGTCTACAGGTCAGATGCAAATGTCCAACCATGATAGGTGGTATGTGCTGAACTTGCTGAGAGGCGCTGAGAGCTCAACACAACGGCAAAATGTGTCTTAGTAATTACTTAGACAGTAATGTTTTAAGTGGTTACTACTGCACAGTGTTATAATGTATATGTTTACTTGGTGTTGCAGGTTTGGGTCCGACCACTCTTGGAGGAGGTGGTGGGTTAACGTTGGGCTCTCTGTTAGCTGCCTCGACAGCAGTATCAGCGGCCCCTGCCCCCAGTATTGGCCTGGGTGGAGTCGACTTCAGCACTTCCTCTGAGAGTAAGAGCGACACGTCATCTGGAGCCAATGCACAGTAAGTACTGCTGATCAAAATACGCATGGTTCTTTACTAAGTGGAAATGCTTTAACCTAAAAAAAAACAACTGTTGAGAGGCATTCAGTGGCTTCCTATCATGTTAATGTATATCTGATCAGCAAGGATTATTCACTTTGTTATAATGATGAAAAACACTATTTTTCTATTCTCTAGGGACAGTAAAGCTTTAAAAGATGAGAACCTGCCCCCAGTCATTTGTCAGGATGTGGAGAATTTCCAGTAAGTGGTGTTATATGTGTATATATGTCACAGGATTTGATCCATTGACCGGCACGTTGCTTGACATGGTATACTGTGTCACATTTGTTTAAAGATGCAAATGTTAACCTGTTTTATTTGTAGTGTTGTTGTTCCAAGGGAGCTGTGGCTCATTTGTGCTGTGTGTTGTAAACATAGCTAGAAGGATCATAGAATCATAAAGCTATGACTTCTATGTATAAGATGGAGTACGGCAACGTACTCCAAACAAAAACTTGGTGTGTCCGGTGGTTTTCCGAAGTTCTTGCAGATTGCCATGTCAAATCCATAATTATGTTTAATTGAAATACATATACTTGGTGCTAGTGCATTGATAAAATATTGTTGGAAAGAAATTTGTGTTTTTCATTTTTAATTTCCACTTTTTTCTCTTACCTTTTTTTTTTTTCTTTAAAGAAAATTTGTGAAAGATCAGAAACAGGTTCAGGAGGACATCAGCAGGATGTCATCGAAGGCCATTTCTAAAGTCCAAGATGACATCAAGAGCCTCAGACAGCTTCTTTCTGTTAGTGCCAGTGGTCTGCAGCGCCAAGCTCTGGCCATCGACAAGCTTAAGCTGGAGACAGCTCAGGTAAAAACAATTTCTCCACACACAGGCCTGAGTGTGAGAGGTTATACGTTAAGTCTTTTAAGTCCTAGTGTGCAAATTTTATGTATTCATAGATCCATTGTCAATATGAGCATACATCACAATGAACATTTGAATTTCTCAAATCCAGTCAAGAAATACACATGACAATTGGTCTTTTAAATGGATACACATTGTGTGTACGTGCTGTTGCATATTTTTAATCCCATAGGACATGTAAGGTTCACAAGAAAATGCAAATACATCGATACAAAGATGGATATAGGTAGTATTTTTTTGTAAGGCATAGCTACAGACAAATCCAGCTCTTTCAAATAGGACTTGAAACGAGAACTGTATGTTGTTAACGTGTCTGTTACTAACACCGATGTGGGAAATGCTCTCCAGGTAAGAGATGGCCTAGTGAACATATTAAAAAAAATTATGTCTTTTGACTTTCCTCATTTCTTTCTTCTGAAGGAGCTGAAAAATGCAGACATATCGCTGCGTACACAGAAGACCCCGCCTGGACTTCAACATGAGAACACTGCTCCATCAGAGTAAGTAAGCTACCAGATAGTAGTCCTGAAGCAAATCAAGAGGGGTGTGCAATCAGATTGCTTTATTTATCCCTTGACTTAAACAAAAAATTGTTGAGAATTGCAAACGAGTCCCACGCAGCAACACTAAATATAAATGATCATCTTATTAGTAGTGTCAGCTTCTAGGCCTGTTAAGCCACTACTAGTCTCTCTCAGCTCTCAGTTATTTTATGTGTATTTGCTTTCATCAGTTAATTTATTCGACAGAGATGACAATATGTTTAATTTTTCTGTGTTTAGTTATTTCCGTAGCCTGATAGAGCAGTTTGAGGTGCAGTTGCAGCAGTACCGGCAGCAGATAGAAGAACTCGAGAACCACCTGACAACGCAGAGCAGTGGCTCCCACATCACTCCTCAGGGTAAGAGAACATTTGTCTGTCTTTTAACACTTCCCTGGAAATGGTCTGGCATTACTTTACGTTAACATAAAAGCTGATGACTGTGTAATGTGAAAGCAGTTGCTCAGTGACAAACCGCAAACTACAGATCTGTTTAGAACCAAGATCAAAATCTAAAAAAACATACATGGTAGATAAAGGTTTTTCAGATTTTTGCTAATATTTTTTTTTTTTTTTCATTAACTCACCACAAATGTGCACACAGATGATGATATTGTGTGTGTTTTTGTTTCCAGACCTGACCCTGGCCATGCAGAAATTGTACCAGACATTTGTTGCACAGGCTGCCCAGCTCCAGTCTGTCCACGAGAATGTCAAGGTCAGTTATTGAAAATGTGTTTAATAATTTCTAGGGCTGTATGTTAAGGCATTTGTCAAGTTTAAGTATATTATATTGTGATAATATGATATATGATATATCAGATCATGTTATTTTCCTACATGTCCAGATTCTAAGCAAGTTGTAATCAAGATCAAGATACTGCTTTTTGTGAACAATGTGTGAACAAGTTAATTGCATCCTTTATTTGTTTGTCTTTCCGTTTGTTTATGTCTGTCATAGATCTTAAAGCACCAGTACCTTTCTTACCGTCGGGCCTTCCTGGAAGACTCCACAGACGTCTTTGAGTCCAAGCGGGTGTCTAACAGGAAGTGGCAGAGTGCGCCGCGAGTCACGACCGGGCCTGCCCCATTCTCCAGTGTGCCCAACGCTGCAGCGGTTGCCATGGCAGCCACGCTGACCCAGCAACAGCAGCCAACTCCAGGTCTGACTGCCTACAAGTTCTAGAAAGTTCACCTGCTCTCACCTTTTTTAAAATAAAGGCAGGAGAGGAGAGACGAATATAATACGTTTTGGCGAGGCGAGGATAAGTGCGTTTTAAAATGAGGCAATTGTGAGATTGGACAGATCAAAAGGGGACAGAGAGGGGGATTTTAAAGTATAATAAAAAAAGCATTAGCTGGTGCCACGCTATTTTGTCTGTACTGTCTCTAACGAAAGAATAGCTGAAGGAAGAGGGAGAGAGAAACTCCGACAGGAAACCTTTTGTGCTGCCTTACCATCTTGTCTCTCACACTCGGTTCAAGGGTTAAACACATTTATCTAATGCGCCTTACAGTACCTGAGTGAGGACATTTTATAGATGGCTCCAGTGGGAAACGAACACCAGAATCTGGCAGTGTTGGTGCCAAGCCTATACACTTGAGAATGTCATACAAACACTTTCAGTGATACCAAGGATATAACAACCTACTTCACCTAATTTCTCTCCGTGCCCTCTCTAATAGGATGTTAGAGCAGGTATTCAGGCTGACATTAGTATTGAAAAATGATATAATGGGAGTGGAAGTCCAGCTATCTCAATGTTACTCACTTGAATCCTGAAGTTATAATTAGAGCTTCTAAATCTCGTTTGACTGTTTTATTCCATGAATGCTTGAAATGAGCCGACTCAGTGAAGGTTGTTATATAATGAGGTTAGAAACATTAGGCACTTGCTGTGTGATTTAGCTATAATTAGCAAACGTATTCTCTGAATGATTAGTCAGGTTTTGGTGCGTCTGTTTATTTAAAAAAAAAAAAAAAAAAAACATTTTTTAAGATTTTGTCTGGGTGATCAGTTGGTGTATAAATTATAAATTAATTATGTAGCTCCTACTCTCTTCAGTCCAGCTGTTACGAGGTCTCTTCTATGTAGAGAAACTCCAATTGATCAAACGCCAAATGGCGTCAGCTTACTTGACTGAAAATACATGACTCTTAAACATTTTTCAGAACAGAATTTATATAAAGATTGCATCACCACCATTGTTCCTTGAAGCATGCACCTTCCCTTGTTCAGGGTCTTACCTATAGTAGGCCCAGTTTAGGCTAAGACCCACATTTTTAAGAAACCATACTCTGAATAATTAAACGTAAGGCTTACATCAACTTGTATTTAAAAAAAAAAAAAAAAATCAGTCCTATTTATTAATCAAAGAATATATTCATTCAGTTTTAACTATCATACCAAATTAAATTATTTCCATCTCCTGGCCAGTAAAAACAAAACTATGGTGATGAAGATTATTCAACATAGTATTACTATCCTGCATAAACAGACAGGTGATGACTAATCTTTCACACAAACTGCTTATTCAAAGATTGAGGTGTGTTGGCAGATTATATATATATATATATATATATATATTTTTTTTTTTTTAGGACTTGGTATATCCCCAAAGTATTTAAATAAGCCCTATACACTAATTGTTATAAAACACAACCAAGCAGGTCATATCGTTTTAGTCACCTCAGCACTCAATGATTGTGTTAAGATTATTGTCCTCTATGGTTGTTGCAACATCTCTGAGGTGTTAAACAAAATATCAGCCTTTTTTGTAGGCTTTGGTTTGTAGGCCATTTTACTGGCATATCAGGGCATCCACTTACAATGAACAAACTAAGCTACTGTGTATATTAGCATGTTTATGCTGTCTTTTCTTGTAAAGTTTTAAAAAAAAAAGTCTAGTAAAGACATTCAACAGTTTGAAAGCAATATTTTAATTGGATGGGGTTGCAAAGGCAACATGGTTTAAAAATTCTTACATGGCAAACTACGGAAACAGCTCAAGTCTGGTTTTATTTGCGCATTTCTGCTGCTTTCTATTTACAAAACCCATCAATCTGCTTAGACTGTTATCAGATCTGATGACCACCAATTGTTACCCAGACAATAAATGTGGCTTATTTTTTTGTGTATAATAATTGAACATTCACATACCATGTGATCGCATAGCAGGACGTGCGGGAACTATTCTGAATACGCATATAGCCTTTTTAAGTATGTGCCAAGTAGGGATGGGAATATTTTACCACCCACTGCTTAATCACAATTTGCAGAGAATGCCCTATATCATCAAGCCCTATTGCTACATTAGATAAGATCCACTTGTGTGGTACGCGTGCACACTACCTTGGTGCCTGCTGAAAATGTTTTTCCGTGTTGCTTTCCAATTTTGATTTCACACAAAGCCAAATCAGTTTCTGATCATTTGTTTATTGTAACCCTGTGTGCTCTGGGTATGCCAGCTGTCTAAAAAGGCTTTATTGCGCTGTCACTTATTTCTTACTCATAGCTTTGCAAGTCTGTTAACCCCAAAGTTGGACACTAGGCTACATGTTTTTTTTTTTGTTTTTTTTAAATGTCAATGATAATATTTAGCAAAATCCCATCCCTATCGCCAAATAGTGGTTATTCTCTAGTATTTGACTTTGATTAGTCATTTCATAGACTAAGCCTGATCACAAGTGGATACCTTTTCAGTATTTATTTACCTATTTATTTCAATTTTATTTGTTTCTATGTCTATGTGTGTAACTTAGTTCATAATTAGAATGGCATAGTGGAGGGAGGCCTGTTCCACTGCACATACAACACTAACCATGCAGCTGGGTGGCGCTTACTTCAGGCAGATTCTTGTTTGACCCATATACTATGTTGGTGCGCTGGTTGATTGTGTAGGCCAAAAAGCTTGTTCAGATTTGTGCCTCAATAGACATAAGGTGAAAGGTGCCAAAAGACTCAGGAATGAAAATATAAACTATTTAATTACCTGAACTGTAAATTTAAACTAGAAAGTTGTCTTTCCATTACTGCACTTAGTTGGTCTTGAAGTGGAAGCGAGGCTGCAAATAGTTTGCATTAATCTCACTGTTGAATACTAAAAGGCATTTGGATGGTTTGGTTGTATGAGGCCATACCACTGTTGCTTGATCTAAGCTTTTTCAGCTAAGGGCTACTGTCAGTGTCAAAGGGGTGGATCATTTCCCATTCAGTTCAGTTAAATGAAAATGTAGAGAAAAAGTGCTGTTCACAAGTTGTAATTTCAGGTATTTTATCCAAGGTGGTGGTACTTTGTATGGACCTTTGCCGAGACTCGTTTCTTGATTGTGTAGAGAATATACTTTCTCATTGGTTTGACTTCATTGAGTCCAATTTGTTTGGTACTTCAGAAGAGAAGAATGGTTTTTGCTGCTCACACTTTTTCTTCAGTACCAGTAAGATACATCTGTGCCAAACGAAAACAAACAGAATCAGTGTGGTCAGATTGTATGTCCACATGTCTCCATAGCGTGGGGTTTTATTTCCCACCATTTTATGATGAAAGGGTTACAGTGTTGCTTGGCGTAGATACCGGTGAGAGCTTAGCATTTTTTTGGCACTCAGAAGAGTGAGGACAAAACAAGTAGTTTAATGTGTTGTGATATGAACTGGTTTTTAGTTCACTCTCCAGCTCTTATCTGTACATTGCTGCTAGTTACAGTGGTGCTCGGTGAACCCAACCTAACTGATTCTTTCATGAAGGAACCGCTGAGTGTTAAAGAGACAAACTGCTGCTCGGGACATTCCAGTCCTCTGTCATCAACTCATAGCTTTTTGTAGGATTGAGATACAGCTTTGAACCGAGCTGGACGTCTGTCAGCTGGATTCCCAAGTTGTCCAGAATTTTGACGTTTGTGTAGTTTAGCTCACACTTTAATATATTGTCTTCCTCACCTCTACAGTCGTACTTGGCACAATAATGACTATTAATTTATGTAATAATTATTGGTCTGTCAAAGCTCTTGGACCTTGGAGGTGATGGTGGATATTTAGCCACCTTATTCCTGTATGTTAGGTATCTTTTCAATATATGTCAGTAATATGTATGCAAATACTGACTGCTGTATTTTCTTGAATGCCATTACAACAACAGGAGTGATCCCATTTACCTCTTTTTCAAATTAAAGTGAAGGAATTAAAATGTGATTTATTGTTTCATGATTGGCACAGTACTAGCACCACAATTTGCCTACAGTGCGTAACTCTGTTTATGGTATCATAGGTTTTCTGTGTGATGTTGAGCTTCGGCATAGCAGTTCTCCAAAATGGGCCCGATTAGTCGAAAATCAGATCGTCTGGTATTTTGAGTGGTTGGCTGTTACAGACTGTTTTCGAATGTTCTTATTCTCTCTTAATCCTTTCCTTTGACCGTTAATCATATGCTTACATTATGCTTTTTTTTTTCTTATATATGGCTTTCAGAAGGTACTACTGTTACAAGTTGTGTTTTGGGGGGGTCTTTGTGATCTCTGACAAGTTACACATTTGTTAATTTTTATCTGAAAACTAGACTGAATAATCTCTTACAATATGTTAACCAGTCACCTCACCTAAGTCAGACTTGATCCAACAAAGAAAAGTGTTTGTAGCCTGTAGTCGTGTGTAGATTTATCCAAGGTGCAGCTTTTGTGTTTTCAAAAAACTACTAACCACCAAGAATTTGGCTGTTATTATGTCTAAGAATACACTGGTGGAAAGTGTCAAACAAACACAAGCCACAAAGGTCATTCAATTCCTGTTGAAAGGATGGCCCAAAAACTTGACCACGATGACTTCCACAGGCAAACTGTAACATATCACTGAGTTTTTATTTTGACCAGTTTACACTGAGAGGCAGTCATAGATGCCAAATTCACATTTCTTATCTAAATCGCGAGTGCTTTTACTTGTAGATGAATGTGTTTGAACTTATATAACCAATGCCTGTTGATACAGTATATTTAATATATGATATGGTGTGCCTTTTAAGCTATATTCAATAATTGTGTGATGCTTTTTTTTTTTTTTTTTTGCTGTGTGCTAGTTCATTCACTCTCAGAAATCTTGAAAATTTGGAAACTTGTCAAATGCAGTAGCAGTTAGCAATTAACAATCAATTCTGTTCTAAACTGTTTGTTTGTGTTTTATGTAAGTGAATTTGCATATTAAATTGACAATAAATCCATTTTTAAACAAAGAAACGTTTGTCCTTGTTTCTTTTCGACTCAAGTGGTTTTAATAATGCAGACTAATTGGAAAACTTGCTAAATTTGATAATATAAGATAAAATTGCATAGAGGGAAAAAAAGACAAGTTTCTGAGTGAAAGAACTAGCAGCATTTAAACTAACAGTTTGTCAGCAACAGTAACTACTGCTAATTAGTTGGAATGTTAGTTTAAAACCTTTTTATAACAATATTAAGTATATGTTTGTGCACTGCAGTTGTAAAAGCATGGTGCATTTCCTGATTCTGCTGTAATACTCTAGTATTATATTTTTAAAGCACCATGTGGAGATTGTAAAGAGTACTTAGCTGCTGCAATCTTTTGATGTCCCTATAAACACTACCACTGTAGATTACTCTTACACCATCTATTGCAGATATTTTGTTACTTACAGGTGCATTTTAAAACATGGTATTGAAAACCTCCATATTTGGGATTTTGTATATGTTATGATGCCATTAGGCATATATTTTTTTTTTATTGTATGTGAGTAGCGCAAGTCACAAAACACATAATGTGTCCTGAATGTTCTTACCAGCTTTTTTTTTTTGTTGAAGGAGATGAGGAACATAATTTACTTCTCATGCAAAACACATCCAGAGGAGTAAAGCATTTGCTCTCTCTCTGTGCCTTAGGGACCCAGGCACCCTTGGGGGCAGGGTTCGGAAACCCCTTTGCCTCGGCAGTGGGCACTAGCTTGGGCTCTTCTACCCTTGGAGGTATTACCTCTGCCTTTTTTTTTTTTTTAAATGAATATTCCCTTTTATTTTGCCCTTTCTTTACACAGTTTACCATTTCCCTAATGCCTCCTAGCTTTTATTGCCAAGTGCCCTTTTTGTTTAAGGTCTTTGTGTTCCCTTGTATGAAAGTAGTGGTAGGCAGTGTGTATGTGTCTGAGAGAGTGGTGCAGTCAAAGCTTGGCAGTTTTTATTTTTTTCCCCCTGTGCATCCTTGTGCAAGAGGTCAAGTGCGTTCACACCACAGGAGAAATGAACAACCACTTGCCACAGGTCACTGTACTTTTACATGTGACAAGTTGGATGATTTATTTCCTTTAGTGAGGAGAAATTTGGCCCAAAAAAAGTATCCAGTCTTTTATACTAAAATAATGATCAATGTGTTGCTAAAACACCTTTGGATGTCAACTGGCAAATCCACTTGGCCACAACAGCCAATTAAAAGTAACTTGGCAGTGTGGGAACAAGTGGTCTGAACGCACACCAAGTTGGTGTTGTTCTCTTGTAGTTTGTGTGTTTGGTAAAATCTTTCTCATCTAGATGTTAAGCTGTACTCTATTGATTCGGTTGTGGCATTTGTTTTGCATATATGTTTGCTCATTTCTGCCTGTGTGTACTCCTGAGACACTGCTCTTTTTATTTTTTTCCTAGTGTAGACTGTGTGCTTAGCCCAAACTGACTTCCATGTCACTCTCTCCCACAGGTTTTGGTGGTGGGCCAGGATTTGGTGGGGTGGGAACTGGGGGGTCTTCTTTTGCCTTCTCCTCCACCAGTAAGCCCACAGGAGGCAGTCTGAGTGCAGGTACATACATAATGTATATACCCCCTTCACACCCAGCCCCCCAAAAATACATCAACTAGAAAAAGTACAACTAGAGTCTGAGTAGTTTGGTAGTTCTTGAACTTCCTGAACTGTGATATTCCTCTGAGCATATGTCCTCAGAAGCTGTTGGACAAGCTTCCTTTATACATTTTGTCAACCTATTCTGAGCTTCAGAACAATATGCATATAATGTATAATATTTTTTTGTCTACGTTTTTCTCTGCTGTAAGAAGGCTTTGACAACAACATCCTTGTATAACCTTGTAAGCCTTTTACGTATGCAAGTGTGCTGGCAGTTTGGCCCCAACACATTTTAGGATATGGGTTCTTTTACAACAGGTGGACAAAATCTGTATTTCATCATCCTTTTCGACATCCTTTATTTTTTTATTTGCTCCATTACTTTTGGTTTCTCTAACATTTCTTATATTTCCCTCTTTTTCTTTTGTGTCCTCCTCTGTCCCTTGTTTCTTGCTTTCCTAGGTTTTGGTAGCAGCAGCAGCTCAGGCTTTAACTTCAGTAATCCTGGCATCAACCCCTCGGCCGGCCTGACCTTTGGCGTGTCTAACCAGCCTGCTGCAGGATTCGGCACAGGAGGGCCACTTCTCCAGCTCAAGAAACCCCCTGCTGGTAATAAAAGGGGCAAGAGATAGAACCATGGAAAGACTGGACCCTGTGATTCTGACCTGCTTGGGGTTTGTGGCGGGTAAGGCCTGGTCTCCCAAAAGCATATAAGTGCTAGAATAATCATTGTCCAACTACAGAGCAAATAAAATGTAAATTTGAGGAAATCACCAGAGATGGGATTGAACCCACCATAGAACAGCAACACAGGATCACCCTTTTAAAATCATTTGGAGATATGAGCTCAGTAAACATTGAGAAAAAAGAAAATCCCACTGACCAACATGCATCATCTTTCTAGAATACATACATTTCTATAATACTGCATTGTCCACTGTTCTACATTGATTTGATTCCATTCAGTTTGATTCCAAAAAGTCCATAGCTAGTATTACCTGTCACTTAATAGACAAAGTTGCCCACGTTCACATGTTCCTATCAGATCCATTTAAACATTTAAATAATATTAGTAATTCTGAATTAATGTAGTAGATAGTGGCAAGTATGGAAAGGTTAAAAATAGTGTTCGCATAGTTTTAAACTTGATTTGCCCATTTGCATTGATTCAAAATGTTGCCTGCACGCTATAATCCGTAGCGCTACAATGCTTTTGGGAATGCCAGCCATGGACAGAGCTGAGTCAGTTACAAATTGTTCAGTTATCTGTGAGGAATTTCCTTAGTCTGAATATTGTACAAGATGGATGTGTCTTTGCGCTTCGAGGTGGGCAGTTGCAGAACTGCAATTGAATGACTCTCAAATGATGACTTGACCCAAGTCTCGTCCAAGCAAGGGTAAGATAAGGTAAAGGGAAAGAAGCTTATGAGACAGTAGGTGGTTGGGAACAGTGTAGTCCCTGCGCGAGGGTGTCAGTGGGGGGTATTATCTGATCCTAGATAGTTTTATAGGCACAGGAGAGTGTCCAGGGTGGGTTTTTGGGGAAGCACAGTTTTATTTTTGTATCAAGTGGAGAAAGAGATGACATTCAGAAGGGGTAAAAGGGGACTATCACCTTGGGATAGTCCATTATCTAGTCCACATAACCTGTGTTGTTTTTGCTAGAATCCATCCTTATCATTGTTTAATAATTACTTCTTAGACACTTTTTGTTTGCCCCAATGTGAGGACTTGGGATATTAAACGCTGTGCTGTTTGTATTAAATGGCTCCCATTAAACATTAGTTGAATTTGAAAAGGGATTTCACAAGCAGATTCTGCCTACCAAGTCAATTTATACATGTGCTAGAATAAATTTGCACTTGCCAGTGTATATGACCTGACAGTGATTGTGTGAATGTGCATGTGTGCCTATTGCACAAGTATGAATTCTTCTCTTTGGTCCATCATAGTTGCTGACTTCTTTTGAGCGTTGGCGGCAGTTGGGGGGGGGGGATGTCCTGCTTTTTTAAATTGTCCATGTCAGTTCAGTTACCAAATACTGGTAGTTGTACTATTATTTTCTAATCACAGTCTGTGTAAACCTGTATTTTCCAGAAAATGTTTAATAATAAAATCTTCAATATGATGTTTTGCCTGTTTACGGCATCACTTCAATAAATGTGTGTGTTGACACAGTACGGTGTCTGTCATTGTGTGTTTGTCTGAATGTGTCTGTGGAACAGTTGTAACTTTAATCTGACAATGAAGACACATTCATTTACACCAGTTTTTTTCCACTTGTGTGCCAAGAGAACAGACTGTATCAACAATAGCATAGCCTGTATCCAATACATTTTCCTGGGCATTGCACAAGCAAGTAATCAAAAAAAAAAAAACCTTTAACTTTATCTTTTCTTTGATCAGTAACAATTCTGCAATCACCATAACTAACAGACTTACCTGTTAGAGTTACTTTGTTATTGTTCCAATGAGCTTCTCAGTCAGTCCGTTTGTCTTAAGTGTTCAGACCTTTTTTGGAAATAATGTTTGGAAGACTAGAGTAAAAATTTGGAATTAATTGATGTTATTTTATTAGTCAGACACTGTTGAATAATGAAATGCCTCTTGTTCTCCCTCCCGGTCGGAGGGGGGCGGTAGCGTTAACGCACCCTGAGAAAAACAAGAAGAAGAAGAAGAACCCTGTTGCTATGCGACGAGGCCGCGATACACACATCAAGTGGCAGACATAAGTGAACGTTGTTTGAGGCAGACACCCATGTTTTAGCCCGTCTTTCCACGCTTTTTTTGGCCACATTAATTGTTCTACACTCCAGGTAACGTTACAGTTGTTAATGTGCAGGACATTCTGACAGTTACAGTAAGTCAGAAAAAGGCCTTTCGGCGCTGTGCCCGCATTTGTCAACTTGAGTTAATTAACGTTAAGTATAGCGTTAGTTACTTGTATCTAACATGTTTATGGAGCAGATTCAGAAATTGTTATTATAAAACACTGGGGGTGGCTCTTGACAGATTAATTAGAGACATGCTATTGTCGGCCTTTCACATTCTTGCTGTATTTCTCATTAAAGGCAACATGTAAACTCGCCGATGACAGCTGTATACATTGATGTGTGAACGGGATCTTCTCGAGCATGGCTCCTTTTATCACAACATCACAGAAACAGCTTGCCACCGGGAAATATATAGATCTGTAAATTAGCTTTTTGAGCTTGTATCTCTATGAAACTTTCATGGTCTTTTTATTTTTATTTTTTATTTTTTTTGCTGTGCTATTGTCTATTTTAAGTGGCCAGGGAGCTGCCACTTTTTTTTCTCTCCCTCTCTCTCTCTCTCTCTCTCTCTTAGATCTTCTACTTGCTGGATCTCATTTGCTAATTGGACTAAATTGCAATGTTTTATATTGCAGCCATGCCTCTTCCAGACACAGTCTACTGTGCCCAGCAAATCAACATCCCTCCCCAGCTGCCAGACATCCTCAAAAACTTTACCAAGGCAGCCATCCGTACACAGCCAAAGGATTTGCTGCTGTGGTCTGCAGCGTAGGTCTCGGTCTCTATCAGTGGTGGTTCGGCTGCAGGGCGGGGATACATGTGTTTGTGTTTTATTCCAATCTTGATCCCCTTAAACAATACCATGAACAGTGTTTTCAGGCAGCACTGCTGTTCGAAAAAGGCAGGCCCTTTTCACCTGTGCATCTCTCATCTTTGCATTGACTGGCTGTAATTGGATCCCACGGGCTTCCATGTAACTCCAGAAGTTAAACTATCTGACTTTTTCCAACAAAGACAAAGCACTTTGAAAGTACTGGATGAAATTTAAATATATCAAGATTTCTTTTTTGTACCCCCCCAGGACCCTCATATCATCTGCTACTTTATTTGCCAATGTAGCTTGGCAGTGTTTACAGCAAAAGACAATAAAGTGAGCCATATGGTGAAACAAAAACAATTCAAATGTCTCCTGGGTTACAAGATGTTTATATGCTATTAAAGTATCACTAGGCTCTGTTGCCTCTCAGACGTGCTGAAAGTCATGCTGCCTCTAAATTCTCTGTAAAATATTATTTAAACTGTGAAGTAAGATAAGTCACAGTATGCCCTTTAGCATAATAAGAATAGCACTAAACTTCAGACAAAGATAACTACAACACATGATGATTTTCAACTGATGGTACTCTTGAAAACTCATCCCTAATTTTTTCATAGTCTGCTTATATTTTTTTTATTTAATTACCATCCTTGGGAGGTAGGGGAGATAAATGATAAGCAGGGTGAAGCTAAGCACACTGTTTAATAATATATGTGTGTGTTAATAATGTGTGTACATCTTCTCCCAGCTACTTCAGTGCACTCTCTAAAGGAGAGTGTCTGCCTGTCAAGGACAGGGTGGAGATGAATGTTGCCACCCAGAAGACAGACACTGGGCTGACTCCAGGTCTACTTAAGACTCTCCATAAACAGGTATTTTCTCTACAGCAGGACCACACCTCATACAACTGATAACATACAAGAGTTAACTTCATATTGTTGCTGTTGGAAGAAACATATTTTCCAGTGTGCTTTACTCTTTAATCTGCATGTACAGGCTACATTCTGTAATTGATTACAGATTGATTGTTCTACGAGCGTAATTATTTAGTTGTATTAAGTTAAATATCCACATCTGCTTACACGTATATTATTTTTATGTGTATCTGCATATTGCAGTGATGCTGTTTCCCCATGTGGATCATTAAAGTTTCACATTATTGTAAACCTATTATATCTCACCTGGCATCTTACTTTAGAACACTTGAAAAATGTAAGAAAAGTCTACTAATCTTTATGGCCTCAAATCTAGTTCAAAAACATAATTGTATTGTTGTTTAGGGACATCAACACTCAGACATGTAGCTTATATATCAGTCTACTAGCTTGAAGCGGGAATAAACTTCTTGTGCATCTATCCTTGCTGTCTTAATTACATAGAAAAGTCTGCCATAAGTAAAAGGAATCTTGCTGATAAACAGATAATTAGTATGCACGCCTGCCTGATTCCCCAGATCCAATACTGCTGTTTATTTCAACAAATAATATTGAATAATTACTTATGATTTATTTCTTTATTTTTCTACAGTTATCTGGTAAAGTATATAACCTAATTTTTCTCTCTCCTCATCTCTCCAAACCCACCCCCACCCACCCAATCTTAGCTGTCTCCCGGGCAATCATGCAGCATGGAGGAACTGGAGAAGAAATGGAAGGGTCTGTGTCTACCCGTGGACCAGCTCGAGACCCTGCTATCGCTGGGCAGCTTTGGCACAGACATCAACTGGATGGAGTTCTTCGCCCTGGGCTGCAGTGCTCTTGGAGGGGTGAGATGTTACATAAGGCCAGAAAGGCCAGATATAAATGCTAACACCTCTTTATACCACCTCCTTTGAACCTTAAAACCCACTGTGAGGCCAAGCACAGCTGGAGATCCTTAAGCAGCTCACAGTCTAGTCTTGTAGTGTTTAGGCTGGATTTAGACATGCGGGATCCAGACTTCTCCACCGGGGTCCCCAGGCTCCTGAGAGAATGACCGTATAAATCCTTCTCTACTTGATTCTTTGCAATGCTATTAAGCCAATGAAGCCATGAAGCTGCAGATACAGCAGTAGAGACAGAATTATTTTTGTCTTCAAGCATGGAAAACTTTGCAGATGATGACTTAGGATCTGCAAAAGCAAATGCAGCTAAGGCAACATCTGCAATCGGAAAAGAAAGGATGCTGCTGTGTGGGAGGCTGCTGAACACTTTAACCACATGAGGGCAGTCATGTTCTACACTGATTAGGCTATTTTTCTTTTTTAATTTTCCGTGAGCTTGTGTGTGCAAGTGTATTTGCAGTGTATGCTTGTGATGCTCAAACAGGACGTGATCGTCCTGAATGCTAAATGCATGTTTTTGTGTTTGTGTCTGTTCTGTCTCTGTTTACACTTTCTCAGACCCTCATGAGTTCTCTCAAGTTTGCCTGTGAGATCCTGACAGAGGATGAGGAGGGCGGAGCTGCAAGGATCCCATTCAGCACCTTTGTCAAACTTTACACTTACCTGGCTCACCTGGACGGGGACATGCCACAGGACCACATTGACAACTTCCTCAGCAGCCTGCAGCCACAAGTGTAGGTGTTGTGTGTGTGTGTGTGTGTGTGTGTGTGTGTGTGTGTGTGTGTGTGTGTGTCAACTCCCTTCAGATTTATAGATATCATCCTATAAAAAAATAAGCCTACCTCACTACTTCTACTTGCAATAAGCAGAGACGGTTGTTTATTAGGTTGATTATTAGATTAGGCTGTTTCATATGCATCACCAATAGAGATGCTACCCAGTTCTCTTTTCTCAACAGCCTAATTATTTTTCTCATTTGAATAAGTTCCCCTTTGTATTCAGCTCCAGTCAAATCTTAGAAAAAGTCCTTATTTCACTGTTTTGTCTATGAAGATATTCAGTCATCAAGGTTATACGATTATTTATTTATTTATTTTTTGGTACTACTTCTAGATGTTTAATTCCTTTCCCCTCAATTTTTCCTGATTTATGTTGTCGCTTGAGACAAGTCACCCAGATTAGGTCAAAATTTTAACACACATGATTATATCCAAAGTACATTCTGCTGTAGAACATGACACATTACGGAGTCTAAGTGCCAACACTCCATATGTGTACAAGAGATGAGCTGAAGGTATGCTGCCAATATGTTTTTCTGCAGTGAGGACTCTGGATTTGCTGAACACTGCTTTAGCTCTGTTTTGCCCAACATGTCTGCCAGTCAAAGTCAGTGGGCTAAGAAGCACAGACAGTTTAAGAGCTAAGCCAAGTCCCCTGGCCTCAGACGATGTTGTGAGATAGTGCTATTTACTGTTGTGAAAATCCCTATGCTGCTGAGTAGAGCTGTTGTACTGATGCACTGGTTTCTCCACCCGACAGCAACAAGCAGAACGGCATGATTCAGGTTTCCAACTTCTACATCAGCAGGAAGTGAGGGAAGGAGAGACGGAAAGCAATGGCAGACAGGAAGGAAAGAGTAGTAACAAAATGACAGTGTTCAGTTAATAAATGGGCCTGCTAATGCTCCTTCAAGCACAGCTGTTGTTTCATTAACTAGAAATTGGTCCCATTATTTGTTAGCATCAGACACAGTGGGTTATTACTCATCATTGTCCAGCTGAACGAAGCTGCTGTTTTGAGTCACTTTGGAATCTTTTAATGAGCAGCAAGAGAGGCACAAAGCTGCCATATACAAACTGTCAGGTGAAGTGTGTGCATGCTTTTTATTGCCTTTTCCCTTATGTCTTTGTTAGCCAAAGTTCATTTATCATACATACAATACAACCAGCTTGCAGCCTCACCTCATTTGGCCTCTGTGGTGGTGCGTTCATTTCGCCCAGCAGACAAAAAAATAGGAGCGGTAAGGAGATAAACTCAGAGGGCACAAGTGTGTGATTTTCAGCTTGTGTTAAAGACCTGAAACCCCCTGCGTTTTGTTCCCTCCTCCGTGCAATATTGTAAACAGGCAAGTACAAATGCACACTCGGTCAGGTTTATTACACTAGTCAGAAAGCGCACACAATCACATGCATTGCCAAGAAATCTTAGTGGCACACACACATCCATAAATCTCACACCTCGTCTTTCTCAACTTTAACACATCATTTTACAGTCACACATTTTTTAAAGACGCTGTTTCAGTTTGTTCATAATCTGTGGTCACAGAGGCACAATATGACACACTCTTATTATAAACACTATATGACACACTCTTATTATAAACACTATATGACACACTCTTCTTATGAACACAATATGACACAATTTTCTTATAAACATGTTTTTTTCCCATCACACTCACACACACACACACACACACACACACACACACACACACAAGCAGGCTTGTAGTTGTGTCATTTTGTGAGTATTTCATCAGGCAGGACAGGAAACAGGATCAGTGAGAATTCATAGTACAGGCACAGTTGGCAGTAGGTTTTAGGGGTGGAGGATACACACAAACACACACTGAAGCTTACCCCTTGCAAGATTGCAGCTGTGGCCAAATCAAAGGGGACTGGAGGACAGATAGAACCCCTGATAACCTGATAACTGCAGGCTCGCCACTCGTATGAAACAGCAGAAAAGGAATTTGTCAGGACTTAAAACAGATATCTTTATGTGAACTATACAGTAGAACCTAGTATGTATGTACGTAATGAAAATAACTCAGCATTGATTTTAAAGTACTCAGATACTTTTCTGATAGGGAAATTCAGATTGTGACAGATAGATGGTTTCTATTCAGGTGGAGTCTGAAACTGAAAAATTGGGTAACACAGATTTGGTAATCCAGCCAGCTGTTGCCAATTGACATCATTGTAAACATCAGAACCACAGCCTATCATGCATGAGGATGTGGATGACCCAGCTGGAATTGAAAAGACTTTTATTTAATTTTTTAGATATACTCATATGAATTTCCAAGAAGGTTAGACAGCAGGAACTTTTACAGGAATCCAGAAACTTTTTTTTAGGTAATCAGGGACTTCCAGTCTTGGTTCTGTGGAAATAAGTCCTTCTCCTCAGAAAGTCCCTGCTCTCAAGCAGGTACTTTCCAGTGGCCCATGAACTATTGGGATCGAGTTTGCAGTGCTGAATATTCAAAAGACTGCAGCAGCTTGTGATCAGTATTCATTCAAACTGTAGGCAGGCATTGTGTGTTGTTAGTACCAAAAGTAGGACATCTGGTGGGAATTCTGTTTCATTTTAGTGTTTTTTAAAATTACGTTTTGTTGTTGACTGAGATATAGACACAAACTAAGTGGTTATTTATAACAAGAGAAAAATAGCAGAAAAAAACTCACTGCGTTGAAGACTTGACTTTTTGGTTATTTCAGTATCCCTTTCCACCTCTACACATCTTCCTTCAAGCATATATTTGAAAATCACACAGGCACACAATAGCAAACTACAAAGAGCAACACTGTGTTGTCTAAAACTGCCATGTGTGTACGATCGGAGACACTTGCACATGTTCTGTTGAGAAATGATCGTATCTTATATTCATGTATAATGTACATAGACAATCCACTATGGCCCTTCTTACCATGTAGAGTATTGACTACTACGCCTGCAGTTAAAGACAAGGAAATAAGGTTGAAACACAGAGAAATGATCCTGTATTTACCAACCATCTGAAATAATGACATAACGATAACTTACTGTTCTGTCACTTTTCTCTTTTCACACACTTTTCACCGTACAGTGTGAAACAGTGGCGTGTTCTCCACAAAGCACTTGTAGGCCTACCCTCAAATTTATATGCAACTAAAGCTTATTTTTAGAAACATCCTCTCGTACAATGGTCATACAGTGCAGCTTCAGAGCTCTATGCTCCATTGTTTTAGGATGTTGGAACTTGGGAGGGACATGATGTCATTGCAAAGATGTCAGTGGTTTAGGAATTTTTAAGCTCCATGTTGCACAACCTTTACTGTTCAAGCTTTGCTCATAACATCACATCTCCAGGGACATGACGAATGTAGCAGAGCAGTGCGAAAGAGACAGGAGAAGAGAGAATGGACACAAAGGCTCCATTTTAGCGTTCCTCTCTGTAGCTGTTGTATAACACTTTTCAGGGTAAGGATAAGGGGAAACATGATTCACGCTGTATTCTGAAGTGGGAGAACATGGATATTTTCAGATGTAGTCAGCTCTACTACTGTACTCAGAACAGCTGTATTCTATTTTGTGCATATGGTAGAAAACTGTTGAAACATGAATGGATTGTTTTAAATAATTTACATTTACACACAAATGAATGTCACAGATGTCTAACAACACTCTGCATGTTCCAGGGAGCTCCAACATGGGATGATAAAACCTCTGGACTTCATCCATCGGGATGATATGGACTCAACTCCTCCTGATTCATCAAATTTTGCCAGAGCAACCTCAAGAGCTCAGTAAGAACTATGAAAGACAGACATTTCTAAATTAAAGCTTTATATTTTAACAATGAAAGCTGAACCAAATCCTCAAAGATCTGTTGGTGAGTGCAGGGTGCAGTATGTGTATGAGTCACCTGGAAACCCCCACCACGCCGCTCTATCTGACGTACCTAATGTGCTAGAAAAATGGACATTATGCCATTGACATCACCCATAATGTCCCTCAAGGGATGTTGTAAAGCCTGGATTTTGGTTTACCACTATCTTAAAGCTGAGGTGGGATGAACAAGCAGAAACCCTTACGGCTGCCTATAACAGGCACCTGTCAATCAAGGAAATACCTCCAAAGCATTTTTCTCTTTAAGCCTCATTATCTTCTTAATGGAACAATGATATCATAATCCCCACTGTGACACACACTAGCAGATGTAAAATGAATTTATTGAGGCCTGAACTCCTTGTGAAAAAAAAAAAAACATAATTACTTTGCATTTCAAGAGAGAAGTTGGAGGAGCTTTCCATTGATTTGAACACATTCTGGTATTTGTTAGAGCCAGTATCCTGCAGCCATTAGAGAAACGGCATTTGAAGACACCTCCGCACTGGCTTCACAACTCTGCCTCACCATTACAGCGAGGTTATGTGTGCGTTTGTGTGAAAGAGGACCATCATTAGTTCCTCTGCAAGAAGACGTGGACTTTTATGTTGTGATGTTACTCTATGCTGTTAAGCGAAGGGCCTCATTCGCTTAACAGCATTGATTGTTTAATTCTGTGTAATCTTTTTGTATATTTATTATTAATCAAGATTTTCTCTAGGGTCTAACAGCATTGGTAGAATATGCTAACAATACATGAAGTTTTTTTTTTTCTTCCAGTATGTATTTAGGAGTAGTTCTTGCACACATGAACACACACAACAAAAATAACTTAATTAAGGGCCATTGCTGGCTGATTAAAATTTGTTAAATACCACTTGTGGACTATTGAATTTCTTGTATTGAGCTTGAAGCAAAGGCTTCCTCTGTCCTTGGATTGAAGTGTTGTTTTTAGCTTCTGAATAGACAACGTTGTCTGTCCCGGCCTCATTAACTGATTAAGCAATAATGTGAAGAGTTTCTAATCGAGCTATTAATAATCAGTACATTAGGCCTTTGCTATGAAGTGGAAAAACAACATTTTCAGGCCAATCTTCTCAGACACAAGCAGCCCCATTAAAACCTTGAGATACACACTTTCACTTTACCATCACACACGTACACAAACCTAAACAGGTCGGTGCTTGTGTGAAGAGGAGACTCATAGGAGATCTTTGTATGGCACTCCTGCTTCAGGTATGCCATAGAAGAGACCCATGTTGTGTTGGGGTGTTTTGACTCTCTGTGGTTTCAGGGGGAATAAATGCATGGCTGAACGAGGGAAGGACTGCAGGAGCTTTTCTAAACCTATCAGCACCAAGGTCATGTGCTCATTAGGTGCGTGTGGGATGCAGGCATATATGAGCTCTGCCGAGAAAGGCGAGGTTAGAGAAATGTATCTATGATCCATAAAGGCCTTTTAAATAAAAAGCCTTCCACAACCATTTCTCAGTTGAAAGGAACATTTTGCTGCTAATTATGTAGAGATGCATTCTGTGCTGATGGTCAAAGACGGTCTTAGAAAGGCTACAGACAGCTCTGCTGACTGCATGTGTAGGATGCAGGGTTAGGGTTAAACACTGGCCAGGATGCAGAGAAAGTGAGCGGTACATGGAGCCTTTCATCCCTCCCTCTGGCAGCAGGTATACTGAAGCTGTTGGAGGGAATCGTAGCTCTGAGACTGCTACAAAGAGCACTTTTTTGATAACCTCAGCGTGATGAATTCTTCAAACAATTTGAACTAATATTTGAGGTTTTCCAACATGTGATGACTGCTTCAGGGAAAATGTTGTCTACCCAAATGGCAACACATTTTTTGCCAAATGTCACGCAACAAAGACACAGACCGGTTTTGGGTCGTACATTGACTTCTAACAGCTTTGGAGTGCCGTACTCTTGTTAAGTATTTTCATTAAAATAAAACCATTGAATACGTAATGATTCAGGGACCCAGTATACTGTAAACTTCACTTTTTACGTAACACACTCACACATTCACAGAAGGGCTCATTGTGATTATCTGTCCGTGGGATTTAGATTCTTCTTCTTAGCCCAGGTTGAGCTAATGCAATTGGCTCTGCAAGTTTCCAGTCTGTCTGAGTCTCAAATGACTACATGTGCACATCCCAGAAGGTGAATGCATGTACAGTAAAGTAAATGCAACAAATCCGATTTTTCAAATGGCAATTACAGTACAATATCGCAGTATATTGCAGTGAGGCAACAAGTACTGTACAGCAGGACATATGGGAAGGGGCCGAGTCTTCAGATCAGCAGTCTTCTGCCCCCTGAAGTCTCTTTGAATGAACCACAGATTTCCCACCAGCTGTGGTGCAGACCTAAAATCAAAAGATCTTGTGGAGCTAAAGTGTTACCGTCCTAAATCAACGGCCAGTCTTCTTAATCAGTAATAATTATTTCCTTCCATTTTGACAGGCCTAAATGTGGCCCCCCACTCACCACTGTGAGCACTAGTGGTTTATTTGAATTCATAATAGAGCTGTCTGAACATCATGTAATGCGAAAGAAAACAAATATTAATAAGACAGCGAATAATAGTGAGTAACATAAAAAGCAAACATGGCTAGGCCTTTTTCACTGTAAAATGGTTACCAGGCTGCTTTTAGTGTTTTCTATTACAATTTGCAATATTTAGGCATCTAGAATTTAGATGAATTTCTGCAATTTAATCGACTCAAGTAATTCAGTTGTATCCCCTAAAACACCAGTTTATTGCCAAGCAATATTAGCCAATTTTCTTCTTACTGGAGGCAAATTGTTCCCTTTATGGCAGCTTTAGCCTACTGAACATTTCTCTGAGCAGCCCTGGAACTACTGGTTGATGGTTCAGGGTATAGAAGTGGAAGAGAAACACGACTGTGATTACAGAATACATTATTGTCTGTTATCAATATAATGTGAGCAACTCAAATATTTCATTTTCATTCCATTAAAATGCATCAGATTTTCAAACATGTATTTGTGCAGTAAATTCTTAAAATTTGTCTTTAAATACCCATTGTTGCCAGTTTATTAGGTTCTCTTAGCCAAACGTGTTTTCTTATATTTTGTCTCCCCATTTATATCACTGAGTGTGGACTAACTATTAGGATACATTTAAGGTGAAGCAGGTCAAAAGAAAAGAAGATGGTACTCATGGTAACTGTTTTCCAATTAATTTATTATAATGATGCATGCATACTGAATTTTGATGACATTCTCACCAGCTGGCCTGTTTTTCAAATCTCTTGAGTCTCTGGCCTTTATGACCCTTGAACTGGAGCCCCTGCATGTTTCTGGGCCCACACACTTGAGATCTATGCAAGATTTAGTTGATGAGCGAGGAAGTCATGAGTTACAAGCCAGGTACAAAAGGTCCTTACATTTAATATGGTGATTCCAACCTTTAATCTAACTTCACCGGACACCTTCTACCTAACTCAAATTTTAACTGAAGATTTTTATTTCTGTCATTGCCTTCTCTGGTCATTTTGTCCCCTGGCTTGAGCGGGCGTTGACACTTCTCACAGACATTTATCTCTCATTTAGTTCTTGCACTGGCTGTCACCCACACAGCAGCAGAGTGAAACCATAGAGATGGAAGAGCCACAGGAGAGCAGAGCTCTCAGCTGGGGGTAGATGAAGGTATAATAACAATGGGTACACACTGGGACTGTTATGCACTTGGATTTTCCACAGCAGGTGATGTCAGCAAACTGGTGTTATTAATTACTTAGAGAAAAAGGAGCATCTCTGTAAATATAGCTGTGGCCTCTCTCAGTAACAGGATGTTGTAGCATTGAGACACACATTCTCTATAGATGCATACAGTGTACTTCATACAGTACAGTGCCACCAAGTATCAACAAATTACCATCATCTCTTCCTACTTTACCCTGTTTTTAGTTATACCTTTCTGTGGATAATGAAAACCACCACAAAAGTTATTTTGGGTAACAAAACAGGATGCAGAGGCCAAAGCACAGGTCAAATGTGAAACCTCACTCATTTTAAAGTACAAAACTGATGCCATACTTGTCATAGTTCTAGTTCCTAATTTTAGGGTTAGTTTTAGGCCAGATTACTTTTTTGTCATGGTTTTGCTCACTTTTGTGTAAAAAGTCTGTGGTCGAGCCCACGCAGTTGCTCATGTTTTTGCGCACTAGATGAAAAGCATTCATTTTCCTGTGAATAACTATCAGACGAAGCTGGTGACACACGTGCACAAAAACAAGCCAAGCTCTCTCCGTAGTTCAGCGCCAAGTAATGAAGCCCAATCTATGTCTCTATTATCTCGACTGGCCGGTGGCCAAGAAAGTGGAAAAAAAGAGGGAGGAAGAGAGTTGTGGCTGAAACGAATGCACCGAGGCTGCGTGTAAAATAAATGATCCCAGAATACATTTGAACACGGAAAATGTAACCCGCGTGCCACGCTCATTCCAATAATGCTGATCTCTTATTTTGAACCCAGTCTGCTTTATTAGTCTGAAAATTGGCAAGCCCCTTTTGGTTTACAGTAAAACGAAGCCTTGCAGATATTCAAATCAAATGACTCATCATAGGCTGCCACTTTCCCCGTGCCAACTGTCATGAAACAAATGTAGAGCAGGCGACCAAAACTCATACAGATGGGGGGATTTTCTTCTCAAAGGAGAAGAGCGTAGCATTCTTATTTGGTCTTCAATGTGGTGTGAAAAGAAAAAGCAGAAAAGAAGCAGAAACTCAACCACTTGTCAAACCACCAAGAGCACACAGAAGTGAGCTGTGGGACAGTGCAGTGTGTGCTTCAACACCAATGAACAGGAAGGGGGGGGGGAAGTCACAGATAAACTGCCTATGATTTAACAAAAAGAAGGTATGACACAGAGAAAACAGTGAACCTGCTTCATTTTAAATCCCAACCTGAATACAAAAGCAAAACATCATGCAGATAAATGCACACATTAAACAGGAACTAACTAAACCACAACCATGGGGAGGGCCGCTGTATATCCCTTTATGAATATTCTAGGAACATTAATGTTTCACAACCAGCAGAGAGAGAAGAATTAATCTCCTGTCAGAGAGAGAGAGAGAGGGAGGGAGGGAGGGAGAGAGAGAGAGAGAGAGAGAGAGGTCCCAGTCCCCTGTAATCGGATTAGGAGACAGTAGGTGAACAGGCTGCTGGCTGTCCGCGCCTCCATGGGACGGCCGGTTTTGACTTTCTGCCCCTAGCTGCCCCCCCTTTTTTTTTTTGTGCAAAAAAAAACAAACAAACAAAAAAAAAAACCGGATAACTGCAACCACCACAACTCCACGTGCTTTCGCTTCGGGGCGCCCGCGCCAAAGAAAGAGAGAGAAAAAAAAAGGAGAAAGAGAAGAGCAGATCTGAGCTGACGGGACGTCCGCGGATCAGATGGGCTGACTCTCCGGACAACATGACAGATGGGCAGCCGCGCGCTCGGACAGTCGTTCGCGAGGACCAAGACACCGCGTAACCCGGGCTCCTCTTTTCCACTCGTCTCATTCGTTTCATTTCACTTGAGACAGCTCGGGTCCTCTCTTCTCTGGGGAGAGGCGGCCGGTCCCATGCCGGCGCCCCGCCCGCCAGGCCGCGCTGTGCCCCGGGGACGGGGCCCCAGGCTCGGGGCTTAGATGGTGCTCATCACGGACGACAGGGACGGAGGCGGCGCCGGGCAGCAGCGGAAAGCCGGCCGGGTGCACCCGACCATAGCCGAGGAGCCGCCGGCCAGCTCCGACGAGGACTACCTGGGCTCCTGCGAGGAGGAGGACGACGAGGAGGACGAGGAGGAGGAGGAGGACGATGAGTGCGAGGAGGTGGACTTCGAGGACCTGGAGGACTGCCGGAGCGTCGCGTCCGACGACTCCTTCTACCCGCCCGACGATGCGTTCGCGGACTCGGAGCGCAGCCCGTCGCCGGACGCCCCGGCGCCGCTCACCTTCTTCCAGGCGTGCTGCTCCAACAACGCGTCCGTCGTCCGGATCATGATCCGCCACGGGGTGCGGGAGGAGGAGGTCAACGAGAAGGACAGGAATAACAGGGTAGGAAGCGTGCCAGGGCCACTTCCAGTCACTTCACGTGCATGTGGCCAATGACTTAGTCTGTAGTCCGCTTTGACGCCACAGGTGTTACCGCACGAAAACTTTTATTTACTTTTTATAACTATGAAGCACTTTTGGTTGCATCATTTATGGAGAAAATTACGTGCTCAGGGGTAGGCCTACTTTTTGTGTGTATTAGTACCGAGCTGAGGCGTCCACCCCCCCCCCACATCCTGTCACTCAGTGAGAGGTCAGTGAAGCAGCCTCAGATTCAGCAGGTATTGATGGAGCTCCAGTGGCTCACCTGGGCTGCCTGTTCCCGGGCCCATGCTGGCCTGCCTCCCTGAAAAGCCTACACCAATATCTCAGTGGGTCTCTAACTTGATTTCAGTAATCAATTAATAATCAGATTTGTAAGCAGTCAATTGACAATATCAAATATTCCCCCTGATATTTAATGAGGAGGAGAAGCGGGATGAATAGACAACAAGTTACAGGGTTGCCAGCTGAAAATGCCACATTTCACATCTTCGGATACATGTTTTCATTCATTCCTGGGTTCAGTAGGGTGTATTTT
The DNA here is from genome assembly GCA_031216445.1 of Lateolabrax maculatus. NCBI lineage: Eukaryota > Metazoa > Chordata > Actinopteri > Acropomatiformes > Lateolabracidae > Lateolabrax > Lateolabrax maculatus. The sequence continues at coordinate 13,123,437 of CM062210.1, forward strand.
TATAAAGAGCTCACACCTTTATCCTGGATATTTTATTATACCAAACTGGTATTTTCTGACAGGTCTGTGTGTGTGGGTGTGTGTGTGGCTGGTTTGACAGACCTCAGTTTTGCAAGCATGAGCAACCTCAAGCTCCATAAAAACACTGAAGTCTCTCACGGGTTAGCAGAACACACAATCCTCTGTGTGTGTGTGTGAGTGTGTGTGTGTGTGTGTGTGTGTGTGTGTGTGTGTGTGTGTGTGTGTGTGTGTGTGTGATTGTGTGTGGTCATACAGTCACATTTATGTGTATGTGAGTGTGCATCGGACGGCATTTTCTTGCTCTGGATTTGGATTCAATTTGTGGGAGGCCTTGGGTAAACACATTATCTACCAATGAGATGATGGCATTAGTGTGTCTAAGAGCAGCGTTGTTAATGACCCAAGACGCATTTTGAAACCATAAATTTCACAAGAGTGAAGTAGCAGTTCCTGCTGTTTGGTGAATTATAAAGAAACAAACATATCTGTTTGATATCTGTAGCAATGTGTAATCATCATTTATATACAACTTCACTGTGTTGACTTTAAATTACATAAACAAATTCATATATTTCACTAAAGATAATTTATCAAAAGAGTTACTGCTTATTGGAAAATTATTGGAAATGTTATCCGCAGTGCAATCAGAGCATGTATCCCTTTACGCCTTCTGTATCGCTTCATGTCTGCCAAAGTTCTGCAGCCCAGAGCAAAGAGATAAATCCATAATGATGGAACACTAGACTACCTTTTATTAATCTGGACATTTCACTAATAGTAATTTAATTAGCTGGCAATGGGCCCTTTGCTGAGCAGGAATCACATGCTTTTTTATTGTGTATTGTGAGTAATTAATCAATTCCATTTATCCAGAAAATATGGACAAAGCCTTTTTTCTCATTACATTAGCACATTGCTTTATACCTTCACATATGGAATATAACAGTAGTTTTCCACCACTGATAACTCAAGAGCTCCAGTTTGGAGTGCAGGGATTTAATCAGAGGCAACTTACTTGCTGTTGGAGAAAGTGTGTTTTTGTTGTTTTTTTTCTTTCTCCTTTTAAAATTTCCCAGCTGGACTGTGTTTTCATACTACTGACCTTGCATCACATATCTGCATCTCTAACCTCCCTACCCTAATCCCTCTTTGTCTCTTCTACTGTTTCACTTTTCTGTATGTCTCTCACCACCTCTCCCTCCTTATGTCTCTGCATCTGCATGTATGTAATTACTGATGAAGTCATGGGAAGGAAGAGTAGAAATTCCATCATTGGAATAAAAAGGTTTCTCTTCACTTCTATAAGATGTGCAAGATAGAGGAATGCATATGGTGTGCTTGTGTGTGTGTGTAGCAGTGAGAGACCAGCAGTTATGTGTTTCCATATATATTCAGGATATGGGACACTATTTACTTTGTCATGCCCTGTGACCTTAGGGATGTGCACTTACCCAGACACAATACACATTAGAAAACTCCTCCAATGAAAACACATGCTGATATGAATCTGTTAAGCTCGTTAGTGTGTGTGTGTGTGTGTGTGTGTTCAACATCCTGACACGGACGTCAACATCCTAACATAGCAGACAGCTTGACAATGTGATGTGCAAAACAAAGAGGGGTGTTACATACCAGACTTGGATATGTTCTGTTTAATGATTTGTTAACACTTGAAGACAAGGAAACGACTGTAGATGTTCGTACCAAATTATACTTACAGTTTATGGAAGTTGCGACTGTCTGGCTGTACAGAATTAGTTCAAATTCATATTCCTTTTGCAGTCAAAACGAATGAAACAGGTGGAATCAAAAAGAATTGTTTATGTTAATAATATATACACAGACATATAGATTAAACCTGAGCCAGTGGTTAATGGTTTTCTGTGTAATACATTCACTACCTGCTGCACAAAAAAACACATGATTAAGAAAGGGACGTGGGTCGTTTGATGTGGCAAACAGGAACATTAGATTTTTGTATCCATAGTGGTCTGTTTGGCTCCGTGGTTTATAGCGAACACCCAATTACATCACAGTGATACTGTCCAGAAAGAGGTTTCATGACCAAGCAAACATCAATAATCCCTCTTGTGGACAAAATATCTGCATCATGGCAATGATTAGGAATAGCACATGCAGAGAGGATAGAAAAAACAAGTCAAATAGCCCGAAGCAACATTTGCAATATATTAACCCGTGTGGCATGACAGGAAAGACAAAGAGGAAACATTTTTTTAATTGTACCTTTAGGAATGCAAAGGAAATTTGATAGACACAAACTATAGACCTGCGTTGAACACTACAACCCTGCATTTTTAGTAAATGATAATTCCATGGTAGCTCGATGGTAACTTGAGAATAAGCTTTGAGGTTTATGAGAAGGCTCATCTAGCAAACTGTATATTTTCATACCGAAAGATTAGTGTCATAAACCATGCTTCACAACTTTTGATATCCTTTTTTCCAGCATGTTCTGGAGGCCTTTTTGAAACCCATTTTTGTCCCAACACAGCCTTTGAAAAGCAATATAAAAATCATACTTTCCACTGCCAAGCGCAGATGTTGAAACTTGATTAAAATGGAATCACGATAACAACATAATTACCAGACAAACAGTCCTTGACATAAACAGACAGCAACCGTCCACTTTACTCTCAGAAGACAGAGAGAGACAGTCCATGTTTAAACTAAACGCAGCCTGAATGCTAAATTTGGCAAGAAACTTGTGAAACCTATTAAATGACAAGCCATTATGTAGGACAAATGCAAGTATGTGTATTTAATTCTCCTTGTATATGATTAAGGCATAGTAATTATATAGCTGTCAATGTCAGAATCCCTATATGTGCTGTGACTGTGTGCTAATGTGCATTTTGTTGTAAAAAGTAAAACATTAGGGTCTTCGCTTCTGAATGCTGATTGTTAGGAGATGTGTTTGTGTGTGTTAATGTCATGTATCAAGTGAATATATTAATGTTCTCAGGCACATCTGACCCTGTTTAGGAAAGAGTGTGCTCCCCCTTGTAGACACACACACACAAGTTTCTACAGCTATACTTGTGAGGACATTCATTGACATAATGCACTCCCTGGCCCCTTACCCTGACCGTAACCATCAAAACTAAATGCCTGACCCCAACCCTTACCCCGACCTTAACCTAAACTTAATCCTAACCTGAACCCTAAAAGCGAGTCTTAACCCTCAAACAGCCCGTTGAAGGGGTCTCAAAAAGTGAGGACCGGCCAAAATGTCCTCACTTTCCAAAAATGTCCTCACTCCCATGGACTAAAACTCAAACTGGTTCTCACAAAGATAGTTGTACAAGGGAACACACACACACACACACACACACAAACACAGAGAATCCAATCAACTTAAATGAGGCCAACCTGCCTGAATTTACCTCTCTCTCTCTTTCTCATACACACACACACACACACACACATGCACACACACACACGCACACACACTCCTCCTCTAGAACACAATCACATTTTCCAAATAGGGTGAGATCAGGTGATGAACCAGGACAGATACAGTACGTCGCATGCACCAGGCGACAGAGTAAAGTCATTCCCAGAGTGTCAGACAGCCAGAAAGCACAACTGACCAACCCACGGATCGACCATCACGCCAACAGGCAGGCAGACTAAATGAGGCACTGGCGGGGAGAGACACTGCAGATGGTAGCAAGCATGATGCTGCTAGCAAATATAGACGAGTGGAAAAATCAAAGCAACAGTCATACACATCTGATTTGATGCAGCCATGTGAACGCTCAGCTGCAGACAGAAAGACAGTTAACAGGGAGGCTATTGACAGAAACATGGCCCAGTACGCCTGTGCCAGTGCCTCTGGTGTGTGTGGGATTGAGGGCAGTCTAGAGTGTATTTGCCTGCGCGTGTTTGCATGTTCTTGAACACAAAGATGTACTGTTAAACGCAAAACCAATGCAATGTTTTATACTTGGGTAATGCAGGCTGCAGAGAAACAGGTCGTCTGCCGCTCGGATAATTTGCAGGATTTAGCTTCGACCACTACTTATTTGGAAGTAAAAAATACAGTGTGGGTAATTCCTTATTTAGGAAACAAGAGGGGTTGTATTGGTTTATTGAAGAAGTCAAATTGGGAAACCCACAAGGGAAACTAGTGTGAAAGGCCAGTACTAGACATTATGGGGAAAATAAACAGGTTTCTACTTGGTTAGGATGCTTTCCTAGTCTTCTTTTTGTATACGTTAATGCTGCTACAGTATTTGTTAGATAACATTTTGAAAATGTTACAGCAGTAGCAGAATTAGAAACATCACAGGGTATACGTAAGTAGTTCACTGGAATGATTCGAACACTGGGAGAGAGCTGATATCTAATTAGTTCTATCAATTTTAAAACTTTAAACTGATTATTGGTTACAAACTACTTACAGTATCCATGAAGTTAAATATGCCCGATCCTCTTTCATTTCAGCCACCGCTAAAGTCAATCAGTTTGTCCATGCTTATCTGAATATGCTGTGGTACCAGTGCAAACATGCACTTTGGTCTGCTTTACATGATTTGATTAAGATGCAATTAATCACATAGTTAAACAATTTCTTAGGGTTATACATGGTTGTGTGTCAGCCAATTATTACAGCATTCTCACATTAACTGTAAATACACAGTTACGTCTCCCTCCCCCTGTCTCAGTGTCAGTCTGGCTGATAAGGCTAAGCCTTTCTATTCCTAGCTCTGGATATTCACCAGATTACTTTGTGAGGGTGTGTGAGTGTTTGTGTCTTTGTCTGTGTGTGTGTGTGTATGTGTGTCCATATGGGCTAATAATAAGTTGACCAGAATTAGTGTGTGCGTTCAGACTGCATCAGAACCCACTGACCTTGATTGTGAATGCTAGTTTTAGTTTAAGTTAAACTGAAATAAAAATGCATTTTTGCTAAGGAATCTTATATATATGTCCTTGGTGTTTTATGACGTATGTACTATTCGGTCATTGGTATGATTTTTGACAATCCAAACAAAAACAGTGTGCAGGAGCTTGCCAGTGAAACTGATGAGATTTTGAAATGCCCATTGGGAATCAGTCCAAATAATAGCAAACGAGGTGAGCTAGTGTCCCCTTCTTAAGCAAAATACAAACTTAGCAGCACAATGGATCCTCCAAAATGTTGAATGTTTTAAAAGGACAGACTGCTTAAATCTCTAATGTTAGATAGCAGTGCAAAAAAAAAAAAAAGAAAGACTTTTATCCACATTAATAGGCCATATGAATGCGTAACAAATAAAGAAATGCTACCTACATGTATCACATCTGAGAAAGCTTAAATCAGAGGAGCATGTTTCAGTGTTTATACTGTAACTATGAAGAGATGAGACCACATGCACAGGAAAAATACCCTTTCACACCACAGGGCATTTTGGCTCGAGTTCAAACGTAATGTATACTTCTTTACACTTTACAAGCTATTATAAAAGGAAAGGTCAAGAAAAACTGCACTTCCATCAAAGGGAAGTTTGGGGCTGCATTAACTTTGGGGGCAAAAAAACACATTTTATGAGGGCGGCTGCAATCCACTGGAACGGAACAGAGGAGATTACAGACAGGGAGGACATACTGTATGTCTGCGTCCATCAGCATCAAGTAATGAAAGCCTTAAAATAGCGGTAGACAACATCTTCATTTGGCCAACATACATACAACTATTGGTGAGGATTTGAAACACTTCACATTTAATTCTATCTCACACACACACACGCACACATGCACTGCGAACACACTCATCCACACCTCTCTCGATTGTTTCAGGGTTGTTGAGCTGCCTGGCGGTGTTGTTATTTTCATCCCTTTAGCCTTAGAGTTAGTCACTGAGTGGGTAATAGTCAAGTGTGTAGCACATGATTGCCTTTTTCTCGATTCATGTTTCTCCTCAATTGTACGCCATGTGCGCATTTCACAGGTGCTCTTCTCTCAGATTCTTCAGTCACCAGCATTGCCAGCAGCCACTGGTAAAGTGCATCAGAGCCCAATAGATGTAACACATAATCCTGTGTGTATGATAGAAATGCTCTGAATAAAAAAAAAAAAAAATAGAGCCTGGGAGAAAAAAGGTAAAAAAAAAAAAAAGGAAGTTGCTTGTTCGTGTTTGTGAGTGTGTGAGAAAGGTTCACAGAGAAAATAGGACATTGTCTGACGACTGAAATTGCTCCAGACATGCTGCGGGGCATGCTGCTGAAGTACATCATAGCAAGGCTGGAGGGTTGCCAAGAATGTGTGTGTGTGTGTGTGTGTGTGTATGTGAGAGTGTGAGCGAGACATAGACAAGGTCTACATGCGTAGTGTCTAACCAGATAGAGATATACCTGGAGCCGTGCCAGCGCAACTTCTTCCAGACGATCCACCAGTTACTCCACAGCAACTCGCTTCACCTTTTCCCCTTACAAACTCTCAGGGCTGTCAACGCCGATGTGACTGTGTCCCATCTCGTGCCGGCTGACAGCCTGCCTCGTTTGAGCCAAAAATTTAAGTTCAGTTTGTCTTACAGGTGAGAAAACATCAACAGTACATGACGTGTGCTGTAAATGCTGGAAGGCGTCGGTCTAACTGAGCCTCTGCTGCAGACTTAACCAAAAGTTGCTACTTTTTTAATACGAAGCGATGTGTTCAGTCTGATACAGATTAACACAAATAAAGGCAGCAGTGACACTTAATTAATGGCTGTAATTATAGGATTTATCAGATCATCACGTTTTTGGAATGTTTGCACTGTATTGTCTTAAAAAAAAGTGACTGTAAGATTGGTCACATGTTGAAATAACATGATGCTGACGCAATCTTGATGCTGGTTAAATTAAGGAAGAATTTAAATATTATGCAACCTGTTAAAAAGATTTATGTACTTAAGTGAAGGCATTTTGCACAAGGTTTTTATGTTTTTCACTTCATCTTGAGTGGTGGTGTTTAGAATTCAGTTTGTGTAGATTCACATATAAATCTATCCTTCCCCACATGCTGTCAGTATGATGTTTGTGTGTGTGGGTAGTGGGTAGATATGGGGGAGGTTGGCACAGACTTTTAATGTTTTTTTTATTATTTATTATTTATCATATTAATTAATTTCAGCAAGACAGAACTTTTGATCACATCCATACCAGAGTTTGAAAGAATAATTTACTGGAATAACATAATGTGCTTGGGAACCAGGACTAAAAACGTATCGTGCCAAGAGGTGCAAAGTGTGAAATTAATTTTATGAGTGCGCCGAAGAGAACATCATGTCACAGACGCAGGTTCACGAATCAAGACTGCTCAAGGAATATCAAATGTGGAACAACTTGTAACAATTTTTGAACAAAGTTTGAATTAAGTGACTGATTTGTAATTCTTTATGGCACAGATCTGATATTCACATGGCATTAAATATGAACAAACAAGTTTAATGGTGTCTTTACACAGCGATCTGTCCTGCAGTCCCATTTTCTTTGTCATTTTCACAGCAGCTGGGAGTAAATCCCGAGCACTGCGTTAATTGGAAAAGCCTTTAAAGTTGAAAATGAAATTAATATGAAGCGGTAGAAATGCATTGGGAAATACAAGGTGTGAATTAAAATGCCTGCACTGTGTTCTCATTACTCTCAGCAGGTACCTGTAGCAGAACACATCAATATTTATCTTGCAGCTGATGCATGCTCTGTCTGCGTGAGGCTGAGTAGGTCTGACTGGGTGATCTTTCCAGCACGCCTGGCTTTGATAAAGAACCACTGAGAGTCCCTGTAGGGTCTGCAAGCTTGCTAATGAATAAGTCGTTATGAACAACACATTGTTGTTTGTTTGACTTTGCCTCACCAAAATGTACCTGGAAACTTTTTCCTGATTAAAAGAAAAAAAAAAAAAAAAACCCAAGTTCCACATGAAGGCAGATCTAAATGTACCCTTTATGCCTTTGATGGAGCAAAACAAAAGACACCTGTGATGACAGAAACAAGACACGGTAGTATTGCTCCGAAGAATGAAAGGTTGTCGTACAAAAAACTGCTTATGCTTTCAAAAATCATCCAGAAACACCCCAAAAATCACATTCATTATCATCACATTAATCCTATAATTTACATAATTGACTCATTTGTGATTTTTGACTTCCTGTAGGAAAACTTGTAGTCTTCAGCATTCAGTCCACCTGTGCTGTGACCCATCTAGTGAGAAACATCTCTTTCTAACGGAAATATCTAATGTATACATGTATAAATACACTGTGTATATGATACGTCAACTGAGAACTCTGTGTTCCTAAATTCCACACACCCCCCCCACCACCCCCCCATCTTGCTTCTCTCTCTGGTGGTAATCTTGTTTGTCTTGGCTGATGAACTGTGCACCTTCCGGAAAGCACCCAACCTTTACAGGAGTTTTCCAGGACTCACATAAAGTCACACTCACTACACATACGTCCACAAACACATAAAAGGGTTCCTGTTCTGGCGTGAGCACACACACACACACACACACACACACACACACACACACACACACACACACACACACACACACACACAGGCGCACAAACACATACACACAGAAGTACACAACAACATCAGACGGGGGAGACAGCTTATTTTTCCACTGAGTTCAAGGTGGTTCAGTCCTCAATGAAAAGACAACAGATGTCATATTTATTCAGGAATATTAGTTTTGAAAGATGCACAGAGATCCCCTGGTCGTGTGGATTCCTACTGACACTGCCGTGATCGCATTTTTCTCCATACTACTTCCTGCATGTCAGCACTTTTCTGCAGTTTTTGCTTCATCTCCTTTGGCAAGTTTTTTTTTTTTTTTTTCCCTGAACATTTTTTGCTGATTCTTAACTTAAGCCTCTCTCTCCCCTTCTCTCGTCTTTCAACCCCCCCCCCCCCGTCACTTTTTGCCTCAGATAGGGCTGCTGGTCGCGTGTTACCAGGGCTACGTGGACGTCGTCGTGGCGCTGTCTCAGTGTCCGTATCTGGATGTCAACTGGCAGGACAGCGAGGGGAACACAGCGCTCATCACCGCCGCTCAAGCAGGTGACGCACACAAATGGACACAGCCGTGTATCAGACGCCGGCTTAGTTACATACTCACGGGCTGACAGGCTGGTTCACAGTACTGCCGAATACATGCACGCACAGATACCCACACAGGCAGCTTGGCACTAATGCTGACACAGATGAACACAAGCAGGCGAGCATAAAAAAAAAAAAAAAAACAACTCTCGCCGAGCCCAAGCTTCTCGACAGAGAAGTGATGAGTGTGTTTTGTGAGAGCGAATAAGGACCAGCCGCATTCGTGTGGATCTCGCCCGTCCAAAGCAAGACGGACAAGTGTGAAAGCATTTAGCAGCTCTTATCCAAGCCAACGTTATGGTTACAGCACTGTGTACCGTGACCTGCAGTAACCGCCGTCCGTCCCTCTGTTCCTCAAGGCCACATCACAATCACCAACTATCTGCTCAACTACTACTCCGGCCTGGACGTCGAGAGGAGAAACTGCCACGGCTTCACCGCTCTGATGAAAGCTGCCATGCAGGGCAGGGTGGACTGCGTGCGCTCGCTCATGATGGCAGGTGAGGAACAATGAGTCTAGTTACAGTAAATGTACAAAACCGTATAGCAGTCGGAGAGGAGGCGATGTGTAGATTGTATACACAGACACAAATGACTCAGTGTCAGAAGTGTGTCGCTAATGTGTGTGGATTTGACAAATTACCTGGATTTTTTTGGGCAGATTTTACTGAGCACAACCACGAAAGATGTTGTTTATTCGGCCATCATCACATTTTCAGAAAATTGGTGGACAGTTTTATGGCAGTAATCCAGATTTGTCTTATTAGACTACTATTCTATTTTTAGTCTTAACTATGAAAGTACTGGGGAGATTTGATACCGAATCATCAAGACGAGGGGTCTCATCGTCAGGATTTTATTTTAACTTTAATGATGGGAATTACATCTTTAGATACATTTTTTCCCCAACATGTTTATTTTGGCAGTTTTTGCTGGCCCTGTTAGGGGCGTACGAGGGTGGCGTGCATGAGTTGTCCAGAATTTGGACACAAACTTTTAAATCTTCAGACATTTCTTTGCTCTCCCCTTCATTTCCGCTTGTACTTGTAACTCTTTCTATCTCCACTTTCTTATCTTTTAACCCATATCTTTGAGTTTTCACCTACTGATTTGTCCCTTCATGGACTTATATAACCTTTTTCATGACGTCCACCAGGAGCTGCCCTGAATGCCAAGGACTTTGGCCGAAACTTTACTGCCAGGGAGTGGGCCATATTTACAGGCCGCTATGAAACCGCCTGGGTGATGACACGCCTGATGGAACGGCCCTGCCCCCGGCAGTACTGTGAGACATTCAGGTAAACTCATAGTTCTTTTCTAAGCATGTCTTTCTTTCATGGAACCCTATCTCATATGCCCATATCTGAAAAAGTGATGCATGTCATCGCCGCATTGCAGTATTTTCAAAGTTGTGTTCCAAGGGAGAAACATGGAAGGGAGGCCGAATTTCATGTATAAACTAAATATTACTGACTAGTTTTCAGGGGCATTGTAGTATTCATGGAAATTATTAAAAGGTGCTGCCATGTGTAGTTATTTTGCAAGGGCTTTTCTTTGACTCTTCACTTAGGCAACTCCACAGCTCAGCATCTTGGTGAGCTGTCTGATGAACAAAGTCTATCTCTACCCGCCGGCTTTGTAGAAAACAAATAATCCTGACTAGCATTCTAGCTGTGTAGTTATGTACAGGGTCAGTGCAAGTGGCCATTGATTCCTTTGAAAGGGAGAAGAACCTTGCACTGTACAGTGGATTTATATCGAATTTGCTCCTCCAGTCTAGAGTGGCCCCCACTGGCATCACAGGTGGCCAAAGCCCAGGAGCCCCGCGGCTGTCTGAAGCGCCTGTCGGACACTGTGCGCAACGTCTTCAACATCGCAAATGTCACCAACCCAGAGGACGAAGGTGCCATCGACCACATGGTCTCTATTACAACTGCCATGAGAAGCCCTTTCATTGCTGTGGCATGCCATACAGTGAGTCATTAATGTTTACTCTTCATTAATCTGAATTAAACCGTATCCCACGAGATCCAAGAACACATCGACCCCGAGCCACATGTCCCTCGCTTACACCAACAGGCTTTTTCGCAAATGTAAGCTGAGATAAAGTGAAGCAATGAGTGCACAGGCACCTTTGTGATAAGGAAGAATTTTCTTTAAAGTTGCTTTCCTCTGCATTATTCCTCATGTTGTCTGCACATACTCTGCATAGTTGGAGATATCAGAGCTCATTTTCTTATCTTCAGATGGAGCCAAACACTTTTGTACATTGTGGAAATTACCTTCCACAGACTTGAAATTTGACTGAACAGTCAATATTTGTGTGCTTTGCATCAGTGTGCAAAATACTTCTGTTTTGGTGTTTATCAAGTTGTAGAATGAGGTAGTTCTATCACAGCTGTTTCATAGAATGGATGTGCAAGTACACTAGTGATAATATTGTGGTAATTATGATATTAAGGGATAAATCTTACACTAATTTATCTTTTATTTCATCAACAAATTCTCTGCTTTTTCATGGGATTTGTTCATGATTATTAATGGATATAATTAATGCCAGCCTTGTCTGATAAGCAGGTTATTCATGCAAGATTACCAGTTCTGCTGTACTGCAAACAAGAGGGAGACTAAGCTTTTCATTAATAAAACAGTGAATTACATTATTATCACATCTCTTGCTACTGCAGTGCTGCTAATATTATACTACTTATATTATAACTAGTAGAACCAATCGGAGACTGTTGATTTTGTTTCAGGTGTGTCCTGACAGCCCCCCAGGTGTGGGCAAGCGGCGCTATGCCGTTCCTGAGATCATCCGGCAGCAGCGCGCCAAAGAGCTGCGCTCCATCAACCCCGACAGGGTGGACAGCCACCTCAAACTCTTCCAGAACTCCCGGGTCACTCTGGTGGCCAAGAACTCAGCAGACCGCCGGGCCAGCCTGCAGGTCCAGAGCCTGGTGCCTCGACACAGGAGCTCCAGCCTGAGCACGGTGGCTTTTAACGAAGCCATGGAGCTCCGGAGAACCAGCCTGCTGCCCATGCACATGGTATTGAGGAGGAGCAGCGTCAGGCCGGGGTTCAGCATCCCCAAGGTGAGGGTGTCCAAGGCCCCCATGCCCACCTATGAACCGGAAAAGATCCGGAGGAGGAGCAGCGCCAAAGATGGAGGGGGGCAATTGCTGCAGATCCCAAAGTGGCGGTACAAGGAGCTAAAAGAAGAAAGGAGGAAAGCCGAGGACGCCGAGAGGAGAAGGCTGGAGGCTATAACCAAGAGACACCTTGCTGCCGGGAAAAAGAAATAATATCATTGCCTCAGAGGATGTCATGTACACTACTCCAAAAAGAAAGAAAGTCTGAACAGACCATAAAGTTGGACAGATTTGACTTTAATGTCTTTCTACAATATATGTGCTCAGGGTGAGACTAGAATTACCAGCAATGTTCCTGAAAGAGGACAGATGTCTCAATGTTGCTTTTGTCTGCTCAGTTTTGTGTGGTGGGGATGTTGGTTGGCCTCTTAAAAATGGCTGCCAGTGCTTATACAGAAGTGCACGATTCTCAGTGTCCTTTATGACGTCTAACCGTGAATACCCAGGAGATTTGATACTTGAAATGTTTTTAGCTAACTTATTTTTCATATTTATTGCTTTTTGATGGAAGGCCAAGTCTATATTTTGTAACGCTTTGGGTGCTCAATACAGCAGTGTGTTACACTGTATTGGAGCAGTGGATACTAACGAACACGCATTCTTTCAGACTGTAACTACGGCAAAAATGTCTTTGTCTCTCTGCCTAAAAATGGAAGCAAGATGTTTTGGAATAATGTCTTGTACTAATACTAATGGGCGTGTCATATTGACTGATAAAGCTAAACATAAGCTTATATAGAATCTAATGGCATTTCATAGCAATGTTTTTAGATTAACCCATGAATGTATTTCGCATATATATATTTTATATTAGAGATTTTAATGCTTTTTGATGACGAGCTTTTTATTTTTTATTCAATATGGACTTTTTCACATACTGATAAACAGTATAAACAACTATATTTTATAGTCTTAATGTTAGAGACCAAGACTGAAATTTGGAGCACTATTGTGATGTAACACTTAAATCTTACCATGTGGGAAGAAAGTTCAAACTCTTCCCACATGTTTACATTGCAAAACCACATTAACACTGGTTATAATAGTGATAAACCAACATGCAATGAATGTGACTCTAAGAGTTTGGTGTATACAAGGTATGGATGACATGAACAAAATAAACACTTCTGCTGACAGTGACTGTGGATGTGATTTAGCCAAATATTGCTTTATATGCTTTATTGCTGTTTTTTTTGTTTTTTTTGCTCTTCTTCTTGGTTTTTTATGAAACATCTTAGCATCGGGGGCATCTGTTTCATCCAGTAACAATTGCAGAAACAAATAACTCAGTAGTAATGTGAGTTTGAGAAACCAGGGCCTATGTGATAGTAGAAGAAGAATGAAGTGATAATCCCTAACATATGGACCCTCTGATAAAAACAGCCAACCCATTATAGAGCAAGAGGTCAGCTCCCTGTTTTAACATTAGAACAGTGAAAATAATGGCCGTGAGTTGAAACACAGAGCCACGGGGAGAGCGGTGATATAACATGGTCGGGAATTCTGAAAGCACAATTTCACGGTGCTAACTCCTCATGGCGATTGCAGCTTGAGTGCCATCCAAGAGTGTGTGTCTAATATACATGGTGATGAGTTGCTAAGGGGTTACAAGGGCACTGCGCAGCCAAATCATTTCTTTAACTAAACCTCATTGACTTCAGAATGGCAATCTGCTTAGATACTGCCCAGAGGAAGTCATTTGAACGCAACAAAAGATGAGCGAACTGCACACTCACTGAACTCTGCACTTGGCAAACTGTAAGTGGCTGCAGGATTAACACATTAAAATACATTAATATAAGGAAATGTTTCATATGAAAATGGCTTTTTGATGGCAATGCAGTATCATAGCCAACGATGTCTAGTGTGTGCAGTTCTTTGTGAGGCATCCTAGGTTTGCTGAGCATGAATAAAAACTATATTTATTTGCAATGGACCTCTCTGTTAGTGTTTTGTCAGTCAGTATAGATCATTTAATACTAATGTTTCTACAGTATTTCTGTGAACTGGTGAATTGGAATACTGAATGAACATCACATGCTTTTGAATTTTGTTCAGGACGGTGTTTTATTGTATTTCAAGTAAACTCATACAGAATGAACTGTATGAGTGTGTTGTTTGTGTGCGTGTGTGTGTGTGTGTGTGTGTGTGTGTGTGTGTGTGTGTGTGTGTGTGTGTGTGTGCGCGAGGGACAAAACCTATTAGCCCTGAATGCATCAGATAATATTTAGGTCATCGTGGTAGCTCAAACAGCTGTTGGCTTAGATTATAACCTGAGATTATGAAGCCCTACAGGCTTGGTCAGCGATTCCCACCCCCACCCCCCCCACCCCCACCACGAACCCAACCCAAATCCCTCAGAGAAATCCAGAAGTGCCCAAACAAACAGGGTACTCTCCTGACAGCTATTACCTCATGATGTGATGCTACAGGCTGGGATTTAGAAAAGGATGACCTGATTTTAGATCAGCCCTAAATGAGTGCTGATGTGTCAAACCTGTGAATTTCTGGGGGGGAACCCTTAGTTGGGGCCCTCTGCTGGTCGGCTTCGGTACAACACTTCAGGATTTCTATGTTAAGAATATATCTAAGCGGCATGGTGCATGTTTATGAATATATGAGAATCCTCCGCTACATAAAGACATTCTGAGTGATAAGTAAGATATTAACATTTTTCACTGTGTGATATATTTTATATATATTTATATATATAAATATATGATATATTTTAATCAAAGACGATGTAAAGAAGGGACAATAAAACTTTTTTATTTAGTTTCATTTTGAATTTAAGTAATAATAAGAAATGATGATGTGGATTTTTATTTTGTATTACACTGTGATTACACATACTTGTCAAATATTAAACACAAGATATTAATGAGTAAAGTTAAAAAAGCTAGATCTAAGTGACTGAATTATTTAATTTATCTCTGGCAAATTTAATGGCAGAGAACCACAATTGAGACTTTTATTTATGAACAGTACATGCACAAAAATATGATCCTTATGGTGACAATTTCTTCCCATATTTTCTCTGATTTAGCAAGAACCAAATGTTATCCATCCCAGTGCTCAGGGTATGGGAGCTATATAATTTTAATTTCCTTTTTTAGTATTCTTTGAAATGATACTGTGATGCAATCAAGGATAAAGTAGGTCCTTCTTAATGAATTCCATTTCTGAAATGCAGAAAAGTATGAATAAATGAAAATGTCTCACAATTAAATCAGCATCAGAATTATCTATAACGTGTGAACTAAAAATGAACCTCAAGTGGCGGTGCCCTCACGGATAAAAAGTGAGGAAAACTTGGCAGAGAGCAGCTTTCTTACACACAAAAACTCCTACCCGAAGTTTTGATAACACCAAACTTGATAAAAAGTATTATATCTTTTATTATACATTTTCAACACTGGCACTACAGAAAATATGTTAGTTTTACATAAAACCCTGTCACTGTGCTGTTTGAGGAGTACCACCCATGGTATGGTGTAATGCTTGGACTAATTATTTTAAATAGAAGTTGGATGATGAAGCAGTTTGGTTTTGGTGAAACTGGAGCCAGAATATCACTGTAACTTTGTCACTTTAGCCCTGCTGCCTTATCAAACTGACCGCGAGCACATCCACAAAGGTCCCTAAATGCCTAAATACCCTTTCCTCCCACTGCTGCCTCTTGACTGAGGAAATCGCAGCAGTGGTGGAAGGTTTTCAGGCAGCAATGTCACAGACCTGACCAGTCTCAACCAGCTGAAGCCAGTTTTAATGTTCCTGAAGACCACATGGCCAACAGCTGGTGGTGTATACTCAGGACTAATGTAATAAAGAGCCTCTAAATGAGAAGGACTTAGAGTAGTGCCGAGGGTAAAGTGCTTTAAACTGTAACCTTGACGGTTTTTATTGTGTTGGGGGAAAAAAACTAAAAGAGCATGTTTTCAGAGTCAGAGTGACATAGACAGATAACCTCTTCTGTATGCTGACACATGGTTTTTAGAAGCTGGTAGTTGTTTGTTGTACCAACCAAGGCACTTCTGCAGGATTATGACCAGCAGCTTCCATTGTATGGGTCGTCATAGTGAACGTATTCACGTAAACCAATCTTTGCAGTGTCAGTGTTGTGTGCTAAATACTGATCTAATGTTAACTAGTAATTTTCCTTGTGGAATTCCTGCCCATACAACCAGATATTCCTGAGCAGGGTAGTATGACGCATTTTTTGCCGCGCCTCACTCTCATTCTGTCCTTCCAGTCAGTCTAATAAGGCATGGCAGGGGGATGAGAGGTCTCCACACTGAAAGAACTATACACAACCATGGAGGCTCAAGGAGATTGTGTCTGCTTTAATGGGGTGTTCCAGCCTGCTGACAGAGGCTCGTACCAACTAAGCCAGCACTGGCTGCTTTATTGGGCTAACATAAACTGACAGAACACCTGGTTGCAGATGCTTGTGTAAAGATGGATTACATGCACTAACACCTGGTGCACACTGTGTGTGTGTGTGTGTGTGTGTTGTGTGTTGTGTGTGTGCTGAAGGGGAAAAAAAACAGCGGACAGCTCTTGGAGATGCTTCTGTTTCATTTCAAAACACCACCTGAGCCCAAATCCCTCAGTGCAGGGTGCTAATTCACCATGGGATGCTCAAGTACTCCAGGTGAGGTACAGGTCACAATCCATCAAGTAGGACTACTCTGAACTTTTTCAGAGTACAAAATGTTAGAATCGTATCATTCACCTTCTCTAGTACTGAGCTGAAAATCATTTTTACATGACAAATGTTACAAATGAGTCTTAAGACAACTTAGTTTTTGTCCAGTCATATCTCATTTCATTCAAATACAAACAAGCTGAAAAGGGCATTTTGTAAGATAGTATATATCTTTATTGACTATGACAACCACACCTAATACCTAAGTCCACTCAATGACTAAAGATTTGTACAATTTGAACAATTTACTCAAGAAAAAGAACTGAGAAAAACAAAAATAAAACTCTTTTAAACTTAATTAAATTAACATAGGAAATCATTCCTTCTTGGCAAGATTAATTTCTTTCTTTCTTTCCTGGAAACCTGAACATTAGTGTTGCAACAAACGACACTTGAGTGTAAGGGGGATGGGTGATTAAGGAAAAGGGTGGTGTTTGTCTGCGTGTGTTGATATTGTCATTTCTAAAGGAAATGTTAATCTTGATTATAAGGGCCAATAACAGATTTCTGTTATGCAACCAGTCAAAAACCTGCAGACATCCTTGTAAGTGGAAATAAATGTAATGCATTTTCCTTGCAGACTGACAAATGATTACCGGAATGTATAAATCACCTTGTTTTCACAGCGATTACCTTCATCTCACAGTTAAGAGTCTCACTATTTCCTGAACTGCTTCTCTGCAATACTTTGTCCAAATTTTAACAAAAGTACATAACTCCCTTGCGATGTTCAGTCTAATGTTAAAGCAAACACAAAGCATCCAGCAGCTACTTCACAGTTTCTTTAAATTTCATAACATTTTTGGCTGCATTTTCATTCCAGCTGACTGTGGTGTGTAGCAGATAAAATATAAATCCATGCGAGTCAAATGAGACAAAATAATCTTGAAATCTAAGCAATGAAGCACTGCTGGGAGGCTTTTACTATGAAGCAGGTTGAGTTTGCATTAAAATTAGTTAACATTGCAAGGGAAGGGTAGACATTATGACAGCTCCAACAAGGCAGGCAAAGACAGGAGAGCAGATCAGAGATCAGTAAGACTCCTCTCTGTCAAATAAAGGTAAGAACAGTGACATACGAAGGAACTGTAAAAAAAGGCAAATAGGTTTTGCTATGCCCCAAAAGTTATATATTAGTTTCTGCTATAACCAGAGCGAGCTATCTTGAGTCATGACACTAATGACATGAACCAAGTAGCATTACTGAGAAATGGGTCATGTTATACATCTCACTGGTTCTCCTAATTTGGGCATCTATTATACTTAAGATTTCTGGTCTGCAGTGAATATATTTACAAATTTGAATTGGTTAATGCTGTCATGTAATTAGCTACCTTAACTGGTTCATGCTGTACCCGTGCAATTTGGCAACAGTCTGAGTGATGCACACACATCGAACTGAGTTTTGCGATTTAGAGGCTGCTTCCTGTGTTCTTTTTGGTTTGTGTTGATAATGGTGTAACTGTTGTACACCTCATGATTTGTTGATTGGTTCTTTTGGTCTGTGGTGATCATAGGTAGGAGGCTGGAGCTCGGGGCTCATCACTGTGAGGTGATTGGTTGGTTAGCTGGCCTGATTGATGGGTTGCTGTGATTGGCTGCTTGCTGTGATGTTGTATTGGTCGGCACGTTGCTGGGGTGAGAGTTCCCCCCCCCCGCAGGCTCAGATCTGAGATCAGTTTCTCCATTAATGTCTAATCCTAGAATGATAGCCATTTTAGAAGACCCCTTCACTCACTTAAGACTATAAAACTGTCAAAACAATCCCTCTTAAGGAGAGGACCCAAAAGTGCAGAAATAATAGTGCAGCACCAATGCAGCAGGGGTGTATAGAGAGGGACTTCTACAATGGCTGTATTGGCATTTGGTGTCTGTTGCTGATAAATTCCTCGTACATGTAATGCAACAGGCTAACAAAAACTACTCTGATTATTTTGAGGAGATCTGTGCCTGGTGGGGAAACATCTTCATCCTATGTGTTCCATTGGGAAGGCCGGCTGGTGGAGTAAGCGTAGCCGTTGTAGCCTGCTGCCGGGCTCACTTGCGGGGCTGGTGGATGTGCTGGTTGATGTGCTGGACAGAGGGCAGCTTGGGGACACAGGGCTGGGGCTTCTGGTGGGCCACCTGGGCAGCTGCAGGGGTGAAGTCCTTATCACCCTGAACAGAACGGAGTCAATAGTATTTAAGGCCAAAAGAAATAAACTGCAGTGACTGTTTTGCACAAGAAGTTAAGGCTCAAGCTTAAAGCCTAAGATGCAAAATGAGTTCATGCATCGTCTTCCTGCTAAACAAGACGAGGTTTGGTGCCAAAATGACTTGGCATTTTGAAATAGTGGAATATGAAATGCTTAAATTTCCTAAGTTCACCATCGTAGGAAGTGTAGAGACAGAACAGCGTTTCATTTGTTTTTTCCACTCATTGCAGTGTAACTGGGTGCTCTAACCATGATGGACAACATTTGTATTTAAATCCCTTCATCTTATATTTGTCAGCTGGGAAAATGATCATGAATCAAGCTTATATAATAATAATTAGGGAAAAGTACAGTGCGAAGGCTATAACTGGACAGTAAAGGCAACAGGAATGTGTACAGTCATATTCAGTGTAGTATGTATCTATGCCTGTATACAGTACTGTACAGTGCACGTTATGCCCCATTTTTTAAATCCTTTCCCTCTGATAATCATAATAACAATGAGGAAATCCCCAAAGTGCGTGAAGGGCAGAGTATGGAGCACTCATCTGTCCACGCTCATCTGCTCTGCAACCTCAATCTCTTATTCCAAGAAAAAATGCTCATAAACAGTTGGTTCTAAATCGGATCAAAGCAGGAATTTGATCATTCCCAGAGGAATGCAGAATTTTAATCAAAGCCTTACCACAATCATGACTCAATTTCTACCTTCTTTCGTCTTTATCCTCCCTGATTTCTTTGGATCTTTACCTGCCAGCATTCTTGTCTTTCTTCCTCAATGTTTCTGCATCTTTCCTTTCTTATACCCGTTCCTTACTCCCCTGTCCTTCACTGGTTTGTGTCGGACTGTCTTTTGGTCCTCACCTTAATTAACCTGTTTTCTCATGCTAAACTTCTCTCTCACCTTCTCCATCTCAATCCCATTTATGAGATAAACATTAGTTTAAGTGGATGGATGAAATTTATAGCTATAGCATTGCATACTTAGGTGTGAAAAGGAGATTTAACATACAGCGCAGTGGGGGGCGGGTGGTGATCTTGATTAAAGCTGGGAAACGACAGCACTTAGGAAAAGCACACATTAAACATACATTGCCACATTCATGATTAAGTGGATTAATATGGAAGGTTTTAATTCTTTCATGTAAAATACTGGATTTGAGTATTTAGTTTAGTTGGTGTTTTGCTTGACGCCCCGCTCTGTCCAGATGTTGCCATATGTGGATGTTAGTACTCCATCATAAAAGTAACAACCGAACACATGGTTGCCTCATATTCTGATTTCTTAGGATAAAGTTATACAACCAATTTAATCAACGGTACACGCACACGCACACGCACACACCCTGTCAGTCTGAACCTCTGGCTGAACTTTACTCACCCACCCCATCCTTGCTTGACCCTAATCCTCTCTGTATGTGTGTTGGTTTTATACTGTATGCAGTCATTTTCCTGCGAGTGTGTGTGTGTGTGTGTGTGTGTGTGTCTTTCATTTAAAGCCAATTCCTCTGCTGACTGCATGGGATGTGGATAGATTTGGCCTCAAATTGCCCTTCTTCTCTCTTCTGAAGCTCAAAGTCTCTCTCTCCTCTCTCCCTGTCCTACTGAAGTAGAGGTATGGGAGGGAATGCAACAAATTAACCGTATTACTGCACTGCGACTAGAAGTCATGGTGATTGGCAAGGCATGCTTCCTACTTCCTTTTCATAATTTTAGTACACAGCTAAAATACCCAATTTTTCCAAATCTAATTTTCCTATTAAAACTTTAAAGAATGTTTAAATCAAAATGTGTTAAAATGGAAGAAATCTTGAAGCACAATGAAACTACTCTTCTTACATCCATGTGGCTCAAGAAGATATAGTGCTTAATTTCTTCAACTGCTCACATTAACATAACGTCGCAAACTTACATTTTCAATAAACATATTTTTTAAAAGTGGGAAAGGATGTTGAAAGATTCTTTTCAGGCATTTCGAGAATTTCCCAAAAATGTTTTTTTGAAATATGTGCTTTTTTTCCTTTTTTGCAGATTTATACTAAAGCGGAACCCAATTAGCATATTTTCTCTCTCTCAATAAGGAGGCTGAACATTTAAGATTTACTTTTCAACAATGTCTTACTTCTTGGATTAGTCAGTCAACTGTCAGTGTGGGAAATGTCTTATTACTTTTTACATTTAAAAAAATGCCGGCCACAAACTCCACCTAACAGACACAGACACACACACACACACACACACACACACACAAACACACAAGTGTTTCACTTGGCTCCTAAAAGGCTTTTCTGAGGCTTTGTGAAGTGCGAGCCTCTGGGTTTGATGGCAGTGATAGGGGGCGAATGGGAAGGCTAGAGGAGGATCGGGGGATAAATGGGATGCCTGCCACCTTGCTGATATCACCGCAATCTTCCGCAAACAATCTACCTGCTCTGACAGGCAGGGAACGGAGCCATCCAGGGACTCAAGGACACTTTTCACACACACACACACACACACACACACACACACACACACACACACACACACACACACACACACGCTCTTACACTAAATTTAAGACATACAGTCAAAAAGAATTAAACAAATACAACTATTTACACAGACTTTGACCCAATTTTCAAAGTGGCCGGTCACACACACGTCGACACAGTTTACGCAACACCTGAATCATATAAAACAATCCAACGTCTTTACAATAAAACAGCCTTCTGTCTTGGTAAAGCTTATAATGTTTTATTTTTGTTGAGACGGTGCAATTTGTGGTGGCACTGTATTGAGCTGCAGTAAACTGTATCGTTAAGCATTACCAGATTAAACATTCATCCATTATCTATACCGCTTATCCTTAGAGGGTCGCCAATCCCAGTTGACATTGGGCAAGAGGCGGGCTACATCCTGGACTTGGCCCCAGTCAATCACAGGGCCAAATTAAACATAATAACAGGAATATGCAACATACACAACAATTCATTCGATAATTGTTTTTATTTAGCAATCAAACTCAAGCATTATCTTTGATTGCAGATATTTGATCAGTGATTCTCGCCATTCTTTATTTTATCACATTTTTCTCCCTATTTGGCACTCCACTGGTATTCTCTCAATTTTTCTCCATTTTCCATTTCCGCTGCTTTGTTTAATCTTTTCTCTCTTGTTCTCAGCGCTAAGCTTCTACTTCTCCCTGTAGAGCTCATGTCCCAGATATAAACCACCTTATAATGTGTATTTCAACACTATTGGTGGTCTGTGTGTGTGTGTGTGTGTGTGTGTGTGTGTGTGTGTGTGTGTGTGTGTCTTACCTTTGTAACCACTCCAGACACAATCATGGGCACCTTTGGTGGACTAAAAAAAGAAAAGAAAATTGAAAATTAATTGCAGAATATTATACAATTTAGTGAGCTGCATGTGTGTCCAGTGCTTTATTCTGTATATACACAGTATGGCAACGTTTAGAAACGTTTACCTATCTGGCTACTTCAAAACCTCCAAAAGTGACACTGTGCCAAAATTTAAACATCCCAAGTCGAAACACATAACACCCACAGTGTTACTCTCTCTGGCAACACACACACACACACCCACACACACAACACACACAACACACACAACACACACAACACACACACACCGGATGGACCTGCCAGCAGCTTAAATAGCTCCCATTCATCCTGGCCAAACACTGGGGTACACAGCTTCTAGATGGAAAGCATGAGAAGAGAGGAGGGAGGGAGGGGAGGGGAGGGGAGAGGAGGGGGGGAGGGAGGGAGGTGGGAGAAAGCTGAAGCTCTGAGAAGAAAAGAGAGCAATGGAGGAGGAGGAGGATGATGATGATAAAAGGAAAGGATCTGGGGAGGAGAAAAAGGAGAGGAAAAAGAAGAGAAGGAAAGAAGGGGGACGAGGGGGTAAACGCAGGTCGGGGCAGAGAGAGGAGTGGCAAGGGAAGGCGAGAGGGCAGGGAGGACAGGGGAGCGAAATACCTATGTAATAATAGACTGTTAGAGGAGGGGAGTGAGGAGAGAGGGAGGCGAGCGCTCACTCAGACATGGAGAAAGGGAAGGGATGGAGGCAGAGAAAAAGAGATGTGGAGGAGGAATGCGGAACCTGAGGTAAGTATCGACCTTGACATGACAAACGAGCGCCGTCTAATTTTACGGCGTCGTCACCCCCGGCAAAAGAGTCCAGTTGTGGTGGCCACCTTCAAAACTCCACTCAAAGACATTAGCTACAGGAGCCAGCATGTCCAACTCGCGGCTTACCTCATTAAAAAGGCCTAAATATGTCGAAAAGGTGAAAAGTCTCTCGCACGGACTGCAAACCGCAATCTCAGCAGTCAGAATCGAAGCACTTAGAAAAAACATCGCATTCGAAGCATCTGCTACTTTTCCTTTAAATACTTGATGATTCATGCACAACTTTTAAAACTGTGATCAATGAACAGTTGTGGGTTCTCAACACATCTGGCTAACCTCCATCTCTGCGATCAACATCTTGGCACTGAATAGCCCTCTGCTACTTACCTTAATGAGAATATTTACTCCTCGCTAATAAATTAATGCTCGGATATGTTGAATTTCTCTGATTATTCCTCGCTAGCCACTTCTACAGATGTGCGGCTGAGAAGCTCTCTGACAATTAACTAAAATATGGCATTTAAGCATCATAAGCATTATTATACAAACATCTGGCTTGACATTTTAAGGTTACTTGAGGAGCAACTGGAGGATAAATTTGTATATGGCAATTACCAGATGTAGAAAACCAAAAAAAAAACACACTCAACTGTTAAAAATTGATTCATTACCTGTGTTTGTGTGCAAGAAGCTTTAATCTGAACACATCTGGCGGGGTGTCATGCTGACACACACGATAGTTAACTGAAAAATGGCATACGAGCATGTAGGATATAGGATACCAGATTTCCTCATTTATTCCAACTGCCCACTCGAGCTGTTTTCCTGAAATACAAATGTGGAAACTTTCTTTCGAACAATGTGCTTCACAGTTAAAATATCTTTAGGACAACCTCACATGTTCTAAACATTCATTCTTTCATGCGTTTTACACCGGGCTGCAGAGACATGCAGCACATACGTACAGCGGCTGCTCCACTTTCAATTCCAACTGAAGCTGGTGGGGTTGAGGTGAACAGGCACGCTCAGTTGGATCTGTATTCACATACTGAGACAGCGTGGGCTGGTATTCACCTCACGCTGGGTTGTCACATGTCTCTATTCTTTTGAACGTCTATCTCCATTGTGCAATCTGAAGATAAATCCTGAAATGCCGTAAACAGACAGCGAGAAGGAGGGGAGGTATAAAACAGAACCAAGGATGAAGGAAAAAGTCTGTATTGCATTGGAAGCATGTCTGCATCAAACTTTGCCCGTTGTTAGGATAGGGCATTAAGGCCAGAGAGACAGAAGGCAGACAGATAAGACATGACTGCACAGACAGACAGGAACAAGCATCTGACTTTTTTTAAAAGTCAGATAGAGAACAAGACAAGAGCGTACGCTTTTCACCTGAACTCACATGTTGTAGACAGAAGGTCATCAAAGACGCTTTAGTCACCCTTGATAAATAGTTTAAGAGTGTTTAATCACGCGATACTACAGGCCCAGATACCTTAGTCTAGATTCCGCACAAAAGCTTTAGCTATAATATTATTCTTCTGACACCTCTATCCTATCTGCACGGGGAAATGTAAAGATTTACCCAGAGAAAGGGCACAAAGAGAGAGAAATCAGAAGTAACAGAGGTCTCTGCTGTGGTTTGGTGTGATTGTGAGGAGGGTGGCTGCTTATGGAGGCACAGGGAGCCTGCAGGGGGCAGTAGAGAGCTGCAAGGGATCGTGAGGAGGAGTCGCTTTGTGCCGGGAGAGGAGAAGTTAGAGGAAAGCAGGAGATCGATGGAGAAAAGGAGAGTGGGAGATGAGGAATGCAGATTTTAACTAATAACTCAAAGAGGGAAATTTGCATGAATGCATTTGTTTGTTGTTTCCTTCTCTGTCTTTCGCTCTAAAGCCACACCTCACCACCACCATCACTACCCCACCCATCTTTCTCTGCAGCAGAGCAGGAAGTTTGTTGCCGTGGGCGAGGTGGTGGTTGCCATAGAAACTGATGCCTGATGCCCGTCTCTCCTCCTCCTCCTCCTCCTCCTCGCCCCCCCCCCCTCCTCAACTTTTCACCATGAGCTGTCAGCTTACTGCACATTTCACAACAGTTCCTACATACAGTGTTTGTGTGCAGTGATTAAGTCAAGCGTACGCACGGCACCAGCCGCTCTTTTTCTGCGGCTCTGGAACACATCCGCCTCTCACCCAAAATATGTAGGAGAGGCGACAGTGCAACTGACATGAGGCCTATGATCGCCTTGCATGTAGTTTTTGCACATTTCACTGATAGTCTCATCCAAACGACGTGTGAGCAGCTCGTAAAACCATGCATTCACTCTAATGAGAAGCAACACGTTAAGTGATGAAACAACCATATGCTCATCTGTTTACCTCCTTTTCTATGTCTCCCTCTCTCATGCTCCTACATCTCTGACTCTCACTGAACATCATATTTTTACACAGAAGAAGAAACACTAGATTTTTATTCCTGATGCATTTTTAAAAAAAACACACTGAGCTGACAGCCAGTGGGCAGGAAGCCTCTGCTGGGTCACCAGTTTGCTCCGACTTAAGCCTCTCTTTCTTTCCTGTATCTCACCCCTCTCTCACTGAGTAAAACCTTTTCTCTTTTGTATCTTCATGTCACCACGGCATCTCTCGCTTTCCAAACCATATAGTCCTCCCCTGTCCTCCTCGCCATAAGCCTGGCCATCTATCTCTCTCTCTTTGCCCCATCTGTCCATCTCGGGTAGATTGGGTGCGGCAGGTGTTCCCCTGACTAAAACGCTTCACTGGCTGCTACTAATGCGAAATTTACCCAGTAGCCACCTGCTAGATGTCCATCAGCGTGACACAGAGAGGGACAGAGAGTGTGTGTGTGAGTGAGAGAGTTTCACTGACTGTATTTACTGATGGCGTGCAAGTTACTAAGCCTCTCTTTTCGGATGAAGCTGACAGGTAATTTTTTGTTAAAGATAAACATTTCACAGGAGGAATGTAAACCTGCGTTTACACAGCCCGGCCATGAGGAGTTCATCAACCTAATGGCTGATTTTAAATGGGTTTCCCCTGTGATTAAAAGTGCACTATTTGTCTAATTTATTTCCGCAGCCCAAGAAATGATTCCTCTTCTTTGACTAAAAGCTGTACAAGAAAATATTTGGGGAAAAAACTAAGTGACATAAATACTAAAGCCACTCTAAAACCCTGTATGGCTGCAGCGAGTCAGTTTCCACATGAGGGAAAAGAGGCAAAGCTATTACAGCCCACAAAATCCCATATTGACTTTAGAGCTGAAACCAATAGTTGATCGACTCTTTTTTGACCCATTGGGAACTTGTGATTTTTCCATTATTTTCTGACATTTCATAGAGTAAAAAATTAATTGAGAAAATAATTGGGGGATTACTTCATGATGACAATAACTGTTAGTTGCAGCCCCAATTTAATTCTCAAAGACTTACAGTATGACTCCATATGCAATATAACAAAATGAGGAAGTGCAGGCTGGAATAATGGTCACACTGACCAGTGTCTCTGACAGTTTTTTGTATAGACTGGAGTGTTCTCTCTTTTCTCAAGCAGGCCTTTACCCTTGGGAAGAATAAGCCAAGCGACCATGCTGTTTTTGTACTTCTGTTATCTACTTGGCCTCACTTTTAACTTCAATGCTCTGCCTATTATTGCCACTCATCTAGGCACAAAGGCAAGGGCAGCAAAGGAAAACGACTTCTTGCCACTGACTCTGAATTACAGGAAAAATACTCAAACACCAAGCACGGTGGATTAGGAACATGCACTATATCATTGAATGTGTGTGTGAGGCTGTGTGCATAAAGTAAATGTACACAGAATGTCTTGACAGTTGGCAATGTTCTTGAACCCTGCTCACTGCTGTGCAATGCCCGTCATTTCTCATTTATCACCTCTCATTAACACACGCACAAACACACACACACACACACACACACACACACACATGCACACGCACACACACACGCACACACACACACACACACACACACAAGCACACACACACACAAGCACACACACAAGCACGCGCGCACACACAAACTGATATGTGGTGTGAATATGCCACCTGTACCGATACGCACGTAGCTGACGGGTCCTCATGAATATTGAGTAGACATATGTGGGTGTAGAAGGAGACACACACACACACACAAACACACACTAACACACACACACAATTACACTGAAAATGAGCAATAACTTGCACCGAACCAAGTGACCTCAGTACAAACAACGCATTCAGGCAGCAAAAGCCGAACATGCTTATATGGAAATGGAACAATTATTGTCGCTTGGAAATAGAGCCAATGTGATGTAAAACATGCAAACCAAGGCTATTTATAGTAAACAATAGCGACTGCTGAATGGGCTGTTCAAGTTAATGCTGTAATTATGCAGTAATTATGTTGTTTACCGAATTAGCTGGCAACAGTACACAAGTCTGCCGCAAGACTGCCTACAGTGTAGCCTATAGAAAAGTGGAAGCCGCTAAATTGCTTAGTTGACAGTTTGCAGGGCGTGTGTTTGTGTGTGTGGGTGTGATTACCAACTTACAGATCCCCACAGAGTGGTACACTGCATTGACGGTCGCTCAGTCTAACTGTAGAGAGTACCGAACCAGCTTTACCCCTGCAGTAAATGTATGCAGCTGCTTGTGCGTGTCTTTACCGTGTGTATGGACAGATTATGTTCTCCTACATAAGGACACTCAGACACAAAGAGACACAAAACAACGATAAATGCCGTGGCCACATTGTTTGTAGTCCGTCTGTGTGTCCTTGGGGTCTTTTGCTGTCTCTTTGAGGATGTCTTATGGTCGGTTTGTTTCTCTTGTGTCCATTTTGTGTCCCTTTGTGGTCATTTTGTTTCACTTTATGGCCTTTCTCTGTCTCTTTGTTGTCATTTTGTGTCTCTGAGTCATTTAATTGACTTTCTACCAAAACAGAGACTCTTGCCCAGGGACCTCCTCACCCATTGGGCCCCTGGGCCCGGGCCCGTGCCCGGTCGGCCCATTCAGTAATCCCTCCATGACTGCGCGGGTGTGGTACCTGCTGCTGACGTACTCCTCCTCGTCATCGTCTTTCGGCGGTGGTTCTGGAGCCGCGGCAGCGGGCTGGTGCTTCTGCACTATCCTCATACCTCCTGCCTTTACTGCAACACACACACACACACACACACAAAGAGGGACACACACAAAGAGGGACACACATATGCACACTGATTACCAAAAGAACTGAGACAATCAGTTCAAGAGCTCCCAAGTGATCAATGTATGATCAGATAACAAACCCACAACGCACTGCGGCCATACTGTGATTGGATGGTTAGGTAAAAAAACACGGCTTTGTACTTTGTACTTGCAACGTAACTGTGTAGACTTTCACCTTTATAGTTAACTAAAGGGGCATGTATGACCTCCATATGTTTGATTTGGACATAATCTAATTGTTAGGTTGCAGAGTTAGAAGGTTAAACAGGTTAAACCCGCCGTGTTGACAAGCAGAAGCGTCCTTGAGCAAGGCCCTGAGTTCTTCACAGATGTGGGACATCTGTTCGGCTGCTGACCTTGACCTCTGACCTCACTGCCATAGAAATGATCGTGTGTTTGTTAGAGTCTGACACTCGGGGCCTCCGCACTGATCGCAGGCTGGGTGTGAGGGGCATCCGCTATCTCGGGTCGCTATCGGTCCTGCAGCTGCGGAGGCCCGGCGCCCTGCCACGCTGCTCGTGTCCACGTACGCCTTATCTGGTTTTTTGTTTTTTTTTTGTTTTTTTTTTTTTCCCCCTGCAGCCCACATCCACCGGACTGCAGCTACACGACCTCCACGTCAGCGCCGTCCAGCAGCGCTGACCGCGACGCTGAATCTGAAAACCTCCGCGTTGGTTACCGACCGCTGCGATATCAGCGGGTTTAACGGCGTTACGAGGTCTAACGCCAATCAGGAAGTGGGGAAATCTGAGAAAATCGAGAAACGAGGCGGATTTACACGCTGCCCGTCCCTGGCGTCTGACAGCGTGGTGATTGCATAAGTATTAATCATCATCATGGGTTTTTTTGGTTTGAGACACTGCAGACACAAAGGCCTTCGGGTTTGTAGGAAGCTTTGAGGGAAAAAAACAACAACAACAACAACACGGCAGCGTATGGAGCTCTACCTGCGGGGAGATGTCCTCCTTTGGTTTCCACTTTCTCCTTCGGCGGCGACGACATGTCTGCTAAACAGATCTGATCCGGGGTCAGCGGCGGGGCGGGCCGGGGGGGGAAAACCTTGAGCGTCCAACGAGACAAATCCCTGCTCGATTCTGCCTGAAATCGCGGACCACACTTCAGTCTGGATCGTCAACGTGGCTTTTTCCTGAGCATTGTTTGGAAACGGTGCGTGATGACGTGAGCGGGGCGACGTGAGCGGCGCGCTGACGTCGCGTCGCGACGCAGCCGCCGTGCGTGGCGCGATCTGAACACGTGTGCGTGAGCTGATTAATGATTTCTGGACCCCTGGTGTTATCTCTGTACGTCAATAAAAACATTAAAACTATTTTTTTTTTTTTTTTAATTTTATCTGAAAGTGTGATAGTTATTGGCAAAATATTTTTATATTTTTCTAATTCTTAATAAAAGAAAAATCTCTTGTCTTGTTCCCCTCTACTCAAAACATTTTACCACTTACCTGTATAAATAATAAAAATAAAAATAAACCATGAATGCCTGTGTGTCCCCCATGGAGCTTCCAACAAAGCCTTCATCATTAAAGTGCTTTGTGGCACAAAACGACGCTAGTACTCTAGTACTTTAAATGATTATATTTATGCATACCCTTATTACCTTATTACCATACCTTACTACTTGTCTGTACTTGTCTGTACTTGTTACGCACCAATACACCACAGCAAATTCCTTGTATGTGAAAACCTACTTGGCAATAAACCCGATTCCGATTTATTTATTTATTTATTTATATTAGATTAAACTGAGCTCACGAGCAAATGTGTGATAAAGATCACGCAAACGTTAATTGTCGGAATAAATATTGTTGCCCTGCGATCCATAAATGAGCCGTACATCACTTGAGTGCACGGATTGCACAAGCTGAGAGACACCTGCCCGAGGGGCCTTGCAGCCGTGCACCTGCACGGCCTCGAAAAGCTGAAGCGAAGACTGAGACCTCTTCCAATAAAGCAGCGGCAGGATGAGCAATAAAAAGCCAAAAAGAGACAAATGCACAGAGAGAGAGAGAGAGAGAGAGAGGAAGAGAAAACCACATGAGGTGTGTGAGCTGCGGGGCTGACCTCTGTGGCCACCCACTCTCTGTTTTCACACCGCAGGTCCACAGTGGTTCATTAATTGGCCGATGTGACAGTGTCCTTGGGCAGAGCTGAGAATCGCAGTCAAAGCCTGGCGGTGTGAGGTAGTACCAGAAGAGAATGAATTAAAAATGAATCTGCAGGATCATGGTTTCAAGTTATGCATCTGCCTCTGCTTCTATTCATGCGCCACAATATAGTGCGCATGGTACGTGCAGAGTAGCCTCCTGCAAAATATGGCCAACAGGTATCTGTGTATGCGACGCAGTGTGTGTGTGTGGAGGGGGGGGGGCAGCTTGTGCAACGTACTTACATTTGCATGTGTGGTCATGTAACGGCGGTGTGTGTGTGTGTGTGTGTGTGGTCACAGCGATGCGTGCAGGCCAATCTTCAACTCTGCACTGTAATGGCATAATTGCAGTGTGAAGTGGCAGCTGCGTTCTTTGCTCAGACCATCATGTTCACTGCACACACACTCTCTCACACACACACACACACACACACACACACAGCACTAACACAATTTAATTGAGTGCATTTGAATTATTCATTGAAATACAGGAGACAAATATTAAAAATACAGATGCAATCAGATAATTTCACTTTAACCTAAAGGTTTTACTGTGCACCCAAACACACACACACACACACAATGCTGATGAGCAATGGGCCTTGGCACTGGAGAGGTGGTCCCAGCATCACATTTGTCCTCAAAGTGCAAGAATCTGTTGCCAGGGACATTAGTGTCCCAGAGGAGGGTGTTGACAGCCAATCAAAAGGCCGAGAGTTCAGTCGCAGGTCAGGATGCAATCTGCTAATAAAAGGATGAATTGTGATGTCTGATTAATATGTTTGGACTTTGTTAACTCTTATTTAACAAGACAAGTTCATTAAGATGTCATACTGATGGGGTATATTTTTGGTGCAGACAGAGGACTGTTCAAAATCACAGCAACAGACTTGTTATATTCTTATTTTTAGTTTTATTTTGACATTAAGCCTAAGTGGCCACTGTTGTAGCAGCCTGGGCTTCAGTCTTTTCTGAGGTGTCCCACACATGTAAATCTGATCTGCCTGATGATGTCTGAACCTCAAAGAAAGAAATGAATGATTTGAACCCTTATTTATTGATTTTTTAAAATGCAAGCACAATATACTTTTTAAAGACTTTCTTTATTTTTTAAAATCCTATTTTATGGGTTTCCTCAAACTCATAAGACAGGACTTTGTAGTTTTACTTACCTGCAGTACAATTTGCAAGAGGCAATTTATAACTGGTGATGCTTCAGCAGTGATTAGATGATATGAAAACCTTAATTAAAGGGGTACTCCAGTGATTTAGCTGTATACTTCCATAAAGTTGTGGGACTTGTGATATATTTTTTTGAGAATGGGCAAAATAATTGTAGCAGAGGCCAAGATATCCTGACTTTTAGTCTCTAAATGAGTCATGATCCTTCCCATGATGCAACTTGACAGCATTTTTTATTAGACAAACAAAATGAGTTATTGGAAAAAAGATATTATTTTTAACACCGCGATATTGATCTCTGTACTCACACATCCGTGCATGAGGGTGTGTGTGTGCACATGTGGCCACTAGATGGAAGAATGCAGCTTCACTACATGACTGAAGCCTCTCCAGTTGTGCATGTGGGAGTTTGTGCCCTGCAAGATTCATCTCAGCTGTCACTCCAGCAAAGCTCGGCCTGTGAAGTCCCAGAAAAATTGAACAGTCACTGATAGAAACTGCACAACTCCGACAAATACGGAGCTCCCCACCCAGCTCATTTTTTCCTCCCTCTCACACTTTCTGTTTTGTGTTCCTCTCCCGTTTTTCTGTTCCTCACCGTTTTCTCTCCCTGATGTGCAGGCACACATGCAAGACTGAGAGAGAGGGAGAGCATTCATTACTCAGGGTGAAAATACATGGCGCACATTCTCTGCCATAGGTGAAATCCTCTTCGGAAGTCAGTGATCTCAACACCTGCCCATGGCTGATATGGTTGTGTGTGTGTGTGTGTGTGCGTGTGTGTGTGCGTGTGAATTGCCTGGGCCTTTGAGAGGAGCACTCTCGGTGACGGCTTACAGAGAGACAGAATGAGGACGTCACAGGTGAGTGAATTTGCTCAAACTGACAGGTGTACACACACACACACACACACACAGACACACACACACACAGACACACATCCTTTCTCTCACACACATGCAATCATGCCTCTGAGACATACATTCTCTACGTTTCTCTCTCTTTCTCTCTCTCTCTCACACACACACATACACACACATACACACACACACACACACACACTGATAAAGCTAGGTGGGAGCCAGCTGGGTCCTCTGCAGCAACACCATCCCACATGAATAACCAAGGCTTCTTCTCTGCAGCATTGACTATTCAATACCTGACAGGACACCTTCTGGTGTGCATGTGCGTGTGCGCATGTGACAGAAAACCATCCACATATGAGCGTGCCTTTAATTGCATGTGTCCATGTCAGTCATAGTCGAAGTGAACCAGGGTGGAAAGTGAAGAGAAGAAACAGAGAGAAGAAGCGGTGCAACAAGCCGATTGATTAGCAATAATGTAACGCTGTGTTGATCACCATTGGTTTACTCCCTTTGCTCCAGTGCTGCTCTACAAGGAGTGTTGGGTCAAGTTCAATTAGGACAGAAGTACATCTAGAGCTGGATTTGCTCACAAGCACCGAGAAAAGTCAGATAAGCATTATGAAGGCAGTGTTCCAGCTGCCTCAAGACTTGGTGCACCCGAGGTAAGCATAATTTTAATGGCACCACAGAGACATCTGAGTGCAAAATACTCAATCATCTCGGTATGGTTTTAGTGTTATTGATGGATTCTGTTCAGCATGGTGAAAGGTGCCCTGGTTGTGCTTTGTTCTGCATACTGGATCGAATTCAGTGACTGCTGTGTCAATAAAGTAAAAAGCGTCTTTTTAAAAACCTCTTCCTGTGCGCAGGTTCATGTTGAGGCAGGTCCAGCGACGGTCAGGAGTTCACAGATCTGTTCAAACAGTTGCTGTCTAACATTTAGTTTGATTTTTTTTAGGCAAGCTGGCCGCACGGCTCTAGGGATGGAAACGTCGGTCTGTCGGTTGATCAGTCCACTGAAACATCCCAACAACTATTAGAAGAATAACCATGAAATTTTCTTCTCTAAGGGGAAATTGTCATAAGTGTAATGAGCTCAAAATTGTATTTTGTCCAGTGCTGATTTAAATCCAAATACCTGCAAAACTAACGAGATTCCCAACAGCCTCCGATGTGTTTGGTGCTTAATAGCAAATGTTAGCCTGCGAAGACGGTGACGTTTTCTGCTCTGAGGTTTTCCATCACTACTGATTTTCTCTGGCTGTTTTCTGCTGTATTAATAATAATTAGTACCCTGGGAAAGAATTCTTGGCAGGGATCAAATTGAAACATCTTGCCACTTCCCGCAGGTGTAAATGAGCCATGATAACACCCATGTCAAACAGTAGTGAACATCCTGCTGCGGGGAGGCTTCCTGCTGTATTTTTTTCCTCCTTCTGTAACCTGGTTGGTAGACGCGGCAGGATGTGTGACAGCGAGTCAAACGAGAAATGAGAGGTACATGCACTTGATTCAAATAAGTGGGGATTTGGACCAGACTGCTCGAGTTTGTCTGTTTGCCTGCAAAAGCCTGTTTTTTTCTGCCTTCTCCTCTCCTGTACTTAATCTCTTCTTCATCTCATTTTAGTCCTCTGCCATTTTGCCTCCATAATAACACTTTATCCTTCTCTTTACCTCTCGGGGCAGCTTCTGAATCGTGAAGAAGCTCGGCGCACACTGTTAGCCACTAAAACACAAACCCGACATTTCCACTTCAGTAATCTATCCACACGCGCAATCTTAGCCTTTATTATTTAACATACTATAATGCAGTATAAGGTAAATCAAAGCAGCCCATATGAGCCGAACTTTATCGTGTCCCTGAACAGGGCCCTAATTTCAGCTGTCAGCTGTAGCAGGCACATTTGACAAACTCCTCTTAGCTAATGAAAAATAGAAGCTTTTTTAGATTCTCCTTTTTTTTTTTTTTTTTTTTTTAGGAAGACAACATTTTCTGGGGCATTTCTCAATTTACATTATTTTTTCATAACTCAAAAGAGTAATCTAAAGTTTTTTCAAGTTTTTCTGATATGTTGTTTCCGAGACCTTGCCCTTCTACTGCGGCTGCAACTACGCACATAGTTAGCTACAATATTATGCCTGAAAGTTCTCCATCTTTTGTCTCCTTGCCCTTCACCATTTCTTCTTTACCCTTCTTCTCCTACCTTTCCATCTTCCTCGCTTGTCCATCCCGCGGTTCCTCCTTCCGCCTCCCTTCTCCTTCAGGCTCCACCCTTCCCTTTCAGACGAGAGCATTAATTTCTCAAGGTCTATCTGTGGCACACAGTGGCTCCACGGAGCTTCACTTCTCCTTAAACACAAATTGATTTCACGCTCAAATCCTCGGAGTATAAATCACAGACCCTCCACCTGCTCCCCACTATGTCTCTGTCTGCTTCTTTTTCCCTTATTTCTCACTTTGTGTGTCCCCTTCACGTCCTCCCAGGCTCTCTGCTGACATGCACCTGCGCGCGCGTACACGGTGTACACACACACACACACACGCGTCTTTGAGTTTCGCCTGCGGCGTGATGGCTGAATGGGCAGGGACGCTATGAGAGTTAGAAGGAGAGTAAGCTGGGAGAGAGGGAGTGAAACAGTGAAGGCCAGAGGCATCTGAAGGGTGGAACAGGGCAGTTTTCTAGAAAGGCTGTGCGTAGGAAAATTGAGGAGCTATTTTCATGCCACATTAAGTTACACCAGCCTTCCACTATGTGCTCAGACAGAGGAGGCTTGCCTCTATTGAGAAGGCTAATAATCAACGCAATGGAGTTATTACCCAACACTGCATTTCACAGGCCTAACCCAGACAGGATCAAAGAAGGGGAAGGGAGGGAGAGAGGAGGGGGAGACATCAATTCCAATGTATTGTAACAAATGCTGCTACCTCCAGCTCAGCCTCATTCATTTAATATGCTTCGAGTTCAGTTCAATCTCAGAATGGATATCTGGATGAATGAAATCAAAGTTGCAGGGGGCGACACAGAAAGGTAACAAAACAATGGGAAAAATACAAAATGGGAATTTCTATTACTGCATCTTTGATGTCTGTCCACTGTCGTTAACATGACAGTAGAGGCTGGTGGGTGTGGATTTAAATGTCTGTATTATTATAATAAACACCGCTCTAACCACATCCCACTGCTGTCACTCTGGAGCAACATCACACTTACATATTAAGCCCCCCGTCATGCCTATACATGCCTATCACTGCTCGGCTGTGTAAGTACATTAACTTCCGAGCATCTGAAAGGGGTCATTATCAGCAGAAGAGTGAACGGGGCTGATATCCAAAACATTATCATACAACATGTTCCCGCACGCCTGTCAGTCAAGTCCCCGGCGAATATGTTTGTGTGAACAGATGACGGTATCAAGATGTTAAGTGTTGCTTGTCAGCCAGGGGACACAACAGTGGTAAATTGTCTGTGTAAAAGCCGTCTCAATTTATTGACATTGTTAGCATTGCGTTGTGTCTCTAATATCTCTAGAGCGCTGACAATACCGCTGTATGGACAGTATATTATGGCTCTAAAAGATGCAAGTCAAAGTATATTATTGTATGTGCTCCAACTCACACGTAGAGAGCATACTGCATACTGATTGTGACTATAGCTGAAATATTAATGTGTCCCAAATGTCTCCCAAAAGGAGGGTATCTCTTCCTACTGTTTTATTTTCAAAATTTGAAATGGTAAATAAACTGGTGAGAGAACTACATTTCATTTGGTACCAACATAAACAGAAATAGCAGTTTTTAACAAGATGTTTTTCTCATATAGAATACGATATAGACAATATAAAATGTGAGAGTGCAGGGGGTCAGGCAACGACAGCCTATAAAGAGGATGTTAAAATACCCATAAACTCCCATAAAATGCATCTACTGTGTTCTGTACCTGCAGGTGTAGTGACAACAGCATGAGCGTCTGTAAATTATAGTGCAATCCAAAGCAACAGCTCTGAAATTGATACAGTAGTTTAAGCTACTGTGCCAGCTATTTAGTACTGTGCTTCCAAAACACTGGAAGGTTTTAGAGAAACACATTTCAATATAATAGTTCCAAATAAAAGCAGCAGCATCTGGACTTTTAGCATGTAGTATACGTCACACCCCAAAAGCCTGCATCCTACACTTTCCATAATGCCATTTGATACCATTGACACTTCCTACCAGATGAACACTACAAACTCCACACCCCTAGTTTGTAATACAGGTTTTCTGTTGAAGTCTCAAATCGATACTGATCTGGGTTATTTTCTTAGTCTTTAGAAAGCTCCTCCAGAGCCACAAAAGACATTATACAACTGGTTTGGAGGCTGTATAGTAAACCAAACTGGATTATATTATTACTGATATTTTAAAGGTGTTCATCTTATTTTGTCTACTGAATTGACAATTTGAATTGAATTGACACTTTGCAGATACAGCCTGAATTTGGTCATTCAAAGCCTTCTGAGGTATTGTTTGTTGTAGAGTAACTATGGGATTGCTTTATATGACACAGGCATTCATGTTTTTGTACATCGTCCCCTTGTACATTCAACGTATATTTACAGTATTCACTTTTCATCTTCTAAAATGATATTTGTACTGAGTAAGCATCTCTTGGTTTTACCAGATTGGATATGTGTGAACTTCATCACCTCTTAATACTATTTCCATTTTTTTACAGAATTGTTTTAAAAGTGTGGCTCAGAAACTGAAGGAGGGCTGCAAGAAGGAAAATGTTCTGGCACCATGCTATTAACTCTGTTAGATCTTCAAAGCCACCTGAAACCGTTTGAACAAAAGACAGGCGGCAAGAAAGAGCAAAAACATGTGAATTAATCTAAAACACATCAAAGTGTATCAGATTAACGCACACATACACCACATGATAAAATTTTCCTTTTGAGAAAAATGCTTTATACAACGAACATGCGAACAAAAAGAGAGTTGCAAAACCTAGAGTTGCTAATTCAGGAACGAACTGGACGTCCCGGGCTAAAACCTCATTATTAAAATGATCAACAATAGTGGAGACCACGGCGTTTGATTGCAAAGAGTATTTTTATTTTTCCTTGTGTTCAAGTACGGTCCTCTCTCAGCAGGGTCATCTAAGAAGCATGGACACACAATAACACACAACTCGCACCAGAGCCTGAGCATCTTCAGGTGGGATTTCTCTTTTGCCTCGATTGGGTTGGGGTTGGGGTGGGGGGGGGGCCTGATCAACAGCTTCCACGTTTAGGTCAAGTGAACAAGAGTCCTGTTGTACACCACATAATCATTTTTTCTCTGCAAACATGTGTTGCATTTAGTGACACTGACATCTGCACATAAAAATTATATATATATTTATATTTATATTCATATATTCATAGATTTGTCATTCTATATCAGCAATTCATTCTAGTGATTTTTACCTTGGTTTTTCATGTTGTAAAACTGGACAAAGTGTCGGTAGGAATGCCTTGTTTGGACACGGATTTACACAGGAACACACACGCACATACACGCAACAGAGGCATACACACACTACTACACACATGCATGCATAGATACACTCGCTCAAGTTTACGTGTACACACACGGGCCACACATTCTGTCACATACATGCACACGTACACAAACGCACGCATACATGTGTCCCCACACACGCACGTCCACACATGCTCAGCCAACAGAGAGAGGCAGGTCTGTACATCTATGGGAGGGAGATGTTACCCATGATCCCCAGCAATAAGTACGGTTTCACCTGATCAAAACACAAGAAAATAAGAGTTACAAACAGCAGAGGGATTCATCCAGTCATTGTCTGTAAACTTCAACAGAATGTCCCTTTAAAGTCTTTTAGGACTGGCCCACGAGGTGTCAAAGTTTGGCACAATGTCATGTCTCTCTCTTTTTCTTTAGCTCTACTGTACACTGAGATGTACAATATTCATATTGGCTCTTGTTGGACGGACCAGTTTTTATGCACAAGTGATGATGAGAAACCACTGAAAGTTGACATGGTCAAACAAATCAGCTCCCCAAAAAGGAAAAGACAACCCTTTCCAAAGACAGAGAGTGTGCTTTAAACATACACATATATTCTTTAGGCAGTGAAAAAGCACTTTTTGTTGACGGGTACTCTGGAGCGATGCTGCTCTGCCAATCTGATGCTCTGGCAGCCTTGCACTGCTCTTGACGGTTGAGCATGTCCACAACGAAATTCACTTGATGGAGAGAGAAAAACACAAATACTGCAGGGTTTCCTCTCTGAATAGGACAAGGGCAAAACAAAGGTGTCCACTGACATCCGTCCTGACAAGGTCTGTCTTCTCTGCGTCTTGTGTTCACATTTCACTTATTTTTGTTGCTTTTGTTGTTTCAGTCAGTTGTCACTCATGGAATTTCTTTTTTTTTTTTTTAATAAGTGGCCCCATCGAAAACATGTGTAATATACACACTATATCACCTTTGAACTGTACACAGAAAATAAAAATGCTTTTGTGAAAGTGAAAATTTAGAAAAGTACAAATAAAAAAAAAAAGATGTAAAAGAATGATGTCTACTGAAGATGACATTCCTTAAAAACAAACTCAGAAGCTTCTGTAGGCGGCAAGGCCATGGCAACAAAAAAGGGGAGATAAAAGCAGTGCTACGTTTGTCACTTGGGTGAAATGGTAAACATCCACTTCTTGCCTTGTGCGTGATGTGCTTTCATCTTTTTCTGTGCTTTTATTCCTCCTGACCTCCTCAAGAACCCTCATGCCATCTTTGTGTCTGCTCTCTTCCTCGCTGTCTTCAACAAAAGGGTCAGGGCATTTCCTGCTCCTAAAGAGTAAGAGCTCACCCTCATCTGCTCCCCATTATTTCTTGATGCGGTCTCTCTCGTCCTCTCTAGGCCGCTGCGTACTCTCTCCGCCTGGTCGTTTTATCTCTTTCTATTGTCACCTGCCCACTCCTCTTTCACCATTTTAAACACACTTCTACATATCTACTCCCACCTAATTCACTCACCGGTGCAATGGAGCTGACTTTGAAGAAATGAAGCGGTCTGGGAAAAAAAAAAAAAAAAAAACAGAGGGAAATGTCGGC
This sequence comes from Lateolabrax maculatus, assembly GCA_031216445.1. Lineage (NCBI taxonomy): Eukaryota > Metazoa > Chordata > Actinopteri > Acropomatiformes > Lateolabracidae > Lateolabrax > Lateolabrax maculatus. Next base: position 13,163,280 of record CM062210.1, read on the forward strand.
ATGCACATGCACAGTCTCTCTTTGTCACTCAACCTGACTTCAGCTTTGAACCCCATCTAGCGCTGTCTTTCCCCTTATTTAAGAGGACACAAATTTCCTGCCACTGGCTACAAGTTACCGTTTCAACATGCCACGCTGTCCCCTTGTGTTAATCTGCTGTTGATCGCTTGCAAAAATAATCCCTTTCACACACGCACACACAGACTCTCTCTTGCCCCCCCATCATCATAGTCTAACTAGACCCAGGAGTCAGGCGAGGCCGGGTAGTGGCTGGTCTCGTAGTTTAGTTCGCTGTATGGCCGAGAGGCCGAGTAGAAGTCTACGTAGTTGCCGGTGGATTTGAGGCCCAGATGCATGCGCAGGTCTTCCCGCGGGTCTCGGGGTGGTCCGGCAGTGCTCGGGGGCTGCTGGGGTTGGGCCTGAGGCTGGGCCTGCGCCTGGACTGGCGGCTGTGGCTGGGATGGTGGAGGTGGAGGTACCTGGTCCTCGTAGTAGACCTCGTCAAAGCTCCGACTCTGGCTGTGAGGTGGAGGCTGCGGCGGCTGAGGCTGGGGGAAGGAAGGAGGGGGAGGGTAGGGGTCGTAGTCTTTTAGCACGGATGCTGACGGGCTGTCCTGCTGGGGCTGGGGGGGCACGACGCAGGGCTGGGCCGGAGCCTGGTGGGAGAGCGGTGGAAGTGGCGGAAAAGTGATGGGTGGGGGTGAGGTTCAGCAAGCAAGAATGGAGCGTCATAGAAATATGGGTAGTGGGAGATAAAAGGTGGAGAGATTGGAGAGGAGAGTGTCAGGTAGAGAGTGAGTACATGGGGGAGTAAGGGTTTTAAAGGCAGGCAGTACGGGTAAAAAGGCTCAGATATGAATCAATTGGGAAGGGACTCATGCTGTGAATTCTATATTGCATGCAGGTATTGAAGGGGGCAATTTATCCCTAACACTGTAACTCTCACAGCTAGTTGTGTGTGCTTATGTGTGTATGAGAACGCAGTCATATGCGTAAAAAACGTTCGTTAACGCACCCATGTCAGTTATTTGGGTTGAGTTTAAAGTGCTAAAACCAAAGTTTATATCCGTAGAAAGGAACTTATACATTAATTATGTATTTAAAACAGATTATCAAGAAAGCAAATTGTAAATTCTAATCTCCCTACTCAAAGGCTATGATGCTTTCTGTTACCCCTCCATCTTCACCGGCAGAGTCATTAAACAGAAGAAAATAATTAGCGCAATCAACCGAGGTAATGATTTTAATTGCCAGTCGGGTGTGGTTGCAGGTTGCAGTGGTTAGACGCTGCCTGAGATGAGGGCGTGTCTCTACTGCACACTCTGCCGGTCCATCTCTTATCACAGTGAGACACCTTATTTGTGCGTGTGTGTGTGTGTGCGCGCCTCTTCCATCCTGCTGCTATCTCTCCTAATAACAACCTTGTCATGACAGCATAAGCCAATTTATGAGAGTGCTGACGACATGCATGCACTGCTTAATCCTGCTGTGTTCCTGTGTGTACGTATATAAGTGTGTGTAGCACGGTTATAGACTGCCATTAACTCACCTGGTTTTGCTTGATATCATCACTGGCAGTCAGGTAAGAGTTTCGGAACAACGTTGATGTCCCACAGGACACTTGAACTGGATGGATGGGGGACAAGAAAAAAAAAGAGATAACACCTTTATTAGTACCATTACTGCTGCTAATATTAATAATTCAAAGACCAACAAAACTGTGGGAATCTCCACAATTGGCTTATTCAAAAATCAGCTAATGAGAGTCCGAGGCTTCCTGCAGTTTGTCTAAAAGTTTGGCAATTAGTCTGTCCCTCGTGATCTCAAGGAAACATTGTGAGAGAAAGACAAAAAAAATTGAGAATGAAAGAATAGAAAAGAGACCAATAGATATAAAGAGAAACAGAGACAATGGAATAGAGAGAGAGGAATTAAAAAAAAAGAGAGGAGGGAGATACTGGATAGATACTGGGCAGAAAGACTGGCAAAGATAGAGAAAAAAAGTAAGAGTAAGAGAAGAAAAATAGAGTGAGGCTGAAAAAAAGGCAGACAGGAGGAGAAAGCGAGAGAAGGAATATAGCGAATGAAAACAGAAGAAAAAGAAAGATAAAGAGGGGGATAAAATAGAATCATTTAATTCTTCTCTGTCTCTCCATCGCACACACACGCACACGCACACACACACACATGCACACGCGCACCTGCCATGCCGTCTTTCCGGGATGTGTGCTCTCCTTTGTTGCTATGGAAACCAGCGTTGGTTGCCGTGGAATCGTAGTCCATCTTGCGTTCCTTCAGACTCATCATCTCTCTGGGGGAGGCTGGAGCGCTCGCTACAAGCATGCACACACACACACACACACACACACACACACACAGACACACACACACACACACACACACACACACAAACACAAAATAATGAGCAATAAACCCAGAACAGCATGTGCCTTCACACTCTGCATGCTTATATTTGTGTGTGTGTGTGTGTCTTGGTCTTTCAAGGTGCACAGTTATTATTCATCATTTAGCTTGTCGGCATAAAGGGTCACCTCACAAACGCATACACCAGATTTTGGACACACTATTTGAATATCAAATTTCACATCTGGTATAATTCTTCTCAATTCAGACAATGTACTCCTTTTTTTCTTCACGTGTTTATAGCTCATGTGAAACATCCAGATCTGAAACTGGCAAGCTACACATAAACATAAACTAACAGCTTGTGCAGCAGTGAGCTCAACTTGGCTTGTGGCACACTGCACAACTGAACACTGGACATCAAACCAACTAACGAACAGGCCTAATGTTCTGTAATGTAATGTGCCTGAACTCGAACAATGTCATGACTGCCCAAATAACCTGAAATCCCGCAAAAGGCGGAGCTCTCAGCAGCAATATATAACGTACACTTAATGAATCTACGCGTGCATCCATTCACACACACACAACCTCACAAACACTTGACCTCCATGGCAAATTTTGGCCTCATAGGTATAAAGTCGCGGTTAATATAGGGTGGGCACAGCTTTGTGGACCAATGAACGATTCGATATTTGAGGACCAATGAACTGATGGACCAACAGAATGAGATTGCGGGGGCGTACCCCACCACTGAAAAAGGATGCTCTGCTGAGTCCAGTGACGCCACACAAGTGTGTTCGACAACAAACGGTTCATGAGTTATGACGGGGGGCGTGGTCAACGTGTGCAGGGCGGGGCAAACCGTCACTAATGAACGTGTCTTTGTGTATGTATGACTATCTGTGTGTGTGTCTTGATACAAAGTTCACACCTTGACACACAGACATTGACCTCCATGCCAAATTTCAGTCACCTAAACTGTGGCTGACAAATGGTGGGAACATTTTTGTGGACCGACCAACCAACAGAGCGACTTACAGAGCTGCTGGTCGCAACTAAAAATACATGGAGGCAGTCCAATGTGATGCTGTAGTTTCCATACCATGTTAAAAAAACTTATGATGGTGATCGGATTTAAGTTCCTTTACCTGACTGCTCTTTAAATGGCTTTGACCAGTTGTAAACTACAGTACACTTTACAGCAGTGGGTACCAACCGAGTACTTTTAACTTTACAGTACAGCTGAGCGTGATGGTTGTTTTATTCTCAATCAACATCCGTCTGCTACTTCAAATTTATTTTACATCTTCAAACCTCACACTTTTTCTATTTCACTTTCTCAAGCTTTTAGACCAGATCTATTTTTTACACGTGACTGTATCACCACACACATGCCTGTGTGCACCCATACATAAACACACACGCACAGGCACGGACAGACTGTACATACTGTACATATGGTGTTTTTTCCCATCTCTTTCTCTCTCACACACTCTCAACATGTCACAATGTAATCCCCTTATATCATACTTGTGCTTACTTAGGCCCTGTTATCTTGACACATTGAATTGCCAGAATCCTTCCTAACTGTTTATCAGCCCATCCAGTCTGCTTAGCTAAACATTCCTGTAACTACCCACCACACGCATTATATACTGTATATACAGCATTTATAATTTATTACACTCAAAAGTGAACAACGTTCTAAAAATAAGCTCTTTGGACCCGTTCAACCCAACTTTGAGAATTACACATGACTGTAGGACCTTAGCTACTGGAAAGAAACACAAGTGCATCAATACTCAATGTATGTGTGTAAATACCCAACTAACACACACACACACACACACACACACACACACACACACACACGTTTAATGGAGAGCAACACTCTCAGTTGCGAGAGCAGAAACATTTCCAACAAAAAAGAGATGTAAAGCGTGCCAAAATACTGTATAAAAAGCCTTTGTTCTCTTAAGCTGTTCTCCTATACCCTGATAATAGCAGCAGGGCAAAACACTTACAAATATGACTAGCCAAATAAAATAAAGGCTTTCAAAGTGATTTTTTTGGAGTGCCTTAGAATCTCACTTACTAATTTTTTTGATCAAACCCTTCAATATTTGACATTAAAAGCACAGGCACGTATACATATTTAGCAACTATTTGGTTGTGGGGACTGAAATTACATTAACATTTAGTAAAACAAGAGAAACAGGGGGAGACAGGAGCTACAGGCTTTTATAATGTTTTGACACATTTGATATTTAATTCTTAGCATTTGACACCTCTGCGGCGGATTCCATTAAGGTGGATGCTCACACCTGTCACAGCCACCCCCAGAGACAGTGCCATCACTACTGGTTACGGTTACTGTGGGGACCTATCTTGTAACTGCTGGATATAAGAGCCTGGGAGACTCGTTCTATCTGCGCAAAACACAGCAGGACCCTGTGGGGGCCATGAATGCAAAGGTCTCTCTCTCCCTTTTGTACCTCCCCCTGTCTCTCTGCCATCCTTGTAACATGCAAACTCCCCAACTCCTCTCTATCTTTTTCACAGCTTTACCACTCTCTCCTCACTCTCTCTCTCTCTTTCACTCCTTCTCTCCCAGTGTGCCTGCACGCCATCATTACTCCTTCTGCTTTGATCCATCTCTAAGGGGCCGGATTGCAGTCTGGAGCATATGCAGAGAGGAGATACTGATGCGTGTGAGTGTGTGTGTGTGTGTGTGTGTATGTATGAGAGTGCGTGTGCGCATTGAGGCAGTCTGAAAAGAGTGAGAGATCAGAGGGAGAGGTGAGAAGAAAGTAGGATTACTGCAAAGAGGAGGAGGAGAAGAATGAAACGGATGAACGAGAAGGGGCGGATGGCCGGAAAGGCAAAGGGGGCTGGGGGGGTGGGGGGGTGGTGAGGAGTGAGGAGTGAGGAGGAGCAGGAGAGAATATGGGAGTCATTTCCAGCCATTTCCCATTTACCAAACTTCCTCCACTGTACTGGAGACCTACACAAATTTCTCTACGCCCAATGATCTCAAAACTCCTTATTTTCAATGTCACTGGCCAAAGTCAAATCCTCATCCTTCACTTCCTCCGAACTGCATTAACCATCCCTCAATCCCTAATTCTTCTTGCCTCCTCGCCGTTTCCTCTTTATCTCCCTCTCAGTTTATCTCACCCTCCCCTTTTCTCTGTTTCCTTTCTCTCTCTCTCTCTCTCTCTCTCACACACACACACACACACAGCTATACTTGTGAGGACATTCATTGACAAAATGCATTCCCTGGACTCTTACCCTAACCATAACCATCAAAACTAAATGCCTGACCCCAACCCTTACCCTGACCTTAACCTAAACTTAATTCTAACCTAAACCTTTAAACCTTAACCGTTGAAGAGGTCTCAGAGAGCGAGGACCGGCCAAAATGTCCTCACTTTCCAAAAATGTCCTCACTCCCACGGTCTAAAACTCAAACTGGTTCTCACAAAGATAGCTGTACAAGGGCACACACACACACACACACACACACACACACCTTTTCTCTCCCACTCTCACTCCCTCTGTCTCCCTCTCTTAGTTTGGTCCTTGAGGACCGCTTTAAGCCGCGAGGAAGGAAAAGTACTTTTCTGCCTCATCAGCTTGCTGAGCGCGGTGTGGAGAAATCACAGCTGAGGGCTCCTCCACGGCCGATGCTAACAGCTAATGCTAATGCGCCCTTTGCCGAGCATGAAGGCCAATGGGCTCAAGCTAAAGGCTAACGATAATCATACTTTACAGGATGAAGAAGCCTGCGTGAAGACTGATGGGGCGGTAAATGTTGACGCCACCGGCTAACGTCTGAATCACAGCTCATTAGACTCCATGTGTGTCCCCGGACCTTCCGGCTGTGCTCGTGTCCTGCATACGTGCGCACATACGGACGTTCTTGGTTAGTGGACTGAATTCACTCACCTTTTGTCCCAAAAGGTAAGAAGAGGAACAAGAGATCATGACTGAACCAAACCGGACGTTTGAATTTGAATTGGAACAAACACAATTCTCATTTTGATAACCATCCTGCCACTTAAAGGAATAGTTCGGCATTTTGGGAAACATGCTTTTTTGTATCATTAGAGTGAACTCGCTTTTTTGTATAGAGGCGATGATCTTATTTTACCATAAATACTGGAAGCGATGGGAAACAACCAGCCTGGCTTTGTCCAAAGTTAAAGAAAATCTGTCCCCATGGTGACAATAACACTCCTGGAAGTCCCAGCGCTGGCTAATAAATAGTTCCACTGAACTGCCAGTAAAACCACATCGCGTTGGTTTTACATTTCTGTTTGGTTTGTATTAATTAATACAATTTAGACGAGTTGGTTGGCACGTCTTTATGCTACGTTAAGATGATCACCGGTTGGTTTAGCTTCTAATTTAACACACACACACGAGCGTGGTATCAGTGTATGACTGCGTGTGTAAAAGAAGCGCTATATAAATGCAATCCATTTGCCTTTGACTGTTTGATTAGAAAGATGTTTCCTCAGCTCTGGTCTAATTTCCTCCAAACTTTTGGGGTGATTCAAGTCCACTATGTCTCTACCCCTTTTTAATCAATTTTACTCCTGAACTTCTCAAGACCCCAGTGAACTCGCTGAGCCAGATGTCTGGCAATGTGGCATTACACACGCCTAAATTAGACCAAATTGAATCTTGACTCTAAATTTAAATAAACTTCTTGAGGAGGGGGGGTCTACCTTGGCAAAAGTCCTTAGTTGGAAGGTCTTATACTGAAACTGGTTGTTAAGAGAACCGATGTACACAAAAACATGCACACTAACACTCACGTAATATTTGCATTCATTTTAAGTGTCATGTGTTCCTCACCGGAGCGGTTATTTGGGGACGTCCTGACAGGGGAGACGGAGGGAGTTCGTGAGGAGGAGTAGGGCCTCTGTCTGTCTCTCTCTATCGTTGACGCAGAGCCCACAAAGTGATACTGGGAGTAACCATCCTGCAAAACCAACACACAAAAACAAAGAAGAAATTGGTTACCAACTGCCCAAACACAAAATCCAATATTCAGGTGGTAAAGAGTTTTTTTTTAACCATTGACCAAAGTATTATACTATGATGGTGACTAAAGGGGTCTACAGTCACATAGTCACTTCCCTTTTAAATATTTCTAACAAACACAGTTTGGTAGGTGGCACTTCAACAATGGCTACAACACTGATTCAGTATTGATGAATCACAGAACTATATTTGTAGTATAGTGGTTTGGAGATAAAGCCCTCCATGTACCCATGCTGCAGCACTCCTTTTAAAGCATAGAAGAAGTGCTAAAGGATGAGAGCTTTAGGCACAATTGGTAACTGATACACAAGTTGAAGACACACACACACATACAAAATTTTGTACGTATGAAATGATGAAATAAATGTTTGTGGCCACAAGAAAACAATTTCCAGAAGATCAGAAAAGGATCACACTGACTGTGAAGTGTTCATGGGGAAAACATTGGTCTTTAGTGTCCTTGGTTGTCCGTCACAAAAAGCAGTTGTGTACATTTCTGAAAGTTTAAAATGTTATACTGAAAAATTAAAAACATTTCCTATAGAGATATTGGATTCAATATTCAATATATTCAATATTGGATTTCTTGAATTTAACAAACCTGTGGTGGGCGAGTCAATAATGTATTCTGGACAGTGAAGGACACTGACAAACACCCACACATGCACATACAACAGTCCACACACTGCAAATGAACACACTTGCATCAAGCCTGAGCTTAGTGAATACCCCACTGTCCTTGTAGAAAAAAATTAATACAACTAACAACTCCACAAGCATAATTACTGCCAAGCCAATGACTTTGTATCTGTATTAGTTTAGCAGTGATTGGAGCAAAGCCCTTTTTATAAAAATGGATTATGAGAGTCAACAACAATCACAGAGCTGGAACCAAATTCAATTTAGCATTAAGATAATTGGGTACCACTGAAAGCAAAGCACAAGCAGATGATAAAAGATAATGGAGACATGTTCCATCACAGCTTTACTGTCTGTTGGCATCGGCTTAGGAGCGGGAAACTGGTTGGACTGCGGTGACTGCGAGTACATGGGAGAGGTGAATCACTTCAGTACAGTTAGGCTGGAGAGCAGGAGACATCGGGGAGGAGAATGAAAACGACTGAGAGATGCAGGAGATGAGGCAGAGAGAGAGGGAGGAGGGACAGACAGGGTAGAAACTGGGAAAGACAAGAGATGACAGAAAGTAATGAGGGCAAGGAGGAGAAGGGAGATGGAGGGGGAATAATGACAGGAGAGTAAAGATAGCAAGGGGAGGAGACAGGTAACGAGAGGGAGGGGTGCAGATGGAGAGGTAGCCATGACGGCGAGAGTGAGAGAGGGAAGTAGGCTGGAGTGAGCACAGTCCCATGTCCTCCCCTGACTCCTATTTCCTGGGACAGCACTGAGGACTAATGGAAAGCTGGATCCTCTGACATACAGTAGTTCAAAGGTAGCTCACTTCCAGTCTCTGCCATCCCTCCCGCCCTCCCTCTTTTCCACTTCATCTATTTATCCACCACTCCTTCAGTCTTCTGACTCACCTTGTTCCACATTCTCTTTCCCCTCTTCCCCCTCAACACATCTCATTACAGACCATGTAACCTCCTTGTGGTACATTGGACCGCTGTGCAATTGGACACTGTCAAACTGTCATGCTGCTCAAATGAACATAGTCGCTGAATATTAAATGATGAATGCATTTTGCAGAGTGATGTGTGCAGTCTGCTGTCTGTAGAAGTGACTCACAAATGGTGTCCAGGAATGAGCCACAGGGGTCCTTAAGGGGGCCCCCCAAGCAAAATGAGGAATAGTTCAACTTTACAATTATTGAATTCACAAGAATGATCATAATCAGTGAAGAGAATTTATAAAAAAAAATAAAATGGCTGTCATAGCCATACATTTCACATTTTTTTACCTCTCCACATAAATTAACCTCGATATTAAATTAGCCTCAACATACAGTTTTCTTCTCTGTCTTAACCTCTGAAGTAGCTTTAAGTTGGTGAAATCATTATATTCCACACATGCCTGAGTATATATATATACTGTACATTCAGTATCAGCTTGTTCCAGCTCTTCAATGATTTTATTGTGTTGACACTGTAAATTCCCTCCCAGTTCAGCCCGACAAACTTGGTATGTTTGGGAAATCCACAAGAATTTAAAATAAAGTCATGTGTGTTGAAGAGTGATTGGCTGCACAGCATTAGTTTGTAATGCGTCAGTGAGGTTCAGTGGGTTCAATAAATATTAAATCAACATCAAAATTTCATATGGGACCAAATCAGACAGCAGCTAGTTTTTTTTCACCATTCTGCACCTTATCCAAGGACCAATGTTGGTGTCAGTGTGCACTGTGAAACCTTACTGAGGGTTCAGGCTAATGTGAATACCTGCTCTTTCTGATTCTCACCTATTCTCCTAGTCTTACCTGTTTTTCCTTCTCTGTCCGCCCACCTCCCCTTTCTCTCTCACACTGACTCTCTAACACTCCTTTCAGCTGTAAAAATGAGATGAAAAAAAAGAAAAGAAAAGAGAACGGGTTGCTAGGCAACCATTCCGCCTGTTGCTCTCACCATCACTGGATGGTTAGTTGAAGGTCGGGGACTGCGAGGTAAAAAGCGATTACTGCCCCAACAAATGAGATGTATGTGTGTGTGTGTGTCTGGCGGCGCTCATGCCAGACAGCAATTATGGCAAAAATTGTAAAAGGTTACACATGATGAGTGGTGGGACCCCTCTGGGCCTAGGCGACCACTGAACACTGTCATTTTTTCAGTCTATCAATCCTTTTCTCTCTCTTACCCATTTCACACTCAGATTTTCACAATCACACATGATCCATCTATCCTCACTGGAGTAATGTGCCTCTGACCTTTGCATACTTCATTTTGGTTGCTTGTGGTTCTGCTGATTTAGGAACTGGCCTTTATTCTACTGTTGCATTTATTATAAATGGCTCAGAATACTGTAGGAGTGTGCTGCAGCTCTTCTTAAAATACCGTTGTTAGCCTCTACACTGAGACAGGCTACCTCAAAACACCCCCAATCTCCTCACTCAGTGTCTCTCCCCGTCTAATACAGGTGAACATCAGAGGGAAACCAGGCAAAACGCAGACGCAGCTTCTGAGGCCTGAGGTTGGCTCGATGTCTACTGAAGTTTTTCAAACACTCTGTTCGCTGCCTTTTCCTGTTCAAGCTGTACGGCAGGGGATGATGGGTTAATTTTAACTTCCTCTACAAGACGAGCATCTCATCATTATATTCTTACAAACCTTTGAAAGCAGTGTGTGTTTGAGATAAAATCAAAAATGCTTAAATTTAAGAATTAATAATAGAAGGCTCAACTCAAATTGTCACATTTTAATGTGAAACTATACAAACCAAATATTGGAGAAAAAATATTAATTTGTTGTCTGTTTCATTACTACAGTTAACAGTTTTACCAGCTTTGTCAGTAACACACTTTTCAAATGTATTAATTTTATTTACAGGAACATCCTGAGCATTATGTGTGCAGTAATCCTGCGAAGGATTAGGCTGTGCAATCAATGACCTTACACATACACATGACACACACATTTCTTACTCATTCATATCACACACCCACATACTGAATCACACATCCCTGGAACATATTGTAAATCTGTCATACATGTAACAAACAGAGCATCTCTCTGACCCTGAACCCCATCTGTCATCTGTGTGTGTATCTGTTTTTTGTGATTTGTGTGGGTTCTTTGAGTATATGTGTGCATGCATGTGTGTGTGTGTATGAGAGGTTGTGTCTGATTAAGTGCCCAGGCTAGATCATTTATCAAGAAACGAGGCACGCCAGCCCAACAGAAATTACGCACTGGACAGAGATATGTCAAAGTGTAAGGGTGTGAATATACAGTACGAAATTCAGTGTTTAGCTGATGTGTGTGTGTGCGTAGAGAGATGAAGACAGTGCATATGTTTGTGTGTGAGACAGAGAATTTGGTCCTTCTGGTCCTATTAAGAATAGGTTTATTTACAAAGTGACCATGCTTCAAGTCTTTGTTTTCTACAGTGATCCCGTGTTGCACAGAACTGCACATTTGTTGTTTACTGAGGATGACCTGTGGCTTCCCTCTCAGGAGACGTAGATGAAAGAAGACACGCGCATACACACAAACACACCCACTGAATGAGGACACATCCTGTCAAATAATCCAAATAAACTCGGGTGAAAGTAGAGTTTTACTGCACTCTAGAGACTATTATACATGATTTATCCTAAAGTCAGTGCTAGTGTTACCACCAACAGATTTTGGCTTTGGTTTATTAATGACTGCTGCACCATTGATCTTTCAAGTCATCTCAGACGCCACTTTCATACAAAGTTACTGTTTATTTATGGGCTCCCAACTTTTCGTTTTGGTGCGCTGGGCAGCTCAGCCTCCCGTTCTGTTGCAATTCTCTTTTCTTTCTCCCTCTCTCTCACTGCTCCCATGGCAATGCTGTAGGAAGCAATTTAACACTTCTTACTGCAGTTTGACAAAAAAAAACATTTTCAAAGACACACACTTGACAGAAACAAACATACATGTGTGGCCATAACCATAACTTCTACACATTTGGAAAATGTGTTTCAAAATGCTCTAATTACTTCAAGACATAGCACACAACTCTTTGCCAACGCAGCTAAAACTGACTCATTATTGACCCAACACGTTTCTCCTCTTTCCAGAACTACACACACACACACACACACACACACACAACTCAAGTGTGCTCCTTTTCGAACAGCAAAAAGTTCATTAATTCACCTCACTTTCTTTCCTCACTTCATTCTTTCTTTCTCCTCTTTTGCAGCTCTCTCTTTCTTCCCCTTTGCTTTTGCTCATAAACATTTTGCAGAGACATCCGACTCCACTTCCGTCTAAATTGTATGCTAATCCATGTTTGGATTGGAGGCTAACAGGATTTTCGCTGCACCTAACACCCATGACCTAATACGTAATGCAGGAATACTAGCAGTAAAGTCACTTATTTCGAGCTCTGGACTTGGGTGATAAAGTCAAAGTGTGGATCCTCTAACGCAACAATTTCCACAGTTATAAAATTAGGCTGGTTTGTCACTAACCAGGCTGTATTCATGCCATTTAGGAAGTAAACAGAAAGGTATGGCGTCTATCAGCCTTTAAAAGTAATTTTTAGAATAACTTTATATAGAATAATGCAGCAGCTTAATTAACTGAACTGTGAAGTGTCAAAAAAAGTGTAAATTAGATAATTTAAATAGTTTGTGCTGCATTTAATAAATTAAGAAACATTTTAACTGCATTACAAGAGCTTGATCAATTAAAGATTATGATGAAGTACAGGTGGATGAGTTGGGATGCAACTAAGGACAGACTGTAGATGACATCTTGTTTCTATTTTAGGATGATACATCAGTTTTTTTTGCTTTGAAAGAGAAAAGGTCTTTTTTTCACTGAATTAATGTTTACATCATATTGGATCAAATAAGACGGATGAGAAACTCATTTTGTTTCAAAATGTGCAGCCATCAATCTTTGTTGTTCCTTTCTTTTTATATCTGTCTTTCTCTATTAAATCATAGTTTGGCAAAAAAAAAGGGTCCTTGAAGTAAAGCTGGGTGGGGTTAAAGATAAACAAATAAATAAACGATCAAAAAAATGAGGCAACATTTGTCCATGAAGCAACCATTGGCTGCTGTGTAAAGCCAATGTCCTTCATGTCTGAGCACTGGAGTGTTATGCCATCCAGTCGAGTGTAATGCTATCCAGTGGCAATGATTAGAGAAGTGTGAAGCAGATGAGGCTCCAAGGGGCCACATGGGGATACTGTTCAGTGTAATACGGGGGATGAGAGGATGACGAATGAAGAGAGGGACACAGTCGTCAGGATGAGGCGAGGACACACTGATGCCATGGGGCGGCCTGTCCTGAAGTGACTGCAGCAACAGTCAGAAGTCTTGGATGCGGACAGACATTCAAGGAAGTCACTGCGTTAGATTCTGAGTGGAACGCTTTTTGTTCGTCTCTTAAAGCAGGTGGAAGAAAAAGTCATTTGGGTGAGTGATTTTTTCACTCGTTTCTAATGCATTAACACCTTAAAAGATAAGTCTTAATATATTTATATATTTCATTAATTGAAAGAAAATGTTATTTCAGGATTTTTTGAGGATTGACATCATCTTTGAAAACTGATGTTCAGGTACTAAATTCAAGAAGGAAATCCCAGAGTTTATCATCTGAGGAAAATAGCATAAGATGAAATGACTTGTTGAAGTTAATTGTGTTGCAGTGGGCAAATTAACATGAACAGAGAGAACATTAACATTAAAAACGGAATAAATAAGAGGGACACTTAACTAAACAGCATAAATGCAACATTTCCACTAACAAAAGTTTCAGAAGGTAGTCAACTAAAACTGATGAATATGAGCAGCACAATGATATCGCAGGGCTTGCGTTGTATAGCATTAGACTACACGTTTTTTTAACAATTGTTCACGCAAGCATGCAGCTCAAATACATCATCAGCTGCATTCTCCTTTTTTCCACACAGAGATGAAAAAGACACATTCAAAGCCAAGGACACCTTCCCTGGAATGTGGTGCATAATATTTCTAAATATCTCACTGAAACTTGTTGATTACACTTCTAAAGTTTTAGTGCGCTGAATGGCAGATAACCTTGGTGGCAGATATTCACTCAACAACACTCATTACTGACAAGCGAAAGGAATAGAACATCTGTCATTACTTTTAATCAAGTTGCAGGCCTGTGTGGGTATTTGTCTTTTGAAAAGAAACAAAAGAGCCCGGAGGAGGAGGAGGAAGTCGGTTTCAAGTGTTTGTGTGAGTGAGAGACAAAGAGGGAGATAAAAGAGTGTGTCTGAGTGAGAGCGGCACACACATACCAGTCATCATTTCTCCAGCCCTCATATAGTTTCCTCACTTCTTTCTTGTTTGTGCCATTCTTTGTGAGCTACAAGTTAGCTGCCGTATTAATGAGCTACAGTTTCCTGGTAGCCAGCAGCATTAACACCACTCAGTCTTCATAATGGGCTAAATAACCATTAGCATCGATGTCAGCTTGTGTGTGTGTGTGTGTGTGTGTGTGTGTGTGTGTATATACGTAAAAAAAAAAAAAAAACCCAGCAGGCTAGAGACTAACACAAAGTTATTGATCCTCCTGCCTCTGTAAACACTGTTGCTCAGTTGTGATGGTGCCCAGCAGAACCCCATTATTCTTTTGTTTGGAGGTTGTTATGATTGACCTCAAGGCGAAAGGCACACACAAACACACGCAACACACACAACAACAACACCAGCATAACGTATATACTGCACAAGACACAACCCAAAGCCATACAAAGATAGAGGATCGCCATGTGCATGCCCACATACACACCTTAGCACTTGGATACACCACATACACACACTCACACACACACACACACACACACACACACACACACACACACACACACACACAGTACACTCCAAGCATTTAAGAAGACATAAATCAAATTTAGTTTCAGTAATAAAGATGATAGTTTCATTGACATTTGGGAACATCAAATCAATACCACAAACACAATAAAGTACAGAAATTGCTGCCTGATAGTTGCAGTTTGTGGAAAGCACTGGCAATGTCTGGCTAAACTGTCGATTGCAGGGTGGAATTAGATAATCCCAGCAGCCGCTTAAGACTGATTCACACTGAGTCTGGGAGACAACAGAAAATCCTGGCAAAGAACTGTCCCGACCACAAAACAAGGCATCATTCAGCCAGTGAGGTTTCAGCTGGGTAGCCTATAACATAGAGTTCGAACCACAACTTCCAGCTGTCAAGATACAAAAAAAAAAAAAGTCAGCGTACAATTGAGATGTGAATAAGTGATACCTTAATCTGTGTATTAAGTGTGGTTTTTAATTGCTTCATTAAACACTTTCAGCAGAGAACCATCCTTAACACCTGCTTCAGCGAAAGTGAAAAGCCCTCCTCCTAACATAGTTCATCCTCAGATAGTTCAGGGCCAATTTGAGATATATAGTAATTACTTTTTTAATTATAAAGATGCTCTGTCGAAAACCTAATATAATTAACATTTGTGCAACTGCCAGCCAATTTGATAACTAACCCTTTTTTGGCAAAGCTTGTTACTTTTCTTGCTCCTTCACAACACATTATATTATACTGACATAATATTTTTAAAACTCTTTCAAGATTTATTCACACTAATGCACATCAATTACTCCTTATCAGAGCCTCTTACCAGATGTTTGCAAAGCACTAATGAATAAATGGATGTCAAATGTGTGAATTTGATTGTTAATAACACTGTTTTAGCTTTATCTTAAAATTACCACTACAACTTTTGATTTAATATTCACAGGATAGCATACAGTAGACCTATCATGTAATGAGTGTGTCCCTGCAGAGATGGACGTCACATTAATTCTTCATCTACTTGACATTGGTAAGTAAAAAAAAAGGAGTAGCAGAACTGGATGCAGTAAAGAGTGACAGGAAATATAACAGTGTGAGATAAACTGAGACCTACACAAGTTATGAGTACATGGTTTGTACTGCATCCTACCTTCTTGTAGAGGGAGCGCAGGTCTCTGTACTGCCACATACTGCTGAGGACCTGAGAGGCTGCCTTTACCACCTTTGCTGAGTGTCTAGGGGGGAGAGAGAGAGAGTTATTTCTCCTGTACCTCATTCCTTTGGATAATGTTGTTATGTTATTCTGTCGCCTGTCTTTACCAGCTGCACAAGATGTGTGCAGGCCAGTGGCACTTGTGACGTTTCAAGAGTGAGAGGGCCATTGCTCTTTTCAGCAGAGAATGATTTTCCTTGCACAAAAAATGAGAGTTTCCAGATGAGTATAAAATGACCCTCTCTGCCATGCTAATGGTCCCATCCTTGCCACTTAGCTGAAAAATGACTCTAGTAGGAGTCAGTTCATAAGCCCTGCCCTTCTAACAGCTATAGAGGGAAGCAGGAAGGACGCCCATTTGTTCACCAAAATTAACAAAAATCCTCCTGAAAACTGGCTTCAACCTGGGCTTTATCTTTTCCAAGTAAAAAAAAAACATAAAGCGTTTTAAAAATTGAAATATGGGGTGCATGTTTTAAAAAAAGTCAACGATTTTGCAGTGCAGACAGATCTTAACGGACACTGGTAGCTTCACTACCTTGAATACCAACAATGATTTGGATCCTTGTGAGATTACGATTATTCATTGCGTTTGACTGAAGCAATAAATTCCAGCCCGTGCAACTTTCGGAAAATAATGCAAAATTGTTCATTGTGGTTTGGAGTTTACTGTTCCAAAGGTATAGGTCATACACCAATATTTATATTATTATATATTATTAATAAAACGTTAAACAGTGGCTCTCTATGGTTGTACAGTAATGGGTATTTTCCCAATCTGAAAGTGTGTAATTGTGTGAATGTACCATGGCACTGCTGATAAGGAGCATTTATCCTCAGTGTGCCTATCCCGAGAAAATGAAGATGTGTGGGCTATTAGCAGCTAACTACACTCACTGTGAAATTTGCACTTATGAAGGTTTCCTCCAGCACTGCATCTCCCTCTTTATTGGTGCCCTTGAGCACAGTTCCCTAAATAGACTGAGTCTCTCTACATAACAATAAGTGAACGTTTGACCTCCGTCTGATAACACTCTGGTGTCATGGCAACCCCTGACCTGCTGGTTGCCATAGCAGCTGGGCAGAACACCCCGTTCTCCCATGGTGACAGGAGTTATATTCCTGCTGCATCTTCCTTGTTGTTCTCCAGCTGTCTTTTGTGGATGAATGGCCACAGGGAAGGCAGACGCTGCTATGAATGATGGATGTGTGGTCACATTAAGGTACTGGTCACTACTGACAGTACAGGGTGCATATATATGTATATATATATATATATATATATATATATATATATATATATATATATATATATATATATATATATATAGGCACACTACAACAAGAATATAAAAACAAGTATTTTTTTCCTGGCTTTTACATTTTAGGATTTAAGCCACTAAAGTTATTTCAGGCTGGTTTTCCTTGAGCATGAAGAAAGACACTCCAAGTCATTAGGGAACTTTCTCATTTTGTCTTCTTGTTTATTTCGAGGTAATTTTGGTGACGGAACATAATTCTCCCACTGAGGCATATGTGGACAAATGTGGATGTACAAAAATGCTTCAAGTACACTTTTTCCTCCTTGTCTTTACTTTAAAAAACCCATCATCCACCATCAAGGATTCACTTCAGCAGTTCCTCTCGGCTAGTTAAGACACACGTGTCATTTAGATATACTTAAACTTGAATGGTACTTTGGCACCAAATCCATGGTACAAATTGAATCCCCTGACATGCATAAAGCATACTTGATTTAAGAGTTTTTATATTTTCTTTCACATGCGGCTTTTTGGGGACCATAAAGACACACCCATAACCCATAACTGCAACGTCACTTGTGTAATTCTTTCAACACCCACGTGTCTAATCAAGTAGTCCTAAAGTACGACTTTTAAACCCTCTTCAAACCTTCAAGACCATCTAATGGGTCTTAAGGGTTTCCAAAAATACCAAATATGTCATGCTGCCTTTGGGAGAAATGTCTCTAGAAAGATGCACAACACCTGCAGAAAATACAAACCAGGGTGTCTTCTGCCAGGAAAAATGTTTTTTGTCTAACTTTAAAGCTATCTAACACATCGGTAGTTTTACTGGTATAGATAAAAAAATCATTAAATAAATGTATTATGAAACTTCAAAACTCTAACTGGCCTACTCACTTGTCTCCTTTGCTGCGCGCGATGCCGATAAGTTTTTCTATTCCACCAGCGTCACGCAGGGCTTTGGCATTCTCCATGTTCTTGGTGATGACCTCGTGCAGTGCGCAGCAGATGGCAGTGACTGTATCGTCTGACATGGCCTTGCTGGGAGGGCCTGTGGTCCCGGAGGTCACGCTGCTGGTGGCATTATTGTTGCTGCTGCTACTAATGCCTGGTAACCGATGGATCAAATCTCTCATCGCATATTTACCTGGTGCATGTGGAGAAAATGAAGAAAAGGGACAAAGAATATTGGTCAAATTCTATTCTCTGCACAACTTCCCATATATAGCCAATTTTGTTGGAAAGATCTTGAAAGGTTGTTCTAAAAATTGCCCCTGGATGGATTTTTGTGAACAATAGAAGGGACAGATACAGAGGCTGCTGGACTGAGCTTTAACAACATGAACATATCATTTCCGATTTACAGTCTGAAAAACTATGTGTGGGGATGAAGGTTTATATTTTCTATGAGAGTTCATATATCCATGCAAAGGGATGATTTTAGACAAGCATTTACATTAAGTGTGCTTATGGATGACTTGTACGGTATAAAAATCCATACAGCTACCTCAATAATGTACTTAACAGATACTTCAAAGCCACTATGACATCAACTATTTCCCTTTTACTGTGTTTTAAAGTAAATGTTTCGCACAGCTAGTGAGTAGCTTGGATAACTCCATAAAGCTTTAGTTTGAGAGGGCACACTGCAAATCCTCTGACGCACACACACTAATGCAGACATGCTGAGAATCCAATAAAAGGGGCGACTTGTGGTATTTCTGTGAAAAGGCTGGCATATGAAGAAAATGAAAGAAAAAAAAAAACATTGACATTCAAAGAATGGGTTGTTGGAGAGATCGAAGCAACAGAGAGTGGGAGTAATTAAGAAGGGCAGGAGATGCTGTCGGAGAGGAAACACATAAACTCAACTAGTGAGAGGGTGGAGCACACGGAAGCAATAGAGTGAAGGGGAGTTTAAGGCAAAATTATGTTAGTATGGATATCAAAAAGGGAATGACCGACAAAACCACCTACACGTAATCTGGGCTTACACACACAGTACGGTAGTGTGTATCATGCTGGTTTTAGTTGGATCAAACAAGGTTAAGACATCAATTATTACAATCCACTAAATATAGATTGTTTTAGTTTACATTAGTAATTTGTTTATGCATATTTAGATGCCAACATTTGCGAACATTTAGACAAATATTTTTCCCTTAAATGTTAGAATGGGACATGTGTACTGTAATCAGGGTACAAATGACTGATATTTCCTGCAGTGTTTCTAAGTCAACTACTCTGAAGTGGAGTTTCCTACGAGAGTGCGATCACAAGATATGAAGATGACTGGAGAGAGGGGCCAATAAAGTAGAGATCACAGCAAATAGGTGATGAGTGGAAGAATAGACGGCAGGAGTGGAACTGAAGAGTTGAGGGGAGAGAGACGAGTGTGCTGACTGAGGTGGCGTGTGGAGAACGGCAGTCAAGGGGTAAGAAATGCCTTGACCATCATAAAACCTGTCAATTACACTTGAATCATCTTGAGCACCTGGGATGAAAGCCACGGGTTGCGTTCTAAGTAAAGAATCGATTTGGATGCAGAGGTGATTGTTGAATAATGAACCGTGGCTGAAATGTCATGTCTCAGTAGAGCCACTAGGATGAGCCGTCTTACCCTGATTTCCACTAGAAGGTACGCTTCAATCAACTGAGCATGTCCACAACAATGAATCAGTCTACCCTCTCTGTAACGTGTTGCTGGGTTTGACAATGCCAGTCTCTGTGTGTATACAACACTAAAGATGTGCTCAGCGTGAGTCACTGTCTCCTTCTAAATTTTACGAATGCAAGTCCTCCAGGGAAGTGCTGGATCAGATGAAGTAGATAAAAACAGGAAGTGCTACTGTTAGTGTTAAATCCCCCGTCGAATCATCTTCAATTCGACCATTACATCCTCTCTGGCAGCCGAGGAAACTGAGGCTGAAAATACTCACTTTGCAATAAATGCAAAATACTTTTTACCGATTTGACACAGAGTTTTTTCACCGGTTGTGAAATTATGTTTGTAAACAACTGATTTTAACAGCCATTCTAACTACCGCCCGGCATTAGAGGTCTTATTTTCTGCGGCCCATGGAGCTACTTTCAATTAAGTCTTAGTGAAAAATAAAAGTGAGAACAAATCATCCATGTGGGGTACAGATTTTTTCCTTCACCTGTAGCCTAAAATCTCTCCTTCCGATCGACCTTCTTTTCTTCATTCACTCTTTTCTTACCGTTTCTCGAAAGATTCCCCACTACTTCATAATACTGAATGTTTTTCCCAGACCAATCCATCTCTGTGATATCCAAGGAGCCCTAACAGGCTGGTGGTAAATCCCTTGGTCATATTACCTCTAATAAGTCTAAGTGATCTGGGAAGCGCTGAGAACAGCAAACCAATGCACGGAGCAGGAAAACCAGATGACACTATCAAACTTCACAAAGTAAGGACACACACACTCTCTCTCTCTCACACACACACACACTGAATAATAATGCACGATTATACAAACAGTATGCCATTGCTGTATACATTGCTGTTATACGCACACACTCATGAACACACACACACACACACACACGGGGGCTTCAACACACATTATGAGTGTTATTACATGCATGCACAATCACACACAAAGACACATAAACAAACACACACACACACACACACACACACACACACACACACACACACACAAACTCTATCTATTAGGACGGAGTTGTGAGTTAATTGGCCAAGTGTTATCGCAGGCTGGCAGGCTGAACAGAGGTTAAACAGTCATTGTCTTTTGGTTGTGAGGACAAAGTTAAGCTGCATCCTGAGAAGAAGACTCATTATTTGACTGACTTAAATCAGATTGACTAATTTCCTGACTGATTTTCTGGCTGATGACTGATTTATTTACTTTCTTTGGTTATTTAATGAACATAGTTATTTCTGAGTGAGAGAGTGAATTATTTACTGAGTGACTGCATGACTAATTTACTGACTGGCTAATTTACTGACTGACTGCCAGATAATTTACTGATTGACTGATTGAATGAGTGACTAATTTATCAACTGACTGACTGTAGGAAATGCAGTAATAACAAAAGGAGGGTGAAGAATATACACAAGAATGTTAAAACTATTAGAAGCATATCTGCGTGGAAGTATTTTCTGCTTACAGACAGATCCTCTGATAAACTGCTGTCAGCATATCCCTAAAAATATGCTTGCGTGTGTGTGTGTGTGTGTGTGTGTGTGTGTGTGTGTGTGTACACAGGTGTGTGCAAGCATATCCCTATCAGTCTCTGCAACGTCATCACATTCATCCCACAGGGGGCGAGTGCGGAATGGAGAAGATGATATGGGAGGAGAGAGAGGAAGACAGGTCAAAAGAGGAGGGGGAAACAGCATAGTAGTCAGCCATGTTTGGCAGAGACGAAAGAGGAAGAAGAGGAACTGGAAGATGGACTAAAGGACAGGAAAAAACCCAGGAAAGAAAGGGAAAGCTTAGCACAGAACACACAATGGTGTTTGCTGAGACGAATGCAGTGTGAAACACCTTAGTGGCTGAAGAATCAAATGGAGAGGCTCTTGTTATTTCCCACCCGTTTGATAACACGCCTTGTTAGAGGAAGACGCTGCCTCCTGATAATCACTGAGTGCTAAGAAGCA
The DNA here is from genome assembly GCA_031216445.1 of Lateolabrax maculatus. Classification (NCBI taxonomy): domain Eukaryota; kingdom Metazoa; phylum Chordata; class Actinopteri; order Acropomatiformes; family Lateolabracidae; genus Lateolabrax; species Lateolabrax maculatus. The sequence goes on from CM062210.1 coordinate 13,185,282, forward strand.
TGACTGAAAAAACCTCACACACACCTCACCTTGACAAAATACCCGTATACAGCAATGCATGCACACCAATACATATCTCACCTGAACATACACATTGCTCATTATCTGGTTTTCTGGTTGTTTGCTTCAGTTTTTGGTTTGTTTGTTTTGTTTTGTTTTTGGGATATCTCTTCTAAGTTGTTTGTTTTGATGTGAAATGTTTTTATAAGTCACTTGAGATTGTTTTTTTTATCTCAACTTCACAATGTCACCTTTTGTCTCTTGGGGGTTTTACTGTATTTTTTTTTTATCTGCTCACAGAGTTTTATCATAGAACAAATAATACAATATACAGAAATAAAAAGCTAAAGTAAACTCAACCAAACTAAACTAAAGCAAAGCTATGCTCTGACACAATTTATAATCTTGCGTCTTTCCTACATCCAGACACTACGATACCCAGAGCCTGCAAGAAGTATTGATGAATTATAGATTCATGTAAATGAAAGGGAGTTGCTGCATTTTCCCAATGTCAATGCAAAATTCAACACATTTTAAAAGCTAAATCTTCCGATGTTGTCATTACCCTGATGAGGTCACTTTTTGTTAAAATACTGGGTTTTAATTACCACTAAATATACAATTTATCTCTCAAGGCCACATTGAGGTTCTAGGTATTTAGTTGACAAGTGACTAATCTTAATGTGTTAGAATGAACACAGCTGTACAAAAAGTATAATCAATCAGCATGTCGTAGTAGATAAAACCAGAATCAAAGCCAGGAACTTCATGCAACAATTATTCCTGGGTTATTCCATACATAGTCATACAGGGAGGAAATAAATACAAGTGCTGAGGTCCAAATTAAGATGGATTTTTTATGAGTGGGTGGCGACTTTTTCGTTTTTAAAGTCCTACTGTGACACAGACAACACCTCTACATGCTGGAGTGCAGTCTCCTCTTTCCTTCTTCTTCTGTCACTGAAATGTGAGCTGCACCTGGAACATGTCCTCAAGGAGAGAAACAAGCCCTGTGCTGATCACGGCACAGTCTAATAAACCTGTATTACACAACTCCTCCAATATAGCCATCTTTACCTGGGAGGCAGAGCTGGTAATATATTCCTGTGCTGCATTCCCTCATGTGTCACTAACTCCCACTGAGCAGGGCGTGCTTCATCAGGGCCATAATGGCTGATTTGATTTAAAGAGATCCAATTACCCTCAACAATAGAGTGATTTGATTGTTTACTGACGGAGAAGGGAGAGTGTTATTGAAGTAAAATTGGAGGTAATTGTCTCAGGGAGATGTGGGGAAAGATGAAACGGCTTGATTGGTTGTGGCGTCCGACTGTCTGAGAATAAAGGATGGTTAACACACAGTTATCAGTGACTGGGTCGGGGGTCCCTGAGGTGGGCTGCTGTATGCTTACTGGTATCAAAAGCTTCTCTGGCTATGTTTCTTAATCCTTTCTGGGTTCTATGAATATATTCTGGGCTGAATACAAGCCCATGCTATTGTGAAAGTTTACCTACGTAATAAATTACGTAACATTAGGTAGTTCAGCCTGCAGCTGTGAAATCTGTTTGAGTTCTGAAAAAAGAAACAAAGGATGTGGAAACTGTGGCCTTAAAGGACCAATTTGAACACTTTTAGACTCATTCATTCTTCATCCTGCGCAAAAACTCTGTACCTTTCTCTTCACAGGTGAAACATTCAGTTTAAAATGTTATTGCAACTATTTCAACTATGTATGATGGGGTGCTATAGCTGCTTTTACAATATTAAGTGACAAACTAGTGTTTCAGTGCCTTTGGTGTTTGCCAGGGGTGATTTAATCAGTAGTACATCACATTATCAACAGGGGGCGCCAGATTCAAAGCAAAAGGGTGCTGGCTGCTGTCGTGTGGGAATATTCCTTTATTGAATACATGAAAGTGATGTGGTTATGGTCCTTCGATGTCAGCATCTGGGATCTCATACTGAGACTACACACCAGAATTACATCAACACACAAACCCTGGAGATACTATCAAACATCAATATTGTCATTCAGGGAGGAGGGAGGGTATTTTATTGACACCAATTCACATATTTTTCCCTACTATAATCCAAATCATAAAAAATTACTGCATTCTAATGAGTTCTGGATTATGAGCCTGGAAAGCAGCCACAAAGAAGTGAAAATATAAATCACGTACTGTACACACACACCCTGCATTCACCAATTATCAACTTCCTCACATTCTCATCAAGCCAAAATAGATTTGAATGACCTCCACAGCCTCCTAAGTCTGATTCCCCATTGCAATCTGAGCTGTATTCCTTCAGTTCTGAATAAATAAATATATAAATGAATAAATAAAATGAAATGCAGAGGAGAGTATGGACAGATGAAACACTGCAGGTTTAAAGGGGTCAGAAATGGAGTTAAATTGGAAAGCGGCATGCCGTCGCTTTCCCATTGTAAAATATTTTGCCTTCCTGTGTTTGGTGCTTTTCACACCAGTTATATCTCGCCCTCTGTGTCTCTCTTTGATGTCTGTGGGTGACAGGTTTACGCGCAAAGCGTTAACTGCAGAGGAGGGAGAGAGAGACACACACAGCGAGAGAGGGAGGGAAGGCAAGTGATGTTTTTTTCCCCGTGAGGAACCTGTGGCTTCATTAAAGACATTCTACTGACATGAAGAAGATGCCTGCTTGGGAAGACGTATATATATACACACACACACACACACACACAAACATACTGTATTTATGCCTATGTTCACAGGGATAGAAAACCGAGAATTCCCATTGTGATGGTTATATAAAGTTACACTGTACAGCTTCTCAATGATGATCTGCTGCGTCCTTACAAGTTGAGACAATTTCCTGAATTACAGATTTGAATATGTCATTTATTTGTTACTCCTTTAGAAGACGAACCCCCCCCCCCCCCAAAAAAAAAAAAAAAAAAAAAAATTAATTAATCTGTGCACCTCCCAAGATCAACTGAACATGAGTCAGATCTTGGAGGGACAGCTGTAAAACCAAAAAAAAATAATTCATCTCATCATGGCATGACAGCTCGTTCTCTCACCCTACTTCTCTTTATTGTTCTGTTACTATTTCTCTGTCTGATGTGCTCCCAGTCTGGCACAGTGAGGCAGAGGAAGGAGAATGCCAGAGAGAACAAAGTGCGCTGATAAAAGACATGCCAGACCCTCACACATGAGAGATTCATCCTGAAGGCGACACAGAAATTTCATAAAGCACCGCTGCAACAGGGACGGAGAAGTGTGTGTCAAGTAAGTGTGAGTCAGTGGACAGGGCTGTTTCGGTCCGCTTGCCTTCCAAAGTTGTTTATGCTTACAACAGTGCAGTTTGTTGACAGCAGGGACAAAATATGTAAAAGTTGGCACGGGTGAGGAAAACACAAAATGGACATTCCCTGGTGATCTAAAAATATTGGGGGATAAGCACGCAATGTAATTTTTTGTCCCCTGCTTAGTGCAATATTTCAATGTACTACAATGTGTGTGTGTGTGTGTGTGTGTGTGGGAATAAAATGCTTAGATCAAAGGCTTGAAACCGGTGAGTTTTCTACACCTTATTTGCATCTGTGTTTAACAGTGCCTGACCTCTAACGAACACACACTCCAGCGCACACACACACGCACACATTTGCAATCACGCAATTAGTGACATCCCTGTGGCGCACTTCTTTGGTTTCCACAGTAACGATCCCCAGCACTGATGTCATCAATGCGAGACACAAAGAGCGAGTGACTGCGAGAGAGGGAAGGTGAGGCGTTATGAGCTTATGTCTAATACGACAGACGGAGGAAGGGAGGGAAGAGAGAAAGAAAGAAAGAAACAGACTGAGATGGAGAAAAGCGGTATAATATTCACGTTGTAGACAAGAATATTGTAACATGAAAGTGAGGGGAGGAGAGTGGGAGGGGAGAATTAAACCAATAAGAGGTGTGGTGTCACAAGAGAAGAAGACAAAGAAACAGGAGGAGAAGGGGTGAAAGAGGGAGAAAGATGGAGACAAGGTAGAAGTGGACTAGTTACAGTATATTACATCATTGTCGCATACTCTATGCATTGATATGGTGTTACCTTTCTTTGAGGTTTTAACATTTTGCTTTTGATTTTCATCAGAATAAGCTGCCATATTTCATTGTTTCAGAAAAAGTGATCATCAGTACTGATTTTGTTACTACAGTAGAGAAGGTGAGTATAGGGTGTCTTCTGCAACCAGTAGGCAATCAGAAAAGAAGTGATGAGCTTCTACACCCATCAAACAAGAGAACATCTTGATCAAAACAAGCGCCCGTCATTCACATGAAAGAGGTGGTCTTAAAGCCACTTTCAAGTAAATCATGGAGAGCTTTGTTTGATGTTGGAGGTCAATTACTGTAATCCAAGCACAGGAAGGTAGCCAGCAAATCCACAAGCTGATTATTTAGAAGCTGATACTGTCTCTGTGTAAAGCTAAATCATGTTCTGTGCCTCTTCTTGAATGTATGTGCACATTTATAAACTATTAAATAATGCTTAAAAGTCTCAATGCTTTGATTTCATAATCATTGATTTGTAGATTGATTAAAAACATTCAAATCAATGTGCTTTTATAGAGTATAACTTGTTTGTTTGAAATTCAAAAAGTTTCACATCCAACTTTGTATTATTCATCACATATTTAATGTAATCCCCAGTATAGGACTTCATATTAGGAATTCATGGTTGGAATTTAAATTCAATCCTTACTGCAGAATCCAGAGACTCAATTAGATTTAGCAGTAGGAGCCAGTCACTTTTCTACAGAAAAACATTTAATTAATTAATTAATTAGTATCTTAAATTAATCAGATTTTTCACTTTTTCATTACACACCAACTTTGGTTTGGGTTTGGTTGCAAGCACAGCATGTGTTTATAGGAACCTTTAGTAAATGGCTGCATACGGTGTCTTTTTGGCATTCAAGTGCTGTTTCCAATTCATGTGTGTCAAATTACCATCTGTAAGTAAATGGGGAGGAATTGCGCTGACAGACGGTGTAGCAGTGAATGGGACTCATTTATTGCTACACAGGCGTACAGTACATTATGCAAATCAAAAACTATGAGGGAGGTGAAATCAGGAGAGAGACAAAAACATTGACAGATGAGAAGAATGATTCTCAGCGACATCAATATGCCGCTAAATCACGTTACTGAGGGATTGGAATATAAGCATACATATGCGGTTAGGTCTTTAGCTGCCACTGCCTCTTCTTTTTCTCTCCTGTTTCATCTACAGTCCCCCTCGCCTGACTTGGCCTCTCTCTGCACTTTTCCTCTATCCTTCTCTAGCCTTGTGCCTCACTTGCCTACCTTGCTGCCATCCAATCATACAGTACTTTCCAGAGGATTTGACACTCTGAGGTTATTGTGTGCGAAAGATGATTCTCATCCTCCCTCTCTCTGCGGAGCTCTCATGCAAACTACCATTCCCCCACGGTGATGCTGCCAAACTTACCGGCACTAACAGCTTATGACACACTATCGCATGAGTTTTTAAGAGATAAAGATTTGGTTTTTGCTTTTCAGAAAGAGGTGATTTACTGTAGAGTAGCCATGCAGAATGATATTACAATTAGGTGAAACTTTGATCTGACAAAGACCCAAAAACTGCTCTTTGTCGCTTCGGGTTAAACTGTTGTTTTTCAGAAGTGCATGGTGTAAAGAAAAAGGTGTTTGACTCAGAGGTTAGAGTCACTGTGGTGAATAAAGCTTGCGAACATGGGCCAAATGGAGCTTGTCTCTTAGGAGTGCCTGGCCTCTACATCTTTTCTGTCGACACGCATCAACTCACACCTTGCTGAGAGCGAAGACTCAACCCTGACTGATCCCTCTCACTTTTCACCTCGTCTCTCCATTTTCTCTCTGCATCTCTGAGACTTTCTGTCTTTCTGTGTCACTGAGTGTCATTAACTCTGACTGTCTCTTTCTGTCTCATTTGCCATTTGGCTGTCCCAACAGTTTGCAACAGAAGTTGATTTGTGAGCTGATTTTGAATTGATCATTTATTCCACTGATACTAATGGAATTATTTAAACTGTTTAAATAATGTCTGTTAGCTGGCTAAACAGATCCAGCCAACCATCATTGTCTTATTACAGGTGCAATAAGCAATTTCAATATTGAACAAATTAATTCCCGAGAAGGTTGCTCATGAAAACAATCCCACTGAGTATAAACAACCCACTCTACAGCTCCATGCAGTTTCCAACTGCTTTAAGCTCATTATTTTTGTTTGCCAGTCTGTAAAACCACAACATTGTCAGTTCATATAAAACCTTTGTTAAGCCAAAAAAGTTAAAGAGACAAATAAAGAGAGTGGCCGGTGAATAAACTCCAGTAAACATTTTGCAAGCTGAAGAGAAGCAGATCTTTTTTTCATTAGTTGGAGTACCAAACTAGGGCTTAAATGCCATTAGATATTTACATTCTTAAGCAGGCAATTGGATGGGATTCACATGTTGCTCTTACACAGTTGGATGTAAAACATAGACGCTTGATTGCTTCCATACTGGACATATGAATGTAATAAAGAACTGACCACTTTAGGAAACTTTCAGCCACTTAACACTTAAGTGGCTTAAGGAAGCTTTAATACATCTGGTTCTGGAGGATTTAACAAATTGAAGTGAGCACTGCTTTTGTCACAGAAACCTATTAGCTACATACTTACTTGTAATAATAATGTTAACTACATGACTGTCAAAACAACAACAATTTGTCTCAAGATCTCCATTTTCTTGCCCTGGAGTATCTATTTTTAAGACAGTCTGCTAACAACTCCCTGTTGGTGCCAGTCACAGTTGCTACAGAAGAATGATGATCTGATCTCTCACTCCAATTTGCCTCCAACACCCTGTCTCTGTCTTATTGTATGTGTTTTAAGTCTCAGAAGTTACACTGGGAGAGCTAATCACATGCAAGACTTAAACTATGTTATCCTGCAACTGAATAAGTCAAGCGTGTATTCAAATGAAAATGCCAAACAAATTTGAATTGATTTTCCCTGTGAATTTGCAAGTAATTACATTATTCAATCAGCCTGTGTGTTTTGCCTTTCTCTTTGGCACACATTCATTACAGTGTGTACTTCTTTTTCCATAACTCTACTCTTTGTAAAACTAAAAACTGACCAATTACCTCTAATATTTTGATCAATTAGAGAACATTTGAATCATTTCCAGAGCAAAAACATACACTGTTCTCATCGTAAAAGGTCAAAAGAAAAAACTGTGTCAGGATGTGGACTGTATTTAACTTTAATCTTATCACAATGTGCAAGCAAATAGCTCAATTAGACTTAATGTAGAAGTAGCTGAAACAGCATTTTGACCTTGGAATACTACAATATTCTATTAAAACCAATAATATTATACATTACACATTAACAAACTTTAAGTGGCTGGTAGCAGGGGAAACAGCAATTCACTATAGTAAAAATTCAGTTTGAATCTATATTGTATTTGTTTTGAATTTAAATGATTTCTGCTTTCATATTTCTTCATCTAACATCTGCGAATTTGCATGCTGTATGTTGTCCCAGTTGCAGTAGATTTGGAAGGTAATCCCACCTATACTCTAGTTAGGTGGAAAGTGTTGTTTACACACGTTTTTATGCTGACATTTAAAATCTCATTTATCAAGATCATAAATCCTCATAACCTCAGTTATGGTGATATGTTGTTTAAGTGTTTTGCTATTTTTACTATTACTCTGTCTGGTATCACTGCTATCATTGGACAACTGAAAGTGGAGGACCACAGATAAGATGAAAAGGGAAAAAAAACGTAAATGAATGTACCTGTAAGGATTTCTACACCACCAACTTTATATTCAAATAACCTGACGATAAGTCTGCAGTGAAGAAAGAAAACAAACAAACAAAAATAAACAAAAAAAAACCCATTCAAAACAAACTAATAAGCATCTTTGTGCAAAGGCTTCAATGATCCTGTAATCTGCTGCCGGAGGGGACCATCACTCTATGGGCGTGTTGAGCTTTGCCGGCGGCATTCTTTGTCGTTCTTAAACATGCCGGCAAAACCCAGAGAGGCTTCAGAAGCCCCTCGCCTGAGACTGAGGGTAGCAGGGTTGCTATAGAAACCACTGAGCCCACCAGGAAGCTGAGATAATCAGAGATACCAGAGACGGAGAGAGGTGATGTCACACGCGCACATAGTGTACACACAAAAAAACCTTCATACACACACATAAACACATCTGTAGACAAAGAAAGAAACATTCAACCGATAGGAAACACATCATGGCCTTAGGTAATTAAATAAATATCATAATAGATTATTATGTAAATGACTTCTACCAAATATTTAAAATGGAAAAAGAAAACTATATTGCAATAATCTCAACAACAAGGACACTTCCACCATCAGGGTGTAATAATCTATGACAGCTGTAAAGCACTCTTTTTAGATTACATGAATGTAAAAAACATGTAACGCTTCACTTGACATTTTCAGCTCATTATATAGACTTGATTCTAGTTTGTGATTACCAATTAACGGTCTCAATCAATAGCAATTTAATGGGTCAAAAGCCAATTTAATGCTAAAAGGCAAAGTTGACTACAGGCTGGCATCAGTGTTAAATGAATTTCTAATTGCTGCAACTGGCTACAGGCTCTTTACTCTTGTGTTACATCATTTGAACACAAGATGTTGACTTGCACACTCTAAATGAGAACAATGTGACAGGAACAGACCACAGTAGAACGGCTACAAGAGAATGCAATTAGAGAGGAAAATCTTCACCAACAAACAACAAGGAGTGCAACTGAGCAGAACCGTGCAGGTGTCCAAATTCATGTTACTTGATAGAGATTAAAAATGCCAGTGATCCATCCAATGATTTCATCCAACAGGTGGGGGGATGATTCACCTTTTAATATCATCTCTTGGAAAAGTTTTTATCAGCACTCACCTATGAGCTCCTTGTTCCTGATGTCCAGGGCCATATTTCTGAGGGCGGTGGCCACGGCACAAACCACCTTGTCGTTGTCTATCCTCAGTAACTCCACCAGGATGGGAAGGCCTTTCTCCTTCCGCACAGCAGCCCGGATGTACACTGACCACTGACAGGGAGAAAACAGGGGGAAGTGAGTTAAACAGCAGAAACTGAACACAGTGGTGGAGGGGTATATTTACAGTTAAGGTCCCTCAGTCTGTAGTGTCCAAACTGTACAATTATATAAACAAATAAAAATTGAATGCATGAAATAATAGTAAAATAAAATCCAACGGTGCATTTATGGTGGCAATATTCTTCATAAAAGGAAGATTGTAGGAGTTTTGTGTCAATCGACAACAAATTGATTAAAAAAAAAATCAATATTTACAACCTAGGTTTTACTTTTCTAGATTTGTTCATCATTCGTAACAGTTGTGATATCAATCTACTTTTTGAAATGAGATAATAGGGATGCGAGGCATCCACTTGAGACTGCAATTACATTTGTGTTCACACAGCATGGTAAACAAAAGACGGGGCATGGCAACAATAACAAACGTATCCTCCTATTCTCCTTAAGCTAGTGACACTATGCATGTTTGGTTCACCTTAGTCTGAACCACTTCCAATCCATGCATTTTTATTGCTCCACTTTCATATTATCACTGTGCTGACTATTTTCTTTCTGACAGACTGTAAATAAAGTGGATGCGATAGCGAGAAGAGAAAAGAGACAGACAAAGCACAACGGGCGAGGCTAAGTGGCAGATGTTATAGTCAGGGGCAATATTAGAGCGGCTGAGGAATTACACTGACATTGATATACTGTAAGAAGGAGAATTATCTAAACCAGAGAGAAGAGTTTTGAGCTTGGAGACCACTCTATCCTCCCTTAATAACTATCAATGTATGCACAAACAGCTCAAGTGGTGCGGCCTTGTGGGTCAACTGTAGAAGACCCAAGAATAGATATAAATAGGTGAAGTGTGAAGCAAAAAACATTCTGTCAAAAGAATAATTTACCTTTCCAGAGTATGTTAAGGTTACTACACATATTTGTTTTCTTAGAGACCAAAATAGGCAAACTATGGTTCATATAATCATTTTAGGAAATAACTCACCCTTGGAGGGAAATGATCATATGTCTTTACCAAGCGCTTAGTGAACTGAGTATGGACTGTGCCAGCCGTACGCCAACACAGCTTCTTCACAAACTGTTAGCGGCGCTATTTTCAAAGTCAGGAGAGGGAGCTTGCTTAGAGGAGACACGGCAAAGCACGCAGACACACGCATGCAGTAAGGATCCAAAATAGTAAATTTGATTTTCTGAAGACCACCTGCCCCCATCATTTCCTCCTTCTTCTGTGTCTCTCTATAGCCTCCTCTTTCATCCCCATCTTGCTCTTTTTCTCTGTCCATTCCACTACCAATGGAAATACTCACAAAACCAGAAGCAGATACACACACCGCCCACGCAAATGTACAGGCCCACAGAGACATCCCTCTCAACCAGTGTGATTCCCTGTCAGTCTCTGGAGTTCATGGTTTCACATAGCAACATAACCTCTTGACTAAACATTTCTGACCACATAAACATTTCCATCAACATTCCCAGATAGCCTATTTACAACCAACAATGTCTGATGCAATTTTATCATTTAAAGGTTATTCCAAGGTTATGCCTTCACACTTTCTGCCTTTTACCCTAATACATACCTCATTCAAGGCTGAAGCTGCCCTCAGCAGTACTCTTCTATATGACTGCATGACTCATACATTATTACCATCTAGCTGCTTCCATCAGTCAGCTGCTGCTGGACCCTGGCCTTACTCCCTGGTGTGTTCAGGATTGGAGCCTTTACATTATTACAGTTATTGCATTGCAGCTGAACAATATTGTACACTATAGAACACATAAAAACATGGGATGGTGCACAAATATTTCAAAAAAAGTCAGCAAGATGGTGTAGTGAGATCCAACAGATTGTGGCTTTGAGTTGTTTATCTTCTGTGTTGTGGCATTTACTGCAACCAAATCAGCCATTGAATTTTAGAGTGAACTGAACTTAACCAGTATTAACCAATTGTTAACATTTCATTTAATATTTGCCTGCCATGAAAATACAACACCAGCGCCTAAATGTGACTTAGGGTATATTTACAATCAATTGAAGAAATAAGAAGGCAAAGAGTTTGGCAAACACTTATAATGCAGCTATTACCTTCCAACTGCCTGCAGCCAAGTTCTGCAGAGCCCCGGCTGCTCCCTCCAGGGTGTCGGGGTTGGAGCATTCAGACAGCAGGGTGAGGTAGGGCTTGACGATGGTGGGGTGCCACAGCATCTGAACCCCTTTAGGGGGCTCTGCGGTTTCTGGAAAGGGGCCCACGCCATCCCACTATAAAAGAGGAGACAGAATGGTACATGTTTTCGTGTGTTAACTAGAATTACTGAAGAGATAGTTGAGTGAATATTGTAAACTCTTTAACAGCAATGAGATTTTTTTGCATTCACACAGTTTTGTGCCTGTTAACTTAGTGTGGCTGTGGCTCAGAAAGTACAGTGGGTTGTTCACTAATCCCAGAGTTAGTGGTTCCATCCCCAGCTCCACCTGTCCATGTGTCCTGCGTGTGTGTATGGGTGAATGAGAGGCAACATTGTAATGTGAAAAAGCGCCACATAAATGCAGTCCATATACCGTTTGCTTTTCACTGGCTTGTCTTGTTGAAAGTGTTTTAACTCCCAGCTGAAGTGAGCTCTGTGACATCACATCACTGCAGCAAGGTGAGAAGTGAAACTACTGGAGGTCAGCTAAAACAAGATTTTCAGGGGGTGTCAAGTTAACACACCTAAGCAGTGAATTTTTAAAGGAGTAGAGAACACCTTTGATTCAGCTTCCCTACTCTTTCATAAAAGATATCTGTGGATGAGTAAACTGTATATTCTTACGTGCAGGCATCAGAATGTCTGCATGCATGTTTGAAAGCAAAGTAGATTTTCACCCAGTACACCATGACCTATTAAAAAGTCAAAGAGACACTGAGTGAATCACTCCCTGTCAACCTGTTCTGTAGGAGACAATGGTGATGGAGGGGAGACGTGGGAAAGGGCAAAAGATAGAGAGAAAAGAGATGCGTGTGAAAAGAGAGACTACAAGAGAATATTTCACTCCTACGTTTGCTTTGAGAAATAAACGTTAATCTCCACGTCTCTTTCCCATTACCTCCACCTCTCCTCCACTAAAATGGAGCCCCTTGATGTTTGAACCTCTTTGTTGAGTGACATGCCCACACCTCTTTCACATAGGCATGGGCCCACAACTATTTCTCTTTTATTTCTATTTCTTTGCTCTCTTTTCCCTCTCCTTGTCATTTATATCTTGTCTCCCTTTTTTCCTCCTGTTGATTCTTTCTCCTTATCTCTCTCTTGCTTTCTTTCTTGCTTGCTTCTCTCTCTCCCTATTTTCTTATTCTATTTCCATCCTTCTCTTCCAGTTCTCAGTTTTTACTCTCCCTATCGACCTTCTCGGTTTCGCTTTACTGCTTCCCCTCCTCCCCTTGTCTCAAGGTAAACTAGGCTAGTGTGTGTCTTGAGAGAGGTGTGTGTGACTGTGTGTGTGTGTGTGTGTGTGCATGTGTTTATCTATACATAGATCCTCTGATCATAAAAACAAAGGCTTCTTATATTTTCAAGTGTGTAGAGGCACTACAAGAAGAGGCACTGACACTTTCCCAGTAGAGTACTTCCTGGTGCCTACAGACATCCTACATACCAAATATTAATGTATAATGTTAATTTGTGAATCTAAAATTCTCTAAAACTCAATCGTATTTGCTTCAGTATGAGAAACAGTTTCATATGCAGCCTCAAAATGTAATTGTTTAAATGTGAATACCATACTGTCTTTAATATTATATAATTTTTTTACATACTGTATCTGCATGATAAGAATTGTGAAACACTAAAGTTGCCACATTTACTGTGGCTTAAGCTCTACATTGTCTTCTATGGGGAAATTGATCAAGTTGTTGAATTGCAGCTCACAAGTATGGAGTGAGAATACTAGATGCTCTGCCTTCTTTGCTGTTCTAAGTCAAAAATGTAAAATGTTACAGCTATAAAAGCCCCTTTTTTATTAAAACATCACTTTTGTTGATTGTAAATGTGCTTCAAGAATTTTCAAAAGACGGCTGAATATCTTGAAAAAAAAACGTAAATGCGAAGAATATTCCTGATGGTAAAAATCTGTGTGTGTGTTAGTGTGTGTTCCAGTAGTCCATTAGAAGTGTTTAGGTCCAGTTCAGGCTCCCATGCTGCTCTCTGGCCTTGCTGTCTGAACCTCTTATAAATGATTAAGGAGACTACATTACAGTCTAACTGCCTGTGTCTCTCTCCCTTACTCAGTCACTGTATCCATCTCTCTCTCCCTCTTGCCTGGTTTCTTCCCTACACCACTTCCCTGTCTCTCTCTCTCTGACCCAGTCTCCCACCCCTCTCTTTCAGTCTCTCTGTGCTTGTCTGTGTCTCACTAACCTCCACCCTTCACTCTTGTATTTGTGGGAAAGTGTATTCCTCTGGGTTGCTCCTTCTTGGTCCTGTCTGCATCCAGCTCTGTGTAGAGCTTTGGGCTCGGGTGGGAAACAGGTTTGGTTTATTTTTAAATGTAAATTATGAAGAATCTCTCTCTTCCTGTCTCTTTTTCTCTCTGTCTGTGCAAATGGTCCGTGTCCATGTGTGTCATGTGTTTCGCAAAGATACACAACGCCCACTGGGAAGAGGGAAAGAGACACAGCGTAGCCAATGTGTTGCATTAGCCTGGAGAGCAAATGGCTAATAATGGATTAAATACAGCACAAATATAGCTCTGGGTGCCGTGTTTGGTTTGGATTTCAAATATCAGTCTGGTTAATTGGGGTTAGATCTTAAGGACACAAGCACAAGCTGTAGGCGTGTCTCGGTTTTGGGCCTGGGGACATTTTCTAACACAAACAAGTTTTTGTAGGCCGTCAGGTGTGCTTTTGACCACATGTAAACACGAGGTCTTGTCCGTGGAGAAAACAACAGGAAAGAGGGAGAATAAAAAAAAAAAAAACATGAGAATGATGAAGACTTTAATGAGAAAAGTTTGGGTTTAAACGTTTCAAATATACAAAATGTGAATAAAAAAATAGGGAAAAAGTGGCGTATGAGCCAATACATTATAAAAGAAGCCAATGCATTATAACTCAGCTTGCAGAATACTCTGTGATCTGTGATTTTCATCCCCTTTTCCATTTTTTACCACACGTCCCCGTTGAAGGCACAGCCGCCTCAACAACTCACACTGCGATCCTGCTTCATTATGAAAGCTGTCTACTTCAACTTTTTGCACCCATGTGTATATATACATATGGGGGATAAATCAAAGCAAAAACCTCAATAAATAAGTAGAGCAACATAATGAATGCAGATTCATGGCACAAGTCGTCACTGTATATCGTTTTAACGTGATGATATCCATCATATGGCATGGCCTTTGCAGTCACCTGATCTCAAATTCCCAATTAACAGCTATGGGAGATTTTGGTGCTAGCGGCCCAACACGAACCACCTTCTGTTGGTGAGACACATTTTTCCTCCACTGCGTCCATTCCATCCGTCTCTATCTCCATCATTTCCTTGCCCACATCATCTTCTGTAATTCCGCCCTCACCTGATCGGCTCCCTTCTTTTTCTTCTTCTTCTTGCCCCAGCAGCCAGAGCTTTCTCCGTCACGGCCGTTGGCATCACAAAGCAGGCCATCCAGCTCCTCCAACCCCCCCTGCTGGCCGTGGGACGTCTCGGCAGCCAAGCGGTACGACAGGTTCCTCAGGATGCAAACACAGTTTTCTACAGTCTGGAGATGGAAAGATTTGGGAGAGATGAAAGATGAAGTGAGGTAGGGGGAAGAAGGGGTGAGGAGTAAGAAAGAGGAGATAGAAAAGAGAAATATAAATGAATAAAGTGAGAAAGTCGAGCTGAGCGATTTGTGTTTGATGCCATTTAATGAAACATATCGCTTGGAAACAGAAAAAACTCAAAGTCAAAGCGTGTTAATAAAAACCGCCCACCCTCACACTTCGGCCTTTCACCCCCACCCACCCACGAGCCAGACAGGCGGAGAGAGAGTGAGAGACAGAGAGAGAGACAGAAAGGAGAGAGAGATAATCTCATAGGTAATATGCTTCTGTATTTTGTTAGCTCTGACTTTGAAATGAGATTAGAAGAAACTCAGGTAAATGAGGAAAAATGACAAGCCCAATATATTGCATCACACCCCATTAAACGCAATGTTTAGAGGCAAACCTGCCACCCGAGGACCGTGTGCGTGTATGAATGAGAGCAAACTAATTCTAACAGTGTATGTTGTCTATGCTTCTGTGTACTTGGACTGAGTGTGTGCATTTGCATGTGTGTGTTTGGTATCACTGAGAAAGGGGAGTCAACAGAGTGGAAATTAACAAAGACAAATCATCAATCTTCTCTCTGTCTGACCGTTGCTTTACGCAAAAACAACTAAGGAGTGTAATTGAACAGCCTCAAGAGATGCAACAAACAAAACAATGTCTCACTCCAGCGAGCTGCAGTCATGTCTGAAATTCTATTCACACGCTATTATAGAATGATGCAGGAGAAGTTACATTTTATTTACAATTTAGTTTGACATTTCATATTTCGATCTGTTATTTCACCTTTATTTAATACCCAGTTCTTTCCGACTGCACAGTTTAGGAACTATAAAGACTCTTGACCTTGCTTTTAAAATAGCGCTTATTGTCTCCACAGGAAGGTCAGAGGTCGGGGGTCAGGATCGAATAGCAGCCCTACAACACAAATTCTACTCTTAATTGTATACAAATCTACAAACTAATATGTGACCCCAGCCTGTCTGTATGACCTTTTGCTTCTTTCCACACTGCTAATCCATAACACTCTTCAGAGACACTAGACTACATACATTAATGAACTCGCAGTAAAATTCTCCCTGCAGTGGCAACCACTCTTAATGAAAGATGTTAAATATCAACATCATATAATCTATGAAATGTCAGCATTATATTGGTTCTGTATGTAGAATAATGTGCTTAGTCTAATAGGTCTTGCACCATCATTTTAAATGACTGTATCAGTTAACTTAATTGCCTCTTAGCTGTGTGGCACTACATACTGTGAATCCTATTTAAATGTCTCCAACTTCCCCACATCCGTACAATTCCTTACAGCATAATAGCAGTAATCTGTAGATTGTGTTTAATGAAAGAAGCGACTATAAAACATAATTGTCACATTACATATAGTGATTACTCCTCTGATCGGGTGCATTCCTGTCTTGATATGTGGACATGAAAGGCAAAGAAGAGAGAGCTAAGACTGTCTCGATGATCAAAACGCAAATTCTGAAGAATCCTGAGAGCGATGGTGAGACTAATTTTTGTGAGAGCACGGAGACACAACTGATTATACCAGTATAAGGGCACATTAACTGGTAGACGCTCAGTTATAATGTTACTTGATCAACCTCAGCTTGTGTTAATCTTAATATATTGTCTTAATTTCTGCTTTCTTGGTTTAGGAGACTGCTATTACAAATACATATTTTTCATCTACACATCATATTGGTAAAGTGGAGCTAATATATATTAACTATATGTTGTCGACTCCTTGAGATCGGTCTGCCAACGAAACAGACTAGACAGTGTGAGGAGGAGGTAGTCTGGGCAAAGCAGGTGTGCAAAAAAGAAGAAAAGGCAGACAGAGTACAAAATGAGCATGTGCCTAATGTGCATCGCTATTTCAAAAGTGACCACTTGCTGGTTCACCTGCCAATCAGTCTTTGTTACTGTGGCGACAGCAGTACTCCTCTGGTGACTGTAGTCAGACGGTGAAGGGGGTGGGGGGGTTTAACAGTGATTAAGGATGGCCATTTAGAGAAGCTGGGAGACAGGGAGACCTTGAGGAGTCAGCCATCCACAACACTGTTTATGTAGTATTGACTGGGCCCCACATACTGTGTCATGAACACACATATACACTCCACACCAACATGCGGGCCAACTTAGTGATTTAGTTTGAAAATACACATATGACATGGTTTTAATACAAAGGACAACGGATGAAGCTAAAAAGATTTAGAGTGAAGAGCATGAATGAATTTACGCAGGCACAGTCATGCACATTACATAAACACAAGCTAAGATGTTCAGAGCACATACACACACACATACACTCACAAACACATACACACACACACACCTTGCTGTCGATCTCGCTGCTGCCCAGGGAGGTCTGGATGACGTAGAGCAGAGCATCTGTCAGGCCGTCACACTCCCTCATCCTTCGTCTTGCCTCCTCACCTGCGGAGCTTACATTCCTGCAACACATACACACAAAGAACAGTGGTCAGGGTATGTGCGTGTGTGTCTGTGTGTTTGACAAATGGAAAGAGAAAAACAAATGGGGAAAGAAAGAGAGTCGGTGAAGAGGGAAGATAAGGCAGGAAGACAGTCGAAAGAAAAAAGAGAGCTGGTAACGGCAGGTGTAGAAAGACAGAGGCAGAGAGAGAGAGAGTGACAGACAGATACTGGGAAACCTGGCAGCTCTCCCTAAACTAAACAATTGAAAAGGGAACATTAAAATTCTGGATACATCTCAATCCATGCCCCGAAGGCTTGCTTCAATCTAAAGCACTTGACTTGAGTCCAAAAAAAAGAAAAAAGGAACAAAAAAAAAGAAAAGCTGCTTTAGTCAGACAGTTGGTGCCTGAACTTCACAGCCAACACTCACACCAACGCTGCTTTGATAATTTGACAATATTGTTCAGTTTATTATTAGCAGCTTTGCCAATATGATGCACAGAAATGATGAATAGAATTTTAATTGAAGTGGAAGTACAGGTGGGTGGTGTAGGGTTGGATTTGTTTGGGTTTCAACATGGAGCTGTCTGTGATACAGATACACTCAGTACCAGACAGCAACTCATTTCCCTGTGTCAATAAAATAAATGTGAAACTGAGGCGTTTAGCAGGTGCGTGATTGAATATTGTATTGTTGTATACACATGCAACTAACACTTTCAAGTTACTATATGTAAATGAACGCATGGTGGATTATTGTATATAATGAACCCAAAATGCTTTACTACTTTGGCTATAAAAAGACATAATGTTTCCTGATGCATTATATCAACAACACTCTTGAACACAAAAATGAATAGACACAGCTAAATGTTTATGTAATTTCAAAAGTGACATGATTTGAGGTCACTCAACATTGCCTATATACCAGAGCATAACAATGTTTACAGTGCAGTAACTGGCTCTATAGGAATAGATTAAAATGCAGTATGATTTATGTAAATCATTAGCATAAATGAACAGAAAGCAAATACAGTTGAGATGGTTAATACTATCAGTGTTAATACTATTTAATCACATTGTTACTACTAATGAAATATGACCAAATAATTGAAAAATAGGTAAATGGATTTTAAATTGATTAAATATTTAACAGAGGACCGTGCCAAAAAGAGAAGAGATAATTTTGACATACAGTACATACTTTGCATTTAAAAGGTTTAATGATGACAAAATAACAGGCAGGCTTGCAGTCAAAAGACAGGCAACTTCACACACAGCTTTTGTCTGAGAAGTTCCTGAAGTTCATTTTCCAAAGACAGCTTCATACACTCCCTCAGTCAATCCCCTGCTCAAAAATAGCATTCACTAAAATATAAAAACAAGAAATGTTTCTAACTGAGCACAGACTGTGTATCATAGTGTAGACAGCTTTTAGGGAAATAAGCGTTAGAGCCATAACAAACATAGTGTAGTCTGCGTGTCTGTCTACGTGTGAATACAGAGGAGACAAATGTATATGCTTAGTCCTTAAATGTAATTGTAACAACCACTCAATACATTTCCTCACAATCTGTAAAATCATATCTTGTTAATTCAGTTCATAGCGACAATGGAAGATAACAGTGATGTCCTCTAAAATTGTTATATTACACAATGATGTCACTATTAGTATAGTGATAGTTGAGTAGAGTGGAAATACTTTTGAGGTTATTTACTACAGCACATCTTCGGGTGGCCATACTGGAGGGCTACAATTGTTGTCGAGCATGACCATGAACAACTGATTGCAATTACATGAGCTACCTGGCTGGCTCAGTATTAATGTCTGTGCTGCTTCTGACTGAGAATGGATCAATTTATCACTGATGGATCCAATCTGAATTTGTGTTTAGATCATGTCTCCTTGATGTGATTTGTGCAGGGACCAATATTATGTGGCTTGTAGCTGTATTTTAACATCATTATCAAACCACAAAGCTGTTTCTTGTGGCTGAGTCTTGAAAAAGGGACCAGGCAGTAAGACATAACACAATAAGCAGAGTTTGCAAATATGTAATTGTCCTCATACCATTCTATTATGGCCTTTGTCTTTTTATATCTCTATATTTATTGGCTGGTTGATACAGACTGAACTTTTATTTGAGAACAATACTGCAATGAACCACCATTATGCTCACCTATAATACGGGTGCAGACAACTGACAAAACCGAGAGCAAACAATTAACAAACCAATCATTGAAGTTTGGTAACGTGAGTTTAAACATCTTTCTTTAAAGGTGAAATGTCAAAAAAACTGACAAGACAGACAACAGAGGTGTGGACGTGGAGACAATGTGATGGTATGAATGAATAAGTTGATCCATCACATTGGCTTAATAAAGAGATCACAGCTGTTTCACAAGTCTATGAGATGAGGTCAATCATTTATTGTACTGATGAGAACAAGGGAAGAGAGAGAGAGGCAGGGAGACACAAGAACTCAATTAAAACTTAACGTTCACGGCTCTCCGCTTCCAAGAGAAGGTCAAGTCATTTTCACCCGCTTTGAATGCTAATGGGCAAACAAGCTCACGATGGAAAACCCGCTTAGCAGAGACACAGTTCTCTGTCAAGTCGATATAAAACAACGGAACAGTGAAAACACTTCACCTTGACTAATGTTTAAGCACCAAAGACAGGAGGTGGGTGGGTGAGAAAGAGAGAGGGTGGATTATTTATTGCCTTAATGCTCAGCCTTGAATATGCTGACTTCTACTAAAATTTCCATCAAGTTTTTTACCTCATGCCTATCATCATGTTTGGAGGCAAAGACACCTGACTGGCTGTTCAGTTGAACATATATGTTTAACTGAGAGAACTTTCACAAAATAGGGATGTTTGCCTGCATAGATGTAAACTGTCAAGCCTGAATGAGTTCCTGAAGATGCCATTCCTTCTGTTGGGAAAAATACTGACTTTAAGGCTATTTCACTGATGGACCAACATTTAACAAGCTCATGTTCCTCTATTGTAAATCTTCTCACCTGACAGCTATCACACAGACAGAGCCTTAACTAAAGCCTGCATTATGTCTTCGCGTTCTCTTTCTGTGGATAAAGATAAACACTGTGGGCGAGTTTTTTTTTTTTTAGTTTTGCACAGCTGGACACACTTAGGCTGAGATACAGTAAATCTGGACACAACTGTTGAAGAATTGGTTTCAATCCTTTGAGAGCAGGTGTTTTAGTGGCACGATTCTGCAACTACATGTCCCACTTCTAAATTGTATTCAAAACACCATCAAAATAAAACATACAAATCATTTTTTATTTTATTTTATCCAATCAGGTGTAGGAAGGGTTCATTTTATTGACTGATTTCATCAATGGCCTTCCAAAATAACAAGGAGCGAGGCCAGATCACAATGGAATCTATTGATGTTTGCAAAAAAAAGCAATTCTTTACACTTTCATGCTCAAGGACATTATAAACTATACAGTGTATAAGAAATGTAAAGTAAAACCACAAATATGTCTATGTACTCTCAATGCATTCAAGCTCCCTGTCTTTCTACAGTGTGTTAATGTCACATAGTGATTTACTGACATGCCCTGCAAATTCCTGTGCAGTCTTTTAAATACCTAGAAATGGAAATGATTCTGACGTTGGTCATGTACTCTGTCATGTCCGTAACTACACTGGCTGCCTGTTATGTACAGCGTAATAGCTTTTGTCCATCTGGATACACTGCCCTGGAAAGGTCTGTAGACAGCTGCCCCATGGACTGGAGATGAACATTACCGTGTGTGTGTGTGTGTGTGTGTGTGTTTGTGTTTGTGTATATGTAAGAAATAATGTGAACGTGCTTGTGTCTGTGTCTGTGCGTGTGCTTGCTGCCTGTGCACATGTGCTTGTTAGTCTACTGGTTCTGTAATGAAGCATGAAATATTGTGCCTTTCTGCAACACGCCTTTCCTTCTGTGCTAGTTACAGACTAACACAGTGAGGCCAGGATTTCTTATGCAGAAAATAGCCTGCTAACGTTTTTTTTTGCTGGGTGTAATGTGTCCTCAGGCATTCTCACATCTTACTGTGTTGCATCACAGAATGTTTAGATACTGCTGGCTTGTTTGTTTGATTCAGCTTCTTCACTCTGACATAAGGGATTTATGAACCCCGGTAACATAATCTGTGCATATGGTTATCGCTCAGAGAGGGAGAGCAGATGAGATGGCATATTTCATAAGAAATTGAAGGATGAGTATGGAATGTGACATTTTAAGCAATGTGTGTGCATGAACTCTAAAAACACTTTTCTGAAAGAGGGCATGTGAGCACCTACATGCTGATTATTAATTCCTTCTGTGTGTGTGTGTGTGTCTGTGAATGTCTTTAAATTTAACTGGTAATCCTTCTATTTAACGAGTCCATTACAGGCTTACACTTCACCCTATCTGATGTCACTCCTCATTAATTCAATCTAACTCATTAGCCTGCATTGTTAAATAATTACCTACTGAGCAAAAAGACACAGAACTTGATTAAACATCCCATTCAGAATTTAACAGTTGTTATTTTAGCTGCAGTTAAGTGACAGCAAAGTGCCAGTGGTGCCAGTGCTAAAGAGCAGCCCACTTCCCGACTTTACCTCAGAATGTTTTGAAAAATACATTGTGTACTAGTCCTACTAATTGTAATGTTTGCCATTAGCTGGTAATATTCAGTCATTTGTCTCTTCCTGAAGTGTAATAAACAACATTTGGTTTATTCTTATGGGAAATTTTGGGAGGAAACACGGGGAGAAGTGTGGCAGTGTTGTGGCATGAGCCCTCTCTCAGGGAAAAAAATTAAAAACAAATTAAAATATTCATCGGAATACTGCTGGGCCAGCACCAATAAAAGTACAGAAGGACACAAAAATGTCTTTTTTTTTGGAACATATGACAACAAAATAAGAGAATGAAGAAACTTAAAGGTTGACTTAATTCAGTGCATGTATAGGATTGGTTAATGGGAGTCTACATCTGGTGAGTCGGACTATCTTAGAGTATGCACAAGTTATGAGCCTTGCTTAAGGGATAGCATGTCACCTCACACCCTTTTTTTCAGTTATCATCCAGTCTAGCAACCTGTCAAATGTCTTTATCATCAAACCTTTAGGCTACAAACTATCTCCTGTGATTGATTTGGTCCATTGCTGCAAAACAGCATCATAAAATAAATATATGATTTAAATATGGCATTGTTCTGGTTTGTTTATGCCTAGTAGTCTCTCCTCACAGAAAACATGGCTAAGCAGTTTCCAATCGCTCAGATAGTAACAGTAATTTCTGAAAAGTAACATCCACACATAAGTGAGAAAAAGTTCACTAACAAGCTTCCTGGTACCTGCAGGAGCTGGCTTGGAAGCCATTAAAGCATGGCGAAGTTGACCTTGTTTTTCACCAATTATACTGTTTAAAAAATGCTAGACAGGTTATACATTTTTCATTTGACATTGATTTTCCTTCCCAGTGTGCAACAGTGTACCTGAGGAAATTAGTTGAGAGTCACTGAGTTAATCATAAGTCAGTCACTTTCTACATTTTGAGAAAGATGTGAACATGAGTGAATCTCGGACAGATGGCTTTCTAATGCTACTCAAGGAACAAATGACTTTTTCTCAAACAGCTGGTGTGTGGTAGCTCTGCACAAGTGTCTGACCGTGTGTATGTGTGTGTGTGTGTGCTAGTGTGTGTATTTGATGGGGGCACATGCAGCAGAGGGTCATCACCAGATGGCGCGCACATGCATACAAACCAATTAATATCAGTGAAATAAATATGGAAACAAACTAATTTGTGTCCACACACTCCTTATTCTTGATTCATCTAATAACTCATCCAACTGCTCTCCCACACCTCTGGGTGTTTGAGAGGAAACAAATTGAAAGTGTTTATGAGTGTGTGATCCTGATGAAGTACAGAAACACGCACAGACACACACGGACATACACACACACACACACGCACACACACACACACACACACACGTGGAGGCAGGAGGTTTTCTCCAGCTTGGCTGTAAACCAACAACCTGCAGAGAGGTAAACAGCCCCTGACTGGAGGATATGGAAACCCCTCCACGTGTCTGGCCTGATAACACAATGTGTGTGTGTGTGTGTGTGTGTGTCGGTGTGTGTGTGTGTCGGTGTGTGTGTGTGTGTGTGTGTGTGTGTGTGTGTGTGTGTGCATATGTGTAAATAGGGTAGGGCCTTTAATGCCCACCACTCAATTAGACAACATATGGGTCCATGAGCATCATTAGCTGCTTGGCCCACATGGAATATATGCACACATGAACACATAAACATGCTAAGAAATACACACACACACTAGCACACACCCATAATCGAAACACCTGATGCCCTGACACCAGTTCATTCCCATTATAATATGCAACGCCCACATGCCGGCTGTTATTTTTTGAGACTGACTCAGTTTAACGCCTTTGTTTTTCGCATGTGCACATGCACACAAATACACATACAGTACATATACATATACAAGCTCACATATAGTCAGACACACGTGCGTACACACAAACAAATAACCATCGATACACTAGCATACACAAAGGCATGTACACACACACATGCATTACACAGACACAAAAGCGCACACACAGCAAATGGGTAATGAGAGAGGTGAGAGGTCTGAAATTGAGCTGAGGAACACTGGGCTACACGGGGCCTGAACATTGTGGCCTTGTGTCACTTTAACCCCCCAGAAGAGGTAGTGAGATCGAAAACAACCCTGGAGAGCAGCAGAAACACCTTCATTACTCTCTGTTTCTCAGCTCTCCTCTTTGAGATGCTGTTAGTCTCTGCTTCTCATCGTTCACCACTTCTACGTTCTCACTGTTCTAATCTTTCCAACTTTTGGCCTTCTTCTCCCCTGCTCTCCTGTCCTCCTTCTTCCTTTACCAGCTTTTACAATTCGATCTGCAACTTCACAGGGTGGAGCAGTGCACTGACAGCATCATTTGTCTTCCCCCGCATCTTCAGAGGTACATACACACACACTGAAGTTTTATAAACACTTTAGTGAGTTAGGAAATAATAAACTTGACATAGAAGTTGAAAGTCTACAGACATCACTGCCAGAAGCTGATAACTTAGTCTTCAAGAGTTTATTGCAATAAACCTTACTTTGGGATAAACAAACAAAAAAATTAAAAGAAACACCACAAATGCTGATTCCCATATTACACAGAATTGAATGTGCAGTTTAAAGTCCAACACATATGCATTATATGTATTGAGTAACCATTTTAGCTCATTTTGGCCAAGAAAATTTAAATAATGTGTTAATTTAATTTTTTTTTTTTTTTTTACAAATTGTACCTTTAAAAAAACCACTCATTATCCCTGATGCACAAGCCGCTTCTAACGGCAAATATGCATAAAAAACATAGACGTTACACAGGATAATAACTTTTTATTTAATAGTGGTTGTCTCTTTTTTTTATATTTCAGTGGTAATAACTTATTGGACCATCCTCTCCCTAAAACATGTTAATCCCCTTCCGTGCACAGGTGGACAGAATATAATGCAACCCAAATGCAAATGCAATAATGCCAAACAGCCTAAAAAGTACCGGAATACAAAATCAGCCCTGCTCTGACTCTGACTCATCCTAGCAAAGAAATAACATTATTAGTTTCCCCAATGTAATATTTATTGCAAATGTAAAGCTATTAGTGGACTGAATTAGATTTGTAAAGGTGTTGGTGATATTGAGTTATTGTGTATAATCATCTTGTCCTGTACCACAGGCCCCTGTGGCAGTTCCTGTGCTGTTCCATTAGAACGCTGACAACAAAAGCCGAAGGGGTTTGTAACAAAAAGAACCTACACTAGATTTTACCTTCCAAACGCATATTTATGCAACGCTGTCTCTAACTGCATCCAAGCAATACACCTGGGACTGCAAGCTGTAGTTCAAATTTAGAATAAAAATCAAAGTGGTGTACTTCAGAGTACAACATTGGTGCTGCAAACATACAGAATTTTTTACATGTTTAAATTAATAACAATTGACACAGATGAATGCCTTAAAAAAAAAAAAGTGCCAGTGTTGGATCAGTGTCTTCCCACTGACTGGCAGGAGACGACTACAACTGCATGCAAATATCCAGCAAGTATGCACAATTACACATCTTGTATATTTGGGAAGACCACAATTATGCAAGCTAGTTTCCATATTTAAAGTCATCACAAATGGAACAATGAAAGGAGCAACTGGAGCCTTTGCTTTGGTATGTTGATTGCATACACATTCACATGGACACAGTGTAGCGCCTTACACACAAAATGATGTGACTACATACAAAAACCTGTTTGTAACATCTTCAAAATGGCTTTGAAATGCTTTTGAGAGACATTCAATAGCTAGAGATAACCATTCGAAACAGCTTGAGAGGAGCTCTGCAAAGAGAGTGGGGTGAGGTTTAATCCAGAGGCTGCTGGTGGTTGATTGAGTATACAGCTCAAAGAGAGACGGCCAAGTGGACATGGAGTTTTTTTTTTTCTAAACCATCTCAACCCTCTGTGGAGTTGGTGTGAGAGTGTGTGTACATAGAGGAACAAATGTTGTTTATGGCATCAAAGACCGGAGCTCCTTTTCTGTGTTAACAACTTATAAAGCCACTATTCAAACACAGCCAGAAATTACAGAAAAAAACTTAAAATGACCACTATAGTCATGTCTTGTACAGGGGATTTTGCTATGTACAAAGGTTGAATTGTAGCATTATCACTAATTTTCAAGATCGTACCAAAGTCAAACTACAAGTCAAATGTAAACTATTGATTTTTCTCTGACTGAAGCTGACTGAATCGCTTGTCCTATCATAGAGCTAATGTGGCTGTAAGGTGAACTTGAAAATGTCAAACTCACTAGTATACAGTAACTGTAAGACTAAACATTTAGTAGAACCAATGAAAAAGCCAAGAAAATTAGTACAACCAACTTTGTTATCAGACTTGATTACACTGATGTCTGAAGATTGGAACTGGCTACCATTCTTTTGAAATTCCTTAACTGGCATTAGACTTTTTTTGTAGAAAGAAAATTACAGCACAAGCTTTAATAAGCACAGGTACTTAATACAATGATATAAAGCACCTTTTCAGTGTTTAGGAAATGTAACTCATATCATATGATTTCATATAATAAAGCCAATTAAAGTGTGTAAAAGTTGTAGCAGTGATGATCAAACTTCTCTGACTTCTAAAAAGTCAAACTAACACTTGGATCTACAAAGCTATAAGTTGTCCTTCATTTTTTCAAGCTTTAACAACTAAGGAACATATTTTATTACCACAATGCACCAAAAAGAAAGTCTTGACACACAAAGGAGGAGTACAATCGGAGGAGTTGTTGCTATGGTTACCAGCACAAGTTAGTGAGAGAGGAAAATAGAGTGAATGAGTGAGAGGGGAAGAGAGAGGGTATTGTTTATAGTTTGTGAATATATGCATCCATAATCACACAGCAGTGAAGATTCAAAAGAGACAAAATTCATTCTCACACACAATAAAATTGTCTCATTACAGTAAATCACACACACAGCTTGCATACACTGTGGAGCTTAATGAAACCATGGTGGATTGTGCATACTACTACTGTATGTGATAAGTAAATAAATGACACAACAATTTGATCTACATATATACTGTTTTGCCGTGGGATCAGAGGGAGATTAGAGAAGAAAGTGCATACATCCACTATAATTGTGCACGTGCGTGTGTGTGTGTGTGTGTGTGTGTGTTCTTACCTGAGACAGCCTGTAGCATTGCGCAGCACCTGGGAGGTATGAAGGTGGAGCTTGCGGTCGTCATGGTGATTGGGGGAGGAGTCCCAGTTAGAGTGGGGTATGATGACGCTATTGGTCAGCACGGCCAGGGCGTCCTGGATGATTGGCATCTTCAGAGCATCGCATGACGACAGGTTCCATAGCACACCTGCACACACACGCAGGCAGAGAGAAATACACATTAAGAAGGTTTTTACATTAATCTTTAAAAAAAATTTCTAGAGAAAACTCAGTTATCATGTAATACATGGCAAATTAAAGTGCATGTGTTTGTTAATTGCAATAATGAAAAATATAAATTCTATAAATGTAAGCAAGAATGTTGCTGGCAGAGGCAATCAAACTTTTTCTAAATTGCGCTCATAAAGTATAAAACCAATCTTTGTGTGTTCTGCAAAGCTCATATACGTGATGAATGACATAACTATTAAGAATATAAAACTCTTAAAAAGACCTCATATTCATACAGTATCTACTTAACATCTTGCAACAATTCAGAATGTCTGCTCTCTAACATTTTGAACGTCCTGGCTGCAATGCTAATGATGCAGATACACCAGAATGCTGCTTAATTTTAGCAATATATGAAAAATGCACACAATATAAATCATTATTATTTAAAATGTTTATGTTCTTCATTTGAGGTCGGTTACATACATTTAGCTGAATTTAAGTGCAAAATAGATTTCTCTCTTTATTTGGTTTCCCACAGTGCATAGCGCGATTCATGCCTTTTCTTTCTCTTTCTATTAATGCTCCAGTCAAATCAATGTTCTCAGAGCACAGTTAAGTGAGGACAGCAGTACTTTCCACTTTGCTTTTCACCTCCTCATTCCCTCTTTCAACTTTCAACATGTCATGTGCACAGGAACACATATTTTATGGAATTTTAAAGCAAATGCTTCCATTAACCTCTCAGAGATGTCACAGGAAACACATTTGGTTGTATTTTGTGAAGTCAGTTTAAGCCTGTCTTTCTGATTGATTTAAGACATTAAAACAACTCAAAACATTGATTTAACCTACTGCATAATAATAATGATCTCAGCCAGACCTTTCAACTGCACTGGAACATCACAAATAAAGTGTGGATGTACTTCAGGACTCGCAATGCGGAACAAAAATGCTTCCTCATTTTTATCACTTTCGAGAATGCCACCCACTCTTTTATTCTGGAATCCGACTCTACAATCTACCTGATACTTGTGATGTCTGAGGAAATTAATTAGTTTGTTGGTCCCGGCGGAAAGCCAACTGCCCAACCAGTACATCATTTATCACACTCTCACAGAAATATACACAAATATATACGAATCTCATATGCAGAGATATACAGTCGATGTATGCAATTGTATGCCCACATCCACGATTTGGCAGAAAAACCTTGCAAGTTTGTACGAACACAAGGGTACTTTCAATCACCTTCAAAGACACACAAACTGTATACATACAGAGTTACTTGCACGCTACTGTAACACTTAATCACAAACAGTATGGGTACACACGAACATACACACACACACACACACACACACACACACACACACACACACACACACACACACTTTCCTTCTTCTTGTCAGATGGACTACCAGATGCCTCTTCGCTGACTGGTGACAGCACTAGCCTTGTTGGTCAGCTGTGACACACTCATGCACACATTTACATGCAGCATTCTGGGATTCTAAATATGTTAATTAGTTCCTGCTGCTTGCACTGGTCATCCCTACAGAAAGGGCAAGAGATACAAAAACAGATATAGTAACAGAGAATAAGATATAAATGTGGGAAACAGAGGGTGACAGAAATAGAAAGACTAATGAGAGGGGAAGAGAGCAGGAGGAGCTGAGTGATGATTTATGGAAACGGGAACAGATTGAGAGAACAGAGGAGACATGCAACACGTTTTTAATATGACTAACTAAAATGGTGCGGTGTTAAGGTCACCATCTCTCAAGCATTTGGTGGCAGACTCCAGATGTCGCAGGTCCCAGATGACAGATGTCATTTTTTTTCACAGTTACCACACAAATAGAATATGGACACGACTCAAGACACTCTGCTCTCTGTACACAATGGACCGTGTTCATAGAGGCTGTAAGCCGGCTAAAAGGTTTCCTTTTCATTCCAAAATACAATATGCACAATCCAATTTTCTTCTCAGGGTTTTGTTAGATGTGAATGTAAATGAAACATAAGGGTGGCAGGAAATTGCACACTAGTGATTATGGATATTGGCTATCATCTGAAACGACAGCAGTGCTGAAGTTGAGCAAGACACTGAATTCCTAAAAGCTCCAGGGAGGCTGTTCTGTGGTGAGACCTGACCTCAGACCTGCCTGTGTGAAGGGGAAAATAAAAAGAGAAAAAAAACTGATAATACAGTGAACTGATAAAATACTACAGAATTTACTCAACTTGTGTCAGGCATATATGAGAACAAAAGAAAAAGTATTCTACTAAAAAGATGGAGCTGGAGAAAAGGGCCAGGAAAGGTTGTGTCACTAACAACAGATATGAACTAAGCTTCACTTCACTGAAATACTGTACAAAAACTGCCGTTGTGGCACTGGGTGTTGACCAACAGCAACGCCAGTCTTGATGCCTTACAGTACACTGCACTAGTGTCAGTCATAATGGAAATCTGCAAATGAGAGACAAATGGATGGGAGAAAAATCCGGCCAGGAAAAATACAGGAAAGAAGAAAACAATGAGAAGGACAGAATAACATAAAAACAGGTTACAATACAAGATGGGAAATTAACACCATCAACAGAGTAAAGAAAGAATCAAACATAGCAATGTTAAGGAGCAGAGAGGTTAATTCCTAATTAAAGTTGTTATTCTCAACTAAAAGTGTAGGTAAATCTTTTGTGGAAACTAAATAAATAACTTTTATAAATATTATTCTAAGAAAAGCAGTTAAAGAGGAAGCCAAAGGGAGAGAAAAATCAATGGGAGTCAAAAAAGGAGAGAAGAAGAACCAAATGTAAGGAAAAAACATCTAACCAAGTAAAAAAAACAAAGACAAAGACTTTTAAAAAATGTTAGTGTGAGAAAAGTTGAAAAAAGAAAGCGAGATAGAGAGTGAAGGAGGTTGACAATGTGTGTGTGTGTGTGTATGAGAGTGAGAGTTTGAGAGGACAAGAAGAGGAGGGTGATAATAAGGCGATGACCTTGTATGCTGTTTGGCAGCAATCAAGTGCTCACATTCAGGCTGTGAGTACGTGTGTCTGTGTGTCTGTGTGGGAGCGTGGCAACATTTGCCTTCACTTTCAGTGATAAGCCTCTTGTTTCACATCTCGAGTCTCTCTTTCTTCTCAATATTTCTCCTCTCATGGGCTCTTTTCAAACCAAGGTAAAAGCTCAGTGGCACCCTCAGCAAAGGAGAAGACGCAGATATTGGGCAAAACACTTGCACAAAAGTGCGCTCAAATATCTTTCAGTCTTCCTCTATGTTTCTCTTTTTGTTCCTGTGCAGGTGTGGATCTGCCATGGGTGCACGTGCCCCCCCCACCCCCCCAATGGATAATTGTAAGTAACTAGTAGTAGTTCTAATGGGCTTCGATCCTATAAAGTAGGAGTCTTGATGGTAGCCCGTAAGACAACAACCCCTCGATATGGATCTGCCCCTGTTCCTGTGTCTTTTTAGAGACAGAGGTAGAGACAAAGATTGAGCAGATGGGGGTAGAAACACAAAGAAGTCGACTCCTCAGTGTTTTCTGGGGCAAGGACATTGTGTCTGCCACTGACTAACATTGGCCAAATTCAAGGCTGACACACACACACACACACACACACACACACATCCACACTCACACACACACCTGCCTGCTCCAGAAACATAGATCTGTAATGCTTCACTAAGCCCAGTGTCCTTACGGGGATAACATCAGGTGACCAACAGACAATGACATCATACTGGAGACTTTGCTGTGTGCCTGTGTGTGTATGTGACTGTGTTTTCTTCCTTTCTCTCTCCCTGTCTTTATCTCCTTCTCTCCCTCTTCTGACTAGTTCCCCTTAGACGCTTGACGGACAGTTTCCGAGGAGCTGGGTGGTTTGGGGAAATGGGGAGATGATTGCATGAATTCATGAATAAATGAGACTATGACTTGTAAGGGGAGAGTGAGGACTGTTAGGCCTCAAGTGACGATGTTTTATTAAACAGCCTTCATCTGTGCGACTTGATGTGAATTACTTAGCCAAGGGGTCAGAACCTAGTGATGAGTAAAGCCGAAGATGACAAATTACATAGCTAATGTGTCTACAAAAATCTGTGAATGAAAAATCAAAAAAGAAATATTGATTTTGGATAACATTATAGGTGGCAGCAGGTTAACAATTGCTGACTTGACCCAAGGGTCATTCAACGTTTCATCCTGCAGTAGGTTTGTGGAAAACATTTGTCAGCAATAGGTAAATAGGTCCTGTATTGTGGGTCAATTATTTCTGCCTGTGCTGGGGGTTTTCATTGCCACCAGGTCCTCCCACACTGAAAATGCAGAGACATTTCTGCAGGACACTAACAATTTAGCATAGAAGCAGCAGCAAAAAATTCATTTTGGTGAAGGCATTGTGTTTCCCCACAGGAATCACTGTAATGACTTTGATAGAGTTCTGTCCCCAAGCATTTTTGAAAGAAGGTTAGGAGCTTCGACTCAAATTAATGTGGCTTTAGCACGTACTATAACAGTAGTGGGGACATGGAGATTTGGACATCTACACAGAGCAGAGATTCGTGCCTTGCAGAAACCAAGGTGAAGAATTTTCCAGTCAAGGATGACAGCAGTTTTATTTGACTGCGTTGGTTTGCTGCTAACATCATCAGTTTGCAGAAGCTGAAAGGTGTTGGCGCCTTCTGTATATACATACACTTTTTTTCTCTTTGAGGTGTTTTTAAGACTTAAGTATTTATTTGCATTCTAACACTGCTGTGCAAGTGATGGTAAACAGAATCAAACCATCAATCAATGCATGGAATACGACTCAGCACAGCCAAAATGTACATTTGTTTCCAGTTTTCTAAAAAATAAATAACTTAAAAGCTACAAATTGAAGATGTTTGCACAAATGCCCACATTTTGAACACGTGACTTATCTCAGCAGTTGCATCTCAGCTCAGCTCGACAACCATTTCAGAGCAGCTAGCAGCAGCTGCAGCAGGGTCAGGCCACGGTCCACTGCCTCAAGGTGAGCCCACGAGTAAGGATAGCATCTCCTATTGACACCCAAAGCCTCTGCATCGACCACACTTTAACTGACAGGCCCGGAAGCCTTGACTTCGTCCTATCTACCTCACGCTGAAACCCAGGAAGCCAATAAAGCTTCAGAACTGACGGGGAGATTTTAATTGTTGATGGAAGGTTTTTCCGGTCACCAAAGAAACGTATGCCTTGTCTCATTTCCCCAGACCTAAACAGATTCTTTAATCACAGAGAATAGGGAAGTGCTTTGACTAAGCTGACAACACAGAGGCAGTAATGAGGAGGCTGATTTGTTATGACTCTAGCAAAACCATTTTTTTTTTTTCAGTCCAGCAGTTGAGTATTGTGTCTATTGATGTAATTTGAGTTTGCACTACTGCCCCTGATAAACCTCTGGTGGTCACCAACTGCCATTTGCTTGCTCTCAAATCATTTAGCCACCAATTAGTAATTAAGGTCAAGCGTTTGAGAGGAATGTAATTTGGCAGAGCAATAGATCCAATGCCTTCTCGCTACATATCAGAGCAGAGGAGCTGACAATATTTTTTTACAATGCTTATATCAGAGATTGAAATTCTCAAGTTGTGGCTAAACCAACTTATACATTTAATGTTAGAAATAGTGGACAGAAACAGAAAAAGAAATTTGCAGCCAGTCCAAAGAGGCCAAGAAACAACAACAGCAACCATACTGTAAAAATCAGCTAGCTGTAATCAGCTGCATTTGGAGACTTGTTTTTAATCTGACTTTTGTCTGTCCTTTGTATTGCAGAGTAATTGTATCACTGCACACAAATTCTTAGCAAAATTGACATATTTGATTAAAACTGTATTAGTGGTCAATGTAGCACAAAAATAATTTTAACACATTGTACTCAGTCTCTCTATTTGTATCACAAAACACTTAAAGCACATGCCTAATTGAATTACCAAGTAATTATGCAACAGTTCCAAGTGATGAATTACAGCCCCAGCAGGGTGTTCCACAAGGCAAATGAAGATAGACTTCAAAATATGGTTGTACTGGCATGAAAGCAATTGAAATGTGCAGTTCAATGACAGCGTAAACCAGAGTAAACAGACAACAGGGTAGAGTCATGCATGCCACTGATTCACTCAGCCAGCAGCAGCGAGAGCCAGGCAGAGAAAGGCAAAGACAGAAAGAGTCTGGGGAAAGGGAGAGGGGAACATAGAATTCAAAGTGCGTGTGTGTTGGTGCAACATGACTGTTTATAAAAGTCAGAGCTCAAAATATGAGTATGACTTGCGGTGCATTTAATTCATTTGTTAATCTGTTTACAGACCACACCCAAATACACACACACACACACACACACACACACACACACACACACACACACACACACACACACACACACACACTCCATCTCCAAGCTGTGTTTTTAATCTCTCCAGCACTGTGGTGATGTTATTCAAGGTGCCAGGATGTCATGTCATCATAAATAGCTTAGCGTCAACACTCAGTGCTAAAATCTAATTGGTACTTATTCTTCCTTCTTTATCTGAAATAAAACAACTTATTTTAAAGGGGAGCAGGAGTCTGTACACAGAGGATGGTGGCAATGATTTGGTAAAATAAAAATCCATTGTTGGATTTTAGCAAGCATTTAGCACCATTGCATTCCATACCATTCATACTTAATTTCCCTTCGGGGATGAATAAAGTAATCTATCTATCCACCCTCCTTCCTAATTGTTGTTCCTTAATAAATTCTTCCTCCCTTCCTTTGTCTTTCATCTTTCCTAATAATCACAGTCCTCCCATGTGTTGCTCATTCTTCCCCCTCTTCCTCACTCCCTTTTTTCCATTTGTAGTTCACTGTTTTCAATATCAACAGCTTGTCTGGTTCTATCCATTTTTTTGGTTTCTGCTCAACATTTCTTCCTTTTCCATCCACCTGCATGTGTCTGTGTCCCTTTCAAACTGTATTTCCTGCCTCCATCCAACCTGTAACAGCAGGGTCAATAACAGCGAAAAGGTCAGGAAAATATAACACTTCCTTCCTTCCTTCCTTCCGTCACCTCCCGTATCCTACATTTTTCCCCCCCACCATTCTCCAGTGGGCTGTAATCAGTATGCGAGTGCTCTGTAAAGAGTGAGACAAAAGTCCTCGCTGGCTCGCTGGCTGTCATTGTTGTGATCCACCCGGTCCCCTTCTCCTCGGAGAGTGAGTGACCTATGGGGATGTGTCTAGTGATGGATGTTTGAGCGTGCGTGCGCGTGTGCGCTTGAAGATGAGCTTCGTCCCGCTAAGGAACAATGGGATCAGAGGTCAAATTGAACATGAAGGGGCCCCACCGACTTTATCTCAGTATGTGTTACACAGGGTTTTGTGTGTTACTCTGTGTCTGAGTCTGTGTCTGTGTCTGTGTGTGTATGAGCGAATGAGTGTTATTGTACTTTATCTTTGGGAATGTCCAATCCTCTTGTATGAGCTTGAATATGTCTCTCTTATCTCAGTACTAACCTGGTGGAACAAGAGGGCTTTTGTCTGAGCAAAGAGAAGGAGAAAGAGAGAAACAACGGTGATACAAGTGCAGATACACACGGTTCAGCTCAGTGTGATGCAAGACACTGAACCACATAGAAAGCCAGCAACTATATGGATGAAGCAGAACAATGGTGTGAAAAGTGGAGGGAACAACATAAGAACATGGGTGGAGGAGAGAAAAAAGCAGAGAGGGGAGGAGAGAAGATGAGAGACGAGGATTGGCTCTGTCCATTGTATGTGCTCTTAACATGCCACGGAGAACTCACTGGAACATCTGCTAAGCTGCTAGAATTCACGTCCCCACCTATCGTAGGTCACAGCTCACCCAATTTATATAAATTGCAGCCAATTCTTATTTTAGCCGGTCTGCCACTTGAGTGTGTCTTTGCCGTGTATGAGACACTGATTATTAATTGGTGAATTTCATTAGTATCACAGATTGAAACTTTTATAGGCTGAATCCTGTGACACATATGCCCAAACACAATTCACACACAGACACACAGACACACACACACACACACACACACACACACACACACACACACACACACACAGACACACACACACACACACACAGAGTTCATCATTATTACCTGTCCTGAGGCTGTAGAACCAATGTCATGCTGGAAAATAACTGTGGCTGCACATTTTGATTACATATATGCTTGAGGTGGTGTAAGTGTGTGAGGGTGAGCATCCGTGTGTCCATGTTAAGCAGAGGGGTGGGGGGGTGGGGGGGGGGGGGGGGGGCGCAGTGTGTGTTAGTGTTTGCTGCAGCACTAAAAGGCCTTTACTAGAATATTAAATTCTTGTGGGAGGCATATTGAAAACTATTTCAGGAGAAATGGAGATCAAATTATGTCAGCTCATGTAATGTCTGTGTGCTTAGGTGGGTGTTAAAATGTAATCCATACATCTTTTGCCTACACAGATATTTGTGTGTATCTCCACAATATGTCTAAGTTTGCGTGTGTGGGTGTGTGCACTGCTGACTGTGTGTGTCTCCAGTGCACCGGCTAACTTTGCTGCTCATGCCCTCAAGGTTAAAGCAAGCTTGACCAGTGATTGTAAAGTACCACACTTGCTCGGAGGGACTGTTAGGGAATTTTAGGTGGACACGAACACATTTTTGTAATCGTGTGCATGCACCCACACAGAAATAACAGAGACAAACTTATATTGCATTACAATTTGAAAAATAAGTTGAGCGGACAAACAAAACACTTTTAAAGAGAAATGGTGTTTAAAGAAATTGTTAGCTGCCTCGCTGCTTCCTCTGCATTCTTTCCAGAAGTCATGCCTTAAAGTCATATTAGTCTGTTGAGGAGAACTACTGAATAAGATTGAATATAAAATATTATTGTGAGTGAATACTGGTAGTAACCTTTTCTAAAGAAAAGTCTTTCAGTAAAAGTCAAACGTATACATTCTCGAAGAAGTAAAACCACTCAACTAAAACAACAACTGGCACTGTCAAGGCCAAATGTGACTACATTACACAGCGTCTATGTGTGTGTGTTTTTAGGAATGTGTGCATGCCTTCTTTATGTGTAGTATACAAAGTGAAGTATGTAGGAGTCATCACTCATAAAATTCAATCCACTCGTTCAAATTGACATGTGTATCCTACACACACATAAACACATCATTATAATCTCTCCTGAGGCCATAGAAGAAGGGTCACGCCAGGGAGGTGAGGTATAAGTTGGTCACAGTTGGACATAATGTACCTGTGACCAGCTCTCTGATTTCCACATCTCCAGTCTTCCTCAGCAGGCGGACCAGGGCAGGAATCCCCCCGCAGTTCTTCAGGGCCACTTTGTTCTCATCGTTGGCCTTGCCGTACACCAGGTTCCTCAGGGCTCCGCAGGCGCTACGGTGAACCTCACTCATCCTGTGGTCCAGTAGGTCGACCAGTAGCTGGATGCCTCCCTGTCTGCGGATCTAAGGTTCAAACAAACTGTATCAATGAAAATGCACCTGTGCTTTTCACGTAAATTAATTATATATATATATAAAAAATCCAATCTTTGATAAGTATGTCTTCACAGACACTTATCTTTGACTCACATAGATGCACACTCATGCACAAAGACTCTCTATTATTCTACTGTGCTTAGAACAAAATTAAAATCCACCACCAGAAAATGTTGGTGGTCAGCAGTTGGTTTATTAGTCTATCCAGGTAGTTACTTTGGTATGTGTGTACGGTATGTACAGTGTGTGTGTGTGTGTGTGTGGCCTACAGTATCTGTCAGTCCTGCCATTCAGATTAACATCCCGATGTGTATTAATTAAACATACTATGACACAGCTAATGACTGTGCTTTGCAAAATGACACCTAATTACACAGATGATGGAAGGAAAAGAGCTGTCACTCCAGCTTTGCTTATAAACTACAATATTCCTCTGCCTCTTTGTCTCTGTCTGCTGTACTATCTGTCTCTCATCCTGCTGCTCAACATGTCCCATTTTTCTGTTATGATTGTTTCTGTATGTGTGTGTGTCTGTCCTTGTGTCTCCATCCTGCCTGCCTTTTTCTTTTTCAGTTGTCTGGTTCATGTTACTTCTTATGACCATGCATATGGATATGCACATTACTTCCTGACTAACTCATACTGACAATTCTGGCTTCTATTATCTGAAAAGGAAAACAGGTGGGAGGCTATTATTCACATGCACCATGTAAAATGGTGCAATGTCTGTATGATTTATACCATATCTATCATGGAATTGGAAAGTATTAAACCTAAAGTTAAAATGGTCAGAAATGATTTCAGTAAACACAAGTTTATTTTAAAAACAAAATTGGCATTTGTGGTCCCTACCCTAGAAAAATTTCAGCATGCTGGTAACTTTTTATGTATAAAAAAGACAAAAAGAATATATAATGCACACTGATTCTGCATCTTTTAATTTAATGCATTTTTAAAAATGTTTTAGGATTCATAGTTTTAAAACCCAGTTGTATATCAACATCAAGGCATTGAATGTACATATTTATAAACTCTGAATATACAGCAATATAATATAAGTATAAAAACATGAAGAAAATGTGGGTCAAAAACAGTTGTCACATAGTCCATGACATGTACATGTCTTCAAAACAAAGATTGTATAAAAGAAGCTTCAAAACATACATTTTACACCTGTAGCACAATTTTATCCGCAAGTCCTTTATCAATGCTGACAACATTTTAAAAGCTGATTCAATTTTAACATTGTTCGAGGATAATGATACACTGTGGATTTAAAAAGCTTGGTAAAAAAAAATAAATATTTCTCGTTGTACTGTTCCGATGGTATGAGCAGTTTTTTGGTCAGCAATATATTATCAATGTTAACATACAGAATATCCTATAAACCCTAACATACTGTTTACTTAACAGACTATGTTTACTGATGTTCCAAATATTGTATATGTTATTTAAAAATAAAATACATTTTGTTCAATGGCAATAAAATGATTGTATTTCTTTTACCCAGAGATTGTACAATAACATATTTTCAAGGTGCGCAATACTATGGTATTTTTGCTTAAGTTTATCATACCGTCAAAATCTCAGACTGGCCCATGCCTTTATGTGATGGTAGAAATGTGTCCACCGGTAGAGATTTGGAAATACTGTCTGCAACTCGGGAGCTATCACTTAGTGTGTGCTATATATTCGGGGGAAGCTAATGTACAAATCAGGGCTGGATTCTCTCGTGATCTTTGGGCACCAGGACTGCTTACCACGTTTTCACGTGATGTGATAGCGACAGTTGGTGGCAGTAATGCACTTCTAAGCTGGTGTGCCAACTGCCACAGAAGAAGAGAGTGACATGGAGGAGCAGAGTAAAACTGTAAATACAGAGCAGGAGGTATTCTCAACCAGCTCAAGATAAGGGAGAAGAACTTCTTACTATAAGAGGTGTGACTTCCGATGTGTAGTCAATACAATATGATTATTTAAAACTATTTCTTAATTGAATTTACACCTCTGATTGAACTACTGCTTTGTGATATATACAGTTACCGAGATACACAGTTATATACATATACCGTGATAGAAGATTTTGGCCATATTGCCCACTCCTACATCAACTTGGAAGCCTGGCTCCAGACCTCTGAATCATCAACCACATCCTAGATTTGTTCTGCAATTCAAATATGAATGAATTAAGTGAACATTTACAGTAAGAGCATATATTGAAACTTATTAAGACACAGGATAGAGGCTCCTGGTTGGTATGACTCTCCAGAATAGTCAAAAAGGTTGTTAATAAAGATGTCAACACCCTTAACGGCAGACTTACCAGTTTTTAATATGCATTTCATGTGAGCATCTACTATACCTTCCTATATAACTCTTCTACTCTTAGGTTTGTTTTAAACATGTGTGCCTGCCACCAAAAAGCAGGAACATAAGATTTATATGTAGAAATTTCAACCAGTGGCCTCACTTTTCTGTAAAGTGCAGTGAAGATTTTCTCCAGACTGCTGAATGTACAGTATGTAAACCTCTCCATGTATTGTATATGTGTTGCTGTATTTGCTGTGTAAATACAAGACACACACACAGAGAGAGAAACAAACAGGCCGATCATTGCAGATTTATAGTTATATCCTCATTCTGTGAGAAGACAAGGCAGTCAGGACTGTTAGCCCAGTAGGGATCGCAATGAGGGCACTCTGGTGTTACACATTATGCCTTCCCCCTACGGTGTTACACATAAAGCCTTCCCCCCATGGCGCAACACATTGCCTTCTCCCCATGCTGGTGCTTTTTAAACCCTCCCACATTGCTTCTCCACTGCAGGGATCTTCATCGGCCTTAGGGGGCCAAAGAGCTTAAAGCAACCAGTGTTTAGTCCAATCGACAGGGGTGTAGTACTAATCACGAGAAACAGGCTGCTGTGATCACCAGGAGACTAGTTGGAACATGGTAGAGCAACAACTGAGTGTACGTGTGTGTGAGAAAGAGAGAGCGAGTGAGAAAGCCTGTCTTTCACGCTTCCACTTATATTTAATCTCCGGAGTACTGCAACAGGCAGAGTTACTCAGCCCGATAACTCGGAAAAAGTTTTTCACAGTTACCTGCGTAGCTAGGCTTCTTAAAACCCTTTTATTTGTCTGCATGTTATCCCCCAAACCTGGGACATTAAGTACTAGCACTACAGTGTCGGTTTAATCGTGAAGCACCCGATGGGTGGAGCTTACCTGATGAGTTGACAGGAACATACCTATAAATAATCTTCCAAGTCTTTTCTTGGGACTGTCTGGCACTCATTGTGAAACCTCACAAATCTGGCGTGAGTAAGCCAAGAAGAAAAAAGGAAGAACCAAACCCACATCAGAATGGATGTCTACAAGTGCAATTTAAGTTTAATTTCTTCGTAGGGAAAACATAAAATGTGGGCCAGGTAAAGAGAGAGAATGAGGGTGAAAAGAGTGAAATGAGAAAAACAAAATCCTAAGAAAGTGATGGAGGGCGGGGAGAGGATAGAGGTGTTTGATGACACAGCAGTCAGTTGTCGAGTTTATCGAGCAAAATGACTTTGCTTATCTATTCAATTAAAACGGATTAAGGGATGCAATGAATGGCAAACTAACCTTGCTCCATTGGCCACACAATTGCCTCAACCTGATTTGCTGCCCCCCCATGCCCTCCAGAACTCACCTCTGCTCATGTCTTTTCCTACTCCCTCTGCTCTCTTTCCCTTCTCCCGTACCGATCTCTGCTCCTCTCCCCTGTCCTTTTTATGCTTGTGTCACAGTTAATCTGTTATTCTATAAAAGCCATAGTGCTATTACTTTGTATTGCCTCTGAGCTACCTACAAGGCTTGCCAATTCCTCTGTGCCTATTCCCCTATTCCATGTAAAGAAGATTAGAAGCGCAGATTGATTTGTCTTTGTCTCCCGCTGTTCCGCGGCGGCCACGGCTATTGGTAACCCATAGCGACAGCATTGCCGTGGTAACAGTTAGCAGTGGTGACAGCTGGGATTGTGGGAATCAGAGGTGCTGCCGGCGTAAAAGCTGTGATGGCATGTGAAGCCTAACAAGTGTGTATGTGAGTCACCACATATGGAACATATTAGTGTAATCAGCAGCACACTGTAGACAGTTTATATACTTGCATGTGAGTGAGAAGACAGAGCAAAGATGTGTCACACCTTTCAACCTTTCATACATGCACATCCATATATAGACCTCAAAGCGGGCTTGAACAACTGCCGTTTGGCCTCCTAGAGAGAGAGTGCTCTTTTTTTTATTATAAATAAATGCCTGTTTGCACACAGCCTGCCCAGCCGAACAGATATATTGATTGAATCAAAATATCAGGTTAGGAGATTGGTGCTCCCAAGCGATGCCCTCTAACCTCCCTCCCTCCCGGTTTCAGTGTGGGCACCGAGCTTTTATATGGTGAAAAAAAAAACCATGCATGCATAGGCACACGACAGTCAGAGTGTGTCAGTCAGTGTGATGAGTCACTTTGAAGCATTCATCAGGTATGTGGCCAAACAAAGTATAAATATACTGTTCAGTTTCATTTTATATTGATATTGATGCACTTCAGGAATTCCTTGACAGTATTCGGCAAGTAAGGTCAATCTATTCTCAAACATGTGAGGAGAATTTACTGAAATACACTTCATTTCTTGTGTGTATCATTAATTAACTGTCATATAGCAGTGTTTGAACCAACCTCAGTTATGGGAGTTGGTTTAAAATACACACTGTACATTTAATATAACTTTAACAGTGTCGCAAAAGTAGTCATTCAAGCCATGTATTTATTCAATCTTTTATGAATTAGGGCTCCTGCCCCTCTAACATCCTCTGCACGTCCCTGCTATTATACATATACACACTCAGGCAGGCATACACACATGCAAGGGTTTTTGTTTTTACCTGACACTTGGCCTATGGCTAACTGCATTTTAGATCCTTTCAACCTTCGGCTAATTGAGTTCTTGGCCCTAAGCTACCATTCCCCTCTAGAGCGTTCTAAACTGGGACAAAAATGGCATTAACCTATGGCTACCTAATATTGTTCTGAGGCAGGGACACAGCTAATTTTGTAGCAGTATCAACAGTAAGATTCACAACTGTATCTGTGTCAAATCTGCCCAAAAACAATAGAGGCTCTACTCCAATGTAGAGTAACAGAGAAAATACAAACCCCTGCTCTTCACAGCAGGGGATAGGGAGGGTTCTTAATAATCCCAATGTGTAAGCGTGTATTTGCTGTTGAGTGGGTGGTCCCTAGTAGTTTCATACTAATTTATCCATATATCCACTGTGACGGATGTAAACCTATTTCCGAAGGTATTTCTAGCTTTTTGACACAAGATTATGGAGAGTGACAGGAATCATAATAATAAAATAATGATAATCATAATCATAATTGATGGAAGAAACTTTTCTCTTCCTGAAATATGCCTGTTTATGTCAAAAAAATAAAAAGGCACAAAAAGTATTTTCAATTATATCAGTCATTGACGAACTACTCAGCATATTGTTGCCAGTGGTGATTTCTAAGTGCACCACATACTTAATTGACACACAAAAAAATGAAAAAAAAAAAACCCCAAAACAGCTAACACTTCTAAAACCTTACGCAGTTATCCGAGTGGAAAATAATACATACAACATGCACTGTGTAAAGAAGGACAGAAATGTTCAATAATATTGCAGTATTTGCTATGGATCATTCGCTGTGTCTTTCTCATCTTTCATGCGGATGTCTGTTTAATAGATATTCACAGCTTGCAGTTTGCTCAGTTCACAGCCTTAAAATCTAGAACGAGATTTTTTACCTTATTGACTGCCACTAACAACAAACTGTAAAACAGTGAGAAAATGCCATCATTCTTAGTATAATAGAATCTGATCCAGTCTCCATTAACCGTAAGATCCTTGTATTTATACTATTCTTTATAATCAAGCAGGACTGCAGTAAAAAACTGAAAACAATTATGAAGTCACAAAAAAGGTGGGAGGAGGAGAAATTTACGTAATTGATATCACAATAAAGTGGGAGAGGCATACAGTAATATACGAGGTCCGAGCTAAACAAAATGGATATGTGTAAGAGAGACGGGGGTAGAGAGAGGAATGACACAGAGTCAGGGGGCACGTTCCTCTCCATTCAACCGGTCTGTCGGATAAATGGATATCGACAAGGCTGCTACCCAAAATGAATTGCTGATGTGACTGAACTTTACTTGGACACTGCATGTGTGTGTGTGTGCCTGTGTGTTGGTGTACCTAAAGGGGTACATGAGCTGACTTGTCAATGGGTACTGTGTGTGTGCAAAGTATGGGTAACTGTTTGCACTTGTGCATCTAAGTATGTGTGTCTGTTCGTGGGTACAGTATGTGTGTGTTCGTGTGTCTTGAGCAACTATAAATGATGCTGAGGATGAAATTGCTAAGCTTCCTCTGTGGTCAACTATAATCTGAGCTGAGGCCAGACCTCCATCTGCCCACACACACACACTCACACAGACATTCACACACACACACACACACACACACACACACACACACACACACACACACACACACACACACAAACACACAAACACACTAGCATATATGAAGGTACATAACATAAATGCACGCACATGACCTTAAATTCACTAACATTATACTCTCACACACAGACACACCTCACACAAACACACATGCACTCTCAAATACCCAAATGCACACACACCTGTGATGTAAGAGGTTCATGTGCACATGTCTCCGACATCCAGTGACCAACTGCTCTTTAATCATCTTTCTCCACACTTCCAAAAACCACAGACTTACCTGGTCCAAGATAACAGAAATAAAAATCCACTCGTTTTCTTTTTATTCTCCTTCACTCCCTTTCCCTCTCCGTCCCTCTGTCTCTCTCTCTCATCTGCCTTGTCTCTCCCGCTCTCTTTGGCCCTGCAGAGTATTTCTTTAGCAATGAATAGCAGCCATGTTGTGGTGGTATTTAGCTGCTCAGAGTGTCCCTTGCCATCTGTGTCTGTCTGGCCGACTTAAAATAAGAGAAAAGTCTTTAAATAAGTGTTCTTAACAAATACCTGCCATCTACATGCATAGATGGCAAATGAGCAGGGAGGTCTGGGTGCAGGTAACATGGAAAGAAAGTTAATTTACATATACTAACCACATTGTAATGATACAAAGCTGGTTGAAAATCTGCAAAGTACTCCTTTAAATTACCTGCCACGCTTTCAAAATTACGATCATTTTATTTGCCAAAGAGCAGGTTACAAAAAAAGGGAAAGTGTGTATTACATGGCCTCCATTTAGTACGCAAGTTGATGAAACATCCATAATAAAACTAACTACCATTCACAGCCTTTCTTATGGAGGCCATGAAATGTTTATTTTGTTATGAAACTTTCTTTACAATTTGCCTTGATTTAATTTTTATGAATACTGCCATTGCATTGATGCATAAATAATGAATATAAATATATATGAATAACCATCAAAAGCTGTGCTTTGCCTCTGTGTTCAGTGAGTACCTACACAAGCCAAGATATTTTCTGAGACACATTTGTCCTTAGTTTATGTAATGTAGGTAGTCTTAATCATTTGAAGGTCTGCCTTCATTAAATTGTTACAGTGAGGGCTAGGACTAAGAAGTCAATGGGTAGATGAGGAGAAGAAAGAATTATTACTGAATTATCAAAGTGCTCCATCAAGTGAAGTCCCAAAGTCCCACCTCTCCTTAGAAATTACGGCTAAAGAGCAGGTCATTGAAAAAAAGTGAAAAGTCTGTATCACATGGTTTTGGGTAGGGCTAATCTACTAACCTATCCTGTTAGGATGAATAAAACATCATTTCTTGGCCTGTTGGTAGCAAAGAGAGTCAAAGTCTAACCATTTTTATGTGAATAATATTGTATTTTTACCAACTTACTGTCCCTGCATATTTTATTGTATCCTTTGTAACAGAACAAATACTCTCATAGTCTTCATAGGAAAGAAAAGCTGCTCAGTCACAACCTTGAAAATCCACCAA
This sequence comes from Lateolabrax maculatus, assembly GCA_031216445.1. NCBI lineage: Eukaryota > Metazoa > Chordata > Actinopteri > Acropomatiformes > Lateolabracidae > Lateolabrax > Lateolabrax maculatus. The sequence goes on from CM062210.1 coordinate 13,230,229, forward strand.
GATATATACGAGATTCACTGAACAAAAGGGATATTTTTATTCAATTTAGCTTGCAAGTTGAGGAAACATCCAGAATAAAACTAACTAGCATTCACAGACTTTCTTATGAAGGCCATGAAATGTTTATTTTGTTCTGAAACTTTTTTAATTTTGCTTTGATAGATATTAAATGAATTCTGCCAGATATAAAGAAGATGTGAGAAAAAGATGTCAATGAGAGTCAAAATGTTCCAAGATGTGCCCCATCATTAATGTGACATCTCTACAGTACATACACACATCTGTGTTACGGCCTCTTTGGGAGATCAAACGTAATGCGATGAAAGGTGTTGTTGAGTTTTAAAGCACTTCAGAAATAATGGGAAGGAAGAAGACGAACTGTTTTCAATCTCAAATAAGACAATAACAATGTAAATGCTAAACTCTGAGACGACAGGATCTTTAACCAAACTAATATTCCATATCTGTCTAATTTTCATTAAAAACTAGTGTGTGCATGTAGATATAAGAACGTGAATACCTTCTTTTACTTGATGTGATGCAAGCATACATTTTGGCTGGTTGATATCTCTTCCAGATTTAATTTGTATAAATAGTGTTTAGCATTGCCTTCGGCCCTGAGCGAGACAATCAAATAGACTGATGAAGGCAGGCCAAAGCATCCACTGTCAATACACAGTTGTTATTTTCTCCATTGTTGGACACGTCCATTCAGGCAATAATTAAAGCCAATACAAAAGAACACTTACTTTTCTTTCAGAGCTGTGTGGATGAGGTAGTGGAATGGAGGGGAGAGCATATGCATATGTGTGTATCTCCGTTTGTGTGGGTGGGTAATGTATCGGTGTGAATGAAAATTAGCTGTGTCTTCATGTTTAAATGTTTAAATGCCTGCATTTGCAGACATTTAATATGATTTTTTTTGTCTTTTTTTCACTCTTTGCTCGTGTTCCTTTGTAATTGTGTGTGAATGAGCATTTTAGCAATGTGGCATCACTTTTCAATGAGGTTGCAGTAGCAGCTATTGACCGACTACTGAAATTAATTTCATTTAAAAAAAATTGCCAATGCCCTTGCCTGCAAGTACTGGTAAATTGATTCTGAGAGTAATAGCGTGTGTATGTGTGTGTGTGTGTTGAGAGGCATTTGAAAAAAGAAAAAGAAAAGACTGGGTTTAGATGTGAGCGCATTTGCATCTGCTACTGTCATTGTTTTAAAGTGCTGCTAGCCTTATTAAAGGGTTTATTAGAAAGTTCCAAAGGGGCTTCTCTCCAAAATTACTTTTGAGAGACAAACTCATGACTCTGGGACTAATTGAACTTTACTGCCACAATTGCTGCAACTCAATAGAAGGCACAGCTTAGGGATGGAGATTGTGGCAAGCTTTATCTCGCAGAACATCACTGTGGAGCTGGTTAATTTTTCTTAAAAGCGTCTGCAGGAAAATGACAACAACTGAAGTTGCTTTATACTGCAACTCATAAGTAGGTATTCACTTGGTTCCTTACGCATACCTTTCTAAAAGGTCTCATAAAAGCACCGGTGAGAGCACATTCTGTTTTTATGCCCCTAAACTGTGGAACTCACTGCATTTGCACATTAGACTAGCAAGCTCTCATTGTATTTTTTAAAAGGGAATTAAATCTTTTTAATCCGGCTTTTAATTGGGAGTAGTGTTACAGCCTTAGTTTTTAAGTTACAATTCATTAGTTTTTACATTACTCTGGTATTTATTTATTTATTATTGACTTTTATTTATTGATCTTAATAAGTGACTGTTTCATTGTTTTCCTTGTTCAATTTCTAGTCTTGCAATATGTATTTACTAATTTTTTATTGTTATCTCTCTTGTTTCTAAATTCAAACTAAATATAGAATACAATTATTTAAACAAACTAAATATGTTTAAATAATTGTATTCTTCCCATCTGTAAAGCACCTTGGGCTGCATTTCTTGTATGAAAGGTGCTATATAAATAAAGTTGAGTTGAGTTAAAGCTTTTATCAAGCAAGTTACAATCATTCCCTAGCCTGGGAACCAGATTAATCTGCAAGCTTATGTTTTATTTGTTCTGGCAGATACGTCCGGCCCCCCTCCCTGGAATTGAACGGGCCAATCACAACCATTTATTTAATATGGGGCGAGTTTAATGGGATGAATGACATAGGAGCGCCGTTGAGACGTTTTAGTAAACAATCATGACGGCTACCGCTGATCTGGAACGTTCTGTAGAATCCGCTATCACACCAGTTTTAAACAAACTGGATGGTAAATTTTCTCTAAAAGAACAAACAACTGCAGTTAAAGATTTTGTTGATAAGAAAGATTTGTTTGCCATGCTTCTGACAGGACCTATGACCGGGTGATGTTCCATTGCTCATCGGGTCTCTGCGCCCAGTGATAACACCCATTGGAAATCGAAAATGAACTGAGAATATCCAGACTAATACGCATCTGCAAATTAGTGTGACGATGCCAGACTGATCATTCCCTTCTCTACAACACTGATCTTAGTCAAATACTCACACAACACTGAAAACACACACGCACACATACACATACACACACACACACACACACACACACACACACACATACACACACACGCACACACACACACACACACACACAAACCTCAGCTTTGATCTTGTTGTCTCCGAAGCAGAGATGCTGTAGGTAGGCTGCAGCATTGGACTGCACTGATGGGAACTGGTGCTGTAACATCTGGATCACCTCTGGCAGCTCCGGATCTCTCCACCCAAACTCTCTGCAGAGAAGCAGGCAGACAGAGACACTTTGATTCCTGCAGCACTTTAACAAAGCAACTTGCCGAAACACAGGAGATTACCTGAAAGCAATCCAATAAATATCACAGACTCTCTTCCCAACATACCCAGAGCTACACATATTCACAAATTCACTTACATGGTTATACAGTATACCCAGAGAAAGACAGACAGATAGATAAAAAGGTAGGGTGTGAATGAAAGAGAGATTTAAATGTCAAAAAGTCCACTTTGTTCTCTTTTCAAACAAACGGCTTGTTTCTTATGGGGGAGAGCTTTACAAGTCAAGCAACACAGTGAGAAAAAAAAAAAAAGCAAATTTCACACTGAATGCCCAATTTGCCAAAACACTGTCACTTTTACAAATAAACATGGAAACTCAATACCGACATTGTCCAACTGAACTCGGGTGTGTGTTGAAACACTGCACACACGCCATTTACGACGGCAGCAACTGAAGGTGTCGATAAGCAGAACATTGCAGATCCACTACGGTGCCTTTTAGTTAGTCCGTTGTGCTGCTTGTATGCACGAGAGCAAGCTGCAGTTTAGTTATTATCAACAGGTCAGAGGATGATTATTATTATTACTACATTTTAAATAAATTATTAGTGTGGTTGATTGTAAAAAATATGGTAGCTATATTACTTGAAATTAGAATTTGAAAAAGTAGATGACAGTTGTCAGGGCATTAAATAAATGATGGTTTCTTTATGAATAAAAAAAAATATGTGAACAAAACATTTAAATCGAATGGAATTTTGACCTTAAAATTGAAAGCCTAATCGAATCGTGACACTCCTACAAATAACCCAGGAGGAGTTGGGTTTTTCTTGAAGAAGAACACTATTTCTTTGAAAGTCTTTCAACTCTCTATGGTCAGATGATAAAACATATAGTGAGTACATAAAGCTTTACAACTGTGTTTGAAAATTGTAGCCACAAAGTTTGACAAAGTGTCATTTACAGCAGATCTGGGAAACACATCACAGTAATGTCTGCATAGTTTGACTGACTTGTGATTTTATGTGAAATCAAAGTGCAAAAAAAAACAACTACAGAGATGAATGTATAGAACCAAAGCTTTTGGTAAAAATGAGGATCCTAGAGAAGGGCAAGCTGGAAGCCATCTGAATTATCTTGATGTAGCGAAACACAATGCAAACAAGTTAATAAAAATAAAAAGAATTCCATTACCACCACAAATTGAGACTAAAATAGTTTTGAGTAAATATAGAAAAAAGGGTAAAAAGTTTGAGGAATTGCACAGCACAGCATTACTACTGCCTGCATGCTGTCTGCAGTGTGAGTGGTGTGAGTTATGTTCTAAACTTTCTACCATTAGGAGTTTACACTCCCATGAACACACTGGACAAAGTTAAATAAATGTTTTGTCCCTTGGTAATACCCAGGAAATGGTCTCCTTTATTGTATTATCCCCTGCTGATAATTGTTTTTTCTACGGTTCCCTAAAATGAGGAAATCATGAGTGTGTGAGAAAGTGTGGGTGACTGTGTGTGTGGACACACTTGCACAATTGTATGTCTCCACAGTTTACTGTAATATTTTCTCCAATAACCACTCTGTAAAGTGTTTCCCTGTTACTTCCTTTATCTATCTCTTTCTCACAATGCTTTCAGAAAACTGTCAACCCTCAATGAGATCTGAAGAAAACCTATGTTGAAATTTTGCAGCTCCCATCGATTGTGGTGTTTGAGGATTGATTTTGTTGTTTCTGCCTTCATGCTCACTGTTCTGTGCCAAAATGTGGCTCACTGTAATCCCCATCAAGCTATTGGGAAAAACGCTGATTTATTTTGCCTCCTAACTCAGCCTTCCCAAACATGAAAATGTGGTAAATATGGGACAATTGACCTGCCTGGAGAGTTAAAATTGATGGGGTAGAAGATTGTGTGCGTGCGCGTGTGTGTCTCAAGTTTTTGCAGCAGAAAGTGAAGCCTCGACACCGCGCTTTCATCTCTGCCGGATCAAGCGAATGCGGTCTATGAAACATCTGTGAAAAGCAGAGCGTTCACGGGGAGTAAACATGGCTCTCAAAGATAAAGCAAGCTCCAGCGTGGACGGCTCTTTATCTGCCGAATGATAAGTGTTCATTCAGCCATAAAGCAGGACTGAAGGAGGGAGGTAGAGGAGAGATAGAGAGAGGGAGGAAGAGGGAGGGATTCCCAAGGCATTTAGGGGATTTAGGAGGAGAGACCCTCAAACAACACTCCTTAAATCACACAGCCAGATACCATCAGGGCAGTTTGTTTGTTTAGGTGTGTGTGTGTGTTGCAAGATTAAGATAGGATCATGATGTGTGTATATGTGGACACAATTGCCTCTGTGCCGGTTTGTCTCTGTGTGAGTTTGTGTCTGTCAGTGTGTGCATGCACGCAATTGCAAGAGTTTTCATTTTCATCTGTGTCTGTACTTCAATGCGTGCATCTGTCAATGTGTTAATGTGCATGACTGTGTATGTGTGTGTTTGAGAGTGTGTGTGTGTGTGTGTGTGTGTGTGTGTGTGTGTGTGTCATCCATCCCCTGCAGCCTTCCAGCTCTGTCAGTGTAGTTAATAGAAAGCGGAGTGATCTGCTGATAAGATGAGCATCATGGCTCGCCATTAATTAAAAACCCCTGGTAGGGAGAGAGACGGAGTGAAACAGAGAGAGAATGAGAATGAGGAAGGAGAAAAACCAGAGCATTCAAAGGCAACTGTGGGCAACAGGAAGCTGGTAGGACATGGAAAAATAAAAAAGGGGATAGTGAAAAAGGAAAACAAACCCTCAGATGAGATGCCAGTCATGCCAACACAGGTGCTAATGAGAGCTACAGCCCTGGTAGACGCACCGCTCGGTGACAAGCCAATGACGAGAAACAGCGGGTTGCAAACTGTAAGGGATAGAGCCTTAAAAAGGGAGAACTGATCAAAGAGGCTGTGCCAACAAAACTGCAGGGTTCACACTAAATACACACACAGCTTTTGAAGAAACTGCAACACAATATGCTGCTGTTTATTTGCCATATTCTTTATGTTACTTTATTGTTTTATCCCTTGTATGGTAATAAATGCAGCACAGAACAATTCGTTGCCTTTTTAAACCTGAGATACATGTTCTTGATATGACACCAGTGGGAATGAGAATAAATTAGGTGGCACAGTTGCCGCACAGAACTCTGTGTTCCTGGTTAGACGGGTTACTTTGCCATTTCTTGAGGCATGCGGAGGCGTGATGCGGCGAAATACTTTCAATGGAAACACTAGGTATGGCAGGAGAGCAGTCTGACATACTGAGAATAAAGGCAGGTAGCAAAGGGTTTTTGTGGGGGGGTGGGTGGAGGCAGAGACAGAGTGATATAACTGGGACATAAGAAAAGACTGCTGTGTGATGGTAGGGCTTTGAGCAGGAACACACACGCACGCACGCACGCACGCACGCACGCACGCACACGCACGCACGCACGCACAGGAGCCAGGCAAAATTTGATAGAAGAGTACAACATGAAAATGCAAGGATTATCAAAGGATTTCTTTCTTTTCATAAAACTTGTCTTCATATCTCTCTCTTTTCATGTCCAGGTCTCATGAGACAGCTGAAATCCCAACATGACCACTGATATACGGTAGACACACGTGATACATGTATGTACACAAACACAGTGAGAAAACATAGCTCTTCTAATCTGAAAAACCACTGATTGGATACACACACACACACACACACACACACACACACACACACACACACACACACACACCCACACACACACACACACACACACACACACACTCATACACAATGGTGATGCTCTATGTTTAACAATGCAGATTTTCACACAGATTGGTTGATTGTAACTGTGAATAATTCCAGTTCCTCTGCTTGGTAGAAGAAGGCTGAAAAGGCAGAGGGAGAGACATGGTGAACAGCAATACATCTTCCCCCTGTTGCATCATTCATTGTCATGTTCCCTGTATCCCTGAACTCAAACAGATGAAATGGCAGAGGCAACTTGTGGAGGGGTGAATAATGTAATGGAAACTGTGGTAAATAACAACAAAGCAAAAAAATTAGGGCCATTGGGTTATAAAATTCAGTGTCTCGTGTTCATGAAGACTCAAACTGTACAGGAAAGCAGCTGAGTGGTGTGGCTTTAGATATAGTCACTATGAATTATACATTCATAACTGTCCCCAGACATACAATACATCACAGTTACACTAATGTACACACAATGTACACACCATGTAAATGACCATATGGGCAGCTGGATGACATGAATAATGAAACCATCCCTCAATTTTGACAAAATGCCAAACCCATATCTGCGTGACCACTGACATCTACTGGTGTTAAGCAAGGTGATAACTGGTCGTCTGCTATTGACTGGTCTTCGGTGTAAGATGATGTCACCGTCACACATTACAACACAACAAAGATTAGCCAGTACCACATGGTCAGTAAAGTATGTGCATTTTTATTTTCAGGCTTTATACAAATTTTGGTTTCAAACAACCCTGTTCAATAACAGACAAAGGCTAATAACACACTCCAGTGTTGTAGTTATCTGATCTCATTCTCTATCTTCACAACCTCATATGATGCGTGATTGCACACACAATTTTGAAAACTCGAGGGTACATGATTTGGGTCTCGTAGCCCAAATCACATCCATCCGCATGGGCCCACAATGCATCTGGAGTGACAGCTCCACACAGGAAGCCTGTCCCGCTGGCCTTAATCTGATTGGACAAGGCCTGTCATGTCTGTTAACTGATTGGTGGGTCAGGAATGGACGGACTGGCAGTGTGCATACCAAAGCAGATGCTAATTAGGACCTGAACATCAATCTTCATCACTGTGTTGGGATGGGGGGGCAGAGAGAGAGAGGCAGTGTGGGAGGGAGAGAGAGAGAATAGTGAGAACAAAGCAGGAAGAACAGCAGAAAGAGAGAAAATGCAATTTAGGTAATTTACTGCCTTGGTGATCAAATTTCTCCTGTTACCCCGGAGAAGCTGAATAAGACTTTGACTTTGACGGAGGAGCAACTGGCACACTTTTCAAATATTGGCTATTAAATCATTTTAGCAGTCCAAACTCAACTTTTTCCTCTTCTAATCTAAGGGAATGAGAACATGTGCACATGCTTGAGTCTACAGTATGTGCAAGAGTGGTTTGGATGTGAGTAAATGTTGTGCTTTATACAGTACTATAGATTGAGAGTGCTGTTGTTTTCACACATCAGTTTGTCTGTGCATTTTGGTTCGTGCATGTGTATGTACATGCTCCTGTATACATCCTAAGGTAGAGTGCATTAATGAAGGTAAAGTCAATATGAAGAAGAGACTTCAACAATTCCAGCAATGAACTGCAGTCAGAATAAGATGCAGGTGAAGATGCACAAACATTGACTTAAAGTGCAGTGCCGGGTCTCTTTAATTAAAAGTGCAACTTAATTAAGATGCTATCCAGGAAAATAGCCAACTCTGTTGATGTTCCCCACTGACAAATGCTTGGAAGGCAAGGTTAAGCTTCTCCAGCAATTGTACATATGTAAATTTTGTGCATCACATAAAGTATTATTCACCTATATTATTATTGATTTATCAATACAAAATCAAGCATCATGGGTTTAAGACCTGTTACCTATTTAGAGCTATTACAAACTTGACAAATGACAGCAAATCTGTTTTATAGCATTTCAAAATGTTCTGTGTTGTATTGGCTCTCTTCAGCAATGCTGCATGTTTGGCACATGCCTTTTTCTTCAGCTGAAAATTGCTTTGTTGCAGCTGGAAGAACCGAACACAAATCCCAGCCACAGTAAAGGGGATCAATGAAAGGTGGAGGAAGAGAAAGACTGATGCTCGTAATAGCAGGGCAGACAAATGGATGGATGGAGCCTGGGATGAAACCCATCCAGAAATAAACAGTGGATAAAAAAAAAAATCTGTGGTGAGTCAGCTCTAATGAAAACACCTCATCTTCTGTCACCTTCCTCCTCCTCCTTACTTACTGCTCCCCAGTTACTGATGGGCAAATGGAAATGACTCTGGAAAAGTAGAGGAGAGAGGAAAATAAGAAGCCATGAATAAGAGCAACATAATGTGTTGAGGAGAGCGCAAAGGAGAGAAATGATGAATGGAATGGACAGAGGAAGAGTCATCTCTTCATCACTTCCGTATGAAAATCACAGGTGACTTCTTCTCTTTCTTATTTACCTCCTTTTGACTGTACATACCACCATCCCCGTTTTCCACTCACTCTCCCTCTGCCTCTCTCTCTTTCTTAGAGGAGTATGGAGTTTTTCCACCTGAAGCCCATGCAGCAACCACACAGACGAAGAGAAAAATCAATACGCTTTCTCTATGGCATCCTCCAGCTGGGAATAGGAGGCTCAGGAGGTTGAATAAAAGCGAACAAAGGGGAAGTGAGAAGAATGAGAGGTGCTGAATGAGACTGACTAACATGAATGGGATAGAGATAGAGATGATGGAAAAAAAGCTGGTAATAAAATGTACTGTATGTCAATAGCAGGCTCAAAGAGAACTTCAAAGATGCATTCTAATATATTTTGATTTTACATTATAAAATTATTATTTCATGTACTATTATAGATTACACAGACCTATATTATTTTTGATTATTATCATTACGATATATTGTGATACACAATGCAGGCATGTCCATGTTATGTTAAAAATAGTAGTAGAGGTTAGAATACTTGTTCTCTGCATTCATCAATGTCAGGCCTACGTAAGGTTACAATTATTAATGAAAAGCTATTCAAACTGATTGGCAAAATAATGATGGTTCTTCACTGAGTATCAAAATTAAGTTCCAGAAATGTGTTGAATGAAAATCTGTCTTCATCTACTTTTTAGTTCTTAAACCAGTGAAACCTTTTTTCTTAATAGTTTAATTTTAAAGTAGGAAAGTGCACTTCATCTACAATTCTTGTACAAGTCCCGAGTTAGTAGGAGGAGTGATTATGCAAAAAGCTTCAAATCCAGAGGAAAATTCACATACAGTAGGAAGGGGATATGGTACTTTTTATCTTTGAATGTTTCTTTGGATTTTCTCTGTTCTTTCATTGTATTGCTGTCTACTAAACTGCTCTACTGCCCAAACACTTCACCAATTTACAGCAGCTTATGAATCCTGGCTTTTCCAATGCTTTGCCCTTTTGATAATTTGCTCTGGATAAGTGTGTCTACTTGAAAATTAAAATGTAGAAAATGTCATTTAAGCGTGTGTCTGTGTGTGTGTGTGTGTGTGTGTGGGGAAACTGGCATGGGTTGGGCTGGTGAAGGGGAACATTAGTGTGCAGGGCCATGGAGCGATTTGCCAGGGTAAGGAAAACACAAACGCCTGCACTAGTCCTTGCAATTAGCTGAACACACAGAATCGGAGGCCTAATCGAATAGGGCATTAAGCTGACAGACAGGTGTTCATTTATATACACACCCAGAGAAAGGGGTGCACGCGTACACATACACGAGGAATCGAATATATAAACACACTGGAGTTAAGTAAAGGCGCGCACACTCACGTGCACATAAACATTCAATAAAGCACACACACATACATACCCACACAAGTGCAAAGCCTTGCATATTACATATGCATTGAATACACACAAGCATACACTCTCCTGTCTACAAAGAGGAAAAAATACACACATATTCACACAACTATTATCCCACATTTGCTGATCGGTAATTTTCAGCCCGGTGGCACTATTCCCCCGTTACATAGCGCAATTACTGCATGTTTACACAGCCAAACAATAGGCCAGTGAAACATACACTCAGTCAAACATTCATTAGATGCCCAATAGAAGCCGAGGTGACCTAGACCATTACAATGTACCACACACCAACCCCATTAAGATTGAGCTGTGTATTCTACTGTATCTAAAGCAAGAATAAGGTACGATCTCATTGCCTCACAACATCTATGCAATCAAAAAACAATTTAGTTGTAGTAAGATATACACTGTAATACGATGCAGTTTCAAGTGGACTTTATTAAGCTGCTGTCCTCATTGGGAATGACTTGTGTAGTCTACTATGTCCAAAGTAGGTAGAAAACTATAGTTTAGTATTACATAGCTGATGTAAATATATAATACAGCTGATTAGATGTGAGAAGTAAATTGTTGTACCTCATTTTAGGCTGAGTAATGCCAGACCACTTTAGACTGGGCAGGTTTTGCACAGATTGATGAGAGAAATGACATCAGTGAACCACCATCAGCAGAATACACTGACGTACAATAAGACTGAGAAGAACCACTCTAACTTCAGAACACAAGTGAACAAATTGACCAATCAAATACCCATCCACTACAATCAGCCAATCATAGTGCAGGCAGAAGATTAAGCTGGTGGATGAAGGAGAGCTTGCTAAAAAATTACTGCTCCATTGTCTCTTGATTTACAAGCCGAGATGCCATCCTGTCAACTAGTCTGCTCTGGCCTCTGAATGACAACAAGAAAGGTGAGCTATTTTTACTGTGAAGATTTTAATGAGCCTATGCATGTGTGTGTGTGTGTGTGTGTGCATATACATGTGCATGACTAACAAATGCACCTCTACGCCTCATCCCTAATGAAACTGGAACACACCGTCAGTTTGTGTGTCCGAGTGCATCACGCAACCACAAATTATCCAGAACTATTCTGCCACGTGAATATCAAACTGATAAGGTCAAGCTGGATATTAGAATTGTGTGTGAGTGTGTGTGTATACATGTGTATGTCTGTGTGTGTATGCACATGTGTTTAATGCATTCATCCACTGCCAGATTCACATTACAGAGCCAAACATTTACTATAGAGGTCAGAGACCTGCTCTGACATTAAACAAGAAAGATGACTTGTCAGACAACATGTTCACACTAAGAAGCACATACAGAGAAGCACACACACTTTTCTTGCTTCCTCTGTCTGTATTTTTTTTCTCCCTATTTCTCTCCATCACACAAACACTCACACCTGTACACACCTGTGAATCTTTCAAACTGCCCACACACAAATTCACTTCAGCACTGAGGCACCAATACATTTTTGTCACACACCTTGTTTTTATTTCTTTCCCTCTCCCCTTTCTCTGTTATTTTATTTTACTTTCATTTTGTCCTTTTTTCCCTATCTCTCTGTTCTTCTTGAGTACACACTCTCTCTCTTTACCTTAACAGAGAGGGCTATATTGGAAGTTAAACCAGAACTAAAACATCACAGAGCAGGATAAGTGCAGGTCAAGGTTACAAGCTCCACAGCTCTAAATAGAGGCAATGGATGGATAAAAGATGAGGTGGAAACAGAAAGCTGTAAAGAGAGACACTGACATTTCCACTGTGCTGAGTGTGTGATGGACACACACTGTACACACACACACACAGATATCAACTGTCTGAACTATGGATGCTCTGATCTTGTCATTACCAAGACACATATCTTGTGTGTGTGTGTGTGTGTGTGTGTGTGAACAAGTGAGACAGCGTTATTCCATTGAAAACTTTCACTGACAGGTTCCATTTGGACTTCAGTCACAGTTACTGGGCCGTGTTGAAACTCCTCTGCTGTCCACCTGCTTTATGTCTGAATGTTCGTGAGCGCGAGGTCAGCTCATGAAATCAAGCTTCTCAGGTGGAAATCTATCCGGGTTTTACCAGGTTTCTCGAACCTCTCACCCCTATAATGGAAATTAGGTTTCTCATTAACATGACGTTTGAGAAACCAGGTTAAATGCAGAAAGTAACCCAGTTACATACTGTAAATGCATGTAAATATACTGGCTCACTCCCTTTGATGCCCTTTTGTGTCATCCTTTATTGTATCATCTTTAAAGTAAATATGAGGGGACATTTTTTCTGTTTTTCAAAAGGACTTTTTGAAACAAGAAAAAATTAAAGTAACTTCACACAGGGGGCTCTGGTCCCATGGACCTGTGGTCGATAGGCCCACTATGTACCATACGCAGCCATTTATACCTTGAAATAATCACTAGAATCTTGGCGTACTGTCAATCTCCCTCATTCAAGGTCTACTGTAGCAGACATTTTTCTAAACCTGCATCTACTTCCCAAACAATTCCTCTAAAAAACAGGCAGCTTTTACTGTATATATTTAACTCAAAATGGCCCATAATTCATTTTGATTTGCCTCCGCTCCTGCATTACAGGGTAATTTTGAACGTAGCTTACATTTCACCTTGAGGTGACTAAACCCTCCTTGGGCACTGTGTGAGTTTGGGTGTTGGTATATTAATATTTCAGTTTCACCTTGTGTGCAGTGTGTTTGTGTGTGTAAGATTGAGATAGGGTAATCAGTGAGATGACGCAAGAGGGAAGAAAAACTAATAAACCAGTGATTAGCTTATGCACCTGCTATTCTCATTAGTTCACACTGGGGCGATAATACAGCACAGAGAAGTGGTAGCAGTACTGTATTTGCTGAAAGTTGTGCAAGACAAAAAGAACATGCTGACAAGGATGCTGACTATGGAGATGATGACATAAAAAGCAAGAAGATGATAGTGATAAAATATGAATAAGGCAACAAAACATGATGTAAAATTAATAATTAAGCAAACAAGACGTGATCATGACATTGATAATGTTGATTATGCTGCATCTGAGATTGATGGCACCAATGACTGTGATGTCTGGCATTTGAGCACAATTTTTTGACTATTTCTATGGACATCAGAGTGTATGAAAGCAGCTGGTGATGGAGCAGGAGAGGGTGGAGGGCTGTGATGATGATAATAAGGATGAGAATGGTTCGACTGACACGGTTGTGGTTATGATGTTGATGATGATTGATGGTAGGAAATGTACAAATCTCACAAAAATGGCCAAATGCATTTAAAGATTTTTACTTTTTTCATGTGATAATGTTTGTCACACACCTGCTTAAGCCCTCTCTCTCTCTCTCTCTCTCTCTCTCTCTCTCTCTCACACACACACACACACACACACACACACATAAATACACCCTTCAAAAGCGGATTAAGTGAGACTAAAAGCAGTCATCCACTTCAAATAAGATGGGGAAGGGGAAAGAGCGGTATAAGGAACAGAGATGTGCAACAGAAACATTACATGCTGCAGCTCCAACATGGCTGAGGTCATGCAATATGACAATATTCCCACTCAGTCCACCATACATAAAGTAAAAATAAAGATTTTAAAGCAATATGTACAAAACTACAAAAAAAAACAAAAAAAAAACAGCTCCTTCCTTAGGGGAATCCAGGTGACAGCTATGATCGTTTATTTTCCACCTTTTTAATCTGTTTGATCTGAGGTTTGAGTTTATTTGCTGCCTGATATTCACTGAGCAGCCTTTCAATGACACAGATGACTGCATTCTCCAGTGGTATAATTTGCTAAGAAAACTTTTATTTTCCACATGTTTACCCATCCTTGCAAAATGATTGCAGGCATGAAAGTAAAACCAATGATGGAATAGGAATGAAATTATAACCTTGCACGAGGAATGCTTGTTTGACAGCTCTTGTGGCAGCCTCCAAACAATAAAAATGTGCAGCTGAAATTGCCCAAAATAATTTGCTCAAGGTGTTTTCACTGAAGACTCCTGATTGTGGTTTTTAGGATTCACTGTTTATTTTGACAAATATCCATGGTTAATACCCTACACTTATGTTGCATTTAGACTGGGAGTATAGTAATTGAACCCATTGGTCCACCTTTTCCTTAGAATGACATTTAATTCTGACAGTATTAAATGCAAAATGGCACGAAAATGTGCCCATAATAGTGATCTATACTGACGTAAATAGGAGGTCTGCATTTCACAAGATTCAGGTCTTGGCACTGACAAATGGCATTTCAAGACTGCAAAATCAGTTAAGTGATTCAGGAAAATACACAAAAGGTACAAAATGCACACAGGGGAAAAGCAAACACAACCACGCACGAATGCACACGTTACTTATTGCAGTGTGTGCCAATGCGCACAGAAACACACGCACTTACTCCACACACACACACACACACAGCTTCACTACGAAGGGTAAGACAACACCAACAACCTTGTCCGATGACTCATATGAGGGCCTGCCCCGCATCTATTCCTCAATTCACCACACTCTCTCTCTTCAAAACTGTTCTCCTCTTCTCCCTCTCTGTGTGCCTCTCACTCTTTCTCTTCCTGCTATCGTTCTACCAAGATTAGTGTTTCACTTGAGTCAAAGAAAGAATGAAGCATCTGTCTGGCAGTACAGCCTATATTGGTATTGTGAGGTGAAAGCACTTGCACACAAACATAGGTGCAGACAGAAATGCACAGTCAGATGCAAACATACATGCAGGACTATCGTCAGCATGGTGAGTGGAGCCTTATGAATCATCTTACCCCACTGTGAAAAATGGGGGAGAAAGATTGATAGAGCCGGAGAGAGGCAGAGAGCTAGAACAAACGGTGGGAAAGTGAGGGAGGGAATGAAAGGAATCTAAAAGAAGAATAGACAGGCTGCTTTGATAGACACAACGGACAACAGGGGGAGTATAGGAGAACTGTGTGTTTAGACAGAGAGCGAGGGAGAAAACACTTTGGTGTTGGATGAATGTCTATACCTTCTAACCCATCATCACTGTCGAGCCTTCTCTACCTGCAGAAGTGTGATGGAGAGATGGAGAGAGAGAGCGATCGAGTGGTGGATGCATGATGGAAGAGTGTTTCTAAATTGAGTCAGCACCCCTATGATGCATCAGTGTTATTTGTCATGACTCAATAAAAAAACTGGATTGACTGTGTAGCGTCATAAGCGGGGGGTCTATGATCAACACCAGAGTGTTTCCTGGGAATGACAATAACAAATGAAATGAATAATGAGACAGCCAAACACCTGCTTTTACATGGCAGATAGCAGTGTTTTCTCACAAATAACTATTGTGGGGCTTCTTGAAAATGGCAACCATCAGCACTCAGTTTAGCTCTATTTAACTGAGGTGGATTCAGAGGACATGAATGCTTTTCCAGGAACGCCGTAATCCACAGACACGCAGTCTGATCTGATGGCCACTGAGCAGCTCCACTGGAACAGCTGAGGGGTCCAGGGCTTTGCTCAAGGGCGGGAGGTTCAAGTGCTGCTGTTTCACTTCCCTATCCAGATTTATCCTGACAGTCCGGGGATCGAAGCAATGACCTTCCAGTCACAAGCCCACTTCTGGGCATCCTACAGTACTGCCCCAGTCAGCTGAACTGTATTTAGTTTAATGCTCATGTGATGTTGCAAGTTTGAATACAGCTTATGAAGTTTTCTTACAATATGTGTTTTATCCTCTATTACTACAAGATTGATAGTAAGGGCCCAGTTAGCTGCTGCTTTATCCTTATATAGTGTTTAGGAAGTGTCTCCTTTAATTAGCATGCCAAATAGAAATTCAGATTAAGAACAATATTGGTTTGAGTTTCTGTGGGCATATGTGTGTGTGAGTGGGCATGTAAGTGTTTCATTTTAGTAAGCACACTTCCACAGGGATGCATTATGAGATGATTGTAATATGCAGGTGTATCACTAGCAGCATGGCTAAATATGATCACCTTTAACACAAAAACATGTCTAATGAGCACCACAACCACAACAAACTTGTGGCCTTTCCTTACGTCGTTTGCAATGAGTTTACCTTTGCAGAAGTAACCTTTTTATTTAATAAACTTTTGTCCCTCTTTCCGTGTATCCAACTGCTTTCTTAATTTTACCTCGTGTACTTTTGTTCCCGGAATTTCAGCTTTATTTTAGTTCTCTGGTCATTACTGAGTCCCGCTGGGTCCAATAACAAGCACTCAACGCTTGATTTCCTGCAAGCAGCTCAGCTGAAAGGTCAAGATCCGTCTCCTGCACATGAGATATACCACTCACTGACCTTAACATCAGCAGCCCCTTGGAAGACTGAGCCTTGTTCAAAGATAGCCGTGGCATGCAAGATGTACAACTGCCTGACATTAATGTCTGTGGTGGATGTTAATAAAAGAGGTAATTAAATACAAGATATATTTGTAAAGTCGATAGTTCTGAGTTCATGCAAGACTGCACTGAAGTCCAAGGGAAAATAAAATCTTAGTAGCTCTGTCCCTTGAGGGTAGTTATATTGATAGCCCTGTGCTACACATGTAACTGAATTCTACCAGCATTTATGTTAGATGTACAGTTGTCTTTACTCACACTGAGCGGTACCCAGAGATCCATATAGAAAAGATCTGTCCCAACGGGAATATGGTCTCATTATAACCTACAGACAGAGCTCTGAAAAACATATTTGGTCTGTAGTCTAAAATTTTATAAAACAGCTGTTACAAAAGATATTCAAGAACACACAAATTACCAAGATTTCTATTTGTTATTCAACCATATCAGTAATGTTGAAGTACTCCACATTGCAAATAATATCATGTACTGAACATAAAAACATCCCAACAGGGATAATTGACTTGTTTAAAATCTCATTGGGATTTTCTCAAGTAGGTAAAAATGACTTAAAATATTTTTAGAATAATTTAAGTACACATTAATAAAAAGATTAGCAGTCTAATAATCTGTTCACATGTATATTGAAGGTCATATCTGTGCTTAGTTTTTCTACCAGAGTATGATTAAGTCTGTAGATAGAGAGAGTACTGTATGGTTAGGCTGTCTTGCTCTCAAGTATGAGCTAGAGGAGAGGCGAGGTGAAGTGAGGCGTGGGGAGGAGAGAAGATATACAGTAATTCTGCTGGTGTGACATTTTCCCATAATCCCTCCCAAATGCCGCCGGTGTCAGGACGCAGAGCAGCAGAGAGTTGGGGCGACAAGGAGAGCTGGAGAGCATCTATTGCCATACTTTTGTTGAGCTGAAAAAACATATATTAACCTTTTTACCTGCCCTATAGATTAGTTTGTAGTGCTGAATAGGTGCATTTACATTTGTGTGTGACTGTTCCTGGGTCTGTGTGTGAAAGGTTTGACGGATGTTAATCGAAGAAATGTTAGTGGCAGTAATTACCATAAAAAACAATAATGCAATGATTGGATCAAAAGAACATGACAGATTCATTACCGACTTCACATATTAGAGTGCGCACACAGACACAATGAGACAGCGTCCTTCAACAACTGAAACAGTGAACACAGCAATTAAGGTCATACTTTCTATTCCAATTCTCACTGCCTGACAGTCAAAAATGCTTGAATTGTTAACCTTAGCCTTTACTTATGTGTATATGTGAATCTGATCTTTGCACCAATTTTCTTCCATTTACCTAAATGCTTAAATGTTAATGTGTGTATAAGTGTGTCTCTGTGTGACTACCCGACGGCCACCTAATGTACACATATCTTTCGCTCTGTCTTTGGTCCATCCTTTTATCTCCCAGGCCTCAGATTTAGGATGAAGCCCAACGTAGCAGAGAAGAAGGCAGACACACAGGGTTGTTATCATCCCAAGGTCAAACACACACACACACACATGCACAAACAGATAGGCCACCTCAGGAAAGGAAAATAACTACAATGGGCAATTTACCCAGAACAGGCAGGGATGATGGCCAGGGCGCAGATGCACGCACACACACACACAGACACACACACACACAGACACGCATACACACAGCTGTGCCTCAGGGCCAAGGTTCTGGCAATGCATCATTACCCTCCCTTGGAGGTAATTCCATATCCCAGCATGCATTTCTCATGTGGAGAGGAAATTACCCCTGGGCCGTGCTGAGAGCCAATAGAGTGTGTCCTCTCTCCTCTATCTGTCTCTCGCTCTTCCTTCCTTTCTCTTTCTTTATATCCCTCGCTCACCCTGTGACTGTGCCTCTCACGCCCTTACTGTCCTCCCTTGGTCTCTCTTCCTAAGTCACCCAGTTACTAACCCATTCTTTTATCATTCTTTATCTTCATCTCATTTCCACTTTATTTATTTATCTCCTTTCCCCCCTTTTCCATGTCTGATGTAGAACACAGATTAATAACAAAGGACAAAAATGGACTGACTGGCTTCTTCATTTCTGTCCATCCCTCTCTCTGTCTTTCAGTCAAGCAGTTGTTTATGGTGAGGTTAAGCAAAATGGTATTTCAAGTGTATCCTTCATTAACTTCCCTATCTGTTTCATTAACTAAAGATCTAAAGATCCATATTAATACTGATCTTCAGCATTTACAAAGCAAGACATGGCTGCATTCTTTGAGTCACCATTGTGAAGAAGCTGCTAAATTGTCATGTCAGCATATTTCTAATAATGTCATGTAACATGCTCATGAAAAATCTTCGAAATAAATTATAATCTGTTGCCACAGCATTGTGCAATCACAGGGTCTGGTTAAATCATTTGAAATTCAGCTGCAACACACTACAGAGCAATAAAGACACCCTTAATCAGCAGCTTCTTTTACAATAGTTCTGTGTAAATATAGAACACAGTACAGATTTTGTATATTAAGAGCCACATTTTATTCTGTATCATATTTAACTCATTATTTGTTATTAATTTAACTTTTAAAATAATTATATACATAAATTTTGTTAGATGTTGCTAGCGTGAAATATTGCATGGTTGCTAAGGTGCATGTGTACACAGTAGTCCCAGAGTAACAAGTCGGGCAATTTGTGCAAGCAGTAGCAGCAATAGTCTCTTTCCATGGTGCTGAAACTTTCAAACCCAATGTATCTTTGTGTCTCTGTCCATGGTGCTGAAGTATTCCAACCCTCTCTCTCGCTTTCTCTATTTTTATCACACGTATTTTTATCACACGTATCAAAAAAACTCTGCAAACCAATGGCTGCATTTCAATAATATTTTACTTTTGTTTTTACAACTGTGTCTCTCATTCATTTTTTCCCCAAATTCCATCAATTACAATATGCCAATATAAGACAGGATAAGTCAAGGGTAAATCAAATTATTGCACTTAATGGGCCACACACACTGTCTATCATGCCTATTAGTGTGCTTGCTGTGGAAACAGCAAGCCATGACTGCCAAGCAAAAACCCTACTGAAAAAAGAAAACACTGTACTAAATTCATGTATTGGACTTGCCCAAGTGCCACAGCTGTATAAACATTAGAGCAGAAAACTAAATATATATACATATATACATATATATACACACACACACATATATATATATATATGTAAATGACAAAAGGAATATCTTTACACAATAGAAATCCCAAGAGGCATTGTATGGTAAAGTGGTTACTGTTATGTGAGATGGTCTTTTACCTAAGTGAGTACTGGACCCCTGTTTGAATATAATCCTATGGTCAAGACCTACCACACATTCACACACATAGGCTGCCAGATCATCAATTTCAATCCAAAGCAGGTATAAGGTCTGTGGAGTCCTGCATAAACCATATGTGTCCAACACACAGACAATGGTTGCAAGAAGGGAATACATGCGCTCACTTCCTCTCTCTCTCTCTCTCTCACAAATGTGCACATAAATAAACATTGACACTAGTGCCCAACTGACAACAAGAGTAATCACTGCATAATAACTCTCTCTCTCGCTCTATCTTTCTCTCTCCAACTGTTTCCTAAGCACACACACACACACACACACACACACACACACACACACACACACACACCACGATGACATGTCATTGTCCTTTAGACTGTGTGACGCATGGGAATACATTGCATTAGCCCTACGCTAACACATATGAATGCCAGGCACACACACACACATGCGTGCAAATACACACAGACACAAACTGTCTCCTTCTCCCTGTCTGTGACACAGCCTTGGACACGCACGCACACACCCTATTCACACACACACAAACACACCCACAAACATGGACAGGGTCACCGCTGACCATTGCAGATTTGCCATAAATAGAGTGATGTGTTCAGGCTGTGAGCCAACAAACACCGTCAGTAAATAGCGAGCGGTGACAATGACGTGTCACACCAGATCACATCATATCAAGGTACTGTAAATAGCAATTCCATGTCAGCAGCTCTGTTGTATCAGGCAAATAACGGGAGCACAAGGAGTAGTGTTACATTTACCTATACAATGTATGTTTTTACATCTATTGTTACAGTAATGTGGCTTTAACCCCTTGGATTCCTGACGATGGTTTGCTTGAAATGTAAGGTTTTTTTATATCAATTTTTTAAGTATGCATTTGGTAAAAGTAACGCAAAATGTTAACTTGAAACAATCTTCACTCAATCATAACAAAATAATTTTAACATCAAACATCACTAACTCTACAACCACTTTTGCTGGGTGAATACATTTTGGATTTGTGGATAAAATGTAAATGAGGGGAACTTGATTTAAATGAGGGGAGTTTGAGTTATCTTATCTTGAAATGCTGTGTCTACATTTCAGGCTGATAGAGTGTTTGATGAGATAAGTTAAGCACGCCCCCACAGTTGAAACAATACTGCAGTCTCGTTTTTGATCATAATGTTACAACTTTTCTTTTTCTTTTTTTCTTCCTGTCAATCCCAATTTCCACAACGCTGTGCCGGTACAAGTCCACCTTTATGATGTTTTTTCGCTTTCTTTCTTGATTCCTAACCTCCCAAGCTTTGTAACGATAACCCCATGGCCCCCACCTCCTTGGTCCCTAACTCCCTGAACTAATGTTCATCTCTCAATCCCTCTTGTCCTTACTCACAAACCCCTACTATGCCTTGCACCGTTCCCTTCCTCCTTTCTTATTCTTTCTTCAATCCCTCAAGGTACGTCTCCCTTATTCCCTAAACAAATGTCTCTCTGTGCTTTCTTCCCTCATTTAAGATTCTCCAAATCCCCTTTTATTTGTTCCTCTTTCATTTCCCTCATTATTGGTTTTTGTTTCCCCTTCTTACCCTCCCTACTTTTATTGGTTCTGTAGGTCTGTGCTCAACATTTCCCTTTTCATCTTGCTCCCAACATTGTTTTTAATATTCAATTTAAGAAAGAAACTCAGTGGAGGTGAGGATCTCTTTTCATGGAGAGAGCTTGAAGGAAAACACACAAACCTAACAATGAAGTGTAACACTTCTACATTATGGTCTGCCCTCTCTTCACTTCTGCTCAATCCTTCTTCTGTTCATTCATCTCCCTCCATCTTGATCTTCATTTATCAACCATCCTCCATTTTCCCCTTTCTCCCAAATTCTCCATCTCCCTTTATTTCCAACACTCTTCTCTGCATGTGCCTCCTTTCATCCCTTCCTCCCACCTCTTCCACTGTGTTCATCCCCCTCCCTCCCTTCAGCTTCATCTTCATCTTCACCACTCCCTCGTTCCAACCCTCCTCCATCTCCCTCTCTTCCTCCCTTTCCTGACTTAACTCCATCCATTACGGTTATTGAGTTTTCTCTTTGTGTCGCTGTCCTCACCTCTGTGCAATTGCGCTCACTCTTCTGCAACATTAATGGCCCTTAACTGTGTTACTGGCTCTCATGCACGCACGCACGCACACACACACACACACACACACACACACACACACACACACACACACACACACACACACACGTTTACACATAAACACAAGTACATAATATAGTAACATAAACAAGTTAAGCATAGAATAGAATATGATGAATTATAAAAATAAGACATAGTCTTCTCCCAAACACACACTGCACACTTACAGACACATACGTAACCTCTGCCCTCACTCCTTGTCTACTAAATAACTTATTTAGCACTTCATGTTAGCTCAGCTAGATCCAATTACAGCAACACAAAGCGCGGTTTGAGTAGGAGGCCATTTAACCCCATGGCAAAAAAATTGTAATGCATAGCTCAAATTCAGTGATATTACAGTTTTTCTTAATTGTTTACACATGTTTATCTCATATTCTCAGAACTCCTCACAAATCCATAACCACACACACTAAGGCAAAACTCCACAAAAACAAAGCTCTTTATTGAAAACAATGTTAGGTCTTCTCAATAATGGTATTTTGGATTCAAATGACACACACACACACACCATCATATGAATAGACTTTCCTAAGAATGATTTGAACACTGACATGCAAAATACATGCACACTACTACTGTATGAATGGAAAACATCAGCACGAATGCCTTATCAGGAGACTTATGCCTGTGTGTTCACTTACTACATATGTAAAGTAATCTGTTGTTAAACATTTTTGTATGCTTTTATATTCAAATATAAAACATGCAAATACACTGTAATATAATATTAATATTTTTTTCCAAAAAACTGCATACATCCCAACAAACACAAAGTTGGAAGTGTAAAGTGTTCTACATACAGTATTATTATTAGAAATAATAGAAAAATATACTTAAAATTGAAGAATTAGACCCCACCCTGTCTTCTGTTTTGGTTGTCCTCTCTGCCTAGAGTCAAATCTCATCAGAGATTATACAGTGGGTACGGAAAGTATTCAGACCCCTTTAAATTTTTCACTCTTTGTTTCATTGCAGCCATTTGCTAAAATCAAAAAAGTTCATTTTATTTCTCATTAATGTACACTCAGCACCCCATCTTGACAGAAAAAAACAGAAATGTAGAAATTTTTGCAAATTTATTAAAAAAGAAAAACTGAAATATCACATGGTCATAAGTATTCAGACCCTTTGCTCAGTATTGAGTAGAAGCACCCTTTTGAGCTAGTGCAGCCATGAGTCTTCTAGGGAATGATGCAACAAGTTTTTCACACCTGGATTTGGGGATCCTCTGCCATTCTTCCTTGCAGATCCTCTCCAGTTCCGTCAGGTTGGATGGTGAACGTTGGTGGACAGCCATTTTCAGCTCTCTCCAGAGATGCTCAATTGGGTTTAGGTCAGGGCTCTGGCTGGGCCACTCAAGAATGGTCACAGAGTTGTTCCAAAGCCACTCCTTTGTTATTTTAGCTGTATGCTTAGGGTCATTGTCTTGTTGGAAGGTGAACCTTCGGCCCAGTCTGAGGTCCTCAGCACTCTGGAAGAGGTTTTCTTACAGGATATCTCTGTACTTTGCCGCATTCATCTTTCCTTCAATTGCAACCAGTCGTCCTGTCCCTGTAGCTGAAAAACACCCCCATAGCATGATGCTGCCACCACCATGTTTCACTGTTAGGATTGTATTGGGCAGGTGATGAGCAGTGCCTGGTTTTCTCCACACATACCGCTTAGAATTAACGCCAAAAAGTTCAATCTTCGTCTCATCAGACCAGAGAATCTTATTTCTCATAGTCTGGGAGTCCTTCATGTGTTTTTTGGAAAACACAATGCGGGCTTTCATATGTCTTGCACTGAGGAGAGGCTTCCGTCGGGCCACTGCCATTAAAGCCCTGACTGGTGGAGGGCTGCAGTGATAGTTGACTTTGTGGAACTTTCTCCCATCTCCCTACTGCATCTCTGGAGCTCAGCCACAGTGATCTTTGGGTTCTTCTTTACCTCTCTCACCAAGGCTCTTCTCCCACGATTGCTCAGTTTGGCTGGACGGCCAGGTCTAGGAAGAGTTCTGGTCATCCCAAACTTCTTCCATTTAAGGATTATGGAGGCCACTGTGCTCTTAGGAACCTTGAGTGCTGCAGAAATTCTTTTGTAACCTTGGCCAGATCTGAGCCTTGCCACAATTCTGTCTCTGAGCTCCTTGGGCAGTTCCTTCGACCTCATGATTCTCATTTGCTCTGACATGCGCTGTGAGCTGTAAGGTCTTATATAGACAGGTGTGTGCCTTTCCTAATCAAGTCCAATCAGTTTAATTAAACACAGCTGGACTCCAATGAAGGAGTAGAACCATCTCAAGGAGGATCAGAAGAAATGGACAGCATGTGAGTTAAATATGAGTGTCACAGCAAAGGGTCTGAATACTTATGACCATGTGATATTTCGGTTTTTCTTTTTTAATAAATTTGCAAAAATTTCTACATTTCTCTTTTTTTCTGTCAAGATGGGGTGCTGAGTGTACATTAATGAGAAATAAAATGAACTTTTTTGATTTTAGCAAATGGCTGCAATGAAACAAAGAGTGAAAAATTTAAAGGGGTCTGAATACTTTCCGTACCCACTGTAGTTCCCCTTGGTCTTGCTTTCCTCATCATCCTCCTCTTACTCCCCTTGCTATGCCTCTCTTTGCTATATCGGCATCCTTAGCTCCAAAACAAAATAGCTCACCTTTTGCCTTGTTATTGCTAATTGAACAACTGTGCATCATGTGTTTGCCCCTGTAAGGGTCAGAGTGGATAGTAAGAAATTTAAGAAATTTGAGCGTGTTCTATGTAAACACAATAGATTTTATTCATGAAGATTGTGCCAAGAATGAGAATGAGAATCGTGTGTAGTGTTTTGAAATAAATGTGGTTTAGACCTGCAATCTGAGTGTAAAGCAGGAAATCTGCTCGTATTTTAGCAGAATTGGTTCAGGTTGTTGGTACATGAAATCAAATACCAGTATTTGTGTGTAAACCATTGAGAAAAACTTAGTAACAGATTATATATTTAAACCTATAACAATGTTTTAAGAAATCAGAATGTAAGAATTAAAAAACATTTATATATAACTCAGAGTTGAAATTAAGCCACTTTTGAAAAAAAACTAAGAAACACAGCTGGTAAACTAAGTATATTGTTGAATAACATGTTGTTAATGTAAAGTCTAAGACTATAAAATGAGTAGAAAGAAAAACAGGAACTTAATGACTGGAAATTGAGTATAAAAACACAAAACATTTGACAATAGACTATCGTACACGAGTGTAACACTGGACATGCAAAATGCATAAGTCTCCTGATAAGGTATTCATATTAGTGTTTTCCATTTATAGCAGTGTTTTACATTTTGCATGTCAGTGTTCAGCTTGTTCTTAGAAATGGATATTCATATGACAGTGTGTGTGTCATTTGAACATAAAATGCCATTTTAAGAAGATATAACATTGCTTTGAATGCAATTTCATTTTGCGGGAGTTTGGTGGATTTTTGCCTTTTGTGTGTGTGTTTCTGGATTTGTGTGTAGACTTCTAAGAATATAAGGTATGCTTTCAGAAAACATGTGTAAACAACTGGGTAAAACTGTGATAAAAGCAAACAACATGCTGAGTCTCAAGCATTTCCACACCACCAGATCCAGCTAATAAATTTTTAAAATAAGCATGAATAACTGAGTGACTTTTAATTAAATAAGGTTTTACTGAACTCTGCATGGGGTATCAACACACAAAAGAGCTCTGAAAATATTGGAACTGTGTACAAAATGGCTGCATTTGTTTAATGCTTGAGCGAGGTTTATTGTCTAAAATAAAGTGTTACAGGAGGGGGAAAAAAGTCTTTCTGGTTCTGTGTACATGCAGTATATGAAGCTTGAAGAAGTAAGGGAAACAAAGTGATCTCTTATGTGCACTTGTGTACGAGTAGGTGTGTTAATGACTCCACTGGGCCAATAATAAATACTTTCTTACAAGTAAATTTACCTCCTAAACCAGCTTCTACATTACGCGCAGAGCCTCAGTTTTAAAAGTTAATGAAGTTACAAGAAAAACTGAGCCAGCTGTCGCTACAGTTATTATTGCAAATAGCATCCAGCTATGTACCCTGTATTTGTCAGTTGTAGATGAAAATAAATTACAACAGGGTGTGTTGATCAGGTCTTCAGTCAAGATAAATAATGTATTTTGGGAAAGAATCTCAGATGGGTGTGATGTGAATGGTAGCTATAAAAATCCATATGCCCCACAGGTATATTACATCACTATTAGGCCGTCATTGAGGCCATCATCATCCATGTTTCGATGAAACACAAACAAAGAAAAATGTTACACAGAAGACATATGCCATGAAAAAAATGATTTGCAGTCTCTAATTTTGACTAACGTAGTGCAATCAACTTTGAAATGTTTTCACTGGCTTTGTTCAAGCAGATTAGACAGTTAAAGCTCCAAAGATTTAAAAGCTGTCTTCCATATTGCACAGTAATGAATGGCAGCAAACAACCTAATGTCTGAAAACAAAATGTGATTTTCCCAGCTATATAATTAGATTCATAAATTTGCAGGATTATCCCTTAATGAGTATTCAAATGCCAGCCTCTCTGAGGTGCATGACATTGTATTTTTTCCTTCTTTTTTTGATTATATAGTATATTGCCATAATCTTCTTCTCTTTATCTGTTTTTATATCCATAGCCAAGTGTCAGTGTGTGCACTATATGTGTGTGTATGTGTGATACTGCAATCCATGAGACTGTTGGTATCTTATCTCGGTAACCTGTGCTCACTTCTTGCTTCTTCTCTCCACAGCGTCTCTTTGAGAAACTTATTCTTACCTACTGTTGCAATTGTAAATGATGTTGTTACTTATGTGCCTTAGTTACACAACTGGCTGGTATAGATACACCTTACAGAAAACAAAAATATATTACTGCTTGCCTCTTGCTGAATCCAGTATTCAGTCTTGTTTGTATTCAATATACAGTCCAGGCAACAAACTACAAGAGCTTCACAAACTTGGATGAATATGAAAATGAAAAATGGTCTTCCATGAGTCAGAGTTACTGTGTTTATTTTACAGAGTAAATAACTCAAAAAAAAAAAAAAAAAAAATACATTTTGGAATTCTGTTTCATTTGCAAAATGGAATCTAACCTATAAATAATTTTTTCACTGAGCGGGAACATTAGAGATAATTTGTGTTTGTGTGAAGACAGTCTTGAACCAGTCAATCAGATTACATTAATAATAAAACATCATGGCCTCATTATCAGATACATCATACAACTTCACAATATTGAAGAATCTTAAGGAGGATTGTACATTCATGTGACTGTTCGCGGTCTTTGCCACTGTTTTAAATAATTCTCATCCTCTCGCTCTTGTTCTGTCAGCTCTTTCACTATCTCTCTCCATTCTTTCTCTATTTGCTCACTCTTTCCGTATCCCTCTCCTGTGATTGACAGGTGCTGCTGAGACTTGATCCACTCAGTCTCAGTCCCTCTTGCTCTGTAATTAAAGGAATTATACATCAAGAGTCCTGTGAAATATATATAAATAAAGAGGGGAGAGTGAGCTTTGCTTAATTGCAGAGACAAGAGGATGGAAGTGATCACAGCCCAGTGGGACTCTTTTACACACAGCATGACACTAAGGGAGGTGAAATGGAGCCTCTAAGGCAACAGGTGTGTGATTGGAGAATCGCCGTTTTTTATTAGTTGTTGTTTCTATACTTTTTTTTTTTTTAGTGTTTCAATGGGGAGGGCTCAGGCAAAAATATGGAAAGTTGTCTGGCAAAAAAGTTGATCCTGGCTAAACTTTTGTCCCAACGCAATCTGACATCATACGCCAACAGTGGACAATCAAATATAAGCAAGCGCACATTCCTGGTAGATTACTTTGTAAGGTAAACACGGTAATTCTGCTGTTTACTTCACGACTGTCCAGGCGGCGAATAAAGAGATTGTTGTTGACGTGAACTTTTGAGAGTTGTAAAATCCTTCCTCATAGTATAATAAATTGCTGTGCAGTGTTTTGGTATCTGATAAGCCTCCAAACTCATGAATCTCGTATTTAAACCATCACACCGGTACCTCAAGAAACATGCCCCCATCAGCTCAGATCCTTGCATGTTTTTAGTGAAGTGCCATTTTCAGCCTAAACACCCAATTGGAGAGAGCTGGTGGTGTGTTAGTGCTCTCTGTAGCTGTATTGACTATCACCAAAGGTATTCTTATTCATCCTGTGTGTGTGTGTGTGTGTATACCCAAGGGTATATTATGTATACCCTTGCACCTTGCACTACTTGTCTTGACTGTACTTGTCTGTACTTGTTACGCACCAATACACCACAGCAAATTCCTCGTATGTGAAAACCTACTTGGCAATAAACCCAATTCTGATTCTGATATATATATATATATATATATATATGATATACAAATACCCCTACTGTATCTGTTGGTGCAGGTACAGTGACACACTGATGCAGTGCTGACATATATGACACAAAAGAATTTTAGCATTTTAACAAAATAAAATGACAAGGAAAATAAATGAATTGCAATTTTGAATTGCCTACAGCTCCTCTGGTGCACCATTGATATTCCATAATAAGGAGTACTTTGGATAATATGTAATTACAAACACATGATTGGGAAAATATGTACTGCATGTATGTTGCCTCATACTGTATGTGTTAAATATCAATATGATGCAAAGTTAGCTCAAAAGTGAGTGATATTTCAATGGGTGTATGAGTGTGAGATATTCTGATTGATCAGTAATCACAATCAAATCATGGAGTCACACAGAATCTCAGAGAATTCAACTGGTCGGCTTTACAATGACTATGATTAAAATATTGATCTGTGTTGTCAGTATGTGTGCGTGTGCTATGTATTCAAAACATAAGCTGTTCATAAGCAAGGACCTCCCAACAGACAAAAAAAAGTTATTTACATGGTTATAACAAGGTATGTAGAGGTTTGGGTTAGGGTGAAGGTAAGCTTGAATGTAAGTCAATCCAATGTCCTCACAAATATAGTAATACAAGTTTATCCGTCTGTGTTTTTGCATTCTTACCAAACATATTTTACCAAACTTATTCACTCTTCTCACACACTTCCACACGCATCCCTTTCATCCTACCTGGGGTCTTTCTGAATGGAGTCGATGGAAGGTGAACGCTGCAGGGTCCCTTCAGGCGGTAGGGCAGGTCCAGACTTGCTGTAGGGCGATTCCACCACTGACGGGCAGTACTGCAGGGTACGGTAGGGGTCTGCCACATACGGGTCTGAGCCATACAAGTCTCCACCACCTCCGCTTGAGGTGTAGCCTGGTCCCACTGTGGCATAGTTGTTGGTCCCGCCACGGCTGTAGTTTCCTGTCGCCGTGCCGTGACTTCCTGTACGCTGCAAAGGGGCGGAGTCGACACCAGGGGAGGAGGGAGCTATGGTGGGAAAGTAGGGACAGAGGACATAACTTAGGACCTGGTCATGGACACGCTGGGTCAGGTCTACGTGGGCAGAGGAGGGGTCGGGCGGAGAAGAGGAGAGGAGGGGGAGGAAAAGACAAAAGGAAGAGGTGAGGGGAGAAGGACAGGATGAGAGAATAGAGAGGAGAGGAAAGATGAAGAGAGGAGAGGAAATGAGAGGAGAAGACAGAAGCAGAGATGAACAGGTTGTTGGAAAAAGACAACCGGGTCTCCATATGGATAGATAAATATTGGCCACATGCCCAGGATTAACAACAAGGACCAATGTTCAACAGAGGGAAGGAGTGAAGAGAGAAAAGAGAAAAACCGACAAAAGTTGAGTAGACAAAAGTTTGACATTATCTTAATGTCCATGTATAAGGTAAATAATATCAGAAAATATACACTGAATAACTTTCTAAACTTTATTGATATTTCTACACTGTATTGACAATGTGGCTAAAACTGTTTTATTCTGTCTATATCTGTTGAAGAGATGTATTTTTTTGTTTTTCATAACAATGCAGACAAATCAGGACAGAAGTGTTCAATAAGGGGCACCCCGGTAGCTCACTGGCTACAGCGCAAACCACTAAGGCTCAGTCTTTATCGCAGCGGCCTTGGTGCAGGTCCTGTCTTGGGCCTTTTGCTGCAGGTCGTCCTCTCTCTCCCTGATTTTCTCTCTGTCTGTATCTCTCTCAATAAAGCAGTAAAGTGCCAAAAAAGGGTTAGGGTTAGAAAAAATAAGTTCTATATAACTTTTAAATTTAGACTGATTTAGATTAACAGAGATACTTGACACCAATTTAGCAATTGTTCTATTCCCATGTGAAGTACAGTAGCCTGGTAACAATCCACTTTAACAATAATTTCCACAATACTGAGGCTTTGAAAACAGCATTAGCTCTGTTAGCCCAGATGACTCATTAGACTGCCATGAAAAATGGAAACTTGGCTTGTAAGCCTATTTGCAGGTAGCTAGAGGATGACTGCAGAAACTTTTTCCGCACAATGAGACATCTGCCTGGTGAGCAATAAGGACGAAAAAAAATATATAAATATATTTTAAAAAAAGCAAAACATCAAGCTATCTTTCTTTAGAGTGAGTTCGAAATTGAATGGGGATTTGCTCGGAGATGTAAGCAGCCTGAAGGGGCACAGTAACTGTCACCTTCGCTCCCTGTTGTGTTGGAGCGGCAGATCGGTGATATATCAAGGTGTTAATGTGAGTCTGGGGGCCTCGTTTCTCTGGCTGTAAAAACACTGAGACAGACGGTGTGAGGGGGGGGGATCCATTTCATCTGTCTTTAGGACCAAGGTACGTGTACGCAGAAACACACACGTACACACATGCAAAAAACACCATAAATGTGTTCTTCGAGGCGTATGCGATAAATCACAGAGCCCCGAAATCAATATGTGGCCATGTGGTTGACTGGGGCTTTAACACAGGCCAATGCGCCTCATCTTACAAAGAGAATTAGCCTTTAAAACGTGTCTGGATGGGATGAGGCACACAAAACAGAAGGGCGCCCACTCAACATGGGCCAGGACACAAGCATTCCCATGCATCTCACAAAACACTTACGTGTGGGGACACATTCAAACATACACATTTACACATCATTTAAGCCCCCGCACACGTAAACACTAAATAACAAAGGTAAGGAGGTTGTGTGAATGTGAGTGTGTGTGCTGAGGTTGAGTGTCTCATCGCGATGTGACCAACGGACTTGCTCTTTAGTGCTGTCTCGAGAGGTGGCATTTACTTGACCTTTACAACCCCGCTTATCGCTTTCTTTTTAACCTCTCTGGCTCTCTCACACACATACACACGTGATGGAGCTGCCCCACCTATTCGGTACATGAGGCAGATTAAACCAATCCTTAATAATCACTTTCCAAAGCTCTTATTTAAATTCTTCTTACCAAGTCTGGTAAACTCCATTAGTCGGTGCACCAGAGGCACAAGGAACCTTTTGGATGATGTAACCACATTAGCATATTTTTATTTCCTAACTCTAAAACCAGGTTAACAAAAATCCGTTGCCAGCCAGACAGTGAAAAATTCAACTTTCAGACTCTGCCATCCAATGCCCATGAGGCTAAAGGCAGTGTGAGCGCTTCTACTGATGCCCCAAATTTGACAAAGAGCCAAAGAATTAGGAAGGGAGAGAGAAAAAAGTGAGAGAGCCTGGGAAAAAGAGAGAAACAGCTGAGAGATGAGGGATGGAGCTGCAGTTTAGAAAAGAGCCAAACCAGAGGGGAGTGGGAGGAAACAAGAGGGTGATGGAGTTAGCGACAGTACAGCCTCGTAGAACAGAGGGTATATGAGGGTAATGAAGCAGAGTTACTCCTATCAGAAGCAAATCCCAGTCTTTTCCGCACTCTTTGAATGGTGTCTGTGGCGTGTCTGTCTTTCTGAACGTCTCATTAGTAGCCGGGGCTTTAGGCCGAGAGACTTGACACCCAAATAAGGCGAACCCAAGAGCCAAAGAGGGGATGGGAGAACAGTTAAAAGAAGCGAGAAGGAAAACACAAAAGAATGGCCTGTCAAATTATTTTTCATAGCCGTGCTGTGACCACTGAATAGGAATCTCCGTGGGTCCAATCTGAAAAAGGAAAGGCAAAGAGATGGTAGTGAACATAAACACAAAGAAATCCCCCAAAAATGTCCTGCCAAATTACGGTTTTAGCCTGTCCCTTTGTTTTCACATACTGTTTCTTTGTATTCAGCTTCCCCATGCCTCTTAAAGCTTTCCCTTTTCTTCTTCACTCAATCTTTCTGTCCACTCTCCCTCTCTTCTTCTACCACCTTAAGTGAAAGTGCTGCTGAATTTATCATTTGCTCTGGTAATAATGTGTTCTGACTGATGACTTGACCTTTGTGGCCAATATTGCCTGGCAAATATCAGTGTGTGGGTGCCTGTTTATGCAGTCATTTGTGTCATCATGTATGTATTCTTGTATTCATGTCTTTGAGAGAACCAATTGGGGTTTTTGACTTTTGGAGTGCAATATTACAATATCTTCTTCAAGAAATTGTGTCTAGGATTTCACAAGATGATTAGAATTTTGACTAGATTTTTGGTTTTAAAGTTAAACATGTAATTGAAAGTTAAGGTTCAGCTTCGGAGTTAAACATTCAAATGAAAGGTCCCCTCGGGTATAGTAAGATGAACAGTGTGGGAAAGGGTCTGTCCTTCAAGAACTTGTTAAAGACCAGCACGAGGCAAACTCACTGTGCTATATCATGAAACATTAAACAAATCATGGAATGTGCCGTGTGTGCACAGACACACACACACACACAGACACAGGTGCACTCCACTAACATCTCTCACACCTAACGCTCTGGCAGCGTGAAATTGTGTTTGAGAGGAAATAAAAGGGCGGGTGTGTCTTTGTATTCCCTTGCTTCGGCGTAGAGTAAACAAATCGCGGCTGTGCTCCCGCTGGCAGATTAGCGATGGGAAGGGAAACTCTATTAGTCATTTGACACAGTGATACCTCTGCAATTAGCCAGTCGGCTGAAGGGACCGGCTAGTTTAGAGCGGCGCTGACTTTTTCTTTGGGCAGCTGGGACAAGGGAGCCCTCGCTGAATGTAGAAGAGATGGAGGGAAACGGTTGGGGGGGGGGGGGACTAGAGGGAGATCAAACCAATCCTCCGCGCTTTCCACGTCCATCCTCCCTCCTCACTCTTTCATCTCTGCCTTCATTTCATTCACTCCTACTCTGTCTCTGTCACTTTTTTCCCTCCATTACTCCCTTGCCCTTTTCTCTTCTTTCTCTACTTCTTTCTTTTCCCCTCTAGATCTGTCCATCTCTGCCTATACATCCATCCGTCTTTTTTCACCCATCTATTCTGAAACCTTCCCTTTCAATCCCTGCCCTCCCCTCTTTTGCTTCAGTTCACTCCCTCTCCGCTTCCATTTTTTTTGGTCTGTCATTCTCTCTCCATCATCCATTCATTTCATGTTGTTTTCCCCCTTTCTTCCTAACACCCTTCTGTCTCACTATCTCTCTCCCTCTATTGTGGTTGTAGTAGACTATGTGATCAGAGCTGAGGACATGTCCTTTCTCTCGACACGCTTCAGTGCTCAGCACGATTACACAAAACCCCTCAATACAGTCTCTATCTCTCTCACATACACACTCACATAGACACGCACAAGCACACAAACATGGGTTTCTAAATATGCAAGTGATTGACATGGACTAAACATGTGTGCCTGTAACACATCTTTTTCTAACGCTTTAAGGTCATGCAACAGCATGCACACACAACCTTGCCTACAGCAGCCACAGATGAAGTGCACATGCACAAACACAAACACCAACACACTCCTTGGATGAGGAGGAGAGTAAGGATTAGTTTCTCCCTCTGTTTATCCCTCGGAGAGCCTCCTGGCCAACACACAGCTCTTGATGTTCCTGAGTTGGAAGCACTGGAGGACACACATGCACACACGGACACGCACTTCAAACACACACACACACACACACACACACTAGCAAATGCCCTCCTTTGCACTTTCAGTATCAAGTATACAGCGTTTTACAGTGTGGGAGCTGTAGGACACTTGTCTCTACGAGTCAAGGTGCCATGTCTTTCACCAAGCATGCCACTTAGACACAGCAGGGGCTCCAGGCCAGTGGCTGCTGCTAAATGTTCATGCTGCGGAAGGACAATGGTGAAAGTCATAAAAAAAGGAGTTTCTTTTCTTTCCAACTGAAGGGCACTCCACTGCAAGTGAAACTCATGTAGAAACTTTCTTATATAAAAAAAACATAATTTACAGGGGTTGGCCTTGTAGTTAGCTGCCTTCCAACTAACTGTAAATTGCCTAAAAATACTAATTTCAGCTAATTACCATACTAATTTACTATTTTTTATATTGCCTTGTGTTTCTTTCACAGCTTGCCTCAATGCCTTTTTAGGTCTAATGTTACACTTTTTAATTGCCTTGTTGTTAATAGGTGTTACACAAGTAAACTTGCCTTGGCTTGCCTTATCTTACATTAGCATTATGAAAATAAAGTTTGCAGCATCTCCTAGCCTCTGCATCCCATTTTCAGTGTCACCTGCTCTGATTTTACATTGTTTTTTGATTGTTTTATGGCACAAAACTGCAGGGGGAAATCATTTTAATGTTCTTCGTATTGACAAATATCTGAGAATTTTAGGACCAAAAAGACACTATCAATCATGTGCAACATGGTGCTTTTTGTGGCCCATAGTAACTATACAAAAGGATCATAGTTATGAGAAACAAACATTTCTGTATGGAGTTTGTATTGTATCCCTTGTGTTAATGTGGGTTCCCTCCAGGTGCTCCTTTTTCCTACCACAGTCTAAAGACATGAAAGTGAGGTGGATTGAACGATCTTTATCACCCAGGTGCAATGTGAATTTCCTCTCCTGTGTGCAGCCTGCCTCTCACCCACTGTGTGCTGAAATAAGGTCCACCCCCCACAACCCTGATATGTCGGTCAGAAAATGGATGGATATCACACTTAACTTGAACATGAATTACTAACATAGCACATTTGAGTCTGATTCAGTCCAAATAATGAAGTGGTACGTTTATGAGAATGGAGGATAAAACCTCTCCAAGAGGACTTGTTGATGTTAAAGATATCATACCATTGTGAGGCCAGGTTATCATATGCATTTATGATGTGATAAGAAACACAGAAGTAATAAGCAATGTATACAACAATAAACTGTGAGTCAATTAATGAATAAAACATGTTTTGAACAGCAGATGAACATTTCATTTGATGAAGACAGTCAACGCCGCTTTTGTGCTGACTTCAAATATATCTATGTGATCTCTGAGGACTAAAACAAATGAATGTTTCTTTCTGCAGCTATGAATTCATTACTGCTGATAAAACACAGAATATGCTAATCATGTAAACTGAGATAGCATGGGACACAAGTAGAATTCGTCAGTATAGTACAGTATCAGTGGCCACTGGGGTATGTGTGTGTGTGTGTGTGTGCACTTATGAGTATAGTGTGTGTGTGTGTGTTTGTGTGTGTGTTTGTGTGTGTGTGTGTGTGTGTGTGTGTGTGTGTGTGTGTGTGTGTGTGTGTGTGTGTGTCTGTGTTTGTTTGTGAGAGGTTGGTGCAGGGTGACTAGCACCAACTTGACTTAAACCCAGATTTAGGAAGTGCCATATGTTTTCGCAAGGGAAAGAATTTGTGCTGATCTGTTGAGTACGTCAGATGCTTTGAGCGGGTAATTAAAGCTTTCTGAGGCTTCAGCTAAAACTCGTAAATACTGTAAAAGTTTAAGACAGAGTATAAATCACCTGGATTCAACTTATAAAATGAGTTGTTGTCCACTCACTTGAAAAGTACAGTGGGTCATAGTTTTATTGTCTGTCACAGTTCAGTTCATCAATTAGAAAGCAAACAACAGCAGAAAAAAAATGCAGAGAAATAAATCAA
This sequence comes from Lateolabrax maculatus, assembly GCA_031216445.1. Taxonomy (NCBI): domain Eukaryota; kingdom Metazoa; phylum Chordata; class Actinopteri; order Acropomatiformes; family Lateolabracidae; genus Lateolabrax; species Lateolabrax maculatus. Next base: position 13,266,373 of record CM062210.1, read on the forward strand.
TTTTCCCTTCCCTTTTTACTCCCCACTTTCCTTAGAATAATTTTCTTCCTTTCCTTCCTTTCCTGTGTGCTTACAATATTTAACATTCAACGAATCCTAAATTAAAATAAGATTAGATATTGTCTTTCAATAGAAAGCTGGCTGTCATAAACTGGGCATTTAACCAGTGTGAGGACTTTAACAGTGGAGTAAAAATCACTTTATAAGGAAGAGCAAATTCACAACTCTTTCTTTACTGGTATTCAAAAGACAGTAGTTTTCTTAAAAGACAAGTAGGATCAGGGGCCAAGCTGAAATTGATCCTGGCCAAACAAACCTAATCTAACCTGGCGACAGACAGAACGACACGGTAGAGTAACTGGGGAGATGCTTCAGCCAAAAAGTCTAACAATGCTGCAGTGCTTCAGTTTCCCGCGCAAGGTAGAGGTTTAATTGGACACTAATTGATAAAGAACTGGTGATTCAGGTCTACTGAAACTGGTTCATTTGCAGTGCAAAACATTAATTCCTACATGTGAGAAGAACTTACTTGTAGGAATTACTACTATTCATTTGTATGGACTACTGCAACACTGTGCAGTGATATCATGATATATACATTTTTATTTTATGACACCTAATCTAAGCATGCAATGTGTTGTGGCACGTAGCTAAAAGAAATGTGTACATATGTATGCATGTATGCATATATGTGTATATGTATTAAAAAGGCTACAAATAAAATTTGAACAATGTTTAATGTCCATCAAATAAAGCTGCATAAATGCGCACACACACAGCCCAAGTGACTATAATTAGTATCATAAACCACATTTGGTCACCGGTGCCAGATAAAAGGGAGCATTTTCCTTTCTCTTCTTTCTTTTCAAGGATCTGCCACTTTCTCTATTTAAGAGGTGCCCTGAACTTTTCCTGCCTCCTGGTCACAAGACGCCTGGTAACTGCACCCATTCCTCCCTACTCACTGGCTTGTTTTCTCTCTCTCTCATCTCTGTCCTCCATCACTCTCTCTGTTCTGTCCCCCTCATTAGGATGTCAGATCTCATTACAGAAGGAATACAGCAGATTTAAAGAGAAAAGCAGATTGGTTTAACGGCTTGGTGCAAAGGCTTCTTCATATTTGTTTCTCTCCTTTTTACTATGCATGTGTATATGTGTGCATAGTCACACTGGCTAAAGGGACCAATTCTATGCAGCTGCAACTTCACACAAATATAATCCTGCTTTGGTTTCAAGAAAAAACATCATAACACACAAACACAAACACCTTTGTGCTGGGAGTTGATCCCTTGCCCTGGGAACTGCATTTATTTAATTTAAAACCCATTTTTTGTGATTCTTATAACACCACAGCCTTCACTGCATTTACCCAAAAATGGACAAGACAAAAAAGAAACACATTATATGACCAAAAAATCATTATTCATCTTCAAAAATCAATGTCCATCCTCATTTCAGAGAGGAGTCTGAAGAACAAGGCTAAAGAGACAGAGTCAGAGGCTACGCTGCATGAGACCAAAAAGATATGCCCACACCTTAGAGATTAAGCCAATAATTTATGTAAGTGTAAATATCTCCCCTGCAAAAACTCACCAATAAAATAATTTTCATATTCATCTAAAAATGGTTAACCTGAAGTAAACTGTGTAATATCCCAGATGAGGCACTTAAATTGCAAAGTTTTTGTAGAGGATATCGAATAAAGCACTGTCCATGGTGCTGGCTGGTTGGCAGGTGATAAGGCATAAACAATAAGGGACAGCAAAGGGACAGAATTGATCTGATTTTTCTTTGGTCAAGTACAACACAAAATGCTAATTCCCAATTCATTTGCTTACCTGGTTTCGTTAATGGCTGGGAAAATATAACCTTGGTTTTACTGCGGCTTAGTGATTAATGATTGTAGAAGAATTTGTGTCGGTCTCTTACAAAGATACTGGTGGGAGCAGTGTTAAACTACATAACAGCCCTTATCAACAACAATAGTTCAACCTGGCTACTAGATGCACCTGACAAATAGCCACGGCAGTGAATCTACCCATTCTCTCTGTCTCCACCTGAGCTACGTGCAGGTCTGATGATAGGCTATTAAAGAGAGAAAGTGCCACATCCATTCTGAGCCGCTTTTATTCCCAGTGGTCAGTGTCATTAATACAAGCCAAGGCAGCTTTCATGAAGTAAGGAAGAAAGGTACAAAGGCAAAAATGTAAGAGCAAAGGAAAAGGCGGAAAAAGGAGAAAATAAGGAGAGAAGATCAGAGGAAAGGAAGAAGGAAGAAGAGAGAAGAAGGGCATGAAAGAAGGTGAAAGAGTTAAAGCAAAATATTTCACTGATGTGTGCTGTCCTCTGAATTAATATAGACTATGATAGATTAGATAAAGGAAAGAAAATAAAAGAAAGAGAAGGCATTAAACAACATTAAAATAGAATAAAAATAATAAGAAGCAGAAGGAGAAAGAGATCACTAAAGAGAATGGAAACAGCGAGGTCGATGTCAGAAACAGGGAGACTGTAAAGAAAAAACAGAAAGGAAGGCATAATGACAAACTGTAGGCTGATTTCAAAAACACACAATGTATTTTTGGAAAAATAAACAAATGTGTAAACCACATCCTGAGGCTTTTTCTTACTGCGATTCTTCTTTGTACTAGAATGCATGTGTGCGTTAGAGACGCTGTGACCATGCAGGAATAATCGCTTGAAAATAGGCCACATTAACCTGCAGTCCTCTGGGGCACTGGCCTGGTTTAATCCAAGAATGAAACACTGCGCATCACTGCCTACACACATAGTGCAAAACACACACAATACACACATCCTTGCACAATAATACTGTGCTATGCAAAGGATATGTGTATGTCCCGGGTAGATTGAAAAAGAGGATGAAAAAGGTGAGACTGCTGTCAGTTAGAATAACTGAAGAAGGGCGTGTGCTTACGAGAAGGATGTTTGACCAGATACAGACATACACACAGTTGTATAGGTGGAGCAGATGTTTAGCAGAAATTTATTTTTAGATTTCGATTTAGTTGTATTTAGAAGTGGTGACAATGCCACTGATGTTTATCTACAGTAACACTCAGGCCAACAACGAAGAGAAGTGAACTGAGCTGTGCACAGCTGTGTCGAGTACGAAGCAATGGAAACTGAGGAGACAGACAGGTTAACCAATAGATGGTGTTCTAAACTGGACCTGACTGAATTGTCAAGTGTGTTGTCAAACTGCTGTCGACTGCACTACAAGACAATGCCAGCAGACTTCCCAAGACTACAGGTCTGTTTGTTTATTGGTGTTCTTACTACATGGAGGAGTTTGAGACACAAATCACAAGTTCCTCAGCCAAGCGCACCACTGTCAAAAAACTATTACAGGTGACTGAGTATTGAGAGTATAGGTGACTAAGCGCCTGAGAAATGTAGCACAATGTGCACAGTTTGGTTGTGCCAGATACTTAGCCTCTATGAACATACCTAATTTTATCCAATTAGCCTTGACCCCACTATGTGTCTTGCCCTCACTATGTGTCTCCTTTACTTGCTTTTTCTTCATGTCCTGTTTCTCTCTTCCTGTCTCTCTGTCCTAAACTGGGTCAGGACACAACCACTGTAAAAAAAAAAACAGTGCATGTACAATTATAGTCACTTAAATTGCTTTTGTTGTATCATTCTTCTCCTCTTCATAGTTAAGTGTCCAGTTAAGTAATGTGGTGGCCCACGCTCTCAATGACTACTGTGAGTTTCATTTGACTGCAAGTGCCTTGCTTAAATTGGCTTTGAATTAGCTCGACTCTGCACTATATAAAGACCCACTGACTACAGCTTTGCGAATTTTGCAGTGAAATACTCACACAAACGTTTCCCTTCTCTTTCCACAGAAGAAATGACTTATAGCATTAATTATATTGATCCATGCCAGCTTAATGAACCAATAATGTGAGGCTGCCATTGCCAAGAAAAGGCACAATGACATAAATAATGACCTACCGCTCCCCATGTCAGCACAGCCCTTATCAGTTCACCATTTACTATCTGTGCATTATAAATCCTTATTAGACAATCTCCTAGTCACTGCACATATTATTCACGTGACTTTAAAAACCTGCTGTGCTAAGACCAAGCCTTAATTCTACTGCCCAGTGACTTCAAGGTGCGTTTCATCTTTGGTGTGTTGATTTACCACTGTAGTTACATAGGCCAAGCACAGTAGAGATATAATTGTGTATGGGGTTTAAAAGGCCCATGCTGGTATACTCTGACGGAGAATTTACCTCAAACAACATGAGACAATCTATTAAAAATACTGTATCATAGGAGAAGTGTATTGTAAACTTCAAGCGTTGCAATTAAATGTACATGGTCTAATCCACAGTCTATTGATTTTTGTAGCTGCAGTGCAAATTTCCTTTGTGAGTTTTCTTATACCCATCTATTGAAACTACAAATACAAGGCACAGTAAATTATAGATAGCAGTGGGTCCTCTCTGTACACTTCTGAAGTGCACTTATTTAATTAATTCCTGCTTGCAAAGACAATCCTATCACTGCATGCACTGTTCGGAATTTCGCCGAGAGTAATCAAAGCAATATCCCACAAGAATAAGAGCAAACCCAATGACCCCCCTAACTCTGAAATGTGCTTCAAAAGCTATGCTCTGTGCTTAAAGGCAATTCTCACTCCTTTCAAGTGAGTCAAACTGATCAACTCAAACGCTGGTCTAGAGTGGCATATTTACTGCTACGATTCTGACCCAAATGCTAATGATAGCTATTAAAGCTAGGCTGGTTAATGACATCGAGGGAGCCGTGAACGTGGCGTGACCGACTTGGGTGTTTTCATGTGGGTATGATACGGTAATGGGATTAACATGGCGTACCTAAACCCACATTGAGATAAGCTCAATGAGGCCCTATTAAAAATACATTGCTGGCAACAATGGAGTTACGGAGGGAGCGGGTGAGAATGAGTGTGTCTGGCTGTGCGAGTTTGATACAAAATGTGCCCAACTGTGCTTCATTCCCGACTGGTAAAAAAAATGAAACACCCTGAATGTGTATTTCAAAAAAAAAAAAAAAAAAAAAAGGGGCCTTTTCTTTACTCTCTCATTTTTTTCCACTGGGTTGGGTGCAGTTGTTGGAAATGTGTTGGACTGATTACACAACACAAAGAAGGAGCATTAACCAAAACAGGAAAAGGGCTTTAACATTCAACTTGTGGGGGAAATAAATGGTCCTGATGAGTGTTGTTGCATCTATATATCATTTATACCTGACACTGGAGTAAGCGATTATCAGTAAACATGAGCTCAATGGATGCTGTCTTTGCCGCAGATAATGTCAAATATAAGTGATTGCCAAAGACTTCTGAGAAGTTGAAGGATAGAATTTAGGTTCAAGGCTGTTAAAAGAAAAGGACATATACATTCAGTTTTATGAGTGTAAAGACATTGTACAATGCAAAACACACAGCATGACATGAATTAAAATACAAAACTGCTAAATAAAACTACATAGCTGTAACTGATAATACATATGCAGGGAGGACCTTACCGGTGTTATTACGATATGGGCCTGTGTCCGGCCCCTGGCTCTGGCTAAGACTCCTCATGGGGCCCTTGTTGTGGTAGACACGTTCTTCATAGATGGGATCTATGTGGTGCTCTGGGGACCCCAAGGGCCGAAGGGGCTCCTGACTGTGCTGACTACTGTAGGAGCCACGAGAGCCTGGAGAAAAGACAGGGGAAGAAAAAATATGTAAGGAAGATAGGAGGCAAAAGGATGAACGAGAGAGGACAAAATGAGGGGGAGGCAAATGTGAGACGAGGCATAGTACATGAGGCAAGGAAGGGTGGCACAAAGGAATTGAGCAGATGAATTTTAAGGAGGTAAGGAAGAGGGGGGAAGATAGGTTGCATTTTCATGCAGGAAATGGAAAAAAGTGGAATGGGAAGTAAGTGATAAGCACCACAGAGGATAGAGAGGGAAAGAAAGTAATAATAAGGACAAGTGAATGGCAAAGGATGGATGGGTACCCAAGAGGGACAAGAGAAAAGAAAAAGGAACAGGTGTGGAGATGATGGATGAAAGGAACAAGAAGGAGACGAAAACAGCACTCAATCAACAAAAAGCAGGCCTATATGACTCCTGTTTTTAGATCTGTCCATTTTCACCCCGGAACTTTTTTTTTGCTGATGTAGAGTGTTACACAAAGCCAAGTGACAGACAGCACACTATTTATGTATGTGGACAGATAAGGGTGATGGTGTGTGTGCATGTTTGTATGGGTGCAAGGGGAAGTGGAGAGTTAGAGACGCCCCAATTCGGAAGTAGAAAAGAAATGACAGAAAAATAAATGGAGACATGCATAGCGACACACAAGATAGGAAGAAATAGGCAAAGTTAGAGAGACGGAGTATAAAACAGCGAGAGGGAGAGGGATGCCTCTGTATTTCATTTTTTTAATCTCCACGGAACACATTGCTGGTCGTCAGCTATTAAATAATGAGATGTAGTGTCCCCCCCTCTTGCTCTGTGTTTGGCAGGAATCCCACAGACACAGGGCAAGGAAGACATTGACAGCAGGCATTTGTTCATTACACAGCAGAACAAATGTAAGGCCTCCCTCTGAAAACATAGAGAGCAAAATTAAAATCAGGGTAGAGAAGAAAAGGAGGAAGCTGGGGGAATATGAAGACGAGTCAGCAGTGCTTGGGTGACATGGCGGAAGATAATGTGAAAAGGCATGCACATACTCATATATACACACAGACTTAGAAAGCTATGAGTGACTGAGAGATGGTCCAGTGGAGCTCACGTTGTATCATATCACATTAGCTCTCAGTCGATGGCAAGTCGCGTGCCAAGGATTTTCCAGTGGATGAAGGGGGACAAGTGCAGTGCTTCAAGACTCTGAATGAAACCTCCGTGTGTATCCACCATCAAATTAACTCAGTCAAAACCCCACAACCCTTCAGATCATATCAGAAATCGATGCATGTGAGGCACTCAGCCATTTCAGTAGTATAAGTGCATACATTAGCATGCAGCTGGGTTGTAGTTTCTGTTGCAGCTTAGGATCGGTGCCTATTTATTGTCCAATAAAGCAAGACTAGTCAAAGAGAGTATTTTCAAAGACAAATCACAGTGAACACTCAAACTACAAATATACACAGCAGGACTATTATCCTAAACCTCCTCCATCGAACAGTCAATGAGCTAGGATGGTGTAAGCTCTCTTTGGGATGAACAAGAGCCTACTTGTACTTCCTGTACTATACTTTGGCAAATGGTAAAGTAGTGGTTTGCCTCATTGTGCCTTGTGTCTTCAGCATGACTGTGGCAAAGAGGCTATTGTGTTTCACGTAACTGCGTCCTCCCTTCAACAGCGTGGTTAAATGACTGGCTTGTTTACCTCCCTTGCTGAAGGAAAGGTAGGCTGCCTCCTGCCACACTCTGCTAGTGAGCAGCAGGCAGACAGAGAGGACAAAAAAAAAGTCAAAAAGAATAAGGATAATAGAGAGGAATTGAGAAAATGACAGAAATGGATGGAAAGAGATCTTAAATTTTTCGACATTACAACACCCATTGAGCTCAATTGAAATTACGTGAAATAAGAGACCGTAGACGGAGGAAAAAGAAGCAAGAAAGAGACAGAGTTGGTAAGAATATGCATGAAGGAGTGCTAATTAGAGTCATGGACACACCCATTAACGGCATGACTCATCCCAGCTCTCTCTCTTCCTTCATCCCTTTCGTCTTTGAAGTCTTGGTGAGTCGGTTTTATTTCTTTATTAATTTATTTTTTGGATTCACAAGGGCCCACTTGTGGAAGTAATGACCTCTTTCTTTCAAAGGGAGAGGAAACTTTAAGAAGAGAAGATAGAATGATGCAGCGAGAGAAAAAAGAGAGAGATGCCCTCCCATGATGTTTTATTATTTATTCTTTAATATTTAAAAAACATAACAAAATATAAAAACTGAGCCTTGGTTCTGTTTGTGTTGTTAATAAAAAAGCAAACTAACCATCATCCACAGAAAAAAGACAATATTACAGTCTTTGCTCTTTAATATCATTTTATACTATATTATATGAACCATGTATTTATTGTAATTATACCAGGAAAGAGTGGCATATTTGTCAAGTTAGGACTCAATATCAAAGGTTATCATATACGTCCAACAATTTACTGGACCAGTCAAATAAAAAATAGAACAGGACCATATATTCAAATATCCAAGGGACCACTGCAGTGCCTGAGGCTCCAATGTCAACCCCTAGTCAGTGTCAATGCCAATGAAGCTCAATCCCTAAATATCAGCCCACATCTAATTTTTATAACTTTTATGATAACTTTCAATCATTTCTAGTTGCAAAAGATCTTAGTCATTAATTTTCTTCACCTGGGTATTATGCTTGTTTGTGCCACTATGGGAATATTTATACACAATGGACTATATCACTTAGGCCGTTGATGCAGAAAGCACAGAGAGAACATTTCTTTCTTCTTCTCTTTTTTAGGTGATTTCGGTTTTACGCAGCTTAACTCTACTGTAGAGTAGGTGCTGTAGAGCTGTTAAGTATCTATCCAAACAGGCTACACAGATGAACTCTACTGTGCTTTTTCCAGGAGGACATCACACACTGGGGATAAGCAAACCTCTGACTAACAGTATGCACAAATAATTCTTTGTTGGTAGGATTTTGAAAATATGGTGAGTGTCAGAAATGAAAATTTTAGTGAAGTATTAGAAAGTAGATATCTTTCATTTCCAGGATTAATAAATTGCCTTTAAATTGTTTTGATACAACCACAGCGTGGTAGTCCAAGCTCAAAAAAGCAAATTCTGATAATCATATGACCCAGGTCTGCTAATTCTAGTGACAGTCTGACATCTCTTTTCCATCGGGACCCATTCCTGCTCAGTCTTTTTCTTCAGTAGAGATGAAACCCCAGGCGTTGCTTCAAGATCACAGTCATAGCCTCAGGGTAAAGCATGAAGGTCATGTTCTTCATCGATATAGCTCCAAGTTTAAAGGACTATTCAATTAAACTTACTCCAGAACTTCAAAACACTGCTACCTGCTTTAATCAATATTAATCTTGTCAAATATTCCATTTATGTTAAAAGGTCAACCTGTGGCAAAGGAAGCTGTAACAGAGTCACCAATTCAACTTTTACCAGGGCTCAGTCTGAGTCTGTCCATTCACTGGCATACTAAAATGACGAGGATCTTAACTATACTTAGTTCACGGAGATAAAAAGGGCGGGGGAGGGGGGGCCAAAGTAGCTGTAGAAGAAGAAATTTAGAATTCTTATAACAGTGGGCAATCTATAATATTTAATATAAAGAGGAACAAACAGCCAAACTTAAATAAAATTTTACACTACACTACTATGGACTATAAACAGTTTCCACAACACATTTTCAGTTTCAGTTTGACATTCAGCCAACTCAATTTTGTAGAGTCAAGAGAGAAAGCTATTAACTAGTCAATGCAACTGCAGGAGCAAATACAGGTCTTTGTTATCCTGAATGCTGCCTGTACTAAGACCAGTGTCACTGTAATACATTCAGCACCCAGACACAGCAAATAAATCTTAGAATCAGAATTATATTAATCTTCTTGAAGCAGGTTTCTCTCTGGTAGTCACAATAAACCTGTTCATTAACAGCTCATAATTCACAAATGTAAGTGCTGAACAGCTAGTGCATTCATTTTGAAGTTCTTCTTAATAAAAGGAAGCCACAAAGATGCTCTTATGCCTCCCTTGAAGTTAGGAAAGTGAAATGTAACATGCCCCCCACCCCGCATTGCAGCAGAAACTCTCATTGACAAAAGATGTTGGATCCACAACAGACACAAACACTCAAAGATATAGACACAGAGTTACACACATGTTTGGGTTTGTGTGTATGTGCATATGAGACTGCATGACTGTGTGAACTCGTACCTGCCAGACTGCCAGGCCTCTGCAGTGTAGCGGTAGCGTAGAGCTCGTGGGAGATCTTGTACTGGTCAGAAGCGTGGTGAGCTGCCAGCCGTTTGGGAGACAGAGTGGCATAGCTCCCTATGCCAGAACTCATCTGCAAAGAAAAGAGTTTTTTGTTTTATTTCAAATATTGTAAATAAGCTCAGGGAAAGTACAGGGTGCAGTCTATCCACTGGTGCAATTACTTCCTGTTAAATTACAGTGTGCTGGCAGCCAAATGTGTAACAGCATTGCTGATAAGTTTCGATTTGTGTGGTTCAGATAGGAAGAGTTTGTACCTGTATTTTTTTCAATTTACTTTGCCAATTTACTTTTGTATCTATATCCAAATGAGAAACTTTTGTAAAATGGGCTTATGAATTGAAATTGACACTATGTGTAAACCATGTCCAAGCCACTTAGAGTTAAGAATGTAATTTACGCTGAGAAACCGCAGACAAAAAATACTTCTCATCATGGTACAGTGTGAGGTATTGGATATAAGCATCCAACAAATTTGCCTTAAAAACTATGGTTTGGATAAAGCGCTATTTAGAGAGATTACACATTTGAAGAACTAAAACTGTATTATATAGATTTTTGTTTGAAGGTATCATCATACTTTGATTGAACACTTTACTTCATTGAAAAACAAGAAGATTCGGTGTGCACACAAGTTGAACCTTGACATGTTCTCAAAACCACGTTAATAAAATGTATTCACATGCACGAGTGTGAGACATAATTCAGTTATTCAGCAACTCTTGTAGTGATTTCACTCACAATTTAAGGAACAGAGTTTATAATTGCACTAACTCTAGTACTGTTGCAGTTGCCTTGGTTAATTTATTAGTGTGTTTTATAACTAATAGCATTTGTAATACAATTTGAATGCATGCTTAACATCAAAAGGTTTATATTTAATACTGTACTGGTAACTCAAGATGCATTTCCTTTTTACAGGTGTGCATGTTATAAGACTGTAACATTCTGTACCTGGTGAAGAGGGGACGATGATGAGCTGGCCCCTCCCCCTGCTGCTGAAGAATTGGGTGGAGATGCGACCCTCAGGGGAGACCCGCCCCCTCCTGACGTTGTCACAGCAACTGTGGTGCTGGAAGACAAATGGGCAAAGTAACATAATTTGTCGGATAAATAATGACTCAAAATTATTCAATCCATTTCGCATATAAAAACTGTCACATGCTTCCCCTATCATGTGTGAAATATGAGTATTTCACATTAACTGTATGACAGCATAGATTAGTAGGTATTTCAATGCCATCCCCAAACAGCATCAGACTCTATTATACATCAGTATCAACAACGTCAACTTCATCAAAATCAATATCAATGTCACAGTCACTGTGGCTCTCTACCTGTATGACTTGGCCAATCGATTAGCAGGGGACTGTTTGCTGGGAGAGGAGGAGGAAGGCAGGCGTTGAGTGGTAGAGTACCCTGGTGTGTCAGAGGCTGATCCCAAGCGTTGGAGTTTACTGGGCGAACCGGATCCCGAGCCTCCTCCTCCTCCAGACAGAGGGGAACTGACACGCTGGGCGGGCAAGGTGGAGCTGGAGTAGTAGATACCTGGATAACAAGGAAAGGGAGAAAAGATTTAATTAACACGGGAGCAGAGGAACGAATTAGAATGTGGTGAGGCTGACGTCAATGATTTGGAGTACAGATACGGGCAGGTCATTTAGGAGGAAAGGGCTGACATTTTACAGTTTGTTGATAACGGACAAGAAAATATGTAAAAAGCTAGGTTTTGGTCAGGGCAGGTTAACAAAAGCATAACATTGGCACAACAATGAAGCCAAAATTGCAAGGTTTAAATTATGAATGAATGAATAATTAAATGAAAGTTCATTGAGGGAATAAGTGCACAGTCTGCTATTATTTTTATGTAGCCTTCAGCTAAGTCTCTGTATATCAATGATTGATACTATAAATAAAATTTGACAGAGCCCGAACTGTAGTGGTCAATAACAAAATGACCCTTTTTATGGCAAGTTGGTCTTATTATTTTGTATATATAATAACTCCTAGAGTGGGGCTGGATTCAGGCAAGTGTGGGGATGAGCTCCCTGCTGAGTGCCACTGTGTTGGAGTTCTAATGAATGAACAGTGGAATGAGAGGGTCGCTTCTAGGCGACTACGAGTCGCTGACTGGAAGGCTCTGACTGTTGTTTGTGCCTGTGCACCAAATAGCAGTTCAGAGTATCCAGCCTTCTTAGAGTCTCTGCGTGGGGTCCTGGAAAGGATACCACCGAGGGACTACTGGGGGACTTCAAAGCTCACATGGGCAATGATGGAGAAACTTGGAGGCGGATGATGATAAAGTAATCGGTGCATGTTGTGGCAGCAACCACTACCCCCCTGGTGGACACCAGCTGTGAAGGAGGCAGTCATGCTGAAGAAGGAGGCCTTTCAGGCTTGGTTGGCCCAGGGGTTTCCTGAAGCCTCAAACAGGTACTCGGAGGCCAGAATGGCAGTGGCTTTGGCAGCCACAGAAGCAAAAACACGGGTGTGGAAGGAGTTCGGGGAGGCTATGGGAAAGGACTTTCAGTTGGCCTCAAGGAAGTTCTGGCAAACCATCAGACTCAGGAAGGGAAGCAGGGCTTGGCTCAATCGGTGCTCAGCAGGGGCGATGGGTAGAGCACTTTGAAGAACTCCTGAGCTCAACTAATACGCTTTTTAAATGTTATATATAATATATAAATAATTTATATATTATATATAAACAATAAAATTATCACATTTACTATGTCAAGTAGCATGTTACCACCCGAAATTAGGGTGATTAGGCATCGAACCCCCAGCTTCCCTCCAGAGGAGAGTTGGGTACCGGGAGGCGCGCGGTGGGTGGCCAATGCGAGGCTGGTGCATGACACTTGCACTAAGGTTCCAAATGGCTGGTTGCTGCTCAAGTGAAACCGCTGACTGCAGCCTCCATTGGAGGAAGACGGATGCAGAAAAGCCGACGAGAGGCAAACACTGCTCCTTGGTGCTCCTGCCTGGATAAGAAAGCAGGGAGAGAGACGGAGAGAGCAAGGCCCAGGCCCAAGCAAACGGACCGGAATTTAACTCCGCCACATGCCCTGACAAGAAACCCTCAGCATCGGGAGACAAAAAAGAAAGGAGATTGTGCACCCACAAAGCCTTACTCTACACAGACAATAATATTGTAAAGTAACCTATTAATTTCTAATGAAACTAACTAGTAATATGTAATATATTACATCTTGAATGTAACTTATCTAACACTGCTGTGGAATGGCAAATTGTTGACTGGAGACTATACTCCAATTATCAGGGTATAACACTGCTCAGCCTCCCTGGGAAGGCTTATGCCAAGGTGCTGGAACCTTTTAGGGTTACTTGACGGGTCATGGGAGTTTGCCCTTCAGTCTACATGTGCTTTGTGGACTTGGAGGAGGCTTGTTCTCCAGGGAGTCTTGTGGGGGGCACTGCAGGATTACGGGGTACTGGAGCCGTTGCAATGACCCATCTGGTACTTATATAACAGTAGCATTGCGGGCATTGTACCAGACCGTTGTAGTGAAGAGGGAGCTGAGCCAGAAGGCAAAGCTTTTGATTTACCAGTGAATCTACGTTCTAACCCTCAACCATGGTTGTGAGTTTTGGGTAGAGACCGAAATGATGAGATTGCGGATACTAGCACCTGAAGGGTAGCTGGGCTCACCATTAAAGATAGGGTAAAGAGCAAAGACATGGGATGGAGGATGGAGTTCGGAGTAAAACGAATGCTCCATTTGCTCGAAAGGAGCCAGTTTAGGTTGTTCAGGCATCTGATCAGTATGCCTCCTGGGCTCCTTCCTTAGAAGTTTTCTGGGCACGTCCAACTGATAAGAGACCCTGGGGTAGACCCAGAAAACACTTGAAAGATTACATATCTCATCTGGCTTAGGGAACGCCCCAGGATCCCTTAGGAAGAGCTGGAAAACGTTGCTGCGGAGAGGGACATCTGGACTACCTTGCTTAGCCTGTTGCCATCCAGGATTTTATTATTACCAAAGTAAAAATAGATGCTGTAAAGGGACAGTCTTGAGTGAGATCATAAGTGTAAAAAAGACCTTTTCTAAAAAACTGAAACCAGGCTTGATAAAGGAAAAATATAACACAATAACAGTATATCCTTGACCTCAAACCAAAGAGGCTCCTGAGACGGCAATATAGCTTGTTATCAAGCAATACAACATGTGAGAAAATTATACATACTGCAGGCTCTGAAAACACTGTACTAGTAGCAAGGTTTTTATTCCAATTTTCATGCATGTCTGTCAGCATCTCCAAATGTCATTTCTGTGTATCCACAGCGCTTCATGCTATGTCAGATTAATTTATTATAAAGAAAATGCATCTCCATGAAGAGAGACAGAGAAGAGTAGGGAAGAGAAGGAGAGGTGAGTTCTTACCTGACCCTGCTCCCGTTTGTGATTGTTGCTGCTGGGCCGCACGACTAGATGTCACCTGAGGGGATGTGGGGGAATACAGAGCAAGTGAGGAAAGAAGAGCCATGGCAGGGAAGAAGGGATGAATAGAGGGAGTGATTAGTGGGGGAGGTAGAAGATGGAGGGAGGGAAAGGGACAGTCAGAGTTAAGAGAAATGGGATAAAAAAGAATAAAGAGTAGTGGCCATCAAAAACTTTTATGCACAATGAGTTCAGTCAAGCCTTTGAGGAGTCCCAACTGAACATAGAGCAGCTAGTAATGAAATCCCCACAGAGGGGTGATTCAAACAGACTCATAGAAGCAGACCATGAAGTCCTAGAAGCTCAACTGACTGAAATCATTTCTCATAAAGCCTTGTTGCACCACCTACTTTAAGTAGAGGGAAGGATTACATAGTCCACAGTATTTTCATGTATCATCTGTCATCACATAAGCCCCAATATTCACATACTTAAAATAACTGAAGTTGTTATCAAACCAGATAAAAGAGTAAGACAAAGCCCTTTGCTGTTAAATCATATTGATGTTGTATGGTAAAATAATCTTTGAATATCATACAATGTTAGTCGGCAGTCCAAATTTGCAGGGCGGTGTAATGAAATAAACATTATTGATCAACCATTGTTCTGCTACCTACAGTTTTGACTGCAATGTGCAATTAATTCGTTACAGACAAAAAGTCATGTGCCAGTGTGTGAGGAAAAGATAGAGCACGAGATGCCTCTGTACCACACATCACATGCTGGTCGATCCTAATATATTCTCCTTACTCTCCAAAGACAGTGGGGGGGAGCATATGCCAGTGCTCCACTGAGCCCTATATAGCCTTATGTTGATGCTTAAAGCTGAAAAGGTGATTCAAATACATTATTACTAGCCTGACATGGCTGCAGTTGTACAGTGCCACATTATGCAAGCACATAGTCACTGAGTCACCTTGGAGCACTACCATCACTGCATATACAGTAGTTACTCTCAGGCAGTCAGAAAACCCTCTGTTTCTTAGCATTAAAGTCATTAATACTCACAATGTAAATAATAAATGGTTTGAATGTTGATCTGCAGTGCAAGAGTGTTATTACATTTCAGTCGTTATATTATATTCATTATATGTTGTTGTTGTTCGGTGAAATTGTCTATTAACGCAGAGACACATTTGAGCACACCTGTATACACTATACATACACAATGAAAATGACCACAAAAAACCTGATCATCTAATAACCGGTGTCTCACAACGTGCACACACACCCACACACACATTAACAATCTAGAGTTATGTTAGAAGGCTACGTTTGTATATAACAGTTTGCAGGTGTTGATATTTGCAGCTGTACAATTGTGCAGAACGACTGGTAGAAAAAAAGCATGCCTGCTCAGCAAACCATCCCTGGATAAATATAGCAACAAACACAAGCACACAATCTCCCATTATGTTCTCAATGGCAGTCTCTGGTTATATTTTCCTGCTTTGCGATGAGCCAAAGCGTGTCTGCTGAAGACAACAGGCCTTTGGTTCCAGTACTGCTTTGTTTGCAGAGGGGTCATGGAAACTGGTTTATCTCTGACTGATTGGATTAGCAGTCTCTTTCTAAAAATTCTGACATACAGTTTATGGAGGCAAATAGGTAGAGTAACAGAGAAAAAAATGGAAAATTGGTAAAATGAGGAACAGGTAAAACATAGAGTCAGCAATGGTAGCCTCCATATGTCTTCTTACATTTTTATGACTCAGTAACATTCTGACAGTGTGTGTCTGTCTACATGTTCTTGTGTATATGCGGAAGTGCTTATGAAAGTGTACAGTATAGTATTTAACCTTGCGTGCCTGGATAGTACCCTGATCTCAACACACAAAAGGTAAATCCTGACAGAAGCTGTAATTTAACCTGACTCAGATGCAAAGGATGGGGTGAATTTCACTCTAAAAACTAACAACCCTGGTTCAAAAATATACTGGTAGAATCATTGCTACAGTCAAAATCGGTGGGCATGAAGTTACAGATAAAAATGGCGAAAGTTCATCTCAGTTTCCCTCAATTATCCTTAGTCTCCCTAGTACTTTTATTCAAACTTCAAAATGTGCTTTTAGTATTTGTTTGCATACGAAATATTTAATTTTTGGGGGAAATTGTTCCTCTATTCAAGTGAATGGGGAAATGTTCAGAGTTAGAGTGGATGACATTAGGTGCATAGCGGGGTTAAGCTATTAAACTTGTTAAAAAAAGTATCTTCAATGTCCTCTCATTCCCACAAGTTTACTCTTCATGCAATCATTTTTCATTTAAGACTTAAACATTTTGTGCTATGAGCCTCAAAGTGTCAGGAGTGCCATCCAACTGCCTGATTGATTACAGTGTTAACTCCACATGCAAAACAGAAAAGGGGACTTTTTTAACTTGCACTATTTCCCACGTTTTTGACACCACAAACACATATTTCACAGCCACGTGTTCATCAGAGTTCAATCTCTCTCACAATGTAAATATCTAGGCGGTAAGAATCACACTCTTTGAATAATAAGATTGAGTGTGAGTGATGCCCCTCAGCTTAATCTCTATTAAATTAACTCTCTGTCCCAGGTGTCATTAAACAGTTACCATCACCTGCTGGTACCAAGACGTATGCCTTATATGTTAATAAACTGCCTCATGCTGCTGTAATGTAGCATTTTCAGACTGCAAAAATACAGTACAAATGGGATCATGCCTTTAAATGATTTTACCAATATATCCCAAGTAATGTATCCTAGCTTTTCTAATAGCTGATACTACAGTGTACCATGGATAACTGCAATTACTGGCAGTCTTTAAAAATGGAACCTATGGTAAGTGTACATGTAAAATGTATACAATCACTTGATCTGTTTGTTTGAGTGCACATGGATAAAGAGTTATTAGAGAGTGGATTATTAAAAGTGTCTATAAACAGCCACAGAGAGATCTTAATTGGGATGTGAGCCACTATCCAGAATACTGTGCACCATAAAATCTCCTATATAAGTCCCCTGTGTTAGTTTAGTAGGTTATGAAGCCAAGCGAGAGATCTAAGGCTGATGAGATGCAGCCGACAAAACTGAGTTTAAGAACCCTATTAATGGTTTACGTTACTTGATTGTGTTCAAAACTGCAGATGTGCTACAGTCATCAAAATGCAATAAGAGACAGAAATTGACTTTAGACTGATGAAGAGGTGAGTGGGTGAATGAATAGATAAACACAGGGATGTGTGATTCACCAGGTAAATAAATGATGAGTATAGATGAATTGTAGGCTGAGTTAACTAACAGATAGAAAGCCAGACACACTGTGTGAGGGAGAGCACTTTCTCAATCCCATTCTATGTCATCTTGCTGTGCTGCTTCTTTTCTCCTCCAGTAAAACACTGGGAGGTTTGAGGTGCCATGTATCCATGCATTATTAAAGCAGGGGCCTCTCAGGGTTATAAATACCCTACAGAAGAGCAGCAACATGCTAGACCTTCCACTTCCTCTCTCGCACTCTCACTGAAACAGTCACTTGTGCAAACTTTAAACAAATGCACTCATGTACACACATGGTTTAAGGAGTGCATAAAAAATACCCCCATGTGCACGTGGGCCTGCAAGCACACAAACAAAAACCTGCATCCACTGTACATGCATCCAAGCTGCACCTGCCTATCTAGTAGCACTGGCTTGCATAAAGCTATTCATGAGCAACAAGCCCTGCTGACAACACTGGCCCCATTACACTGACAAGCCAAAAACATCAGAGAGGTGGATACACACACACATACACACACACTCATGCTCACATAGACAGAGATGGTGAGCAGAGAAGACAGGGAAGGAAGAAGGGAGGAGGGAAAAGAGGACAGAAACACTGCAATACAAGGGAACAGGGGACAAGAAATATTATAGAATACAGAATAAAATCTCCCTTTGCCTTGTCTGTCCATCCATCTATATGCCGGTCTATCTGTCTTTTCTATCTTTCTGTCCATGCACTCTGTGTTTCTTATTTATTAAAGGGAGAAATGGGAGCTTTCTTTGAAACCAGCTCTAAAATGAGCTTTGGTGTGACTGTAGGGGGGAAATGAATGAATGTGTTTACAAAGACAGATCACCTCCTTCACCTTTCTCTTTCAAAGGACACTCGTGCATGAGTAAACAACACACACACACACACACACATAACAAACACCTATTCAATTCAAAGATGGAAACCTTACTGAAAACATCTGCAGGTACTTCCAAAGATACATAAAAGATATTCTCAAAGAGCTGTAATCCTTGTTAAATAATTATCTGGTTTATAATTATTGACCTAAAATATTTCCTCTTGCCAGACACTGGCAATATCTTTTAATGAAGCGTTGCAGCTGCACACTGATTTAACAGATGTGTGGGTGTCAGTTTGAAAGTACGTGTGTGTGTGAGTGTGTAAGCATGTGTGTATACATTATCATCATTGATATGTTAAAGACATGAATATTGGAAATAATTGGCTGCTGTAGGCTGGAAAGTAATTTGGTGGGATTTCTCTCTTCATCAGTACACTGCTGTGATGAATATGTGACTTTGTCTCTAGCTTTATTTCTCAAGTCCTTACAAACAAGACACTCGCTGAGATTTCTCTGTGTGCATTTAATCATCTCCTCATTTTGGTCTGTGAGCATCTGATTACCTGTCTCCTGCTAAACAGCTTTAACAAATCTGTCTAGCTCTATTTCTCCCTTCTTCCCAAATACACAAAAATGTTACGGATTGCTTGAAAAACCAATTGCAGTCAATGGACTGAACCACTTCAGTAAGTTTAATAAAACATGATGTATAAAACGTATATGTCCTGATACACTGATCAACTAGACTCAACTGTGATGTCAAACAAATCCACATTCAGTGAGGGCGCTGAGAGTCAGAGTTACACGTAGCTGGAGAAGCGCTATGCAACACAGTGCATGAGAAAAGGGGGGTACAGGAAAAGAAGGGCAATGTTCGATCATATTGTGATGGAAAAACGGAAGAGCAAGGAATTGGCATACAGCATATCTCACTTCAGATACTACACCGACCCTCAAAGGTCAACGAGCAAAAGAGCACAATGCAGTTATACTTAGTATAAACTGTGTAGAACTCACTTCAGGTCAGTTAACGTCACAGTCAAACTCCTCTGATCTCAGTTATTAAAATTCTCTCGCCATCAGCCTGCTCTACAAGTTTTCAAAGAACAGACACTTGCATCCTCATTATCTTGTGTGTATGATGAGCAGTATTTCCTACCTGGTTGTAGCTGTGCACAGCTCCTCCAACCTGCCCGCTGCGCTGAGGAGTTGCTGCGGAGATGCTGTCGCTAAGGGCGAGGGTCTGGTTGCTATGGTAGCTGGCAGAGTACTGGAGCGAAGCCTCCGGGGTGGAGTTGAGCTGCAAGGAACTCTGGGAAAGAAGAGCCGGTCCTACCGATAGAGACAGGAATGGTGTATGGTTGGGTGGGAGGTGGGGGTTGAGTTGAGTTTGTGTGTGTGCATATAGAGAGAGAGTGAAGAAAGAGAGATTAAGAGTGAGAAAGAGAGGGGGCGTGAAGGGGAAAGATTGAGAGGCGAAGAGTGAAATGGGGAAGAGAGAGAGAGAGAGCAGCAATTTAGAGCAGATAGTGCAGCAGTGCAGCACTCCGTGAGTTGGAGATGGCATACATAATTTATTAGCAGAGGGAAAGAGAAACAGAGGAACAGAGAGAATAAGAGGAGGAGGAGGAGGAGCAGGGAGATGGAGAGTATGGGAGGAGGGCTGAAAAGAAGAAAGTTGTAATAGATGGAACACCTAATAGCTTGATTTGTTACCTCCCCAAACATGATAATTTTTACCATGCTCTGTCAACTTGAGCAAAACTTCACTTGACCCCTTGAGTAAGAGCTCTAGTTGTAGTTTTGAATGAATCATTAAAAATTGTTTTATTTATGCTGTTGTTTAGTGAGCTTTGCAGGATCCTGGAATATGGCTTCATATGCACTCAATTCACCTTCAAAGCACCATTACAGTGTTAACGTAGAGGACTATATGAACCAAAACTGCTTTATTCAATGAAGAGAACGGCTGTAACAACACACACGACACACAGCCTCACCCCCGGTTTAGAAGCAGCATCGCTCCTACCCCCTGACTGCTGTGGCATCAAATAATAATCCCCTCTCTCTGATTCCCATGCTGCGCACATGTAGCTTATATTGATTGGGAATAAGAACATCATATGGCAGTTTTTAAGGTGGACTATCTTCTAAACTGTGTATGGAGTGATGAGGGAACCAGAGGGAACCAAAGGGAACTGTTACAAACCACTTAAAAGTCACTGGCATTTGTGTGAGTGGTTATATGAGTTATCCGTATGTGTGTTTATATGTATAGTTTGGTTTTATTGAAGAGCAGTTAGGTCTGTGACCTGTTCACAGTGTATAAATATTTAATGAAGTTGCTATTTTTACTCTCTCTCCCTCACTGAATACAAATTTCAAATATATAATGTGTGTAGTTAGAGTTACGTAGTGTAAGGAAGCCAAAACTAGTTAGTAACTTCCCAATTTCTAATTATCACAAGTATGTCATTATTTTTATATAATATAATGTCCTTTCTTTTTTTACCCAAAATAAGAAAACACTCACACACTTATTATTTTTTTCCCATATCTATTTGGTTGCTGTCTCTGTCGCTCTCATCCCCCAGACCTCCTTTCCATCTGTGAGTCTGTGCACTGTGAACGAAGATCAACTCCTCTGCTTCTTCCCTTCACAAAAGACTTGTCTTTTCTTATCCCGATTCGTCCCTTACTTTTTATGAATTATTAAACAGCACTTTGTGTTACGCAGATTGAGTGGGAGCTCCCAAACAAATCATCACTCTCACAAAAACGGCCTCCGTTTGTTTCAGTGTGCCTACGTGATACGTAATATGTGCTTGTGTTGGATGGTCAGATGACAGGAAAGTCATCAGGTTGGTTGATGGAGAAATAGTATACTTAGAAGTTCATGTGTGAACATGTGATGGTATGTGTGTACATGTGAAAGCACTCTGTGTGTATACTGTTTGTGTGTATGAATATGTATGTATGAAAATGAGTGAGAGGGCAACATGCCAAAACACTGTCGCCAGTAGGGCTTTAAGTCCTCTAATGTCTCTACTGAGTCTCAGAATCTCAATGGAAAATATAAATATTAGAGCAGCTCAGTCAAATTATGAGGATCATATTCTTACGCAACCTATGAAATGTTTACACACACACACACACACACACACACACACACACACACATCTCAAATGAACACATTAGGGTTATAACTTTTTAAAAAGGCTGGTTTTAAGATAGCACAATACACCAACGCCAGAGTAACTGCTTTGAGAAGTAAATTTCTGTTCGTGACATTAACTTTTTGTTGAGTTTGTGTCTCTCTGAACACTTATTTATGTGTACAACTGCTTATGTGGCTCTGTTGTGACACCTTACCAACTACAGTATCGGCTGAAAGCAAAAAGCCTCCCTGTTTTGTGCCACCTTTCACTGAAGACAGTGACATGTCACTATTCTATGTATTTACCGCTGAGCTATTTGCAGCACCACCATTTGGGGGAAACACACACACACACACACACACACACACACACACACACACAAATATGCTGAATTTATCTGCCCCCACACGTTGTGATGCTTTTGGTAGAAGCCCATTTGCAAAATGGGAAAAACAGCTGGGGATGGAGCACAATGAGAGTGCCATCTATTTGGACTCAGATAAAGCAGGAGTGACGGGGACTCACGCACTTCCTACAAATAAGATAAGAATCACATTATCTAACATGTCTCCCCACTGTTCTGCATATGCTTAACCATGAAACCTGTTTCTTATCAAAGGAGACCAGCAACAGCAATTTTGAGGTAAATATTCCAAACCAGATTTGCAAGTTCTGTCCAGCTTTTTAGCTATTTTAAACAACTTATGATCTGTAAGCCCTGTATAAGCAGGTGCATGCGCTATACAGTGTAGAACTTTGTGTTTGTGTGAGCTCCACACTGGTCAGCCCGTTTTAACAGTACTAGAAATGACACATGGTAAAACTTTTGGTATAATACGTGAGTAAACTCTTCATGTTGAAATGCGTCATAAGGTGTACAGTGAGAGATCTTAAAATGCCATCCATTACAGCATTATCAACTATCAAAAAGGTCAGCAGCCAATAAGTAAAAATGGGAATGCAGTGATCCAAAACCAATGACCTGCAAATAAAATGCCAAGCACATTTAACAAGACCTCACACACAAACGGTTTCTCATCATTGTTTAAATTCATTTATCAGAATTAAAGGCCTACTGGATGGAAAAGCTGCTTGAAACTGGACGGTTGTTGGTACAAACCCAGGAGCAGGTCTGTGTGTTTATGTGTTGTCTGCCTGTCTCTACATCAAAAGAGCAATGACATTTTTGCCTGCTCATCATACTTGTGGTTATGAATTAGGCCTTCGTTTTGGAGTTGTATTTATTAATCAACTACACTAGCCTTTCAGTGCCAAACTACAGCCGTATTCTTACCTTGTGAGATAATGAATTTCTTTAACTTTTTGTGTGTAAAGAATACATTCACATTTTTAAATACTCTACATAACTACCTAATTGACAATGTACTAAACCTAAACTAACTGTTTACTTAATCTGGAACAAAATCTTCCCTTGACTAAACTTGTTAGTAGAATTGAAATTTGAGTTAGAACTCAATATTGCCACAGGGAATTGCTGCACTTAGACCACACACATAATGGCCTATGGGACTAATAAGAGTAGATGTTCTCCTTTCCTTTCATGAAAACAAAAATAATTACCCAACAATACACACCATATTCTTTCGGTATTTAAACAAGCCACAAGTTTAGTGTTTATTGCCTGGATATTCTTTCCCCCAGAGTCACTGTTTTTAATAAGTGACCGTGCATGACAATTAAAAAATTAGATTTATATCCTTTTAGTAAAGCAGTAACACGTTTGTTTACACTTGCTAAAGTGCCTGCTAGAGTTAAACCAACCTTGATTTTGATCAATCATGTGTTAACAAAGTTGTGAAAAAAAACTAATTTCACGTCTATGAATGAAATCCTTCAAGAACAAATGTGAATAAACATAAAAATTAGAAACTCAAATGAAATTCTGTTTGTACCTTTATGGTCTTTAACTGAAACTGTATTTTGTTTTGGTGGCAGTTCAGCTTTGTTCTGAGTCAGGTCAATAGCATGAAATGGATTGAAATTGGAATTTAAATAGACACTTTATAATATTAGGTTGTATCCCCCTCCCCAACACACACACACAATGAAGCTGATGGAATGAAGTACACTTACGTTCTCCACTGTCAAGTATTCCTGATTCCTGGAGGGAACGAATGCAAGAATCCACCAACTCCAAACCTGTGGTCAGCTCGTCCTCGATATCCTTTTGTCCATCCGCTGTGAAGGAGAAAAGAGGATGAGAGACACAGAAAGACACAAAGAGAGAGCGAGAGAGAGAGAGAGAGGCAGAGAGATGAATGAGATCTCTCTTGGCTGTAACCTCTATCGTCTATTCTCACAGTCCGTAAAACCCTACACATTACGACTTGGTTATGAGCTGTAGGACATTTTGATTATATGCTGGAAAGGACCCTGATAAGTCTGCCCTGGGAGCTGCCTGACTGGAAATGAAGTTGTTCAAAAAGTGTAGTCGATTGCAGTCGATTTAATGTTAAGTGAAGGGAATTTGTGGGTATGTAAGCAGCAGGCAGATTAACACCGACCATCAAAATCAACAGGGGTCCGGCACCACTTAGACATTCTGATATGTATTTGAGTGTGTGACTATGTCTCTGTGTGAGAGTGCAATCATATTTTAATCCATCATGTATGTGGGTGAGTGCTTCTTCCCGTACATTACTGAGCCGCTGGTATAAATTCCAAATGTTACTTGACACACAATTTTCCTAGTATGTCAATCAGACACAAGGCAGAGCAAGTCTTTTGGTGTCTGGGCAATAAATCTAATCCCTCAACTCAAGATGTGCTGCACATAAAAACCCTGATGATTGTGTCAATGTTAGTAGGACTTTGAGTTACGAAACCTTTATAAACAGTTATAGAAAGGTTTGAGGAGTCAGTTCATGCAACAATACCTTTGCATGCATGGCTGAGCAGTCTGTGCATGTGTGTGTTTGTACAAACATTTATGTTGGACTTTACCTTGAGCGTTCCAGCGAAATTGCTCATCTGTCGAACTGCAAAAGAAGGATGCAGTTAATAATATGAATAATAAAAGGAACAACAATAACATACAAGAAAGTAGCAGAATAGCAGCAGCATTTTAAGTAAGTTACGTAAGTTTAAGTAAAACTCACTCCTAAATGTCATTCAGTATTTAGTCAGTCGAGGCCAATCATTCACAAAGCTAACATTATACAGAGTGAGGCCCTGTGCTCTCAGGTAACTTGTTTTATGTGGACACACACACACATTCACACACATTCACACACGCAAACAAGACTTTCCATTCTCTTGATGTCTGTCAATTGATCGGTGATTGATGGGGGGTTGAACACAGAAAAAAGACAAAGCGAAGTAGAAGGAAACAGACAGGCAGAAACAGAAAGAAAGAGACGAGTATTGAGCTGCCTGCTGTGTGATCAATGCAGACACAGACAGACTAACTGATACATATAGACTCTTTCATCTGACTTCATCTAAACCATTAGACTGGCTGTCTGGGCTGGTTGGCCTGTGTCTGCATTTGTCCCACTTAGACTGTTTGGTATTCCACATACTCAACTTCATAATTGTATGTCTGTCAGTGTGTGTGCACGTGCACCTTAGGTGTCACTGTACAATCTGTGTCGAAAGTGCTTGCTGGCCTTCGTGTGTGTACGAGTTTGTTGAGGTATGTGAGAATGAGTGAATACATTTACATGTGTTTATCGGTTTAGTTGTCTGGTTGGCCGAGATGGTAATGGTCTTCTAGAGAAGGACATTTTCTAAATAGCTTTCATAAATTGATTTGTCTGGTTGAATACGTTTTAATTTTAAAAACAACCTATTTCTGGAGCATCAGTTTCTTATAATACGTGCAGCATTTGATACTCTGCCATGGAGCCAGGCAAGGAGAGAGGTTGTAAAGGTATGAAAGAGAAAAGAGAAACTTAGCTATGTGGCAATATGGCATTTAGTCATCATAAATAAAGAACAATGACAAAAAAGGAAAAACTTTTCTTTATAAAGATAAGTAATATAATACGGTAATTTTCTTAACTTTGTTACTTGAGCCTACTTTCAAAATAATTTATTTTCAATTTCTTTGATTTTTGATATTAGATAGTTTGGCCAGCTGCTGTTCTTGCAGCACCTCAAGACCTGCGTTGCTGACAAGGACACTGGTTCCAAAGCGTGACGACCATATACCAAAGGCATAGTATAGTGGATGTGGACTGAACGGAGGGACGCTTCAGTAGCTCTTACGAGTCGCTGACATCTCACTTCTAGGGAATATTTTTGAGGACACCGGCACACCTCAATAATGGTTCAAACCAAACTATAACCATCTGTCACCTAAATGTATCTATTTAATTGGTGAATTTTTTGGAGACCATTACAGTCTACGAAGTAACAGGGCTCATTGTTTTTGAAGCAGTCAGAAGGCTTTTCTTTTTTTAATTTATGTTTCACCAATACAGAAACAGCAACTGTTCAGAATTCAAATTACATTAAATGTGAACTGTAAGGCTGTGACAGAGTATGGTTGGGTGGTGTGTTTTCTTTCTCTCTGCTGAATATTGCTTATCTGACATTATAGTTGCACCTCTCAAGACCATTGAACTTTATTAGCAAAAACTGTTTTTTTGTGTTAATAAAATAAAGAAAGAAAGAATACAGCGTTGTACTTCGTAATGAAATACTCTTAGGAATCAATATTAACTGATACCCTATAGTCAATAATGTTTTGTTTCTGACATTTCTGACTGGGTCTGCATGATTTCTGCTTATCTTGCCCTCAGGATGCAGCTTGTCCTGCATTTATTTTTTGTTGAAAATAATTATTATGTGACTGTTCATCACTGTGAGGCACTAGCCCAGCACTAAAGCGGGAACGAGCATGAATGCAGGAAAAGTCAAACCAGTTACAAACTACCAAAAAAGATATTTAATCACCTAATTATCAAATCACAGCAATGTAGGAGAAAAGGTTGAAAGTCTATCCACTTGAATTAAGCAACTGGCTTTATAGCACTTTTACTTTTTTAGAATACTGTAACTGTTTTAAAGTCTAATAATTTTTGCATGCACTAACAGTTAATCTTTTTAGCTGCCTGCCCACTTAATCTAAAATGTATCACTTGATTAACACTCCAGATGTTTCCTTTTATTTCAGTGATTTTTGGAACAAAAAGTATGCTAGCAAAAGGAAATACTTTGTGGAAATAGGTCATTGTAGAATTTGCGTAATAGAGCTTACAGCTCAATGAACAAAGTTCCTGATCTTTGATGAAGGGACTACATTCAAATAGACACTGTTAACTTACTTAACAACAGAAAATACTTTATCATGTCAGATGGACTCATTATCATCATATCATTAATGTATTTTTCAGACTTGCAAGCGCTGACTCTGGGTCATTATATTCTAAATAGTATACACATGTGTTGACACTTCCATGTCCAGTCATGTAGACAGAAGGGCAGTAAGTCAAAAGTTTGCTTTCAGTATTGTTAAGTGGAATCCAAAAGCGTGTTTCTGAACAAATTCCAAGTTCTTATAAATTTAGAACTGGTTCTTGAAATCCAATCCTAATTATAGGTGGACTGATTGCATTGCAGGTACAATCTAAGTCTGGCTGGTGCAGAGAGAGGGAGCGCTGAGGTAACACTGGCATTATACACACAAACACACCAACAAAGACACCGTAAAGGTGAACAATAACCAGGTGGTGGAAGAACTGAGCTTTTATGTGCCTGCTGTAAATACAACAGGGTAACAGCAGTAAACAGTGTGTCACTGTGTTAAAGTGCACTTGATTAGAGAGATAAAGAGAGAGAGGATAGAGAGAAAAAGAAAACTTTGCATGAGAAACTCTGATAGACAGGAGACAGAGATTTGATAAGCACAGCATTATTCCACCACATTGGACACCTTCGACTGCAGTGCCACAACAGCAGTGAGGCAGTGCCTCTCTTCTAACAGTGAGCCTGTATTAAAGAGACATTTTAAATTCACTACTCCACTCTCAACAGCTACGCAGCTTAAATCAACAGACAGCGTCCTCTACAGTTCCCATTGAAATCCGCATGCACGCATATCTACACACGTGCCATGGGAATTAATACTTAAAGTATAACAGATGTATTTGAAAATAATACAAACAAGCAAACTACCTGGTGGTATGCTGGTCTTGGAGTGACAGAAATACTTTGTAAATTTACTAAATAGAGAGCAATTTAAATACCTTAAGATACAGTGGAGTGTAATAATGAGTGTGTACATACACACATCATGCACGTTGATATGCACTTAATACTGCTCCTATAAGTGTAATCTTGTACTGCAGAGAATTTGGTAAAAATAGGTATGAAAGTAACAGTGCTGTTGTGAAATTTCAGTACACCAATAAAAACCCGGTAAACATGCTGTTAATGTGTTTAAGGTGATATGTAGCCATCCAGACAGGTATCCCAGTAGCCGCGTCCTTCATGAGTCATTAGCCCTCAGCTTGGAGAGCATTACTCTGAAAGAGCTGCACACTGCCACACAAGCTTCTGCTCAAATCCTCCAGCTGCCTCCCTTCACAGATAGTAACACTTAAGAACACTTGCCCGTCCTGATAAGGCTGTCAGTGTGGATGTGCGTGTACGCTCAGCACACAAGCACACATCTACAGTTGGCTCTCACATAACACAAGAAAATACACACAAGCACACCTTCTACAGGTAAGGCATTCAGCTGCAAATTCTGCACAGAGCAAATCTGTATGGTCTTCTGGTTACTTGTACGTACGTGTGCGCGCGCGCGCACACACACACACACACACACGCACGCACGCACGCACGCACGCACGCACGCACGCACGCACGCACGCACGCACGCACACCCTGCACACAAACTTGTACATACATATACACCAACAAGGAAAACCACAGTTAAGTGTATTACAGTCACACAGACTTTGAAGTTAAAGTACTTTACTTCTTTCATAATTGCTATCCTGTTGATTTGGAGAGAAGAATAAATGGCAGGCTTGGCGTGCAGTCATTACTGACAGAGTTAAAACAGGAGCATAATAGACCATAATGTCCTGTCTTATGTTTACTAATGCCTCAGCAAGAACTTGCCATAAACACATCCTGGCTTTCTGAAGACTAGCTATCTTTACAGTCATAAATCCATATTTAACCATCTGTGTGTTTTTTGTTGTGGTACATGGGATGTCAATTTCAATTCCCAGCGGTTATCTACAAGTATAAAATAGGTAGGAAAGTACTCTGATCCTTTTGAAAGAGTCAATGGGCGTGCAACAACATGTTGAATTTAATACAGCACCCACACTAGTAACATCCTGTAGAGAGGGATGGAAAAGAACAAAGCTAAATTCAACTGAATAAGACATTTTTCAACTCTGGATCTGACCCGGGGACACTGAGATGAATGAAATAGAAAAGAAACACAGAGACTGCCCTCACTGTGATAGTGTATTTCTTATTTAACCAGAAACGAATGGCATCACAATAGTGAGGTAAAATGACGCTGAATGATGATGGTCTAAAAATCCTACACATAGTGGCTTTAAGGAAGTCAGAGAAGGAACTGAAATGGTGCCACTTGATCTCCATGAGGATATTAAATATACATACATGGCTTTTCAGATAAAGAAAGCTGGAATAAGGCTTGTTAGAACAAATGGAGTCTTTGAAGTGTTTTCTGTATTGTCAAATGTTTGATGTGTGGTGAAGAAAAGTGCCAATAAACTAGTAGACTTTCCCCTTGTTGCATTTGAATGAATTAATCATGGAGATGCTAAAACTGCTAAAAACTGCATTCTATACACAAAGTAGGTATATACCTTATACCTGAGAATCTCGATGCCCGTATTTGTAGGTTTCTGGAACAGATGTGCACTTGTTCAACTCCATGTGTGTTCAATAGATTGTGTCCTGGTTTACAGAACAAAATTATTAAATAAATCATGCATTAGTATATTGACCACATTTCTATATGCATCGATTTTTGCTGATATACTCATGCTTTATGACTGACAGTAAAAATAAAATACTGAGAGACATCTCAAGGACATTCAAAGCATTTGGATGCAGAAATTTGGTAACTGCACATAGGTTAAATAATTATTCAACATATTAGCATTTCAGTGTTAAAGATTTTTGTGCAAACTGATTTAAAAAATCATGCGCAACCCGTAAAAATTATGTATCCATCCTGAATACTACCACTACTACTACTCAATATACTTACATTGCATTCCCCCCTTATTTATCACTGGTTCACACTGCAAACAACTTGACTGACAGATAATTTCAGTGCTGAAAAGCTATGGGCTGGGCTGTATTGACATTTCTATATCAACTTCCATAAGACTACATTTATATATGTATATAACATACAGATGCTACAATAGTAACTTTTGTAAAATCTTTCCAGTAGGGTCCACAAGCTCAATCTTACAAGAAACCAACCAAAAATCTTGTTGAGCATTCACACTTTGACCAGGTTTCCATACTCAATCAGTTCTGTAGGAAATGGACAGACATCTACTGACCTGAAAATATCTTCAAATCTAGAATGAAGGGCAGTCTAAAGACAAATAACTGACTTACTGGGCAATGCAAAACCAAAGCCCCATATACACTACACTCATGTGAGTTTTCACATGACATAGCTGATTCTTTCCAGGGAGAAAATTGCAAAGTAAGATTAGGAAAAACTGTGCCAACATACTTTTAGGCAATCTTTTTTGTAAATCTGTCTGTTGTATGGATACATATCTACCCACTGGTGGTTGTCATAACAACAGTGTTGTACTTCATCATCGTCAGCATGACAGTGTGACAGCATAATGTTAATCTGTCAATCAAGGCAGAGGAGTGGACTTTTATGCTCTGCACAGGATGTGGGGGTGGGGAGTGTGTGTGTGTGAGAGAGAGGTAGAGAGATTAGAAATTGCCTTTGTGTTGGGAGTGGGCGAAATGACAATGTGAATGAAAGAATGAAATCAACAAAAAAACTACATCACACACAGGACTCAAACTAACACAAAAATATCTCAAAACATTAAGGCTGAGAAGCAAATTGGGCTTTTGTTTATGTAGATGCATGTATGGCATGTCTACTTTCACAATATATGTGTGTCTATGTATGTGCGTGTATGTACATACCCGTGTGTGAGCTCTCTGATACACTATTCAGAAAGCAGTCTATTGTGCTCAAAACAAGGCTGAGGACAAACTTTTGTGGATATGACAGCTGAATGACAGTTCAACATTTGGGCTGGAAGAGAATTGTCTCGTCAAAGTGTTCACTGAAATGACTTCTAATGCCTGACTACTGACAGCCGCAACAAAAAGCCCTTTTCCTACAAAAAAAAAACTACAAAAAAACAAAGAAGACAACGCACCACGGTATCGACAAGTCCAATAGAAATATTTTAATTCTCTGCAGCTTTTTCCTTTCCCGTTCAGCTCCTTTCCAGGCCTACGCACTCACATGCAGATGTTTAGCCTACAAGCATGTGTCTGCATGTATTTTAAGTACTGTATGTGTGTGTCAGTATTTTCGTGTTTATATGTAAATTGGTATATGTGCATTTATGCCTGTTAGTGTGTGTGTGTGTGTGTCTGTGCTCTACTGACGGCCCCGGATTCTTTAACTGCACATTAGTGTGTATGGAAGAAATACACCCACATGGGGACCTACCCTGTTATCATGCAGCCTCAACCTTATCTTACACACATACTTGCACATGCATGTCACACATAAAAACACACACACAAAACATTTATTTATGACTGTGGATAAAAAAATAAAACAATAAAAAGGGCAGCCTCAACAGTAAAGATCCAATCGCACACCCATCTATGCTATAAGTCATCACTGCACACACACAAACATGTTTGTACTACTTAAAGGAAAGGGGCTCTATTATTTCTGAGCATTTTTAATAGAACAGAAAAGAAATATAAAGTTTTAAGTTCAAGTTCAAGAGTTCACCAGAATTGATATATGTTTTTTAAACATCGCCAAGGAGATAATGGAAATCATGACTCATATCTACAAAACAAGGATTGGATGTGTACTGTACAGTACATCCTGCAGCAGGACTGCTGCATCCTCAAGAAACATCTAACCAATTCTGAGCAATGAATATTTTGGAAAGCCCACTGTTAGATAGAGTACAGACATGAACACAATTACTCTACAATACAGTTTAACTGTACAGCCTGTGCATGGCCACGTATGCATGTGTCTCTCGTGTGTGCCTGCCTGCATGCTTGAACACAAATTCATAGTTATTTGTTTGTGTGTGTGTGCACATGCACAAAATGTGGGTTTCCACTGTGAGGAGCACCTGCTGGTTGCACCTTTTCAGCACAGGAACATCTGCTGTGTGTGTCTAAATCACTAAGCTATTATAGCTATTATGATAGGTGGGCTATCGCCGTTTTGCACCAGCACAGATAATGACAGAATATTTCCATGCATAATTCACCAGGGATGGGTGGCCTGACACCGGGTGCCCTGTATTATTGTACTCCACACAGATAGGGGCTGTCTAATATTTATACTCATCTAACAAGGCTTACTGCAGCAAGACTGTTATGACATGTTATTGAACTAGAAATTAAAAGCTCTACTACACACTCTATGAAATGTTAAAATAAAAGTTTCATTTTTGGTAGATTATTAAACAATGGAATACAAGTTTTTATGTTGACTCATGATTGAGCAACAGATGCAGAAAGTTAATTCTGACGTTAGTATAACTGCTTGAACTTAATTAGTCTTGACCTTAAAGACACCATATATAAGAATATGGTTGTGGTGTTTGTTGGTTTGTGCATAATACTTTTGTATTTGCAGTGTTTAGAGACCTCAAATTGCTCTGTAGATCATACCATGAGACCCTGGAGTCCTATAGAGGAAATAACATGCATTTACACAGCAGGCAGCTAAGTAGTGAGTATATAAAGACCATACCACACAGTACTAAGTAAAGCAACCATTTCCGGCTGCTTCACTGAGCGTCATCAGGAACAAATTAGTGATTTTTCTAAATGTAATGGTTATATCAAAGTATCAAAAAAATATAATGGTAATTCAGATACTCCCAACTGGGGATGAAATGTTAGTGGTTTAATGATAAACCATAGTAAAATATATTATAACTTTATGACCTCTTTAATGTTAATTAACATTTGATATGGTTGTGTGTGTATCAGTACTTTTTGAACATTTTAAGCACATCTTAACAATACCACGATAATACTGATAACCGTGATAATTTTGGTCACTCTAATCGTAAATGTCACACAGATATATACAGTACATCCCCCTACTTGAAAGTACTGTCTTATATACATTTCCATGCATTCCCTTCACGTATTTAACAGATTTTGAATGTTTTAATTGTGTACTACATTGTATGCATTTTTTTTCCCCAACAGTTACAAAGTGATGTAAAACAAAAAAACATTTATCAAAACCACCAGCAATATTAATTGAAAGACATGAACATTTGAGCTTCCTTGACTGAACCATAATCGCATGTGACGAAGTAAATGTAATATTACCTCAACAAAATTTACATATGAATAATGACACCAGAGGCTGCTAGGTAAATAAAAAATCAAAGTCAAAAGGACAAATGCTGTACACTGTAGATCCACAAAAACTCAACAAAATTCAGAAAACAGCCGGCTCCCAGGCAACGAATCCACAGTACTTCTATAGCACAGACTGTAATACAAATTGCAGGTTTCGACACAGTAAAAGAGTTTTCAGTGGTGTTTTAAAATAACTGTATTTCCACAGAAAAATGAAAATGTTTC
This sequence comes from Lateolabrax maculatus, assembly GCA_031216445.1. Taxonomy (NCBI): domain Eukaryota; kingdom Metazoa; phylum Chordata; class Actinopteri; order Acropomatiformes; family Lateolabracidae; genus Lateolabrax; species Lateolabrax maculatus. The sequence continues at coordinate 13,299,903 of CM062210.1, forward strand.
CAGCTGGAGATGAGCAGACGAAAGGGCAAATACAGAAATTCTATGTGATGTCAAACCCAATAAGCATGCTCACACACTAGTATTACTGATAGGGCCGGTTATTAGACAAACAGCAAAGAATTAACACAGATTACACAGACCAAAGGTGAAAACTCTTGGCTGGAACAGCAATCATAATTTGTCAACTGTGTTGCAGGCTGGCATTCAGAAACAGATTGGCGTCACCCAGTGGGTGTCACTGATGATTGATTTTACATGAAGCTCTATCATTGCCAGTAACTTAGCTCTGGACAGTGTGCAGTAAATCATCAGAACGTTTTTAAAACTAGTTGTGATTTTTACAAACTGGTATGAATCTGTGACTGATGCTGAAGTTGTTGCCCATCGTACATTCCAAGGTTTCCCATTATATTTCTTGCTGTGTTATGACCAACATTTCATGTTGTCAAAAGAAAGGGGTTTGGTTTGGAGGAAAAGTGCCATATGCCTGCCACTTCTGTTTGACATATCATATTCATAAAGTGATTTAACACTTTCAGATTTGTTTTCTTTTAATGTTTTGGCATTTCCATACTTTTCTCCTACCATTCACATCTACACAAGTCTAGTCTTTCATCAGGTGAGTGGAAGGAGGGATGCCCTGTTCTTAAAGTGTATCCATTTATGCGTGCGAACCTGTGATTGCCCGAGTCATATTTCTTTTAGACAAAAAGTAAAATCATCCCACCGTCTGTATTTTGTCTGCTAAATAAATTGTAATTTCCTGCAGCCTGTCAGGCACTGGGAAACCTAAGAACATACGTCAATACGACACGGGCACACAAAGACTCACACTGAAGGGCAGTAGCGTGATGTCATGGGTGGATAGGACATCTCAGAGCTTTGGGGGCTGAAGCAGTTGACGGTCTAAATCACTCATCCCCCGGAGGATAATCTAACCAATGATTTAGTGAGAGTCACAGAGTCACTCTCAGCAGCTTCCACTCCAGTGGAGGGATATATTAGTGTGTGTGTGTGTGTGTGTGTGTGTGTGTGTGTGAGCATGCAAGGGGGGAGAGGTTATTCGCCTTACACTGTCTATCTTTGAGGCTCCCATGAGACCAATTACCAATCCTCTGTGGCTTCACACACACAAACACACACACACTTGTAATCTTACACCAAATAGGAACCGTCGCTGTTTGACTATGTGATCAGTATAATGGCTCAACATGAGCTTCATACTGTCAATATTCGTGACTCCACGGAGACCACTTGAGGAGTCGGATAATTGTTACATAAGAAAAACAAGCACACGCAGAGAAAATTCAAAGACTTAACTGAAATTAAGGGCAATATTCAACTTGTTAAATCAGAGGAAACAGGAGCACATTTTAGCCAAGAAAGTGCTTGAGGACACTAATGCTGCGCAAACTTGTAATAGGTCAGCAGGATGAACAGACAAATCTACAAGAAGCTTCTTCATTTTTTGCCTCTTGTCTAGTTACTTACATTGGAACGGACACTGATCTTGTTACGGACTACAGGGAGCTTTGCATCCTTGTTTGGTACTAAGCTTGGTCTTAGAGTTTCTTCTGGTCACTTAGCACAACTCTGCAGGTCAACACTCATTTTTATTTCGAGAACTACACTCCTGGTTGATTTATTCTCACAATATGCCATTTGATTACATTTAAAGGAGCTGTAAGTAGGCACATTGTACTCATCACAATAGCAAGCTCCTGGGATGCATTCAAATCATTTTCTTTGAACAATTCTAATTCAACCCATTCCCACAGTCAGACAAGTTGAGTCTGAAAACGTGGTCATGCAATTTATACTAATGCCTGGGTTGGCATATCAGTCATCCGTTTCACATTCTGTACTGTAATTAATGCTATAGACTAGCTAATGTTCCACAGGAGGGTGATATTACCTGGCCTCTTTAGAGAGAAAATGAATAATGACCATCGCTCTATTACACAAATAACATGCTGTAGGTGTGCATGTAGGTGTGTAAGAGGATGAAGCTGTTCACATAGACTACATGAATTCATACAGTATGTGGGAATGCATGCATTTATATGTGTGATTGATTGATGAGAATGATGTGATGTGACATGCAGTGGGGCCCTGGGGCTGAGGTTTTAATTAAACGGTAAGAGAGGAGCTGGCTGGTCTGGCTATCACAATACATCAGCATGTCTGGTCCGCAATGACTCAACAGCATCTAAGACTTAGACATACTCACACACACACACACACACACACACACACACACAAACACACATATATAAAGGCCATCTGGCCAGTACAGTGCAGCTAACTTGCTGCACCGTAATTGTACTGTCTCTCTTTTTTTCCTGCTAACATTGCAAAGCTGTTTTTTACAGGCTGTTGTCAATATGTGCCAAATGTGTAAAAGTCAACATTTGCTAACATCTTGAAAAAACCGAGACACAAAAAAGATTTGATTTGGTGGGTAATAGTATGTGAAAATTGCATGGGAAAATATGACAGTGTGCAGATTATTTCTTTGTAATTTCCTGTTTGTTCATTTCCCATTTCTCTAGTAGTATCTGTAAACACACACACACACACACACACACACACACACACACACACACACACACACACACACACACACACACAAACAAACACACACACACACACACACACAGCATGACCTTCCATTGATTTTACATTAATTCCTTAACCAGCTATCCAATAAAAATTCAAAAATTATGAAAAGAAAATTCTCTGCATGCATGAAAGAATGGAAGCAAACACACAATTGTGATAACAACTGCATGTGAACAACAGACCTACAGCTTGCTCTGCAGTATATTGATTGCAGCAAAATCACTATTTGGATGTTTTGCTGTTTTGATTGTGATGTTTCATTAAGGGTATAGATTTGTATTCAGGCCACATCTCACTCTCATGGTGACAACACTAAATGAATAAATGTGCCTCGAATACATTTTCAAACAGGGAAAATTACACCTCCAGACTGTTATTTAAGCCTGTGTCCTCAATCCATCTTACAAAGAAATACTTTCTTCTCTTCGCAAATTATTGAATGGTAATTAGAAAAAATAACAAGAAAGATTGTGGGAATGATAGTGGCACATGAGGATAATACATTTTTTTTACATTTGTTCCTCACTTTCTGCACTGCAGGTGTACATGATAGAGAGTAACACTTTCCAACATATTTTAAAACAGCAAAATATCCCTTTAAGTATGCTTGCCAAGAGCAGGGTCCCCCATCCAAACACCCACATGTTTTATGTTACTCTTTCCTGAGTTGGCCTATTTGATGCAATACACTGTGTATATTTAGTGATTCTGGGCTTGCTTTTTTTAAGACAAGGCCTCAGATTACTCTTGGAGACAAAGCCTATATTTTCTCATTTATTAGTACACATGACCCCTTCACTTTCCTTTGCTCATTATAAATGAGCATTAGCCATCCATTTAAAAAAACTGGGGCATTGGTGCAGTACATAACAAAACAAGACAACAGATAAACCTAGAGTTTGATGTGTTTACTTTATTTCCTTCTATAAAATTGACTTCATCATTTTACACTACAGTCACTTTCTTCTCCCTCTTTTTATCTTGATTCATCTCACCTACAGAACAGCACAAAAAAAAGGCTCTCTCTGTGGGGAAAATAGCCAGGGGAGGTACCTGAGGGCTGAAAGTTCAGAAAAGATGCCAACCTTAGCACTAGCTATCCATGAGACAGCTGGCCTTATTGAGAGATAATAAAAAGCACTCGAGCAAACATTATTTTCACAGTAAGACCAGAACAGATGTACATGTTTAACGATAATGATTGCTATGGTTGGTTTCTATGGATAAATGAGAGTTGTCATGTATGTGCTCACGAAACCACGTTTTCAATATGGGATCTTTTAATGCTTCATATAAGAGCGAGTTTATAAGGCCATTTGTCATGAGCAAGTCTCAAGGGACTGGAGATGGAAAAAAAAAATACCAAAAAGGAGCGAGGACCAGGGAGGAACAAAAAGTAGATACAGCAAATTAAACTGACACAAAGCGAACTAACAGGCACCATAGAAATGTTATTAAAGACCACAAATCTACACTTAAAGAAAGGATACCAGTACCTACAGTAACAATATGAGCACCATAGACATATTATAGAGTTAATATGTTAACATTCACATTGGATTTCACACACATCCTGCTGCTCTCCAACTCTTTGCATTGCTCATACACAAGTTGAAACCTGAAGACTTTGACTCTCCACTGGAATTCATTTAGATTATGTCAGTTTTAAATCATCTGGTGACTCTCACCACCCAAGATGCCATATGACTCATTGGGTTACAATGCAAACACAAATGGATTTGGGAGCATCCAGAGCAGGTGATGAAAGTCACAATGAAAAGTGTAATCACAGCATCCAGTTATGGCTCTTGGGAGGACTCTGCCCCCACATCCAACCCCTGGCCCACAGGAAATAAACTTGCAAGCTTTACTGTGTTAATCTAAATTCTCTATGAAGTCTTTGTGGGAATATGATGCTTTGTGCAGCACAGCACAGCACAGTACAGTGCATGCATTGCTTTATGTTTCAACAAATGAATCTAACCTATCATTTGTCCATTCTTTTTTTTTTTTGTATGTGCCCTCAAACTGCTAAAGGCTTTAGTATTCATGTGGGCACCAGAGGTAAGGATGCAGAATAAAGGCTTGGAGTCTAAACAGACAGTTTGTCTTTTCTGTCGATTTTTGTCCTCTTCACACTGTCGGTACATATTAATGACAAAGTGATGGTGAGGTTCACAAAGTCAGAGAAAAGACCAGGCACAGATGTGTGTATGCAGATAGACACCAAAACAAACTGTCCATGGCACGCATACACACACAAACACACACACACACACACACACACACACCTACGTAGCCTCCACTATGTGTATTATAAAATCTTCTACTCAAACTGCTCCAGGCATTGATTCCTTTGGCCTCAGGGTATGATGCCTCAAGAGGACAAACTCACTCATATTCTCTCTCTCTCGCCCTCTCAGTCTCTCCGTCTTTTTCTCTCTCAGACATACACACATACACACAAGTCAGAGCTTTATGTGGCCCTCTAGCAGCAATTCCTTTGAGGACATCAGTAAGAGGACAAGAACTTGAAAGCCATGTTCCTAAGTCCTGCATGTTAATGGTAAGGTGCACATTCACTGGGACAAATGTACTCATTACTGCCTCTGCTTCCAGCTTTCAGTTTGTACTTTTCCCCTAAATATTCTTTGAGAATATCTCTGAGGCACATGCTCACATCAACTCTTCCTCTTTTACATCGATCTCTCACCTTCCCTCTTCTTTATTTTCATTCGTCTGTCTCCCTTTCTCTCTATGTGTTATTTCCAATCCTCTTCCCGCACCTCTGCTATAATCTCTTTTATTTCTCTCACTTTCCTCTCTCTGTCTCTGGACATTACCATCAACAACATCACCTGCAGTACTGGATCTAAATTTATCCAGTGTAAACGAGACGGTTGGTTGAGCTTACCTGAACAAAAAAGCTGTAAGTATCTGTATCAGTGGAGTATTAAACCTCTCACGTCTCATTCCCTTCATTCCCTTTAAGCAACACATGTGGTCCAAGTGCCTCCTATAGATTTAAATGTTTTTTTATTTTCTATGTTGATTTTATATTGCACAGTGAATGCAAGAGGTCATATATAATTCTGTACATAATTTTCTTGGAAAAATGATTAAACTTTGAAACTTTTATATTATGTTTATATTTCTGGGAATCTTAAGAAACTGTATCCAATCCCAAGATTCCCCTTTGTTCTTTATGTTTTAATACTGTAGGTGGAAATATACTTCAAAGGAATTCTTAAACTTTCAGATGAGGTAATACTTTGTTGGTCCCAAAAGAGGCATTATATTGACTATAACACTAGACATTAACCTATTTTCCTGTAATGCATCTCTACTGTGATTACTGTGTTTTTTACCATAACTGTTATGAATTACAGTTGGCATTTTTTGGAACCAGCTTATTTTAATCCTGTTAAATGGAAACCTTTTCTCCCAAACACTAATCACACTGTCACCACACAGAGTCAAACACGGAAAAATACATGCCTACAAGGTGGCAGACAGGCAGGCGGGCAGGCAGGGCGTCACATATACATGATCTTGCACACACACGCACACACACCCACACACACACGCACACACACACACACGCACACACAAATGCTGCATATTAAAAAGCACTGTAATAGCCACAAAAAACATCTCTGCGTCTCTGTATGAATGAATGCACACACGCTTTTTCAGCCATTCCTGTTGAAATGACAGCAAAGCAGAGACCATAATCCCACATAAATGCATACTAATAACTGCCTTCACTGACACAAACACGCACACACACACACACACACACACACACTTCCTCAGAATAATTATAAGCACCAAAGTCAAAAGGAGTGCCAAACCAAATGCTGCACACACACTGAAAGTTTTATGTAATGGGTTCAGCGTAACTTCAGCACAAAGTGGAGCCCCTGAGCACTGAGTAGGCACTAACAAATCAGCACTGAAGAAGTGAACCAGCAAGAAAACACATTGTTTCTCTGACAAACAGGACAGCAATAAACACATCAGCAAATGAAAATAATACACTATCCCTCACAGTCAACCAGTAACAAATTTATCACCTTGTTTTGACCTGTAATTACAGCGCTCCCCTGGGCCAATCATTGTAATTTAGAAAATGCCAATATTTCCAAATTTTGTTAAAATGTGATCAGAGCTGTCTGATGATTAAGTGATGGATGAGTGACATGGATAAACAGACAGACAAACCCACTACAAGCTCACAAAGTATTATCATGAGGGGCTATTATGGCTAATGATGTCAAAAACAAAGATAAAAAACAGATAGCACGTGTTCAAATAGCCATCAGGTGTCCTATTATATAAACTCTGGGGAGACATTACCTTCCACAGCATTTGTTAATAAGCTCATTTCTCTCTTCTGTCTCTATGTGCCTTTTACCCTCTTTCCACTGTTCTTTCTCCACACGTTGCTTTTTGGAATCAGTCTCTTTCTTGTTGTGTCTTGTTTTTTTTATCTCTCTCTGTCTGTGTTTTGTCTCAGTGTTTCTCTCTCAGTTTCTTTCTATCACTCTCTTTCTCTCTGTTTTTTTCTCTCTCTGTCTGCCTCTCTGGCATGGTTTGGTTGGTTCTTATCTATTCTCACCACTATCTGGTGCTGGGGGAAGATAAGCATGCATTTGCATGTTTAATGAACCAAACACCCCCAATTCCCCTCAGCATGAGGACACACACATGCACACGGGTGCACAGATACATACATACACACACACACACACACACACACACACACACACACACACACACACACACTGCTGCTGCTGCTGCTGTTGGCCCTGCAGGCCTCCGTCTCCTTGCCACTGACATGGAGTCACCAGCTGCTGACTCCTATAGGAATAAACATGGCCTATCTATCCGCCTTCACATCTACAGCTGGAATGGCAGGCCGAGGGACATTATTTGGCCTAACCACAGCAAAGGAAATTATATGACATATTGGAAAGAACAAACAAAATCTCAAATACAGTTGGAATTTTACTTGATCCTTTACATAGTGGTTAAATACCTAATGACCATTATTGAGAGAAATCTTTACGACAGGGTACAAGCTGACGGATGTCACAGATAAACATGGATACCCAGGGATTCCCACACCTATGTGGAGAAAAGAATAGTGCAATGAAGTCAAAAATGTCCATCGTTGACACAATTAGCAAAAGTATTGAATAGTGAATACCTTTGTTGTATTTGAAAAGCTTTTTCACCTAATTGAAAGTAATTAATTCTGTACAGTTCTGGTACAAGTGGTGGTGCAAGTGACAGCCATCTGCAAGATATGATTTGTCCAAAACAAGTAAACAGTTGCTGAAAAAACAAAAACTTGTTATTGTAGCAAAACAAGCCCCCCGTGACCCTTCCTTCACAATAAAGGAGCTGAGGTGTAAGAATGGACCTGACCAAACTAATTAAAAAAAACAGCAGGCACTGTGTTCACCACGAGGGAGAACCTGAAAAACCTGCAGGCAGCCTTCCTTTTACTAAGTTTTCATTTAAATAAGGTCTAACCTGGCTGCTAGCAATGCTATAAAGTAATTTTAGGGAGTTACAAAGCCAAAGGTCGGGTTTCTCCATATAGAGCGAAATGTGACGTGTGACGAAAAAAAATGCACTCACTAAGACGCGAAAAGCCGAGATGTAATTTAAGAGCAAAGACGGATAGATAGAGGGAGAGATGAAACAACACAGAGAGAGGCAGACAGAAAGATAGACAGTGGGGACGACAGCGGTGTGAGAGATGTCGCCACCTGCCACCATTTCTCTCCTCTCCTCTTGGAAATGCATCATCAGTCATTAGGGGGGGAGCATGACTCGCGGTATCATCATCACTCACACAGACACACACAGAAACACGAATACACACACAGGGCCAAACACAAGGCGTATTTTAGGGTATAATGCAGCGGCCTATAATTTGAGTTCTCTCTATGCAGCATTTTGCTGAGCTTATAAAACCGCCTGCAGCTAATGGTGTGATGGATCCCTCTATTATCACCCAACGCAGGAGACGAGAGTGGGGTATAGTGAGATAAAGGAATGTAATTGGATAGTATTTTAGCTGTGGCAAAAACAGGAGGGTGGTCAGTGACAGAAAGAGAGCACCGAAAAAAGCAGTACAATGATAACTGAACGATTAAGTCTAAAAGCTGTCTCAATGTGATGGACCTGTCCAATAAATTAAATCCAACGTAAAACAGACATCATCTTTGTGTGTAACACGTGTCTCTAAACTCATTTCACATTAATGTGATGCAATAATGTAGTGTACTGAGTTCATACTGTGTACGCAATAAAATGTTTAGAGACACTTTAATTCAAACCACACTTTAATTGGTTCATTAAAAAAGGACACAGAGGTCAACTTTAAGCACAATTGTATCGTATAGTTTGGGCGATCCCCTGACTTTAATGTAGCGCCATCATTGGATCAAAATTGTATTTCATCTAATACTAATTCTATTGTGTTTTGACCAAGTGCTACTATAACTGATGTCTTTTCCATCGGCCTTAGGTGTGCTTTGTGTATAGTGCTAATAAGAAAATGTAAGTGTGCTAATACGCTAAATAAAAATTGTGAATTTGTTCATTGTGATCATGTTAGCACAATAATACAGCACAAAATAACACGAGAGAACAGAAAAGAAGTTAGAGCAAGTCAGACAGAACATAATTCAATGACCGACAGGCAAGGGACTTTTTCTAAATGTTTCTGGCACTCACCATGTGTCTGGAGTCTATTAGTTGCTGTGATCAACTCTACAGTGTGTGAAAACTAAGCCCATACCAGTGGTGTATGGTGAATGTCTGCTCCTCAGGGTAGGACAACTTTACAGTCTAGTAAATGTGTTTGCCCCTGAGAAAAGTCTTGGACACAGGGTGAGGAAATTTGTGGGAATGTGTGTGTGTGTGTGTTTGTATACGTGGCACAAAGAGTGGCACTGGTCCCTGCTGGTGTGGAACTAAATGTCACAGCTTGATTAGAATAAATGGTCCTATACAGGCTGAGGGACTGAGCACCAATGCACAACAGGGCAAGCATGTGTGTGTGGTGACTCATTTCTCTCTCTCTCTCTCTCTCTCTCTCTCTCTCTCTCTCTCTCTCACTCACACACACACGGACACACACGGACACACACGGACACACACGGACACTCAGGCTTTACCTTTCTCTGACCTACCCGAGGGGTCTTTGGGCAGATGTGTAAGTCTGAGCAGCGCAATCAGAAAGTTGTTAGTGCCTCAGGACATGAACTTCACACCTCAGTCTCCCTCCATCTTGCTCTCTCTCACTCTCTCTTTAACAAACACTTTTTTTTGTCTGTATCTCTGTGTTCCAGTTCAATATGTTTGCAGAATATACAGCAGGGCATACAAACAGCTGAATAAAAGCAATACAAATACTGTGTGTGTGTGTGTGTGTGTGTGTGTGTGTGTGTGTGCATGTGTGTATTTTTAACCCTTTTTACCAAAATTAGAGCATATATGCAGGTTTTTTTTAACAGGTGGTAAACCTGCTAAGAATAGGTGATTGACCCCTTTCAAATTGCCAGTATACGAGTTTACCGTTATGTTTTTTTTTCTGGTGTGTCACATTCAACGTCACAAACACGCCGGAAAGCAGTTACAGTAGAAAGCACCATGGGAAACAGTGACAATTTTAAGGTAGTTACTTTTTTTTATATCTTTTACTTCATTCTCTCTTTCAAACTAAACGCCCACTAATTTGGAACGGTGTCTGATTGCTCCTGGGACGAGACAGATGTAATTTGTGGCTGAGATGAGTCGCAGAAGTTACAGACGGAGGCGACAGGCGCATAATGGCATCCCGCCGGTAAATGGCCGAAATGAGTGTACACCCAGGTGTCATGTTTCCACCTCTGCCGATCAGAGCTGGAGTTGATAAATACCTGTGACTACTGCAGAGTCATTTGATGCAGGAATGAATGCACATTGTACCCTTTCCCACTGAAGACAAAAGCCAGATGTTAGTGGGTTTTTGGTCCAGTGTGAAAGGGGCTTAAGTGTGAGCTACAATAGCTTATTTATCGCAGATGATTTCCTGAGCAGTAATTTGTGACTTTATTACTGTATCCTTGATGTTTGTGCACATGCATGTGTACTTTTTTGGAATGTTAGGTCAGTCAAACTGCATGTATTTCTTTCAAAGTGAGTGCAGAAATATTATATGAGTATCAAACAACTTTTTTCAGGTGATTTTGCAGTTTTATTTTCTTTTTTCATGCAATTAATTAGTTGCATAAACCATCAACAGCAATAGAAAAAAAAATCAGCGAAGCCTACAGCAAGGATCTGTCTGTTTACAAAACAGACATAATCCACATGCTTTAACCCATGAGCGTCCTAAATACATGTCAGCAGATACATAAATGATATGGCCAAAGGGAACGTCTGGTCTACAGAGCTCATCAAAACTAGCACAGAGGGATTATCACACACATATACATACATATACACATACTGTCTATATTGATCCAGTACTACATATACTGAACTGCAAGTAAGTGAATACACAGAGAGGGTTCATCACAGTGATAATACAGTGAAGTAAAAAAATATTTGTACAACATAAGGATGAAACTGAAAGGATAGAAAGATAGAAAGACAAATGTGAGACAACGAGAACTAAAGACAGACAGAGAGAGAGAGAGAACTGGAAAAATGAAAAATAATAAATCAATGAACCTACTGTATTCTGGGGCTGCCACAAAGTAATGAAAGCTATTTATTAGCCATCTAACTCTTTCTCTGTCCTTTCTTTCCTTTACTCTTTCTGCATTGCTTTCCCCCGCCCCCCAGCACTGATACTCCCATCTCTCTCCACTAAACGCTAACAATTCCATTAAGCACAACAAAACACTCATTTAGAGGTCACATTTGCTTCGCTCAACTTCGCTTGTCATCAGCATACCAACTGAGGGGCTGTTTGCCTCGGCTTGGATTCCGGTTATCTGACATGACCTTTCTGCTTTAAAATAATTGGCAAATTATAATGGACTTGCTACTCCCTTTTTCTTTAATGACACGGCTCTTCAAAAACTGCACTCTATGATTTGTTATGAGCTGATTGCTGTAATATCTATATTTCGTCATCTGTTATATCATATATGCATAAATACTCCATAATACTAGCTACAAGGCATCAAGCTGGTACTATGTTTGCTTGTAGCCAGTGGAATATGAAAACAACATAATTAAATTTAGCCAGTGAATCCATAAGCCAATGTGACATCTCATATATGGCTTGATAATCTACTGCCCCGAGCCACGATTATCTTAGTAGCCAGCTCCACATTATTTCCTCAACAGTTCAGGGGCAGTGTTTTAATGCACCAATAATGTGTCCCAGAATGCCAAGCAAGGTCACCGCAAGGCAGACGAAAGCCGTGGGACCTTTAATGATCTGAAACTGTGAGGGAATTGTACATTTATCTGCCTTATATCTCAGTGAGTTGCAAAAGAAAAATGGTGAGGCACATGTGTGGCACAAGTTCTGCAATCTCGTGATCTCTGCAACAAGCATTAAGAACTGCACTTCAAATGTAGGGATAATTTATTTAATTGTTCAGGAAAAACAGATGTGATAAAAGCACTGATATGCCAGCACAAAGTTCATAAGGTTCACAACTGTTTTACTACAGTTGGTTGTAAAGGAAGAGAGCAGCCTTAGTGTTTACATTAGACATACACTGGCAGTAGGTTTTTCAAAGCTGGAACGAATCAGTTTAATAATTCCAGTGTTTTGGCCTTGTACAGATCAGGTTTAGTTTGGTAACATTATCAAATGCTTTCCAACCCAAAGAAAATGAACATCGTGGAACTTTTAGCATAATAATGTACCGAACCAAATGTAATGAACCAAAATTCAGTTCCAAATAAGAACTGAATCCAAAATGCCAAGTAGCGGGTACCCATACATTTTTTCTGCTTATCTGTTCTGCTTATGGTCCTAAACATGCTAACCCTTTATTATTGCAAACAAAGGCACCGTGTCCGTTTGCTTAGATGTGAGCGAGCATTCATGGCTAATGTCACAACAGTGTGGAAGATGGACTGCGGTAAACGGTCAAAAGTGCGGCTTCACTTTAAAAAAAAAGACAACGACGGCAAAGTGCAATTAGCACGTGGTAAACTAATAAGCTGAGAGTCAGGTTGCACATCAAATCTGACCAAATATTTAAGGCGGCACGGCGTCAATCTGAAACACTGTACAGCAGCATTTCTCAAACATGTCACCTGTGTTGGAGCAGGGAGAGATCAGTAACGGCATTTGTGGTGAGTCTAATATATATATTGTGAAGTTTTGTTACATAAAAATTGGACCTGTTTTTTTTTTTTACCATTTTAGATCGAAACGGGATATGATAAGAACTGGAATCGATAAGCAGAATCAGATTTGGAATTGGAATTGATAACATTAAAAAGGATACCCAACTCTTACCATGTATGAAAAACTTGCTAGATGTTTTACACTAATCTTCTATGCAGGCTAAAATTCCACAACCTGGTTGTCTCCACATGTTGACTTCTCCTTTTTTTGACCAATATATCAACTCTTAACTCAGCTGTAATATACTGTTCATCACACGCAAATGACACATCACGATGGATTAATGTATTGAAATCACCTTCCTTCATTTGGTGCTGTATGTTTGTCTTGGCGTCTCCATAATGGTGATAAATAGATGAATACTAATTGAAATAGATCAACCATATATTCAGTGGTACACTCCTTTAAAAGAGCACTGAAGGCTTGAGCTGCACAGCTAGTCAGGCAGAAAAGACGGCAGGAGAAAATGTTTCTCACTGGCTGCCACTTACCACTGAAGTTAGAAAAATGATAAATTAGTCTCAGCATGACGTTCGGAGTCTATGTGTTTGCATGTGAATGTGTATGTGTGCCAGTGCATGTTTCCTTGCTGTAAAGTGTTGTGTCGCATGCCAACAGTTCACAGTGTGAACAGATGTTAGTCAGTAGTGCCCTGGGTTTCTGCACCACAGTCGGGCATTTTGCAGGGTCCTCAGCTCTGAGGAGGAGTCCGTGGAGATGCCTGAATTGCTTTATCGAGCAGAACACAACTAAGGACACGCAGGCTCACAGCAGCTGCCAAGAACACACATAGACACGCAAACACAAACACAGCACCCAGCTCCAAGCATGTGCACAGACCCACAAGCAGGGGATATACAAAACCCCACAGATTTGGAATAGTAATACATACACAGACATACACAAAACAACAGGGTACCAGGTAGCCTTCACCCTGACAGGCTTCTAACAGAGTAATGACCCACTACCTAGTGAATATGGTGGCTGCAGCTTAAAGCCCACGGGAAACCTTATCGGAGAGAAAATATGATAGGAAAAACATAACTTTAGAAGGATAAGAGTTTTTCATGAAATGTCAAAAAATGCTATATAGAATATATCTGTCTATTTAACTGTCCCTTTATCCACCCAATCCACCTACCTCGTCTGCCTTCCTTCATTTTCACTTGTGCTTTATTATAACACCTATCCACTCAGAGCCAGCCACTACGCTCTATATTTAGCTGCTGCCTGTCACTGAGACACTGATGAAGGAGAGGAAAATGAGTGGTGATGTTGGAGACCATGGGAAAGGTTAGCGCTGTCTCTTTGAATAGCATCAGACTCTCTCTGATCATTCACAGATATATTGCAGACACTAATATCTATACTTAGGCTTGGAGAAAAAAAATAAAGAGTCTGTCAATCAAAATAGAATAAAACATATAAAAAGTATAATTGGAAAACTCAGAGGTGAGCTGTAACGTGTGTATGCATAAGAACAAAGGGAAGACAAACGCACATCACACATTTTAGTTGACACGCATTGACAAATTTGAGCGCACACAGGAATGGACGTGGACTCAGTGGCATATACAGAGCTGTCAGCAGACAAAAGCTTAGCAAAGCCAATCCTCCATATCTGATGTGATAATCATAAGATGATGCAAGTGTGAGACAGCAGACTTGACAGCAGACAGACTATTGCTGGCAGAGACACATGCAAGAGCATAAAGGGAATGCACCCAAACAGATGTACAAGTTCACATAAAACAATGGAATGGAGACAAAAGAACCTGTCCAACAGCAGAAAGGTCTATACAGCCAAGCTCTATTCCATGTTTTTTTTTTTTTTCCTGACATTGGAACCTTGTGTTCAGTGAGACGATTATTTGTCTCAACCCAGCTGATGGAAACGCACCTGATTTGCATTTTATCTGTTGCGACGTTTGTAACATTATCCAGGTTTCATCCACAATGGTACGTACCCAGACTGGACCTACTTAGATGAGAAGGTAGCTGAAAACAATGTGTGGGTATTTTGGCTGAACCAAATAGGGGAGCGGGTATGGCTTAAAATTCCCTTGACTGCGGAATCTAATGATTGTGCAAAATTATCGGTGTCAGCTCAAATACTTGCGATCAGGCGATTATGTAATAAGCCTAAACTTAAATAAACTAATACAGAGTTTAGTTACAGTAGTTATATTATGTATTTTCTTTGTTTTTGCTGTTGATACCAGGGTTATTTTTAAAACAACTATATAAACAAATAATAGAACTTCAACACAAACCCAGGAAGAAAGCCTCTAAACTTCCAACAAAAAGTCTCACAGAAGGAACTGTGAAAGTTCAAAAGTGTTTTTTTTTTCTGGTGTGCTCTGTTTCCCTGCCTCCCCCCATTCGGTTGTGTAATTATGCATTGAGCTGCCGGAGGGAGTCAGATGGATTCTAAATTTATATGTACCAAAATCTTTGACATCACGGCGAAATTCATGCAAAAACAAAAACATATACATACAACTTTACTTTTACTCAGGATTTGTATTTACAGGGAGTCAAAGCCTGTATGAGAGAGAGTATGAGGGCAAAGATTTAGTGAGAGGAGAGGGGCAGATACTGAGCTCAAGGTTTTAGCTTTTAACATTAAATTCAAAATTAACATGCTAGTCACAAACATCTCCCCTGTCATCTTTGCTCCCCCTTTCTGTAAAGAGCTCTCTGAAAATAATTTTAGCAGAAGAAAGGTCAGATTTATAAATGCAGCACATAATAAAGTATTTTGAAGGGTTTCAGGGTTGTGGCTTAGATGCTAGTTAATGCTGGAATATGATGAAAGGGTTCCAGGAAGTGTAAAAGTAAGGTTTGACCCACGTCTCTGTTGCAAAGCAAAGTCTCTGAGAGGACTTTTTGTGACCACGTAAGATATGTGTGGGTGAAGGTGCGTGTTGTCACACCCTCAGCAATGCTGCCAAGGGTTGTGTTGATGTGTCTGTTATATCAAGCCCTCAGCAGCTATCACGGTGTGTGTGTGTGTGTGTGTGTGTGTGTGTGTGTGTGTGTCAGTGCAGTATGTGAGAGTTTGCATGCTGTGTGCTTGTGAATTGTGGCATCATATACCCATTTACACCCAAATTAGGGTGTATGCAGGTTTTTTAAAAGCGGGTAAA
This sequence comes from Lateolabrax maculatus, assembly GCA_031216445.1. Lineage (NCBI taxonomy): Eukaryota > Metazoa > Chordata > Actinopteri > Acropomatiformes > Lateolabracidae > Lateolabrax > Lateolabrax maculatus. Next base: position 13,316,055 of record CM062210.1, read on the forward strand.
CCTGCTAAAACAGGCGATTGACTCCTTTTCCTTTCCCACTGCCAGTAGACGAGTTTGTCTTACTGTTTTTTTCTGGTGTGTCAACAGAAAACAGGGTTACAGCAGAAAGCAGCATGGTGGCCATTGACAATGTTACGGTGGTACTTTTTTTCAGTCTCTCTTTCAAACTCAACACCGACTAATGTGCAACGATGTTCGGGCGCTGCTTGAATGGAGACAGATAGAATATGTGACTGAGATGAGTCGCAGAAGTAACAGGAGGAGGCGATAAGGCGCATCATAGCATCGCTATGCAAAGTACCCGGGTGCCACAGTGATATGTCCCGCGACTACTGCAGTCATTTGACCTGGGAATGAATGCTGATTGTACTCTTTACCACAGAAGACAAAAGCCAGTGTAAAGGGGCTATACTCTCACATCGTTATGTCATGCATCTGTCTGTATAGTATGTGTATAAACCCCCTCACATCAGACTTATTTTACCCCATGTAACACCACTGATGTGTATGTGTACTTGTAAGTATGTGTGTTTATCTGTGTGTATGATTTTGCCTGCAACCTCAGTGTTCTCCCAATCCATCTAGCTGATAAATGCACCCCACAGCAGGGGGAACACTGTTCTTTTCCAGTAACATCACTCCACTGATCTGAGGAAAAAACACCCAGGATGTGTATGCTGTAGTGTGTGTGTGTGTGTGTGTGTGTGTGTGTGTGTGTGTGTGTGTGTGTGTGTGTGTGTGTGTGTTTGTGTGTGTGTCTGCATACGTGTGTCGGGTGAAGGTATATTACGGTGCAGTCAGCATTAGTGTCACAAACGACCCAGAACCTGTTCCATCATGCTCTAAGTTTACCCAAACACTTGTGTGCTGGGGGCACACACTCACATGACGCCATGGCAAGATGCACACTTACTACACACTTGTGTATATTTGATAAAGTCCCACATACATACACAATGTGTGTTTTTTACCTGACAGTGTCTAAGGATACACACAAGCACAAACATGCATACATACAACAATAACCTTTCCGCACAAAACCCCAACCACTGCACACAAAAGATGGGGACAGTGTGTATTACCAGATAACCCCCTTCAACACACACACACACACACACACACACACACACACACACACACACACACAGAAAAAAAGGGTTTGCATGTTACCTGATGCTGCTCATGCTGCCTGCCTCTGATCCCAGTTTGCATCTCTCCAGCTGGGTGGCGACAATCTGACGCTCAGCCTCAAGTTCCCTGGTCAGGCGTTCAAACTGAAGCTCCTGAAGAGATAGAGAAGGACAAAGTGTGTGTTAGAGTGGGGAGGAAAGAAGTGGGAAGGAGGTACGCAAGTTTGAAACTGATGCTGAAGTGCCTATCTTGACTTAAAAGTTATCAAACTCAAAAAACATGGTCTTTAGTGGGTTAAAGCTGTTAAGTATGTTAGTAACCTGTAAAAGCCACCCAACAGTATCAGTATTTCTTTGTGAATACTAAGTTGCTGTGGGACTGCAGCCTACTTTTCGTGGGAGGAGTAAAGCAGTGTCAGCCGCGGGTCATGGAAACAGCTTAGGGCGGGAAGACAGCTATGTGACAGTTAAAATGAAGTGTGATCATTAACATGAATGTGATTGACAGGTGAGAAAAGGTGTGAGGCAAGTGACTGGTTGAAAGGATTCTAAATGTGAGCAAAAAAGCCCTTTAATCCTATCCTCTGTGTGGTGCATGAGGAGTGTCAACTGGAGTAGTTGAAGCACTCCACCTGAAACTGGGTTACAAACTGTAAATCTGTCTAACGAAGATATTTGTTGAATTCCTTCATGAAATGTGTTTGTTATTCCCAGATGAATTCTGTTCCTGTTTGGTTCAGCAAAGAAATTGTTCAGTTTAGAAAAGAGACACAATCTTAAAAAACTCCAACAAAAAAAAGTGTATGTTTTCTACAAGGTAGCTGGTAAAAGACAAATTTACTGGCTGGATTCTCAAATGTTATAATAAAGTGATAAGTTGCTGCTGTACAGTGCTTAAGCATTAACAGGAATAAGCACCAAACCTCATGGACATCTTCATGGATTCCCCAATGCAGGCCTTTGTGTTTTTTTTTTAACTCTGTACTGCTCTCGGTCTAGCCTGGCATCGCCAGATTAATTTTCAAATGAGTATTAGTCTGGAACCTCTCAGTTAATTTTTGATTTCCAAGGGGCGTTATCGATGGGCGGAGACAACCAATCAGAGCAACAAAAAGCCGTCCTGTTGGACTTTACGTCCTGTCAGAAGTTCGGCAAACAGATATTTCTTATCAACATAAAGTTTAAGTGCAGTTGTTTGTTCTTCTTTTAGAGAAAATTTACCATCAAGTCCGTTTAATACTGCCGCTATAGCTGGCCGGGGAACGGGAGTCGCCATCTTGGATATTTACAAAGATACCTGAACGGCGCTCGTCTCTGTCAATCATCGTATTAAACCTGCCTCATACTAGATAAACGCTTGTGATTGGTTAGCCTGATAAATAAAAATAAGTCAGTTTGAATGGGAGAGGGGCCAGACGTCCCTGCAAAGCAAATGAAACATGAACTCGCAGATTCGTCTGGTTCCCAGGCTACTCTCGGTCTACACTCAGCCTTAAATGATTGTATGTGTGGCTACAGTCTGGCGAGTGTGAATGAGCACGAGGCTGAATGTTCCTGTCAGGTCGCACCCATGCCAACACACTGTTGGGAGCTGCTTTCTTAAGGCTGCATGGATGGCAGAACCTGGGGGAGGTGTGAGTGTGTCCCTTTCACTCTGACTACCCCTGAATGCACCACTCTTGACCCAACCCTGTTTGTGTGTGCATGTGTGTGTGCTGATCCATTAGATATTTAAGTGGCTTACTGACAGTTCCATATCAGTCATCCAGCTATGAGCCAGACAGATGAGATTTCAAACCAGAAATCAATGTGTGTGAGTATGTGCATGCATGTGTGTGTGTGTTGCATTCAAGTTAATCACAGCCACATGGAAGCAGATCAATAGTTCAGTGAACTCCACCCCGGTGAAGATATTGTGCATGCACAATGACTGAGTGCATGTGTGTGCGTGACCCAGAGAGAGAGAGTGTGTGTGTGTGAGCAAGATGTAGAGGGAGTGTATGCTGTTTGATTGGTTTTCTCAAAGCCATTTGAAGCTCTGAATGAGTTGATCCCCAGTCGCTATCTCAAGTCTCCAACCTCAATCCCCTCTACTCCCCAACACTACAGAGCACAATGCAATTCATCTTTCTCTCTCTCCCTCACCCCTTTTTCACGCACGCTTACAGCAACCACTTACTCATAAATATGCGCACTCTTTCTTTCCTTCTCTCCTGGTCTTCCTGTCATACACACATTTATGTTCCTGCCTTCTCCCTTTTCTCTCTTCCTCTCTGTCTCTCTCTCACACACACACACACACACTTAAGTGCCAAAAGCAAGCCCCAGAAACATACATATGTAGCACTTGTAGTAGTAGTTCATTGATCTCACAGTAGGAAATTCCTTTATCTGTAAAGCATTGCCACACACTGTATGGTATACAGTATGAAAACAGTCAGTACACTGCTTGTATGCTATAAATTCCCATAGAAAGTGTTAATAAGAAAAACTAGCCAAGCCCAATCCCACTTTCTTCCCACTCTCTTAGTCTTCTCTCCATTCGCTCAACCTCTTTAGTCACTGCTCTACCTCCCGCAACTCCTCTCTAGATTTTCTTTGCTCTACCTGTGAAGATAAATCTCATACATGTGAACAACACAAGTAGCAGGTTCAGCCACCCCTATGATTGTAAAAGCGAGGTGACGCTGGGAATTTGATCAGGGTCTATTAAACCCTCTGGTCCCGTAATTCTAAATTACGGCCTGGTTTTACAGTGAGGTGACTCGCTTCAAAGGCCTGCTCTGCTCCCCACAGCACACTGCTTTGTCACCTTGTTTGCCACAGCTGCAACTGTTTTAAATCATCAAGGTGTAAATATGCAAACCCCTGCGCCTAAAGTAGAATTATGCTAATTGATGATATACAGTATAATGCCTCAACAGTAAAGTATCTTAAATGCCTCCTTAGGTAACATGGTAATGCTCGAATGCCAAAACAGATCGGAAACCTGTTAGGCTAGCTCTGTATGAGGGTAAAATGTGTTAAATTATGTATAACCCTCTGTCAAATGTTTTATTCATTCAAATTCCTCCGCCCAAGGAAAGTATGTATGTGTTGATATGTTATGATAAATGATACTTATGAGGATGAACTGCAACTGACAAAAGCACATTTATGAATTGGCTAAAGGATAGTTCCAGTATTTTTACCAGATGAATGAAACTACAGGAAAGTAAAGACCACATTTGAAGCTATCATAACTAATGCAGGAACAGAGGATGCTTTATTCAGTAGTTTGAGCCCTCTGTGCTGCAGTTTTGGGTTTTATCTATACTTATGGATGCTAAAAGAGCTTCATTCAGACAAAAAACTTTGATTCATGTGGTTTGGAGAGCTACTCTCTCTTTGTATATTGTATTAGAAGTACCACTGTGTTCAAACAGCAGTACATTCAGATAGAAACAGCTGCTGTAACACACTGCCAGGACAGTCAGCATCACAAAATGTTGACACTCTCATAATTACTACTCTTAACCTACAAAATGATAATCATCAGAAAGTCTGTAAGTAATATTTCTGAGAAGAACTTATTTCGTTGAATTATTTTTTTATAGCACAGCACACATCGGCCAGCTTAAAAACATTTGACTCAGTAAAAGCTGACTCGTAATTCTGAACATCAGGAAGCACAGTAAATCCAACAGGACACAAACATAAAGTCAACAGATGGATGGAAAGTAAATTATTGTGTACTTACGATGTAAGGAAATAATTAACATCATGAGTACGTTAAGTGTTTGCTTCAACATATTGAGTACTTGTTTTAGGGTACTCACATAATGTAATTGAAACGAAAAAAGAGGCATATACAAGTATTGAACTTGGTATTCCAACATTAACTGTCAGAACAAGAGAGGTGTGAATTATAGTACATGCTAAAACAAACAAACACAGAAAAGGGGTGCCATAAATATCTGTATCACACAGCTTCTAAAAGCCCTAGTACCTTGAAAACATCTTTAAAGAGTATTTTCTTTTCTGCTATACATGTCAGGAAGACAACCAAGCTGTCTCTCTAATGATGGGAATTTATCTTGCCATGCTTTAAAATGTTACCTGAATGTCATCCCTCTAAGAACAGTGCAACAATGCTGAGGCTGGTTCATAGTACAGCTAGTATCACCATATAAACTTAACAATGTAGTCAGCAACATTCAAATCAAGGGAAAGGATTTGTCGTACCAGCTATTTTGATGGTTCTGCATGTGTATTTTATAAAAACATTGCTGTCCGGCTGATTCCATAAGTCATAAACTAATTACCAAACAATTTGTTTTGTATGAAGTAGTATATTTTACCTTATTATGTGCATGGACCACAGCTCAAAAGATCCAAAACTGGTGAGTTTCAGCTGGCGCTCCTTGTGCTTCACCTGTGTGTTTCTATGAAAACGCACCAAGTGTAGGATTCCACTATGTCGTGCATGAGTTGTGCGCGTGTGTCACTGCCTCCCTCTCGGGAATGAATAGGAGACAGAAAGCAGCACCCACAGTCAGCCACAAAGGTCTCTATGGCAACTGTATAACCTCATCCACCCCCCCAGCATTATAAATGAGGTCCTGACTCCTCCCACGCAGTCCCTGCCCTTTCACATACCTGCACTGCTCTCACAGAGGTGTCTGCGTATGTATTTCAGTGTTCTCCTGAAAAAAGCAAAAAATTGGGGCTGGGAGCCAGCCAAAAGTGCTTTTAGAGTGAAAGAATGTATATTGCCTAAATATAGTGTATTGAGTGTGGATGCTGACAATGATTTGCAGCAGAGAACAACGCTACCAGTAGTTTGATCATTCAGTAACATACTGTAAGCTGCCATATTTCTCCTTTCTATAAATATATCCACCAACATACATTTCAACCCTGTTTGTTTCTTTTAAATTGACTGTACAGTGGCAGCAACTACACAAACTGCTGTGCTTCAACCATGCTTCTTTCTCGTTACTGTGGTGACTTGAAAAATGACTTACTTTACGGACCAGGCTAACTTTAGTTTTTAAGCTATTTTCCAATGGTTTGGTCTGAGAATGATGCAGTGCTCCCTAAAGTCAACACCCGACAGAAAAAACTATTTACCAAACTGGAGGAAAAGTGGAGGAGATATGACAGTATAAACATACATTAGCTTGCTAAATCAATCCCACATGCATATACAGTGTTCAGTAATATGTATTGTTTCTGTATGTTGGCACTTATTGTCCTTGCAAACTTGTGTACATACAGACATGCGCTTGCTACCTGTGTATACGTGTGAGTATGTTCATATAAAATCCTCCACTCTGCTTCAAAGTCCTCCAGCAAGGCTCGAAACCCTAACAGCTCCAGAGGCACAACACAGTGGTGATATCTGACCTCCCCGTGGAGGAGGGTGAGAGAAAAGGAAATCCCAGAGAGCATCACATTATCCAATTGCAAAACCCCCGAGCCTAGTTTCTTTAAAATAAAAACACTACCACACTACATAGAAGAAAATATGGGATGGCAATTTCTTTTAAATTCACTATTTAACTTGGTAGCATCCGGTATCCAGCCCTATAAATTGATCATTTTCACTTGTGTTTAAGTTTTTTCTATGGAAAGTATGAAACATTTTACCACACACAGGGAACAAATATGGGGGGCTGACATCGTAAGACAGAATGCAGGATAACATAGCAGTGGCCCATGTATCAGAGCTTTAAATGGGATAAATAGCTGCTATCGCCTGATTTTGTTTCGCTGCTGTAAGTATAAGAACTAACCGCCGTATACTGTAGTTCTTTTTCGGTAAAAGCTAAATTTTCCCACTTGCCACCATAAAGATACTGTGTGCTGTCTGTGCGTGATTGTCTGTGTGTCTCTAGAGATAAGGCCCAATCATTATAAAGTGGCCTATGGGTAGCTATTAACAGTGCTGTTTTTGGATGGGAGACAAAATGCTATCAAATAGAGCTATGACCTTCTAGTTGAGAGGTAACTCTCTCACTCTTTTATTCATTCTCTCCCCTTCCTCAATCAGCGAAGAGGAATGAAAAAAAAAATGAGTTGAGATGAGTGGAATGAAGGAGTGGGAAAGGGGAGTGTGAATGGAAGCTGGTAAAAAGGTCACTGTCCTCTCCTCCGTCACTCTCATGCATATTAAAATTCCCCACACAGTACCAATCCCCCTCTGTTCCTCCTTTCTAAACTTACAGCTGTGGTTCATGTAGCCTAGGTATGGTTCAAATTTAGCTGAGATTCATTTCTGCCCCTCTCCCTTCCCCCCTCTGCTTGTCTTGTCTTTCACTTTAATGAGACTTGAGCAGCTAGGAGGGTGGGAGAGAGCAGAGACCAGAGGACAGGAAAAAGAGAGTGGAGGGAGAAGGCAGGGAAGAAAGACAGAGAAGACTGAGACGTTTCTTTTGAAAAAGTCACATGAGATGATGGCCGAGGGAGGGATACCTGATCCACTCTCTTTACATGTGTGTGCAAGAAAGAGAGAACAAGAAAAAGAAGAAAGGAAAACAGATTACTTGCTCATGTTAATGTCTTTTTTCTCTCAAACGATGTGGGTATTATATGTCTGAGTCTGAACATTAGGGTTTACGGTTACCTGCCATGGGGCATGCATGCTTATTTTCTTGTACTTTTATCTTTGTGAGAACAAACACCAGGTTGTAGACTTGTGAAGTCACTCACATTAGGTCAGATCAAGGTTAATTCTCGTTCATTGCCTCTTGCATCGTATTTTTGCCCATTGTTTCTATTGTTTATAATGATACTCTACTCATTTAAGTAATTGCTGAGATCTGAGAAAAACAGCAAAATCGCTAAAACAAAGTCCGACAGGGCAAGAACCTCGGTCAGTCACTGTCCTCTTGGTTGACCTGCCGTACCTGCTGTAGTTTTATGTGCATCATTAGCGACATTACGGGTATGACCGAGTAATAAACAGGAATTACACTTTTAAATAATTGCTGATTTTAGATTATGTATTTAGTAAGGATTAATATTAGTGTTAGGAATATATACTAAGCATGTACAGTTAGGGTGGGGTCCTTGTATAGAGAAAAGAACAAGGATGTATGTGTGTGTTTGAGTGCATGCATGAGTGTGCCTGCATTGATTGTGCAACACTGTTCATGTGTGTGCGTCTGTGTGACGGTGTATACGCAGGTGCTCGAGCCATCTGGTAAATGGTGATAATAGACAAAGTAATATTACACAGTTTGGTCTGGTTTCATTCTGCATCAACTTTGCTCATTAACACCTATCTTTTTCTATAACACATGATTCATTATTGTTGTGCACCAGGGATACTAGACCTTCCCATCACAGTGATGACTGGCCTTTTCCATATCAGCCTGATCCTAACGAAATTTAATTTACATTAGCAGCAATACCTGAGGGGTGTTCCTTAATGTTATTATGGGTATGACAGTAATGCAATGGACAGTAAATCAGTACTGATGATAACAGTACAGACTTCCCTTGAAGGGATTATGGCACATAAACACAAATACAAACAAAACATGATAACAATATTACTAATAATAGTACTACTTCTACAAGTGTGTCTACTACTTCTACCAATAATAATAACAATAATATCAAAAAAAGCCCTTGAAAGGGAACAAATACATTACAGTCAAAATTGCTCTTGTGGAAAAATAAACAAGTTACACCAAATTCTACTAGATTAATCAACAACGGCAGGCCAGACCACCAAACCAAACAACCATTAAGATACTGCTCTCAAGGTCTCATTTATCCTGGTTGGAGGACTTACCGATGGAGGACAAATAAGAAGAGATTGATGCTGATTTCTGTGGGATATTTCAGTAATGTCTCCCATGAATGTTCAAAGTAAACAGCTAAAATACATTCTCACATTCTCATTGGACACTTCAAAAGTAGTTTGATTGTTGCTGTTGTTGACTTTGTGTGCTGATAAGGTCAGGGTTCTCAGGTTTCTGTTTTTGGAAGAGTGAGTTGATGACGTACATAAATACTGTCTTAACTCAAATCATAGAGGAAATCCCTTTCAATTCTGTTTTGGGGCAGTTTTTCGCTTAATTGACTCCAAGGGCTGATGGGGAAAAAGCCTTAGAGAACACATTTGACTGTACATGGAGCTATGTAAAAAGGTCCTATGTCAAATTCGGGGAGAGATGAGTCTATTTCATAAGTGATGCTCATTTAAATTCTGTCTGGTGTGGACAGCTTTTGAGCCAATTATTACCATCTGAATTTTGTGAGTCATACTCGCAGTGTGTTTTTACTAAGGAGGCAGTTGACAGGAAAAATTTGGCAAAAATTTGTTTCAGCCTCTACTTATCTGTATGTAGCTTATAACAAAACCACAATCAAAGGATTTTTTGTAATTTACCGTTTTGAATGTGTTAAGTATAAGTAATAAGGAAAAATATGACATCATTATTAATTTAATTTGAATGTATTACGTGTTGGTAAATGGTGATGTAATTCATTCTCAAAGGAGGACTTGTAACCTTTGATCAAAGTGTTCCACCTCACATGTTCTGCTCTGAGTTTGTGAGTATTTTTAGTTCTACTCAAACTTTCACTGCGAGTCCTAGGAGTGATTCTGAGTTGTTTGATAAATATGAGCCTAGGATTAAAATATCTCTGGTCCAGGCAAAGAGGAATTCAGGAAAACAGCTTCAAAGACAGTGGAATCAAAGAGCCACATCACTAAACAGTTGAAAATGAGCTATTCATGAGGCTGGGTCCAGGCTAATGATTTAGATTGAAGAAAACACTTTTTTTAAAGAAAACCTCCAAACACTGGTCATGTTACTAGTGAACCAGAAGTGTAAACCAGAAGAAGCAGTTGTATCTGTTTGGATTTTGGATTCTAATGTTCCTTTAAAAAACTGCACAAACCTGAGACATATGACTGCCAACAGCTGGGCCATAACAGTTTTATATGCATTATGAATATTCAACACACAAACACAGCAATACTCTGACAGATCTCCCCCTTGTTAAATTATTTAAGGGCTCAGTGGGCAAAATAAAATCATCTCTCTTAGTTTCCAATTTTGCTCTCTCCCTCACTCTGGCACTGTCTCGTCCTTTTCACTGTATGTATGTTTATGTGTGTGTGTGTGTGTGTACTTGCTACATAGCGAGGACCAGAAAAAGTTTTAAACCGACAGAGTAAGGGCATTTTTGGGATTTTGGCCGGTCCTCACAACTTCAAAAAGCTGTTTGGGGGTTAAGAAGGGCTCAAATTCAGGTTAGAGTTAGGTTTCAGTTAGGGTTAAGTAAGGGTTGGGATTAGGCATTTAGATGTGATGTTTAAAGTTAAGGTAAGATGCTAGGGAGCGCTTTTTTGTCAATGAGGGTCCTCACAACTACAGAAGTACAGGAATGTGTGTGTGTGTGTGTGTGTGTGTGTGTGTGTCTGTGTGTGTGTGTCTGCGCACGAGTGTGTGTGTTTGTGAGTTTTGGCTAAAGGAAACCCTGAGCAGCCTGAAAATAGTGGTTTGAATTTTAAACAAACTAAGTGGGGTGTCAGCCTGGTGCATGCAGACACACACAAAGATAATACGCAGCTTTCTCTGTCCTAATTATGGCCACATATTAGCATAGCTTTGGTCTGTCCAAATGACATAAGACTAGAACAAAGTAAATGGAAATACTGAAAAAGAAATGGAAGGATAGGCAAACTGTTTCTTTTTTAATATAAAACCAAAGTGAATTTTTCTGACTTTATTTTATAGTATGTATAGTCATGTTTCAGCCATGTTCAAAAATAGTAAGGCATCCTTGAATTTTTCATAAAAAAGAATGAGTGCATGTGTGTCTGGTTAAGACATTATTTGTTTAGTGTACGATGTACGATGGGCTTTCACACATACAGGGTTTTCTGCCAGTGTATTGCAGGGCGGTGGTCGCCAGGCCAAAGAATCGGGGAGTTTTATTTATTTTTCGTATGGTTTTTTTAAGATGTTTTTTAAACTGTATTTACAGTGGGGTGGCTCGGTTGGAAACATAGATAAAATGGTTAAAATGTCCTTTCTATAACCTCACTGTGCGTAGTGACGCTTCCTACTATCACAGGCTGACGTTACTTAGCAATCTTTGCCAACTAGATAGACAGTCAGTAACACAGACAGTTCCTTTCTGATATTTAGGGGTAATCTCAAGGAGGAAAAGTGAAAGCCAAAAAAAAACCTTAAGACAGTGTTTTCAGACGGCCAAATACTGGAGGTGATGGCGATGAGAAAGAGACTGCTAAAATTTGCGGCTCCACCAGGTCAGCATCGTTAACCCAGCCTGGGGTCGAGGAAGCGCAGCCTGCAGACACCCCGTCCTCGGTAACGCCATTAGAACAAGAAGAGCCGAGTTAATGTTACTTCAGGCAGAAGACTCTGCTAAAGTTGCTGATTTTTTTAAATGTGTGTGGAATAAATGACTTATTTATAAGAACACTTTACTCGGTGTACTGGCCATCTGGCCTACCGGGACGATGGACCTTCAGAAATCTGGCCTTTTTGAGTCTGAAAAACTCAAATATACAAATGATCATTTTCAAACCTATGTAGGAGCAAAAATGTACTTCTAATTGTCAGCCCTCCAAAAAATTGCCTGAGTAGCAGCCTTTGTTAATGTAATTTGGTTAAGCCTATTTTGCCAGGCTCTTGAATGCCTGTGTGTTCATTGGTGCATGTTTGATTGAATGTGTGTGAACCTGTTGGTGAAGTGCAACAGTGATTAACTGCTTTATGATTAACTGTCTAGAGTAACAGATTGTTTAGTTTTGGCATGTGGAACACAAACTAATCTCTGAATCTCTCTCTCTCTCTGAATACTGTGCAAAAGTTATACTGTATTTAACTTGTGATAAATTGTCTAATTAGTGTGCATTATATAAGAAAGGCTATTCAGTACACAGTTCCCACTGTAAATACTGTCATCCTTTTCCCTCTCTTTCCCTTGTTTTCTGTTTAATAGCCAATTCAATAATTCCCAGATAGGCAAACAGACATGGTAATACATATTATTAAAGCCCCTTGATAAAACACTGTATATTCACTTTCACTTGGCATCAACAAATATACACACATACAATACTGCAATGGAACAAAGCAGTAAACATCATTTGGTGTCCCTACAGTTCTTACTTCTAAATGATATAGTCTCAATTTACAGATGAGTTTGGTTCTAAAACTTTACTTGCCTACAATCAAATGAATAATTTCTGCTATGGAGAGCCCATTTCAGCCGGGGTAAGGATTGATGGTGTGGTAATATACATTGATTAAAAAAAAAAATGAAGAAACCGCTTCTTTCATTTCCATGACATTTATTGAGACCACATTTATTGGTCGACGGAATAAATGTGACTTGTGAGAGAAGCACAAAGTCTTGTCCATGTTATTCTTTCCATTTTTCCTCACTATCTGACTAGCCTAATGTACTCAAGGAACTTGAAACCCAAGGAAAGAATTCAATGTTGTTTTTTCTTTCTTTTCTCAACTCTGGAAGAAAAGATAATCAAAAGTCTGGAACTGGAACGTACTGTTTTACAATGAAGGCAAAACTAGTATCCCTGTCAGACCAAAAAGACAGTATGCTCTGATGAGGTCCTACAGAATGATAGCTTAACCAGTAAATGTGAAAGCTGCATTGATTTAAGTATGTGGGTGTTCTTTTTCGATAAGTTTTTTTTCCCCAAAACCTTTATAAAGTTGATCTCCCTTCAGAATAAAAACAAACTTTAAAAAGTATTTCGCAAACACTACATGATCAATGCCTTATTTGATGCAATTCCTTCCATTTTTTTATTATTACGTTTATCGTGGGAAGTTTTAGTTGGTCAATTTGATATTTTCAAACATCTCTAAAGCTATTGTCACTGGTTATATTGTTTTAATGAATTTGCAGCTGTATAACACAGATCTACATATCAGGGTCTTTCTTTAAAATAGGATGATGTCCAATTAGTCAGTTAGAGCAAGTAATCTGGGTTGTCTTCACCAATCTTGTCTTTACCTTGGTAGATCATTTTATTACTTTACTATCTGTCAACACAATTTAATTAATGTGTAAGGGTATATATAGCAAGAAGTCATATAAATAGCGAGTGAATAAAGGAATATCTACATTTTACATGGGGGCAATGGAAATAAAAGCATGGTTGACAAATCCCTATGCTGGTTTAGAAACTATCAAACTCTATCACCTCTAGATTTTTTTATCTAGTCTAATTAGGTCTAAAACATATCACAAGCCCCGGTGTGTGTCTGTGTGTGTGTGTGTTCACATGCACATGTGTGCAACGTTACGTGCATGTGTAGAAGACAGAATGATTGGGTTCACGCTCAGTGAGTATGGGTTTGGCCACAGACAAAATGTCACTTGGAAAATGTCACTGCCTAAATGCCATTGCAGCTCTATGTGCCCATGTCTGTGTGTGTGTGTGTGTGTGTGTGTGTGTGTGTGTGTGTGTGTGTGTGTGGGTGGGTGGGTGGGTGCGAGCTCACACATATACCCATAGCACACCCAGTAAGCAGGTGTATAACCTATCTACAAACTAGGGGTTGCTCAGTTGGCAGCATCACCTTGTCTGGCAATGCAGCAGTGCACTAATGGTTAAGTGTTGTCAAAATTCACTGATGAATCTGCAGTGCTGTGTATATTGGCAGAGAGACACAACATCTGGCTTCAATTGACATCTTGTTGAGCTCATGTACTGCACATTTTGCCATGCATTATAAATAAGTACCCAGAAAGACTTGCTAATTTGTTGATCTTTTCTGTGAGTGTACTGATAGGAGAATTTGGTTGTAGCACATGCTCCTTGGAACATTTTGAGTAGGAAAACAGGCTAAATTAGTAACTGTAAGTATGTAATTATAAAGAAATCTGAAAACGTACATATTAAAAGTGTTTTAGTGCGTAAAATGGATCCATTCCATTTGATATTAAAGAAACACAATTTATTCACTCAGCTAGGGATGGTGGTGGCCTAAAGATTACAGAGATGGCTGGTGACCAACAGGCTGCAATTTTGAATTTCTCAGACCAGCTGGGAGATTCTGGGCAAGTAAAGTGAATGTGTAAACACTCTGCCTTCTCTCAACACTTACTGGCAGTGTGCCCTTGAGCAGGGCACTCTCTCTCTATTGGCTCCAGTGGAACAGCTCAGTGATACAAAGTATAACAGAAGAATGTGGCTGTACTGGGCAGCTGCCAGGTGAGGTTGTGTGCAAATGCATGAATATAAAGTAGGGTAATGCTGAAAAAGAGCAAGCATGCTCAGCAAAACCTTTCCATGAACAACGAATTAAAAAAAAAAAAAACACACACACACACTTATTCACACAGCAAGTGTCTTCCCTGCTTTCTTTGTCAGCTCTTTCCCCTCCTGTCCTCTGTCTCCACCACATGATGTGACAGGGGACTCCAGAGAGGTCCCAAAGGTCATCCGTCTGCTGGCGTTCACAAACACTTGTTTTGATAGATTAGCCTGTGCAAGCACACGCAAACCCTTGCATGCCTGGGCAGACATATGCAGACACAGACGACAGACAGGCAAGTGACAAGCACAACACATAAACATAAAAGCCATTTAAAGAGAGGAGTTCCAGAATTCAGCTGAAATTATAATAGCAACGAAGCACTCCGTCTAACTCTGAACTAAGTCTAAGCAGACAAGACAAGTAGTGTATAAATGCCTGCTGACACAACAGACATAAGTGTAGCTACAGCCAAGAACTTCTGTCTTGTATAAAAGACCACTGTTGACCACTTTCCTATTTAATGGATTTGAAGAGATGAAAAAGAGAAAAAAGTAAGGGGGAAGCTGTAGTCAATGACTGGCTCTTTATCAGCGCATAATGGGAACAAAGAGACATGTGGACATTTGTCCTTTTATACTGTCTGCTTCAGGAGGTAGAGACGAAGAGTAAAAGCACGCACACACATACGCACAGGAAACGAAGGGCCACCACTGGTACAGTGGGTCTATCCTACACCACTGTAATGTTGTTGGCTTTGAAAAGGGGAGGGATCCTCAGTCTGGCTAAATTATCTGTGTCTGCAATTGAAGGTAAATATGTTTGTCTTCTGCAGTGTAGAGTACGCAAGCACACGTGGATGCGCATGCATGTGTAATAACATGTTTACAGTACTTGGGTGTGCAGGTACATGAAAGCATTTGAGTATGTGTGACTGTGTGTGTGTGACAGATACAGTATGCAAATCCCTAAGCCTAAACCAGAGTGACAAGCATGACAGTGATAAAATCGCAGACAGGCCCTTCGGCACAGTTCTCTATGATGGGCAAAAAGGCTTAACAAGCTTCTCTGCCAGCTCCTTTCTTTGGAGTTCATTCACACCATTAAAATAAAGCATTCACAATTCCAACAAAGCAGAAGTGTGTGGCCCATTTAATGTGAAGGGAATCGACACAGACACAATGCCACATGGAAACAGGGACATACAGCGTGTTGCAGGGGGGAAAAGTGTATGATAACTTGTGTAAGTGTGAGAGAGATACAGTAAGTAGTCGCAGTAAACCAGCCTCTTTTGGAACCCTCACTGCTCTACTCTCCCCACTCCATGTGTAGATAACATGATACCTGCAAGTGCCAGTGATCATCATAGTAAAATATCAAGTGCTCATCTTCATTTGGAAGGTATGTGAGGAGAGGTCACTTTAATTCTTTCTCCACTAGACTGGTCATCTCAATGGTAAGGATCCATTTCACATGATCTGGACTTTTGATATTGTTGTTTGAGCTACATTTTAAACAGAACATTAAACATTAGATCAAAGCTGGGGTAGGTGATTTTGTAGAAACCAGCAGAGAAGCTTGATTTGGAATGTATCCAAACAAAGAAATCCCAACCATCTCTTCAGTCCACGAGAGAGCACAGACATATATCATAATGATGTATCTTATACAACGATGTGTTGTGCTCCTCTCTCTCCCCAACAATCTTTTGCATGGACATACTGTATAAACATACATATGTATTTTATGTATACATGTCTATGGGAGAAAACGTTGGGAAGAGGAGTGCAGTGCATCATTGTCATCGCTAACTGAATCCAACTACCTCAAGTCTCATTCACATGTAAGAAAACACCAAACATTACACCAATACACTATACGAGTTACCCAGAATAACTTCCTTTGTTTTCACCTCACAGTGTTTCCCTGGCACAGTCTCAATATCAGTACTACCATTATATTTCAATTTTTTATAGAAGTGAATGTTGAATCAGATTAACTGCTTGTTTTCAGTTATTCCGTAGCTATGAGGATTCACCGCTATGAGAGGCGTTATTTTTCTACCGGGACACAGCGCTGA
The DNA here is from genome assembly GCA_031216445.1 of Lateolabrax maculatus. Taxonomy (NCBI): domain Eukaryota; kingdom Metazoa; phylum Chordata; class Actinopteri; order Acropomatiformes; family Lateolabracidae; genus Lateolabrax; species Lateolabrax maculatus. Next base: position 13,332,527 of record CM062210.1, read on the forward strand.
ACAATTTGCCATTTGCCACGACGTGAGCAGGCCCTCATAAATCTGTAACAGGCTTCTGCTGCCCTCACACATCTCTAAATCAAACAAATTAAATATATCAAGAGATTTATTGTTGCTTTTAAACAAACTCAGATGAGCTTACCAGCAGGCAGTGCCTGGCATGCTTGGGGCCTTGAGATACCCTGAGTAGGTTGTTGGTGTGAGAAAAAGGATACTACTGTCTGACTTCTACTTTTGATGATGATAATGTAATTTCTGTAAGTAAAGCCTTGCGTGGATTATGGATAATATCCACAGTAAGGTGTTTAGATGCATTATATATCAATCACAAATTCCCTTGTAGAGACTTAAAAAAATTGGTATTAAACAATTAAGTTAAAATTACTATTAAGTATATAAGCACTGTTATTCTGGGTATCTCAGCTATAAAATTCTATTATCTGTAAGTGATTCTGTGGACTTGAGTTTACCCAGGATATTTAAAACATAGTGATATTTACATGCATGTAAATCATTGTGCACGTAAATAGACTTGTGATGCATCTGCATTGCAAGCTTTAGCCCGAATGTTGTTAAATAGCAGCTGCTGATAATTAGTTTAAGTCCACTGGTGCAATCAGTTTGCTACCACAGTAATGAACCACAGCCAAGTGTGTTTGAGCAAGTGCACTGTAATACTATCAGTACAGAATGAGTAGCAATGTAAGGCCTTACTGAAGGAATCATTCACGTTATCATGTAAGCCATAAAATGAAATAACTTACATAAATTAGTGCATCCATTATTATTACTCATACAGTAGACTTCACTAAATATATCACTGTAGCATAACTCTCAAGCCTATGCTGCACAAAAGGCTATATATGACCACTGTACTCTGCTTCATTATATTTTTCATCAATTGTAAAGAACTTCCACACCAGATTATTTGCAAAGGCTTAGCCTACAGTCTACAACTCCTTCCTGCTTTCGTGTAGAGTTCAGATGGATAATTTGTAACGGCCTGCACCAAACTGTGTCACAATCGCTGTCCGTGGTGCTGATCCTGGGACTGCAAAGAATGCACAAATGTAAGAAAGCAATGAATTCAACCGTTTTTTGTAAATATTGCTGTTTCTGGGCACCACTCTTGTCATCAGAGTCTGTAGCACTCGTGAATTTACCACCTGATACCTGAACTAAGATTTTGGTTAAGTGAGACTGTTTTGCACTAATATTATCTTTTAGAAATACACTCAATATGTGAGCCCTATATAATTTGTATCCATTTGTACGACTTTGCATTGCTGGGCAGTGGATCCCCACAGGGGTGTAAGTGCTTACGGCATAGCTCAAGGTGGAATATGATTCAATAAAAATAACAGATCAGGACCACTCCTCACTAGACCTGGCTGTGAGCAGGGTTATGTGTTAGTGTTAACGCGTTTTTTAACACACACTTAAGTACCGAATGAAGTGTTTTCCCAACTCTACATAGAGACGTGTTGACATACGACATATCCTTTTCAAGAGCACTCAACTGCTTTAACAAGTAATATCATAGTGTGGGCAAAGTGGGGGCAACTATAACCTAAACTGCCGCTCAGATGAACGCAAACTGAAGACAAACTGGTGCAGAACCACAAGGAAAGTCTTCTGCTCTACGCACCATTCAGACAAAGACACACATAAACAACAGAGAGCAGTGGTCAAAATAACACACAATCAAGAGCACACCCACAAGGAATGCATTCTTATGCTCTCTCGCTATATAGTGTATGTATGTGTGTGTGTGTGTATATATATATATATATATATACACATATATATACATATATATACATATATATATACATACACATACATACACACAGTATATATACATAGTGTATACATATATGTACATAATATATACACATACATACATACACACACACACACACATGAACACAGAGTCACACCTCTCTATATCAGACATTTGTTGACTAAATCTCCGGCCTTTGAGTGGATTGTCTCATTTGTGGGTTGTGTACACAAACAGAGATATAATCTCTGAAGGCAAACAGAGAGCTGGTGACTCCACCACTAATTGGCAACAGAGAGGCTGTCACTGAGTGGAAGAAGAACACTGTAGCCATGTCATCTCATTAGAAAGAGAAAGAGAGGGAGAGATAGAAAGAGGGAAAGAGTGGGGGGGGGGGGGGGTTAAGCTAAAATGAATGCTGGGAAAATCTGCATGCAAATTAAAGGCACAAAAACAATCACAACAGCGTAAATACATGCACACATATGCACAGAAGTCTGCATATAAATATATAGTTAGTCTGATCAATGAGTGCATTTGCATTTGTATGAGTCAATCAGAGTGTCACTAACACTATTGGCATGTGTTCCTTTTCTTCCATGCTGTCTTTAATCTAAATCAGTTTCCTATTCCAGATATAAAATATTTTTATTGCTCAGGCTTCTCTTTCTTTCACGTTTGTGTTGAATATCACCAGCGGTTAAAAAATAAAACTGATATAACAAAATATCACCCATGATCACCTCAGCACCCATAAGTTGGTCTTGTGGAAAAACAAATTTACACAACATGTGAAAACACACAATTCCAGTTTCATGGAAACAATAAAAAGGGACTTAACCACTAGATTTCAACTGTGTGAATGTGATGGATAAAGAGATCCATATCAGATCAAATTTAATTTTGCTAGTTGTAGGCAGGATTTGGGGAAAAAAATGTGTGGGTTCTAATATCTCTCACATGGATTTATGAATTGTAGCCTTGAGTCAACATAGGTGGCAAACGTGGCAGTGAATCCCATACTGTCAGGTATCCAAGGTAATAAAATCAAGATTTTAAATTACATTCACCCTGTGACAGTCAGCTCACGTTACAAAATCCAAGAGATATCTGTTGTAGTTTGTTGTCTGGCTGCTTTTAAATTTAGAGATAAAATAATTGTTTTTTGATGGTGGCATTCCTGTGAGTCCAAAATGGGAAAGATTTCAAGTTGTAGAATAAATTAAAGTTAATATGGATTTAAGGTACTTTCCAAGTATTTGATCCCCTTGCTCTATTTAGTTTCTTGAGGATATTGACTGAAATTTAACTAATAATAAAATATTGGTTTCATTTAGTGTGTAAGCTAACCACCCAACACCCATAATGTCTTTATATTTTTTACATCTATGGTTCTTTCTGAGCTTCAAACTACCAATTATAATGTATCTAGCTGGTAATGTTTGCAAGATTAAAAATACAACTTAAACTAAGAAAAATGAAAACATACAGTATGTTCACACTGTCAGCTGTTAGTTTTATATGACACAACAAAAGTTACTAGTTTTAAGAAATGACATGCAAAGGCCACCTTCGAGTAGCTGGCTCAACTCTGTTGCATTACCAGGCTGAGTGTGACTCCAGTGTGTCCTTGCCCATATCTGACACATCTGTGTGTGTCTATATATATATGTGTGTGTGTGTGTGTGTGTGTGTGTGTGTGTGTGTGTGTGTGTGTGTGTGTGTGTGTGCGCGTGCATGCCTAAGAAAGAGCTTGTGAACTATCAAATTTTCTTTCCTCTCAGCACTGCATCATTAGGTAAAAACATGGCTCCCAGCCCCCCCTCTGAGCGAGATGAAGGCTAGGAGGGACTGACGGGAGGATGGAAGGAGGACGACAGGGAAAGAATGATAAAAAAAAAGGAGAGTAGAAGGGAGGGAAAGCTGCAGTGGAAGACAGCAGGGGGTTATGTACACAGATGAGATGCAAGAAAGAAAGACACAAAGGAGAGTTATATAGACAGGGAGCCAGAAAGAGAGGGTGAGGGAGCAAAGAAATGCAACAGAAGTGGAGTGAAAGAAAAATGATTGATTTATGTAATTAATTTCTGATTTAAATCTTTTATTGTTTCATAATGTGACTTGTTTGTTTTGCAAGTTCTGCTTTCCGAAAAAACATTTTTCAATTTGCAGCACATAGTTGAATTAACTGAATAAACAGACAATACAAATGTTTGGAACTGTGTATTTGTGTTTATGTTTGAGAATATCGTTGCTGTGAGGGAACATTTTCATATTCACAATGTTCACAATGTCTCACAAATAAGCCCCTTTCTTAACTGGACAACCATCCACTTTTCAGATTTTGAAACTGAATTTCAATCACAATTTTAATATCAGCCACAAGCCAAAACACACTCTAAACTTCTGTGTATGTGTATGCATATTTATGCAAACATGTGCTCTTATGTACAGTATGTGTGTGAATATGTACATATGCACATGTGTGCATGTGTGTGTAGCATCTTGTTGTAATGCGGTCACCCACTGAGAGAGCTGTTCATGGTGGAGGTTACCCACAGTGCAATGTTAGTAATCATAGGGGGGTTGATGGCTTACTGTCATCTCTTTGATGCACAGCAACACATTGCTTTTTGTCTTTCTATTACTCTGAGAAGTAAAGACACAGATGAACAAGAAGAGAGATGACAACGAGACAGAAAAAAAGAGGAGAGAAGTACTATAAAATGTTTTACATTTCACTACTAACCATGCACAACAAATTATGGTGAGCTGAGGGGATTTGAGAGATGAAGAGAGAAGGATGCAGAGAGAGTTGGAGGGGTGAAGGACAGACTATAAAGAATGTCTGCTTTAGATGCAGTTTGTCCCTTAGATTTGTCATCTGACACCATCCCTCACACTCAGCAGTTTTAGTAGAGAGGGACTGCTGAGTGCTTCCCCTCGAGAGGTGGGGAGAGCACATACACCCACCCACACACAGACATGCACACACAAACACACAAACGCACAGTTAGCATCTTCCCAATGTTGGACAAAAGTTTCAAGTTGAGCTGTTTTAAAAGAGATTGTTTCTGTATCACTGTATGAAACCAGATTTTCTTCTTCTGAAATGTTGTCAGTAACAACCCATGTATTAAGTACAATTTAAAAAGCACCAAAAGATAGTATTGTATCCATTATATGCCCGACTGAGCTCAGCAGGATGCATGTTTCTGAAAAGTGTACATGTTTCCCATCCTTGGTAAGAGAAGCACAGAAAGAGGTCAAGTAGACCAAAATAAGAGTTTGGTTGACGGCCAAACCAGTGCCAAATTCAAAACACTGTCTGCCAAACAAAATATGAAGCATCTGCATGCAAACCAGCAGCCATAATCGATTCTCTGCTCCTAAGCTTAGACATTAAATATTCTTCTTTATGTGAAACAAAAACTAAGACCTAAAAACAGGTGGTAAAATCACAAATAGCTGAAAGTAACTGACTGACAGAAATAGCCTATTCCTACCAGAAACATAAAATATATATATATATATATATATATATATATATACACACATACATATATACACATACATAAAATACAATTAACCTAATGTACACTTGTATCTTTTTCATCTCACTCCTTAAGGAGATCCAGTGAGCAGAGAGGAACGGTATCGCAATGTCTGAACAAATCTTATCACTTTGTTTTACTAGTCGTATGTCTTGTGACTGGCTGTGATTATGGCATTATTGATCAAAGCTGTCAAAAGCCTACAGGAAAATTGCTGTTAGAACACTTCCTCAACCACCAATGTCTTGTGAGAAGGTGAGCCGCAAAACCACTTCATATACTTAGGTTCTTTAGCAGTCTCTGTGCAATCTAGTTTGTTCAAACAGTTCAGCCTGTGAGGAAAAGAAATATAATTTCATAAATCCTCTCTAAATTAAAATGTGAAGGAGTGGGTATTGATGGAAGTGAGTTAATCCTGCTGTGAATAGGGACAGGAGTGGGCTTTGGAAAATATAAATAATATTTGCAGAATTAAGACACAGTCCATTGTATACACAGTAGGGTAAAATCATACAGTATATACACACCCACATACACACACTCCAGTAGACATACAGGAATACAAAATACTTATACACAAATATATGCATATGCATGCAGAGACATACCCAGAGACAGAAATACTTGGAAAAATCAGTACAATATAGAAATAAAGTACTATACTGCATATACAGTGACATAGAGCATGTATACTGTAGATATACAGAACAGATGAACAGATGCACACACACATACACACTGAAAACTGAAAGCGGAAGGCTCTCTCAGGTGTTTTTGTCATTCCCTTCTTTATTTTTCTTTTTAAAATGTCATTACCTAAAGCTCCATAAATGCAGTATAACATTCACGAGCCAATAAATGACCTTCAAGCATACAGCAGTTCCATGAGAAAAAAAAAGTAAAGAAAACAAAAGGCAATGATATAAATCTGTTTAATTCTGAGTAGATGGTTGAGTCTGCTGCTGTGTGCTGGGTTATTGTTTTGCAAACCCATGCAACTGATACATGGAATGGGTGGAGATGGTTGGGGGTGAGGTCTTGATAGGTTTATTGAAATGTCACTGTGAGCTGTGCGTGTGAACACACACTCTAGCCTGAAGAGGGCTGTAAGATGACTCAGCTTAATTGTGTGTTTGTACGTACTATATACCAAAAATGTGTGTATGTCCAATATGGGTTACAAAAAATCTGCACATAAATCATAGCGATTGTTTTAAAGAACAATGCAAGATGACAGGAATAAAACATATAGGAAAGTACAATGTGTGCCAAGGCAACTGTATATTTGCTACAGACATGCATCCTGGTCTACCACTTTGTTACTGGTTTAAAATATCCATATACCATATTGTTTATGCTGCCCTGGAGAAAAGCATCTCCATTTCCTTCTCCTAATGGTTAGATTCAATCATGTTCAGTCCTCTGCAGCTGAGGCCTGGAAATACTTCTCTCTGGACATCATAAACTTTATATCTCATAACAACTGTATAGCAAGGAAAACAGCTGTCAAGGAGATTGTACTTGTGACCCACATTGTTTTGCCATGAAGACTCGTGCCTTTAATAGACAACCGTATTGTTATTTGTACTTTATTCTGTTCTGTTTTCCTCTGATAGTTACTGTTGTTTATTGTTTGTTTGTTTTTTGTTGGCAAATGGGGGGGTACATTTTTTAAATTAATGGAGGTGATACCAGAGGTTGAATCTCAATCCTGTCACAGCACAACCATGAGAAGCGGCCAAAGCTGGATGAATATATTATAAGGTTTAAGAATACATTATACATACACATCTGTTTGTGGAGCTGACTGATCATATCAGTTTATTTTGTCCCATTTAAACCCGGCAGAGCAATAGAAAGAAGAGGATACCGATCTTGTTGATCAGCCCATATATTAACATACAACATTCAAAAATGTGTTTGGATGAGCAGATGATGTCCTTTCTTTAAATGAATACACATTTCAGGAGACATTATTGCTCTTGTTTATTGTCTACAAGTTATTTTAGAAGACAATAATATCTGTGTAACGATGCTACGGCTATAGTAACTTGCCATACAAAAATGTGTTTTCATTATTATTGTGTCTTGTCTGTGGTTTGGTGATTAAAAAGTTGCCTTCACTTAGTTTTGTTTGGGTTCATTTAGATGCACACGATAATGCCAGCACTGCAAATGTGAGAAAAGCAATAGTCTATTTAAGCTGTTACACTGCATAAACTGATGGCTCCATGTAATGATTCCTCTGCTGCACCTCTCCATTCAACTCAGCACGAGCAGGTTCATTCCGAGCCACAAAATTACCAAACACTACAAAAATGGTACTGTGCTGGTATCTACACCTGTGCTGGCTCTGGATGAAAAAAAGAGCTCTAGGAATGGTTGGAAAATGCCACTTATTATCTGACTTGCATTTAAACGAATATATTCTAAGAAGGTGCCTCATTTTAATTTCTTATATTCTATTTTGAATTACCATGACAGTGTGATAAAATTATATTCCATGGTCATATTTCTAGATTTAAGTTTTAGCATAGGGGTCGAGGGGTAAAGCCACTGTTCACGGATGATGGATAAAAGACGCCTGTTGAAGAGCAGAAAGTAATTAAGGAGTAGTCTGATGTGATTACCCCCAACCCCATCCTCTCTCCTTCCCTGTTATGCTCCTGAATTCATGTTAGGTGGTGTTAGGTGCAAAGAGCAGCCTTTTAGGGCTTCTGTTATCTAATTGAGGGCTGGATAGAAAGCACTTTAGCTTTTAGCATTTGCTCTATAATGGGAGAGGACATAAAAGAAGACAGTAAGGGCTGGAGACGCACGTGAGCACAAGCACACTTGGTGTGCAAGTCTTTGCACATAATACAACAGAGTAATTGGCCAGATAAAATGTGCTCACACTCTTTCATATTCATCATGTGTCTTGTTCCGCCATCCTCTCAGATCCTGTTTGTATTTCTTTTTGTCCTAATTCCTTAAATTCCTTACCAGCTCTGATTTATATGAAGTTGCCACCTAATGCCATGGTCTGCACAGAATTGCCCAAAGTCATCAAGGTAGAGGTTGTCTTTATATCTATTCTAACATTAATATTTCTTAATAATGCTGCTTGATTACGGTCACTATTTGAAAGAAATTAAAAATTGTCAATTGGCATTGTGCCACTTGGAACTGTCTCATACAATGTGTATTTCTATGACATAAAAATGATTTGTAATTGCGACCAAAATCTTCCGACATTTTGGCTTTAACTACAGTAGCCCGTTATTTTCCTCCTTGGTTACAATCTTTTTCCCTTCTTTCCTTTTTTGTTCTTTGCTTACTTCATCTGGCATTCATTCTAAAATTCATCCCTGCCTCATTCACAAGTCATTCACTCTTCTATCTCCTGTCTTGAGATAGTTTCCTCTCTCCAGAACTGTTTTCTATTTATGACCACCCTTATTTCCTTCTATCCTGATCTTTTCTTGATCTTCCACTTTCCTATCTGTTTCACACTTCTTTCAACCTTCCACCCGACCTGTTTCCTTTGCCCTTGTCTTCCCTCGACAGTCCCTTTGGACTGTTTCCATATTGTTTCTTCAATGCTAAACTACTACTGTTTTGTGAGGCCAATTATAGTATGATAAAAATATGCTTGAGTCTAAATGTCGCTTTGCTGAAGTAGATGAGCTACAGTCCCCGAAAGGTTTTCCTCCCAGAGTTTGTGTTGCGGATTATCCATATGTAAACAATAGGGCTAAGCCTTGTAGACAGAGAGTGTGTGTCTGTGTGAGTGTGACTGTTGGCCAGGACTCTCAGGAGAGTGTATGCGCCATAAAAGTCAGAGTCTTCATTAGGGTGTAACAGAAAGTGAGAGAGAGGAAGATGACATGCAACATATTGCTTTTCTAACACGCATAAATACCAGCATGATAATTTCCCTGCTGATGGTCATGCAACGCTCTTACACAGAAAATTCAACACAGGGGGTTGAAAGACAAAGAAATGTCAACAAGGCCTTCTGGGAGATAGATATGTGTTTCAGCGGGGCATTGTGGGTAGCTGAGTGTATCCATGCGCTCTTAACTAACACAAACAAGAAAATACAACAGAAAAAAACTAAGGCCAAGCCACTAAGGTTGAAGCTCCCATCCTCCAGAAATAACTTGCTATGTTGTTGACTAAATGTAGAGTGACACATTGTGCTGTCTGCTGGCTTACCTTTGGCCAGCCAGGCCCACGGGGCAAACACTCAGTCTGCACCTCCACCCCATCTCTCTGTCTCTGTTTCTGAGTCACACTGTGTCATTCTTCTTCTGTTTTCTTCTCTTCGGTTCCTCACTCTCTCCTACTTCATCCATCTACCTTGTCTTGCCATCTCTCCTTACATCAGAGCTATCACAACATGCTTTACTGTCTGTCTCTCAAATTTGTCATAGCTCTATTCTACTGTATTCTTTTCTCAAATCCGTTGTCTCTTTTTTGTTATCTTTCACTTCTATTCTCATAAGAGCCTTTGCTTTTGTCTCAGCGGTTGTGTCCCTCTAATTATTCCTACAGCACTCTCTGTGTCTGTGCAATGATCTGGTTGTAATAAAAAAGTGCTTTATGACCCTGTCTGTATTTATGGCATGTAACAACATGGCACTCCTGTTTGTGCATGACAGAACAGAGGCAGAGGGAAACTAACAAAAGTAGAGATGGCAGGGAAGGAAGGAAATGAGGAAGAGAAGAGGAGACCAGAGGCAGAAGTGTGGGAGCAAGCGTGAGGAAATGCAATGGGATGAGAGGGTGAGGGGAGGGGAGAAGAAGGCAAAGAGCGCTGATACTGAGTTCAGGTGTTACAGTGCTGTACTGACATTCTCACTAGAAAAAGACCTCAGCTTGTTTTAGGATCAAGAGCATCTTTGTCAAGTTAGTTACGCAGCTAACAGTCCTGCACTCTTTTTTTTGTACATCTGTGTGTGTATGTGTGCTTGCATGCATGTGCACATATGGTCAGGGAATGTGTATGTCACTGATTGCTCTACTTCCTCAATGTACTGTAATTAGCTGTTTCAATGAGCAAATGTCAGCGTAAATTTTAGGTTGGAGTTAATTATCATTGACTGATCAGTGACAGACCACCAATTACAGCTGTGTCATCACCAAAGTATGCCATTTGACTAAAAGGCTCCTTTAATCTGCATGATTTGCAAAGCACCAGAAAAACGTGAGAACATGTTTGAGATGTAGTCCCACCTGTTAACCAAAACTGTAAGATCTGAGAGCCAGCTGCGTGACAGTACAGCCTTAGTTTTAACAGCTTGTTGAAATCATCAGTCGTGGGCAACACTAACGGCCAATTAACATGCACAGGGCTGTTTGTCCTAACCAGAACCAGTTGTATGCATAGGACAGCGGTGGGTGGACACTTGTTGAAATGCACCTACTTGAGGACTCTTTTGGAAGAAAATGACACATTTCTAAAATGTGCATCTTAGTATAAAAGAAATCTAAACACTAACAATGACTGCAGTGCCTTGTTCCAATTTTGTCTAGAGCCAATGATCTTAATGTGATTCGGTTATGCATGTGTCTCCTGCTATCTCTTAATCCCTCATGTCATTCACTTGGCTCATTTCTTTCAAAGGCAGTTGTGCTGTGATTGACTTTGGCAGCAGTACATTTCAAGCTTCTCTGGCGCAACATTCAATGCTGCATGTTGGCAAATTTCTGCCTATTGGATTGAGTCTATTGGCCTATTGGATTAACGGATGATTATTAAGGGCCCACTGTGTTTTTGAGGACATATTTTGGGGTTTATCCAAGAAAAGCCAGGCGACACCCTCTGACAACAAAGCAACAGGTAGCATCTTTGAATTTTGTTACAGAGATATTCCACTGTTTTCTACTTGTGGTTACTGAGATGGAAACAAAGGTATTGGCACAATGCACAATACGGTTGGCTTGGCCCAGAGCAGCAGAAGAGGTTATAGTCTTTGCTCTGTGCGCCTCCTCTACAGTGGTAGCTACTGAGTCTTATGTCTAACTGTCTTCTAGAAAATGACAGGAAGAGATTTTCTTCCCTACCTCTACCAGTGTCCCCAGACAATCTAGCTCTCTCTCTCTCTCTCTCTCTCTCTCTCTTGTTCTCTCTTTGCCTTGTCCACTTCCTCTGTGGTTTCCAGACCCAAGACTGCTGGCTCCATTGCTATGCTTCGAGTGATCTGCAGGCAGAGTTTTAAATGTTTAATGCCGCGTTGACAGACCCGGTGCCCAGCCATCCATCCGGGAGGGCCAAAGCAGGCTGGTGCAGGGTGAATGCCTCACCTTTCAGAGGCAGATTACAGATGCACACAGACTCTGATCAAGAGCTCCAAAAGGTGAGGGAATAAATCTCCCCTGACAGGAAAGTTGTATTAGCCTTTACACCCCAAATCGCAATTAAGTTGAAGGGGTAAAGTTGGTCTGAGTCAGGCCACCTGAGGTAGGGAGCGCAAAGCAACGGGGGGAGGTGAAATGACAGAAAAGCACAGTGGTAGGTAGATAGAGCGTAAGAGGAAAAAAAACAGACAAAGAGACTGATGAATGGTAACAAAGGGAGCCAAAAAAAGATAACAGACTGAGACAGATGAAAGGGGAATGGGAAGAAAGAAGTGTGTGAGAAAGAGGAGACTAGAAAAGATGAGAAAGAGAAAGAGATAGAGGATGGTTAGGAATGCAGAGTCTGATAAGGTCATGGAAGAATACAGAAAGTACAGAAAAGTTGCAGAAACTCATTCCACAGCATGGGGGAAATCAAGCAAATGCAGCAGAAGAAATAGAAATGAGGTTAAGTTAAGGGGAAAAATGCAACAAAACTGACAGATGACAGACACGTTACAGGCAGCCCTCTCAAGCAGACTTGTACCAAAGAGGCATAAGACAGATGGAGAGCAACGAGGGGAGGGAACAGGGAGAGGGAGGTGGAAAGGAGAGAGAAAGATAAAGGTAGAGAGGTTTCAAAAGTTAAAGATAGGAGAGTGAGGATACAAAATAGGGGGCAAGAACTATTCTGAACAATATGGAATGGAGTCTAGAGAGCAATGGGGGAATGAGAGGATGAAACAAATAGAGGTAGAGAGGGGAGAGGCCGGTAGGGATAACCATGAGAGGGTAAAAACAAGGAGGAAAATAATAAGGACAAAGAGAAGTGAAGTGAGAGAGACAGAAAAGCACATTTTTTAGAACATCTCTACTGACATTTACATTTAGGCCAGACTGGGTAGAGCTGCTACCATGGGCATATCCCACTGACAATATGACATTTCCACCCCAAAAGTGGTAAGAGAGAAGAGGAAAAAATAGCAAATTAGGTTTTCACCCCCTCTAAAATATTCAAGAACCAGTCCAGAAACAGAGTTCAAAGGGAATTCCTGTATAATGACACGGCTTGTCAAAACTCTGTTGGTCACTCACAGAAGAGAGGAGTGAGGAAATAAACCACACCTTTGAAAAAAGCCCATCTTGGCAACTCTTTTAATCTTGTTAATCAATGAAGTACAAGAATAAAGAGTCAGAGTCACTTCAGTTGCCAGGGTTGAATAAATGTATAAAGATACTTGGTGGCACCGTTCTTAAAAAGGAAACTGTATTGCAATCTTCTGCCATCAGAAGACTTGAAAACTGAATGCGAGTTTAAAAAATACTGTATACTGACAAAAATAACATCCAATATCCAGTTTACTCAAGAAGTTAATAGAAAAATTATATCAAATCATATTAATCAAATTTCATTTGCCTGCCTGTCTCCAGGCTACTGGCAATGATGAATTTAAGCACAAAGTAATGATGGGCACATTTAGCAGAGACAATTTTTATGGCAACCACAAATTACTTCACCATAAAAAACAACAACGACAGTGACGAACGCAGGCGAGCTCATTAGAGATGGTTAGATGCACATCTCCAACTGCCGCAAAGCACTATGGGTAGGGAGGATGAAGAGGGTGAAGGGGAGTGATGCATTTGCAACACCAAAACCTAATTTGTTCCATGCAGACAGAATGCAATGAGAGAATGAAACACAGAAATGAATGATGGGTGGAGGTGCAATGGAGCAATAAGGGAATAAAGGAAGAAAGAGTGAGAAAACAACAGGAACAATTGAGAGAAAGGGAGAGAGAAAGAGAGATGGAGTGATCTGCCTTAGTTCTGAGACAACTCCAATGACAGAGCCATTCTTCATTAGCCAGTCTCTTTACAGTGTATATGTCAACCCTGGCGGCCAGACAACTGCAGAGGAGTGTGATCATAATTTATCTATTTAGAATGCCGAGGGGAGAAGGCTACGGTGCCGTGCAAAGCTGTTGGCTGAGCGTTCCTGCTGCGCTGTGCAGTGTAGTGCAGTGACATATTATACTGAATATGGCTATGGAGATAGCTGAAGTCAAAAATAAACTTTGCAGCATATGGAGATGTAATGTTGCATATAGTAGGCTCAATGCCATATATCATATGCTGGGGACATAATGCTATATAATATGCCAGGAATATGGGCATGTGTATGCCTCATAAAAACCACTCTACCACTGCAAGAGATATACTCCTACAGTGAATACAACTCCCTTCAACTATATCTGCCTTTCTTCAAACAACCAATACTGATGAGCATGAATGTAGGCGATAGTGAGATTAAAGCTAAGAATGGGTGCTAAATAGTTAACATGTTACAAATAGTGATTTTCAATTTTCCACTTTTATTTAATCAAACTGGAGAAGTGAAACTCTTAAATATGAAACGGCTTAACAAAGCTGAAAAAAGTCAGCTCTTAAATTTGAAGATGTTTTGATAAAGAAATTAATTGTATTCAGAGCAGATGTATTTCAATCACACTGATAAAACCAACCAAAACTAAAATAAAATACCACCACTACTGTGCCTTTACCATTTGAGTGTGTACTGATGTATTTTGTCATGAAATGATAAATGTGACTGGAGAAGGTGACAAATAAAGGAAAGAGTGATCTATTTAGTCTGGCCTATTTAGAGTTAATGCAAGAGGGTTAAGCGGATTGCTACAAGACTGTACATTCGGCATGTTGCAGCATGTCGTGCAGCAGTAACTAACTGGACTCGGTAATGGGTTATTACTGGGTAATAAGATTTAATTTAAATGGCCAGTCAATAACATCTGATTGTTGATCCACAGGCAGGATCATACATTCCCTCAAGCGTGCCATCTACAGTAAATCCAGTCAGTTCAAAGCACCCACAGTATACCACAAAGGGTTAGAAAAAAATAACAAGAAAAAAGAAAATGAGTAACACTCTATGCCCACTTAACAATTATCACAGCCCTTAAGCAAGGCACTTGACCCCCATCTACTCCAGTGGACCTGCTCTGTGTCCAGCAGCGGAGGACTGTTAGTACTATAGAGCTCCCAGGTGTGTGTCCCAATTTAGAGTCTGGATACTCTGAAGGACAATGCCCACAAACTGCATAGGAACTAAGAGCCGGGTTCTTTGCCTAACGAGGTGGTCTACCGTGCATTCAGGCACCTATCAATTCAATTCAAATTTTTCATGATACACTTTTTAGATCTTGGTCGCTTTTAAGTATATATTTTAACCGGATGGAGGATTTTAGTCATCGGACGTCTGGATTTTAAGTTATCAGAGAAACAAGCTGAGCAGACGTTTGCAGCAGCTCGGCTCGCAGCCCCTTCAGGGTGTCCTTTGTCTGCTGAACAGCGTCGGAGAAACACTAATTTTTAACGTTAACGGCTTTATTCACCTCTTCGGATAATTCGGCTCCCAGTAATAACCTTCTGAACAATGAACACTGAAGGAATCCCAACTGGGATAATCTGACTGCAATGATGGCAATGCTGGTGAAAACAGCAACTCCCATGATCCCATGATACTGCAGGAAGTTACCAAACTCTGTCTTTTGTTATTGTCTTGATCGAGAGACCCCTAGTGGCAAAAAATTACATATTGTGCGTTAAAATGGCCAAAAGTTGAAATACCACTGTGAAAGGGGGGCAAAATGAATCATTATAATGGTTCATTTAAACATATGATAGATTGTAAATAGTGTATCAGGTTAACTGAAAATATATCCATTTAACTTCCATTTCTCTGGAATGCCTATGTTCACCGCCTATGGTGTCCAGGGTGTAAAAAAAACAAAACAGTGGCGCTTATGCCAGATGCTATTATTTATACCCTGCAGTAGCTTTTTAATTGGTCTGAATCAAGTGATATATTTACCAGCTAGTGATACCATCTGACTGCAAATACCTGGTAAATATAACAGCGTTACATTTGTTTGCAATATGGACCCCTTGCAGCATTTCTCTGGGGCCCTGTCAGTTCATCATGACATATTTAGTCTTTACTACAGACGAAGGATCTAGCACCCTGAATTGGAAAACAGTACCGGGATAGCTGAGCACTGTTCAAAAGAGCATGCACAATCAGCAAGCATTCCCTGGATAAATAATGTTAAAAATGCCAGTGAACTGATAAATACTTGGGCATTTTCTGAGCTCTTTGCCTCCCCAGCTCTTTAATGGCTCGTTCCATCACAGAGTAATCTTTCCATTTTCTCATTTTCAGATCGATAGGGACTCAGGGAGAATGAAAGGCCTATTTCCTCTCAAATAGGGATAAAGCTTAACCACATGGGGCCG
This sequence comes from Lateolabrax maculatus, assembly GCA_031216445.1. NCBI lineage: Eukaryota > Metazoa > Chordata > Actinopteri > Acropomatiformes > Lateolabracidae > Lateolabrax > Lateolabrax maculatus. The sequence goes on from CM062210.1 coordinate 13,348,502, forward strand.
TCTCATGTTTTCTAATCATGTCAGCTAGACTACAGGACCAGATGAAGTGGCACCAAGTGTAAGGAACAAGTCAATCTTTGAATTGTAGTACACAGACTAAAAATTAAGATCATTCCAGTCTGCTGAAAAAAAATAAGAGCCAGAGTTGTTTAAGGGATATAAATAACATTGTATCATTAGCACAGTGCAATTTTAAAGGCAGAGTGGGAGTGACAGTCAGATAGAGCAGCTTCAGTGAAGTAGTAACCCACACAAAATGATGAAAACAATGGAGCTTGGAAAGCGAAAGCAGTGTGGAGCCTGTATGGGAAAGGTACCCTTGAAACACCCACTCGACAGCATCCGCTGTGTCTGCGGTGGTTTTGTGCAATGGGGAGAGGACGACGGAGCAACTGAAGGACTTAGCAACAATGTTTCCCCACTTCTGTCCAACAGGAACATCTCCCCCGGTGCCTGACCCCAGCGCTTAGCTTTTCCTGTAAACAAAGGGGCCCTGACGGACACGTTCAATTAATCGATGCTTTTTCCTCACACATCACCGTGCAGTTTTCGAGGCCTCGCTCAGTGCCCCAGGATGCTAGATCACTCCGGCATTGCCACAGCACACGGCTGGACTGCTTCAGGCCTGCTGAGCCCTGTGGAGCACCTCACACCGTAGACTAGAGCAATAACAAAGAATAAATGAATACTGACGCAGTGAAACTGATTTTGAGGCAATCTTACACTGTTTACTACATTAGCTGAGGTTGGGTTTTATAGAATCATCCTCGTGTGTTGCTTCATGCTGGCGACTGTCCAAGAGATCATTATTGCTCAAGGATTGAGAGTTAACAAAGGCTACCTGCAAAATGTTTCCATTAGCATTAAAGCTACAGTGCCTCCTGTAGTTATTTCCAATTCAACATATTATTAGTATTCAGGATGCACATTAGCCCTTTGGCTATTGCAATATTAGCATTCAAGATATTACTAACAAGTTCATCAGCATGCAGGCAAATGCAAGCATGAGCTGGATTTGAAGCTCAGGTAGCATTTGCATGCAGATGGTAGCGGGACTTTGTGGGCGGGGGGGCTAAGTGATTAGCAGAAAGAGCTCTTAACTTCATATGCGGAGGGGTGGGGGGGGTGTCCCTTAAAGCGCAGCAGTGATGACACACTTGTAATGGGGGTTTTGCACCCCTACTCACACTAAATTCATGCAGAGATGCACAAATACACTGCTCCGTTTTTTTGTTTCATGCAGGTACGGGCATATGGACGCTCAGTATACTTCAATTATGTAAAAAGTAATCACAGACACACGTACACAACCACACACACATCTCAGGGGGTTGCCGTATTTTGGCAGTAAGCAGCCTGTTTACGAGTGGATAATCCAAGGTCCCCGTGATTAAAACAGCTCCAAAGCGCTCCTGACACTCCATTACCCAGCATGCCCCGGGTGAGGCGGGATTGTACATATTGATTTCACGCCTCATTAGACTTCCTGTCCAACAATGTCATTGTTCTTCCTGGTTGTACAGGATTCGGCATCGTTCAGAAATTACCAGGTATAACTCTGGGAGGGGACGGTGGACACATAACAAATGAACACATTAATACTGAGTCAGGCCTTGTCGTGGAGGAAGACTGGCAGACTGCAGACTTCTGACCTAGTTTTCAGATGTTTGTTGTTGCTAAAGACAAACATTAGCTCCCATCATAGACCAGGCAGAGCTTTCAAAACAAACCGTGAGGACTAAGAAAGTTCTTTTACTTTGTTTTCCTTCAGTTTTATGACTGAAGTGATCATACCCCAGTGAAACATCAATACCAACCTAGAGGCCTAGTGTATCAGAGCAACACAAAATAGATTTTTCCATCTCATTGTTTTCACACTTCTTGATTTTTCTACACCCAATTTATAAAACAAAATCAGTGCTGTACAGCTTCAAGGAGGTGGTGCGCCTGGCATACAGTACACTCTTTCAGATGTTGAGGGCAGTTTCATTTTTAGATGAAGTAGAGTAAATGCTTTATTTTGAGACAAGTAATTCAAATTTAAAAAAAAGTTGGGTATTTTATGGTACATTGGCAGCAGACAGTTTACAACCTTGCGATGAGAATAGTGCATCCAGTAGAAGAAAGGCTGGCTGCAGTTGTTAGTCTGATCATACAGTAAGGAATCAATACTGAGTACATTCATTGACTTAGGGGAGTTCCCACCAGTGTGCGAGAGCTCCTGACTGCTGACAGAGGCAGCATCTGCAGCTGGCCATTACAGAGGTAAAGAGCACGTTCTGCAACTGGCTTTTTTTATATTATCAGCACAAACTGCAGTTGAGGGAGCATTATTTCTAGAAGGCTATGTATTGTAAGCACACCCTTATTCTTTATCAGCTTTGATCGAAAAGTTTTCACTTTGTGTTTTTTTTTTTTCCCTGAGAAAGTTTTGTTATTTGGTGAGCTTCCCAGCAGTCTTGGAGTGTTTGTATTGGATCATTTATCCCCACCACAGAGAGTGTACAAACAGCATTGTATTGTGATTCCACTTTCACTGATTGACCTTCAAACGGTAATTGGCAAGTCTGGTTTGGTAGTTGTCTCAGAGTGCCGGGTATTGGATGGCTGCCACTGAAACTCAGCTCTCTCTCTCTCTCTCTCTCTCTCTCTCTGTCTCTCACTCTCTCTCTCTCTCTCTCTCTTTTCATTCTGTCTCTCTTGCCCTCTCTTACTCCTTTTCTTTCCCCCTTTCTCATTTAATTTATTTTTTTTACCAACCGACAACATTCTCCAAATCTCTGGGTCTTCTACCTGTTTTCTCTGTCCTTTCCCCTCTCTCTCATCGCACGTCTTCTTTCTTTTTCTCACACCCCTTCTCTCTCTCTCTCTCTCTCTCTCTCTCTCAATCACACACATACTTTGCACGATTTTCATGTTTCATCTCATCTCATATCTCTCTCTCTCTCTCTCTATCTCTCTCTCTCTCTCTCTCTGGCCCAAAGCATGGCAGCTGCAGTAGCATGTAGCCTGCCAGCTGCCAGTTATGATGATGGTGACAGTACAGTTGGGGGGAGGGGGGGGTGCTGGCTGGGTGATGTTGACTAAATGGAACATTGCAGCACCACTGGCAGACACAAACTCCAGCTCATGCGCACACACACACACACACACACACACACACACACACACGACAACAGTGCCAAAGAGCACAACAGCCTTCAGCACAACTAATAATTCTTCCCCAGCCACAGCCAGGGTGAGGCAGCTGAAAACCACCCTTTTCTGCCCCAGTCTCCCACAGATGCGCTCTCAGTGAGTAAATGGCAGGGGGGATACTGCTACCGTGACAGACCTCCCACTCAAGCTTGTATAAAAATTGTTACAAGTCACCTTGGCAGCTTTTAGCTCCATCTAAAAGCCAACAGTCATCATCAGGAATAGGGCTCTTACATTAAAACTGCACCTGGTATTTGTGATTGAATCAGGTGCTCTGAAGGCTGCAGAGACACGCTGTAAACTGGACAGCACACACACAGCGGCGCTCTGTACGGAATAAATGACTGAGAAGGCAACTGCTCGAAAACTGCTTCACTGCAGTAAGACAGGCTTGGCTTTACAGTGTTATCCGATATCTGTGTCTGTGTGTGTATCTGCGTGTGTCTGTGAGTGTAAAAACCATCCATGTCTGCCATTCCTTCCTGCGGAGTGTTTTTACTGGCAGAACCGGCAATTTCTTCGCAACATAACAAACAACCATCTCTTAGATTACAGTGTACCTATCCACATGACTTACACACTTTTACACACACACACACACACACACACACACACAGGAAAGCAGGCACAGGTCCATAAACAGCTCCACTGCTTGCACAGATGAACATGTCCTGTATACAATACATATGCAAAATTAGTCCGGTCACACAAGCACACATCGAACACATACAGTCCAGAAATGCCGGCCGGCTGAATGAGCTGTTCCCACACTGGCACAGTGAAAGAGACAAACGTTGAAGGACACTGAAGAAACACACAGAGTGAAAGAGGCACCAAACCTAATTTTCAGCCTGAAAACCACTGGCAGGGGGGATGGTTGAAAGCACAAAAAGCTTTGAACCAGCACATCCACTTCCTGAATGTGCTGTCAAAGTTCTAACTCTAAGGTGGTATGACAGTGTCATTTCAGAGTTAACCAGTGCCACAGCAGAAAGAGTACGCATTAGGCTGTTATAGCAACAAGAAACCTTACAATTTCCTAATCTCTTTTGCATAAATTGGAGGTTTACATTATCCTCCGTGTCATAGATTTCAGGTTCCACAAACCTTTGAAACCATTCATTTCTTGGCATTTTTCTGCTTTTATTTGATAAAGAGATAGAGAGAGGGGGGATGACATGTCGCAAAAAGCACCCAGGCCTGAATCAAACAGGGGCCACTGGACTTCATACCTTTATGGTACTCACTCCACCCAGTGAGCTACCATGGCGCCTCTAAAAACATCACTGATAATTTCACAGTTGTTGTCGACTGGAAAATGTGATTGTTTGTCTGTTTGTGACGTGCAGGATTTCAGGAGTCACAAGGTTTTTATTGAGCTGCTGTTTTTAATAATAGTGACTGTGTTAGAGAATTCATTTCTTCTCCATCATTCTGACCCTGAAACAGAGTTAATTTACACCAGCTGCAAAACACAGCTGTCAACCCCAGCAATAGACAGGGTATCAATAAATGGGAGAGACTAAGAGAGGCAGAGATGGACGGTGAGGCAGAGAAGCAGAGAAGTGATACCCAGATACACAAATGACACACACAGCTACAGAGATTAACTATCAGAGCAAGTTGTAAATGACACAGACACCTACACAAAATTGCTTTTATAGCAACTTCTGTAAGTGTTGGAGAGTGCCAAAGTGTTGAGAATATGCACAAAAAAAATAAATAACCAGAACAGCAGTCAAGCTTGGTGAGAGCATATTAGCAAAAGGAAAGTTTTCAGCTCATTCTAAAGGCCAATGAAAAGCACTCAACCTCCAGCAAAGAAAAGGAGTCTGGAGAGTATTTGGCAGTCAAGATGATAGAATACATTGTCCTCTCTGCTCTGAAAAAGACCTTGTTCCTTTCAAATACGCAAATTGAAAGCCTCCATCAGTTGTGAACACTTGATAACTCGAGTGTGGATATTTTCAGCTCACATGCAACAAACTCAAACCAGGAGGACCACAGTGTAGTTGTTTGCAGATGTGAAAGAGGAAGCATATGACAAGGACAACAATTATGATGATGACACTGATACCCATTAATACAATTCTGACAATGATGACAATGGATATTGCAAAGGACAAAAATGATGAGATGTTGAAGATAAAATGCCTGATCAGTGTTTTTTTTTTTTTTTTTTTGACAATTACATTAATTAAATTAATCATAAATGAGGACTGTGCTTTAGATGGAAAATAAATTGAAAAGCAAAACAGCTTCTAACATTACCAAAGAGTCCTAAATGATAAGTCCTAATGAGACCTGGGGTCCACTGTTAGAAGAAACCACACACACTCTCACAAACTCACTCTCTAGCATGAGTAATCCCTGTAGATGGGTTCCTACATCATATTACCTTCACTTCCTCCAATTAATTTACTGTGATGACACCCACATACAGTATGTGCAGAATGAAAACACACATGCTGGAGTATTATAAAGTGAAACTTTGAGTGTATAGTGTATAGGTTTTCTTTTTGTTGTTTTGGTCTCAGAGTAGTGCTATTGGGTTCAAACTTGTTTTTACTGAGACTGTACACCAACACGCGTTACCCAACGTTACTCCACATTTTTTACTGTGGGGTACATCTTAAAATTAATCACAGAATGCAGATGTGGAAACATCTGTGATTTGTCTCCACAAAATATCCTACCAACTAAAAATTAAATATTGAATATTTAATAAAACAATATCAAACACATGTAATTGGTGCTCCCATCATAGGTGGGAGTTCATAGTTTTAGGTCAGGAAAAGAAGGAAAATATATTATGGAGAAACACTTAATACAGGAGTAATAAAAGCAGTCACAGTCCTTTTCATCAATAATAACTAAAAAGCTAATAAAAGCACAAAATAATTACATAACTCTCATTTCATTTTCATGTCTTAAGTCAAGCAGCCAGCAGGGTCTTAGGGTACAAAACAAAAAAAATACACCCTTCTAAAAGATCCAAAAGATTTTTTTGTCTCTTTGTTCTTTGTGTTTTTCTGGCTCTTAAGGGTGCATACCGATTCTTGTTTACCAACCTATAACACCATATGACCATAATCTATCAACAAAAGAAAGTAATTTGAAAACAATAAATTTGCTAGATGCTAAAATGTGGAGATGAAGAATACAAAGCATCGTCTCTTTTAAACCAGAGTATTTTTCTCAGGAAAGATTAACGGCCTGCTGGGTGTTGGAACAGCATATATAACAGCTTTCATTAAACTCATTATAGATGGAATCATTAAATCACAGAATCAATCAGGGATAAAGCAAAACATGAAATAACATGCAGATTGTAATTTAGCAAGAAACAAGGTTAAATTGCCAGGGCTTATTCCAGAAACAGAGCAGGACATTAACTCCAGCTAAATGAAATATGCAGAAAAACTGATAGATAGTAGAGCAAATCAACACTGGTTAAATTGGTCTCTGTGGAGCTCTCCTCAGCCAAGTAGAGACATGATGCAACATAGTGCAAAGCATCTTGAGAAACTCAAATGGTTCAAACTGTAGCAGTACAGACGCTGTTGAATATGAAGAATCTAATAAGAGAGATAGCCAGTTGACATGTCAGGGAATGTGGGAGATTTTGGATGAAGCAGATTTCCTGTTGAGCTTCCTGACTTAAGTACATTCAAATTGACTCCTGGCTTTGTGTAGCTTAAAACAGGTAACTCACAGAGGACAATCCACAAACCAACCAAGAATATTGTATTTTTCAACTTTCAACTAGTCACAAATTTGTGTAGTTAGGTTCATACTGATTTGATTGATATATTAATATGACTTCTGTGTGTCTTCCTGGTGAGGGTCCTCAAAAACAATCAGGCTTTGGAGGAGACATGGCACACCTTGACTGCCCCCAGGCTGACAGAGGGAGTTAGCAGCAATTTTGAGTGTAGCCCCCAAGGAGTAAGCGCTCACCAAATCAAGTAACATGACTACAGGCAATATGCTTTTTAATGTCACGTATCTTGATTAAATCTCAGGGACCCCACTGGAATAGCAGTGTATTCGCACCTTCTAACAAGTTGCCGCTGCGGCTGTTAGATTAGGTCTCTGTACAGTGGGTCACACCCACTTTCCACAGTGACCAGCGGGGACGAATGGGCCAGTGACAACAGGCCGTGAGTGTTTTTCCACAAAAACACAGAAACAAAAGATAGTACACAGAAGAGAATGATTTTCAATATACTTCAGTGTATCTTTTTCTGCAAAACGGCAAATATTTCATTAAGCTGCATGTAGCGGTGGTGTGGCCTTGTGTTTTCTATGCAGTTTTTTCTTTTCTTCACGGTATAAACAGGTAGCCTAGTGGTCAGGAATGGCTGTTGTGTGAATATGGACATGGGAAATCAGATGCCTTATTTACTTTGTTTCCTCTATGCAAAACATCTGCCAAGTTCAGACAAAAGAAAGGGAATTATATTTAAATGTAATAATCATTAGTAACAACATGCTTTCATCACCTCAGCTGTACCTAAGATCCATCTGATTCCACAAGTGTGGATTGTCTGGCCCACTAACTGGCAAAGACAGCAGCAGGTAAGCCTAAGTCATGACCTTAAAAATATCCATTCACAGACAGTCTAAGATACTGTCATCTACTATTATATTATCCTTACTGAACACTGCATTCATTCTTGAACTCCTTTAACAAACCCCAGGACTAACAGAGGTAGGAAATCACTTTTTCCTTAACCACCAGCAACACACATACACACACACACACACACACACTCACAAGCAGACAGATTGTGTCTACTAAATGGAATCCAAGCCATGTGTGTATCCTTCACATCTGTGTATCCTAGCCGGGACACAACAGAGAGAGGTGTGTGTGTGTGGCATGATGCTGTGCCGCAATGGGAGTGGGCCTGCTGGGTTACTGGAGCAATATGTTCATATGCAGGGACACACAAAAACACACAGGTACACAGGCACACACCTGGACAGAGAATGTCGTTGTGAAGCAGAGGAAATGTGAGAACTATATTTAGAGTTAACCTTTTATCACACATTTACATCATGCATCTATTACACACTTGCAAAAGCATGCACACACATTTAGTGCACATAAAAAGCCACAAATCAAGGACTGGGTAAATATCAATGAAAAATATGTTCTATATTTAAGATGTGCTTATAAAAGGACATATCAAAACTATCACATACTGGCACATTTATAAAATTATTATGTGTAGACGTTAATGTGTGCCTGGTTTGGAAATGTATTATTCATGAAATATCAGGATGTTGTGCAAACAGACCTGCGGAAGGCAAGTATATCATAGATATACACACTACCTTATCTACAAAAAACTCTGTAAGACCACAAACAGAGCAGTGACTATAAGAAGTGCAGGTGGAAGGAGACTGTAGGAGGATATAGTGGAAAATGTTGTTATGGTCTTTAAAACTATTGATTTTTTTAGATACAAAATCAATGCAATAAATGTATCCTGGTGAGACTGGTGTAGAGACATTATGACAAAAGGACTTGACATACAGTCCAAATGTGAGTGCCAATATTATTTGTGGAGAAATTAACAGTTTGCTTGCCTTTCTAATCTGTTAAGTATGGGGGAGGGGGCAAATATACTATTTAATATTCACTGGGAACGTTTTGACCATTGCTTACTTCCATTGCTTTTGCTAGATATTTGTAGAACTTTGCATTTTGTGTTTGTGGTTTTGTGTCTTGTGTTTAGAGTTTTGAGAAAATTAGCCAAAATTCCAGAAAAAGTGTAAATTGTGTAATTGTAAAAAAAACTGTAATACAGCTCAAAATGTGCATGTGCATTTATCCTTTCATCCAGTATCACAACAAACAGTTTGAAAGATCAGGACAAAATATGCGCTGACCTCAACTAAGCCATAATGATACTGACAATCGTTTTGAACATGTCTAAATTCTGCACATACCTGAGTGACAGCAATGCTGACATGAACATTTTTAACATGTCCATCTTCATAAAGGCTAATCTGAGCGATTGTTCAGGCCTATATCCTATTCCTTATCTTTATTTAGAAAGTGAGAAAGTCCATATCGTCGGGATGAAGACAGGAGCGCAGTCTGTTTATATAAGTCCTGCTATGGAAAACACTATCTCTGATGATGACACAAACGTTGCAGGCAGTGGAGGATATTTGTTTTCATTGGTTTTTCACCAATCTGTGCAGAAAAAAATTTCAAAAAAATGTAAATCATGACTCATTCCTAGTTTAAGTTGACTATCAATTTCAAATTATTGTTTCTAAAACTTTACTAATGTAATTACTGTAAAGCCATTTATATTGGGTAACTATCCAGTACAGCCACTGTCTCCTACTGCCGACCACTATGGGCCTGGAGGTCAAATACCTTAATATAGGTGAGCAGCTCTGGAGCAACAGATTTAGGTTTGTTCCTTTTGGCTCAAAAAGTGTTCCATATCAAGGTGCAGCCTACATGTCTCCAAAGAGCATTCCAGTGCATACATCAGTATATAAAAATGTATGGTTGAAGGAAAAGGATGAAAACCTCCAAACTGATAAAGTAACGTATACAGTGGTTTGTTTTTCAACTCGCTACCTTGTATCAATGTTGCATTAGTATGGTGTGGATCTGTAAAGCTGCATGGATCTGAGTAAATCAGGTACGCTTCAATGATCCAGTAATGTTAGAGCACTGAGAAATGTTCTAATGGGGAAAAAACACATTGCAGCAGTCACTGCAGGCTTTTCCCTCCAAAGTGCTGCTATGTAGAGCTGATTAGGCTTATTGTAACATAAAATTCATTTTGCTCGTAAACCTGAATGCAAAAGCAATCCTGTTGCCTTTCTGATGATGGAACAAGGCACTAATTTTAAATTTTCTCTGGGGAAAAGATTTTGGAGCCACCGCAGGAGAAATTAGGACTTCGACAATGGCTACATGTCTGTGACCTATTCCCATTTGTAACTTCTGTACAATTGCTCTCCCGACGGGAGGGGGGAGCTGCGGGTTCAAATCTGGTCCAAAGCATGGATTCGACTAAACCCTGCATGCTTGAGTGATACAATAATGTAAGAGCACTGAGAGGCTTTCTGGTGGAGAAAAAAAAAACACAAATGAATGCCATTTGCAAAGGGAAAAAAAATTAAATTGCCATCAGCACTTGTCCTTCACTCAGTAAGGGTAAATGGAATATTTTATGGAATTAAATTAAGGAGAACTTCAGAGTCAATGTAGATAGGCAAAATGATAAATCTATGGTGCATTGCACTTGCTGATGAGCTAAATCCAAATGAAACAGCATTATACAAAAGGAATAAGTCCAAGGCTAAACACAAATCACCAAATGCAATAAACGAGAACTTGAGGTTTTTTTCAGAGGGACTCGGAATGTCTTTTCATCATGCAAGCTAGGGTCTTGCACATGTTTCTGTGTGAGCTTGTTTGTTTTATACTTCACAGAGAAGTGTACTTATTTTATTGTGCAAGCCTTCAAAACACACACACGCCCTATAGTAACCAAGGCTGTTTAATTTGACATTTTTTCTACAAAACTCCCACTTGGACACAGAACTGTATTAATCAAACTCACAAAGCTACTTCCCCTCCAACCTTTCCATTTTTCTGTCTCTCCCATTTTTTCTCTCCTTACCCTTTTTGGTCCAACATATTGTGTCAGTGGCTTCCAATGGAAAACATGTAAATGATTATTGCCCTGCACCCATCTCCCTCCTTTCCACCCTGACTTACATCATTCCATCTGCCTCTTCTTCTTGCCCCTCTCTATGTCCTCCTTTCCTTCCCTATTTCCCATTTCTCCAGCTAACTTGAAACCAGCCAGCATCATGGCCCAGCCTATCCTCTTGCAACGCTGCAGCTACCTTCCAACGCTCCCCATCGAGTAATTGCCTTGATTTTAATGACTTTTTCAATTACGTCTACTTGGCTACGGCCCCCCCGCCCCCCCGTAATCGCCATCATTTCCATCAATTACACTCTTGCATTCCCTTGGCACCAATCAATCTTTGGTTTCTTTTAAACACTTTAAGGCAGTGGAGCGCCTTTTTTCCTGAATAACAGTGACAACCTCCTGACCCGTCTCATAGCAAGCTGTTCAAGGGGAGAGACGGAAAGAGCAAGGGAAAGGGAGAGGCAACCAAAGGGGAAAAAGCGCCTTTCTTATCACAGTTAAACACAATACAGGTTTGGCACATGTACAACACACATATGGACATGGGAAAGTTCCTACCTGCTCTTTGACAGAGGCGAGGATGGAGGAGGTCGTCTCTGCCTCAGATCTGTCTCCATTGGAGGCTGGCATCACAGGTGGAACCATGGCCCCCTTCTCCTGCTCCGCAGGCTGCTCTGGCACCGGCATCGCTAATATTAACACACACACAATGAAGAAACATGATTAAGCTGCCTGCAGTTTTAAGTACAAAAAAGGGGCAAGTAAAAATGGGTCACTTCAATGTCAATAGCTTTAAAGCGTACAGTCAGAAATCTACTTTGTTCAGAGAAAGGAGACCCCTACTGCCACCTTGCATCTATGCAGGATCATCAAATCAATTCAACTTTTGATTTGGAGATACGGGTTAGTACTATTTTAGCAACATTGTAGGAATTGTGGGAGGGAGAGACATGAGGTAAAGATATCACGTGAGATGAAAAAGGCAGGTGCATGCAATGTTCTAAAAACAACAGGCAGTTCACTATTGTAGTTGGGTCTGCTGATTTAGCCTCAGTGCAACATATACTTTCCAAGAATATTACTTCAGATGTGCCTTGTAAAGAAACGTCCATAAATACGCTTTTTACAACTCCAGAACTTTTCTTCATTTCTTCAGAATAAAAAAGTATTTATAGTTGAAAAAAATCACTCTATGACATTATACATCCGCAAAGCATTATGGGAATTGTAGTTCCAAAACTTAAACATGATTATCTACCAAATAGAAGACAATAAATAATAACAACAATAATAATATTTAATAAGATCAATAATAATGACTGACAAAATCCAACAATATTAACCTTTTTCATACCATATCACATCGATATTTACGACAAAGGGCCCTGCCTCGAGTTTCGCAGTTGTCTGGACTTGTATCCAAGTGGTCAAAAAATAAATGACTGCACTGTGCATACAAATATCCAGATTTAACAACCAATTTCTGTTTATAACATTATTTGTTGTTCCACTCCGCACCAGTTGCAATACTGTTGTGATGAGCTACCTTTTATTCTATGGAAAATATGCTATATAAATATGCTATTATAGATAAACTATGCTTGAATTATCTAATAAATTGGTAAATGTAACTTGTAAAGTAATTTTTTACATTATATTAAGATCAACTAAAAAAAATCAGGCGGAACAAATCTTTTAAACATGTCAGTCAGTCAGTGTGCCCAACAACCCCGAGTCTATAATACTGTAGATACAGTGGGTGCTTGGGGCATGTGAATGAATACCAAAGTCTGGACTCTGGAAATACAAACAGCAATTAGTCTGCAACCCACAAACGCACACACACACACACGGTGTCACACTTTTCACCTGTGTCACTGCCAGTATGTCACTTCACAAATAGGGGTCCTTGTAGACTCATTAAAATGTGATGCCCCACTTATCACGATTTTAATTACTTTATTCAGGATAATAGGATAGGAAAGTGACGTGTCTCTAACCGACTAGTAAATTTCAAAGAGATGAGACGATTGCAATTATTCAATTGAAAAACAACAACAACAAAAATAACAGGGATGGCGTTTGGGTTTTCGACCTTCATCAAACACCACTTAGCCAACTGTAACAAATTAGCATCAGTCCTGCAGGACATTTTCTCTTTGGTACAATTCATCAAAGGCCTAGATACACTGGGAGTGATATTAGATGCATCATTTGACACTTCCAAATTGAGCCATCTATAAAATGTGAAATGATTTAGAATGCTACCCTTCTTTTGTAACATTAACATAACATAACATAACAAGGTAGGGTAGGCAATTTATCTTAAAAGCATTATTGGTTATATTTGTTGAAAGTCTCTTTACATCCCGACAGCAATCAATCAATCAAATGCTCTGACACCAATAAGAGAGAAATCTGTTATCGGTGGCTGTCGCAGGCCTGTAATGAGCCCATTCAGCCCGAATGAAATGACTGGATGACCCACCTGCCTGTCTACCTGTGTACCCACTGCGAATAACTGGAGTCTCCCAGATATCTAACGTTATAAGCAATAAGTCACTGCATCAAACTCAAACATGCCAGCTGGACAGCCGTGAGTACTAACAATAGCCATGCTCCTTGCTCCATTATGACCATGTGTTTTTGTTACATGTGAATGAGACATGAGGAAGCTCGGCCGTCGGGGTTAGAAAAATCACGATAAAATCACGATATTTCAGGGTTTTTTCGATAACGATATTCTTGACGATAAGACAGAATACTGAAAAATATTTTATTATTAATTTCAAGAACATACAATTGCAAAAAAAATAAGTGTTATAGTTTTATGTAAGCATAAATGTAACAGTTTAGTTAAGAGTTATTTATATATATAGATATAGATATTCAAGTTTCTACCGTTGCCATGGTAATCGACGTCAGTACAGTAACGCAGTCTTCCGGCTGCAGCCCGGCTACGTCACGTTCGGGCTGAGCTGATGGCGGCCGTTCTAGACTGTGCAGCGCGTTCTCAGAACACCGTCTGCGTTCCGCCCCGCGTCAAAAAAACAAGCCAAGTCAATTTAATGACGGATCCGCAGAGCGAGTCAGGCAGGAAGTCAGGCGACGGCATAGAGTATCGGGTCATTTTTCAAAATAAAACACCCCGTGAAGGCTACCGACTGTTAAAACAGACAAAAAAAAAGAAACAATTGTAACTTCTAAGTCTACTTACCCATGGTGGAAGCACAACAGACCAAGGAGAAACGACCAAATCAATCAAATCTGAGCGGGTCAACAAAACCGGGCAGGTTCGCTCCGCTTTAGAAACGCTCCCGGCCGGTGTGAAGCCGTGCGGAGGACGGGACAAAACCGTGTTAGTTGCAGACATGACGTTCATAGAGCCGTGCCTTCCCGGTGGAGTTGAGGCGTTAAGTAAGTAAATAATGACTACAAGTTTGAGGAAAGTGTGATAACTTGTGCTAGCTATTTCTCTGTAGCCATGCTTGTTGTTGCTGTACGTGACGATATGACGTCATTACGTCAACAAATCGGACTATCGCCATTAGGACAGGACGATATTAACTTTTTTAATCGAATTATAAATTATACCGGTTTAACCGTGAACGATACGATATGCCACACCCTTAATCGGTGCATATGTCAATTACATGTTATTTATATATATAGATATATATATATATATATATAGTCTTGTGGACTGTGTTTTGGGGAATGGGCACTGGAGGGAGGCCTAAAGGGACGGCTGGGATTTTTTCGGTTGGATACTTTTTAAAATCTAGCTTCTCTTGCTGGTTTCTCCAAAGTTACCTACCCCAGCTTTAACTGGAATTCTTTTAAATAATCAATTGAGGCCTCTGTGCCCCTTTCCTGTCTGAGCTAAGCAGACAGAGAGAAAGAGATAAAAAAAAAAAAAAAAACTCGGAGAAATCAGAAAATGGCCTGCGAGTTTTGGAGAGAAAAGACCACGGGGACACGATATTGTCAATACAGTAACTTCAGTTAAAGACTAAATAATGAATTAATTGAGTGTGGGATATGATCCTAGAGTCCCTCTCTTTACAATTAGTGACTAGACTCAGCTCTTCACCTTTAGCGTTTGATGTGAAGATCCGAGTCTTTGGTGAGACCCACATGTTCAGTATGCACACACTGGTACATGTACACTTCTGCAGCACGACTTAAGTCACATATTTTATCAGTGTTTTACAGTTTTGAGCAGGATTTTTTGAGAGCAACTATTTATTTACAGTAATGTCATTTAGAAAGCTGATCAGACAGACGTTGGGGTTAAGTGAGCCACTGGCGTCAAGTAAGTCATCTTACAGAATCAGTGAGCATCCAAACAGCCCGCAACTCAAACATCCAGTCAGTCTATCAGCCAGTCAGCTAGCCACCAGACAGACAGCAGGCCAGACAGGGTGGTGTCGGTAAATAAAAGATGGTAGCGCGATTGGCCCGCAGATGGTTATTTTCACTCTCACTGACAAACACCACTACTGTGTCTGGCATCTCCCCTCCTGAGTGGAGATGAGTCACCACAGTTTGGCTCCCGAGCAACCAGAACCCCAGGAAAGACCACATTACACCGGCTGGCTGACTGCCGATTTTTCTCTTGAACGAGACAGCCAAATGTGCAAGTCAGTGGGTAGCGGGAAGACTTAGCTCACCTTCTTTGTGGAGCCCTGCAGTTGTTTTCTACAGTAAACACCTCCGGCAATGGACTAGAGCCCTGAACCACCACAACAGAATGAACCTTCGTAAACATGTGCTCCATTAATAATTTAATCTGTGGCTCCTTGGCAATAGTTTTGTGCTGCGGTGGTTTTGGTTCCACAAACCATCCGGTTATATCTGTAGCACTAAAACCTACTGTATTTTGAAAAAGGCACGGCAGACCTTTGTCATGGAGGGAAAATCCCAGGTGTGTCTAATAACATTAATGATGGCTTCATTCCATTTAGCTGTGCCAGTAAGCCATGCCAGTGCACCAGCCTGCACAATACCAGAGCCCCTGCACTGGCAAACCTAAACGAAATGCAGCCGTTATTAGTTACACCTGTTTTGACAAGTCACAATGTCTGTGCCAACTGGTGTTGTGCTTTTTTTGTATTTTCAGGAAAATCTGCGAATCTAAACTGTTTAAGTCTGAATAAATGGAGAGGAAAACTGATTAATTATTGCCATCTAAGTGGCTGATTGCATTTATTGACACTAAGAAACAGTGGCTTATGGCATTGGCTCATCACATAACCCCTTTTATCCTGCTTTCTGACACAATATCAGAAAACTGACAAATACAAGCAACACATACATTCAGTAAGAAAAGCCAGGTTTGAGTGATTTTGATAAGTGCATTCTTGCAGCCAAAGACTGAATAACCTGAACTGCTAAAAGAAAAAACAAATCTGAACCCAAATGCAGCAGTCCAAATGGAGCAATGCAATTTTTTTAGCCTCTGCATACAACAACACACATCATTGTGAACCATTTATTGTGTGAAGAGGCCAGTGATCATATATAGAAAATCCACAAAACCTTTGTGATTAGTGTCCAGACGGGTTCTGTGTTCAGAAAATTGCAAAGCTGGCTCACTGTATATTGGCTGCTGCTCAGAGATAATCCCAGTACCAACACGTCCACCATCAAATGTCACAATACTTCACCACCCCAATGTTCTTCCCGGGCTATTGTCAGCAGGCACAGTTGAGCTGCTATTGAATAGATGTGTTACGTCCACCGTGGTACAATGTAACAGGAACCTCAGCTTAGAGGGGGCTTTTGTGGCTCTGCGGACAAATTTAATTGCAGTGCATCCTGGTTGATTTGAGTTTTGTGTGTGGCTTCCCGCTGAACTGAGGAGGAATGATGGCCTATCATTTCATGTTGCCCAGGCCTGGATAAGACATGAAAAGCTCAGACAAAGCCTTGTGTTTTTGACAGCATGGTAGAGGACCCAGCGTTTAGCTGAGTTTCTTGGAGAACAAAGTGTAAACAACAAAAGAAAAAACTGCACTCACAGTTTGAAGGTTTACGACTAATAATTTACAGGAGAAAACCAAACAAGTAGTCAAGGAACTACTGTATCTTGCTCTGTACTCCTTGCAGGCATATGTCTGCTATTTAGGTTAAATAACAACTCAACCCTAAAGAGTCACGGATATTGAAACACTATGCCCTCATTGTATAAGAACAACTGAGATTATTTTGTGCTGCATCTGCTATGTTACTTATGCTGTTACTAGTTTCCATTATCCACCTATTGTATCAATGCTTATACATTTATCTATGTTGATTCTGGTTCCTGTAGCACAAAAACACATACCCTTACGTCATTCCCAATACACATATTTTCCATAACCGTAAACACTATTCACCTGTTTCTGTTTGTTCATTCAGCAAACATGTGCTCTCAATATAATTGACTCAAGTCATCACAACCTAAACTCAAAGACCACACCTTTCTCCAGGTGCAAACACTAAGCCACAAAATTCTTAACACACCAATCAAAATTGCAGTGTCAATAAATAGGGCCTAGAGACATCTCCATGTGCTTTAGAGCAATGGGTCCTAACAATCCCAAAGTTGCAAGACGACAAGGACGACTACAACGAAAACAATGACATCAACAACAGGAACAAAAAATAAACTTAACCTAAGATGAAATGTGTGCCACCCTAGTTTATCATGTGCTCATACATGGGAGGACTGTAAGAGAAGCTGGACAGCTAGTGCAACAATATGTGCAGGTAATTGTTATACAGTACAGAGTTTTTCCAGGATGTAGAGAATAACCCATCTCTCATAATATCAACACATCAAGACAGTACTGTGTAGTAATGTGTTCAGTAACTGTAGTACATAATGTCAGTACAGTACTACACTACAGTACTGTATTTATAGTAAGATGTTTTGACTTGTGTAGAGAATCTTTAAGCTGGATGCCATGGCTGACCCACAGTGAGTACTTCTTCATCAACGAGACAGGATGAGACGATGAAGACTCTGACGTTGAGTGACCTGTAAACTTGCTCCATTTGGAAATACGTTTTACTCTCCGTCCAAACAAACACAAAATTGGATGTGTAAAGTGTTCTACATACATAACAAATTATAGGAAAATGAAAAATTAGGCTGCATTCCGTCTTCTGTTTCAGTCTGCCAACATCACCTCATCAACATTGCGGGCTATGTTCACCCTGGCCCCGACCTTCCTCTACAGCTAGCCTATATCTGCATGCATGCATCTTCCATAGCTTGCAGACGAGTTATATGCGTATGGGGAATGCGGTCACAGACCTTCCATCTCCAGACGGACACATAATCCACCAAAGTGGCCCATAATTAGAGATTATGGTTAGCCGTTGTCTTGCTCTTCCTCATCCTCCTCCTTTTACTCCTCTTGCTATGCCTCTCTCTCCTATGTTGGCATCCGCTGCTACAAAACAGAAGAGGTCACCCGTGGTGTTTTTATAGCTAATTGAACAACTGTGCATCATGTGTTTGCCCATGTAAGGAGTCAGAGTGGATAGTAAGAAATTTAAGTTAAGCATTTTGAATGGCAGCGTGTTCTGTGTGAACACAAGGGATTTTATTTATGAAGATTGTGCCAAATGTAGAGAATTGTGTTTTGAAAAACAGTGGTTTAGATCTGCAATCTGAGTGTAAAGCAGGGACTGTGCTTGTATTTTAGCAGAATTGGTTCAGGTGGTTGGTACATGAGTTACATGTTGGGGTCATTGTGTCTCAAGTACCAGTGTTAGTGTGTGGACCACTGAGGAAAAACTGTAATAGTTTTGTATCAGGACATTCAGTATTCAAATTAAGTAACTAGTAGTAATAAAGGTGGGCTGAATTTAGAAGGCTACAGCTGTTATTTCAATATCAAATGTGGGCATTTGGTCTACTTGGCTGATACTATTTGTTCACAAAAAGTAGTTCTGCTCCACACACAGGCAAAAACGCACGTATGCAAGTACAAACACAGAGGTTACTCACACCCTGAGTAAGAGGATTTGGCAGGATGGGCACCTCTGACCCGTGCTCACGCCATGACCTGACAGGTCTCCACACCTGCGCCCTTGTGGCAGAGCAAACCTTACATGAAAATGTGCTTGCCCACACAAACAGGCACACCTTCCTCTGAGGTTCAGTGAGGTGTCCTTTTCCTTTACGCCATGATCCGTCAGCTGTCTGACTCCATGCCTTGTTGGCTCAGTTGTGTTGCCCGGGACTCCTGTCTAACCTTATCTTCTCTTTTTATCCTCTTTTCATCATTTTTTTTTCTCTTCTAACTTTTACATTTTAAAATCAAATTAATTTGATTGTGTTGAACAATAAATGCACTGTATGGGAATGTATGCATTTGTTGATAGTTTGTCTGTTTTTTTTTTTTTTTTCCATGCCCAAGTCACATCCCAAGTATTGCGTGATCAAGAAGCCATTGTCCTCAGCATGTTTGAGTGGGTGGCTCTTCTGAGGAACAAAGTCAAAAGCGTGCTTCTCCCCTTCACATGAAGTGACACTGCTGAAATATTTACAAGGCTTTGAAATGCAATCTAGGCTGGAAAGAATTGTATGATGGCTGTACAAAAAGAGGGAAGTTCCTTGGGGATGTGAAATACTGCAGATGGTGCTTGAATCCCCCCTGCAGATCTACTGTGCGCTAACACACAATTGCCGTTCGTCAGGGACGACATTTTGAGATGTCACAGTAGGAAAAGCACAGGTGTAAGTAATGCAATGAATGATGGCTGAAGTTGATTTAGCTGCAGTCTCAGGGTCCTGGTATATAGAAGAGAGCCCTCTTTAATGTTATGAGTAACACCTGTGCTTTTTCCTACTAGGACAAGTCAAAATGTCTGCTTCTCCAGACCAAGGGGATATCTTGACCGGCAGCAAGGGATACACAGGCCAGACAGCACCGTGGATCAATGAAGAGTGTGACATGAGTTAGTGTGTTGTCAAGCCAGTCCTCCTTTATTGCTGGCATTTAAGAATACTATTCATTTCCCCATTTTGTCAATACAACTTCCCTTACTTCCAGACCTGCCATTTAAAATAATATTGAGTATGGCAATATAAAAACCTTTACCTACTGAAAAAGCCCAGCTGAACAAATAATAATTATAAAGCCAAATAAACACCTTGGCTTCACTTGTTCAACATTAGCCCGGCTAAAAAACACAAACAGCATTCACAGAATCTTTCACACCTGCAAGCACAAAGCGCCAATCAAACAACATGGTGGAAACATATGGTAAATAAGTAAACTGGCATAACATCCCTTTAACTTCACAAACCTGGTCAAGTTCTGAGTAATTAATGCATTCTTCACCAGTGTAACTCACATTAACACGATACAGAGCGTTAGGACCGGTTCTAATATATAAATATAAATTTTGCACTACCTGTGGACCAGTGAAGACTGTCAGGTGTCGCTAATAGTATAGTATAGTAGTATAGTGCATTAGAGCTGGTATTGAAATATTTGTAATTTTTTGCATCATTAAAATTTGCTCCTGGTGAAAACAAATAGATGTCTCACACTGTAGCCTGAGGGACTGTTTTGACAAGGAAATACATACTCAGCACAGTCTTATATTACATGCAATATAACAACTTAAAGTATCAGACAACCGTCATTTTTACATTGAGCTTCAAGGAATAATACTATTATACAGTATATCATGATCTGATAGTGAACACCTGAGTTCATTGCTCTTTAAATCGTCTGTGTAACAACCTGCTCTGTTTATACTTAATTTCCTATATCCATAGACATTTCCTGTATTTCCAGAAATTGTTTGGACTGCCAACTTTTACTCACATTTGCAGGTGTGTTTATTCTTGTCTGTGGTGGATGATAGTGGTAGCAGAAAGAGAGGTTGTATGTTCAAGGATAAGCCAGAGTCAGTCTTTTTGCTTATAATGCAACATGCCTTAAGGCTGCATTAAACTGTTGTGGCAGGAGGACCTGCCACCTTTCTGTCTACTCCTGAGAGGCTGTCACCAAAATCTGATGTTTACTATTGATGTTTCAAATAACAGATTTATTTTTTCTGCTATCAAACTCAACTCTACAGCGCTGGAGTTATGAGGCATGTCGTTTCAGCTAGTCATTGTGTAGCAATGTCTTAAAGCAAGCGTTGTACTGCAGCTCAGAAATGCAAGGTACATTGGAACCAGTTCCAGTCCAGAGCTTGATTCTTGAGCCCAACCCTTGGTTGTAGCACTTTTATTTTCTGTGAACCAGCTTTATTAATAAGAAACACACACACACACACACTGGATGCAGACTGTATTCAGTTAGTATTTCCTTTGACATGCTTATATGGGCCTAAGAGGGGCTAATACACATTTCAAAGACAAATATTTCTGAAATGGCTCAGTGTGACATGGCTATTCATCCGTATTAGACCACATTTTTGATGATGCAAAGCCACTCTCTGAAAATGATGGGTTCTGAGGGGGAGTCTATTGACCCTGCAAGCATTAAAGGAAATACATTCACATTTGAGCACACACACACACACACACACACAGGCACAAAGCTGTTCAAATGTATTCCACTGGGTCCAAGTGTAGGCTATCTATTGCTATGAAGCATTATGCTTTGTTAAAATTGACTCATACCAATCTGTTAATTTAATTAGAATTTCAGATACAAATTGATGGCTATCAAACCTGTATAGTTCCATATGAAATGGTTACTCATATCAAATGTGATATTCAAAATGAGGGGCATGTAAATTTGACCTGATAGAAATGTCTGACTTTCTGAGTTTTGAATAAATTGTAACTCATTAGCTGTGTGCATTTCATCAGCATCCTCAAGAGCTCAAATCATAATTAATCCCTAACATAAGGCTAATAATGCTAATGTCATCAGAATGAGGCAAAGCTTGGAAATTGAAGAAATAATAATTATAATTTCCACACCCAATTTCCCCAGCCAATCATTCCTGATTTTACAACGACTGCTTTGCCTTTCAAAAATGATTCCCAAAGTCTGCCACATATGAATGTCTTGGATGATTGATAGCTCCAATCTACCTCCATGTAATGTCTAATATTAAACTCTGAATAATGCATGATTCAGTCAGCAGTCCTGAGAGATGAAGAGGGTGCATGGTACATGCACATAGACAAACATGCATGCACACCACATCGCAACTCCACGTAAACATTTTTAAATATGCAGACACACCCACAACCAAAAATAGATGCAGTATTCTCTTGTGCAGACTTTTAATTAACTGAAATGAAGAACACTAGAACAACCAAAATAGATACAATAAGTGGGCTATAACATCTTTTAACACTCTCTCCATTTCAGTTAGCTTTGATCTCATAAACCCGGCGGAGCAATTACAAAATAAATGCTCTATTTAGTGTGACACAAATTGTTTTTGTGTTTTTTTAGACAGTCCTCGATTATGTCAAAGTTCAAAGATGTTACCACACACGGTGTCAAAGAAAATATTAAGCATAATGATCCTTCTTAGCCCCGTTTGCCTTACAATGACAGCATAGTCATTTTAGTTTTTATTCCAGACAGTTGACAATCTCCATCATTAATCTTCACTGATAAATGGTTGCTGAAATGCAGTTTGTCATGTTTGTCTGCATGGTTTTCAGTTTCTTACTTATTCACTAAATTAAGATTTAGAATAATTTAGAATAAGGAACAACAAACCTTAACAAGAAAAGTTTGTTTGTGAGCCATGATGCTGATTCCTGAGTGGAGGACTTTAATTGAATATATTATTTTTAGGCTTTTAATGGCAATACAAATTTCAAAGATTCCACAATACAGGACAATATCAAAATGGATTTTAAAGCAGTAGGATCAGATATGAGTTGCAAATATGTGTTTCAGGACCTCCTAATAGAACATCAACATTACAAAATCATACAGTTATTTAGTGTAATCAACTCAACAACTCAATTAATTTAACATAAATGTATGTTTTATTAATTTCAACTTAATTGTGAAATGTATATTTTTTTTTAACTTTCATACCACTTTAGATTTTATAAACATGAGTTTGCATTATTATAAAAACTTGCTGTATGTCTTTAATATACAGTATATTCAACTAAGTCATGGTTGTTTCTAATCATAACAGTGGAAACTATGCAAACCACAAGTATCAAATTCTGTCCCTCCGTTTGGAGCAGCATTGCGTGATGGAATTGTACTCTGGTGCACAACTGGGTTCATCAGCAGCAACTGCAGCTGTAAATTCTTTGTGTCAAATGATGACCTCACTCTTGAGATAAAGAAGATGGAAATGGAGAACCAGTATGACTGTAATGTTAGTCAGTATGATTAAACACTTGTTGATTCAACCTAATACCTGCAAATTTATTGGACTAAATTCAAGTTCAGTTAAATCAGTTTGTTTTACATTGGAGGTGACTTTGAGCTAATTATTCAACGTGAATATTCCTTATTTTAAAATTGGAAATTTATTTTATACTGAATACACATAAATTTAGAGAATCATTAACATAAACATACATAAATTGGTCTATCCTTCATTTAAGGAGATCTTAAACAGTGGTAGCAAAAGTCCTGGTATGTTACCATTTTGTTTATATCTAAACAAATATATCAAATCATTACACCATCATATATCATTTCCATATTTGTGTGGGCACATTACCAGTAGACTTCTGGCACGGAACAACACAAATATTAATCATATATATATATATATAAATATATAAATTCATGCATGCTGGCAAACTACAAAATGATCCAAATATGAATGTTGGGGTTTTGAAGCATTTGGTGCTTATGTAGTCCAAGAGCTTATAAATGTGCTTAAAGTGTGTTGTGTAATGTCCATGTGCACCACTTGTTAATGCGTATTGGTGGTTTTTCAAACTTACAGTATATTCCCTCTGCGAAACAAACAAATATAGATAACCCCAGAAGAGGTGTTACCAGAGCACAGAGTGAGACTGGAGGTGGGTGTGGTTCATGGCTCCAGCAACTTCTCTGATTCGGGAGGCTGGTCACAGACAACTGTGATCTGAAGCCTTAGGCCTGTTTTTTCCTCGCTTTTAAAAGTCCCAGTGCAAGCAGCTAACAGAGACAGCAACATTGATTCTTTCAATCAATACCTCCAGCTATTGCTACTGTAGCATGTCAATGATATATTCAAATATATTACTCTGTATAAGTCCACCAATTATTTTGAAGTCCTTAAGTTAATATTACATGTATTTCTCTTAAAGAAGCAAAAAAGCAAAAATAAATATCAAATATATTTCCTCTTTTGTTGTTGTTGTTGTTGTAGCCTGGAGCACTACAAAGTGCAGCACATATGATACACACACATATATGCACGCACACATGTATGCAGACAGTTCAGTCAGGCATCTGGGAAGCAGTGAGATGGTTGACCTAGATTGGGTGCTAGGTTTGAAGACATGCAGGAGAAACCATCTGCATACAAAGTTAGAAATATCTATTCCCACAGTCAGAGAAACCAGGGAAGTGAGGTGAAAAGAATTCCAACTTTTTTCCTGCTACAGAATATTGTAAACTTCCCCCCATGTAAAAGGAGACAGACAGGAGACAGGAAAGAGAAATGTAAACAGATTTGCAGACAGACAGAGGAGCCCACCATGGTGTTATTTGACCCCAGGCCCACTACACTGTCTCTACAGATCCAGGAGTATAACCTCTGAAAGGCAATTAGGAACGTGTTACTTCATAGACAAGCATAACACAAATCATTTTGACAAAAAAAGATTTGTTTGCAAATGAATTTGGTGCTATGAAAATAAGAAGTTGGATCTTGAATCTTGTTACCGCCAAATTGCTGTGAAGCATGTCACTCTCCAGAAATGCAGACACTTCACAATCACAGTGTCAAGATGCATCGTCTCTCTCTCAAGCTTCATCACATTTGGACCAATGGGATCTAGGACTAGGATTATATTTGACTCACAAATTTTGACCTTAAATCAACCCTTACTAGTCCGCTGGCAATAACCTTGACATGAAAATGATTTGAAACCAAACTCAACCAGAATCAGAACAGGTTGATGCAAGCTGACTTCACTGAAACAAGACAACAGTGGAGAGGGAAAGAAATGGGGATATGACTTTCGGTGGTTACAAATACAAAGTTGTGCCCTCTGCCTGGAAACAATGACGGCTCATAAGCAGGTTTCATCACCTTGACTGGCAGTCTTATAGATACTGTGGCTCATTAACACATCTGAAATAATACTGTCGCTACCCAAAGCCAGAGCTGTCAGTAGGAAAGCAGCACGCCACAGATTCCACTGTCAACTCTGAAACCTAAACTGGGAGACAGACAGAAAGTCACAGTAATTCAAGATGCACAGCAACAAAGACGGAGACTATGTAATGGAGGAAATAGTAGAGTATTTGAGAAAGAGAGGCCAAGTGATTGAGAGGATAAGGAGCAAAAACAGAGAGGAAGATTAGACAAGGGGCCAGAGGATAGGGAACACCAAGACAATGGAAAGGGTAGGAGAGAAGATGGGAAGAAATCAGGCATTTCCTCTCCTTTTGCATTTGTTTCACACCTCCCTCTGACTCCCTTCACACCTGTCAGAACAATGTGCACCTGATAATCTCCTTATAAGCGGCATATTGCCAACTACTCACACGCACACAGGATACAAACAAACAAATAGTCTTCCTTCCTTTGCCGTCTGACACTAACCAAACTGATTTTCTCATCAAAGTGGAAAGTCCTGCATGGGGAAGAGGAGCGAGTGCTGGAACAACATTGTGTTTGTGTCAGTAAGCGACGGGGTTTATTGGAAATTTTATTATGAAACACCACCTGTGTGAGAGAGGGTATAGTAGTGTCATTGGTTTCCTGTATATATATATGAAAATATAAGACTGTATTCAGTAATATATTGTTGATTTGATTAACAAACACATATACAGTACTACCTTGAAGTTCACTCATTCACACATATCACAAATAAGTATGTGAGTGCACCCCCTCGTCCTCTGTGGCGCGATAATAACTTGGTCTCTATCGCGCGGTAACTCGTTCTCTCTCTTGCACCTTCTCTCTGCCACTAGTGGTTGCAGAGTGGGGATGTATTTTGGTCATTTTGTTAACAAGGGGGATGGCATCCCCCCTCAAATCGCCTATTGCACTTAAGTGACTGAATTATCTGTATGTCATGGTCTAGTGGTGGTGTCCAGTGCTCCTGGATTAGCTCAGAGTCCTGCCATCAGCCAGGATCATTTGTCTCAGCGTCAGTCCATCAGTCAGTCAGCCAGCCAGCAGGCCAGGCATTAGTCAACTCTGTCTTTCTTTTTCTGTGTCACTTTTTTATTTATTTCTTGATCCCCTTGTCTAAAAGATAAACACATTTACTCATGCATAGAATTAGAGACCAACACATAAATACATAACAGATTTCCTTTCATTTCCCTCACTACAAAGAAGAAAGATCATACAATGATATTCTATATCCCCACTCTTTCTCTGACTTTCATATTTGGGATAGAAACTTGCTGTATATGTTCTTGTGGAGCATTCACACTGTTTTATATATTATGTAGGCGTTATGGCAACACAGGAACTACAGTCTTTGCAATGACATACGTATTGCATGAGGAAGAACCCATTTCATCTGATAAGAATAGCCTATGCATTCCCTGAAGCACACAAATGCATGCATGTAATAATGAGCAACGTCCAAGTCCATTTATAGCAAATACAGTATAGTCTGTCTTATAAGAAAGACAGGTAGTAAAGGTTGCCTAAGGGAAGGCTACTCATGGCTCCAACTGATTTCTTTTACAATAACTGAATGCTTCCTTTAAGTCTCAGAAGCATTGTCCTTGACTTACAATCCTGTGAGGGAACACAAAGCAATATGCATTTCACAGTGTTTGCAAACCTTTAAAGATTTACCAATGCACAGAATCTGCTGTGATTGTCTTCAATCGACTGACTTTGAGAATAGCCAAATTTGCAACAAAACTGAATAAAATGTGGTCTTCATCCAGCCCCTGGGATGTGACAGTGTATCACAGATTTCTCCAATTTTATTTTTTTCATTTCAAAATTCTATCAAAGTAAATGTTTTTTCCCTTTCCCAAAATGGTGAAAGTAAAACTTAATTAACGTCAAACCCACATATTGCCCTTGCGAGTCCTGTTAAGGATGTTAGCAAGCCATGGAGAGCACAGCCATGACGCTGTTGCACTTGCTTTACAATAACCTAATTATGCAGTGGAAATTGTGTCACTGAACAGCTTCTTAAGAACTTATTTCTTTCCTTCAATTTCCAGTACAATAATCTACATTTTAATGATTCTCTTTAGGGTAGAGATACACAAGAGATAATTAATTTCAAGTAATGTGAGTAATATGCTTTTGTCTTGCTGTTTACATTTT
This sequence comes from Lateolabrax maculatus, assembly GCA_031216445.1. Taxonomy (NCBI): domain Eukaryota; kingdom Metazoa; phylum Chordata; class Actinopteri; order Acropomatiformes; family Lateolabracidae; genus Lateolabrax; species Lateolabrax maculatus. The sequence goes on from CM062210.1 coordinate 13,375,825, forward strand.
TATTTTTATGCCTCAGGTTCAGCACAATCAAGCTGGCCCTGCTGGACAAAATAAGTATTAGTTCACCATTGCCCAAAAGCACAGCCATTTGTGTCTTGTTCAGGCCGAGGCGACCTCCAGCAGTTCAAAAACCTTCATTAATGTAATTGAAAGGAAAGTCTGGCTTCACTGCTTTTGGCAACGAGTTCCAAAAACAAACCGTGGTAATTTTGCTATTTGGAAAATTGATTGACATTAATAATGAGTAGGCTTTGGCTGGCTCTGTGAGACCCTGTGGTGGAAATCAGGCTGGTGATAGCCAATGCTTGACAGAAAAGCTCCAAATATAACTGCAGTCACTGGCTATTTGCTATGAAGGGACATCATGGAGCTGTCCCTGGTGCTGAAAAACACTACTACCCCAATTTCTCACTCTGGGTGCTAATGAAACAGAGGTTCATTTCAGTTAAAAGGAGCTTCAGCCTTTGATAAAATGAATGAAAACTCCTTAAAAAGGACACAAGCATTATACACACCTGACGATCACACATCCTATTTGTTATGTCCATTAACCTAAAACTAAGTGAAGTGAATCTGCCCTCATTATTGTTTCTCATATTTCTCCACTTCTGATACAACCAAGTTGAAAGCTTTGGGAAGTGAGCTGCTGTGAATAAAGTTATAAAATTCCATTTACGTGAACCTGCACTTGCTGCTTGTACATTCAAATACGCTGTATGAGCATGTTATCCCTCTGAAGTGCTTGGAATTCAAGGAAAATGCCAACATGTGTCACTCTCAAGTCATCACTCACCGATGTCTGCACAATTTCAGTCTGTGCCACTGACTTTTGTAGAGCACTAACCTGCTCACGTTGGACATGACATGCACGCCCAGCACCTCTGACAGGTGGAGGCATTGCATGACTGGACCGAAAGAAGTGCTTTTAAAAGCAGCAGCACCATATCACATCTTAAACATTTATTGGAGAGACCGAGAGGAAGTGGGAGAAAGTGTGTGACAGATCACAAGACATTAAAGACAGAGAGCAATGAGGGTGTAGTGGGTTCAGGTGATAACCTTGACCGCGATAGTCATCATGAGCTGTCTTGTAGTGAAGATATGATTGGCATTCAAAGGGGATAGGGGCCAACATTTACCTGGGTGTTATCTCTGAGACAGCAGGCCTGAGCCGCTATGTGATCTAATGAAAGAGAGCATTCCTCTGTGGTAGGACCAGCGGGGAAAATGAGATATAGCACCAAAGAAAAATGGGTGGTCATTTCATATCCGACTGTTCTTATTAGTTTTACATACTGTATAAAAAATGAGAATGTTAAAATTCATGTAGAAATTGTCACACACAAACATGGGGCTTCAATAAACCTGTCTTCTTCACTAATTTCTGCCTCCTTCTGAGATAGCTTCCAGTTGTTTTTGTTCTTGTTTGCATTTCACTCTACAGTCTACAGTGTGATGTCCCCTCCCACCCCCACTAAATAAGTAGGGCATCTACTTGGAGAGTGGGAGATCAAAACTGACAGGTCAGTATTCTAAACAAGCTGGATAGATGTAGACAAGAAGAGAAAAAAGGATGAAAAGAAGCAAGAAAGGAGAAGACAGAGATGAAAGAAAGTGAGTGAGGAGGAGAGGAGACTTCACACATGCCCTGCTGCAGTCCGATAATCATGTGAGCCTCTGTGAGTTTCAAACACAATTTGCTTGCACATACAGTTCACTCACACAAACACACACGGTGTATTTAAATTAGTTACATAACTAGCTGTTCTACAAACCAAAATAGATACATACAGTAAAAATACAGTGCCTCACTAGTTTCTCCCTCCAAACACTTGCCCTTGAACTAAGACCAGCAGCAAAAAAACAGCTACAGACATCCACTTTCATATAAGGAAATAACTGATAGAAGAAATGTTGCACATTACAGGTTACTCTTACAGGCACAAGTCAGTAACAATTGAATTTCACTGACAAATTTATATTTTATTTCTAGGAAAATATCATCTGTGGCATTTTGGTACTAATTGATTCATTTTTAAGATGCAAATAACACATCAATCCTTTTAATAAACGACACTGTAAGTACATAACAGCTTCAGCTGTGACTCAGAAGAGGCACATATTGCTACTCCACTCCATCGACAGCAGCAGCAAGTTCCCATTTATAATGTAGCTTACCATAATATAAAGTTTGATTATTTCCATCCATATCAGAGGCTGCTGTTGGCTGTAGAGCTCGCCACAGTAAAACCTATAAAGCCACAGTGTAGAGGCTGTGCTGTGGCATGACAGGAAGAGTATACCCTGGAGAGTTGGATAAGAGAGACCGGGAGCTGTCAGGAACATGGCTTTATCAACACATATCCTATCCCTCACAACCTTGACATTTAATACATATATAATTTACATGAGGTGACAGCGCTTGCAAGCACACGAAAGCTATTTGCGCCTGCATTTACATATAAGAGCTATGAAACCACCTGTAAGTAAAGATAGAGACTAAATCACTGAATCTCAATATATTAAGAGCCTCTACCTGGTTTCATCAAATACTTGCATTACACTAATAATCTTATAAACGGTCAAAATGGGTTAAGCCCGCCACATCATGGGAATAATTCAATTGAATACAAAAAGAAGAAGAATGTTTAAATGGATGTATTGGGTAATTGATTACCTTCACTTCATAAAGGTTTCTGATTCTGCAAAATTATTTCATTCCCATTGTGGTCAAGTCCTATAACAGGTAGCACTTTGCAGTGGATGCCATTTCCCAGTGTTATTAGGGGTTTTAAACTTTTTGAGATACAATTCCTCATAACTTTTAATTCAAGATTTCTTTTGTTGCTGTTATATTCCTTATCACGACCATCAGTAAGTCTGTTTATCAAATGTATTCCACTGCATCAGTATTAGTTCCCTATATGTAGACATCATTAATTCATCAAATAAGTATGCTGTATGCATCTAAGACGCAGTGAGAATATAATATAAAGTGTTAGACACGCCATGAAGGGAATTTTAATAGATATAAATATATATATAATGGTATCATCTGATGTGTGATGTATGCATGTGAGCAGTTGACATCCATGTGCACAAGCACACACATGGAGGTGAAGGCACATACGGAAGGCTTGGATGTTCTTTTCATGCTCTTCCAGCTGCTCAGAGCTGAAAGACTTCCTGCTGGTAGTGTTTGATCCCACCGTGATGCCATACATCTGTCAGAGGAAGGGAGATCCCACTGGGACCGTGCAGCTCCAGTCCTAACAGCATTACGTCATCCTCTCACTCTACTCTCTCTCTCACACTGTCACTATCTTCCTCTCTCCATTAGCAGGTCCCTCCTTTTTCCTTCCCTTTCTCCTCTCTTTCTTAATTTCTTTCATGGGCTGTTTTCACGTGTTTGCTTCGGAAATAATCATCTTCTGTATAATGAACAGTTCTGCTGTAAGCACAGTATTTGAATGTCTTTTGCTATTTTGGAATGTAAATCCAAGGGCATCAAAGTTCTCAAATTTGTTTTGTAGCTCCATGACATCTTTTTGTTTGCTGCTGCACCGGTCATGCACCATCTTTTCCATAATTACCGGAAATACCATGACAGGATTCTACATGTTTGACATGTGAGTGTGTGCGTGTAGATGTGTATTCAGTTTTCAAATGTGCGGGGCAGGTGTGTGTATGTGAAAGAATTGTCGCTGTGCTGGCATTTCTGTTCTAATGTTGTTGTCCTATTCTCCTCCTAATCAGCCACTGAACACATTCCTCCAGACAAATGCATAAGTGGTGTGTGTGTGTGTGAGTGTGCGTCTGAGCACACGTGCCATTTCTAACCATAATTGCAACTGTTTGTTTGGCAATGCCTGAATAAGTGCGTAACATCATGTCCAAGTATGTGTGTGTCTGTCAGAGAAACAATGAAATAGAGGGAGATAGGGCGACCGAGAGACAAAGAGAGAGAGAGAGAGAGAGAGAGAGAGAGAAAGATAAAGATAAAGGCATTCAGTGCTTGCTCTCTCTGGGTCCAAAGCCCCTGGGTGTCACAGAAGAGTTCCACTGTGTTAATCTCTGTGTAATAACTGAATCACAGGCAAAACAATAGAGCACTCTGTCCCTTTTCACAAGCCAAAAGGCCTTGGGGCAGCTGGTTAGTCTGTCTAACTGTGTGAGTACAGAATGTGTATATGTGTATCAGCGCACGCACACACGTGCATGCCTGAAAATTGAAAGCCAGACATAGAGCTCTCTGTCTGATCTGAGTAAAGTGAGCGGGGTTAGGAGGTGTTTTCTGCCTGAATTCTGACTCATGCTTTCTAAACAAGTTTCCACGAAAACAAAGACACACACACACACACAGACGTGATGGAACATTCAATCTATTATAAACCTAATGTATTGTGTACGAATAAAAAACAGACAGATGATCAGAGCGTATTGTTTGCAATGTGACTTTCTGAGATGCTGTGTCAAGTCCAATCCTCGCTACTCCATTGCCACTCATTAAACAGCATTCAGGATATTCTTTCTCTCTCTTTCCCTCCTTTCCTCGGAGGTGGGATCGGGGGTTTAGTATCTGCTATTGCTGCAGGAGACATATGGGTCCTCAGTGTGTTGTTAACCTCCTGGTTTGACTGTGCCCTCCGCCAGCGTATGTGTGGATGTGGGTTTGTGCGGGTGATAGATGGACAGAGTCAAACAGGAGAGAGAGAGAGAGAGGAAAAGGTAATGCATCATTATCTGTTCATTCACAAGTGTACTTCATCTAGAAGCTATTGTACATCTTGGTCCTCTGCCTAGGTAAGAGAACCAAGCTATCAGGTTTATTCGAGGGTTGGTTTTGTTTAATACGTTGAGTCTCTTTAAGTACTTTTGTTTAAGTACTTTTGTTAGAATCGCTAGGATTTTCACAGAAAGACAGAAAAAACATGCCTCCCCCATGTGATGGCCTCGATATACTGCAGGCGATGATGAGCACAGTGAGTCCAGTCGCATTTGGTGAACAATGGTTTCCAAGGAAACAGAAAACAATTCCGGCTTGGAAGTAAACAGGAATGAATGTGTTGCCAAAATGTAAAAGTGAGAAAAACTGGGAGATAGAATTATAAAACAATAATGATTATTAGTAATTTACAATGCAAGACCCAAGCATGAAATATGGAATAACATGATCTTTAGCTGTTGTTATGGCTGCCATTTTATCCTTAAGGTGCTTTACTAGATGTGAGGTCACATTATTTTAAAATGTATGGTAGGAATGTATAGGAGAAGTTAAGTCATACAGTCATGAAGTGGTAGTAAAAATAACCAAGAAGAAACAAATAGGAACATTTTTATATGACGAGAAATAAATATGGAGCGACGTGTACTGCTTATTTGTCAATATGGCTCACCCCAAACACTTATTTCTGAACCACCAGCAGTAAGTCAGTCTGTCACATGAACTAGTCAGACTGTGAGGGTGAGAACTGGCTAGCTCCCATCGAAAAGCTGTTAGGTTGATCCAAATTAGAAGATCCACTTTGCCAAATTGCCTTTCACCCATCTGACAAAACTGCAGTTACAAAACACCTTTGCACAGAAAGGAAGATGCATCTTTAGAAATCGCACTACCTTCTTGCCTTCACAGACACACTGCATTAAGCATGAATCACACAACTTTGCACTGACTAATTTATTGTTACACGCTACAGATTTACATCTCGTAGTCGTAAAGGCAGCAAGAATAATCAATAGCGTAAATAAACGGCATGAGGAATTTGACACACATGCTTATTTCATTTCAATCACACAATCTCTGCCGTGTAGACTTCATGTTAATTTTTGAAGTGATAAATATGTGAGTATTTACCTTGGTCTGGATCGATTGTGATTGTCTGGAGGTGATGTTTGTCTAACATCAAGTGAAATTAGACACCTCTGAATGAATGCACTTGCTAGATCTACATCAAATGGATTTTTTTGTCTTCCTTGTTGTCCTATCCTGTCCACAGAAAAATACCGCGTAAATAGCAACACACATTAACTATGAAACACTTTAGAGTTAAATGTATCCAATTAACCTTCTATATACTCCACAGCACTGGTACCTTGCCATTTAATGACATTATTGATTTAGCTTTGACCACAGGTTTGCTTCAGAGTTTGAGCAATCGCAGGTCTCTCTGTTAAATGTTCTTCCGTCACCTGTATGTACGACAGGCTGCCGCTATTAAAAATTTAAATTTCAAATCTATATTTCCCCTCCAACAGATCATAATGATCGTACTTTAATGATAGATCAGTTTCCTCCTCACTAGGCCACAGGTAATGACATCTTGCAAGTCTGGATATTCCTTTACAGTGCCTTTGTCACATGAATGAATAAAAAAAAAATTCATATTAGTCTATAATTGATCAAACAGAATCAGTACTTCTTGCTGCACTTTGATGTACACCTCACAAAGTGTAATCCCCTTCCTCTCCTGGCCCATTATATCCCTCCATCCCTCCAGCCGGTGATCTCTATGCTGTCATAGCAACCAAACAACCTGACTAATAGTTACCATGGCTGCTCTACAACTGGACCTGAGTGGCACCCCGGGCTCTTGCTGGTAACCTGCTGACCCTCGATTTACCCTGCGCTGTATGTGACAAACACAGAAAACAAGACAGTGGGTGTATGTTTTCTCAACTGATTACAGTGTGTGCACTGGGATACATTCACTGTGTGTGTGTGTGTGTGTGTGTATGTGTGTCAGCGTGTGTGTGTGCATCACGTACACCTACAGTGTGAGGGAAATCTTAGAGCTGGTTCACTCTAACAAGAAGTTTCAGGAGACCGGGATGACAGGAATATTTATTGAAGCTCGATCGAGGAGAAAAGGGAAACACCACGTGTGAATCACAGCGTACTGCTACCCAAATCTGAAGATGGTGTCCTGAAGCTCAGTATTTAACCTTCCCCAGAACTGATAAGTTCCGCTATATCCAAATAGGGTTATTCCTAACTCAGTCTGTCATGTGTGAGGACTCTATTGGATATCAGATCCAAACAAGGAAAGACGTCAACCATTGCTGTCCTAGCAACAGCATAGCCTCTCTACAGTCTCTCTTATCCAGCGTCAACAACCAGGCTCCAGCCTGTTGTGTCTAACACTGAAAACAGAAGATATCTAGCAGACCTTGGTCTACCAGATGCCAGAGCCAACTCGGCCTTGTCAGGCACACAGAGTGAGACAGGCGAACAGAGACAGGCAGTTGACCTGACCTGTGAAGCACTGTCTTAAGTTACCTTTAACCTACAACAGGGAAATTTAACATACAAGAAGGAAAATTCCTTCACATACAGTATGTGCATGAGCCAGACAAAGCATGGAGCCTTCTCCACTCAGCACCCACCAGTCAGCCAACAAAGAGTGTCCACCGCTGGCTATGAGGCTGAGGGCGGTGAGCCTCTTCTGGAGAAGCTGGTGGAGACCTCTGTACTCTCTCTGGCCTCCTGCTGTCTTAGTGAACACCATAATGGGAGAAAGAGTAATACTGCCTGACTAACCACCAATGGAAATTCAATTTGCTGCACAGTATGACTGCAGAACATCCCACACTGTATACAAAACAGAAAAGTGTGTGTTTGTGTGTTTCTATGATACATCCGTGTGTGTGTGTGGTCGCATCTTATGGCTGAGTATTTGTATGTACCTGTGTCTCCTTCACAAAAGTTCCTTCACTGACCCGTCAAAATCACACTGTATAGGGGAAAAAAGGAATTGACTCTTTTTAAAACAGGGTTTGTTACAACTCTCCTGGTGGAAGACATGGAAATGATGTAACGCTCTGAAACACTTGACGGGATCTAAAAACTTCCGCTCCTTGCTCACCCCCGTCATAACAGTTTAAGGCCTGGCATGCTGGCGGGCTAAGAACCTCCAGAAGATCAAAGACAGACACCTCCCTGCCTTTGGTTTCATTAGACCTTGTGATCCCAGATTATTTAACAGTTCAACAAACTTGTCACGCATCAGTGAAGAAGCGGTTGAAATCAGTGTTCCAATTTTTAACCCTAACTGAATAAAATTGCACATTACTTCTATTTCCTATGTTGGAAAGAAGACAGGTTTTCCTCATAAATACACACTTGGTGGACTAAGTGAGAAGAAGTAAGCGACAATGGTTGAATTGGGAAACACTCTCCTAACTGAAAGAAAGAGGTTCAGACTCCTGCAATCCACACTCGTGAAATGTGTAACTGACCTCTGACCCTCTTGAAATGCAGTACAGTAAAATGCTGGTAAAAAAAAAAAAAATTGGAGCTATTCCTGACCCAGCACACAATGGGATTCATAAATGGGAAATGCCATACAGTAAAAGTCACAAAATTTGACCTTTTGAATCTGGAAACACTAATATTGACCATCTACCAGATATAAGGGTGCAGATAGGATAACCTGCCTGCAGTAAATGTAATCCCCAGCTTTGCTTGCTGTGCCTGTGAAATCAATATCATTTTATTTTATCTATTGGAGAGACCAATATAGTCCATTTCAGTATAAAAACTTCTCTGAGCCAAAGGTTCCTTTGAAAAAACACACTGAGAAAACATCTTCCATCATTCCACGTCTGCAGTGTAGGTAAAATTAGTTGAATTAATATCACATAAGCAAACTGGTAGCAGTGCAGCAGGGAGCTACAAACTCTACCCTCCCACCTCCACGGTTTTCTGGCAATGGCTCTCTCTTTCCTGCAGTCTATGTGTCTGTGCGTGTGTGTATAATTCCCTGGCTGCAAAGTGGATTTTTGTTGCAACTATAGCGTATATAATCAATTGTTTGTCTCTTGGTTTTAGAATATGTGTTGCCTTGTCTATCTGCAGTCCACAGAGAGAAAGCGAGCGGAAAAAAAGAGAGAGGAGAGTGACAGAAATGATGCATGTGTGTGTGTCAGTGTGTGATTTGTGCCATTTCTGTGCATTTCTGGGAGTCCCTTTTTCTCAATCCCTTTCAAATGCCTCTTTCTGACACATAAAGACTTTCACTCCAAATCTCTGGCACAAACCCAAACCTGGCAGATTTCGAGCCTAATTGGCCTAAACAACAGTGAGGGGTATCTTGTCTTTGCAAATGACTGTAGCATTTTGTAAAGAATGTGCGAGCAGCATTTGTTTGGTTTGTTTAAAACCTTCACAAAATATAACTGAACCTCAAAATTAGTAAAGTAACACATGCAGATATGCCACACACTGTATAACCCAAGATAAACTAAACATAATTATAGAGTAAATAATAAACAGCAGATGGCATTTAAAAAATACCAAGTCACCATCACTTTGTTAAATTTTTTTTTAAATGGAGCATTGTCAGTAAGCAACGCATAACCTGTTTTTTTTTCTGAGGTGAAGCCAGTTGTTGGTAAAAATGATCAAACCTCCTCTGCTTTTCGGGGTCTTCTCTTTGTCAGCGGACCTTCTATCAAGTCTGTACCATTGAACAGTAATGACACAGAGACGGCAGCCCTATACTGTTTTTTGGTGTCTGCTACTAAGATATAGTACCCCACATATCTCCAACAGACCCAGCAGATTCCAGCCATAATTGGTACGCACAACAGCGAGGGGTTGCTCAGCTTCGCAAACATTTCATAAAAAGCCTGTGGGCAACTTTCTTATTTTTTTTTTTTTACCCACTCCACGATTGAAAACATTCCAGAACACAAAATGTTTTTCACTCCATTTCTCGCAAGCAAGAGACAGCAGAGCTGATGTACTACTGTGGTGCCACTGTGTACATACACCGTTAGAAATTCATGAGCTGCACGATATCTAAGTTAATTTATATGCGGATATCAACAGAGAGTTGCTTGATGAATTATACATAGCAGATGCAACCCACAGAAGACAGATGAGTGAAATTAATGTGCACTTGCAGTTCTAAATCCTGGCCACAGTTGGGATCTCGGTACAGTATACCCATGCAGGAAACATCACAGACAATGAAGAAGTAACATCAAATGCTATTTATGAGGCAATTTGATGCCAAATGAGTAACCATGGCATTCCCTTTGCCAACAAATTTGTGGCCTCAAATTACAAATCTGAGGGAAAATTTCTCATAAGTCCGCACTGAGTAAAAACACTTTATTTCCCCATCACCAAGCTTGTTGAATTCCATAGTTACGATCTTAACATAAAGCATTCCTCTTCCTAATGTCTGTAATATATAATTCATGGCCTACCACCAGCTTCACAACAGAACATGTGCCTTCATCTTCATCATTCTCTAGTCTTGAATAACCTAGTGTTTTTGTTGGTCTCTGCAGCGCAACACTCCATGGGAGTTCCACTTATATTTTAATCTGAAAACACCCAATAGAAGAAACCTGTTATGTGACGGCTAAATAAAAAAGCATTTTGTTGCTGTATAACAAAGGATGCCGCAGGAGGAACTGGGCATAAATAAAAATGCTGAATATCAGGATAGAGCATATACAGCTTGCAGTGACATGAGCTTTACTCGGAACAAGCACAATGTGTAGCTCGACAGAAAACCTGCCATTGTTGGCTGAGGGACTGTGGAATGAAATCGAATAATGTGGACAGCAGGAGCTGAGGCTCAACTGTGGATGGAGCTCTCCAGTGTCAACACACATCAATAAACAACCTAATAAAAAGCCCCGTGGTCAAAACATTATTTCAGCTGCTGTTCTTCTTTCAGACTTGCTGAAAACACTCGCAGCTAAATCCTCACTCAGCGTCTTCCTTATGGACTGTACTACGTGGTCTTTGTCCTACAGGTGGTTGCTGTAAGTTCATAGCCAGCATGTCATGTAACGCCATTCGCAGCACCTCTCACCTTCTGTCTTGTCTTCCTCTCATATCGCCCTCTTCCTTTCGCTGCTTCTGATCTCTTGTGTCACTTTCTTTCTGTCGTCTTCCGTCTTCTTTCTTTTCCCATTGATCGAGGACAGACACCCACACACACATCCAACCCCACACACCAGGGCAATAAAATAAGGTGGCCCGATCCATAAATGGGCCATATTGGTCTGATCCCTATCTCTTCTGTCTCTGTCTTTCCCATTATTTCCATTAAACCCTTTTCTGCAGATGTGAGAGAGCATTTGATTGACAGGTGGAAGTAGCCACAGCAAGACTCGGCTGATAAGGATCAGTGTGTGCTGCTGATGGGCTGTCTGCTGATCTGGCCACAGGCATCGGGTATGGCATTTATACCACTTGGCTGGCCTCAAGCTTTTAAGATAGTGTGTATGTTTGTGTGTGTGTGTGTGTGTGCGTGTGTGTGTATGTGTGTGTGTGTATGTGTGTGTGTGTGTGTGTGTATGTGTGTGTGTGTGCGTGTGTGTGTGTGTCAGGTGGGGATCAAGGATTACCAAGATCTAGTGAATGAGAAAAATAAGGAAAAGCAATATGAGTTTTGCAAAGAAACAGATATACAGAAAATATAGGTTATATTTTATATATGAATCCATTTATTTTGAAGAATAATTGTATGTTTCACAAACTTTATGCCTTAGTCACAGTTGTCCACATCTGTGGTAAAGTGAAATAAAAAATATCCTACTAGAATTTACAATGGAGGGTCGGGGCCGGGGGGGTTAGCCTATTATGTTATAATAAAGTTTGAATAGACTATCATGTAGATGTTACATAAGGCAGGAGTGTCAAGTTAAAATAAGTAAAGTCAATTGGAGGATTTCACACTAAAAATAATATAAGTGAAATAACATATTTCTTCAAAGACCTGTTAGTTTTGACAGACGGTATTATGTAATTGCCGATTACAGGTATCGGTTGCGATGTGAAAGGCCAAAATATTTAACAAATGAAGTGTTCCTACTTCCACTACATACAGTATAAAGTCTCCTACAAGCTGCTAGACGAACTACTGTAGATATAAACAAGACGTTTCCACAGTACAGGTTTCCAACAGCAACTCCTAGGTATTAAATTATAGTTAAACTTGGTTTAATTACCTCTTGCTGGATGGTGCGTCCACCAATATGCAAACATGCAGTACTGTAAACACTACTAATAAGACATCTATTTGCAATTAAGCTGTTTTTCCAGTCCAATATTAATCCTCACTTTCCTTTTACTGTGCAGTTGTTATTGCACACTCACATACTCACAAACCCACTTTGACATAGGTACATTTGCAGGTCTGAACTATTCCTGTTATGCTAAGTGTAATATTAAAATTCAAACGTGAGGGGGGATTAAATATTCGATCATTAATGACTGCTAAACCTCAAAATTCATATTTAAGCACAACAGGCCATGAATTGAACTACGTGGGGGGCACGTTCTTAAAATCTGTTTGTCTGTCTGACCCATTGCATGCCTTGTAAGTTAGGCTAATTCTCACTAGTGCAAAATGGAGAAAACTAGAAGAGCAATATGAAGTAATGTGTCGAAGCATTTTGTATTCAACACCACGGATGGAAAAATCATGAATAGTGTCAAGGCTTTTAGCTGTGACTTAAAATGCAATTGCCTTACAGTAACTTTAACTTGTCACTCAAGTAAAGCAGCAGAGGCACTGCAAATGAAGAAATGTCATCTCTACAACGTAGTTTAAGATCAGATATTTCAGATATTTGCTTGACCTGATTTCAGGTTCTTCACATCAATGACACTGTGTGTTCTTGTGCCGACACAGAAAAGCAATGATGTGTGTGTGTTAAAAGAACAAACAAGAAACAAACACACACACACTTGCTCACACTCACACACACATCCAGGTGCAGGTGTTCATATCCCATCAAACATGTTATTTCCCACTTGATCAGCCAGAAGATAATACTATGTTGCTGTGCAAAGAGACTATAGATGACGCCGACAACAATACACCTCCTTCCTTGCTTCCTGCCACATAACGTGTCATTATGCCAAACCTTTTTGCTCTCTCTGGCACTTTCCCTTCAGCTCTAACATTTTCTCCTTTGAGCCAACATGTAAAGCTTACACCTGCAGCACTTGTTGCTTGTTGCAAATCTTTTTTTTTTTTTTTAGCATTTTGAGCAACAAGACCAATCAGCCATACTGGACACTGTCTAATTACTTTCTCACACATAGATATCAGCTAAAGGGTCGGAGTGCAAATTAAGCCACGCAAAAAAAAAGAGCGCAATTCAATGTTTTAGCTAAGCAATGAAGCATTAATGCATACAACAGAATGTCCGAGAGTTAAACAACTGGAGAAGCTGTCACACACACTCTTGCACACACACATGCACTTGAAAGCACATGCAAACACTCATACGTAGACCAACAGATGAACACACCAACACACCAACAGATGATTTCATTTTCACCCAGGGAAATCAAGATGATCTGTGCTCCAGCTATGGCTTCTCTTTGATTCCCAATTAACTCAGGCAGACCTGGCTAGCTGAGCCAATTATTAATTCGGCTTAGCAAGTACATTGTGGCAGGCGCAGAAGTGATGTCATGGCTAGGCAACCACAGACATACTGCTCTCACAGTAGGGCTTACACTAAATACATACCATTAGGTTTTGATATGCGGTGTTTGAATTTTTAACACTATTAATATAGCACGGTGCAATTCTGTGGTTTTCCTTGTGTTTTTTCTTCACACCTTGCTGTGACTTCTTGCTTTTGATGAATCCTGCTCTCTCACTCAGCCTTTATTCCTCTTGTTACTCCCCAACAAGCTCTGCCACTAGCCCTGCATTTTCCACCTCTCCGTTCGCTTTACACCCCATCTCTCACGATCTTTTTACACCATTTACCCCTTCCTGTGAATCCACTCTTCTCTCACCTGCATCCTCAACTGACTTCATGCTTCTTTTTTTTTTATCACATCACTCAGTTCCTTTCTCCTTTTTCTTTGTTTTCCCTTGCACTAAAGATTGAAGGGAAGGAGTGAGGATAATGGAGTGGGGGGAGAGAAGGAGGGCAGTGGGCTGACAGAGGGAGTCCCATCTGCAGTGAGCTCATTAGGAGATGGGAGGAGAATCGGCAGCAGAACCACACTAGTAGGCATCCACACACCCCTCTCTCTCTCGCTCTCCCTCTCTGTGTGTCTCTCTGTCTCTTTTTCTCACACATATTGCTGCCTTTCTGGACTTATTCCAACACTTACACATAGCTACCCCCCCCCCCCCCCCCCCCCCCCTCTCTTTCCCTGTCTTCTCCCTGCTGCGCTCCTCAAAGTTTTGCTCTCATTAATCACTACAATATACAATACACAGCAATTGGTGAATAGTTTTCCCTTTTACCTCCTTCCAGCTCTAGGAGGCCATATATTTTTACTACATGTGGCAACAGTGGAAATCGAGCCATAAATCCAAAGCATTGCTAAAGCTGGACAACTTTTCTTCTTCTCTTTCTTTTACAGTGAAAGAAGTAGGAGTGTAATACATTACTGATAGGAAGATTAAACGCTCGAGGACACTTTGGAAGGTTAAGTCCCAGCTGCACCCTGAGCTTAACCTACCCTTCTGTAGATGATGCCATGAAGCTACCTGACAGGTGATTGAAGATGAATTTTCAGCAGTGCCTTCATTCTTAACACCTACCTCCAAGTGACTGAACATTCACCTTATTTGCACAAATTAAACTCCATGTGGAGCTACTGAAATGTGAAGTAGCCAAGTGCAGGTTTAAACACACAAACTATGCCAGTTGCACACTCCAGTCTAAAGGCTGCGGTAATGTCGCGGATGACATTGCCCACTCCTTTCACCTCTAAACTACAAATAATTTTCACTATCTTCCCTGGCTTTAATGTGAAGGTCAGCAGATGGTAAGGATACCTCATAAAAAGAAGAGGTCATGTCATATCAGCAGAAAGCCTCTCTATACTACCTTAAAACATTCTTTGTGAAGCATTTCAAGTGTTATTCCCACGGTGTCCACTTTCTCATTATAAAAACATTATGTTTTTCAACTGATCCCCAACAGCAAAATTTGTCATTTCTTTCCCTGCCTCGCACAGAGGCCAAAGGGTCAGTAACAAACCTGTGTCCTGCTCAAGGACACTCCAGTGATAAAAAAGGGGCCTTGACTGCAGACCTTTTGGTTGAAGAATGGGGTCCTCTAATAACTACATGGTGTAGTACTGATGAAAAGCCCCCTAAATCAATCACAAGGTTAAAATCAAAATGCTTTTTTTTCCAGCTTAGTCTCAATTCCAGATGGTTTGTGTTATGTTTACAGTAAGAGAATAAATAATTATAATATTCTTTCTCTGAAAATACATTGCTGGTCGAGTATTTATCTTTAAAGCTGCTGGACATAAAATAAGAAATTAAGAAGACTCATTGACCAACTCATTGCAGCATCACTGGCAGGGGTGAATATATCCCTGATGGGGCAAGCTGCTAATGTATAGTAAAGTATAGAATAATAAAGAAAGCAATGATAATTAGACTTTATAATGGAAGCATTATACACAACGTAGAACAACTAGAATATTACCTGGACATCCCCATAAGATAGCCATGTTGGGTGCACTGCAGCACCCTTGAGGGAAAGAAGAGTGATATTACAGGTTTAATGGTGCATAACATGTATGTAATCTTGTAACAGCTCCACAGTAATGGGCATATGGTAAAAAAATGTCCATTAGCAGTGTCACATTAGTGTTTTTTATGTCATTAAACAAGTTCATAAGCAACAACATAAGCATCAAGTCAGCTGATTGATGAGCACTCTAAGGCTGTCAATTAGCACCTCCCCTGTGCCCATGCATAGGCAATCAATGCAATCGGCAAGTATGGATCAAATGTCAGCCAGTTGCCTGAGGCCCATTCACATTGCATTTTAGAGAGCGTATAGAAGAAAACATGAATGTAACAATATGTAGCAGATAACAGAACTCAAGGAGATCAAAGCGTTAAATCAAAGATTTTGCTCTTCCTTCTCTTTTTCATCTAGATGGTGCTTCATGTTCCACAGTTAACACTTGTCTGTTTTTTTTCTTCTTTTAATCATGTAGTAGTAATAGATAGTAATAAACATACACACAGATATTTTTCTGAAAAGAAAATAGCTATTTTTTTGTGTTCAAGGAGAAAAGGTCATAGCTGGAGCTTAATTTCATATCAGCCAACTGCTAATAAAAGATACACAGCCAATAAAACAATAGAATTTTTTTCACCTCATGTTGACAAATGAGCAAACATAAGATGTTGCCTCTGGGCTTGTGTCACACCTCAGATAGGTACGATATTTGCCACCAGCCTCAGAGCTCCTCTCGAGGAAAGCCATTTGAAAATTTTCAACAGTAATCTAATCTAATATGTAGGTTCTTAAGAGGAAATTAAAACAATGCAATACTTCAGTTGTCTAGAGAACATTTTGTATCTTGCACCTGTGGTAAAATAATAAATGTACAGTGTGACAGTATGGGGAAGAACTTTTGGGCCTTGTCTACTTTGATGCAGAGGTCAAAGGTCAGGATTAAGTGGCGAACAGAACCTTTGGACCTAGTAGAGATTCAATGTCTTGCTCATTGACAGGTGCTCCTGGCACTGCTGGTGTAGGACCGTCTCCCTGCTCACTACGCTGGCTTGCATGTCTCATGAATTATGAAAAATTCCTGGAACAAGTGAAAGCAGAAAGGACAGAAATAGTCTCATCCCAGTGAAAAATGTCTGTCTTGTATCAAGTTCAAGTTAAAATGAAATCAGAAGATGAAAATTTCATTGCTGATGAGTAAATTTTACAATGTCAATATCGCACAATTACTATGCTGCATGCTAAAGAATGACCATACACACTGAACGGAGCCACTTGACAGCCTGGAAAGACGCTTTTGATGCCAATCCTTTCAGCACACAATTGGCCAAACACCCGAATTTGAAAGCAGACATTTGACAGGGGAGTTCCTACCTCTGTTCATCTCAATCTTTGCTCATTTCACATGTAAAGAACTGGCCTTAGGTACAGCATGGTAAAAAGAAAAAAAAGAAAAAGTCAGTCACAGAATGGTTTTTGATCTTTTACACTACCCAGGCACAGAACCACACCCGGCTATCACTCTCGAATGAAAATTAAATTCATAACAGTTACAGTATTTTCAAATCCCTCCCTGACCCAGCTCTGCTGCAGGGAGGATAACTATAATTCAAACTCTTCCCTTGTCATCAGCACTACTCTGTAAGGCGACTGCCCGGCCAGCTCATCCCGGCAGCTCTTTGCACTGTCGTCAGCACTCCATCCTGTGGACGCCTGCCAGTAGCCCCTCCGTCCAATCAATAGGCACCGGCGGCTAGCTTTCCCCCCCTTTGCTCTCTTTCCCTCTCTCGGCTACCACAGTATAAAGACTGTCCTGTTCTGCCGGCGCAGCATAGTGATTAGGCATTAGGCCTGCGCTGCTGTGTGAATTAGCCTAATCTGTGTCCGTGATGAAGGACGAGCCTTTTCATGCCCACTGGAGACATTCACTGGACAAAGAAGCTAATCTTTAGGAAATTTAGAGAGGGGATGGAGCGTGTGTGTGTGTGTGTATGTGTGTGTGTGTGTGTGTGTGAGGAAGACACAGTTCCCACAGTGATAGGTCTTTTGTAATGCTGCTTATCCTTCGACAATAAAATATGGAATATCTATGGAAGTTCCTGAAGATTTGTGGCTCATGGGCAAGCGATGTACTGTCAGCACTTAGAGTACTAGAAAAAGTGAATACCATGCAGGTGGAAACAGACTGAACAGTGGTTGTCTGTGGAGGGCATGGGAGGGAGAAAAAAATCCATAACTCCTATATTCCTGCACCAGAGGTCAGTCGGAAGGGAATTAGAGGGGATTGGATTCTCCCTGTTACATGGCTGCTTACCTAGCCACGGAGGAAGCGGCCTCACCTTCAAATCTAAACCCAAAGTTGTAGAGTTTCGAGGCAACGCAAACCATGAGACAAAGGGGCTTAATGTGCTACAGACCTGAGCGCGCCGTAATACCCTTCACCTCTCTGTGCCACCGTGCCACAGCTGTCCATCACGCACCTGCCCAAGCGCTGACATGCAGTGGGCTGAACACGGTCCCCCGGCAAGCCTAACAGCAGCCCTGCCCTCCTCCCTCCACCTCCTCCTCCTCCTCCTCCTCCTCCTCTTCTCCTTCACATCATCTGCTGGATAAATTGTACGCCCTTGACAAACTGCCAGCGCACAATCCCCCTCCTGCAAATGCCTATTGATCAAAGCACAAGTACGCCTGTGGGAAAGGTATGGAGTCTTACCCATACTCTTATCCTTGTGTCACCTCTCATGCTCCAGAACCTTACAGACAAAAGGCAATTCCATAAAACTTGATGGGTATCAGGGGACAATGAGATTTATAATATACTGTACTATATAACACCTCAGGCACAGGATTTGGCCCAGTGAGAAATGATTTCCCATACTATACCATAACATCGTGGCCAGACATTTTCAGGGATATAACAACAACTTAACTTCTGATTGTAAAAGGAGTTGTAAAAACAAAATAATCATCATCTGGCGAGGAAGAGCAGTCATACCCCTTTTGTTTACAAGCTGCTTTTCACACCTTAAAAGCACTTTTACGCACAACCAATTGCGAATTTGGGTCAGCCGTGAGCTGGGGCCAAATATCTGCTGTGCGTTGTGTGATCCGAGCACAGCTGGACGCCTGTTTCCGCAAGGATCTCCGCGGCAAGCTTGTTCTCAAACGCAGGGCATCATTTTTTTTTTTTTTTTTTTTCCCCCCAAAACCAGCGGTTTCCCCAAAGCCCTCCACCGTGCATGATCCAGAAGTCACGCTCAGCTTTTTTTTTCCTGCGCATCTCCAAATTGCGAGACCGCGTCCCACTCCTGAGGACTGATGACCAACCCAGGCGTCGGAAGAACCTGTCACCTTCTCCCTTTTCTCTCTGCTCCGATCGCACTGAGTGCAACAGCGGGGGAAAACAACGCGACGACTTACCGAGATGAGATCCTGGCCACTGTCGGTGCGACCGGCTTCTCCTCGTTTCCCCCTTGCGCGCCTGGTCCGCCTCGCTCTCGCGTCCGTCCGCAGCGCGCTGAGATCAGACCGGACCAGATCAGATCAGATCAGATCAGATCGCAGGAGGGCAGAGCCGTGCGCCTTTTTTTTTTCTTTCCTCGCTGCGTCCTGCGTCCAGAGTCGCCGGGGATGGAGCGACCATTCGCCGGTGTGCCGCGCCGAGGGTGCGAGGCTGAGGCATCCGCGGGGGAGTCAGGAGGAGGGGGTGGGTTAGGAGCGGGTGGCGGTGGGGGGGGGGGGGGGAGGATGCGAGGGAGAGAGACGGAAGAGGGTGAGGCGAGGCGCCGGGCGCGAAAAAAAAGCGAGAGAGAGAGAAAAGGAGGAGAGCGTGAGAAAGAGAGAGGGAGGGAGAGAGAGAGAGAGAGAGAGAGAGAAGGACAAGAGAGCAGCGAAGCACCGCAGCGACGGGGAGGCAGCACCACCGGAGAGGAGGCAGACAGCAGCTCTCCCTCTTTCTCTCTCTCTCTCCCTCCCTTCCTCCCTCCCTCTCTCTCTCTCTCCCTCCCTCTCTCTTGCACTCGCTTGCGCACAGCATCGCCACCGTGCATGCAAGGATCTGGAGCGCCATCTGCAGGCGGTCTGCGGTACGAAGGGATTGGGAGCTGTCCGACGCACCGAGCGCGTGTCGTCTGCGCGCCTTCACGTCGCGGTTTACTTATTGAGGAACTGATTGTGAACAGATCACCGGGGAGCGTCGGTGGAGCTCCGCGGGGGGGGACGGCCCCCCCCACTCGGCCCCGTCCCCGCCTCTGCAGCCTGACAGGTGCCACGCGTGTGCGCACGTCCTCCGGTCGTCTTACAGAAAGTCATCCGCGGAACCAATTAGTCCCCTTGGAGCGGACCCCCGTTCCACACACAGACGCGCACCGACGCACGGGCGTTCATTTGTTCCCCTTGAGTTCCACCCTCACCCTAACCGTGACCACAACCACCACACCACTACCCAACCCCAACTTCTACCCTCATCCTAAAATAATAATAATAATAATAATAATAATAAAGTCTCACTGGAAACATCTTATATGGCAATAAAATAATGATAAAATATTATTTTATGCTGCAGCACATACACATACACATTTGTTTGGCCATACAGTGTATCGGTGTTGGATGTGTTGAACTTCTACCCTCATCCTAACCTTCCTCCTGAAACCAAACTAGTTACTATTAGGATTACTATTAGTAATCCTGGAATTCAATTTGGTTTGCCTTCTGGGGATGTGTTTTCTGCTCCCAAATGAGAGAGGAGTCCCAGTATGTGGCTGTGCGAATGCCACCGCCACAGACCCCACCCGTGTGGTCTTGTCCTCCCCACCCCGCCTTCTGCACACATGCACACTCCATGGCAACCGGATCCCTGTTGGGTTATGAGGTTGATTATATTACCTGGCCCGCACCCCATCATCTTACCAGCCCCCAGCAAAAGGGAACATATTTCTCCGATATTAGCTTCTCTGCACTGGCTCCCTGTGAAATCCAGAATAGAATTTAAAATCCTCCTCCTCAGCTACAAAGCTCTTGATGGTCAGGCACCATGGTATCTTAAAGAGCTGATAGTACCCTATTACCCCATTAGAGCACTGCGCTCACAGAACGCAGGGTTACTTGTGGTACCTAAAGTCTCTAAAAGTAGAGCCAGAGCCAGAGCCTTCAGTTATCAAGCTCCTCTCCTGTGGAACCAGCTTCGGGAGGCAGACACCCTCTCCTCATTTAAAAGTCTGCTTCAAACTTTCCTCTTTGATGAAGCCTATCGTTAGGGCTGGCTCAGGTGAGATCTGAACTGTACCTCAGTTATGTTGGTGCAGGTCTAGACTGCCATGGGGTTTCCCATGATGCACGGCGCTCCTCTCTCCTCATCTCCCTCTCCATCCGTACGCATTCTTATCCACACATCCTCCCTGTGGTTTTGTGCTTTTTCGCCTTCTTACTTTCAGCAGGTGTTTGCGCCTCCGGAGCTGTAGAGTCTGGATCTGTGGCTGCAGGCCGTCTACTGCCCCCATGTTCCTGCTCCACACCCACTGCTGCAGTTATTATTATTAGTCTGATTATTATGTTGCTCAGTCTCCCCTCTCCCCCCCTCTCTCTTTCCATTTCAACCCAACTCGGTGGAGGCAGGCGGCCGCCCACCCAGAGCCCGGTTTCTGCTCGAGGTTTCTACCTGTTAAAAGGGAGTTTTTCCACACCACTGTTACCAAGTGCTTGCTCATGGCGGGAATTGTTGGGTCTCGAGTTTCTAGACCTACTCTGTGTGAAAAGTGTCTTGAGATACCGTTTGTTATAATTTGGCGCTATATAAATAAAACTGACTTGACTTGGCTTCCCTTCACTTCTCACACACACAAACTTGGTTTCCCAAGGTCAAGAATTGCTGAGTATTTCAGAAATTCGGCAGTGTCATATGCTCTGCCCACTCAGTTCTGGATTTAGGATTCCTTGCTCCCTTTCGCTCTCCTTGCATGCATTAAAACATATTCATTATGTTGAGATATGGCCATTGTGCACACCGTGTGTCTTCTGTCTCCTTTTTTAACCTGACTGTCCTATGATTTTTTCTTCTTTAATCAAATGCTTGAAATGCTTGTTTCATTATAATATATTTTCTCAAAATGAATGTGGTATTGATGTTATTATGAACATGTAGCACCATTAATAAGTGAGCCAAAAAAAGCTTTTTTCATTTATTCAATATGATCACTTTATTTCAGAAACACAAGTGTAATATGTGGGAATATATTTATGTTCTTCTTCTTCTTATATACTACCCAAATTAGTCTGTTGTGTTGGATAAGATGTTATTATAGTGATGAATAGAAGAAATGTGGCAGAGGTAAAAAAAACAAACAAAGAAAAAAGCATAATGATGAGCCATGGGACGCTGCATAAGCAACCAGAAACCGGGTCTTTAATGTATTTGTACAGACTAGAAATGGATTGAGATCCACAATAAACCGATAAATAAATATGAAAGGGAAGAACATGAAATTGCACTAATTTGGGTTTATAATTGGTAACTCCAGTATCCTCAGTCAGAGGTTCACTATGTTAGATCCACTGATACCAGACATATTCCTACTCTTTTACTCCGTTTGTGGTGTCAACTTTTACACAAAGTTAAGTGCAGTGCTGGTTTTGAACCATGTGTCACCTATCAACAAATGTGAATAAATCAGACAGGTGAGCCAGCAGAGGTAAATAACCTGTTTCACTCTGACATGACAGTGGCAGACAATGACATTCTGTGATTTGCAAATCAGTTGTAAACATGTTTTTTCCTCGTTACATGCCACATTCTGCCCCCTTACTATCCAAAAGGGATGCAGTTTATTACCAATCAAAATTACCATTATCAAATTATTTTTGAACAACATCCATTTTTTAAATTACAACAAGAACATTTCTACTGATTCACCTTTCATTATCTTCATCTCACAGCTATGCCAAACAAAAATACGGAGACAGATAATATCCCTCACCTTCACAGTGGATAGAAACTTTGCCCAGGTAGTAGCTGTTCATAAACAGCTCTATGTTCTGAAAATCTAGTTTTTCAGTGTAATCCACGAAACCTGTAGAAAGAAAGAACAAACACTTTCAAAATGCTCAAAACAAATTAAAGCAGATTCCATTAATTGTGATGAACTATAGAAAACATAGTAAAATTATTGTTTACCTTATTTCAAATACTGGCATTAATACAGCCTTATATTATTTTCAAAAGCGTGGATGAACTGATGTTAAGTTTATTTAAAAATAATTCCATTATTATTTAAGAGTAGCTTTGTCTTCTTTTTCTGTGAAAAGCCCAGAGTTTGCATGTTTTTATATATTTATTTATTTATATTTATATAACACTGTAATGTTTGCTATGCTATGTTTGTGTACTATGGTATCTTCAGCACACTGGCGACAAAGTGTAGTTAAATGGTGAATACATTTTTGTGTACAGAAAATAATGTGTTTACCAGTTGAGACTGTGGCTCTCAACTATAATAGATAAAATAATGTGGCCTAACTAGGTTTCTTGGTTGCTTTATAAACCCTTCAAAACACTGATATCCTCCTGTTTGTGAGCAGACAGAATAACCAGCTGGATACATCTTATCATTTCTACATTGCCACTGCTGAAGGGATCTTAAGCAAGGACCTTTAACCCCGAACTGCTATAGGTGGTTTTGCTCATGTTCACTGACTTGCAGATAACACTGCGATTGTACTGGGCAGCTTCCAAGTATGAATAGTG
Organism: Lateolabrax maculatus; assembly: GCA_031216445.1. Classification (NCBI taxonomy): domain Eukaryota; kingdom Metazoa; phylum Chordata; class Actinopteri; order Acropomatiformes; family Lateolabracidae; genus Lateolabrax; species Lateolabrax maculatus. The sequence continues at coordinate 13,399,049 of CM062210.1, forward strand.
TGTATTCCTTTAAAAGATTGGATTGCTCTCAGTGAAACCTCCCAAGATAAATTAATGTAAAAAACGATATTATCATATTTTCTGACATGATCATCAGGCAAGCTCAGTCCCTTTGCTCATCTCAGTACCAGCAGCTGTAGTTTATAACTTTGTTGGTTTTTGAGTACTGCTGACACTGTTGCTGACAACTGACTGCATTTATTTGTCTTTCAGTTTCATTCATTTACAGCAGGAGGTTTTGCGGTCTGCTCTTACCGCTTGTTTGAATCGTTTTTCTTTATGGAATTGTTTGTGTTTGTGTTCATCTTGCACATATGGACAAAACAGACATATTTCACTTGATTATTCCATCATCCCATGTTGTAACAGCATAACAGCCAACAGGGAATTTGAAAGATATACTAAAATCTCTCCCATTTTGCCAATGAATTGAGTTTATTCTTTTGCACATCTCTGCCGGCTGTTTAGCAGCCTGTTTACTGACTGGGAACTGATAGCTTACGAGCTTGATAAAAGCTTACCTTAAATGTAAAGGGAGTGAGGATTTGAGTTTTAGCTGATAAAAACAGTTCAACAGCAACTTCTGTAATTAGTTTAAGTTCTGTTTCTTCCTTCCACACTGTACAATCATGATACATGAAAGGGTGTGTGTGCACGCATATGTTTGAAAAATAACCACTAGATGGTGCCACTAAGTTGAGATACAACTTTTTATCCAAATCAGTTGATATAACCATCGAGATTCAAGGTTATCTGTATTAAGTTTCTTCATGTATATATATATATATATATATATATATATATATATTTTTTTTTTTTTTTGCAGAAGTTACAGAAACTGATGAAATATCATTTTCATTACACAATGAGACATTGTGACATGGTAGGTTTTTTGTAAATGCATTTTCTCCAACAATCCCCTTTTCTCCCTCAGTGTCCACTTGCATTTGATTATTTTCCTCTCATTGTTGACTGTTCATGTAGTATTTGCACAATATGAATGTGTGTATTCAAAATTGAAGGTCATGCTAGGAAAGAGATTCATAAATACACCCCTACAAATATTTGTTCCATGCTTTTACAAATGAAACACAGTCGTAACAAAGTCCATCTCTTGAGATGATTAAACCATTAATCCATTTTTGGGCTGCCACATTGTACATTGTCACTTCAATAGCGTGCCTGTGAGTATTGCTCATTAATCCCACAATAAACACAATAGAAACTTCTGAACACGGAGACATTTAGTCTTGTTGAACACTGTTTAATGGTCACTGCATGAATCTGGAAAAACTGAGGAAAATGGAAAGTCTGTGAAAAACACTGAGAAAAAGACAAAAAACTTCAACCCTCGGAATCATCCTACACAAATTTTTTTTTTTATAAAATGTAAAGTGTGTTAAAGTCCACTTGTTGGTGCAAATCATTGGTTAAAGTACTCTTTATGGAATATTTTCACAAACAACTTTAATGACTTTTTGAAAAACAGAGAGTCACTCCACACTCACCCTCAAACACACTCACACACCTACTATAAGATGGGACTCGCATCTGTTGCTACACTTCATTTAACAATGGGTTTGGGAGAATAGACAAAAAAAGTCATGGTACATTAGTGGTATTTTACACAAGATTTATATACCCCCTTTATTTATCTTGAAGTGTAACACTTCAAGATAAATAAATATATAATATATAAAAAATTATAATATATATAAAAAAATGAAAATAAAATAAAATAATAATAATAGTAATAATAATAATAATAATAATAATAATAATAATAATAATAATAATAATAATAATAATATCTCACTGGAAACATCTTATATGGCAATAAAATAATAATAAAATATTATTTTATGCTGCAGCACATACTCCACATTTGTTTGGCCATACAGTGTATCGGTGTTGGATGTGTTGAAGTAGGCCTACGACATGTACTGTGTGGCTTGGCATGTGTGAAGCAGCAGTTCACAGCAACTACTGGATTTACACAAGTAAGCTACACATTCAATATATAATCTGTAACATAAACATTGACCTAAAGTTCAAAATCATATGCACACTTTAACCTTCGCTTAGTTTAGTCAGAGGACAATTATGGAAAAACATCCCTAAACATATAATGTACAGTGTGATGAAGAAAATGAGCAAGATGAGGCCGCCATGCAATGACACAATTTCTCCAATAATGGGTGTGTGATATTACACAAGTAAAAGCCAATTCCTGTTTTTTGTTGCCTTTTTTAATTCACACCCCTAACGTTCCAGAAATCTTTACCATTCATAAAATGTGTTGCAACTCAGCTTATGGGAAATGGTCTCGGTGATGTAGTTTTCACTCAACAATATTAAGCAACAACCGATTCCAGGATGTGTTTTGAAATCACACCCTGATGTCTGTGAGTTACTGGGAAAAGTAAGTTAGTTACAGTTTGTGGATGTGCATCAAGCATTAATTAATTCATTATTAAGTATTAAGTATTATTAAGTATTTTATTAAGTATTTTATTGCAAAGAGCAGTCAATATTAGTTTTGTGAACAAATGACTGCTGACAAAAAAGAATTTCACCTACTATTAAACGCTGCAACATCTCATCAATAGTTTTCACAATAATACATTTATGTATAATACCTGACAATGCTAATTCATTTCTACTCACTCTACCCTGCACTGCACCTACATGTACTATTCTTTATGACAGCTGCTGTTCAGTGACTGACTCTGAAGTCACAGATGCTTCTTCCCAGAATTAACAATTCCCACTTTCCAGTGCATTACTACAATGAGATAAAAGCAAAGTTGACCAACAAACATAGATGACTGTATTGTCATTGTGATGGATTGTCTCTCTCACACAAGCTTCATTTTGCAACGACATGAAATGAAACCAGTGACTGTGTGAATAGTAGTAGGTCAGCATTTTACAATTAGTATAAATGTTTTCTTGTAAATGAGCTGAAAAAAAGCCAGAACATAGTGGTGTGGTCATTTAATGATGCAATACAGAAAAATCAGCACAGCACAAAACCACAAAACCTAAAGTCTGTTAAGAAAAGTGTGATCAGTTGCTGTCCATGTCTGACTTCCAGTATTTTTTTAAAGAGGTGTTGTTCTCAGAAAATTTTAAAAACCTGTTTGACATCAGCATCTGTCTTCTACAGCTTCCTCAGCTTCTGTCTTGCCAAATGGTTTTTAAGAAAACCCAAACCAGATCATCAAAAACTACAGGCCAAAATGCAACCTGAGAGAGCAGCACCTTTCTACCCCCCCCCCCCCCCCCCTTTTTGCTGGGTTTCTTTCATTACCTTTAAAGCATTTTGTTGAAATTGTGAAGAAATGCCATATAAAAAAAGTTCATTATTATTATAATTCCACAGTAGAATATTTAGGACTACTTTCATTTAATATTCAGATTTTCAACTGTCAACCTGTTTAAAGGGACTAAACTACATATTCAAATACATTCCAGTGTTTGGTCTATCCTGTTTGCAATATGTGTCATACACAAAACAGTGTTTCAAAAAAAGCACAAGCACTGCATGCACAGTACAGCTTGTATGATGTATTAAAACCTAGAAATACTGGATTACATTCCTGCCAGCACATGGCAAACCTCACCCATCTGGAACGCCATCAAGGGCACAACAATCATTTGCAGTGCTTTACTGTATGCACTTGTTACAAATCTTTGGTATGTATCCTCAACATTACAGAAAGATACAAACATTGGAAAGTAACAAGTGAAACCGACGATAACCACAGACAAATAGAAAGAAATGTAACAATTTACCCCCCTTTTGATGTCCTGTGTCTCAGTACGCCCAAAAGGAACCAAACAAGAAGAATCTTGCTGTGAAACATCATCTGCGTGTTTGATTGCTGTGTCATGGCTACCCTGATCACCTTCCGGGTCCCGTAATGCTTGGTTTCCTGGCACCACTGTCATAACCTGATGGATGTCTTTAATAACTGTGAGCTCCAGCACTGTAACAAAAACACACACACAATCACACACACACACACACACACACACACCTTAATACTTGTATTTATGAGCAATGTTTTAAAAAGCCAGCAGAACACCAATACTTGACGACACAAACTCTATATATTCATATAAATTAAAATATTTTGTAATGTTTACATGCCACCATCTAACCCTAATTTAAGGATACGTGCTGCAAGTAATTCAGCTTTTTCTTAGGCATCCCTGCATACACCCTCCAAATTATAGTAAAAAACACAACCTACATCCAAACAATTTTCTGCTCTTATGCAATGTGACAAGATCAGTGTATTGCTGTTTGAAATCACAATACAGTAACTGTTGAACTGGTTGAACAACGAAGGCAAAACCCACAAATGTAGATAGACTACACTTTTTCACTAAGCTACAAGCCTCGGTGCAACAGCTGCAGATGTTCCCCCCCTGCTCCCTCCTACCTCTTTAGAATGGAGGTTAATATTTTGCTTGGATAATATATTGGAGTGAGGAGGAAATGTAGGATTTCAGGCGGGAAAAACTACTGAATAACTTCAGATTGGTGGGGGCGAACCATCAATAATGTCAAGTCCAGATGTAAACTCAGAAATAGTATCAATAACTTATACTGTTTTAATTAAATTTATCACCCGGAAAAATCGTCTTAGTCTTCTGACAATGACAGCTTTTATGAGCGTTTTGGCATGTTGCTTTTCCAGTTTTGGCTGATGTAGTAGAGTCAACATGGTCAGGATACTGTGGAACAGGTGGGCAGTGTGGACCGTATCCTAAGTAACTTTTAAAACAAGTCTTCTTTTTTTCCCCTTTAGATGTAGATTTTATGATTCAATGAAACCATTATATTCCCTTTTCATTGAACGCATGGTTTTCCTATTGCTGCTGAGCCTCTGCCATAAGGACAGTTTACTGGCCATTTACTGTTGTTATGCTGTTATGCTGATGCTTGCTTTTCAGAGCTGCTATCTTTGTATGTGCAAAGGTGTGTAATCGTAGAATGGCAGAGAAAAATTGTTTTGATTGCTCCAAAGGACACATTAAAGACTAAAGGTGACTTAACTGTTGTAGTATGTGCAACTAAATAAATAAATGCATTACTCATCCACTGTATATCGATATCTTCTTTTAAAAACTGATCTATTCACAACTATTATTATCAAAATTAGGATGCAACTGAACATTTGAAAGAAAAGCATACGTGCCTTAGTTGTTCTTTACAAAAAGGCAGGCACATCAACAGAGGTGAAATATTTGTACTATCATCTTTTACACAAACTACAACCTGACATTTTCTGAAAGGGAGTTGAATACTATAGAAATCAGACTCCTTTAAAAGGGTATTTCAACACCAGAACTGTTCCACCCAGTGAAGTGAAACGCGCAGAGCATATTTATTCATTCCAGGTCTGGCTGGGAAAACACAGACACTTTTCACACAGAACTGTACCTTATGAAACAGGAATACTGGCAATGTGACCTATCAGGGGGGGTTGCCTTGGCATTTCCCAGCTATTTATTAAACCTTTGACCTAATTAGTGCCAGAAATCCCTGCGCAATGGCTCACTGCCTACCAGACCTGGGAACAATCAGAGGTAAAAACGAAAAATGAATGAATGAATGAATGAATGAAAGAATGACTGAGGGCAGGTTTAGGGAGGTGGGGCCCTGTGTGACCAGGAGGAGTCCACCTCAGACCAGGACACCGGCTCACTGCGCAATCCCGGTCCCCGCGGGCTCTGCGGCGTCAGAAGCGCAAAAAAAAAGAAAAAAAGAAAGAAAAACAACAACATCAACACGCCCGCACGGATCACTCCGGTTGAACGTGACGTGACGCTCAGATCCGACGGAGAGCGAAGCGAAACCTCCCGCCGCAGAGGACGGAAGTCAAAAAAAAAAAAAAAAAAAAAAAACTCACACGCCGCGGTTACGCAGGACGTGGGAACGGGAGGTGGAAAAAAAAAAAAAAAGGCCACCGGAGTCTGCCGCGATCGTGGAGAGAGAGAAAGAGAAAGAGAGAGATACTACGCACCGAGCCCCCCCACCCACCCCAACCCACCCCCCAACCCCCGGGCAGCGATGAAGCGCCACCGTGCAGCTCCGCATGAATGAAGAATGACCAATGGTGAGTACACGCGTGTGGCCCGGAGCGGCGACGCGCCGTGCCCAGCCGACGCCGGAGTCAAACTTTTTTTTTTTGTTGTTTTTTGCGCCGAATTAACCGCACATGAAAAAAAATGAATAAAAATCAGAGTTAAAGCTGAAGCGGCGCAGCGTGAGTTCCGCGGAATAAACAAAACAAAAAAAAATAAAAAGAGAGAGAGAGACACTTACCGGGAGCCGCCGACGACGCGCGCGTCCGTCCCGTTGACTCCTCCGCCGAGCGACTGCCTGACTGAGCGCCGTGCAGGCTTTAAGGGATTTCCAAAGCCACGGGGGGAATTCCGTGTAAATAACTTCCCATCTGCCCGTCAGAAGGAAACTGAAAAAGACCTGAGGGATTTCGCGGGAATCGGCTCCTGGTTTACGGGAATCGGTAGACTTAGTGCGTTGATTTTTTTTTTTTTTTTTTTTTCTTTTTCTCCCGCTTGAGGCAACGTTTGGGCCCTGGAAAACCTGCGAGCAGCGGCGCTCATTAGGTTTACGGAGGGGGTTTATTACTGGATTTTAATCGCTGATGCGTTCAGGGAGCAGGTAGCGGTACCTTGCGCTTGGCTTTGCTCCTGCCTCTGGCCTGCACTACAAGAGTAATTGGATTTTTTTTTTTTTTTTTAATGCATGAGAGATATTAACCTGTGTTAAAACTCTCTGTCTCCCTCTCTCTCCCCCTGCATCCCTCACACTGCGACCACAACAACTCTCAGCCTCTTCTTTGCATCAGTCTCCTTGTTCTTCTGCTTCTACCTCTATCTTTGTCCTGTGACAGCAAACGGTCTCTCGAGGAAGTTCGTGAAGATTACAGTGCAATCGTGGAAACTGATCTTAAAAACACAGTAAGTAAGACACCAATTCTATATATATATATATATATATATATATATAACTATCCTGCACACAAGGGGACAAGCTCTAGGGATCAGCCTTATCTAATGTAGAATGGATGCATCGCAGACTTTGGGCACAGATTCGTTTAAATGTACAATATGTTTTAGACAGTTTGATTAATAACACTGATAGATTGAGCCCAGGTGGCTGTCATAATCCTTTAATCGTTTCTCTTATGAAATTAAATCACTAGAGGGGGAGATGGAGATACTGCAACAAGAAGCAGACAAGTTTGAACAGCACTTAAAAAAGTGCACTTGATGTGGATCTGCAACCTAATATTGGGTATTAGATGTTACTGGGTTTGTGTGCATTCACTGTACAGACTGATTGAACATTCCTCTCTTCCTTTCGTTAGTTTTTAATATCTTGATGCCCCATCACAAAAGATGCAGCAAGTCATAGCGAGAAACTAAAGCAAAACAAGGAAACAAGTTTCCTCAAACACAATAAACAAAAGCTCAGACTTGATACTACCTGCCCCCTTCTGTAAAACCTTCATTTGTATTGCTAATAGTTACCACTGTAATGCTTTTATTCATTCAAGAGAGAAAGTATCGCAACCTTGGTGCAAAACTCGTCCTGCCTAGAACTGGAACACAAGCTACCTAACTGCACATTGGGCAACATGGTGAGTAATAATTATTCTGTAGTTGTCGGCTAATTTTTTGCTTGGCATATTATAAACAAATGCTTGAGTGCTCGAAATTATACACTAAGTGACCATAAAAAACAGCGACCTTGCCCCTGCTCTTTATTTGGTATCCACATGCACAGCAATATGCAACAGCAACTCTACTTCCACAACTTCTTTACACATGAACAGACGGGGGTGGGCAGTTCCACTAGGCTCACCGTCACAGTTCAGTAAATGTCTGGGGATCGCTTGGTGAACATTCTGGTAGATATCAATTTCACGCAACACCTTTGCGATGGATTCGATAAAAGCAGCGTCCCTATCGTGGGAGCATCCACCCGTCACCCATCAAGGTGGTCGCCTGTGCTGCTGAACATGGATCTACGTTTTTGTGGTCACTAAGGTTGTACTCTGTACAGGGCTGCAATTAGTGATCATTTTTCTGTTATTGATTAAACCGTCGACCATTTTCTCGATTAATCGATTAGTCGTTTGGTCCATAAAGTGTTAGAAAATGGTTGAACACTGTTTCCCAAAGCCCAAGGTGACGTCCTCAAATGTCTTGTTTTGGCCACAACTTAAAGATATTCAGTTTACTGTCATGGAGGACTAAAGAAACCAGAAGATTTGAGATCATTTGAGAAGCTGAAATCAGAGAATTTGGACATTTTTTCTCAAAAAATGACAATTAAGCGATTATCAAAATGGTTGCAGATTGATTTAATAGTTTACAACTAATTGATTAATCAACTAATAGTTGGAGCTCTAACACTGTATAAGTCAAATGTTGCAAATGACTCATATACCTATATCCTGCAGGATTTTCTGACCACCTTGCACGTCCTTAACTGCAAATTGAATAATTTGGGGTTTTCCCACACGCTTGGACTGGTCACATCTGTCCAAAACTCCATACAGTGCCCTTGTCCGGAAAAACTGGTAAGTCTAAGCTCATCCCTTTGTTGACCTCAAAAAATTTAGATGTAGATTCTTAATAAATGTTGTTTTTGTTTTTTTGTACTTTTCTAATGAAACTTTGGAAGGGCCGGCAGCAAGGCAGCCAACTTAAACTAACTTTCTTAGTGTGAGCATCTTTAATTGACAAAGACAGTGGAATGTTGGCAGGCTGTAGTGTTTCCCTCTGCCACATAGTGAGTGACTCACTGCAAGGTTACATAGCCTATCCACCGTGTGAGTGTATCCAAACATGAGCCTATTTGTTTCTTACTCAAGTTAACTTGGCGCCAGGCAGAGACAAGCTACAGCAGACAACGTACTTGTATCGGGTGATATTCACATTATGCTTCGTTGTGCACTGCAGTGAACTGAAATTAAATTAGAAGTTGGGAAGCAAGGACAAGAAATGAACATAGTAAATTGGGTGCTTTTTTCTGGTTGCATTTTCAACTTAAGGTTTTCAGGGGTCTTTCCGAGTCACAATGAAATTACATTAATCCAGATTAATGGATAGTTAAAACAAGTTTAGTGTTTTGGTTAAATGTCATGGAAAACCGCACCCTCTTTACCAGTGGATTAATTATGTATTTTATTTTGAACAGTGTAAGATCAGTATCAAATTCCATGAGTCAGGCTCATAGTTAAAATCTGAGTCATACAGCAGAGCAAACCAGGGCCTCTTTAAATCCTCAGGCCTTGCCAGACCAGCACAAAATGCTGGTTCAATGTAACATGTTTACTTTTTTTACAACTTTTTTTAAAGCTTTGCTTTTGATTAAACCATACTGTACTGTGCGGTAGAAGCAGAATGGTAACCTGTGATTACAGTCAGGTGTGTACAGTATATTGCAGTGATAGAGCATATTACTAGAAGGCATTTTATTATACCTAAACTCAACACTAATTAGCACACTGTGTTTGTGTGTTGACTTCTTTCGACAAGACTAAAGGACCCAACAGGAAGTCAAGGAACAGGACGAGACGAAAGAGGAACGGGCTGAAAAAAAGCAAGAGGGAGACTAAAAAACTTTGCAAAGCCAACGCAATCCTGTCTACCATGACTGAATGCTACGAGATGCTGAATACTGCATTAATGGACACATGAGACCAAACTCAAGCACGTTGTGGAGCAAAAATTCTTGTGCAGCCTGCCTGTACTATGTTGCCCTTCATTGGATTATGCAAGAGGAAGTTTCCACTTCATTTAAGCTATTCCTGTAACCAGTATATCCCTCTTGCAGCTGTTTTGGGTGTTGTATGACTACTGACTCTTTAGATAAGTTTCCAAGCTACGCAGACACGCTTTTAAGCGAACTGGAAAAGAAAGTTCAGAGGCCGTCCAACAAACTGGACTCTCACACAGTGTGTTTAGTGTCAACAATGTGCTGCCACCCACTACCATGCAGTCTTCACAGGAATGTTTTATAAACTCCATAAAAAGGTGACCAGTGCACAGCACTGCTCTTAGATGGCAGAAGGTGTATACAAAATGGAAAATGTTTTATGGAAACATGCAGCTAAAACTATTTTTTTTAAAGCAGTTACTTTGTAAAAAATACGTTATGTCTTTTTCTTGCACTTACTGGACTGCTCGAGCATGGCCATGACACATAAATGTGCTCAAATCCAGTTTTACTTTCACTCTTGAATGCTGAGAGCAATGACTAGCCCTGGCACATTTTTGTTATCTTAGCCACTAAAGCTTTGTGTGGAGAGTTGTTTTAGGCTGCGTGTCAAATCATTGGTACTCTCCTTAACATGACATTGTGTTGATTGATCATTGAGTATGATTGATTTTTTAAAAGTGCATTCTGCCACAGATGGCTGCGCTGAGCTTACACACCTGACTCCATTCTGGGATACTTCTGAGAAGCTTTTCTGTCACATTCAGTTGGTCCTCTGATTAATGGTACCGGCCTAACAAAAAAACAGCCAAAATGATAGGACTGCCACATTTTATTGTTTCATATCATTCTTAAATATGCCATTTGTTGGTTTGTGTACCAGAGGTGGGGAAAAAACATAAGCTGCCTTTGCCCCTAGTCCCAGCTACCAGTTTCTGTGCAGCAGCTATATTTCCTTCCCATCAGGGAATATACATAATGCATTATCATGTAGCTGATTTCCTTTTGTAAAAATATATATATTTGTTTGTATGCACACAAAGCACCTAATATTGTTTATGACCCATGGCATATGTACTCCAAATATATTTATATCAAAAACAAAGTGAAGGCTTATTTGTTACTTTGTACTCATTACCCTAAATGACCTACACTATAACACTGTAACGTTTTTTCTACTTCCTCTCTCTTCAACAGACACTCTCACAACTCCATCACAGCTGTCTCCATATAAATTTATTGATGATGGATTTACAGGGCAGTAAGTGCACAACCGTATCCAGGCTAACAACTGCTGTAATCAGTACAGGAAAACACTCCAGTCCGTTTCAACATTTCTTGTCATGTAACAAATATAGTTTGCTTATTGGAAATAGAAACAAAAACCTTATTTCTCAAAGGACTAAAAGATTAACATGCTTAATCACTGTAAATAGAGTTTTGTGGTTAAGGAATATTACTATGAACCTTAAGTAGAGGCCTTTCCCTCTTCGAGTCCCACCTGTAAATTAACTGTGTGGGGTCATTAATAGTGTCTGTTTTATCATGAGATCATCAACACCTGTACAGAGCATTTAAAACAAATGTAGTGTTACTGTACAGTGAATGCATTGAATACTGACTCAATAAAAACACTGTCAAGGAAAAAGCAACTGCAACACATCCAGGTGCATTTACGTTTCATACAAATCAAAATAAAAACACATTTTAATTCTGTAGAGCATTAACAAAAAGGTGCAGTCATTGTTCATTCAGTAAAACTGAAAGGGAATAAGAAAATAAATAAGTCATTACATTTTATAAAGTCAGAGGGAATAAAAGGGTTTGAGTAAATGCTACATTTGTCTAGAAACGTCAGGCCTAGGATGGTAACATTAAGATAGCTGGAAACAAACTTCGTGACCTTAAAGGGAGCTCTGACATTTAACAGCTAGTTCATTTTGGATTGGTCGCTGTCAAAACAAGGTGATATCTTTCCAAGATGCCAACACATTTCCTTGACAACACATTGTTTTCTTCAGTAGTCAATCGTATTGCACTTCAATCAGGAACATATTCTGTTTGTGAGGAAGCGGAGATTCGGGAATGCATTTCAGATCATGGTTGACTGGGAATTGAGATACGAGGGCAATCACACCCACTTCTAATGAGTCATCCAACACCTTTCCTTTACTTCCTTTTTACCACCCACATCTTAGTTTTTCTCTCTCTCTCTCTCTCTCTCTCTCATGCATCTGTTCTCTAACCTCGTCTAGGGATGCACCCATAGCTTTCCATTGCTGATATTGACTCTGCTTTATAGGGTTCTAAACTATTAATTGTTGTCCAGTGACCAAAAAAAAAACGACTTTTGAAATAATACAGACTCTAACTTCACGGAAATAATCCTCATATGTATGAGCTGGTGGAAACAGCAGTGATGTTCTGGGTAAATCCGGCAGTAAGAAGGAAGTTAATTGAAAATAATGAGCTGCGTAGGTTATTCCAGTGTCAGTCATATCAGATACTGATATAATGAACTGTAACACAGTTTTACAAAACTTTATACCAAATCAGTTCACCACTAAGTCCAAATAAATCCAAGTAACTACAATGTATAATAGATTATGGTTGTTATATTGCTATTATAAAAATCTGTACTACTAAATTGTACGCAGTTATTGTACAAGGCCAGGGGTATCTCAGTCCATACAGTGGAATGGACTAAATAGCAATTATAAAAGAAAACACAGCAATATAGGGTTGTCTGCCGATTGCACCACTTTACTGCCGTGGAATTAGACCCTGAAAATACCGACAGTTATGAATTCCCACAGCTTTGGTGAAACTCTTTGAAGCTAATTTGAGTACAGGTGCATCCCTACGTTCTTCTAGTTCCTCCTTCTTCTGATCTCCATCAGATACACATTCTCCTGACCCCACACTCGCAGCAGAATTTGGCGGATTCAACTGGATACTTGGTCCCACAAGCATGACAGAACTTGCTATTCATCCCACCATTGCCAACTTCGTCACTGCCATCGACATCATTCCTAAGAAATTTAACAAAGATGACCAAGCAGATGTCAATTGTAATTCTTACATTGTAATTATATATAGTATATATTATATATTAATTGTAAAATTCTCAAAGTATGCATTATTTCCAGAGAACAATAGGTCAGTGAATGGGAACAGAAAGGACTCTCCAGCTGTATGCAGTACACCACCAAACCACAAGAGGTCAGAATAGTTGAACAAGACCGTATGGTGGTGGTGGTATGGTTGAGCCTTTTATTCATTATCATGTTACTTCTTTTTGAGCAAATGTGTCAGTGAATTAGCTCACCTAGATATGTAGGTGTCTGCCTTCTTCTTGTTGAGTGCTATTCCGGACTGAATGTTCCTCACGGAGCCATGGCCAGTGCTCCCTGCTCGGGTTTTACTTGCCATACTGAGAGGAAAAACATAAGAGAAGAAAGACAAAGATGCATCAAATCACTTGGAGGGCTGGGTTTGTAACGAAAGATCAAAGTTTAAAAACTGCAATTTTCAGGTGCAAAACTCATATTGATCTATACTCACAGATCTGACCTGTTTTGCTTAAGATGCCATCAATTAAGTCAATTAAAGAAGAACAATATAATATAAATATTTGACTTGTCTGTGTGGTTGTCTTGCAGCGTAGTGTGTGTAGTATGTGTGTGTGTGTGTGTGTGTGTGTGTGTGTGTGTGTGTGTGTGTGTGTGTGTGTGTGTGTGTGTGTGCACTGACCCTGATGGAGGGCTTGTGAGGCCAGAAGGATTACTCCTCACTGAACCTGCAGAAGAGATCTTACTAGATGGGATTCCTAGAGCAAGAGATAGAAAATCACAACAAATTAGTGCGTGATACAGGAACATGTACCTGTGTCATTTCATCTAAAAAATGTGTCACAGATATACAGAATTGTCAGGCGTGAACACGACACCCTGTGATGCACGATCAACACAGCTGTGCCCTTACCGCTGGGCTGTCCAATGCCTGACCTCTGGGGTAAACGAGAGGAGGCTGAAGGAATGGCCGACACAGCAGGAGAGTTGGCTTTCTTTACGGAAGCAGGAGGCTTTAACTGAAGACAGAGTGAGAGGCAATGGAAAATAAATAAGTACATAATACAAAACATTAGCTATGTAAGTCATGGGATGCAAAGCATTAAGCTAGTCGCTTCACTTGGAGACAGAAATGGGAATAGGACACATAAGTCATGTATCACTATACTGTATTTGTTATGCACTGTGATACCTTCAAATATGCAATCATTTGCAATGGTTTGGCTTTACAAACAGGAATAAGAGGTTTTAAACTGCTGTGAGGAAGAAAATCTGACTCAGATCCATAGCAAATATTTTAAAAGAAATGTACTCCACCATGGCACGTGGGGACATAATGATCAATGGTCGAGGTTCCCTCATTATGACGGAACAACAGAGCTGTTAACTCAAATGGTCTGGACCCTGCTGTTTCTATTGGCTGGCAAATTAAATGCACAGTCATGTGCCATAGCTGTTGCTAAGTGAAAGTGGTAATTCTACGCCTGCTCCAAAATGGGTGTCCCATCATGTAGTGGTAACAGACAAGGAGTTGTTATGGATTTACAAACAACGCTTCCTAATTATAAAGAATTGGCAATAACATAGAATCAAAATTGCCTGGCCAAGTATTTGGGTGAGAATGGCTGTGTGGCTATCTACACATACACTCTAATCATTCTGAATGCTGTATTAAACTCAGCTGTTTTCATGATGTCAACGTACCTGTGTGTGCATGAGCTCAATGTATCAGAAATATATTTTTTTCATACTATCAAGTGCATGTTTAAATGTTATGTTTAACATACAAAGTCAACTCAAGTAAAATAATATTTTCCAACAAAAACACAAATTGTCTGTGTGCATGTGTGTACTGTACCTGCGTGCGACTAGGAGCCTTCTTGGCTTCTCCTAACTTGCCCTTGTTGGGAATACGGGCGGCCTGCTCCTGGCAGAACTTGATGTGTCTGTCAGCTGCACTCTCGTTGAACCTCCGCTGACAGAAAGGACACTGGACATAATCTAAAAACAAAACAGGTGAGAAAAAATACCTGTAACTGCATCTATTGTATACAGTGACATAAATCCTGCATATAGAGACAATTGTAAGTACTGCTATGGGAGGAAGATATGACTAGTACTTGTTTATTTCTTTTCTTTTGCAACTGTAAACTCAAAAAGTTACATTTTCACTTGGTATTCCACATTCTGAGGCAAAACCATTTCCAGCCCATATTTATAATTTAGTCAGTAATATTTTCTAGTGTCACCTACTTTACTGTGTCAAAAACAGACAGTCTAGACAGAAAACACTAGCCCTGGTAAGCAGCTGTTTAGTTCACACTTCAAAGAGTTTCTTAACAGTAACCATAATCAAGTAATAGATTTTAATGTCATTCTTGTTTTTTTTTTTGTATAATTCCACTCTCCACAGAGCTACGCCTTACCTGGATCATAAGTAGGAGGAGGAGGAGGGGGTAATGGCCCCCCATCCTTCATGACCTGAGTGACGACCTTAGCAGCCCGGATGGTAGCAATGAAGTCCTCATGTTTCTTGCGCCAGTTGGACGGCTTCTTAGGGGGTTCTGCCTGGCATGAGGCAACACAGAGGAGATGCTCTGTTACACTGGCCATTTGTTTTTATTTTTTTTTTTACCACAGCCTTACCATGGCTGCTATCATGGCAAAGCTCATCACTGCCCTTCTGATGTGCTGTCACTGCTTTAAATGAGTGTGTCCTCATTATTAATGAGCAGACTGATAACTGCATGTTTTGAAAATGAGATCCGCCCCTCTCTATCTTGGTGTCTCTTGTTACTCTCTACCTTAAAACAATCTAAAAGTAAGAAATGTTACCAGGCCATCAGGATGCCCAAAAGCCTGTTTTAATCTGAAATGTTCTCTAGACCAAAGCTTTAATTATTATGTCCTTATTTCACTTTTACTTAGGCCTGGGAATTCCTATAATTGAAGTGATGGTTTTACTGAAAGCAGCAACAATGTGCTTCCAGCTCTCATAACTAATGAACTTTATTTCTATTCAGCTTTCACATCACTTCATTCTTTTCTTTCCATAGCGGCAGTCAGTGTCTCATCTGGCACTGATCATTTCTGACAGAAGTAGTTCACTGGGCGCCCTCTGAGCTGCTTCTGTGGCAACATGATAGCTCTGCTGACTTCCTACTTCCGCCTATACGGTTACAGCCTTCAAGTTCATGAAGCGTGTTTGTCTGACAACCACAGATTATTCTGAGAGAACTGAAGGACAGTTTTCCTTTATTCCCTCTAACCACGGACTATTTACAATAAATTCCTCATTTTTCAAGACCTTGACTGCATGATACATTTCTATATAAATTCTTTACCTTACGTAATCAACATTTTTTAAATCTTCCAAACTGCTAATGATGTGATATAGAGAGCATGACATAGCAACCACAACAGGTATATCCCGTTAAGGCCACAAAACTGAGAATACTGTTATTCCAGAGGGAGTGTGCAGCAGTTAATTGAGGCCAAGACAAAAGAACAGATGACATCTGAACAACTGCCAGGCACCAGACTTCGAACATTAGTCATTCTTGGTTACTCAGAGTGACCCTGGGTGCCTTGAGAATTCATGACGCCCTCTATAAAAGGTAGTGCCATAAACAAAGCGCTGTAGTTTTGAGGCAAGTTGCTAAAGACTAAGAGTATGAGTCTACCACTGGTTCAAAAGGATTTAGTGCAGCTTGTGAAGATAAAGACTGTCAACACAGTCATGGTTAAAGAAAATGAAAATATAATAATTTTAATATTGTCAGTTGTAGTTTGTGGGAGAGTAAGGAAAAACTTTTTTAAGTAATACCCCACTAGTATGAGTTGACACGCTTCAAGACTTTTTAAGCCAATGATTCAAAGCAAGGAAACCATTAATTAGAAAGCCAGAAACAGTGAGTAAATGCCTCTTGGGCTTCGGCGGACTAAAAATCAAGTATATAGAAAGAGAGGACACATGAAAAAAAAAACAAATCAACTTACTTTCTCAGTAGAAGATGAACTTTGTGACTGAAATACAATTGAAAGTGATTGAAAATAACCCGCCAACACAAAACACTGAATGTCCTTAATTGAACAGCAAAGATTAAAAACATGAGCTGTTCACCACAGTAATGATCATAATGTGGGGCATATTTTAACAGCTGATTCTGTTCTGAGTTCAAAAGACCAAATTGAATTTAATTATAGAAAATTGTTCAGATGAGCCAGGATAAATAAGGCAGTAGCTCTGTTGTTTTGAGCTGTGGGGCCAAATAATATTCAGCCTCAGGAGTTGTGATATGGAATATTTATATCTAACACAGCACCCCAGGTCTTGTATTTAAAAAAAAGTGTTGAAATGGCTATAAAGTATCGATTATTGATAAATACCTATAGTGGATATCTGAACAAATGAATGACTTCAGGTTAAAGATAAACTCATGTTTTTTATAATTAAAGGAGATGAAAATTACCATAGGAATATAAACTAGTGACAACACAGTTTTGAACAACATGTGAAATTCAGTTTTCCAGACTGTGCAGCTTTGTGCAGTTTTTCTTCCTGTTAATAATCAAATTGAACTCTCTTGGGCATGTTGTGCTGGATTTCCATCCCTGGTAATCTTACCTTTGGTTTGATGGGTTTGAGTACAGGGATATCTGTGCCCTCAGCTCTCTGTCTACTGGAGTCAAAAACCTTCCTCCTTTTGGTCGTTGACTTTTGGCAGATTTTCGCATGTTTCTCCTGTAGAAAGAGAAAAAAGATGCACAATAACTACACACCATAAAACTTATTATGTTTCTACATGCTTTGGAAACACTTGTCATCATATGAGATTTGTACCTTTCTATTATACTAGCTGTCATTTTGTTTCAATCACATTTCCAAAATTTTATTTTTGAAAGACACAGAAAGCAAGACAACCATGATTTCTCTGACTGCCAAAAAATAGTTTTCTGCATAACATAAATGACACAAGTAATGTACTAAATGTTGCATCCAATTATTTTAAACCTCCTAACCTTTAGAGTAGACACAATCACACATACCTACACAAATACACTCATGGCAACAAAATAATGCTCTAATGCATCATGCATTAATGCAGCCATTGTCAACTAATGAGGCTGAGTGCTTATATAAAAGCACACATTTATGTAATTGCATTACTGGGAAACAATACGTTCCAATAACTTGAAATCACTGTAGCTTTGATGTTGTAAAACCCAACTCTGTATTACATTTTAGTCATGTTAACCTGGTAAAGTTACAGTGATAGCAAATACAGTGGTGGTAGTAAAAATATGCATCATAATCGTCTTCATCTATGTTTATAATTACTATCTAGACAAACACATGTGCAACATGCTTTACACAATAATCACTCAATTATAAATCAGTCTTGTAAGTCATCTCAATAGTGCGTAACTCTCATTGTTAAAAGCGGCCCCTTTGAAATAGCTTCAAGTGTTCACGTTTGTTTTTTTGGGTTTGATTCCTTGGTAACAAATTCAATTACATAGCAACCATTGTGTATAATCTGCACCCTTGGATGTAAAATTTGACAACACATTTTAGCACTATAACAGGTCTATAGTCAGGCTTTTGAGTCCTGTAGCCTGAAGAGCTCTTCACAGGGCCCTACTGGCTATTTGGACTTCAGCCAATGACACACCCGAACAGCTGATATCTCATCAGCTGATATTAACTGTGGAAAATATTGTCACCCCAGCAACTGCAGCATGGCTTAGTGCTTGCTTAACACAGTGAACTCATCTTTTTAGCAAAACAATATTGACCATCAAGTCTCAAACTTTAACTGAACTGCATCATCTTCAAAAAAAAAGTATTTTTTTACCAGGACTTTAGGGAAGAAACATCTTTTGCAGGTGTTGCACTGAACCAGATCCTCAGCAGGAGGAGCTTCACCATCTGCAAGAAGCAAGAGATTAAATCCTGATTGTAACTGAGGGAGGTTAAACATCGGGCTGCTTGTGACAAAGCCAATATTTGATGTGTTACTTAGTTGGTCCTACTTACTCTCACTCTCATGAATTCTGTTTTGGGCCAAAGGAAACATAAATTGTAGCCTTGATTAGTTATAGTCACGCTACATGTACAAAAGGTTTCCACCCATCATTTCCAAACGCTGAGAATCTGACTATGGGTAGCTAGGTTTACACATCTAAAAACCTCGTTCAGATACTCATGCTGACGGTAAAACGACTCAAAGCAAAAAACAAAACGGTTCCCCTGCAATACTTTGGTTTAATTCATGTGAAGGTTCACTAGCTCCTGGGGCTAATGTCGGGCGCTGGCGTCACTTAGCATTACTCGGGCTAAACCCCCCAAACAAAACAAAAAAAAGAGGTCGCTGACAAAAAACCGGCGAGCTCAAGCAGTAATCGATGCATCACCCTGGAGGGGGATGGAAACGGAAAGGTCGTGAGCTGGACCTTTGTCGCAAAGCAACTAAAATCGCCCGGGCGGCAAGGCAATTTGTCTCACCTTCAAATTCCTCCATCATTAGGTGATCTCTTGTCTGAGGCTGCCGCTGTGGTTACGGACGGCCGACGGCAGCCGGAGGAGGCGAGAGGACTCACGCCTGCGCACTTCCGGCTTCGCTACAATACGAAGACACGGCCTCAAATGTGCGATATTAGCCTCTGTTTCTTAAAAAAAAAATGACGTTACATGCTGAATATAGCAATATGTTAGATCTTCGTAGGTTGCTGGTTGTGTTGTGGTGATTACACATTTGCCAAGCAGGTTCCTCTCGTCTGCGCAATGGGGTTATGTCTAATGTTGTATGCGTTGATTTCCTCATGCATTTCCTTCATTCATTTATCAGCCGGATACAGTTTTAAATAAAGATTGATTCGTATTCAGCCTGTAGGCTGTCGTGCCGATGTGGCATTGTGATTCAGGTCCAGCAGACAATGGTTTTCACTGGCTGGTGTCCGGTCTGCGGCTGGTGTTGAACGTGAACCATCTTGACGTGATTGGTCTTTGGCTGCCAATAGCAACTGTGCCGCTTCACGTGCTAACATCCGAGCCTTTGATTGGTTGTTACTGCAGCGTGTGTTTTGACCGGCGCTGGGGCGTGGGAGGCAGCCCCTTGTTCTCCTTTCTCCCGTCATTATTCCCAAATATGGCATGAAAGTAAGCCAAGTAAAGCCATCACTTTTGCATTTTTTCACCCCAGGTACGGAGTCCTCCCTCCTTTTGCTGAGATCTAAGTCAATGCAGCTGATGCAAGGGCCAAACAATCACTGTTTTTTTGTTGTTTGTTTTTTTGTTGTTGTACTTATTCAGTTTAGCAATTCCACAATACAAGGTCTGCTCAATCAAATTAGGCCTACTGGTAGGTTGCTTTAATTCCCATTTCAACCCTGTCTAGCTGCCAGACAGTGAAACTAGTGTTTCCCCCTTGTTTCCTTTGTGAGTTCAAACACTTGACCAGAGCACTCGGAAGTTCCCCGTTGGGCATATTGAGCACATGTGTCTTCTGAATGGAGTAATTCAAAGCCAGATGCTATGAGACCAGAGTCAACCTGTTACTGAATGGCTGTAGCCTCTCTGCCTCCTTCACAACAAGATCACTGTTCTCACACTCTGATCTCCCTCTGTCTCTCTGCCTCTTACACGCACACACACACACAAACATACAATAACTGGGTTGTCTGTTCATCTGTCATCTGACATTTTAGCTTTCATTGACAATTGTTAGGGTAGTGGTCCCATGGGTTCATGTGAAAGGACAATCCAAGCTTCTTTTAGACATCTTGTTGAATAGTAATTAATGTTTTTCTCTAGAAATATGATTGATAGCTGTAATATTATATAATGATAATATTGTCCATTAGTTTCTACCCATGCAGTTGTACAGTTTCTGGATATCACTGTGATATATGTATTAAAGGATAGTTCTTTTATTTTTACCAATAAATATGTTGAATGGATGCAAGTACCAATCTGATTTATTTCATCAAAATAAATAAACAAAAAGCAAGCAACCACTGGAACTTCTGAGGAGCAGGAAACTGAAAGTTAATCTCCAGCCCCTGACTGTAGGCCTGTTACTCCACAAATAAGGACTTTATTTTGAAATGTGTACCCGGAAGTGGTAGTAATCCGGCGTTGGCTTGACGCTGGTGAACCCTCCTCCGGGAGTGCAATGGGGAATACCGAAGTGGCACTCAAGCTGGTGTGATTGACCCCTGCAAATATTCGGAAGCCGTCAGACCCAAACAGGTACCCTGCTGATAATAGTGATACTTGTAGGAATAGAGCGTGCATGCCTGGCATCGTAATTCCACGTGTAACGCAAGTATCCGTGCAGGCTGCGGTCACTGGGGGGGGGGGGGGGGTCTGTGTCAGCAGAGAAAGACATACTGGCTGTTTATTAATTATTGGAATCAGTTTGAGCGCGTCGACCCTCCTTTAGTGGCACGTCTTTATGTAAAGGCCAGTGGTTTATTAGAGGAGCCCATTGCGCACGACTCCACTTGATGCGCCTCCACTCAGCCTTCAATAGATGGTGAATGTTGGATGACAGATTGTTTCGATCGTACTCTAATTAATGTTTTCAGTGGACTAATGACAGCTCATAGCCCACGGAATCATGGCAAGGGCATTTTTATAAATTACTTAACTAATCCTGCCATAATCCTATAGCCTTTAGATTCACTAGGATGCTGTAGAAATAACACATATCACATGTGCTTTGTGAGCTCCTATTAAAAATGTATTGAGATATTGTTGATACTATAGTTTGGAATCAAATTATTACTTTTCTAAATGGCTGTGTAGGACTTTATGTGTGTGTACATAAGAGAGAAAGAGAGAGTATTGGGCATCATTCCCAGTTGCGCCCAGGCCACCTAGAATAACACTGGCTTAAGTTTCTGGGTCTCCAATCCTGCACTCCCCTCATCACTGCCACATGCACTGCTGATTTTTCTGTTCGGCAGCACAATAAATCAAATGGTTATAGAGCAGGAGCAGCCGAGTGTTCTTTTTTTTTTTTTTTTTGCACGGTTTAGTCAGTGACAGAGCGGGCAGAGCACGCTGGTCTGTTTTATTATTCAGTGATTTGATCATTTGTTTGGAGTCCTGGTTAGATATGTTGTTGTTCAGGCCAGCTGAGGTCTGGTTCCCACATGGGAGCAAAGGCATAAGGACAACAGGAGCATGCCTCTGCAAGAGCAGGACACATACACTCTCTCTCTCTCTCTCTCTCTCTCACACACACACACACACACACACGGAAACACACTTGCCAAGAATGTTCTGTTACTTTTGGCTACAAACAAAACGACCGCTTCAGTCTAAAATATCTACATTCACCGGCAGTTACAAATGAATTAGTAATGATAATAAATAGTCAATCAATATTGGATATCATCACTGACTCAGTGCCATTGTTTGACTCTGAGATGATATTCTCTGTTATTTCTAATGGAGAACAGTCGTCTTGTGTCTCTTGCTTCCCCAATGTTGTGTCTGACAATTGCACATGGACAACATCTGTTGGGTCTTGCCCGTCTTGACACCAATTTGGGAATGACAGCTGAGTGGGAGCGTGTCCAAAAATAGCCATGGTCAATCACAGCTTGCTCTGCTCTGGAAATAGCCACAAATGCATGCGGGAGTTGCCTGGGTCCAGAATTTTGAATCAGCCTACTTCACCGAGTTGACTGCTTCTAAAGATCGAAATGGTGTGTAATGAGTTGACAATTCTGTCATTTTTGCAAATTTCCTTATCAGTTATATATTTAATATTTAGACTGGAGGATAACCAAACTATCTGAAGATATATGAAGTCCTAGAAAAGCTTGTTTTTCTTTGTACTCTTATACATTATGTAAGTGCATATATTATTATTAAATTATTAATTGATAAAGTAAAAAAAAAAAATCTCTGACTGATGGATTGTAATTTGTGAAAATGGGGCAGAGAAACCAGAACCTGCTCAGTGCTGAAGGGCAGCCTCACCCAGGCAGATTGATACAGAGTCTCAACAGAGGGGTTTAACCTAAATCTCCGTGGCAACACAGCTCCCATCGTGGTCCATGCTTAAACCAAGTGGGATGACTTTTGGATACAGCGCTGTCCTCCCTCGTGCCATAATTACCCCTCTGAGTGTGTGTTTTTGGTTGCTGTATTGCACCCTTAGTATTCCTTCTGCAGAATTTGTCTCCTCTGTGTCACTGGTGCCGCCTGTACCGAAGACTGAGATTAAAATAGATTAATCAGGGATTAGGTCATAAAATAAGAGGAGGGAGGGATGTATTGAATGAGCGCCTTTCGTAACCCACTGTGTCACTTTCTTACCGTCAACATAGGCCGCCGATGCATCCTTTGTGCAAAGCTGCTTAGGACAAACTGCGCAAACTTTCAGCAATTCAATAATTTTCCTACAAAATGTCACCCATGTTTATTTGTGTTCGTCTCCATGTGCACCTGTGCTTGTGGTAAGCTTGTGCTGCTGTGTGTGTGCCAGGCCCTGCTATGGTGAGGTGTGTTAGCGATGACTGATGTGGAGGCGACCTATGAGGACTTCATCGCCTCTCGGCGGTCCGGCCGCAGGAACGCTATCCATGAAATCCCAGCGGCCCCGGGAGTGCAGGGACCGGCTGACCTGTCACAGAGTCTGGCACAGCTCAACGTCAACAAGACAGGTGAGAAACATCCCTCTTCAAAATGGCACATATGTTCACGGTGGCCACAATAAACAATTAAATAGGAACTGGTATCAACAACTTAGAATGCTTCAGTGTTATTGTACTACCTCCAGTGGTTGCCAACACCCAAAAGTTTTAATTTCTGCATAAAGTGGCTTTAAAATGGCTAGTTATTGCAAGAATTGGTATTGTATGACTACAAAAACATTTTCAGTCATCACCCCCTCCACTAAAACTGAATTTTACATATTGTTGCTTGACTTGGATGTTTGACCGTCACTGTGCAGAATAATCTAAGTGCAGAGTTTGACACCAGAAGGCGGTTTTCCCATTCATCTGCTGAAGGAGGAAAGGTTCTCCGTGCTCACCTTAAGTCTGAGTTTAAGACGTGTCCGTGCAAGATGATTTTGTGACATCACAATTTGTTACGTTGACCAATATTTGCTTAGTCATAGATTCTATCATGGTTCGCTTTCCATGTTGCCTAATCTGGGGCTGTCCTGGGCATTTCCCGACATTCGCACTGGCGGAAGAGTGATGGCCAATAGTTTGCTTTGGCTGATTTGGTTAGTTCAGTGCCTGGAAGGGATCTGATCTCTTTTAAATATAAAATAGAGTATACAGTCTCTTTCCAAACGTTCCATTCAAGCGTTTGGGGGTTTTGGAAATGTCGATAGAAATCCTCAGTTATGTGTCTTCCTTTGGTCTACGCACGTGATGAGCTGTTATGAGTCGACACCTCACTGGTTCTACCTTGGTGACTTCTATTCCTGCTGTTTTCATGGTGACTTATCCACTGATTCAACCAACTGCATTCGCGTCACTGACTTCAACACGTAGTAACTTCTGCATGAAACTGCTGTCTCTGTCTTCTGTCTCTCTCGGTCCTTCTTTCCCTCTGTCTACCAGGCGATGAGGGAGAAGACACTGAGAAAAGCCAGGACTCTCCGGCTAAAGAAGAGGAGACTCAAGCTGAGGGCAGCTAAGCAGCAGAGGGCTGCCGACATTTGTGGACCCAAACAGCCGCTCCTCTTTCTTGTCTACCTGATTCCTGAATGCTAGACCTCTAACTGGCCAGTCGGATCTAATGACTATGAACAGACACAGCAAACTCCTCTACCGCCACCGCCCCGCCATCAGGAAGCACCTTCTAGACTTGGTTGTGTTCCAGTTTCCTTAAAGAGCCTCCTTTCACTGCCTTTTTCGGTTTTTGGGGCAGGATTGAGTGTTTCCACTGCAAAATAAATGCCAAGCCTTGCAGCGTGTACTTTTACTAGGTAATGCATTTTTTCATACCTGAATACAGCATTTTAAACACAAGTTGTTGCCAAAGCAAGTCATCTGTTAGCTGTACTATCATTTGTAAGTTTTATGTATTCACATTTTTTCAAAGGTTTTATTCTATATCTTAAATATATATATAGAAAATTATTTTCTGATATTCAATATTTTAAAATGCATCTTACCTATGATTTACCTAACTTTGATTTCCAATGTGAACATTTTGTAACTTTGAATGTAGTAAGCCATTGACTTCAAGTATTCATTGTGAGATTGATTTTCATTCTTGCAGTTATTCAGATGGTTGCTTTTAGTTTGAAATGTATCCATTCCTCTTGTTTGTTGTTCATAGTTAATCATCTTGCTCCTTGTCTGCAGCTGGTCTATGGAGTCTTCGGTCTTGTAGTGTGTGATGGACGTAGGAGTTCTCTTCTTAAGAACAAGGTGTAAAGTTTTCATAGTCTACATTCAAAAAGTGTACATATTATACTGTGTCCTGGTTATCCTAGACCTATACACTGAAGATTACCATATCTAAATGTGTGTGTGAGAGGATGTGATATGATTTATGGTGGATATTGAGATAAGGGATTTATTTTATGCTGGAGATTAGTTGCAATAAAAATAGTTACTATACTGATTGCACTCAAGTACACTAGTGTGTTATTTATGATGGATTATGTTATTGTTTATTAGAGGTGTATAAGCGTGTATTTCTCTGTATTGCAGGGTTATTGTTGTACTACCTATGAATTTCTCATTTCTCTCTGCAGTCAACCTTTTATTACGACCTTTAGAAAGAACCACCCCTCTCGTTAATATAATGGTACCTATGATACTCAGAAACTGTCTATCTTGAATAATTATTAGCACTGACACTGATAACACTGATACTTTTGTGTGATTATTTTCTTAGAAGTGCTTACATCACTTGTTTGTCTTGGCTTGTTTTATGAACTATTAAATACATAAAATTATAAGACTGAATATGAAATTAACTGACTTGTTAAAGGGGTAAGGGGCATTTTACATTGTATTTACAGGTGAAGAATAACTTGTACATTGAGTCAGGTATAGTGTGGTTTTAATGACCAGTACTGCTCCACAGGTGACCCAGAGCACCCAGGATCATATTGTTATTTTCTGCAGCCCATTCATGAGTCATGCCACTGTTCTGTCAAAGACTTTACTGTATAACACCCTCATAAATGCTTTTGTCAATTTTGTTATTTTTAATGTGCAGTTAAATCTCTCAGGTGAAAAGTGATATCAAGGTAAATTTATGTATGTTGTGCTGTCCACGGAGGATGTCTGAGTAAATGAGGTCATTGTCTCCCTCTACTGGTCATCCTTAGACCTACTGTTAAGCAACAGAAAAGCTGTACCTTTGGTCAATTTTGTTTTGTAATGATCAATAACGTACTGTTACTAGCCATTGTGGTGCCCTATACTATGATTTTAGGTCTCTGTGATGGGATACATACTGTGAGTGTTGGCCCATGTGATGGAATTGGTGCTTTACAATTTTAGACAGATAATGATAGATTTTAGATAGATATTGATGTGATTAGGCCAATGTTAGGCATTAAATACTGTGATTATAGACCTATGTCATGCAAAGGATGGTCAACTTTTCATTTTTACTTAACACTTCAAAACCACACTACAATGGGTTTTGCAAAACCACACTGGATTCAATAAAAAATAATGTTATAATAGCTCAAAGCAATCAGTGTCCTCTTATGGTGATGACAGCTCGGAATATACTTCCACTAATACATCGGTGGGAAAATAAGATGGAAAAATGCCAAAGAACTGCTGATTAGGCTGCAGATGAGCCTCAACATCTCCAAGAGATTGTTATAATATGATTCTATCAAATTGTTCATCTGAATTGTATTGTTCAAATTCAATACTGATGACGTATTAACCATTAATAAAACTATAGAATCTGGATACTTAATACTGTTTTGTTTATATTATCAGTTTATCTGTTGGCACTTACGGGATGGCAGCCCTGAAAACATTCATTGGTATGACATTAATTCCCATTTCCTTAGGTAAACGTATTATTTACCTTTAGCTCTATAATAGCTTCACCAATATATGGTATTTAATCTTTCATCACAAAGCTGTGACGTGATGAGACAACATTTACATACTAGTGAAGTGTCCTTTAAGCCCATATTTTACATAGAAACACAAAGACTTGTACAAAGATTTCTCTGTGCTGTACTGTACCTAAAATAATCCAGGAGTGGACTGAATGGGCTTTGCTTGTGAGTTAATTTATCTTAGGAGTTAGGTGATACTAGGTGATTGAGGACCTATTTGTTCAGGTGTGCTGTCAGCAGATGATAAAATGTACTGAAAGACATGTAAATCAACATATAACTATGATTGCTCGTGTGACTCCTTCCAAATTTGGTGTGCTGGCTTGATTCATTCTTATGATGATGAACAGAAGGGTAGGAACATATCTTCAACTTTATATGAATGTTTTATTTGTTGTCTAATGAAAAGGATGAGCACAAGAACAATAACAGTCATGGCAGTACAATAATGTGGATATATATGTATATATACAAGCTTCAGCAACATTTTGATGCACACAAAATCAATAAATCTGCATGTTTCTTAATAAACATACCAAGAAAATTTTGTTTTGCTAAAATCATTACAATTTTACAGCGATGAGGTACTCCGTGAAGCTGAGCACATTCTCATCACGTTTTTGTCTTTGACTGTTCAAACAGGTTTTTTTTGGAAGTTCTCCAAAGTCATTTTTACACATACAGCACATAACTGATTAATTTCCGTCTGGAATAAAAAATCCATGCATGTCCTTGTGGAGCTCAGCGTTCACATATGCTCGAGCTACTTCTTTGAATGTTTTGCCATCGAGAATCAGGATGAAACTAGACTGGCCTGGGTTGGAGTTGATGACTGATGTCAAGACCACACCTGCAAATGAAAAGGAAGAGGTTATTGTACAAAGTACAAAGCAAAATATAAAAAATATAAGAAATCACATTAGATGACAGCATTTTCAAATGTCTTTTTACTTCAAAATACAGTTAACATACAGTCTTGTCAATGCAAATGTAATCATTTATCTTTTTAGGATGGTACTCCTGTCCATTTATACTCTTGCTATAAGCTTGGTTGATTTATAGTAGTATATACACACCACACAAACATGTCATACACTGTGCATGCACACCACACTCACCATCATCCTCTGACTCGCCATTCGGTCTGGGGATGAACACTGGCTCTGACGGCCAGCAGTTGTCCTCGCTCCAGTAAACCCTTTCCTTGGTTTGTGTGTCAAACTTCCCAATCTACAGTAAATGAATAGATTAGGAAAAACAATGAGGACACAGCTTTACTCAGCCTGTACAAAGAGATCATAACACAGCAACTACCACTCCTAATTCCTTGAACTGTGTCTGATAACAGGCCAGAGTTTCGACTAAACTATAAAAAGCATAAGAAAAAAATAGATGAATGAATGAAATAAGTGTGTGAGCTACATCGAAAGGGGAATCGCACGAATGCAAGTTGTTTAAAGTTTTTAGTCAGATTAATTTGAGACATTGCCAAATTCCTAGAGGTCTAATCTTTTCAATTAGCTTACATATACAGCACTTAGTAGAAGAGCTTATCTTGTAGACCTTAATTGCCTGTGCAGTACTTTGTCCCAGCTGCAAGCCATATACTTGTAAAAGACTTATAAAGTTTTAAAATAGACCACATACTGTCAAGAATGAAGAACCTGGTACCAGCCGGGTTCACTGATCTTTTTGACAATACTCTTAGTTCTTACATCAAATGTTTTTAAATAAGGCAAAGTGGTCTCCGTAACCATGGTCTGCTTTAAACGTTATTTATTTTAAACATGTTCCGGTCCTGGAGCAAATGTTCAAGGCCTCGTCTCCAGCAATGGCTATCATCATCATAACATTTCCTTTACATTTTTCCTTTTGCTTGTTCTGCTTTTTGTTCATTTATCCAAACATCATTAAAATTCAATGAAAACCTGAAGCTCTTCTCTGTTGTTAGGATTCTGTGTCAAGTGGGAAGAAATAAAAATATCGTATTGTCTAGACCAAGATGTTTCCTTTTGTACCTTCCTCTTTGCAGGCACAATACCTCTGGACTGTGGGTATTTAGTGAGACACAAGGGAGGCTGTTTTCCAAGGTATACACGTTTTGTTACACAATACTTTGAAGCTTCACTGAGTTTATTGCTTGTTTCCATTGTTTTTGGTACCTTGATGTACAAGTGCACCCAGTGGAATGGACATGTGGGTATTACAGCCGGAGCCATGAAGTGATTTGTTGGGGCATTTGGTAATTCGCACTTCAGCAAAGTGTTTCCTCTCTTTTGTTGCACAAACTGGTAATTCTCAGTTCTGTAATTTGCTTCCTACCTCTGTAAAAAAAAACAAAAAAACAATGCTGCCAGGAACAATCTATTTCCCAATAGCCCTGCATTTAAAGTCTCTGTCCTACAAGTATCTGCAGGTTTCGGGTCTCTCTTGGCAAATAACACTTATGAGACTGTAAGAATTCACAAAGACGGATGTTTTCCCCAGTTCTACTTTTGCAATAGCCGAATTAGAAACAATGAGGAATGTTACCTGTTTTGACAGTGCAGACTCCTCCACACAGTTCCCGTACACAAACCGGTGCCTCTTGCCGTTGACATCATAATTCATCCTGGGTAATTCAAAACCTGATGGAAATAGAATATGTGTTTGTATTTGTATGAACAAATCAGTAACTCTTAAATACACAATGTAAGAAATACTACTACAGCAATAATTATTTGATTTCTGAAGTGTCTGTTTGAGTGGCATTGGTTTTACCTTCGCAGAGCACCTCTGCCTGGCACATTAGTTTGCCTTCTTTCTCCTTCACAGCACTGGCTGTTGTGTATTTGAGTTTCACCAGGTCCTCTCCAACCGCAATTCCCTGAACAACCAAGTCAAAAAGTACTAGTAAGTTTTACAAAAATCTTCTCTAAACTTCCGGATAAAATCAATGAAATAGTTTTTTAAATCCCACCTTGTCGGAGTAGGTGGGAAGTACAAATCTTCTGTAGCCTGGTTTGGAGTATGTATCATCATGGAACCCAGGGTTTTCTTTCAGCTTGCTCAGGTAGAACATATCATAAAGGCTGTTATCGTTGTAGGCAATGACATCGAAGATAACGTGACCGTCATCCTCAAAAGCATTCACGTGATGGTAGACCACCATTGCTCCAGTGTAGTACTTTGTCTCGACCACTTTGCGAGTCTTTCTGTCAATCAGGTGGATCAGGGTCTGTTGAAGAAATAAAATATGAAAATAATAGTAGAATAATAGTTCAGGAGTCTGAATATAAAGTATTACCAAAACTGAGACAGCAGTGACCCCTTACATTCTCATCAGGGCAGAATTTCAGGCAGCTCGCCCAGTTGACTCCCCTCATGTAGGCAGTGGCCATCCGGAGGATGTCCAGTTTGAAAGGCTGCTCGATGAAGATGAAGTAGTTGTCCGTCATGCCGAAGCTGTGGTAGTAGCTGGGCGTGAGCAGGGAGCGACAGGGAACTGTGCAGATCACCTCCACATTCTTCAGTGCGGGGACATTCTTGTCTTTGTCTGAAGGTTTAAAGTAAAGAGCAAAAATAGAAAAAGAAACAAATACAGGGAGAAGTTAAAGAAAAATACACTTAAATTGCGTCAAAGCATTATTTTGTTTTTTTTTATAGTATACAACTAGAGAAACGATGAGATTTACATCTGGCAACAAACATTCTGCAAAAACAGTGTAAAGCTGAGAAGTGTGTACTGCGCTGTGTCACATTCAATTTTCCCATGGCTGTTCTTAATTTAAGTCACCTGTCCTATCCTACATTTGTACAACATATTTTGAACCTTTACTTTCTGCAGCTTGTTGACAAAGTACAACTGATAGGAAGAGAGAGCAGGACAAAGTAGAGCGGGTCATGCAGTTTATATACCTTTCTCTGAAGCAGCAGGTACTTTGAACAGCATGTATTTAGTCTTCCCCTTCTCTGCTATTGAAGTGCCGATGTTGTACGCATTGCCCTCTTTGTCATAGTGTGGATGGGACGAAGCCAAGTTTACCGGCAGGTACTTCATGTAGTCCACCTGTGTAAAATAGCAACTTATGAGCACAGAGACAAACTCTTCATTTGGATGTGTGTTGATAAGGATGATCGGTGAGCGATCCACATCAGCAGATGATGTTACCTTGTCCTGAGTTTCTAGGGTCACAGGATCAATCTTGCGGATGTAGTTGGTTTCAGAGGTGGCATAATAGTCGTTTCCATATTTGATGAAATTGCTTGCGCCGTTGTCGGTGAAATCAGGCACTGTGTGGTTGAGAAAGGTAATTGCCCTGAAAAGAAAGAAGACGAAATTTCAGGAAATTGGAAATTGGAGAGGTCATCAAACACAAAAGACCTTAGAAATGTGGGGGGTCATTTGAAAATCCACAGCAAGGGGTTTCTCCAACACATAAGACGGATTATTCTAATATTAGATCCCATAGAAAAGAGGTTGTTTGCATCTCAATGACTTTCCCCGTTTTGCAAGACTGTGGCATGTTGTGTGGGTATGGCAGATGTTACAGAAGAATCACATTTTCAAATGAGTTTTGCACTGTTACATAAAAATAAGCAATGGAAACGCTGCAGAATTGTGGAGGAACTGGATGCCAAACAAATACTGCAACCATACCCGTGCAAAGAAATAAAATAAGACTGCTACAATGGTACGATGAGAGGACTAGAACAATTCAAACTAGGTCTGAATAGAATCCAGAGCAAACTTACTTGACAATGAAATTCTTGCTCGGGTCTGGGTAGGCCATTGTCCCCATTTCTGACACAACTATCCTGTTTGCAGCCATGTTAGCGTTATAGGTGTCCCCTCTAAGAAACCTGCTCCTGTGGGTCACTTCACCTGTAAGAAATTAAAACACAAAAATGCATACTTGCTGTTTTATATGCGTTTAGTACGCTCTCTTCACCGACGCGCACTGCTTGCAACAGGGACAGAGTCAGAGACACGGATCCATTCAAGGCGGAACAACGTGACCCTACCGTCTTTGAAGGCGAAGCTGTTCATGATGGCCATCCCGTCGAACCAGTGGTCGTAGCTGGTGTCCCCCACAGAGAAGATGCCGGGGCCGTTGCGCAGCAGTGAGCCCTGCAGCCAGCCGGGAATGCTGCCTAAGCGAGATGAAAAAATAAAAATATATATATATATATATAAATAAATAAATAAAATTAAAAAAAACCCCAGAAAACCTAAATGTACCTAAAGGCAGTGCATCAAAGACTCGGCCTACCTTTCACCTCCGCCCTCAGGGGCTCGGGCCTCTCCTCTGCGTTCTTGGAGAAGTTGGTGGACATGTTTGCCAACAGAGCAGGAGTCGGGATAATACTGTGGCCCGTCACCATGCAAGCCACTCCTTTTAAAGCCCTTCACTTTGTTGTGTGTGTGTGTGTGTGTGTGTGTGTGGGTGGGTGGGTGTGTGTGTGTGTGTGTGTGTGGGGGGGGGGATTAACTTATCGTCCTGTGGGGCGATTTCATTGGAGTTATAGTGTAAAGTTGTTATGATCTTAAGTCTTAAGTAACTGATTTTATCTGCTTTGATGACATGGTTGTAATATTGCTTTATGGCCTTGCATCACCTTTGCCCTTACATAACCCACGTGCCTATGTAAGGGTGGCATACTTTTTTTTTATCTATATCCTACTTGATGCTGCACTCTATATATAACTAAGGCGCTAATACCAAGAACAGCCTCTACCCACCCAATTATCAAGATACAACACTTCGCAGATTTTCACTAAACATTAATTTCTTCCAGCCCCATTAACCCCATTGTTTCATAAGGGATGTTCACATGTTTATGACTGCACCTGAGATGGGACATATGGTGTGCAGCACCAGGTTTGTTCAAGAGTGTATCTCAGATTGTTTTACGTTATTTACAAAATTGTTATTTGATTGTGGCAACAACAGTTGTTCATTCTCAGGCTTTCCTTGTCCCTCTTTGGCTCACTGAAAAGTTATGTTATTCGGTCCTGTCTCACTCCACAATCGATCGCTCAACAAAGTTATGGGCTATGTCAAATTTGCGTTTTATGTCCCTCAGGTTAAAGGACAAGCGGGGAAAACATAACAATGATTGCAGAAACAATAATTAAAGACTATTTTTATTATTATTAGAGTAAATTATTAGTGGCAGATACAAAAAATAATTGTAATAATATTTGAATTCAGATTTAAGAGGCTTGTTAAAGTAATGTCTAAAATGAGTGACATTTTTCAGCTGTGTGTGTGTTTGTGTGTTTGTGTGAGTGTGATTGTGGAAGGGATTGTCAACAGGTAGATAAGGGAGCCTTGACAAGAATGTTCTTCAACCAGAAACCACAGGCATAATCCCTGCAGGCATCAAGCATCCAATCTGATAATGATTATGCACTTTGATCACTCTGTGGAGCCAGACAGGCAAAGTCAGGAACTTCCCCTTACAGGAAAAATACTTTAAGTATTTGAAAAATCTATTTGATAAAGGGCATGGCTTTTTGTGACTGACAACAAACCAGACACTGAATCCAAAGTCCCCTGATACAGTTCCATGAATACATCAGGGACACAATAATACCAGTGAAATGATATTTTTTTCTGGGTATAGTGGCAAATTTGATTTAATTTTATTATAGCTACAGTATGGATATTAGTACACTATTTAGCATATTTATGACTGATACAGTGACTATAAAACAATTGGAATTAGACATTAAACATTAAAATTACTTGTAAGTTTATTATGAATGCAAAAATTGTCCATAAATATTCTTCAATGCAAGTTAACCTTAATAAAATCACCCACATTTTCAACACATAAAAAGTTTAATTACTATAAGCATTTAGGTGTAAGTTTTATGGTTTGTTAATGTGCACAAAAACAAAAATGCTGCATTATAGATGTTTCCAATAGTGACCTGTGTCTTCATCTGGACCTCATCATCTATCATTTAAAAGATTGTTTGTGATCCTGACGAATAAATCTCTTGGTTACCACAGTGTGTCTTTTGTGTCTTGACGTTCTGGGGGATCTTCTTCTGCTGCCACAATGACTGTGTTTGTTTGTTAAAGAGGACTCAATCTTCTTCTGAGTGTTTATTTTTCTGTTAAAAATGTTTTAATGTTTAAATCTGTCAAGTCAGAGTCAAGAGGCAGATGGATGTGAAATAGCGGTTTGCAAGAAAAACAAAGGCACCAGAGTAGCCTGATAGAAAAGTGTGGATCAATTCATTGCCTCTGGGTCCAGCCCAAATAAATGCTGATTTTAGCACTATTCTCCATCCAAACAGTGTCTGGGCTAAGTCTCCTCCATTGGAGCTGTGGAGGGTACAAGAGGTTGTTGGCGTAAAATCGTCATCTTGCGTCATGCAGTAGATGGTTTAGGTGGGGTGTCCCTTATTGGGAGCCACTTTGTTGGTGACAGTAAGTGGCAACAACCAACCAACTTGTCCAATGTCCCTATCCAAGGTCTTTCTCTGAGAGTCTTTATTTCCTGAGAGAATACACCTATTCCCTTTGAGGTTGAAGTGAGGGGCAGACACATTTGCATGACATATTTGTCGTAACAACGGTAGTGTGTGACCTGTGGCCGGTCGGGGCAAACCTGCGCTAGAATAGACGTCAGGCTGCGGTAAATTCATCTTTGGTTTAGCCTTGACTAGAAAAGAAAGACCTGAAGAAAGAGCTTAAGGGTGGAGAAGAGATCTGCAGATAGGTCCAGTATCATTGGACTAAAATTAAAACAAAGATGTTTGGTTTGCTTGATTTACAGATACTGATTCTCAAGTGAAGCCAAAGAGAATTAAAACACATGACAACACTGTCCTCTACTGGCTCATCTAAGACACTACCTTATAAAGTAAAGAAGCATCTCATGGAGATTGTTACAAATGTTTTAGTAATGTCAAAATGTTCTTGTTGGTTAAATATAACTGGTGAAGTATGATAACAGTAAAATAATTGCCACTAAGTGCTGTAGGATTGAAGCATTAATACTTAGCACTTACATATATGTGGACAGAATGTGTGAATGACTAGAGTGTGAGCCAATTGTTGTGTTGACAGGAAACTTGCAAAAACCTCAAACAAGACTGCCCTTCAGTTACCAGCAGGGGGCAGAAATTATAGTGTTGAGTCATGAATGCATCATCCCTTCCTGAGTCCTTTGTCATCCAAAACATTTTAGAGTTATTACTTTGCCATGTAAAGAGGCAGTTTGATTGTTTTCTGCAATAGCAATTAAATAAAAAATGGTAGCCATATCCTCATCAATGCAAAATGGTATAATGTAAGTTTACCCCAGCCTGTAGCTATGTATTTGATCATGTTCTTGGTAGAATAATGGAATCTACATTTAAGATATTAGAGCTTTATTAAACCAGCTAAACATGTCAGAACCTGAATGATACACGTCACATCAGTTAATTTGGTATTTATTGTAAAGAACAAATTAAAATGTAAATGGCAAATATGTTCTCTTCTCCAATACATTCATAGAATGTCACTAAACACTCCACCTACTCACATCTCTCCTCCATACAACATTCAGAACAGAAACGCCGACACCAGTTTAAATAGCTGACAGCAGCACCATAATCTCAATTATCATAGCATCTGCTTTGTTTTATGTCTACTTCTCTTGGATTAATAAATTAAAGACAATGGTACGCATATAATGCAAGATGCTCATAGGATTTATGTTAACTTGCACGGTCCAGATTGTTATGGACTGTGCTGATTAGTATTCAAGTATTCCCTTACTGATTATTTCTGTGCTGGATATTATACTTAATATCTGTTTCATGATGTTCTAATCACGTCATTATCGTCATCATCATCATCATCATCTGTGGATTACATTATGTGGCACAGTACAAGAATAACGTTTAAGTAAACATTATGTACATGTACTAAGAAAATAAAAACAAAGAACAAAATGTGTCTTGCAAATGTATATGCTATTTTGTTTACAGTGCAATCCCCATGCAATACCACATGCAGTTATAGAGGGTGCATGAAGAAGAAGAAGACCATATTGACCATGCATGACCTTGCATACAGAGCCGCCCCTGATTCTACCAGAATTGGCCTGCTGTCCTGAAACCCTTGCATGATTTCCATTTAATTCCAGTGAAATATTAACAAACTCCACATCCTGGCTCTTGTCTCAGATGCGAGATAGTGATATCCACATGAAACGTAGATGACAGCCACCCATAATCCGTTGTCAAGTCCATCCTGTTCTAAACGCACTGCCTGTAACCGATGGCGTAACTGAAAAAAGTATTTTGCGCTGTTTTACCATGCCAAACTAAACTGAGCCTCATCATACAGTGACAGGCCTCAGCGTGCAAAGATGGTTATGTGAAGAGAATTCATCTGAACCATCAAATCGTGTTTGCAAGTTGACACTGTTTATCACTGTGTGATAAATGCTCATGATTTGGAAAAAAAAGTTTTCACCTTAGAGTAGTGATGGCTTAAACACTGGCACAAATACATAAATCTTTGAATTTTTAAACTAAACAGAAGCACTAAAATAACCAGCCTGAACAAGCCTCTCGGTTTTACATTTGAAACTGATCTATTACAAAGGCCAAACAATCACATTAGACAGGCATCAGACATGGAAAATACACAAGTAAATCACTGAAAAATGACACATTTTTCAGTGTTGTGAGGAGTTGGATGTAACAAAATATTCACTGTGCAATCATAAATTGTGTAAAAAAGGCAACAAAATCCAATGCTGAACATAGCAAGGCGTACATTGAAAACTAACAATCCCTGTTTGTTTCACAAAAAATTTGACAGAAGCTTTTGATGTACAGCTCATATAAGATACATTTACATTGAAAATTCAAGTGCATGTTTTGTAAATCATCAATGAGTTGTAACTTTTAATGTGAACAAATAATACATCTGTATTAAAAACTTCTGAACAGCGTTTTACGATGATCAACATGACTGCTTTGTCAGTAAAATGATGCTTAAGAAAACAATAAGAACATGTGAATCTTCACTCTGCCATATATTCACATCCACTGAAAACAAAACCCGATCCTTGTATCCATCCCGAAGAATAAATATGGAAATGCACATTATGTTTAACAGCTGATTGGAAATCAGATATGGAAATCAGAAAGTTATATGAGGCAGAAGCTATTTGTATCACAATTCTCTAAAACAATTACAAAATATTTTTGACATATACAAAACTATTACCTTCTGAAACACTGATCATTATCTTTGATTTTACATAAAACTCAAATCAGCAGAAACAAATTGTACATGTACTGAATTTAATTTGGTTGCTAAAATTTCCAATTCCTTTGTGGAAAACACACATAGCAGCATGCAGCTTGTTGGCAAATGTTGCCAAGGGGTAAATTAAACAGTTTGTGCCTTAAAAGATATCATCAATAGGAAGTGTGAATATTCTATAAACCTAAGGTCAACACCTGACGCTGGAAAAACTGTTTGAATCCTATTAACATCTCCCACCAGCCCTCATAACATAAATTAACATTTCAAAGCTGTTGCTCCTTGTCTGTACTCTGTTTCATTTTTGTTTCTGAATCAGTACTCCATGTCAGTTTCACCCCTTAACATGCATTGCACAAAGTTAATAAATATAATGCAGGCAGGTCAACGACATATTTTTTCCATTCTGTGAAATATGAGGTTGTGTTTAAAAATCTGATTTTAACGGTTTGTAAAAAATAATGTTCCTGCACTGCTTAATGTCAGTGTACAAACACAGCATTGACATTCAGTTTCCCTTGCATTCCTAAATTACTCTGTACATCAATCTCCCTTTCATTAAAAACAGTTATCTTTGTTTGTGTCATCAAAACCCTATTTTCCTCGACCCCAGCAAGACAAAAGAAATAGACTACATAGTGTACCGATGCCTGTTCAACCCCACAATTTTTAAATTAACCGTTAAAATGCAAATGAAACGAAGATTCAGAATGTTCCAATAAACCTCTTGAAAGGCTGGCTTTTTAAATGAACCTCAATTGAATGAGAGAGTGACGAACTGATCTATCCTTAATAATTCTTCTCTGTGATTGCACTTGAGAGGCTGCAAAGCCAGCTCAAGATTCACTGAGGAAAAAGAGATGCTTGACCCTTTTCCTCAACAGGCATCGGACAATGATTTTATGGCACTGACCATTATTGAGAAATCACTGAATGTTTTCGGAGTTCCCTCAGATCTTTGCTTCATCATCAACATTAACTCACATTTCATCACCTTTATTATGGGACTCAGGCAGCAGTAATAATACAAAAAAAACCCATTTTGAAGTATTTTGTTGAACAGTAAGTATGTAAAGAACGGTAAACTTTTTGACAATTTATGGTTGGGCTAACAGTCCATTGTCCCAGGACGACCTCTTTTGTGTAGTGGTAAATTGTTCAGGAGAAAAATAACTGGCCATGCACACAAAGTATTGCTAAGAAGTCATTTCATGGCTTAGGGATGGCCAGTGAAACGGTCCATCGGTACATCTCAGTGCCTGATTTCCTTTTTTGTTTCGTTGAAATTTTCCCTCGTTACATTCGGTCCTGTAATATCACTCATCCCAGGTGTGAGAGGCAAGTGTCCAAGCTGCTGGTCGCCAGTGCACTGAGAGTGACGTCATTCAGTGGCGTTTTCTCACCAATGACACCCTTGTTTGGCTTAATCCGCCTTCCCATTCTCCTGAGGTGGGCCAGCTTTACTCTGGCGTGCCGAGCGCAGCACTTTGTAGCAGCCGCGGGCAATCTTATGCATCCACATAATGTTCATGATGTCCAAGCAGATACTGGAGCAGATCCAGGCTACACGGCCACCCCAGGGCACCAGGTAGAAGGCCTCAGTGCCGTAGACTGCATACATGCGACCGTAGTAGACTGGCATGACAGCGATGCGGACCATGAAAAAGACTACTGCCATGGCAACCCCGTTTGCCATGTTGGGCCGGGAGGACTTGGGATAACCTAGTACCTCAAAGAACCAGCTGTAACACAACACATAGTTAAGAAAACGGTGTTGAGCAGCAAGACGTAAATATGGAAATCTTTAAGATGATCATGAATAACTTGACGCTTCAGGAAAAACGTTACGAGACTGTTCTCTAAGGTATGTACGGTATGACTTCAGCTTTATCCAGATAAATTGTTTACAAAGAATTTGGACACCCCTCAAATAATCTCAAAAGAACCAACCAACTCAACACAAAGAGAACATGCAACAAGCAGTTGCATGATTACCTTCATGTAATTAAAATTCCTAACAAGTAGTGCAACTTCCAACATATGATCTCCAGAAATGTTGTAAATTGAGCTCCAACCCTGAAATTAAATGCCCAAAGCCCACGTCATTAGTGAGCTGGTACGTACCGCTGGTTCACACATGGTGTAGAAAACTCAGCAAGCAGGCGGAAGTTAGCAAAATAAGGCAACATTCCTTCGCCCTAGAAGAACAAGGTAAGAACAGGAAGACAACGAAACATGAAAGGGACAAAAACAAGACGCAGAGTCATTTGGATCAGCAGGCATGAAGCTGATGTACCGCCGACCCCACAGAGTTAAGAGGCAACTAAGGTACATTGACAATTCAGAGGCATCATCTGACATAACCATATGATATTTCATATCTCAAAGATATGAAAAAAAAAGGTCTAAAATTAAATGAAGTACTCTCCAAATATAGACCTATTTGGCAGATCCAACAAAAGAGCCTTCTCCTTCAGGGCACACAATTATTCCTTCAAGTTTTGTGGGCCAAAATTAGACTGGTCTTTAATTTAACTTCCTAATTATTCATTCTCTCCATTTACTGTGAGCAGAAACTTATCCTCACTATGAAAGGAGCATACAGAGCTGGTGACGTGCAAAATAACAGATTTACTGCCTCAGGACTTTTGATTAGCTCTGTTTGCAAAACAGAACTGGAACAGAGTTAGATTTTAATCAAAGGCATTTGTTCAAAGTAAAGGCTTGTTTACACATTTGTCTTTATATCACAAGGGTCCATTCCCTAGGGAGCATGAATGTGCTGACCATTACATGCCCATTATAGTGTCATTATACTGAATAATCACAATACATCCTTCTCTAGGAAACATGAATATATCCAGTTAACTCTAGGTGAAAGCACGAGAGAGACCAATACTGGGCTGGCTTCTAGTGAGAGAATAAATGGCTTTGTCTATATAATATATGAGCCATATAAATATCAAAGTAAATTACCCTAAGCATATTCATAATCTGCCCCTTAAAAACCCCAAAACACAAGAGGCAACATGCAAAAATACTCACATAAAATGAAGCATTTTTGCATTTATTAAAATAATTACTTCACTTGGTTATTAAGGTAATAATCTCACTAATGCATCCTTACAACAAACTATATGCCAACAACTGTTAGCTCACATTTTATGTCTTTTCATCCAGAGAGCAGAAAACCATTCTGTAAAGACCATACAGCATGGCAATTCATCTGAAGAACATCTCAACATTAAAAAAGGTATTGAGCAAATATCAACACAGCACAGGCTTCTACATATAATGTACAACCATACATACATTCAGCCAGCCACTATTTGAAGGAGCAATCAAAAGCCATGCAGTAGGAGTAAAAAGCAATATGTTTAACTGCCAAACATGTCATTGTTTGGAAGATCAGGGCCTGAAGTCCATGTTGTCTTAGGTACAAGATCATCTTCAGCAGGTGTTAACCACCTTATACAAGCTCAAAGCTGGATTGTGAGTGCTTGAAACAATACCAACTGAAACTAACAATATCTGTAATAATACCTGGTCAGAATTCTAAAATGCAGAAACTACAGATATTAGTTTTTGGACAGAAGCCCCTGTGAAGCCCTTAAGTGAACTTACCATAGGATAAGAATGCAAGGCTTTATTTATTTGGCTTTACACACCATTTTCAGTTGCTGTTAAATAGAATGAAGAGGATCTTAAAACCAAGATGCTTTCAGGATACCCCATCTAAATGAGCACTAATGTTGTTAAAATTGTGCCATTAGACAAATAAATTTGAATTAAGTGTTCTGACTGAAGTTCTCTGAAAAAGTGCTTTAAGGAAACTGAGTGCTGTGATTTGTATCGCGAAACAATTACATTGTTTGAATTTGACTTGTGCTCCTTAATTGAATTTTGATTAACCCCTGACCATACAAATTCAGAACATAAGCCAAACTCAAAATTCAGATAAAAATCACAGCATTCAATTTCAGTAAAAGACCCACAAAGAACATGTCATTCAAGGTTATTTAGGTAGTGGCCTGACTTTTATCAGCATGTAAAAGAAGACTTACCGTCATGGCTGAAACAAAAGCTGGTCATTAAAACATACTTACTATGTGATACAAACAGGGTTCATCTGCATTGCAGTTTTTGTACCATATGATGTGAACGTTCCACCTAGCATGAGCATGCTGGTACCCCTAGGAACTGGTAAGTCCATACTGTGACTGGGCATCATATCTGCTCAGTGCAACACAACAGCAATAGCAGCAGACAAGACAGGAAAAAAGAAGTCCCCATCTAGATCAAGACCTGCTCTGGGTTTCTAGATGAGACACAACCCTTTTGGTAGTTTTTGCATGAACGGGGATGACACAACCCGACTTGATGTTGGTAGTTTTTGCATGTAGGGTTTGAAAAAAGGGGCTATTTATGTTAAAGTCAGCGGAGGACTCAGAGAAAGACAGACATAGATATATTAGAAGAAAAAAAAAAAAAAAAGATGCCACCACAATTGGAAGCAAATGAGAAGCAACACTTACGACACTGAGAAAAAAAGCATGCATCTAATATTTACACACTTATATTATGTTTCCATCTTTTTGATTAGGCTATATTAACTGTTAAAAACAGACACAAAAGACAGATTATGCTGCAAAAAACGTCTTGCACACTTTTCTGGCAAAAACATTAGTAATTTACTAATAAATTAACAAAACATACCAACAAGCTCATAAAAATTAAGGTGATTTGTATCTTTTTTTTTTTTTTAAATACAAGTTTCCCAACTCCTAGATTTAAATAGCCGTTAATTTGACTGTGTGCCTTAGGTTTTAATAT
This sequence comes from Lateolabrax maculatus, assembly GCA_031216445.1. Taxonomy (NCBI): domain Eukaryota; kingdom Metazoa; phylum Chordata; class Actinopteri; order Acropomatiformes; family Lateolabracidae; genus Lateolabrax; species Lateolabrax maculatus. Next base: position 13,441,068 of record CM062210.1, read on the forward strand.
TCATATTGAGTAGGTAGAATTTATTGTGTACTTGACATGAATACTTCCACATAAACACACTCAACACATAAACTAATAGGACTCTGACAACATATGACAAATTTAACTTAGTACAAAACTTAATAAAATGAAAATGACATCAAGGGTTAGCCAATTTTATTGTGGTTTTTACCGCAAATGTAACATGGCTACAGTAATGGGGCTTGCATTGTAATTTCTTGTACCACAGTTGATTAATGCGGAGCATTCATTCTGTTATCCCACATGAATTTCAGACTTGGTCTGAGGAAACAGTCATGAGTGTCCAGTAACAGTATGGCCTACTTCATCTCATTTACCTAATTGTTTGAGATACAGGTGCTTGCTCTGTTTCTCCAAATTAAATGTTGGATTTACAGTCAGTTATAATCATGGTTTTATTCCAATGAACAAAAACAAATCTGTAAATCCAGACAGGGACTGGAATGTAGTTAGGGGTAAAATGTAAATCTGGATTGCAGAGTTTACACTAAACATGAGGTTAAACCCAAAGGTCCATAGTGCTTTACTGCTTTTTGCAAATGGCAACGTAGCACCAAAAGTATACTACAATGTAAAGCATCTTCTAAATCCAAGAACAGTTTAAATATGGGGACTCAGAGGCAGAGCAATGCACACTGTATGCCCCTTTGCAATGTTTTCTAAATAGAAAATACAGAACATATATTGTAGGGAACAAACAAAATTAGTTCCTTTCCTTGAATAACATAAAATGGGTATAAAAGGAAAGACTGACTTTTAAGAGCATTAACAACAGTAATTCTGTAATTGCTTAAAACTTATGGAGTACCCCTGACAGAATACATTCCACATGGTATTAGAAAAGGGGCCTGGCTGTCTGTTGATGGACTTTATCATCTTAGGGTCATGTGAATGACATTATTTGAGTGGCTTTGTCAGTTCTCCCTCATCAGGGAGTCTCAGGAGGAGTGTAAGGAAGAGAAAGAAGAGGCAGAACTAAGCTCTGGCACAAAAACAGACAGGTGGAAGGTACTGTAGATAGGCAGGTAAGTAATTAGGAATGTTAAAATACGGTTTGTTGGCATGCACAGTAACATGAAAAAGGAACCCTGCCTGTGTATAACGCTTCAGAACTGCCAGCATGCACACAGTGGTTACAGTTAGGCATTCAGCTGCGCTAAGCTCAGAACAGTTCAGCGTACGTCAGATTCACACAGCATTAAAGGGGGTCAGTAAAACAAACAGAAAGCACAGAAATTGTAAGGCCAAGGTGAGGGGGAAGGGGGTCATCAGCCAGTACCATCATTGAGCATTCCATGCAAAAAATACCATAGTCATTCATTTCCATAATAATTATCCACAGATCCTGGCGACCTAGAGGGTTTCAGATTGAACCAAGAGTGAACAGCACTGCCCATGAAGGCTGAGTACACGAAAATATCACCATACCTAAATAAGAGCCAACTGTATACTGTACAACTGTACTACTGGCATTGCAGCATTAACCAATGAGTCAGGCTAATGTCATGCCCACAGTTGATTTAGCAAAGATGATCGAGAACGGCACTAATACAGCCATCACACCAAATAGCTGATCTGGTGTATAACAAAGGTCAACCATCATGTTCTTTGGTAGGTGGGTGTTTACAGTGCAGCTCTAACAATAGCCAGACCCGAGTGAAATGTCAAACCAACTTTACACCTACAATTATCAATGTTGTTCCAACAACCCTCACACTTCTTAAATCAGTCATATCCAGGAAAGCTAAAAAATACAGCCATTTAATGCCTTCACATCTGAAAAGGCAAACAATAACTCCTGCTGGAACACACTCTCTCTTGTGGATGAAAATACAGCAATTGACATTGTAACTCAACAACTAGTGCATTACTTTGTGTAGAACTTATTTTCACTTCACCTTTGCACTTAATGAAGCCAAAAAGATGGACTTTAAACATCCTTAGGGTGTCCTTCTTTGACTGTTGATTGTTTATTTGTACAGTTCTGGGTGCATCACTTGCACAGGTACTGACTATGCTGACCTCGCTTTGTGCACATATAATTAACATATAGGAGCTGCATGGCTGCATGGGGGCTAAATTAGTTAAAAACACCCAGCTTGACAGGACACAGCTGTTCACTCTTGGTTGTCTCCTTCCCATCTTGCCTGCACGTTCTGCTATTGGACAATAAGGCACTCACCAGTACATAGTAGTAAGCATACAACGCTGCCAGATGGTGAACTACAAAAAACTTGTCGCCTATCGCCTTCCAATAGTAAAATATTAGCAGCAGATCTGGAAAACAGAAGTACAGGGGAAAGAGAGATACCATGTTACTGGTGCAATTAAAACACTTAAAAGTACGTAAAATACTAAATAATTAATAAATATTTGATCTAAAAATGTCCAAACTCAAGTGAGTCATCTAAGCATCAAGTTTTTCACATCTTCTTACCAATTACATGCATGTTCTTTTGGTCTCACTTTCACAAACATTACCGGGGTAAACTATACGTTCCTCTTACCGGATATGAGGTAGCCTGTTGTGATGGCAACATTTGTCTTCACCAGTGTAGGATCTCCCCTGTTGAAAAAACACATTTGGTTTGACTGGGTTTGTGTGATTACATTTCAAAGTCCCTATGTGTAGGTGTTGAAAATGTCTGACCTCAATGAATCCTAGTAGAAGTATAGAAAAAAGAAACTGGGAGGTACACGGCACATGAATAAGTAAACAACCCAACTTGCAGGGGATTTCCCATTTCCATCAAGCAGCGGTAGATACCATCACTTTAGAATCTAACTAATAGCACGTCAAGCTTTCCATTCTAACACATGCAGCTTGCACTGATTAATGGTGGAAGATTTACCACATCTAAATTCTTGGTCATTTTCGAAACAATGGGTGTTTGATTTCACCCAGAAGTATGCACAAGCATGTTTCTCATTTCTAGCCGATTTATAACAGCAGAATTGACAACTGTGGCCAGCACATTTTATCAGCTCTAGCCAGCTGGCAAGTTTTTACCAGCTCCTTGAGTTGGCTAAAACCCCCTCTGTCTCCAGTCGACTTCATAATGTTTCCAGTTAACCTGTTTTAAAATGAGAACCACGTAAAAAGATCTTGAGTATGCACTTGATGGCTACATGCGTAAATGTAGCCATCAGCTCAGTGATGTCTGGCTGTCCCTGAGCAGAGGTAAAAATGAAATCTGCAGTAACGATAGAAGTTATTGCTGTCAAACCTTTTTTTTTTCCCAGTTTCGAAACATGGCAATATATTTATCTCATAGGCTAGGAATGTTGGAGTGTAAAGTTCCCCATATCCAATAAAGACCAGGACAGGGCTGCTCACGTTATCCTTAACTCTGATATTTGCAAGTCTTGGCTTCCACTAGAACCCCATGCACAACGATTCAAGTCCAAAGCTTGACGGGCCTGCCGTGCCTACGGGTGCTACGCTATGAGTGGACAATCGGCATATTATGCCATATGACATATTATAAAAGCATCCAATGAACCAAAAGCATGGAAATTAAAGGCTTAAGACATGCGATTCACAACCAAACGCTCACCAGACTGGGTCTTCATTGACGGCATCATCAAACAACAAGATGTGGAGACAGAAGATTCCCACCAACAGTGCGTGAAACGTTGACACCGTCCTGAAACGAAAACCAAAAAACAAACACAGCCATGATGATCTACTCCTGTCAGACAAGGGCAGATGTTGACACATGTCAGAGAGTTTCTGTTCAATAAGCTTTCCAAAGGAATAGTGAATATTTATCTTCATTCAGGGAAAGTGCCTTGGAGCTGCTCTGTGGTTTAGAGAGCTGGATTTTTAGTACTCACAGTGAATCAACTGATTGCCTGTCAGGGCTGCACACAGATTCAGACCAATTAGACTAAGAGATTAAACACTGCTGAAGGGTCAGGCAGAGCAGCACACAGTCCCAGCCAGTCATTAAGGCAGTGAGACAGTCCAACAGTTCTCAGCCATCAGTCAGTAAGACAGAATAACAGCCACACTGACTGTAAGACTGTTTAAATAGAATCTGTTAAGTCACGGGCCTCAGCAGGTATCTCCATAGCCTTGATCCATCTCCATTAATCATTAAATTTCATTTTGCTCATAAACCATGGAATCAATCATAGACCATTTCATTTTCCCAAATGCTCTCACGAGTAATAAGCGGTGTATGAGAGAAAATGCAAGGTGGGCCAGGCTGGATCCCTCCGAACCCTCTTCCCCGCTGGACATCCAGTGGCCTTCAATCTACAGTAGAGCTTTCAGTGTTCTCATGGTGCTTTAAGATCACAGCAGCCTGTGAGTGTGTCCGCCATCACTCAAGACACAGACACACTCCATCATCCACTCTACTTGTTCCAGCCAGTATCTGCAATGTTCCCACAACAAGTTAGCAGATCACAACAGATGACACTTGGTTGTTCGTCAGTGTGAACACTGTGGCCCTGAGGCTTTCTTGTCTGTTTGTTTCTGATGAACTGTGAGGATAAAATAGGTCTTTTGATTAAACGCGACAAGGATAATCTGAATGTTGAAGGAAAATGATGGTTTATTTTACATTTTATACACTTAATTCAATTATCGCTTAAATTTGAGGGATGTGGTAACACTGTTGAATACAGTCCAACAAGAAACATAAGCAGGTAGATAATCAACTATTGTAACTATGGTAGGTCAAAGTTGAAACAGGAGGAATATCTGTTTAAAATGTAATGGATGTTTACAGCGGATGGTTTGGCTAAAAGCCTTATTATTTACTTTTATTTTTACTTCCAAACAAATTTGGTGGATGCAGATGGACATGCGAGAAATGGGTGCATGTGTTATACCCTACAAGTTCCTATACGAGCCTATGTATATTTGAATTTTGCCGCCACACTCAGTGGAGAAGAGCACATGGAGAGGTTTTAACAGAGAGGAAATAAACTGAGTAACTCCTGCTATAAAATGATGACATGAAAATCTTAAGGATTACAACTTTAAACTGGGGATTTGTTTGATACTAGTCTGACTGCTCATCCACTAATGATGTCAGCAGAGTAAAATGTTACCATACCCAATACATGTAACAGGGTTGGAAAAATACATTTTTTTAAAAAGCACAGAAACATTGGTGGAAATAGTTTTGTATGAAAAATTCCATTTTTTTTTTTTATGCTTTACAATTTTGTACAAAGTTTCACTACGTCAGTCAGAGACAGGTACTTGTCAAATGTTAAAATGATAAAGTTAAATTGACAAAATGCACAGCCAAAGAAAGAAAGAAAGAAACACTTAAAACACTTAAAACACCACCAAGCCATTGAGTTTCCACATTGCTGCCGGCACCTTGAAGCAGTGGGATGTAGAGCAAACGTTGCAAAATTACACAATGCATCCTACTAGTGAGTCAGATACTAGTGTCATAGGAAATATGCGAGTTGACTGTCAGTGCATATCACTGGACCGACCTAAAACAAACCCCCTCTGGCCAACATCTGAGCTGCGAGCACTGTCACACACTCTGCTGTACACAGCATGTAAATATTCAGACTCATCACGATCAAATTTCATGTCAGGTCACCTTGAGTTCCATTCCACCTTCTGCTTGTCACTGAGGCAGAGGAAGCCGGGACTGATGCGCATGGACATCCAGGGGCTGACTTTGTGGAAGAGCCACTGGAAGGTGAGGAAACTGGTCACCGAGATGGCGAGGATAAGCTGGCTGAATGGGTCCATGGCCACCCAACCTCACTGTGGGAGGGTGGAGAGAAAGAAGGTAAAGGTTAGATGGAGGACGGGGAAAAGTTAGCCATGCTCTGCCGATTCATTGCAAGACTCTGAAAGCAATTATCGAACACAAATGAGTAGGCGGTAGTGACTGTTTTCACTTGACACTTTCAGGTCAACCTAACCACAGCAGATGGTGTGTCTACACTGTGTCAGAAAAATCCCACCTGCAAGTAAAGGCCCAGTCAATGTTTAACTCAACTCCAGTAGGAGAGCTGCCACTGGCCTAAACCAGAATGGTGGATTAAACCTCATAGGCAAAGTGTTGGGTATGACCAACTATCAAAGACATTTTGACAATAACTAGTCATCAACTGTGCTCCATCTGCTTCTTTAGGTCTTCAGAGCCTCTACTAAAAACTGCTTACTTCCTGGTTGTATGATTAAAGGGAGTGTGGCTCTATAAGTCAAAAGTAAGATACACTGCGTGCTGAAACGAGTTATTGTGGTTTCAGCATACACAGCTTCTAAAAACCACACACACCTCCTTTCCCAGGAAGCTCTTGAACAGAAATGGGGCACGTTTATCTACAGTATCTATGCTGATAACAAGAGATAGAGAGCCAGTTGACTGCACCATAAGAATATACTTTAAATCCACCCTGGATTTTCTTGTTTGCTTAAAACACACACACACACACACACACACACACACACACACACACACACACACACACACGTTACATGTTTGTTCCACTGTCGGAGTGGGGACAGTCATTCACATAATGCATTCTCTAGGCCCTTACCCGAACCTTAACCATCACAACTAAATGCCTAACCTTAATCTCACCTTTACTCTAACCTTAAACTAACTGTAACCTGAACACCAAGTCTTAACCCTCAAAAAACAGTCTCTAACAATGGGGACCTCAGTTTTGGTCCCCACGGTGACAGAAGTCCCCATGGGTTAGTGTGCAGTCAGGTTACAGTCCCCACCGGTATATAAGAACAAGGTACACACACACACACACACACACACACACACACACACACACACACACACACACACACAGTGATACAAAAACCCAGAGTTTCCCTTAGTGTATTGCAGGGACGAGTGTAACTTCAGATGAACAGTGGGTACATCCACTGTTATCGAGTGGCAGTTTAATTACCTTTTTAGAGCCCCTCTTAAAGAGCAACTCGGATACGCACACACCTGGAACAAAGAGCTTGTTTTGTAGAAACATTTAAGTATTTAACATTAACCTGCAGTAAAATCTTGTGTAAAACACAGAACAAAGTACAAAGGGTAATTATGACCATGTGCCAGAGACAATGTGCACCCTGGCACCGGTTGCCACCCTCAAGTGTGTGTGCCTTTCAACATACAGCACAATGATAAGCTGGCCAGTTCACAGCGACAAACTTTAGCAACAAATCAACAACAGACAAAGTTTCAGAGTCCAAGACATAGATATAAAACACTAGATGCAATGTATTTTGGGTTTATTTTAGACAGGCCCAGTTGTTTTACGCTCATTATGTTGAATATAAAACTGTACTGGGAGAAAATACAAGGGTTATAAAGCAAATATCCATTTTTCATGTATCAGAGGGGACGTGATCCCCAGTCCCCAGAGCGGTTATGACCCTAAATTGTATACATCATTAGTCCGAGCATTAGTAAGAACTGCTCCAATATTTCAATTGCATTAATCCCACAATGTACAGAAGGAAATTTTTATAGAAACAAAATAAATAGCCCTAAACCTTTTCTATTGGTCTAGTTTGTGTGTGGTTTTAGGGCTGGATAGTTTTGACAAAATTAATACATACCGTACATGACCAAACACTATGATACCAATAAACATCACAATACTTTTGGAATGCCTACCGGTGCTTTTTTAAGACATTTACAAAAAAGTTTGATATGATACACACAAGTAAGAATTATCATCACAATATCAACATTACACTGAAATATCACGCTTTTTCTATTTTAGGGAGTGATGGGAGACTGGAGTATCCCAAATGGACTCGGGTCAGCCATGTGTTGGAAAACAGAAGTGGAACATGGGTGCATGAGATAAAGGGTGATTAGCTCAGGATGGTTCAATAAAATCCATCTCATATTTATACATAATTCAATTCAAAATCTAGGCCTTGAGGTAACATGGAGGTGTATGTAGCAGAACTCTGCACTATGGCCTAAAAGCACCCAAACATCTATTGGTCACATCTATATTTGGATCGTGTTCTCTATAAGGCAATAAAGATCCAAAATTAGCAGCTCAGCATGCACACTGGCTTGTGGCCAGTAAATGTATGTCAGTGAGTCCACTGCAGCCGGAGCACTGAACTGTTTTATGAGTGTTGCACTGGGCAATTTGCATATGGACTGATTTGACTTGTACCAGCTCTTGGCCAGAGGCCAAGTCAGTTAACTTTAAAGGCACATTTACATCCCTCAAGCAACACAACAGAGTATCTCCCAGCACTGGCTCGCAGAAAAGCACACATCTCCCTCCCCGAGGCTGCGGCCTTGCTGATTTTCTACCGGCTTTTGTTCCTGCGTTATGCCAAAGAAACGCTTGAGGACAAACAGTATTCTTCGCTGAAGCACTGTAGCCAGGAAAAAGTCACCGGGGAACTGAAAGGCCAACTCCACAGAGTCCTCTCCTTATGGCTGCCTGTAATGCATTAGTGGGCAGTGAGCACCAGCACTAATGTAGCATGCTGCAAGGCAGAGAGACTTTTTGTTATTGGAGGGACACTTAAAGAGTCCATACTGTGACTTTGGCCAAGGGGATATCTGGATATCTAAGTGAGGCCACCTTCAGCCATTCTTACATAGTGCGGATAAGTATTGTTTTAGGTACACACATGCATGTTTGCGTCCTCTAAGTCCCATGAAGGACCCTGTTGCCAAGGGCAAATGATTACAGAGGTCGACCTAAGGATACCGGAAGGAAACAGCTGAAGCACCGCGGAGAATGAAGCACGGCCAGCGCACGAGAATCTGCATTCATTTAGCAGAGTCGGGTGCATTCATTTAGCAGAGATTTATACAGTTTAGACCCCGCACAATAAAGAGGGAGTTTGCTGTAAGACGATCAGCTGCAGAAGTTAAAGTGAAAGCTAAACTGGAGAATGCGGTTGTGTCAACAAGGGAAACCACAAACGGGCTTTTCGAGGTAAAGGAAAAAACTACCTGCTCACACACTTCCTGCCAAATCTGTGAGAAGGGGCCGGCTTTAATCGCCTTTCATTCAAGACAAGACACCTGGTGATAAATAAAAAAAGATCCCTGAAACTAGGAACTAACTAACTGGAATCAAGACCTGTGCAAGGCATGGCAGCTGTTTTGCACACAGTTCCCCCCTGTTTTTGCCCTGACTACACACTGTAGGCACAAGGCAGACGCACAGATGTGCTGCATGTGCCAGCCTGGAAAAATGCATCTGACAATTGCAAGGTGGAAAGAATGAGTTTAGAGGAATTAAGCCCCTAAACTAACCACATGACTTAAGAGGAGTGTTATTCAGACCCCCCCCCGCTGATTTATTATTACCACCTCAACCATCGGGGTAGAGACCGGCATGTTTGGCCCGCCTCAAAGGCAGGCCTGGCCTTCATTTTCTGGGAAGCGATGTCTGTCTCCACCGCACGGGGCTCAAGACTCGGGTTTTCGATTTGTTTTTGTTGTTTTGTTTTTTTTTTTTTCTCCGCCGGCTTCATGTGTTTCCCTGCGGCGTTAAACCCAGCTTGCGTAAGACGGGTGGACCTTTTAGGTTGGACGAGGAAACCGAAATAACTCTCTGTGCACCGCCGGATCGCGTTTTTTTTTTTTTTTCTCGGATCCGCTGTGCAGCCGGAGCGACATCAACCCGGAGAGGCGTCCTGCTCTCCCACAGAAGCAACGCACGCACGCACACACACACGCACACGCACGCACGCACCACCGGGCCGACGCACGAGCCGCACTGCTCGGCCAGCTGCGGCTCGTGCGTGCGGCGTGTTTCGGGGGGTCCCGGGCGGACCTTACCTCGTGACTTGCATCAAGGTGCTGCGCGCCTCGCTCCCTCAGCCGGTCACCGTCTCCGGGGTCGCTCGCGGAGCCGTGTGCGTCGAGTCAGAGCCACGGCCATGGCGACTCATTTTTGTTTTTGGGTTTTTTTTTTTTGTTGGGATAAACAGCCCGCCTCTCTGTCCCCTACCCCCCCCACCCCAAGCGCGCACGCACGCACGCAGGCAGGCGCACACACACACACACACACACGCACGCGCACGCACTAACAACTCGTGGGGGGTGCGGCGGGGCTGCAGCGAGGCGCCTGGGTCGGATCCTCTGCGCTGTTCACCGACGATCCCGTCCGACACCGAGCGTGCATGATTGCGGAGGTGCGGATCGTGCAGCTCGACGCTCGATTATAGAGAGGATGGAGGGAGTGCTGGAGTGTGAGCTCTCTCTCTCTCTCCCCCTCTCTCTCTCCCTCCTATAGGGCTCAAATTACAGCTGAATTCTTAAAGATACACTCCCGCACACACTGCATGCGCGCACACACTGCATGCATGCACGCGCACCCACGCACGCACGCACACACCACCACAGTGGTCTGCCCAACACTCACCGTGTCTATTTATAGCCCGGGCTTGTTGGACTGATCCGGGGTGAATCAGACAAGATAGCCAGTGAATCAAACTGCAGCAGTGGCCCACCGGTCTTAAAGTCAGTGGATCCGCTAAGGCTTTTAATTCCATCCCTTTGCTGAAACCATTAAAGCCTCTACGTTCATCTCATTGTGCCATATCCAATATTTGCCAAACGCCTTCTGTGCAGTTCTGTACCGCTGCACGGCCTAATGGTGTGGGCCAGATGTGCACGGCCGTTAGGCTACTATGTGAGAACAGGTGACAAAGCATCACAAGCTGTAGTCCGTAGTGAGGTGTGTGTGTGGGCGGAGAGTCCACCCACACACACACCTCACCTCACCAGAGGGCAGATGACACATCCGGTGACCAGGGGCTGCAGTGTGAATGACATCTCCCACAAACTGAACGGGCACAGTGGTGTGGTCAGGCCTAAATCACCGCGCAAGCACTTGCGCGGAGGCACGGCTGGAGGCGTCACTGTCGGGCTTTGTGCATGAAGCGGCGCCACCAAGGGCCCCGTCGCACCCAATCGACCGGTCACTCACAAGCGACAGAAAAGGCTTGTCCCGTCCCAACTTCGGGGTGTTTTTCCTTTCGCGGGAGAAGAAGAGTCAACTTTCCCCCTCATTCTCTTAACCTTAACCTGAAATCCAAGCAAACACGAGCGGACAGAGTCAACACACCATCTGCTGAGCTTTGTGTAAAGGCAGCACAGGTCGGCCACTGATTCTCTACTGCACAAGCATTAGTAGATAATAGATAGTAGATAGTAGATTGTGATTTCATCAGGGGAAAGTTTGTGGGGCAGGTTTGTCAGGTCTTGCGGCTCCATGGAGCTGACCATCTAGTTTAGGCAGATGATGCTCTTGTTTGTGTGTGTGTGTGTGTGTGTGTGTGTTACTTGAAAGCATTTCCCATGTCAGGACTGCAAACTCTACAAGCTTAGTTCAGGTCTAAAGGTGTTACATGAGGCAACCCAACCAGCCTTTGGGCTCTTTCAGGGCAACTTACTGATAGCAGCGGTGCCAGCGTTCGATGAAAAAGTTGAGAGAAAATTGGCAAACTGCACGTTTAGATAACACCACTTGTGCACACAGGGCCCAAATCACGCCATCATTTCATTTAAAAAAAAAAAAAAAAAAAAAAAAAAGAAGAAGACTTTTGGTTTGGTGTCTAAATTTCAAAATAAAAGCATACTTCAAATAACCATCACGCACATTGAAATAAATGTATTTTTCATTGACACATCCTAAAACGTGTCTGTGCCAGTGTCAGTGAGAGAGGGAGGAGACACATGAGATCTGACACCCCACAGTCCTCGAACCAGCCGACTGTCACTCAGTGAATCACTCGGTATAAATAGGACCTGGTCGACGTGCAGAGTCCGTTGCGGGCTGTCGTAAATCACCGCCTCTTCCGCATTCACACACACGAGACCCAGGCAGGACCCAGGCCGGCCGCTGTGCGCGCTGCCTCTGCTCCCAACCAGCACACCACGGCAGCTCCGATCGCGAAGTGCATTGTGGGTACGAGGCATGCAGCCCCGGAGGAGGCGCGAGGAGCGTCGAGCCGCCGGGACACCGATGAGGCGCAAAACTAAACACCCACCCCACCACCACCCCGTGTGAGGAAAGGACGTGATGTGAGGTGAGCAGTGTGTCCGTGCAGATCAGATCAGATCAGATCAGATCCGGCAGCATCACAGACTGCGGCTCAGCGCCCCCTGCTGCCACACGGCGGTCACTGCGTGTCACTGACCCGGGCCGGGACCCCAGTCACAGCAGGGGCCTGCAGGATGTATGGATGGTGGCCATACTTACATTAAACATCTAAAGAGAAGGTCGGAGACTTTACTTCCTTTTAATACACTGGATCGTGTTCTGGAAATGATACGGGAGATTTGATTTAGCCTGAAACACTATGTAACAGTCAAAAATAAGTCCAATGCAGTGAGGAAATTACAATGTTACTACCATGTTTTCATGCAGAAAGCTAAAATTTTGTTTCCTTTTTCCTGCAGTTGTTTTTAATATTATTGTGGTGAAGTTTTCCACACTTTAATAAATTAGTTGCAGTTGCTAAAAGTTCCTTTGAGAGCTTTTTAGTCAGTGATTTGACGTTATTTTGAATGTTTGTTACTCAAGTAAGTGCACTGCTGTGATGTTGGACAGTGATGGTACACATTTGACACACAAATGCACCGACCACCTCACACACACACACACACACCGGAGGTTTGTGGTCATACAATATTTGATGGAATGTAGAGCTCAACAAATAAGTTAAGCATTTTTATAAATCTCCCATGACTTTTCTGTAATGAGCAATTATTTAGTTGTCGTGGCAACCTGATGTTCTTATCCCTGCATTAGTGGCATTGTAGTTTATTTTTATTATTTTTAGGAGGCATAAATTGACTTTATAAAAAAGGTAAAATATATCATTTTTATTATTCATACAGAAATACAAAATTAAGATACATGCATTGGTAATAGCATAAATACAGTAGGATCAACATAAAAAAAAATCAATTATTCAAAAAGCTCATGGACGCTTCCACTGTAACAACTCCTTTAGTTTTTGGAAAACAACCGTGTGCTTGTTGTGTAAGAACAGATATAATTTTGATTTTATCGTACTGAACAAAGATATGTCAAAGCAAAGAAACCAGATATACATTATACCACATAAACATGTACTTTGGTCAGTAAAACAAAAAGCAATGCCAAGAGGCAAGATGATAAATGCACTGATCAGTGGACTGAATTATTCAGACATTGTATGATATACAATATAAAAGCAGCTTTAGTGAACAATGTGGAATAGTCAGTTTAACTACAACTCTGAATTAGTGGTAATAAAATAAATGCAGTGAAAAGCTAATGGACCAAAGCAGCACAATAATCAGTCAGTTTTGATGAGTGCGTGTACCATAGATTTTTTCCACCTGACACCTTAAAAGACAACAATTCCTACAAGGGCTCTTTCTCACAAAACCACTCAGGACCACATTTCCACATTTGTGTGTATTTTCACCACAGACAGTTTGGCATTTAGTATATAGATACATGTAGCTTTTAAAAATATAGATAATATACATGTCAAAATATTGTCACACAAAAATATGATAAAAAAGGCACGAACAAGAGTCTTGAGTTGATAATGGACCATAACGGTCATAACTATCTAAAAACTAACTACAAGAGTCAAAATGTACGAATATCACAATTTTGGGCCTTAGTAAAAGTCATTATACGTCATGCTTATTTAACTAACTCTCGGAAAATACCTTACGCAAACCATGTTTTAACAGTTGTTTCAGCTTCATTTGTGAGCCTATGGTGACACTACTGTTAACCCAGAACAGTAATACACTTTAAAAATGACTGATAACCACCACATCGAGTGTATAATTACATCCCAGTTTAAATGTTGTTATGCGTGAAGGTGTGGCTTGGATTATTAGTGTCATTCAACATGTAAGAAAAGCACCTTGGAGCTACATTAGAAGCTCAAAGTGAATAGATGTGTGCATTGAGTGTGCACAGAAATTAGGCACTTCTTTAGCACGTGTGTATAAATTCACACATAATCATAGGATGGCTGCACATCCATGCACATAGTTAAGACCTGAGAATGTCACAGAACTGTTGCATGAAATTAAATCTAGATGAAAAAGTTGAAAATAAAAATATAATTTGCTCAACTGCCTTTACTACATTAATATGCATTATTTATTTTGTACACAGGAAATCGTCTAAAAATGATTAAAACACACTTGAAATGGTTGAAAATTGATTAAACCCATTGCAAAATTGACCACAAGTTTTTTCATGTTAAACTTCTGGGTGTATTCCTAGTTGATGTTAATCTTCATAATGACATAATAGAGCTCAAACTATTTTTTCCAATAGTATCTCCGCATTAAAAATGAAATAAGCTCTTTTAAAAGTAAACTTTTATGTTAATGTCCTTTACACTTACACAAAACCTTGAGATACACCTGAACTCACTCTAATGTGGTGCAACGTAGCACATTTCAGATCAGCTGAACTTCGTTACTTTTCTGAGATAGAACCAGCTTGCCTAAAAATCTTCAAATTACCATTTTGTATCTGCCTACAATTTCACATTGTTAACCCTGCCCATCTTGCAAATGAGGCGGATGAAATTACCTTGAGTAACTCAAGGCTGTTGTCTCTACACAACAGAAACCGATTCGTTCTTCAGCACCAATGACAATAATATCCATCTAGACACTTAAAAAGTCCAAAGATAAAAAAGTGATAGAAAACATAGTCTTTAAAGTCACAAAGAGTCGTAGCGCCTTGTGCTGCTACACCATCACTACACCATGAACTGGGTGTAACCCTCAGCACCTGTGACGATCACATCCATCCAGATCCTCATGGCCTCAGGAGAGGGAGCAACCATGTAGTAGACTCTGTCATGAGTCTTTACACTGAAGGTCAGGGAGGGGTTTGGGCTCTGAGGGAGAGACGGGAAAGATGAAATGAGAACAGAGGGAGGCAATAAGAGGAGGGAAGGAAGATGGGGAATGATGAATGATGAGTGGGAGATGGAAAGAAAGATTTTACAAATGAGGATATTAAATTAGAAGATAACAAATCTTATTTTTCAAATCAGGAGTTATTTGCATATGCATGGATCACTTTTATAGCAATATCTACACACACACACACACACACACACACACACACACACACACACACACATACCTTATGTGCATTCTTCAAGTGATCATAATACACTTCTTCAATAGCTTGGAAGTAGATGACTCCTTTCAGCTTGGCTTCATGTTTATCTGCAGAAGATATAACAGTTGCTATAACAGATGAATGAAACCTATAAATACAAATGTGTGTAAATGTATTGTAGCATGGTCAGTTTTATTTATATTTAATGATTTATATTTTAAATGCATGTAAAACATTGGAAATACAAACCATTGATGACTTAAATATATATGTAAAATATACGTGTGTACCTTTATGAATGTGGACACATAGTCCCTGTTGTCTGTGTATTTCTATCAGTGCATTTGCATCTTTATGTGGTGGTTTTTGTGCCTGCATGTGCCTCTGCTGCCCTACCTGCATAGTAGGAGAGTGTGCGCCGGTTGCGGTCAAAGACGAACCAGCGTTTCTTCCAGGTTTTGATTTTGCCTCCCATTTTGACCAAGTAGCCACGGCAGGTCTTTTCAGAGATGGATAAGTGGAAGCATGTGTCTGCGCTGTGACCCGCAGACTCAATGTGAGCCCGCAAGTCAAAGTCGTCCTTTCGTACCGGCAGGTACCGTGTGAGTGGCCGGGACTGGACAGAAACGAGTGAAGGGGTTCATTGAAAAGGAGAGGGAATAATAATAATGTATTCAAAACTTCTTTTGTGTTTATATAATCATGCAGCTGTGTATCATATGTTAACATAGATTAAAGTATAAGATTCTTTCTTCTGCTGCCAACAGTTGATGGTCCAGGCAAGAGAACAAAAGATGATGGATGAAGCTTATACTAAGAACTGTCAGCACAGACATGATTGAAACCATACAGAAATAGGGAAGTATGCATGAAACATACAGAAGTTAACTACAGAAAACACAATGTTTTGTCAAAAAAGTAAAAGAATGAAAAATAACTTTTTTATAATAATAAGCATTTTTCTTTCCCACCTGTGCCCTCTGTTTTTCTCGCAGTTTCACCTCACGGTCGATTAGTTTCTGGCGTCTGTTCGTCTCCTCTTGTAGCCTTTTCTCCAGGTCCTCCCTTCTTCTCCGCTCCTCCTCCAGCGCCTGCTTTCGTATGTCCATCTCCCGCTCCTGGGTGATCATTTGAATTGTTACAAAGTTTTAAAAAACACACCCACACACACAAACACACTCATAGAAATGGGTTTATTGAAATGCCAACTGAAGCATTTTACCAGGTAGTGTCTCTAAGTTTGGGGATTTATCACAAAGGCAAATGATTGGTCTTCATCTATGCTTTTATATATTTGACCTGTCTCTATCGTTAAACAAAAAGGATGAATTTCAATGTGATTACAACTTCATTTCGTGGTGACCTTGTGTTCCAGTAGGCATTTCTTCTCTGCCTGGGCTTCTCTCAGCAGACGCTCCATCTCTTCTAGCTTGGCCACATTTGAAGTGCTGGCACTGCGGCACACAATCACATACAACAAAACATCAGAGAAAAAAGCAGAAACTACTTTTTTTCTGTAGTGAACCACTTGGCATTCAGTCATAGGCAACCAAACACTACATCAACTATAATGCGGTTGCACCTGAAATAAACAGAAAATGTAATGAAGCTGAGCAGCTACCAAGTTAATTAATTAAACCTGCTACACAAGCAGCAAGCGTAACAAACTGAATCCATTCAGACTTTTCCATGTGTTTTGTCAGGTATTACATTTTCTGAGAATCTCCGGATCAGTGCCACAGTAGTGGATTTACAGATATACCTAGTTTTGTACTAAGGCAATTGCTGAGATGGTGGAGTATCTGTTTAGCATCCCAGCAAAAAGGCTACACTCTCCTGAGAAAACTCCTCATAATTGACAGTTTATAAAAGTGTGTGTGTAAGCTGAATCAAAGAGGAAGTCCATTTGAAAAGGAAGCCGGGATATCATGGCAATCTAAGGGCCGGACCATCTCTTTTTTCCCCTCTCTCTCTGTCTTTCTGACACTGCTGTGTCAACGTCTGCCTTCGGTTCAGAACAGCAGGACTCGTCTGGCTTCAGGTCTCCCAGACTGCAGATGGTTTACACATGACATGCATTCTTGACTAACATCGCAGGGAAGGGATTTGTGTATGTTTGTCATGTTAAACAGTATTTTTCTCTCTCGTTTTCTTGCTCAGTTTTCCTCTCTCTCTCTCTTTCTCTCTCTCTGCCATGTGCACGAGCGCGCACACACACACACACACACACACACACACACACACACACACACACACACTCTCTTATCTGGAGCCAGAAGGAAATGGAAACCCAGTGTTGATCTGTGATGATGTCCCAACATTGCCAGGATGAATGGTAGACATTAAACTCAGTCCAAACAAATCAGGAAGGAAGGGGGGGCGAGGGAGAGAAGTTGGGTACCGCAAGTAATTGAAAAAAGAGAAAGGGATTGGGAGGGAGGGTATTAAAAGCAGAGAATTAATATGCTTTCCCGCTCTCTGGTATTTTTTCCAAATCCTTTGCCAGTTTGCTGTAAAACCATCACCACAGCTCTCAGTCTATATTCTGATATACTACATCAGTCACATAAAATAAAACATCAGCAAAATATATCAAATGTATAGAAGTGAGATAAACTACACATAAATATTTATAGCAAAATATGTGATGTCTATTTAAAAATATTCTGTACATTCATACGTGGATAGATGAAATTAAACATATATATATAAAAATGTGTAAAATAACACTGAATTCAAGCTGCATAACCGTAATTTCCTTTTTTGGGTTTACTTTTGAATGAGACAAGCTAGCCTTTCAAATTTGGATAGGAAGAAAATTCCAGTGAAGAGGGGCTTGCTGAGAGAAAGCCCTGCCAGCTACTGAGGATATATTTATTTTTGGGAGAGTTGGGAGTCTGGACTTACCAGTGAATCTTGGATGTGAATATTACTGTAAGTCTGTTGATTCTTCAACACTTTTTACAGTAGTTAGCGTGTTCATTATCATTCAATTTCATTATAGAAACGAAAATCAACATGCCATCCAACTTTAAAAATATGATGGACTATATGGTAGACTTACTGAAATCAGTATCCTCGACTGCATTATATGCCATATTTTGGCTAGTACTACATTTAGTCTCCAACTACTCTTCCATCACACATCCTGTCTCCCTGTTATTACTCATGTAAACATTAATCCAACTTCACTGTAACATATATCCCTTCCTCTCTTCCTCCCATCCCCTTGCCATTTGCTTACCTCAATCGATGAGAGGGAATCGCACTCATAGTCATTGTAGACCAGCCCAGTTCAAATCTATTCATTCAAGTATTTGGACTACTTGAGAAGAAGTTTATTTATCTTGCTCCAACAATTGTAGCGCCAGAAAACAGGACACATCACTGACAAGATGACAGAAAATGTAGTTCTACTTTTTTGTCCAGCACTGATCCAGGTTCCACCGTACAAGTCTTCCAATCCAATCTAAGCCGGTACAACAAAACTGGAACCATACTGAGGATCACAGAGGCAGCCTGTTCCAGGAAAACTTACAATGCAGAGAGGTCAATCTGCAAATGGTTTGGGACTGTGCAAAATCTATCTGCAGAAACAAGACCATACCATTCAGAGAAACAAGAGGAGGGGAGACAAAAGACAGATGCAACCACTGTAAAAAGGAGAGAAGGAAAGCAAGCACACATGGTTTTAGTCCAAACGGGGGGTGGACCCCTAAATGTACCTCCACACTCGTACTGGTTTACTCAGTTCATTTGAACCTGAGGGGGTTGACTGTGAACACACACACACACACACACACACACACACACACACACTCTGTCTTCCGTAACCTGACCCGTAGAACACTAATCAAGAGCCCCTTTCACTCTTATAACACACAAGGTTCTACACATCTTCCTCTCCCAGGAGAGAATATGAAAGGCGGGAAACCTCTGCTTTGCAGCTCCACATACTTTTTACATTAACTCACTTTCTACTCTCCCGCAACCCCTTCCTACAGTCTATGTTTCATATTATGAACACAAAGGGACATTTTTGTGTTTTCTACTGTCTCTTGTCATATTTAAACTTTTCAACCTTCACTTATTTCTTGGTATGTCAGTTTTATCTCAGCTCTTTTTTCAAATCATTCTAAAGGAGTGAGGAAAGTAGCAGTGACTGATGTTCATCAGCACATACTTCACATATATTAAATATTCAAGCTAAACCAATTTTACACTTAATTCAGAAACATCCCACTTTTTTGTTTCTGTTACTTCTATTAGTATCCACAGACATAAACGTGTGTACACACACACACACACACACACACACACACACAACACAGGCCAGAAACACTTACCTGGAGACATTGTCAGGTGAGCAAGCAGAGATGCTGGTTTCAATGGAGTCGGTACTATCCACACTCATTGTGTCAAAGGCCTGGTTTTCACGGTACCCAAAGGCATCGAGGTAGACGTTGGTCTGGGAAGCTGCCCGGGAGCCAGGCTGACCTGGAAACACACACACACACACACACACACACACAGAATGAGAAAAAAAACAACAGCTTCAGTACAGGCAAACATGAATTATTCTTCATATGCATGCACACTGGTGTTGTACCTGTCTGTGTCACTCCATCTGGGACAACTGTTTGCCCAGATGACTCCAATTTTGGATCACAATGCCCCGCCACGGTGAAACGCTCTTATACGTTGAATGAAAAATGTGTCCAAATACTAGGTCTCACAAACAAACTGAAGCAAACAAAAAACTGCAAAACAATATGTGTAGTACAACAGAGTCCAAAGATTTCTGGAAAGAAAATGAGGATTCCTCAGAAGTAGAAGGAGGAACACTAAAAGAATTACAGTGCAGATACTTGAGAGACTAACTCAGCCTCTGGGTACAGGAAGAAACGCACAGAAAACATGATACCATCTGCCCCATGGAGCAGACCCACCCATCTGATGAGCCAGATCAAGGGACCAAAGGGACTGAGGGACCACATACACGTGCCAGTGTCCGGAAAAAACAAGAGTAGTATTAAAACACAAGGCCCACAATACTCAGAATACTAATATTGGTCTCGTAAAAGTGCAGCTATGAAACAGTTATCTATGAAAGATCAAAACTGGTTAGTCTGCACAAAAGTAATTACCTTTTCATTCAAAATACTAAGGACATATCCAAGTCAAACTTGATTTAATGATGGGAAATGGCTGGTTGACGTTTGTGGTAGGAAGAGGACTTAGAAGGAATCTTGTTTGGAACAAAACCTTTACCAACTAATGTAACAATTTTCTTATTGTTCATACTCAAACCAGCACCTCTGCTGAATACTCACACATACCGTACACCACTTGACGGAGCAGCCCTCCACCACTTACATTCCTGCACTATCTCCACTGCCAGATAAACAAATTAAAAACTTTGTTTTTCTCAACAAAACACAATGTGGTGCACACCCACATACAAACACTCTAAGAAGGATAGATGTTACCATATAAGGTGTATTTTCATAGGACAACCCAATATAAACATAGTCTCTGTAAGTAAAGCTACACTTATTCCCATGTATTTGTGTACCTACATGTCCTCTCATTATGTGTAGTATAAAGAGAAGTAAGTGTGTTTGTGGCTGTGTGAGCAGATGGGTGTTGTGCGTGTGTGTGTGTGTGTGTGTGTGTGTGTGTGTGTGTGTGTGTACCTTTATGCAGACGTCGAGATTCAGTTTCCTTATTGGATAAGGAGAAAATTCTTGGAAGAATGCTGCCACAACTTGTGCTCTGTACCAGGGGCTGATGGGACTGTAAACCACCAAGAAGAGACCAAACTTTTTTACCTCCATGTTTTAGTAATTAAAAAACATCTGACTTGCATCTTTTAAATTACACAATGTATATCTATTATTTATATTGATTTTTGTCATTTATGCATACATGACCATCTATGTGTGTGTACCTTGTTAGGAAAGCTGCGTCCCAGTGTTGCACACGAGAACTGGGGGGTCATGGTGGGTGTGGTTCTCTTCCTGGGTAATGTGTCACTTAGATGAGAGCCACCATCCCTCTCAAACCTCCTCCTCTCTTCCAGCAAACGGAATTGCTAACACACACACACACACACACACACACACACACACACACACACACACACACACTTAATATTCATCTCAATCAAATTACTCATTTACATTTTCCCACTTAGAGTTAAATTCCCTATGTGCAGAATTAAAATCTGTTTGTCCCATATAAACAGACAAACACACAGTTGGTGATACACAGACACACACCCACACACACACACACACATTACCTGCCTGTGTCGGTGATGGTGTTTTTTGACAGGAAGGGGAGGTGGGGGAGAGTCAGGGAGGGGCGAGGGGTCTCGGTATGACACCATGTTCTCTGGCCAATGCACAGAGGGTGTTTTGGGGAGGGGGCGGGGGTTTAGATGGGAGGAGGAAGAAGAGAAGGAAGAGGAGTAACAGTCAGCAGGTGAGGAAGAATGACAGAGCTTTGAAAAGAAGAAAAAGAAGATCGTCAGAAAACTGATATAGTGCAAAAGACGAAGGGGAAATGGGGGAAAATATACACATGCACGCACACACGCACACACTTTGCATCGTCCATGTCTGTGTGCTAAACTACACATGCAAGCCCTTAACACCACTACACACACCTCATCCTCTGGTGGTTTGGGGGTGTCGCCGTCAAGGGAGGGGTTTACCTCGGACTCAGGAGAGGCATTGGCCAGAGTGGGGACAGGGGCGGGCTTAGGGTCCCCCCCAAGCTGTGAGTAAAGCTCATTGATTTCACTGACTGTGACATAGCCCTGGTATCATGTGGAGAAATGGGGAGAGAGAAGGGGTGAGGCATAGCATAAAGGGAGTCAGCCATATTAAGATGTTATGACAAACTTGAGAATTAGTGGTTAGAATGATGCAGAATTTGGTTGTGATTTTAGAAGTTTCAAAGCAAAAAAGACCTCACTTATAAACAAGTTATTCAGACACTGTACTGTTGACATTCACTGAGTAGAGTACACAGGACAATAGGCATTCTTACAAGGTTACATCAGTATTAATATATGTGAGTATAAGCTGTGCATAGAATTAATGAAATAAGTCTCTGCTCAAATTCCTGCAACTTCTTCCCTTTCTGCATTGCAGGGACTGGCAGTAACAACAAGAGGAGAGGAGGAACGCAGGACAGTAAGGAAGATTTAAACAGACTATCTGGACACAGAGGAAAACAGAAAGGGATATACTAGTAAAACAAGACGGAAGTACCTCAGCATTCTTGAGAAAAATAGAGGAAAGGAGGGATGAGAGAGTGCACAAGTTGACTGGAGGAGGAGAAGAAAGTGTGGCACAGGTTGTGTCACGGCAATGGTCACTTAAAGACTGACACACATCAGCCAGAGAGGCTGTATCCTAGCAAGCAGAGAAGGAAACCCCAACGATTAAAAAATATGAGGGTCCTGCACACTTCTATACTCAAAGAGGAGGACAGTTCCTACTGTCCAGTCTGGCAGATGTCAATCAAACCCACCTCTCTTAGAGTGAAACTCCGGCCACCAG
Source organism: Lateolabrax maculatus (assembly GCA_031216445.1). Classification (NCBI taxonomy): domain Eukaryota; kingdom Metazoa; phylum Chordata; class Actinopteri; order Acropomatiformes; family Lateolabracidae; genus Lateolabrax; species Lateolabrax maculatus. The sequence goes on from CM062210.1 coordinate 13,463,756, forward strand.
TGAGGTCAGCATATTTTCTTTCCAGCATGGTGAGGTTTTCTTTCTCCTAAAAGACAGAAAAAGAAACAGAGGAAGTGAAAAACAATGTTAGAAAAACAAAGTCAACCTCTTCACCATTCATGGAGAAGAGAGAAGCATGGTCATATGCATTCACATGCAAACACAGATATCCTCGTACCCTTTGCAGCATTGCTTCCAGGTTGCTTCTTTCCTTCAAGAAGCTCTCCTTTTCTCGCTGAGCCTGCTGGGTAATCTGTGTTGCCTGCTTCTTCAGAGTTGACAGTCGGTCCTGACGGAAAAGCAAAACAAGCTTGTTAAGTGTTTCTAGCTAAATTACAGAGTATAACACTAACACTAACTAAGTTGACATGTTTTCAAACCATTGTAAACAGAGATTGAACTTAAGTAGTAGATGAAAAAGGGAACCAGCACCTCTTTAAAAAAAACTGAAAAGGCTGCACAAATGTAAAAATATAATATTTAGGGATTTTAACTCATTTTAGATTTTAAATCAAAACATATCATTATGCTTTGAGACATTATAGACAGCTGTTACCTTGCGAGTGACAGTGCTCCGCTGGTAGTCTGCGATCTCCCGGAGAATCTGTTGCGTATGGATCTCCTTCTCCTCGTCCTGCCTGCTCTCTCTCTCCAGTTGCTGAAACTCCAGGTCCTCAAAGCGCTTTGTCTCCGCCTCGAGTGAATCGCAGTCCTGATGCACAAACACACACAGGAAATAATGCAAAGGTAAAGGAATGCATGTATACAGGACAACAGTAACAACACATATTTCTATAGTACACACACTTGAGAAAACATGCAAGATGCAGACATGAAGGTAGACAAATAAATACCAGTATACAAGGCCAGAGGACTGCCATACATGCCCCTGTGTATGTATGAGTACAATGCATGCAAATAAATACACTGATTTAATAAAATGTTAAGATTGACACTCTGGAGTTGTACCGAAGCAGTAATATATCACATTAGGGTTCAGAAACATTGTGAACACTTGACTGGTTGATGCTTTATTGCTCAATTCATGAAACAAACTATTTATATAAATTATCTAATGGATCAAGTTCACATGCAAGTGTTCATGAACAACCTGACACATAAAAACCTGAAACTCTAGATTAAACTCTAATTAGAAAATTGCATTTCTGAAAGTTTTAGTGATGAGATTTTTCTCCAGTATGGGTGATTTGTGAATCATATTAATTACAAAAACTCTGAGACAAACAGAAATATGCAAGCAATTATGTATCCAAAAGCACTTTCTCATCCCACAATACACAAACATGGACAAAGTAAATCAGATACACAGATCCCTGATGTTTTGTCAACACTTCGTCATGCAGACTACTACACCAAGGCATAACCAGTGTCTGAGTAAACATGCAACATGTTACATACTGTAAGCATTCCCCCAAAATACAGATGATTAAAAAAAAGATGTCTCCTCAAGAAATCAACATAATGTTAGGTGGGAGGAAACCGCAGCACCTGGAGAAAACCCATGCAGATTAAGTTAATTGTTGACTCTAAATTGCCCGTAGGTGTGAATGAAAATCCAACAAAGTGAAGCCTTAGACCCAAAACCAAAATGTCAGCGGATTTTTATAATCGCCAAACAGGGTTTAAAGCCAAACTCTTGCAATACTTTTTAATTTAAAAGGCTCAACCCTTCTGATGAAATAAAGAGATGTGTTGACACAGAAACCTAAAGAGTTAGACATTAGAGAAGAGAGAGCATGAACCAGGTGGGGTGGAGAGCAAGTTAGGAAAGAAAAAGTGTGCATGTTCACATGCAAGTCCAAGTGAGCATCACATGTCTCTTTCTATACGAGTCTGTTCACTTGAACATCTGTCCACATACACTGTATGTTTTGAGTGTCAATATGCACACATCTGCTTTTGTTCTGGGTTTCTTCTATCAGCGTATGCATGCACAGGTGTTGCATTTCCCAGTTATGTTGAGTATTCTTGCTTCCATGCTTGTCTACGTGTTGCGTTCGTCTGCATGGATCCAATGGTTTACACACTCAAGTACATATCTTCTTGTGCATGTGCTTGTGAGGTGTGAGTGTGTGTGTGTGTACTGACCCTGGCCAGCTGCTCCTGCAGGGGCTCCTTGGTGGCCTCAGGGCAGCTGTCCAGCTGGGAGCGCTGCTCACACACAATCTGAGCCAACCTCTCTACTCTGCCCCTTTCTGCCTGCAGCAACTCACACGCCTGGCATACACACATGTACATACACAATGACGCACAAACACGCCCACGCATGTACACATTTGTTTATGTGTACACACAAACAAAGGGGACACACATTGCACACGCACACACACAGGACAGAGAGAGGATGGCAGCGTTAGTGGGACTGGGGAGCCACAGTTAGTCACTACGGCGACCAGGTCAGCAAGATTAGCCTAGAGGGAGGGGGGAGGGAAAGCAGGGAAAAAAAAAAAATCTACCAGAGGGATGGAAAACTGGGGAGGAATTAAGTAGAAATGAAGGCATGAAGGTAGTATGAATAGTGTCATGAGTTCTATCACCTGCCTTTTTCCCTGTGTTTGTTTGAATGGAAATTATCGATGGAATGGGTGACACATATAGGTGCCCAAAATCTTTACAAGCACTCAACTTTTGAACACTCGGGGCAACACTCATATCTGATCATTCTGCCTCTCTTTCCCTCAGTCTCATGATATGGTTTTCTAAGGTACAGTATCTACCGGCTGTTGGGTCCATGGAAACACACACATACACACAACAAATTGAATCCGTTTATCCATTTACACTTCCAACCCTGTCAATGATACCATATATTGGTATAAATGTAGACACACACACACACACACACACACACACACACACACACTCGCTTACCCACACCCATGATCCTCCATCAGGAGTGTGTGTGTGTAAGATAGGATCACTTGGTGACCGCTATACCCTGGGAAGTATTAGCAGATATATATTTGGACCAGAGACAGCATGAGAAGGATTAACACCTACCAGTTGGTCACATGACCCCTAAATGTATGAGAGTCTCAGAGTAGCATATGTATTTTCAATACCACGTGCACACATACACCTTGGGAAGGGAAATGCAAGTTGCTGGTTAAAACCCATGTTGAGTGAACATGTTTGAAGATGGTGTGGTAAGAAGGGTTTAAAAAAATGTATTTTCCATTAGTCACGGTATGTTTCTCACCTCTGCCCGACACTAATATCACTTACCAGCCCCTCAGCAAAGAAATTCAAACAATTTGCAGAAGATGCATCATCCTACACCATAGTCTGTGAATTAATGCTCTCTGCATTTCTCCTCGTCTTTTAACCTGCCAGTGTGTTAACAGGCTCTTGGTCTCTGTCAGCCATTTTGAATCCCTGAGAAGTGTACGTCTCAGTCATTGTTTTACACTGAAGTATAGCCTCTTAAATACCTTTTCTTTTTCCTGCTGGGACTTGGTTTCTAGGTCACCCATCTTGTTGTGAAGTGCTTCCAGAGCATTTTTTTCCTGCTGGAGAGCAGCTCCCTCTGACTCCATCTCAGCCTCCACCAGGGCTCGCTCAACCTCCACCTTGAATGAAGACACACCAGTGAGTAAGCCATTTGTAGTGATTTGGGTCTTTTTCTGAAAAGAATTCGGAGTTTATCCTTACTTTTATGAAAACCTGTATTTAACATGAACTAATAACTTGCGATTTTACTTCACTTCTCTTTAAAAATAGACTTAACATTAAACAATGAATTGTTAAGTTGGACATTTTTGCTGCTGTCTCAAAATGCCATCGTCCCTCTCTCTGTCTTTTCTTTACCTCTCGGGCGGATTCGTCCATTTGGTTGTCTAGCTCTTTGATCTTTTGCTCCAGCTCCTCCATGTTGTTCAGCACCTGGATCCTCTCCTCTTCCACACGCCTCACTTCCTCCTCTGATGGCCTTACTTCCTGTCCGCGGCGACGTGCTGCATCATCTAGAGCCTGGTGACAACATCAACAGAGTCACAGATTGAACCACTGTTAATATGTAGTTTAAAATGTAATCAGAACCAATATGGGGGGGAATCTAAATCTTACATTATAGCTAAATAATATTTGCATGTGCGTGCGGAAAACTGTCTTTAGGTTTTGTTGCTGTGAAACAGTATGCCGTTTCGACAATGAAAATTTCAGTTCTTTTACAGCAAAAAGATGTGGGCAGACACCAGCAAACACCCCCCTACACACACACAAACAACAGCTGTCAACTCTAACTGGTAACACTTAGCCTGCTCTAATCTAATAAATGGGCTGTAAATATCTCCCACCTGTGTACGTGAAGGATGTGTATGTCGATACTTTCCAAGTATTTGGTGGAATGATCCTTGTCACTCTCATGTTTTCCAGAAAGAACAGGGAGCATAAACACTTCCCACATTAATCCTGATTAATCTTTTAAGAAGCTGACCAAAGTCAAAGGTGCTACTTTAGCAGTCTGCTACTCTTTTCATACAGGGTATGTGTACTGTATGATGCTGAGTGTACATTTAACACTACTGCCTAACCACATAATGACACAAACTGAATGACAAATACAACTTGTGCACTCTCAGGTGGTCTGTTGAAATTAATTTAATCACCAATGACATTAAATTACATTCTGAAAACCTAAAGGAAACGTCTTTTCACCAGCGCTGTGCAGCATCCAACCATGTTCAGCACCAGCAGGGTTGGTCTGATCGGGTTATTGTTGAAGGTAGGCGATGAGTTGACTGCTCTACACTTCACTTCACATTCTCATTAAATAAACAGGACTCTGTGTTCATACATGTTTTATACATTACTGTGCATTTAAAAGTGGTAACGTGGAGATGTGATGTTCCATTTGTACATATAAATGTATAAAATAAAGGTCATCTCTCCTCTACCTCATTGGTCCTCTGTGTGCGTGGAGAAGGTGAGGGAGCGAAGCTTCGCAGACTGACGGAGGGTGACTCAGCCCTGTTGTCTCTGTGACCGCTGCTGCGCCTCCGTCGTACCTGTAGATCATCATCATAGTAACCATTCTCCGATCCAGGGGAGGCCATGTGCCCGTTCCCTGTCATTCCATTAACAGCTGAAGAGTCTGAAAAGACAGATGGCATGTCGTCATCGTCGTCGTCGTTCAGCTGAAGCTTCTCGAGCTCTTGGTTGATCTTTCGGAGATCCGCCACAGCTGAGGTGGGACTTGTAGCTGGGCCATCTCCATCTCTATCAGACCGGCCCAACTCCGAACACAGAGACAAGATGGTCTCTAGCCGCTGTCGCTCCTGAGATGAGCACACACACATATAGAGACACATATAAGCGTATGAGTTACAGTAAAATGAGCAGGGTCAAGATACGTTCACGATGTTGTCTAGGGCGGGTTATTTAAAAGGATGAAGTTATGGGTTAATATGTTTGAATTTAAGTTGTGTTATTTTTGTTAGAAGGTTGTGATAATTTTACTTGAAAGGGCTTGAGTAATAAACCCAAAAATTCCCACCATGTTAATAGCCAGTACACTACTACCAGGTTAGAGAGTATTGGGGTGCTACACAAATACAGTATAAGAGAGACTTTTAAAAAGCCTTATAGTGGTGCTGGATGTGTGCACTGAAAATATTACAATATCACAAGGTGAGATATATCAAACAGAGCAGTCAATTTAGACCTTACCTACATTTAAGTTACATTTTTATTGAGTCACATGTTAACTATTCAAAATTGGTGAACAATACATTTTGTACTTTTTCATATTGATTCTGACATTTTGTTTTCTCATGTACATGCATATGTGTTTTCAAATTGGTTAAAATAAATTGAACGCTTTCTTATGTTACATACTGCAAGCGAAAGAGTCGCATAGCTCAGCTAGTATTATTTCTTTCCATCATAAAATCAAGTTTCCAATGCTCAGGTTACCTGGGGAAGCATCGCAGCAGGCGATTCCTCTAGTTATATTGTCCTTGTTTAGTCCAAAATACACTCCGTACCATACTTTCTTGCATGTGATTTTCCTACTCTTAGTTTAATATATCATTTGCATCATCTAGAAAGAATATCTCCTCTCACTGGGATTCCCGGGAGCAAGAGTTCCCCTTTCCCCAGTTTTGCCTGCCCAAACACAGCTATATGAGGATCTACGGAGGCTGCAGAAAGACTAAATACCCCCTCATAGGTTCAGCAGTAACTTCTCTGGAGGAAGAGCGGTATGTTAGCCACACAGGAAGCCTATGTAAGTAATATTAGAAACGGAAAGGAGGAGGTTAGGAAAAAAAAAAGAACGCGGGGTAGAGGTGTGTGTAAGTGTTTGTGTGTGTGTGTGTGTGTGTGTGTGTGTGTGTGTGTGAGTGAGTGAGAGTGAGAGAGAGAGAGAGAGAGAGAGAGAGAGAGCGAGCGCTAATGAGAAGGTGGACAGCTGTCAACTATGATCGGAAATGTGCACGAGAACAGGCCATGACTTCAAACACAGGAATGTGTCTGTGTGCACTGCCACAAAAGAAACAAGACACTTTTCAAGGAATTGTGCTCTAGGAAGGAATCTGAACTCTGAATTATATTGCTTATTATTTCACTCATTATTTTAGAAATTAAATATGAATAAGTGATTTATTCAAATCAATATCAATAATTTATCATAGTACAAAGTGTTTACCAGTGGAATAATATTTTGTATGTATGTGTAAATGTACACAAACAAACATACACATCCCATTTATAGTGTGTAATGTGAACCAGGAGCTGAGAGCCCATGTCAGTTTGTCACCTTGTTCTATTCTAATGGACACAAGCCTCTGTAGAGCCCTCTGTAATCAGCTGTCAACTAGAGAGAGATAGACGGAGGGAGAGGAAGGCACACCGAAAGAAGACGGCCAGTATAGAAAAAAAGATGGAGGAAAAAAGACTGGAGAAAGCCAAACACAGTGTGAGGAAATAGAAAGTTTTTTTCCTTACGATTACTTTTCAGTGCTCTCTTATTACTAGAAACCACTACAGTTCTGCTCTCTTTTAATTCTGTAAATTCCAAACTATTTGCACTAACAAGACAGGCTACTTTGCTAAATGCCAATTTATAAATGACTGATGGATTATAATAACCTAAATTTAACCAATTCTCACCAAATGCATCACAGATGTACATACTGAATGACACAAATTAGTGATCTTGTTAGCTATTGTTTTTGTGTTTCCCTTCCTTTTGTTGCTTGTAACATCCCCAAATAGCCATTAATGCACAAATCCCCAACTCAGCATGTATGGAATGCACATGTCCTCTACTACCACTAGAGGGCAGACAAAGTTAAACAATGCTCTCCTGAGCTTGAGACTTGGACTGGAGATAGTGCTAGTGGCTTGTTTAAACTGTCCAGCTAGAAGCAGTTCGCTTTAGTATGGATTACTCAGCTGCTACCTTTTATATTAGGGCACAAATTAAAAGAATTGGTTGTAAATCAAACCACATCAAATGCAACACTGCTGAGTTTAAACAAATGCTCCATCTTGATATTGGTCAAAGTGCAAATTGGCTCTCTGCTCAGAGCAGGAGAGGCAGGTCCACACTATTCCATCTTAAAAATATAACTAACATCCGAAATATCTGGAGGCTAGCTGAAAGCCACTGTGAAGCTTGTGAAATACAGTGTGGTTTGTACAGCATCCAGAAAACTATTTCTCACAGTTACACCACCAGTTCACTTAGCAGAATATGGCCGTGTGAAAGAGACAGACAAATAAAGAGAGAAGGATAGTGGGATTATGAGTCCAGTTGTCATTATATGTTGGGCATCTGTGTGTTTATCCACCTGCTACACTATAACTCTGCTCTCTAATCTTCTTGGTTTCTCTAGCCCACATCTGAATGATGTGTTCTCTGGCTCTTCAGTGGTCTGAACCACACTGGGCGGACCTCCAGATGACTGACATAAACACGCACCAAACATACACAAACACACACATACACACAATCCAAGTACAGGGTTAAGAATAATCCTGTTAGTATGGGCTAACTGCCAGAGACATCTCTGTAATGGTGAACCTCACTTTGTGTATGTGTGTGTGTTAAGCTCTCTGGGAGAGCATGTTTGATAGGACGTTAGTGTGAAGGGAGGCATTCCTGAACTAATTCCCATTTCTTGCATGTCTATGTGTGATTGCATGCGCATGCAAATCAATAGTAATCTCCCACTGCAAATTTAAACTTACATCCAGATCTTCTGTCAGTCATCTTAATAAGAAACTGTTCACCTGTCAACAGTCTGCCCATCTGTAAGATTAACTAATTTACACATTACACCACAGGATACGGCCTGTATCACTGGGTATATCTACATATCTATACAGTGTAATGTGATCCGAATGACACTATGTTGCCATAATTTGAATTGGCGGATGCTGCAGACATGAGGAACATTTTAAGTCCACTGGTTAAACCCACATGTGCAAACACACTCACCAGTCTCTCCACCTCCTGCTCACGGAGTCTCTCCTCTTTTTGGCGATGGTGGTAGTCGGTCAGTTCCTCCTTCCCGCTCAGTGAGCTGATACTCCCCCTTCTTTCCCTGAAACCCCCTGGTGGGGTCACTCCTGCCTTTCCAAATGACTGCCTCCTCTCACCCAGCCCCATCCCAGGTTCCACCCCTGCCTTCCCAAATGAAGACCTCCTCTCTCCAAGTCCAAGCCCTGGGGTACCAGTGAGTTCTAGGCCTCTCCGCTCCCTTTCCCCAAAATACAGCTCCATTCCTGGGGAGACTCCGCGGCCGGCCAGCCGTTCCAGTTCTGGAGGGCTGGAACTCGTGGAGCTGATGGAGCCCACAGAGCTTGTGGAGGTCAGGCTGAGTTTTTTGGCAACACGAGGAGAAGAGGAGCCCCCCGCCCTGGATGGGATGGTCACATCAGGTGGGGCTGGTGTGGAAGAGATGGAAGGGGTGGTGGAGGGCAAAATCTTGGGGGAGGAGAGGGAGATAGACACAACACCTTCTCCCTGACTTGTGGTCTGGATTTGATTCCTGTTGGAGGAAAGCTGGCTGGAGCTACTAGAGTTGCGGTTGAGGTCAGGGCTGGCAGTCTGACTGTTGTTGTAATTGTCTTTGCTAAATTTGTATGCCCCGGAAACATCAGATCGCCGTGGGGGCAGCGTTGACAAGGTCAGGACCCCGTTGTTGTTTTCACGGGGGGATGGAGAGGGGCAGAGGCGTGGCAGCGAGCGGCTGTGCCCTCCACCCATCAGCCCACTCAGCGACCCTGCGGAGTATTTCCGGGTTCGACTGCTGGGCAATGGCTCTTGGTTGCCGTAGCTACGGCGGCCAAGACGGGGACTTGAGGGCATGCTGGCTGCACCCCCTGTTGACGGAGTGCGGGATGAAGTGGAGGAGGGAGGAGGCGAAGGGAGGAAGCTATTGCTACCGTCAACCGAAATGGAGGAGCCTCCGCCATTCCATGTGGAAAGTAAAGTAGAGGAGCCCGGGTTGTGCATCCGTCGGTTATCACTAATGCCGAAGTTGTCCTGGTTGCGACTGACATAAGTGCGAGAGGACAGAGAAGATGAGGGGTCGGATCGCCGTCCAGGGGAAAGAGGGGGAGCAGATTTCAAAGACATGGGCGGACGATCTGAGCCATAGAAACGCCTCGCCTGTTCCTGATAGGCTGATGAGGACATGGTAGGGCTCGTAATAGGTGTGGTGGGGGGAGACTGAGACAAAGAATGGGAAAAAAATACATTACAGTTGGAAATACTTCAAAATGCTATCTTATCACAATATCTAAAGGTATATAAAATATGACAGAGGTAGATGAAGAGGCCTTTGTCATAAGTCAGGGTAAGCCCTGGTTAGCCTAGAGATAACAGATAATGTAGATAATGAGTAAACCCTGGTTAGCTTTTTTTAGCCCTGTTTAGACAAACATCCAGGCTAAACACACAGTCTCTACAAGCACTGTTAGAGCATGACGTAGAAAGCAGGATAATAAATCCTGAAGTGGAGCTAAATGATGGCTGACCTGTGTCATGCTGAAGTAGGAGGGGTTGGCGTTCCCATTGGCTCTCAGGCTGTTCTCCAGGGCAATCTTCTTGCGCTGCAGGGTGTCCATCAAGTCCCGGAGCTCGGAGGCTGATCGCATGCCCCGAGCACTGCTGGTGCCGCCCACCACCGCATGGCTATAGTCACTGCTAAACTTCAGGTAGTCTGGAGGTGGGAGAGACATAAAAATGGAAAAGAAATTAAATGGATAATATGGGAAAGTGTAGATACACAGAGGTGAATAATCATGCGTAAGGAACAAGGAGATATAAACATATACATCAGGAAACAGAATATGGAGAGAAAATGTGGGTAAAGAGAAAGATAAACAAGAGGGCAGATAAAAAACAAGAGAAAAACTGTATGACTAGGATAAGAGATGTAGATGTATAAAGAGATGAATAGTCCTTACATTTTCCTTCCATTCACTTTGGGGAAAATTGAGTAAAGATCAGTACGAAAAGATGAAGGAAGGAGAAGGAAAGGAGGAAGGGTTTAAGACTCATAAATGGTGGCAGATGACAGAAAGAGAGGTTGTGTAGGTACCTGAATCTGCAGCTATTCATAGATGGGGCCCTTGGCAGGACAAAACCAACCCAAACAATCTACAGCTGGCAGCGAATCACCCAGAATAGAGTCCACTCAGACACACACACCATCCATTAGATCCAAGACAAATATTTTAACTCTAACTTGAGTTCGGTTCCTAAGAGTAGGATTTGGGGAAAATGAAAAAGACCACAGAATATTGTGGAATACCCTCAAGAGGCCCCCCGCCCTTCCTAAAGCCTTTTATTTAAAGCAGTTTCAGCAGAGAGGGGGTCTTTTTCCAAACCGCAACTCAGTCAATTTTTACTTCCTTCCTGCTAAATCTTACAAAGACAAATCAGCCCAAAACTATTTTTTACTTGGTAAACACAGGAGTACTTTTGATTAATAGTTCAATTTTTCTATGCAGAATAAAAACCCACCCGAAATATTATCCTATTATCAAATATAGAGGTGAAAACAGTTAGATAGGAGAAAGCAATATGTGAGAAGCCTGCACTGTTTTTTTTTTTTTTTTTTAATTCATCTGTGGATTTATGTGGAAAGGGAGCGATTACAATGTTCAAGCTGAGACCACCCAGCGTTTAACTATCACGCACGCCCACACATACAAAAAAGCTTTCCTACAACTGACAACTGGGGCTCTGCCTGAGAGAAACACACAAATGCGTACGTTCCATGTGTACATATGCCAAAAGTGTACATATGTGTTAAAGAATTTAAGCATAAAAGAGAATATCCTACTACTACTTAGATGAGTTATATTGTAAGAGAAACCAAAGTGCCTAAAAGCGAACGTCATAGCTGAATATAAGCCTGTGTGAGAAAATGTCAAACCTTACATGGTGGAGAGAAATGGGGCAGAAAATTAGAGACATCATAAGATCCAGAAACACACACACAGACACACACACACGCAGGGTGTTTGTGTCCATACATGGGCAGATTTATACTGGAGACCTGGCGCGCATCAACTCCCTTCTATCGTGACTATTCTCTTCTGTGCCCAGCTCGTTTTGCTTTGTGTGGGAGTTTTCACTTTCGGTGCATGTGTCAGAGTGTAAGTCTTGGCAATATGGAGGATAAAGGTAAAGATTTTGGCTGCCTGTAATAACAAGTTTGCTAAGTGTGTGTGTGTGTGTGTGTGAGTGTGTGAGAGTGTGAGTGTGTGTGAGAGAGAGAGAGAGAGAGATAAGTCATTTCTATGAAAACATCTGAGAAGTTGGGGGAGAGGGGAGTGCATTCCTTAGGTCTAGGAGTTTAAAGAGCAAGGATTTTACTGATAATGGCAGACACATACATACACACACACACACATACACAGACACACCTTGCTCACAGCCCGATCAATCATTAAGGAGACCGCAGAGTCCAGCTGTATCACCATGGCAACGGAAGGGCACCAGATGACAGAAACATTCCTGTACGCTCTGAATTTAAGTTTTAGCATGTGTGTGACAGTGAGAGAGTATGTTTAGGAAAGACATACGAGAGGGCTGAAATAAATACCTGCCCCCCACCCTGCCCTTTCAGTCCTTCTAACACACACACTCAAGACTAACATCCAAATCTCACACACCTGCCTCGGCCGTTTCTACCTGAAACGTGACCCTGAGATCCCTGTCAGGGCATAGGAGCAAATCTTTTTTGTGGTGACAGATGTTACATCAGGAGAATAAGCTGATGAAGGACTACAGAAGCAGAATGGGTGAAAGGATAGAAAAGATGGCAGGGGTGATGAAAAGGGGAGTGAGGGGAAGACGAGTGGCAGAACAAAGGCAGAGAGGAGGAATAAAGACAAAAGGACAGGGATCAAGTGCGGTTCAGGGGTCAGGGGGGAGGTTTACCAGACGGCCTGTGTGTGTGTGTGTGTGTGTGTGTGTGTGTGTGTGTGTGTGTGTGTGTGTGTGTGTGTGTGTACCTGTGTTGTAGGCTAAAGCTGACACAGGGCTCTTTTGGGGAAGCATGCTCTTCATTCTGCTTGCCTCCTCAGGATGGTTGAACCGGAAGAAATAGGACTTTCCCAGACACAGGGAATAACCTAAAGAGAAAACACACACAGGCACGTTAGGTCAAATTAGAGAAACAACTTATATTTACTGAGAAAGAGGTTGAGTAATTTACACTCTACACTAGAGTGTAGTATAAAGAGAATAGTACAAACTTAATCATGGATCAAAAAGTAATTGAATTGGCATTTGTGTTAGTGTGACAAATACATCAGAAACACAGAATCTTGCAGAGCACAAAACACACTAGACCATGATGACATGTGTATTAAGTATACAGTATATCACACACTATGTATGAGGAGGTAGTCCTAAGTACAGCTTCGAATTGGTATGAGCCTGGAATATTTATTCACAGCCAGACACACTCATGCACATGCTTGTGCACAGCCAGCCATTCCAGACCACAGTGTTTGCTCTGGCCATCAATTAGGCGGAGGGGGCCAGGTATTAAACAAGATGTCGGGGTCACAACCTCTGTAATACACACAGTCAGCCACAGCTGTCCAAATACCTCAGAGGGGAAGGGAGAGAGACAGCAGTGACACACACACACGCACACACACACACACACACACACACACACACACACACACACACACACAGGATCTGATGCAGGAAAAAAGTTGAAAAACAGCAAAAAAAGATATTAAGACGAAGAGTGGACAGAAAATCACAAGACTGACTGAAAAACAAAGAGTTCCCTTAACATTTGCCGGTCTTCGTACACACACATGCGATCTCTTTGCTCTCTCCATTCTTCCAGCCTCCATCCCTGAGGTTATAAGGTTCAGATAAGCATTACAGTAAACCCCCACAACGTCAGCATGTGTGTAAAAGGCTAAAAAAGCACCTCCTTAATGGCTCCATTACAGTTACATCAGATTCCTTGGACCTGAAGTCAGACACAACCACTGAGGCAAGAGGGGGATAGCGAGAGAGCGAATGGAAAAAAAGACGGGATGGAAATAATGTCAAAATAGTTTTTCTGTTCTTTTCCCTTCTCATCACTCCCTTTTGCCCATGTCTTTCTCACTCTCCACCTAATGTCCAGTTTCGCAAACATCCCCACAGAAAAGGCATGGTAATAGCCAAACTGGAGATTACAGTTCAGCCAAAAGAGGTCATATCAGTCTAGACATTGCCTTACAGTGCCCAGCGAGCAGATTTTTATTTTGTTTTCCCTTCAAAGCTGTAATTTCTCGGCACAGGGGGAGACCTGAGAGTGCAGTTTTGAGGTGGAGCTAACACCACACACTTGAAAACAGTGTAAGAAATGTTTAGTCTACACAGCTGGACTGTGGACCTCTCAAAAAACATACTCATGTAAACACAATCTCGTAGGTTTGGGCCCATACTGTGAAGCAGTGGCATCCTGACAGACTAGGCTAGAGAGCTCTAAAGACGCGTGACTTGTGAGTAAAAGGAGAGAAACACACACACACACACACACACACACACACACACACACACAGGTCACAATAAAGGCTAGTGTGAGCAAGAACTAATAATATGTGTTTGTCATTGCCAGACATGAGTAATTTAATTTGTGTGTATGCTCACTGTATATGTGTGTGTGGGGACATGTCTTGTAACAGTGTCTCTCTAATGACTCACAGTAACTCTCAGTATTTAGCTTAACAGCAAACACACAGGCATGCACACACACACACACACACACACACACACACACACACACACACACACTCTCTCTCTCTCTCTCTCTCTGCCAGCAGTCAGCTCTTGTAAAAATCTAATTTCCTACCCTCAATAGCCTCGCCATGTGCCACCTTTAAAGTGGAGGGTAAACTGTGTCGCCCTGATTTGTTCACAGCCACCACCCCCCCCACCCCCCCCCCTTCTAATTTCCTCAGGGCTCCTTAGCTAACAAATAACTACTAACTAATCCTCTCTTCCTTCCCATCGTTACCATAAACAAATACTAGCAGCATGTGTGTGTTTGTGTGTTTTACAATATAAAACCTGATGATTCAACTTTTACATTTCCTCTCACTCCTTCAGACACACACCCCAGAATTATTATAGATGTAAAGAAAAAAAAACTTCCTAACCCATACTGTGTCTCTGTGATACAAGTACAAAGAAAAACAGAATCCTCTTCATCCAATCAAAAAGTCCTATTCTTAACTGCTTGCACAACAACTAAATTTAAGTCTGCTGTCCTGAATAACTTGCAAAAACACAGCCCACTCCCCTCTACACACACACAAAGGCTGACCATGCCCAGCAAAACACGTTTAATTTCATTCACGTATTTACTTGTTTACCAGCAAACTGAGTTTGTCTCCCATGTCGAAGCATGCGCCCCCCCCCCAACATGCGCACACATATGGAAAGACCCTCTCCAAAAACAACTGGAGTGGAAATTAGTCTGTATATACATTTATAGGATAATTTAAAGTTTGCGATCTACAAAGTCAGACCTCAGAGTCTTTGAGGACACAGATGTAGGAGCTGTATCAAGTCTGGAGCCAATTTCTGCTCCCATGTAGATCTGAGTGAACCCAACTCCACTCTTACCACAATGTTATAGGAGGGGAAACTCAAAACTGTTTCTCTATTTGGTTAACATAAGTGGAGGAATTGCCAAATTGAGACCATTGGGTTAGAATGAAAAATAAACCAATTACAAAGATCCCATGTCAAACATGTGCTTTGATGAAACTCACTTGCCTGCTAATTGGTCAGGTCTGACGGGTAAAGTAATCACAATCCGAAAAAGGTTCCCATTTGTTTTATCAAAGTGTATAAATTATTTGAAAAAGTGGTTTCCTTCAAAATGTTGCTATGATCCCTGAAAGCTGCATGGTACTGAACTACAGCTGAAATTACTCATTCATGAAAAGATGCATACACACACACACACACACACACACACACACACACAGATCCCAGTGGGAGTGTAAATTGGCCTCAAAACCACAAATTAACCCTCTCTGGGGCACAAGGGTCCAGCAGTAACATCATAAAAAAACAGACTGCTCTTTCTCAAGGGAGTCGGAGTAGATTAGTTCAGTCAGTCACTCACACTTTTTCACCCTCTCCCTCGCTCTCTCTCTCTCTCTCTCCCTCACACACACACACGCAAAACACATTCATATGCATAATCTGGCTCCTCACCAGAGGCTCAGTAGATATCTTCTCTCTGCTCTATCTCTAGTCTCACCCACAAAGCATCAATCCGTCGGCCCACCCCACTTCTCTCAAGCGAAGTTTGCAGGCGTGGGGACAACCACAGGTATAAATTATTTACAACCACTAATCTATCAAAAAGAAAAGAAAGAAAAAAGGTACGCACAAACATCATGCAGACTGATAACAAATGACATATTTCCCATTTATCTGGTTTATAATGCAAGATTGGTTAAAAAAAAAAAAAAAAAAGCCCAAATGTGCTAGAGGCAGGCAGAAGAACGACTTGTGAACACAATAACATCTAGGACAATGAAGCAGGTTTTGTTTTCAGGTGTCAGGTATCCTGACCACTGAGCCTGTCCTCGCAGCCATAGGCTACTTCTCTTTGTCACATGCACTCACACCAGCCTGTGAACTTGCCAGCCAATTTATAACCATGAGGCATGCACACCAAGGTTATTTACATCAAAGGATGCAGGCAATATGCTAAAACCAACAGGCCGTTTTGGAGCGCCTCCTAAATCTGGCTGCAAATAAGAAATGCAATTTTCACCACTCAGTGGCCTGCATTGCAATGCAGCACTGATTCACACAGGCTCTCCTGCTGAAGCAGTAAGCCATGCAGTCTTTTGTGATTTAAAAAAAAGCAAAATGCAAAGCATTAGGTTTAAAAATAAAAAATAGACATAATTTCAGCTTACTGCATTAGTATTTCATTCATTTATAGTGACAGATGGGACTTAATAAGTATTTCTGATTGCTTCCATTGCAGCCAAACAGATTTTATATATATATATATATATATATATATATATATATATATATATATATCAGCTGATGAGCAAATGTTTATCCTGACCAACTCTGCTCACTTTAGAGTCAAAAAAGACAAAACTTCAAATAAACAGACGCATCGATTGATGGCGATAACTACATACAAACTGAGAAACATTGCCCAACCTGTTCAGAGAGCACGCCAGGCTGGTTAGGAGACAGTGTGTTCACACACAAAAAAAAAAACTGCAAAAAGACTGCAAAGTAATATTGGCCTGTAGGTGAATCAGCCACAGTTGAAGAATCTGAGCTCAACACACTCACGTATGCAGAATCATCTTAGCGCACACACACGCACACACACACACACACACACACAAAGACAGACATATAGATAATAGACAGCATGCTACATTACTCTCTACTAGGGTAGTAAGATGCGTAGCGTCGTAAACAAATAAAATAGACAAAATTTAATTCAGGAAAAAATAAATAGCACGGTATAAATGCGAAGTAGCTCAAAAAGGGTGCAGTTAAAGTGTAAACAGTTCCTGAGTAAATGTAACGCTACTCTGTTACTTTTGTTAGAGCCGGGCTGATAGAAACCCGTTAACAAACCTTTTCAGTCCCATTCAGTGAGCGAGAAAAACTACTTTCTCCCCCTCAGCGTCAGACAAATTATCATGACAAGGCCTCAGAATAACTTCTCATGGGAAGGCAAAACCTAAAAAAACAAAAAAAACAACCCAACAACAAAAACGATGTGTGTCGCCTCCGGCCGGGGCCCGCCTCCTCTCTCCTCTTGACTCCGTGTGGAGGAAACTCGTCTGATTTACCGTCCACAAGTCTGAGTCCCGGGCTGTACCAACTCCCGGCAAAAAGGGGAAGAGGCTCGGGATTTGCCGGAGCGAACGATTTAAATTACTGTCTGGAAACCCAATCTCACTGCTGAAGGTCCTCTGCCCCGAAGCGCCGACGAAAAGAGAAAAACCACAAGTGTGAGTCATTTTAAAAACACATGTCAGCCAACTGCGATAACGCCATGACCCCTATCTTTAGTTGGTAGGTTCAAAGGCTATTAGACAGAGAGGTATTTGGTAGACGCCCCCTCAGCTTTTCTTTGTCTACCTACCTATTTTCCTTCTCCTTTCTTTGAAATACCTTGGACCACTCTAGCTCCAAACCAGTTGGACTATGGAGGCTGACTTAAAAACCTTGTAAAACTGGTGGTTTTATTTTATTTTATTTCGGGGACAACCTAATTCATTTAAGAGGTAATTAACTTGACATCTGAGACAAAACAACAGAGGAGGGGTAGAAGAGAGACTGACTGACTGGCTCAAGACAAGGTAGAAGAATTTGAAAAAGGAAAGATAACACTGAATAGCAAATAAGAAAAAAAATCTATAATACTTTGCCCCCCAGGCTAAATCAGTGGTAGTCTCTCCAACTGTTTCTTATTTTCTAGATACTTTGTCATGTGCAAGCATTTTGAACACATCATGAACCCCTTGACAGCTTCTTTTATCATGTGTGCAGATTGTGCATGTGAGACAGAGAGAGCGCACTTACTAGAGCAGCTGTGTTTTGTTCAGTGGCCAGATTTGCATTCGCTTCAGGCCGGTGTGAATGCTGGGAGATTGAGTTTTATACCCAAACGCCACTGAAACATGAACTCAAGTGCAAACATATGTGTTATCCCATTAATAGCTCTTATAGGCATTAGAAAGAAACAAATAAGAGCCTGTAATAGTTATACTTTGTCATTGTTGTTATTGCCAAACAATGATTTACATTGCCATCATTGCTGTTGTTATGCTGTATGGACAAATTACTATTCAACAAGTGACTTCCAGCTGTTCCGATGAGTTAGGAGTGAAGCTGATGTGATTCCAGGTCAACCTCTGAAGTCCCAAATACAGAACAGATCACTTCCTAAACATAGCTAATCATCTCCAGACTGCCCAACAGTGTGTGTGTGTGTGTGTGTGTGTGTGTGGTTAGAGTAACTCAACCCAGAGCATCTGAGGCCAGTGGATATTCCTGAAAGATGGTCTCTCTCTCTCTCTCTCTCTCTCTCTCTGTCTCTCTCTCCCCATAATTTTCCAAACCATGCCCTTTTGACTTTTTTTTAACCCCGTTTCTTTCTCTTTCAGTCCTTTTATCCTCCCCTTCTACTTCACAGTGTCCCGGCCTCGTGTTGTCAATGTTGTCAATATTTGAATCAGCCAGGCACAGCGGGAAGATAAATAGGCCTGTCAATATTTAACTTAAAATAGCCGGGCCATACAAGACCCAATGAAAAGGAGAAGAGCGTACACAGAGAGGGTGGAAACACAGAGAGGGAAAAGCCAGTGTACTGCATGTTCTATAAAATAAGAGAGGGGAAGTAAAAGGAAGGAAAAAAGGAGTGGAAATTGTTACGGACATAAAACCCAGAAAAGGGGAATTTGGGAGAAGAGAGAAGAAGAGAGAGGACAGACAGACAAGAGATAAACAGATCGAGATACTGGCAGACAGAAAACAGACACAGGCACGTGGGCAGGGGCGGACCGAAGGATAAGAAAAGAAATACATTAAAATTTGGATGTCTACTCTGTACTATAACAGAATTGGAGGAGTAGAGTATGCTCAACAGTTTCTGGAAGCTGTGACTCACTGTAGCAGCAAGCTGTTCCAAACCACTACGAATTAAACCAAACCAGAGGTACACACACATGCACTACATTATTCAAAACACATACGCAAACATGTGGAAATGCTAACAAACACAGCAGCCTATACATTTATAAGAAAATACACACACACGCGCACACAAACGTACTGTACACCCCGCTGTTTCCATGCAGAACGTCAGCACAATGTTAACTGTACCCATATGACATACACACACTGAAAGGAATGCAAGTTAACCAAACCACAAATTAACCACTTTCTCTCTTTCTCTCTCTCTCTCTCTCTCTCTCACACACACACACACACACACACATACACACACACACATACAGAAGTTAGGAAATACTGAAAGTATGCTTGCATGCAATTCAGTCTACTTTCACTCCACCTTTTTTATTGACCAGTAGGTGGCAATATATCAAAGCTTGTACACGTGGGCCTGGTGTGTGCAACAAGTTATATTTTGAAAGCAAACTGTGCTATAGTGTGTGTGTGAGTGTGTGTATATCTTACCCTGTGTGAGTGGTGTGGGCACAGTGACCTGCACTCCATCCAGACTGCAGAGGTGGCCACAGGGGTCCAGGGTCACCACCCCTCCTGTCGAAAGAGAGAGTAGGGGATCAGTACACCTTCACTGCAGAGTATTCACTGTTAACATTTTGAACTGCAAATGGTGCAAGAAGTATTTCCCCAGTGAAGATGACTCCTAACTACACTACCTATTTTAATTATAACATACACATAAAGCTATGCTATTTCTATCTTTACTACAAGGCTTGGGTCTGAATGCTAAGCACAGTTAATTATATAGGCTGTATCACACAGGAACAAAAATAAAAAAAGAGTGCAATCAATCACTCGGCTTCTCCCAGTCTTTGTCTCTGTTACTTCAAAGATAGTTTTCTTTCTTTCACTCACACAATACACAATGCACTGAAAGATATCAAGTTTGATAATTTGCTTAATCCCATATTTATCTTGAAACAAATGAAAGATTGTGCCAGCAATGTAAAAATGTAATTTAGGTAGCAATTTTAGTACACACTTGCCAGTTCTTGAAATATAAGAGAACTGTGTTCATTCAGAGGCTTGCTAACATTATGAATTCATTTTGTAGAAAGTGAACTGACATCAACCTTCATTGACGATGAGACAGTGCTCTGCCTCGATGCCAGGGCCCTGGATAGTGATATCTTGAGGAATTGGAGCATCTTCTCGGCCTATGCGGGTCACCCCTGGAACATCAATCACACATGTGAGCATCACTACAATAAAAAAATAAGAAATATATATGTATATAGTTCTAATTAGGCTTGACAGCGTGTCAGTCACTGTGTAGATCTGAACGTCTCTGTGGAAACTTGATTACACAGTACTGAACAGATTTACAAGTAAAACTTAAACTGATGCAGAGATGCAAATATGTCTTTTTGAACCATATGTGTGGTCTGTGATCCATACTTTAAGGGTGTCCTTCAGTATTATGAATTTTAACTGGTCTTCTTCAGAAAACATTTTGGAAAAAAATAAATCCTTAGTTCTCCTAAAATGGCTTGTTCGCATTGTTGGCATTCCTCACTGAAATGGAAGAGCACACCAAGCTGGGACATTGTGAAAGTGTGTGGAAATGTGGGAGAGGTTACGCAGGAAAAACAAAAAATGAAAAGAAAAGTGGAATACGAAATGTCACAATGTTATTACCATTACCACTTTACCATTACAATCAGCCTTTGGTGATCAGTCCAAAGGCTTACTTTTCATTTTAGTGCCATCCACTGTGTAATACTGCTGAACATATTGTTCATAAGTGGTTAAAACACAGTTAGTCAACCAACCAGTCATATTGACCGCAGCCTCGTTAAAAAAGTTAATAAATACATCCATTTAAAAGTTAGTACTATTTCTCACTGGACTGTTCTCATGGCTGAGAAGAGGCAAAACAAAAAGTGTCTGTCCTTCTGCATTAGGAATATAATGAGAGCTTTGTGATCCACACAAAACATGTTAACTCTACAAGTGTAAGTGAGAGTCACCAGTGTTCTCCTACTGACGACAGATACTCAATAACTTTTTATGCTTTTAATCTAATGTCAGTCAGTTTGTATTAGTATTCCATCGTCTATCTGCAGGCTGTTGAATTATAATCAGTTGTACAAGCATGTCTCTCATTTTATCTTGTTGTAGATCTCTCTATCTTTGCCTATCTATCTATCCCATCTCTTCGCTATCATGTGTTTGGCTAACCAACTGGAATAGTAATTAAGCTATGGCACCTGTGGCTTGCTGATATGAATAATGTATGTGTGTGTGTGTGTGTGTGTGTTTGAGAGAGGGGCAGAGTGATTGAGGGAGAATGAGTGCAAGACACCTGTGGATGGCTGATGATAGAGAAACTATAAATAACTGTAAATACATTTTTCACTATAATCATCCTGAGTGTGTGTGGATGGGGGGGGGGGTTCTTTTCTCTGTTGTCGTGGACGCTGTCATGAATCCATGTCATGTGAGTCATCTCTGTTTTATAGCTGTTTGGGTTTCAGTCTGTTAGCACAGTGTTGTCTTCAGGGAGGCCGTGCATGAACCAATAAGAGGGATCATTTTAGTCACAAATGACAATAAAAATAAAAAACCATAGACATGGATGTATTAACTTGTCTGTAAGTCGTGTAAATATATATTTTTAGTCTGAAGGAGCCCCGTGGGAGGAAATAGTTTTGGCTCCTTGTCTTGACTTTATTGTGACCCAGCATAGAGTATCACTTTCCCCTATCACACTCCCCCCACCTCTCCAGTAACCATGGAAATGAAGCGATGGGTGCGTGGGGAAAGGGCAAAAAGAGGGGAGAAGTAGAGCAGGAAAAGGCAGGGAAACAAAGCAATGAGGAAGGGATAGGAGGGAAGGAAGGTGACTATAAAGGTCTGATATCACCACGGATGACAGCTTTACATGACTTGTGAGAAATTACATAAATCTAAAAACTCCATGATCCTTGGCATTGGGAAGGAAGAGGAATATAAATGGTTTCTGGTATTCCTAACCTATGGAATATGTGTTTCTATGCTTTATGTGTGTGTGTGTGGGGGGGGGGGTGTGTGTGCGTGTATTACCTTCTTTCAGTGGCAGCAGGGTGATTGCCACACTTAGCCTCCCGCTGCCCAGGCTCACCAGATGAGGTGCGGCTGTCTGGACCTTCAGCCCCTTCCCTGTGTCAATCAGGTCCAGAGGCGGAGACTACAGGCATCAGTCAGAATAGAAATGTCAGATTATTTATTTATTTTTAATACATTCTTCATTCTCGTAAAACAAGGAAAACCTTCTGCAGAATGATAAATTATTTTGGATTGATTTGGATTTCAATTTTAAAATACTGTACCATTATGCTGTGTGTGTGTGTGTGTGTGTGTGTGTGTGTGTGTGTATTTTCTCACCTTGGGTTCAACTGGAGACATCTGATCTGACTCTGGTTGGAACATCATCTCAGAGTCCTACAGTAAAGATGGAGAAAGGTGAAAATTAGCTCAGACCACACATATATCATTTTTATGTTTAATTTTGTTTTATGTTCTGTTTGAATCATGTTTTTACATTTAAAAGTATATTATTGTGTTTCAGAATATGGTATTGTTTTATATGTACATAGGTCCCCCTTGAAAATGTTAATTTCAGTGGACTGAAAAAACCTGATTAAATAAATTTTATAGCCTATATTTTAACACACACTGACTGCCTATGCTGACAATGGTCCAGGCGCACAAAAATGTATAGACATGCAACAGTAGGGTCACATAAGTACACAAACGTACACATCTGCACCAGTGATTATGCCCATACGAAGCTACACTCAAATACACACACACACACTCACAAAGAAAAAAACAACTGCGCATTGCATGCCCAGCTGTTACCACATGAGAGGAACTCTCCGTGTGAAAGTGTTCCAAGGAGAAAATACCACTTGAGAGGAAAAATACACACACATGCACACACACATATACACACACACACACACACACACACACACACACACACACACACAAAAGCTGGTTTGCTGTAGGAAGAACTGATAGAAATGTGCCAAAAATTTTTCCCACGACTTGCTGCGTATGGTGTGCCATCATACTGCCTGGTACTTTGAACATGTGTGTGTGTCACCCAACTAGCAGCAGAGCCAAATGATACCTATGTCCATCAGTTGCATGACCTGTATGTCGAAATACTATCTTGACATCTATTCCAGATTGCCCTGAAATTGGTATAGATATGCATGGTACCCACAAGATGATTCCTAATATTTTCATAGCCCCTGACCTCTCCTTTGGGCTCTCTTCTAAATTAAATTAGTTCACAACAAATATCAGAATCTAAGAAGAAGATGAACCCTTT
This sequence comes from Lateolabrax maculatus, assembly GCA_031216445.1. Lineage (NCBI taxonomy): Eukaryota > Metazoa > Chordata > Actinopteri > Acropomatiformes > Lateolabracidae > Lateolabrax > Lateolabrax maculatus. The sequence continues at coordinate 13,487,332 of CM062210.1, forward strand.
CCATTTTGGAGACTCAATAAGCATTCCTCTTGTGCCACTGGTCAAAGGTAAAGATATGTCATAATCTAAAAGGCAGATTGTAGTGCTCACATTCATGCTCCCAAAGGAATAAACCATTATGATTTTAGCATTTTTATCAAAAGTTCACCGCAGGACAAACCTTGGAGTCCAAGATGAAAAAAAATCAAGTCAAAATGTTCTGGGGGTGGGAATAAGTAGGATGCCATGAGAAAAACTCTGAAATAGCAGGGCATGATTAGACTGGCATAAAATGAAGAGAATGATAAACTACAAAGAGGAATGAAAACAGAGCGAGATAAAAGGAAAACAAAATCAAAGATGTGTGTTTGAATAAATACACTCAGGTCCAGTGCCAAGGACAACCCCTGCAGTCCCCTACAATTCAATAAAACAGTAGTATAACAGTATCGCTTCTATTTGTGTGTGCATGCACACACATTCAAAGGCACAAATACATGCACACACACCAAGATGGATGAGTCAAATGCTTCTCACCAAAGCAGAGATGATTACAGCATATGGGAAACCACCCCAACCACATTTCCTTTCCCACCTTCTGTCACCCTCTTCCTGTAATAATATACATTATCCACCTCAAACAGTTTTCACCATTACTATCTTTTTTCAATACTTTTTTTCACTAAAGTATAATTTAGTATTTGTTTTTCCAACTCTACAACTTTCTTGTCATCACTTCTTCCCTCTCTTCTTCCTGTCTTTCCTTCATTTCTCCTTTCTTTGTCCCATCCTCCGGACTTTTTAATCTCACTCTCTTTTCTTTCCTTTCTTTCCTCCAATCACCAGCAGAGGAAACGCAAATCAAAGCCAGCTCCATACCACTTCCTCTAATTCAGCACCAGCTTCCTCTCTGAGGTCACTTCCTTTGCTGCTTTGACACCCTTATTGCCTTTAAACACACACTCACACACACACACACACACACACACACACACACACACGGACACACTTGCTATTCTCTGCAATTCAGCCACCCTTACAACCCCTATGCACACCCAAACACCCACAAATAAAGTCAAAGATCAGCTCTTTTTGTTATCACATGAAGATATGAGGCCCCACATTCCACTGAGTTTTTTTCGTCACTAGTGTAGACAAAGCAAACACACGGTGTATGATGGCAACATCAGCTGGACAAATGCATGGGCCCTACAGGGACCAGATGAAAAATGGAAATCAAAAAGTCAAAGACTGTTCTCTCTTCGTTTCCTACTTTCTCCTCCCGCTTCCTTCCTGTTTGTCCTTTCCCACCTCCTTCATATATACACATAGTTTCTTTTTTTGTTTACTCCATTGTTCCTCTTCATTGTCTCTCTGATGCTCCCCCCCCCCTCCCCATAGCCCCCTTCTTCTTCTTTCACCAGGTGAGATCCAGTCTGGGCAGGTCAAGACAAGTCGTTGGCCTTGTTGTGCTTTAGTTTAAGCAAAGCAGTGAGGTGTGTCAACCCACCCCCCCCCCCCCCTCCCCCCTCTAGATTTTCAGATTTCGGCTCTGGTATCCTGAGGGGCCTACACAATCTGGAATCACCAAACCTGATGATGTTATCAGGGCCTCTGGACTAGAGAGCTCAAGTATGGGATGATTTGGTTGGTCTAGGTATTTCCAAGTTTAGAGAAGGTTAAGAGAAACTTGTAAACAAAAATAGTATGATGTACTTGTGAAGACCTTAGCAGTTGTGTCCCTAGTTTTTAAAGCTGCTCTGATCAGTATGATAATATTTATAATGGATGAAATGACTATGAATAATGTGAAAGGGATCCCTTCTTTTGGCAAACCCACAAAGAATTAACACTGGATTCTACTGTTCCCCTCAGCTCCACGGAGCTTTTTAGCGTCTTTCAGCTCATTGTTTTGGTTTCATGCTGTTTTTCTAAGCAAAAAGCTCTAATTAACTCACTGTAAACTACCTGCCCACTACCAAACAGCAGATAGATAGAAGTTAACCGGTAAACATAGTGGAGCATTTAGCAGCTAAAGAACAGGATACATTTTTAAGGAGTTGGTGATGATCAAAACGGAGCTAAAAGAGAGGGTATATTGGGCTTGTATATTGGGTGTTAGCATGGAAGATAAGAACTAATGATATTATAGACAATTGATGATAGTGGGCTACAACATCCTTAACCAACAACCATGACCATTTTTTTCTAGCAGATTATATCACAATTCAGTTTTAACAACAAAATCCGACACCTGACAACAATTCAATTGTTTAATCTTTGGGCCAATTTGTATTTTGTTTTATATTTTTCAGGTGTAGGCCTACAGGTGCACAGTATGTCTCTGGCCAAACATTGACTTGACAGAATGTCCCACTTCTATTACAGCTACAATGGAGTTTGATGGCAGAATACTTTATTATCTATGTGAATAATAAGTACTGGGCTTTGCTGTCAGCCAACAAATCAAAGAGCAAGGGTTTCTTAAAAGCTTGCAATTTTGTACTGATGTTTAACAACCAAACAAAACAGATACAATTCCTTACTTATTGGAAACACTCTTGTGCTCTTGTGCCAGGACTTTCACAATGTAATCTGGGAGATGTGGGTACTCTTGGAAATATAGGTAATAAATGAGTAACATATGAGGCAGACTGAGGGAAAGAGGGAAAGTAAACTTCAACATTTCCTCACCAACTAACTCCTATCATGGAATGATATGAAAGACTGGGAAAGTTTTCAAAAGTAACTTTTTCCTTTTATGGGAAAGTTGACCAACGGGAAAATATCCTAAATGTGCAGCCCTGACCTACTTTCAATACTAACTTTAATCCTAAATCTGGTTTAAACCTGAACTAGCCCTTTAAATAATTGAAGACCAGCTAAAACAACGTCATAAATACACATTTATACACACACATAAGGACACAAATACAAGAAATTGCATGCACACACAATCTCTCTTTGATCTCATCTGTACAACAGCTGAGTCTCCCCAAAATGTTCCGTTTGCCCTGCATCTGGAGACAAAGATGGAGATAGAGGGAATGAGAGAGAAATATGGGATGATGGAAGAAGAGAGAGGGATGAAAAATAGAGAGAGGACTCATAACACCCGAAGGACACATCAGGCATTCTCAGACTGTTTCATCTCCTCCTTTTATTTTCTTCATCCTCTGCTTTCATCCCTCTGTCGAGTCCCTTTCTCTTTTTGTATTTCCTCTACATCTGTTATGTTTTTCTCTCTCTCTCTTTCAATTACCTTCTGCATTGTTGTTGCTCTCGGCAGCAGTCTACATTCTTATAACCACATCTCAGGACAAATCCAATTGTTGTTAATGTCACTGATTTGGAACAGATTTTTCTAGTGCACTAGTTGAGATGGTTAAGCCACTTGCATGTGTCTGTTTTTGTACAACAAATCTTGGATTAAACCTAGCAGTTTTTCCAATTCAAATAAAGATAGGAAATTCAACATATTTGGTCTGTAACTGTTTGAATGTCCATATCGAATGCTCCCATTTGCAATGCATGAAATAATGTTCAAGATATTGTGGGTATCTTGGAGTTGTGAGCTGAGTTTGACTTTTAGGGTACCAACAACAAAAACAATGCCAGAAAACAAAAGGCACGGAGTAGTACAACATGCAACAGACAACTCATCAGGATTGTTGTTTTCTACTTTTCATGCAGATATTCAATGTTGACCATCTGTTTCTTCTGTGTATGTGGTGGCTTTATTGAAGTAGCTTACATTGGCCTTAGGCTAGAGGGTTTCAAATCAAGCAGCTCCTCAAGATGATGGCTATGGGCTGGGCTATATACTTGACCAACTAGTGGAGATGAGTGTGGGAATAAAAGTACATATAGCTGCAGTCAAGGTCAGTGTTCAGCTGGCTGTAGACTCGCTACAGACATTCAATTTGGCTGGTTTCATGAGCGAAAGACACTTTTGCAAAGACAAGAGAGCACCACATGAGTTCCGGGCACCAAGGAGTGTGTGCCAATGGTCCAGTCGACTTCTTTGCACACACAAGACTACATGGCTGGCTGGAATTGTTACGTCTGACTGAGATTGCAGACACAAAAAGCTGCATTACATTAAATTTATTTCAGGTTCTGGTTGCATCTTTTTCCATCCAGTGTATGCAACATGGCCAACTACAAAACAAAAGAACTCCATGGGTGTTACAGAATAACAGATTTCCAGGTTTTGGAAATGTTTTCCATGTCTTTGGTTTTGGAAAAAAAAATTGAGATTCAGTATGAAATATGTGCTTCTAGAGTATAACTTAAGTTAATTTGTTGTGAAAAAACGAAACAAACCTCCTTCATTCTTATAATTTCTGTCCATTTATTTTGGAATTACAACTGTATCTTGTTTGCTCCCCCACTGGTTTCCTCTGTCATGCTCTTGATGTGTTATATCTGCTATTTAAGCGTTAGATGCTGTGTCTTTGCCCACTTGTCTGCTTTGCCTAGTTGCTCTCCTCTCTCTGTCTTTATCTCTCTCTTTCTCCATCCCTCTGTCTCTCACTAACACCCCCCTTACATTCCAGCATTACCCTCTCCTCCTCCCACCTGACAAAGCCAGCATTGTATCGCAGATGCTGTTTAATATGGAGTCCCTCTCTCTGTGTCCCTCATATAGAGCAACTCATGGGCTAAATGGGGTTATCTTCTTCCCTTCTCTTCACTACACTGTGTGTTTTGTGTGCAATGATGCCTTCAACAAAACTTCAGTTAGTTTAACATATGCCAAATGCATGCACACAACACCACTGACGTCAACATCGCCACACACACATCAAAAAAAATGCACTTGGTCATAAACTACTGTTCTTCTTTGTTGCTAGTCAATATAAGAAAGTCTTAATTTACTTCAATGTGTGTGAGTGCCTGTGTTTGTGTCTTTTGTATGTGTGTCTGTGTGTGTGTGTGTTCTGGTGAAAACTCTGCAAGCCGATTAACACAACTTCACCTCGAGTCCCTGCTTAAAAAAACAAACATCCACCAGTATTGTTCTCCAACTCAAACTCTCTCACACTCACAAATTTTTCCTCCATTTACCGTAACGCAAGATCCTCACAGGAAAGAAAGTCTATTGTTATTGCAGCTGACTCAAAGTTGGAGGAAATCTAACCTGAATTTCTATCGAGGGTGTGTGTGTGTGTGTGTCTCAAAGCCCAGATTACCTTCAGTGCCATATGCAGGGGATCAACTGATGTTTGGGTTTCTGAGGGGCCGGATATGACAGAGAGTCAAGGAGGGACAGTGAATTGGTAAAGGGACATAAAGTATGACCCACATTAGTAACATAGCTCACAGGGCGAACTGAACTGTGACTGCTGGATAGAAAAGAAAAATGGGCTTTGAGATAACAGGAGAGACAAACTGAGTGTGTGGGGGAGACTAGTAGGCAAAAGAAAAGGAAACAGACAAAAATACAGACTACAGAATCCAGCAATTAAGGAAAAGAGATTAATGGTGGACCTGAAAAAACGTTTTCCCAAGTTGCAACACTGGCCTCCAAACTAAATATGATCCTATCCTGCACTGATGAGAATCCAAGCATTTATCTTATATCAACATTACACTCAGTACCCAAAAATTTGCATGTTTTTGACTTCAACTGCATATGTTTACTCTTGAGAGCCAGACAGCGCCTGTATGCACTCCAAACCTTCTTCTTCTTGTACTTTTTCCAACTGACATATACCTGGTAAACACATAAACAGAACATACTCTGGAGGGGAATGCTGAAATGGATACCTTGACAGCATCAATTCTGCGCAGTGGAGAACATTATCCATTCAAGTGTATCAGGTTTCTATCTGTATGCGCACATATAATGTTTTCGGTCTACTAACTGATAACAGTATTGGTATGTTGAGTCCTTGTGACTGAGTGGTTGTATCCTCCTGGTTTCCACATCATGGCCAGAGCCAACTTGACAAGTATAATGATTTTAACATCAGCTTAGCATTATGATGGCGGTATTGCTGTAATGAAACCACATATGGAGATTTAAACTTGTAGCAAGTTTGAATTTGTCTAAAATCTCTGTTGTAATACTCTCTATACTCACTATTGTGCAGACACTAAAGACACAGATGTGTTGCTAGCTGGGTAAAGTGCTGTGGTTGAACTCACCAAAGACAAATCCACAACGTATAAATTACACTATGGACCCAAAGCCGTAATGTGCAGCATACAACTTGTTTCCACATAACTGACAGGACCAACCCAACATGACCCGAGTTATATTGTATATTATTTCCTCACTGGAAAAATCAACGGTAATATGATGTCAGATCAATTTATAGACCCGGTTAAATGCATTCCTTTTACACACTCTCACACACCACAGACATGCATACTCTTCACCCATACTTAGAAATCTGAGATGTTAAAGAGGTGGGAAGTGGTGAGACTAACATTTCTGATGTTGCCTCTTGGTCTGGTTTCTTAAGTTGGTTGATTGATTTCCGAGTTAGGCCACATGATTGGTTGCATTAGAGAGGAAGAGACATGCTGTGCTTCAATGAGGTCATGGGAACTATGGAACAAGTGTAGATTCTGAGTCATGGAATAATTTAGGTGTAGCAGCTTGTGCCATGGACGGGTTCACTAATATCATAGATAGTCTCTGGGTTTCTTTGTGTCAAAAGAGGGTTGAAGCTTTTTCTCTTATTCAAACACCAACATACTATATCCTACATACCATTCATAATCAAATAAAGTCAAAACACTGCTCTGATTTGTCCTCTAGTAGGAGTTATAATATCCCTGTGGTACTCACTACTGACCATGGTGGTATTTTTAACTGTGGGTAACATTATAATAAATATAATGAAATTATCTAATATATAATTAAAAAAATCTATAATATTCTAGTAGCCTATGAATGTTTATGTCACCAGCAGTCTTTATTGGACTGTTTATCCCAAGTGGAATCACTTATAATAGGCCTATATTTCTATACTGGGGACTTTTAATCAGTAGCACAGAAACAAACAAAAGGTCCCCTGCATTTCATTTGCTGAGAACAAAATCTGTAATTAAAGTCGGATGAGATTTAGCTTATTGTTAAACAGCTCACTCAAGAAACAAACACTGTGAAGGACTCCCTGAGCTGTGGATTAAACATTAGTGGCTGTTGAAACACCATGAAAGAGTTGAAATAAACCTCCTAACTGACTAAACACACATTTGGATGATAAAACTGCGCAATTCTGTAATTTTCCCCACATACAAATGCCTTTACCATTATTGAAGCGGGACTGGCCACTTCTGTCATCATGCAGACGAGGACGCAATTACACAGCGGCTCCAAGATCCAGAATAAAGTCCAGGAAATGTTCTCTCCCTTGTCCCTTTGTTGTGATCACACTCTCCTTCTTGACAGCAAATACATTCCCAGTGCAGCATGGGCAACCTGTGGATGTCTAGGAAAGAGTTTTAATCCTCACATCCACACACGCACACACACACACACACGCTCCAAACGTACACAAAACGTAAAAAGCCGGCGGCCTCAGCCAATTGCGACTTGTGGAAGAATGCAACAACAGCTGGAAGTGGAGCTGGAGAGGGAACAAGGGGAGGGAGTCTCTCTCTCTCTCTCTCTCTCTCTCTCTCTCTCTCTCTCTCTCTCTCAAACACACACACACACACACACACACAGAGCATAATGTGCAGGTGCTAACAGACCACCTACACTTGACCTCTCATTCTCACTGGCTCAAAGAGAGAAGCCTTTGGGGCTGACAAAGAGAGGGAGGAATTGGGAGAGCGGGAGAAAGAGAGAGGGACAAACAGAGAGAAAGCATTCTTTCAGTCCTGCTTGGCAGCAATGATAAGAAACCACGATAAGACGCATGTTTAGCTAATGATATTACAACAGGAATGCAGTCTAGTATCCCTTCACACTTTTGAATGATTCAGTCTATGGAGAAAGATCCAGACTGGAGCACAAATAAACTGGCTTGGCTCATATCATGCAGCAGGCATTTGGATTCAGTGCGACATTTGAGCATTTGACTTCCTTTGCAAGAAAAATACTATAACCCTATTCAAAGGAAGATAATGTGCAATAGATGAGCAGTTTGATGAGAAGTTTATTGGCTGCTTCAAAAAAAATGTGGTGAGATAGGACAAAAAAATGACATTCTTACAAAAACGATCATATCAGAGCATATCCGTCTCTCCACCATGAAAACACATATTTTAGTACTTTATGCAAATGCACATGGGGAACTGTGGGGATCTGTAAGCAGTGGCAGGCTGCTCTTTGCATAAGTTATGTGCACCATCTGAAAAATCTCAGCTACATGTACGGTCACGCATCAGTCTGAAGACATCATGGAGGCACGAGCAGATGCCAACCGTTTTGTATCAGAGGTAGGTAATTTTATTTGGCAGGGGCTCATGCATTCTCCACAGTTCATAACAGAGATCACATATACAACAGGTAGTATGCAGAACTATGATACAACCTAAGTCATGCAGAATTTAGTTTAGGCTATGCACACGGGCCACTTCTGAAGAGTAATGCATGATGTGCTCTTATGGCTGGAAAATAATAAATGTAGTCTTGAAAATGGCCTTGTGGTTAGGACTGAGGCCAAAGAGGGTTTACATACACACACACACACACACACACACACACACACACGCATATCAATGGCAGCAGGATTATCTTATCTCTCAGGCACCGCAAGGATCTCTTTGTGGATAAACAGGAAGAGAGTTCATGCCGCAGCCAGCCCTGCTCTTCTTTATCCACTGCTCCTCAGCTCTCCATGACACCTGGTATGTGCAGATATCTACTGGCCAAGAGAGAGTCACTAAAGGTTTGGAGCCCACAGAATCACAAAGTTCACAAACCCAACTGTCTGTACTCTGTTATCTCAAGGATAAACACTCAAGCTTGGCAGGATATAGGTCAGGGTCTGACCCATGGTGGAATAAGTTGATTTGAAAAAATGAATGCCATACATTATGATACATTAGTTTTTGTCATCACTGACAACCAATGCAACCGACAGGTCCTCATCTGCGGGAAGTTTCTGAAATGTGCTTCTGTATGGCAACATGTCATGTGGAACATTTCCAGATGCATCTTTGGAGCCAATAGCCTTAACAAGGGAACAGCTGAATGTTATCAGGATAATGGTCCCTGTAAACTGTCTTGAAGTTCCTTTTAACTTTCCTTCTTGTCAAGTGTTTCCAGAAGCTGTAAAGCTATTATACTTCTATTGTTGCTTGCTAGCATGAGAGCTGCTAAGCTTTCCATCCATGACATCATCCCAAATTGAGAGGGCTGCCAAATGTTTGACAGCATTCCCGAGCTAATTTCTCAAATCCCATGTGGTTCCACGAGGCTGTGCAGGAACTCCGGAGCTGTTTGGAGAGGGATTCCACCTGGTGTTAGGAGACCCTGCCGTGAGAGAGAGTTTCATTCAGGCAAATCCTGAATCTTTCTTTTTTAATAGGTTCTAATAGCCAGAACCTTTCCTTTCTTTTGAACTCTACTGAGCAAAAAAAGACAGTTAAACAGTATCTGAATCACTTAACACCGACACACGGAAAAATTTAAACCACTACAAATGTAATCTGTCTGCTCATTTAATCTCTGGGGAAATCCCTGGTATCATCATTGATGTAAGGCTTTGAGGATTTTAGTGGGTAAAACTATTCAACCCGCAAGCTTTTAATTACATCTTAATGAAAGATAATTGGATGACATTGACAAGGTTCGTGGCTTAAGGGCAGGCCTGTTCGCAGTGGCCTGGTGCATTGCCTCTACATGTTTTGTCAAGTCTTCCTCTTTCTTTGCTCACCCCCCATTCTGTCAGAGGTAAGATAGTCATTAGATACAGTGTCATTTGTTTTTACAGCTGTTTCAGCACCGTAGTCATCATGGTCTAAAAGAGAACAGCGACAGATCTTTGTGTAATGGATGTTACTGACCTGGTCGACTCTGGTCACTGACATCACTTAACACCAGGGATATAGCCGTGGTTAAATGAACTCAAACTCAATTTACTCACCGGTGTATTTGCAGAATAGTGCTCCGCCACTTTTTTAGGCTGACATTAATGGCTTTCCAAGAATAGTTGCACATCTTTATTTAACATAAGCACACCCTGCACAATTTGGACAGTATTACTGCCAATGAAATGCCAAGACATTTTTTCTTATTAAAGACTGGAAACTGCACCATGTGTCGAAGCCTGCCTCTGATTTATGTGGCAAAATATTCCCCTGGATTACTTGCTATAATTTGTGGTGTGGATTCGCAGGGGACTGAAGTGTTGAATTTAGGGAGAGGGAAATGGCATGTGATGGGCTGTAAAGGTCAGTCCAGTGTTGTGTAGTTGTAGATCTACTTAGACTGTGGTGCAAAACTAGTTTTGGAGCGCTGTGTGTCAATGTTTGCACCACATTGGGCAGAGAGTGTTTGCAGAATAACAGAACCTTGGCTGACAAACACATGCACACAGGCACAGACGACGTTTTATTACTTTAGGACTTCATTAGCATCCGGAAGATCATGCTTGAGTTGTCGTCTTCTCCTTCGAAACCTGGGAAGCCAGCAGGGCTACAGAGGAGTGAGAGGGAGAGGACCAATCCAAACAACAAAGGAATGCTCTCCATCAGTCGGAGCTGCTGCTCTCCCACATGGTATGTGTAATTACTCCACAATTAAAGTGCCTGTGCTTGTGACTGTGCGTGTGTGTGTGTGTGCGCCTCGCGGTGCTTGGTGACCACACTCAACCATGTCAACAATGTGGCCTGGACAGCACTGGCAATTTCACACAAGTGAGTCATGGAGCGAAAAAAAGAAGGTTGATATGACAAGGAAACATTTAACTTTCCTGTTTGATGATGCTGATGCTGAAGGAAGATCAGCTGTTCAGATAACTCTCTCTGCTGCCTCCATTTTTCTGTGATTCCAGCTGAACGTTCTCTCCTCTCTGCTCTCTAACTGCCTCCGCTTTGTAAATCACTTCTTCGGCCGTCTCTCTCTCCTCCTCCTTTTCCCCTACTCTGACCACAGGAATGCAGGGCGACTGTCACTGCTCTACTGTCAATGTCATGCATAGTAATCACTCGGCCCACAAGGCACACACAGAGATGTGTGTGTATCTGACAGAGATACACACACAAGACATTTCAGACTACAATACGTTGGCCATTTTTTTTCACTTGTTGTTTCTACATCGTCTGTTTTGTTGAGCCTAATTTCCCCTACATACTGTAAACTGGAGATTGTTTCTATTTCTGCAGGTGTAGTTAAACAATGCTGGTGAAAAAATACTGAGCAGAAATACTATAAACATAAACATTTATAGCTGTGTATATGTATGGGTGCACGTGTTTTATGGGAATTGTGGCACAAGTTCCACATATATTTGGCTTTCCCTCTGCAGTTCCCCCCTAAAGGTGCCACTGTTTGCATCTCTAGTTAAACTATATAGCAGAACTATAAGTACTGAGACAGTGTGGGCACAGTAGGCTCCTCTTTCACAATGTGTGACTTTGTTTAACATAGAAACGAAAAACACTGCAGCCGGTACTTTTCCTTATTTCATTTAATTACAGGAAAAACACCAAGTGCATAGTTAAAAACCCAACTTTAGGTCACTGGCCAAGTGTTTACAATTATTAGTGTATTTAAAATGCAATGTAAACATATTTTCTTTCAAAACCCAACTCTTTAATGTTTAATGTTATTAGTAGTCTGGAAACCAAATATTGGTCCCAATTGCTTTTCTTTCCAATATCTAATCTGTACACAAGTTTCCATGAAATCGATACCTGAAATACCTAAACATACAGTTTTTCAGAAAGCTAAAAATAAAATGCACTATGTGATCCTGGCTTTCACCATAATTTAAAAATGATGATGCTGCATTGCCATTAGATAGTAGCAATGTGATATAGTTCCAGTTTTCCCCCAAAAGGAAATGTAGGAAAAGGAATCCAGAAATGAAGCCAGAGCTGTGGTATGACTGTTTTGGTCGACCTTATGATGATGGTGAAAAATGCCACTGGGCATGCCCTGTTTTCTGTAATCTGACCTCCAGCTTATTCCCTCTTTTGGACATAGTGCATGGTACTGGAGAGAGTCGGATAGTGCATACAAAAACATGAGGTTCAAAATTCCAAAAGTTAGTTGATGAGTTCCTGTAAGGTTTAAAGGTTATATGTCATTCAAAGGTCATTCAAGGGTCTAGAGGGTCCCTGACTCCCACAGTATCCCTGTGTATCTTACTGCTGAAGTGTCTTTGTGCAAGACAATGAAACCTTGTCAGCTAAAGAAATTGCTGTTTGCTAGGTGATGATAAAAAGTCCTTACTAAAGTTGCTAATGTAATATAACACATTATTATTAAAACTATCTTCATCGAATGTTTTTAGAAACCAATTCCCAGGACTTCAGCATTATGTAAGAACTATTATCCAATAATGGTGAAAGAATCTGCCACCCGACTTCCAACCTCCACCGCAGTGTGGGTCAACACACATTTGTCCTGCTGTTTAAACATGTGTCATCTTGGCTTGCGGTCCTGTTCAGACAACAGCGAGTTGTTGAGTTTGATGACAACGTTGGCAAAGTCAGTGAGCTCCACAAAGTCAGAGGTGATGATGTTGACCCCGTCCGCACCCGGCCTCTGAGCCTCAACCCAGGACATGATGGTTGGCAGGTTTCTAGAGCCACAAGAGAAGAATGTTTGTATTAGAAGACAAATGATTACACCACTTTATGTTACATCGAACAGCTTGAATTTCAATTTAAATGGATTCCTTGACCTTTCAAGTATAGTCAAAATATCTAGTGCCAGGTTTCTGTCTCTGTAAGGTTTATTGTTAAGACTGTAATTTTGCCAAACTCTAATCAGTTGTTCCTTGGCTGAATGTCTATCTGTCCACCAAATTTCATGAAAAGATGTTGATAAACACATCAAGGTACAGTATCTTGATGTGTTACAATGTGGGAGAAAAAGGACCTTATGGGGAAAAAGGTTGAAGGAAGTGATGTTTGTGTCTGTCTGTCAGTGGGAGCCTACTTTTCCACTGTTGTCTCAAAATCATAGCTTTCCAACACTTTCTGTTTTGATTCTTGGCATAGACGCACGTGCATGCACACACACACACACACACACACACACACACACACACACACACTTCATGACTCTGTAGCTATATCAGTTCTAACACCCTTAAATTCTCCACTATGTTTGAGCCACCAGCTCAGAACAAAACCAGGAAGTTAGAATGTTTATCTAGCGGGATAAACAATCCCGCTTCCTTGGAAGTGCAAAATAAGGCCACCTCCTGTCTCGCCAGAGCGTCCGTTCAGGAGTTTTATACCCCAGCACCAGTGGCTGTTTCTCTCACATGTAAGGGCATGGTGGGTATGTACTCTAAGTCAGGATTTCCTGTGTCATTTCCACTCAAATCTTAGGCTCACTGAGCTAGATGACTGCTAAAGTTTGTGCAAATAAGTTAGTCCTTGCTTAGGAAATAAGATCTCTTATCTGACAGATGAAATGTGTTTGTGTTTGATCCTCTATTGTTTGGAAATGGATAAAGAGGATTATACATTATCCTTAGTGAAATAAACCAGTGAAGTGACAAAATACTGTAACAGAGAAGCCAAACAGAAAGATGCATCCTTAGACAGAATTTATATAGAGGTACTCCATCTTTTACGTTAAAAGTAGATGATTCACACTTTTGCTACTAAACTACATCCCTGTAGAGGACAGGCCAGAATGTAAGTTCTTAGAAGCGTAAATTGTTATTATTTTTTTCCCACTGGGAAATGTCACTGTCACTGTGGGCCCTATTTTAATCATTCAAGTGCAGCAACGAGTGCAAAGTGGTAGGTCTTAGGTGCCTGGACTTTGTGGGCCTCTCCAGGTGCACCTGCTATTTTGTTTTGAGTGCAAAAGGGCTGGGTGAATTGAAATTTATATTAGAAGGGGTAGTGATTAATAGAACCAAAGCATAGCACGAAAATAGGGCTCTAAGGTGTCCTTTTCCTTTTTCGAAAGCTTGTGTAAACCTGGCAGAGATTTGCAGCTTTTACTATACTGCCTTCTACTGGCCACAGAGCAAAGTATATAAATGGAGTTGAGCATAAGAGAAGAGGACAAGGTTCAAAGATGTGTGAGCACATACACACTCACTTGGGCTTGCGATGTGTTTCAAAGCAGGTTATATGTAAAACTGATGTATCGAAACCACCAAAGAAGTTAACATAATGGTGTATATCCACAATATTCTACCACAACTCCCTCCATTACAACCTCCTAAACACACCCAAAACTTAGTTACTGACCTCTCCACCAGGTAGTTGCGTAGCCCCCAGACCAGGCCCTTGGCCACGGTGTTAACCCTGGGTGTGAGGATGGCCTGGGACACATGGAAGGACCCCTGCTTGGATCTTTCCTTCAGTGTAGTTTCCAGGAACTAGACCGGAGAATGTCAAACACAAACAGTTTTAAACACAACAAATCTAATCTAAATCCTTATCTAAAATGTGAGATTTTTGGTAACATAACTTGTGTAATTAAATGTCTACAGAGACTGAAACATAGTGGTAAAGTTAAGGGTTAGATTTACCATTAAACAAAATGATTAAAAGTCTAAGAAAGTCAAAGAAATGATAAACTGCATATATCTGTATTGACTTTCCACTGAATAAAATGAAAGAATGTGTATGGGGCCTTCATGCTGTTATCACAGTGAGGGTTTGAATGTTGTTTTCTGACCCGTATGAGTTTGTTGGGCTCGGTGGTGTTCGCCCAGGGAGCAGGGATCTTGTTGCCTGGCCACATGACAGATATGTCCTGAGCTGATGGATGATGGTAGAACACAATCACCTGAGGAGAAGAGAAAATGAAAGACAGTGAGTAGATACGTTTACAAGACTGCTGGGCTTCTGACATGGTCCCATGTTGATCCTTAAGTAAATATCAGGTAAAATTGTGCATCAACGCAGAATGGAGTACTCATATGACCATATTTCCAAACTTAACCTCCAAATTACTGTATAATTATCAATAGCCCAGGATTATCTACACACTATTGCAGTATTGTTGAATTAGAATTACAGACTTTTAAGCTGCACATTGGAACAACAAAGGTCATTAGGCTGCCCTTTGAAGCAAGTTATTGTGCAAATATCTCCTCTTCTACTTTTTCTCCTCTCCTCTTCCTCTTCTCTGTCTGTCCTGCACTCTCTCTCTCTCTCTCTCTTTCTCGCTCTCTCTCTCTCTCCTTCTCTGCCAACTAAGCCAGTCACAGATTAGGGTCATAGGTACAGGAATTCAACAAATAGTACCTAGAGCCACAACAACAGCATGACAATAAGACGTGCGTACATGTACTTATGTATTTTTTATAAAAGGCGGAGGATGAAGAAAGAACAAAGTTAAGACAATGTGAGATGAGGTAAGAGATACAGAGAGGGGGATTTAGCTGGAACCAAGCAAAGAGAGAGAAATGTAAGAAAGCCAAAATAAGACAAAGAGAAATGGAAAGAGAGTGGGAAGAAAGGACAAAAGCTAAATACCATGAAAGAAGGAAGGTTGGCTGGATAGTGGACCAAGTGCTAATGGGATGACGCTCACCACTAATTCCTGTCCAGGAGAGTCCCAGGCGATAGGGATTACCTGACCACGGGGGTTAAGTGGGCCGCCCAGTGAACACACACCTGCATACCGCTTTTAACACTAAAAGAGCTGGTTGAAAGTAAAAATATTTGTTTTGAAATGCTGCACATCCACTTTCATTGGTGCAATTCGGCTCTCACCTGGTATTTCTTCTCCCAGAGGTAGTCCAGAGTGATGCCCTCCACTGCACAGTTGGTACAAAGTTTGCTGCCGAACACCTCCTGCAGCATGGTGATGAGGTACACATGATGCTCTGTGTCCATTGCATAGTAGTGGTTGAAGTCCAAAAACACTACCTAAATCAGTCAAACATCAAAATCAATCGATTAGTAGGCCACGTCTACCTAGCTATGGTCGTGTTTATGTATTAAAAAATGATGTTTCATAATAAAAGTGCTTCTCACCTCTTTCCTGTGCCTGCATAAGAAGGCGTTAATTTCAATCAAGCCATCCCTCACCTTTATTGGAGTAGAGTTAAAGGTTGGAGGTCATTTGTTGCATCAAACCTAAAAGGTCTATTGGTCATGTACTGATTCAGTCCATCTCATGATACTACTTGTAGCAAAAAACTGTGTCATATAAGGGACAGACACATGTCAGAATGACCCATTTCTGGAGATTTTTACATTCAGAGAGTCATTTTACAACTAAACTCACAACCTTTGATCCTTGTTCAAGGCCATTCCCATCCCACTACTGACAACATCGGCTGCAGACTAGAACACAACACTGGCAGAACAAAGTCATTGTTCGTTTCGAAGTGTAAATGTCAGTAAATAATTACTCCACTGCTCACCTTGTGGCCAAACAGGCCATGGATGAAGTAGATCTCATTTCCAGGCTCGCCTGGTTTGGAGGAGACCCTGAGATCAAAGTAGCGAATCCCTGCATCCAGCTGCTCTTTAAATGTCAGATTCTAGGAATACAAACATTATATATTAGACTATCCATCATAACTGGCTACAAAACGCATCTGTTATGCTATAACATGGACAGACTGTCCAAAACTGCCAAAAACATGTCTTTTTATATGTCATCTGCAGGCTGCACGGCCCCCTGGGTGGTTGGGTCTGTACATTGTCACTGATCTAAACTCAGTACCTGGGTCATAGACCACTTCACCATGACTTTCTTGGCTAAGACGCTGAACATGGTGGCCAGGTACTTCACATATGTCTTCTGATCGGGTCCCACAGGAGCGTGCACATCCACCCAGAAGGTAAAGGAATCGTGGGACCCTGGAAGAGAGATGATGAGGAGGAGGAGGAGGGAAGCTGAACAAATAGATCAGGACAGGGCGATAACAGAGGTTTACAGTGGCATTTATGAACCCAGGTGTGGCGGACAGATGAGGGCTCACCTGGCACGGCGAGGTGTTTGAGGGGCATGGCACTGAGCTCGGAGGGAAGCGAACCCATCCAGTCGGCGTTGGTGCTGCCGATCCCCGCAGGTCGGGTCTTCATGTCAGAGACGACCTGTCAACAACCAACCAACCAACCCCTCCCCACCCCGCCCCCCCCTCAGGAAACCGCTCTCCGGTGCAGACGCAGTCCCGGTGCCGGACTCCCGCGCGCTCCCAACAGGTAAAAACCACCACAGATCATCCTGCAAGGCCCCACGTCGGTGTTGATCTACCTGTGTCGCCGGTTCGAAACGCCCCCCACCCGCCCTCCCCCCCAGACTCGCACCGGGTCCAGCGGGATGTGTTGTCCTCGCCTCGCCTGGCGTCGCGGTGCGCTTGTGCTCCAACCGGCGAACCGGGCACCCATTGACACGCAACACCGGCGGCCGACTAACGACCGCGATAATCCTCTTAGGGCGAAATTCCGCTTGTTATCCCGCCTTCTCCTGCTTTCTTGGCTTAACCCCTGTGCTCAGGTCTGAAGACCACCACCTGCGCACACGCAAACACACTGACGCGCACACAGATTGGAAAGATTAAGGCCCATTAAATCGTAATTTTATTGTGGTCTGTTCTATTCATGATAGATTTACTTTTATTGGGCCTGTTTGATTTGTCATGTAGGCTTGATCTAACTACTTGCCTACCGATCTACGTGGAATAATATTCAAACCAATTAACACTTTTAAACAACTTGACGTGTGCTTGTGTAGTGGTCCATGTGAGACACCACAGCCCCGCAGCGCCACCTGCTGGTGCAGCCCCTGAACTGCCGCTGTGTCCGGAGAGGCGCTGCAGTAACTTCACCTTCTCTCATCCCGAACATTCATGCTGCGGGTGCTCTGAAAAACCAGCGAAAAACCATTTTGGCAGACATCTTTCTGTTAACGCAGCTATAACTGTGGCGCAAACGATTCAGCATTGTCTCTCGTGGCTTTGTTTCTCACTTTGCGTGGTTCGAGTTATGTCTAATCATACTATACTATGCTATACTATCATACTGTATATTACTATATATTACTATCGAGCCAACTTCTTTTCGAAAATTAATTAAAACGTCACCCTCGTTCGTTTTAATGAAGGTTTTTACGCTCGCCGGTGGCCAAGGACCACAAGTCCCACAAAGCACCGCGCCCGCCGCCGCCACTCGTCGCCTGGCAACGTCAGGAAGCGTCGCGTTTTTGTGTGTACGTTTCCATAGGGAGCCGCCACACACACACACACACACACACACACACTGAGGTTTTATCTGAAGGGACGTCGCGCTATCAGCGGGGGCCAGACGACGGCCCCGGGGCCACGGCTACACCCCTGACCGGTGAGTCTAAAACTTTGAGAGGGAGAAGACAAAAGGGGCGAGACAGAGCCGGCGGAGGAGCCGAGCTGTCACAGCCGACATGTCGGCAACAAGTGTTTCTCTGTTTCTGACCGACTGCGACGTTTAGATAGCTCATGAAAACTCTTTTTTTTGTTGTTGTTGTTGTTGTTGTTGTGAGGCAGTAGAGTTGGCCTACCTCTGGGGCACAAAGTAGCCCAGCCTGCGGTTTTTATTCTGCTACGTAATCGCATTGAGAAGTTGTGATCAAATGTCACCCACTCTGGTGCTCTCCCATGGTGTCCCACGTGTGTTTTCAATGTAAATGACCTTGAGTCGCCTCCTAATGTCATGTGGCCTGGATACATCCTAATTCCCTTTAAATCCCTCCACAGCAGATTGCCATATGTTAAAGCTGAGTGCAGCCAGCCGGCAGGCCGCTGTTGCTTATTGTTCCAGTGAGACTTGGACCTCGGTCAGGGTTTTTGTTTAGAGAAATCAGTGTTACTTGGAAGTGGATATACGGTGTCTGTATACAGTGCACAAAAAGGACGGGCAACTCTGTAAACATTTGGATATTTGTAATTGCACTGATGATTCATTCATTACATGATTATCAGGAGTCGTGGAGCTAAATCCAGTTTGGACGGTCCCTTTGGATGGCCCCACTCAGTGAAAACTAATCTCATTTTGTTTAGCTGTCCTTGGCTGTCCGGTATTTCCTTTAACCAACAGTAAATACAGCAGGTCAGAGACGGGTTCTGCTTGCTCACCACGCTGAAGTTTCATGAAAATAGCTGACAGATGGAAATTAAATCTTTACGCCCTAATGCTCAGAATTATTAGGCTCGCATTGCTAAAAATGTTCATCTCATTATTTGCAACCACTCTATCCATTAACCTTTGTTTATCCAAAAATTACCTGCTTTCCCTTGACATTTCATTACCCTTATTATGTCAGAGTACTCATGCTGTTTTTCAGTCCAGAGTTACAGTTAGGGAATGCTGTTTAACCAGCACCTCCTTTCTGTGAGTTGAGTTTTCAAGCAACTTTTTGGTCACAACCTCACTTTTGTTAGCTCTCACCATCAGAAACAGTTCTTTGATAGTGCACAACTTACAATCGACCCATTTAATGAATACCTTTATACCTGGAGGATAATTAGACATGAGGCTGATGTGAGAATAGATATGTGGATATGATACAAATTGCATTAAAGTAAGGAAAACAAGCATGTTGCAACCTAAAACAGAACAGTGGACAGCTATGCATTTAGGAAAATATAGTACATCAGTGTTACCTAAGTCTGACAACTGCTGTGTATTTTTGCGTCTGTGATCCTTTGTCTGAATATACAACATAACAGTGTGATCACTGTGGCCTGTGGTGCAATCAAATCTCTTGCCAGGCAGGGTGCTTGGGGAAGGTAGTGGATGCCGGTAAGCATGATGGTGATGTAACATCCTATTTACATCCCCGTTGGCCTAATCTGCCTAGGACTGGCTGTGTCATCTCCCTTGGGTGGTCATGTTGGAGCCTCCTACTAGTGAGACACACACCTAATCCTCCTCACTTTGCTTTTCTTTGTCCACAGGCCCCTAACAAATCCTGTTTTAACGGTTGTTCGGGTTATTGTATTTGTAGTTGAATGGTATGTATCTGCTGCTGCTGATATTTGTTTCTTTACGGTCACTGAAGGATTGCAAAGGCAAAGTGTCGACTGTTGGCAGCCCCACATCACCAGGATCTGACCTTTCTAACAACGGATCAGCTACTGCAAGATGGGTTTTGAGCTTGGATTGGTGAGCATCGTGACATACTGGCCAACCGAACATCCTTCCTCCTGGGAACAGAGCATTTAAACTCTCCTGGAGAAGAGGCCGGTGAAACAAAGACATTAGATCAATGAATCAGTGGCTCCACAAGTGGCTTTATGAATAAGGAAAGTTAACACGCTGATGAAACCGTCCTGAGATATGATGAATCGTTATACCACCCTAAAGCAGCTGGGTGACGGCACCTACGGCAGCGTGCTGATGGGGAGAAGCAACGAGTCTGGAGAACTGGTGGCTATAAAGAGGTGAGGATGTTCATTTTTTAAATGTTTTTTGTCTTAAAGATATAATTATTGTCTCTCTTTGTTACAACATGGCACTATATTTATATAATATTAATATTGTGGTCTCAGAAGAATAAAAGTGAAAGTTTGATTATTTTAATTTAATATTGCAGTATAGTTTAAATGTTAAATGTAAAATGTATTTTAGATTTTAAATAAAATGAAATAAATTCAAAGTGAAGTCTAGTTCTAAGGGCTTCTGGTTTCCTGCTATCACCAGGGCAAACAAACTAGCTTACATGCCTTTGTTTCAGCAGCATGGCAGCAGAGTTCAATAATAGATGAGAAACCGGGGAGATGCGTCCACTGGTTGATCATTTGGTTACCATGCAAGACAATACATGTGGTGACGGTGAAAGGGAGTGAAAGTAGAGGGAGTGTGTCAGGTTGCTGACATTGTGGAAGGGACGATCGACCGAAACTGGCAAGTGCCCAGAGAGGAAAAAAACGATATCTGCACGTTCGGTAACTCTTACATAATTGCAGCTGGAGGGAGAAGTAACACTGATCGAAGACGACAAGCTATCGTAAAGGTGTCCCGTATACTGTATACCACACGTGTTGCCATAGAAATGACAACTTTATTTTATATCAGCTGAGTCAAAATGTGTAAATTCAAGTAGGAAAAAAAAGTGTTAAGACCTATATTGTTCAAAATATCAATTTATATCACTTTACAATCTAAATTTTTTGCTTGTCTTATTCTTGAAATAAGATGAAATTATAAACCTCAAAAAAGGCTGAATTATTGATGGAGAAACACAAAAGAATTTTGTAAAGATAGTGACTCTACTGTATGTTGGGTGTAATTTATACGCTCTGCAAATGTGATGTCTTCTCTTCTTTGGTTGATGCATATCCGCTCTGTCTGGTTTTGACCTTTTACAGAATGAAGAGGAAGTTTTATTCATGGGAAGAATGTATGAACCTAAGAGAGGTGAAGGTAAGGATGGTGATGCTTTGGGCAGGTTATGGGACACTGTATAGCTGCAGGGATTGCATTAGTTTTCTTGGGAAGATAATGCTGTGTGATTTAAGCAATAATGCACAACAGCTCCTTGAAAGCTGTTGTAACAGTTGCCCAGCTTTCTTTGTGTATCTTTACATTTAGAATATTGCAAATAAACTATGTTTTAACCAGATGTGGAGATGTGGCTGAGGAGGTAGAGCAGGTGGCTCAATAGCTCCCCATTGATACGGGCATGGGACCGGTTGCCTCAGAAACAGCATCCGGCGTAAAAACCTATACCAAATCAAATATGCGGATTATCCACTGTGGCTAGAAGAAGAACTAGGATATAACCCAAGCTTTAAAACGTCCCACACTGAAATAATGGCCCGGATCTGTATTCTTGTTGTTCACATTACAAAAATCCTCCAGTCTCTTTAGTATGCACTTTACAATGTGCCTTTTACCAACTGAAGGTAACTACCTTATTAGTGACTACAGTACATTAGGCTGAACTGTTTGACAGTATTCATGCTCTCTGATTCATAATTGTAAACATTAATGGTATTGTAGAACAAATGTGTGTGATTTCTCTATCATAAACCTGTTTTTACTTTACATAAGTGCCGTTATTCTGCCTTTTTCCATCGTTCGTCACACCAGTCACTGAAGAAGCTGAACCATGCAAATGTGGTAAAACTGAAGGAGGTCATCAGAGAGAACGATCACCTCTACTTTGTCTTTGAGTATATGAAGGAGAACCTCTACCAGCTTATGAAGGACAGGTAAGAAGAGAGCTATCACACTTCACAGTGCAAATGTTTGTACAAGGTGTATAACACAGTGGTCTAATTTCTAGATGTCAGCATCTGATAAGGAGCTTTCCCTACTTTGCTTTGTTTTTCTGCATATTTTACCATTTAGTGTATGTGTACAAAGACATAATGCAAACATAATGCTGTATCTATAATGATGCTTACATAAGCAGGCTCATGAGGATTCTATCAATTTTATGTTTACAGAAAAAAATTGTTCCCAGAATCAGTGATAAGAAACATAAGCTTTCAGATTTTGCAAGGCCTGTCATTTATTCACAAACATGGTAGGTGTACCGTGCTCCCTTCATGCTTTGCAAGTGCATGAGAGTGGTTGCATACTGCAAGATTCATTGAACAGTTATACAGCGTTCAAAATAATGAGAAAACTATAAAGCTAGGAAATATGGAATATGGCAACCAAAGTCCTGATTATCTAATGATAGATTAATGATCAGAATCTTGTAGTTTGTGAACCCTCCATAACTGCCTCATCTAACTTTATGGTCTGCATTTCTATAATTAATGGATGTGTGGATGCCTCATATGTTGGGTTGCAAGTTTTTAAAATCTTAAAGAAACCTATTCATACAAACGTGTGCATGTGTAAATGCAAACACACACACACACACACACACAGACATTCACGACCTGCCTGTATTTTCCCTACAGTACATGCCCATGCTTCCACACATCCAGAATGCATGTACTTTTCAGGATTTCTCTTTCTTTTAACTGCTTTTCTTTCATTTCTCTTTTGCCCATCTTTCCTTCCTTTTCTATCTCTTTGGTCTGCTGTTAGAGAGAATAAGATGTTCTCAGAGAATGAAATTAGGAACATCATGTTTCAAGTGCTATCTGGGTTGGTTTTTGTACATAAGCATGGTAAGAGGCTTTACTCTATCTTCTTTACTCTTTTAAAAGTAGCATGACATTTCAGTTGTTGGTTTGGGTGTGTTTGTGAACGTATGTACAATATATGTAAAGTATTTGAATGTATTTGTTCCATTCTGTATGCCTACTAGATGTGTTTATGTGTAGATACATTTAAGAGACCGGGGCCATAATATATTTAATAATAGCATCAGACATTTTGGCTCCACTGGATATACCTGTTTCACCAACAGAGACGTTTCACTTTCATTTCACTAATAAAGAAAAAAGAAAGAAAGAAGCAGTGTAATGTTTTTCCCAGGTCTCTTCAGGCTTAGAATTTGGGTCATGTAACATTACAACTGCATCTGCAAATTTCCTCCATGTGCCAATAACTGAATGTAAAATACTCATGTAGAATAGTTGCATATGATTCATGAGTCATTTGGCCATTTAGAGGCCCCATTCAGAGGTGGCATTTAATCTATACACAGTGGCTCAGCTTGGTGTATACTTTTTACAGGATTCTTTCATCGGGACATGAAGCCAGAAAATCTGCTGTGCATGGGTCCAGAACTGGTGAAAATAGCAGATTTTGGACTTGCCAGAGAGATCCGCTCCAAACCTCCTTACACAGACTATGTATCAACTAGATGGTGAGAGTACTGTTCAGGTATCAGTAGCCATCTAAAACACAGAAGAAGCCTATACATCAGTTATAGTGTTTTGAGCATTATGCTCTGTTTCTATGTAGCTATACAGTATGAGTTGTTGGCTGGTTTATTGGAGTGTATTCTCTGTCCAGGTACCGAGCTCCAGAGGTCCTGCTCAGGTCGTCTACCTACAGCTCTCCTATTGACCTGTGGGCTGTGGGCTGCATCATGGCTGAACTCTACACTCTCAGACCTCTTTTCCCTGGGAACAGTGAAGTGGATGAGATCTTCAAGATCTGCCAAGTTCTAGGCACCGTCAAAAAGGTGAGAAAAAAATAAACGGAGAGAGATGGAAATAATTCCTATTGATATTATTAGATTTTTTAATAGAAAATATGTTTAACATATAAAATTAAATAGTATTTAAGTAGGCCAGGAGCAGTGTTCCTCTCTCTGTGGCACAAAGCAGCTTAAGTGTGCTCCATGCTGAATAGGATTCCCATTTAATTTCAAAGGCTTTCCCCAGATCCATTCGTATTTACTGATTGCTTAGTGGAGAGCAGTCAGAGCCCATTTTTGTAACGACCTGGTCAGGAACGGAGTCTGTGACCTCAGCAACAAGGGCAGGCATTCAGTGCCTCTGATGTATACAGTATGTTACATTGTTCATCCATGTATTGGTTATAAAAGTTTATACATACCGTTTGCCCTCTCTCACATCACCCACCATGTTTTTGCATCTGTCTACTTAGATAAAAAAAGATAAATTAATTTGTCTACATTGAGACAATAGTTGTGTATAAAGTGTGAGGGTCCCATATGTTTATATTAACATGCAAATTATGTACCTAATCAACTTTAGAAAAGTGGCATGGACTCTAAAAAGTACAAGTTATTTTAAATATAAACGCCAGCAAAAGAAATCTTAACTCAATCTGTAAACACCTGATTGATAAATATAATAATGAATAACTATCCGATTGCCTCTTCCCTTAGACGGATTGGCCAGAGGGCTACCAACTAGCTTCTGCTATGAACTTTCGCTTCCCCCAATGTGTGCCGACCCACCTGAAGACTCTCATCCCTAATGCCAGCAATGAGGCTATCTCCCTGATGAAGGACTTGCTGCAGTGGGACCCTAAAAAAAGACCCACTGCTGTACAGGTAGGCAAGACCGAGCCTCAAGGTTGACTACAAAGCTCTGGTTATACAGTGAGAAGTCAAGGCTTTATGTGCTATGTCTGTTTTTAACTTGTGCATCATGAATAGTACTTTGGTTGGTCTCTAGGCCAGACTATATAAGACCTATTTTAACATATTTTTCATTTAAACCTAAAAAACATACCTGTCCTCAGAGAAGCAATTTCTAATACAGTGGAACTCTCACCACTACATGTAGATTATCTGTATTTCCAGTACTGAGATTGTATTAGCATCATAATCCCAGTCATTTTAAGCAGTGCTAAAACCAGACTCTTCTTGCTCTGCCACTGCTAAATGTTCTTCCCTTTACTGGTGTGCTCCATATTACATATAATTGTTATGTACAACGCATGATCATCACATAGTTAGGCATAATAATACACTCCTCTGAGACAGTCAAATTACTCTGTGGGCCTTGAGTAGGAAACCCCTTTCCAGAGGGAGTGACAATGCTTTTCCATTCTCTGCTTACACAGCTCCCAGGTGTAGGGTGCACATCTTATTTTGGCCCATTCTAAGAAAACAATTTGGATTCATACTAATCTTACCCAGCATAAATGTATAATTAGTTGAATGGAATTAAAGTCTACGTTACAAAGCCATTCTAACATGCTCCTGCTTCATGGTGTCGAAGTTTATCGGAACATCTTTTGCATTAAAGACATCTTGCTCGAGAACAGTTCTTGCACAATATTCAGAATAACAATCTGTATTTGTTTCCTCTCCATGTCTAGTCCTTGCGTTACCCGTACTTCCAGGTAGGCCAGATCTTAGGGCCTCGTCCTCAGAGCCAAGAGGTCAAGAAGGTCCAGGCCAGGCCGCTGGCCCAGAAGCAGGCCTCGGAGTACAAGACTGATCCCCAGCAGTCTTCCTCTGAGTCCAAAGCCTCCACATCCTCCAGAAACCAAAAGCAGCAGCAGCAGCAGCAGCAGCAGCATCAGCCTCTTCAGCAGATCCCCCTTCCTCAAACTGAGAGTAAACCAGGAGGCCTCAGCCAGGCAGTGAGTGTCTTTATTTCATGTTCAATAAAATGAAAGAATAAAAGCACCTAAGATTATGCAGATACATATGCTATCTTGTCAGGATTTGCCATAATAGTAATACATACATATTTGACTCCTCTTCCAGAAGGGCAATTAAAGTAGCAGAGATCTGATTAAGTTAAGTTCGTAAAACAGATTTAATCAATTCACACGTGTGGCCTATTGTATTGTCTTCTTGTGCAGAAAGCAGCTTCGCTGGGCAGTGAGAATACTGTTGGTGGTGGTGGGATGGGGGTACTGAAGAGTGGCCGTCGTCGCTGGGGCCAGACGGTGGCCAAGACCTCGGACAGCTGGGAGGAATCTGACCCGTCAGAAACTGCCGCCTCCAACTCCAAGAAACCCAGCCTGGGGAACACAGAGGAGGAGAGGAGCCCTAAGGAGCATCACCAACAGTAAGTGCTGTAAACAGAACTGGATCGGCAATCTGACAAAAAAATGAACGTGTTAAATGTAGCTGTCTGATGCATTATTCATTGTCATATAGTTTATAAATGTATTTATGTACATGCAGTATTTTATGCCCAATCTGTCAGTTATTTAATAAATGTATAAATGCACAACACCAATAGGAGTAGAACTCACATTCAAGAATTTATGTGATGCAAAAAAATGAGGTGCTTTTCGTGCACAGATCTTTAAGTGTCTGGGTTCTGTTTTCAGGCCAAAGGAGCAGAAACCCCTATATTCATTCAGCACAGTTACTAAACTACCCAACAATGTTAAGATCGGCCAAATGGACTCCAATCTCCCAGGATCTGCTGCAAGGCAGCACTATCTCAGCCAGTCACGATACTTGCCAGGTAAGACTGCATGACTAATAGGCACCCAGGTCATCTTTATCATTGGAACGAGGTCACCATAACATAGTGTTATACAAGCCACCTGATCAGCCAGTTTCATAAATGTATTGTATACTTATAATTTCTGTTGCTTTAAAGGGTTGATCGGCAAGAATCAGACTTCTTCCGGAGATAAGGAGATGAGTGGTATGACGCTGCGGGACTTGTGGGAGAACTCCCCGAACACTGTAAATAAACCACTTGCTCCTATTGGAGGAGGATTATCTGTCACCAAAGCCAATGCAGGTAAGGACTGATGTCTAATGAAGAGGTGTTAAGACGTTAGATGGAGTGTGCAGTGGACGGGGTTCAGTTTTTCAGATTTCACTAACGTGAACAAAACAACAGTTTTTTTCCGTCAACGTCTTATAGAGTTCCCATAATGTAGAAACAAACTGAATGACTTGTGTTCCAGTGTATTCATGAATATGGCCGTGGTTGCCAGTTTTCTCTGATTAATGGAGAATTAAAAGTCGCACCAAAAACCAATTTCTCACAAAAAAAAAGAAGCAAAATCAAAGCCTTTTAATGCAAGTATCCTGTTACATCCTGACTGTTTTTCCATGTTTATTTGACCTCTCACCTGAACAAAATGACACATTGCACCCACTGTAGATGAACACTGTGAACCTCACATAAAATATGCAGACTTGCAGACTTTTGCTATTTCCAAAGACAAAACACTTTGTAACTTTTGTAGCAAAAACAACTATCTCTTCTGAGAAACTATAACTGAGCTAACACATTGTATTTGGCAACAAAACTAGACAACAACACTATTTATTCAGAGATTTAAACAATACCTACACCGTGACTCGCCTCATTTTGCCATGCAGTGGAAACCTGGCGACTGTCAGTGTCACCTACTGTTACATAATACGAGGCGGTCCTCTTTGTGACACAAAGGCCCTAAATGCTAATGATGCAGCTAATGTCCCCTGATCAGTAGTTATGGGGCCACTGACAAAGCAGCGTTAGGAGTGAGCCAGAGTGTCTGCGACTTTAGAGATGGGAGACATCTATAAATCATTTGTCATGTAGACAGACACACAATATGGGTCCCCGCTGTGCTCCCTCCTTCCCTCTCTTCTTCTGTCTGATTCTTTCACCTTGTCTCTCCCTCTCCATTGCTTATTCATGAGATTAAGACTGTCGGTGTAAGATCAAGTGTTCCTTAAATGGCCCTCAACTGCACCCCCTGCTCATTTGTCCCACCTCCTGGCACACACACACACACACACACACACACACACACACACACACACACACACACACTCATGTTTGTTTTGATACTGCTCACCTATTACTCATCAGTACCATTTTCATTCAAATCAGGTAAAGGTATCTTTTAGTTTTGTCTCTTTCTATGTTTTTCTCAATTTTCTCCTCTTCTTTCTCTCTGATTGCATGCATATCTACTCCAACTCTACTACTTCTACTACTTTGCTGTGAGACTAGAAGAGAATCCCTCTAAATCTGTGGATAGCCCGTCAGAGAAAACTGTTGTTAAAGAAAGAATACTGGAGAAAATTGATCTCTCCAAAGGTATTTCATTTAGACTTTGTGTGAACTGTTTTGTTGTATTTTGCAGTGGGAAGCAATGGCGTACATTTACTCAACTATTAGTTACTAGTCGTGCTAATGCTCTTGTTTGTACAAACATTGTAGTTGTAATTAGTTTGGCGGCTGATGCAACCAGCTCCAGGTATTCAGCCAGCGATTTAACATGTGAAAGAAACCAGCTGCTAAAGGCTCTGCAGGAGACAAGGGTACAAATACACAGTTTAACCGGAGAACTAAGAACTCCAGTTGCTAAATAGATGGTAAATTGCACCACAACCACAACATCTTCATAACGGAACAATGAGGCTTTTCACTAATTATACTGATAACCATCTGTGGCCTCTGGTGAAGCAGAACGATGGTGTCGCTGGAAAAGTTGAATGACTTCAATCACTCGATCTTAGTCGTCTGTTTGGGTCCTCAGTAGCTGTTGCAAATGCAGGGGCTACTTCACACAAATAATTACTATCAGTAAAGCCATGTGTGAGAACATATTACATGTGTTTACTAAAGGTTTTCTTCATTGGTATGTTTTTGTGCACATTATTTTAGCTTATATAACATTGACTAGAAGCCCATGCTGGTTGTAACAATAAAATACATACGAAAATAAAAACCCATGAACTTTCTTTTTTCTCTTTTAGGGAACTTTGTAAGCACCAAATACAACCTCTCTGGCGGCTATATCCCTTCCTTCCAAAAGAAAGAGGTGGGCTCAGTGGGACAGAGAATCCAGCTTGCCCCTTTGGCTGGCCAGCACACAAGTAAGGTTTTATTCCATCGACCTAAAGCTAACAAAATTATTCTTGGTACTGTTGGATCAGATAACCTCCCCACGTTCCCACTTATCTGGCTCAAAAGGTAGCTCCTCATCAAATCTTAATGTAAAAGACAGTTTCTATATACTGTAAGAATAACTGCTGTACTCTCTTGTATGGTCGTCCTGTACTCGTCCATTATGCCAGGCCTGACTATTCCTACTCCTTCACTCCTTTTCTCCATTCAGTTTCCAGTTTTTCACTTACTACATTTCCATCCAAACTCTCACTCACTGAAACAATGTTTCTCATCTTTCTTCACTCTTTCAGTCAATCTTTCTTCTTCTCCTGATAATAAAAAAGACAAACCAAAATCTACAAAGCCCAAGCCCATATCCAACTCATCATTGAGTGAAACTAATGAAGGTATTGCCATTTTCTAATAGTTAGTATTTTTTTATGGTCTTTCTCTGAGTCATTGTGTTCATATTCTTAAAGGGAAAAGCTGTTTCCTTTGATTTTGCTGCTGCTTACAATACCTGTTAATTCTTAACATTTGAATTTTTAAAAATATCCTACATATTTTTTGCTGGTGATAGTGTGTAGTGCATCACAAATATAGGCTGATACATGGCTATATAGCCACTGTATATATTAGTGTATACATTGGAGATAAGACTAACTGACTGACTGCTGTGTTCCTCCAGATTACGAGGGCTGGAAGAGGAGGGCAGACAGGAATCAGATGAAGGGGAGCAGCTACTCAGCACTGGGGAAAACATCTGGCAATCTCCTGACCAGAGCTCCCCCCGTACAGCCTGTCCACGGCAGGGTGGACTGGACGTCCAAATATGGGGGAAATCGGTAGTTCAGAAAGAAGGTGCTACAGCTTCCACTGCTGGTTGGACTGTGTTGCCTAGTGGAATACATCTTTGGCTCAGGAAGTTATCCCTACGCAGAGTTTTAACCACTCAAACCTGGAGGAAATGCTGTATGTTCCCCCAAACTAATTACATCTGGAGGTAGCTGGTAGGGGACAAAAAGTAATGTCACAAAAGATGTACATAGCACAACCCACACTCTTCGAGCAGCCATTTTTGATTCATTTTGTGTCATTCATTTTGTTTCCAGAGAGCTTAAGACATGTAGGATGTAACTGTAAATGTGCATGGAGTCTCTATGTTTTGGAGATGACTGTTGCCATGATGTTGAACCAAGATTCCTGAAGGATCCAGTGTGAGCCAATTCTTCTGTTAGTGATATTATAAGTAGGATATAAAATGTAGCATAGCTTTTCTTCTTTCCTTTTTTTAAACTCTAGTTTTTTATCGTCAAGTATTGTTTTACAACTGATGACAAAGGATGAACAGTCATTTATTAACAGTTCCTGCAATACTATAATTCCTCTGCTTCTATTCACCATAGGTGCTGTAATGGCTATAAAAATTATTACTTCAATTTATTGTGCATACCGTAAGAGAACTGCACACCTCTTTGTATTATGCAATGAATTCACTGAACATTTTGTAAATTTTATACAAATAAATACATGAAAGTTCCCAATGCATTCATTCAAAAACGACAACACAGCCATACCTATTATATAAACAAGGTATTATATTTCAACCTCAAATATACACTTATTTTCTGTTTTGTTTTTTTACAAAATGACATTAACGTTCAACAGTAAATGACAAATGCTGACGGGCCACTCCTGGAACAGAAGATGGAGTACACATCACAATCTTCACCCCAATCAGGACTTCTGGGGTTTCTGGAGCAATGCCAAACCAAGCTTCCCCACCATCAGAAGACTGGAACAAGACGATAACATGAGACTCACGCACAGAGCAACGGAAATTGTATATTGATCAAAAAAAAAAAAAGAAAAATGTCTTGACTTAAAAATAAGGAAATACCACATCCCTGTTCTTGACTTTTAGCTCGGGGAGGAAGAGATATTGAGTTGCTTCAGAGTATGACAGTAAAGGATTATTTAAATATCCTATCATAAACATGTTTGTCAAGCTATTCCGTGTAGCAGCAATGATTAGAATAACTTCACTTTCATCTCACATTTAATCACCATGACTCCATCAGACTAATACACTGAGCACATTCGCTGTGCATAGGTATTGGAACTTCACCTAGAATATGTTTGTGTGTAAAAAAAAAACAGTTTAGTCATATGAAGGAGCTGGATACCTGGCTCCTGCCATCAAGCCGGCTGGCATGAACTTCCTGGATCCATAGAACCTCTTTCCCATGACGCCAGTCAGAGCTCCTGATGTAACTGAAAGACACCATGTCAGTATAAATGTTAGTGGTGGATGGAAAATCAGGATGCATTATGACCATAGAGGAACATTACTGTCCTTTACCTGGATCACCCCCATGCAACACACACACACACACACACCAAAGACAGTATATTCTCAGTATACCAACCGAGGGACACCCAAATATTTTGGGGGTCATTGGAGATCTGGTAGGCACCGACACCTGCGAGGCCGCCGAAGAGAAGACCAGCAGCCAGGGAGGGGACGCTGCCTGAAAGAGACATCACACAGCAGGTCAGCACCTGCACCTGACACCCAGGGGACGGAAGAGCAGGGACATACTGGTGTGTCATGGGGGTAAAGCTTCTAATTCTAATTGCAGTGGCGTATGAAAGAACTGTCAGGCAGGCGAGCAAGCGACATCATTAGAGCCTCACCCCCCCCTCTCACATGCATCACTCACCTGCTTTCACATAACCCATGACTCCCCCGGACGCGACCAGGGCTGCGTATCCATATCCCACCCAGTCCACAGACATGTTGGACACCTGTCAGGGGCCACAGCGGGTTAGTGAGCGACCAAACGCAGCGTGCACGCCAACTGCTCAGCCACCTAAACCACCTCGCCACCCCACCACCTAATCCCCCACACCGGGCCTGCTGACTCACAGACGCCCCGACACCCGGAGGGCTGCGTGAGAGCGGCGACACGGAGCTACTGCAGAGGAGCTTTTTAATCGTTACATTGTTCGTGTCAGTGTGTGTGTGTGTGTGTGTGTGTGTGTGTGTGTGTGTGTGTGAGATAAGGCTATCTGACGCGCACAGCCTGAGCCCGAGCTGCAGACGGTGTGTTACAACACGCGTGAAGAGAGGGAGAGTTCACAGAACAACCTGAAACAACAGGACACACGCGACATTGTCTGTGTAGTAATTAGAGCTCCGGACGTCTCAGAGTGTCAAACGTGGAAAGAAAAAGAAAAAAAAAAAAGCCGAAAGGAAAGTGTAGCGACATACAACCTTGCTCGTTTAGTTTTGTCCTCTGTCACGCAACCACCGGCAGCCTGTTGTCCACCGAGCACAGATGACTGGTGCACACAACGCGCGGCAGGGTGCCCGATGGGAAATGTAGGCGCTATAGTGCTGGGGAGCTGCGTTCACGAGAGGTGGAATTTGTACAAATAGGCCTAATACTTATTATTAATAGATACATCATAATCATAATAAATAAACCGGACAGAAATGAAAGTTTTTCCAGTTTTTTAATGAAAGTTAAAAAGTAAAAATAAGCATTTATGCCAAATGTAGCTTTGATAACAGAGCCGGTTGTGTTTGTTGTTGCCATAACTTACACTGATGTGCTGCTGTGTGTTCTGCCGCTACACGAGCGCCCTGTCTCATGTCGTGTTAGTGTGTCATCCATTGTTTTAATGAACAGGACTCGGCAGAGGTCGTCATTAGGCTGCCTCGGAGCTTTTTTCTTAAACTTCCCACTGCGCTTGAAAGCAGCAGTCATTTCAAGCACGCCTCTAAGTCCTGTTAAACACATACACGCCTAAATAACTTCTCCACGAGGAGCATTATATTAGACATCATATCATGTGGGTCTATATAATCGTTTATATTTCTAAAAAGATACATTTCATTACTTATGTTTATCAAACGTAGTATGTTATGCATAATATATGTTCTGTCTTTATATTTGTCTATGAGACAGAAAATAACAGGATAATAAACAGTGTTATGGTGTGTGTGCGATTAAAGATTATTTAACATCTTGACATAATAATTGTATTTTTTGTAAACACTGCCATCTCCTAAGACTGATTAGGTGCCCTTGAGCAAAGCCTCCCCATCTGTCTCCACACTGATGTGCATTAGACGGCGGAACACAATTACAAAGGAATCTCATCTACGAGGGACTTTCGTTGTTCGATGTGCCTTCAAAATGATTACTTCAATACATAGGAGGAGAGCAAACAGTGGGGAGACTGAACCCTGTTTACAAAAAGCCATCCTTAATCATCTCATCTACCAACTCCACAGTCCCAGCATAGCAGTGAAATGAAACAATGGTCCTCAGACACCAGAGAGGGAACTAGTTTCATTTTTACGACCACAAGATGGCAGCACAGGATTAGATGAAATAGTGTTTTAACCCTGACCCAACATCCTCAACATTTAACAGGACTTACTTTTTTATTATTTTATTATTATTATTATTATTTATTGTATTTCAATAGTACTTCAGGTATATTTTGCTTTATATTCAGAAAAAAATGCTACCACAGAGGCAGAAAAACAGTCACACAAATGTCACCTCTCCCAGCATCGGAATGTGTGTTTTCAGCATTGGAGCTCTGTTGGGTGATTACCATGAAAGTGGGCAGGTTTAGTCTTGGAAGTGTGATTAAAGTTCATGAAGAAGGACAGGTGGATAAAGGTCAAAAAAACCGGCCTTAACCAAGCCCGCTGACTGTCGTCTGTGTGAGTTAGGGTCAAGTGATAAACAGACATTCACCTGAATTCTGACCCCTGGCCAAATCTGATGTTTCCCTAATTTGCACATGTTCTTTCTGACCACCTGAGTTTTTTTTTTTTTTTTTTTTTTTGACTGGCATCGGTTTGGCTGTTTCCCTTACCGGAATACTCAGTGCGCACACATTCTCATTTGGTTTCAATTACCTGCAATATTGCCTGAAATCCACCGGCGGCGCCTCCTCGCTCCTCTCCCGAAGCAAGGTGGCGCCAGAACACCATTTATCTTCCTCGGGGAGCAGCGTTTCATACAATGGGCCCGAACAGACACCAACATCATGGATTTCACCAAGCTGCATGGGGCTCCTGCACCCCCAGTGCCGGTGACGGGACAGTTACTGTCTTCAGCACAGATCGGCGCGTCTGCAGCCGAAAGTCTCTGTTGCAAATCAAACTCGCCGTCTTTTTTTTTTTTCTTGGAGGATTTTCCAACTTCTCCATAACTTGGGGGGCCGAGGAATTAGTCCCCAGAACCGATCAGTGTTACAAAGCAAACGAGGCGAAGAGGAGAGACAACAAGGAGAAAACTCTCAACCTGTTTGGCGATGAGAAGGACGCGTAAATTACGCACGAAGATCTGCTTGTGTCCCAGCAATTTAAAATTTTTGAATAAGACACACACACACACACACACACAAGCATAAACCTACAGCACTAGCACCAATACCAAATCAATACATAAAAACATACTACTACTACTCATAATAATAATAATAATAATAATAATAATAATAATAATAATAATAATAAAGTAATTTGTCTAAATATGGGTGGCTGTGCAAAGTGCCTGAGGTGCAGCCGTTGCCGACGCCTATTAAACACAGCTCGCAGTTTTAAGAAGCTGAAAGTTGCCGGAGGCCCGGCGCTATGGTGGAAGTGGTTGAAACCAAGCCCTAGACAAACAGGCTGGATATTCAAAAGGGACCCCGCTCTTGTCTGAGAGTGGGTTACTCTCAGACAGCTCTGCTCTAAAACTTACTCCTCCCTTAGTGCGCAGAGCCCCAAACAATATTTCTGATCCCCCTCACCTCCCTCTCTTTTGTCCAGTCCTGGTGAGGTCTATATAGCTGCAGGTATTGTGTGTGCAGTTAAAATGTGTTCGCCTTTGAAGTCAAACATGAAGGCTTGTTTTAAATATTAACACCACAAAAAAAAAAAAAATCTATAGATCCTATGTGGAATTACGCAGTTGCAAAAAAAAAAACAAAAAAAAAAAACACACACAACTATAACGGATTTATTGGGGAAAATGCAAAATGAAGAGCAGTTTTTCCGCAAAAAGTTTGTCCAACATTCTCAGTGCATGCATTAAATGTGTTTAATATAAGTGTTTGATGTAGAGAGGTGCAGCTGTGTGCCAGCGACGTGCGTCCCGTTTGCAGTCTGCGTGTGTGTGTTCCCTGTCAGACCCTTGAAAGAGGAGAAAAAGAGGTTCTGGACTAAAGCTTTGACCATTATCACCTTTGTGAGTGCACGTGTTGCTCTCCTCTGTCTCTCTCTGTGTGTGTGTGTGTGTGTGTACGTGTGCGTGTGTGTGTGTGTGCGTGCGCGCGTGTCAGACAGAGCTCATTCGCTCTTGGCCGGAGGGGTCTACATAAGTATGTATTAGAAATAAACAGTGGATAAATAAATAATGAGCCTCACAATAGCAGGGTAGCTCTCTGTGCAGAAGTAATGATGTAGGCAGTTAACCTTCAAGTTTTTAACTTAACACAGTTTCATTTGCAGAGAGAATTCATGTTTTCTACCAAAACAAAACAGTGAAGATGAAAAAGGAAGGGTTAATTGACTCATAGGACTAACAGATCTGTTCTTTTTACTTCTATGTCAGTTGAAGACAAACATACTATTAACTATGTTTTTTATATATCCCAGTGGTCTTTAATATTTCAGGCAGATTTGGCAGATTCTCTAATAAATCCATTTAATAAATTCATTTTTACCACCACGTCACAGGCGACCTGGCTCTTAATGTGCACAGTACACTCTCCTCCCCTTTTATAAAACCACTTTTTAAAACAAAGACAAAAATTGACCTGATGTCAATAAGTTCCCACTGTATAAAATGTCTAATTTATATGGTGAAAGCTTAAAAAGACACTTTCCTGCAAATATATATTCTTTAAATTATTAACAGCAGTGGCTGTGATTAGTACTGGCTGCGAGTCTCCTCTTCCTTCTGTTCGTTTTAATCATTGTTGTTCTAGGGAAACTAATTTAATTGTCATTACGGACCAAAGTGTGACAGCTCAGGCCCATCCAGCACCGGGACAAATCGGCTATTTCACTTCTTTTTTTTTCCCAGGTAGCTTCGCCTCTCTCTCTCTCTCTCTCTCCCGTCCACACCCGGCGCAGTGCGCATGCGTCACCAGGTGGCCCCCGTGCCGTTTTTTTTTTATGGCCAGGTGAGGCGATCCGGTCCAGGTGGAAAAAAAAAAAAAAAAAAAAAAAAAAAGAAAAAGGTAGAGGTTTACTTTGAGACCGAAGGCTCCATGAGATAGACTCGGCACCGGATCGACCAAAAAAATAAATAAATAAAAAAACCCACCAGCGGCAGCAGAAGACAAAGAATGTCAATTATGGGCAAAATGGGAGACTGGCAGGTACGTGCTGCTTACTTTAAGACAAAGAGACGGCGCTGAAAATCCACGAAAACTGTCAAAGTGTCGACTTGTTGTAGGATGAGGCTGCACAGGCGCCGTGAAATCTCTGGTAAAGAGAGAGAGAGAGGTGCTGCGGCGCTCCTGTGTAATCTGGAAGCTTGTAGATTTTATCCGGCAGGAGATAATACAAAGAAGTTAAACATATTTTATTTTGGAAACTCTTTTTTTTGTTTGTTTGTTTGTTTGTTTTTTGCGGTGATGTGGCCTAACGTGTCAAATTGTCCATCTGGTTGTTTTACTCTAAAAAGAAAAGAAAAAAACAAAAACAAAAACAAAACAAAAACAACCCCGGGGACGTGGATCGCGTGTTGCTGAAGGTTGTGCGCATTTCGGACCCAATGTTGTGTACAGATGTGTCTCATCATGAATAAGAAACGTGTGGCAACAGACGACACAGATGACATGGTTCTGGGGGAGACTGGTGGAGTAGTGAGGAATCGTTACATTTGCTCTGAACTGAGCGTAAAATGTAACTTTTCACAAATGCACTTGGCGCAATGTTTGTAGCTGCTCCAAAATTCGGATAATGCGTAGGAAACTCAGCATCCCATGATTCACCTTCTGCACAGACTGACTCTACAGATTGTCTGGGCTTCACTGAAAAGCCTGGCCTATGTTTTTTTTTTTTTTTTGTGGAGGTGTGGAGGATTTGAGGGGACGACCTGAGTGAGATCTGTGCTGAAAACCACCACAGAACACGCCGGGCCCCGGGTCCTGCAGGGGAGACGCTCGCACGCATTGCTGTCATTGTCGGCCAGTTTCATCGCCCCATTCTCATTAACATCAACTGCTCGTAGAAAAGAAGAAGAAGAAGAAGAAGAAGAAGAAGAAGAAAAAAAAAACTCCACCAAAAATGGTAATCCAGGTTTTTTTCTTAAACGAGAAGGGGGCCAACGCCTTAAAGAGCTGGCGACCTGTCTGCTGACCCGCGACCTGCTGAGGTGAAGGCTCGGCCGGCGACAGGGCAGAGCCAGGCTCTCCCCGGCCGGGCATTCAGATGAAACAAGGCCGTGTTGTTGTGTTAATTATTTACATCCCAAACCCCCCCCCCCCCAACCCTGCGCCCTCACAGGTACTCAATGGACCTGTAGAGCCGCTCCGAATGGCTCACCTTTTTACCATAACACTGAGAGAATAGCCTCTCAAGGTCCCCACTCTCAATGGGATTAAAATAACAGTTTGGGAGTTAAGGGGAAAAAAAGAAAAAAAAAGAAAAAGAAATTAAAGGTGGCACCAAAGTGTGTGGCAGGGCCCGATTTGCATAGGCGTGCTGGTTTCACATCAAGGAGTCAGTGAAGACGCTGGCTTGTTTGTGCAGGGCTGAGTCAGTGCACCAAAAAAAAAAAAAAAAAAAAAAAGTTAGTTCACACCACAGACGCTTGCTCTTTTTTTTTTTTTCTTTTTTTTTATCATTTAAATGACTATAATCCTTAAAAATAGCATCTCTGGAGTCTGATGAGCTTATTCTCTAGCCTGGGAAAGACATGTCAAATTATAGCAGAACCCGTCCCAGGTGCATGCAGGTCCCCATGCATGACTATAGCCTCCCCTCAACACACACACACACACACACACACACACACCTCACTGAACAGTAGAAATAATAAGCATGTGTAGCGTCTTGCTGCTTTAGTTTTTACCTGTGCGCTGTCCACTGGTGTTGTGCGAGCAGATGGGGGGGGGGGGGGGGGAATCAAACGGCTGTTGATATGCTAATGAGGCCCTGTGCCAGTGTTATTACAGAGCTGCTCCAGCCCTTCACTTCCACCATTAGAGGGAGACCTCAGAGCGCAAGACAGACAGCAGCCCACAGCTTCAATAAAAGTAGTTTTTCTGAGCGGGGAGCACAATTCACTGAGTGAAAACAAGACCAAGGCGATACCTATACTCAATATCCACCTCAACAACCCATGAAAATGCTTTGGAAATTAACAGATAACATTAAATATGAAGATTGCGAGGTAAGGGGCTCCTCTATGATTTGTTTAATTTAATTTGAGTTTTTTTTTTTTTGGAAATTGCCAAGATAATTATTTTAGGGATGTGATGTATGGTTTTGATCCAAATATGTCAGTCTTTTAGACAACTGTTAGTGGACACATTAAATTCCACTGCTGTAACTGATGAATAGATCCATGGGTTTTATTAGTTCTTTTTTTGTGTGTGTGTGTATTTGTGTAGAGTAAAATTATAGGATAATAATATGAATAATAATATTATCATTAATAACACCAATGACAATAATTATTGTTATCATCTGCATTTTGTGGCATTTGGACAGTAACAGCTGTGTTTAATATGTTAGTTAATACATATGAATACATTAGTTGCATGAGTAAAATCACACCAGTGATTCATTTATTTATTTTCTCAAGTTCACATAAAAAAAAAATAAAAAATAGCCTATCACAATATTAAATGACACGTGGAAACACTAAAATAATAACACAGCCTATACTTACCATGCATTTAATTAAAATAAATATTTGGACTACATGGCAGATGTAACCGCAACACAGGTTCCTTTTTTTTATTTTTTTCTCGCTGTTAAAACAGCACGGATGTTGCCCCTTCAGGTTTGATATCTGTGCAATTTAAGCCGTTAGATTTTGCATGTGTGCAAGTATGTGTTGAGTGCATACACTGAGTGATCGTTGTTTTGGGCACGGACCAAGTTTTTGGCAGCAATATCAGGGACTTGTTTAGGAGTGGAGGAGCCTGTCGGACGTGTTTTTTTTTTTTTTCGCCCGCGTCCCCGGGAGGACAGGGACGGCTGGGGGCAGGAAAACAAAGCTGGGCACCTCGGCGCTCGTGTTGCGGTGAATGTTTTTTTTTTTTTTTTTTAATATATATGTATAATTTGCGGCCAAATGTCTTCCCCGCCGCTGTCGACGCAACAGCACACAGAAATTTGCAATTGAAATCCGGTCACAGCCCGTTGTTTCGTAATTTTTTTTTTTTTTTTTTGAAAATGCGTGATTAAGCAGGAAGGGGGAGTGGAGCTCTCTGAGCCGCGCGTAAAAAAAAAAAAAAGTTGGTCAGAGCGGCCGGATCCGAGCGGCCCTGCCAGGGACTTTGGGGATTTATTTTATTTTTTTTTTAATATTCTCTTTCTCCGTCTTTCCGGGTCAAAGTTATTAAAAAAAAAAAAAAAAAAAAAGAAAAAAGAAAGAAAAAAGAAAGTTAGCCGGTGTGACTCTGGCTCTGGAGTCGAGGAAGGAGCCGGTTGGATTAATTTTTTTGTCGGCGGAGGCAGCGGAGGAGGAGAACGGAGCCCCATGGAGGACGGCTCGCTGTCGGAGCCCGAGGTGGAAAACAAAGGGACGAGCGCTGGGAGCGAGCCGGTCGGAATAGCCGCAGCCTCGTCCGCTGGATTCTCAGCCGGCTCTGAGGTGCACACTGCTCCCCTTCCGTGGCTTCCTCTTCTCTCTCTCCCCCCCCCTCCGTGTCTGTGGTCCACCTCCCTCCATTCCTATGTCTTTCTTTCACTTTTGCGCTTTGGCCCTGGGACCCTTTTTAAAATGCCCCCCCCAACACCCCACCCCACCCCTTACCCCCCACCCCCCTCACCTCCACCCCCCCTTCCTCCCTCTCGCTCTGATTCGTCAGACGAGAGTGAATGTCCCTCTTTTTGTCTCTCTCTCTCTCCGCTCCCTCCACAGTCTCTAGTTCCCTCTCTCTCTCTCTCTCTCCCTCCCTCTCTCTCTCTCTCTCTCTCTCCCATCTCTGATTAGATATACTGATTCCTCCTTTCAATGGACGTCATTTAAGCGCAGACTCCTGCCTTGAGTTGCGTCCTCCGCTCCACGCCCGGTTCTCCGACCATTCTTTCCTTATTATTAAGTATTCCTGTTTAATATTAATAGTCATGACCGCGTTCTGTTAGGAGAGTCCGAGAGGGAGACGAAGAAGCGGCTCTTTGGCTGATATGAGCTCAGGCGAGTGGACGGCAGCGCTGTGATAGAAGCCAGGAGAGCCAGGGAGAAAAAAACAGAGGCTTTACCAAGAGAAACTTTTCGACCCAGAAAAAAAAAACAAAACAAAACAAACCAAGAAAAAAAAAAAAAAAAAACCCGCCAGCACCGCCGAATATCTGCAATTTTTTTTTTTTTTTTTTTCTAGACCCAGATGAAGGGCAGCGGGGATCTAACCATTTATTTCTGATGGATTATCGTCCTGCTGCTGTGGCACATATCTGATCGTCGGGGCCATCGTGATCTTGCGGGGAGACAAGAGCCTTTTTTTTTTTTTTTTTCTGGGGGCAAACATTTTTTTTTTTTTTTTTTTTTGGGCTTCTGTTGTCGCCGGTCGATTCCCTTTTGCTCGCCCCTCAAACACTCAAAGTGTTTCTGAACTGTTATTCTCTTCCCGAGTCGCACCAAAAATCCTTTGAGATGTTAGTGCACAGTTTTTCCGCGATGGTAAGTTGCTGGAGCCTCACCGTGTCAGACACTTCCAATTTGTTTGCATACCAGATTTTGTTGTAATATCTCTTTTTTTTCCTTTCCTCCCTCCGCTGAATAATGTTTCGTAAAGCTTGCATGCTTAAAAAAAAAAAAACAAAACTGCGGGACACCTTGGGGAAAAAAATGCTGAAATATCGCAAGCCTCGGTTATTTATTTGAGGACATTCCCACCTCCGGATTTGCGATGTTTCATTTTATTATTCCCACTTCTGGCAATTTACTCTCATGTCACTGTATGATATCTGAAACTTTGCGGGCAAGTGGTCGCCGTGTGGCACCGTTGTCTTTGTCGCTCACGATCAATCAGAACAAATGATTTTAATTAAATGTAGATCTTGGTCTAGTTCCTGTCATCCACCCGGGCCACGTTTGATCAAGCCCCGGCGTAAAGCCCGCAGAGCATCCTGCAGTTAAAACAAAGAAGGGGGGGCCACAATGCGTTCATTTACGGCTGTGTCTTTTTATTTAATTTTTTTAAATGCACTCGGGCTAAAACCCACTTTTTTCCCCCCCCTCTCTCTCTCTCTGCCCCCCCCCCTCCCCTCCTCCTCCGCCAGGACCGTCACGACGGCACCAGCAACGGGACAGCCAGGCTACCTCAGCTGGGCGGCGTGGGCCAGAGCCCGTACACGAGCGCGCCGCCGCTCTCCCACACGCCGAACTCGGACTTCCAGCCCCCGTACTTCCCCCCGCCCTACCAGCCCATCTACCCGCAGTCTCAGGACCCTTACTCGCACGTCAACGACCCGTACTCCCTCAACTCCCTGCACGCCCAGCCGCAGCCGCAGCACCCGGGCTGGCCGGGCCAGCGGCAGGGTCAGGAGAGCGGCCTGCTGCACCAGCACCGCAGCCTGCCCCACCAGCTGTGCCGGGAGTACCGCAGGGAGGTGCTCCTGCCGTCCGGCCACGGCATCGACACGGGACTGTCGGACTCTATCCCTATCCATGGAATACCTCACTCTTTAGAAGACGTTCAGGTGAGGCAGCGTTTCCCCCCCTCTTCTTTTTTTTTTTGTGTTTTTGTTTTTTTTTGTGGGCTTGCTCTGGTGTCAAATAAAACGGTGATATTATTATTATTATTATGTCGTTATTCACTGGAGGCTCTGTCGGTTTCCACTACTGTGTTCTCAGTTCATACCATAACTCGTGCTAATTACATTAATGGCGTTATTTTTATTTTAATATAGCCTAATTGTTATTAGTGTCTGTCCAAACACCTAATACTCGAATACACTTTAATAATTACTATTCGTTTTGATATTATTAGGGCATTAGTAAGTGTGTTTTTATTG
Source organism: Lateolabrax maculatus (assembly GCA_031216445.1). NCBI lineage: Eukaryota > Metazoa > Chordata > Actinopteri > Acropomatiformes > Lateolabracidae > Lateolabrax > Lateolabrax maculatus. The sequence continues at coordinate 13,529,770 of CM062210.1, forward strand.
TTGCTGTTGTATTAAAAAAAATGTCAGAAGGATGACACGCTTTAAACGAGTTAGTCTCTTAATGCAGCCATTTTTATTGCAGCCTGAAAAAAAAAAAAAAAACAGCAGTTAAAAAAATGTTTCCAGTGGTGTCAAGATTATTTTGAATAAAACATTACAATTTTGCAATGTTATTTCCATTTATGAAATATATTTTTTTTCAAAAACGCTGTGAGTTGCCAAATTCGGTGTGGTTTTGTTCATCACTTAAAAATCAAATCAGCCCAAATAAAATAGAGGAATAAAACAAGGGAGCGCCTGTGTTTGCACCAGATTTTTCCTCGTGTCCTCTGACTTTATTGGATTTAAAAGAGAGGAAAAAAGATGAAGCTCGCCGCTCTTTTCGCGAACAATAACATTGGACTGCACTGCATGCACACTAACAGGAGAATTGAGTTTAGGTAATGGCTGCGATTACTAAAGACGCGTGAGAAATGAGCGCTAAAATTGTCAATAACCCCCATTCTTATTTGGAGTATTCTTCCCAGTTTTTAATCAGAAACAAACACCAATAATCCTCTAATTAGTTCATAGGCCTTTAATAGGCTGCACTGCCGTAATTACTATCCAATCTAGATTAGAAGTTTCCTTGTGAGTAGAGCCAATCTGAGGGCGAAATTAGGTCAGGATTATGGGGCGACACAGCTTCGTTATTTAAGTCTGAGTTTGTGATCTAGTGGAAGGCGTCCATCAGTGCAACCCGCTGAAAAACACCCATGGACAATAATAACAGGTATGGGCCTCCAGAGCCTCCATGTTGGGTGATTGTGGCTAATTGTGTCAGGCTTTGTTCGTGCACAGCATCCCGAGTTGCGTTCACTTCCACAGGACTGAGGCTGATACATATATATGTATTATTTTTGTGCCTTTTGTGCTAAAATTGTCCCTTCTTTTTTTTTCTTTTTTTTTTTTGCATTTGTGTCACAGTCTGTTGAGGATCAAGGAATTCACATTCCCGACCAGACTGTAATTAAAAAAGGTAAGCAATTTCCTCCGAGATATCATGCATGTTTCTGCAAGCTGCACGCCACCGGGCTGCACACACACACACACACACACACACGCACAACACGCATGCACGCGCACACACACACACACACACGCGCGCACACCGACACACACACACACACCATTCACCATTCTGCTCGAGAGAGCTCGATGCAATGCGGTAATGCCTGACTGATCCTAATACGCAGTAGCCTATTTTTCATTACATGGTTTCCAAGTGCATCAAACTGGCTGCACCTTTTTCCCCCTCGCTGATGGAATTTACTGTCAGCGTTTCAGAGCGGCGGGGAGATGAGTCGAGCTGGTGGGCTCTGTAGGCCCGTGGTATTGATGGTCAAAGATACAGGCCCACAGACGGTCCTGGCACTTCAGTGGTGAAAGCCAATGGCTGCAATCACACTGCATGGTCAATTTTTAAAATGGAAGTTGCTGCCGCGGGATGGAGCTCAGGCCTAGTGTGTGTGCAGGATGATAGGCTGTCACTTGGAGAAAGAATCAAACCTCGGCTCGGGAAAAAAAAAAATCACTGACTGATTTGGTTGTTGGATTATACAGCTTTAGCGTGTTGTGAAATAAAAATCAGGTTCATTTATATTGTTAAAGATGCATCATGAGATGGCCTTTTTTTTCCTTGGTGCGGTTTAGAAGCGTTTTGTCAGGTCACGTCACAGCTCACTAGATAAGACATGGAGCGATTTTTCCTTCTTTCTTCCCTTTCTTTCTTTTATTCTGCCTTTTTTCCGCTCTTTTCTTTTCTGAGTCTGTCTATCTGCGCATCAACATGATAATTGGCTTCTTATATTAGTAATCTCAAGAGTTCGTTTAACTCCTATTGTCTCTATTAGGCTCCCCTGAGCCATTAATGTCACAAGTGATCTATCCAAAGGCGCACAGTCCCCTTTGTCTCCGGTTACTGCACACCAAAAACGGTGTAAAGCCCAGTAGTGCTGAGCCCCCCCCTGTCCCCACCCCGGTGTGAAATCACACACGGGCGACGGTGTTTTGCTGGATGCCCAGGATATGTCAAAATAGGTAGACCTTTTACCAAATCTCTCGGTTGGTGCGGCTGCTTTTGTGCAGAGTCGAGCCATGGCGTGGCGAGCGCAAAAAAATAGGCTGCAGGAGCGCTCAGATCCTCCCGGAGATCCTCGCTGTCTGCTGCTGAGACGTGTTCATATATATATATGTATATACACACACACATATACATGTGTGTGTATTGACCGGTGTTTTACAGATAAAGAACAGATGAGTGGAGATATTCAGAGAGGTGTAGATGTGCAGTTAGTATCATGCCTGTGATTGTCCGGGTGCCACTGACTTCTACGCTGCACACACAACAATTATTTTAATTGCCATTATTATCATTGTCATGTATAGGCCTCTATTAGCCGCTTTTTCTCTGCACGTCCTTGCTGCTCAAAGTGTACACATGTGGTGCTAAACTCTAAATCCGGGGCCTAAACCCCCCCCCCCCCCCCCCCCCCCTTCTCATTTAGTTAAGGCTCTGCATTGCATGAAATTCACTGAGCACGGTCTCTCTCTGTTTCCCTCCCTCCTTCCCACCATCCCTCTCTTCACCCCCCCCCCCCCTCCATCTTTCCACCCTTGCTAGGTCCAGTGTCCCTATCCAAGAACAACAACATCTCCGCCATCCCCGTCAATAAGGACGGCCTTTTCGGAGGGGTGGTGAACCCCAACGAGGTGTTCTGCTCGGTTCCGGGTCGCCTGTCCCTCCTCAGCTCCACATCAAAGTACAAGGTCACGGTGGCCGAGGTGCAGAGACGCCTCTCGCCGCCCGAGTGCCTCAACGCCTCTCTGCTGGGCGGGGTGCTGAGGAGGTGAGTCTGGGAGGCTGCAACAAAAAAAAATCTCCTATATACCTGTGTTTGTGTGTGTGTGTGTGTGTGTGTGTGTGTGAACTCTCTCATTCTTACAATCCATTCTCTCTGTGAGCTCCCATCTCTCTCTCTCTCTCTCTCTCTCTCTCTCTCTCCTCTGTACCAAGAATAATTAAAATCGACCAACCATGACACCTAGCTCCTGCATTTAAAGCAGGTGGGGTCTGTTAAATTCCATATTAACTTCCCTAGCGCGCTGGATCTCTCTCTCCTTCTCTCTCTCCTTCTCTCTCTCTCCCTCTCTCCCTCTCTCTCGCTCTCTCTCAAATTAATGTAGGCCTAGTCTGTTTCAACCCCAGCTCTATAGGCCCAGTGAAGGCATTACACATGAAAACATTGGTCTCCAGTGAACTGTCTGCTGAAGTGCTGCAGACACGCAGCCAGTAATAGTGCTTGCCTATTAAGTAGGGCTTTATTTATTCATTTTGTACAGTATTTGTCTGCTGCTGAAAAGGCCGGGCTCTTTTAGTATTATTTATAGCCTGTGTGAGGGATGTAGTGGAGGTTAAAGCCAACCAAATTCACGCCATTCACCTTTCAGTCAGTGGAAAAAGAGCTGAGCAACATCCACTGGCTGACACTGATTTATATATATGCACACATCAGAGTGAGAGTGATATCAGGAAACATATCTGACTCTGTGTGTGTGATTTTTTTTTTTTTTTTTTTTTGTTTTGTTTGCCTGTCCCAAACTCCACCACTACATTACACATTACCTATTTAACATATTTGGATTTCTGCTTTGTGTTGCCGCCATAGGGCCAAGTCTAAGAATGGAGGGAGATCCTTAAGGGAGAAGCTGGATAAAATCGGCTTGAATCTACCTGCGGGCAGACGCAAGGCAGCCAACGTCACCTTGCTGACGTCACTAGTCGAAGGTAAGTCGCGGGGCCGCAAATCACGTTCCCACTCCGGTGGCTCGCGCGATATCAGGTGCTCGCAAACTGGGATTTCTTTTTTTTTTTTTCCTCTTCTTCTTCTTCTCTTCTCTCCTCTGTCTCCCTCCCTCTCTTTCTTTCTCTGTGTTGGAAATCAGCATATGCGCTCATCCGTGTAATGTGGACCGACTTTGCCTCGCAAGTAATAAAGCATGAAGGATGTGTGTGTGTGTGTGTGTGTGTGTCTGTGAGGGGAGAGAGAGAGAGAGAGAGAGAGAGAGAGAGAGAGAGAGAAAGAGAGCAGGGTGCTGGTAATTCCAGTGGCTTTGTTGGCCTTCGCTTTCAGGAGCACACTTGCAGGTCCACGCCTGGCCTAGTTTATACACTGGATGAATTTGTGTTGAAGTCCAGTTAATTATTGAGTGCTGCTTGTTTATTGGGCACCGCTGAGCTGTTGCACCTCACGGATGAGAAGTCGATTGATTTATTAACCCCGCATTGTTTCAAACATTAATACCGCCTGGATATGGCAGCGCAGGGCTGATTTTTAATGGCGACTTAATTCTTTCCTTAATAGCTTCCCCTGCTTTGGTTTTTCGGTGAAGATTTTTTTTTTTTTTTTTTTTTTGCATGCAAATGGCATGGCGCTGACCTATTGGGAGCTATATGTTTTGGGTCCATTAAAGAATAAATTAGTCAATTACGGTGCGCTGGGAAAGATGCCTTTTTATTATTATTATTTTTTTTTAATATATTTTACGCAGGATAAATCCATTTTGCTCGCAGAGTTGAACCTTATTATTCAGCGCAGTGGTATTTGGTGTGCAGCGGGTTTTCCAAAGGTGAAAGCCTGCGATGGTTCATTGGTCCCTGTTAATCATTATTGCAGGAGAGGGCCGAGCGGCGGTGTTCGTGCGCTTCGCAGAAATGTGGCGCTGTATTGTAATGAGCCTGGAGAAATGGATGATTCTGGGTAATAAGTGGGTGGTGGCACGTGGTGAGGGGGGGTGAGGGGGGGGGGGGGGGGGGGGGGGGTGGATGGATGGATGGCAGAGAGAGAGAGAGGGGCGAAGGCAGCCGGTTATTTAGTGAGGGCACACTGCGTTTTCTGAAGTGCTGTCATTGTTTATGATCCGCTCCGTTTTTGTTTTTTTTCTGTTTTTTTTATGGAGACGAGTTCACTGGACTCGAGCTTTGATGCTAATTGGCGCATGCGTTCTTCCGGAGTGGAGGCTTACGGGCAGGAAGCCCCGCAGTAAAGAGAGTCAACTGCTTCAGGAAATTAAAACCAAAAGACTTTTGGAGGGAGAGAGAGAGAGAGAGAGAGAGAGAGAGAGAAAAGGTCAAGCAACAAGAGGCTCAGGCTCGGACGGAGTGAAACCTGTGATCCTCGCAGCAGAAAAAAAGTCAGATTTAGGCACAGCCCTTTAAAAAATAAATGAGGATAAATAAATAAATCGCCCGCGTGATCTGCCGGACTTTCAATAACGCGCAGCCATCGGTGATCAATGACATGGCGTTAAGCATGACGCTCCGTCTATATTTCCCATCCACTTATTGTTTCTCCTCCATCTCTGAGCCTTCTCACGGTATGGATGAGGAGGAGGAGGAGGAGGAGGAGGAGGGGGGGTCTGACGTGTATTGACAGCTCGCATGGGGTCTGCTTTATTGTTATTTGGAGGCCGTTGTTGTTGCTGTTGTTGTTGTTGTTGTTGTCCTCGCCATCGTTAGTGTTGCAGGGGGGGGAGGCACAGGTGCTCGCGGCCCTGCTGTCCGCCCGCAGTGGACTCAGATCGGATTATCACCGTGCACCGGTCCGGGCGGAGGGGGGGGGGGGGGGGAGTGGGAACCGCTCTGAATTTGATGACATTTAATAAGCAAAACACACGTTCAAAACCTAATTTCTTTTTCTTTCTTTCTTTCTTTCTTTTTTCTTCTCTCTTCCCCCCCCTTTTCTCAGGCGAAGCAGTGCACCTTGCCAGGGATTTTGGTTATGTATGCGAGACCGAGTTTCCAGCCAAGGCAGTAGCTGAATATGTAAACCGTCAGCATTCCGACCCAAACGAACAAGTCCAAAGAAAAAACATGCTATTGGCCACGAAGTAAGTGCTATTATCACATTTCACTGTGTCACACCCAATGCATCCCAGTCTGTGCCGCTTCGTGTGTGTGTGTGTGTGTTTGTTTATTTGACAGTTTGCACACGCACGCGCAAAACACACACACACACACACACACACACACACTTCATTAAGATGCAGTGTTCTTATCACGGGTTTGATGTTTCCCAAAGTGATTTTTGAGCAAATATACATTTTACACACACACACACACACACACACACACACTGTCACATGTGTGATCCTGATCAAACACGTTGTCATCACTGCTCCATGCCAGGCTGATAGTAATTAATAAACTTTACTGTTTTTTTTTTTTTTTTTAGACCCACACTGTCAAATGTTGCTGGATATCTCAGCTAATTATAGACACTTTCTTTTTCTCTTTATTTAAACACTTGAGTCAATATTATATTTTTAAATTATAATTAAATTACGCACAGTGCAGTTGAATGTGCTGCTGCTGGTGTGTTGACTGGGCCTTTCCCTCATCCACAGCAGTATTTAGTTTGCCTTGTGATTTCAGTGACATTGACACATAGCTGGTTCTCTCATCCAGCGCTGCCACTGGTGTTGGGTATTTTTACTGTGCCTTAACTGAAACATGGGCATTCATTAAAAGGCACAGGGACGCAGAAGCACTGCATTTAATATTGATGATGGGCCGCTATAATCAAACAGCTGTCAGCTATAACCGCTTATTACAGCCTTTTTGAGTCTCATTGAAACAGCCACCTTGTAATGGCAGAATACAGTTATAAAATATTTTACATAAATTCATAGTGTGCTGAATGTAAGTCAGCCTGCATGCAGGTGGAGGTGTCTTTTGAAGGAATACATTTTTGGACTATATTGTTTTATGGGTTGGTGTTTTTTTTTTATATTTGATAATCAGCCACTGGAGTTCAAAGTTTAAACCGCTAAAAATGTTCATTTTACATCGAGCACATCGTGTTTTTCTCTTATTATTATTATTATTATTATTAATTTGAAATCAAAGTCAAATATTCTGCCACTGAGCTCAGAGATTAATTTCCACCTGTTTGTGGCTTCGGGACATTTTTCTGAAAGCCAAGTGTTCATTTCTGAAAACAAAGCAGAGCGAGGGAGCACGATTTCAGTCCACTCATGTGTGCTGCAAGAGGGATGGAAGTGAGATGATTTGCGAAAAAAAGAGAAACAGGGGAACTTTTCACCTGCTTTAAAAAAAAAAAAAAAAAAAAAGAATTACAGCCCAGCACCCCCGTTTGGCTTATTTTGAAGAGGACATTAAAATGCATGCAGGGATTTGCTCACTGACACGCCACCCTCTCTCTCTCTCTCTCTCTGTTTTAGGCAAGTCTGCAAAGAGTTCACGGACCTGCTGTCCCAGGACCGCTCGCCGCTGGGGAACTCGCGGCCGCAGCCCATTCTCGAACCGGGGATCCAGAGCTGTTTGACCCACTTCAGTCTAATCTCGCACGGTTTCGGGACCCCGGCGCTGTGCGCGGCCGTCACGGCCCTGCAGAACTATCTGACCGAGGCGATCAAAGCCATGGACAAAATGTACCTCAACAACAACCCCAACAGTCACTCAGATAACGGCACTAAAGGCGGAGACAAAGACGAGAAGCACAGAAAGTGATGTTTCCATCCCACCTTCACCGAGCGCCGGAACCCCAGGGCCCTTCTTCTACACCCGACCCACACCCCTCCGCCTCGCCCCGGGCCCCACCCATCCAATATAAATATTATAAATACCTTATAAATACTATTGATAAAGTTAAACGTGCCACTTCCTGATCTTGCGCGGTTTTACATGTTTTGTTTTTACATCCCACTTTGGATCCACGGGGAGACGACGCAAGAATCTTCTTCTCCTTCTTCTTCTTCTTCTTCTTCTTCCAAACACCTGAACCATACGAAATGTTATTTAAAAAAAAAAAAAAGAAAAAAAAAAAGAAAAGAAAAGAGAAAAAAAGCTGCAGAGGAACAGCTCCAGGGTGAGGAAAAAGGTGTATTGCCTCAGCCAGAGGACTTTTTATGTACTCCCCTTATTTTTTATGAGCTGCAACGAATGGACTGAAATCCAGCGACCCCTCTATATCTCAATTTTACGATTGTGACAAAAACGAAGCTAAAAGAGGATGAATTCTTATCAGTATTGTGAATAATAAACTTGAAAAACAAAGAGAAATTCCACAGAGCTCCATGTCATGACTTCAGTTGTAGACTCTCTCACTCTCTCTCCAAGCGACCAACTTGAACTTTTTGAATTTCAACACGATTCACGGTTATATAAGGGAATCAGTGTTCATGTATGTATATATTTATTTATGTGTAATTTAATGGGAATTGTAAATATGGTGCGTCTGTTGAAACTTCTTTTTTTATTTATCTGGTGCCTCCTGTTTTAGTGGGTTTGAATATTCGGTTAGTTCTTCATGTGATTTTATGGTTCTTAGAAAACAGAAGTTTGGGGTATTTTTATTTCTCTGGGATATTTCAATTCAGCCCTCTTGTAGCATGTTGAGGCGACATTGAAGCAAGTGAACAAATTTAATAGAAATAAACTTCCATTTCTCTCTCTATATATCATCCTTATTCAGTTTATTTTAATTTGAGACAGAGCATAAGTGAGACCCTGAGGAGAACTGTTTTAATTTTTTTTTTTCTGTGTTTCTATTTTCGTTTTTATACAAGCTTTTATGTGTTGTGCCAATCAGAATACGTTTCACCTCTTGTTCTCTCCTTGAAGCACCATAAAAGCAATAAATGGAATATTGTCTTTTTTTAAATGTTGGAAGACATTCAAAAAACATTTTTTGGGACCACCTGATATCTTGTTATGTCCGATAATGTCCAAAATTGGAGGCGGTTTTAGCTGTATTGTATAGACATGTGCTGGCAATAGTTCCCATGCCTGTCAATGTATTATAGTCCTTTGTTGCCCAGAAAAAAAATAAATATTTGATACGCTTCATCTCGATTTTTATTCATATCTTTTAATTTTTTATTCACTGCTTGATACGCCCGGGTGTTTTTTTTTTTTTTCTATCTGTTTTTTTTTTTTTTTTTTGGTCTTTGTATTTTTTTTTTTCCCATTCTTAACGGCTACAGTAATTGAGTTTAAGTCTCCCCTGACGATTGCTCCTTGCAATAAGCAGCTGAACTCATTGTTTCCCTCAAGTATAATAAAAAAAAAAAAAAAAAAAAAATCTTACTGTAAACTCCCTAGTTCAGAGCACAGGATCTTGTGCAGGCCAAATGGCTCACAACAATGGATATATTCGCGTTTGAAGTGTGCAGCGCCACCCCTCCAGCTAAAACCCTCTGAGATGTATATAGGCCTGGTGTGCAATGTTTGGTTGTTATAGGCTATATTTGGCTCTCCCCCGTTTACTCTGTGCTGGAGCCTTATTCAAAGACATGCATCAAATATTTGTTATGTTGTTTGCCTCTCGGTGTAATCAATGAACAATCAGCGCTCAGTGTGCCGGATTGTTATGTATATTTCGTGATGCACTCATCAGACCTTCATAACGAATCTCCTTCTCTCGCTGGTATTTAGTCTCCTTTCGTTGTGTTTGGCTGAGTGGCTCTGTGAATGTGGCTATCACGCTGGCTGTAATGGCAAATCTGACGCTGGCCTTTTGCTTCATTATTATTATTATTATTATTTCTTTTTTATTTTTCTTGCGTGCAGAGCTGCAGAGAGCAGGCCGTTGCATAACATTTGAGTTTGATTGTGTATTGATGGCGTGGCACCTATAGCTCGAAATCAATCTCGTCTGGAGCATGAATCAGTCTGGTGATGTATGCATCTTGGTATTGTTTCTCGCGTTCCCTATTTCACTGTCTGGTAACCAAGCAGTTTAAAATATTGTAACGCTGGGAGAGAACTGGGCGACCCCCCCCACACTCCCCTTCTCTCTCCAATCTCCTCTGCAGCCATATTTATTATCTGCATGATTTTCGGGCCCTGGTTTAATTCTGAGGCAGTTGTTTTGCAGGAGGGTGAATGAAGCCTAACTGTACATGTCCTTGGCATAATTGCGATGCACAGTGCTGGAGCAGGTGAAGCGAGGCATTGTCTGTCAGGCCCTGTTTTTGTTGGCTCAGTCTTCAGATTGTGTGTGGGATCCTGTCCTCGGGCACAATAGCTCACTCATAAAGGGGAGAGACTACCCGGCTGCTCCTGCTATGGTGGATGTTGGGGGTGGGGGTGGGGTGGGGGTGGGGGGGACAGCATAAATAGTCACTTTAAGGGAAAACAATCGTATTAAAACAGCATTCATTGGTATTAGCGGGAAAGGAAGCCCCTCACGTGTGTCATTAATGCTAATGTTATTTAATATATTTATCGGGGTCTGCTTGAATGAAAACAGGTTTTTTTTTTTTTTTTTTTTTTGCAGGGTGAAACGAACGCATTAGAAATAGTGGTATCTGTGACAATGGTGGATATTTGTGCGCATTATTAGTATAAGATGAGGAGGATCGCAGGGCCTGTAATTGTGCCTTTCTGTGTAATGGAATTGGAGTGTTAAAGAAACTCCAAATCCCATTGTCTGTCGTTGTGTTTACACTGATACCAGCCTATAATCTGCATACCTTTTTAATACAAAATTGTAATTTTACCCCCTAATTTGATTTTAAACAGGTAGAGCTGGTTTCTCACAATGCCTCACAGCGAAAGTCATTTGCAAAAAAAGAAAGAAAGAAAGAAAGAAAAAAAAAACAAAACAAAGCAAAACAAACCAAATAAATAAATAAATAAATAGGTCTGAAATTTGAAGAGCCATTCAGCAATACCCAGCTGAATTGGGCTAATTCAATCCATAACTGCTGCTTGTCTCAACTAAACCAATTACAGCTGATTCCCGTATAGTAATTAATAAGTGTGGGGCCTGTTGTCATCAAATATTCTGGAGAATATGCGAAATAAAATAGCCTCTATACCAGGGGTTAAAGAGATACATTTTGTGTGATTAAGCGTCTTCTGGAGGCAGATGATAGTGCTCGGGGATGAAGTGTGTGTGTGTGTGTGTGTGTGTGTGTGTGTGTGTGTGTGTGTGGAGGGCTCTTTATATCTGTTTATTTCATACAGTACGTGTCTGCCGGTAAGGCACAGTGGGCTGGCGCTCTGTTGATATTTATAGTTTGTAGCAGAGATGTAATGAAGGACAAAAACCCAGACAGACTCAGTTGAACCACCTCTGCAGGATGGAGCGGGTGCGCACTTCAGTCTCCGCTGGAAATCCAAAGCTGCGGCACCACGCTCCAGCAAGCGACGCCTGCGTTTTTTTTTTTTTGGTTGGGGGGGTTCGTTTAGGGGGCTGAATTAATGCCCCCCGTGCCAACGCAGCAAACGCATTTGTTTTCCATGCCACTCGCCTTTTATTGATCACTGTCCGTCGGGGCTTGTGACGCAACTTTTTTTCTTCCACAGCCGGCTGCGCGTCGCCGCTGCGCTCACCGGTCCTGCGCGAGCGCGTCCCGGCCACTTTGCGCGCCGACAGCCACGTCTGTGGTCAGGGACGCGCGGGGCTGATGCTCGGTGGAAGGAGTGTCTCGCACGGCCTAATGACCCCGCAGCACCGTCTCCACAGCGGTCTGCACCGCGGCGCTCTGGAGCTGCCCGCCCGCACGGGGAGACGCGGGGCGGCGGCCTGCAAGGCCCAGATTTGTTCACTTGCACATTCGCACGTTACGCTGGTATGATCGGAATTTGATTTAGGGCCCAGCTGTCCCCCTGCCATTCAAACAGTGGGATCTGAGCACTGATGGAGATCCAAGGGGTTGTTTAAAGATGATCAGTTGTTGTTGTTGCGCGGTGCTGGAAAGTTTCTCCCAGCTGATGGAACAGGGATGGTTTGACCGACTTGAGATGTTGATCTTCCAGGAATACTTACAGATCCAAAGTCTGAAATGATAGGTCGCTTTACCGATATCACTTCTGCTGTCGATTAGCCCCCTTGTATCAAATGTTTACCATCGGCGCATTTCAAGCTTAATGCTGAGTGGGTTGGACAAGGCGAAGGGTCCCGCTAAACGACATTTGATACGGTTATTGGCGCAATCGAATTATGCGACTTTAAAGTTTGCAACCAAGCGCAAAATGGCTAATTGCCCTCAACTCTGACATCAGCCGTCATTTGGAGCTTTTGGGCCCCCCCCCGCCTCCGCCTGGCGCTGACCCCCTATGGGCCCCTTGCCCACTCTGGCGAGCCAGGGCTCAGAAGCCAAGAGAGGTCAGCGACTCCACCAAATCACCAAATTACCCCTGATTACTGGAGACATTAGGTAATCGATTAGAAAACATTAAGTGACTTTGAATAAACAAAAGGAGTCCTGATAGGCGCTGGAGCTCACACTCTCATTCACAAAAAGAAAAAAAAAAAAAGAAAAAAGAAAAAAAACAAAGAATGAGCGGCGTTTGATTAGTTTTTGGTAGACATCTGCACACACACACACACACACACACACACACACACACACACACACACAAACAGGCTGTATCTATCTATATCTAGTATATAAACTGTGTATTGGTCGAACTTAAATGTTAAAGTTGAAATAGTTTTTTATTTAAATTTTTTTTTTCTCCATGGTTTGTATTTGCCACTTTGAACCAAACAAGGCTCCATAAACAATGCGTGTGCTCTGTGACAGCACTTATCTGGAACCACTGTCACCCATCAAGCACCGGGGTCTGCCAATTTCATGGGCTTGTGTGTCCCGCAAATATATGAAAAAAGAGCGGATTAAAATTGTGTTAATGTTTCCCCACTTGGTTAATGCAGTTTATATTCTGGTTTTAGTCATCCTCTCTGTCTGCCTCTCTCTCTCTCTCTCTCTCTCTCTCTCTCTCTCTCCCTGCATCCTCTGCAGTCAGCCAGGGGGGGAGTGTCGCCCCGGGCCAAACATATGCTTCTTTCCATTGCACTAATCCAAATGCAGCGTGGAGGAATAATTGCTCGAGTGGCCGTGGCTTCGCAGGGGCTTTGTCCCTCACTGGCTCCCGTCAGCCAGGCACACGCCATTTCAATCAACCCTCTCTCTCTCTCTCTCTCTCTCTCTCTCTCTCTCTCTCTCTGTATCAAACCCCAGACCTTTTATCAAACCAACTTTCCTTTAGAAATCGTTTTTTATTTCCTCCTTATGCTGTCGTGGCTGTCATCATATTTGGAGCACTGTCTTCATTAATATTGACTGTGCACTACGTTGGCGGGCTTCACTGGCGAGAACGGTCGCATGAGAAAGTGACTTTGGTCTTTTCAGATTTCATATATATATATATATATATATATATATATATATATATATATATATTTTTTTTTTTTTTGGTCGCAGATTCCAAGCACCAAGCATTACTGAGTCAGGGAGGGAAAATCAACTTGGTCATCCGACCAGAAAGTTGACACAGCTGATTATAACTCGCTTTCATGTCTGTAAAACAATGGCTGCAATATGCTGTAAGGAAAAGACAAAAACGAAGTGACAGACGACCTGCAGAGTTTCACAGATGTTGCTTAAAGCGGTTTGTGAATCTAAAATTCTGAGGGCCAATTTAAAGTAAGCTTTACTCTATTACCATTACAACATTAATAATAATATTAACAATAATGATAATGATATTAACAATAATAATAATAATAATAATAATAATAATAATATAGGACTTACTTTCTGAAGTTTTGGGGGATATTGCACTTTATTTGGAATACATTTTAGAAGTATAAAATAAATATCGTGTGAACATTTAGAAACAATTTGGGCCATTTAAGAAATGTGGCTGCGGACAGCAGGTGGACTTACAGCCCTCATCGGCCCGTCCCCAAGTTTTGCTATCCGACTTTAAACTATGGCTTCATCTCCAGAGGTGATTCGATAGAGGGAATAAAAATGTCTGCGCTCCTGTCGTCGACTCACAACCCGTGCACAGTTTGTCGTGCGCAGTGCAGGAGGTGGACGGCAGGGCGCGGGGGCCCCATGTCATCCTTTGTTTTATTTTCTGCGAATAAACGATGAGGAGCCACTCTAGTAAAATGTAGCGTTTGCTAGGAAATCACACGTTTCCACGGATAAGGAAGGGAACAAGACAGAGAGGGGGGGGGGGGGGGGGGGGGGGGGTGGCAGCGGAGAGCCGTGGATGTCTGACTGAATTAATAGACATGATAATTTCACACTATTTCATAGTGAGCTATCTGTTCCATCACAGCAAAATAAAAGGGTCACTGCGCAGCTGTGGCAAACCCCAAGCGTTATTATGAAGTTTGATGATAGACCCCCCCCTTTCCTTTTTTTCCCTCTCTCTCTTTTTCTTCTCTCTGGTACTTCGCTTCAGGCCAGCAATAGCTCGGGGCCACGCCGGTGCCTCCCCATGATAAAGGACTTATACTCTGTCTGTGCGCAAAGAAAGCCGCAGCAGCTTCTCTCTCTCCCGAACCTAATCAACTCACTGGCTTGGCCCTTTAACGATTGGTATTTTCAGCAACCCCCCCCCCCCCCCCCCCCACCCGCCTCTGTCTCTCTTTCTCCATCCCTCTCTTTTTGCCTCTCTCTCTCTCTCTCTCCCTCTTTCTTTCTGTGAGCTACTGCGCATTTTGTTTTGTCTGCGCCCCAAAACAAAACGTAAATAATAATAATAATAATAATAATAATAATAATAATAATAATAATAATACTCAATAACAAAAATGAGTCAAATAAATAGAAAGACGCCATAATAAAAAAACACTATGAAGTCAACACTGATCTCAACAGAAACAAACAGGACTATATAGCATAACTAAAAAATGTCTACATGTCTGGATTTTACATTATATATAATGTAATAATAACGTTATATATAGAAGCCTACAAATAAACACATAATATTATCGGACTATAGTTGTTTGAGGAAATGCAAAACACCAGGTCACTTTAAACTAAGTTTCTTACTTTTTGACTCCCATGCATTTTGTTGGACATTTATCCAGCTGCTCAGAAACAGATTTCAGGGGGAAAACTTTGCTCCAAATTCCTGTTTGGGGGGGTTCCATGAAGAATCTGAAGACAAGAGCTAGGAGATATATTTTCATACTTTATAACGTCTTTTTCACTCCTAAAAAAACCTCTTTTTGTTGTTTGTCCCCCTTTCCAATAAATAAATAAATAAATAGAAAGAAAGAAAGAAAGAAATGAGACACATACTTGAACTTCTTCCCTGAAGCTTCTAGGTTGATAGGGACCTAAAACTCTAATCCCAGGTGATAGGGCCCATTCTGTCCATATGGGTTTACTTCTGCCTTCGGGTCAGCCAGTCTTAACTTCATCCAGCAGGAAAAAAAAAACACTTATGCAGTGACTACAATATTTATTTTTAGATCTAACGTGAGAGGAGAATGATGTTAGCTGCTAAATTCCCACAAAGGCCACTATTTGTTTTTTAGAAATGCTTTTTGCTATTGTTTCTTGGGGTATTGCAAGTAATTATTTTGATGAAAGGTGGACATATAGTGTCAAAAATAAATGTGCACTTCACTCTAAATGGAAAATAAAGTGAATCCAACTTTAAAGGACCCTTGGCAATTCCAACACTGCTATTGGTGTGTAGGCCTATGCATGTGGAGAAGATATACTGTCCAGTCTTTCAACCTTTACCCTTGCATCCTTCATCATCATCATCATCATCATCATCATCATCATCACCACAAAATAAATAAAGAGGAATCAATATAATAAATAAAAGCCTGTTGGAATTATTGAATTTAATTTTTTAGCTTTAATCTCTTTTACATTATTGATTGTCATCTCTGTTTTAACAGTATAGACTGAAGAGTAAAAGTGAGAGATAAAGGAGTGGTGGGGAAAGAAGGTGGCATGTGACAAAGGTCATGAGCCAGTTCCAACACTCCTGAGAGCACATGATGTCCTGAACCTTTGGAGCTACCCGGAGGTTGTGGAGGCTCTTCTTTACTATTATGTATTTGTATGACAAGGAATAACAATAGGTGATTTAATAGATTTTGAAAACTGTATTTCTTCTGCCTGCCATCAAGCTCTTTGTACTTTCTGCCATGCTTAAAGAATTACAGGGTTTCATTGTTTAGCATAGAATTCCACACATAACAGAGTGGAAAAGTCTTTATTGAAACCAGAACTAATTTAACTCTTTTCTGGTAGTTTAACAGCACCTTAAGGCATGATGACCCCTGTGCACATATTCAGTGTTAGAGGAAACCTTTTATTAACTGATAATAAATCAGTATTTGGAAATTAAATGAATAAAATGTGCTAAAATAACATGTAACTGCAGATCTGATGCTATTTCTGTTGCTGTAATCTCCTGGTGGTGTTATTGTACAGTATGAAGATAGTCCTTTCTTGTTGTTATATCCCTATTGTAAAAAAATTGACATCTATTTGTTTATATTTCGTTGTTATGGGCAATAAAGTTTAGGAAAAATTACTTTGCCTGAGGTTAGGGATGACGACATTTTGGTTAAATGCTAAAATGCCCGAAAACCTTAAAAATAATAATCATATCACTGGACTCCTGATCATTTAATCTTCATTCTGGAAATCTGTTTTCACACTGTTTTTGCTTAGAACGCTCTGTTTCAGTGGATGAAGATGCTGAGTTATTGAGCAACCGCAGCTAACTTCAAAAATAACACAGCACTCTAGAAACATGCATTTTAAACCTTTATCTTGGAAGTACTTGCAAAATCAACAAAATCATGTCTGATCACGACACGTTACTGTATTCTCGCTGACGAAACAAATACGTCATCTGAACTCCTCACATCTCATGGACACAGAAATGCATTTGCATACAAATTGTAATTGATCATGACAGTGCAGAAGTGCAATAAAGTTTTTCTGTCATTTTCAGTATACCCTGTGAGCAGCTAATAATGTAATAACTTTACGATAAACAGCCACATTATTAGCTTAAAGGAGAGTCTTGTATGGCTGAGAGAGTTAGAGAGCTCGGTCTGGCCTCTTGGAGCCTGTGAAGAAATGGTTTTGATCTTACCACAGGCTAAACACTGCCAACAGGACTTGACATTGCAGAACAATTTCCCAATTACCTTTTGACATGCATATTGACACAAACGCGCAAAACTGTAATTTTCTCTCTGAATTTGTTAGCTTGAGGGGCTCACTTTCATGCCAGTGGATTGTCAGATGTGCTGCTCTCTCTTTCTCACACTCACTATCTCTCTCTCTCTCTCTCTCTCTCTTTTTCCAGTATGATTATATGTGAGTGTCCAGAAAAAGGATTCCCTCCCGACAGCTGGAAAATGGAAAAGACCATTTTCAAAATGGAGGAACTGCGTGAACTTTCATGAGGCTTTGCTCCAAAAAATGCATTTTCTGGTTGAAGTTTGCATTGAAGTTGTCTTGTGTGTTTACTTTTTGTGTATGATTATATTTCTGAAAAAAAAAAATATAAAAGGGTGTGTATTTTTCACTCATGGTTCATGGTTTTTGGAAGATTCATGGATGTAAATGTGATCTGATAGTTTGTTTCCACAAACAAGTTTCATCTAATACTACTGAACACTTGTGTGCCAAAAACCTCAACCTTTGCCAATAAACTTTGCAAAGCTCACAAACATGTTGTCTCCCCATTGTCAATCTCCAGCTTCTGGCCAAACTCAACATGCCAGTTGACACTGAAATGCCATAATCACTGGGATGTTTTCCTGCATCTGAGATGTCCAGGCAGCAAAGAGAGGAGAGAGGACGAGGGCCGTGTCATCATGAGCTTGTCATCGTGTTCGGCTTGATTGGCACATGCTAGGCCAGATTACAGGAGCTGGTGTTGACGGAGGGTTACCCTGAGACTCCCAGCCTCCTGCTATCAGAAACCCCCCGAAAACTGGGTCAGACTTGGGCTTGGATCTGCCCCGAGCCCCTTTGCCCCAGCGTTAGTCCCAATGCAAGTGCTGGTGGAAGAGGAGGATCAAGCCTCAGGCCCAGGATGAAGGCCAAAGCCCAAGCCTGTGATTCAACCCTTCTGCGGTGTTCAATTTTATAAATTTAGAATTACATATATTTGTAACCTTAAACGTAATTAAACAAATGCAATATTTCCAGTAAGTTTAAGTGAGGTAAGGTAACTGATGACACGTTTGGTTATGGTGGTGATTGCTTTGTCTTTTTTCAGTGTAGGCAATTGCTTGAAGCAATGATATTCAGTGTAGACTGCAGCTTCTTATGGTTCTTCATCCTTTTCACATTTATTTTTCAATAAATCAAATTGAATCTTGTCTGTAATACGGTGAGAAGAAGCAGACCACATGACAAAAACATTAAAATTTTGAGTTTAGCACCAGCCCCAGCCACTGCCCTTCACAATAAAGGCCACATATTCCTGGTTTTATTTCCACTCCTTCATTAAAAATAGCTTATTAGGCTGTCTCCGGGTTTGCTTATGATGAATGCAGAGAAAAAAGAGGGGGATGTTCATTTTTGCTTTGATCTCATGATGTTCAAAGTTCATAGCAAGTGTGGTAACATGTTGAGCCCTCATGACAACCAGTTCACGACCCGCCAAAATGTTTATAAAACACACATTCAAAAGAAAAGACAAAAACATGCTAAACAAATGGGTCAAATATGGAGGAGTTTGTTGGGTTGGGAAATCAAATGACATATCATATAAAGTTCTCACTGGTCTTATTGGGAAACCACATTAATGACTGTGGTGACAGCGGGTGGAGTTTGACTTTAGAGTGACATTCAACCACACATCATTTAGAACAGCGTGGCTCCATTGCTGTGGCTTACAAGTAAAAAAAAAACTTTGAATGGGGAGCAGAAGATGTTATTTTCTTTAATTCAATGAAAAGTATAGTTAACTATCAGACCTCTCTGAACCTCTTCGATGCAACCTGAATAGATGAATCATTTTTGTCCTGAAGAAGTTGCAAAGCAGATACAAATGAGAAAATGTAAATGCAGCCTCTGTGAATTCACTATGGGCATCCTCTTTATCTCCCTCCATGGCCCTGGTGCACACTTTCAAAGTGTGCAACGCAAATGAGCTCTGTCTTCTTTCAGTAGTCACCTAAATTAAAGCAGCCACAACTAAGGGCTGGGGCTGAACGCCAAAGCTTTGCAGTGGCAGCACCATGTTTAACACAAGTTCCATTAAAAAGAGCCCATTACTACTACTGAAGGAAACGATGCCCGGGGCCTCTCTAAAGTGTTGCGAAAACCTCATTGATAATTAAATGTTGGTTACCCCCGGTATGCATCGCTCCCGCACTTTGCTTACCAATCAAACCTCCGCCCACCACTGCTGCCATTTGCTCTCTCTCCTCGGTGTTTATCAAGGAATCATACAGCCCTCTAATAGGTGCCAATTAGAACCAATGGGGGCTCTGGGGTTAATTATTCCCAACACATTATTTGATTGAGCGTATTTAGAGCAGTACAGTGCCGGGGAAAGAATGGTGACAGGGGTAACGGTAGATAACGCCTTAGTCTTTGTTGATGTACACTTACAGTGACAGACACATGCATGCTAATGTGCGTGTACGCACACACACACACACACACACACACACACACACACACACTTCCAAATCCTGTTCCTAAGCAGCTGAAATGACTTACTTCCTCTTCCTAAAGCATTAAGTATTCTTAATTTGATTCTGTGTTGTACTTCATGCCATATGTTCATGTAAAACAATACAAAATGGAGGGAACGGCCTCATGTTGCACACCCCTTGTTTAAAACCACTGCCAATTGATTTGATTAGGATTGCACATCTTGGTATTCAAAGTCCTTGCTTTGCATGCTCGCTCATAACTGCTCGTGTTGATCTCTCAAGGTAGCGTGGGAATATAGACAGCAGGATAAAACAGGCAACTTGTTAATAATTTGTATTGTTGAATAATCTCACTCACTGTTGAATAATAAGAAATGCCCCAAATGTATTAGATTTTGCTGCTGAAGCAAACAAACAAAAACAACAACCAGTGAAAAATCGTTACGCAGGTTCTTTCAAGTGCAACGTAGACTGTATCGCCATCAATAATACAATAATATGTGAAGAGGGAGAAACAAATGTGGATTCAAGCAGCTCTCCTTGAACAGTAAACACTGGCAGGAGAAGAAAGTAAAGAAAGAACAAGACAAAAAAAAATGATATACACAATGAGCAGTAGGTATCTGATTTATGCTGGGCAAATAGATAATAATCATTACGCCCAAATAGTGCCTCTTCTCAGTCACACAGCAAAGAAGCAAAGACATAAAAGTAAGTTGAGAATAAAGCTTTTGACAGGTTGCTAATGGATCGCTGTAGGCCCATCTGTTTCACTGCAAATAGAGAAATGGTGGGGTTTTGATTTGGGTGTTGAAACTGTTACCACTGTCACTGTAAACAATAATTGTCAAACATATTTACCTCGCAATCGCTTTAGCAGATGTTCCGCTTTTTGTTTCAAGCGTCTTTTTTGTGTGTTGTATCTCCCCTCTGCAGACACACCACATGCCCCACCACCACCACCACCACCACCACCACCACTGCTGCACCCCCAACTAGAATATTGAGCAGGTATTTGCGAAAGGTGCTCCAGGGCACAGAGTGCGAGGGATTGGGTGGGGTGGGGCGGCGGGGAGAGGGGAGGAGAAGTGAGAGGGGAGGGGAGTGGGAGGAGGGAAAGGGAGAGAGAGGGAGAGAGAGAAGGAGGGATGAATTATCTGGGCCCTTCATCAGCGGTTCAGCCCCCTCCTCCTCCTCCTCCTCCTGCTCCTGCCCATCGTGGAGCCCTGAGGGCCCGGGGAGGCGGCCCCGTGCCTCGCAGCCATGCAACCTCTTTATCACTCTAATCTGTTAATTGTAGGCGCTCAATTGGCACATGGTGGCTTTTTATTAGAGCCTCCCAACATTAACTACACAGAGAATGTAGAAAAGCTGTGGCCCTTGTCTTCACTGTTTTACTCTTTCTTTCAACCATTTAAAGCAGAAGTAAACCCGTATACTCTGTACTTAGCATTCTTCATTTAGCAGGACTCATAATGGTCTCACATTCTTCACACTTAGACTTCTAAAATCTGATTTATAATTAATACAATTAACATTTGGATAAACTGGCAACAGTAACTTATCCACTATACTTGATGTGTCTAGCTTAGAAGCTAACAAAGAATAAAAAAAAAACCCCATCAAAAAACCATCACGCCTATTCAAAATGAGCGACACAATTTATCTCTTTCCCTTTTTTCTTTAACCCCTTGATGTTTTTCCCTCACAATGGAGGCTTGGCTCTTTAAAAGGAGCATGAATGCAGAGATGACCCTTTACTGCAGGCAAGTGATCAGCAGATCTGATCTCAGGTGTTCAGCTCTCCTCCCTCTGCTCCTCCTGCTGCCTTTGTGCAGATGTTACAGTGAGCCGATCCCCTCGTCCGGGGAGACTCTGCGAGATGACTGGTGGAAGGCCAGAGGTCTCCCCCCTGTCCCGTCCAGGCTTGTCTGTGGCGACTGCTCCCGTCCCTTTGCAATTTCTCTGCCGGCTCCTTTGTTTGTCAGACTTGTGGTTTGTATCAGTGAGACGGCTGAGACGTCCACAGGTCTGTTTGAAAACTAAGAGGGGTGGGGGGATTTGCTCGGGCTGTCCAGGTGACACAGACATGAATGCGCTCTTCACACGCATTCACACACCTTCAATGCTTTCTTGTGGCCCAAAACAGCTTGTGTTTATTGTCAAAAGACTGATTAGGAAAAGGACCCCTCTCTGCTGGCGCTCCCAAGCTCTCACAAAAGGTCAACAGCAGCTAAATTCGGATAAATCAGTGTTATTTTCTGTGCAAACATTATTCTCGATATCAGCATTCCACCAAAAAGCATCTGTTACATGGCTGTGACTAATTCACAGTGTAGTCAAATGGTGTGCCACAAAGGAAGATAGCAATTTTTTATTCAAATGTATGAAATGTTTTTATGTAGATTATATGAAGAGAACCAAATTACTTGCAAAGAAGTTGAAATTCAAAAGGCAATTTGTGTGTTTGTGTAGAGTCACTGCTCAGAAGTTCCTTTTCCAGTTTCAAAGGTATGCATGGTGTGCCTGACGATTGACGCTTTAAAATGTTTGATGTCAAAGTAGCAAAGGGAGGGTTATATTTTCAACAAAGTTTTACCTCATGAATCCCACAGAGAAATGCAAGCCTGCAACTTGGTGACAGAACAATGGAGTGAGCGATTTATGGCTGGCTATTAACAACTCCGGCTTTCATGCCCCCATACTGCAAACAGGTGTTTTACGAGTCTGCCTGCTGTTTATTTCCACCAACTTTCAGAGTTTCCATTTCTACTCCTGACCAAGGGTTAAAAAAATTAAACAGCTCAGTAGATGACAGCTTCAAATGACATGGTTTATACTTTCTTCCTGTTTGGTTTTATATTTGACTGAGTAAGAGAGAAAAAAAAGGTTGAGAAGAAACACAGGTCCCTTTGCAGATGATGACTAATGATTGATCACTGACTAAGCCTCTTTTTATTGGTTCTTTCGCCACAGAAGCAGAAGAATTAGTGCTGCAAAAACATTACAAGTGCCGTGGAGGACATAGAAGGCATGTCACTGCCTCAATTGCAAGAATTCAAATTGATTTAGGTATAAACATGTCAGGCTCACAATCATCCTCTCACCAGTTCTGCCACCAGCAAAACCCCCCGATGTCCTTGGCTGCTTTTTTCTCTTGTGTCATCGTTCATGTCAGATTCACCAAGTCACTTGTGGCAAGAAACAGGAAAACAAAAAACATCATAAGTTGTATTTGGACAGACAGAGATTCAGTTTGTTTAATGTGTTCAATTCTTCACATGCAGGATAGACTTTTGGCTCCCGCTTCCATCCGGTCTTTGTGTATGTGTAGAGACAGTTTTCGAAGAAGAATAACTTCCAGGAGAATATATTTCTGACTGAGCATGTGTTAGTGTTTGCACTTGTACAGTTTGTTTGAGCATGGGTTCTTGTGATCGTATTTGTTTTGAGTGTATTTCTTGAGTCTTAGAATGTGTGCTGTAATTTGCACATTTTCAATGTGTCTGTGTTTGAATTTGTGCTTCTCTGAGTGGAATGATTTGTGTGTTTGAGCGAGAAAGCTTATTAAAAACTCTTCGCTGCAAAGCATTTATCTTGATTCTGTGGCCTGGTCACAAGGACTCCATGCGACAGACAACAGAGGGTATGATACAGAACTAAACACACCATGAATCTGTCTATTTTGGGTCAACAGTGCCACAAAGTGCAGCTGCAGAAACTTTCTGGGCTCCGAACAGTCCTCAATCACATCTGCTCACACTCTGCACAGTTACGAGTATTGTCATTAATTTAAGGATTGACTTCAGATTCAAGCCACATTTATATTTTAGGCACTTAGCTATGCTTGAGCGACTCCGATGACTGAGTGCAGCAGAGTTGGCTCAAAAACTTCCAGTCAATAATGAGGAGAACAAGTGGAGAAAGTTGACAGACAATATGTAAGAGATATTCCTGCATTCTTAACCTGGTGCTGTAGTTTCAAACATATAAGTTTGATCAATTTGGATCAATGGAGGAGAAACCTGTGGGAAAGGAAAGAGAGGATGTGAAGCGTTTCCTGAATGGATACATTTTCAGGTTACAGCAGAAGACAGGGAGTAACTCTGTCATCCTGCATGGAGTGAAACTAATCTAATACACTTTGAGGAATGTAAGTGGGCCAATGCATACAAGGTGTGAGGCGACGGCCTGTAAACAAAACTCCTGAAGGGTTTAATTAGAAACTGACCCTCATACAATATACCTTTTGGAAAACCAAACCAAATCTAACCTAAAAGTGCTGCCATAGCAACTTCAGCAATTTGCTGAGATTTTACTGTAACGTCAATGTAGGTTTAGACAGGTCTTAAGGATACAACATGTCCTGAAATCCAGAACAAGTCTTGTTGACTGATCGACTTGTTAGCCAACTTTCACACTGAGGCAGGAGTGAACGATTTTACTGTACGTCTCATTGCTTCAAACATTTCTCGTAGTTAAACAAGAAAACTAGCCTGCGAGGAGCAACCCATGTCACAGGAAAATATGTGCTGAAGCTGAAACAAATGTGAAAATCCTCCTTCTCCACGTTGTTGCTGTGGGGATTTTTCTAGTTAATTCCTCTTGGTAGAGGAGAAACAGCATTGCAACATTATAGCAAGTATAAAGTGGGACTTGTCTATATGTGTATGTGACCGGTTTAAACTAATTGTCTGTGTAGTGAAGCATTAGCTGTTTCCTGTTCTGTTGACAGATTTGTCATTGGTGGCCAAACTTTGCAGTGGGCTGAACATGCCACGCTCCAGACCGCACTCCAGTTAAATAGCTTTTATTGGGTGACTTTTCGCCAGGCTAAATGGGGATACATTTTATTCGTAGTGTTTGGGGAGAGCCTGGGGTGTGTACGGCCAACATAAGTGGAAAGGCTTTGCAACTTAAAGGAGCCCTTACCTTCCGGCACTGTTTTATTACAACTACTGTTTACATCTCCCAATACATCCTAAGTATTTCCATTATTAAGTTTGGACAAATCATTTGCCTGGGGTTCAAGGTAGTATGCCATTGAAACATGATCCTACTGTTGATCTTATTACTGCCAAACCAAACAAGCAGAAATCAATTTCAGCAGGAAAGGTAAAGGAAGAAGAAAAAAAAGAGGAAATTAGATCAAAACGATCGGGGGTGGTGGTTGCAGCTGTGGGTGCAGGAGAGAGGTGGGGCTACGAGGTGTATATGCCACGAGTGTTTGTTCGCTGCCCAAACAAGTTGACAAATAGTGAGCCGTAATTTCTAAGGCATTAAAATATTGTACCTTTCTACAAAGCTGCTCACACCCAGCTCCTGCCCTGGAGGTGAAATCAGACACCTTGGATTATGTTTTTTTTTCATATTCATCACATACTGTGCTTGGTTTTAAAGTCTCACTCCACACTGTGAGAAAGTATGTTCCAGCTGCTTTGGCTTTACTAACGACGCCTCAAGTCTGATTAGTTGACAGTTTAAAGCTTTTTAGACACCGGTTTTTCATTTCATAGATTGACTTAATAGAGTGTTAATGAAAATGCAGGTGCTGTTTCTCCAGACTGTACATCCTGTATTTATTATTTGTTGTTTGGAAGAACTTCCACACAAATGTTCTGAGTTAATTAAACATAAAATTGATGTCCTATAAGCAAATATAGCAAGAATTGAGTCCAGCAGCTTTTACTCAGATCTTCTAAGTGTTTGCAAGGATGTTAGAGTTGAAGCTTTAAATCTATTTTTTGCTACCTTTATTCAAAAACCAGCCTAAAAACAAAGACAGGGTAAAGTGCAGTGCTGTGTCCCACTGGACACTAGTGAATTAGTCTGGTCCCAGCAGTGGCCTATCCCAGGAGAACTTCCACCCCTGGAGAAAAATGAGTGAGAAAAGGATGTGATAGATTAGCCCTGGGAGGAAATGCAAAGCAGAGGTTCTGGCAGCAGGCCACTTGGAACCCCTATAAAACAGCAACATGCATAGTCTCTCTGCTATAGCCTTCACATTTGGGTGGCACTGGAGAGGAGAGGAAAGCATGACGATGCGTTAACACTGTTAATACCAGATGAGTGATGTCATGGAAAAGTTGGCCATGTTTCGCAGCCTGTACCACCACCTCCTCCCCCATGTTTGTCCACGCAGGGGATGACAGTTCACAAATACACATACTAATTGCACACAGTAAATGTTTGTGTTTGTGCTTCACAGTTTAAAGAACGTTGACAGTGCTTGCAGCATCAGAATCTTTATTTACAATCTATGTATATTTGTGTATGTTTATGTGTGTGCAGACTTTGGCAGTGGAAGTTGTTGTGAATATAGGATCTGCCTATGATGAACGTGAACGGACAAGTCTATGTGAGAATTCCATTGCAAACTTATTTCTAGGCTTATTATGCTAAATATTACAAAACAAACTAGGCCATTTGCATTCTGCTTTCACATGGTTAAACCCCTGGTGCAGAGCCTGCTACTAACATATGGCATATTCCTTAAAGATCATACATATTTCAAATATGTTAATATGGCCTGGAATATATGCAGTGTGAGGTTACAAAACGCACATTAGAAAGCCATGAATTAATCTCATGAAAAATGCAAACCTGTCTAATTATTCTTTGGGACAATCATCAATTGCAAAACAGCTTCTTGCATTCAGAAAGAGAGAACAAATAGTTGAGGGGGAAATGCTTGCTCCTCTTCTGCATTAGCATTAATGTGTTAAGCACTGCAGTAGTTTCCAGCACTGGTCAGTCAAGCAGGCTGATCGAAACCGACCAGAATTCCCAGGTACTTTCACCCTCTTACGTCATGTAGCAGAGACAGTAATGAGTGAAGAAGCTCGTTCTCTCAGTATGTAAATCCTTGGGAATGTGCAGGGGCCCTTAATGTTACACAAAGTTGATTTTCCAGCTTTGCTGCTTTAAATGGCTTTGTGAGTGGGGCAAGGATCACTAGCAAGCTCCTGCATGCACACGTTTACCAAAAGTTACTAGAGAGTGTGAGCACAATGCCATGCGGTCACTGCGTCTCTTTCTGTCTGATTTGCATCAGGTGGCAGCTGAAAATGTTTGACCACAAGAGAGCAATTAAAGACACATTCAGAACAAGAAAACAAGTTGAACAGATGCTGTTCCAAGGATGGTTCTCGAAAAATTCACAGCACCTTGTTCAAATTAATTCTGTCAATCAAATGCACTGAATAGCAAAGCTTTATGGCTGTTATCTTTGCAGAAAGCTAAGGTCTGGTTTACATACTCTGTTGTATGTGCTGTACTGTGGAATTGTCAAGGCAGTCAACCTGTCTGTTTGAAGCTGTCACTCACAGCGGTCAGTGAAAGACGATAGCATGTCAATGTATGCTCACACCAAACAAAATCATAAAGCAGGAAGAAGGTACCTTAGATTTTTGACAACACACAACTTTCATTTAGGCCTAATACTGTTTATTACACCAACAGCTAAATAAAACATAGCGCTGACTTGACAGGCTAATGTATCTCCCTACACTCAAGTCAAAACATATTTATCTTGAAACTTTAAAGAACAGCTGCATTTCATCTAACAGGAGCTTGGCCTTAAAAACAGCGCTCTCACCACTCCTTTACCGCTCACAAATCTAAGAGAAGACAGCATTTCTTTTGATGCCAGACAACCCAAACGGCAAACATAATACTGTCTGCAAAGTGTGAATATTTGTATCTTTTTTTTCCCTTCCACTTCTCTTTTTTTCTGCCTGCCCTGCTGTCTGCCTGTGTTGTTTTGAAGCGGTGAATAGATTTAAAAGATGCAGGATGACAAGACAAAGAGCTGGGGAATAGCCCCCGGGCGCTTGTGCTTTAAGTCATGCCATTTCCTTGCATGGCAGGCAGCCCTAAATAAGTTACTTATAAGCATTTATTGATGCACAAGTGTGGCATCTGTTCCTAGGCTGCGGTTCTGGATGTAATTAGCTCAGAACCTTACGCACTTCAATCAAGCGACACATTAAGAGATACAACTCCCCCACACCCCCCTCCCCTTCAATGTTTCTTCCTCATTCCCTCTTTCAATCTCTCTCGCTTGGGTGTTTTACTCATTCACACTGCGCGGAATCCTCCATGCACAGTAATTACTCCACGATAACCTCCATCATCATTATCGTTATCCTCTCCAGCATTCAGCCCGCATAGTGGGGATTGCTTAACTGTAAAGCCGGAGAGGTCCTGCAGTAGTGTGGGGACTCGCTTTGATGACATCATCGCAGATAAAGGGACACTAAACAATCAAATAGGCACATGAAATCAGTCACTGGTTCAGGCGTGAGCTATTTCACAGAGGCAGATTTGAAACGACCCCTGAAATTCTTTTAATAGGGTTTGTTTCACTGTGTACGGATCGCTTTGTTGCCTTGTGTGCGCACACACAGACATACCGTGGTGTGTGTTTGTCTCTGTGTGTCCGTGTGCATGTACTTAGGCATGGCGCAAAGAGGAATTAAATTTGATTAATTTCAGACGGATTTTGAAAATATAAACTATTCATTTTGTTACATAGAACACAAGAGAAGGTTTAAACCTAGCCCAGGGGTAGAGCCTTTGTGTTGAGTCTCCTTTGAAATTACTGAAGGCTTTTTATTGAGCTCTTGACATGATAGATAAACCATACAGTGGATTGAATGGCCTTCCTCTGCAGCACCCAGTAAATGCCATTTGCCATTAACAATGCTGCAGTGGGGTACATAAACCATTAATATAACCTTTATGACCATGCGGTCTAACTGAGCATGTCTCCGATACGCAGCTCCTCTTCTGATGGACGTGTTAGCTGAGGCCTCCTCTCAGTACCACTAAAAGAAGAATTTAATTGCACCAAACAGATGAGATGACAGACATTAGCTTTTTAAAGGCTGTCGTAAAATGGAGACAGGATGAAAAACATAAGAACGGGTACACCTATCTCCTGCAAACTCCAGCCAATAAAAACTGTACCTCACCGTGGAGAAACAAAATGCATCTTGTTGTTTCTATGTGGTCTGACAAAGCCAGCAACCAGCAACAAGGAGTCTATGGCCTGCTGGGTGGGTTCAACTGACGTGACAGGACGAGTGCCTCTTCCAGGCCAGGGGTGTGGAGAGGGTGGAGACTGACAGGCGATCAGTCACAGGATGAGTGGGCCCAGTATAGAGACCTGTGGGGTGCCACAGACCCTTGGCCAATCCAGCAGGGCCTGGCCATTGATCATCACCGGGGGCCTATCGAGGAAGGGATGTGACTAAAGCAGGCATGCGTGGAACAATGGTCCATAGTTTGGCCGACGTGCTTAAGCAGCTGGGCGTCAGTGCCTTTAATAGAAGGGGTAGACTCCCTCTATATGGTCCACAAAGCATTGTCTGTTTCTCCCCTTGGACAGAAAAGGTGGTTTTCTGCGAGGGGCCGTACCCACTATCATGTGGTGGCTTTTTCCCCTCAGCCAGCAGCCTCCATCAGCTGAATGGACTTTGTGGCTGACATGGTCTATATGTTTGTGTGTGGACGGAGGGGGGAAGCGACAAACGAAGAAAGCAGCCCATTGAGTCACATAGCAAGGGGGAGAACACACACAGCATATCACAAGGGAGCATCTGGTAGGAGGAATGTGTACATGATGTCAAATGATAGTCCAAAGATAGGCCTCCCTTCATAAAAACTGGGGAGGGTGATAAAGGGCAGCCCTAACAAGAAGAGTCAAGAGGAAGGGAATCTTGTTTGTGTTGCCTTGTCGGAGAGTTTTCTTAATGGGGTTCGTTGGCAACGCAGTGCAAGATTGGGGAGGTCTTGCCGTCTCGTGACACATGAGCAGGAATGTTTCCATGACCGAGTAAAGTGTCTGACTCAAATTGTGCGGTTGGCTAGAGGAACAGACAACACAATAGCTTCTTCCCCGCCCATCCCCTTCAACATCCACACCAAGTGTGTCTGTCTGGAAAGATAAAAAAAAGTTTCGACGAGCATGCGTGCAAATCCACCTTGATCCGTCCCCTGAATGCACACTTACTGTCAGTGTAGGCCAAGACATGTTCAGACGCATGGGAGCTATTAAGATTTCCTGCAAACACCTGCTATAATGCTGTGCAGTTTAAGTACGGCTATCAAATCACCACCTGTCCATGGCACAGGTATCAGGGAAGATAAGACCTTATTTCATGGCCGTCTTTAAGTGTACTATAAAAATGTGTGTATCTGTTATTTGGCAGCAGGATAACCATAGAGACGTTACCCTTTAGGTTCAAGCCCTTAAGTCCTGTGTCCTATGGGACCAATTAAGTATCATTATATAATTATTATATTATATACAGATATATCTGGTATTGCTAGTGGTACTGTATTCTTTATGTCTATTAATCTTAGTTCTTTAAACCTCAAATCTCTAAAACAATAGTTTGGGGGAGCCCAGGAATTACGTCCATATTGGATGATTCTGCGCCTCATAATCTACATCCAATGCCAACATTCAGTGCTAATGCAGGAAGTAGTCTACCCCATATGTAGCAAGGCACATACCACATCTTTCATGCAGGACGCCACAGTTTTTTACTCGTAACCATGATCTCTCCCTGCCCTTAAACAAGTGTTTTAAGAGCCTAACCTCAACCATAGTTTATTTGCTATAATCACAATCTTTCCCTAACCATAACCATACCATAGTTGCCAGCTGCACGTATCGTAGAATGTAAGAATTTAAAAAGTGTTGGCATTGGATGCAAGCATTGTCAGTGAACATAATCGGTCATCCAATATGGATGTTTTTGTCTGGCAATATGGTTGTCTGGTGAAAATGTATATTTTCTTATTGCCAATTGTGGGTAACAAATGAGATGGTTTGTCCTGTAAGGTATAAGAGGACCTCAGTGGGTGTTCTTTATGCCAACATTTTTATGCGTTACTTCAGTGTACAAAACACATTTAACTCATAGAATGATGGACATTAATAACCCAAAGACTGACTTTTGAAACTGATGCACATTTGTACTGCATTTGATCAGGCTGCATGGTTGTCCTACTGCCTTCACGGTAAGATTAATAACATTTTATAAAATATTCCATGAGAGAATTAGGAGTGCCCATGCTCCCAGAGTCTTGCAATAAATGGCTGTCGTCCCAGCCACCCAGCCTCAGAGCTTCATACACACCAAGTGGAAGCGGGAAAAAGAGGCTCAGGGAGCCATTTATCATGCACTTGTCAGATCTTGACCTCCTTACCATTAGCAGGCAGATGTCGCCCAGCATTCATATGCACTCTGTGTCTGAGCATTCAGGATAAGCCAGGACCACCAGTCAGTTTGAATATAGACATATACATTTGCACACACACACACATACACACACATATAAACAAAACACACAACATTTGTATGTCAGTGGGGACAGACCCTGGGTAGGGTAGAGTGAATGGTGGTTGTGGGCAAGTCACGGGGGAACACTCACCTCGGCTCTGAAACCCCCCCGCTGGTTGACCTACCCACCTCCCTCTAGTGTATCTTTTAGCCTCTCTCTCTCTCTCTCTCTCTCTCTCTCTCTCTCTCTCTTTCACTCTCTCTCTTTGTCCCTTGGGGTCTGGTGGATGGAGATCATCCCAAGGGGGTTCTCCTTTCAGCCACCTGACTATTACCTGTGGACTGAGCTGTCACAGTTAGCTACCTGCACAGGGGAGATACAGCACACACACACATTAACACACTCCCGTACACCCACTCTGGCGGTGACACCCCGAGGGAGCATTGTGGCAGGGGGGAATGAGGCTACCAGGGGACCCAGCAGCTCTGGGGAAAAAGAGCATGCCATCAGTCAGGAGCCGGCCATGTGCTGGCTGTGACATGAGCAAGATAGCTGTATAGGTAGAAAACAAACTATGTCTTAGGGTGAGACATGTATGAATACTTTGCCAGTTATGAGCAATGAGTATGAGCCACAAGAATAAAAGTAGCAACAAGCAAAAAAGAGTATTCAGGATATATAAAAGGATAATGCACGTAGCTGAATCATGTTATTTGTTAATGTTGATTAATATTAAGTAAGCGGTTCACTAGCAATGAAAATGTTACAGATTATGTGATATATGAGTGTGTTTTGTCTGATAGCAAAATAGGTTGGTTAGGCTGGTTATGAGTTAATTTATAACATCATAATTACATTGAAATCCAATATTTAGAGAATGGCTATTCATTTATGAAGGTTGTCTGTGTAACGAGAAGGCAATGCTGACAACAAAGACTTTTTTCTTTAGTGAATTTTGGTAAATGAGCCACAGGTTGGTCTTGAAACAATCTGCCCATCCTAACCCCCGTCCTATCCATCATCATCAATGCTCCACACATCACTGCCTTTCTTCTGTCTTCCTAAATCGCGAGGATGAATGAAACAACTGCTTGGCAGCTACTTTAATAATGCTAAGCATTTGAGCCTGCACCCTTGCATTTAGACTTTTACCTTGCTTAGTTAAACAAACCTTCATGACCTATGTAGTCTGACAACAAGGGCTATGCGAGCATCTCTGACACTCCTCACCCCCTCAACCCCCACCCTAAAAAGATGTGACACGGGGCACGTGAGGACTGGAGGGTCATAAAAAAAAAAGCCCAATGAATCATTAGCTTGGTTTGGTGCCAGCCAGGACTAACTCATTAGCTATGTCAATGATCTGCCCTCCAGACAGAATCTCCTCTATTTTAAATACATCTGAAATTCACCATGCAGCTAGGCTTTTAAATGATAATTGCATTTCATGGCTTGCTATAACCTCACTAGGCAGCTTTGGCCATAGTCCTGCGGAGCCACACTTGGCCAGACTGCAGCAAAGTGGCAGTTGAGGTCTTTTGTCCCCGCTTGTTACGCCCCGATGTGCCGGCTTTTGCTATCAAGGGAAGTCAGACGTCCTAGGGCCACTGTAACTTTATTAAGCACAATGCCAACCCTATGTAGTGCCCAAGACAGGGCAGGAGGGAGGTGAGGTGGACAAAGCAGACCATTGTGGGTGAGGTTTGAGGACTGGTGTGGAGAACCACATGCTCCTTTCCCACACTTATCAGTTGGGGCCAGCATCTGAAAATAACAGCTGATGGATAATAACAGCAAGAGACAGCAGGAATTAACAGTTTTGATAAAGAGAGCATGCCACTGTTTTGTGTGTTTAAATCTATTATTATTCACTTATATGCTGTATTATTTACATTCTTCTGAACTGGCATCAGCAAATACTGGCCCAAGCAAATCAATGTTTCCTTGCCACATCTATTTTTCAGAGACTAGTCACAGATCAATCTCTAATTAAAGTGAATAGAGTCACTTATTTTATGTTTTGATTATACCAAATGCCACTTCTTGTTGTTGTTGAACACATTCCTCCAAAGTCTTAATCCAGGGAAAAAAGCTCAGAATCGAGTAAATGTAAACATTGTTGCATGGAAGTGTTAATGGGTGAAGGATTCAGAGAAATAGAAAAAGAGACAAACAGTGGCTCTAAATGTTTTACCTTTTACCGCCCACTGTTTGGCTCATGGAATATTAGCAGTATGTGCAAGTTTCTCTTTTGTAGTATTATGAAACGTTACATAAATATATAAAGAACTCAGATACTGTCCTTAAAAAAAAATCCAGGTACAATGCACGGATTATACAACTGAAATCATAAAAATTAGGTGTATCTAGGGGATAGGAATAAAAAGTTCTGTGTCTTTCTAACAATACATATTGAGACTTTAGATTAATTCACACCAATCAAAATAAAAGTAATCAAAGTGTCTGTTTGACCTAAAACCAGAAAAATGGAGAAATAAAAGTGAAAAACAACTGATAAGCTGACAGTGAACTCAGCACATACTATACGTTAAGGCATCAGTTTGGTTTCAAATGCATGATTAAAGTAGTCTGCGGATATTTTATTTTAACATTTGCACAGAAATAACTTTTTGTTGCAAGTGAACAGTGTCTTCTGCCTTTCCTGAAAGGTTGTACCCTGGCGCAAAGCACTGGCCAGCGGGGTCTCTAGACAGCGGAGGAAGTGGGAGACGCAGAAAACAATCTTCTGCTTGTTTCAGCTTTACCTCTTCTGACATGGCCTGACCCCTCCATCGATCTCCTCTCCACACAATGGGCTTCCTCCTGAAGAGCAGGCCGTGTGTGTGTATGTGTGTGTGTCCTCTTTCTTGACAACATATTGTGTTCTTACCAACATGCCCAGAACTATCCAGGACAAGTCTCCAAGGTGTTCTCCAGAAAGGCTGATTCTGATGTTCATAAATTGTTGCTACAGTATGTAAGTTGTACTAACATGCTGATATATTTTTTTAATACTGTCTATGGAAAATGGAAGAGATTTCTTTATTTTAAATATAGATGTGACATTTGATTTTTTTTTCTCATTCCAGTGATCAGTAGTCATCACCTGAGGTGTTAGGATTTTCTTTTCTGTGATTTTCAGGAACATTTACCCATTTACTAGCAGAGAGAGCAGGTTTGTGTTAATGCTTGTCAACGTCAATAACAAAAAAGCAAGTTGAATCATCTTACCACACACCCATGAAAATGCGTACACTCACACAGGCTTGTTTGTGCACAAACACTGCCCACTCATCTTATCTTACACTGCTTGTGAGGAGTAAATACAGTACAGTGAGTAAACCAGGACCCCTGCCAAAAACTCGGAAAAAAATCAAAATGAAGAGAGAAAAAAATAAAATAAAATTGAGAGAGCGGGGAGAAAGGGATGGAGAGGGAGCTGTTTCGGACTAGAAAGTGACTTGAGATAAAAATAACTAGTCACACGACACAGAGCAGATCTGGGCGCTGCTTCTCTTGCCCCGGGGCTCGGCCTGCCCAGCCACCACTGCGAGAGAGAGGGGAGGGTGAAAGAGTGGGGGGGATGACGAGGTGATGGCAAAAAATGGGAGAGGGTTTGGGGGATGGAAGGATGAGGGACTGGATAGAGTGAAAAGACGAGAAGCTGGTGGTAAGGGGCTCACAGAGGGAGGTAAAAAAGGGGAAAATGTACAGGGGTGATTGGAAAGGTAGAAAGAAGGAGGGTGTGAGGACTGGGGGGACAGAAAGAAACAATGATAGAGAAAATGAAAGGTTGTATAGCATAGGAAAGAGGAAAAGAAAGAAAGAAAGAAAGAAAGAACAAGTTGTGTTTGATGTATGGGCTCTTGCTTACTATTGTGAGTCCCCCTGAATATGCTGCAGGCAAAACAAAAATCTTTTGTGATTAATTGGAAAAAAGTGGACTATTATGAACTGACTGCACAAAAGCCAGTGCATACAGTAATATAAATACTAAATGAGCACCACACAATGCAATGCAAATTGTGAGTTGAGGGAGTGAAAAAAAAAGGTTGGAGTGTTCAAAGCTCTTAATATGTATTCAACTGAATTAATGCATTATGTATGGCCCTTTCCCTTCCTCTTTTTTTTCTGGGGGGGGGATTTGCTTTCTTTTTTCTTGTACGTTGATAACACCTGTGATGTGGTGAAGTCTGTCAGTCAACTTCTGGTATCATAAAAGTTGGACCAAATTCTTATTTGTACGAACCAACACTGACAAGTACTGGTCATTGTAAGTCTGTAATCTCTATTACGGTATACACACACTAACAGACATATGCTGCCAATACAATACAAGGGAGCTGAATAATATTTGGTTTTTGTACTTAAAACATCCAAAAATTACATTTGTAAAACTCTCTTACATATCTTTCCAGAAAAAAATGTTGTTCTTACACGTGATAAGACCTCAAATGCCAAATATTCTTGGATAGTATATACATTACATACAGTTCATCTTAGGAACTGTAGTTTCTAGTAAAACTGCCAATGAAAACCCAGACTAATAAAACTGAAACTATCTGTATGGCCAGATACCACAAGGAGTAATTGGGAAAATATGCTTTTTGGTATTTGAAGTGACCCTTTAAATCCTGTCTAAATAAACCTTGTGACATATTCAACATCTCCCACAGCACAGTTTCTGGCAGTTGTCTTTGGGAAAATTTGCCCCAGCTAATGTATTATGTCTTAATCTTGGGAATCCAGACATTGGAAGGACCAGGCTGTGTTGTCAGCTGTAAGGACATCCCACACAACTAACCTGATGAACAGTCCAAACACCTCCATCGCTGAAGGGGATCCTGTTTTAAAGTTTTGACTAACAAGCCGCGAAACGCCTTCAGTCCCGCCTCTGCAACAACGTAAAAACTTTTATTTTGCCCTCTGTCAATGTGCGACTGACTGACAACAGTGGGTTTCCATCCTGGCACCATATGCCCTCCATGCTGCTTAACAACCTCGTCAGTAGAGTCTGCAAAGGACCATAAAGAATAGGCGACCACGGATAACGCCTGATGGCCATTCTTGGCATCAGGAGGGGGGTCCCCTCCTCCTGAAGCAAGGCTAATTAACCGACAGGCTTACCTAATGATACCCCTATGCCTCTCTTTCTGTCTATCTCTCTCTTTCTCTCAGCCTAGGCCCCCCTTAGACACTTCTTCCTGCACGCTGACATTGTTTTCTATTATTATTCAGGCACTGATGCCTCGGTAAGTAGTAAAAAGCCTGTTGACCATTCGGTAGCCAGTGGAGAAGGGAGCTGGGGCTGCAGATAATTAAAAGTTCCCCAGGTCTCAGGCCCTTGGGGGTTAAAAGGAGGGGTGGGACTGGGGGTCTGTGGGGCTGAAACAGGGGCCCTCAGTGGTAGTGATGTACGAGTCGCTCTTTTGGGTAACTGCACCAGCGCAACAGATCTAACAACCAATCTGATTAGTACAAGAAGCCCCACAAAAAAAGTGTCCCCAACCCTGAATTTACAACAAACTCAATTCTGAAGATTAGTTTGAGTGTTCATATTTTATATATTAGAATAAATAGAAGTACAACTAGACAGTTAGTGTGAGTAGTGATAACCACTGTGGTTGCACAGACAAAAACTGCCCTACCTGGATCACATTTTGCTGAAAATTGAAAGAAAAAGACATCCCAGCCCCACTGAAACAAAACATCAGTAATGGTAACATCAAAGATATCCCCAAAACAAAATGAAGAAACAAAGCAAAACATTGCACATCTCATGGATTATCAGTTTTGCACCTGAAACCCTCTGGTTCTTGCAGGCTTGCAGGCTAATGTGCATATCACTTATCTCTACACCCTGATATTGTTAATCTGGCTGTGGCTCTAACATGAAAATTAAATATTTTAGTTTTGGATCTGAATGCTTCTTTCATTTGGACAATGAAACTTGTATTTCTTTGTATTTCTTTTTGTTTACTTTGTTTTTGCGCCGAAATTATGTGACATTTGAGTGTTCCCTCCCTGGTGTCTCATCAAGTTAGTTTTATGTTTACATTTTTACTGTACATTATTAACCAATACAATGTCTGTCATTCTCATTTTTTGAACAGAATCCTCAATACACACATAGAAACTTCACCCACCCACCCCCAACACACAACACAGGGAAGTCATAGTGAAGGCAGGACTGTGGCCACAGAGCCCCTCTTCTCCGATCGATCAGCTGATTAACACTCATTACTGATTGGCTCTGAGCTGATTGCATCCCATCATCAAGAAATCACCTCTAGCCCCAAGGCATGTGTGTGTGTGTGTGAGTATATATGATGGGGGCTGTCACAGCTCACTCGATTACTGGGAGGTGAGGAGGGGAATAGAGGGGGAGGGTTTGACCATCACAACACACACACACACACACACACACACAGAAATCCACACACTATCCAGGGTCAAAAGGGTGTTAACAGAGGGCCAGAAATCATATTGCAGGAGGGAGATTTCTCTGCAACAATCTCCATTGGCCGGCAACTCTTCTACCCTTCCTCCCTCCCTTTTTCTTCCTGCCCTCCTTCCCCTCCTCCTTTTTTTGGAGGCAGATTTGAGCTGGGTCAAGCAGAAACGGTAGCCCAGTTTCCGCTGCTATGGCCGATAAGGCATTGTACCTTGGCCCAGTAAACAATGGGATGCCATCTGTCCATTAGTGAGAGCACAGCGTGAGGAGGGAGAGAGAGAGAAAGAGAGAGAGAGGAGGAAGGAGCAAGAGAGAAAGAAGAGAGAGAGAGAGATGACCCATTAGTGGGTCCAATGTGAGGGCAACTTGAAACACATGAATGGGAGAGCTCCTCAGCGAGGGGTTAAGCAAGTTGGTGTAACATTTGAATGATGACAATTAAGAAACTTTTTTCTATAAAAGAATTTGATGTTTTTAGCTGCAATACCACCATATGCTTAATTTGATGAAAACAAAATGAAACAAAACTAGTTTCATCCTGAAATTGTAGATTAAAAAAAAAACAAAAAAAAACTCATAAATAAGAATTCATAACATTACAACTGTGTGGGCCTCTGAGGCTTACTCAGCTAAGAGGTGAACACAAAGATGGCCTGGGGCGATGTATGTCTGCCTCCAGCTATGACCCCAGAAAGACCAAAATATCCCCTGAGGGTCAAATATATCTGCAACTAACACTCAAATGGAAAATCAAAGGCAAAGATCTTCCGTCACAATAATACCAGATACATCAAAATAAGCCTCACAGTAGTCTAATGAGAGAAATTACCATCAGTCAGGTGATTCTTGTCTTTTGTGATGGAGACATCGCTTATATGGGACTAGGATCAAAGGCCTCTTGGTGTGGGACTGCATAATGTAAATTAGTACATTTTAAACATTTCAGGGTTAAAAGAACAAAAACAGTTACACAAACATTTTATTGCCTACAGCAACCAATAAAATGTTTGTATAACCGTTTACAAAACATTTAATGATTTTGTCCCATATACAGCAGCAAATTCATATATTTACAGGCAAAGGTGTGTTCTTGTTCAGCGCTCAATACTTTTTTCAACATTTTTCATTTTCAGTAACAGAACTTAAATGTAAACCTTATCCTTTTTGAAAGGTTTTTCCCATAATAATGCGCGGACTCATGTTTAGACCCCGCTCATGTTGTAACAGTCGTCTTTTTCCCCTTTCTCTGTCTCCCTCTGTCTGTACCCATCGTCTGTCTTTCTGTGTGGCTCCCTTTTTCTCTCTCACACGCACCCAGGGAACTACTAGGAGTTGCAGCTTCACAGCTTCTCATCAGAGTGAAGGTGTAACGGGCACAAATGTCTGCTCTTTAGATGACACTGCGGCGCAGTCCTGGCACTCTGGGGAAACTGTGGAAGTGCTGCAAAGGAACTGATCTCAAAACTGCTGTGTGTGAGTGTGTGACTTTGAGAGAGTGTAGTATGTAGATTTGACTGTGAGTGTGCAAGTTCATTCATGCATATGACAGTTGTCTTCAAGTATGTTGATGGACATTTGTGCATATCTATAAATGTGGGATAAGTGTGTACATGTGCATTCATGCTTTAGTGTGCCTTGGACTGACTGTGGGGGGCCGCACACACATCTCAGTTCCATCCCTTAGGCAAAGAAGTCCTTCCAGAGTGTTTTCACTAAACAATCTATTTCTCGCTTAGGTTGTAACTCCCAAAAAAGCGTTGTTTTCTGCTGCTAAAATTTGACAGGGTGTAGTACATGCTTGAACCAGGGCACACCTTGACAAGCCAGCAGTTGTGAATGAAAGAACTGTGTGAATGTCAAGTAGTGTGGCACTGCTGAAGAGCATACATGCTCAGCTACACACATAGAGTTTTAAAAAAGCTATGTTACCTAGCCAGTTTTCAACAGGTTTGATCAGAAGACATTAGTTTTGAAATTGGGTGAATTTGTCGTAACAATTAAATTAAAGTGCTGTGTAGA
The DNA here is from genome assembly GCA_031216445.1 of Lateolabrax maculatus. NCBI lineage: Eukaryota > Metazoa > Chordata > Actinopteri > Acropomatiformes > Lateolabracidae > Lateolabrax > Lateolabrax maculatus. The sequence goes on from CM062210.1 coordinate 13,569,013, forward strand.
ATGTGACTGAAGAGCCATCAGAACTGAACCTTATTTTCGTCCGTCAACACAAGTCATGCTAATTACTCAAACAGGATGAGCAGATATTCTGTGAGAGAAATAGATAGAAGGCGGGGGGGGGGGGGGGGGGGGGGGGGGGATATGTGTTGAGAGTTAGACTTAAAAAAGAGACAGAGAGCCTGAGGCAGGATGGGGAAGGAGGGGGAGGTGGAGGGCTACCTGCTGCGAAACTTCAAAGTCCAAACTGTCACCTACATTATTTGACCTTTCACCCCTTACAAACCCCATCATCATATTATTGTCCCAGTGTGTTGTGTGTCTAAAGCGATTTCTGGTAAAAGGAAAAAAAATGTTTCCGAATTCTGAAAATTTAATTTTACCAAAGAAGAAAAACTGCACTTGGGGGAGGACAGTAAGAAGACAGAATTTGAGATCTGAAGGTTTCCCTTATTCCTCCATGGATTTACATTTCTTTCTCTCTCTCAGTCTGGCCTTCTTTTTATGCTGTATGTTCTCTCTCCCAATCTCCTTCTATCTATCTTCTAGTGATGGTGGTAAAGAAAAGATTTCTTTAAATGATTAGAGTTAAATAAACAGCGGTGCGGACTCTGGGCCTGGAGGCAGGGCTGATGGTAAGTCAGATGCTATCAGCCAGGTGAAGTCAGGCTCACCTGGCTCCGCAACGACAACATGAATAACTGCCATGCACGCCTCTAAATTATCAGGATTTACATACATTTCCACTTAAATCTGGGACAGGGACAGGGTCCGGGCAACCCAGAAAGCGTGAGAAAAATGCAAGGAGGCAGCTTTGAGTTCAGCTTACTTTTATCTCGCTCAGCTTCTAACCTACCACTACCACAAACACACCCTGACATACACAAAACGTACACTATCAGCGCTGATCTGATCAAGTTTTCGTCCGACTTATCGGTGCTAACAAAATGCGGACAGATTACCATCAATGAAAACAATCAATGCACTGAAAGGCTGTATTTTTCAGAGAGATATTCCAAAATCCCTGATAATGGAGCAACAAAATCTTTCAAAAAACCTAAGAGTTGTTCTTTTTATGCTTCTGTTTAATCATAGTTTTTCTAAGAAGGTAATCACTGATGATGTTTGACGTCATGCCTAGATTGTTAATTATCTACCGTGTGTGTGTGTGTGTTGTCTTTGTGCGTGGTGTGTGTATGTCTGAGGTCATGCCTGGATGGCTATCTATCTTTTTGTGTTACAGAGCCTTAGGGGAGATACTGAAATCTGATAAGCCAAGCAAGAGCATAAATACCTGGCTACTTAAACATCACTGCAAAGAGGACACACCTATTTGTGTGTGTGTGTGTGTGTCAATGTGTGCGTGTGTGACTGGTAATCTGTATAATTTCCTGTGTCAGTAGCACTTTCATGCATGTTTTGTGTGTCTATAGGCTGTGTGTGCATGCATTAGTGTGTGTGATTCCATCAGATACGTATAGATGTCCGGATAAGCGGTGTCTTAGGTCTCTGATCCACTTGGACGTGGGAGACCTAAGGGACACGACGGCTCCGATCAACCTTAATTTATCAAAGTATCGCAGTTGCTCAGGTTAACGCAAAAATTGCAAAATAATTATAAGACACGTCTATAAAACAATGTTTGTTCAATACGAAAGGAACGCATACAAACCAAACTTGTCGAAATTGCAATCCAAACACGTGTCGAACTGCAGTGACATCTGCAGAATCTGCGTTTATCTGTCCCTCAGAAAGGGGCGTGGCCACGACGCTGAAGCGAAGTACCTGTGGGTGCCTGTCTGGTGTATAACTGTCATTCTTTGTTCCTTGGGACGTACTCTTCAGCAATCTCAAAACAGCACGTGCCACAAACAGTGCGTGTGCAGTATCCCTCCGCAGTGTTATCAGTGCTTCTTATTACACTGCAAATATATTCTCAATGTAACCAAAAGACGGTCACACTATAGCTGAAGTGAGTGAACTCACTCCATCTTACATTATATACTGTTTTCTAATGTGTGTGTGTCACTATTCCTATTGCTTTCGGAAAAAAGAAACCAGCATAAACAGTAGAGTTTATGATTCAGTTTCATGACACTTGTGAGCTTCTTTGCGCTTCACAGCGGCGTGCAGAAGAGCCTGATGGCTTAGAAAAACAAACATGTGGCAGAGGGTTACGATGGCATGAAACCACACTATAGTGGGTTGTTGTGTTTGATGAGAAATGCTCATTATTTCTTTGCAACAACTCTCTGCCTTTGTGAAGACACTTCACCTCCAAACTGCTCCGGCAGACCTGTTCAGTGGTGGACAGGGCATGACTGGTTATACTGGGCAGCTCTCTGGTGGGAGTTGGAGTGCAATCTTTCTACAGGCTATTGTTATGAATGAAACCCCCCCCCCCCCCCCAAAAAAAAAATCTTAATCTTAAAGCAATAGTAGACTAGTATTTCATTCTCTTTTATAGATATGTATGAAATGCTCTGTGTGCAGCTGTGTGTTTGTATGTACGCATGCTGTAACACAGGCAGCTAAGCGAGTACGTCTAGTTGTGTGTATGACATTGTGTGTGTGTGGCTGATTGTGTGTCCGGGAAGTAAAATCCAGTGCCTTTTGTTTATCCCCTGCTAAGTGTCTAAATCCAGGGGAGCAGGCTCGGGCAGGCTCTTAAGACGGAGACCTTTCTCATTCAATCATCATTGGCCGCTTTGATGTGTGACCCCTGCTCCTCACCCCACTGGAGGAGGAGAAATTAACAGCTAGATGAGTTAGAGCTAGAGAGTCTTACTGTGCGTCACATTAAAGTGCGTACAAATCCATGTACATACATACCTGCACGTATTCTCTTACTGTACATACAAACACATGCTTATACTGTCCCATGGATGCATATGTAAGTAATCACACATGTATACACACATAAACACACACACACATGGTTCTGCCTGGCTTTCTCTTGCACGATAAACCCCGTTTTTATATTTTTTCGTCAGATGGTTTTATCAGCCTGAGAATCATCTGGGTTGTTAATTGTTTGAAATCACACCCACAAACATGAGGGCATCAGACATGTCGTGTTTCTTCTGGTCAATCTTCAAACTATTTAAATGAAAAACAAACACAATGAGCAAAACCTAAACTGAAACGTGCTGCAGTTGCACCTTTGACTCTTTGTCATTTAGAATCAACTCTAGCTGCGTTTTGCTCGTGTTTTAATGGCTCTCTCTGCAGTCCAGTCTTACCTGGTCCTCTGACCCTTCTCAGGTCAAAAAGTCAAATGACTGCTGCCTCAAAAAAACAGGAATTATCCTCTAAACCCCCTGCAAGACTCTTTCAAAGCTGCAATCATCAGTTTCAATCCAACACCTAAATACTTCTATTCTTCTCTAAGACGCGTAGATGCAGATTGGGTTTGGAGACATTACGTTAGTGCTGAGGAGGATTTGTGGGGGGACAACTCTGCCTCTCAGCGTGTCTCTTTCTTCCCTACCTGACTAAGGCAGATGGGACCAGAGTATTACTGCGGCACTTGAGCGTGCGATGATGCTGATCCACTCAGAATGTGAACCCGACCTGCACCTTTCACACCCAAAAGCAGCATCCTCCCTTTCGAGCCTATCCCATGACACATTTGCACGCTAAAGCCATGCTATAATCTACCTGGCGCTGTCTTAGACAACAGCGACGTCTAAGAGTGTTTTTTGTCGAGCCGCCCTCCATCCCCCCCCCCCGTCATCAACTTTGTCATCTTTTTCAGTTGACAGCTTTAAAGCGCCTACCTAATCACCCACCCTCCCCCACCTAACTCGTTCTGGAATCATGTGCGTGCCAAGTGTGCCTGTCCTTGCCGATGCAAGCTGTGTCTTTGTATCAGCATTACTGAGGATTTAGGAAAGAACTCGGGGATGCCAGCGCACTTGATGTTGTTACGGAAACACATGTGGATAGTCCATGTGGCAAAGAGACACCGCTGACTTTTGTTTACATCTCTGCAGATGCCGTGAGGAACAATGAGGATCTATTAAAACCACATTGTCAATACATGCGAAAGTCTGGCATCGGGAATCGGGGAGGATATTTTCAATACTTACTTTGTGTTTGCTTTTTACCCCTGCATCTTTTTTTTTTTTTTTAATGATTCCCATGTTTGGCCCCACATAAAGCACTGGAACTACTTTTCTGTTGAAAACTTTAACTGCACAGTACTATTTAAGGGCATTTAGTGGTTTGTGGCAACTGACTCTAAATTGCAAAAACATTTGCACGGCAATACTCCCTCGCCTCGGAAAGTAGTTTCTAGATCAGGGTTTTATTGTGTTTGTTGATGACTGCCGTCTTTTTATGTGTTTTGCTCCATTGCTTCACTCCCTGTCCATTTTGGAGGAAAAAACAAACGGAGGGAAAAAAAACATTCCACTTGTTAATTCGCTGATCTCACCAGCAATCGATTGAGATGCGTTTGTCACTGTTACGGCAGATTGAATGGCCCAAAAAAGAACATGGAGGCAGTAAAAGCAAGGAGAGTTTAATCTGAAGTTGTGAATGACAATATTGATTTGCCTTTTCGTTTTTGACAGGGCAGGATAGCAAGTCAGAATCAAAGGTAATGGGGAATATAACGGTCTCTGTCTTTCACTCTTTTCCATGTCTTTGTCTGTATCTGCTTTTTCTCCTGTTTGTGGTGTGATATATTTTCGATAACACATTTATTTTTGTCAAGAGTTGAGGGTGTTTTCCAAGGACTGGTAACTGTTCAATATCCTGTGTCATACGTGGAGTTTGTGTGTGCAAGAGAGACATACAGTAATTTTTCCCAAAAATTGGCAATTAAATTCTGTTCAACAACATTTACTAATCTTAAATAGTAGTGTGACAATTGTGATTGCACCTGTGTAAAACAGCATCTACTAAATGTCTCCTAGGTTTCCTGGGTCGTCTTTCTGTAGATCTAATGTGGATCTTTCACAATAATCAATAAACACAAAATGTTACCCAAGACAACGTTAACAGACACTAACTTTAATTCTAATGCACACAAGTGTCGAAGCAGAGCAGAGCTCAGTGCAGCCTGCACCAGAAGGAGGCTCATCTGTGTGAATGAGAGTGGAGGTATTTGCCTTTAGAGGGCCTTGTGGACACATTAAGGCCTATTTGCATGTCCATAACGCCAACAGAGAACCCCATCTCTGTACTTAGGCTCAGTGGAGCCGTAGGTTTAAATATTGCAGGGAAGCAGAGCATTGAAGGCTGCCTGACTCTTTTACAGAACAAGTAATGAGTCCCCATGATGGCTTGTTTTGGATGATTTAAAACACTATATTAACTGTCCGCATGAGGTTTCTTTGTAATTCTTCTCTTAAAAGAAATCATTGCCTCTGATAGTGGTTTAGCAACTTGTATATACATATATACATATGCATGTATATAATTACTCCTATAGGGCTTTTGGAGACAAATGCTCCCCATTCCCCATTTTGATAATTCACAAAAGTTTAAAAAGAATACAAGACAAACGTGTGATATATCTAACTGATTTCAGCGTGGAATCGATGCCTCTTGTTTACACAATTATGCAAAATTATAGCCTTTCTTGACCATTCGTTGAGCCCCTCCCCTGTCGCTTTTTAGAAAAATGTTACCCTTTTTTTCCCTTTGTCCCAGCTGACACAATTAAGGGCCACGGCTCTGAATAACAAAACAAGGGCCCCTCCTCGCAAGGTAGCCTTAGGTTGTGTTTACACTCCAGGACATCAAAGGCATTGCTGAATTTTTCCAAGCCCCTCCTGCTCAGGTAGTAATCCCAAAGTATAATCTCTTTAAAAACTGTAAAACCCATTAGAGTGACACCATCTAAATCCTCACAGAAAAAGAGAGAGCAGGAGAGGGAGTAAGAAAGTGAACTTTGTGGGCCTCTAAATTGTGACAGATGCCTATCAAGGGGATTTATACATGTGGCAAGGAAAAGGAAAGATTGCATGTTTACTCTCAAAATTTCCTGGGATATGTTTGCAATAATTGGCTAGATGGATGGTTGAGCAAACACACTATAGGTGGTTTAAACAACATAATGTGCGTTTACAGAAGATATATAATGGTGTTAATTTGGCCTAACAGACTCTAAAACAACAGCCAAGCCAGTAAAACAAACAAATCTCTAGCTGCCCTGCCTTTAGGGGGATTCAAAACATAATCAAAGTCAAATAAATATTGTAAAACACCATCCTTTGCATTTGGGCAAGAAGTAACTGCTAGTGCTACTTTAATATGATCTTATTAGTTCAATGTTTATCTTTGCTATCTTATAACATTCCAGTAACCAGTTATTACAATTGTGCTGAATTACATGTCTGAATAGTTCCTGTCCATAACATTTCCTGAGGGAAAAAAAAAAATCATTGCGCTTATACAGTCACAGACTACATTTACATGTTGGCTTGGCCTCGGGTCACAGGCAGATTATGGGCCAAAGAGGTCAGCAGTTTGCACATGGTGGCGTGGAGGTAACACCCAGCCACTGGTTTCTTGTCTTTCTCCCTCCTGCCTCTTGTTATGTGCCTCTTTTTTCCCTTTCCTCTCTCCTCCACTCACTTCTTTTTACTTTTTCTCTCCTTCTCCGGTATTTTATCCCTTTTCCTCTTCTCCTTCTCACGCACACATGCACTCAACTTCACCTTTACCACACATTCCCTCTCGATTACACCACACACAAATAGGCAGTACACACACTTACACGCAGACACACACACAGACAGGCACAGACACTGTCCAATCATCCACTCCACATGCAGTGAGCAACTTTCTAAAAGCCATAAATCCTGGGGTGAAGAAATATTCCATTTCTACGGCCCCTTGCTGTGTACCGTCCCCTGGCTCGGGCTTTGCCATGCCATATCACAATCAATTCCATAAGCTAAACTGGGGTGTAAGGTGCTGTATGAAGGTCAGACAACCCACTTTGACTGCCGTCTGAGCGTGAAGCACTTTACCCTCCACACCATGTCCAAACTAGCTGCCAAGCGAAACCTTAATATACCACCTTCCAGCACTGTAACTCTCCTCTATAGGGTTCACCCAGCACAGGCCTTCGAGTGCCAGATACTGAAAGCAGACATTCTGTGCGTTTACGTATTGATTTTTATTTTGTGTATCATTAAATTTGACCTTTTTAATGCCAAACAATTACAGGATCCAGCAGAATTTTATTCATCAGGGTGAAAGCACCTTACACCAAAGCGGACTAATGAAATTATTTTAGGTGGGTTAGCAGCTGCTTAAGGCAGGGTGACCCACCCCATTTATTCAGTCATAAGGGAAACTCTGGGATACATTATTGCCTTTAGATGAGGAATTAATTTACAAAAGACATTGTTGAATAATAGATGACTGGATAAAATGTGGAGAGAAAATTAAATTTTATTGCAGGTTTTCAAACTTTTTATGTCGCCGTGGTCAAGAGGGAAAACTCCACAGATCAGAAGTGTGCAATTTTGACCAGCTGACCAGGTCACCATTGGCCTTATACTGTATATGTGTTTTTTTTCTCGATATTCATCATCTGTCTTTATTATCCCTCCTCATTTTGCTGTATTAAGACTCTATATCTCTTATTTATCTCTCCCTCTGTTTTTCCTCCTCTTTTTTTGCTCTTTTCCTTTTGACCCTCAACCTCTCTGCCTATCTCTTCCACCTACCTGTCTCAATCTCTTTCCTACTATGTCCCAGCCAGGTTAACCTGCAAAGCACAACTGCATGTTCCTGATTAAACCGGGCCACAGAGAAAGAGACAGGGATAATTTTATTTAATGAGCGAGACGAACGCAAAGGTGTTCTCGTAAATCATCACATGGTTTACAAACTCAATAAGTAAGGGCTTCCTGCCTCAGCCAGCAGGCCAGCGCACACCTAAATTATTAACGAAGCTGGGGGCCCCCAGAGGCACAACTTTGATGGTGTTATAAACAGGGGAGAGGACAAGGTGCCTTCTCAGCAAAAGATTACAGGACCTCCCACCTCCCCCCAAATCCCAGAACCCCATACTCTGCTCCTAATTACCCACCTTCAATGGAGAAAGGGAGAGATAGAGATGGGGGGGCATCTAAATAAACTTGACACATTCCTTCCCTCCATATTGCTTTATAAACTAATTGAGACTGTACAGTAGGATGTTGCTTTTGCATGCAAGTGGGCAATCCAAGTCAAACTCATACTAAGGAATGAAAATTGCATCTGCATTTTTTTTTTTTTTTTTACAGATATGTATTTATTTGTAAATTATGAATATGTTAATGATGAGTGTGTTCATGCAAATTTCAATCAGGCACCAAAGATGATCGCACCCAGTTCCTCTGCCCCCTCATAGGATAAATTTGTCTCTGGGCAATACTCCATTTTTAAATCCAAATTCATCAAGCTTTGATAATAGCTGATGCAGTGTTTCATTGGGTTAGGTCGGGGGAAAATGGTGGAAGAGGATAGGGAGAGAAGAGCTGTAGGTGTAGATAGGGAGGGGGGGACTGCTGGTCAGGAAAGCTAAGCAAGTTGAAGTAATGGAATAATGTGAGAGAAGCTTGCAGACTTTACTGTAGATGAGAGACAGTGATAAAAAGGAGAGACCATGGATGTAGAAAGTTAAAGAAAGAGGAAGGTGTTAAAAGAAACAGAAAGAGAAATCAAAAATTGGAAACCTTTGTTATAATTAAAATCAACTTTCTTTTACACATGTTAAAACACCTGATGCAAACCTTGTTATCCAAAAAGGGGTTGTTTTTGTGGATCCGGATATTACACATATCCCATCTAACACAGAGATGGACAAAAATGTGTGTAAAATGATGAAATAATCTTCTTGTATTACTCCTAAATATGGCTGCCATCTTTGTAGGCCCAGTTGCACCACGCTGTTAGTAAACTCAAAAGCGAGAGGCAAAGTCTCTGGTGAGAACGAGATAAAGAGGTATGATTTCCCCAGTGCAAATATGCTCCAAATTAAAAACCAAAAAGAGGTCCCCAGTGTCTTTGCTCTAAATCTGATAGCAAGTCAGATGAATTTGTCATTAAGCAGATAATAACTGTAGCGATTTCAATATGACTGTTGGCCGTAATAGGGGTCCCAAATAATGCTCATGTTTGAGTAAAAATCTATTTTTGTGTCACTTCTGCTCTGTTGATTAGTAAATCGAGAGTGACAGTAAAGACAGTGGAAAAAAAGCCGTAGTTGCAAATTAAATGTGAACATATTAGCATTACAGCATGTTGGTAGAGATAGTTTAGATACAGTACCTTGATCTGAAACGTCATGGACTTTAGGCTCAAGGATCAAGCTGCACCAAAACCCATTAGGCTCCTCAGCTCATCTGTCTAGTTAGCTTTCCTGAATCAAGGTCTGTATTCAGCCTATTGCAGATTTTACAGGAAATCTCCTTTCAGTATAAATGTACCATACATTTGGTGGTCTGTTGGAAAAATAACCAACGGAGATAAATGATTCAGACTCAAAGTAAATCACAGCACTTGATAACATAATAACTTGACACAGAACATTGTTGATTCATTAGTGTAAACGGATCCAAGGGTGGAATTTACCTTAAAGGCAGCAAAGCATCAATCACACTGAAACAGAATCAGATTTCATTGTGCGTTTCATTTTAAAAACTGTACAGAAGTGCTAAATATAAGAACACTTGTGGCACACCCAGAAAACAGGTTTGTTTTCAGTAGAAATAATTAAAAAAAATAAAACAATTCAGCACATTTGATAATGTTAATGACTCATATTTTCACTCCTCTTCTGTCCCTTATACTGTTCTGCTATGTCTCCTTTTCAGTGTTCTCTTACACGTGAGTACAAACTGGTGAGCGTTGGGATGTGAAAACAGAAACACAACATGCATGCACCCAAATAAAAGTGAACAAACATGAGAGGCCGTATGTCAAAATGGCTTAGACACGTGTTGAAAACAGAACTGGTCGATCTCACTCTCTGACGTGACATTTCAAGTCCAGAAATGAGGAAATTTGGTTCAAACTCAAACGCCATTTTCTCTTTCTGCAGCCTCCATCTGTGGGAGTCTGGGGCGGCAATCGTTGCTCGACACAGAGCCATCTGTGAGGGGGATTCAACCACGCACCGAGCCTTCGCAAAACGCATAGAGCGTGCTTTCATACGTTTCCCATCACACTCAAGCAGAAAATTGAGAAAATAGTGTCAAAGACAAGGGAGCTTCCCAACCTCTGGTCTTGAACTGTGGCCGAGTAGGGGTGGCAGCGTTGAGGAGTCATGGTCATACACACGGCCTGATCGCTGCATCGCTCTGGAACGCCAAAAAAGCACAGACGCCCTAAGGGGGTTTGGTGGCATACGAAAGTCCCTCTGTTCTCCCCTCTCCTTTCTTCTTGAAAATAAGCGTGCTCTTGCATAATGGCATCAGATCAGATGACTGTCAGTGAAGTAAACATCTCACTCGCTTTTGTACTTTGCGTGTTGCCCCTTTTTCATGCTTTTACACTTTTCTGATTTTCTCAGGCCAAACTGTATTAGCTCCATCCCCTCCTGTGGTTATGTGCTTTAATCATGATTGAACAATTGTGCTTTGTGTGTGTATGTGCAGATGAATTTGTTTTTTCACATTTGGGGTGTATGTGTGTCTATGTGAGTTTTTTACCTCACATAATAGAATGTTCTACTTTTATCACTAGTGGTTACAATGATGAATGAATGAATTGTCAATGACAGATAATGTGAGATAACTTGAGAAAAACTGAGGGACTAAAACATGCTCAGAAGCACAGTTGTCATGCATCATTAACACTCGTCCTGTTTGCTCGGGTGCACGTTACAGAAGTTATGATTAACCCAAAGACGTGTATCCTCAAATCGAGACATACTATCCCACTACAATAAGTCATCTGTTGAATTCCAAAATGAGGCTGATGACACAGATGCTAAAGTATGCACTCTGAGAGGGAAGTGATGTCACCGCTGCCTACTAAAACTGTATCTGTTCAAATCAAATTAGATCGACGGCGCCCTGGCACATTCAATTACCCGAAATACCACCAAAGACGCTGCCATGATTTGACATCTGCAAGAATAAATGGAGTGCTAACAAAGTCTCTTACACTGAGAGCGAGTCGGGCAAGTAGACTTCCTGTCTGAACGGAGCTGCAGACGGTTTTTCTTCATCATCGTCTGGCCCTGAACAACTGTACATGCCATGGATATGATGATATCCCTTTAAAAAACTCGGAATGAAAAATCTGTTTCCTGTGTTTGCTTGTCTGTGCATGAGAGCGACAACGCAGTTCACTTTGAAGGAAAGGAATTAAACAACATTTTTACACAATGACAAGGTACATTTTTCTCATAAATTCTATACTTATTGTCCAAAGCCAGTACAGGCAATAAAGGCTGAGACACTGACATTGATTGAATAGATAAATATCTCTTCTTGTTCTACTTAACAAATCCACAAAAAGCCAATGACATCCGACAGATAAGTCAAATTCCTCCCTCGATCATCTCTATTGGTTGATGCATTGATCAGTTGTTGTCATTGTGGCTGACTTAACTTCCAAGCAGTGACACTGTGCACCTTGGACAGGGTTAGGCGTGGGGGCTGCACAGCCATAATTAGCTTGCCATCCAGGGGAAAGTTAATATTTCTCATGTTGAAGTGAAGCTTATTGGTTTCCTGGACAGGCTGTAATGGATAACCCAATGAGGCCAGCGTGCACCGCACACACACACACACACGCACATGCAAACAGCAGCACACAAATGAAAACACAAACACATACGTCCAGTCCCCGGGAGGCCTACAGTCAGACAGACAGTGACACACAAATCTATCCCCATTCCCTTCATGACAGACCTGATCAATACTCATCAGTGACCTTGTCCACTTGGCCGTCACTTAAACCAAAACTGTAAGACACAAATTCAACAAACGGCACATTTCTACACCCTTTGAATGTGTGTTTGGTATACAGTACACATATATATGTACATGAGTCTAAATACAGGAGTTGCATATGTGCCTTTTCAGGTCTAATGCATACATCTAAATTAAATAAAGTGTGTGCGCTTGTGTGTGTTTGCACATCACAAGTATTGCTAAATATGCATTTTTACAGTAAAACTAACAGGGTGTCAAAATACTGTGATCAATTGTTTGCCTGGGTCACTGATCAATTGTCACATATGCCAATCAAAATCTAATTATTCATATTTTACAGTTATTGCACGGACTGTCAGGCACACACGATTCCATATGATTTACTTCAGATTGAGACTGAAATAAAACATTTTTGAATTCATACTTACATGAAGGTTGGTAGTTATTCTACATGTATTGCCCATAATTTTGTTTCTTAATATCTGCCTTTGTGGTAATTGAAATAAATTAATCAAATACAATATTTATGGAAAAACATTAATCAAGAAATAATCACAAATTCTGTTCAAAATAAAACATGTAGTTGATCTTTGAAAAGCTACAGGCGGCAGGGACCCAGGGAGCTAACAGTGGCACCACAACAATAACAAACAAATGTTTGCTGATAAATAAAACATATTCAATCAAAGCATAAATGCTAATGAAAAGAGAACCTGCAATCACACGAGCTAAACGTGTGAGCTCTGGCACACACAAAGTGTGAGAGAGAGGTGTTAATTGCTGTGCTAATTAGGTCCTGATTGCATTGCTCTTGTTTTGCACTTGCAGGTGATTAAAATTTCAACAGAGCACATTATTTGGCACTGTTAACAGGTGCCAAGCTCAGCACACAACACAAACACAGAGACACACACATGGTCACACACATAGCCGCACTAACACAGTCACAAGCAAGTGCACGTGCACACACATACGGCCACAAATGTCACTGTAAAGGGCCATTATTAGCTCTGTTCCTTGTTTTCTGAGCTGCCAACTCCAAACAGCTAAATATGAAGTTATTTATCTGTTAATTTTGTGGGGAATCTGTCACAGTTATAGCAGACATATGGATTTTAAGTGAAAACATATCTTTCCTACTACATCAAAGATGTAGTAGGGACAGCATATGCAGAAAGCATATGCAAGAAATATTTTTTTTCATTTGCATTTTGTTCCTTAAAGATGGCTATACTATTCACACTGAATTTGTCCTAATTACTAGTATGTCCTCTTTTATCATTTAAGAAAGTTGTTCATAGCCTTTATGCATGTCTTTCAATGATTTTACACTGGATCTGAATTTTTTTATGGCAGATTCAGCATGAAATGTGAACATTAAAAAAACAACAAAAACAAAAAATGCTTGTCATTCTTGCACTGTATATTACACCTATTTCCTACAATACGTCTAATACTGGTACAATTAAGCTGGTTTGTAAACTGAACTATGGTCATGATGTCAGAAACTAAGAAACTAAGACAGAGGTTGTAAAAACATGGAATTTTTCTTTAACACATAACATCATTACTATAGTTCATAATATTTATAAATTTCAGTTTATATAGTGCTACATTTTCTCATGCAAATTTTTATTGAATCAAATAACCATAAACCAATTGACACTGGGTGAACCTGCGGCCTTTGGGGTCATTAACAATAATCTAAAAAGGAAAAGAACACAAACTTGATTATTTTGTTGAGCTGCACGTCAGGCAACTGGGATCTACTGTACACTCTCACCACATCGGGCAGCAGGAGGTAGTTGATCAGCGACTGGCTGGCTGGCTGGTTGACAAGTCTGCAGAGGAACTGCTGTTGGGACTACCGTTGAAATGACAGCGAGCGGGGAGCGTGTGATGTGTTCTGTTCCAGAACAGTTGAGCGGCTGTCCCCATTGAAGCAGCAGTGTGTGTGTGTGTGTGTGTGTGTGTGTGTGTGTGTCCATATATTGACGCAGGGCCTGGGAAAATCTGCATCTGTTACTTGAGTGGGATTGCAGGGAGATCTGAGCTGTCAGAGTGACAGGCTAGTGTCTCCCTTATTGTCTGTGTGGTGTCATCCATCTATCTATCAATCTATGAACAGGTACACAGACACAGCAGTGTGAGCAGATAGACAGACAAGCTGTGAGGCGGACAGACAGATAAATATATGACTTAATGAATGACATTTGTTTGCTCTAAAGGACTTGGCCTAAAGCAGCAACTTTCATCACTGGTGACAGAAGAGTTACTCACACAAGAAACCTACCAGGAGGCACAAATCCCGGACTTCAGAGGCATTTTGTTTTAGTCATCATACGTCAATGTATGCAACGTCCTCCATAACTCAACCTTAAGAATTAAACAATGTCAGAGCAACTCTAACAGAAAATCTCTGTGGCTTCTGATGCGGTGTGATTATTGCTGTTATGAATATTGATTATGATACAAACGAATACATAAGACAAACATTTAATTTCCAAACATCATGGAGCTGGAACAGGGACATAAAAATGTATGGATATGTAGCCCTAATTACTTAATGTGAAGCCTTTTATTGGGGAATCAATGAAGAAGACACAGCGTTAAGTATATGGAATTTACTCAGTTACACAACTGTATTATGCGGAGTAATGTGATGAGATCTCCTTTCCCATTGTAGCATAATACAACTGCATTTTGTGTGTTAACAGATGAAGAAATTTGCTTTTTTTGGTGTGTGCAACACTAATTTAATGTAATACTTTAATTTAATGCACACTTGATCATTAGCTTGAGGCTAACAATACCCCTTTGGTTTTAATGAGCAGTGTGAGTAATAGTACAAACACTGGGTTTGTACAGAACCTTTTCCCCTTTAATTTGTGTACAGTACAGTGTGATGCAAAATGTAATGACAAAGGCTAAATGCATACAAAGCCAATGGAAATGCACAAATGAACAGATTCAGAGTTATACTCCACTTAAACATGGCAAAAGATTGGTACACCAGAACGTTATAAGTCTTATGTCCTGTACTGCGCAATGAAAGATTTCCTGACATGTAAACAGAAGTATCCATACATGGATATACAGTATATGCTAATGTACTGGCCAATTTTCAAGTATAACAAATACTGGATATTCTGAAATACACTGAGTATGAAAAGTAAAGTTAACAGTATGGGCTTCATAAGACTCAATTCAAGGCAATTAAAGTCCTAATAAATTGCTCTACATCCAGCCGCTGTTATAGTTTCATAGTCCCATATTTATCCAACCAGCTCACTAAGCCATATGCTTATGGATGGATGGATTTCCCATCACTAGACCTTAACCCTCAGCCTCCTCAACTGCAATTTTATGCTACTGTCACCACCACCAAGTTGTATAGTAGTAGAAACCCCCCTATAGCCTATTGCAAAATAAATAGCCCCTAAGTTTCTCTGTCTCTCTCTCTCACACACACACACAAACACACACCCACACACACAGACACACACACACACACACACACACACACCCACACACACAGACACACACACACTGCCCGAGGTCCTAACCAGCTGCTTTGTCTTCCAGAGAGGCCACAGTACTGGCCCGGGACACCTGTCATTCTCCCACGACAGTGACAGGGAGATGGAAAGAGAGAGAGAGGGGTTTGTGTTTTGTTTTGTCACCAAATGCTGTTCTATTTCATGCCAATAAAGAACTGAACAGAACTGAACTGAAGTGTACATTTATGCAGTTAATACAAACAAGTAGGAGTTGGGCCATATATGTAGGCTACAGTGGTAACATTCATGCTACTTATTATGAATAAACATCAGTATTTTTCTAAAATGCTATTGAATTAAACTAATCCCTTTTAAATATTGCTTACAACATTAATGATAACATTTTTCATTGCAGAAATAACCGAACCAAGCCAAGAGTACTAGGCCATGTTTTGGGCTGTCTGAGGCTCAGTAAAGGTTCACAACAGTAGAAAAATCACACTACGAAATGTGGTATTTCACATTTTTTTAAGAACTTGGCAGCTGGTTTTACAGATAGAAATGCGATTTACGTATTTGCATCTGTGAAATACTGAAGATGCAACAAACTTTCAGTTTTTTCGTTCGATATACAAGTCAATATCCACAAGAACAAAAGCAATTTCCAAAGGCTTACACCTAAACTTCAAATGGTGAGTGCATCTTTTTTTTTTTTTTATTAACAAAATAAAAAAACATGACTTCACACAGTATCTAAGCAGAATATGCTACGACTAAGCAGACTACCCACATGGCTTTTAGAAGAAATATTATTATTTATTTTACACAAAGCAACATGTGGGCAGAAAAAATAAATTTTTGTTTCCAAATAAAACACTGTGATGCAGTTACTTTCTGTCTCTCCATGGTCATTAAATGTCTGTGCATTGCTTGCTTCACTCAAAGAAATGAAAGAAGCAAAGAGAAATAGCTGCCCTATTTTTGCCCCAGAAACTTTTAACTGCTGATAAAGATCAATGGCACTGCTGATGATATAAATTCTGAGCTGCTAGTTTGTATTGATTTGGCTGTAATGCTTTTGGCTCTCAGGATGGCAGATGGAACCAGCAAAGAACTTCAGCAAAGAAAAAAAGAGTAAAAAAAAGATTAATGTTGTAGACCTACTCATCTATAGTTTTGATAAAGAATTCTTCAAGCCAAATATACATGGCTGTAGGAAATATAGGCTTCAGAGGTGTCTGACCCTTTCTAATAAAAGAAATGATAAGATTCCTTGTACACAACATTATCTGAATGTTAGGAACCCTGAAACTGGGGTTTGTGCTTAGATGGTTGAATATTTTCACCTGCAGTTTGTCGTGAATTTCAGCCACAAATATCTACAGGTAGGGGTACATTTGTAGTGCAAATAAAATATTTTTCTTTTTCTTTCACTCCCCTTGTGTCTCTAAGTAAGTAAGTCATGTTTAGCCAAGGTATTTGTATAAGTATTAGTAAGTATTAGTACAAGTATAAGTAAGTATTTTAAGGAAACACAAAGCTGACAAAATTAACCATATCTCCATGTTCTGACATACACATGTAAGACTTTGCATTGGTATATAGGGATGCACCAATCTGATACGCTGGATCAGTATTGGAGCTGATAATACTGACCTTTTAAAGTAGTATTGTATATTAACCATGATAAGACTGACCCTGATTAAATGCAATTTCTTTGTCAATGTAAAATGTAATGCTTCCACAGTCGGTTACATTCATTCACTGTGGAAGTAACCGCAATCCTGTTACTTCAGATAAAAATTGGTATTGGGAGATACTATGAGTGGCGCTATCAGGATCAGTATCGGGTGAGAAAAAATTGAATTATTGGATCCCTACTGGTGTGTGGATGTATCTCTGGCCCATCAACTTTACAGTGACAAATTCCCCTATGTCCTTCTGCACCACCTGGCCTCTTCCTGGTGTGTCTTCCTCCTTCCTCCAGCGAACCTGCACTGGACACTCGAGAAGACTGGGAGGGTTGTAGGACACAATCAAAATGTGTAGGGAGGGTTGTAATAGCTAAAAGGAGTTTTGGTCCCACGTGTCTCAAAAGGCCAAACACACAAGTGTCAGAAATGTATTATCTCAGGATAAACCCCTTGGGATGTATCAACTCCTTTTCAAGAAGGTCCCAAAAAGCAATGGGAAAGGACTGGACTGGCGTCCCCCTAGCACTATTTGTGTTTATCATTGTGTAGTTTGGGAACATTACGCCCCCACACACTTACACAGACACAAACTGTAACACCCCAACCATGTGTCAATATTACTAGAGTTGTAGTTTTGAATTAGCAGGTAATAGGAACTTGGTAAAAAATGGTACACTATAGCATTGTCTAATTATGACTCGTTGGCAGAACACGGGGCTTTTATCTGCAATCGGATAAGTTAATTGGCAGCAATTACTCAATAATTTACTCACAATGTAGATGTAGAAATTGTAGAACAGGGCCTGCACCTGGATATGCTCAAGAGTTGAGGATGTCAACTTCCCAGCACGCACACACACCTGAAAACACGCCTAAGCAGTCAACACTGAGGTAATCGTCACCGTCACAACCCCCTCCCTCCGCCTCTCTTGTCTCCTGTTCGACATCTATAACTCATCCAGTCATTATCCAGCATTTGATATTCACTCTCTTCTATTCGATGTAACAGGTTGAGTTTCCCCTAATTGGGGCTGAATAATACCAAGGCGATTTACGAGCGCTTTTCCACCCTGTGTCGCCGCCGCTGCTGCACAGATTCTGGTTTCATCCCGCCAGTGGTTTTTGAAAGTATCATTTCTCTTGACTGCAAAAGGCCCCTGTTGAGTTGTCAGGCTCATTGCTCAAGGTGCGCCCTGGGTTTCAGGAGGGCCCGTGCTGACACATTCATAAATATGACACCTTGTTTTGTCCTTCTGGCGTCTTTTTGGTTGGCGATGGCCTTTGAATTGGAAACAGGTAAGCTAATAGGGCTGCGTCTGATGCATGGGAACCGTGGGCTTTGGGAGAAGGCAGGGTGGCCCCAGGCGACACATGACAGGCAGATAATGACTGTATAGCTGTCAAGTCAAGGATACCTGTCTGCCGGTAAATACAGATTTGCCTTTTTGACATCATTTTTCCACCTCCTGGAAGATCAACTGAATGCAGCTTTCAGACTATTTCAGACTAGCTATCCGACACATTCACACACACACACAACACACACACTCAAATGCACATGCATGTTCCTGCACATACACACAAGCAAACGCACTTACATACATGCTGACAATCACACTCATACACACACAGTCACAAACGCAAGCAGGAACAGGAACAAAGGCACTCTAAATGTATGCGCTTATAATTGTGATTTTCTGCATCGTCCAACGTTCCCACGTAATGCTGCATGTTTGGGAATGCATGGAGCGAGTTAATATGATTCTATTGTATTCGGGCATGAAAGATAGAGAGAATGTGTGTGCGTGCGTGTGTGTTTCTGCGTATATATGTACGTGTGCGTGTGTCCATGCATGAGTGTGTGTGACTGGCAGGCTGGCTGAGGCCTGTGTTTTGCGCGTCGCCCGGGGGAATGCAGGTGAAAGCAATCTTGGTCCGTGAAAGCCGACGAGATGTGCCTTTCTGCACCCAGAGAGCTGGCGAGCTGATTTCTTTTTGATAGGCTCAAGCCCTGACACCACCAAGCCCCCCCCCCCCCCACCCCACCTCCACCCCCACCCCCACCCAACCCCCACATCACCATCAAGCGAGGCCACGGCACTGGTCGTTCACAACCTCAGCTATCTATTCTTTTGCTAGTTGTAACATATTCTAAAGTGCATTTGAATGCTATTCACACCCATAAACTGAATGTTGTATATGCTGTCTACTTCTGTCTTTCCCAAAAACCACACCAGTTTGTGTGGACACTTGTGCGCACGCATGCACATACACAAGATAATCTCTTTCACTCCCCCTGCCGCTCTCTCTCACAGCTGCCCAGAAGCCAAAACAGCCAAACCGCTTGGTGCATAGCTGAAATGACGAAACGCAGCCTAAATATACCTCATTTATTTACTATTCAGTTACATTCCCTGCATGCAGAATGATTAGGAACAAATCACGTTGGGTTTTAATCGAGAGGCTTGTGTGTGCTGGGATGGAGTGTGCATTAGGCCTAATCTCATAATAGACCAATTGTGTTAATTCTGCCTATGGATCCAGCACTGGCTGTAATACAAAACAAAAGTCACTCCAGTGAGCAGTGGGCAGCTGTCCATGAGAATGTGAATGGAACTTATCAGGCTGGGTTTGTTCTTATGGGATTTGAATTAATGCTGATCTGTTTAGTATTTGGTACTGTAAGCAGAGCTTTGGATAAATGATTATTGTTGTAATCAAGTTGGGGATAACATGTCTGAATGTGTGGTCTGTGGGTATTGCATATTCAGACTGGTATTTTGGTAATCCAGTGTAGTCTGTATGTGAGCCCGTGTGTGTTGTTGTGCAGTCTCTTGGGTACAGCTCAAACATACCTATGAAACCCCTTCAAGTGAACACAGATAGGCACACATACAGACATGGGCAGTTATGGTTACACCTATACAAACACACACACACACACACACACACAAACACACAGTACGTCCCTAGGGGTGAAGAACACTGACACTCATGACAGTTTATTATACAGAGACACGGCCAGTGAGCTGGGCTAAACAGATTACAACCTGTCTGAATGCTGCCAGTTTTCACACACTTGCTAAAGACGCACTCTGGAATACAAAAGTAAACAAGTGTTGCCCAAGCACAAAAAAAAACATGATGTGTGTTTACTTCTTTAAAAAGAAAGACTTTATACAATATATGTTGAATAATTTGCAGGTTTTGAAGCCATAACCCTGCATTTTTCAGTTGTTCTGGGCTAAGAATTATATAAAAAAACTTTTATCTTTAAATCCCACTAATGAAACATCTACACATGTCACTTATAAAGTAAGTTTTATAGGCAAAATGGTTGCAACATGTCTTGTTATTGTAAACTGAAGCACCATTTATATTTTAAAACATCTTATAGTGGATCTAATACAGTTTATCCTTGCACTCTTCTTTCTCACAGCCATGGCAGTCACTCATCTTGCTGGCCAGCCAGTCATACAATATCAACCTCTCTAGCCGGCCCGCTAGCTAAAATGGAAATGTGTGTTAGTGCCAGCAGTTGGAGACTGTTGGGGGACTTAGCCTTCATACTGTTGAGATAAAGTAGCAGGCCTAAGCCTCGCCTGGTGAAATGACATATCCCCCCACCTTCCTGTTCCTGTACAATCGCCATAATATTGTGTTTCTATGCTGGGCCTGTAACCTTTGATTAAATTAGTCCAGTATTGCCTCGGTCCTTTTCTAAACTGTAGGCACTGGAGAGCTACTTAACGGACCCTGTCCCTCGGAGGGAAGAAACTGCTTGAGCTTACAAGTGTACGGCCACAGAAATATCAAACCCCTCTCACTCAAATCTCTCTCTTTCTATCCCTCCCTCTCTCCTTCTCCTTGCTCCCTCCTTCCCTCTACATTCACACCCTTTTGCCCTCTCTCCTTGTCTTTCCTGTAGTGTCTTTCCCCTGTGTGTGTGTATGTTTGTATGTGTGTGCGTCTGTAAGTCGATCCATCACGCTCTGTCACTCTCCAGGTGAGGCACGTATTATAGGATGTCAAAAAAAGAGCAGCAAAATGACATTTTGTTGTTGTTATTTTTCAAATCTGTGAACTATTGGTGCTGCACAGTGAATGACAGCATAAATGAACTGATAAGAATTGCATTTTGTTCAAGGAAGTGGGATTAATGTGCAGTGAAAGCAAGAGAGACATGGCATTGGTCAAACGTCAATCACTTGCAGGCCTTGTTTTAATGAAATGGCACTTCTCGTCCACATTCAGTGTTATTTACTGTACAGTGGCAGCAAACCTTTCCTGAGGGGCCCCATATTTTCCTTCCTGATGTGTAAGACTTAATAAATTACACAATGATTTATCCATCAGCCTTTCACTAATCCCACCATATATCTTACAAGACATTTTGAAAACTTTTTCTCCATTTGTTGTCTATGAAGCACAGTGCCCTCTTTCTGTTATATTCCATAAATCTAGCCTCACTTTTTGCTGTAAAGCAAATTATGAACAAAATGAAACCCAGCAGCACCAGCTTAAATGATAATGTTGAGTATGATGAACAATGTTAGCGTTTTTGCTGATGGTTTTCTTTATGATGAGAGACTTTTGTTGAATTATTTTACGGTCACAGCAGCCACCCTCTATATTGGCCAAGTCCGACTAACATTTGATAGTGTGGTCAATTATAGTTGACTAATATATAAACTTTCCACCATAGTAATAAAATGTAACTATCTGATTAATAGCCGATGGGTTGCGGGTGGGTGAAATAATACATCCTTAATGAAGAAGATAGTAATTCAATTCTTTAAAATGTGCAATCCCACCGCAGCAGAAACTATACTCGTGCGTCTTCCCATTAAAAGAGACGCTGTGTGCACTTATGTATGAGGCACATCAGCAAAACTTCATTGATTATTTAAATCTCCAGACACAGGATCGGTCAGGATCTAATGTTAGTTAATGTTCTGTTGTCGTCTACACATCCAAAATGTCACACATAAACAGTCCAGGAGTAAAGCAGCAGTCCTGAGTTCATCAGAGCTGTTTAATGCATTTATTACAGAAGCTAAAAGTTTAATTTTGTTTCCCTTGGAGAGTTTCCTCTGTCCTCTCAAGTTTATAACTAGTTACAGTTTTTAATTTTGCTGCTTAAATGTCCCGCGATATTTGCTGCAGTGACATTACTGCACGCATGGAGATGTTTACAATTAGCGAAAGCAGCCTGTATAATCTTTAAAGTAAATTGTTAAAGAAAACACTCATAACTTAACTGTGTGTGTGAGTCATACCTGCGTTCTAGTACTGACAAGTTCCAATCAATAGAAGTTGGCAGTGTGTCTCCTAATAACAAAGGTCCCTAGATGTCAGTTAATTGCTGCCATTGGAAACCCCCACCTAGAGGCCTGAAACTTAGACACTGTTTCCACAGGTAGGCAATGTCCAAAAAAGGTTTTATCCTCTTCTGAAAAATGGAAAATGTGAACAATAGGTTCTATATCATTAAAGTTTAGATTTCCTTACACAAAAGGTGAGGGGAATTGAAATTTCAGTTTGACTGTAACTTACTTACAACTAAAGAGGGAACTTTACCAGAAACATTTGCATTTCACAGTTCACAAGAAACACCAGTTCTCTTCGCATTCTTCAAAACATCTTTATGGTATTGTGATACTCAGTATACAGTTTCAGTCAAAATGTTATCATGAGAACGGTTGACAAAGTTGTCAATGTAGTAAATCTCTCATTCATAATTTGAAAACTAATACTGACACAAAATCAAATATCCTGTGTCAACATTTATTATGGCTTGCAGTAATCCTCTCCTGATTGACTTTGAGGCTGTTCTTTTCTGACCAGCAAAGAAAGCATCCTGATATCTGTCATTGTGGTTACCTTCCCACAGTTATCTTGCTGATTATTCCTGTCCGCGGGCCAGTTGATACAGGAAGAAATCACTTCTCAAAAGCCCTCTGAATGACTGTGATGTGTGTGAAAAGGGTGTGTGTGTGTAAAAAACGTATTTGTGCATCTCTGATTATGTGTGTGTTTGTGTAATTAAGGATGGTGCGTGAAATCTAAAACTGAAACAGGATGTGCAAGTAAATGACTTGCAGCCAGTGTTGTCTCCAACTGAAATGAATCACCCTGTCAAACTGTGGTGATATGGCTAATAATAACACATGGCTCTGAGTGGTGAGAGGATTCACTCATTTAACGCGTGAGAAAGGGAGAAAACACACAGAGGTGAATAACAAGTTAATCAGACAGTAAAACTGCAATGCAGGATATCTTAGGGACCAGTATATCCCACAGTAAAGTCTCAAACATCTAAAAAAAGCGTGACATCTACTCTTGCAAATGATTGATAGCACAAATGTCTTCAGACATAATCGTTTTATAGGCTGCATATCCTAGATTTCCTAGTGAAAGATAGACTTAGAAAAATGATCGCCTGCAACCTTGTATCTGGATTTCTTAAATCATGTGTATTTAGATGCATCAAACATGCAGAACATATGTCAAAAGGGAAAATCAACCATTATTTCCCACTGAAAGTTGTAAGGATGTAACATTTCCACGTAACACGAACCCTGTCAAGCACTATACTGTCACTCATGGCACAACTCCAGGTACTGCTTGTGCTAGGCAGGTGTGTGTACGTGTTTGTATACACACTGGGGACATTAAAGAGTGAGATGGAGCACCACCCGCCTACAGATCCCTAAAGGAAGGTCTATGCACCTGGGTCCACACACACACAAACACACACATACACACACACACACACTGCTCCACTGTCAAATTTCACGTCAGTGGGCATTTGATTCCAGACATGGGATCCCGCAACATGACAAGGTGGAGCGGGCTTTTCCTACAAGGTGACATCACAGCACATAAGGAGATCTGCTGTGTGTGTGTGTGTGTGTGTGTGTGTGCATGTGTGTGTGTGTCCATGTGCATCTGTGTCTGTTTCCATGCCCACACTTTTCACACATGTCAACACACAAAAGCCACATGGGAGGCCATTGAGAGCTGCAGCAGCTGTGGAATATGTTATTCAAATGGTGTGTGACTGTTTGTGTGTGTGTGTGTGTGTGTGTGGGTGTGTGTGTGTGTGTGTGTCACAGCATTAATATGTGTGTGTGTGCGCGTTATCATCTCTGCTTGTAGGAATAAACGGCACTGATGTGTCTCTGCGGGGAGCTTATAGAGAATCACTTACCTCTCTGCTCTTACTGTAGCGTAGCAATGAGTGACTCAGTTCCTCTCTCTACATAGTATTAGGACAGGACAGGAAACATTAAATGGAATCCCAATAGCTGTTTAGAATAATAATAATGGCGGTTATGCCTCAGATAGTAAATACAGGGGCGTGATGTGAAAAGTGGAGGCAGTGAGGCCTTATCTCAAATTTGTCCCGGCTGGACAACGTACACTCAGCCTGAATCTAAAGTAACGCAATCTGTCCCTCCTGTTTCTCCACTGTCTAATTTGCCTAATTGCCTAATTTAAATGATACTGGTTAAAATTTGTGATACAATTTTTCATAATTTGAGATTATGCACATATGGTGAGTATAACTGATAAAATGATACCTTAAACTATTGTAAACAATAAACCAACTTTGACATTCAAACACTTTTTTTTTTTTTTTTTTACCATATTTCAGTATTTTACATGCTAGGGTGGTGTATTTTGCATTACTTTGGCCAGTTGAAGTAATTTCTGGCAGATACATTTTGTTGTATCTTTCCCTTTTCGGAAGGGTTAGGGTTATTGTTTCAGGCCTTCTGGTTCTTGCCATAAGCAGGTCCACTGTGTGTGTCTCAGGCTTTAGTTTGCACCAGCCTGGTTTGCTTACTGCTGAAATGGTGTGTGTGTGTGTGTGCATGGTTTCCCACCCCTCAGTGTGTGTGTGTGTGTGTGTGTGTGTGTGTGTGTGTGTGTTCGTGTGTGTGCATGGTTGGCTCCCTAGCCTGTGTCTAGCCTTTGCCGCACGGGCCAGGGCTCTGCGGCTGCCCCGGGGCCACCATTGTCCCCGGTCTCCACAGCCCAGTGGCCACAGATGTTCCCCGTTTGATACCGTGCTCCTCACACATACTCCCCACTCCCCTGGATGTGTGGGTGGCCAAGTGGGGCGCCCTGTTGCGTGTCACACTGGCACGCCATTGGCCGCCTGGTGCCTGCACGTGACACTGAAGGGGGGAAGCCATCGCGTCTACAGTTTTAATCCCGCCACCATGCATAATGGAACAGAAGTAGCCCCAAGTGGAGAAGGAAGCTTTGCATGAGGAGGTGTTCATAAAAGGATCATGGGAAAACGGGGTGCAGAGGATAGAGGATAGGAGAGCAGAAGCACGCTGAGATGTTGTTCAAAGCACCTCGAGGAAAAGAAAAAGACAACTGACATCTCTGCCCAGTTGTGCTTCCGTATCATATGTGTGTACGTGTGTGTGCATTGCATGTAACGCGTGAGGAGGGATTGATCTGGTGGCTCAGTGCGACAAACAGGCCATTCAAATTAGCGACAGATGCAACGATGAACATCAAGAGACCTTGGCATCACAGCTGAAGAAAAAAATGGTGCTTGTAGGGAAACATTGTTACGCTTGCTTTCTAAGCACAAATATGAGACACATGCACAAAAAAGTGTTGTCTCTTACTCTGTACCATCATCTAAAGAGCAGTGAGCTTCTACTGTTCTTGGGTGCATGCTTGGATAAACCCTGTTTTGATTTTTAATCATCCAGGGAAGATTTACCGAGTATATACACTATACTCCTTTTTAGCAATGCCTTGTAGTGTTGGGCACGAGTAGTTGTGAGTTTGTGTTAAGGGACGGTGAGCTATAATCAAAATAGCATATTGTTTGAGGATTCACTTTCTTGCTAAGGAAAATACAGATAAGACACGTATTGGTAATTATACAGTTCCTCCTGAGGCACATAAAGTTTAACCTTATCTTTATACCAATCTATCATCAGCCTGCCTGCTCATGAACTGAACTGTTTGCCTTAGAGTGTGCGTTTTCTACTTAATCCACTGACATTATGGTTTGTTGATTTATAATAGAACATTTTTAAAAGGAACTGCTACTTGTTTGGGGGCACAGTTCAGTGATCGTAGAACGCAATAAGCCTCACTGGTCATTTCTTTGTCTGAATGTGACAAGTGAAACATGCTACACCAGTTTAGTTATGCAACAGGGTCCATTAACCTGTCAGTTTGAAATTAAAATGCATACCAGAAAGTACTGACACATTGTGTAAACATTGATGACAGGGCCACTGCACATGCAGTGCATCAAAAGGTTCAAAATCTACAGAGAAATCTAAAGAGATGACTGATGTGTGAATGTATATGGAATTATTGTAGTTTATGGCTTTATGTTTAAGTGGCTCTTATTAGCAGCATTGCCAAAAAATGCAGGGGAACTCAAATGATGAATGGTTGTGCCTTATGTAATATATTTGTGAAATGTTTGATTCATGATCACTGTGTCAGAGGGAAAGTGAGTGAGGAAGACAGAGAGATGGCCGTCGGAGAATGAGTTTGTGATCTGCAGAAAATGAGAATGCGCAGAGACGAACGTAGACAGAAAAGAACAAGTTGGATAGAGAGGAAAGAGCCGCCATTTTCTCCTGCTCCAAGACACAGCTCAGTCTTAATCAAAATCCCACACAGGAAGAACACTTGAGTAGCTTAATCAAAGATCAGCCTGCTCGGTATTAATAATAGAGCAGAGTGCTGAAATGGAGTTTTACTTATTCAAGACTGCACTTATTCGCCTCATATACCTTTAGAGTATATTAGGCTCTGGGTGTGGCAAGAGGGGAGACTGAAGCTAATAGAGCTGGTAGAGCCCTTACCTTCCTACACATACAGTATCCAACCAGCAAGAAGTCCAAAACCATAGATCTGATTTGCTGCATGGTAGACCATGTAATGTTAAGCTGCCCCTATTGGTAGGCATAAGTGGGTCTTCTAGCCGGCAAGCCCAGAATGAAGTATTTCTGGCAACTAAACCACAGGAAGCAATTAGCTTTTATAATGATTGACAGTTTGTCTGTCACCTGTGTCGGCTAAAAGCAGCTGTTTTCACACACTCTCCCAAATGCATAACTCATGCTATCAGATTATCTGTATATCTAAACCCCCACACCATTCCTAATTCAGCTTTCAACTGCTCCCGCAGAGAACAGAGGACACCTCGCAACATCACACCTGCCTACCCCAAGGGCAACATGGCTTGGGAAAATATGTAAGCTTGACTTTCTCTCTCTTGACTCCCTCGCTCCCCAGCTTGCCACTCCGGAGGTGGTATGTGTTTTTGGAATGCGACTCCGAAAGTCAACCCCAGCATCCTGGAAACTACCGTGTTTTAACAATCTCACGACTAATTTTCCCAGCCAATAGTCTGACATAAAGTAGTGAATGTTCAAAATAACAGACTTGCCCTCCAAATTATTGCTATTTTTAAGAGGGTGACCTACATCGTGTCTGGGTCAAATAGAAACGCTTTGTATATATAGCTCGCTGTTTCAAATCAAAACAGGGTTCTTTAGTTTGTTTTTAAGATAATCTCCCAGACATGGCTTAAAGATATGCCACAGTCTTATTTTAAATCATAATTCCGCATTTTCCTTGAAGGTTATTTTCAATAACTTGAAGTTGTGAACATGAGGCTTTACCTCTTAAGGCCTGTAAATCCTTTGAGACAAAAGGCAAAACGGAGGAATGTAAAGGAAATCAAATATTGTCTATAAAGCCACGTCTGGTCATGTCACTTCAGGACTCTAGCAAGCCAAAGACAAAACATGCAGGCGTTACATAGGATTATTGAAGAGAACCCGAGCAGACAATAGCCTGTACAGATACAGTGGGACTGAGATTCGTGCAGTGACAGCAACAATGGACATGTGTGGCGTGGAGATAGGCAGGCTTCAGCTAATTAGCTCAGTAGGAACACCCTATTGTCTAGGGTTCGAGACAACTGCACTTCAATGGCACCTCACTTGTAGATTGGTATGCTGCAGACCCGGTTCGATGTGGCTGGGCTATTGTTGAGGTAAATGCTATTAACTTTTAAGCCGAGCGACACATAAAAGTGAAGCTGGTGTAAATTACAATTCCCCTGCACATAATCCACTTGCTGATGGAAGACATTACAGCTTCCTTGTGTCTTGACAACAGATTACGGCGACGGCTTTACCCTACCCCGCTCGCTAACAGGAGAAGAGAGATTTCAGTTTTTATCCGCCCCATCCCTTCTTCATCTTCTTTCTCTCCCTCCCTCCATAACTCCCTCCTTTTCTGTCCTCCCGTTCTCCCATTGATCTCACAGTGGTATTCAGTATCTGCCAATGGTGCATGCCTGCAGGGGGGCCACCAAATCCATTATCAGGTAGGACAACAGTTTCCACACTGTTTTACTCACACTGTATACTGTAAGGAGGGAGGGAAGAAGGGAGAAAAGACAGGGAGGAGAGATGGGGGAAGCTGAGGTCTGCAATAGCTTTTTAAAACCAGATTATGAGCCAATGGAAATATAAATTAAACCCAACAAACAACTGTTAAAAACGATGAGTGTGTTTTACACCACATATGTAATGTGATCCTGCATAAAGGGATTTACATACAGCCTCTATGTTCTCACCATATTTTCAGGCTTCAGTTAATTACTAGGGTGGTACAGAGTAAAATATTATCAAGACATGTCTGCACAAAAAGGTGAATATGGTCAAATTACTTAAAGGTTGCCTGATTTATTTTGACACCTGAGCAACTCCAAGTATTACCTGCATGACTATAATCATAAGATAAATGTAAGCTTGAGCATAAGGTATGTGAAGTGACTCGCTTTTTTTGCATTCAAATTAGCAGATTTTAGAAGACACAGCTCATATTTTAAGAGTCTCTGACAACTCGTTGTCTTGTGTCACATACTCGTGTATGTATGTTTGTCAGCTAATCTCATCTCTTCATCCAGGTGGAAAGCTACATCGTGGTGTGATGATTCGGTTTTGGTGTGGCGATGGGTTTAGCTTATTGAGACTGGCCAGATACTGGGAACACTGAAACACCACTGGCAACTGGCAGCATTTACTAGTTCTCACACACACGCACACACACAGGCACACTGTGGACTAACCAGGGGGCCAATGTAGCAGTAGTGATGGCCAGTGTGCCAGTCTGAGCGTGAGTGTGTCTAATTCCCGGCTAATGCCGTCTACCCCCCAGGTCCACTGTCCTTGGCTGCCTGCCACTCTCTCTCGGTACTCACTCTTTAAAAGCCTTTCAAGGAAAAGGACAGGGGCATAAAGATGAAGATAAAAAAAAAAAACAGATGGAAAGAAAATAACACAAGACCACTCTTTTTTTTTTCAATAAAGATACGAGACAGGTATATTATCTGAGCAATATATGAGACAATGGGCGATATTGCTCGAGGAGGTGATTGCAGAACAACAATGAGAATTTTTACAACATCATGGTGGACTAAAATAACATGGAAGTTACTTTGTCACAGTTGTTGGTCAAATTATAAATTACTTTGCTTCAAAATACTGTCCATTCTTACACTAAAAGCAGTGAACAGTATACAGTATATCTGCTTTGGAGCAGTCTTAGCAGGTAAATCGAGTGCTCCACATCTCTGTCATGCCTCTTGTATGTAACGAGTTAGAACAGGTGCAACTTCCAGCAGCATGAGGTCTAACCTGAATTTTACCACCTTTGACCCCTAACCTTTGACCTCCTCATCCACTCACCTCCACTCACTCTTTCATAAACAACACATTACATCAAATTATTAAAGATTCTTTCAGAAATCATTTCCCCTTGCTCTGCACCTGTCTATGCATTTGCCTCAAATTGAAGGTGGGTTTTGGCTCTCAAGTGAATGTATTCACAATATATGAATGTGTGTTTATGTGTACTGTGCAGATGTATACCTTTCAAGGCCTTCAGGGCCTGTGGCTTAGTGACATTGTGCTGGAGGCCCTTTTGAAACCTGAAGCCTGGAGCAGAAGCTTACAGATAGGTGGGTTGGGTCAGCCTGGGGGCCCATTGCAGGCAACAGTGAGGTGAACCAACCAGTCAGGCCTGTGTGACTTCTTGTTATATAATGTGTTTTGCCTGGCTCCTTGACTCCTAACTCTCCCACTCATATGCCCACCCCTCTGTCCCAAAGAAACATGCACACAAATTAGCTTGCACACACATGCATATGCACAGGATATACTGTAACTGTTAACATACTTTGCACACACACACAATCCAGATGATATATTCTTTTGCTTGCATCTGGTCCGGTGTCAAGGAGCACACCTATCAAAGTGTGTCATCTATGGCACCCAAGGCCTTTTTGAATGCCTCGCTCTCCTCCCTCTTTTCTCTAGTTTGTTCTCTCGAGGAATCCAGAATAAATATGCCCTCCACACTATCTGAAACATATTGTCATCACATTCACCCCCCCAGATATGCATTTCAAGCAAAGAACCACAGGCATTTTTTTTTAGGAGATGCCAAAACATAAATGCTGTGCTTCAGGTAATGGAATAAGAAGGATATATTTAGAGCAGCGAGATCCTCTGTGGGATTTTAACACTTGACTCATTCATTTTTTTCCTCCTTTTTTCATCTAATTTGAATGTACGTTATCTGCTATTTGGTTCTAGGTTGCCTAAAAACACAGGCCATCTATAAAGACAAGTGGTTTCTTTTTTGAAAGTGACAGGCTAATTTAACCATGATAAACATTGTTGGGGAAAAGTGGAGCAAGGCAAGGCATTCTTTTTTAGACTAAAGGTCAGGTTCCCACTTTTTACTGTGAGAGATTTATTTAGAGATCTCCAAAGAGCAGTGCCAACATCTGAGACACAGAATTGAATATTTCCTAATTTTAAATTTTTTAAAAACTCTTTTCTACCCAATTTCTTTAATAAAACTAAAAACAGGAGTGTTGATAGATCAACAAACTGTTTGTTCTAGCAAACTGTAACAGCTGCACTTATGATGTGGATACTGTCCATGAGATATGTGGAATTATGATGAATCTGTAAGAAAATGGAATGATATCAAAATTCATTCACAATCATTATACTAACATCCCTGGGCATAAGTCAAGTCTTGAAGATAAAATACTAGTGTTATATTTAAAGGTTAATGGCCATGGGTGTTCATGTGCATGGGCATGCGCACTCGTGTGTTTATATATGAATTTAAGTGAATATGTGCAAATGTCTGCTGACGTGCACATATAAGGCAAGACAGATGAGGATGACAGATGTGAGTGTATTCGTGCATGGGTGTGTGGGGAGTGGGGGGGGGGGGGGTATTCGTGTGTGCATGATGGAAAAACGTCGAATAGACATGGGAGCAGAATGACTGCTCTTTGAGTTTCATCCTTCTCCCCATCACTGCCTTCATCCCTCCTTCCCCCACTTTCCTAAAGGCACAAACTCTGCCAGTTGTCACCTTAGAGTATTGCAGGCCCGGCTGAAGCACTCCACTCCTCGGGAGGAGAATGTCAGCCCAGGCTCGGGGCAGTTTTGACAAACAGAGTATATATTGATACATGATAAAGTATGCTAGAAATCACCCGACTGCTGAGGGCTACTATAGTTTTAATATCATCATTTGAATTAACAAGCATTCTGTGGAGAAATAATGAGCTTTCATTATTCAGAACATCATCCTTACCCCGGCGGAGACTCGCAGGGCTATTAGTGCTTGAGAACTTAATGAAAAGAAGATAAAGAAGGTTTGAGATAAAAGTTTGAATGGCCACACTCGGTAACCAGAGTTAAAATTTAATGCGGCCCCAGTGGATGACGGATGAGCTTCTTATCTGGGGCCTGGGGAATGGGTAGACAGGGGATCCACTTTGGAAGGTGCCATTCTAGGGAAGGTGAAGAATGTGCATCCCTCCCGCTTTCTCTGACAGGCCCAGTGTGGTGTACCAACCTGGTGGACCCCCACCTTTCACCCCCATCCCACTACTCAGTGATTCATGCCAACCCATGGACTGTATGTCCCCTACACTAAAAGAGCACTTTTAGATTTAGGACCAAAAATATTGTTGCTTTGCCACAATGATATCCCATTAAATTAACTTGGATTTGATTGCAAAATATGTCTATCACTGTGCCCAAAGTTAAGTCTGCTTCACTTCCCTTCTATAAGCTACGGCTACAGTGCATTACATAATTAATGATTAGTTATCAACAAGAAAAGATAATTGATGCCTACAGGAGTTGGTAGTTTAAGTGAAGACAGATCAGCAAAGGCTATAAAAAAAGTAAAATATTTCAAAAAATTAAAAAATCTTCTCATCTGTTCTATTTCATTTTTCACAACTACAATCTCATTAATACATGCAAGACTGCCTTAGGATAAAATCTCTTCATTCAGCCAAGCCCGTGGTGACGCCTTTTCTCCAAAACAAGTAGTGTGTGCTTTATTCCTTCAGTGTTCTTTGGCTGCAGTGTATTACATAACGGACACACACTAAGTTGTCAAGAGATAGAAAACAATTAATGTAAAGCCCAAAAATATTTTTATTTAACCCAAAACCAAGCTAATAATAGTAAAGAACAATCCAGCGAAGTGTATTATTACAAATTTGACAATATGTTGATAGGAAAACATAAAAATGCAACAGTGCACTCACAAACACACAATACACATTGAAAAATACACACACCCACACACACAAGGAAAAAAAGACAGCAGCAACCACTCCTGGAGTCCCTCCGCTTGATGCTGTGTTTGTCCCAAGGGCCTTAAGGGAAGTATGTTTGCTTGCTGAACCATTGTGAAGTCTCCAACAGACATGTCTAGCTTGCTGCTGCGCTGTGCTGTGCTGTGCTGTGCTGTTCTCTGCTGGAGGAGATCTCTGTGAATGGGAGGGGAATGCATTGATTTGATGAATGAGTGCATATTTGTTGGAGTACTGGTGGCCAATGTGCAGTCTGGTGCGAGAAGTTATTTTTGTGGCTAGAACTTGACAACAAAGCCTTTAGCTCTAAGTGCAGACTGCAAGAATCACAGCTCAGTGGAAGGCTAGCACAGATGTTATTTTCTCACATTGTTTTTATCTTGAGGATGAGAGACTCTTAGTGTGGCATTTCTAACATTTTAGTAGGGATGAAATATTTCTTGTATTATGTGTTTTCATGCACATTTCTATTGTATCGATCTAACTGTTGATTGATCATGATGCCATCATCTGCATAAAGAGAAACCTTTTACACTTTGTGCTGTCAATTTTGTTAGATTCGGGCCTCAAAGCAGGAAGTGAAAGTAAAACCCGTGTCCAACCCAGACACAGAGTTTGGATTTTACTGCATCTTCCCTTAAGCTCAAGTGACTGAACCCAAAGTATTTCAGGCTGTGTTTCCATTTAGCAGTGTGTTGCACCATGTCCCATTCCCATACATCAAGACTCGTACATATGCTGCCAATGTGCTTTTCAGTTTATAAAACTCTTAAGTTGGCCAATATAATCTTTTTAAAATAACCAATTAATACTTCTACTAGGACAATAAAGTTTGACATCAAACCCAGGTGTTTTATGGAAAAAAGTAAATATCATTTGAATGCATTTTACTCTTCAACTTTTATTATTTGTTGCCATGATGTGGTTCCTACTTCAAAGAAACTGCTTAATTTTTTAAGTTCCCATAAAGGTTCCTTATCCATAATGGCAAGTCCATTTATGGTGGCTATATAACTTTAATTAAACACACCCATGTGTTGGCTGCTACAAGCACTTAACACGGAACAGCAACAATATGACCTGGTAAAAGACATGTGAGGGAGAAGCGGGAGACTGGGACCTCTCTAGGGTTTCATGGGTTAGCTGGTTTCCCAAAAACACTGGAGCAGTGAGAGTATTTTTTCAAGGTTAATGCTAGTCAAATTAGGAGTCCAGTGGTTTTTCACATGGTTTTTGGCTTTCCCTAAACAGCCAAGAATATTTAGCCAGGAATACCAGTGAGTTTATGAATCCTGTTTTCCTAATACTGGAGCACTAAGAGCATTTAAAGTGCCATCCCTAAAGAAATAATCAATATAAGAATTAATCAATCTGAGATTGTATTATTTTTACTGGAGAAATAAGAGAAATTAAGTTTGGTATGCAACTGAAATTTTGATCATGCAACTAGTTCATATCATTCTGACAATTAATATTTTGTCCCCCAGAGCTGATAGCCAATACTTGTTGTACAGGCAATGTATCTTTGACAGCTGTAAGCCAAAGCTTTACAGCCAGTGAGAGATTACCACATCAACAATTACCACAATGGCCCAGAAATGCAAGTATTCACAATATTTGCGTTTTACAGTGGATATTTGATTTAATTCCTGGCTTTCACTTCTGCACATTTTGTCAAAAGTTACTGGTATTCAGACATTCATTAATAGCTTTGAGTGCTGAAACATCTCAAAGCCTCCTGCTTTAAAAACAGTTTCACAAGGGTTAAATGTGACACAAAACAGCAGACTTGTATTAAACATATTTAGTAATATAAAGGAATTTATAGGGGGCACAATACTGCTACATTTACAGATTATCTCAGCCTCTTTAATTCAGTTCTATTGCATCATTTTTATGGGACGGGGCAGGGATAGCCAGAGGGGAAGGCTGGGGGATGGAGAGGAGCGTGGTATAAGTCCTCTGCAAGTATTCACATGCCCAGAAAGCAGGCAAGCATCATAAAAAATAGCTCACTAATCATTTCAATACAGCGCCAAGGCAGGCAGGAGGATGGCTTCATGTGCACAAGCACACACATGCATGACAACAGGTGTTATTCATGCAATGTGAAGGGACACTGTAAAAACATGAGATAAGATAAAAGAGAAGATTAAGGTGGAAGGAAGCAAAGGAGCAAAAAAGAGAATAAGTTGGACGATTTGTGTTGTGCTTCACCAGAGAGAGAAAGACAAAGGAGAGTCTTAGAGACAAAATGATGTAACAGTATCATACATCAGAGAGCACTGAGAAGAAGGAACTGTGTTTTAACAAGGTGAGCGCGACTGAGACGTGGAGACACCTCATTTAGATAACTGGAGTAGTGAGCTGCTGTCATCTCAAGGGGAATCTTGCTCCTAATTTCCCCTGGAATCACAAACAGCTGTTGTTTAAACTAGATCACATCACTGTCACATGGCTGCGGGGGCTTCGAGTAGTAGCTCTGGTGCTACTCTCGACTGTCGCCACCCGATAGCCATTTTTAACGCTGATCCCTTTCAGGTACTTTAATGTTCTCGCTGCCTCGTGAGACAGTGGGGGTGGGAAACTGTTGCAAAGTGAAATCTGAGAATGAGAAATATGTATTTCTTTAATAAGCTCTGACCTGAGCCCAAAAGGACACATAAGCCTGCCGTCCAAGTCCTGCTAATAAAGATGGGATCTGTTTTGTCATCTCAATCCTTTTTCCTTTTCCTTCCCGACCCAGGATGCGTGGGCCCGGTCTCTCTTCTTTCGTTCCCAGGATCCCACGCTCGTGCCATGTGTTGTTGCTGATCACAAACATATGGTTTGATTTCTGCAGACAGCGAGCAGACATAATAGCAAACACGATCAGACAAACTGGGATTTTTTTCTAAAGCTTTATCTTTAACATTCTCTTTGAAAGATGCAACCTAAAACTACTGTTTTATTGCATAAAACACATGAATAAAGTTACTATTGTTTGAACTTGTACTCTACTTCTACAGCATTTTAACTAATGTGACTTGAGGTAAATCATGACGCAAGGTATCAGGCATTCTTACTCCCCACAAAGGAATTTTATTGGGATTCCATGATGCTAACTTTATGCATTGCCTTAGCTGAGGTTGTATAATTATAGTGAACACCTATTACCATATAGTCAATCCACTTTCCTCTGCAGATGTTCACCAATCTGCAACAAGTACTAAAACTGGTACTGTGAGTGATAGTCAGCCTGGTGCTTGGACGGTGTTGTATGTTGTTCAGGGTGAAAGGCCTTATGAGGAAAATCTGTGACTTTTGATATTGGGCCATATAAATAAAATTGGACTGACTTTTACTAACTGCTGGAATATAGAGAGGTCATGTCGGATTTTTTTTTTTTTTACTTTACAAAGCTGACTATTAGGATGGTGGTCCTATTTGTGAAAAAGGTTGAAATTAAATTTTTTACAGCTTCAGAGAGAATTTTACTTTAAGAAAGAGTCTGAGGATTTGATTATGTATAATCATTAGTTGTTTTGTTTTGTCTAAAAGGGAAAATCTTGGCTTTAAATCTGGATTTATAGTTGGAAGGTTAATTTCCCAGGACTATCATAGGTCGAAACTTAAAATGAAAATTGAAAAAAAAAAGTAATCAAATATCATTCTTTTAGTTGACTTCCATGCACAATGTAGTCCCTGTGGAGATCTGTCTACCTTACCCTCAGCCAAGTAACAGTAACCGTTCTTACAACGGTGTCCTCTAAATAATACTCCACATAATTAGGGTGTACTCTAGCTAGCCTTAAGGCTTTACTGGAAGCATGGCCTGTATTTACACATCTGACAGTTGAGAGAGAGCAAGACAAAATGCAAGTGTGTGTGTGTGTGTGAGAGAAAGATGGCAGCGCACTGGAGTGATCCTCTGTACACCACGCTTCAGAAGACAGACACAAGTATAAAGAAGCGGAAATGTAAATGAGCGTGTGCGTCCATCCCGGGCCGCGCTCAAAGCTTTTACATATGTTAGCTTTAAATACCACCCACCCAGCTCCTTCCCATTGCCCGTCCATCAGTGCCTGTCTCGAGAAAGGGCAGTGGACTGAAATCTTCAGTCATTGATTATGTGATTATACTGGCTTAGTGCGTAAGTACGTCATCCTGCAGCAAGTCTCACAAGGAATTCTCCATTCTCCGAGGAAATCTGTGATGGATTGTGTGTGGGTTAGTGTGAGGGAGTGTGTTGTCTCACATGTTGGTATGTTTGATGAGCTACTGTTCATTTCACATAGTAAGTAACTTATCAGTATTGTGACGGAGGGTCACTTAAAACGTGTATTTTCTCCAGGATTATTTTGGGAACAATGAATTGAATCTCAACCCCTGAACTGAAAAACACTGCTGTTGTGTGTTGCTCATCGCCTCCCCATTGTGTGGGATCTCCCCGCTGCGCTGATCACAAAGTAAGAGACAAATCATCAGGTGAGTCAGAGGGTGCAGCATTCCTTCATCAACAGTTCCACTGTGAGCCTGAAAGTTACCACACACACACACACACAAACACACTCTGCAGGTGTGCCATAAATTAAGTGCATGAGTAACTGTCTAGAAGAGGGAGAGAGAAAAAAAGGTCCAAAGAGACATAAAATACCAGCACACACTCATAAACAGATGTCTGAAGGTCTCCCTCACACATACACACCTACAGACTTATGCAGCAGTGTTATGTTTTCATGTGTAAAAGTGTGTGTGTGTATGTACTGTGCAGTAAAATGAGTATGAGTAAAATATTTTGTTCCCTGCCACTGTTAAGCAAGTATGCGTAGCACAAAATGTGGTTAATAAACTTATTCAGTTCTATTTGAAGACCCCCCAGAAATGCATACAGTTTATGGCCAGTGTTTATACTTATTTACGCCACTATTTACCATGACTCAACACATTTGATTAGAGACTTACCTGTTCATTGCATGCACAGTAGACTATTTGCATGTCTCTTTGTAGTTGAGAGCGTGCATGCATGCTTCAGCGCATGACTTTGTTCTCAGAAGGCCTGTCTATGCCAGTGACACAGAAATAATTCAAAAAATGGCTTCCTGGTTGCAGTCACTGTGGTATGTGGCAGAAGGCAGTGGCAACTTGACAGTCCAGTTCTGCGTCGGTGTGTGACGAGCCAGACCAAAAAGGTCACAGCCTTCAAAGCCTGGAAGCAGCTTCAAAACAGACCTCTGCACCTCTGACAGCTACACATAAACTGTATAAAAGAAGTGGATGTAGCCTCTGGGTCTTAAAAGTGAAGCCAAGTGCCTGAAACGTGCATTCTTTCTAATGGCCAGCAGGGGGAGAGTCAACTGGCACCAGAAAAGTAAGATTGTATAGAAAAACATTTTCCTAATGAGTTTATGGTCTCAGTTGCTAGTTTCAAGTCTTGTTCAATGCAGCATGATGTTCATTTTGTAAAGTATGGTCCTATTTAGAGTAAAACAGACGATAAAGCAGGATATGCTTTAGGGCGTGGCTACCTTGTGATTGACAAGTCGCTACCATGGCCACAATTGGGTCCTGTCCATGTTTTTGTCTTAGAACTTTGACCCTTTCACAGTGTGTTTTCATTTCATGAAAGTTAATTGTAACATTTTGGTCAAAACATGGTCAATTCTGGCTCCAAATAAACAGAATGGCGACGGCCAAAATGCCAACCTCAAGGCTTCAAAATGGTAGTCCACAAACCAAAAGGTGATGTCATGGCGGCTACATCCACTTCTGTTATAAAGTATCTACAGTTACATAATATTTGTGTAAGCATAGTTTCCGACTTTGGGTACCTGGCTGGAGTAAGATATTGATACCATGGGCTTAATCAAGCCTACGTGCACTTAATCACATGCACAAATTTAGACTCAATTGACCATCACAGTTTAAAACCAAGTAGTTTTGTTGCTTAAACCTAACCAAACTCTGACTGAAAATTGAAAATAATAATAAATAAATTAAACATAATAATAAGTCAACTAAGTCTTAAAAATAAAATGTCAGCATTGACTTTTGGCTTCACACAGTAAAACGTGTTTTACTCTGATTACAGAAAGTAATTTAAGAGCCTATACTCAAAGAATCTGTGGTTACGGTAGGTAACCAACATTCGCTTGGTTTAACCATTACGATTAGAAACGATCCTGTTTATTTCTGTTGCTGTGGCAATATTTTGGCATGAGAATTGTTTAGGCAGCATGAGAGCGTGAGACTGAAGGGGTGGCACTTCACACCAGACATGAGAGTTGGCAACCCTGGTGTAGTAAGTGTGTGTATACCTGAGTGTATGTGTGTGTGTGTGTGTGTGTGTGTGTGTGTGTGTGTGTGTGTGTGTGTGTGTGTTTGTGAGTTGTGAGAAAGGGTAATTTAGAATTCCTGGAGTTGATGAAAGCCTACTAAAAAGAACCGTTGCTTTATGTTGATGGGTCAACAGTAAAAACACTTGTGATAATCATGTGTTACTGTTAGTGAAGCAGACTGTGGTATGACTATTCAATAGTGAGTTTTTCCTTCATGTGAGCCGTCATTTTTTAAAGTTGCTGCCCCAATTTCTGCATGTGCACATAAAAATTTGGAACGAAATTCTGAGGAAGGAGGACAAAAAGAGCCGTGGTGCACTTGACATCCAGTGACCTGCTGCAGGTTGGGCGTGCACTTGCTCTTGGTAAACTTGAATGAAAGGCTCAAAGGAATGTGAATCTGTGAATGTGCGTGGGTTTGTATACGTAAATACTCATAGCAGCCAAGGAAGCTATTCTTTACAGGCGGATGCAATCGATACACAGACATCGGCACTGACTTGCTTTGTCTCTAAACTCTGCAAAGTCACATTTAACTTGGGCACTTACTTTATTTTTTCGAGGACTCTGAGAAATTAATTTGTAAGCCTGACACAAATAAACAGCTCAGGCATAAATATGCCCATAACTTTATAGACAAAAGGAGAACAGCTTTATCTTCGTTGCAAAGGGGGGGGATTTCTTTCCTTATCAAAGCAACACAGGGCAAGATTAAAGAGTCAAAATCCTCCCCACGTGTGTGTTGTGTGTATGTGTGTGTGTGTGTGTGTGTGTGTATTCACTCCTGCATGCCTGCCCCCGGACGTTCTCTCTCTTTCTCCTCCCTCCCTCTCGTCACTCTCCCTGTAGCATTAGGAGCTAGCTGCCAGGCTCTCCTCTTTAGCATCCATCCATCCCTCCATCCTTACCCCCGGAGGAGTCTGCATTAATCAGTCCTTTTTCGAAGGAGGTCCTGCTACAGTAGCTGTTGTGTTTGCTCCCATTTGTTACCATGCAGATGTGGCCCACAGTGAAGTCACATCAATCCTTATACAGTGGAATTACACGGCCAATCAATAACATTCAATAACAACAGGCCATTTGCCCATCGGCCTGTCCACTCTTTCATCCCACCCACTGACAATGGCCTCTAGTTTGTGTGCGTACTGCATAGGTTATAGATTACACTGGGAAAATAACCAAAACAAACCTTAAAAAACAAAAGCACAGCACTTTTATGCAGTACTTTGTTTGAATTTCAAAATTTGTGATTTATCTGTAAGGAAAAAGTTGGTTCCCAAATGTAGTAGAGTGATACAATCTGCAGAAGCAGAAAAACTGTATTAAATTACCTCTGCCTATACATTTCCTTCCTATGATAAGTAATTCAGATTACATATCAGCAAGGGAAATGATGACCTCATTATGAAAGGGTAATATTCAGATCAATCCTACCTTCAACAATAGTTAAGTTTGAAAAACGTTGTGCTCCATCCTGCAAGGATAAAAAGACACACAAAGGTACTATGGATTTTTCTCAACCTAATGAAATGCTCCTGCAGGTACTGAAATATTTGAAAAGCCAACTTTGGAAGACAGGAGCTTAAAATTGAGGCAGTAACCACTGAAAGTTAATAAAAGCATTTCGGGTCATGTCCTAAATTTTCGAATTTATGTAATTCTTCTTATAGCAACAGGTACAGAAACGCCAGGCTTCAGTGGAGCAATGATAGTGTAATGTTTACAGATTGGAATCTGAGATGGAAGTTTCATTCCATTGTAATCAGTGACATTGGAATATACCTAATGTTGCCCTCAGCACATGCAACTGAAAAAATGTTTAACTGGGTAAAGTTTGTCTTTTTTAAAGATGAAATAAATTATTAAAGCCAAGTAACTGATAAGCAGGGCAAGGGTGACACTAAGTCCATTCTCTGACAAATTATTCAAATCATAAAATTTAAGTGGCAGCCCAAGAAGAGACGGCAAATTTAGTTAAATTTCTCAAATTCCCAAACCAAAATGTTGATTTACTTCATCTGCTGGAAGAACCACATACACAAGAGTTTGCCATAAGTTTCTCACAAAATGAGTGGATATCTTTTAACACAATCACCTACAATTTGAAATTTGACTCATGTCAAAATAAACATATAAAATCCTCTTAATATTGCCGTAATATATAAATTTACAACTTTTCTAATACAAGCCTTCCACTCTGATACACTGGGTCCAAATCAAGCTGTCAAAGAGCGTGCCAGCGTGTCCAGAGGGTGTCACCACACATACGGTACTGAGCTACAAACAGACAGCACTTCATGCAGCGGGTTTACAGTGGCTGCCAAAGGCCAGAGAGGAGAGGAGCAGGGAGGGTACGTGGAGAGGAAATGTGGGACAGAGAGATGCAAAGAGAAGGTGAAGGAAAGAGAAAAAGAGAAAGAGGAAAAGCGAAAGTGGGAATGGGTGTACAGAAAAGACAGAGTAAGACGAGGGATGAGAGAGTAGGTGGAAGATGGCAGGAGGGCAGCATGCAGATTGCCCAGGACCTGACTGGCATATTCTTGGATAGCTAACAAACGGAGGAAGAGGCAGAGGAGGGAGGGGTTGGGGAGCCGGGGAAAGTTAGGGCCCTCAGGATGTTCTGTCCCACTGCCAGCCCCAGAAGTGTGGCTGGGAGATAGCAGGCCCACGTGCAGTGGCGCACCATATACACAAACATACACATACATGCAATGACTGTGAAAATGAAGAGTTGAAGCAATGCATGGATCTAGATGG
This sequence comes from Lateolabrax maculatus, assembly GCA_031216445.1. Taxonomy (NCBI): domain Eukaryota; kingdom Metazoa; phylum Chordata; class Actinopteri; order Acropomatiformes; family Lateolabracidae; genus Lateolabrax; species Lateolabrax maculatus. The sequence goes on from CM062210.1 coordinate 13,610,884, forward strand.
ATAAGATAAATTGTGGTGAAAAGATTAGAAGTAAAATTTCAACAAATGCTGGTAACAAAAGTGATTTTTCAAGGTGTGCTTGGTAGCTGATTGACAACACAGTCCAACATTATTCACGTGAGGAGAGCTGCTTCAGCTCCAACCATTACAGAGAATTTGGTAAACCCACACTACATCTTTTCAGAGAACAATATGTAGCTGCATCTTCAGTCAGGTCAGCTGTCTTTCTCTGCTTTACTTTCTCCATCTGTATCCTCCACTCTCATTGGCAATGTAGAGTGGAGGAGCTTGAGGCCATGTGTGCAGGTTTGGGCCAATTATAGGGATTCTCATCAGTGCTGGGCTGCCTTTTTGCTGCGGGCTCAGAGCACACAGACCAGCCGTGGGTGCACATGGGTCAACCCTGTACCCCTCACATCTCTACGCAATGAGCATACCTGGGAGATGCAGTACTGCTGGTTTGGCAGATCTGATATATAAAAGAAAGAAGAAAAAAAAAAGCTGTTATGCTCTTTAGGCATAGATGTTACTAATACTTTATGTTACTATTACTTTGCAACATAAGACATACTGTATTAAAATGTTTTATTAGAATTCGACCAGTGACAAAGGCCATACAAACAAACTGCAGCAGCTAAAAATTCTGGAATTAAAGAAATGCTGTAGACAAGAGTATATTGGTATCAGTCATAGGCACAAAAAATCTGGTCATGATAAATGAATAATTCAATTTGAAAGTCAAAGAAACACAAACAAATGGTAGGTTTAAGTCTGTGAATATGAAGCAGAACACTCTTTTAAAACTGATAACCAAGCATTACCAAGAAGTTTTAAGATATTCTGAATATTGCAGCTGCATATACCAGTATGTAGATCAGCAATGGTTGATAATGCAGCACTGCAGCCATATAACAGAGGTGGGTTTTTAAGATATTCCGTACTCACATTCAAGCAGGCTTCACAGAGAGCATTGCATCTCCAGCTGGACAGTTGTTTGTTGGAGATGCAACATGCATTACCATTAATGCATTACAGCTCTACAGCAAAGTTACACAAGCTTAGAGAGAACATATGATATGGTGGAGGGATATTTTGGTTTGATGCCTGCAATTTAAACAGCCCTACCTTTCAGCCGAGAAGGGAAAGTAAATACGGATACCTGGCGAGTGAGGCCTAACATCTGGAGACGAGGTGGTCAAAGCTCTGACGCCCATGAAGGCGCCGTGCCATTTATGTCAGAACTGCTTGTTCTTAGACTCCTTACCCCACTAATGTAAGATAGGCCTGTTCCCACTGTCCTTGTATGCCCACATTCACAAAAAAGATCATGTAAATACACAGACCTGAGCTCAAAAGCACACCCTGATTTCCCTCTGCCATCGGTCCAAGATACAAAACTTTGTCTGTAGGAAGAATGCCAGATATATACAATATACAGGCAATATTTACTCATAAAATGGTTACAAAATGTTGTGTCTAAACTTGTATGTTTTTGGCTGCTTGTGTATCATAGTTTTTGCCATTCTAAAGTGAGGACTGATTTAAAAGAGTGAATGTCCTGTTGATTGTTGAAATAGAAATGTGCAAGATAAAGTGTGTTGTGGATGCACGGTGAGAACAGTGAGAATGCACAACAACCTTTTAAATGTCTTCTCCAGATGTCCCTTTGAAACAAGAGTTTTGACCCAGTTAGAAGGAGTAGAGCAAATGTTAATAAATTGGCACAAAGCTAGAAATGACGCTGATAATTCACTATCTGTATGAGTAAATAATTTGAGAGGAACACCAGATTAAGACACTTACAGCACAGAATATTGCAATGATTTCTTCACGGAATTTATCAAAATAATAACGGAAATGTACCTAAAGTGCGTGCCTGTGATCCACATCTACTGTGGATGACTTCACTCAGGTTGAGTGTTGACTTCCTCAATTTACCTGCAGATTTAAAAGAGGGGTGCTACACCCGATGCAGGGTCTCTAACGACAGCAACAACAGCAGTGCTTCAAGTATACACTTTATTCAGCCATAATTACCAGCTTGGAGGGAAATTCAGCTGAGAAACTGGATTAAGCATCTTCTTAAGTGGTTAGAAAATCAAAGCGCACTGAATGTTTGCCCCATACACATTGGCTCCAGGATGAAAGGCTTGGCCGAGGTTCGTGAACCAGCGCCGACACCAGGAAGGTTTCTTTTTTGTCAAATTATCTGCTTTTATACTACCAGAACTTTGAACAGTGCTAGTCTGTGTGTTTGCTGCTGAAACCAAATCTCAAACATGGCCTGGAACTGTGTGTTTTGGAGAGGGAACCAAACTTGTGGCCTGTTTGGCGCGGTTGCAGCAACGCAGCCCTGAAAGTGGATTGTGCTGGTGCTGTGGATTAGCAGAAGGCAGCAGCAGGCAGCGTGTGTGTGTGTGTGTGTGTGTGTGAATAAAGTATGTGTACATGTCTGTGTGTTGGCGCTGGAGGCTAGCGTGTGGTGAGGAGGGAGATTCGCACCTCCATGAACGCTGCTGAAAACCTGCTAACCGTTGCATTTACAACTCTCAGTATGGTGAGGTAAACACATTTTTGCTGAACCCCCCCCCCCCCCCCCAACTCTCCTCTAGAATTTTTTTAAAGGAAAAGCAGCAAAACCATATCCAAAATTGTAATGCAATAGAGGAGGGACTGTGTTTGCTCCTAAAACAAACATTTTGGATTGCCAAATGATGCTTGTCATCCAAATGCAAACATTCCCTGATACCATCGAATGGACTTAAGCCTGTTGACAAAATGGAGAGCAAATCACGTCAGGTCACCGTCCCCACAGAACACGCATTGACATAAAAATCTACCCACTGAGATGTTGCTAATTCTTTACACACTAAACTAAGTGCTCTCAATTTTATTAAAACCATAATATAAATACTCATGGGTATTTTTTTTCTCTCTCCTAAGAGGAGAAAAATGAATATCAGACCCAGATTTCTATCCCACAATGCATTTGGGGTTGTAAGTTGAAGAGGAGGAAAGGCAGACAGGGGAAGCTTTAAATCTGTGTCAAAAAGAGAGACATTAGGCCTGTGCAAGATGTTCATTTAGGAAACCTGGTGTGAAGGTAGGTGCGTCGGTGGCCCATTAATTACAATAATCACATCGTAGGTGTTAGAATAATTCATTAACTCAGATTTAGTTAAGGCTTCATTTAATAAGTCCTTGTTGGTCAGGAGAATAAGAGACAGGAGAGAGGAAGGTGGGAGGGAGACAAAGATAGAAAGGAAGAAAGGGAGGGGAAGCTACACAGAGAGAGATACAGGGTGCCTATTAAACCACAAGGCCTGGATTGTCAATTTGTGTTTGAGCGTTCCACTGGGGGAACTGTTCCATCCTTTTTAAGAGATATATCATTTTATAAAAGACCAAAGGGAGGGAAAAGCAGACAAAAACTGGGGGGATGGAAGGGTGGTAGTGATACAAGGGAGGGATGGATGGAGGGAGTTACGGAGGAGGGGTGGTTGGTTAGGGAATCAGTTTTGCCTACTATATTTAACTGACCCATAAATCTGTTTTTAAATTCCTCTCCATTTAAAAAAGCCCAGGCGAACTGGAGAGAAGTGAAGGCAAGGAAAGGGAGGAAGGGAGGGTTTTTCTTTTTCGCGTCGGCTGTTAAGTACCACAATCCATGCATAGCCGGCGCTACATTTATCCTAACAATGTAATTGGTCCAGCTCCCTTGGCTGGTGGCTCAGTTACTGGCCCTCCCTCAGGCCCCCTGATGTGTGTGTTTGTGCGTGTGTGTGTGTGCATGCGTGCGCAACCAAGGCCCTCCCTCCAGTCTAAAGAAATCCCTGGCTTCCATAGACTCATTGGGGGGGGGGGCATGGCGGCTAGGCTAATGCTAACATAAACTGTTCACACCTGCTAACAACCTCACTGCAGGGCTATGAGTGTGAGCGTGTGTGTGTGTGTGTGTGTGTGTGGATGTGTGTGTGGGTACTAGGAAGCCCCCCTACCGCACACACATCCACCACCACCACCAAACCCCAGCCATCCTCTCCTCTTCTCTTTTTTGTCTTTCTCTCTGCAACACGCATGTACAGTACACACACACACACACACACACACACACACACATTCACAGTCAGCCACACACACACTTTGCATTGAGCCTCGGTGCAATTATGAGGAAGAGGACAAAAGCTTCACAGACAGAAGCAACATAAGGGTCGGCTTGCTGTTTCACCTGGAGCTAAATATCTAAAGCAGAGGGGAGTCAGAAAGGAGAGGGGGGTGTGGGAGAGGAGGGGGGACAGGGGGAAGAGTAGAGAGATGGATGGGGGAGGAAGGGTTTGGGGGACAGGGGGGGAAGAGCTGAGGAGAAGGGTGAAGAGAGGGGAGAGCAGGTGGTTAATCGCGACTATTGTGATGTTGGATGGGGAATTTTTCAGTTTGGTCGATCATTTTCTCATCATCCTTTTTTGGTAATTTCCTTCTTATTTGTGTTTAAACTTGTTGAGATTGCTTAGGAGGAGGACTTTTTAAGAGATCACAGACATGGGTGAGTTACGGATTAAATGAGGGGTGCTAGATAAATATTAGGAGGGAAAATGAGGAGGTGATGAGAAAGGAGAGGTTCAGCAAGGAGGATAAGGATGTTGGGTAGGGGTGAGGAAAAAGAGGGAGGTGAGAAAGTGGAAGAAGGGAGGGTCGGGGACGAGGGAAAAGAAGGAGACGGGAGCTGCATAATGAAACGCTGGGCTAATTTGGAGAACTCCAGCTGGCTGAAGCCAGAGGGCCTGAGCTTCCAGAACATCTGAAGCACCTTAATGCTGCACACACACACACACACACACCCACACACACACACACACACACACACACACACACGCATACAAAAAATACTAAAACTCATACACAAACATGCGTGTGACACCACGGCAAGTGTGCAAACATACATACTTAAAACACTGCACTTCACACACTCTCTTTGACCTGAACCTGTTTGGCAATATCACTTCAGCCATACACACACACACACAGACACACACACACACACACACACACCACACACACACACACCACACACACACACATACACTACAAACTCTATAAAACATCAATATGTTGGTGTGGTGTGGCTCTGTGCATGTGTGTGCCTTTGGTGATGTTTTGGTTGGGTATTAATAAGTTTGAGGAGTTTGTTGTTCTGTGACATGAATTTCCATGTGACTCGTATGTCATGCAGATTTAGGAACTATAGGAGTACAATGCAATTACCATTCAAATAATTACTTCTAACGGTCATAATGCATATGTTTTGTCTAGCTGCTGGAAGACATTCAAATTCAATGTAATACTTCCAGTCATATAAACAGATTTAAGAGATACAATATAAAGAATCCTTTGTTTTATTCTACTTCTACTGTGTAAGCAACATGCTGCTGCACATGCCAAAGTGAAGGCCAGAAATAACTAAATGAGTCAAACTCCTTTGATGTATTCCCGTCAAAAGGAAGTAAGATCTATTAATTTAAGGTTTATTTACAGACATTACAGTAATGTAAGATGAGGATGGTCTATTTTAACTGTTGCCTAATTCTCTCTTGTACACTTATAAAGGTATTTTTCAATTTAGGTGGAAGACAGAACTAGTAAGCAATCATATTACATCCAATACATTTAAAATATAAAAGCTAAAAGTTTATAACACAGAAAATTGATGTCTACTATGTGTTTTACAGAGTTAATACAGATGTCAATTATGTCGTTATTTGAACACTGTCAGGTCAGAGTTGTCAGTCACACTCAGCCATTGGTTCCCTAATGAACAGAGCTGCCAACTGCCACTGTTTGCCTTCAACATATTGTCAACTACATCATGAAGCTTTGAGCAGAACACGATTGGCTGAAATGTTGGAGTAAAATTCCTTTTCTCTGAGGCTACATCACAGTAATGGCTTAAAACACAGCTGGATTAGAGCCTCTCTGGTTTACAACCATAAGGTTTCCCATCTGCAAACAATGCCCAACTATATTTTGTTGCCCTCCTCCATTTGGTTAACCTCAAGCCTTTATGGTTACCTAGGGGTGGCTCGAGGTGATGGCATTTGACTTAAGACTAGAGCCAAAGTGAAATGCTGACTAATCTGTAACATCTGGCGAATTTTATAAGAGAGAGAGAAGAGGGGGAGAAAATGATGCCAGGTTGGCAGGTGGAGGAGTGAGGAGCACTCGCAATACATTCATATAACCGCACACACACAAACACGTACACACATGCAGTGACTAGACTTTCCATTGCCAGGGTGTGGTGGCTACTGATGCCAAGCAGCTTGTGTCTAGAGTACCGAGCCATTTTATGGCCAAGAAAGTTAAACAACATGCATTCGAGCCCTCGTCTCCATTACCACATGTGAATACACCTACAAACACACTCTTTCACACTTTCTTTCTATTTTTTGGGCGCAGTCTCTGCCGTGTCACACACACACAAACAAATACACACACCAAACATTTGTGAGGCACTGTATAGTGAGTGCATGGCCTGGGCCGTTTTTCAATCATCACCTCGGCCCTCACTCCCAAGGCACCATGAGTCCCAGACCTGGGAGCTGTCAGCAACTCAAATACTCTAATAAATAAGGCAGACGTCTTAGGTGTGACTGTGTGTGTGTTACTCAGAGTAGGTCACAGTAGGCCTACAGCACGGGTCTCTCCTGCACAGGAGACTGTTTTAAATGTCGGGGAAGACTAAAGCACTATTAGACAAAGTTGTTGAGCGGTGTTCAGGTTCAGGCTGTGAGTGAACATGCACAGGGATCATTTGGAGATTTTTTTATTCCCATTTCAAACCCCCCAAATCCTGACTGAAGCTGGTTCAACCAATCAGCTTGCTTGACTCAATGTTAAGAAGTGGTTTCAAACTATAATTCCAGCATGACAATGAAAGCAACAGTGGGAATTGATAAATTGGTTATTGTGGCAACGTAGATTTGCATGTCTTCAATTCCAATGTTACTTTCCCATATATTTGTCTCATATCTGCTTCCTCCACTAATCATGTGTCGTAAAATGTAAAAATAAAATGTCTTGCTATATGTTCTGCAAATACATTTTGAACATCAATATGTCAGCTTGGGTCAGCAGAAAAAGAGTTTTTTTCCTGTGCTGATCAGTAAAGCAACCTTCCGTTGGGCTGTAAAGCAACCAAGAAGATCCTATGTGAAATCTGATAAAGGTGGCACACAATGAAATCTGTGTAGAAAATAAATTGTTATATGTTTAAGATGAGCAAATCTGACTGTGAAGGTGAATCTCAACTTCTGAATGTGTGAATTCGTGCTCTTGGTTTAGGGTTTCATGGACACACACATCCAACCGTGTACATACTCTTCTTCGGCAGACACTTTACTTTCCCAACACACTGAATTACTCTGATAATCACCAGAAGAATGAAACTGCTATGACACACTATACAACATAAAAAATAAATAAAAACACATGCAACACACATTAACACAGAGTTTACTCCATGTTCTAAGCTGTACCATGTAGCAATCACATGTGTGGTGCGCACCGGGGCGAGAGGAACAGCAACAAATTGGATTTCCCAAGGATGATGGTGTGATGAAAGATTGTGTGTTTTTCTCATCTAACGCCAGTGCTGTTAGAGCGCGGCATGATTAAATAAAACCTTGCCCAAGTTTCAATAAACGCATTATAACAATTGCATTTCCTTGACAAAGATTTAGGGACTGGTGTGATGCGATTGGATTACTGGGGAACATTGAGCTTTTTTAATGCTGTTTTTGCCCTGCCTTAAGTTGAATGTACACCTCCACTTGAGCAAGTTTAAAAGATTTCTCTCCTCTCAACATGTGGTTAGGGACACTTTTAGATGAAGATGATGGAGGTATCTTTTGCTCAAACGTCTCTCTTACCAGTCTTTATGCAAGCGAGAAAATAAATGGCCAAGCTTCTGCCTTTCACGACAGTGTCTCCATCCACTATCGGTGATCAGCATTGGATGATTTTTTTTAGATATTTTCTCTGAGATAATTGGAAAATTGATCGCACATAGAAGTAGCATTGTAGCAAATGTAATTTAATTTTTCAAACAATACTAAACCTGAACAGTATTTACTACGTATCAAACATTTACATAGCTTTTTACTAATATTAAAGTACAGATTAGCACGACATACAGTCAGAACTTTTCACTGCTTTTGTTCATGATATTGTGCATCTGTATATGTACCAAATGCAGAGAAATAATGGTGCTTAATGCTTTGGATTTTTTTTTTATTCCCATACTGTGTGGTACTGAAACACTGCAACACAACTGATTGCAAGGCCATACTCATGCACTTTATACTGCCAAACATGAATTATTTATCTGAATAGTAAAGACAAATATGAATCATAGCAGACCCAATGCTGCAGAAAGAATAGAAGTCTGATGCACTGATGACTAACAGGTGAAGGTGGCGCATAACTACTGTGGAAATATAAGAAAAGAGTGAGAGAGAAAGAAAATGAGAGCAAATAAAATCAAAAGTGGAAACAAGTTTGTTTGTGTGCATGTGTGTGTGTGTGTGTGTGTGTGTGTGTCATCCACCACCGTGGGAAGATTGCACAAATGCTCATCATGATTTAAGATCAACTGCCAGTCTTTTCATTGATTTAACCCCCAGTGTCAGGAGACACACATACACATACTCAAGTATGGTCCAACGCTACCTATCTGTGCCTCTGGCAGGTGGCAACAAGCCGGTTAATAACGCCACACCTTCTTTTCATTTTTGTTCCTTCACCCCGCACCCCTCACACCCTCCACACACACCCACTCAGACAGACACACACACATAGATTACACACTGATACAGAGGGTTTCATTAGAACTCAGCGTTAAAAACAACTTATCTGTTACTCTGAGCGTGTATTGAAGACTGATGTGTGTATGGAAGAACTGCTCGACATTGTCCCTCCACTTTGATTTGAATTTGGTAAGATTTAACTAAACTGAAATGTTGACCTGGGCTACCATGGTTTGCATGGTCCCTCTGTGGCTAAAGCGGTGTAGACCAAAGTAAACAAACATTTTGTGTTCGTCATTATAAGTATTTTTCATATGGAAATCTACCAATAACTTGTTGAGACAAAGTTTTAGATTTATTGACATAAAGTGATGCAACAACAGACAGAAGTTAATCATAGATGACAGTGTTTCCTTAGAAATATGTTGAGCTCTTGACATCTAAACGACCAATAAGATACAAGGCAAAATGCCAATATTGCTGCTATATTGACTCTCTGCCAAATTAATTTTTAGCTAATGAACAATTACCAGCTAAATACTAAAAGGCATTTCTGTTGTGTAAAGTGTAATTACAATGATTAACCAAATGCAAACAGTATTTTTTAGTAACATAACTTGCTTCCATAGAAAAATAAGCACTGCAATCATCTTGTCCCCTTATGGTGATGACTGTGTCTGTGAAACAGACTTGAATTCAGAGTGTCAAGGTAACCCTGAGGTACCGTATTATCATCCATCAACTGCCTGGCGCAAGCTGGCACCTCTCCTTGATCACCAAAGCCTTGTCAGCACGCTCAAACCTCACTTATATCTTTACTCACTCAATCAAGGGCAACTGTTGGATGCAGACTGATGGAGTGATGTGGTGCTGACAGCCAGACAGACAGAAAAACAGAGGGATGATAACCAGAAGGATGGGGAGATGGATGGATGGTGAGTAGACAGTTTCTCCGCCAAAAAACACAGTCCAGTTAATGGTGCAACATACAGACTGATGGACAGTTGACCGGCTAAATACAGCAGATGCTGAAAGATCAGTAGAGAGTTCAACAAAAGACCAGGTGACAATGATAGAAGGAGCACTTGCTGCAACCCCATCCCCAAGGATCTGTTTGGGAAATATGCCTGCTAAGCTGACAGGAACACAATTAATAATCTAAATAAAAACTGTGCTTTTAAGTCTGAAACAGACTTGACAGAATAACTTTGGTAAAAATATGCAACTATTATTATTATTATTTCAACAGGCAAATACATAACATTATGGAATATTATAAAAAAGTGACATTGAGTAATGACAAAAACATGCAACAATACGCCAGTGTGGCAAAGGGTGCTGTGTCAAATCATTTCCAACTAAAGTGACATGCAAGTTCCTCAATGCAAAATAAAAATAGAAAGCCGAACAGCATTATAATGAGAAGAAATTGTGTTATTAATGTTTTCCCCTCTTCTATCTTTTTTCTCCATTGGAGGCATCCTGCATTCTCCTCAGCATAGCTCACAGTTCTTCCCTTGCACTCTCTCCTTGGAGGGAAAGTCAAAAGGTTTTTCATTTATCTCAGACTGAAGACGAAGCACAAAACATGACTCCCCTGAGAGACCCACGAGGAAACTGCGAACACCTTGCCCCAAATATCTGATCTTGGAGGAGCAGAAAATAGCATGCACGTATTTGTTTGCCGGGACGAAGACTTCCCTCATTCCCTAGACGCTGTGTTGTCATTGAACATTTTGCCGCTGTGTGTTAGGCATATAAAAATACATTTCGATTTTTATTGGGGAAAGAAAACACGTCTCAAGAACAAAAGATAATTGTATTGATTTGTTGAGCATGTGGAGCAGTTCAAAAAGTGTCTGTTAGTAATGTTTTGAGCTCTGAGATTGTGAATGTGTATTTTTAAGCGTGCATGCACTTGCGTGCATTTCCCTGCTTGTGTATCTGGATTGCATCATATTGACCGAGTTCTCACCAATACTGAGTTTCAGATACAAAATGGATCATCAGGTTTTTAAACTTAAGTTTGAGACAAAACTATGGTATAAAAACAAAGATGAAAGATAAACAGATGCAGGTAAAAAGTTTTGAACTCCTTCAGTAGGTGTGTCTGTGCAACTGTACCAGCAAACTGTAACTGCACAATGGTGCAAATATGAATTGGTGGGACAGAAAGTGTGAAGGGAAATGCAGCAGTAGCGTTGTGCTCTTTCCATGCAATCCAAGTGTACAGAAGGAGACTTAAATGCTAATACATACTGTGGTTGCATTTGTTCTTTTAACATGAAATAAAATGACATTTCATGGCTGCATTTGAACAGTGTATCCCACAACAGTTAATCAGAGTCACTAAAAGGAACCGGTAATGTCAGTTATGGCTAATAGTTCAAAGAACAGTTTCCTCATCTATAGGCAATTACTCCCTCACTCTCACCCTCTCTGTTGCTTGAAGCTACGCTAAATCTGATAGATTTGTGCATTGATAGAGGCAGCTACAGGACTGGAGCTCTGTGAATGTCCATAAAAGAAACTAAAGAGCAAAACAGTAATTATGCTCTCTTTTCCATTTACTGTATATTCAATTTGACTCACTGACTATCAGCATTTTCAAGAGAATTAAAAAGTGTTACAGTTGGTTATACTTGGCATGGCATCTTGGCATGTGAATCTGTCATGGACATTTGATTACATTGTGTAAGCTGCAGTGCTGCTGATAATAAACTAGTACTGTACATTGTTTTATTTTTTTATTTATTACTTTTTTAATATGTAAGTACAAGTATTATGTATGTGCATGTGCATATGTATGTAAAATTACTTTCACATATTTTTTGACATTATCACATAAACTTTTTTCTTTGGACCCCAGGAAGAAGAAACTATTATTTTGGTAAAAGTCAATGGGGATCCAAATGCACTGAGTACATAAATGAACCATTTATGAAACTCTGAAAGCATTCTTTAAATTCTACCCTTTTCTACATTTCATTAAAGTGGGTGCAACAAGTGTCAGATGTGTGCAAACATCAATTTGCATCAGCAAAACTATGTAAACACAGATGGTAATAGAGTAATTGCTACGGAGGAGCAATGCAAAATCCTCCTCATGTGCTTTTGGCGGAGACCCCCGGTGAGGTCAGCCATAGGGGGCAGAGTGCCTACCTCCTCCCAGGGAGGGTGACCTGCAGAGGGAAAGGGGAGCAATAAGACTGGGCCCTCGAGTTGGTGGGAGGGATTCAGGAGAAAGCAAGCAGAAAACTTGCTGCATTTGATCACAGATACATAGATCTAGTGCCACATGTGGGAAACACACAAGCTACGGTATACACATCACAAGTATCAAGAAGAACACATTAAGCTGTCTATATTTAGATATAGATTCTCACTTAGAATACAAATACAAAATCTTCCTCTTTCACCTATAGACACACACAGTCACACACACACACACACACACACTCGCACAGAAAGTTTCTATGTGGTTATCAGCCTTGGTCTCTTGGCTACAGGGCTTGTGGGATAGCCCTGCTTCTTGGCAGTCATTTCTAACACAAGCTGGAAAAACAGGCTTTGGGTTTGTGTGTGTGTGTGTGTGTGTGTGTGTGTGTGTGTGTGTGTGTGTGCGTCTTCTGACTCATTCTGCATGTGAGCGTGTGTTTTGTTTTTATGCTGTGAGTGTATTTTTGTGAGTGTGCCTGCGTCTCAGTCATTTTATTTTTTATATGGGCCTTTGTTTGTGCGATAACTTGTTTCTGCATGCCTCCGTGTGTATGCATATTTGTTTATGTGTACAGATGGAAGGCAAAAATAGATCTATAAACAGGTAGAGACACTGAAAAAAAACACATTAGTGACAATGTGTGAAGAAACCTCAGTTGTAGAGGACAAGAAAGACCCAACTCCAACTTGACATGCATGGTTTCTAAAAAATAAATCCACCCCCATCGACTTTTTGTTCATGCAACAAAAGGATTTAAAAATGATCTTATGCAGGACTTCTTATGCTGTTATTTCATTTTTAATCAAAGTGAAAAAGAAATTTTAGATTTATATGTGAATGTATAAATGACAGAATGGCAGAATCTAGATTTTAAGTGTTCAATTCTTTCTTTTTATTTGGGCTAAATTGCCACAGGGGCAAAAAAAAGTTTAACATTTCATATTATGTTACTCAGACACTGTCTTCACATTGTACAGAGAGTTTTCATATCTGAGTTATTCTAATTCTGTCTTTCAATATTAGTAGCTTTTATGTATATTTGAGCGGGTGCATTGTATATCAAAATACGATAGAAAAGCATAGTTCATTTTGTGTCATCAGACCATAATTACACAATGTAAATTATCAGAGTTGTGATATAAATTTAAAAGAAGGATATCTGTTTACATCTCACGTACACATTTTCCTAAGAACTTCCTCATGCACTTCTAACTGCTGTTTTTACGGCCTCCTGTCTGGCCTTTCAGGTCACCTCTTACCCTTAATTACCTCCGTCTGTCCGTCCCCACCTCCCTCCATCCAGCTATTCATTCTTCCTATTTTATCTTTTGGGTCGAGCAAAGCAAGAATGACCAGGCTTTTGAACCAGGAGACAAACATTTGTTGGGTCTGTTTTCTTTGTACCAGGTACCAGGTTCATAAAGTAGAAGCCAGGCCTGTGACATATATGTGGCTTTATATCCATACATTGGGTATCATCATACATATTATGGTTAGAGTAGGAAAGGAATGCTATGAACTGCGGGGCTTCAAGGCCGGCTTTGTCATCACAGGCCTGGGCAGGCTAACAATTCGAGGATCCTGATTCTGATCATTGATTTACAGTTTCTATTTCTGTATGTTGCATATCTAACCAAAATACTTTTTTTTTTGTTTCCCCCTTTCATTGCTATTTACTCTTCGGCCTGCCTCTCTCTCTCTCTCTCTCTCTCTCTCTCTCTCTCTCTCTCATTCTCTCTCGCTCTCCCACTCTCCTCTATGTCCTGTCTCGCCTCTCTCTCATAATCCACGCTGTCATCAACAGATTCAGATTTAAGCTTCCATTTCATCCTAGAGGCCACTGAAGATGAAACGTGGCTGCTAGTTTTGCTCATAAATGTCTCACTAAGTGCTGATGTGCCAGGAGCCCTCCTTAACTGGTTGGCTGCTGCCTTACAGCCTTCTTTGCAATACCAACACACACACCCTCTTCCATTCTTATGTGCACATTTGCATGTACCCTCTTAATCATACAAAAAGCAGATGGGTTGGTTTCAGGTTTGATTTATCTAGAGATAATATCACCGGTATGGGTGGGGGTGGTGAGGTAACCTTCCTGCCAGCCAGTGAACCAGTCAGCCAAGGAGCTAACATTGTTTAAAGGCAAAGAGAGGAGATTTACTAATCCCCACCTGATCTACAGGTACCTGCTAAATCCACAGGAAAAGATCTCGGTCAGTGTGTTTTCATATGTGCATGTATGTGTGTTTGTGTATGTTTGCATTTGCGTTAACAAGCTAGTGAGTAAATAAGAAAAAATGAGTGCTTGTGTCTATATATGTTTTAGGAAAGGAGTGTCTCTAAAAATAAGGGAACATGGGTGCTGGTGAGGGTATACTTGTATATGAGAGGTTAGAAATAAAAAGGGCATGTGTGTCAAGTTCTTGAGAGCAATAAAGTGAGTATGAGAACGTGCAAATGACAGCACCATGCAAAAAAAAAACAAAAAAAAAAAAAACTAGTATATCTACTTTGTTAAAAAATCCACCTCACAGGCCAGGAGTCTGTATGAAATTCTAAACTAAATTCATCTCCACTCTCCAAACTAGAGACCATTCAATTAAGTTTTTGTCATTAAATGTAGGTTGCAAAATAATAGCAAACAGCATTATACCGCTGCCCTCTTCCCCTTTCATAAACCAGGTTAGTCTGAAAATCTCCTTGACTCAAGTTGTTTAATGACCATAGCTAATGCCGCTGTGCTCTGCCCTCTCTTTGTCTTGTCTGTGTAGCCAGCCTAATCACTGCTGACAGTCAGCTTTGCTCTTTTATTAGCTCTGCGTCGCTTGCAATCAGTGACAGTGAAGTCAGGCAGCAGGAAGGGCTTGTGTGAACTCAACACCCACTCGGACCCAACGTTTAGGCTTGCACACACACACACACACACACAGGCGCGCGCAGGCACACACACTTACACGAATGTGTGTATGTGCATTTCCACAAACAAACTTGCACTCTTCCTAAGCCAAGTCACAAAACACAAAACCTCTCACATGTACACACGCAGATGTATATAAGCACACATTCGCTCACATGTATGCCCATAACTAACACACCGATTGCTTTCAAAATGATGAAGCTGCCTCTACTGGGCAGCCACTGGCCTCACTGTATGTGGGTCAGACCCATGCAAAGCTGTATTGATTTTTTTGGCTGTGTGTCTGACTGTGTGCCGCCATGTTAAAAAGGCTGACTACTAAAACGACAGCTAGCAAGCACATCTGAAACACACACACACACACACACACTCATTCACAGACGAGAGGTTCCACAGTTTGCTAGCCTCTTCTTGTCAGTGCTCCACGAATTGGCAGACAATGGACTTGTTTGATAAAGAGGAGGTCTGACATTCGAACGTGCAATTTGTGAGCGACGGGGCGGGAGCGAGGGATGGGGGTGGGAAGGGAGGGTCAGGAATTCGCTTCACTCTCTTTAAAGAATGTAGCGTCACCCATATGTCCGTCTGCCCTGGTGCATACTCGATGGAGTGGAAGGGCAGGGATGGGAGAGTGCTCTCTCCCTTTTTCTTTCTCTCTCTATTTCCAGTCTATTTTGCAGGGCGGACAAGCCTTTCTCGCCACTCTGGTGCAGAGCAAAAGCTTAATGCTGTTTCGTCTATTGCATTAAACCACGCAGTGGCCATTTAGGACACGATGTAGGCCAGAGCAGCGAGAGATATGGCTTTAAAACCCGTGCCATCCATAGCGGAGGTCAGAGCAGTGCGTCGCTCAGTCACAGTGAAATATTTTTAAAAGATGAAGTGTCACTCATCCTGAATAGCCAGCATCCACCCTTCCCTCTAGTAAACGTGCTGCACGCTCCATTTAAGTGCTTTTGAACGAGCCCTTATTAATCCCCTTAACTGCAGGTTTGCACCTCATATTTACCACAGCTGACCTTTTGACCCTAGCCACTGGCTATCTAATGTTGAAATTGGCTAATTTGTGAAATGGCAGAATTTGGGGGTAAAGACCACTTAGAGCTAATGGCTTGCTCATCTGAATATAAGCGCCATGCTTAGGGGAGGGCAGGCGCAGGGCAGCAGTGCTGCCAGTGTTGGTGAGGTGTATTTGCAAGAATTGCCCATCTCAAAGAAGCCAGATATTTCTCCCCCTAACATCAATCTGAATAGCTAAGACTTTCACTGCCTCCATTATCTTGCCATTCGTTATCCTTGTATGCTGTAGGCTTTTTCTCAATTACAGCCATTTATGGTTTCTGGAGTAATTACATCAAACTTGAGTCAGTTACCTGTAAGGTGTGTTCTACTGTAAATTAATTTGGAAGTTTCTGTCTTACTTCCTTTTCATTTGGTAGTAATGGGCTGTACTTGTTCTTATGCAAGACAACCAGAGGGCTGAATGAATTCTGAAGCAGGAAACTGACCTCATGAGGAAGGGAGACAGAATTTCAAGAGTTCAGAGCAATTTCCATTAAAGCCGGGAGACAGAACATGATATGTGACAAATGATGCCAGACAAGCATATTGTGCCAAGCCGATATGTGCAGAAAAGCACTCTAATAGATTAGAGCTTATTGTCTCTCTGTCATTTCCAAAATAATTCAGCACATCATTAACATAATAATTTTGTTATATACTGTTGGATATTTTATTTTATAGATTATGTTTTTGAATTTACTTCTGCTTCATTAAATTGCATACAGTGAATTTGTAAGAATGAATTAAGACCGGTAGGAGTACGTTGTACAAAAATAGGAATTAGCCTTCTGTTTTATACTTTGAAACTGTTTTGCTTGCCTATTAAAGGTAACTTCATTGAGCATTTAGAAAACACATGTAAGGAGTTACACACATATAACCTGCACATTAATGTTTTTGACTTGACCTAACTTTTTAACTTGATCAGGCAATGATATGTTTTCCTGCAAGATGCAAATAGTAAAAATTCTTTTTATGATACAGCATGTTTTCTATGGAATTACACACAAAATGCGCATGATTCCAGCAATACCTGAGAAAACTAATTTATTCCTACCGTCTCCCCTCTCTACTCACTGTAATTTGAGTATTGAATGTTTCGCTATCTGTGTTACCTTCAGCATATTT
Source organism: Lateolabrax maculatus (assembly GCA_031216445.1). Classification (NCBI taxonomy): domain Eukaryota; kingdom Metazoa; phylum Chordata; class Actinopteri; order Acropomatiformes; family Lateolabracidae; genus Lateolabrax; species Lateolabrax maculatus. Next base: position 13,628,012 of record CM062210.1, read on the forward strand.
AGCCAGCCCTTCATTTGCACTCGTCTTTAAGGCTAACAGCTTATTCAGCCTGTTTATGGATGGCCCCTCAGAGCTAAATTAATAGAAGAGGCTTTGGGGACCAGAGAGGAAAGTCATAAGCAAGACTGTAATGCTCATTTGCAACGTAGAGGCTAATTACCAATTTGCCACTCTCCAATCTTGTTTCATAATATGTTCACGGCTCAACTTCTTTTGTGTTTTGGTGCCTGCGAGCGATGTATGACTTTTATACAACAGAGGATGCTTTGCTTCTGTCTTCTTTATAACTTCATGTGCTGGAGATATTGAGCTCTCAGACTTGCCCCACACAGGCCTGCATCTAACACTCGCTCATGTGAAAATGGTGCTGTGATTGCCTTCAGCTTTGACTGCGTTCTCTTTGGCTGCAATTTTTGTCTCGCGGAGGAAGAGCGAGATAGAGATGACAAAGAACATTGAAGGGAAAGGGCTCAATTGAACATCAGTCATCACTCTAAGTTACTCTGCAATGACAAAGCAGCATTTTAAGTTTTGAGATTCAAAGGACAAGGAAACAAAAACTTATATATGGATTTTGTAAGAACAAATCAAATGGACAATATTGTACAGTAAGCATCAATAAAGTAAATATGACTATGTCAGGTATTTGGGGGTCATAAACTAAATTAGTTCTTGTCTATGTGTTCAGGAATCAAAGGTACTATCAAGCTCAACTGAAAAAGCATTACCAGTGCTCTGAGACAGTTACATAACCTGCCCTTAAAATGCTCTCCTATTGTCGAGTGTTTCCCTTATCCTCCAAAACCCTGAAATGACAGACAGAAACAGAATCTGATGCAATATGCAATATTTACAACAAATCCATTGTTGAAAGAGCAATTTACTATACAAACCAACCAAATAATATCGTGTCAATACTTAACACAAAAGGAGAGTCTGATCTCTGCAGGACGTTGAGCCAAAATGCGGAATAAAATGCAAGCAATTATAGAATTAGGAAGCCTGAGCTACACTGACATCATGCATCAACTGCCTTAACATTGACTTCTGCCTTTAATGTACTTTTCATCTCTAGTTAAACAACTTCCACAGTAACTGTTAATGCCGTTCATCTCACAGCAAACAGACTGTATACCAACATAGTATGTGGATTATCTGGCTTTAAGAACTACATTCTTCAAAATCCAACAAACTTGTATGAGTTGCGCTCAGTTTTATGTGTACTTTAAAAAGGGGAAAGAACATAAAAGGGCGCACTGTATAATAAATAATACATGAGAATACTAAACAATCATAGTGGTAAACTTCTTGTTGTTGTGTTCTCTCACTCTCAGTCAATGATGACACACTTTCAGTATTTTCTTTTTTTAAATAAAGGGTGCTTAAATTCATGAGCTTAATGAAAAATGCCCACTGCATAAGAATTAGTCTTGATAAACAAGATACTGGCAATTAAACAATTAAGATCTTGTTTTGGCCAGTAAAGAAATAAATAAAGACATTATAAAGCCCTGCAAATAAGTAACAATATATATAGTATATCATGTATTTACTATAACTGCTAAATATAAGCCATAAGTATATAAATTCATAGCCTATAGCCTACATATGTGTTTTCATTGTTTTGTGTGTTTTTACCCCTAAAATTTCATCAAAGTACTGTATGGGCTTTTATGAGCACACTAATAGCTGTGTGTACACGAGGACTCACTAATGAGGACCAACATAGGCTGTTTAAATGATTGAACTTAAACTTAGTCCAGGACTTTATAATCAAAAAGTAGGTTTAAGTTTACTTGACACCCTATAATCTTTAAAGCGGGCGATGGGCTAAAGAGGGTGATGATCAGTTACATTATTTATACAACAGTTAGTTCCGACCAAGTTATTTGATTGGACGAGTATAACATCACTGGGACTTTTAAGTACATGTATCACTCTCCGACAGTTGGTTTGAACTGGTGTATATAGAAATTCAATATACCAATTGGATGCATTTTGTTCGTAATGTTATAACTGTATATTGGCTGTGTGTTTAGTATTTTCTGGTAAGACCTAAAGCTAATACGACCTCAGTATTAAACAGTTTATGAGCTTTTGGTTGATTAAAGGGACTGAGGGGATGGACATTCACCCATTTACTCCTTGGACAGGGAAGACCAGGAGACTGTCCTTGGACCCAGTGAGCAGTGGATGTCTCCCTCCTGCTGCAGCTTCGCTCTGAACTGATGCCTCCAGCCAGAGCTTCGTGTCGGACCCAGCATCCAGCCCGAAACCAACCCACGGCCTCTCCCCACAATTCCTCGTCTATTCTCCATCTTTCCCCCTGCGCTTCAGGCAACATCCCATGGACTCGTGAGCACAAACTGATATTGCATATGTGGTAGTTTGCACTGGCAGCTGAAGATGCCATTTTGTTTTAGGCCATTAGCTCCCAACTCAGGCCTGCATTGTTTTATTTATATTACATTGCATATTACAATATTATTATCATTTTTACACATTATTTTTTTTAACGACAGACTGCGCGCGGACATGAGCTCACTAGCTCGTAGTAGGCGCAGCAGCCAGTGTGTGGAGGCAGCAGTGTCTGTTGACACAGTGGAATAGGTGAAAATGAAAATGACAACAACCCGACGTGTTGTGCTTCGTGACAAACCGCTGGCTAGCTGGCTGTGTTGGAGCTGTCAGAGAGCACGCAATTGCAAGTCGCGCATATTCCGCTTTCATGTAGATTACATGCTTCAAAGCATCAGTTTAATGTTGAAACTAGCCGTACACTCGGCAATACTCACATTCTCTTATAATATGTTATCAGTATCAGTAGCCTACCATATTACATTTCAGGAGTATACCCAGTACAGGCATCCAAAAAGATGGATTGAGTCACCATCACAAGTGTAGAAATGGATGTACCACAGGCTCTGCAGTGTGAGGTGTATTTCCCAAACAGATGAAAACACATTCTAATTTATAGAACATTATTTGTTCAAACAAGGAAATGGTTAGAAAAGAGACTATTCTGGTTCTCTAAATGTACAATCAGCTTTCACAGTGAATGATGGAACTAATGTAAATAGCAATTTTACACTGCTATTCTCTAACATTCATTGGTAATATGTTGAAGATTGCCCAGTGATATTTTAATATTTAAAATTGTATTTTTTATTTTAAATGTGGTGCATTTTTACTGTGCGCATTAAATATTTTGTTCACTGCAGTATTTTATATTTTGTAAAGTAGCCTGTCATTTATAATGTGTATAGTAATGTTTTTATATGGTGCAACTACTATTTGATGATCAATACAGTTTATAAGTTTTTTTTACAGTTTTCTTCAATTTAGGTCCATAGTGGCAAATAGAGAGACCTTCACAGCCTTGTTCAGCTGCAAGTTGCAGCTGTCTTCTACGGTATAAAGTGTTGGACATAATGTTACAACTACTGAGAAGTAGGACAGCTTGAACCACATTTACAACAATCTTTAACATGATTTCAGTTAGATATTTAGGCGACATTACAGCTAGCTTGATGTCATGGGACAATTGTGAGAAAAGTCTTTTGTTTCCAATGTTTGGCAAAACCAAAAATAGCTATCTAATGCTAGAGGATTTTTTTTATTTTTTTTGCCTAAAGGTCCCGTTTCCCAGAGTGTAGAGACTACAAAAACCGCAATACACCTGCTGTTCAACATATTGTCTAACAATAATCAATGCACCAATCTCTGCAAAGATTTTTGAAAACAATGAGTGCATTATTTGTGGGAGTTAGTATTAGGAGGTTGTAGCTGTTGAGCTGACATGAATGTTGATTTGAAAATGAAATTAAATTACACAGATGTAAATGTAAACTATATTATATCCAGTGTGTTAAAGAACAAGACCAACAGGGAGAAGTACAGTGTTACCTTAGTTAACGCCTACATATGAATGTGTCCTTGCCTTTCCAGTGCCTTAATATGTCAGTGCACACACAGTAGTAAACTTAGTGTTGAATCATTAACTGTAGGAAATAGATCATTAAAAGTTCAAAAGAGATCTAGGTTAAACTCACAGAGTGAACATTATACCCTTTAAAAAACTTAAAAGGCAAGAGGCAGAGGACACAGTCTATGAATAGTCCAATGAGCTTGCTACCGCCCTGAGGGTCAACGTTGCATGTCCATTGAAGACAAGCTGAGGGGAGTTGGTCATTGAAGACATTTACATTTCAAACATTCTCCTAGATATTTAGACAGATGTGTGGGTTAGCTATTGACCTGGGAGATCAGGGTTGATCTCATTTCAGGCAATCAGCTGCTGTTACAGTAGCAGTCAAACCTGGACAGACTATTTCCTGGTATGTTAATTCAAACAGGACTTGTGAGTAATCAGTGAATTAACATTTCTGAGCTGTAAACAAGGTTATCAAGCTTCTCTACAGTGTTTCGTGCTTTGGTCCATGAGCTGAAACTCTAAATCATTTTTGGAAAAACCCACAGTAGAATATACAGTAGTTGTAACTGTTCACACTGACTGAAAGAATAACAGTTTTACCAGAAAGTTGAAGAAATAAAAAATATTGTTCTATGTAGCTGTTCCTCAATAAATGATGTCAAGGCATATGTTTTGCCTTTGGCAGTATCAAATGTTTTGCAGTCAGAAAATGAGAGAGAGTGACAGGATTTGTAAAGGCGAGATGTACAGACACATATCAAAAGCTCGATTTAAAAAATATCTACTTCTTTGTTAAAATGTTAATGGTACAAGCCTGAGTATATAGAAATGTAAGATTAGACTTTAAATACCCAAGGTGAATTTTATTAAGAGGCATCCAATCCCAAAGCTTCAAATTCTGTTATGTGAGCCACTGATTGCGGGCAGAAGCTAAAGATGACGCTGTTGGGAAAACTCACAATAATCACAATCTGCAGCTTAATTTAATTTAGTTATGGATTCTGCGTCAGTTTTGGATACATTAAGTAACTATGGCAGCATTTTTTGTACCTTATACCTTATCTGATTTACATCTCTGATAAAATATGTTTCTTTTAAAACAAAGTTAAAATAATTAAAACTGGTGGTCAACGTCACATTATCTGCAAGAGCATGTTCCTATGTTAAGTAACATTGAGGATGCCATTAAAAGAGAAAATTTAAATGTAATACATAATGGGGAAAAACACTTTTTTACTTGGCAGATCAAGTTATTGACCGTCCATCATAAAGTTTATTTGCTCAAATGACAGAATTTACTCTGGCCCGCAAGAACGAACAGGCCACTCCAAGTCTGTCAGAAACTACTACCGCAACTACTGCCACAATTATAGAAACAATCGTATGTGTCATTACACCACCTCAAGGGAATTCAAACTGTTAAGTAGTTAGGGGCGCCTATAATCACCCTGCTTTTCAGCAAATGACAGGCATGAAACACAGGGTTCATTGTCAAGTCAAAGAAGATGAACTGAGCTGCAAACAAATTGAATTACTTTGGCTGGCAAAACACCTTCATGAACTTAAATCCTTAATCTTCACAAAAGAAATTATAAAGATATCCCATAATGTAATTACTAGTTAGAAAAATCCCTCACAGTACTGGACATTGGCTACATGTTTGAGGCTTTGGTGCATCACCGTTGTCATGTTTTAGCTGTCCAAATAAAAGAATAACTATATTTAAATATAAGAATTACTATAAGGATTAGTATCCCCGTCAATATCACAGAGTTTTACATATTTCTTTTCATGTATTGTGTTAGTCATCATTGTGGGGTTCCTGCAATAGATAGAGTCAAACTCATCTGTCCCCTCTCGTGGCTTCATGTCTCTTCCTGACTGTATTTCATATCATTTCCCATACATACCGACCCTTTGAGCCACTGACACACCACTGCCTGTGGCCTCTTGATCTTCAAAAAGGGATCACAAGACCTTCACTGTGCAATGACATCACTGCGTCTCAGAATGAGTGACAAAGAAAGAAAGAAAATGTATTTATAGCACAAACTTTCATTCCGACAATTGTCTAATTTCCTCAAGCGTTTTATGCGTGAACTTGCAGTCAGTATGCTCATCAAAGGGGCAGATTCACTGCCTGTCACAAGGCACATAATACATCCTTGTCATAGAGGAGTCAGTTGCATGCAAGATGCCCCTTGTTGGTCAGCAAGATGTTTCTCAAACACTCCCCCCTTGCTCTCAATTTCTCTGAGATCATGCCCTAATGATGACCCTAGGCCCACTTTTAATCACTATTTGCATTGCCCTTTTAACAATTATTCCACTCCTTTGCACAATTTTAACTGTAGAAGCATGAGATGGATTCCTGTGATTGTTAACTGCCTTATAGACACAATCTTTTGGGGCTACGTCTTTTTTTTCCCTCACAAGATATGATGCATTCAAAGGAAATGATGGAACATTTTGAAGTATTGCCTTCTATGACTTCCCCTCCATGTATTACTAATGCTGTATCATGCAAGGCAAGCTTGCTTCCACAGCATTTGCTCCCAAGTTGATTGAGGCAAAGTTGAGGCCTCATATACAAACCTTTTTTTAAAATGTCACTCACTCCCACTCTTACGAGGCTGCATGAACTCTATGGTCAAAGAGAAAGCATAGCAAAGTATGACAGAAATATCTTTTAGCGTCTAAGTCTAACTAAATGACACACTGACTCCTGATTGGAAACCAGAACTTAGAGACAAGAATGCTTGACAAGTAGATGCAGTAGGTTTCTGAGAGAACTACACTAAAATGTCCAAACTGAAAAACACATATAAATGGTGTGCCCTATTTTAGCTTGTTGCTTTTGTAAAGAGAAGCAGCACATTTGATATTATCAGCAATAGTTTTAAAGATGTGTAGCAAAACACAGTATGTACTCTAAAAAAGACAGATTTTGTTACGCAGGAATGTATATTTTAAATAGATGACTTGTAACTGTAAGAACTATTTGACCTTTGCCCTTTAGAAATTGAATTTTAAAGTTTAACATCTACTCACAGAATGAACTCTGAGATTTCTATGCCCAGGTCCAAGAAATAGGTTTTGTAGTGCTGCAGCGCCACATTCATGTCTGAGTAATCTACATGTGAATAATAAAGTAGCCTTCAAGGTTTATGTATTTTCCCTTTCACAGGCGGTGTTATTAATAGCCTCATCTTTCTTGCCGCCTTAAATACAGGATGAAATATTTTGACATGTTCATAGCAGAGGGAGAGAGGTCCAGGCCAAATAAACATTTGTTTTAATTAATCATTTGATTGTGAATTAAAGGCAGCGTTACAGCCCACTAGACTTTCTCTTTAGCTCTGACATCACCTTGAGTCCCCGTAAGTCACATCTGTATCTATTTAGGGAAAATCTTTACAGAGATACATTATTTTTGAGCAATGAAGGATGAATCTCCTGTGTTTTCTTTGACCTTGTGAGCAAACTACAAAAAGTAGAGCAATCGATTGCTACCCTCTGAAGATACCGCAATATTGTATTTTGGAATGAACAGCGAAAAAAAAAAAAAAATAGAAGTCAAGCCAGATGAACAGCTGTATTGAGATAAACCGTCACCCCATATGCTGAGGGAAAACAATCTCTGCACATTATGGAGAGTGAAGATGAAAAAAAATACACTTAATCAACTAACATTGATATTACTTCTGGCAATTAGGAGCATGCTGGTAATGATATGAGTTTTCAGCTGTAAATAATTATGCTGCCTGCGGGCCATACTTTAATTCTCGGCTGTATCTATAAACAATAATCAAACCAACAGCAGCAGGCTAAAAGTTGGAGATTTGTGGTTTGCAGAGCAGCAGTTGAGAAGCAGCTTATTGGAGCCCTGTGGTGATGCCAGTAGTCAGGGTCACCTTCAGGTGCTCTCTCATCTGTACACAAGCGTGCTAATGTGTAGCTCTATTGATCAGCCTGTGTGCGTCACAAACACGCACACACAAACACGCACACACACACACACACACACACACACACACACACACACACACACACACATGCAGGTGCACACAAAGCACACTGATATTAGCTCAAATCTAATAACATATACATAGACAGCACTTACACATATGGTGTATACACACACACTTTCCACGTAAAGATGTTACCAGATAGTAGAAACAGGCTTTGGACATGCAGCCATGTGAAAACACTCAATTCTTTAATTTGCATTAAATATAAAAATATATATATTAACAGTGTAAACAGTGTAACAGTTTACTTATTAATTTAATTTAATTTATTTGTATGTTTCTAATTCTTCTGTATAAATCTGTTGGTTTGTGCAATTGCATTTTTATATTTACCAAAATAACACTGCTACAAGTTGTAAATGAAAATGTTTATGTCAGTTGTGTTAAACACTGTCAAGAAAATGACTTCTGTTTATTTCTGTAACTGTAAAGCAATGCAGATTGCACGTGCCAAAGTTAAAATTAAACTTAACTTGCATGTTTGCTGCACTGCTGCTACAGTATGTAACAATTTAAAAAGAGCAAAGAAACAAAAGAAAAGAAAACTTGTAATATAACAGTGAGACTTGACAGCTAACTTTTACTCACTGTCAAACAGGAAGTGGCAGCCTGCTGATGTGTGAGGACTAAGATGAAGTGCATAATTAAGGAAACATATGAAAGCCGGCACTGGGCCTGAGATTAATTAGGTGTGTGTCAATACCCTCATCAATATCAGATTAACTAATGACACATGGCCCAATGAGGGCTATTGATCTGCTACAAGTCTGCTGTGTTAATAGGTTGAAGCCGACATTCGATGGGAAAGCTGACAGGGTCCTAAACACTGCAAAATCAGAAATGTCCCCTCAGTCATAAGTAGTCAAATCACATTTGTTCAATGTGGTCTCATGGGATTCCAGTGATTGCTGTGACCACAACTGAACTTATTCGGCTTTGCTAGAATCCCCATCCTTTTAGTGATAATTAAAAATGACCCCAAAGGATCCCATTCTCCAAAAAAAAAAAAAAAAAAAAGAAGGACTCAATCTAGATTAATGGTGATGAAATGGCCAACATCATAAGTTAGCCCCTTTATGATAATGATTGTAATGATAATAATGAACACTTGGATGAAGGATGAACAATCCCCTGTCCTGGAGTTGAATCCCTATACAGGTTAATTAGGAAAGATAACATCATTAGCCACTCTCATGCCTGCACAGAGAATTAATTGGATAAGATGGAGATTTAGGTCTATATTTAATCGCATAAATGATCAACGACAGCTTAGCCAGGTAATGGGAGGTCCAAATCGGTGGGCATCTTATTTGGATCACATTTAACCAGCTTAATGAGCAAAAAGGATCCCAGTGGTTTGTCATATGGGTGCTGTAAATATCCCCTTTGCATGAGCTTGATTAAAATGTGCATTAATGATGTATTATTGTGCCTTGTTAGCTTCTGATTGTTTTCAGCATTGTGGGATAATCAAGGATAGATTGTAATACGGGTCACTTGAACGAACAGAACAGAGTTCACAGCACCTATCATAAACTTTATATGAAACAAAACATTGACTTCACATTTACAAAGCAAATGAGGACTATTTATTGCTATTACATATGAGCAATCTCTCTTCCTTAGTTGAAAAGGCCACCAATGGCCTGATGGCTTTGCAGTCATAAATAAAGCACAATCTGACTGTTTGTTCTAAGGGAAGCCTTAGCTGGAGTTCATGATCTGGTCTAAGGGGGACATTAGTGTTAATATGCCTTACTCCAGATGGGAGCGGGCCAATCCGCCGGGCGTTTTGTATCTATTCTTCACAGCAGCTGTAAAGCTTGCTGGGTTGTCTTTGGCTGAGAAATACGTTTGTCTGCATTCCCCTCTAAATAATGCATGGGGGAAACTTTTGTGTGCGTTGTCATATACTACATAATGGGTGTTTACAAAGCAGTGTGAGTACTTTACCTTCAGTTTGGGGGAGTTCATTGTAATTGGCAGTGAAAGGTTATAAAGCAACCTGTTTAACCAGACATCTCTCGTTCTGATGAAACAATAAGTCATCATCTCTTTGAAGGAGTGCCAACTCACACTCCCCATTAATAATGAAAAATCATTTAAAACACAAACAGTGATGCCATCTGGTAGATGAGACCCACATAGAGGAAACTTTATCTTGGCACAAGACACAACTCAACGGTTACAGTTTTGGTAATGGCATGCACTAGACTGCGTCAGATATCTCTCCTTCCCTGAATTTAAATAACACAGTTCCTACCTTTATCATTCAAAGTAGTATTTTTCATTTCGCTTAACTGAATTTATAACATACTGTATATCTAACAGATGGTCAGGTAGAAAACTGAGATCTAAATTATGCATTTTATACATCTAGAAGGTGTATAATTGAATTCAGACTTTCTCTTGTACTTTTTGTATCAGTGAGTGAAAGTGAACATGAGGAGGATACATGAGACTATGTGTACATGTCTGTGTGTTGTTGTGTCTGTGTGCGTCATCATCACCTTGACGACTGAGGTGTAGCTGACCATGAAGAGGGAGAATTCGGGCCTCACAAGGTAAAATACCTCCTAATCCTAAACAAAAACAATATGCATGTATACAGTTACTAATATAATGTGCTAGTTATTTGCAATAGATTTGGTTTATAATCCAGTATGATCAAATTACATACTTTAGTAAGAAGTGTGCTTAGAAAGGCATTACCTGCTTGAAATTTACCTGAGCAAGAGCACTATGACAAAACTCATCTAGGCTACCCATAATTCCCATAAATAAAATGCAGTAGACTTACATGAATTCACTCAAATATACTCCACTGTTTTTTCGCTTCACAGTGCACTGCTGATATATGCCTTTGTAGGTGCACTTTAAAGTGCAAAGAGTACATTTAGAGTAAATATGCATGCAAAACTTCTCTGTTGCTGAGCGAAGAAGAAGGGGTCTGCCCTTTTTTTACCCTTATTGTCAGCTGTGTGAACTCTATGTCTTGAGGGAGACTGGCTGTTGTCAGAGACTAAGAAAAGGCCTCTGTCCACAAGCAAATAAAATATTCTTTGGTGCACGGTGCCGTGTCCCTCGGTGACTATTGAATTACATCCCTTATCCATGTTCGTGGAAAAGAAAAAGAATGTCAAGCGAAGATTTCAGGTCGCACTATGCCATAGAAAAGGGGAAGTGCCTTGTCTAGCGAGACACAGACCCCACTGTCATTCTGGATTAAGGCTTGATTGAGCTTAGCTGACTAGATGACAGAGGAGATGGTCATTCTCAGGGCAGGAGAGGGAGATGAAAAAAGGGGTTGCAGGTCAAATATTGTATCATGTCATTTTAGAGGAACAATGTACATACTTGCTTTCTGTATAACTATTGTGCAATTTAAGCAGTAGGTCATTTTCTTTTGTATATTTGCGCTCATTATATGTAGACTTCAGGGATAATAAATGCCAACTTCCTCATTCATTATACTAATCGTTTAATTTATGCAAAGTATACAAAGTTTAACGCTAAAAAGGTCAGGGGATTATGGAGGACTGACAGAAGGCCAAAAGCCTTTGATTAAAAGAGGTATATACAGTTTTGCATAATTTTGAAAACGCTGGTTGGTGCAGAGAGAAGGTCTAGAAAATGTCATGGAGAGGCATCTTTAAAAGTTGAGATATTTCAGCTCCAAAATTCAAAACAGCAATCAGTTTTGTCTCTCTGCTGTTACACTCTGACCAGAGCTGCTCATTCTTGACACGTTGCTGTGATTAAACGAGGAAACGGTGCTGTGTTGTGCGGGTCAGAAACAAATATATTTGCAAGGAAACCTTGTATAGATAATTGCGGTGCATGCTGGCTGGTGTTAGATGTGCGTGTTTTCATGGGTGTGTTGTTCAGCAAGCACATGACGTAATTTAACACAGCAAGGACTCATACATGGCTATCTCTTAATACTGATACTAACTCAAGTGTAGCAAGTACATTAGGGTTTTAGGGCATTGTTGCACTTACTGTAATAGATTTGCATGTAACTTTTGACAGAAAACCTGATCCTCAAGCAGAAAAGTGAGTCAGTCATTTTCGTGGTTAACAGTGGCGTTGCCAATCTCACTGGTCTGGGAGCCAGTATTTGGCAGGAGGTGTGCACACAACTAATGTAGTTATTTTTCTCACAGCATCACAATTTTACAGCCTGTATAAAACATTCACACACACACACACACGCACGCACACTCACACACACACAGCTCTATTAGTAACCCAGAAAAACAGTTCAGCAAATTAAAAACAGGAATGTTAGGGTGTCTTTAATTCAATAAAATACACATGTAAAGGAAATGCTCCAAAGTACCTCTTTATCTAAAAGTATTATCCTACTTTTGTGTCGCTGGTGATAAGCACCACTCGACACAAATAGACACAGCTGGAAATATAGCTAGAGAGTTTTAGTCTCCACAGTTGTTTACACAATCAAGTTTTTTTGTGGGCCGTGATAAGGTGCATGGATATCCTGTGGTCTTTGCCTAGTTAATGTGTATGGACCGCACACTGGCTCTGCTTTCACTGAGTTATTACGCAGAGTGTAATTTGAAACAATTACAAAAACACTGGCCCACTTGTTACAACACTCATTTTCCCTCACATATACAAACCACAGATTCAATAGCTTTACATGTTTTTCAATCACACCCAGTGGAGCAGTGTTCAGTGTGAAAAAGTATAGCATTTCATCCTAGCTCGCATGGTATGGGATAATCTTTCACATTTTGCCTGGGGTTTGTTTTGTTATTTCAGCAGAAACTTGTGCAAGCCATGTGAATTACCATAGGAAAAGACGATAAAAATACCAAATGATATTGTATCAGATGTAAATGAATAAACTATTTGAATAATCAGGCCAAATAATTTGTTATCTGTGATAATAAATGGTGTTTATTGTCCTTTATTCTCCAAGATGCATTGCAGAGATAACAGTTTTAAACACACAAGCAGGAGAGAGATAGTGTAACGCTGCATGGAATGAAGGATTTTGTGCTGCACAGTAAGCTAAAAGAGCTCTAATAACATTAACACACTTTGAATTATAAGGCAAACTTAAAGTTTTGGTTTTTAAGTCAATAACAAATTCTCCTCACATGCAGTTCCAAATTCTTAGGAGCCATACAACGTTCGATTTTTCTTATTTGTTTTGACACATTTCTCACTGTATTTTCACACATTCTGTTTTGCAGGCCTTGCCATTGTTCAGAGATCAGGGTCAGCCAGTGATGATCTCTTGCCGTTTGTTGCGATGGACACCTTTAGCAGTGTGAGTACAGTTTCACTTCTGGCCCCTCGCAGGAGTGTAGCTAAGCACAAGGAGGTCAGGCCTTGTACCTCCATCTCTCTCTCTCTGAAGGTGCTGGTGCAGTCTGACCATTGACATTTAGCATTCCTCTGCGCTGCCTCTGGGTTCTCAATGGGGGATTGAGGGGTGCAGAGGCCAGTGCCTGGTTCTCAAGGGTAAAAACAAAAAGGCCCTTGAAAATCCCAAGGAGTTCCCATGATCCTAGGAAAGACCTTGATCCGACCTGTGTTAGATTTCCATTCCATGGATTAGACCACACAAAAAAGTACATATTTGGCAGATTTAATTTGTCTTTTGCTCTGGATTTCGGACAATGAATTACAATGTTTTCCTTGACTGGCACTGAAATATTTGGCATTGAGATTTGGCAATAGTGAAAATTTTGGCAGTTTAGTCCAGGAAGATTCATTTTTTATTTTTGTAATCATTCACTATTCATGGTCTTCACTGACATTTCTAAGCCAGTGCAGAAGCTTGTAATGACATTTTATGGTAGAAAGTTTTCAAAGTCATTTTTCAAGGTTTCTTCCAGTAACATACATAATCTGTTAGCATCAAAGGAGCACACATGCATAAATAATTGACTAATTCACTTAAAGGGGGCCAGCGTAGATTAATTAAGCTTGAATACTAATTATGTTTTTTGTCTACACTAACTAACGCGGTTGTTGTTTAATAAAAAACTGTTTGGTGGGTCACAATTACCGTGCACATATAAGACTGCTCTATAAATTAAGATGGTTTCACATTTTAATGGTAGATTTGGCTTTGTATGCCTTTGAAACAAAATGCTAACCTTATCTTCAGTGATTTAAACAAAGATGCTTTGTAGATGTTTTCATTATTCCTATGACATTTTATTGATATGGCCATTTTCATTATGTTGATAGATAAAAAGAGACTTTATAAACATGAAAACAAAATCAACTTTTATGTCTTTATTGATTTAGAGAGGTATTCAGTCTCATCTTTATAATGTCTTTTATCATTTTATTACAACCCATTATGACATACAGTACTGTTAATATACATTTATATTAAGACAAGAGGATTTTATTCACTTTCATATTAATTTACATTCAAATTCTGATCAATGCCATTCTAAGGAACCCAGTGGCAGAATAGTCCGAGAACAAACACAAACCTAATATTATGGATTTTTAAGTACAAATTAAGACTCAAGGAAGAGACAAAACATGTGCAGGGATCTCTATGTGAAGCTCTTAAAACTCCTGTCATTTCCAGTAACACTCTTGTCCTTGACTCCTATGCCTGGCACACAGGGTGCTTGTCTGGAAATGGTAGCTTTAAGTAGCTCTGTGAAGCCGAGGTTTTGCTGTCTACGCTCCCATGGCAAGCAGCGCGCACAGGGACAGAGGAAGACAGCTCAAAGCTGGGGCCTTGTTTACAGCTGCGTGGGGAAGAAAACAGGCAGACGTAAATGAGGGTTGACGGTTTCATGAAGCACAATTGGTTGATGGCAGATTCAATGTGACTGGGCTGAACTGGGCGATGATCCGTACAGTATGCAAAATTCACTTTCTAGCTGGTCTGTGCCCACCAGCCCCTAGCAGCAAGCGGTCTTCCCCAAGCCCTTCTAGCTATGCCTTTGAATGCAACAAGAACTGAACAAGGCATTGTTGTGCTCAATTCCTTTTGACAACAATCACATTTAAAAAAGAAAGAAAGAAAGAAAAAAACAGTCATGGATGTTTTTTTTGTCACCAGTTCTAAATGATTTTATTTATTTTTTTCATGTTGACTGCAAAGTAAGCATTCTGCGTGCTGCACAGTGAAATGAGGAAAGTGGCATGGTTTAAGGGGGTATGTATAGATGCCTTCAGATGACAAGATAATGAACTTGGACTATTGCGTTATGCTACTGTATATGTATGTTGTAATACATCCAAATTTCTTGGCATGTGATTTTGGTGCAGCACCATAAATTTAACATATTTATGTGCAATGTGACAGCCTGCGAAGAGCCAGTTTACATGGCTGCTGTCACAGTTCTTATTGAAGTAATACTGAATGGCCATTCCTACCTCAAAAAATCCAGTTCACTTCATGAACCTCTATGATATGCTTTTTTCCTCAGGATTGAATTGTTGTTTATCGTTTTAGAAATGCAACATCTGCATGTTCCATCCGGTTATGGCACATTAAACAACAGTCCTTGTATTACAAGGAGCATGCTGTCAATGTCAGTGGGGTCTAGGGAGCGAGATGAGAACCAGGCATTTTTCTTAGCTCTCTAGACAGAGAGGCTCACATGGCGCTGCGTAGATTCGATTTTTAGTGACAATGACCCAAAGCTTTAGGCCTGGGGTGTATGTACTGTAGTCCTTCTGTGTACTCTTCCTTGTGTGTTTACTGGGGTTTTTTCACTGGAACTGAACTTAAGGCAAAAAATTCATAATAATCAGAGGACTTATTGACATTTGCAGGACATGGAGCTAATTTACTTTGCTTAGTGAGAAACATGGGCACTGTTAGACATGACACCTAAACAAAACTGTGCCCAGAGGAGAACTAGTATGACGGGATGTGAAAATTACAAAAGGAAAAGGCATAAAAGGACTATAAAAAAAACTTTTAAAGAAACAAAATCTCAAGTAATCTGGACATTTTATGACTGGTGTTACATTGCAGTGTCGATGATGATATTCTAGATTATTCTGTGCAGTAAATAAGGTGATAAACAATATACATTCATATAGCCTAAGATAAAACTTAATGTGATTTCTCCTTTGATTTCTGCTCATCTCTCCAAAGTGCCTTTAGCCCTCAGGGCAAAAACAATAATTTGTGGAATTAAGAGTGTTTTCCTTCTTCATTATTCTAATATGATGATTAATTACTTTGGCAAACAAACATATCAACTCACAGAATCACAGAATAACAATATTACAGTATCAAGTAAAGTAGAAATTACTGTAAAGGTATATTATTTTACATTTATTCATTAAGGTTTTGAGAATTGTCTGTGAGGTTCCAGTAACGATCAAAATGTAATACCATATAATGAAAGCAAATGTCATGTAGCTTATTTAAATGGCCGCTTTAGTTTACAACACAATATTGTTTAACTAGCCTGATATAATACAAAGCAAATGATGATTGTGTGCCATTTTTTTATTAGCAAAATTAGCTGATTAATTTTCCCATAATTGTTTCAGGGAGTTTCTTAATTGTACCCAAACAATATTTGTCATTCATAAAGGTGTGTAAAGTGCAAGAAGAATAAGAAAATACAAGAAAACACAGGGAGACAATCACCACTGATGCAGAATTTGCCAGTCTCATACTACACAGTATGTGAAACTCAGAAAAACTGATTGGTACCCAGTCGAAAAGAAAATGGTTTTTAAATAAGTTACAATTAGATAAGCATTAATCTCAGTGGTATAAATGAATGTCTTGCTGTAGGGCTTGTTGAATGTAAAAACAGATTTACAAAAACTCCTCTTACCAGATTGGTCTGGAAGTAGTCCTTCTCTATTTTAATTGCTCTGTCATTTAGAGTTGAAATAAGCCCCCCACTCATTCTGCCCCTTGATTTTGCCTTTGAAATTAAATATTGTATACAAATACATGCTGTTCATGGGCATGAGCACAGTTCATCATTGAAATCTGCATAAAATGATGCTTAAAAAGCTCCATACGCTTTGAGCAACAGAGCTCTTTTATATGGTGCATTCTTATGTAAACATATCCATAACGAAAACAACTACTTATGCCTTTTACCTCAGCTTTCTTATTGTTCTGCTTGCCGCAGAAATGAGAGAAATGTGGGACTGCAGAGTTTGTTCCACATACTCTTGATTTCAAAGGAACCCATACTTGCTTTTTATACATTCCTCTTTTTTCTTTCCATTCCATGCCAACGTAGACCACCTACAGCACAAGTCAAAACAGTGTTGACTTAGCATGTGTTTAGATAAATAGATAGATAGATAGATAGATAGATAGATAGATAGATGTATTTATCATTGCTTTATGCGTGAATCCCATATTGAAATTATTATATTGAACATGTTCCAAGCATTACAAAATACAAGGGACCCAGTGTTATTTAAGACTATTTTTCTCTCTCCTTTCGAGATTTTTTAGGTTGAGTTCATGTGAATGGAAGTAATGAGAAGTGTGCCTGGATTTCCATACTCATTTGCACACCGAGTCTGTGTACTCTCATGCAGCCTGTGTAAAAATGCATAATTTTCCAGGAGTTAGTGTTGTTGCCCATTCATTTTATAAAACAAGGAGGAAGTATTTTAATGTGACCTTCATTACACATTCATGTCAACTTTTCTTATCTATTTATGATTAAATTCTTTTCCACTCCTGTTGTTCAATTAGTGCTTGACCCCTTTAGCGGCGATGTAAATTAAATGACATTTTAGTGTCGTCCCATATTTAAAATACTGCGTTAGTTGCGGATCATAAATGATGATCTTCATTCTGCAGCTAATTTATTCATTTAACAATTTCCCTCCAGAAGTTACAGCAGAAGGCTCTGCAGCAACCTAAGCAGAAGAAATCCAAGTCGGCTGAATTTCTGATGGGTGAGTCCTGCTTGATGAGTTATTGCTCATAATTTGTGTAAGGATTAATTAACTAATTACAGACAAATGGCTTTGGGCTAAATTTTGCTCTTGCTTGTCAGGGCGCAATTTGTAATTATTTTAATCATTTCTTCTTCTTCTCTTTTTTTCTCCTCCTTTGCAAGATTCTGATTTAATTTTAACCTAATTGTGTTTTAGTGTCATTCTAGGAGGATGCGCTTGAACATTTTGGGCCAAAGAAATCACCAATAGAAAAATGTTGTTGTCATTAAATAAGCTTTGTTTTTTTTTTTTTATGATTCACTTTGACCTAACTGTTGTATTGCTCCTCCATGTCAGAATTTGTGTTTTTATTTATGTTTCTACTTATTTTGTCAGGGAGAGAGGAGAGAGCTGCTCTGGTGGGCATAGAAAACCCAGCCTTCGATGGAGGAGGAAGCGCCGAGCTTTCCGTTCCTCCGGTTTGGCTGGGGAGAGAAATTCGAGGTGACAGGCCAGATAGCACCCTTGCAGCTCACCCAAAAAAAATGGAGCTGCAAGCCCCTGCCAAAGAAAGAGGTGAAGCTTCATTCTTCATTAGCCTCAAATTTGTTGACAGTAGATGTGTTCCTGATCTAACCTTTCTCTCCCTCTCTCTCTCTCTCTCCATTCGGGGGGCCCTCGGTCCCTGCATTCCAAAGCAAGCGTGTCCTAACAAGCAACCCTCGTATAACTTCTTCATCCGCTGGAGAACGCTACAGTAGTGGGTGTTCTATCTCTATCTAGAAGTACCCTCGACACAATCAGCCTTGACTCCCACTCTCGGCTACATGCCTTGTGGTGGGCTGGAGTCATAGGAGAGTGCATTTACATACGCTACTACGCTACCAAGCCGATCCGCTGTCTGTGTGGTGTACTCACAACGCCCCCGAAACACGGCTTAAGGCCAATCAGGCATACGAATATGCCCCCTTATAATTCAGTATGTCAGGGAGAACTCTTGAGGAATGGGATGGTAAATTAGGATGCGTTCAAGGTTGCGAGCGTGCCAGTTTTCTCAGGGATGAGTCACATGTTAGATCCTTGATTTAATGTGGTTTATTTTGCTTTTGCAGTGCATGGCTAGTAATTATTATCAATCATTGTCATGATGTTTAACGCACAAGAGGTAGGATTACACTTTACCATGTGTGGAACTGGCCAGCATATGAACAAAAATACTTTCAATCAGATCAAGAAAGTCAGACCGTAAACATATATGATATAGGAGACTACCGCTAAATCTAAACTATTAATTAATAAAACTTTTTCATTAGCGCAAGACTATGGTCATTCTAAAGTTGCTTTAGCAAAACAATAAACCATTGCAGAAGTCATCATTTTAGTTTTTGTTTTGTTTTGTCTTTTACCCTTCACATTTATTTTGGTGTTGAAAACAATGAAAACATGAATGCTGTCCAGTATATAGGTATGGTCAAATTGCCAATAAAACTGACAGATAGTCTGGTTCCCTCTGTTTGGGGAGACATGTTGTAACTTCCTACTGTTAAACTGCAAATAACAGAGACAGTCATACTGGAATGACTGGGACAGTCAGATCCTGTGTTGACTCCACAATTGATTAGAAATGTCATTGCTCATTCATTTACATGGACTACAGAGAAGTGATGCTTTTCCATATTAGATTTAGTGATTATGAACTTTTTTGTACATCAATTACATTTCTATCCACATGTTTTTGGGCATTTTGAATTTCTGCATAGAACAACTTGAATAGAAAAAAGTATATGACAAAAAAAAGTTTTTACCCTTGGCATAGGTGGAAATTCAGCATTGTAGTGAATTGTTACCACCCATCATTACATGACTCAGTCCAGAAAATTAAGAATACAATGAAACTTATTCATAAAATGCACTTAAAAAACATAATTATGTTTATATATAAATTATAAATTGATAGTAGATGATAAAACCTTCCAGAACCCAGAAATGTACTACAGTTTTGTGAAAAACAATCTGGATGGAAACATATGTAATTTTCACTATATTTTGTTATATTCTTATTAAAAAAAAAAACAAAACAAAACAAAAGAAAAAGAGAATGATGTGCTATTGGTTTACACACTACAATGATCTCTTCACAGATTATGTTTAACCACAAAATCCGATTTAAAGAAGAAATACTGTTCATCGAATTAAGAAAATCAATAAGTTGTTTTATTGGGACAACAAGATCCACTATCTCTAAAAACTAACTACCAACATAGAAACTTGTTTGAAAATATATTGGCATGCTGATGATTAGAGATGAGTTAAGTTCCAGATTTTTCTCTCTTTTTTTTTTTGTCCTATTAATTGGAAATGCAAATTAGGCCACTTGCCATACCCTTAAAGCATACAAAATGAACTTAACCATATGGTAGTTTATTGATATTAGATCTCAGGAAATGTAGTACAAGTCCCTATATGAATAGATTTTGCCATTGACAGGGCTGTGTCAAGTCCAATTACACTTGATCACATGCATGTCTCAAAGGACATTATATAAATCACACCCCATAAGTTTTATAACTTCATTTCTTTGTGGTAATTGCACAGAATATAGGATTTACATAAACAAACTATAATTCACAAGCACAGAATAAGCTACACTTTTTCATTAGGGAATGTGAATATGCATAACAGTTCTGTGACTCGTGTGCCTTTATTGGAAGAGCACAAAGGGAGGTTTTTCCATGTTTGTGACACTTCTATCTGGCTTTTACCAAACTCTTTCATTATCTCTCATCCTCTGTTAACAGTAACTCTGGCTGGCAAGATGTGCTAGTTATTGATATTGTGCATGTAAGAACAGAGAATTGAAATTTTCATTAGAGAGATGAACTGGAGGACAGACAGACTATTTAGGTAAATCACAGATATGATTCAAAAGGCGATCCACGAAGCTACTACCATTATGCAAATTTGTGTTTGAAAAAAGGGTTTCATAACCTCAGAGCTATTTGCAGAGAAATTGTTCAAACTCTCTGTTAACGATGTAGAGGGATTTAACACGTGAATTTCACAGTCAATTTATGGCACCATTGAGGAGTCATACGGCTGCTCCTTGTTTAATAACTATTTCAGTCTGACGGTTTAACTTAGAGTAAGGACTGAGTGTGAAAACCGCATGCAGATATTTCATATAAGCACGAAAGAATCCCAGTGAGCTTTTTTTGGTCAGTGGCCTAGTGGGCCAGTGGTGCTCCTATGCAAACACACTTACTCACATTTTTATGCGTCCAAGCGCCGATACCCTCAGACTTCTATAAAGGCGATCCTTGTGTGGAATATATAACATGATTTAATGCACCATGCATTTTTTTGCCCCACAACCTGAGAAATACAAGTAAAGCAATTTAGATTGGAGTGAAATATTCAAGGCCTGTAATGAGAATGATTTGGGGTTAAGAAAGCTGCTTGGTGGGGTGTACCCTTAATAGAAAGACCCCGGAGCCATTGGATTCCCATAAACTCTGTGGAGCAGACTTGATACCCATAGGTCAGTGATTGCTAATAAGAAGTCAATGAGACATGGGCTCAGGTTATTTTCCTTTGGATCTGCTCCTCCAAACTTGCCCGGTCCTCTAGACCGCTGACCTCGGAGTATTTAGAAGGTATTGTCTTTGAAATTCCAGGTACTTTTGAGCTTGTAGACTTTCTCATTAGTTCCTTTTGAACACGGCAAACATATGGCAGTCGTATTTAAGAGATTGCCTGCCGTGACCTTTTGCGGCATGCTAATTAGGCCCCAGAGCACCGCAGGCCGTGGAGAGGTGCACTGAGAAACCCAGCAGTCTCTTTCCCAGTTCTCTCTTTCTGCCTCTGTACTCCTGTCTCATCTTGGCTCTGCCTTATCTGGTAGCAGCCGCTGCCCCTGCCCTTCGACAGTGTGGGTTTCAAAATTAACATTTCGCTTCATGTGCTTCTAATAACCACTAACCTGAACCTGTACAACTCCCCTCTTCCCTTCACCACCATCCCCCCCGCCAACTCCCAACCCCTCTTTCTCTCATTCTCTTGCCTCTCGCACTTTCCACAGGAAAAAAAAGTGCCCAAAATTACTTTGACCCATCGTCGGCAGAGCAGACGGACCCAAGGCATTGCAGGATGGCTGGGGTCAGCGCTGAAGATGAGCTGGAATTAAGTATGCCATTCGCTGTCATAATAGTTCTCCTCGGTTCATTAAAGTGAGGTGAGAGAGATCACTGGTAGCAGGCCGCCATTTGTGACAGCGGAACAGTCTATGTAAATACACCAAGTGATGGCATCAGTAGATTGGCTGCCCAACTCGCTGTCATTGACGAAGGTCACGTATCATTGGTCAGTTTTCATTTCACCGTGGCTTTTTCTTTCCCCTGTCAAATGACACACGCAGAGCCATATCAATAGTTTGCAGCCCCCTCCTAAAGTAGGCCTATTAAAAGCGAGCTCTTGGGAGCCAAGCAATATGCATGTTATAATGAAACATGGCTATTAATGGAGAAGCCATTTCACCTGTATCTTTTGGATATCACTGCCGTGTAATATCAAAGGATTCGCCAAACCAAATCTCATCACATGATGACAGGCCGGCTAACAGGCATGTTAATGCTCCTATTTCATTACCCCTCTGCATACACTTGATTTTCACCCCTCTCCAGCCACGGCTAATATCTCTGGTGTGCATGTTAAGATGTGGTTTAGATTGACTTGTCTGATAAGTAGAAAGTAATTTTGCAGCACACAAATGCATGGAATTTTCCAGCACCTTTGAAGGTGCTCTCATTTTATAATTGTTTTGACTTGTAGCAATATTGAATGCTGATGAAAACAGGCTGTATCAAAGAATGGCTGCATTGCTGGATGAGGATGACACGTTCATTAATATACCTGGTATGTATCCCCATATTACTATACTTCTGTATTTTGGTTATTTGGAAGCAGTACTTTGGTTGGCCCTAATCAAAATAGTAAGGATATACATTTTTTCAACTTTAATTTAGAACAATTACTTTTACTTTTACGTTACATTGCTTTAATTTATATTAATCAAAAAATACATTTGGGACATAAATTGTTCTGCTTGTGGATGCTGTTGTGTATCAATTATTTTTTCACACTTTTGAACCCTTTGTGTCTTCTAATTTGCATGGGGATATATTGGTAAAAACTTAATGTTTTAACACCATGAAACAGTAACAATGGTGCCATGGAGTACTACAGTCTTTAGGAACAGCATTTTTAGGAAAAACTCAAGATAGTCAAATAAACATCCCAGACAAAAAGAAGACTCTACATTTTCCACTAATACTGAAAGCAGCACTAACATAGAACAAAGAATAAGACTAGGAACAGACCCTCACTACTAGTCAGTGCTTTTCAAGCACAGCCATTGTCTCACAGTAGGCGTGCCTTTTCTCATTAGCTCAGTTTCATTTAAATATGTAGCCAACCAGGCAACAGTGAGGTGGTTTAAGCTTAGCATTGTTCTGGGTGAAGACAGTCGCACCAGATCCTGTTGACATGACGCACATCTCCCTTGTAATTCCAGTGCACAAGTGATGGGTTTAGGCCCGCTTCAACACGGTAGAATTTAGCCGGCTTGTGTTATTTGCCATTGTCTCGGATTTAGCTGTACCGCTGAGATTAGCAGCCCCGTCCATTGTCTTGGAATGTTCATGAAATCCCACAGAAAAAGTAAAGAGGATCTTGGATTAACAGTTCCTCCATGCAATAGGCTGAGACACAGGGAAGGAAAAAGAGAGAGGAAGACAGAGCGAGCTCTTACTTCTGTACTGTTGAAGTCCAACTGCAGTGACTGCCAGTAAGCACTTCACCAAGCTACAATAGACTTCAAGACAATCACCTTATGCTGTTGTATGGATGACTCCCACCGGTGTAGGCCGCAAGTCTTCTTTGCAGCTGCAGAACCGGCTCAGTGTATGTCAGAACTGATCCTGACATTTTGTGACTGTTTCTCAGGCTTTGTCTTCACTTATACAGCCTGCCACAAAGCACATTCACACATTTCACAAGAAAGAGCATGAATAAGACAACGTATTAATGAAATGGACAGCGGCCAGTGCTGTAGACATTTTTTCCGAAAAAAAAAATTCCTGGAGAAATCCCTTCTGTCTGTCTCAGATCTTCAGTTCTTCCTTTTTATCTCAATAAATTCTATTGCTTTGGCTTTGAGATGAAAGAACACAGAACTGGCATTCTGTTCATTCTAGTTCTCTGTGAGGCGTTAGGCATTGATATCAGCTTCTATGTGAAAAGCATTAGGCAGTGATAACAGCTTTGGCTGTTACACATATTGGACTGCACACGTTGAATACACAAATGCTGAAACTGAAAAGACACACAGCAAGCAGGTGAGCTACTGTACATGATGCTTCTCTGCTTTCAGTAATGAATTCTAGGTTTCTAACTAGAAAGTAGTTCACATATTGTGCAGAAGAAAACTTTGTATCTATGGTTTTGGTGTTCACCATTTGTTGTGGAGGCTGGTGAGTCAAAATATTAGAACATATATATCTATTTTTTCTTTTTTTTACATGAAATGAGCTGGTGGCCAAAGCTCAAAGTCACTTAGAAACACTTAAAATATAGCCAATACTACTTTCCTTTGATGAATTGCATAGAAGACAGATTAGATATCTGTACTCAGTTATGCAGCATCAGTTCAACCTTATGTACCCTACAGTACTCTACATCTGCTCTTAAGTTATAAAAGTCATGTGGTTTATTTCATTATAAAATTCCAGTCATGCATTTTGTCTGATGATTTTGGATGAATGTTTTGAGATAATTCCATTGCTTGAATAAACAACTGCAAGCAAAAAATAAAAAAATAGCAAAGCAGGTTAATGTGGTTCTTCTTTAGTGTGTGTTTAGAACTAAGGTTCTGCCTCAGTATGTCAGGATCAGGATTTGAGGAATAGAAAATGCTTTAAGAATGGGCGTAAATATGATACTTAAGTTTTGTTAATGTTCACATTGTATGTTACTGTTTCAGAGTACATATTTGTCCACCTGTGTCTAATGTCCATAAATGTCAGTACATACATACTCATCTCTGTGAGTGTACGCCTGTTTCTGGATTTGCTAAGTATGCGCATCCATCAGTACAGGTATGTGTATGCGTGTGTGTGTGTGTGTGTGTGTGTCTGGGTCTGTGTATACCCACTGATGCGTAACTCTCGAGGTACGCTGCTAGCCTCCAGGGATGAGGAGGTGTTGGAGGTGAAGGCGGGTGATCTGGTGCTTCAGCGGCGACTGCTGCTCCACGGTGGTGGTGATGCCTCGGGCTCCAGGCCCTCCCAAGCCCATACCATTGCCAAAACCCAGGCTGGGGCTAGTGCTGGGCTGGGAGGAGAGGCTGGACTCGAAGCAGGGAGGATGGTAATGGGCAGAGAGAGCGCTGTAAAAAGTAATGCTATGCTTTTTATTTGTTTTTATGTTTGATTTCTTGTGTGGAGAGGCATTATGTTAGGATAGTGTTACACTATTAAATGTAGTATGATAGTATAAGATATATTTGTTTTGCACATACATGATATACAATCAATCATTAAAGCTAGCAAGGCATCATTCCAGGAAGTTGTATATATTTTTGTTAAATTTTTTATCTCTGGATGATATTTTATTCCCTCAGATTTTATTGGTGGAGAGGCATGATAGGACACACACAAAGAATTATGCATGATGCCGCAGCTTCATTTTATTTAAAAAAAAATGTAAGGTCTGTGATGCCACTGCATTATTTCTTGCAGTGAGGACAGCTAAGGAAGTGATCCCCCACTACGCCCAGCAGCTGAGGGAGCGTGTGCGGCCTGACATGATCACGCTTGGCAGCCTTTCACTGCAGCAGGTCAGGGCTACAAAGAGGAATATCTGTGTCATCATCCCATATTCACCAGCACATCAGCCATGTCCATTATGCTGTGTATCAGTGGCTTTGGCTAATGGACATAGAGTGTGTGCATGTGTGCGGGTGCATTTATCTGTTTTGTCTATTCACACGCCTCTGTGTATACATCTGTGTGTGTGTTACATACTCGGCTTACTAATTTTCGTTCTCTTTCTTTCCATATTTGATTTTTTTTGCCCGCCCCCCTCCCACTGCTACCTTTATAAAAGTTCTGCATTTGGCTTGAATCTCAGCTGAATGCACTCATGTGAAATTTCTTTTTTTAGAACATGCATTCAAGGTTAGATAACTCATTCATCCTCTGCATGGATTTCAATATTATAATCTATGCTACATATGATATCCTCACACAATTCATTTATTTGTGGAGACAGTCTTGTTCTGTCTTTGAACTTTGTTTTGCATTATTATGCATATTTGTTTCTGACAGAAGCTGAATTTCCCTGGTTCTTTACCCTTCTTGTAGTCTTTTCAGGAAAAAATAGACCGTGACTACTTTTTATTTTCCAACTGGGGAGTAGGGATCTTGTGAACTGGCATTAAGAGCTGAAGCTTCTTTCAAAACAAGTGTTTGTATTCCATCAGTGAGAAAAGAAATGGGAGAGGATACAAGAACACTGGGTTTCCATTGTGTTTGCAAATCTAGATTGCAAAGAAACCCAAACATTAACGCATATTCAAACAGAATGCAGAACTTCTATCCAACGTATTTTTAGTTATAATCTCACTTGAAAAGAGAGTAGGAGTATCAAATTATACGAATAGAAAGTCAACGTAATTGGGAAAAAATGGTTCAACAATGTCTCCCCGTCACTTGGAAGCCACAGCAACAGCTGACTCATCCTCCCTTACTGGATAATCAGTGGCATCAACTGTGTACTGTATCAGTATTGGGATCAGTGTTATCTTATTCTGCCATAAAATGTATGCGCTCTCCTACTGTTTCCACACCCACCTCCCATTGAAAGCATATTATCCACAAGAGATTTCACATCTATTTTAAAAATAATAGTGTTTTTCTTCTTTCTCCATTCTGTTGTACAAAGCCTCTACAGGGCGAGACGCTGTCACTTAGCAGTGTCAATGCGTCTGAATGGGGAGTGTGAATGTGCTGACTGAATGTAAAACCAGCAGAAATACTCATCAAACGCTACATGTCTTTAGGGCCTGGCTCAGTATCGATTGCCTGCAGATTGCATTACAGTTGCTCCTTTTGCTTAATTCTGCCATTATGGTGCACTGCACTGTTTCATAAAGCTGCATCCAAAGAAAGTGTGCATGTGTATTTACACGTATTTTCAGCAAGCGGCTCAGAAGGGACCACTGAAGAGGAGTGAGTGGGCAAAGCGAAAGAAGAGACTAATGACCTTCTTCACTGGGAATGTTAAGGTAAAGGCCCATGTACTGTATATATATATATATAAACTGTATAAAGGATGTGTTGCTTTTTTAGTTTCAGGACATTAACTTTGGGAATGCATGCTGTTTACAGTTCATTTCAGAAGCTCCAAAAAACCACCAGATTCTAGTGCTTAAGAGCTTATCTTTAATATTTCATTACAGCCAGTCACAGAAATTAATAATGTGATGGTTAACACATTGACAATGTTTGTTAACATATCCACTTTAATATTTCAAAGGAGCCTCATTCACAAAGAGAATGTGATGAGGCACTAAAAGAAGCACCACAGCCCAGGCTGAACACACGGCTTCAGTGGTGAGTCCAGTCCATTTCATATTTTCCTACATATGTACAATTGATGTCACATGACTGTAATCATTACTTGTGTGAAAAGCATTTGTATTCCCACTGACTTTCGCGAAGGAACGTAATTCATATGTCCTCTGCATGGCTTCTCCTGTCAACGGGCATTGCATTGTGGGTAGCATGGCTCGAGGGCACAGAAATCTGTCCATGTCATTGGGCTTGGAGGCGCATCAATTCTTGGTCCATCCACTGTAGTCAGAGATCACCCATCAAACCTAGTAGCGAGAGCCCCGCGGGCCGCCAGCTTAGCATGTTTAAGTTTTTAGTAATTATGGACTACCACGCTGGTTGACATGATAAAATCAAGAAACTACTGTACACATCAGTATCTTCTCTTGTGTTTGGTTGTTTTATGGGTGGGTGGTAGTCGGACACCAGCTCTGTCAGATGAATGCGGTTCGGAGTTTAGCGTGATGACCTCCTCTCGACAGCCTTGAACCCTGTAAATTCCTTCTGATATCAATGGTGGGTGGCTATTAGACATGGGAGACTTTCTATGCATCACCTAGGGCTACATCTGCCTGAAATTTAATGAGAAATGATTTCACTTTTTTTCTCCCTACGCCTATGAAAGAAAAAAATAAAAAATAAAGAGGAGAGACGCGGAGCTGACTTGTGGTTTTTGTAACAAATGTGTAATTCATTTGTTTCCACTGTTTCTGATTTAATGGAGGTCGAGTAATTGCATTAGGAAGCACATTGTGCCTTGTTGTGAACTGATGAAAGCACATGTAATACTTTTGATAGGCGAACAGAGAGGAGGGAGAGAGGAAGAGAAAGGAAAGAAAGACCCAGTGCCTGCCTTTGATGCCGAGCATTTATTTGCTGAATTATCCTTCCTTTTACAAGCATCTTATCCCCAGTCACAGGCAGGCCAGGGCCCCTGTGATATTGCTTTATTTTGAGGAATTAAGAGAGGTGGCGAGGAGACAGAGCGAAGCAACCGCTTATTACATTACCACTGATAAGATTGAAAGGCCGAGAAAGGCAGAGAGAGAGAGAGAGAGAGAGAGAGAGAGAAAGAAAGAAAGAAAGAAAGAGAGAGAGGAAAAGTGTTTTGTTGTGGTGTTATTAGATTGAGCTGCTGTTGGCTACAGAGTGGAACAACACAGAGTCCAAAATGCAGGTGGCTGTTAACAGGGTTACCTTCTTGTGTTTGTGTACGTTGTGTACGTGTGCGTGCGTGTTTGTGCATGTAGCAGCAGAGCTGTTGAACGCCTGTCACTCAGGGCGCTGGGGGAAGGCCGAGAGGAAGCGATGGCCAAATACGGCCAGATGACAGAGCTCCCAGAATCCTCCTCTTCAGCATCACGCCCCCTGTGGCAGGTAAGGTCTGTTAAAAGCACACATTTGTCAGAAACAGAGAGCACCCAAACAGGAAGTGACATACCCCTTAATCTCTAAGATGGTTGTTCCACAGGGGGAGATATTGATTGTGAAGTGTTTACGAATCATCAAAAAAAGGCGGGGTTGTTTGTTCAAAAACAGTCAAATGATGTAATTATGTGAAATCCTGTGATGAACGGGACCTGTTGGAGAATGGGAAAACCATATCCCGTATTTTTGTATTTTCTAGTTTTTCAAATTCCTTCACTCCTTTCATTACACCAGCGGGTATGTGCACATGCCTACACAAAGGCACACACATTCACACACTGGCACTATTGCAAAAGGCTTCCATAGACGGAAATGCGAACTCCAGCCACATTATTTTTATACATTATATAAAGATTTTTTTCCCCTGCTTTGTGTGAATGGTGTCTGTGGTTTTAGGAATCTAAGTGGGAGGGAAAAGGAGTCTTTGGAGATGAAAAGGGGGAACAGAGGGAGAGGAGAGAAAAGAGAACCAAGTGGGAAAGAGAGAAGGAAGCTGCAGCTTTAGCAGTAGCATCACCAGCTGTGGGAGGAGTGTGCTGTTGTGTTGCATCTGGGGATGAGGCTGCCATGCCACCGTGCTGGCTTAAAGATGTAATGAATCTTCAGTCGGGGGCTTTCCTTCCAGGGTGACAACTGGCTTTGAGGAAGGTTGTAAATGCAGGGGAGATTGTGGTATAATTCCTCAGACTGGCGTTTGTGCCCCCCAGTCACCATTCGATTATCTCCCAAATTGCTGTGTTTCACTGAGATAAAGATTTTTTATGGCTTGCTGACTTGAAACAACCGGCACAGGCAGAATAGGGGGCAAAAGAGGGAGAGGGAAAGAGAGAAAGAGAGAGAGAGAAAGCAATGGCCAAACCTGCCACGCATAGTAATTTCCTTTGGTAAATGACAAAATCTTTGTTTATATGACATTTCCCTAAAATTACTGCAGCGAGATGAATCTGAAATATAAAATGTCACATTTGGCATGCAAAACTATGAAAATATATTTCTGTGCAAAATTCATGGAGGCATTTAATTTAGAACGTGTTTAATAACTAAGGCAGCCTGCATCAGTAATCCTGCCCGGAGGTCCCAAAAAGATTGTCATATTTATTCTCTCCTTTCTTCACCCCCCTCCTTCATTCCGAAGCCAAAAAATTTTAAGGGTAAATGTTCATTGTTAATTAAGATTTACTAATTAAAATGAAAATAATTAACGAGAAAGCTTAATCTCTGAATATTAGCCCATACTTAGAAAGAAAGGAAGTTTTTGTATGTGGCATTTCCTGTCTCTATTAAGAGTGCATTTTGTGTGATCAGTCAATGTGTGGAAACCCTGAAAAGATATTTCAGCGAAAGGACGGCCGCTTGCCAGCTAAACCACCGAGGATCCCTTGCTAGAGCCTTTGATCTCATCTGTAGGAGTGCTGTAATGTTATGGCACTTTAGGCACAACTCAGGCTTGGGGCAAACAAACCACCTCTGATATGGAAAATTGGCTCACTTCACCTTTTACCTTTGCCTTACTTACTTAACTGTCTCTTACGACGCCTGTGCAAGCTTGTGGGCCCGATAATAACAATACTTCATAAAGACATACGTAGTGCAAATTGGCCAATATTGTGTTTTTTGTTCCTTTGCTTTTTTTTTTTCTCCTTTCTTTTCGTCCTCCTCTTCCTTTCCAGTCTGCATGCATACATCTCTTTCCAGTGTGGGGGTTTGGAGGCCTCCATCACCTCCTCCCAAATGTGAGATGTGTGGGCTAAACCGCTTTGCCACCAATTATACTAATTTCACTTCTGCCTAAATTGTTTTTGTTGTTTTGGTATGCAAAGATGCTCACAGTGGGGAGATTGAGGGGCATTACTGCAGGGCTCAGCACACACCTTCCCCCCATCACATACTGGCAGAGCAATGGGCACCGCCAGCCGCTGCTAGGTGAATGTGTGTGTGGTGTGTGTCTGTGAAAAGGATGGTTCTTTGGTGACAACACTGTGCAGAGTATACTGTAAAACAAACAGTGTATGAGTGTGTGTCTGAGCACGTGTAGCCCGAGTGCTACTATGTCATCGATTGGAATTGAGGGCTTTAATTGCCACTCAAGATTTGCCCTAAGGAATTGATCATCGCAGTGTACATTTGAGTACATAAAATAAATGGGCATCAAGAGATGCAACTTAGATAATCAGAGACAAATGGTGGAAAAAGATGGTGGGAAAGGTTTGGTTAAGATATGATATTTGTAGTTCACAAGTGGAACTTTTGGTTTGATGATATCTGTACAGTTAAGGTGAAGGGTTCATCAGAAATATCAGGAATCATATTCTGGGGACCAATTATGTGTAAACTTTATGGCAATCTGCCCGGTAGTCTTTGAGAAATCTTGGTCTGAGCTAAATGAACAAATGGATGGACAAAATGTCCAACCAACCAACATTGCTATTGAAGTTTAAAAACATATAAATGGTAACAAAGACCAAGTGGCTCTGTTTAAGCTAGATTGACTTTTCATTCGGCACTGTTCAACAGATGCCATAGGGGACAAAGACTGAATATGTATTTATATTGTTCTCTGATTATGTTTCATAAAAATAAATAAAAAAACTGTCTAGCCAGCTCACCCTATTACTCATCCTAAGCCCTAAAAAAGAGGCACATGTCACCAAAACAAACAAGCAAATAAACAACAAGTGGGCTGATGTAGCCTGAAGGTTAGTCGGATGAGTTCGCTACCAGAAGGTTGGCGTTCTAAAAACCTTCATCGGAATGGGCAACGTGGCCAGGGGAAACAAATATCACTCTTAAATTTGATAACAACGAATGCTGATGTGCCCTTGAGCAAGGCACTTAACCCCTAAATGGTTGAATGGAGATCAGTAGATGGAAGTCTGCAGCTGTACTAGGCATCACTTACATACTGTATATGTCTGCTTGACTGCAGTTGGACAAAAACACCCCCCTTGTTCAGCAAACATACCGGAAGTTAAAAAAGATGACTCCACCCAAAATGAAGGAATTACATCATCAAATATATATTTTTAAAGATATGATGTGACATGATAAAGATTAATAAAGATACCTCATTTAGAGGCTGTCAGTGCTTTAACAAGAGCCAAGTTATGTCCAATGCAATGACACAGAAAAATTGTCTTCTCACACTTCACTCCTATACTAAATGACATGCAACTTGTATCACTGTCCATACCTTACATTTCTTACATTTACACTATATATGGTGCAACTGCTAGTATTCTCCAGCAACTGGAGGTCTGTCCTCAAAATCTGAAGTAGACACAACACAAGACTTTGCTGCACTAAAAAGTCACACCTAATAATACAGGAGAAAGAAAATGAGCGCAATTGTTTTTTCAGCAACAGCTAAGTGTGAATGTGGAGGCATTGCAAAAGATAAGGGGGGAAGTGACAAGTAACTAAGTAAGTAAGCAAACGCTATTGACATAGCACTTTTCCAAACAGCACTTTTCCAAACAGTAAATACTGTTTATAACAGTAGTTATAAAGTGCTTTATAGAAGTAGTAGTGCAGGTAGATTAGATTAGATAACATAACAGTTGACACCATTTTCAACTGTGGTCAACAGGGTAGCCTCACAATGTCAACAAGTTGTTTGTCTTAGAGGCAGGTTAACTGTGTGTGATGCGGTTGTTGATGTTTTGGGGGTGAATTGCAACGTCCAACTGACAGACGTTACACAATAAGTTCGATACTGTTGATGAGCACAAATACTTACACAGTGTGTTGTAAATGTGATGTAAGTATTTGCCTTGTCTTTGTCATGCAATTAACATGTGCGAGATATGAAAGTATATCACACGAGTTGAAAAACCTGCTTTGACTAGGTTTAGGTAAAGTGCGGCATGTGTTCGCGGTACAGACCTCTGTAATTGTAAACATGCAGACAAGGAATGCATCAAGGGGTGCAGGATTATTTATTAATCGTATGAATGTACAGACGATTAATAAATAATCCTGTTGATTCATGGGTTCACTCCAGTGAGATGACAAATGTGGCACCCCATTAGTCCAACTGTCTACAGTAATAATATCACAGTTTCTTGGCCTCCATGGAAAACATGTCTGAAATTATATAAAATTGATAAAATATTTCAGTCAAATCTTATCTTCTGTACTTTGTGTATTATAGGTAGACCAGAGCACAACTCCACAGCCTGTGGAGGTGTGTGTGTGTTGCCTAAGAGCCACCAGGGACAAGCTACCCAGGGGCCTCTACACTGTCAGTGTGGCCCTTCACAGCCGTCTAGGGGGTCCAGCTCTGGCGTGGAGCAGTAAGGAAGAGCAGCAACAATGGGTGGTGTCCACTGAGCCGATCAAGCATCAGGGACGCTTCTACGACACTGACCTGCACATTAACCAGAGCCTGTTCATGGTAAGGGAATTTTTTGATGAGATGTTGGGCAAAAGCAGAAAGTTGTACATACTAAAACATGATGTTATGATGCTGTTACAATTCAGAAATGACAGTATTTCATTTTCAAAAATACAATCCATTAAACCTAGAAAAAATATCATGCTTTTTAATTAATTATTTACTTTTTCATTCAACAAAGAAAGGACTCAGTTGTGCAACTGAGGGAACCTGGATTAAAACACTTCAGACAAAATTCCTTTGATGTGAAATTCAGTGGAACTTTTTTGTGAAACGTGAACTTAAAAACCAACAGATAAAAGCAAAGCAAACAATAAAGCTTAATGTGCTGATATGACAGAACCTACTACACTGCATGTTTAGTTTTTGTTTTTGCCACAGTATTTCCAAATTCTTCTTTCTATTTCTGTTTTCCTTGGTTTCATCAGCTGCACCGAAGATGGAGCAGTTTCTAGATTGAAAGGGTTATGAGAAGTTATATTGCTGTAAAAGACGGCATATGAAAATGTGCCACACACAGCCTCTAGGTCTTTCTCAGGGGATCTCCATATGAATAAAACAACAACTTTTCAAACATGACATTTAATCCATGCATGTAAATCAAACCCAAGATCAATTATTCATTTATATAAGGAAGTAATGTTTTATTGGAATGAAAATGAAGTACAAATGCAGTGAAAAATTTAGTGTCTTTTCTACATGTCTTTGAGCATCTGTACCATAGTTGAGCTGGATCGGGGGGATAAAAGAAGAAATAGAAAAGTTAGGCAGAATTGACTAAAATGTAATATTTTTGAAAAGTACTAAGAATCTCAACCTCCGTTTCCAATGCATGATAAAAGACTTAACATGTTTTCACATTTGGTCCTTTTGATGAAAAACCATGGCAGATTACATTAGATGAAATCTATGCACATTTCACAACCACTTTCCTAAACCTCTTGATATGAGGGAAAACATCCTCTATAGAAGCTGTACTAATCTTAAAAACCCACATACTCGTTTTGGATGGTCGATATTGACCAGTGGATTAGAACTCTCTCTGTTTATGTTTATGCATTTACGATGTGTGCACAGTACGAAAGATTCACAAGAGAAACCATAAAACAGAAGCCACTAAATCTAGTGTCCCTCCTGATCCCATAGAGTTTTTTACAGGCTCAGAAAGGGCTTCTTCAGTGTTCTGATGGCAACTCTAAAGGCCTTAGCTGGAGCATTTAGCACATGTGGACACTGTCAATGTGTTGGTGGGCGTATTCACTGAGCTACAGCGTCCTGATAATATTGTCTCCAGCTCCCATCAAATATAAAGGACGGGGTAAAAGCTGGCATAAACTGAATGCAGACCTGGGATCTGATTCAGAGGTAAAAAAAGGTTTAAGTACGGCATGGTAAAAGCCTTGTGTCACTCTTCCTTCCCTCCTCTCCTCACCAAACCCTCGGCTGTGCTGTATAGACAAACCTGTTGTTGTTGTCCTCATTGATAGTGGTGGAAACGCTGATCAGATTTGTCTGAGACTATCAGGACTGGCTTGGATGTTTTCTCTCCCTCCTCTTGCCCACACTATAGCGTGCGATTTCAGGAGTGCTTGCAGTGCCTTCTAAGAGGAAATGAGGAATTAGTGATGGTAGGAGGAAGCCAGGAGCTTATTTTCCTTTCCTCCCTCTCTCTCCCTATTTTTTTTTTTTCATTCACCCTTTGCTTTGTGTGTCTGGGTTTGGATTTAGACAGAAACAGTGCAGTTGGCGATGTCTTGGATATGCCGGCAAGTGGGAGCACTTGAGAAGAGTCGTTCCCACAGTCTTTGTGCAGTTTCTGCACCAAATGGGAAGATGCATAAGATTCCACATTTAAATATTAAATGGGGGAAGAAGAAGGAAGGAAAGCAAAAAAAGATAAAAATTCCTAGGAAGTGTGTATGGAGATCCATGAATTTACTCTTGTTTTTCCTCCTTTTTAACCTTTTGACGTTTTAGTCTTTGAGCAAGGAGGGTTAGTCATCTGACTCAAGAACAATGCTCAGCGATAGTCACTATTTGTTCCTTACTCCATTTGTGGACGCATGCACTCTTTAAAAAAAAGAAAAGAAAGAGAACAGTCTGTTTTGAATTAAACAGGATATTCCTAATGGTTTAAGCAGCTCCTCCAGCAAACAGAGTAAGTGAGAAAACCTCTGAAGCACATCATCCAGTCTCACAAACCTCACAGTCACACTTCCCACATACACATATATGCAAACAGGCACACGTGTCTGCATGCAGGCACTTCACACATATGCACTCGCACAAGCACACAAATTACTATTTATGCAGGTCATATTTCTTACAGTAAATGAATAATATGAAATATCCTCAATATCCATAATCCGTGATATTATGCCATAAATTTGTGTCCTGAGTCAGACACTACTACCCATCATTTCACAGGTGCATACCAAAAGCAGATTATCAGGGGGGTGGGAGGGATACACATGATTTATGTGTTAAAACAAGTCCCCTGCGTTTTCCATTACAACTAATAAAGGGATAAAATATTTCCACCTAGTGATGGATGAAGTGGCTCACACCTCACTGTCAGTTCATTTTTTAAGCAAACCCACCGTTCTCTGAGTAAATAAGAATGCATGTGTTTGCCATCGACTGCTAACCACTAACACTTTTTGCTATGTGCGAGATACCCTTAATATCATCAGTTTGATTGATGGTGGCCTCACTGCATTGCAAATTCAGTAACAATCTCAACTTCTCCCCTACGCCCTGTGTTTGATGCCAACAGTCCTTATCGTTCCAACATCTCCTTTTAGGCAATTTGAAGAGTTGGACGGGTAAGAATGGCAGTTAAGAATACTCTATAAAAGGACATGGAAATAACTTCACGAGGATTCAAGTCTAGGATGTAGATAGCCCCCTGAGGGATCCTGTCATGTTGCCCTCTGCGTGTCTGTTTGTCATTGGTTTTGTGGTTGTGACCAAGTCTATGCACGCTCACTCCTGTAGTGCTGTATATGCCGTGTCAATGTGTTGGTGTATGGTCCTGCAGGCATGTGTGTTCATCTGAGTGGAACTGTGAGTGACTTTGTGCCTTCCTGTGTATCTGCAGATATTACCTGCAGCCCGTGAAGTCGTCCCCTCCATGATCCTGGTATTCCAACTGATCGCACTACCAGGAGACAACAGCCACATCAGCTCTGTGCTGGCTTGGGGGGCATTTCCTGTTTGTGGACCGAGCCTCTGTCATGTCCAGGGCAGGTGTGTCAATGGCAGACTTCAAGGAGTTATTATTTAATTATTTCATATTTCAGGTCACTAAACCACTATAATTCCCAACAAAATAATCACATTAAGTGATTCATTATCAGACTGAATATTTTAAATTTGAAAAAAAAAAAGTAGTTAAACTCGTTGAACCTAATGTTGGCATTATTAATTGGCAGTGACCATTACCGGTTATGTGTCATTCACCCAGGTTCAAAACCCCTCTGCTCAGGGGGGAGCCGAATACACGACTGGACCAGTTTAAGGAAATTGAAGCCCTTATCTCCTCTGATCTAGACCACTGGCTGTGCAACCTGTACTTTCAGGTGTGTGTTTTTGTGTGCAATTAGGAAACATGTGCATGCATGTTTCTTATATGATGTTTTTAACAGGTTATATTCAGAATTGTGTGCAGGTGTTAGTAATGGTTTTCACTGGTTCTTAATGTTAAATCATATGCCTCCATGTGTGTCTTTTTTCCTCACTCTGACCCTCCCCTGTTATTTGGGACGCAGGATGGTGGATCTGGGTAGATGGAGGTTGGATTTTGGGATTTTGTATGATAAAAAGCTTTTACAGAGCAATTGGAAATTGGCCCCAGAGAGCAAACAAGAACCACATCTTTACCCAGCAATTCCGGATGCATTTGAGCTGATGCATTGATTAGATTAGTAAACATCTTAATTTAATTAAAAGCCAGAACAAAGCTCTCTGTCTTGGGTTTGTCTCTTTATTTGTCCCTTCGACTGTGACATGTTGTTTGTATTACCGCATTATCATTACTGTTTTATGCAGTTGCTTTGATTTCTGAGGGAAGTAAATAGCCATGTTTTTGTACATCTTTGCGGATGCACAGCACAATAGGATGTACAATATTCATACTAGTCACACACATTTATGGTCTTAATTGAATTATTTTATGCCATTATGGCACACTATGACAAATACTAATAGTTGGCTATGTCTGTAGTTTGATCACTAACACCTGTAGTGTAATTATACACACATGCTGTTTTCCCGCAAACATTGGTGATGCAATGGAACGATATGAGCATAATTGCTGATGACATTAACATTAAGAGGTTATATTAATGTTCACTGAACCCATATGTAGACCTCTAACACACACAGACAGACCTACCTCCCTCTTGTTCGTGGTGTTTCAGGTAAAGAGGCTCCCTTCTGGAACATCTGGGGGGCCAGAGCACTGCATCGCCCTGTCGATACCCCCTCCTAACGCCCCTGTCATGCCCCAACCTGAGATTCATCATGACCAACCCCAAGGCCAACTGCCACTCCAGCCCCAGCTCCCACCACAGGGGCAGCACCGTCTTCAGCCCATTCATCCCCAGTCCCAGTTATACCCCCAACAGCAGCCGCATGCAGGCCCCAGCTGTAGAGCAGGAGAGCCTGCTGTGGTACAATCTCACCGGGGGTCTCCTCTCCACCTGTCAGCTGATTCTGCGTGCTCTTCCTCATCTCTGCCAGGTAGGGGTCCAATGTTAAAACCCCCGACTATGCCACAGTGGGGAGAAAATGTCACCCTAATGTCACAAGCACTGGGATAAGAAGAATGGCAGGCCTCACTTACAGCAGTTCTCCGCTGAGGTGAATGCGCTTGAGGGTATGGTTGGGTACAGACAATCTTGACTGACGTTAGAGCAAACAAAAGATGTTTTCTTATTTAGATTATATGCAAAAACCCAACATGGCTATTGTTAGTACTCACAGCTGTCCAGCTAGCACGTCAGTATTGGTAAATTTTATTGAAAATTGAGTTTGATGCAGTAACTTATTGCTGGCTTGCTTGCAACAGCTAGCTGCGGAAAAGCTAGATAACAGGATATCATTTAATTCGGGCTGAATGATTGGACGGGCTTATTACAGGCATACGACAGCCACAGATTTATTGATTGCTGTCGGAATGTAAAGAAAATTTCAACACATATAACAAAAATACCTCTAAGATAAATTGCCTACCCTACATTTAAATTTAGATTTTAACTTTTTTTTACTGTTATACTGGACATAAATGATGGCCAATATTAGCTGCCACAACACTGCTTATAAATCTGTTATCAAGGTATTCAAAAAACAGTTTGCAAATGGCAGTTGGTACTGTGGCTGCAACATTATAGTTTGTCTTGCCAGTTAGATTTCCAAACAATGCATTTGAGAAGTATTAGCAGTCTTTGGCTTTGCACTTTTTTAATGTGATTATGCAGCCAAAAAATCGTACTTTTTTTTTTGCATGCCATAGAGCACTCTCGTTCTGTTTCTGCCATTTAACTGAGATCCATCCATCACACATTTCTGTTTACCGTCTTGAAGTTGTTATCTGTCTCATTATCGACTAGAATACTCGAGTTTCCGTGTAATCTGATTTCCTTCATGTTGTATCACTTTTTTCCAGAGGCACTAGGACACAATGAAATGATTTTAGATAGCGAATGAACTACTGTAGCGACTGCATAGTGGCTCAGTAGATAGTGTTGCTTCACAGCAAGAAAGGTCTTTCTGTGTGGAGCTTGCATTATCCTCCCCACATTTGTGCGATTTTCCTCTGGGTGCTCTGGTTTCCTCCTACAGTCTGAAGACATGCAGGCCAGGTCGATTTGAGACTTACATTCCCAGGTATGAACATGATTATGTTTCCATGCTTTAGTCCTGCGATGGACTGGTGCTCTTTTGCTTTTCTTTCAGTGCGTGCTGGGATAAGCTCCAATATGATCCCGTGTAGGTCTAAATGTGTCCGTCAGATTCACTGATGAACTATTCCCATGTGGTTACCCTGCTTATCTGGTGGTCCAGGCAAGGTTTCTACACAATTGTTGGCAAATCCAGTGGTGGCTAATGACTTATGTTAATAGTAATAAAGTCCACTTCCTCATCTTAAAAACATACTATTCTTTTTTCCCACCTAGTTTCAAGTCGTCCGACAGCCTGGAATCAAATACAGACTCATTTGGTATTGATCTACTACAAAGGCGACTGGCTAGCTTCTTTGTTATTAATACATCCCCCTTTTTTCTTTTTCTTTTTTTTTTTGCACGCACAGCTCATCTTTATTTAACAGTCCTCAAAAGTTTCTGGGGTGCTCTGCTTTAAACATCACACAGGCTTTTTAATTACAAATGAGTTGTGACAGGTCTGCTGGGTAGCACCCTGGCCCATTTTAAACGTGATGCTGGCTGACAGCTTGGCAGTGTTCTCCCAGCACTGAAACATGTGGAAGAAATTGGTCTTTTACATTTCACAGCTTGTCGCTTCCTCCGCCGACTGACCTGTGACCCCCCACAGAGATCCTAACGCCCACAAGGGAAGTGTCCCCAACGAACTGACTGCCTTTCCAGAGAGAGAGAGAGAGAGAGAGAGAGTGAGCAAGAAAGGGAGGGAGGCACTCGCTATGGGAGATTTATGTTCTGCCACACAAGGCAAAAGGTAGCGCACACATTCTCGCAGCCAGGTGAGGAGGTTGCTTGGGAAGTGAACCCGATCCATAAGTGAAATAACAGATCAAAAGGTGTCCTGCACAACACCTCATCCACGCCATTCCCTAAGCTGACCTGACGTCTGCGCCTCATTTGCATACAGATCCGTTCATTTTGCATTACCTCTGGAGTGAATTATGGCATTCAGATGTGGAGATTACGTCAAGGTTGAAGGGAGAGATTGGACGGACAACTTTAACCTATCCAAAAATGGAAATCCAATTCAGCAAGGAGAAGAAGAACAAATTATCCTCATTCCTCTGTCAAGTCTGGGGGTTTCAGACATTTCCTTCCCATTTCATGCCTCTCTGTTTCTGAGGTATACTGTGTGGAGATCGCTTTCTCTGTGCATGTGACACCAGGATTTTCCTCATTACCCATTTGTCTCAGAATCAGGACGAGTATATGGAGACCTCTTGTCACTGCAATAATGTACACACAGCAGCGCTTGACAGTGAGACTGGAAGTTTGTATTCCGGAGGCCTTAAATTAATTAATCCCCGTAGAAAAAAAATCACAGTGCACGGTGAGGTGTCTATTACAGAACAAAACCTGACATCCCAATCCAAGATAATAACTCTGACAAGTTTTGATCGAAAAATCAGAAGCTTACTTTAAGAGCTATTGTGTGGACATTGATGTTTTTTGTGTTTCAGATTCGCTTGCTATTAGATGATAATAAAAAAATATCAGTTGACTTGTCCAAGCACAATGAAGAGTATTTGCCTTTTTAACGTAGAGATTAGCTAGAGGCACACTGGGTTAAGTGACCTTTCACATTAACTGAATGATCCAGTTACATTGGGTTTGTTTGAACCCAAATGACTAATTAGATTAGCGTCTTGTTTCATGATCGCCTTTAGTGGATCACCATGAGCAGGCAGATGATTCTTCCATAAGTATCACTGCTTCATATCTCTGCCTTTTTTGTTATTTTTTTAATTTTTTTTTTTTTTACAAATGCATCGTAACATCCATCCCCTTGAGCAGTGATGGTGATTTCGAGGATTCCTCATCTAATGTCTTCTTTGGAGCGCTGCCCTGCACTTTCAGGATGTGCTGCCCTCCAGGCCGGTCCCAGTCATCAGAGTTTCAAACCACAATGTTACATCATACCCTCTCAATCAGTCGCACTCTGCATCCCGCCGATTAATTCAACAATGTCCGGATTCCAAACGGATGGATTCAACCTTTGAAGCCTGTTTACAGAGATACACATGTAAACCCTCACAGTGGGTGTGGTAAACAAGCCGGGAGGACTGCATGTGGGGGACAAATACAGGGTGTATGGGGCAAAAACACCCAAAGGTGACAGTGTCTTGTCTCCAAAACAAACTGAAAATTCACATTTTTTGTGTGATAAGACAATCGCTGCCTATGTGTGGTTCAGTGAACATGATAACGATAGATTTGACTTTCAATAGCAGCAGACTTCACCAGTGAAAGTAAAAAAGTCTTAAAACAGCATACAAATACATACATATTAGTATGCACTGAGTGTCTGTTATTGCCATTAAAATGCAATGGATTACAAGGAAAATAAACTCCTGTGTGAAGCGACACCGAATCCTTGCAGAATCATAGCAACCTTAACACAAATCCTGACACGGACTCGAGGGTAATCCGTGAGTCACTGACCTTCGATCCCTCTGTAACTTCGGACCAGTCATCAGGCAATTAGGGGCCCAGGTGAGCAAGAACCACCATCTCAGCCTGGTTGCATCTCACCACTAACACGGTGATATGGTCTCGACAGTGTCGCGGCCCTCAGGCTTTTCTCCTTCCATGGCCTCTTTTTGTGTGTAAGCAAGAGAGAAAAAGAGGTGTTTGAGTTATGCAGTCGTGAGGTACACTCATTTGTATTTCTTCCCTGGAAAATATTTGTGCATGTATGCAAGTGTCTACATATTAATACCTTTGTTTGTATGCCTTTCTGTGTGTGGGTGCGTCAATGCAGTGTATGCACTAGATGAGTATGTGTGTGTATGTGTGTGTGTGTTTGTGCTGGTCTTAAGACAGCTCAGAGCACAGGGGGATAACAAGGAGTTTGTTGTTGGCCTTGAGTGCCCGGAGAGGCTGGAGTTGTGGCAGCTCCAGCGCTCCGAGTTCACAGACGTAGCCCTTAGCTGTCGAAGCTGTCGATGATGTCGAAGCTGCCGATGCTGCCTCCGCGCTCGTTCTGCTTCCACAGCGCCTGCGCATTAGCAAGTGGGGCCTTGTGTAATGAGTGTGTGTGTGTGTGTGTGTGTGTGTGCGTGTTGTTGTGCAGTCTGAGAAAGCATCACAATCCACGGTGGTCCAAGTCTGTGAGTCCACGTTTGCTGTTGTTGTTGCTAATAGAGTTTGAGGGGTGTGTGTGTGTGTGTGTGTGTGTGTGTGTGTGTGCGTAAAAGCATTGGCCATTTGCGCTATCTCAGGCTGTCTGGACAGCAACACACACACACACACACACACACACACACACACACACACACACACTTTGCTGAAATGTAACATTTGTGTGCACTTCTACTTAGAATATTAGCAATAAACTATTAAAACAATTCACTACAACTTGAATGAAAAAAATGTTTAAAAATAAACTAAATGGAAAATTCAAAATTTTATGTATCTTTCTGGATGAATATAGTCTGAAGTTATTTTTTGTATATTTGACACAAAAGGATCTCTGGCTGTCATTTTTTTTGTTTTGTGTAAAAATATCTTGTCGGCAAGTCCAGGCATTATAGCAAGATATGTTTACATCGTGTACACAAGATATTTGACTGATGTGAGATTATTGGAATCTTAACACTGACACAAAATTGAGTACACAGTTATGTAATGTCATGGAACTGTAGAAAAAATAATAAATTATTCTATCCCTAGAATAAAACAAATACAACCTTATTGCCTTGTAACTGTAGGCACTCCAAATGTTTACTAGCAAAGCGGTGGTAATTAAAAACTACATCTGTGTTAGGATGAAATCTGATTTCAGACTCCTTTAAAAATAGCAATGAGCAGACCCTTCCTGCCATTTAAGTACATTTAAGCTGTCAGAAGGATTTCTGATGTGTTG
Source organism: Lateolabrax maculatus (assembly GCA_031216445.1). NCBI lineage: Eukaryota > Metazoa > Chordata > Actinopteri > Acropomatiformes > Lateolabracidae > Lateolabrax > Lateolabrax maculatus. The sequence continues at coordinate 13,671,158 of CM062210.1, forward strand.
CCTATATTTAAGTTATTATTACTGATATATTTAATCCTGCAGCAAGATAAAAATGATATCATTGCAGAGGCTTCCATATGTATTATATAGATGTGACTGGTTCCACGGGGAGAAAAAAAGTTTCACATAGTGAGATTTTTACATGTATCAAGCTAAGGTTTACTTAATTACAACCTCCAGGCAATGCAGGAACCCTTTTTTAAATTCTGTGAATGTTAATATGCTAAATAATGCAGATCTCCGACTCTTCAAGCATGAGACACACATCTGGCGGCTTACCATTTAAATTACAGCAAAAAAAAAAGAGTGAGACAGATAGAGAGAGAAAAGAAAAAAGAGGGTTAGGATAAAAAAATACTTCAAAAGTAATTTTCCAAAAGAAGAGAAGAATGGGAAAATGTATTACAACCAAACTTAATTTCTTTTTCGATTTTTCATCATTTCTAATTGCATACATTAGAGCGCCAAGGCTGGGAAGGTTCGGCTCTGAGATTGTGGGAGACAGAGATGACTGTGCAGTGGGAGCTCCATAACACTCCTACTTCTCTCTGTACAGAGTAAAACATCTTAACTACCTGCCTAGACATAGAAAAACAAGACAAAGCATCACTTGCAGTGTGTTCAGAAATGCAAAGAGTATTTTATTATTTCTTGGTACACTGCACCAACATTTATTCTTCTCATTTCAAGTGCATTACAAACCTGCAATTTTAAGGTTACCCTTTTAATTTTTATTGTGATGTATTAAATTATTCAGAAAATAATTGTGTAATGTAAAATCTTTATTTTTTTTTTTTACATTTGTTGTCAATTTCAATTATTGCTTTTTTGGATAGTTCATCACTACTTTTAACAACTCGTAATCATTTGGTTTTTCTAATATAAATAATACTCAGCCACCCTTGATCCTCCTTATGATTGCCAGATGTGGTTTGCAAAAGAAAACAAACATGAACCTTTCTTTCTTTTTCACACTCACTGCACATTACTTCTCTTTCTGGGATGCAGGGAAGAATTCCTCCTCGGGAGCCATTTCTGGAAACACGGGAGAGAAGAGTGATCCATCCAGGGAGAAAGCAGAGGGTGGGATTCACTACAAGGTAACACTATGATTTAAGGGAAAGTGTTCCCACCCTTGAACTGAGAACCCTCTCCGCTTTCCCCTTCCCTTCCCTTCCCGCCCCTCTCTGCACCCCTACACACACCTCCCCGGCTTATTATCTGAGATTTGTCAAAATACATTTCACACTAACAGGTATTTTTCAGCCTTCAAAGCCAGTTTTGATCTGCTTGACAAGCCAAAGCAGCTCAAATTCTGTGAAATCAGCAAAGCCAGCCAGGCCTCCCTTTTTTTCTCCAAGCCGCTCTAAACACGCCTCTTCCTGTGCTACAGAGGACTTAAGCTAAATTAATCAAAGCCTGCATGTTACCTGCCATACTTTGAAGTGGTAATTGCAAAATTACTCTGTGTGCTGATCTGGCATTGCTGCCTACCGGTCCGCCCCTGCTATTGTGCCTCCGCAGCGGTCTTTTGTTGTTGTGACGTTATTGTTAAGGTAGTTAGAAGCCTATGAACAAGCCTCTGTCTGTCACACACATATACTGTACACATCCTCCCCTCCCGCCTCTTTCCTCTATCCCTCCAAGTCTTTATTCTACTAACCTCCTTCTACTGAAGTACAAGAGGCTCTTCAGACCACCATTAATCAGTGATGACCTGTTAAATAAATGAGTTTGTTGATATGAGGTTTTATTTCTCTGCAGCCTCTGTAGACCATGTTTTTTTCTTCTCCTCTTGGCCCTATCTTTAAAACCTCGCTAACTCTGTCAAATGTCGTGGTGTGGAACCCAGTTGTCTAATGATTAAGTGGAGTGATCTCCAACCTGCCCCAGCCTGGGAGCACTAGGGATCAGATTTCAACCCTTCAACCTGCAGTGCAGGCCTAATTAAAATGAATTTTCTCCAGGCGACCACTTTGCCCACAGGGCAGGAATCCAGCTATATACGGAATCCGCTCTTAAGGCATTGCATTAAATTTATTGTGGGGAGACACCGGAGAACATTGCGGTTTATATATCTCCTGCATTTTTTCTCTCTGCTTTCTTTCCCGCTCCTTTCCACCTTTTTATTGTGATCATCACTCTGGAATCCAAGCTTGCTTTGGCAAAGATTGCCCTATGAAAACGGATAGAGCTTTTATGGGGCCCTGCCCATTTACTACTTCCTGGGCCTAGTTTATCTCAGAGGGAGAGACAGAGAGAGAGAGAGAGAGAGAGAGAGAGAGAGAGAGAGAGAGAGAGAGAGATGGAGGAGAGGAAAAAATGAAATGGAGAGAGGTAGAGTGAGACAGGGGCAGAAGAAAGAGAGAGGTTGCTTATTCCAACTGTGGATCTCATTAACATACATCAGTGAGTATTTCACAACTTCAAGCAGAAAGGCACTAAGCCCACCCAAGGGCAACACAGGCAGGGCTGACAGGGCCAGGGAAAGCAAGCCGTTAACATGTTGGCGGCTTAACAAATAATATCTGCTCCCAAGTACCTTGGTGAAATATTTAAAACCCCACTTCCTAACTCCATCTGACTGTGTTTATGACGATGACAGTAAACGACTTGTGTGGAAAAAAACAGTGCCAGCTGCTCAAATATCACATATTTAACACCACCGTCACTCTACGCATGTTTCCCAAATGAACTCAACTTGAATGATGGCGTGCCGTATGCGATTTTGCCGTCATTCTTGTCTCGTGTCAATTGAGGCGCGGTTGAGATATAGGAGAGGCTCCAAAGTGCCACGCACACTGTCACTGTCACCGTGTGCATCCCCCAAGATAAATTCAGAGGCCTGTTTCCTGCTTTGATTACAAATGACATCCGCATGTGTTCTCCCCGATTTCTGCTCCTCACAGAAGAAGCCAATCAAGAAGACAAATAGCTGCGGCCCCAGCATGAGCGGCAGCAGCGCACCGCCTCGGCAGGCAGACAAACAGAAGATGCAGCCTTCAGTGGAGAACCTCTCCACGGAGGAGATGGAGGAGTATACATTCTCCCTACAGTAAGTCTCACCACTCATTATCCTGCCTAAGTCTTGCAAAATTCAAACGTGAAAAAAAGAAGACGAACGTGGGTGACAACTGGTTTCTGTGCCTCACAGACGGTGATGTGCACGGCATCAACCAGACAGACGCTGACAACAAAATGTGCCTCGAACACCTCCTGTACAGATCCAGATACAGTAGTCGCATGTCTTTCATGGGAAATCCTAACTAAATGGAGTTTGCCTCTGCTTTAGCTTTAATCTGGTGGAGCTCAATTGTAATTTGTTGATACTAACAAGTCACAGGCAAAGTCAAACACTGCGTGAGAACTTTGTTGGAAAGCAAGGGAAATGCTACCGTCCATATGAGCTTACGTTTTTATATTTCATACCTAAAAAACTTCAGTGTCCCCTTTTATGCCTTGATCAATTTCAAATTTTTTGCATTTTGAAATATGGACTCAAATGTCTAAAATAATGGAAAAAATGTGAATCATAAGTTAATATTTCACTTTGTGGTTTACAGTTTTGAGACAAAATAATCAGTCTTATTTAAACTAATTTGATCTGTGACAACATTGCATTTGTAGCCGAACCAAACATTGCCCAACCTATACCCATTATGTCACTATGTGGTTTATTTGTTTCCCCCTCCTCTGCACAACACAATGCAACAAAGGAGGTTTGGAAAAATTTGTTTTCCTCTGCTTACAGCATTTGATTTTAATGAGAAAACGGGGATGTATGAAATATAAACAAAGACGGAAGCACAGAATTTCACACACCTTGGCCAAATGTGTTAAAAGCAACAAGGTGCAGCCCTGTATGCCCATGGAGCATCAAAATAGGCTAAAAGCAAAATTGCTTATTTCAACAAAAAAGTCACAGGTATTTGTTTTTATTTGAACGTCAACTAAATTATGGGGAGGGGATTACCACACACACTACTACACTAGGGGGGAGAGCGAGACAGAGAGGGAGTGTATGTGTGTGAGAGAGACAGAAAGAGAGCTCTCCCTGGAGATTTAAAAGTACCCATGTTTCCTCATTTCTGGGAGTTGGTAATTTATAGCTGCTGGTCACATATTAAACAAGATCAGAGACTACTCCCTGACATCTTCTGAACATACTGGGGGAATTCAAATGATTACCAGCGTATCCTGCCAACAAATGACGACACAGGGACTATCTTGAGGGAGAGCGAATACAAAACGAACACAGAACCCAGGCAGGGCTGCACACAAAGGGACACAATTAAATGGTTTTCACGATTATTCATAGTGCCGCTTTTTACCTCTGAGCAGTCGCCGGGTTCCGTGAGATGAGACATTTCTGTCAGTTAAAGGTACGGATTGTATTGAGTTGGAACCCTGGCGGTTCCCTGATGCCCTGTGAAGGTGCTGCTGCTATTGATTTTATCTTTACAAGCACCCATGTTACAGTATCTCTGGGCTAAAGGCTGCTTTTTTGCCCTCGCCTAATCAGAGCATTAGAAAGATACGGTGCCAGTGTTGGCTTTCAAAATGAAGCTAAAGACGCTGCAGTCTCAAAGTCATACCCTCACCCATCTCTCCCACTGTGCTGTTTGACTTATTCTGGGCTTCTCTACATCACCTGAGGACTGACAGAGATGCAGACGAGAGGGATTGTTTACTGATTTTTTTATTTTATTTTCCGTAATGATGTCATCTCCATCTCTTCTGGCATTTTGAGAGTTCTGTTTGTATCTTTGTGTGTGTATTTATATGCATTTGTGCATGTGCGTGGGAGTGTGTTTGTGTTCATGTGTACATCGTTTCTTGACTGTGTACAGTATGTGTGCGCACCAATGTCTGTGTATACATGTATTTTATGTGGGATGAGGATTCATACTGCAGTGATTGAGGGATATTACTGCCATCTATTGAGCCACAAGAGACTGAGCTCATTGAGATTTTTATAGGGCGTCCCGACACAAATGTGCAAATCAGATGCTCATGCATTATTAAGCAAACACTTAGAAACAGTAAGATTCAGTTTGGATAGTCTGAGAATCACACAAAATCTTTAACACAATGCATTCATTTCCAGAACGTCACACTTTATACGAACACTTTATTCACCAAGGAAAATAAATGTGAAGGGATGAACAGAGCTCCACAATATGTGCAGTACCCGTAAGAGTAAATCTCATGCATGTACATGGCAGGCTGGGCTGCGGGTGTGATTCAAAGTCTAACTTTATGTTAAGAGCTTAACTGTCTGAAAATAAAATAATATTGTTTCAGGTATGGCAATAGTTTATATGAGCTCATCTAATGACACCAAGATGTCAGTCACATAAAAGTTTGCACAATGCACAATACTGCCCTATATGCATCAGTATCACCTTTTTTCTGTCATCTAACTGACTAACCAGTTCAGACTAACGACATACAAATACATCTTCTGCGAGTTGTTTAGGTGTCTCCAAATATATATAGTTTATACAGAAATTGTATTTTATATCTAACATTTTTCTTTTAGTGGGCAAAAGATCAGCTTCTCTCTGCATTTCTGGAGTTAGTCATTTGATTATGTTATTTTTTTAATTATTTAAAGTTCCTGGTTGATAACCTTTAAAAGCTCATCTATCCTCTGAAAAAAAACCCTGCATTGTATATGGAATCATAATAACCGTAAACCATAAATTACAATTTCAAAGACAACACAGTGCACCTTTTACTGCAAGTATTGACAGTTGCAAATCAATTCTAGGCAAATGAAAAAGACTATGAAAACAAGCCAGGATGATTCTTCTTTTCTCTTTTTCTTTTTTTGAGTTCCTATGCTGCTCGTATCTGTTTGAACATGCATGAAAGACTTCTGCCGACCTTCCAGCTTATTTGATGTCTACAAGTGTAATCTTAACCACCTTTTTTTTCTCACAGAATAGCACTGAGCAAAATCAAAGCACCTGATTCAATACGGCTGTTGTAATTTGATAGGGCCAATTTAATGCTTTCGGGTGGTGCGGCAACAACTTCTAGAAAAAGGTAAACATACTCAGACTGAATTAATTTTACACCTTAGAGGGTTCTTTAGCAGTACTTTAGTGTACTCAGCACAGTGATGTCACTGTTGTTAACTTGCATTTAAACTTTATATATGTTTTTAAATTACAATTTACAACATATAACAAATATTAATACTGAAGAATTCTCATCTGTTTTTACGTAAGCAATTCCTCCTATCTGTTGTTACCCATACAAATTTAGATTTTCATGCATCCGTGATTATTGTCAATTAGCTTTAGCATTGTGTCTCACCAATGTCACCCAACTATTTTTTTTTTCTACCCTGGTTTTGAGGAGAGAAACCTGTTTTAATCAAAGTCATTCTCACATAGCAATTAGATCTAATTAGTCCAATTATCAAGATTCTAATTACATTGAAATATACCCCCTAAATCTCATATCAATTATAGTATGTGTGACTTGTCCTGATCAGGAGACATGAAGAGAGAGAGACAGAGTTAAGACAAAGCTGGGTGGGAGGTAGAACAGAAGAGCATCCGCATCCTCCAGAGGCCAAATGACTGCAGAACTGACTCCATCTGTCCCCGAAGCTTTTATTCCAAAAGACTGTATGGCCATTTGGGGATAAATGTCACTTAACCTTTATTCGTTTTTTTCATATGCAGGACTATTTTGTTACCGGTTATGATGTTATGATTAGTTACATCCTAGTTTTCTGTTTCAATTAGATGAGTGATGAGTCAAAATAAATACAGTTTTAGCATTTAGGTTTAGAGCTAATTATCAAACACTATTGTTCACTCTGGGTTAAAGCTGTTGAAGCAGTTGCGGTGGAAATAATTATCCCCTGTATTAAAACCTTTTGTAGCACATTCACTCAAGCCAACGTGTGGCAGGCAGCGTACACACACACACACAACATGCACAGACCTGCACAGACCTGCACAGTATGTTACCATAGTGGTGCAGTATGGCACTGTAGGTGCACCGGCAAAACACACACGCACACGCACAGCCTGTTCTTGTTGTGGAGTCAGAGGGAACACACTGACCTAATTTCCCCCAGTTAGCTCGCCTCGTTGGGGACCAACAATCCTCTCCGCCCGTTTCCCCCAACCGAGCCTATCAGAGCACTCACTCACTCTGTGTCTCTGACTCCCTATCTCTCTGTGTCCTCCATCTGTTTGAGTCTGTATGCATGCTCAAGTGTAAGATTAGTAGTAAAGTGCACTCTTATTTTGTCCAGGGCTGCTCATCTGCATTTGTCTATGGTACCAAATGCACAGGATCATGTGCATACAACAATCATAACATGCACCCTGCAGTGTCACTCCTCTGCTAAATAATTATTAACTATCATGGAGAGAAAGAGCGATCGGCCTGCAGTAACAGACAGAGAAAGAGAGAAAACCACCTGAAATAACAGCTAATTCCAGGCTGTCAATCCCCTGCATACTGCAGCTCTGAATCACAACTCAGTGCAAGGGTCAATCAATTCTGATGTAATGCTGGTGGGAGAGGTGGGTGGAGATGGCAGTGCTGTTCACCCCTGGGTCTCTAGTGCTTTCCAGGGCTCTTTCCTGTGCTGAGGGGGCAGGAATGTGTCTGCGTGTGTGCGTGCGCAAGTGCGTGCATGCATGTGTGAAAGAGAGGCCCCTGGCTACTGCGGCCCGAGTGCACATGTTAGGGTTTTCGGCGGCCAGACGCGCCCTGGGTCACTTCGGATCTCACAGGCACACATACACAATCAACGTGCTGCTTCCTTTATGGAAATCGGAGCTGTCAGTTCCCTGACAGGCTAATGTTGCAATGTGATTGGTTAATCTGCAGTGATGTGGGTGTCAGTCAGAGCTGACTGCGGTCCCATTGGTGGTCTGGGTCAAATGAATGTGTTTCCCACAGACACGTAAGAGAGAGGAAAGGAGGGGTTCAGATGGAGAAAAAACTGACAGGAACTATATGTGGGAGCATATGAGGGAATGCGTGAGATTTGTGCACGAGCGATCGTGTGTGTGTTTGTTTGTGCGTGTGTGAGAGAGTAAGAGAGCTAGGCCAGAGGTGACACTTCCCTCACGCTCTTCTTTTTTCATCTGTAATCACTTGTTCTCCAGTCTGACATAAACATCTAAAAAAGATGGCAAAAGTCAACAAACAACTCTCCAAGAATTTAAAAGTGGGTTTTTACATGCAGATACATGTAAGCTAATGCACTGTAGCACAAACATGCACTAATGCACTGTGCCCTGTGCAAATAAATATGAACTTTTAGGAAAACATCACTGACAGGCAGCTCTAATAATATAACTGACAAGTTGTAAATGTCGATGTAATCAGAATTTGATTCACAGTGTAACATTTGTGTTTATATGAGCATGATGTCATCAGCACCTATTTTAGCCATTGTCAGTTTAGAACCAGAGCATGCTTGATTGATAATTACACTGAAACCACAGTTAACAGTCTGCATTTGTGTTAGACTTTATTTGTTTGGGGGCACACATATATGAGATGACATATTTAAAAACACACTAGTACATGTAGCCCATTTATGGTGTTTTTCCCAGCCAAATTTTGCAACAAGGTTTGATCTTCCGATGGAAGCGATACAGGAAACCAAGTGTTACAGCAGCATTTTCCTGGTAGAGTATAATTACATTCCAAATATGCTCAGGATACCTTTCAGATGAAGCCAAAACGACAAGTGAACAGTGTGATCGCGGAAAGTAAGAGCGACAGAGACAAACAGTCTCTGGCCACATCATGTAGAAACAACAGTTTTAAGAGGCCCATTTCATCCTGCATTGATTATAAAATAGAAAAAGAGAGTGATTCGAGAGTCACAGATGCCTAGTCTGCTCCTTGACACTGGGTGGCATTTAATGTCATGTCTTGGCACAGACAAAACTTATTTTTCTTTGTCCATTAACCACTTAATTGCTCTCTACACACACATATTACACAAAGTCTCTCTGCCGCATAATTATTTCCTCCCTCCCTCTAACTCCCTCCCGTTAATTCTGTCTTTATCTCACTTTCTCTGCCTCGAATTTTCTCCATCTTTCTCTCTCCATCCTCTCCTCATTCTCTCTCTGTCTCTATCTCTCTGGTGACAATGTCCTGCAGTTATGAGGCAAGGTCAGAGAAGCGAAATCCATTTAAATACTGATGCAACTCTCTGGAGGCCCATACTCAGCTGCCGCAGCACTCCTCCCTGTGCGCCTCACCCAAATTGATGAATGGAGATAGAACATTTATTATTTGTCCTGCCTTAATCATTCAATGTATTACACATCTACTGGCACAATGATTTGAGTAATTTGTCTACCCCCCACCCCCCAAAATAAAAAGTAAATAAATAAGTTTACACAGAGAAAAGCAACCTGTTCTTCATTGTTGAGAAGAGTGGTGGTAGTTGTAGTAGCGGAGTGTGTAAAGAGGGCCTGGGAAGTCCCTGTGTGTTTGTTGATCCCAGGTACATCTGCATTTGAAATGTTTCCGCCCTAGTTTATAGCGCACCAAGGGACCTGCCATTTCCATGTTTTAATCCCCTCTCGTGCTAAGTCAGGCGCTCCATAAAAACGCCACATGTTGCATGGCTATGAAACGGCTACCTCATGTATACACCTAAACTATTCCAAGGTGTGTGGGGAGGCCAAAACACAGTTTTGCAGGAGGGATGTGTTTGGCCACTGCAGGAGTCACAAAGCTCACTTATCAAATTAGAGTTCTCAAACGATCCTTTGGCAAGTAGTTTTAGAGGTTTGCCATTGAAAAAAAATATATTTGTGTATTGGAGAAATATCCTTACAGCCATTCCATTCCAGCTTTGATTTCATACATTTTGTGACATACGTATTTGGTTTCTTGCCAAGAGTTAGATGAGAAGATCAATACCACTCTCATATCTGTAGAGTAATTATGAATCTACAGCCAGCAGCTGGTAAGCTTAGCATAAAGAAAGGAAACAGCTACCCTGACTTTGTCAAGAGGTTAAAGAAATCCTCCCAGCAGCACCTCTGAAGCTCATTTATTAACACGTTTTATCTTGTTTGTGTAATCCATACAAAAATGGGGGTGTGGTTATGTGCTGGACTGTTTCTTGGCTGGGGACAGTACCTCCTGTCTTACTTACTTCCAAACCCCAGTTTCTGGTTGCCTACATAAAATGCCCCACATCCTACTCTTAATTACCACCATGATGCTGATGTGAATGCTTTTTCCCAGTGTGCCACTTGTTTTCACATGTTTTCACAAAATCAGCTTGCACCTCAGCCAGTGCTAGCTGATCAACAGCACAGGGCACTTGTGGCCTTTTCCATTGCCCTTATACGCTTGCCTGCATGTGAGAACCTCCCTCGCATTGTAAAAGTGAGCAGCCAACTATTAGTCAAACAAGGAGTCCTAATTAAGTGGAACATATTTTCTTTCACTGCTTTTGATTATGCTCTCCTCCACTCCCTGTCAGCTGCAAATAATTCTGATAATTTGGTGGTGCATCGTTATACTATTTTAATTACATGATGATGGACTCCAGTTCTGCAGCTGAGTCACTATTCCATAATTCTCTTTTAACTACACCCCAAATACCTGCCACTGTGCTCCCATTTTGTCAATGAAACTCATTTATGTGTATTCTCGCTTTGCCAGGGTCTCTGTAAAAAGCTGTGCTTATAAAGCCCCCAAATGGTAAGGTAATTGTTCTTGGAACAAATAAAATAAAAAATAAATATGAGGGGAGAGAGTGAGAGAGGAAGAGGGGGCACAAAGTTAAATCTGAAACAAATTTCTGTATTTTTTGTGATTTTTTTCAGTATAAATAAAACTTCTCTCAAGATGGTATAAAAATGACTCAATTATCTAAAAGCCTTGCAGGCATATAGTGCTGCTCTGTTCAACTTTTTTTTTATGCACACACACATTCAAGGTGCTTTGGAAAATGATACCAGCTTAGTAACCAATGATTATCATTTAATACATCTTGTGGGAGCAGGTTTCTTTGTGATTTCCACTTTGTGAGGTTTCATAGCTTCCTGCATTATATTTACCCCACCTGCGCAAAGCCCTGCTTATATGCCAGTCATTATGTAAACGCATGTGCTTTTGTGTAAATGCAATAAATAGGCAGTTAAAGCTTAATGTTTCTACTGTAGCATCTGGACATGATGTAAACTTGGTTTGGCATACATGCAGTATGTTTGTTCATGTTTATGCAACAAGGTAATAGAAATACACATTGTCCTTATACAGGAACATGTATACTGCATCTCATATCTGTAAATGTATGGAAATATAGTTAGGCAGCCAGTGCTCTGAGCTCAAAAATAAAGATATACATTATTTAAACACACAAGTATTCATAATTAAAATGACTTTAGACAGTGGAAATGGTAAATTGTTGTCTTTGGCAATTGCAAACAACTGTAAAGGTCATTCATTTTTTGTGTGCAGCATGTGTGTGTGTGTATTGGATTCTTGCAGCACTTTGACAAAGACATCATCTTAAGGTGCTTCACTGGCTAACTTCTTACTGGCTGTGGATTGATCCTATAGGTTGTTTATGCAAATATTACACTTTTCCTCCCTTGTATTATCTGTTTCCTGGTTAGTTAATATGGCAGTAATAAGATGTTTTTCCTTAATATTGCCACAAACCTCCATTGTCATATACAGTCAAACTTTTTTTAAATAAATAATTTTTTTTATAAATAATAACGCCTCAGAAAGAGACAGGGTTGTATAACCCACAGACGACAGATACTGTCACAATCCAAAACAAATGCATTATCAGTATTTTTCAAAAATGAAATGTAAACAAAGATGTGGTATCTTCAGTCCTATCTCTTGACACCTAAGATAATCACACTTCCATAATCACCACAGCACTTGTGCATCTGGGCTACTAAGAAAACAATCACTTTATCTGTCAATCTTTTAAGTCTATTTTCACACTGTATCTTTGCTTTCTCTTTTTCCCCAACAGCAAACCATTCTTCAACTATGTGGAAAAAGATGTGTGGTTTTAACGCATTTATAAACAATGCCGGTGGCCCAAATAAGAAAGTGACAGAAAATAACTTAATCCTCAAACTAAAGGGATAAGTCCAATATTTTAAGTGGCCTTAGACTGGAGGGTTTAAGCCATCAGGGCAATGCAGAGAGATTCAGAGGGTTACCTTCACTCGCCTCGGCCCTGGAGCCTTCTCACCATAAATCTGCTATTTAAAATGTAACACCCCACTGTACTCCTCTCCTTCCTCTGCGCCTCTATCTCTCATTACCCATAACGTCTTAAAGGTTTAATACTTGTCTGTACTTGCTATTCACTTTGTGCTATTTTTAAAAGCACAGCTCCTATTTGTTGTCATGCCGTACAACATTAAGGGACACAGCCTGGGAAAACCGGTCCAGGAGATGATTCTTGCCCCAATAGTTGACAGATATACGCCAGTTAAGTCTGATTTACTGGCCTTGGCAAGATTTAAGGAGGATGATGAGTCCTTTTGCAATGTGCTTTGATGACATAGGAATGAACAACAAACATATCAAAACTAAGATAATGAAGGAACAGCTTCTGGCCCAGATTTCACACAATCATATAAACTACAATTAAAACATAGTATTATGTGCCAATGCATGCCTGTTGAAATGTTTAGCTTCATCTCTGGGCTGCTACGCCACATGGTATCAGTCATTCAAGGGACAAGCTGTGATATTGGAATGAAACATCCTTCGTTCCTGCAAGATAAAAAGCCCACACCTCCACCCCCTGCCTTTCCCTCTTTTTCTGTATTGTACTTTTGTAATTGGAGGTGCCATAATGAAATCAATTCAGTGGTGATAACAGATTTCACATCAGGTTACCAGTTTCCTTTGGAAGAGGCTGCCGCACGAAGACATCTAAAAATATTCCTCTTTCATGCATCATCAATATCTTCATTATATGAAAGATGGGCGTCAGGTTGTATTTGCTGTTTTCCTTTAATGTCACTTGACAGGGTAGCATCTTGCCTGTGTCTGTGACACACTGATTTTTTGTCTGCTCTGTAATTCCACACAGACGTGCGGAAAGCAGTTTTACACCACACAGTGAAGAAAGTCTGGATAAAGCTCGGAACAGAATGGATATGCCTTTGTCAGAATCATTATAGAGAAGCAGAGACACACATTTGCTCGCACATTATCATCTTTATGGTTGTGTTACACTTCAAAATATTGTATAAACACACAGTTGACACTGGGATTGCACACTACAACAACATCACACAGTCACAGCAAGGCTTGCTTTTTGATGCAGTGACCTGAAAATCTGACATTTTGGCAATATCCTGTCTAAAAATTAATGTATGGCTTATTTTCTTCATATAGTCATGTATTTAAAAGATTCAGGGTAATGACTTTAAAGTTATCTTCATTGCCAGTGTCATTCATTAACATGGAGGCTGTGGCCCCCTATTATAAAAAGCTGACAGTTTGTTATTTTACCACATACTGCCATTTACATGTAACATTAGTATTAGAGTAAAAATAACAACAGTAAATAGTGCCTTCAGCTGATTCAATTAACATGAAATGAAAAAGCAATACAATCCCTACATCCCTCTATTGCATATATTATCTTGTGTGTACAGCAAGTCGCTGACCTCACCGAGGAAATATAATACCGTATAATATACAGTATACAGTATATGCAGTGGAACATTTGGGATGGATGTAGATTAAAATCTTAACCACAGTACTGACCGGTAACTGACTTCTATGACAGATGTTTATCCTCTCTGCTCGATTTTATTTCAGCCAAGCTATTAATATTTATCAGCCCAAACTGATGACTGAGCATTTTCTGAATGAATCTCGAGTTCTCCCACGTGTGCTGTACGCTACACCACTGCTCTTGTGTGCATCCACTGAGGAAGTTGATAACTTCAAACAATGTAACACTTCAGAGAGTGTACCCACCTCACTGGAACAGCAAAGATGATCTCTTTTTGTTTTAAATACGTGTGGTGGGATGGTTCATATTTCAGCAGCAATATGAGCATAAGAAAAACACAATGCTGCATTTTGATGTAAGTCTAGCCTAATTATTTGGGGGGGGGGGGGGGGGGGGGGCAATACAATTGATTCTGCTTTTTTTCTTGTTTTTCGTCTTTAGGCAGTTTACCATTTTCCCAAGATACACACTACAAAGTGAATTCCAACTGTGTTTTGGGACACAGTGGTGAGACACAGGGATGTCCACAGGCAAAGGCCTTAAGTCACACTCTGTGATGCTAACCATAGCTCTACTGTATACACCGACTTTAGCCTTGGTCTAATTACTGTCAGCCAGACGATAGGGGTCATCGCTGTCTGCTTGTGTTGACGTGTTCAAAGTATAACAAATGGATGTCCATGCACACTTATTTACTATACACACAGACACACCCTGTACAGTGCGGTACAGTATGTGGTGTGTATGACGTTTGTCTATGCTTAGCTTTTACCAATGGAACATATTTTGAATTTTCGTTTCCTCTCCTTTCCTTTCTTCTCCTTTCCTCTCCTCTCTCCTCCACTCTTCCATCTGTGCCCTCTATATGAAAGGGAATAGTTGAGCAGGCCTGACAAAGGGCGGCACAGAGGAGGCAGAGTTGCTGAGGGAAGCTGAGCACTGCTGGAAGGGATTCCTATCCGTTTGTGTGTGCATGTGTGCGAGGGTACATTTGTGAGCATGTGTGAGTGTGTGTCAATTTGAATACTACATTTCCCTACCTATAATTTAATGCATGCATCTGATGATAGCAAAAACATGCATTTGAATCCTATATGTAATAGAAAGAAAAGGAAGTACCTGCACCCGTGTGCAGGAGCTGTCTAATCCTCCTTTATTCAAGCCATTCAGCTGAAAATTTTATGTAAAATATCAAGAATGAAAGGAGACAATTTTCTTTAAAGCGTTAGAGTTAAAGTTCTAGGACATTTGACAGTTTAAGGATGACATATAAATGAATGTCTTTAAAATGTATTTGAATATGTACTATTATTATTAGAAGTAAAGTAAAAGTAATGAAAAAGCACTGAGTTGATGTGTATGGTGTGTCTGATTCTCCTCTGTTGAAAAACAGATCAGCACTGCCTGGTTCTGGATCCTGCCCCTCACGCCTGTCCGACCGAGCCCGCCTGGCCCTCCGCATGCTGCCGTCCGAGCTGGGCCTGCCGTTGCCGCGGCAACAACAGCCGCATAGTGGCTGGCGTGGCTCCGTTTGGCAGCTCGGCCTCATTATGCTGCTGCTGGCTTTGATGTGGTTTGTGAGGCTCTACCTGCATTACTGCAGCCAGTGGCTCTACCTCCAGGCCATAGCAGTTCCTGTCAACAAGTGAGTTTGCTTCCTTTGATATCACCCTGAACGCACACACACACGTATGGGCGGGGGAAGCGTCTGAATACACATCCACACACACACACACACACACACACACACAGCAGAACATAGACACTTTTTGCAGCACACACATCGCTGCTGACATAAATCCATTTACATGGAAGGCAGATACATACATAGATTACTGAAGCACATAGGAAAATTGCAGATGCACATGCACGCACTCACACAAACCACAACAGACATGTATAAAAGCCCAGACAAACACACATGCAAAGTATCGAAGTGGTGAAATGGGATGTAGAGGGGGTAAGGAGCAGAGGAGAGAATGAGGATGTGCAGTGTGTCTGATTGTGTGTGTTGGCAAACATGCACACACACACACACACTGGATACGCCCAAATCATCTGTTTGGAATCCCCCCATTAACATTTTAACAAGACTCTCTCAATATTAACAAACCATTGCTGGGGGAGTTTGTTGATTTCACCACACGGCTTTAAGTCCCAAAAGGCTACATTATTCGGAAGGAATTTATTGTTATTATTTGGTACACAGCATTGATAATAAACAGCAATAAGATACCACAGACCTGTTAAATCACTTCTCAATGGCATATGGTGCTGATTTAATTCATCACAATAAAATAAGCTGGCTGCAAACATGCATGCAAGCAGGTTTTTATTACAATAACATGGGGGTGCAAACATCATACGTTAAATCATGGAAAGTGATAGAGGAAGGCCGAGGGAGAAAAAAAATGTGGCTGAATTAAAAAATAAAGGATGGACTGAAGGGGTGGAAAGGAGGTGAAAAAACAAAAATGCAGAAACAGAGGGGGTCAACGTCGGATGACAACTTCCACATGTCCGAATCTGCTGCTCTCCCTCCGAGCATTTCTCTCTCCATGCACTGGCCAGAGCTGGTGGTGCCCAGTGAGAGAGAGAGAGAGAGAGAGAGAGAGAGAGAGAGAGAGAGAGAGAGACCAAGTGACAGTCAGAGTGGCTAGTGTGATGACAGGCCTCCCTCCCTTCTTGTTTTTATCTCACTCTCTTTTGTCCTCCTTTCTGACTCTGTCTCTCTTTGCCTCCTCCTTCCCCATAATCTCGGACATCAGTGGACAGCAAAGTGTGCCCGAGAGCAATGGCGTCTCTGGCCCAAATGTTGCTTCAGTCACCTATGAGCTTTCCTTTCTTTCTTTCTTGTTTCATTTTGTTTGTTTTTTTATGCACTGTCACAAGTAACAAAAGTCTAAAAATATTCAAGTCCTTTGTTCAAAATGTAACTGAAATATAAGCTTAAAAGGAAATGTAAAAGTACTCATTATGCTCAACTGTCAAATAAGTACAATATTTTTTGCTGAAATGTTAAAGTAGCACAGGAAATACTCACATAAAGAACCTCCAAGTTGTACTTAAGTACAATACTTGAGTAAATGTACTTAGTTAATTTCCAGCACTGATCAAGATCCACATTTCCTGACAATAGCACTTCATATTCTAAAACCATTACAAAAGTACCACATGCAGTTTGGAAATGTCTATACAATATCAAATTTGAAGAGACACCAAATTTTATTTAGTATGGAAGGATGCTGCCACCGTCAATATTTGACATTTAATGATACTGCCAATGTCAAAATGTTACAATTTATTGAACTGGAAAGTTTCATCGTATCATATCAAGATTCACTATAAATGAAATATTCCCCTGTCATTCTTGGAATGAGATTTAACAATGCAATTTATCTGAGAAGCCTACAGTGTTCAAAATAACATTAAACTCCCCTGTCTGTACCGGTCACTCTGCGCTCTAAAAGGACTTTTGGAGGATTAAATCAGTGTGTTAGGAGATTTGCCTCAGATAAAACACCAATGGACCTCCACTGTCAGATTAATGGACAGAATCTGAGAGATGCATGACTCTTGGAGCAAATCAGATGGAAATTAATGAGGAAAAACTGGACCTCTCCTCTCCCACCACTGGCTCTCCTCCTGACTGATGGGAAGATTAAGAAACTCATGAGGCTTGCGGTAAATGGGGAGTCTAACTTACAATAGGGGTCTTAGAAAAGCTCCCTCAAATAACAGCACAGGTGTTAATACTCTTACTTGTAGTGTCTGTCAGTTCATTTTTAAACGTCTTCCATTAATTTTATTATTTTTTTAATTCAATTCAATATATATAAAGATTATCAAGCCAATAAAAGTTGTCTTTAAACATATCACATGTGAAACAACCAATTATAATGTTAATTGTCATCAACCTAATTCAATTTGATTGAATCAACCACAAACAATATAACATAGTGTGTGAATAGCTGGAAACAGTTGCCCTTGAGCTGCAAAGCATCACAAACACAAATATACTACACGCATATTGACACGTGCACACACTTCACACTCACATCACCCGCCTCTGTTCCCTCTCCCACCAGACTCCAGTTCCACGCACACACGGTGGACCTCGTATACCAGAGTTCTTTGCTCCACACCCGGGAGGAGCTGGCGATGGTGTTGGTGGGTCCCCTGACCTTGAACGCAGTAACGTTCCTGCTGGTTCTGATCAGATGGGGCTGTCAACAGATATTTGGCTCACTCCCTTCCTTCACGTCAAAGTTTATCATGGCTCAGGGAGTGTGGACAGTCCTCGACCCCCTGGCAGTCTTTGCAGTGGACGCCGTCCTCGGGGTAAGTCACTTAAAAATAACTTGGACACTTGTGCACTTTAAATAGGAGTTCACTTTATCTTGGCAAAGTGACTTTAGATTACAAAAAAGGGGGAGGGAAAAGGGTGAGAAAGAAATGTGCAAGGTTAGATGGGTGTCTTTTTTGGCAGTGGGGTGGGTTTTGTCAGTGAGGGAGACTGAAATGATTTGGACTGTTAACAGCTGTGAATCACTTGACAAGAAGTAATGTCTAAATCAAATTCTACTTAAATGGCATTATAACAGTTATGTCTGAGCAAATAACACTTTATATTTTGTACTAATTTTTAAGAAATGACTCCAAACCTTTGTTATATTGTGAAAAAAGTCAGCAAAGTAAGATGTAGAGTGAAAATAACACCAGCTGACCAGTGTGTCCTTGAGCCATCATGTGATCTTCCTTTGATCAATCTCTGTCCTGGAAAGGAGCCTCCCCATATTGCAAATGTCCAGTCTTATACATCTAACAGTTACAGATTTGTCTTTTCTTCCCTTTTCTTTCAATCTCTGTCTCCTCAGCGCCTCGCCTACAGCCCAGACACACCGGTTGGAGACGCAGCCAAGCTTTACTGGCACTTTTATCGAGCTGACCAATCAGGTGCAGCGGGAGTGATCATCACTCTCTTCCTCTACGCAGTCCTTTTCCTGCTCTCCATCACCATCCTCTCCATTTACCTGCTCAGGTGAGACACACAGGGAGCTGATGGCCTGATCCCATTCCTTCCATCTGGCTAACTGTGTATATATTTCCTGTTCACCATGCTGACCAGTAACCATGAAGCCAGGTGCAATGTAAAAACCTGAGAAACAATTCTCATGATATTAGTTTAAATATATATACCAGCAATTCAATTCTTGATCACAGTTGGCATTTAAGTAAAGACAGTTAACTCTGGTAACTATATAACATGATTATACCCTCAAAATTAAAGTCAAATCAACATGTAGAAGAGCATAATTTTGAAACCCAAAATTAGTTACAGTATGTCCCTGTCTCCGTGGCATCGTATATAAGAACAAAGTTATTTAAAAATACAGTTGATTCTGGTTCCTTTCCTATTCCATATTGCTCATTCACCGCTGACTTTGAGGTCTGTGTCTGACTTTCCTGGTGGCATCACAACATGGCTCAAGACGGGTATTTTTGAATTGACGCAACCGGTGGGAACGGTCTGCCAATGAAGAGGAAGACCCTTTCCGAAGCACTCTGGCCCTCACCAGCGTACTATTTTCAAGCACCGGTTCAAAAATAACTCCAAACCTTCCACCCCTGCAGCCTGGTGCCTTGTTCCACCCCATCCACCAGTTCTTTCCCTCCTCTGTCCACAAAAAAAGCACAAAAAAACAACAAAAAATGAAAAAAAATGTTGATCTAATCCATTTTGATTTTATAGTCGCATGGAATTACTTATGCAGTTATGCATCAACCTCACACATCTGCACACACACACACACACACACACACACACACACACACACACACATTGAGCTATCAGACACAAAAGCAGAAATGCACACATGCACTACACAGTTGCCTTTTCTGAACATGCCATACTCTGCAATTGGTTGGAAAATTGAAAGCGTTTCTAATTCAAAAGTTAGATGTGTTTTGATATAGCGTGAACATGTAGCCCCCTTACATTATCCGATTAGGCTGAATGTTTTGCATGGTTGGTATCACTGCAGGTTTCATACATATTGAAAAGGACTGCATATCCATACATGGTGGTGAACACACATACTCTTAATGCACTGTGTGTTCCACTCATGTTTTGCAGATTGAGGTCAGCCATGCTGAAGCATTCACTTGCTAGGTTTGTATTGTGTTTTAGCACCTCAGACTGTTTTTTTTCTCCTTCCTTCTTTATGTCCTCTGTAGAGCTGTTAGAAGCTTTCTGATTTGTGGGGATGAACAGGCAAAACCAAACATCAATATGAGTGTGAATCTTTCATAACCTAGTTTAAGAAGGCTGGTCCCTAACTGTTGAGTCATTTCCTTTTTTCTAATTTTAGAAAATTACAGGAGATTGACACTGCATTGCGGAGGTGTGTGGGTGTGTGTGTGTGTGTGTGGGTGTGTGTGTGTGTGTGTGTGTGGGGGGGGGGGGGGGGGGGACTTAAACATATACTGCAAACCACTGATTCCAAATTTCCAGCGTAAAAGATGACTATTGCACTTTTTCAATAATAGGAGGACATAATTTTTTTGCAGTATTAACGTAAAATAATAGAAAGGTGGGTGATAAATTACTGAATAATGTAACTCAGTATTCATCCAAGGTGTGTTCTCCCACCCTCATATAAGACCAAATTCCATTAACGGCTCAAAATGTAAGAAAACTCTTATTGAATTAATCAGTTTGAGATTGGCGGCCGAGGAGAGGGTGCCATCTAATTTCAGTAAGCGGGACGCTTATCGGGCTCCAGCTAAATGGACAATATTAAAACAGCAGCCGGGAATAATGACTTCTGCCACTCAACCGCCACATGGGTTTGTATTGAATGTAGGCCACGAGGCTGAAGCAAGGCTGATAATTTTATGGGTTACAGTTTCCTATTGGCTGCAAGGAAGGGGCTCTGACACAGAGCGTGACCTATTTCTAAAAAAATGCCTCGGGCTATATGTATAGATAGAATGGACTGTTATCCTTTTTTAATTACATTTTAGGCAGCCTTTATTCACTGGCTGCAAAAATACACATCAGTGATGTTTTTTACACCTCTATCCTGTTTGAAACTTCAAAAAACACCTTAAAGAGTGATGTTACATTGATAGTGGTGCAGTTACATCCAAATTATTACGAGGTTCAAGACTGAACAATTAATTAGTTTGCATTCCCTTACACAGTTAATGTGTTTCTTTGTGTTTGTGTGGCTTTCTATGTGGAAGAGTATGTAATGAGATTGGGAGGTAGGGCCCTCTTCTATTGTTTGGCAATAAAATAGTAATATCCAGCATATTCAGTGCTTTTAATTCAAAAAAAGAAAAACAGTTTGAGATTTTTATTTAGCATACAATAACATGGAAAGTCCATGAATTGCCAATATATCAAATAATTATAGTGTAGACAATATTAAGTAGAGTAATATGCATTTAATGCATGTAGGTTTCCCACACAAAAATATCCTTTTTTATCCAGCATCGTCAGGTTGTCATGGATATTCTTTTAGAATGTATTCCATAAGTTAAAACATGTCCTTAAGCTGACCCCTATACTGAAGAAGAGCCGATGAGAGCCTTATCATCCAGGTCATAGCCCAGATATAAGTAACACATACTTACATTCAGGACACTTCCAACACCAAGGAAATGAGCCTGTTTAGAAGCCAAGGATACAAAGATGGTGAATTCCTCCAAGAGAGAGACCGCATAAATGAATGAGAAGCACAATTCAAGTGTAGGATGAAAATGAATGCATGCTATTCCTGTGTCTGAGGTCAAGATTCTACAAACATCCCTCTCCCAAGAGCGATGGGGAATGATGCTGAGTTCAAAGCTCTGTAGCAGCGTCTTGTATAAATCCCGGCCTCCTTGATGTTGGTTTTATTTGAGAGTTGATTACCCTCTGACAGGCTAGAATCTCTATGGAAGGGCACAAGGTCTGCTGGTTTTGATGGTCAGCCAAGGCATTTGTTTACAGACATGGTGATTCTTTTTAGGGGTTGGCTGCATGCACCCATGTGTGGCAAAAGAAAAATAACACTTTGGGGATGTGTGCTCATCTGGAGGTATGAATCAATATGCTTTATGCTGCGCCGAACGTTTTCTTGTGACTCAGGTCGGTCTCTCCAGACACATCTGCAACCAGCACGTCCGTTGCATCTGCCATCTTTGAAGCTCAGCAATAACGCTGAAGAATATCCCGGGATCTGACTCCCACACATTAACAGATGTACAACCACGCAGACACACAGCCAAACACAGACATCGCTACAGTCAGCTTGTGTTAACAAAGTGCTTCCCACTCACAGGCCAATTTGTTTGAATCCTTTTGCTCTTTCATTGTGTTTGAATTGATGTATTATACTTTTATAGAGCGTTACACTGCAAACATGCTTTATGTAATCAATAGAAGATTCATATGTTATTTCAGCAAGTTGGGATCACTGCAATTTGACCTGTTCCGTAAAAGCCAGCCAATATGACAGTAAAATGATGCTGTTTGGCTTGGTGGTAGCCAGCTGGTTATCCACAATTATCATCTTTGACACAAGGCAAAGATGCATGTTTTTCCTTGCTTTGACATTTGACCCCATGTGACCTTTACAGGGCAAAGACAGTGATTCAGTATGGCGTCACTCCTGCTACCACTTCCCCCTCCTCACTTCTCCTCTCGTGCCACACCTTCCAGATTCCACAACAATGGTCGCATGCTCGACGTCTTTCAGCGGCTCACAGCCAAGGAGGGGACATACTTCCTGCCTCAAGACCTGGAGCTGTCCAATCAGGAACTAAGCTACATCGTCAAGAAGGCGGAGCAGTGGAGAGGCTTCAACGGGGAGAGGCGTAAGGTAAGCATCTCACCACACTGCAGCCTCTCCTGTCTAGACAATGCTCTTCTCCTCAAGCCCTTGGAGATTAATTGGGCTAATGGATGTTTTCTTAACGAGGGAATGAGCCAAAAGGTCACTGATACTAAGATTGGTTTGTGTATAGTAGGGTCTGTAACCCTGGGAGGTTCCTGCCGTGCTGCGGCACTGAAGGAAAGACTTTGCTGGGGCAGGGTGAGTGCGATACTGAAAGGGACATTAAATGGCAGCCATGATGGTATCACACTGTTCATCAATACCACGTTCAATTTGGTCACTGTAACGAAGATATTACGTCCGAGAGGATGTATAGAATAGGCTCATTTTATATCATTACATTTTCTTTAGTTACATTTCAGAAAGCTGAGAATTCATCTCAGAGGTCTTTAGCTTCATTCTAATTAGTACAAGATAATTACCAAAACAGAAACTCGGCTAGCGGGCTGCCTGATTAGTCTGTGGAAACCAATTTCCGAAGATATTTCATTAAAGAAAGACTGCTCAATCAACACACATACTGGGGTGCATACGCATGTGCTGCACTGGGCATTCTCCTCATGTGGACAACTTGGTGTCACTGGGAATGCAGAGCTCCAGCTTGCATAATGTGTGTCTCCATGAAATTACTAATGCTTGGAAGAGGCTGTCGCATGTTTGACAGCCCAACGAAGGTCGATTGTGATGACACAGGGAAGGGCAGTGTATTAGCAGCGAGCAACAGCCAATGTAAAATCTTTGCATAGTGATTGAAAATGTGACTTGTTGAGATAAGGGAAATGGAACACAGCGATCAAACTGCAGCCCCCTTTAATTTATTCTGTAGGATTTGTTAGTGGCACACATCGCTCGGCATTCTCCGTGTTCATTAACTCCCTTGCTCTTTGCTTGCACAAGTTCATATGGCTGTAAAGGGGTCAAATGGAACCAGAAGGTACAGTAGATGCTCGTTTTCTGGTGAAAGATGCACTGGCTGTTGAGAAATAATGCATAATTTTGTTTTACAGGGGAGTAAAAACAGGCTTGACTAATCCAAAACACATTTTGTGAGGGTCATGGTAGTTAATATTTGTATGACGCGAAAATCTAATCGCTAGAAAATCGACGTCCTCTGTGAAATCCCGCATTGACAAATTAGTCTACACTTGGAAAGCCTACTACCCACAGTGTGAATGGAGGAAATCTGCATCTTTTCAAACACAATTAGAGGCAGACAAGTAGTGATTGACAGTGTTTCAACTGATAAATACATGATTACCATTAATAAATACTAGATTGTATCTCCTGGAATTTGTCACACTTGTCACACAAATGGAAATAATGATCGCAGTTCATTAGTTGGCTTCAAATTTGTTTTGAACAGTGTTGATCTGCTGTGCCACAAGCTTTACTGAGCACTCCTGCCACCATAGAAATCTTTATAATGCCAGAATAGCTGCCGTAATTTTGACTTGACATAGTATCAGTGGGTGTCATCACTTCCTGTGCTCTTGATTAATAATCTTATCAAAACTGAGCTCATGGAAAATAGAGAAGATGATGAATATTGTTTACATTATTGGTACTTGAAAAGGGCACATTTATCTTACTTGAAACTGTCTTACAATTTAATATTAAACTTGATAAGAAGTTAACATTTGTGTTATGCGTAACTTACTAGTGTTAGACTGCTGGTTGAAGTCCTGTTTTTTGCACCTTTCTTGTATGCCTTAAAGAACTGCAAACCTGGCTCCAAGAGGTGACTGCACTACTGCTAATGGGATGGTGATGGACCTGTTTATTGGGAGAAAATTGAACCTCCCAATGTTTGTAGACTTTGAAAGGAATTACACCCCCAAAGTTTGTGATTAAGAAAATGCTTCATTTAGCTGCTGATGGGCTCTTGCTGTGGTGGCACTGCTAAATCATCCTTGCATTACTGCATATCTCCCTCCACAGCAACAATTACAGCATACTTCATATTGTCCCTAATTTGGCGTTATTAAACTGATAAAATGCTAACACGTTAACACATTCTCCAGCATGATGAAAATTTAGGGTTATTGCATTTTATGATTTTTTACATTATTCAAGCCAGCCATTTTTCATCAAAATAGGATGGGCCTTGCCATTATTTCATAATTATTGTAACAATTTCTCCTGTGAAAAGGGTCACTTTCCTAACTCAGCAAAGACATATCCCTATTAGACTAATTTGCCTACATGCAAATTTTTGTCATTTTTCCCTCATTAACTATTTATCATAGACAGGAAAAAAATATATTCATGAAGGGGAGCAAAGGAGCAGCTCGACAGAGCTGAAACTAATATTTTGCAACTCTAATGATTTTTTGCATCCTTAATTAGATAGAATAAGGTTGATATGATTAGGTCAGGATGTAGTGTTTTTCATTAAAAATACATTTCAGAAACTGTATTCCAAATGTGCCCTTGCAATTAAATAATGAATCCGACGCATTCCTTATTACGGACCCAATTAATATCAGAGGCAAGGGCGTAATTTTAATAACAGTGGGCCACGAGGCCTTCATTAGCTGAGTGAGAGAAAGGAGGGATGAGGAAAAAGGAAAACAAGGTAGTCACAGGAACAGCAGCAGCCTGATATTGAGCCAATTTTAGAAAGTTATTGAACAATACACTCTTTAAAGGATAAAGTATGACATTTTCAACAAATCAGATCTGGGGCAAACAGGAACTGCAAATACCTCTTGTTTGTTTTAGCCTAATTTGATACCAGTTGTATGTAAGGTTCCAGGCAGGGCAACTGAAAATGTAAAATCATTCAGAGAATCACAAGTGAAAGTCTTTTAAGGTTAATCTAGTATTTAAGGTGGGTTATAACATGGAGCAGTCATTTTAGAACCTCTTCTGAAGCAGTCTATAGAGGTGTTTGAGCTGCACTGGATCACAGGTATCAATTTGTTACTTGACTATGCATCAGTCAAAAAAACCTTTAATAGAAACAAGTTGGAAATCTGTTAGCCAGTTTACGTTGTGCTTGACCAGCCAACCCACTTTATGCCTGAAATTTCAGGATGTCTTGTACCTTAACTGTCATCACTCATCACCTGCATTATCTAAAGAGGGAAAACAACATTATCTTTTACACAAAAACATCGAACAGACTTTAACATAAGATAATTTGGCAATATAATGTGTATTATCATAACTTTACCACTGTTTATACTAGACAGAAACACCAAAAAATTCAAAGTTACAGAAAGTGAAACAAAATAAAAGATGATTATAATCTATTAGGTTAAAACTAGTTTCCTGGATGTGCTGTGCTGTAACTTAGAACTCAGCAAAATCTCTCTGACGCTGTATCTCCCTCCAGCACTGAAACAATAAAAAAAGAATCCACATTCAATAACCAACCTGCAAATGGCCTATTATTATCAAACTTGTAATTTTCACAAGGCAGTCATAAAACATAATCTAATTTTTACTTTCTCACTAATTAACTTTATATTATACATTCCTCCATGCCATATGATCATTTGAGTTGCTTCAAGGTTTAAATATTACTCTCAGGTTAAGATGTCAGCAGGGGAGCTTACTGGCTAAGCAAAGAAGGTGAATGAGTCAAGGACCTATTTACCTGTGTGCTCTTTAATTTTGATCCCAGGAAGGAAGGAAAAAGAATCAGTTTCCGTCAAAGATCATTAGCCTCAAGTGTTGTGGATAACAGCTGGGAGAGGGGGCATTAGCTCACCCACCAATTATGGCATTTTTCATAATTGAAATTCTTTAAGACTTACCTCACACACTTTATTTCCCACTGCTATTTACATATGTAGCAGACGTCACACCTTTTAGCGTGCTGTTGTTCTATTCTTGCTTCAACCACAAGACAAATAATTTGGCTGTAGTATTTCATTTCAATCAATGTTCTTGTGTCCCTCAGGTGAAGTGTAGTTGATTGGGTTCTTACTTGGCACCTGTCCTAGAATACAGTCAAAGTCAAGTATATGTCTTTGTTTGTGTCACGTTATTTAGTATGTTGGTGGCATTTTTTTCTGCTGAAAACTGGACATAGTAATGAACACAACGGATCATCGCTGTACAGTAAAAAAAACATGTAGGAAGCCAGAGATTGCAAGTCAAACTGCGAGTGAAACTTACTGCGTTTGCGTCAGTGTTTTTAGGGTGTTTTAGCATGGAGGCTTACATAATGTGGAATAAACCAAATCAAAAGTTGACAGACTTTGATAGGAAACTGCAGTCGACACTGCATATCGGTCAATAAGAGGCAAAGCTGCACAAAATGGAACGAGCAAACAGAGATCTTTACTTTCCTAGTGCTTTTAGTACCATCATGCTCTGAGCCAGAGAGGGTGCTAGCACGCTCAACATCGTACTAGTGGTTCAGTAATGAGCCCCATTAATTATGTAAAAGGCAGTGATGCAGATGGACCTAATTAATTGTCTCCCGTCACCCCCTTGATTACTGTACCTGGAAGGGAGGTGTTAATTTCTGTAATACTTAAGCAGGTACGCAAACTGTTTTGTCAGAGCCACCGCTATGACAATGACAGAGTAGAGCGCCAGCTTACCCGCTTCAAAGCTCTTTTCCTGTTAATTCACCAAAAGGAAAGTTTCCCAGTGGTGGTGGTGGTGACATTGTGATAATGGAAGGAGAGAGGGAGATTAAAATAAGTGGGGAAGGTAGGGAGGGAGGGAGGGTGGGGGCTTGCGTGGTGGCCCTGGAGATGTTTTTGCAACCTGATTGCATCAACATTTGCGTACCGTCGTGCCGTTTGTCTCCGTATGTCTAGGTAATGGGTTACCAGCGGGCAAGTTTGGGAACACCCAAGGTGCTTTGCAACAGCCGCGTGGTAGGTGGGGAGTGAACCTGTTGAGAGTCAAACAGCACAGATTGGAGTGGTAATGATAACCTGAGTCTGGGAGGCTGGCTGTTAATCATATAAGATGTGTTCTTCATCTTAACCTACAGCAGCGACATAATGGTACCACCTGACCAGAGAGATACCAGGGCCATCCTTTTTCCTACCAATTACCTTGTGACGAAAAAGAAAATGTGTTACTTTAATCTCATTACAAAAGTTAATTCTATATTGCCTTGACTTTCAGACAAAATAATATGCTACAGTTTGTTACAGTGCATAAACTTGCGAAACACTGGATAGCCTTAGGAGCACACACCTCTTCCACTTGGCTTACTATAATTTCGTATGTATCACTGAAAATGAGGAGTTTTGACATCATAAAATCTGGATGGCCTACAGTTGAAACTCTATTCACAAGACAACAATGCGCACAATACTCATAATGCAGAACTTCACTGGGTCTATTCATCCGTCTTGCTGTGCAAATAGTACAGTAAAGTGAGGATGAGGCGACCTGAGATGCAAATCTAAACTCAAGTAATGGAAGACGAAGCTCTGGAGAGGAAGGCGGACAGAGGGAGCAGTAGGCCGTGACAGGATACACAGGAACCGCTGTCACACAACAATAGGACCTTCAGCTCCTGAACAGGAACCCAAAACAGCAACACAGGAACACCAGGAGAGGAGAGGAGGAGCTGAGTGCTTCAGTAGCACAGGAGGGGTCGTCTGGAGTCAGAGGACAACTACTGGTCTATGGTGTGTGTGTGTGTGTGTGTGTGTGTGTGTGTGTGTGCATGTGTGTAAGCGTAGAGTCACTGGAGTCTTCCCAACCCCCCCCAACAACCTCTACCAAAGAGCAATGTGGTCAGTGTGCGTGCATGTGTGTATGTGTGTGCATTCATGTGCTCAGCTGCATGTGTATAAATTCAAGCCTGTGTGCATTTATACAGTACGTCTGTGCACGTGTGTATACCGTCATGCACATTTTGTAAGTGTGAGTACATGCACGCAAACCTTTCTGCGCGCTTGCATGTCACATTAGAGTGGCTTCTTCAATTACAGCGGATGGGTTTTTTTTTTGTGTGTGGACAGCGCTGAGGGCCCCAGTGGCCCCAGGCGATAGCAAGCAGGCAGGCAAGGACAGGAGCGACATAGCAGCAAGCACAGCTTCCACAGTAAGAGCATTAGGGAGCTCAATATGAGATATGACTGCAAAGGCTACATGCCTGTGTTCCTGAAAAGGTCATGGACTTTGCAGGGCAGTAATGTGTGAAAGCGGTGCACAGTGGTTAAAAAAGAAGAGTAAAAAAAAAAAAAAAAAGAACAGACAAAGATCAAACACATTTACACGCTCACTTCCTTCCCAATTCACACATATACATTTTATGTAAACATATGCAAAAAACATCCATGCAAACTACTCAATAAAATTCCAAGTAATGCTAGAATTAAAATAGAATGTTATCTCTGAGGGGACACAAGCCAAGTGATATTTATACACAAAAGAACAAAGTAGTCCTCTTAAGAACTATTTGCTAAAAAACAGCAGCTTTTTGTGCACATTTACCATGAACCTACCTCTAACTTAAATGAGCTATGGGAGGTGTGCTGTTCTCCATTAGTCTGTCCCCTGCAATCTTTTTTCAGTCAGCATTGTTCTCTGTGACACACGTGCCTCTTCTTTGACCTCTGTTTAGCACCTGCTGGTTGGAGCAAGAGGCCGCACACAATAGCCAGGCCCATACAAAGCTTTCTCAAGAGACCTGGGCATGTGAGGGCATGGACACATGAAGAGCTATTACCAGTGTCCCAGTGGGTCTGCAGACACAGGTAATTTCAGTTGTGTAACCAACGAAAACTGTTATGGTTCATTCTTCTTGGGTAGCATATGACTCATAAGCCCCTTTCACACAGCTTGGTCAAGGCTGTATAAGCCCAGGGAAGTTTTGATGATGTGTTATGTTTGTGACCCAGCATTTTTCCAATCGTAAAAACAAGTTGCTCCAGTCTGCCATTGTTCACATCTTGGTGTATACGATGCACAGCAACTTTGCTTGCGTTTGTAGAATGCGCACGCCTAGCAAAAGCAAAGCACTCAGTTCACCCGCCATTGTATTAGTCTCGCTGCCCGACGCGTTTGATGTCACACTAGACGCCGACGCCTCTTTTGGTTACAGAATGTGGCATGCAAATTTAAAATAGGGCTATAGTGTTAGAGTCACAGCAGGGGGTGCAGGCATCTGGGTTCACAGCCCATAGAGCCCTCTACCGAAGCCTCTCTAAAACAGGAAAACGATTATGGATTATGTTAGATCTAAATGGTTTTCTCTAGAAATTGTGTTTGAAAAGTTGGGCCTAATATTTAACTTGACATTTATGTATTCAGTGGTTTTTGGCTACCGTTACGTGTTTTTGCAGCCACAGAGGAAATACCAACAAGTGGAAAGCGTTTTTTTGACACCTTTATTGTCTTACAAATGTTAGCAATTTCTAGCTCTCTTTCTCTATCAGGACAGACAATGTCATGTTGACTCTATCTTGTATAGCAGTGAATAAATCAGACGGAATGTCATCATCTTTTGTTGATTAATTTTTGACATATACAATACATCTAAACAAGGTTTCATTTTGTATTCATAAATGCCAGGCCAGTTGATCATTCTAGTTCTATGAACAAAGGGAGAGACCTTAAGCTTCCTCCTGTTTTTGTTTAAATTCCACAAGGTGATGCACACACTTCTCTCACAAACACGCCACTATAAAGTCTCATCCCATTTCTAAACAGGCCCACAGTTCCAGCGTAAGCTAGAGAGAGAAAGGAGAAAGTGTTCCAGTATGAACTCGTCGGTGTGAACAGTTTAATTACAGGGAGTGTCAGCCCCATTGCTTAATGTGTCCCTCACAATTAATCCAGGGAGAGGATGTCATTATCTACCAAAGCCTGGGCCTGGGCAGGCTTTTCTGTCAGAGGCAGAAGAGGGAGGGAATGAGAGAGTGAAAAAGAGAAAGCGAGTGAAAAGAAGGAAGTGCCTTTAGTTAGCAGCCGACGGTATGGTCGACCTCCGTGTCACACAAAAGGATCAAGCTAAAATTCCTGGAGATTATTTCAAAAACATTGCGTTCTTCAAATGTTTCGGACACTTGGCTCTTGTGACTCCACCAATGAGGAAGAGATTTTTCCTTTAATTTCTTCATAATATAAAGCTTTGCCCGTCAGCTGTCAAAACATGTCCAGCTGGAAGAAGTTAGATTGACACTAGGTTTTCACCACTGTGAGACCCTTTCCGTCCTTCCCTCCTCCTCCTCATCCTCTACCTCCCCTCCATCCTCCTCCATCATGCCACGTCCAAAGGAGTCCTTGCCGGTTCCCTCTCCATCCAATAATGTGTAACAGAAGGCAACAAATTAGACTGTTGAAGAGTGAGAAAAGAGTTTAACGGGAGCTCTACACACACGGAACAAAAATGAAGAGGACTCCTCTTACGCCTTGTTCCATAGGTTTGATGACCAAAGCACCTTGCTCAGAAATGCCGTAGTCTAATGTAGTTTAACCCAAAGTTGAATTGATTAAGAATACATGTAGACCAGTAGGATGTAATCATGGAAACGGAAGGTCATTTTGTCTTAGCTGAAGAAATATTACAAAACACGTACCACATTCAGTGTGTGGACATGCTTTGCGTACAGTGCTGTATGTTATGCTCACTCAAACACACATACAAAGATACAGCTTCTGACTCCACAGAGGCTTTACAGCGTGAACTTGACAGATCTGATTCTTTGTGACTGTCCGTCGTTAGTCACTTCTTTTCCCCTTTCTCCCTTCCTTTCCTTTAAAGAGTTTGACCTTGGCCGCTTCCTGCGGCCCGGAGGGGATGAGGAAGGTCTGGTGATTGTGACAGGTGTCGCGTCTTAACAGCCCCACATGACATCCCGAGGAGAGATAGACATTTGGAGGTTTTTTTTTTTTTTTTTTTTTTCATAAGGGTTTCACTCATAACCTTAAAGAGACAGCGCATGTGTGCATGTGTGTGTGTATGCACATGTACAGTATCTATTTGAGAGAGAATGTGTGTGTGCATCTTACCACTGATTCCCAGCTCTCATTTCGGTTATTGGCTTGGATACTTATCACCTCCAGCCTCCAAGGCCTGATTAGGTTGAAGCTACTCCAAAGTCAAATTTTGGATATCAAAGGCAATACTCAACTTTGGCATCTGTCTGCAGCATCTTAATATGAAGCCTGGGCTCCTGAAATTTTGAGCACAACGTCTAAAAATATGTCTTCCATACACTTAAAGTGAGAAAATATGTTTTCAAGGATTTTTTTAAATGTTTTAAATATTTTTTAGATTAGATTTTATTTCGGACATCTTTTTCTTTTTTTTTTTTTTTTAAGAAAGAAGTAAAAATATAAATAAGTTAAACAAGAATAACCAGCAAACTCACAATAAACAACATAAATAAATATTTAATGTCTGAAAAGGAGTAGGTAAAAGTGAATACGTATTACCAGAAGGAGGCATGTCTAGAAGCACTGAATTAGTTTGGTTTTGTGTTGCACAACAACAATTTATGATGGTGTGCTGCAGGTTTTGGGATTACATATTTGCAGGTAGAGTTATTAATTAAATGTATGTTAATGTTAATGTGTTTTTAATCACCCTTGTATGTGATCCCTGACTTAAAGAAAGATGATTAAAATGAAACTCTCAGTCATTTGTGACCAGACAGTATAAGAATTATTAAAACACGAAGCCCATGTATTTTCCTTTGTTAAATAAAGTTGCAGGTAAACTCCAGTGTGCTCAAGAACAAACCTGGAAAAGTGATCTCCTCAGGGCCCAGGCTGAGTCAGACATGGTGTGGAAGTAAAAGACTATCTGAGTTGTTTACTGTAGGCTGGGAGTAGGCTCTATTTTCTGCAAAGGAGATTAGTAACAGTGAATTATGCATATCTTATTTTCTGGATTATCTCAGGCACTCAGAGATACTATCTCACTGGATAATCTCTTTTAAAGTTGTTCAGTTTATTCTGACTGTAAATATAGTCATTGTTGCTTGTTTATCTTTTCTCGAAGTCCAATTCGGTCTGTGCTTCTTTTGCTTGGAGTGTGTGATTGCACTTTAACTATGATTACTCATGTTAAAATATTTATAGACAGTGATCTTTGCCTTATGAGCACAGTGATGAGAGGAGGTGGATGAAAGCCACTGTAGCGTACTAGCCATTTTGTCACTCTGTGCGTGTACATGTGTGTGCATATGTGTGCGTCCCTGCATGCAAATATGAATGGGTGGCCTGTCTTGTCCAGTGGTGCATTTAACCAGACACAGACCTTTGCATCAGCCAAATCAGGCCCAACGCAGACAGTGTGCATCCATGCCATTTTCAAGCTGCTCCAATTATATCTGCCGACCGTCCACATATTGGCCAAATTTACAATAATAGCATATCTATTTCCATCCTAATGGCTGACATTGCTTGGCCTATCCATGCATGTATGTCGGTGGTCTTTCATGCTTTGTGGTTTAGTCTGTTCCCAGCCATGTGCAATGTCCTGTAGCCTGTCTTGGCCTTGTATGTGTATGTGTTGCATAAAGCCAGTGTGTGCTCATGCATCTGTGTGTATGTGTGCATGCTTTAATATCTCTGTGAATGAGCATGTGCATTTGCGCAGCGTGACCCCTGACGTATAAAGCTTGTGCATCTGTACTGCAGTAAATGTGCCTATTATTTTGAATCTCTGTGTGAGTGTGTGAACCCGATATGTGTGTGTTGGTGTGTGTGTGTGTCCATGAGCCTGTTTTTGCCTTGAGCCCGGGCCAGCTCTGACAGACAGGGAGGTAGTGGTGGAGTGGAGGGATTGACCCTCTATAGCTTAGAGAGCCTCTGCACAGTACAACCCCCCCCCCCCACTCCCACTACCACCCCCCTCTCCCCTCATCCCCCACCTCCTCCCCATCTCCCCACAACCCTCCCTCCCTCCACTACCCCCACTCCCTGCTGCCTAGCCCCAAGCGCCCGCAGGCACTGGAGATGCACGCATGCGTTGCCTCACTGTGTGAGGCTTTGTCTGTTTGTGAGCATGGATGTATGTGTGTGTGTGTGTGTTAGCATGTAGATGAGTGTTACTGCGTGTGCGCGCACGCGCGTGTGTATGTGTGTGTGTGTGTGTGTGTGTGTGTGTGTGTGTGTGTGTGTGTGTGTGTGTGTGTGTGTGTGTGTGAGCGAGTGGATGAGGATCTGTGGACAAAAGAAGCAACCATGTCTACCTCTTCTCTCACTTGGCAATAATCATTGATGCTCCTTTCTGCTCCATCCGTGCTAGTGTGCCCACTGCATTTTCATGTTATGAATGTCTTTTGTTTTGTAACGTGCAGAAAAATCTGTGTCAGATGGTAACACCTAACAATATTATAGTCACAATATAAATATCAATCAATATATCAATGGTAGTACACTGGTTTAAGATACAGTAGCTACCATACAGTGGTTGAGTTGTTATGAGCAAATAAGCTTCTATTTGGCATATAATTCAGAATGCTGATGAACAGACTTATCATCACAGCATATTTGGCTCAACAATCCAGTGGTACTATTCAAATGTGAAACTACTGTGACAGCATCCCTAAGCAGTTTCCATTGGTTACATTGTTGACCGATTTCTCTATTTTATCTAAATAAACTCAAAGACATAAAGTTTATTTGATATATATTTCACTGTGTTACAGAACAGGTTTCTGAGCTATTCTCAATGTTCAAGCATATTTGGTTATACTGTTTGATAAATGGTGCAGTATATCTGAAAATGGCATATGTAATTCACGATGGCTTGTGTGGCACCAGAGACCAGACTTCAGGATATTCCTAGCTCTCCACTTTATAAACCTGTGCGTCCCCGCATGCCAACAAGATGGCCTTTCATAATCTGCTGCAGAACTGCTCAAATACTAATCCCAAATAGTCCCAAATGCTTCCTGATGGACAATGCCAACACTTCCGTTACTCAGATTTGGTTATTCTTTGACACAACATCAACATTTTATTACAGAAACTTGGCTAATAACCAGGTAACTTGTCACCTCAGAAAACATTTCAAAGGATCTCTGTGCTGAAAATACTTATGTTACTACTTAAGATCCAGACTTATTATGACATGCTGGTACAGCCCTTAAAGCCAAGCCCATACACAGTTTTTTTTCCAATTCATTTTCAAACCACGCACCAACTCAAGCACCATCCACATTTAAATTCCCATGCCCAGCATTACTTCAGTCCCTTACTCTACATCTACCTCCCTTCAGGTATTAGTACTTGTACTCTTCCGCATCCTCACTACATCTATAAATCTGTCCTTAGCTACAGCACAAGCTTCTCATCCAGCTGCATTCCCAATCAGGTCCCTTCCAAAGTGCCAGACCCAGGCACAGGCCCATTCTGAGTACCAGGTCCAGAACCAGCACCTTCCTCAGTTTTCTCCCAAATCCAAACCTATATCCCCCACACCACAGAGCTCCGGCCTTCTCCCAAGTCTCAGTCCCCACCAAAGTCCCAGCCACAGCCGGGGCTTCCATGTGCGACTGACACATAAATAACCAAGCCTGTCCGCCACCCAGGCAAATTCAAATGCACCTGTCAAAGTGATGAAGCACCCGCCCGCAGGGAAGCATTGTTTACATTTTCACTCCACTCTTCGCAAAAGTGAGATTCTAATTATTTTCCCACTGTAAATTAAAGCCAAGTGGGACAGAACTACAAACCAAAATGATCATGGCAGTGCCAGGAGAAAGCCGCGGCCATCCTATGTATAAATTGCGTGCAGGGTGGGATACGGCTGTAGATAGTGCGTGGGTGGTAAACAGAGGGAAGGTCAGCAGCTTTTGTCTTTAAGAGGGGAGACGGCGAGAGAGACAGAGAGGGGAGAAACTGGAGGTATAGCCTTCACACAGCCTGTGAAACAAGTCCACTTCTGTTGTGCTCATTACAGGCAGGGTCTAGAGAACTTCAACCAACTGGAATACATTATGCCCTCACATTTCATACATAATAATGTGCCAAAAATGTGCTGCATTATTTTTCATACCAATGGACACAGAGAGAGAAAGAAAGACAGAGAGAGTGAGGTAGGGAGACAGAGAGAGAGGGAGAGAAGGGAAAGATTTAATTAGTCCATGGGAACATGCAAATGGAAGGTAAAATTAGACAGAGGAAGGGAGACCTGGGGAAGAGAGAGTTCACGAATGGTAATGATGGCTATCTAGTTTGGATCAATCATTAAGGGATCAGGGGGACTGACAGGCCTGTTCGTGCCCACGCCTTAGGCTCGTGTTCTGGACAGTCGCCAGCCCGGCTCAGCCTGCCTGCCCATGGAGACTTCTCCTTCTCTTCTCCCTTCAGTTCAGTCAAACATGCACACACACACATGTACATATGCAAACAACTTAGGTAACTTAGGTGGACACACATGTATACTCAAACTTTTCCCAATAAAAGTGTCATAGTTAATACGTAATTGACATGGATGACTCACTTTGGGGCCTTGTTAGTTTGTGTTTATTAATCATTGATGCATCGAAAGCATTAGTTGACTTCTAATTTGCTTTCTAAGCCTTTGATTGGTTCCCATTTTGACACTGCGTTTGATTATCAGTTAAAAATAGCAACGTTTTCTGCAATGTCACGGGGTCGAGTTCGGAAATGTTTTTGTTGTTGGTAGGGAAGTGCCAGATGGAGTCACCGCAGAAATGTCCTTTTTTAATAATGGTCAACTCT
The DNA here is from genome assembly GCA_031216445.1 of Lateolabrax maculatus. Taxonomy (NCBI): domain Eukaryota; kingdom Metazoa; phylum Chordata; class Actinopteri; order Acropomatiformes; family Lateolabracidae; genus Lateolabrax; species Lateolabrax maculatus. The sequence continues at coordinate 13,707,413 of CM062210.1, forward strand.
AGACACAGTGTTTATATCTGACATGTCATAAAATGGAGGAAAATGTCAGACATTGATATTTGTGACAGTCAAGGACGTGTGAGATAAATATATAAAATACACTGTACCTATCCCAGACATAGCTATTACTAGACCAGTCTGTCACCCAGTGGAAAATTACTATTTAATTCTCAGAAACTGTCTGCCCTGTTTTCAGCTGTTAGTTGCTAGTTTAAATCCTAATTTGGGTATGAATATGGGTCACTTTTTAAATATAACACAAAAAAATATCCCTTTTAGAATGTAGTGCATTTATCCTTTTATCTCTGAGGCAGTGATGCCTATTTTCTGGCCTCAAACTAACAAAACAGCAAAGGAATTCCAAATCCATCTCTTGACAGACTTTATATTTGCATCATTTTCATTCAAAAATGATTGACAGGTCACTTCAATTTTATTACAAGTCACAGTGGATTTTTAAAAAGAAAAGCTTTCCACAGGCGCCTGTATTTAACTACTGATTGCTTTTATTCTGCATTCATATGTGGTATGCATGTGATTCGGTAGGTGTGAAATCGCATCTTCTCCCAGAAAGACAGACAGACTATATTTGCGAACCATGGAGCCTTGTCTGCAGCTGTGCCATCCCCACTTCCTGTGCCTCTGTCCCTCCCTCCCATTCTCCATGTGCATTTGCGGTAATGTCTACAAATCCTGAAATTTATGTCCCTGCTGGAAAACATGGTTTGCCGTTTATAGTCCTTCGCTAAAAGAAATAAGGCCCGTCTCTCCTGATGCAAGTCAAGGGACTGATGCAGACTCTATCAGATTTCTAAATACAGACCCCAACAATAAATCCCGGCTTGATTGGGTTTGAATTGGGTTAGCTCACTTGAATGCTATCTGCTTAACCCACAGCTGGCCTGTCTGCTCCATGCAGGCATTGAACCTAAATCAGTCACTTAGTGCTATCAAATGGAACAATGGTGGAGTGGAGAGAGCACTCAGGCTAGGGCTAGAAGCCAGGCTAGCACCATAACGCAACACAACAGACCAGAACAGAGTAGTGTAGAGCAGACAGGCCCCCTAATGCTCTTTCCTTTTTGTGTCTCAGCAATGATGCATCCTGAGAGCCATGGTGCATTGCATGAAATGGCATCACCCAAACCGAACACACAAACACCTTTTCAGGCTTTTGTCTAGTCTTGTCAACTGGATTTCACGTGCTAATTAGTGTAGGATGGTGGCATGGCTAACATCAAAAAAATCTATTTTCATGCAAGCCAAAATACATACACATGCACACCACACAGGGGAATTTAAGCAGGTGTGTTTAACCAAAGTGACTTAGAGTACAGAGGCTGAATCCATGGTGTTTCTATCACCACTGTACAGCTTGGTTTATAAAATCCTGGACTGGGCCTTAACCGGGTCATAGGCACACTTCCTGAGCCCAGCACAGCAGGAAAGGATGTTTTCTTACTCGATTTTTCCCACATTCGTGACTTTAAAGGTTGGCGATGTCTTACTGTGTCATGAACAGGCAGAGAACCACGATATAGGAATAGATCGGAATAGATTTTTTCTGAGCACTTGAGTTTCCTTAAGAATAAGAAAAAAAAGAACAGCAAATCAACATACACACACTATCCAAACAGACTGATTGCTGCCTAGCAGAGGTGCTGATTACTTAAGGAATTCAGGTAATCAGTTTCCCCCAGTGTGGGCCGAGGCCAAGCTAGAGGCAAGGCGCAGTTGAGGCGATTTCACTAATGAGCGTCTTAATTAGCATTGAAGAGATGTCCCCCCCCCCCTTTCACAAACGCAGACACACACCTTCTTTAAATGTTCTCGGCTAGTCTTCTTTCTCTCTGCACTCGTGACTCCTCGACATTTTGACAATGAGGTCCTTTCTACTCATGGGGCTGTCTGGTTTGCAGTTTATGCAATGTCTCTAATTACAAGTGGGGTAATGGCTCCCACTGTTTTCTCAGCGAAGTGCCTAGAGTTGTGTTTGGCTAACCGTTTGTAAGTGTGGGGTGACATCGATACACCACCAAATTAAACCTCTCCTTCAGCTTGACCCTGCCACTCATGGCCGGCTGAATGAGTTTGCCTTTTTCCTTTTTTCTGTATTTTTAGACGAATCATAATTACGCAGCCAATTAGGGGGTCACCTTGAGTTTTACAAACTACTTGAAAAACTTCCTCCTCTTTGTGACTCTGACTGTGTGTGTGTGTGTGTGTGTGCATGACGTTTCCACTGGTCTGGTCATATTTTCATTATACTGTGTGTGTATGGATTTACTACTACTTTTTTAGTTAATATGATATATAAGATCTACTGTAATGCATGTGATCAGCACACACTCAAGCCTTCACCAGCAGACACTATCAGAAAGGGAGAGAGCTTCCATGATCTTCACACATGGATGACTTCGAGTTACATGACCTATATAACATGTTACACGCTCCGCTTGCTCCACGTGTCTCACCCTGATACAGAGGGGCAGCGCATTACAGGTGTGTAAGCCCCCAATACACACACACAAAGAGTCATAAACAAGCCTGCCACCAGGATTATACATATGTACGCATGATCACAAACACAACCTGTCTCTTTACCTGCCACAGATCAGGCCCCATAGGACTCATGCACTACTAGGAATTAGCGTGCTGATGTAATGTACGCCAGTGGGGCTTATCTGGTGGCTGCAGTTGTATGTAATTAAAATTAGCATCTCAGCAGTTTACAAGGTAAGGTTCAGACTGATTTTAATATGCTAAGTGTGGGTTTTTGATACTGGGCTTTCTCAATGAAACAAAGTTACTGACACTTAATTCTGTAGGCTGCAGAGTATTTGCACATTGAATGCAAGGTTTGATTGAAACCTGGGACACACAATGTGACACAATGTTTCTTTATGATCAAGGACCTTTTACTTACACTACTCCCTATATTCTTGAATGCATTTGTTTTAATGTCTTCTTGGTTTGATTTTGCAACAACAAAATGCAATACTCTCTGGCAGCCCACTGTGAAGCCTTGGACATCGGAGCTTTTCATAAGCGCACCAACAAAGAAGAGTTTACAGTCCCTGCTCACAATGTATAATTATCTCCCTTCATGTTTGTGCTTGATTAGGTGGCAGTTTATGACTATGTATGGACAGTGGAAGACCCCTTGGCTGGCTCTGCAGCTCCTAGTGAACCCCCAAGAGAGGGTGCACCCCTACCAGAGGGAGAGACCAGCACCCGTGTGGCGGTCTACACCCTATACCTTAATGGGCTGAAACAAAGATACAGGCACTTCCTGCGACAACCGGATGGGGCTATCATTGAGGTGGGATATTAACATATTGTACACAATTGTCCTAAAAACACATTTTCACAACATACTTGAATTTGGAATAAATACAAGGTCACATTTCCTGTTTTACTGCTTTCTCTTGACAATATTCAGGGTCTACTTTATGGTATGATATTGGCGGTGGGATTGAACGCAATGCTTTTTGCAGTATGAAAGTTCATACTTTTAGAATCAGTACAATGCATCAATTATCTGACCATAAATGCAAAGAGAGCACACACCTATGCCAAGGCAGAGAAATGAAGAGGACAAAGGGAGGGAGGAAAAGGGTGGAGAGATGGGTTGGAAGTTCACAAAACACTCCCTCCTTTCCTCTCCTTCTCTCCTCCTTTTCTGGAGAGTAAGAAGGGGAGAGGACAGACACAGAGGCAGTAACTAGTTCATTATTCTACTTGCAGAACAATAAAAAGACAACAGTACAGCTCTGTGGTCTGAAGGGGTGAATAACCGTGACAGATTTTTATTTTTTCCTCGGGAAAAAACAGATTCAAATTATTTTTTCTTTTCAAACAAAAAATGACAGGATTTGCCCTGAGACAAATCAAGACTTAGTTCATCACACAAACTGCTAAAACCTAGTCAACAAAACTCACCTTTTTCTTTAAAAATTCCAGCACCTCATCCTGTTTAACATTGTGTTTTGACTTGTGATGAAATGTAATTTGAAACAGGGACAAAAAGTACACAATGCTGCCTAACTTTGCCATGCCTTGTAATTATTGCTTACTTATATTTAGCTCCTCGTCCTCCAAGCCCCTGCAAGACAGGCAGGTCAGAAACAGACTGATTCGCAGATTGTTGCCTAATTAAAAGTAGTGCTTTGTGACAACTGTGGCAGTAGCAAGAAGTCATTCCTTTCCTCAATCATTCTGTCAGTCGCCCAAGAGCAACCTGGATCATCCCAGCAAAATTAATATTTTGAAGTTTGAATGTCAGAGGAGTAGGGAAGGAGGGGGTATTATGCGCTAACAATTAGCTCTGAGGCTCTTTTGCGTTCTAATGGTTCTCCGTCATAATTTGAGTGATGGTGAGCTTATGTGAGTAAACACACAGCATGGTATATTTATTACTGGTGTCGCACTGTCTCCGTGTGTTTGTGTGTGTGTGTGTGTGTGTGTGTAGCCTCTAGACCTGTGCATAGCAGATGAGACATCTGGGGGGGATTGTTCATAGCCAAACAACACACACTCATTGACACAGGCAAACACACAACGATCTTCACTTACTGTGAAAAAAAAATTGCTACAAAATTACAACCACCCATAACCCTGACACACAAAACCGTAGCTTACTGAGAGTAAAAGAATGAATACCTGGCATCTCTGCTGCAAAATCATTTCTACTGTGCTGACTGTCCATTCTTTAAACTGTAAAGGGAGCTTCATAGAGGCCACCTTAAGTGAAAGATAGGTGTTACTGTCCTTGGGAAACACATACACACACACATACTCTATCTTTCTGTTGCTCTCTTTTCTCACACACACTGTGTCCCTTGGGTGTTGCTGTCTGTTCCTTGCAACTTAACAGGCTGGGACCTCCAGTAGCAAGAGATGCCGATGGCATCCTCTTTCACCCGCTGGTAGTGAGGAGCGATAACACCGATGCTCAGCATCGCCGAGAGAGCACTATGCCATTCCCCTTCTCCTCCCAGCACGGACCCCCACTTTACATATTCAAAACTAATCCTCCCCTGAATATATAGACTGGTTTTATGTATAGAGCAAGATCCAGGAATCACCAAAGGGCATCCCCAGCACTCGGAAGAACACTTGAGCTGATTTTATTAGTGCTTTATATAATTCTGGCAGCGATACACACACTGTGACAGGGTGCTGTGTACAAACTGGCCTTCAGATGTAAGGTGACAGCTCCTCAGAGAGAAATAACAGCCACGCAGGCACTTCTACAAAAATTAAATAGGTAGAAAAAATATAGAATGAAATAGAAAAAGGCTCTACTGTGAGATGCAGTGGCCACAGTAATGCAGAGAAGTTCCCCTGTTCTTAGATTTATGACATTTTAAAGCAATTTTATGGGTTTTCCTGTACAGGCTTATTACTTTATTCACTTATCCGAATAATATCATGTTTTATGGTGATGTGGTTACACTGCTATGTTACTAGACAAAGTATTATGTAGCATGGACCCTGTTTGAGCAATAAAAACTAATGTCATTTGTTTTACTTTAAGCCAAATATGCTGAGGTATATTTGACATTTTAGCATAGGCTTTATTGAGCATAACAACAAATCATTACTATTGTTTTAACGTTTCAATTTAGGACGAAAAAAATGTCTTTATATTATTATTATTATTATTATTATTATTATTGTTGTGATTATTATTATTATTATATTAGAAGTAGTAGTAGTAATATCTACAATATATTCTTTGTTTTTTATATTCTGTTTTAAAGCCAGTGTAGATGTTGAAATAGGAAGACGACAGTGACAAAAAAAAAAAACATAATTTGACTGTGTAATAAGTTGACTCCATTCTCTGTCCCACTTAGTTAAAAGACTAATCCTGCTACTAAATAAGTCTGTTTCCATTTACTGAGGAAATATTGACGGATGGCTCATTTCCTTTTAAGAGCTCTGTGTCCTGGACACCAATGCCCCGGAGGACCTGCTCCTCCCTTAGACTAACATGACCACAGCTCCAGGGGCCAGCAGCTTTGCATAATACCCACAAATTTACACCCAAAATTTGTCTAAACGAACACCTTAAAAAGCAAGTCCTGGAAGAAGTGCCCTGAGCTATAGACACTGTTTGGAAGGAACAGAACAGCGAGGTGTGTCCTGTTTGATTTGCTGAAGAGTGAGAAACTGAGCAAGAGTCATGAGAAACTAAATATTTCTGTTGTTTATTCAGCCATTATTGAACCCGCAATGTTGACTGAAGATCTTTTTTTTTTTCTTTCCATGTTGCATCGTTAGCAAAAAGTAGGAACGGAGTGGAAAGAGTAAATTTGGAGTTGTGGGTGTGTAGTAAAAAATATAACGATAATGAAGTCTTTATTGACTCGCATATTGAATTCTGTTTAAAGAAAGTTAATATTAATGATCCATCATATGCTCTCGTTCAGTGCGTTGCCCAAGGCAGGTGTCTGTAATATTGACCATGTTGAAGGAATCTTCTAGCTGAATCACAACAATACAAAAGTTAAAGCTACGTTCCCATCAGTGTATTCCAATAAAAGACATTAAAGGTAAAGTGAGGTGTAGCTTTTCAAACACTCATTACCTATAAACAGATGTTCCCCAGCTGCCAACTCACAAAATGCACTGCTGACAACAACTGTTCGGGCCGAAATTATGCAGGGAAATGCATCTATATAACCTAGGACCTTCAGAGAAGGCCTCATAACCACTCTGTCTGAAGAAACAAGATGGCTGATGAAGAAATTAATGCAGGAAAAGTCATTATCTTCCCTCCTAAAACCACAGTGGGTTTATGTCCCCCTGTGTCGTTTTTTCTCCGGGGCTAGCATTTAAGTGTCGATGGACTTATAAAAAGATAGGACAAGCCAACTGTGCTCCTTTTGTCTCCTTTCCTCCATATGGGAAGCAGCAGCATATGCAAGAACTGGCTCAGCTTCTGTAAAACTTCCATTAAAGATGCACAACTAAGGCTCTGCCAGCTTGAATATTACCTCTCTGCGCAAATTATTTATGGCTCGGAAAAAACGCTGATGATGAGCATCTCCAGCGACTTGTATAAATAAAAACACTTTTCTCTGCAATTTCAGTTGTGCTTTTTTTCCTCCCCTTTTCTTTTTTTTTTTTTTGGGGGGGGGGGGGGGGGGGTGCTTAACCATATGTAGAAACAAAAGGTATGCATTTTATTCACATAGTAAGGTTTTAACTATATTGCATTTAATTATCTTATGACTGTGTTGTATTATGCATGGTTTGTATAATTAGGAGAGGATATCCTCTATAGTTTGTGGATTTTTATAATAACTGCAACAAAGCTGATAAATATGATGACGAGGCACAATAATGACATTGATGATGATGATCAGAGAATATGAGAAATGGAAGGCAGAGCAATGCAAAGTCGCAAAGAGCTCAGAGGATTGGACTTTCATCAGGGACACCTCATCGTCATGATATGCCATCAAATCTCTCATTAACAAGGACCCTTTGTCTTGGCTTTCCATGAGTCAGCCCGCCATCCGTCTGCACATGACCACGACTCTTCGCCCGGACCAATATTGACCTAATTTAGCATGCAGAGAATATGAAGAAGTTAACCTTTCAAAAAAATACCTTGCAGCAACATTAATTGACAAACCGCATCAATTCTCCCTCCTACCCCTCTTTTGTAATTACTCTGCCGCACGTTTGATTGCCACTGCGGAGCTGAGGACCCACGCTTCATTTGCCGTGAGGTCATCGGCAGCCCTCAGAAATATGAATATGATTTATACAGGAAGTGAGTGTGCTCTGTATGCTGTGTCTGTGTGTGCTGTCTTTCCTGTATGTGGTGTGTGTGTGACTACGAGACACACAGAGAAGGAGAGAGAGAGAGGGGGGAATGTCCTTGGCTACGTACTGTATGTTGCATGAGGAGATTAATGCCTCCCTGGCAGCCATATCTGCTTAGCAGGAGGACTTCTCCAAAGTACACCGCATGTAATTATCCGGCAAGTTTATACTAGTTTTAGATAAAGAAGCACTCTGTGGCACATTTTTGCTCAATTGCTGCTCTATCTGTGTAATTTGCAACTTTAGCAAAGTGCCAGCCTACCTTTGATATGACTACTTGATGCTTCTTTTATGAAATATAGAGCTGAAGATGTGTGGAAAGAATGCAGAGGTAATTTTGACTTAACCCATTATTGTATTACACATCCGGTTATTATTTATGTATCACAATTTAATTGAATGTCATTTCTTCATATATTTCTGGTAAAAAAGATATTGAGTTTTTACACAAACTCACAATTTATTATTTTATCATGGCTCATACCAGTGAGATTTAAGTTGTATTTCATATCACTGTACATAAGTAGGCCAACCCAGAGTTGTGAGAGCTATTTCCCCTCTGGGGCGAGAGGTAGTGTGTCATATAAAGTCTCCATTTCTGCTTCTCCTCCAAGTTCACTCTAAGCACCAGGACAGAGGTAGAGACTATGCATGACAACACTACTTGCAGGCCTCGAGGAAAATAGCAGTTCTCCTGCCAATCTCAGTCACTGTCATCCAAGTTCAACCTGTACTTTGAGATGCTTGATACATATGGCCCCGGGGTCTCCTGAAACAGTTGGGTTTAACATTGTTGTACTGTTCATTTATTGTTAAGTTTCAGTCCATGTTGCCTTGCTGACTCTCACGTGCATGGGTTTTTTGTGAAGGTGATTGGCGACATTGAAGGGGTGGAAAATGCAACCAGGATGGTGCCATGCCAGGGTCAGGGCTCCGCCAATCAGAGAGAGGAAAAGGAAGGTGCAAACACTCCACACCAGCTACGAAAACGGAAGAAGATTTTTGGCCGTGAGTGTTAACCTAATGCTTCTTCATAAAAATCCCCAGTATTATTATCACAAAAAATTCTTTTTTTGTGTGTCACTCACCATATTTGAGAGCACACAAGGACAACTACACATTCAGTCACCTCATCTCACACACTGTACCCTCTTACCTGTGCACACCTTATCTACCTCCTGTTTGTTTAGCAGAATTTACAGTTTCATCGTGTGTTTCTTTCCCTCAGGGTCTCATCGTGTGGAGCCAGTAGGAGGAAGCGGGTGTGGCTCCAGCTTTGCACTGCAAGACCTCAACCAATGATATCAAATCAGGAGAAGAGATAGATGGACATTAAATTAACGTAAATTATCACATCAACCGTCAGTTTGACTTTCTCTGTTGTACAAAAATGCATGTGTATACTGTATATCTCTGTAGTACTTTGAGGTTACTATACCTTTTTATGACAGAAAGAAAGTGCTTAATATATAATAAGGTAAATGATGGAAGGCTGACTCATCAGAATAATAGGAACCAAAAACAGTATTGTAAATCATGTTGCTCTTGCGTCCTGCTGCAAGTAAGATAATTAGTATATGTGAACTGAAAAGATATTTGTTACCTAATAAACAATGTTCAGCAACATTTCTAATGAATGCAGGTTGTTAGGTGTTCAGCGCTGCCTCAACACAATGAAAAATGAAGATTCTAAAAGTCACTAATCAGAATACGAGTGATAAAATATCAATATTGGCCTCACATTAAGCAGGATAATATTCAGGCCAGCTTGATTTGTATTGAATATGTGTCTGCTAGCCGGTGCTCAGTGTAATGAAGTGGCTCACAAATCAGGCCATAATGGCTGCCTACTTACACATATTGCTTAATTAAAGGTTGTGAGCTTATTAGCATGTGTCTCTGGCACAGGGCGCAGGGAGATGGGAATCGGGACTGATGTCGTCGGGGGCCAGGCTTTAAAGGTTTTATAGATAGCTAACCTATCATACTAAAGCTATAGCCCCCCCTAAAATCGGATCTTAATAACCTGTCATTTTCATTGATGATGATTCTCCTTTATGGGCAGCCATTACAGATCAAGTTCGGGGTCTTGTTGGATGGCGATAGCGGGCATTCGCGCTCGTCATTATCAGGAACACACCTGACTTTGGCCTTGAAGTTGCTCCTCACCTCCATGTTTAAACCATCACAGTCGTGGCCTGGGGGCATGGTGCACGGTGCATATGGACACACACACACACACACACACCTAACACCACTGTTTCTGATCCTCACAGCCACAGGCCTTACCAGCCTAAAAGTCCCCATAAAAGGAATAGGAAATTTAAAAGAAATTAGATGACATTTTTAGATTCATCAGCCCATCTGTGGTATAAAATGAGTAAAGAACACCGTTGGCATAATTCTACAGGGAATTCATTGATTGTTTATCTCCACTATATGTAAATGCTCAACAGATAATTACATTTTGTTTATTTTGGTACATTTTCAGCTTTGGCAGGAAGTGATTGTGTCCTTCTGTCTGCCTTTGACACTAGCCAGAACCTATAGAGCTAATGCGCTCCAATTAGAGATCACTCCATTAACAGTGACAGTGCTACACCCCCCAATTCAATCAGCCCCCTAATGAACATTAAGCAGAGACGCTGCCTCTCAGAGATGACAGGAAGCTCTTCTCTCTCTCCATTTGTCCCACCTCACTACCTCTCTGCCTATCTTTATTTTTCTTATCCTTTTACCCTTAAAAAAACTCTCCTGTTCGTTTTACTTTCTCTGTACATCTTTTTTTGATAGTACAGTGTGTGTACAACATGATGCTGGTCTGAGAAGAAAAAAGCATAAATATTCTCCTTGTCAATGTATCTGTTTTGAAATGTTAACACTTTCATATAAATCTGTTATTTTTGATGAATGACTTTTGTTTTCTCCTCCTGCCTTCTCTCTCGTGTGATGTTTTCCGAGAGTATTACCAACCTTTCAGTTCATCATCATCAAAACAATGCCCTGTGCAGTATTTTCCAACTGGGGGCAGAGGGTGCAGATACAAAGGGGGCAAAGGTATTTCAATGGTTCAAATATTTGATTGTTAATGACAAACACCATTTCACCACAATTTAAATTTCAAATTGATCCCTGGGAGCAATTATTTCTGGGGGAGAGAAACACGCCGCTAGGTCTCTGCTCCACACATTTGCTGATTTAAGTTAAAAGAAAACCTTTTTGCAGAGCTATCATAAGGGAACTGCAACTTTTTGAAGTAAGTGCCTGCATCTGCTTAGAGCTAACCCAACCTGGGGATGTTGCTGGAGAGTGAGAAAAGAGGGGAAAAATAAAACATAAAAAGAAAAAATAACACTTTGTCTAATTCTATATTTATGTAGCCCTCAGCTTGAGGTATTCACATAAAACAGTTTGTATTCAGAAGTGCTGCGGTGATCGTTATGCTGCACGTTGAGATCGGCAACTCTGCGGGCACGGTTGGCGGGTGCAGCTCAGCCTGATTCATTTGAATTAAAGTTGCCCAACTAAATAAAAGGGATTCAAATTCCCACTTTTGCTGCTTTGTGTTTTTTTTTTCTTCAAACCTTTTCTGATTGTTTTTTAAGGCAACCACTAAAGCATTTCTTTTGATGAAGAACTTTGTACATTTACTGTCTTTGCATACATGTCTGTATTTTCTATTTACCCAACTTCATTTATGACACCTTTTTGTTTGATGTTGAAATGTAATTACGTCTTGTAAGGAGAGGAAGAGCTTGGAGTTTCTGATGCCCTTTTGATCAGAGAAAACCTACAGTATAATATCCATCAGGGAAGTCTGACGGTACAATCAGCTTAAATGTATGATCACTAGACTTCTCATCTATAAATAATATTTATTTTTCTAAAAAATATAATATTAAATATTAAATTTAAAGTTTGTATTCAACCTCTGTCTTTGCATACATTATGTTAAAATAAATGTTAACTTTCTCATAATTTTAATCTCTGGACTGTAAATAAATGTATGTTCCAAGCTTCGCTTCATTATTACATCTATTCTTTTAATAATTTATAAAAAGACTCATCTCAGGCCAAGCAAGTTACATGAACAAACTGGTCTAATCAGTTCAGCAACACATCTACTGATCCTCTCCTGTGCAACATGGATTTTAGTTGGCCCCAACTATGCGTAACCTGCTACACCGGTGTTACGGTGGCATTTATGTCACTGTGGGAGAACAATAATATGCAAAACAGATATACGTTCCAGACCTCTGTCAGGTTTTTCTGCCCAAGCTGTATTCTTCTCCACTGACCCAGAACATGATTTCCTGGTGCTTAAACCGTGGAAAACACACACGGTCAGGGTGTGCGGAGATGTCAACATCGTGCCATATTTCTGTGGCATCTGGATAGATCATGTGCCTCTCTGCACACATATTTATTTATTTTTCCTCTTCCAGAGCAGTGTCAGGGAGGCAGATGTCCTGCTCACAGGAAAAAAATCATTTGCGGTAAAAAAAAAAAAAAAAAAGGGGAGGGGAGGTGGAGGGAAAAATATATGAATATGCAAATCTTGTCACAGTGTGGAACCTTGTAATGAGTGGGAAATGTTGTCGCCATCTTTCATTATGCAGAGGTCATTGCTTAATGCCAGGCAGCTGGGCCCAGCTTCTTCTCTCTGCGCTCCCCCCAACCTCTCCTGTCATCTCACAGCAACTTGAATCAAACTACAGCCTGCACGAAGCAACACAGAGGTCACGTACACAGAAGACCTGCATATTGCTGTTGTTGAAAGAAGACCTTGTAGCTTCAGTTTTGTCACTTGACTTAAAGGATTAAGACAATTCTTGAGACTCTTGGGCTTTAAAGACACACTAACTGGATAAATGACATTGTCTTGGCTCTGATGTAAATATATACTATGCTTACTGTACACACGTTAATAGTCATAGAATACTCACGTTTGTAGCTGCATGTTTGCATGTATTGTTCAGTAGAACTTTGCATATAGAAACTCACCGTGCACACTGGTCCTGAGCAAATGCAAAGTGAGAAGACGATTTGACTCACATGAACCCAATGGGGAGAACTTGTGCGGATGGTTGTGTGAGAGCTTTTTTAAGTTGAAAGTTCAAACATAGGCCCAGCCAGCACTGATCATATTGTAGTTGTTGTTGTTCCTTGCCTTCCTTTTGATCAACCCCCTTCGTGTTTTGTAGATAGCTGAGACAGCTCGCTGCTGTTCTGTCTCCTCTCGCAACAGCTTTCCTGAAATTTCCGCTGGCGTCTGCCCGACATTGAGCTATGGGGCTAATCATTAGGTAAACCCGTCTCCCTCTCTCTCATGCACTCTTCAAATAATCCAGGGTTTGAATGCTAAAAATGTAATGAACTTCACGGTTCATTGTGTCTGACATTGCTTAATTAATGGGTGCATTTAAAGTACATAGGGCCCTGGTAATTGATTTATATGCATGATTTGCACATACAGCTGTTGGTTCCTGTAGGAGACTCATCACTCAAAAAGTGGCTGTGCTGATGATAGGCTGGCTAGGTAATATCAGGATGTTCTGTTGGCAAATCCAGCCTTGGGAAAAAAAAGACCAATTTATATGTTGGCATATTTTTCTTTGGGATTATCAAGAACTACTTAAAATTTTGACTTGGGCATTTTAATAACGTATTTTCAACCAAACACTTATAATAGACTCAGCCCGGCAACATTTTCTGACATGGAAACCTTTTGCCTCCTGTAGCATAATTGAATAATATGACAGAATATGGTTGAGAGACTTTATTTTCATTAGGCTATGCCCGATGATGAGGGTTGGACACAGTTAGTTTCGTGCCACACAGTGCAATTAAACCTCCTCACGCCAACACACTGCTTCGACTTGGCTGTCTCTCTCTATCAGTCTATGTGCCTGGTCGCTTTCCACACAGACAGCTTGCGTTACCGCACCTGCCAGGACTGAGCTGGACACAGGCATCACCAACAACAATGCCAAGGCAGTCTATGGCTCTGTGAACTAAGGGAAACATCATGCATTGGACATATTGTGGGTTTCAATCTGGCTTGGAAGCCAGTGTGCTTATATGGATGGCAGAAAACACACATTCCTTCCTAATCTGAATGAGTGCTCTTTATTTGGTTCGTTCATGGAATAGAGACACTCGTGCAGCTCTTTTGTCATGCATTGTGCAAGGTGCTGGAGAGCCAAACTAGTGGTTATATGGTACTGCATCCATGCATACATGCATCCAACCGTACTGAATACTCATTATGTAATCAGACACAGTGTGCAGTATGAAATTATCATGATGCAGGTTGTTTTGGCTGAGCATCCACATTCAGCAAAAACAATTCTGTATTATATTCATCAATAAACTTTCATGTCTTAGTCTGCTAATGAATCCAGTGGAAAAACTAAGTCTTGATATGGCTTATTGCTTATATTGAATGCATTTATAATTATAATTAGATAGTGGTAATTTACTACGGATTCGTATTTAAAGCAGCAACTTGACTTTGTCAGGTATCAGGAAGGCCATGCACGATACAGTGTATGCATAAAGTACCTAATAAAACCAAACTTAATCTATATAATGTGCCATTAGATCATAGTAAGGGAAATATGCTCTTTTTGCCATTTGGGTGAACACACCTTTTAAAAGACCAATCTTGACAATTATATTGTGGTACTAATTACCGCGAAAGCTCACATTTTTCAACCACCTTTGCAGTGTTAGTATTTAGCATTCATTGACCGTGGCCTTTATGCTTAGTCCAGGCATACATGGTGTGGTTATAATTATTGTTTTCTGTGGAGATCTGGAGGTCGCTGGCCCCTAACCATTACTTGGTTTTGGACAGACCCTCTGTGGAGCTCAGATCAATCTCTCACCTAGAGAACATTCTAGCATATTTCTATCACCAGCATATTGATTTTTCCATGAGCAGGCCCCTGTTGTATGTGTGAGGTGTTTTCATGCACGGCACATAGGGGGTGCAGCCTGCAGCGTGCACAAACACAAACACACACTGTACATGGGCTGACACATACACAGGTGCACACGCTTGCACACACATACTTTTTTCATTATTAATTTCTGTAGACACCCATAGGCATTTCTGTGTGTAAAATGCACGCATCGGCATATTTAGTGGCTTTAGATCTCAAACTCACTCTCTCTCACACACACACACACACACACCGTTCTTGTTAAAGCAGACCCCAAGTGAACCATGTCCTCTCTGGGGCCAAGTGTCTCGCTTTCTTTATTACGCACACTAATCAATACAGACTGGCCTGGTGTTAAGGCCTGCCATCTTTCCTCTGCGGCCTCCTTCCTCTCCACCACTTTCCATCATTCATCTTTCCCATTCCTCCCTTCCTTTCATCCATCCACC
Source organism: Lateolabrax maculatus (assembly GCA_031216445.1). Classification (NCBI taxonomy): domain Eukaryota; kingdom Metazoa; phylum Chordata; class Actinopteri; order Acropomatiformes; family Lateolabracidae; genus Lateolabrax; species Lateolabrax maculatus. The sequence continues at coordinate 13,722,651 of CM062210.1, forward strand.
CTTCTGTCTCTCAACACCTGAATTCCATCCATCCAGCTATCTGTCCATGCATCCATCAGGTCCCATCCCTTCACCTTACACTCCAACTATCACTCCATCCATATGATTGTTTTGGTCCTTGGTATCTTTTGATTCAGAGGCCAGAGAGACAGATAAAGGGGATAAAAGAGTGTGTGTGTGTGTGTGAGAGAGAGAGAGAATGTGAGAGAGAGAGAGAGGCGGCATTATTGTCATCTATAACATGGCCGGACAGGGGAGGGTGATTTGGATTTAAATAATGTATTAGATTTTCAGAGCTACCATCTACAATGCCTCACAACACTATGAAACATAATAACTTCAAGGTACGCACACGTGAAAGAAAGGAAGGGTGAAAGAGGGAGAGAGGCATGCTATGTGAAATTGCATGTCTTTTAGATGCAAATTGAGTTGCGTGCAAAATGGTTTGATGCAGACTGATCGGGTCAAATTGTATTCCTGTTGTTGTTTAGCAATAAAGAAAAGAGTCTTTTATTGTCTAAGTGTGTTACAAACACACACAAAGTCAGGCTGCAGAGTGGAATTGGAGCTGAGGGCTTTGGCACCGGTGCTTTGAGACACGGGTGGGTGGGGGGTAGGGGATAAAAGATTGTGCTGGAATTTGTCAAAAGCCAATAATCATTCTGGTGCAGAAGAGGAGAACTATATCAGAGCGCCAAATCAATATCACATTACTTTGAGTATGGGAGTATATACAAGACTCATCAAATTGATTATTTTTGATGCTACAATGGCAGTTTCATTTGCCGGAGCCCTCGACAACTACTACTGTTCAATTACCAGGGCTGTGTCTGAATTGAAAAAAAAAAAAAAAGAAAGAAATACAACAAGACAAATGGATATTTATTTGACTAAAATAAAGCCTTGCTTGGAATAGAAATGAGGAATGGTATGTCACCGTCAAGCTCTGGTTAAAAGATGACTTGTTTCATCGGACATTGAAATTTCATGAATATATTTTCCAAAGGCCCTGGAAAAACAGAATTCATCATGAAGTTTGTACAGGCCATAATGTCACAGCGAAGATTAGTCAATTTCCTAATGTATTGTGCATGTGACGGTGGCATTGTTAAACACATGCCTTCCCCTGACTTGGTTACAGAGGATGATGGTTGTAGAATAACTGCGTTGTTTCACAGAGGTATAGTTTGGGGTACTTTGGTATAGTACTTTTAGAGCCATGATTAAAATTATATTGCATACTGTATATTCTAATGACAATACATTTATATTTGCAGGGGTTCCCTTACTCATTTTCTTAGGTACAGTTTTTTCTCCAGTGTTGATATTTGTATATGTAAACTTAAAAAAACTGAACATATGTATATGCATATCAAGCAGTGACTGTTTTAAGTCATAAAGTAAACAAATTAAAATCATCATTAAAATCCTCTCTGTTCAGTTTGGACTAGTTGCATCCTAAAAACTTGTCTCCTTAAGTAACACCAGTCCAACTGTTGCTAAGAACGGCCTCTACCAATGAACTCCTTCTCCTAATGGCTCTAAGTCTTCAATATGGGGCCATCAGGAGAGACAAGGCGCAGCGGCTCCTTGGATGATTAAAAAGTCATTTCCTTAACTGTCCTCCCAGGATTTGCGAGCTTTTTTTGTAAGAAAACATTAAATTGCTCCAATCAAGCATAAACGTCTCCTGCTTGTGGTGTAATTTGTACTGCTGTTCGCGTGGTGGGTGCTTATTTGTCATCCTTTTCCTTTGGCGCTTTTCCCAACCGCCTTGATCAACAATTAATGGTTGAAATTGCTTCCTTGTTACTTATGGCTGTGGAGACAGATGCAGCAATGTGAAAAAAAGAAAAAGAAAAGACAAAATAAAGATAGTTTAATTGAACAGCGGAAATATGTTAAGATTGGTTCAACTTTATCCATACAGTATGCAACTCATGTCTACTTGTCCTTTTACTTTTTCTAATAGTTTTGTAGTGCACTTTAACAGAATGATACATTCTGTTATTACAGAAATACAGTATCACAGCAGCCAGTAGCCCACTCTTTCTTTCCTGTCCACTCTATTCTGTTCCTCTCTACCTCTCTGCTCTTCTGTCTCTCTCTCCCCCTCTCTTTTCTTTTACACAATGACCTTTAGTGCTCTTTTCTTCATTGCGGGGACAGGCCGGGGCCTGGCATCTGATAGAATCAATATTCTATTATGATAGTGTGTGGAGCGTGTGGGGCTTTACAACTCCGCTGTAATAGTCTCTCTATTTCATCCCGTGGCAGCCATGGCCTGAGGGATCATCCAGGCTTCTCCAGGCTCTATGCTCCCAGCATCGCCCCATTTCCATTAACGTCGCAGGCCTCTGCCTACCAGGGGACAATCTGTGTGACCGATGGATGGGGTTGAGAAAGAGTCCAACCCGGGTGCAATGTGTGTCAATAGACTGTGTAATAGCCAGACCTGGGTGAAATGTTAGTTAAATGGCTTTCCGGTTTTAAAAGAAACAAGAGGGATACGTGTGCCATTTCTTTTATTTTATCTCTGTGCTATTTCCTCGATTAAATCTCACTGGAGGTGAAATCAAACTAAATCAAGTAATATTTGAAAACATTATATAACTGATGGGACATATCCAATCCACATGATGATGTTACCTCATGATTTATTTAGATAAATTGTCATAACAAAATGGTCCTTTCTAGTGTCTTCCTTTCTGGTGTTTTTTTTTTTTTGCTATGACAGACAGACAGCGAGGCAGGGATTTTAAAACAAAAAGTGCACTGGATTTGCCATGCTGCCCCCCTGCACCACACTCCAGCATGTAAAACAGTTGTTGATTAGAAGAGTGTAGTAGCATGGAGGGAGTGCTAAAGTGAAATGTTAAGCTATTAGAGATCATGGCACCAGGCAGACCCCATAAAAGATTCATGCCATTACAGCTGCCTTTCTCGAATAATTAACTAATGTGAGTATTTTACGCAGCCAAACGCAGTCAAGGTTTAAAAATCCTTGCATTTAAATGTCATTTGGGCGTGGAGTTTTGATGTGAATTCTTAATCCCGGGCAATAAACATTATGAGGTTAACAGGGCACGCTGAAGGAAGCAATGCGGTGTCGTCCTGAGAGGCTTCCATCAAACCTGTGTTAGAATCCATTTCGCTCTAAAATGTCAGCATTCGTTGTAAAATACATTACAGTTTTTCTCTGTCAAGAAGTTGTTGGAATGCATAATATTTGTAAAGTCACAGAAGTCAAGAACAGGCCTTTTAAAGCTTATGGTCAGTGCAAAAGTGCCCCTTGCCGTCCCTTTAAATGTCTTAGCACTCACATCTTTAGGAGAATACCTGCAGTTTTCATCCTTGCACTTCAGTCCCATTTACACCTGATGTATGTCTTTCTTTCCTGCGGAGGAGTTGTCCCTGACAGCGTTCATGTTCCTCATTCCCCTAAACTCCGCCCCCACCTCTCCATTTGATTGAGAGTTGGGTGACTGGAGGTGCGTGATGAGGCCCCGCTCGTCTCATATTCATCATGATGTAACCGTGAGCAACCCGGATCTAAATTACCTTCGTCTGGCATCATTCCAGCACATGCTATAAATGAGGTAATCGTCCTTGACTATAAAATTTGCATTTTCAAGACTTAATTGCTATCATTACATTTTTTGCGTAATTCTATTAATTTAACAGAATGGGGGATCAGAGGCTTTTTTATGGTTATAATTTGCAGTAAAACAATGCATTCGCAGGGTAGAAAAAAAGTAGAAAAAGGGTGAGTGGAGCATCAGGACCACTCCGGCCTCTCATCATGAATTTCCATTATCCCTTTCCATTTAAAAAAAGGGGGAAAAAATAGCCAAAAAACACTTACAAAAAACTTCCACTAACATGCAGCCAGACACAAGGATGTGTGTTTGTGAAGGCCAGCATGAAAAGCTCTCTCGGGTTGAAGACAGGAAATGCATCAATTATATCCCATCATCTCATTGTGTGGGCTAACTGAAGCTTGTGTCTTAATAATGTCGGGCTGGGCTCTATTTTTGCCACACTTCTTTAATATCGCCTGCCTCCTTTGTGTATGCATGTACACGATGTCAGCTGCGCTCAGTAGTGCCGTCCCCGAATAGTATGGTGGAGAGCACGGCGGATGACACGGAACAACGGAGCCATCAACTCCCATTTATGCTTCCTGCAGTGACCTTGCCACAGACGTCTACGAGGTTCAGAAGTGCGCCAAGCTAAGTGCCAGCAACATTCTGCAACCCGCTGCACTTCCTTGCACTCTGCTGACCTTAAAAGTGTGGCCTCAATTTGGGTGAAGGCTGAAAACACACACAGCCTCCTCTTTCTCTTCTGCACTTCTGTTGCAATGTCCTACTTTTACCACATTGCAATCGTTTGTGATTTTGATTTCACTAAATAGGATGTAGATTTATTGCAGATGCTGCAAATCAACTGGCAGCTTTGCTTCAATGGTGTTTCCTTTGGCAGATTAAGCCAGGAGACAGCAGCACTGACTGGAGACCCAAAAGACTCTAGCTGAATATATACACTTACTTTATAATATTTCACTTTCTTCAAAAACACTACAGGTTGATTCATCTGTAACTTGAATCATCCACATGTTTACATGGTCACATTATGATTCATCCCCCTCCTAGCCGAGGCCTGCAATCCTATTATTATTCTGTACAAAATGAAAGCATGTGGCACAACTTTAGTGATCAATAAATAGTGGGCTGACACAATGAATACATTTTATGTTTGTAACTTCTTAAAATGCACCAGTAGCTCAATACATTAAAAAAAAACAAAAAAAAAAAAAAACAATTCCCCTGAAGGCATTACATGGCTCTGTAGCCTCAATGTGCAACCATTTGACAACAATGCATCCAAAAAAATAAGCAGCAGGCTCAGAGGATGAATGAATCTTTTCAGGGCTTTCCCTGTAATGTGTGTCCCAAAACCAACTGCCTTTTAGTCCAGGTGCACATTATCAAACTCTGGCTACAGTGTATGGCAAAAACAGTACTAAATAGGTAAGCTTTTAAAGTGTTTATTTGGTGCTCTAATCCAGGGTGATTTACAGTAAATGCAACAAATATTTAATTCAACAATTATCTGAATTAAGTTCAAGGTTAGTGTTTTCAGTTCAGTTCAGCATGTTGCTTCTCTGGATCAAAATAATCAATATTTGTGAAAATGGACGACAGTTTCCTAAAGCAATACAGTACAGTAGGAGTATAAGAAGATACAGTGTGCCTTTCTTCCAGGTCTCCCTTTCCCTTTCTCCCTCTCTCCTACGTACCGCTCACGCTGACTTCTGCTGACACTGACCAGGTGGCGTCGTCACAATGGGTTTCCATGGAGCCTTCGAACAGGAAGCAGGTAAGGCCTGACAATCCGCCCTGGATGCTTAACGTAGCGGCGAAGAAACACCGCGCTTTGTTTTGACCGTGTCAAGCGACATCAGCTCAAGCTCCGGTGTGAGGCGCAGGAGACCGTTTCCTTCTCCAGTCTCCGTTTCAGCATCTTGGGTGTGAGTGTGTGTTGCGTCTCCATTGCAGACGTGGTCGGGAGAAGCTGTCAGGTACGTACGCACCGGGGGTCATCAGAGCATTACTGACAGGGGCACTTAAGTGTGTGTGTGTGTATGAAAGAGAGGGGGGCTGACTCACCTCTGGACAGTGCTTCATGGCTGAGTTGGAGTTAAAGGCCGAAGCCAAACGATACAGCATCATTTTTGTTTTAAAGTTACTGAAACATGTTTGGACACAATTCTGTATAGCTGCATGTTGAGCTACAGAAGATAAAAGGTTTGTTTTCTATCTACAAGATGAATTCGAGACATACATATAGAAAATTTGCCATCAAAAAAATTGGGCAATTCCCATATCAAGCATTTATAAGGGGTGAAAAAGATAAAAGTATATAGAAAAGTTCAGTGCCATAGCTTTGCAGGCTATCCTTAAAAACTGCAAATGTCCCAATGAATATTCCAGGGCTACAAAAGGCATTAGTGAATGCTAGTGAGTTTGTTTGAGTTTGGATTTGAAATTCTCAATCATGTGTTGAGAGGTACAACCGTTCATGACCGCGATGATAATCTCCATCTATCAGCGCACTAAGCTTGCGGTATTTAAATGTTCTATCTCCGGTGATTTGGTTCATTTTTCCTCGGTGACATTTGTCAATAACGATTCAACCCTCTCCAGCGTCGACATTCTTCTGGGTGATACGTGGTGAGCAACCGCATTAGTCACTCCTGGTCTGTGGCCAAATCAAGCTGTTTGCTCAAGATTAAGTTCTAAACATAAAATAATACAGTAGAAACAGAGAAATCTTGAGTTGATACAAGTGGCGGAGCAGAATGTTTGGATAGTCACCTTTCAAATGTTGAAGCCAAAAAAGACAAACAAACTCTGGAGCAAAGCATTTCATCCCCCTTTGTCCCATTGGAGCTGCTTGCTGTCCTGTGTTTGTCCAGAGCTCCTGCATTAATGTGAAGTGTGGTGTTATAAAAGGACAAGCTAAAACTTTTAAGAGCTCAAAAAGAAAAATGTTTGAGCTTTTAATGCCAAAACTCAAGGGCTCTTTCCACTCTGTGAAAGCCCAGCTCTTTGCATACTGAAAGAGAGGGGCATTTTGTTGATGAAGCACTGTACTTGACATTCATCTGTTGTGCAAATTAACATTTAATAGCCATACACATTTGAATATGTACTTTCTTGACGCAGTGAGAAACCCACGACGTCGACTACATACACAAGCTGTGGAGGACGAGAGATGGGTTTTGGCCGCCAGCGCTTTTGCCCACCGCAAGCAACATTAATTGTTTTGCGAAAACTAACTGCGGCGCCCATTTTTCAACATTGTTTCTTGTTTTGCTTTCTCTTGTAAACAAGTCTCGCCTCACAATTTGTCCATCATAACTCCACATTGGACGGGAGAAAGAAACATTTTTCGTGCCCCGGAGTAACGACCTTGGAAAAAAAAAAAAAAAGGCAAAATAAAAAGACCAGTGGGAGGATGATGAAGGCAGAAGATGGTTGTGCATTTATCACATTTATGAATTAAAGAGATGCTTGTTGAGTTATTGCTGCGCAGCTGACCAGCAGAGTCTGCCAACATATGTCTCTGTTATATGAAAGTGTGCACTTCCTTCAGCCAAGTCACTGCAACCGTCTTTGAATACTGAAGGACACACGCAAACATGAGACTGACTATTATTAAAAGCCACAGCATGTGCACACACATCGACACACACATTTTCTATTGAAGGTGTTACACCATAACTGGCAACCCCGTTATTTGGCCGCTCCTCCCCTGTGTTTCAGCTCAGCGACGTGACACACCATCTGTCTACTGGGTGCTGTTTGTTTGGTGCTGCTTGACTTCAGCTTGAGAGGAATCCACTCTGCCACTCCTCAGGTGGTATACCCAGTGTTTTAGAGGAGTTGTCATGAAGCGTGCACAAGCTGGCAATAAGCCAAGGTGATGTCATCAGGAGTTTTTTCGCTTTAGAGAAAGAGGAGAGAAGAGAAGAGGCCCTGAGTGTTGTGCCGGTGTGTTTCTCCAGAGTTGATCGCTCTCTCTACCTCAGGTGTGGCAGATGTGACAACCGAGACAGAACAGTGTTTAGCGCCTGGAGGTCAGCTAGAGTTAGACTCAGCAAAACCGTCTCCTCCTGGTCAGGATCAGGTGCTCTCCTTGTTGTGGAAACACTCATACCAGCCCTGACCCTGTATTTAGTGCTGTCTCTCTGTGTGTGTGTGTGTGTGTGTGTCTGTGGGCACTAAAGAAGGGGCATCTCCTCCTGATTGAGACTGATGCATGCCGATTGGTTGCCAGGCCGTGCTCAGCGGCGGCTCGGCAGTGTCAGGTGAAATTAGCGGCCGTCAATGAAAGACCCTCAGACCTGGGGGATTCATTAGGAGCAACCTCCCCCGTCTTAACACACTGACAGCCCTTCACACTTACACCCTTGACACACACACACACACACACACACACACACACACACACACACACACACAGCAGACACAAGCCATTCCCGTCTCATCCCACAGCTCCAAATAATGACTCCCAGCTAAGAGGCTCAAAAGAGTGTATAGTCATGTGTGTGTGTGTGTGTGTGTGTGTGTGTGTATGTGTGTGTGTGTGCGTGTGTGTTTATCAGTGCAAGTGTGTGTCCTGGCCCTCTCTTTCTTTTCCTGTGCGGATGTGTGATGCTCCAAGGCCATTTTTGCAAACACCACGCCAACCACTAACCATCATTCACAAGCACCTTCTTCTACAATCCAACAAGCTTTCTGTCTCTTCCGATAAAACATCAGAGCACCATCAGTTATGATGGCGATTGTGATGTATGTGCCAAAATGTCCCTCTGTTTTATTTTGCACAACTCCTCATCGAGTTGACATTTTAAGGGAGGGTGCACCCAAATTACATAAAGCCACATTTTCTCATACTGTATGCTATCTAGCCATTTGTTGTGGTTGTCCATGGCTACGATTTCTGACATCACACCGATACAGTAGAGCTGAATGGAGAAATACAACGCACACTAATCCACCAACTCTCTGAAAGAAAGCCATTAGGCGTTATTGTTTTAAGAGACTGAAACAGAACTTGGAGATGTATGGGTCTGTGTTCACATACATGCCTATGTGTGTTTTCACTTTGTCCCCCTCACCCCCACAGGTATCTAGCCAGCCGTGGCGTGTTACATTTTTACAGCCCAGCCCAGTAATATGCTCAGGAAGGGTGTATTAACACATTATTTGCATTAGAGGGGAGCCTGCTGTCTCCAGCTGGATACAGCGCTCATGCTACCTGTGAGTTTGGCATTATCCCAGATTTGCTCTGGCAAGTGAGAAACTGCTTTCAACTGGCCAGGACGACTCACTCACCTTCTTTTCCTTCTCACAATTCTTGCATATATGTGCATGCCCTCCTTCTTTCCTACTTTTTCTTTTCAATTTCCAACAAACAACCTTGTCTTCCTTTGAAATAATTTGATTGAATTTGTTGCGTTTGTTGCCTTTTATCTTATTGGAAAAGTGCAAAAGCCATATGTTCAAATGTGCCTATAGGTGCAGTAGCAAATTGCACTTCTAGTTCATCGGAAATATTTGGATCGGATGAAAGTGAGCGTGTGTTCAACCACACATACAAAAGTACACCAGTAAAATCATTTGATACAGGCTTTTGTGCCAATGTGTACATCTGCATGCCTGATCAAACCGATGACTTTGAACTCGGGTCCATTTGCCCTCATGAGAACTCTCTTAATCCAGTGCTTCCCAGTTTAGGAGCATGTAGCTGCAACACAGAAGCTCCGCTCATTAGAATTAGAGACATTAGTTACGACCAAAGGAACTCTATTTCACGCACATCTCCCCGACGGACTAAATGAAGCTTTTCAAATCCTCCACAGCTTTTAATAGCTGCCACTAATATTACAGGTCACAAATGATTGCACCCTCAGACTCAGATTTGGCTGATCAAACACAGGCTGAGATTATCAGTGTTATTTACGCTTGTGTATCACTCTGGCATAAACACGCACTTATGGAAATGCGATCCCTCTACGGTAATGCACTTTATAATGATTTATGCTAGAACGATTCATGGAAAATGTGGCAGCACAAGCCGCATCAACCCACAATCCAATGTTGTTGTTTTTTTACCCCGGCATTCTTCTTCTCTTGTGTTTGCTACACTGACTGAGAAATTTCACTTGTAATTGTGTACATTTATGTACATCGCTGAAGTCACAAAGCCCTGTGTGTGTCGGAAACACGAGAGCGGCCTGCACTATGGCATGTTGGTTCCACCTTTACAAATCAATTATAAAGTCTGGAGTAAATAATGCGATGCATGTCTAATTACCCAACAATCCAGAAGCTTTTGGGGGCCTTGCCAAGGAGAAAAATGGAGCTAACACATGCATTACCACTCAAACAACCACACATATACTCACACCCAAACATCTACACTTGCGCACACACCTAGAAAACACACAACACAAATATACATGCATTCACAGGTACTCAATGTATCGGCCAATTAAAATAAGGGATTACTATGTTGACTGCATGTGTGCCTCTGTGTGTAAGTGTGTGTGTGTGTGTGTGTGTGTGTGTGTGTGGGCACTGCTGCCACGCAGGCAGGCAGGCAGGCCTCACATTGCCCACAGCTACTCGGTAAGGATTCCCGATAAGGAGAATTAGTCAAAACTTGGGAGCTGCCAGTCAGCGCCAATTAAACTTTAATCTTGGGCTGAAACAGGCACAAATAAATTAAACCCTTGTGAGCGGCAATGTGCGCTCTCCTGATAATAGGGGATTGAAGTCGTCTTGGAGCGAGGCTGCATGTTCTCCAGCTCAGCCATGGCAGGCAGCAGTGCAGGGGGAACAGGCGTAAGGCTGGTGAACTGAAAGGAACTCTCGAAGTTGACAGAAACACTGATACACACACAGAAAGGAGCACATAAATTACTAGAATCATTGATACTGGATGGCAGAAAAATAAAATCATTGATGCTGGACAGCATACAAAAGGAAATTACAGCATTTGATTCTCTTTCTTGATCCACATTTTGCAAGCTGAAGAAAGGCTTTCAGTGGTTTACATGCCTGATGATTTACTGTAAATTATAATACCAAAGTAGTTGAAAGGTGTGAGTAAAATTTAAAATATTAACATTGTAAACACAATATATTTTGTCCTCCTTATACATATACAGACATTCCTTACTATATATGCACTCACACTTTAAATGGCTCTATGCAAATATCAATAGAGATCCTTGTGCCTTTTTCCATGATCCATGCCTAAATACATTATCTTTATTAGAAATGCCACCCAGGCATGCAATTGACCTCCGTAGGTCCAACACTTTTTTCATAGTAAACTCTGCATAAACCCTGTATATTTATTGTAAATGTCTTTGGACAATCTTGGGGTGGAATCATATTGGACCTTGCAGTGTGTGTTGGAATTTGATAACCAAACCATGCACGATGCTCCCAGTACCAAGTGGAAATGATATTTTCAATCATGCTAAGGCATGGAAAACAGAGTACGAAGTATCAACCAATATAATATTAATAATAAAGAAAGATCTACCCTTCATATCAGCCAGAGGAAATACTTTTAATGTTGCAATATTCAAAAGTATGGTTGTCTCCATGCACACTGTGTAGAGGGGGATATTTCATTAATATTTTTTAATGAATTAGCACCCTTATCTCTTTTTCCTGTGCCCGACCTGTGCTAGCCTGGTGTTTAATTTCAAAGTAATTTTCTTGCTATATGAGCGTGCCGTTTATGTATTAATGTCATGGGCCTCGTCAGCCAACGCCATGATTTATTCCAGAGTAGCGGTCACATACATCCTAATATCTTAAAAATAAGCCCCAGAGAAATGCTCTAATGAGAAAACAATAACATTAACAATATTAGCAACAATAATGAAAATAATTGCCGCTGAAGCAACAATGGTAATCACACATATAGAAATACCTCTGTGTTTGACCGAATCGTACACAATTATCATGCATGTGTATATAATATAATTAATTCTATGTCTGAGCCTCTTAGCCTGAGGCGATCAGCATAGAATCAGTTTTGTATGTATAATAGATCAGAGCGCAGTTCATGAATAAAACAAACGTGGGGAGTATGCAGCAGTGACTGTGAATGTTTGTCTTTGGACAGCAGAATCAAAGTGAACATGTAATATTGTGATAATCCATACTTGATGAATTCAAGGGGCTGACTTGCCTTAGCTAAGTTCAGCTAATTTCCAGACATGGCTTGCCTCTGTAATTGAGTTTCCAATAACATTATGATTATTTCAGCCCACATGATAATTGAATTCAAGGTATTTTTTTTCTTAACACTGCAATATTGTAGATGTGTGATTATTATGCATTTGCATGTAGATTTCAGTGCCTTCCTGAAACTCATCACTTTTCTCCTAACTGGATTTCCTATATTGTAGCATACATTTGGCTCATAACAAATGACGGGATCCCCTCTCGTTATAAGCACCGAGTCAATTATTCTAAAAAGTTCATTTTTATATCAATTTTACCCCACATAATAATATCGCAAAGAATATTCCTCCCAAAAAAGAAGTATCCAAAAATCTACCCATCTATAATTCTCATTATACGTGAAAAGTGAATATTTTTACTGTTGAACTCATCAAATTCACATCACTGCCAACACTCCACCCGTGCTTCCAGTTTGATCCTGCTTAGGAAATGCTATCAAACTTAGACACCCTGGCCCCAATGCTCATCTGTTGCATAATGTAGGCTGTATAGGCAGGAGTGGCGCGGGTGTGAATGTTATTTTCATTAGGCTGATAGAGCCCCCAACAGCCCCCCCCCCCCCCCCTCCCCACATAGGGGTACAGTAGAGGCACAAAGCAGAGCAGGGAGCCGGGTGCTGAATATGGGAGCACTACAGCGTTCTTTTTAGAAGCACAGGGCGCCAAATCCCCTTTCCTCACAGCTCTAGGTGAACTAGTTGGCATCTTCTGTAGCGCTCTATAAAATGAATTTTTGACAACGCAACGCTGGGAAGTCGATGCACTCACACATAGCAGAGCCCCCACAACAGCCCCCCCCCCACCCCCACCCCCAAAGTGGGAAATTATTTACCAGCTAGCCCTGCATCTAAGTCTGCCTCAGCCCTGAAAGCCAAAGAGCTTCTGTGAGTGCGACGCTGAACATCATCAGCACCGACACCGAGGGTTTATAGCCAGAAGTGGGTGGTGTTCCAGCATTAGCGTAGCATTAGACGCTCGGCCTGAGTTGTGCTAGCTGTCATATCGGGGGGTGACTGGGCAACCAGTTGATGCTTTGAGCCACTGGGCACACATGGGTGGCTGTGAATGGAAGCCCTATCCATTCTCATCATTTGGAGTAGCCACAGGGCCCGTACAGCGAGGATGGCACCAGCCAAGACATTATGCCAGAGTTTAGCTGTTGTTTTGCATAAATGTTGAATCATGCCAGCATCCTTTTAGAGTGTAACAACAGCCTGCATTGATATTGATTTAATGCTCACTAATATTTAAACTGCCCTGAGGGATCGATGCTGTTGAACATGATTTAATATGGCCCACTAGTACAGATATAAATACTGCCACATAACACAGAAAATCGATTATTTGGTGTTTCATTTAACTTTGTTAGAATGTTGGTAAAACAGAGATCAAATCACGTGGGTTTTATTTCAAATTGAGATTTCAATGACCACTTTTACAAAATAACTAAGAACATTATTCCTTGATAAAATTAATTAATGCTCTATATGAGGGTTGATTATTAAATGAAAAATGATAACGCTGTGTGTCCTTCATGTCATGATATTAAATGATCAATGTTAAATAATATGTACATGTTTTTCTTTTCATTTCTTTGTTTTTTTCAAAGTGGATTAGTATTATTTTGAAAGTGAACTGAATCCCTGGTGATGAGAAAGGGGCAAAGGAAAGCTAGAAATAAGTAGGAAAGAAAGGTTGCAACAACTTTTAACAAAACATGACATGCGAATGAGGGCTGAGTCCTCATTTACATATGCTGACATTTTGCAGAGAATATTTCAACGTTAGGCTGAGCTGTAATGAACTCCTGCCAGGGAGCAGTCAAGGAATAATGTTTCCATAAAGGTAACCTGTCCACATCTCCTGCAGGAGAAAGATGTGGAGGAGGAAAAGAGACATTTTTCCTCTCTCTCTCTCTCTTCCTCCGTGTTGGGTGTTTGGTAACAAAGGGGTATTTTTCTTTCAGCGCGCTTCATCCATCTTGGCCGATACTGATTTAGTGTATTTTTCCACCCTTTTTACAGGCTAATTGCACACAGCGACGGTGAATTTGTTAGTGGTGACACCTTGCCTACCCATTGGGAATGCATCTCATTACCGTGCGCAATGTCCAGGAACATCAGATATTATTAGCTGTCATTAATCTGCCATATATAGTGAAGGGGGGGGAGGGGGGAGGGCGACAAAGGACACAAAGAGACAAATATGATGGCTGGCGAAGGCTGTGTGGTAAGGTCAAAAGTTCACAAAGGTCAGCAAGAACCCAGGTGGGCAAGGAGAGGTGGGGATTATGAAAGATGATGTTTGGATGGAGTCTTGAACTGGGAACAGGCCTGAAGATTATTGCAACCTACAAAGACTACACACCCAACATAAAACAAGGGATTTCCATCAACGTACATGGATTGTTTTAGTCTCGACTAGAAAAGAAAGAAGCACTTATTGAATGAGTAAAAAAAATGTGGCCAAATAGTGAATGTCAGCCAGCTTGCTTGGCTGGACTTTGAGCGACAGAGATGAACTACAGCTGAGTGGCAGGTCTGCATTTAAACCTGGATTAACTGTATGATGAAAGGTAATAAATGTAATATTCCTACACACATAACATATTTTCATATATTTTTGTTTACTTGCTGTTTTCAGCCGTTCATTTTTCATTCAATTCCCAGCTCATATCTGTAACACTGACAGCCTACATTCCAGTAATAACATTGTAAATAATTTTAATGAGAATAATGGGGGAAACGGATCACTAGACAAATGTTTAGAGTCCTTGAATAATAAGATACACACACGGTGTGATTTTATCTCATGACCGTCCCAGACTACAGGTTTGGTCTGATCAGCTGTGGAACCTAAATCGTCAATATAATCAGTTCAAACTATCAAAATGTGTTTATATTTTTGGCTTTTGTATAATTTCTATGGCATATATTTAAATATTTTTATAACAATAATATTTAAATGAATGTACGTTATATGTGTATTTCAAATTAAATGTGTTTTCATTATCTTTCCCTATTTCATTTAAGCAGCTATGGACTTATAGCATGTGTAGTGAATAATGTTTTTGTAAACAGATCAACTATTCGGTCTGTTTTTGTCATGTTTCAAACTGCGTTTTGTTCTCAAATCCCATTTGACTAAAATGAATATGACAACCTTAAACTAGATTTTCAGAAGAAATTCATTCTCTTTCAATGCTGACTGATTGTTGCCCAAAACAGTGTGCTTTTTTTTCCACACATATGTTTAATTTGATACAGCATCTTTGGCTGTTTTTCCTGCACAGCCCCGCCTGAAGACTGCTACATGCATACTAGATAGGATTACACCTTCTAAGCAGATTTCGTTGTGGAAGGGTTAACACAGATCCCCCTGCTTCGCTGAACAAACAGGACACCATCTGAAGACACAGGAACTAACTGGGCTCTCATTAAGAGTATTTTTTCTTCTCTGGAGTGTGTGTGGGGGGGTTCTGTCCTGCTTTTTTTGTAGAAGAAGCACGTTGCGGCCTCCTGCCGCGTCGCCTGGCTCTTTGAGCTAGATGGAGTATATGGCCTAATGACTAAAAGTTCCTCTATAAAAAGTATACAGCGCAGCTCCCTGCAAATTGAGTTTCCTCTTTGTGCCAATTGAGGGTGGTTTATATGGGCTGCGGGGAGTTCCTTTGAACTCTCATTCCAAAAAACTCCAGATTCCTGGGTCAATCCCCTCCCCCCCACTCCTTTCCCTCTTCTCTCCCACCAATGGTTGAGATAGAGGAAGAGGAGGCTGCTGTCTCAGACTCCCAAATTCATGCCACATTGCACATAACAGTCTCTCCAGACAGAATGAGAGAGAGAAAAGACAACACATCTCAAAATGAGGTTAAGGTGGCATGAAGCAGGTGTTTCTCCTCTCCTTTATTGGTAATAAATGAGTTTGTAAATTGGACTTTATTGGATTAAACTTTCTAATGGTGTTTACATAAGGCCAAGGCAGCATAAAGTCATTAGACATTGTAACACTTTCTTTATTTAAAGTGGCATCTTTATAGATGGCCAATCAGGATGCCTTAGTTTCTTTACTAGAGAATGTTACTAGATTGTGCAGAAGTTACAGAGGATCAAACTTCAGGGAGATGACAGGGAACACAAAACAATCTGACAAAAGTAAAAAAGTTATGTCTCAACATGTCAACCCATTTTCAGACAATGGTTGACTATCTAATTTTAAAAGACATCATAGTAATGTCAAGTAATGGTTCAAGATTAATTTCTTCACTAATAAAACACAAAAAAATCTAAATATCTCCCCTAGTTGAACTTAAAACCTTAAAAATGCTCTTGTTTTTTAAGAAAAAAAAAACAACTACAAATTAAGAAGGCCTGCCTGCAAATAAGAATTTGCCAAGAGGTACTTGCTGTCTGTCTTTTGTCCTCAGCTATCTTTATTGCCAAAAGCGAATGTTGGCGGCATCCCATGTGGAAGCAAAGGGGGCCTGGATGCCCAGGACTCAGCCAAGTGGCAGCAATTGTTTTCCATGTCGGGGGCATGAAAGCTGGGCTCGTTCTACACTAATCAAAACCCCCAAAAAGGTCTCAGTATAAATCCCGGGACTTCTTCTTCTTCTTCTTCTTCTTCTTCTTCCTCTTTTCCCCCACCCTACCATCTTCACAATTATGCACACACATTGCCATAAATCTAATGCGCTTTCATGATCTGTGGGAGCGGAGTACATAAAACGTGTTTGCCGGATTTGCATACAAACATACTTATTCTAAATCCCCCTCAGAAGTTGTAAATGATTGTCTTTTCCTGAAATACATCTCAGCAAATTGTATTTGGGCATGTTTATGAATCCTATTATGGCATGGGTTTTATCATATTTTGTGGACAGTGATGGCTTCTCAGCATAGCTGAGGGTGGGAGAGAGGGGCCTTGGGCGATAGACTTTGTCATTTGTTTCAGATGGGCGCTGGATTCCCCTTCATTGCTCCATGACAGGTTCACGGTACCAAGATGGATCTCTGCTAAGTCCTTGCAAGAGGAGTAATTCAGTAACTACTGTCTACTGAGTGAAAGAGGCTGCATTAAGCGTTCATTTCATGTCTTTGATGCAACACTTTTGAATGCGTTATTTGGATCTTAACATGATGCAGTAACAGCAGCAGAATCTCTCTTTGATTGTGGCCTTTTCAATTCTCCTTTTTTTTTTTTTTTTTTTTTACACCCTGTAAACACAGTGACATAATGGAGTGGAATGTTGCATAATAAGGCCACAATAGAGAAGTATTTATCAAGAGCTGGAAAGCTGCTGGGCAGGGAAGAGGAAGAAGACTTTGTTAGCAGTGCCTGAGAGGCCTGGGCTGCCAAAGAGATTATAATATCTCTATGTGTCGTACTGATGGCATATACACTATCTGGAATTTAAAAACAGGCCAGGTGGTGATAGTCTCACTTAGATTAAAATAGAATTTTCTCTTTTCTCTTGTGATATTGTCCAAGCTGAGACTTTTTAACAATAAATCCAATGTATTTTGACAATGTCAAATATTTGAAATATGTTTTTCCTACAATATTTTTTCCCTACTTTGCCCATAGGACCAGCTGAGCTTATGGACGCTTGTCAGCATCAGCCATTAATTGGTGGGACAAGCTGCTGAGTGGGAAGGTCATAAACATTTCAAGAGTTATAAAACTTTCATTAAGTTCTCACGATAACGCGCCAGTGAATGACCCTGTTGCTCTCTCCCTCTCTCTTTTTGTCTGGGTGGCGTTGAAGAGGGGAATGATTGTGAACAAGCGGCCTCTTTGTGGCGGAGAGAGCCTTTTTCAAACTGTCTCGGCCTCTTGACTCGTCCTAAGCCAGAGATCAGAGCTTGGAAAGTGGCAAAACAAAGGGCCGATTTAATGAGATTGTAAAACAGGCTGAGGAAAAAGAGGGGGTTACCAAATAGCCAGACTGCCAGCTCTGGTCCATTTCAAAAGGTCTTTTCAGGATCTCCTCTAAGCCGTCTCAATATGAGCAAGAGGGGGAAAAAAATCAAAGGACTCCAAATGCTCTGACAGATTTTGACATGAGGAAGATGTGGATATTTGTCTGCTGTTTTCCACACAAAGGGGTTGCAATCCTGAAAAAAAATGCATTCCACATTTCACAACTCGGAAAAGTGTTTTTTCCTCTTGGGATTAAAATTCTTTTGATTTAATTCATCAAATGAAAGATGTAATATCAAACTACTGACAGTCACATCTAAATGACTGCAATTTCAATTTAATTGATAAGCAATTAAAATCAAATAAAAAAACATTTTAAATGATGGTGACTGAAAACAGATAAATCAATAAAAGAAATCAATTACACTTAAAACAAACACATCTTTGCCTCAGATCAGCGCACTTGGCAAAGGAATAATTTGAGTGAGGAAAAAAAAAATAACAGAGGACTGGGTTGTGATCTTAGAAAAATAAATAAATAAACCTACCAATTATGATAGTCATAAGGCGGGGCTTGTGGTTGTTTACACACACACACTATAAATAGTACTGGCACACATCACAAAGGAAACAACATTCCCATTCTTGTCCCTGGCTTCTGAGTTGCTCTTTCTAAGTAACGCCAGCATCGAGTTTATCGCGACACATCTGTCACGTATCTCCCCCCCCCAAAAAAAAAAAATCTC
Source organism: Lateolabrax maculatus (assembly GCA_031216445.1). Lineage (NCBI taxonomy): Eukaryota > Metazoa > Chordata > Actinopteri > Acropomatiformes > Lateolabracidae > Lateolabrax > Lateolabrax maculatus. Next base: position 13,741,158 of record CM062210.1, read on the forward strand.
TGTGGAATTAGACCATTTAACCCCTCCTCAGTTGTCATTAGAGGGGGTGGAGGGGTGGAAGGAGGGGCAGGGGAGGGGAGGAATGAAAACAAGCCAGAGTTGAGGAGATAACCATCAGGGTCCTAAACCCATTATCTGGCCCCTGTCCGCCGCTGAGTGTCAGGAGTCACACCCAGGTCCAAGTTAGCCTGGAGCTGTTGACCTGACGGTCTCTGCTGACATTTCCATTCAGACGAATGGCTCTTCGCTGCATGCTAGGAAGTGTCCAGTTTGACCCTTACCTGCCCCAAGATTCCCTCCCTTATTAACTGGGCTCTGGTCCTCGGTCTAACCTGTATTCTATTGCCTATCACCCCCCGCCCTTCCGATCTCGGAGGCTCTGAAGGCTGAGCCGTCTTCAGTAATAATGGAGGACAAATGAAGCCAGCCTCCCCTAATGGTGGTGGTTTTTAATGACACCGAGCTTTTTGTGCTTTTTTTTTTCTCCACTTAGACAAGGAGTGAGAGATGAGGAGGAAAAACCGCTGCAGCACTGCGACAGTAAAACTGCGGCAAGCGGCGTGCCCTCGTTTTAAGGTTATAGGACACAGTTAAGTTCCTTCCGTGGCACAGACAGGCGTGTCAGTAATGGGCTCGTCGGGGGAACCGCGCCGCACACAGCTGTTTCTTTTATGTTCTTTAATTTGCTCGGAGGAGAAAATAAAGCGTGTGAGTGTGTCTTTAAGGAGGCCCGTGGACTTGAGAGACCAAATACCAAAAGGACCTTCATAGGTGCACTGTAGTTAACCAATGTAATTAGCAAGAACACAAGTAATCAGTCCAGGGAAGTGTGTCATTAAATGGCATCCCCCCATGATTAATTTGCCACTCTTAACAATGAAATGAACCTTCTCGGTGTCCTTAATGACCCTGGTTAATCTTTTAAAGAAACAGGGAGGAGAGAAGACAGCGAGAGGGAGATAAGGAGAGAGGAACTGACGGGGAGAGGGACTACATGTAGACATCAGCTGCTCACATCAATAGAAGTGGTTGCAGTTATGTAACTTTCCAACCATGGCCAAGCTGGACAACTGAAATGCCATTTCGAGTGGTTTAGGAGTGGTTAAGTAGCAACTGACACGTAAACAGATACAGCACCCAGTGATCTTTTCTGTGGGATAAATCCCTTTTAGAGCTATTAAAGAACAGAGGCAGCACATGGTCCCCAGCATATGACACCATGCTCTCTAAAGTGGGGGTGGCGAGGAGATTAGTACAAGGAAAAGAGCCCCTATTATACGCCCTGTTGCATTATTAAACACACCTCTATGTTCATTCTTCAGTGGAGTACATATTTGTCTTGGTAATTTTTCTCAAGCCATGATAAAGCAGAATTAACCATTTGAATTAATCATGGGAATTAACGCTTTGATACCAGGCCGGGGCCCTCGCGTCCAGCCAGCTGCACTGGCCGGGGCCCGCCTGCTTAACACCAGAAGTGCCAAGCATATGCTAGTTGGGAGGAGGAGGGCAGATAGGGAGGCCTGGGTGGGCAGAGAGGAGGTCCCCGTGGAGCCCTTCACAATGAAACACAATATCCTCCTCCTCAGACGCGTGCAATGACTTAAACACTCCATTGTATTAAATATGAATGAGGTTCCCCATTGTCCGGGTGCGGGCGAGCGGGGAGACAGTGTTGTCGATTAGCCACATGATTAAGCAGACGACACGGTAGGGGCCACAGAGGTAAATAAAGGCCGCCTTCTGTCATTTCCTTGTCCCCAAGGGGCCCCCGCCGATGGCTCCTCACAAAACTTAGCACGGTTAAAGCCAATTGACGGAAAAAGTGATAATGTATGACTGTGAAAACAGCTGAGTGATAGAAGGGAGGGAGGGAAAGAAAAAGAGGGAGGAAGGTTAACAGGCCAGGAAGTGGATGTGAAAAAGGAGAGAGAAAGTGAGGAGAGATGGAAAAAGAAAGGTATCGAAAGGGAAGTAGAGAGAAATATGAATGAAGAGAAAAAAACAGCATAGGGAAAGAAGGAGAAGGTGATGAAATATTACAGAAAGAGGAAGGAGACAGAGGGTTGGGAGCTGCAATAAGGAGCGCCTTTGATTAAACAGGCAGGATAATTCAGTCATGCTCCATGTCAGGTGTTTATTATCACATTGTAGCATTTGCATGTGAAAAAGACACTAGCGCTCGCTTCGCCCAGCTCTCTTTCCCACCTTATGATTGGCTGACAGGGCATCTGCGCTACTGTTGCAAATCCCCCCTGTTAGGAGTGCATGAACTCAGTCACGGCTATTCACAGTGGGCCCAATATGTCAAACGGTTATTATTAGCTGCATTAGCCAAGAAAACAAATAGAGGCAGAGAGGCTCATAATGAAAGGGAATAAATTGTTTTAATCAAGTCCCCTCATTAATCAGTTTGGAGCAATATGTCAAAGACACCATCCCAGTTGATATTACTGACAAGTCACACATAATATTGTTAGCTTGTAATCACAAGGGCTCATTGTTTTATATGACACTTGATTGTCTTGTACTCTATTTTCATTTATTTGTTTTTTCTCATTTATTTAGTGATTAATTTACTAACTGCTAACATTTTTTGTACATAATTAGACACCTTTTACATGTTACTACTTTTTTACATTGTACATTTATTTACAACAAAAAGCATAGATAAAAAGTGAGGAATTTTACATCATTTTGACAGAAAGGAGAACAACCCAATTCTTTACTTTTTTTCATACTTTTTCAGATTTCCCCCTGTACTATTTTACCACTCTTCACTCTCTGTACCTGGAATCCCCATTTAGTTGAAAAGCTGTCTTTTGGGGAGTTCCATCACGCTGCTGTAACTATGATCTCTCCCACTTTAATGATATCAACGAGCTAACCTTCGCCAACACTCCTGTGTCCCACCCTCCCCCTATAACACACCCCCACCCGCACCAGCCCCCTCCTATCCCATCGCGGGACATTCAGGTAACTAATCTGCCTTTAAATATGTCTTGAAGGAAGCGCGGCTAATTAGTATCGGAATTTACTGCCTTCACTTTTATTGACTTGTCCTACTTCTCCGATAATTAACTAATGAGTAAAGTAATGAGCTATGTCGTTCAGTCGTGCTGTTCAATTAGAGTGCGGAATCAATTATTGAAAATGGTTTCTGATGCCAAGACTGCCTGGTATGGTGAGTGAGAGTGCGTGCAGAGAAGGGACAGTACTGATTTAACCAAAATGGAGGAACTTTAAAAGGTTAACTTCCGCTTTGTTGAAATATGGTTTTGCAGACAAGAAGTGAGCGTAGAATACGATAACTTCACCAAGTCCTCTTTCAATCATAATATCCTGTAACATGATGTCAGACTTTTCAAATGTTATCATTAATTTGCACTTTCAAAATTGCCAATGAACATATAATAGGCTACTGCAATACATAACCCACCACAAGCTTCCTCCGCTAAACCCAGTGGAGCTGGGATGAGGTCTCTCAGTAAACAATGTGTCATTGAGGTATTTCCAAGCTTAACAAAAACATTGGGTTCATTATAGAAAATTAATTAGAGTAACACACTCCCAAGTGTTTTGGCTGATAATGAACTCTCTATCTTGTCAGGCCAATTTAGTCTGACGCTCTTTGATAATTATGTTTACATCAAAATCAATGCCCCTTGTGATTAAATATGCTGGAGTTTATCATGTGGTTCAATTTTATAAGGGAATACAGTTGTGTGCTTCACAATAACTATGTTTTCAAAGTTTGAGTTTGATATTTATGATACAACAAGCTCTATTTAAAGGCCCTGAAAACCAATTTCTCTCAATCACCTTCTTATTATGAACAATGGGGTCCTACATAAGCACATTTGTCTTTTTAAAGAACAATTCTTTTCACAATTTGAAGTGGGCGGGGCTCAGTTGGAAATAGGATGTCACATATTTCCATAGCCAATTAAAGTTAAGCACAGTTTGAATCAAAATATGATGACAGTTGTGGCGTTGTTTGCATTTATTGTTTACAAAATAAATCAAACCATACCCACATATTCCTGATGAAGAAGATTGAAGCTAAGTTTTTAAATGTTAAAATCTAAATAATATTATAATAGAGTTATTTCCAAACTTTAGCTTTGATTGTTGCTAATTTAGTCATGTATATTTATTGTTTAAAATACAAGTTTTCAGGGTCTTTAAGCACAATACTTGTTTCTAAAGTGCTTATGCTTTGGAAACCAGGCATGTTAAAAAATACATGACAAAGTTGTCAAAAAATGTAATATGTATTCTGCAATTGAATTTCTCACCCCACAGCATATGATGTTTAAATACACTTTTATACCGCTTAATGGGATCCAAAAGGAGCCTGGGAAAGGAAACCAGCATGAGTTAAGTAATATTATGAGAGGGGTCATGCCAGTACTGGTTGGTGTAACTGCAGTGTCGGAAACATGAATAAAGTTGGACGAGCTCCCAGTTTCTTCATGGCTGAGTCATTGCTTTCAAGAATTGTCCACATGAAGGTACATGCATGGTGTGGCTTATGCAACAGCTATGATAAAGCTTGTAGTGTATGTAATTATACCTGTGTGTGTGTGTGTGTGTGTGTGTAAATAGCCTTAACCACCTTCCCTTCGACCAGTTGGCTCCCACTGACCACAAAAACTTCTGCTGATAATTGAAGCATTAAACACACCTGTATTTTGTCCTTGACTAAAAATTAATTTAATGATAGGGAGAAATAGTAAAACCTAAATTAATTGGATTTTGCATAACATTAGAGGTGTCGTGTTTTTTTAGATGAAGAAAAGAAGAGAGCACAAGCGTATAGAGAGGGGAAGAGAAAGAGAGAAGTCCTGCAGAGAGAAAAAGGGGGAGAAGACATGAGAATCCCACTGCAGTGTTTTGGCGGTATCAATATTCTATTAATATTCACAATGCCAGAGGTCCCGGCTGGTATGCCAGTCAGTGCTGAGCCGATGTGACAGGCTCCCAGAAAGACGCTAAAGCCAAGGACATTAAATTCCCCCTGACAGCAACCTTGGAGACCGTCCCAGGCACGCGTCGCTTTGACTGCGGTAAATCAGAGAAATAAACTCAAAAGAACATAATGGAGTCGGCTCTCATCATTATTATGACAAGCAGGTTTATTTAGTGTACAGTTGGCTCTCCTTCTGCTCCTATGTGTGAGTGTGTGTGTGTGTGTGTTTGTGCTTGCCTTGCTGAGCTCTAACAAGACAACCAGGGGTGACTGTCAACTGTCAGAAATTCTTGTAAGCCAAAGCTGCCGTTGGACTGTACAAGGAGTAAACCCAGAAGATTAGAATGAAATCCACTCTAATTCTGTGAGGAAGCCACACGCATAAGCAGTAAGTAGACATACTATGGCAAAGTGCACTTGAACTGTTTACTCATAGATTAAGGAAACATGTCCTTAAGTAAATTTTACATATTCAGCATGGGTGCACTCAATGAGAACCTTAAACCAAAAGTGGATCCCAAAAAATGTTTATTAATTCTAATTCCCTCTGACAATTGAGAAGTCCATTTAGTTTTTTGTGTGTTTTAGATGTGGCATTTATGAGTCAAATTTACTATTGTTTTATTTTGTATTACTACATTTTTGAACTACAATATATTCAAAATATATTGGTATATTGTGGTATGGATTTCACAGCTAGCACTGCTGGAACAACTCACAGGTTTAACCTCTGGCCTTATTCTCATAGATCCAAGATGACACATTTCTCTATTGTTCTTCATGTAGCTACAGTATGTAGATTACGTGCAATATGATTTCAGAGATGGGGATAACCCTCAGACCTCCCTGCCAACTACATATTGTATTTGTTCTTCTGATTACATCCACAAAAGGAGAAATAAAACAACAGCTTATGGCACTGCAGACAGCCTGAAGCGAGCTATCTGGGGGCCCTCTATCATCCTTGTCCTCCATTCCCGCCTCCTTTATAGAAGCCTTGGCCAAACCTTATCATCATTCCTCCCATTTGAATAGTATTACAGACACGGAGGCCAGGGGAGATGGAGATGTCATAAAACATTTTATTGATTGTTTTTGCTAGTTGTCGTCATACATTAATATCACCAAATTACTGTACAGTTTTAAGCACGGCTCTTGTGGAACGTGTCACAGTATTTCTTCTCTCCCCACGATATGTCGTAACAGATTCTGGTGACGTTATCTTTCCGGTACAGCGTGACTGATCCTTTTGCATCTTGTCAGGCTTCTCAGAGAAAGGCCTTTTTGACATGCACAGCCACGCCGCAGCAGGATTTGACGTGGCATGATGAACAGTAGACTCTACTGTGGGTGACCTCCTAGTCCTAACCAAGGACTGTGGTACAGGGGGTGTATTGGAGTGTGTGCCTGTGTACATAAAGATATATGCCTGCATAGGGACATGTTCACATATTCTTTCCATGTGAGGAGTCCAGGATCAATCCTTAACACTGTGCCTGTGTGTGCATCCATTGCCATGCCAGTGTATGTCCTGATGTGTCTGTGTGTGTGTGTGTGAGTGTGTGCGAGCTGTGATGCTCTATAATGACAGATTCACACCTTCACGAGACAGCACCAATGTCCACACGCTTAGGCTGTTGTCCCCGTTCCCCCTTCACCTATCCCAGATTCTTCTCCTCAACTCGCCTGGCGTGAGCAGGTGACAGGCTCTCTGGAGGTGTGAGTGTGTGTGTTTACCTTTAACTCAAGTCACACACATTCTGTCAGGTGTCACTCACATGGACTGGAAAGCGATTGAGCTCGGAGTGGAAGGACCGCTTGGTGTGTTGGTGTGTGAAAGACAATTAGTCTGTACGTATATACAAACAAGCTATTTTTCAAGTCAACAAGTGAGTGTGTGCATGTAAAAGAGTTTGTGTAGGTCAAGTCATGCACTTTTCAGATGAAATGGCTCTTCCTGTCTTCACTTTTGCCAGCAACAGCCCGACTACACACATACAAGCCAACAAATACTCTGCTCACTCGCATTGTTCTAAACACACAAGGAACATTCATACCCTATACACTACAAGCAACTTCCTCCTCCCTCTGCATGCCCCGCACCCCCCATCCCGAAACAAAACTCAGCACAAAGTCGTGACACAAAGAGGCACCAACGAGGAAGTCAGCACAAAAAAAAATCGGAAGGGGTCAGCATATGTCCAGTCAGTGTACGACACCTCGTAAGACAACTGTCCCAACCAAGCAGATTGGGTCTCTCCTACAGCTCCGGCGTGGTGGGGCGTGCAGCTGTGTGTGAATGCATGTGATGCACTTTGCGGTACAGTGTGTGTACACCCGTGTCACGTACAATACTACACAAGTGAAGATAGGGCAGAATAGCAGGAGAGCTGCATGAGCAGATTTGGGTGTTGCCCCCAGGGTGTATACTGTGGTCTCCATAAGTAGTGACATGACAGGCCCTGGACCTGTATTTTTCGGGGGCTTCATTATAATTCAGGTCCAGGTAATGAGGTTAGAGGGATAGTCAGGAGCTTGTTTAATTCATAAAAGAAGCCTTTGACTCAGTTTTGTAAGACTGACAGCGGAGTTAGTACAAGGGATACTTGCATAATTAATCCAGGCTGGTTTCTCATAGCAAAAAAACACTTGTTCACTGCTAGAAACTTAAACTAAGAGCAAGGATATTTTGAATGAAGTGACAGGACCCAAGCTGATCTAAACTATGCATTTTTGCCCTTTGCGCCTTATATTGCATACATTTCTCATCTATTCTGTGATCCTGGGCATTACCCCGAAACAAAAGGTGCTATTTGCAGAAATACAATTATGGTTTGCTTCTTATGGTTTGCAGTAACCTATAGTTTGAATAACTGAACCATACTACAATCCAAGGCATTTTTTGCAACTGATGCAAAGTCATGCAAAGGCCTCTGTGTACTTGTGTGAGCCGCTAAACAACAGTGCAAAGTAGTCCGTCGAAGCTTCTTCATTTGGTCTGGCGGGTGTCAGCAAGCTTTTGAGAAGTTTAAAGGTATACTGTGTTTCACACTGTCCTGTCTGCCCCAGACTTTGCTTTACCTTTCAAGCTTGAAGTTGCCACTAGTGTAGTTGGGGCTGGGGCACTTTACCTGTGAGTGTCTGTGCAAGGCGTCATTGGCTGATTCGAATCTGAGAGATCAAATCACCAATCAGAGCCCTCTACAGAATAGGCGATCTTGAGCAGGTGGCCCCTCTCTAATTTTTGCCCTAGACTAATTTGTGTAGCTGTTGGTACTGTGTTTAGTGACACTTGTTAAAGAATAAAAGAGGTATGTGGTGGAAGGTTAAGGGCTTAAGGTAAATTGGACAACCCTGTACATTTTCACCCACGTAGGCAACTTTTTGTTGGTCTGTTGGTTGGTGCCCCACTGTAACGTTTTTTCACAAGTCATTATGTAGCTAAGCTTCTGTTTGGGTTTCTGTTTTCAGAGGTAGAGGTTTTGTTTTGTTTTGCATTTACTTTGGCACAGCCACTTTGTCCTGTGCCCCAACATGTTAAGAAAATTGTAAATATTTTAAATTGTCAAAGAAACTGCGCATTCTTCTGTTAATCACTACTTTGCCTCTTTTTCAATATAGTTGTCGTGTTACTGTCCCCGCTTATCCTTGTCCACCTCGGGGATGTTACTTTCATGTTGCCTGAAAAACATCATCAAATAATCATAAAGTGGTTATTATCTGATCTTCGTTACACCTGACAAATTCTACTACCGTGTTTAAAAATGTATATGGCTTCAATTGTGAATAATTAGTTATTTCTTTTAAATGCCCATGAGTCCCACATTGTTATATAGGAGTGCAATGCTAAATCGATGGAATACTCTTTTACGGTTATTGTTTAGTTTTATCAAGTGTTTCATTTATTTTGTAATTTTTTTATAAAAAGAAGGTCAGGACCAGATGAAATCACTAGCATGTGAGAGAAGTAAGAAAAGATAGAAGAAATAAAGATCTATTGGACAGCTTGTAGGACTGTCTATTACAAAGCATTGTCTTGGTCTTGATAATAAAATCTGAGTCATCACTTTTGTCAGTGGCACAGCGAAAACATAACATCAATGACTGCAGCACACCACAGTCATAGATGTGGTTCCCTATTTGTTGTTAGTGTTGTGCCTTCCGCCACAGCCACTGATCCATCCAAAGTTAATCACTCCAAACAGCATTACAATTAGTGCAGTTTGGAGTCAAACATCCATCTCCTGGTCTATCTATCACCGTTTTTTTCTCTATGTGGTAATATTCCCCAATTAAAGCATTATTGTAGCCTACTTCATCAAGGGCTAAAGTAATCAAGATTAATCTCAGTGAGCTGACACGCGCTGTTTGCTAAGGAACACACAGAACAATTGCTCTGGGCGAGCATCATTAGGAAATGCAATAAAATTAGGCAAACTGATTATATTTCAGAACTGGGGAGCAAAATAAAAACACAATTTGGGGAGGGCTTCAATTATGGTGACTGCGCTTGCTTGTTTGAACATCAGCCATTAAACCACTCTGCAGTTGCAAAGCTTGGGCACAAGTTTGCCTCGGAATGTGTGGTTTTGTGTACATTTCTGCATTCCTGTAAAACTGCAGGTATATACGAGTTTGTATTCATGTTTGTTGATTTCTGCGTTTGTGGGAGGACGGTTGGAGTTGCTGGTGGTGAGGATGGGCCAGCCTGTAGCCACATACACAGGCTTCTAGCCAGCTATTGACACTAGCTTGGTCTTAGCCAACGGCTGCAGCAACCATTTTAGGCTTTGTTGTCAATTGGTATCTAATAGGGGTTAAGTGTTTTGAATTCTGTCTTTTGAGGGAGAAAAAAAAAGCCACCGGAAGGCAAGTTTTCATTTAATTATAACTCAGATGGGAGATGGAATATATGTGTTGTATACTGTGGGTTTGGTGTGTATCCACCTATTTATGAGTGTGTGATTGCCACACTGCATTTGCATATATGTATGTGTGAAATTCTATAGGTAAAGAACATGTGCTTTGTTTATTTATTTCTTCCTGCCTTCAATAGCTTGCTGGTGAGGTATACCAGGGCAATCTATTTATGTTATTCATGGCCACTCAGTAGTGAACAATACTCTGAAACACACACTGTGATTTGCCGGTTAGCAGTGAAACCGTTTTAAATGCTTATTAATCTTGCCTGAGGCCAAACTCTTCCTCCTCCTTCCCCAAAATGAGAAAATGAATGAAAATACATGGAAATATGAAAAATACCTTATCTTATCACCGTGTGGAGGTAATATTGTGTGATCCCTCGCTGAAATAGCTCTGAACATTCCATGAATATATTTTGAATATTCCCTTCGCCTGCGTTTGAATTGATGTACAGCAGGGCGTATATGCATTCATGTCGTCTGTCCCGTGTCACGCATCACCCGTATCACAACATTTTCCCAATCAACTCTCACAAGAAGGGCCACTTTCCATTCATTTAGATTGGATCAAGGAATAAAATGAAATGGCCTTATTGTTTTTCCTCTACAGATATGTCCTGGACTCTCTCCCATACCTCAGATTACCATACCTGGCGATAGATAGGAGCTAAGCTGAACTGACTGACATAAGTGATAACAGGCAGAATGGAGGTACTGTGTGTCTGTATTCAAAACCCACCCGTTTCCCTCAGGTGTGGTCCCTATCACACCTGCTGTGTGTGTGTGTGTGTTTGTGTTTGTGGGTGTTGAGTCGCAGGCCTTGTGTGTGTGTGTGTGAAAAGAGAAAGAGAGAGAGAACTCAGAACCAATAGATGGTTCTCACCAGATGACTCCATGAACTTTGCTTGACAGAAAGAAAGAAAGAAAGAAAGAATAATGGTGTAGAAATGTCTCTTACAACTATTACAAAGATTTGTATTTGGTATAATTGTACAGTAACATATAATGCTAGTGTGAAATTAAAATTCAGGGTTGCAGTTTAATTTTAAGAATCTCCCTGCTCTAACATATTTATTCTCAAAAACTGAAAGAGGCAACTATTTATCTCTGTTTCACGCCTGGCTTCCTCATTTATATTCTGTCTTTAAGTGTTTCTATAGTGCTGAAAGTTAAAACATGAATAATATTTCACACTGATCCACTCCCATTGGTCAGTTTTTGACCCAATGAATTTTGTAACAGTCCATTTATTGGGGTCAATTTGATATTTGCAGGCCACATATGGATGAGAACTCACCAAATCAATACAATAACACACACATATGCCACAGTGTGATATTCATTGTTCTGAAAACATAATCAATATGCTCATAAAAATCAGGGCGACCTTTTTGGCGCTCCATGACCCTGTTGCTTATGATTAACCTTGTTCACATTGCGCCACTGACCTGTGCCTATAGACCTTATGAATTATAAATACACTTCATTATCATACTTTATTCAATCGTTAAGGGATATCATACCCTGCATGTAAGTGTTTTCTTTTTGTCCCAACTGGGATGATTTTCTCCCTCATTGTTTTTCCGGGGTTATCATATGCAATTTGTCCTTTTTCTTCTTGTCTCTCTCCTTCCTTTCTGCATATTGCCAGACCTCCGAAGATAGGGCGATAGAAAACGGAGGCGAGAAGGAGAGAAATAGTTAACAAAATCTGCAAATGATTGATGGGCTAATTTCAAGCCCTGAATAAAGCAGTTTCCGAAGTCTGTTGATTCTCCATTTATTAGGTAATAGAAACATTTATCAAAAAAGTCACATTTTTTGCTTAAGCAATAATTGCATTTTTAAGCCCTCATTAGGCCTTCCATGCATACATAATCCAATTGAATAAATACAGTGTTGGAGTGAAGAATTAATACCCCTCCTATATGGTAAACTGAAAGTTGGAGATTCTGCAGCTTGACTCCTGTTCACATGGAATAGTACAGTGAAAAATACTTTGAGGTAAAAGTATAACTTACGTTCTAGCACAACCAAATCCTTCCAGTGGCTTCATTTAATATTTACGACTACTATAATTTTCCTTGTTGCAGTGGTCAGAGCACAAGTGCACTTTTCACTGATGGAGGGTGAACTAACCAAAATTTAGCTTACCCATTTTTACAGACTGGCATTAATCTACTGTACTTTATTTAACTTAAATATTATCTATCACAGCGAATATTAAAATGATACAACCCAGTAAATATTGTCATGTTGATGTTGAAAATGGACAATGTCAAAAATCTGTGTTCATATTTGGCAAAGATTATATCTTAGAAGGCATTTTAATTGTCCATAGCTACTAAATAATAATTGATAAATCTATTTGTGAAAATGGCACTTGGATTAATTTGTGATATTAATCTCAAGCTGCCCCGTATCTAAAATCAAGCAATGAAAAAGAAATACATAATTGCTTTTCCAAAAGTTAGTTTTTGTTCATATTTTTTGTGTAGTATATAGTTTTTGTCATTATATATCTCATGATGTTCACAGAGTACAGTTTTAGTGGAGCTTTTCAGTTCTATATCTCTAGAGTAGCTGCACTGCACATCGTGTGAATGAGGGTTTCTCCTTTCTGTATTGCCCTGCCAGGGACAGAGGTTCGTCCGTCTTTATCTCCTACCAGCCTACTGTACTGCTTTAGCCTTTTGCGTATGTAGCCACATCAAAACAGCAGTCATGTCTTGTTACCTGGCAACGGTCCCACTAGCCGGCTAAGGCTCCTGTTCCAGCCGAGAGAGCCAGTTTTAATCACCTAGCAAATTTCCAGCACTGGAAACAGACAGGGCCTCAGCTTAATCTTGTTAGCACGATGAGGCCGTTTTCAGATATCATTGCTAATCAAATCATCCCAAAGGCTTTGAGCCCGGGGTTTTTCTGGTAGGAGACGTGGTAGTAGTGGTGGCGGTGAATGCAGCAGATGTGTGTGTGTGTGTGTGTGTGTGGGGGGTGGGGGGGGGGGGGGGGGGGTGGTGAAGCGGGTGTCGGTGTGTATTTGTGTGAATGCACACATACGTGTGGGTAGGGGGGTGCTTTGCGGTTTGGGGATGGGGGAAATGCAGCTGACTTTTAATGATCACGTTCCTCTGCATTACGCACGCCGGCGCCATACACTTACAACACCCATATACCCTTGTATATATGTACATGCGTACTCATCATCGAAACCATCACCCCCCCCACCCCCCTCCTCGCCTTCTCCTCCAAACTCCTTCTTTGGTCGTGAGCTCTCACTTCAATTTGAAAGGCTCCTCCACTTCTCCCAGTAGATAACCTGCATTTTTTTTTTTTAATAGCCCAGAGCCACTCACCAGCACCCAGAGAGACTCCCCAACCCAGGGCCCAGGAGAGCCCGCACAACAGAGAGAAAAGGAGAACAAAGCCAACCTGCAAAGTCTTAAAAAGTTAAAACGTGTACTTTGATAGACTCGGCCTACCTATTGCGGCGGCGCTGATCCGACCCCAGGGAGACTGACAGCACCGCAGAGAAAGAGGGAATACAGAGGAGAAGGAGAAGAAGTGGGCCACGGCAACCCCAAACTCTTTTCTTCTTCTCTTTTCCATAGCTACACACACACGCACAGAGCAGGAGTTTGATACAGTATATGCCGACCTGATGGTTTTGTTACTGTTTTGCTACGGTTTTCCGAGACCAGTGTAGTCCAACTACTTTTCCGCATTAGCATATCTATCTTTGAACAGTAAAGTGAGTGAGAGGCAGGAGCTGTAAGATACTGTACACTGAGCAAAACACAACATTTAAATGTAGTGATTGTGCCCAGGGATTTGCACTTGCTGTCACAACGTCTTCTTCTTCTTCCTTTTACAAACCTCCCAGAGCACATTGATATTGTGTAGTGACATAAGCACATGCCTTGTGTTGTGTGCATGTAAGTTGCAGTGGAATATCTTAAATTCCTGGATAGGTAGGCAGTTGGTTTACAATAGTACTATAAAATGAATTTTTTGCTGACTGATTAGGAATCATGGTATTTTCCAAATCTCCATTTTTCTTGAGTAAACTCGTGTGGAACTGTTCCTATGATACTCAAAGGTACACTCCCTGTTATAGAGCTCAAAAGTGGACTCAAATCCACAAATATCACTCTTGATGTTTTGGTTTTGGGTCATCTTGAACAGAACAAAATCCTCTGCAGTTTCCACATTGTGAATTTATAGTCACTTAGATAATGAATCAGCGCACTCAACCTCAGTATGTAGAAAATTACTACTGACTTTTGAATTTATATTCACACTAAGCTGGTGTATAGAGGAAACCATTGGGAAAAGGCCTGCGACTCAATTTGAGTCCATATTCGGGGATTACATTGAATACATTGAAGAAAAAATATACAGTTCACTCTTACCTACAGTACAGCTGCAGCTAACCAGTTTGTTCCTCTCATGTATTATTATTACATTCAAATCGCAGAGCTAAGCATCCATTTATCCCAAAAATAAATACCAAGTGATCTTTAATTCTCTAATAACAGTTTCCTCTGTCCTGAAGGTATTTCCAGCATCCTGAAAGACTCTTCTAACTATCTGGATAAAATCAGTAAAATAGATTTTTAGCCCATTTCTCAAGTTGTGCCACTGTTCCCTAATCCTAATTGGTCGCTAGCAATAACATATCTCCTTGCTCAACAAAATGAAAAAGCTTTATTATTAATCATATTTTTATTTTATATTTTCATTTTAAATAAAGTGTTATTTCTATCCTTTTGTCATACTAAACAAACAAGGCTATCTAGATAGGAAATCTATCGTGCAGTGGATGGAATAGGTTTTTATCCAGATGGTTAGGAGAGTCTTTGAGGTTTCTGGAAATAGAAGTAAGTGTTATTAAACAACTTCTGGGTCTTTTCAAAGATCAACAGTTAGGTATTTTACTCAAATGCTAGCTGCAGCTATGTAAATAATGCTAAGTATTGACATAGACATCCGCTTTATGAATACAACCATTATTATTAGCTTGTTTCAGAATGAAACGTGATCCATTAAACAAACAGTGCTTAAAAGAGCTAATATAATAGTGTTAACCAATATTAACATATATATTATACTGTATATATTATATATGTGTGTATATATATTTATATACACATACGTATATAATATACTTGTATATACCTGTGTATATATACATTATAGATGATAACTTTGAATAATAATATTTAAAATAGTGGCATGGTTTTCATTCATGAAATGATCACTTCATCAACTCGTCACTAGGATGACTGATGAATCACTTTGTCTTTAATACAACATAAAGTCAAATGTTTTTTTAATGTTGCCTTTCAGATGCCATCAAACTTCCATGTGGAGAATTATCCTTTATGGTTCGTCATGAATCACCAATTAAAGAAACTCCCACACAAGGTCTCATAATTGCTAAGGGATGACTTAACATCAAACGTGGCAATTTATTGCCCACAGTGTGGCAATTTATTGCTCTAACCAAACCTGTTGTTGGGCCTTAAATCATTGACCTTAAGTGTCAGAAAAACCCTGTTTGATGAGTGTCAGTGGTGACAATAAGCTCGGAGCGTTCCTCCTTTACAATAGCGGGGGGTGGATAGCACTAGTGTGTATGGATACAATCCCTCACACACATACACCCACACACACACAAATCTCCTCCTCCTCCCTGTTATTAAATTTGCCTGTTAATTTTCTCTAAGGGTTTGGTGTAATTAATGGACCAGTTTAGAACGGCCAGCGAGATCCAAGCCGTCGTCACTATCCTTGTCCCTGCGGTCACTCGTGAAGGGCTACTCCAGAGGCCCACTGGGGTCCCCTCAGCCCGGGCGCCAGGCCCCTGTCAGTCACATGCCCACCCTGGGACTGGGGCCTGTCCATCAGGAACGGAGTGACGGAAAGATGGAGGCAAGGAGGCACGGTGTGGCTGGCTATGGCGGTGTTCCCCTCAAGTGGCTGCGGCTGTGCTCATTACTGCCCATTTACATTTCATCAGCGGGCCAGCTAGCCCCGCGCTGTTAGCACCACCGACTCATTAGCAGTAAGGGGGGGGGGCAAGGAGGGAGGGAGAAGGGGTGAGGTGTGCGAAGGCCTCGGGCATCTAGGATCTAAAATACACCAGGGGGAGGTTTCAGAAAAAGAGCAGAGAGAGAGAGAGAGAGAGAGAGGCCCGCCATTGTGCCTGTGTCTGATCAGATAAAACAGAGAGGAAAGGAGGAGGGATTTAAATCGATATGTAATAATGTCCAGCGCTGTCTCTGGCCCTGCCCTTTCCTGGATGAGTAAGAGCATGAGAGTCTCTGTCAATGGCTGGCTGCATTTACACACAAACAAATGATCTGGTTTTTGTGGTGCATTTCTCACCTCCCCGTTCCTACCTGCAGAAATATAACGTCAGCCTCAAATGAGAACTGTATCTCCAAATCGGGTGATTTTGAATTTTTCAGATTAAGTGAAGGATTAAGTTTTCCATTTAGATGAAGAAAATACTCTTACTTGTTAAACTGAACAAAGCAAACCATGGACCAGGAACATTTTTCCCAAGACAATAAATAGATAAAGGAATATACTTGTACAATATGTTCAGACAGCAATGATGAGGTCACATCAATGACAGAATGTTAAAAATCTGATTATGCTCATGTCAAATTGACTATTATATGTCATTTTAGGCCTCAGACCAGGCAGAAACATTTATGAAAACATGATTTCAAATATTTGCAAGATATCCACAACAGAGCCATTAACAGAGCCCAGAAACCTTGCACAACTATTGGCCTTCTCACTGTGCGGTTGACACCATACCATCACAATTAGACTTTGTCTCATTAGTTTGAAATATACTAAAGAGGTAAACTAAGATCACATTGTCTATACACACTGGTGCTTCCTGTTGTGAAGAGGGTATAAGTGTCATACTATTTGCATTATTTCGTATAAATCAAAGAATGCAAGAAATCTCTACATTTTAAAACACTGAGATTCTATAAAATTAATGTTCTGTGATTTGTAGTTAAAGTTACCTGCCAGAAATTGCTGATAAATTTTTAAAAGTAAGTTGACATGGCATGAATTAATAATGCCAATTATGATGCCAGAAATTACTAAGCAATATGTTCAAGAAGGAAAAATATGCAAGGGCCTCAAATTTATTCAAACCTGCAAGAAACACAAGTTGTGAGTGCATGAGACGTGGCAACAATGAAATCAGAGATTATGGAAAGTGGTTTAATTCGATTGGTGTAATGTAAGTTCATATCAAAGTGTAAAACATGTATTTGATATTTCTGTATGTACTGTATACTCCATGCAGAGATAACACAGGATTGGCCTATAAAAGTCAATTTGAATAGTAACAATGCAGTTAGAGGTGGGATAACAGCATGGGTACAGTAAAGTAAAGGTAGTAAGAACCATAAAATAATATTTTTTGTGCTGTAAAAAACTTTCTGAGAAATTGTACCTGGAGGCATAAAACATACAATGCAGCACAAAGATTGTCAGTCTTTTGCTAAATGCTCTAACTGTTACATTTAAATTAAAATCCTCATTAATTAATTAAAAACCAACACTACTAAGCAGCATTCCTATGAAAAGATAATCCCTATCAATCAATTAGTGTATGATTTTACTCTCCATTGTAACATGTCTTAATACTATGCAAGAGTATTAGGGCCAGGCATATTGGGGAAAAATTAGAGGAGAAGAAAGAGGAGTTAGAGGAGTTGAAATGTTGAGAATAAAGTCAACTCCTCTGGTCCAACAAATCAAGTTAGGAGAGCAGACAACATGTATTGCACGCAGGTATAACCACCGATACTCTTGCATCTGTCCATTACCAACTATTTCAGTTTGGACGAATGCGGCCACCTCTTCCAAGTTTGTGTGAAAGAAATTTTCAGCACAATCTCTTCAAAGTCCTAATACTTATTACCACTCTGTGTTTATGCGCTAAAAGAGAAATAATTTCCTTCTTACTAAAAAAAACTATTTCACCAATTCCTCTCAGCAAGGCTTTTGTAGAGGCAGCCATATAAACTAATGCCAGTAGTTTGATTTGTTCGCAAAAGTTTGTCTTTGATCTTGAAATTTTAAGTTTATTCTCGACATTTCGACTTAATTCTCAAAATTCAAAAATAAAAAATTCAAATGAAAATCTTTCTCCTCTGATTTTTTTTTTCTTATGCCTGGCACTAATACTGAAAGTTCGACTTTACTCTCGACATTTCGACTTTATTCTCGAAATGCAAAATAAAATACAATATTTTTCCTCTCATTTTTTGTCTCCTTATGCCTGGTCCTAATACTCATGCGTATGATGCTGACATGTACGGTAGTAAGAGCAGAGGTTGCATTTAATGACTTCTACATTTCATAATTCCACCATTACATAAAAATCAATGAACAATGCATGAACAACACAGTTTTAACTGTGCCAGAATGTTTGTTTATCAAGAAGTGAAGTGTTGTGCTCACTTTCAGTATCCAGTCTCAGTAGTCGCCCTGCAGACACCAGAACCATGGCTGGGTGGTGAAGTGGGTGTGGGTGGGTGGGGGTCAGAAATTCCTCCTGACTATCAAACTACAGACACCAGAGAAAGACAGAGAAAGAGAGTGAGAGAGAGAGAGAGAGAGAGAGAGAGAGAGAGAAACAGTGACAGAAAGATAGGTGGGGTGGCAGGGGGGTGGAGGGCAGACAGAGAGAGAGAGAGAAGATGTGTAACGGGATATGAGATTAAATACAGTATGTCTGCCCTCTTCTGGTCACCACCGCCACCATCCACACTGACAGTCCCCACTGGGGGGAGGGGATCAGGGTGGTGGAGGGGGGTCCAAGAGGGGAGGAGGAGAGGATGCAAGAGTCAGGGGGAAAGAAATGTAGAGGAGGAGGTGATGAAAAGCAAGATACAGATGAGGGAGAGATGAGGAGGAAAGAATAACTTTCTACTGTACTTATAAAACACTATTGGCACAGAGCAGACTTCTACAACAGATTATACGTGTGTCTAAAAATAACACCAAAATCACGAGGCAATTTCCATTACTATTTCTTATCTTGTGTAACCCTCATCATAACAATTAAAATTGTTTGTTTGTGCAGTGGTTATTATCCTATTCCCTTGTCAAACCCACAAGGAAATTATAATTTTATATTATGTACCTCATTTACTGTTAATATTAATCCAATATCATGTGAAATGACATTTCCAAGTGACTAAAACTCCATGATATTCAAAATGTAATTAAACAGTGCTGCCATAGCCTGCTATTTTCATGATTATTAAAGCAATGGCTTGATTATGGGGAAAAAAAGAAAATAACAAAATGGAAATGGTTTGCTACTGTTTCTTGACTGACAGCATTGTTTCTAATCTCATTAGCGACAGGAAATTGACTGCAAATGATGAGTGCACATTCCTAATATTACTAATTTACTTTAGCGCGCTGGGTGTTTTCTTCAGCTACCGGTGTATATTTGTTAGTCATAATTGCCACGGCTCTGACAAAAGGACAGTCGGTAAATGACACATAAACTGGGTGTGTATGTGCCTATGAGTGTGTGGATCCACGTGTGCCAAGGTGTGTGTGTGTGTGTGTGTGTGTGTGTGTGTGTGTGTGTGTGCGCAGGAGCGGCGCGTGAGTCTGTGTATGTGTGATGTGAGTACACATACTCACAGGGTTTATGCATAAATGTGTGTGTGTGAGAGTCTGTGTGTGTGTGTGGGGGGGTCCTCCTGGGGCCCACCTCTGCCTCTAGGTGCTATTGGGGCAGGTGTGTAGCCAACAGGCAGGAGTGATGGCTAGTTAGCCAACTCGGAGGTGAGAGGTTTAGTCTTAGAAGAGCTAGTTAGTGGTAGGCAGGATTAAGCTCTTTATGTCAATAGCAGATGACTCCTTATTCTTCTGTGCTGGTTCAGGTTTGTTTGGAAACATTCAAAAATTGGTCCCACTGAGGTACACACATTTTGTGGTTATATCGACGCCTTGGGCACCAATCTGAGGCAATGTGCTTTAGATGAGAAATTCTGTCAACAATTATAATAATGTTTCTTTTGGCCCAGATTATTCACTGCCCCACACTTGAACCGCATTATTCACGTTACATTTATCTTATTCTACGTCCTTGTAAGGATCAATATGGGACATCTTCACGTTATCAGAAAGTTAGAGTTAAAATTGCACCAGCTTATTGCAGTCATGATGATAATCACATTCAGTGTCTTGAAAGCTATACCTAATTTTAGCAAACTAATAATAGTGCGGAAATAGACAGACTAACTGAAAAATCACATTGTTTGTCATTCAACTCATGCATGAACTTGCTGCATTGTTTTCATTCATGCTAGTTTCACTGTAATGTCTCCTTGGCCAGTGTAAAAGAGATGTCAATCCCATTGTGTCATATGGATAAATGAGGATTAAATATGAACGAAAAAAGTGAAAATATTGATTTGGTACAGGGTTTGTTTCTGAGAGTACAGTTTCACGTTTGATGTGATAGCAAGTTGCTGTGCCAGGGAGAACCAGCGGGTCTGTGTCTGTGTTGGTCTATGGTTTATTATGTTTTTGATACAGTGCCAGTCTGTATATGTGTGTGTGTGTGTGTGTGTGTGTGTGTGTCTGTGTGAGTGTGCCAGAGAATGAGTGCATCTACCTGCTTTTGTGTTTATCTGTCATATGTGCACTGTACATGCTCGCCTTTGTGCTTGTATTCGTGCTCGCTTTCCTCTGTCTGTGTGTGTGTGTGTGTGTGTGTGTGTGTGTGTGTGTGTGTTCCCCTGGGCTTTCAGGGTAAGCCTTCGTGGCCTTGTGCTCCTCATCAGACTATGTGTCTGGGGGCATGGCTGTAGGGTGGGCCTCCACCGCGGGGACCCTGGGACCGATGGGGGACAATCACTGCTGCCTCATAGCTGCGAGGAAGGAGACAGACAGATACTGCATGGATGAAAAGAGTAAAAAAAGGGCATGAATTTTGTTTGCTGTTCCATTTTTGTCCTTTCTTTACTCCTCTCCATCCTTTCTGCCCTAATCCCTCCTTCCTCTCTGTAATCTGCAAGGAGTTTCACAAGATATCACCTTTCACAAGATTGTGTTTTGTGTGTGTGTGTGTGTCTTATTATATGTGTATTTTAAAGGAATCTTCTGTCAACACTTCTTCATCTGCCTGGTCACATGATCTGGGTCTGTCACGCAGCAAGGCAGGCTTTTTCCTGTGAAAGAGCTCCGGAAGGATAAACCTGACCTTCTAAAAATCCAAAAAACACAGTATCCCTACATTTATCACTCAAGTATCAGAGATCGCTTTACACATTGTTGTTACCTGCTTTTGCAAAATTGTAACAATTTGTTGGATTACTAAATAAATGCCCGTGAAAGGAATCCTATATAATATGGAGGTAACAAGAAAGTAAGTTTCACTTTCTGGAGTGGAATTTCATTCAACAGTGATTATACAGTTTACGATGATCACAAGTATGTTCCAATCCAACTATCTAATTTTTCCCCCAATTTTTTTAATTAATCAAGCAATCACCAAACAACCCAATGATCAACCACACCATTTCCCATGGACATTTTGTTGCATTGCTATAAGTTAAGATGAATTTATTGCTGCTCCAGGTTTAATACATTACACCTTAACACTGTGTATTGATCACAACCTCAGTTTCAGTAGACAGGAGCCACTTTTTATGTCTCAAAACAAGTCTTTCCATTCATGATTTAAGGTTTGGACATATAATTGATGTACTATGGACATACGACAACACAAACCCAGAACTAAATGCCACATTGCTAAAACTATTTGCCAAATTCCTAATTTGACCTCCTATTCACTAATAGTTTCTTTGCTGTTTTGTTTTATAAACAAATAATCTACATGCAGTTCTTCTAAGTGTCTGGCATGAGAAATGACTGTTGCTGCTAATGATGTTCTATGCAAACAACGTAATAAGGCAGGTTAATCAGGCCGGCATGATTTTCCATTAGCTTTGTTTACTCAGTCTGCAAGGTCTTTGGGGGCTAGTTTCATCTTAATAACAAAGGATCAGACTCAATGCTCTGACATTTGTTGCTGAAATCCACAATGGGAGTCTGTGACAAACTACAATAAACTGCAAGGGATGTTGCTCTGCTGAGAGGAGCCGTTCCAGTGGCAGGCCCGTAGGTTTGAGATAGAATCTGATCTTAACAATCATCTTGCCAAAAGAGTGAAACATGATAGGTATGTGAATGAGTGAAGCATAGCCCTAAAACAACTGTGTTGAAACCAAACATGTAAAGTGATGGCTCTGCATTACACAAGCTGTCATAATCTAAAAGATGATTTTAGTCTATCGCCTGACTGTTGAGTGTTTTGATATTTGCTCTCATGCCATGACCTCATTTAATTATCTGTCTTCTCAGTGTCTGCACAGCCTTTTGTTATGTGTTGGACGCAGCAGTTGTTGTTGCTCCTTGACTTTTGAAAGTGTTTCAAAAGTAACACAATTACAAAGCGCTGCTCTCTGACACATGACAGATTCAACCGCACACTCATCAATTCTTCTTTACACCGCACCCTTCACAATGGATTTCAAATCTCAACCGGTGACTTCACCTGGATTGGATTACCTGCTCCTCTCCTTCAGTGGGAAGAAAAGTAGATTTCACCTCTGACCTCTAGATTCTTCTGACAGGTGTCACACACATCAACGCTACGTAAGGTTCTTAGTTCTGCGTTTTTTTTAAATACTAGAGACACCAAGTCTAAGCTGCAGAAAAACAGGTTAAAAGACCTGCACTGATCATACACATCTGGAAAAAATTGTACAACTGTACATTTAGAATGATAAAACTAAATGAAGCCATCTGAAGCTACAGCCAGCAGCCAATTAGCTTAGCTTAGCATAAAGACTGAAAACAGGGGGAACCAGCAAGCCTGGCTCTTTACAAAAGTAACAAAATCCACTTATCAACGAGTGAAAAACCTAAAGTCTGTGGTTATGGGGTTATGTATGAGACTATTTCTTAGCCGTGTGCAGTGACTTTCTGAGTCTCAGTAGATTGCCTTGCCCTGACAAGACTCCAGGAAGTTACTGTGCCCGAAAAAAAAAAAAAAACTGTTTTGCACATAACCCCACATAATACCACAAATTGTCATTTTAACACTTGCTTTTTGTACCGTCTTTATGCTAAGCTAAGCTAACGGCTGCTGGCTGTAGCCTTATATTTAACATTTGGCAGATATGAGAAATAAGAGTGGTATGCAACATCTAACCCTCAGCAAGAAAGTGAATAAGTGTATTTCACAAAATGTCAAACTGTTGCCTTAAAGCCTGGTTAAATAAATAGGGATACAATATATAGAGATTTAACACATCTGCATGTGGGAATTTGACCTGTATCAGCCTAATATCATTTCCACTGCAGTTTTCCACTGAGTGACACAGCAGGAGTTCCTCCATGGTCTGTCTTGTCAGGGAGCGAGGGATGAGAGGCAGGAGGAAGTGTGTGGGCGTGTGCATGCATGCATATGAGTGGGCAGGAGGGGCAGGGGGTGGTGTGGTGGAGGGGTCCAGTGAGATGGAAAGACTCAAAAGACAAAAGGGTGTGTGTCATGCGCCATAACGGCAGCCGCTCATCTGCTTCTGGACGGCGGAAACGAGACAGCAGAGAGACAGAGACAGACAAACCGACAGGAGGGGAGAGGGAGAGACAGAGGGAGAGAAGGAGGGATGATCAAAAGGATTGGCGCCATAATGATGAGGCGTCTGACTGGACGGACGTTGTCTCCAGCCAGTTTGCTCTCATCAGTGTCAGTGTTCCTCTGACAGACACGACGTGACAAGCAGGAGATGGATGCCTGCACTCATACACTCCTGTCTGCCCACACATACATACGCACACACACATTTTGACAGCACACCAACGCATGTCTGCATAAGGTAACACAAAGCTAATGATAGATAATATACACTTTCCTTTTTTATTTGATGTGTATATGTATTTGTGTATATATGTATTGATGTGATTGATTACTAATCTGTCACTCCTATCAGGTAGTCTATACTAATCCTAAATAGTTTGCCGCTGGTTAAATGATATATTTTAAAAATGTACCTACTTTTTTTTTTTTTTCAGACAGGATAACAGTAACCACATCCATGTGTGTTAGGATGACATAACACAGTTTCTTTCACCTGATCCTCAGATCCATGTCAATAGGGGTGTGTTCTGGAAATCCCCTTCACAGATCCCTGTTACTGTCATGGACACCTGTGGCCACATCCCCACGCTGTTACAGACAGCCACTGCCACATCCCTCCTGTCACACACCCTTCTGATTGAAAGCAATGGTTAAAGGTTTGGAGTAAAAGTCCCAGCACTGCTAATCACAAAATATTACTTAAATGGAATGCTAAATTGCATGCAAGACATAATATGGTGATTGGATACACGGTACTTTGTGTTAAATGGAAAAAAGTACACTGCGACAGGTCAACAACAGGTTAAAAGAAGACCTTACATCTATATGACACATTTTTCTATACCCCTAAAACAAGTTTTTGTTTGCAAATTTGAATATGCAATTCTGTCTACAGAATATATAGTGTATGGCAGTAAAACCAGACTTGGCTAAGCAATACTTCCATACAAGTCACTGTATAATGTAAGCAATGTTTTAATTATTAATTTATGTAGTGTTGTATTAAATTAATATGGTATTCCGTAACAACTTGACCAACTTAAAAATTGGTGGTAAAGATTTAGTTTTTATTTATGAATGACATGATGAGCACTCGATGCAGTGTCATAAACAGTATAAGTGTTTAGACTGAAAACAGCTCTAATGTACATATTAGGTATTGGTGAGAAGATATAATAATATACTCTATATTTGATTAATAGATCCATGAGTTGTCTTATCAGACAGTTTACAATATTTGATTTTACAACTCTGTTAATTTACCTCAGAGAACAGTATTTGCATGATGCAATCACGGAGTACACAACAGAATTACACCATTCACATTACAAAGTAATTTGCATGTATTTGATTGGCCAACACAGCACCTCGCCAAATGACATTGCACTTTTTGGGGGGGGTAGTGTGAGTACAAATACAGCATTACTGTGACTCCATTCTATCGGGGGTAAAATAACATTAGGTGAGGCTGCAATATATGCAAACAAATCCTTTATGGATGCACCTGGAGGGAAATGGCCAGAGGACTGTTTTTTAAGAGAAAGCCTACCAGGCATTGAATGTTCAGAGCAACAAATGTAAAAGCCATAAAAAAAAAAACTGAATCACTCACTGTTTTATTAACCAGAAATATGTTATGGACTCCTCACAGTATCAGCTCAACCTGCTTGGATTCAGGCTGTTTCACTCCAACAGCTTTCCAAGAGGAGATTTTCCTGTTCTGATAGACACCATCAATAAAGCCCTCTCCCATAATGAAGTGCTGTTTAGCATTAGCCATTCATAGCTTCAAGTGGGAAGCATAACATCCCACGGGTCGCTTTCACTCTTAAACCACAATAATGGCACTTTCATTTAACCCCTTAATATATGTTAATCCAGGGATGTCAATGGGTTCTCTTAACACTCATGCACAGGCCGTCGGGGGCCGAGAGGCCGGCGAGGAATGAGCTGAACAGACAGACAAAGGCTGGCTTGAAAGACGGCCCTGATATTTGATTTAATAAGAGAGCCTTCCTTAAAACAAAGGCACATTGTTGGCTCTTGGCTCTGTGTGCTCTGTTTGGTGTGTGTATGTGTGTGTGTGTGTGTGTGTGTGTGATGGAGATGGGATTGCATGTATGACTGCATGTGTGTGCACGTGTGAGTCTGTGAGTTTTATCCACCCACTTGCTGGTCTGCCCAGGCCCTCTGTTTGTTTCACTTCTACTGGCTGGGTTGCCAGTTTGGGAGACTCCATGCCTCAAACGGCCAGCAGAAGGGTTGAAAGATAGGGTGGGGAGAGGGAAAGTGATGAATATTTAGAGCCCATTGAAATGAAAATCCCAGCAGCCCCTGGAGACCAGGGCTTAGAAGTCATTGCCGAAGGGATCTCCATCTGCTTTTACCTTTAGCTTCTTCTCTCTCTTGCTCTCTATCTCTCTCTCTCTCTATCTATCTATCTATCTATATATCTAATCTATTCCTTTTCTCCAATGTGTTAGCTTGTATCTACATGTATGAGGTGGCAGAGGTCGGTTCTGCAGACACACACAAATAAACCTGGTGCTGTACATACCTGCTTGCAAATCTATGCATATACTGTTTGGGTGCATGTGTGTATGAGTGTGTGTGTGTGTATGTTTACTGTAGTATGTGTCTCATAGAGGCCTGAGTGGTGCCTGGCTTTGACAGAGGCAGCCCACAAATCAGGACTAAAGCAGGACCTCGGGGCATGCCGGCTTCACTGAGGGGCAAGTGAGACATATTCACTGAGACCAAATCAGCCTCAATCTGGCCTCAGAGAGCCCCGTATACCACTGACCAACAACCAACCAACCACCCCCCACCCCCCACCCACCCACAAACACAGGTTCTCTGTGTTTGTTTGTGTGTGTGAGTTGTGTATCTGTAGATGCTCGGCCCTCAGATGGGTACGAGGTCTATTGTTTGACTTTTACTGCATGGTTAGATTCCACTACAAACGGTCACTTAACAGTACACTACCTGCACAGTAGCTGGCACTGTGTCGTATGTTCAATTTGAATCCCCTTCTAATTATGAATTACCATTAAAAACCAGTCGACCTGAGGTTTCCTTGTACTATAGGTGCTACACTATGTGTATAAACTGTAGATAATATAAAATCATAAATCTCATTGTTCATTCATACTCTGCAGTGGGTCATAATACATACGTTTATTTTCAAAACATACACACAGACAACACTGACAGACAATAACATGGATACGAGACCCAAAAAAAAAGCCGGTACCAGACATGATGAAATTATGAGAAAACAGACGATATAAGAGGCTTTAGATTGACTGTATATTCAAGATTTCCTACAATTCCTAAACACCTGCACTGATAACTGTAAGTGTGGAGGTGTTTGCAAGAGCAGCATGGTTTGCTTTGGAGTGATTTCTTTGTTTCTCCTCTCCTAAAACTGAGTAGACAGACATGATACATATAGGCCCAGGGATTGAGTTGTAAAGGATACATTTTGCTTTCAAAAGCAATTGGAGGAATGGACGGGTATGAGAGACATACTGTGCAGGCTCATTGTACAGCTTAGTACTTGTTTGACTGCCAACTGAACAGGTTCTGCAGCTTCTATCCAGCTGCTTTTGAGTTTTCTTGGCACTGAAGTATCAATGTATCACATCAAAACAATAATAGCCCACATCCTTAGAAGTCTTTCACTTCTCTTTGATGGCAAAATTCAGTGTTTGCTTTCTAAGATCTCATCACAACCTTAGTTTTACATGAAATTAAACAAAAACTCTCATCTTTTGGGGGCTGTGTACAACCAGAAAAAAAAAAGTGTTAAATGTGTCAACGCCATGAAAAAGTGTCTTTAATTTGCTATTAAAAGCAGTTTGAATAAAACTTTGATTAAACAACAACCACAATAAAGCCAAAAAATAGAACTTCTATTTGAATTGAATAGAAACATATGCATATCGCTGTCAAAACAAGTATTTGTGTAGCTAATGATGTAACAAGCATTTGAATTGGATAACACTTCACAGTATACTGTATATCCAGCTGTGTGTACTATGTATGTAATAATCTTTGGTTTATTATAAAAATATAACATTGGAAAGACGCGGCTCTAACTTAACATTATTGCTTTAGGACCATAGATCATTCGAAATTTTGACACGCAGTTATTACCACTCTGATACTAAAGGGCGTAGCATAACGCCTGACGTGGCAGTGCTAGTTTGTCGTTTCAGTTGGGTGTCAGTGGTTTTTCCAGTGAGCCAGGGGGCATGTGGTAAATGTGAAGGGCCTTGTGTTTGCCTGCTACCTCTCTGCCAGACACAGGCCATCCCAGGTCAGCGCCACTCCACAACCAATCTGTGTCATCACCACCACATTCTCCCACTTCCCTGACAACGTGTTACACCCCCACACCCCGATCCGTCCTCCATTGCTTTCTACCCCCTGTCGCCTCCATGCTTTCCTTGCTTTTCTTAATCCCCCTCACTTTCTCCTTTCATCCATTCTCTCTCCCTCTTTTATCCTCCTCCTCGCCCTGCTTTATTTTTGTAACCCACTCTCTCCAATTCACTACTTAAACCTGCTCTTCCTCTTTTTTCTTTCTACAATGTCTCATCCCTTCCTGTTCTCATTACTCTCCCCTTTTCCTCATGCTTTTGCTATGCTTCCTCTCTCTCCCTACTCTATCCCTCCCATTCTCCAGCGCTTTCCTCACATCAGAAAGTGTTGGATTTTGACATCTGCCTGCAGGAGCAGTGACCCATGAAGTAATTAGAGGAGGAATCTCGCCTTCTCTTTCTCCCTCCCATCCCTCCCCTCCATCTTCTCCGCTCTCTGCCGGCTCTGAGCCGAGGATCATATAAAAAGCTGGTTATGTTTACTCCCTGATCCATCTAATTTCTGTAACGAGGGCCGAGCCGGCCTCATCTCCTTACCGCGCCACGCTTAAGCCAAGGCGTTGGGCTGGAGAGGCGCCCCAGGCCCCCGCAGGGCACTGTGGAGCTTCAACCACACCGCTCAGCTGCGGAGACGAGACTGGGACCTAACCGGATTAACTCCCAACCAGCACAGGTGGAGGGACCCTGCTTCAAACACATACACACACACATGCATACATGTGCACACAGAGCAAGATGCAACTTTACACCATTTAATGTATCATCAAAAAAGTGCTGGGATGAGACATCTATGTGATTATGTGTGGGTGTATTTGTTTGTGCGGGTGTTATGTGTGTGCTGCAGAGGAAATAAATAAAAAAGTCAAAACTTCAGCTGCTGCAGCATGAGCTGGGTGAACACAATTATGAATTGCTCCGGAGCTTACGGACAAATCA
Organism: Lateolabrax maculatus; assembly: GCA_031216445.1. NCBI lineage: Eukaryota > Metazoa > Chordata > Actinopteri > Acropomatiformes > Lateolabracidae > Lateolabrax > Lateolabrax maculatus. The sequence goes on from CM062210.1 coordinate 13,770,087, forward strand.
GTGATAACTCTCAAGTGCTGTGGTATCATATTGCTAGAGCATAGAAATCAACCCCCCATCACCACCCCCACCCACAATTGAAAATATTTGCCCCTGGATTGCAGATGTAATATGTAGGGTAAGGGCTGATGTATAATGCAACAAAGTGAAGTCTGAAGGCCATTCCAAAACATAACAGGCTGGGATGTCAAATGTTTTGCTGGGCATCATTAAAGTGTTTTTCTATGTCCTAATTTACAGATTATTCATTTAGAAAAGTCCTGAGGGATTTTACTGGTTACTTTGTGTCAGTGATGCTGGTAAACATGGTTCAGTACACTTCATATGTCAGTGGATTGTACAGTATAGTACACAATGTTTAAAAAAAGCAGGGGGTCAGTTCCAGTCATCATCAACACTATTGTGTAATATATATCATTGCTTTATTAATTTACCCTTTTATTTATGATGTTTTTGGCATAGGTAGCTGAGCTTGAACTAGGTCCTGCTTTAGAAGTAAAAAACACCTAACTGAAAAACACAGTTGCATTTGTAACAAAGCAAATTAATAAAACTACAACCATGGATCTCCTGGATAAGACAAAAAGGTATGATGGCACTTTATGCACACTCACTGCCTCAATGGGAAGATTAACCCTTGTTTAACTCTGTTAAAGCTATGAGCTAAGAGTTTACAGTGAACTTGTGTACCTTTTGAAGAAAGAAATAACACATTCTGCCTTTTACAATTGAAAAGTTGAATTCATAAGCAAACAAATTGAGTAGAGCAAAGAGATGCATATTGCTGAGTAACTAAGTGTTACTGAGTTCCTGAGTAAGGCTTACCTGGTAAAATACAGCTGCTTGTCTACTACTACTCTTATTGTAGTTAGTACTGCTGCTATTACACAATATTATTACTACTACCATTCTTCGGCATCTTTTACTAGAATATAACAAAGCCGTTCAGAGTGCATTACCAGTCAAAGTGTCTGACAGTCTCTCCGCAAATTGCCATTATGTGGATACAAGGTGTTCTTATTCTGTGGTCCAGAGACTGTTTACGAAGTACTGGCAAAGCTAGCAAGAGTGTGTGTCTGAGTCTGTCCGCTCCTGTGCCCGTCCCCCTGACAGCTTCAGGCCAAAGACACTGGCCAGAGCAAGGCCACTCTAACCCAATTGGACCATCAATTACTACTGATTAGCCTCAAAGTAGCATCTGTCCCAGGAAGCATTTAACCAATATATTCTCGATAGTGACATACGGCAACAGAATTAACTGTCATATGTCAATGTGGTTTAATAGGGTTATTCAATTTTTGACATGTTCAAAAGATCGCGATTTGGCTAATGGAATGGCAGACAGAATCCAACAGGGCACCTGGCTGCTGCACTTCTGCATGTCTGTTTTCAGTCATGCTAAGAAATATGAAGGAAAATTGAAATAATCTAGAATGATGCTCCTTAAGCAGCAAACTAACATGTTTAAATGTTTGCTTTTTCATGTAGTGAGGATGATGTCAAAGGATCAAATGACTATAAATCTGAATATAGTAGCACTTTTTTTTTGCCACTAAAGACATGAGAAAAAAAGCAAATAAGATTTTAAGGAATAATACACTGGCTGGATTTAGCAGTTACCCACAGTGCCACCTGAAGAAAAAGTCTGGTCTTTATTAAATAACAAAACTTGCAATGCCAAACTGTTAGATTGTATTTACCTCGTAAAGCACGGAGCTGGAGGATACCCAGGAGAATAGGTGTCAGTCAAGCCTATGGAGTTGGTAAAACAATCTGTCAGTGTGAGTGTGTGTGCATGTGAGTGCTTGGATGCGTGTGTTTGCTTGTGGCTTGTGTCTGTGCATGCATGCGGCTGCGTGTTTGTGTGTGTATGCGTGCGTGTGTTGGTAAAACAATCCGTCAGTGTTTTGACAGCCATGTCACATGCTGGGGATCAGTCTCGGGGGATCCTGCGATGAGAACTCCTGATTACCCCTCTATGCATGATTCCTATATTTAACCCCGGCAACCGTGACTTACGTGTAGTACGGATGACTTGCTTTGCGGGGGAAATTGTTTTGCAGCAGGTGCGGAGGGTCGTACGGGGCATGAAAAAAAGTTTTCAAGGTGACACAAGGCACAGTAGTGTAGCAATGAATTCCTTTGCCATCTGTCTATCATTAAGGTAAGTTGTTTGGAAACAGCATCGCTCTGGCACAGAACAGTGAGTAAGTCATTTAGTCAAACAAAGGTTTTTACACAAAAGCTTTTGTGAGATACTGATCCTTGAATCAAGTGTTGTTTTTTCATTTAGTTTCACACAGAGAGGCTTTGAATATAAATCTATTGCTACAAGAGCCTAGATCTACAGTATATTAATACGGCAGTCAGGGTGTTTTCATTTCTGTTAATCATGCAGGAATAATAAAGAAAAACATACAGTTGCATATTTCACACCTGCAAGCTGAGCTGCCGAGTATCACCACAGTCTTATACTATTAGCCAATGAGCAGTTTCACTGCAGCTATTGTAGGTCAAGTGCCTTGCTCAAGGGTATCTCTTTAGTAAATGCTGAGGGAGGGTAGCGCATTTCTTAACCTACAAGTTGGGAACCGGAATGGGTCAGGGACCGGTTTCTCATAGGTGCCCTGATGACATGAGCGCCAATAAGTTTTCTTGAGACTTGGACTCACGATGAAGATAAATTTCTCAAATTTCAGTTACAGCCTGAGAACGAGCCCGATGTAGAGCATTAATGGTTCAGTAGGGGATGCACACAGTAATATAAACCCTGTGTGCTGCAGGAAAAAAAAAACTGTGGTGGTTTTCTCTTCTGTGTGTTAATGGCAGTGGCAGGGTGACATAACATAACTCTTGATTTATAAGACTATTTGAAATGCCATCGCTCGCGGGGCTGTACCCATAGAGCAGGCAGGGAGGATCGCTGACAGCTCACTGACTACAGGATGGTGAGACAGAAACGCCTGGTGTGTCTGTCTGTCGAGCTCTCCCTCCTTATCTCTCTGTCGACCATCTTTTGTTCTGTCTCATCTGTTTTGTGCAGTCTTGTGCATGTCTCTCATCTTGCTCTCCTGCATGCTTTCCGTGCATCTTTCTTTTATCCTTTGTGGTGGCAAAGGGTCGTAGCACCGTGGGACTTTAACAGCTCAAACAGTTACACTCCAAAGCACCCATTAAGTTCAAAAGACACGCTGTGCTGGGAACCTTTACACTAGGTGGAAACTAATACTTTTTGTCACCAAAGAAGTTAAAGCTCTTCAGGAAAATGGTGATATTCATTTCTCCACAATCACCATTCACATCACCTGCACCTGTCTGTCAGCTACAGGGCATTTTTGGAAATCTTGTAATATATAAGCCTGACATTACGATGATTGAATGTGACATGTTCATATAAGCAATTTGGGTTTTGTTAGTTAAATGCACTAAGTAATGTCTGAAATGAGAGTGGGGTGGGGGTGTAGTTTGAGGTCAAGAGCTAGAGGTGTATGCAGGTGTGAGAGTAATGTATTTAGAGACACTCACCTGTTTAGCCCCCAGAACTAAGACATAGTGGAGAGTGAAAGCAATCCTTTAAGAGCATTTCAAATGCTCTATAATGTGTGTGTGTGTGTGTGTGTGTGTGTGTGTGTGTGTGTGAGAGAGAGAGTGTGTGTAGGTGTGTGTGTGTGTGTGTGGGTGTGTGTGTGTGTGTGTGTAAGTGGAGGTGTGTGTACATGTTTGCCTGTCAACTAAGTCGTGTGCATTCATGCCCGTGTGCATGCATATTTCCACACAAGGCTGTGAATAAAACACGGACAGGGGAATTTTAAAGGGCCGATACATGAGAAGTTGCACTGTGAGATTCCAAATCTCTGTGGCAGCTAAGACAAAAGCCCAGGTGGGGTGTCACCCATTGTCATGCACATAAGTGGACACATAGGATACCTATTTGTAATGTTCACATTACCAAAGACATTTTGGAAACCAACTGCTGTAATGTGATCAGTGAAAAATAGTGGGGAAGACAATATAAGGCACAAGCAGGTTTGACTGGGTATGAACTAAAGTAGCATCAGTGCTCGGTAGGGGAATTCCTGAATGAAAACAAATCTCTACAGTGTTAAACAGGCTTGGGTGTTTGTGTATTTAGGTATGCTTGAAGAATGTTGCCACTGTATATTGTCATTGTTGACAGGGAAACTGAACGCCACATTAAATAGCAAGGGGGATATTAACAAAAGAAAACAGGCTATCGCTGCATTAGGAATGTAGCACCTGAAAGAAAACCACCTTAAAATGATACTGTTTTAACACAGCTCTTTAATTTCTGACACAACATCACTAAGTCAGCTTGGGAAGATGTCAGGTGGCCTGCATGCCTCCCAGGTTGCTTCTGTCGAAGCTCAGAAATAACCTTTTGAGGTATTCACAGATTCTCCTGAGACTTTGCCAGCATTTAACTAAAGTATTCATTTGTGATGTACAAACATGAAGAAGATGCCCGGGCATCTTCTGTTGAAGTAGCAACCTGTGGGAACAGAGAGTGTGTTGCCTGTAACTGTGACTCATGCAGCCTGCCATTTCTGTGGTTAAGGTAAATGCTCTGACCCCAGCATCAGTCACCATGAGCCCATAGACAGGCTCTCATTTTACTGTCTGAGGAATTTACCACCCTATTCAACACTAGAGCTGCTGTAAGACTATACTATAGTAATCCAAAAATCAACAGAAATCTGAATTATATAAGTGAAAAAATGATGTGAGCTGTTCTTCATCTGTTTTCATTACAGGCATATATGCATGTGCCATATTTTTACATTCCAGTACAAGTAACATTGTTCCTGTCCTGGCTGAGTATTTAATTATTGTTTAAACTGGAAGCCACAGCCAAATCACAGTGAAGAAAACAAATCCCTACACAGCCAAACATTGTTAGGGATTTTTAGATTGTGTTGTCTTACTGAAAACTCTGTTGAAGGATTATGAGGAGAAGCGCAAACAGAACACATCCTGGACAAATATGGTAAACCCATGCCAGTCGCTTGCAACGTCTTAATGCTAGCCTCTGCCATGAGTCATGGCTGTCTGGGAGGTCATGTTTCAGTCGGGTTAGCAGTCACCTTGTGAATGTCTGTTTTCCCAGTGATTAAGTCCTTTAGCTTTTGACTTTATGGACTTAATGAAACCTTCACGATCTCTCCTGATTAACTTGAACTTACACCTTTACATTTATTTTTCTGCATGTGCGTGTGTGTGTTCACTGAAGAAGCAACAGCTACCCAAGTGCCAAATCCATAGGAACCCAAATAACATCAACTCTGACTTCTCAGCTTATGGCCCTCCCAAATCTTCTTGTATCCAAACATCTCTCCCCCTTCGCTTTTTCTTTAAACACACGGCCCTGTTATCACCCTTGCTTCCTCTTCCCTCCTTCCCGCTCCCTCCTTTATTTTTCAAAGCATGAGAACGGGGCCGGGGCGATTAAGGAATCCTAGCCCTGGCTAATCACCCCGGACTGGAGCACTTCCGCTGCGCTGATTACCGAGGAAACCATTAAGGAGAAGAAAGTGGCTGGATCTTTCATCCTGGTCGGCCGGGCTCAGGGGAGGTCAGAGAGGGGTGTGTTTGATAGGCCATTTACCCTTCCTGTTCTTATTATTCCAGCATTTCCTCTATCTGGACTCAACACGACTGCAGTAAGCGGACCCCGGGCCCGTCTTGCCCTCCCTCCGAAATGGAAGTAATCATTGCCATACCGGTGTCCTGGACTCACTGGTACGTATGCATGACACTACGTTGATTCACAAACGCATGTAAATGCACACATGCTCCCCTCAGCACACATTCCACTCACTTTCACACCCTCACACACACATTATACTGGTACCTCGGGTTCACTACAGCTTTTCTTCTCCCCCCACTCCTCCATCAATGCAAGGTCTAGTTGAGCAGCAATGACCCTGGAAGAAACAGGGTACACACATATACAAGTAGCGCCCCTTCCTCCCTAATTTTCCACCCCCTTCCCAAAAAAACAAAACCAGCGTATTTGCGCGCACCAGGGCCTCATGGGTACTGTCACAGATGGTGCTAATGACGTGTGCCCCAGCAGAGGCAGCGCCCTCGTTCGCGCTAGACTGGTGACATATGCTCAGTCGCAGGGCCATCAGCGGAGCACGGCAGACCCGAGTGTCCGAGAGACACCCCCGTAACCCCTCTGCTATGGCGACACAATGACATAGACAGACCCCAAACAAACAGAGAGCCCGGCTCTGCCTCTTTCTTCATTGTATTTCAATCTGTTTCTTTCTCAGTCCCCCCACCCCCCCCCCCCACCCCACTGTCTGTTCTGTCTCTCCCTGTTACTTCTCCCTCCCCTATGTTGTTCATCCCTCCTCTGCCTTTTCCCCTAATGTCCCCACTGAGCCTGACTTGATGGATGACCCTTTGCTTTGGCGATTAGGGTCCCCGTGGGGGCCCCTTCCCTCCTCTGTAGGAATCCGGGTACGGCGGAGTGACAGAGCAAGTTCAGGCCGCCGCCTGCCTTTGAGTGTAAGCGTGTGCATAGCAGATATCAAGGGGATTTGTATAGAAGGGTGACAGGACGGATCAGCCGAGTGGAGTCTCATGGTCGGTAATGGGCAAAGCACTAGCTTGTCTGTGTGTCCTGTGGTCTTTCCCTCCACCCAAGCGGCTTGTGCACATACGGTCGCAGAGGGACTGAGATGAGACCAGATGTGTTGCGGTGTTCTGATTTTATTTCTCCTCCAGGCTTTACAGATGTTGTATCTACTAAAAAGTAATACAAAAGAAAAGTTTTTAAAAAAAAGAAATTTGAGAATTAAAAGATTATCAAACGTATTGCTAAATTAGATACTCTCCTAATATTTTCTAGGTAATTTTCATGCATTTCAATGCAGTATATTGTTACAGTATCCAAAGGTGATACCAATGCACTGACACTTCAACAAAAAAAACCCCAGATTGGGGGAATTCCTTGAACATGAGGGCAACCAAAAAGACTATTGGCTGTCATTATCCCTGTAACCCAACCTCCTCAGTATTACTGTAACTCCACACTGATGCACCATGGGTATGAATAAACCTCTAGAGACTTTTTGTACTGTATAGTGATGCCACACCAGCCTTTTGTACAACAGCATTCCTTCAAAAAGTTGTAAAAATGCTGAAAGGTAGCTGTGGACAAATTACCAAATTACACTGAAGCCCTTGGGGAACACAATGTGGAATCAGTCGAAAGTGTTGGAGGAAAAACACTGTGTCATGTTTCTGTAACCAAGAAGATGTAACCATAGACGCCTTTTGTTCAAGATAAAGCAGAAAGCCAGTTGTCTCACCATTTGTTTAGAGGGGATGTTCAGTTGATGAGCTCATGCCGCAATTCACTTTTTTCACGTAAATGGATAAGGACATGTGCAGTAATACTCAGCAATAATAGAAAAACATGAATGCTAGAATATGCATGAACAGCAAGGAATGTGTGTAAAAAGTTTGGAGGGAAATTATTAGCATTGATAATTGTTCATTTAGTCTCAGATGCCTAAATTATTTATTGTTAGCTCTGCATTTTCCAAGTGCCGTGCTTTGCCTTTGGTCTCAGAGCAGAGTTGCAATGACAAGAAACAAAATGTACTGTAGGAATGGAAATCCACAATTAACAACAAACAACAAATGAGTGACATTCTGAAATCAATGAATTCATCTGGCAAATTGCAAAGTTGATGAATTAATGGATATGAACTTTGAAAGTTGAAACTTAAACTGGAACGCTTCTTTTGTAATCAGTAAAATCCTTTTGCAAACAGAGGTATTCAACTTTTCACTGTGGGACATGTGCTCCTCTCCAGACTTAATAAATATACAATCTAAAGCATATGGACGACCAGGAATTGTGTACTTTCTGCTTCCAAAGGGTTATTTTCTCCCTAGCTTTGTTGTTTTGTCATTAGTATTTGTGTTTTCTTTGGAGGAAAAATACAGGGTTTACTCACAGCACAACAAATTTAGAGGGCTAAATCAAGAAACGGCACATTCTTTAGAAATCAAGCTTCATAAGCACATTTAAATACATTTAAAGATGTATTAAGCATAGATTTATTTATTTTTTGTATGTATGTATTGTGGAAAACATCCACATTGTATAAACAATCCAAATCAATCACAACATTAAATTGCAGACAGTAGTGAAGTGGTTAAAATATGCCTTTTTAGTCAGCACCAAGTAGCCTAGTGCCTTATGTAACCTGCAGTACAGTAACTGCTTCTGTTCAATGGTAATATGAGAGAAAATTGAAAAGATGTACAGCATTACATAAGCAGGCCAGTGGCGAGGTATAACTCTTTGCCGAGCGCGGCATTCCATTTTATGAAACAAAAGGAAAAAATAATTATCAGTGAGACAAGTTGTACTCATTCTGCAGAAGAAGAAAAAAGACTTACGTGACATTAATAGATTGTTAATACTAATCAATCAATGTGTTTTTAGCATTTTACTGTTGCAGCTGGTCAAGGTGGAGCTAGTTCATCTACTTTAGATACAGTCAGGATGACATTTTTCTAATCTTTGCTTTTTTTCTGATATATTGTATAATTTTACCTCTTTGGGCCTTAAACAGTTATTGAAATGAAACCACCAGAGAAGTTTAGATTGGACATGTCTCTTTGGTGGAACTGCTAACAACTCCCAGACATCTGAAACGTGACAAGGGACCCCAACTCTGTTTATGAAGTATGAAGTAGAAAATCAAAATATAAAAATACTCAAGTGAAGAACATGTATCTTAAAATTGGTCTCAAGTACAGTACTTACTTACTTAGTTCCTTTCCTCCACTGCCAAAGAAACATGATCATTGCTCAGGGTTACCTACGTCACCAAACTGAATGAATACAATTATTTAATGCAGATACAATATTTAATTAAGCTTGCAGAATAAAACCTTTGAGTTCAAATTCAATCATTGTTAAAGGGAAAAAAAGTCCACAATCAGGGTCAGTGAACCAAGACAAGAAAGTCCCATGGCATTTCACCGACTGTCATGAAGACATTTTTTATTTTGTTTTTTCCAGACAAACAAACATCAGATTCTGTGAGTTTGCATGCTTGTGTTTACAAGCATGGGAAATTTAAATTACCGGTCTGCAAAAAATTACAAAAAGAAAAAAAAAAGAGAAAGAAATCTAAATTTTGCTGGCAGTATAAAAAACTGCCCTGGTGGTCCTAACTGGTCATCATTTTCTTCTTAATGATAATGGACAGCATGTGAGGAACCCCTGGTCCCACAGACAAAGCAGTGGGGTGAATAAAAAAGAGGAAAGAAGAGGTAGCGTATTTATGTTTCCCAAAGAGCTCACATCCGGAGATAATCTGCTGTATCCTTAGATAATCTTTAGTAGCTTATACGCACCGGCTGAGCTGTAATTAATGGCAGGGAAGCTATGACATGGTGACCCAGGGATGTTTGTCCTTTCACTGTAAAGGCTGTTCATTAGCACAAGCTGGAGCCAGTCACATATTCTGCTTCTGATTTAAAGTTGGTACAGTAGTGTATCAAGACCAGCAGACAATGCTCACTGGAACCACTTTTTCATCTTTTTTTTTTCATTTTTCTTTTCAGGTGGTCTTAATAGATTTCTGTCAACCTGAGAGTATGTTTGCTGTGTATACATTCATTCAATTCAGTTGTATCTTGCTAATCAGACCTGTAGAATAGCCTCTATAGACATGAAATGATCTGAGTATAATAACCTAAAAAAGTCAATGAAAACACATGAGCATAGGCATGACTAGAAATATGCAGTAATTTAGCGTTGGACTGGTGTTTTGGAAAATATGTGTAACTCAGTTTCGGTGTTGGATGGGTTCAATTCTAAGACTTGCCATGTGTCAAGATTTTACTTTCAGCAAAAGCTTTTCTTGTGATTAAAACCTCAGTCCCAATGGTACTAGTGCAGCCAAACCTTAAATGTTAACGTAAACCCTTTAGCTTGAAATAACAAAAAAAAATAAAAATAGTGAGGCCACTTTGTTGAGAGATGTAACTGTGGCATTACTGTGGTCCACATACATCTTTTTCTCTTTCTTCAGTTTTTTCTTTATTTTCTATTTTTATACTGTATATTTGCTTTTTTATAATAATGTATCTATTTCTGTCTTCCTTACACAATATCACAATAAAGGGATAGTGTCACAACAATACAAACGCAATTAAAACATTTTTTACATTTTAACATCATAACCAAAATGTCATGGACTTAATAAGAATCTGAAGCACATATATACCCCGGTTTTTTGATACCCCCTGTGCTATAAAGTGTCAGCAATATGTGAACAAGACAAGTACATCCCGACTGTTAACTGGATGAGTGTAAGTTCATCCCCACACTGTGAGATGTGTGGGAACTCTTCGCTGCAGCTGCAGCAGCTCTCTGTCATGCCGGCTCCAGTGTCTGGCCTCGTCATTTTTCACCCCACCGCCGACACCACTGTGGAAGGGGAGAGGATGCGTGTGTTTGTGTGAAAAGCACACCTGGCAGAGAAGAAGACCTATAACCCCACCCCTCCACCAGCCGACCTCAACCTCAACCCCCTCCCCTCTCCGCACCTCCTCTTTCTCCGCCCTCCATCCCACCTTCTTCCCTTCCCTCCTCCCCAGGCCCTGAGGGGAGAGATGGATCTGGGGCTGGTGATGTCAGTCTTGGCAACCTGAGGTTTCAGAGTTCAGAGAAGTGAACTATCTCACTTTGTTTACAATGCATGCAGACTCTGGAATATGCATGTGAAAGTTGAAACAGTTTCTTTATACAGGTCAAGTACTGTATACAGCTTGTGGTAAAGTCTTTTTATCATTTGCTTTGTTGTCAAATTTATGTAATTTCAATGGTACTGATTTTTTTGTACCTCTTGTAGAAAAAGTTTGCAGTCCTCACTTTTTTTATGGCGTATATTCATTTACTTGAACTGTGGGGATGATGAGAGGAGCAATGTGGAAAAAAAAAACAGGCAAACAAAACTTAATGGAGAACAGGAAGGACATGTGTTTCCAGAGGTGGGGATTAAACAATTGAGACTCAAACCTGCCAGCCTAGCCAATTTTTTACTATAAGAGCCAGAACAGAAAGGCATGTGAAGTCAAATCAAATTGCATGGGACAAGTTAGATAGTCAAATATCATCAGACTATATAAAGAAAGAGTAGAAAATCTATACAATTTCTATTTGTTTTCCTACAAAGCAGGGACAGCATTGTTGAAAGTTAATCAGTTCAAGATATCTCAAAGTGTGCACCCTCCCTGAGAGGAGTCCTAAAGAGATACCTTATGTGGTTTACATGTATACTGCCTAAACGTAAACACAGACCTGCAGACAAACAGCCCCACAATGCCCAAGATGCTTTGTGTGGCTGGATTCATTTTTGAGGATTTAGGCCTTGTGTTCTGTACAGTCGAGCGAAGACACGCAAGAGAAGACAGCAGAGCACATGTCATGGAAGTCAGTCTGGATGAAAAGACTTGTCTCTCTTTCCACAGTCAAGTCGTCAGACTGTGCAGTCATGCTGCAGAAGTTTACGGATTTTAAAAGTCTTGACATTGTCCCATCAATTACAGGACACTGATGTCATGGGCCTATCTGAGTCTATGTGAATACTTTCAATATATGCAGTCAAAGTCAGAGCAGTCAAAACATATTCCAAGCACATCTTTGACACGCTCACTTTTTCCATAGAACTGTCAGTAGCTCTGCTAGACACTGACGTATCAGCATTTGTGTGTGTGTGTGTGTATGCAGGAAAGAGATGTGCCTGTGTGTGTGTGCACGTGCAGTGATTAATACTCCTTTCTCAATGTCAGATAAAAGCATGAAAAATGGTATGGAGTAAAAAAGAAAAAAAAAGGGCGTCTCCTTCGCCAGTTGTAGCTTTAGTTATCTGATCAATACCATGCAATTACAGAGATTTATGTCGCCCAACATTCCAGGGCGAGTTCGTCTCACAGCCACCTGTGGAAATATGATCTGTTTTTAACTCATCTAACACCGGGAGACGAGAGGAGAGGTGAGCTACAGTAGTCAATTTCCCCCTAAGTTTCCACTATAAATACATCTAACCACACTCATCCTTCAGGAACTAGCAAAACTTTATGGTATGCATTCCCGAAACAACATATCATTATTGTTTGATTGATAAGGTTTAACTGTAGCTTCTGTTTGGGTCAGGTTTGATGGGTATCTCAAAACACATTATGTCAAGTGTGACTTAAGTGTTCAGGTCTAAACGAGTCTGGGAACCTTTCTGTCGTTTTGGTCATATTCAAATGTTGAAACAATTTCAAATGCTGACAGCAAACAAAGCATAAGTGTATTTTGACACTAATATTCAGGTACATACATTGTAAGAGGCCATATAGTGGTGCCGACAAATATCGGTAGAGCACCAAAGGCCATATTTTAAATGCGGATTCACGGGCATCGGGTACAGGGAAGCTAAATTAGGAGGGAGTTGCTGGTGCACAATCAAAGTCGCGGCCCACCGATAATCCCGATGGCCAGTCCGACTCTGAGGATTTGATTTAAAATTACAACTAAATTTCCTATTATCATTCTTCACACAGATTAACATTCATTTAAGGTCAATTTTCCTTTACCAGTCAGAGATGTTTATTTTGTTATTGCCTAAGAGGATCACAGTCATACATCTCATATGAATGAAAAGGGTGTTTGCGTGCATCTATAAGCTGTGGGTGGTACAGAGGATCTCAAACCCGTACTTAATAGCGCGCCGCAGGAGGCTCAACCTTCGTGGGCTGGCCCCACGTTTGAAGCAGTCAGACTCACAGATTCAGACTTGACTTTGTGTTCTCCATCATTGTTGACTTTGCTGGAAAAAAAAAATTGAATGTCATTCCCTGACTGTCCTTCCAAGCGTTAATTTCTGGTTCATTTCTTTTCATTGTACCATATTGGACTGCAGTGAGTTTTTACAGCTGCTTTTGCGCGCTACGTAAAGGAAATGACACAGGTAGCCCAGCCCTACAAATAAAATGTACTAGAATTAGTAGTGAGTTTCAATGTTTGCCAGAAATATATTTTTAAATTTTACATTACATTTTTTTCTGATAAAAAGCTAAGTTTCCCATCTTAAGTGCTGCCTATGTGTGGATTTGAACATCTGTTCAGTTTTTGACAAGAAGAAGTTTTGGAACAGTAGCTATTGGTTATTGATTTATCCTGTATTCATGTCATGTCATAGAATACTTATACTTAGTTATTTACCTAATACATAAATTACTTAGCTGGATTTTAATGGCTAGCTATATAAGACATTACCTTAAAATGTTAATGTTTACCCCTTTAGATCTAGTTGGTTCAAAAAGAAATTGTTAAACTGGAATTCTTGCACTTCCTTAAAGTCAGGGTAATTGAAAGAGACAAAATAGGTGCAGAAGAAGGTGCAGAAGAAATATATATATATATATATATATATATATATATATATATATATATATATATATATAAAATAAATGGAGTGTTTTCTTGGACCCCTTCTGTCTGGTAAAAACATTTGTCTTTGAAACAATTCTTCCAAAGTTTGTTCTGCAGGTTTTCCGTTAAAATGTGCAGTCTTGAAGCCCCTGATGACATTATCAGTATTAGAGAGCACAGAGCCACATACGTCCCGTTAGATCCTGGAGTCATAATAACCAACTGTATAGAAGATGGAGGAAAGAAAAGTAAGACGTCAAGGGTGGGTTCCACTATACAGTCTAAGATGCATGCCATCTTCTAAACAGCTCACGATAGTCAATAAATGTTGTCTCTGGTCAGTCCTGATGTCCCCTGGGTTCCTGTTTTAAGGCTTATCCACTGAGGCGCTCCTTGCTCCGTACTTGGCAACATTGATTCTGGTTCCACTACATGAGCTCTGTAGGAGACCACATGCTTGTAAAGCTCTAATTCAGAGATCTAGCTGTGAGGGCCTCTAACACTCACAGCTCCAATGGAGCATGGATTGATGTCCATTTTAACATTTCTATCATTTCCCTCTCCCTCCATGCGTTCTCCCTCACTGATTTTGTCCCTTTTCCTTCTTTTTCCATAATCTTTCTGTCTTTCCTTCATGGCTTATACAGAAGGAATGAGCAAAACTCTTCAGCCTCAAAATCGTACAACACTCTGCTCTTGCAGAGAGCCATAGCATCCTAGACAGTGAGTCTAAATTCCATTGTTTTGCCCTGATATACGGTTAGTAATTCATTCTAGATAGGTCCTGTCAGAGCAGGTTTGCTGTGTAATTACCTGAAGTGCTCAAGTTTGATCAGATTCATTTGCAAAAGGTCAAAGCATCAGACTTTGCTCCAGTTCCAAAGGGAATTATGGCCACATTAGTTTTACTTCCAGCAGACAAAGTGTCAAGTCTTTAAAGAGCCTATCTTTCTAACAATAAAACATAACCTTCAGTGTCACACAGGTGGTGTTCTTTTTTTTTTTTTTTTTTTTTACCAGCTTTTGTTTTTTAACTGAGTTTAACTGAAAATGCCACCAAATCTAGAGAAGGTCCTACAGGTCCTGCATCCGATTTGGTATTTTTCCCATTTTGGTTGGAAGGAGAGTTTTAGCGTTGTGTGTTTATTTGTGCTGTTTCAAAAGGTTTTGTTCCGTGCACGGCGAGAAATGACTGAGAGAAACATACTGACCTGAAGCCTGTTTCAGATCTCATAAGTGGAAAATTTCACCGTAATAAATTACTGCTGACACGCTAAAAGGCTTTGTGGATCTGTCATATTCAAACACTTCATCAGACAATGGCATCCGTACATGATGACACAGCTTAGGTCAAACCATTCCAGACCTGGTAACTGTATCTCTTATTTTCTCTCCCCACAGAGCTTCTTAACTGGATTTACTGCAATGTGATACAGGAGCAAGTATTGAGTGTGGAGATGGTGGTTTGTGGTGTGTGAGAGTGTGTACTCATGAGTATATTTGTGTGTCACTGTGTTTGTGTTTGCATGAGTGTATTT
Organism: Lateolabrax maculatus; assembly: GCA_031216445.1. Lineage (NCBI taxonomy): Eukaryota > Metazoa > Chordata > Actinopteri > Acropomatiformes > Lateolabracidae > Lateolabrax > Lateolabrax maculatus. Next base: position 13,785,105 of record CM062210.1, read on the forward strand.
GTGCATGTGTGTGTGCCTACATTTGTGCATATGTGGACACACTGGTTTGTTTGGGTAAGAGATCAGATGTTTGCCTGGTCCATCTCTGGGATGGTGGAGGAGCAGAGGACGCTGGGATATGCCCGGCCCGAGGGGATCCTCTTGTGTGCTGAATGGAATTGAGGAATGCCACCATAGACAAACACGCTGCAAGCTATGAAACAACCGCCGTACAACTGAAATCAACACTGCGTGTCCCTGCTATCCCACACAAAAGGGAAGTCAATCCAAGAAACTAAAGGAGAGAGAGAGGGAGAAAGAGAGGGAAAGGAAAGAAAAACAAACATTACAAGGGTGCCTCAGCATAGCCCAAAGGGGTTTCAATGTAATGTCACAGCAATGCTTAATATGGAGCACAGCATGTAATGAGTTGATGTAATAATAACACATGCATTTTTTTATTTTATTTAACAAGATCTGTCCATAGTCTTACAAGACACATGTGTGGTCAAGCCCATATCACTACCATGCAACCCAGAAACCCATGTAATCTACTTTAAAAATATTTATTCAAATGCTAGTAGAACTGCAAAAGAGCCCCCCTGTTGCATACATACATTCACTTCCAACCTCGTGGCTCTAACATGTTGGTACAGTAAAAATCTAACTAATCTAACCTTTCTAAATCATTCACTTTTACGTGTGATAGTAGGTGATTGATATGTCCTCCTGGGAGTCTGTCCGCAGGGCATGCGAAAGGGGGAGGATATACAATATATACTGTATATATACAAGTTGGTTTGAACAAAAGCATTTGCCAATCAAAAAAATGAATGAATGTACATGGGTTTATTATGTTATCCTTGGAAAATGTCTTTAAAAATGCAAAGCTGGCCAATTTCCTACTACCTATCATAAACATCTCTGGTTTTCATGATATACTGTATTTATTCCTTAAGGCCTGCCATTCCATTCAATATTTGTAGACATCTTGCAAACCCTATCCATGCTGAAGGCAACATTGCTGTTTAAATTGATTTGGAATAATTCTTGATGGATGGTTAATATATCATCATTTCTAGTCCTCTGTACAGGATGAAAGGCCCGAGCACTCCAAAGTCCTTGAATGATTCCACAAAGACAGTCTTCGCTACTAAGTATTGCCTATGGACTTGTTGCATATATAGAAAGCAAAGCCTTGGATAATAGTACTGGAAGATCTCTCTGGTTCGGGGTCTTCCTCCGTGTTGTTTGCCATGTTTGCTTTGTGTAGAACACCCACAATTCAAAAAGCTTCCTGCTCAGCAAGGGGTTTATGAGGTGAGAGAGCTTTTTCTTTTCTACATTCAGACACATAGCATTACAGTACCCGTGCGTGCGGATCCGCAACATTGGCCAACAATTGTCACTCATGTACTTTCTAATAATTTGGGCATGCTTGGCGGGATATTAAGCAGGCTTACGGGCATGTGAGACGAAACGATTTTAAGTCGTGTTGTGATAGAAGGCATGCATGTGTTCGGGAATGTAATTGATTTATTTATTTTGTGACAAGGATGCAAAGGAAGTGTGAGATTTGCTACTGTAATGCGGCTTCGGAGAGAGACAGGGAGCCATTGTGAGATGAAGGTGGGGGAAGGTAGCTTCTCGTATGTGGCGGGCCCTCGCAATCCTTCCAAACCTTCCAAGAACGTTGATAAGCAGATCCCTGAAATGAAATCTTCTCCAGCACCCGGCTGGATCTGCCCCTAATCGTTTTATTTACAGTCACTATAAAAGACGCCTCCCTTTTAATGTCGCTGTGAAATAATAGGCAGCCGAGGAACAATCGGTACAGTCCTAAGCGCATTCCCCCCTTCCATTTTCACATTAGGCTAATCGAGGCGAGGGGAAGGATATAAAGACATCAGTTGGATGAAATGAGTGTAATTGGAGAATAATGTAGTTAGTTTGCTCTAATCTTCTGCATAATATTAAAATGTTCTCAATGCACCCCAGCTGCAAGCAATCACCCCGCTCTGAGGAACATGGGCGACGATGTTTGGAGTGAGGAAGGACTGTGTGAGTACGAGATTGAGGTAGAGATATATGAGAGAGCAGGAAAAGGAATGCGGGAGAAACAACTGGGAGCGTCAGAAGGAAGTCCAAGAAACTGTCCTTGAAGACCTTTGCCTGGATAAACAGAGCCTTCCTCTATCTTTTCCCTGTCATGGAAAAGCAATCTTTGCACCCTGCTGACGGCTGGCTAATTTGTACTGGGGGCTTGTTGGTTGCCAAGACTGGTTATGGTGTTGTTGAAATCAGGAACAGTAGGGACCAAAACTGTCAGCATGGGTTTCAGAGGTTCATTTTCTCCATGCTGAGTACAGCCTGGTACAGCCTGACTGTATTTTTTGATGCCAAAAAGCATCCTACAGTACACCAGTTTACAATGGAACCAAAATGTTCTGAGCACTTTTGAGAATTAACACATTTTCTCAGTGACTGAGATAGAATGACTTCATCTATGCACACAGAGAACCATTATTTGAGATTATTAAAGATCTACTCAAGGTGTTAAAATATCTTGGGCTACATGTATTAAATTTCATACAACTTTAATGGCCTTGAGAGGCCATCAGCCGCAGTGTTCAACGTGGTCTCATATACCTGCTTAGTTTTTAACAGATGACTGCTGCCTCAAACGCCTCCCAATGCTGGGCCAAAGAGGCTAAATTAAGTTTTGATCATCCCTCTCTATACAATTAGGACTGTAGGGAAGTCGTAGTGTGAGCAGTCACAGCAGTAGCCTCACAGTGGAATTAAGGGTGAGGTTCATTAGTCCCCCTTTGGCTTAGCCTTGTCTGTGATTTCAAGGCAAAAAAAAAAAAAAAAAAAAACTCGCTCTGAGGCGGCTCCTTAACTGGTGTTATTGTGCAAGAAAATTGTCATTAGACAGTGGAACAAATAACCTCGAAACGTCATGGGTGTCTTCGCTAGGGATCTAAAACAACAACAAAGAATTAATCAAATTAAAAGGAAGCCTTGTTATGCGATTTCAATTTAATTTCCACAACCAAGCCCTCTATTTAGTGTTTGACAAAACCTAAAAAAGGGCAAGTCACAGTTTAGGGGCTCAGTAACAGTTTTATATTAGTGAAGAATTATCAATCCTTTAAGCTAATTTGGATAAGTTGGGGAGCCATAAAGTGGGCTATGAAAATGGAGTAGCCTATTTGTTAAGCTCCCACCCCCTTCCACATTCTTTTTATGCCACCGGGGCACTAATGCACTTTTGTTTTCCCTTGTTGATCATCTGCTATTTAAGGCACATTAAATCCTGCAAATTAATATAAATCTATGAAAGCTATTAATGATTTCCGCCCCATATCAGGCACCCACACAAACCTGCCTATGAGGCCTAGAGTAGGTCCTAAATAACTATCACAAAGACGTAAAGCCCTGTCATTAACTCTGCAGAGGAAAACCCACGACACTGGACCTTTTTACACTGTTGTTTCAACTGCAACTTTTAGAACTCATCCAGTTTCTCTGTACTCTCCTCCCCTCCTATTGTCTGTTCTATTCTTATTTTCCTCATCTCCTCAGACCTTCCTCTACAGTCTCTTCTCCACTTTCTCCCAAATCCTCTCCTCTCGGTTCCTCATAGCCAAGCAGTTTAGGCAAGTGCCATATGCCCTGATTAAAGCTAGCGGCAGGCCAAGGAGCACAGGGAGGCTGTTTTGTCATTAGCCCCTCGCGCGGCTGAGGTGGAAACTCATTTAGCCCCATGCTGGACCTTCATTATGATAGACTTGTATCAGATGGCATCTCTGGCTGGGATCTCTGGCTCCTGGCTAACGGATGGGGAGATGCTGTGGCTTCGGCCCCTCTCCAGCCCCAGCAGGGAAAGAGAAAGGGCTTTAAATGGGGATAAGGCTTGAGGAGAATGGTTGTGGCTGGGTAATGGGAAGCGAATGGGGAGGAAGGCAGGGAAGAATAGCTGAGAGTGGTGCTGGGGAGAGGAACAGGTCAAGCCTGAGGTTAAAGGTTATGGGTCCTTGAGGTGGGCCTGGAAAAGTCTCCAAAGTAGAGGGAATGAAGAAAGGATTAAGGAAAAGAGATTTTTATGTTGTTATTTTTACTTTTGTTATAGGCACTTTACAGTAACAGCTGTTGACCGCTGCATTCATTTTCAGGTACTTCTTTTATTACTTATGCCGCTGACTACTGGGTGACAGGGACATGTAGAAAAGGTGAGGCGAAAAGACTGGACTGAAATAATTAAGAGGATTGTAAACAGAGTGGGTTGGAGAGGAGGAATGAAGTTGTGGCCTGCAAGCTGATCTTACGTGTTATCAATTAACTCAAGTTAATCATTCTTACCATTTTATGGTCAACTAACAACAGAGACAGTATGCCTGCATCTGATCAAATACCAAGAACATAAACCTAAAAATAATGAATAAGAAACAATCTAATAGCATTGAATTTGACAGGGACACATGTCTATCTCCAAAGCTTGTCTTCAAATATGACATGTTTTGCATGGTGCCCTCATCTCCTAGTGGTCACATCAGCTTGTCTACTACTCTGATGCCTTTTTCCATAGATTAACTGAATTTCTCCTCTTGTAGGTGCAGCTCTGTGTTTGTTCAGGCGTGGTGGATACAAACTCATTCTTTTTCTGTTTACTAGCCCATGGACATGTAAAAAGGCATCACTTCCTGTGAGACAGGACTTTCTCAGCAAAGAACTGCTGTACAAGAAAGAGGCTGTTTAGAATAGCAGACAAGAATGTATCTTGTGCTTGTGGTCATACAGAGAGCAAAAAAAGACATCTATTTATAGTAACGCAGACTTAAATGTATTTACTGTCTGTACTTCAATTACATTTATTACTTTCAGCCCCTCTGTATGAACGTATGGTGGAGTGCAATGACATTTGTATGGCAAGAGGCTGGAGCAGAAGTATGAGGTTGGGAGGTCTTGAGAGGCTGATGTTGGTTCTGCAGCAGAGGAATATGAGGGGATGGGGCTGGAGGGAGCTGAGTCTGTATGGAAAGAAATAGATGCAGGCCGGAGGGGCCTGATTCAGGGTTACTAACATGGTTTGGTGTGAAGACAGAGAGGTATGGGGCGGGAAGAGCAGAAGAAGACAGCTGGGCCTGGAGGAGAAGGCAGTTGATGGGGCTCTGGTCTTGAGAGGAGACCGTGGAAGGATCTGGGTCTTGCTCAGCCTGGTGCCTCTCTGGCAGATGCTGCAGCAGACTGGATGAGGGGACCACCACTGACAGACTGCTGGCGGCTAGAGCTGTGTGTTCCTGGTAGACCGAAACCACCTCTCTGTCTGGCTCTCTCTCTCTCTCTCTCTCTCTCTCTCTCTCTCTCTCTCTCTCTGCCTTAGTCTGCCTGAGTCTACCCCTCCCTCCCTCTATCTTTCTCTCTGTCTCCAGTTCTTCCTCTTCCTCCTCCTTTTCATTGTACCCCGGTACCATCACTGCTTACAGCTGCACCTCCTACACACAAATCCACATACACACACAGCAGAAAACATGCTTGCTGCTGACACACACAAAAAAAAACTGTGCACACAGTGCGTACACAGAGTACAAAATTATCAGCTTCAAATGTTCCAAAGCAAATGGCTGAAACAAATTTCTCCCTATTTGCTGACAGTTGTGCTACCTCCTGTAATAAAAAGTCAATGAACCAAGGGCAGTCAATATATTCCAATAACAAAGACAGAGAGATTTGTCATTTTCCCACTCTCTGCTTTTTTTTTTTTTTTTTTGACGAAAACATGCCTTTCTTCTTTAGCATGAGAAGAATGGGGGTGGTGGAAGAACCACACTTGCACACAAATAGAGTCACACTGTCTCCTAAAAAAAGAGAAATCTAGGAAAGAAATGCCTGCACCCCCCAACAAACGCAACCTGAAGAGAAGGCATCTGACTGTGACAAACCAAATACGCTCTGTAATAGAATTTTCCATCTCTGCAAAACTGATAAGGAAGAGAAAACATAACAACAGCGAGTGGCACATATCTGAAGGAGGTGATTTCAAAGAACAACACCAAGGCACTCCAGATACCTCTTCTCGCTGAGTTCTTACATAAATATGCCGTTAAGCAATATGATGTATTATTATTACCTGAAAACATGCTATGAGCCCGGGTAGGCAGCATATAAGCCGAGCGCCTTAGCTCCCCAAAGGAGATTGTCTCGACATCACATATCAGCCTGTGCTATTGGATTCCCTGACTTTTAACTGGGTTAACCCACTTCCTGGTGAATACAAATTCAATTTTAACTGCCGCAGTTTTTTATTTGCCATGTGCCCCCCACCCCCTTCCCTTTTCACTTGCCTTGCTCTCAATAGACTGGAATAACCACGTAGAAACAATTTTCCTCTATTGAGTATACACAAGCTATAAAATTAAAATGAAGTGCTATTACATGTTGGGGGGGGGGGACTGGAAATCTCCTCAGTAAGAGAGAACAATCCCTAGTTTATTTTATTTCTTCCATCCATCTATCTCTGCCCACAGCTCTCTCTCCCGCTACCTTCTCCTGCCATCTGTGGTGGAAGATGTTGATAATCTTATATGCTCTGTTTCCTGGTTCTGGATGGCGCAGCCATTTGTAATGGATACGCACTCACCTTTAACCGCACTGTAAAAAATAAAGTTCTTGGGGGAATTTTTAACACTTTAACAAAATACAGTACTGCCTTTTATTATATTGCAAATATAGTGCAAATTATCTATATAATGAAACCTGATTAATCAATCAAGTTAACAACAGGTGAGTTTGTTTACAGATTAGAATAAAGCATTTTTTAAGTTACTTTTTTTCGTATTTTGTTCAGTATAAATCATAATGCCTTCATAAGATAATTTGCTTTGTGGTATTGTTTTCCTGTATGTAGTGAATATGTTTATACGCATATATATAGTGTATGTATTTGCATAATATTGCATATATACATGATTTAAAAGAAAAACGTAAGGAACACATATATGGTGATTATCCTATAAAAACATAACCATTCTAAAATAAATGTACAGTTTAAAACCTGAAAATATAGATCTTGAGATAATCTCAAATCCTTCATAGCTCCCTAAAGAAACTTCTACGAATTGCAACAGCAAAGAAAGTACTTGAAGGGACCTTGAGGTCCTTACAGACACCTCATAAGCACTCTGTAAGGCACACTGAGGATCTTGGAAACACCACTACAGAGTTTTTTTTTTTAACAGTGCAGGCCTGTCTTCCAGGGCCTGTGTGACTGTCTTCGCAATGGGCTAATGGCTTTCCTCAAGCAAAGGGAGGGAGAGCAGGGCCTAAACAAAGCCAGATGAGGGAGTCAGGAAGCCTTTCAGGACTTCATTAGCTCTTCTCTCTGAGAGGGGAGGTTAAGAGCCCAGCAAGCTGGTACTGTTTAGCTGCTTAACGTCAACAGGAATGCTCACGCAGCTGCCCCGTAGACCCACCGACGAGCACACACAGGACACAGCCATGTGAAGCAAACACACATGTGCAGATATGCGTGTGCTCAATCTCACAACATAGTACATGCTCACATGTAGACAGATAGATGGCCACAGACACGCATGCACACACGCACAAACGCAGACCCCACGTAGCCCCTGGTTCAAACAGCACACACCACTAAACACTGGGTGGTTAGCATGAGAAAAAGGCCACACAGGGACTCAAACAGTCTTGTTTATGTTTATTTAATTGAACTGATTTTCTGCTCAGTTTTGCTTTTTGTTTTTGGAAATACATCACAGTATTGGACTTTAACATTTTTCATTTATAACCTTAAATGAGCCAAAGTTGATGGTAAATTTAAAATAACTTGTATAAAACATTTGGACACAAAAATGGAGAGAATGTCTAGGATGCTTAAAATATTTGTGAAATCAGTGGAGTGCCCTACTTTCTGATAAGCCTGGTAATAATAGAAGATAATCAGTGCAGTTCAAGCTAATATCCACGACCAGATCATTTTGACAGGAATTAATTAATTTCTCTGTGATTGACCTGGCCTGGCCTTAAATCCTGTCAGTGGAAAGTCACACAGGTTCCTGCACACACTGCTTTGAAGGAATATATATGAATAAATAATGCCTGAAACTCCTAAAACTGCTGATAAAAAATAAATATAAATATTATAATAAATAAATACTGTTGATCAAGATCTCCCTTACACTTGTTGCATGACATTTATGAGTATTACAAGATGTTTTTACCCAAAAGATGCACACTTCACTACAACAGTAGAGGATTTACACACACACAAGCGCCCAAATACACACATCCTGTAGGTTGTCCGAGCATTTGACCAAGAGAGTTAAGCTTCAGCTCTGTATTTAGGCACGCATGGATTAGTTTTATGTGAAGAAAATGTGTGTGTGTGTGTGTATGTGGGTGTGTGTGTGTGTGTGTGTGCGAGTGAGTGTGTCCCATTACAGGTATTGTGTTGCAACTGGTCGCCTGCCCCTGAAACACTGAGCATACCACCAACCCCTACCTAGAAGTCCTGAAAGGAAACAGAGGAGAAAAGGCCAGATGATCAGATGGATATCACAGCGTTAGACACGTGTAGCTGAGACTTGATGAGTAAGGTAGAGAGCAGTGCATTTGTGTGTGTGTGAATGTGTGTAGGCGAGGAGGAAAGGCTGAAAGGGAAGCTGATGAATATCAAATGAACAGAGAAGAGGTCTGTAAGTCCACCCTTGCATCTGTTTGTCTGCTTTGTGTGTATGTATGTGTGTTTGCATGTGTGTGTCTGAGTGTGTATACGTCTCTGCTTGTGTGTAAGGGCAGGGGTGGGGGGGTGTTTTGTTGTTCCTTTAGAGTGAATAGAATGGGAGTTGATTATAGTGTGAGTAGAGAGGTGTGTGTGTGTGTGTGTGTGTGTGTGTGTGTGTGTGTGTGTGTGTGTCAAGGTGTGTGTGTGTCTGCGTGTGTGTGTAAGTGTGTGAGTGCTGTGTTCAAGCACCACCTAGTGCTCGAGTGTGGCACCTCACCTGTGAAGTAAATCATAACACCTCAACGGTTACAACCAGGAGTTAAAGCCTGAAACAGTCTTGTTGGATGATACGTTAATTTTGTACATAAATATGTTGGATATTAGATCTCATTCATTTAAAAAAGTTTGAAGCTTTAAAAAATGTAGATTGTGGAAATCCTACAGGTTTTGCTACTGTTAAGTTTTTAACCTTTTATATAACCTCTCAGAACTTAAAGTATTGCAAACGTAAGTACGCTGGTCACCATAATTGTGCAACAGAACAGATAATGCACATGCACATGCACAGCATATCAATATGGTAATATTATGCCATTAAGTAATTTGTTTTTATAGTGTTCAAAAACCTCTTCAATGTGATTATAATGCAGTGAAAACATTAAGGATGTGACATGGCCTTTGGAGAGGAAAACACAACAGAAATCGCTCCCACATAACACCTTCTGACTATTGTAAGATTTAGGGGCTATTGTGAGACGGAGATAATGTCACAGTCGATTCCTCACTCATCTGACAATCACCACCAGCCACCAGATAAGAGGCACGAGGAGAGCCCAGGATAATTATGGCACACATGGCTTAGCAAACTTTCCCCCGTTTCGCCCGCTCATTTCAATGTGCCCTTGAATACAGTATACTGTCAACACACATCCATCGCAGTCGGCTTACTCCAACTTAGCACCACAGCCCCATCAAGCCCTTCCAAACAGGCTGGTGACAGTGATGTGAGGCTGTCGTACTGGATCAAGGTAATTCAGTCTGAGCCCCCGCCCTCTCCCCCGCCTCCCCGCCCTACAACCACCCGCCCCACCCCCGCCCCCACCCCTGTTGTCAGTCGAGCGCGCCGTGACCCTCGGGCCTTCAGATTCAGCTCCCCAGACCTGTTTATTTTTATCACAACAATGAAAATTAGCATGATGCTGAACGCCTATGCACACTGCACGCCTCCAAGGCTGTTTGTGTGCGCGTGTATATATGTGTGTGTGTGTGTATATTTATGTGATCGGGCTGTGTGTGTGTGTGTGTGTGTGTGTGTGTGTGTATTTGTGTGGGCTGGAGTGACAGTGTCACCTTCTTATCATGGGGCCAATGTTGTGTAGACAGGGAGATTTAGCTAAGAGATTGAGGGGGCTTGGTGGTTACTACTGTGTGCTCTGACAGGTATCACCAATACAAGGATTATCAAAACAAAGATTCCATAAAACTGTCAGAATGAGCGAAGCGTCCCATGGCGGTTTTGCAGAAGAAATGTCAAAATTACAGTTTCTTTGTACCTTATCTCATTTGGTTTTAACGTCAGACTGATTTCATTCACATTCAGATATGCATCATGGACTGAGTTTGTTTTGGTGTGTGCCTTTGAAAAAGTTTACTGTTTATAGCCACAGCTTGAACTGTTTGATTTTGAGGGATTTGTCCACAGTAACACTTAACACAATAAAAAAGTAGGTTAACTTCAAAAGAAAACATGTTTCATTATAATTAAAAATTAAGGCATTTCCTATTTTTATTCCTTTTTTCATATATCAGTAATTGACAGACTTTTCATCAGAGAAATATAATGTAACCAACAATTAAGCCTAATTAGAATTTGAAAGAACCTAAAATTGATTTGTTGTACTGTGTCTATTTTACAATTCTCTGTAATACAATTAAATTCAATTGCTTCAGTGAACTGTGAGATATGTTTTTCTGGCTTATTACACTCCGGAGTTTTACCCAGCTTCTGTTTTTATTCACACTCCTTTTGTTTTCAATTCTTTCATTTCAATTCTTCCATTTAGTGGCTAAAATTGCTGAAATCTAAATGTACATAATTTATTTTTTCTCAGATAAACCTTGTAGAATTCAAGGGATCAGACACAACAATGGCTACAATGACTATCCTCAGTTTTCCTTTGCAGACTGGGCCTTTGGCATGACTGCAGGGACATTGAGTGATACCGTTTTAAACATTTAGTCTCAGTCGTGGCTGAGAAATACTTCACTAGTCAGTCTGGCTGGGTGGATGGAGCTGAGACAGATGTTTAACGCTTTGCCTGCCTGCACACACACAGGCATAACCATACCGGCCCTGCACACAGATGTGCATGAGCTCATTGACGCATGCTCTATTCGTCATTCCACGATACACACATACACACACACACACACACACACACACACACACACACACACACTCCAGTGGAAGCATTTTCCAGTGTGACTGACAGCAGTGATGGAGGTGAAGATAAGCCTGATTAATTGGGAGGATGGGTGGGAGTGGGAGGCTACACAGAGGCTACGCTGCAGTGCTTCAGCAATGCCTTTGTGGCATCACATGCCACTACTCAAACAATTTGTCAACACTGCTGAATGACATTTATTGACTGCACCCATGGTCTCCATTTTGCAAAGTGGTATTTTGTCATATCTGAAATATGGCCTTCCCAAATCAACTTTGACACTCAGCTTTAAAGTTTTTTTTCTTTTTGCTATCCCCTGTGTCATATTTGAGAACAGGATGGTGGTTCAGAACATCAGACAGCCAAAGGTCAGTGCACCAGACTGTCCTTATAATAAAACACACATGTGCCTTTTGCTCATAGAACATGGAAACAACGGCTCAAATGAGCCTTCTGCCCTCAAATTCCTCTCTTTCTACAGGAACCTGTGATAGAGCTTGACATTAATGCCACAAACAAGCGGGACCTCACATAACCTGGTGAATCTCAATGGGTCCAGTTAGGCTTGAGTGAGGTTACACTGAAATGAACTAGAAATGAACATTGATAAAAAAAAAAAAAATTACTTTAAATTTGCAAAATCTAAGCACTTTAGGGCTTTAGTTGAATTTTTTCTCAAAAAGCTTTTGCAGGATGCATTACACATAAAGCAAATTTTAACAGACATATTTCAATAATGCTGGCCTTAATGTATTAGGAATCATATAAGCTCTTACCAAGAGTGGATGGAAAAATTAAGTGATGCTGAAGTCTAATTGAACAATATTGGTACAATATTTTGAGCATAAGTATACTGTATTAAAACTGTTTGGCCAAAGACAATGCCATTTGCAAAATAAGACAATGCACAGGGCTTTAAATTCTCACGTGCCAAAAAACCTATGGTCTCCTTATTGAATATCTAATGGATAAACCTTTCAGTAATCCAAGGTTGATCTTGGTTTTCACTGCTCGCAGAGAAGCTTAGAGAGCATTTTGGATTAGTGAAGTCCATCACAAATTAACAAGCTCTATGCTTAACTTGTCTTGCTTCCTAAATTCAAAAGGTAATTGCAAAAGTTTTACCAAATGTTAATGTGAATGGTCTTCTCTCATATTGAACAAGGTGACTAATCAGACAAACTCTTAAAAAGTCAGAATAGTCCTTTACAGTATGTCTCTGTAGGTCAGGTTGGGGCACTGTCCACAGGTTCTACAGGGTATTGTGGATCTGTTCTGAACTGCTTCAATTGATTGATAAAAAACACCCAAACAAATACTTGGTCTGGGCTGAGATGATTGTTTCACACTATAATGTATAATTTCTGTCAGTGTTTTAAAATGGTGACTTCTGAAACATATCTTCTACAGTATGACTGTCAGCCCTGTCAATTCAAGATTTTGTTAATGCAATCTGCATTGTTGAGAACTTTTCCCTCTAAACATATGTTCAACAAACACAATCCAGTTGTGTGGTTTCACTATGATTGAAGAATCCCTGAGAGCACTCATTCAAAACTGCAGGGAGAAAGACGGATATGGCAGAGCAGTGAAGATCCATTCAAATATGATTATAACTGAATTAATAGACATTGACGTTTGTGTTTGTTCCAATGTGGTGAACAGCCCAGCATTTCCTGCCAATGGGTCCATGGATGACACTAATACCTTGTAATCAAAGGAAATGTGTATAGCTCCACAACCATTACATTCAGATTTTGTCTCTCGTTTTCTTACTTCACTCTTGTTTGTTTCGGTGTAATGCAGATCAGTTCTGGGTTTATTTTCTACCCTTAAAGCTGAATCTTTTATTTGATTTGCGGTAGAAAAAAAAAAAAATCATCATCCCGGTGAAATTACATCCACATGGCAGGGACTCTGAGCTCGTACTGTAGCTTGGTTGGCACTGACAGTCATGCCACGATGACAAAACAAGGTTAAGAACAACTAAGGAGTTGTTTTCCAAAGCACTAAGCTTCTATTTTAGGTAATAAATTATTAAATGAAGGCCATTACTCATTATGTTTAAAATATAGTAACATTTAGAACAGGAGTATTTGATTCACTAATGCGTTAATACTTCAACTCTTCTTTCATGGGTGTTAAGGAAGGCAGTTCAGATCAAAGTAGCATAACTGCCTGATGCTATTAACACGACCTTAGAAAGTGTAAAAATTTGAATGATACTTGAGTGATGCCATCCATTTACCCCTTAAGGCTTGACATGTATATCACTAAAATGGTTATTTTTCTAACTTGAATTAATAAAAACTATTCAACATGCATATATGTAGAACGGTTAAATGTAAATATTTATACAGAGTACATAACACCAACATTACAAAGTTGCAAGGCGCTCCCACTTAATTATTCATTGTGTCCTCTTCACCTCAGGATGTGGTTGTCATGGCATGAAGGGATCTAGATGCGCTCTCATATCTGTCACTGAGCGACTTTTCTTCCTTTTTCTTCTCTAATTCCTGTGAAGACAATTCACCCTCAGGAAAGAGGCGGCTACATTTTCACTTCTTCCGAAAGCGGAGGGGGGAATTAACCAGTTGAAAGGTTATGTGGTAAGTCAACATTAGCTTTTCGGCTTACCTCAGTGATTGAGCCCTGTAATTATATGACACAACTCTAAAGTCTTATTGGTGGAATCCTTGTCTGTCTTTATCCTTTAACTTTGACAAAATAAACCTCTGAAGTAACATGCTTTTCATACAATACATGACTCTTTGTTTGAACTGGTAACGGCCAATTTGTTATTAGGTCAGTTCAGTAATAAAATACAGTATTTGCATTTATAGGCGTCCTGGTTGCACGATGGATGGAAGTGGAGGTGAAGGGATATTTTCTGTCTGCTTGCGACTTTGTGGTTTTTTGATTTTGAGCTTTTGCGTTTCCAATAACTGTCAATGTTGAGCACTTCACACAATCGCACAGAAATGCCTTTAGGGTAATCTTTCAACAATTATATCTGTATGGGGAGTCATAGTAAAAGCCTAAAATTCATAACCTTAATGGGGCAATTTTCTGAACTAGAACCCCTATAATTGAAATGTTAGTGGATTTACCTCATGACAATGCAGGGTAACTATAGAGCCTGTACAGAGCTCTTAATCCTTGAGAAAACAATCTTGATACAAACAGAGTCCTTATTATTGCTAATATTTACTATTTACCTTAGAACTGGGACATGATGTCCCCCACTAACACTAATCCACAATAAATCAAGGTCTTTTCTGTTAATATTTACAAAGTCACGAAAGAAATAGGTCGGTGTCCGTCTGGATTTAATAGAGAATTTTCTTGCTCATAACACACATTAGGATGATAGAAACCACCCCTGCCATACCGTAAAAAAGCATTTGTTTGTTACACTTTTTACATGATGAAGGGATGTGGGATATTCTTTCCGCTCAGTGTTTACAGCAAAGTCAAAGATGGTATGCTCTGTGTGCTTTTCTGACAAAAAGACCTACAGTAGTAAAATGGGTACTGTATGTGTTAGCAAATGTGTGTGTATCTGATTAGTCATAGGATATCTTGTTGCCTTGACACCCAATAGTCAACCAATAACTAAATAATTGAAAGTCAAGATTCGTTCAAGATCCAACAGGAGCCTATCCCAGCATGCAGTTGGCAGGGTACACCCTGTACAGGTAGCAATCTATTATTCATTCCATTGTCAATCCTTAAAAGAGAACACTGTCAAACAACACACTCAACATAAATTAAATCACGTATATAAATCAAATAACATATAATTATCATATCGTATGTTACAATCAAATCAGCAATAAAAGTCAGTAAATATGGAACACATGACAGCAAAAAGTTAAGCAAAGTTGTGGAAGTTTGTCATGTTATTCTTGTGTTAAGGTTTACTTCAGTTCAGATTTGCCACAGCAGTCAGTGTGCAGTCAATCGACAGCCAATCATTGTCTGTTGGAGATTTCTGCTTGGACTCCATTACCTTCTTGCTGTTGAACATAGCTCATTAAATCTCACTTTTCCATACCACTTGTCCCAGTAAATAAAGTTGTTGTTGGTGCATGCTGCCTTCATGATCACTCTCTCTCCCTCTACCTCTCTCCCTCTCTCTCTCTCTCTCTCACTCTCTCACTCACAACGCAGTGTGTGGAGGTAATTGAAAATGTGATCCATGAAGTCACAAGCGCAATTTAACTCAAAGCCTACCCATGTTAGCGCTTCCACTCGTAACAGGTCAAAGAATGAAATTAATTTTTAAAAAGGCGACCCATGAAATTGCACTATGATAGATGGGGTGTAAAAGCAATATTTTAATACATTTATGGCTATATATTTTCCATCCCCCCTGACGTGGAAACACCACTTCTCTGTGTTGAAAGATAGTGATAGAGTGTTATTTGAGTTCATTTGGAGAATGAGAGGAAGTGTAATATCAGCAGGGTAAATTTTAAGTAAAGGAATAAGTTCTTGCAGGTACTATGCAGGTATAAATTATGGAGTTTTGGCACTATTTGCATAGGTTTTCACTTGTCTTGTCATTATAGTATATTAACACTTATTCAAAGTGTCTGCTGACTAGTTGTATTCTATTCTATATTCAACCTTTTGCTACATTCAGACCACATGTACACCCTCTACATGAGGGTAAGTCAAATGTCCGGTGGTCCAGGGCAGAGGGAAAACGCGGCAATTGGTCAGTGGTGTTTGTTGGGAATTAAAAGGCCTAAGTACGTCAGTAAGTAAGCATGACATTTCTTAGAATAGCAGTCCACGTCTGAGACCATTTCAACCTCTTAAGTTCACATCACCCGCCCAAAGAAAGCTCTCCAAAGCAGCATCCCTATTCTTAGAACATTTTTTGCATACAGGACCGGGCTGGTACAGTAAGCCAGAGCCAATCTGTGGACCTCTCAAAGGTCCCTCACCAACTGTCACCTCCACACCTCGGAGAGGAGGCGAGGGCGATGTGGAGGATTCTGGAGGAAGACCGAGGTGCTGAAGGGGCAGCTGCCTTCGCTTCGGTCTGAGTCCTCTGACCCACTTTCCCACCTCTTCCACCTCCCACGAATTCCCCTCCGCCATCTCCTCTCCCGCTTTCTCGCTCAAGATTAATGGTGTGAACCCAAACCTGCTGGCAAACTGGATGTAAGGAAGATGTCTGAGGTAAGGCCTGACAGAAGTTTGGAGTGCAGGATAGGAGTGCTGTGTGGTTGTGTATGACCACTTTGTGCTCATATAAATATGGCAGGTCCATGGGGACTGTCCTTACGGTGAAGACATCTTGTTGCAGGAGCGAGCGAGGAGCCGTAGCTCATATTTCACTCTCTCTGAGCTGCTGAGTTCTCTGTCTTTCACCCTTTCTGTCTCTCTGCCTCGGTGCCTTCAGGGGAAAAAGGCAAATTCTCAAGGCCTGAAAGTATGTGAGAAGACTTGGTTGGACAGAAGTTCAAGATGTCATCGGGGAGAAGTTGTGTTTCGACACGAAGCCTTGTTTGTGCTCATCAGCAAACCTGTCAGGAGGCTGTTTGATGTTGTATTTGGGCGATGTCCTTAGGCACTGTGTTTGTGTTAGCTTCCATATGGATTAGCTTCATATAACTTGGCCTTGCCTAAGATTATCCATCAGTAGACGCAGCAATACTGGTGTCGAACTCATCCACAATCTCTTACATTCACATACAGTGTATTCTTATGCACAGGGATATGGTGGCCTCAGTGGGATTGGAATTAATGACAAGGTCCAAGAGGAATTCGTCAATATAATTACTCCAGGGGGAAAAAAGTTTTCAACAGAGCAGAATGTTTCTCAAATCACCACCATACCTCCACCTGCATAATTGATAGAGTCCTCATGATTAAGCTAATGAGGCTCAGAGCTTAAGCCATATCCAACAGCCCCTAATTACAAATATGTAATATCCCCCCTCTGCTTCAATTAGCATTAGAACAGAAGGTTAAGAATCATTCAATATTCATGCGGACGGTGAACTTCAAGGTTAAGGAGACTGGTCATTTAACCTCAGCTTTAAAATAAAAGTCATTTTCGTTAATTGTCTTTGATGGGAGCCACTAACTATATAGCTGTGGGAGGTGCTTCATCAACTTTTACCAAGGTAAAAGTGAAATATTATTGCCTTATTACCTTATTCTACCTCTTGTGTTCGAGGGATGTTTCTTCTCGTTAAAGCGCCTTAAGAATAAAACATTCATGCACTTTGAGATGAATAACTGGGTTCTGTCTTAGTGTTTTAGATGTGTTACACTTTTGCTTCTATTTCTTTGTTATCTATCACTTCGCATATTTTCCTTCAGAATACCTGAGCCAAACAGGTGTGTGACGTAAGGGAGCCGAGCTGTCAGACTTGTGGAGAGATGGTTTGTGATTGACACTCCTGGAGGCGATGGGCGTAATGGTGCATCATGGGAAAGCTCTCTGCAGACTTGTAAGGGCCGCTCTCTTATGTGATGAAGGCTCGGTGAGTAAGGGATCAAACGGCGAGGCGTACATGTTTTGTGCAACATATACCACCTTTAACAGAGGGTATTTTTCCTACATGCTTTGTCTATTGCTTTTGAAGGGTCAGTGTACATTAAAATGGGTAAAAAGAGTAAAATGATTCTGTATAAAGCAATCTATGAATTTAGCTTGTGTTAAACTTTTTAATTTTTTTATTTTAAGTATTATTGCAGTAATCATTTTTATATTTCTATTCTATAGCAAAGATAGACATTAGAGATGCATGGAACAGGAGCTTTAACTTTGGTCTTGCTTGAGTCCACCCCCTCCAGAATGTGTCTGACCATTGACTGGGGGTTTGACAGGGGACTGCATTGGCCTTGTGTCAGCAGTGGAGACCACAGAGCAGGGCCTGGGACTCGGAGACTGGGCTTGGAGCCCATAGCCTGGAGGCTGTAGGCCCGGGACTGCACCCGCTGGCCTAGACCAGCCCAGCCCAGCACAGCCTCGACCAGCCCATCCCAGCTCTGCTCAGCCCCCTCCTCCCTGTGGCCTCCCTGCACCTTCACCAGCTGCGCTTTTCTGGCTCCAGCTGCTAGGTGTATGTGTGTGTACGCTGCTCGCCCCTTCCATGCTCCCTCTTTCCCCTCCATCTTTTGCTTTTTCCTTCTCCGGTTTTCCCTATTTCTCTTATTTTCTCATTCCCGATTTGTCCTCTCACCGTGTGTCTGCCTCATCCTATCTTTTTTTATCCTTTCTGCTTCTCATCCTTCCCTCCCTTGCCAGGCACAGGGGTTGTAATAGTGCCCAGCAATTACTGAGTTGGCATGTGCTGCATTGTTTACTCACAGTCCTATTCCTACTGGACTTTATTAAAACACCATCTGCCGTCAGCTCTGGAATGGTAGAAGAGGTGGTGGAGGAGGAGATGGAAGAGGAAGGCAATGGGAGAAAAGCGATAGATTTGGCTGCAGAATGGAAGGAGAATGGCTGGACTCACGTGGAGAGTGCGGGCTGCCACGGTGGTCTCTTGTCGGAGGGACATCGACAGTACATGAGACCGAGGAAGCTAAATTAGATTTTTGGTGCAAACAAAGGGTCTGGTAATGGGAACAAACTAAGCGAGTGTGAGTTCCAGGAGACAAGGATCCAAGTTTTTGGAACAAATCATGCAGTCTTTCAAGACCTAGAGAGTGCATGAAAATGTGAAATCTGTGTTTATCACCAGCTTTTTGTCAAATGAATATATAGTCCTTGGTCCACAACTGGTGATTTGCATTTGACCAAAGGAACATGAAGGCAGATGACAGAGATCCTTCATCAGGCCCCCTGTCACACACAGCAACTCAGGTGCTAAATAGCATGTGGGATAAGAACAACAAGCCTGTTTATGAACACTCGCATAACCTCTCTCTCTCACACATACACACATGCACATATAGAGCCATGCTGGGTAATAATGCTGTAGGCCCGCCCATGTAATGACATTCTGATGGTTATTTCATTAGCTGTAATTTGTTGTGGGACATGCCATTTCAGACGAGAGCCTGGATTGATTGGATAGTCGTTGAGAGGAGGCGGGCTGGACCCACTACAACCTGGATCAATTAGTCAATTATTGCGGAGAACCGTTCTGGGATATAATGAGTGTGTGTTCTCGGGTGTTTCTGTATTGTACTGTGTGTTTTACACACTCAAAATATGGCGACAAATTATTATTATTTCCCTGATACAAAGAAAACCCTATGTAAGGTCCAGTTTTCCCACTATGATTGAATATTTTTTTACATTCAATTACAAAATCAATATGTAGTAGCACATGATGCATTTATTGGGCTTAAAATGATCAGTTTGAGGCAAAAAGTACCCTAGCTTACAGTAATATTCATGAGAATGCAGGACCGATATACATAGATTTAAAATATATACACAAAATAACTTTAAGTTAAAAATCTTTTTCAAGATATAGTCAGGAAGCATATCTCCAAGCTGTTCTTTAGATAATGCCAAACAATTCTTTGCATATTTTGACATTTGAAGACAATCAAATCTAAAAAAATTATATAATTTCTCACGGACATTTCTCAGTGGTGGAAAAAGCAAGTGAAATGTTTGACTTCTGGTATTCGTGGCTACATCTGTAGCATTTACTAAATGAGGCCCATAATAATATGAAGCAATGTCTCGTTATGTTTTGTAATTTATACCAGGCACTGGAGCAATCATTGTCAGGCTATTAAACTAATGACATGCTGACCGTTTAACAGCCAAAGCTGATCCTTCATGCTGTCCATACAGGGTAAAGTCTTGTGGCTCACAGTGGATGTTTATTTGTGCTCCGGAAATGTCTGTGAGGATCAATGAGGTGGAAGACACAAGCGCACTCACACAGATACATGTGTAAGCATAACATACAATTATAAGGGCTTTCTGGATGCTCTGTGGTCAGTCTGCTTCACAGAACTCCCTTATTGTAATTGGATGCATATACTGTAGGAAGAAGTGAGGTTAAGGAGGGCCACTTGTTTAGCAAGCTGTAAATCAGTGCTGTGTCTCTGCTGATGTTCTCAACTGAGAGACTATGGGCAGCATGAGAAACACTGGAGAATAACTGAGCTACAGTATGCCTTTCCTAATCTATATTTAGTTAGTAAAAAAGGGGGGAGAGTTCTGTGAATATTTTACAATAAACTGTAAGAAAAAAGTCCTTAATGTTAATGTTCTACACTGCATGGGAATGTCGAGCTGTATACATTAGTATAATTGACTTACCTTCACCATGCACTGCTGAAAATATAATTTTACTGCAATATACAAGTATTTTCTTAACTGTAAGACTACATTTGGCATTTTATTAACAGCATAATGTAATATTACTGTTGGGGATTGACCAGAGTCATGTTCTGTATTTACTATGATATTGATATATTCAGCTGCAAATGAGATCAAATAGATACAAAAGACACATACAGTGGAAACAAAAATCTCCTTTGAGGCATAGACAGGAGATATCACACTCGCAGTCATGAGTTATTCATGCATTAGAGATATTGTGGATTGACAGCACAATTATGTCAGAGGGTATTACGCATCAGCAACCATGTCGTGCCCCCTGGACGGGCACATACACCATACTAAAGAGAGAAAACAAAAGGGTGTCTGAGGTGAATTCTTTCTAGCTGGAGAAATTGAAGCACTCTGAATACTCAAAGCAGCTTACAGATAAAACCATAAGAGCTGGGAAAAGCAGCAGTCCAATCTGTTTCAGTATTTGGATACCACACTCAAGGAACATTTGAGGGAAGTGTTAATTTACCTTAAAACTGAACTGTGCCATCTTTCGCAACAGTATTCAGTTTATATTTATTAATAAATAAATAAATAAATAAATGATGCCTCTGTATAACAGATTGGGGGACTGCAGCTTCGACATGTGTGCATGTGTGAGTGTGCCGTACCACACAAGCAGACCCTCTGTGGCAGCCCTCAGCTGCTGATGTTGTCGGGGGTAGGAGGTCAAAGGTCAGACCAAGGTTCATTATGGCCTGCCATCTTTCAGCCTCCACAGACGCCAACACCCCACTGTCAGCAGCACTGCATGACACAAAAAGATCAAGTGAAGGATTATTGTCAGTGAGACACAAAACATGAAGAGTTCCATTAACAGATGGGAACATTTGAAAACTACACCAAAATATTTGCTGTTTCATTCCTATCATGAAGTGCACTTCAAGCTTTGCAAATTATAGACATATTCAATCATTTTATTAAATAATAAAAGAACACCTATCCCTTATATGGAAAATGAGAACCCATGCCAAGAGTGGATACAGTACTGTAACTGTACCATGAAGCACAGAGGTGTCGTACACTTGTGTACAGTAGAGCGTAGTTATCTTTAATGAGAGTGAAATCACTGTCTCTTAAAACAACTCATACTGTTTTATAGGTCACATCAGAGCTGCGTTCAAAGCAAGCCTCCACCACAACAACAGGATGGACAGCTCACCACTTCCTCCTCCGGTTTATTTTACTTCCTCTATTAACTCTATTTTATTTACTATTAGGTTGCCATGGATATTGTGTATGATACTAGAAGATAAACAAACAGGGACGTCTGTGTCAACACTGTGATAGTTTAACACAAGCAATCATCAACAAAAACACTGGTGCATATTTTCAATAAATGGCGTTGAGAAATTGAGGAATTCATTTAGTTAGTTTGTTGATTTTTTCTGGCAGAGCGATTAGCGTAGCAATAACAATCCCAGGGACAGTAAGTCAGCACCATCATGTGCACCTTATCTGAGAATAAATGGATTGATGCAGCTGCCATTAAAACATAAAATGGGATTCTCTAAAGGCTGTCTTGTAAATCTATCAAAGTAACCATTTGCTGTAAGTGTAAAAGTTTGTATGCATTCAAGTTGCACTCTGCTATAAGTCCATCCCTGGCTCTGTAGCACCATGTCAGCATTTTTCTATCCTTAAGGAACTGGAGGAAGCCCAGCGGAGGCGCTTTTTGTTAAATCTTTATTTAACATTGTAAAGTGTTAGACGCAATTTTAGGTGAGAAACTGCGCTTTGCGCCCAGGCATTAAAAACAAATACAAGAATTCAATTATCACTCAGCACAGTTCATCAACCGGTGCGACAGGGAGTTAAAAGTAACGAGGCTGGGGTGTCTAGCGCAGTGTCAGCATGTCTCTATCACCTCAGTGATGGAGAGGCCAGCTGAGGATGGACTCTTGTGGCCTGGGACATGTTCCTCCACCCCGTCGCTCCCTAGCCGCCCCTCCCCTACTCCCGCATGCCCTGCCTCCTACAAGCATCTTTTGTGCGGGCTAAATGGGGCTGGATGCACCCCTTTAACTTTGATTTCCATTTTCCATTGTCCGCCCATTGACGAGGAGGGTGACTCCATCTGTGCCTGCCTTGCATGGTGCCACCCTTTCAATAGGCATATGCTCCACATGTAAGGGCCCTAAACTAGCAAAAGAATGGGTGGAAGGAATAATGATATACAAGACGGGCCCCTCACTTCATGGAGCGAGAGAGAGATTGAAAGATTGAGGAAGAGAGAGAGAAAATACTCCATTCATCAATTTATTGTATGGCCCTTAAAACTCTACAGCCTTTTTATGTATATTCAAGAGCGCAGAAGAGATTACACAAAAGCCCCGGCTGAACTGATGGCGTTTTAAATTGCGGTCAAGCTGCTCCACTCGCCTCCTGAACTGTGCTCAAAATGTGCACGTGTGTTTTACATGAAGGGGAGACGCAGCTTGCCCCGCCACCGGCCACAATGAAAGCCCCACAGAACAATTGATAACTGTTAACCGAGGTGTCGCGCCAGGTCAGTTTTGACTTGGAAATGTGCAATATGCTGTGAAAACAGCCCCTTGTGTTCGCTCTCCCCCTTCAGATCTTATCTCCACATGTGATAACACCACTTAAGATCTCATACAGTAACACACATTAAGTCATTTCCCTCTCCAAACAAACTGAGGAGGAAAGTCGGTGAAAAAATAGAAAGTGAAATT
The DNA here is from genome assembly GCA_031216445.1 of Lateolabrax maculatus. NCBI lineage: Eukaryota > Metazoa > Chordata > Actinopteri > Acropomatiformes > Lateolabracidae > Lateolabrax > Lateolabrax maculatus. Next base: position 13,808,304 of record CM062210.1, read on the forward strand.
TGGTACTAGATTGTTATTAGCCAGTGTTTTTTCTGTTGATTTTTATCTGCAAGCCCAATTTTGATTTTCAATTTTTTTCTCATGTTAGGATTATATTTGTCTTGAAACCCAATTTAGCAGGAGAAAGAGCCTAAGACAGGGTTGGAGGAGGTGAAGCTCATGGCTTAATTTGCTTCCATTCCACTTCATTCATTTACTTATTCATTCATTGCCTCTTTCTCCCTGTCCATCAACCTTATCCTAATCTCTCTCTTTATCCCTCTCCTCCAACTCTTTCCTTGACACCCATGACGCCCACTGCCCCCACACTCACCCTAACGCCGTCTAGCCCCACCCCTCACCGCTCCTCCTGTTCAGTTATAAGGCTCTATCGATTACAAGCCTGTCGTACAAAACGACCTAATGGAGGGTCAGCTTTAATGTGAGGGGCGGGGGGGGGGGGCAGTCTTGGTAGGAGCTGGGCTCTGTTTTAAACACCCCTTCTCCTTCCTTCTCCTCCTCCTGTGTCCCGGCTCCCTCCTGCTGGGCTCCACCTTGTCCCTCTTAGCCCCTTTCCATTGGAGAGCGGGGGCCATGAAAAATCAACAGCGGAGCCATCAATCCCCCCCCCACCCCCCCCACCCTCCTCCGCTCCCTTTACAAGGCCCACCGCCGGCTGCAGCGGCTGCCCATGTGCTCGGGTATTTAGTGGGGGCCTGAAAGCTGAAAGGAGAAGCGCCTGGATCAAATGTGTGGGGGGTGAGGGAACAGAAGGAGCCCTCTCAGGAGGGGTGCTGAGGCCCCGGCTCGTTTTATAGACTCCCCTGAAAGAACGTGATTACAGATCATTATCCAATTGAAGCAGATTGATGGGCTGGGGTCAAAGTAATATAGCTCATAGTAGCTCAGCGAAAAGGGAGGGGTGATAGGAAAGGACGGAGGGCAGCGCAGAAGTGTGGGGTGAGGCGGGGGGGGGGGGGGGGGGGGGTGCAGACAGGGTGAAGATGGTATAATGACTGGATTGTCAGCACCGAATGGAGCATGGGAAGCGGGAGCAGAGCAGAGTGGGAGAGGGAGGAGGAGGAGGAAGACCCCAACTTGTCGAATGAAAGACTGGGGCTTTTCTTTTTCAGGAATGGGTTGAAGTAGTACAACAAGTGCTGATGGAGAGGAGAGATGCTGGATTGGCCTTGTCACTCCAGAGGGCAGATAAAGAGATCTTTATGTAGAGGGGCGGCAGGAGAATTTGTCCAGGGTGATTTAGTTGTTTATCCCCTTGTAAAACATGTGGCTCATTCTCTTCTCTTTTTTTTTACTGAAAGAATCAAGATTAAAACAAGAGTTGTTACAAAATTAGACAGCTGTTGGATTTTTAAATGGTTTATTTAAATGCTTCATGATTTAATAAGAAAATTGATATCCATGTATTGGACACATTGTACAGTATTACTTATTGAATGGGCCCAGATTCAACAAATAAATGTTTTTTATTCAAAAACACAAAATGTGTGTATTTTCATGATCTAAATGACGTAATAATGAAGTAAATTCAAGGAGAAGGAAAAGTCCGAAGTATATTATTCTCTCTTAGATTAACTACTTTCCAAGTTATTTTAAGCATTGGAGAAGACAGTGTTAATATTTGATTTTTTGTCTTTCTTTTACATTCAGTAAGTCAATCACTGCCGTCAGCTAATGCCCTGACCTTGGTTTCTTTCTTTTTTTACGACCAGTCAATAGCTTACAAGCCTGTGTACCATTTGCCTCAAACTGTTCTCTTACATAATATCATGCATTACAATGCATGATGTTCCTGACCTTTCCAATGCACTGTAAAGGTAGATCTCAGATGATTATCACCTTTCAGCTGCCAAGAGCACGGATCCCTGTCCTCCTGCTGTTTGAACATAAGTGATTATGGCAAATCTGTATAGCTGTTTATAAAACCTTACATGACTTCATGTGTAATTTTAGATGAATCAAACAATAGCAGTGGCATTAATAGAATGTGTTTTGCACTTGTTGGATGCCATTGTGTTAGTCATAGGTTTGATATGTACAGTTTTATTGACAAAGGCAGAGACATTTTGATAGTGAGTAGAAGGGAATTTGAGATGTGATCGGTTGTTTTGTCGCCCCAAAACAAGGCTTCCTGTAGGGTTGTAAAAGTATACTGCACAACAACCTTAAATCACTTTTGATCAGAGCAAATGCAACTCACACACACATTCATGCACACGGGAATCGTGCCAACATGCCATGAGTCGGTATGTCATGCCAATTTATGTTACATCCATGAATCTGATGCATTCATCAATGGCTTGTTAGCAGGGTCGTGGTTCTGTTCTGTGCCAGTGGACTGAAGTCTTATGACAGGGAGCGTCTTCATCCACAAAAGAGGGCTTATGGGTAATGGCTATGGCACTGAATAGCCTTTTGATATTGACTGAGACAAAGTGTCTCTAAATTCTCCTTGCTTTCAAGATTTGCAGAAAAAAAAAAAATCCCTTGAAGACAGCATGAGCATGTTTTAGATCAAGCTTGACATTTCATTTCTTCGCTTGGTATATTTTAAACAAAATGGATCCTAAATGATGCAGAACTTTGGGACTTTAATCGGACTTGACAGATGCACATGCTGTCCGTGTTCACTCGGCATGCAGCAACTGGCACACGGCAATTACTGCGAATGTGTGAGAGCGTAAAAGAAAAAACATCTTAAAGGTTCACAACTTTGCTGTGTGCAGCCTTTGCGTAATTATTGGATTAATGAAGAATGCGCTCATCATCAGCAGCTGTGACGCATAAAAAGGGGCACATACTGTACATTTAGGAAGCGCTTTGTGCATCTCCGGCTCATTTTAAGATGATGTGACTTTGGAAGGCGGCGCTGGGGCAAGTGCAATCACATGTGTTCAGAAACAGCACACACAACAGCTTCAGTACACACATATTGCTCATGCTTGCACGTGCATAGACAACATACTATGTTTTTATTTATAGTCCTGCAATCCTACTGTTTTCTTCCGAGTTATAAGCTGTGATTTGCGAGGAACTTTTGCAAATGAATGTTTACTAGGAGATAAAAGACAGCCAGACTGCCTGTGCTTTTAAAGCACAGGCAGCTAAAAGCCACGCTTCCTCTGTTTTTTGACAGTCTGGGAACTGACACTGAGCAGACTGACCCATGTGATTACAACCTCAGCGAGAGCGCGTGTTTGCATGTGAAGATGTACTGTCTGCATGTGTGTGCCTGTGTTTTGGCTGTACACGTCCATAAATATGCCGCGTAGATATTTTTTCATGTGTATTGTGGAAAAAGCGTGGGTGATTTTGTGTTTGTTTGTGACTCAGCCCAGCTTTAGGAACAAGCCACACCAGGTGGGTCTGATTGAAACTTCATTTTGGAGTGAAGAGAATAGAAGTGAAGTGAAGATACTTCCTTGAAATTTGAAAACCACCATTCAAAGACATTTCTAAGGAAAAAAAAGGCTTCATATTCATTACTCAATGTTTAAAACTCTATCCTCATGTAATTCTTCCGTGAGCTAATGTCTCAAGTAAAAGGAAGAACTTCAAAAATGTTCCATAGTTTCTCTTTCATGTTGGCAACTATTTAGTGGGAGTATCTGTATTTCGCTTCAGTTGGTGCCTATTTCATTTTTGCATGAAACCCTTGATTTGTGTTTGTGCTGGATATTCATACAGGCAGGGAACAAATGATCGAGCGCCAGGCATCGCTATAGGTCAGACTCTTATTGCAAATTCTTGTGGATTAAAGCAATTGATCTTTGATTAAACCCCTCTGTTACATCTAACAAATGTCTTTGATACTGACCTATTTTTCCAACATTCAAAGAGAGTTACCAAACACCCAGTAGTTCGGTAAATCATGAGCTTCACAGCTGCTGTTGCTGTTCATTTACTTAAACCAAATTGATGAGATGAGTTCAAACACACTTCGGTTTCTCGAGCTCTTACTGCTTGACATAAAGGCCTGGAGCATTATCAAACAGCATACTGGATTCTGGATCACAGCGGCAACTATAGGCCTATATATTGTATGTGTTTCACATTGTATTGCAGGGGAAAAATGGAAAGTAAGAATGTACTCTTCAATCTTCAACTTCACCTCATTCTTACTAGGATATCTTTTTATTTTTTTATTGTCAGAACACAAAGTTAGTCAGTCTGGTAAGTCAATTAAACCATTTCGTAAACAAGTTGTCTTTGAAAACACCACACACTGTAGCTACAGCACTGCGACCTGCATGCTAAACCCAGTTACAGGCAAGAGAGGAAGCCCTGACTCCCTCTGCGTTACACTTAGTCAGATAATTGGAAATGCGAGGGCATTAACTCCAACGGGATTAAGAAGGGGAATTAAATATGTTAATCCCCAAAATAGGTAAATAGCCCCAGTGATACAATAACCAATTTCTAGGGTTTTCCTCCCCCGAGGACACGTCTGCCTTTGAACGCAACACGCTCACACACAACCAAGCACAGTGCACACCAGTACACACTAGTGCACACTCGCGCATAAACATGAACACACACGCGTTGCGCGGGAGAGCCGGAGAGAGAGTCTCGAGTGTTCCAGAAAGTTCTCCAAGGTCATGCCTGTGGTGTCGTGTGGCCCTGTGGCTGACTCTTGAACCTGTTCTCCCAGGTCTGCCTCTTTGTTCTAGAGATCATTACCTCTGTCGCTCCGCTCTGCTCCGCTCCCCTCCCGAGACCGCTTTGTCGCCATGTGTTCATCTGCCTTGTAATTATAGCACGGTCCTGGATGTCACGGTTTAGGGACTCTGCCTGGGTGTGAGTGAATGTGTGTGCGTCAGGGGACTGAGCGGGTGTATAAAATTGTGTGGCTTATATTGTGCTTTTATGCCCAAGTGTGTGGGAGGTGTGTGTGTGTCAGGGATGGAGCGTGGACATTGGTGTTTGTGAGGGTCTGTGTATGCGTATATAATTTCAATCACCAAAAAAAAAAAAAAAAGGGGGGGGGCATCGTAAATTGAATGTAGCGCACTTTCTCTTTAAACTATTCGAGCAGAGGCATCGCCTTTGGAGATGGCAAACAGAGCTGGATTTTGATGAGCTACTGTACTTGTGTCAGGGACATGAAACAACTGAATAAGAAGTGTATATTCAAAACACTGAGAACACATAAAGGTTGCCGGGGCATCAGTTGTGGGCTAAAATCAAGTTAAAGTTCCCCACTGAGTTCAAAGTACATTTTTATACACAATTAGTGGAGTACAATTTCTGTTGGAACTCAAGCATGGCGAAAAAACCCCAAGGTCAATTGCTGATCGCCTCTGAGAAACATTATTTTTATGTCTCTGTGTGTCCAAAGATGAATGTCTTAGAGGGAAGAGAAAGTAAGAGGGAGAAAAGAAAACATTAAAAGAGAGAAGTCAATCATTCAAGAATGCAAGACCGTAATGCACCACAGTCAAATTCAATAAAGTCATTATTCCTGGCTTAGCCATAGCAATAGTATTTTTCCTGGATATCCTATACCGCTTATCCCAATTCCTTTTTCTCTCTCGCTCTTTCTCTCACCATTCCTCTTTCTCAGCTCTGGCTACAGGGCATGTAGGATGGCATCAATACTCTCATTTTGCAACATGAAACCCTCTATTTACTACAAAGATTCATCTGCGATGGATGTCATTCTGCAATGGCTACCTCTACAAAAGGCAGAAAGCAGCTTCATCATGCCAAACCTCGACGCATTACCCCTGACATATTCTATTAGGCCGATTACACATAATGATGCCAAATAAGCAGCGAATGAAGAGCTGGGGAGTTATCGCTGCCCCCCAACGGAAAAGAGAAAGAAGGGGGGAAAAAAATGCTCAGCAAAGTTTCTTATCTCAATCCAGCTGAAGGAGGAACCACACACACACAGTCCAAGCTGCACTTATCAGTCATTAGGCGTTTAAATGCTTGCCCAGAGAGAAATTAGATTTCTGAGGAGTTAAGAAGATAACCAGTGGCACACTCTTAAAAAGGATGTAGCACTTTCAACACATTTGAGTGGAGACAACACACTTACTTAAATTGTAGCAAGTAATATTACGAAGCATGTGTTGTAATTAACACAATTTGAATTGACAAGGAACACAAGATGAGTTATCCCTAAATACACATGAAAATAGCATATTATTACTGAATATAGACAAAGATTAAAGCTACAAAATTACACAATTATTCAATTTATTAGCCCAAAACGAGAAGGTTGGGTTTTTGGTCCCATTTGTTAGTTTGTGTGTTTGTTTGGTACAGTAATAGCAGGGTATATCAAATCTGCTTAACAGATTTTTATGACATTTGGTGGAGCCATGGTCCAAGAAACAAGTGATTACAGTTAGGTGCAGATCAAGATCCAGGAAAGGTGAGATACTGTACGTCAGTTTTTGGACATTTTCTTTATTTTCTTATGAATTCATACACTTAAAAGAATGAAAAACTCTGGCACAAGCATCATGTGATTGTCTGCCACAATATGTAATTTGATGTGGGTCAGGGTCCAGATGAAATTTTCGAAACATTTTATATTATATAAAATAACAAATTTTAAGGATTGTGCAGTCTTGGCAGAGAAATGCGCTTCCTGAGTGCTTTCTAATTCTCTAATGGTAATTTGAGTGGGTTTCACAGTGGTGTCCAGGGACCCCCAGCAGTCTTGCGGGTCTGTTGTGTGATGTTTATGTGTCCTTACTGCAACTTGAACAAAACAAAACCCTGAGTTTATAACAGTCTGTTAATTTTTCAAATTACACAAAATATTTCCCCTGTCCATAAACCATGGCGTACTGCTTAGTGGTTGGGTGGAACTTGACCAATCTGTGAAGAGTGTCAGGGTTCTTGGAGGAAGTGCGTATTTGTTATACATCCTCCCTGCTGATAACTGCCGCACTAAAAAAACGGGCCCTGGCCTACACCACCTCGCCCAACACTCCAGGCTCAGGCTGTTGCCAGTGGAACAAATTGCAAAGCATTTACCAAACTTTTATTAGGTTCACAAAACAAGATCCCATGCCATAGATGTGGGCAAGGGGTATTAATTTAGGGAAATGAGCACAGGGTAAATAAAGGCTGTCTGGTTGCCGTCCTAACAGGAAATACTATGCAGGGGACCGGTGAAGGAGGTGGGAGCGAAGATAGGGGGTAGGAGGGAGGGAGGAAACAATTATGACCTCATTTAATAGTCTCTCTCTCTCTCTCTCTCTCTCTTTCCCTCTCTATCTCGGCTCCCAGGCAGAGATCGGAAAGGAATGCCCAGTTTAAAAACCGCAAGTCACCTCTGAACATGGGAGCATTTGGCCTAAGTGTTTCCTGTTGCAATAAAAATGTATGTCAAGTATGTGAACCGAGGTTCCTCTGTGCTTAAAGCCTGTTGAGCACACACACGTACGGCGCACACACACACACACACACACACGCACTCATACACGCACCCACACACACAAACACATTCACACATACATGCTGTAACCACAGTATTTTGGTTTGGAATCTTCCACAGCTAAAACTAGTCCATTATGAACTCTACTGCCATTGCCCAAGACTGACACAGAGTGATTGAACCAAGCATGGAGTGTGAGGCTAAAACGTGTGTGTGTGTGTGTGTGTGCATGTGTGTGTGCGTGTGTGTGTTTTGGAGTGGTATTGTGAAACGGGTGGGGGTTACTGTGTGGTACAAAGCCCATGCCGTTCTGGTGCCGGGCTCATGATAAGAGTTTGGGAAGTCGTCACATGGTGTTAGCCACAGGCACAAATGTGCAAGGGGGCTCGAAGTGCTAATTTTATTCATTTACCTCCCTCTCTGGATAATTGTTTCTGTCAACCAGCGACGGCTTGATAAAGGATTTCACGCCGCTGAAAACAGTTACACGGCTACTTTGGAAGGTGATCGCCAGAGATGATTATATTTATCACCTGCTTTAATATCCATAGTGTGGTGTAAATTGATTAATTCTCCAAGGATCGCTGTCACAGGGAGCAAGGTGTGAAGAGTTCTGCACCCAAATAAGACATCTGACATTTGACACATAATACTGCAAAATGAGCACTGACAAAAATAATACTTACAGTAATGTAGCATTATCACTGATACTATTATATTACATTAAAATTACTGTCAAAACACTGTTTAAACAATTCCGCCCAAAATTTTGTCTTAGTCAAGTTTGAATTAAATTCATTAATGCTTGTGATTTCGATGACACATTCACACACTCTTACACACACGCTTTCATACTTGTCTTATCACATTATGCTACAACACAATATCTGTAACCAAAGGAGTGACACAAATCTTGAGATTAAATATTAATTCCCTGCCTGCATTGTAAAGTTTAGTAAAAATTAATTATTAAAGAATACTATTTGTTATTCAACATGATCTTGCTGTAACATTGTGTAATTAAACATATTCTCAATGCTAAAATGATTTGCGTTAAATAGTAAAATAACTAACCTTTATATATTTGTATCTATTTTAAAAACAAAACTAAATTTTGATGTATAATTGCGTTAAAATTGGTTGTCATCGTAAACATTTTTTTTTTTTTTCTAAAATTTTGATTACCAGCAAGTCTTTGAAATACAAATATAAGTACAAATATCAAAATAAAAGCATAGTGATATTTTATCAGCTGCCTTTTATGAGCTAACCGCCACCCAGAACCAAAGGTCGAGACTGCAGATTTTGGCAGATTTTACAAGGTATCTGTCAACAGCAACCGATAGAAATCTTAACCGTCTTCAGCCAATAAAAAAAAGAAACAACTTTACAGTTGTTAGAAGTCGCCCCCAAAATGTCACTCACAAAGCTTTAAATTCCATAGCACACCTTCTCCTCAGTAACTGACAGATTCCCACCTATTCAAAAGAGTGGCCTGGAAGCCTTCTTCCCCCGGAGTTCAAAAACATGTCGCTCTGCCTCCACTCGAGGAAGCCTGCTTTTATTGGACCCTTTGTGGAACATCCTTTCTTCCCCCCTCATCAAAAGAAGGAAAATAAGTCAAGGCGTAGTCGCATTTCCCCCCTCTTTTATTACTATTCTAATAATACTCCATATTTGTTCATGCCTTCATCTTTTCAATGCACTCATTGAATGTGTGTGTGTATGCAGGACTATAGTGAGGCATCTGTACTCTAAGCTTCAGTGGGCAAATGCACTGGATGGAGAGAGGGGCCTCAGCCTTCTCATTCCTTTCCATACCTTCACTGCTACAGTATGTCTTAGGTCTACACAAGGTCATATAAATGAAAAGAATGAAGTGAAATAGAACATGCAAGAGAGAGTGGAAGATAAGAAAATATCTGGCTGTGGTTCCGGAAATAGCGGCTTTTGAAGGAGATGCAGGAGAGGGAAGGGGATAGAAGAATGGACTGGTAATACAGTTTCTGTGTGTGCACGTCTGCGCACAACGTGTGTGCGTGTGTGAGAGAAGAAACATCTTGTTAAAACCACTCCATACTAAAGCAGCTTAGGCCCCTTTGCTCCACAGAGGCCTGCAGAGGTGGTGGTGGTGTCTGTGGAGGAAAGGGAGGAGGTGAGGTGGAGTGTTCGAGGGCAGTTCCCTTCGCTGACTGGAATGAATGGTATGGGGCAGTAGTGACCATTCATGCATGCTCTTTTACCTCTCTCTCCCCCTCTCCCTCTCTCTCTCTCTCCCTCTCACTCGCTGTTTGAGATTTTTAGCTGCAACAGCGCAGAGAGAGGGCAATGAGAAAGAGGGAAAAGAGGTAAGAGATATACAAATAAGAGACAAAAACAGGGAAATCAAAGAAGGGGGATAAGGTGAGGAAAGAGAATAAAAGAAGAAGAGAGAAAGTATAAGATAGACCAAAGAAAGAGAGAGAGAGATGGAGAGAGACGCGGGACTCTAGTGACTGGGCCACTGGAGTTGGAGAGCAGCGCAGCGTGAAATAAGGGAGAGGAGCAGCTGAACCAGAAAGAACCCAGGCTGCTCATTACAAAGGCCTAGGCCTGACTTATACCCTCCACACACTGTAACACACACTCTCTCTCACACACACACATTCTGACACACACACACACACACACAGATATGCACAGGACACAAGGAAACAAAAAGAGGAACTCGTCATAATGTATGCCATTTGGTGGATGCTTTTATGTGGCCGTGCACACACAGGCATGCAATGTCACTCGTGTGCTTTACATCTGCACACATTCATTCACGTACACACGGGAGCCAGAGACAAATAAAATGTTGTCTGTTTGTGCATTGTAAATGTATTCCATCAACAATAAAAGAAAATAAAAAATCTGCTGCTAGATACGGAGAATTTATGCAAAGATGTAAAGAATGTATTGCAAGAGCAGTCAATACTAGCTATACTAGCCAGGAGCTGATTATCTGGATTTTTTCTTCAGATATTGACTCAGTGAAAATGTTACACTCGTCAAAACTTTGGCAGGCTTTCCAAAACCACGCAGGGAGACGGAGAGAGGAAGAAGTCTCTAGTCTCATTGTGTGACCCACCTTTCGCATCGTGACAGCTGATGAAACATTTGGTGCAACTTGTTTATTTAGATTTGATTTCCTCCCCTAACATTTGAGCAGCTGCCTCTCAATACACGGTTCACAAACATCTCATTCAAGGACACAAATAAGTGTGTCGCCAGGCTGGATGATATTGACTTCTAAGCAGAGAACGTATATCTAATATCAAATTGTGTCGCTTTTAATGGTATGGGTGCAGTATACATCAGGAAAGTGCTTTGTTTAATTTGACAAATTTAATAATTTTACATTTTCAAATAAAATTAATTTGAGAAAATATTGTTCTGTATTATAAAAATATATTTTTAAAATATAATAAGGGAATACTGTATTTTACTAAATAAAACATTTAATCTTAATGTTTGACTGACAGTTATCTTTGACAGTGAACCTAGCACACAGGAAATGACTCTATCTGTTTTAACAAATAAATTGACTCCGATCCAGTATATTACTTCGCCAACATTACAACTCACTCTTTTATCTTTTAAACACACACTAGAACTGAGGGCCAGTGGCGGTATTCAATCCAGCAGGGAGATGTAAATATTAAAAAAGAGACGTATAGAGATGTAGCAAAGAATGGGATGACAATATGCTCCTTAGATATTCCTTTACAAGTTCTCATAAGACCCTTTTTTTTTCCAATTCAAACAGAAGAAGCTGTAAACCAGTGCTGCAGTGGCTCCTGATAATCCCCCACCTCCCCGCTCGCTGCCACATATTCTGTGAAATACTGCCATCTCTTGGTACTTCAAATGATGGTTTTTTAACAGACAGGGAGCCTTGGTGGCTCCGACGACTGTGACTTCAATCATATGTCAAAGGCCACTAGAGGCCAGGTCTCTGTTGAGCTCAGTAGAAATATCAAATCTGATCCAAAGGCTGAAAGAGTCATGCAAGAGGATCAGAGTGTGACAACGGACACAGTATTGTGTACTTCAATTTTTCAATGATGGACCCTCGATGCATGTCTTCCCTAATCCTTTACCCAAATGACAATACGTATACCATCTATAAAGAAGGATTTTATTTTATTTTTAAATGAAAGAGTATGGTTTAATGCAGAAATGTAGTCATAAATAAGAAGTCATTACATTAATCATATGTAATGAAACAGTCACCATTATGACCACACTCGGCTCATTTTTGTTGTCTTTTCAAAATGTAACCTATTCCCTTATACCTTTAATTGGTTTGTTATGTGCTATGATGTATACGTTTTTGTTATTTTTTAAACACTGCCCAAAATGTTGATGCGGTCAAACGCGCTTCACACATCCTGAAAATCTTTGAACTCCATTTTTGAGTTTTTTTTTTTTCAACTTTCTGTGAAAGGATTACAGAGCCTTCAGTTGGCTGAGAAAATGATTACATTTTGGTTATTTTGGGGTTTATCAAACTCTGTCAAAACAGCATCAAGCTAAAAAATGAGGCTTTCTCACAGTAGTTCCTGAAAAGCAGTCATGTTAGAAATGCATGATTTAGTAGTGAAATAACACTTCCCACTTATGTGGCTAAAAATGTAACATTGCACTGTTGTCCTTTGAACGCCACCTGTAAGAACTACCTAAATGTCAAAACTCAAAAAGTGAAAAAAGGGGATGTGCATCTCACTAAAATAGTAACACAAATCATTTCTTAAGTGGTTGCTGTTGACTGTGCCGTACAGTTGCTGCACACACAGCAAACTGGGGTAACCGTGCAGTCATGATGTGGAGGTGCGGTTCAGCACGTTGCAGAACTGATTCAGCAGGTTTCTGAGCTGAGATAAGAAGGCTGGATTTGTGTGTGTGTGTGTGTGTGTGTGTGTGTGTGTGCGTGCGTGTGTCGAGGTTGAGACATGCAGATAAAAGTGACATCTTTTGAAAGGGGAGTAAAACTGTATTTCTCTTGCTGCTTCACAGTGTAGTAGAGTTGTAATTCAATACTCCCCAGTCAGTGCTTTGCAAGGTTTCTACAGAGGACTGTTGTGTTTCACAGAATGTATTTCCAGCATGGAACAGGTTGTTCATCACAAGGTCTGTTGATCTTAAACACACACACACTGAGCTGGGAACTTTGAAGTGTGAAAATAAACATTTTCACCTAACCACTAATCTTCTCTCTCTCTCCCTTTCCTCTTGCTTCAGCTCTCTTTCTCTCTCGCTCTCCGTGCCTCCCTCCCTCTCTCTTATCTAAGGCATTTTTTAACGTGAGCTTCATTTACAACTTTCATTTGAATTTGTCCCGTTAGTCCATATGTTATTGTAGCGGAACCAGCGCCAGGGCCTCTGGTTAGTGAAAATGTCAGATTCTTTGATTTGATTTTATAGGATCTCAGCAGGGACTGCGAGGCTGTGTGGTTCTGGGCCTCTCCTGTGAGTGGACCGACTACTGTTTGCATTTAAACATCCATCTGAGCCAGATTCCCCCGAGGATTCATTTGTTTCACAGAGGCTCAATTACCTCTCACCACCCCAACCGCCCCATACAAAAAAAAAAAGATCAGTTCTTTTTTTTTTCCAGCGCAATTAAACAGATTTTCCTGTTTAGGTTAGGTGTAGGAAGAAGGTGCCTGACAGAGGTCACCAATTTAATTAGGCACTATTTAAGACCAATAACAAACTGATTATTTGCCAAATGGTTCTCGCGAACTGAGAGGCTTGATGGTTGGCATGTTGAGTGCTACTCAAGTGCTATTCACCCACAACTGTTCTCTGAAAAGCACCAATGACTAGAACATGAGGTCACAAATCTGCTTTGATTGAGGTTTCTATGGATACAGATACGTCCCCGCTGACTTTCCTCTCCCCTAACCTCTCGCTGTCTCTCTCCTCCTCTCTCTCTACCCCCTGTGCAGTGCCATTGCCGAGCGCTAAGTAAATACGTGCTCTTTATGTTCTTCGTTGCCTTTCAATATTTGGCAGCGTGGCAGCGGGGGATCAAAATGTGTGTGTCTGCTAAATGTCAGTGGGTAAAAGGGGTTGAGTTTAGAGCGGCACACACCATGAAGCACCTGCTGTAAAGGCGAGCAGCAGGGGGAAGTTTCATCTCGGTTTGATCCGAAATGGAAAAGGCTATGAGCACCAAGTCGACATCAACAGCAGCTCCACGTCCCCCCCACTTCCTCAAGTCTATTTTCAATTTAGCCCTATTCAACAGATGGTAGTAGAATACCTCACCTTGGCATTTTAATCAGACTAAAACACCATTTAGAGTTATTATGGAGATTGTATGTCATAATCTAATGCTGCAATTGATTATCAGCTTCCCAAATATTGTTGTTTATCCTGACATTAAGGTGGATATTTGAAGCAAAAGCAATGAGTCACAATTATCATTATTTCTAACTCACTTAATCTACCTCTAATCAGATTAAATTTTATGGAAGGCAACCCACGGAGACATCTGCGTCTTCTTAAAAGACTATCATGGCTTAATGTATTAAAAATGCAGTAATTGATAATAACGCTGAAATTATGAAGTTTTCAGGTCTGCAAAATGGGGGGTTGAGTGTGCAAATAAGACCACTTTCCGTTAAAAGCACCGCTCAGTTTAACAAAAACAGTTGCCAGGGAGGGGAAGTGGGTCTGGCTGGTTTGGGGTTATGTATGACATCAAATAAGGTTTGGATTCTATGTGAAATGGTCTGGATGAGCGTGACCAGCCATGGGAAGTATCTTTGGCCTCCAGGGACTGAAAAAAAGACAGGAAGCCCTGAAGAGCCACTGCAGGCCATCCCCTCCTCCTCCTCCTCCTCCTCCTCCTCCTCCACGCCACTTGGCCTTTGTCTTTACTTGGCATGTGTATGTGTCCGTGTGTCTCTGTGCGTACACCCCTCTGAGTGTGTGTGCGTGTGTGTGTGTGTGTGTGTGAGTTTGCATCTGCATCCTGTCCTTGTTGCCTGTCCCTGGCTGCACCATTGGAGGCAGCTGATGCTATCTCATGGCAGTATTGTGGCAGCCCCTGCTGCGAATAATCAAAGGCAGCTGTTTGGAAAATACCAGAGATGCCTAATAGGAAGCACTGATGGCCTGGATTCACTCTTTACCCAACAAGCCCCCTATGTCTGAAATGCAATGCGCCAGATCAATTATTATTAGCGGCACACAGACTCTATGCCTCCTCACTGTATATTGTCCATGTAATATTTACATTAATATAACAACGTTTACAATAAAACCACAAAGACTGAACATTTATTTGACTTCTAAGTGAATGTGACTTTTCCTCTCTTTTGTCTTTATCTTAATGTATTTTTAGCATAACTACGTTTAATAATTCCCGCAGTATGAGCCACATCCCTGGGTTTTGTGGGGTAAAGAGGGGAGGAAAAGACCTATTATTTCTATTATTTGGATAGCGCACCAAGGCAGCTTTTGGGGTTTGATTGTGTTTTGTTTGAACAAGTGAGTTAATGAACGCCAATCGGTGGACGCTGGTAGTTCTTGATGCATATCTGCTGATCTGGGGGTCCCAGCAGATCTTGGCCAAACACTGGGCAAGGCAAAAACAAATCTGTCTGTCAGTACGGGGTTAAAAGTCCTAATTAGGGGTCCTGACTCTCTGTCCGCGGCTCCAAGTCAAGCGTCAGCTCTCCCTGATTGGTACAAATCTCGTTTTTCTAAGCCTCAAAGGTTTGCAGAGAGGGTCAGCGGCTCGCCCATGATGGTGATTTGCTCGTACCTTTAAAAGGCCATTGATTACGTAATTAGAAAGGGAAAATGTTGCACCATTGTGGAATAGAAGGAGGGGTTGAGCAGGCGGGCTTTTTGATAAGTGGTGGGAACTTTGGTGGGAACTTTTGTGCACTGAATTTGGAAGCACAATAGGGAGGGCAGTTCACCCACAGAAGTTAGTAAGAAATCAACAAGTACCTACATAGTTTACATTTGAATGTCCCTCTGCTCTGGAAACTGCGTCACTCTGAAAGTTAAGCAATTTATTGTGTCAATGAAGACAAAAGGACACATTGTATTAATAGAAATGAAAACAGATAAACTAGGTAGCCTATAGTACTGTAGTTTCTCCTGAACTTCAGCTTCACACTTTTTTTTCTTGTGTAACATTGAGATCCTAACAGTCTCATGACTCATGACTCACAATGGAAAGAGATTAACTTAGCAAGGTAGTTCTGGGAAACGCAGCCTGGTCACTTTTACATGATAACATCATCACCTTTACTGTAACTCACAGCGGTGAAAGCATTATGGGAAGGCAAATTGTGGTCATAAACAAAAACATCTTGTTTAGTGAAAGTTCACCTCAGACCGCTGTGTCCTTACATAAGAGCACTTTGAAAATGGTGAACTGCGGCGTTTTTTAAGGTGAAAAGTAAAAAATAAAAGGCCAGGATTGTCCTTAAATTAGATGCATCGCTTTTGTTTCCCGTTAAAATGCCACAATGCTTTCAGAAAGCCAGCTGCACTGTGTGTCTCTCCCCCTCTGTCTGTCTGTCTGTGCAGGTTATGGATGGTCTGGTCCACCAACGCTCGCGGAGAGCAGAGGCCACATGCACAAAAGCAAAATAAACTGCAGGGGAAGGAAGTGGTTAACATTAACAAGGATCCAATAAGAAGATTAAATGTAAAACGTTGGCCCTGGTAATTGATGTGTTCCTAACTGTGTGTGTACGTGTGCGTAAAAGTATGCTTGGGTCTGTATAGGTGTATCCGTGTGTGTGTGTGTGTTTGTGTGTTGTAAATATGGGCTCTGTGTGTGGACATAATTGCTCCCAGATCTGCAGCATAACTCTATGGGTTGATTAGCAAATGTCTCTACTGTAAATAGTTGCCACTAATCATGCAACACCGTTGCTATTAGCATAAATGGGGAGGGCAGAAATGAGCACAAGAAAGAAATTACTCTTATGTTCTTGTGTTTTTTTTCTCTACGCTACATACAGTGACAGCGATGTAAGATGATTCACAAAGTGTAGAATGTCTTATATACTTATCAAGGTTAACCTGGAAATGGCAAGGCTATCAGAATACGTACTCTTGCCGCCATGTTCTTATTGTTATTTTGGATTTAACGTGATGGAAAGGAAAGATTAGAGCAAATCTTGATGGTTCATTTCCTTATCCACCCCTAACTGCGGCTGAAGACAAGATTGTGTCTCCTGCTGCTATACTGTAATTTATAGTGTAGCAGAGTAACAGCTGTTAAAGTACAGTTTGTTCCTTTAAACAAAGACCAATGAAACAGTGAAGGAATAACAGAATAATATAAACTTAATACTATATAATAGAGGGATTTTACATATTATACAGATTGCAACAGAAAACTTGACCTGATCTATTTTTGATGTGTTCAAAGCTGCTCCAGTACTCTTTGTTGAGTACTTATACCTTTTAAACCCTTCTCTGTATGAAACATGTCTCACTAAGACTCCTGCAATGGAAAAGTACAGTATTTCCCTCAGTAAGTTGCAGGTAAATGTTTCTGATTGGGTCATGTGAACAAGTAGTTGCACTTTTGTTACCACAGAATTAAAATTAATTTAATGACAACATGAAATCAGCTAATGACGCCATTTACCTGTTCAAACAACTGACTGTCCATTTGTCCTCAATGGTACTGTTTCTTAATAGAACTGAAAAATAATAATAATAAAATAATATAATATAATATGGTTCACATTTTTCATCATCTTTTTGCTGACAAAAAATGGTATTGGTATTGGATTAATACTAATTCAATTCATGGACTGAAGCTGCCAATAGCAAATACGTTATGCCATTATGTGTGACCACCATTTTAAGATTCAGTTTTCACCTGAATTAGGTTTTTGCAAGCATTTCAAAAAGCATATAATTCACTCTTTCCAGGTTTCTTTTATAGAATCAGCTATAGAACTACTTATGCAGTTAAATATTAAATGTAAGAGATACGAAAAAAAATCATCCTTGCATTATGTGTGTATTAACAGAACTTAAGACATTGAAATGTGAAAAGTAATTGCTATTTTGTCAGGTTTGACTCGCTTGTCTATATTGTATCAGTGGGCCTGATATCAGCTGGTGGTAATGACAAATAGTATAATACCAAAATAGAGTGTAATATTTCAGCAAACCAATGTTTCATCGCCTTTTCTTTCGCTTAAGATCTTATCTTTACATACTGTAACATACAGAGCTTAGGTCTATTTCTGGTGATTCCTCTCCACTGCATCCCCTCAATGAACATGAAATCCTCAAGTGTTGAGTGAGCTGTATGCACGCTGCAGCTTTTCATTCTACTGTACGATGCAAGCTGCTTCTGTTAGCGTTCATTGCCAAAATACAAAGGTACCTTGCATTCACACTACTTCTGTCAGCTGAGTTTATTAGGGTTTATCACTTTGTCCTGAAATACGCCTACATTCTCAAGACTGAAAGCTTTAATGCTTCTATTGCTGCAAATTACAAATAAATTGTCTCTCCTCCAATGTAAACAAAATGCTTTTCAGTTCTCATAAACAACCAGATAGCGTGCTATTCCGTTGCTTTTAACATGCTGCCACTTTCAATGCTGTGTTAGGGTGACAGAAGCCCAAGGCAAAGTTAGAAAGCACTAAATATATGCCATTATGGTTAATAGATTGAACGAAATCCAAGACACTCGGAGATTATCTATTGAGACGCTGTCAGACAGGGACAATGCATGCCATCGCCGTTCTCATACACTCTGCATTACTGTAAACCCATACACCTTGGTGTGGAGAAAAAAAGAAAGACATAGGGAATCAGGGAAAATGAGGACAAAAATAAATATAGGATAAAGATAACCTAAGGGCAAGGCGAGTGGATTTAAGCAAGCGTTTATTCCGCTCGGCGTACAGTATGTTCCTTGTATACTGTAGATCCTAAATCCCATGTCCCAAGTACTATACAAGGGTATGGATAGTGTCGGAATGTTAATGGTTTTCCGATAATTATCGCTATCTGTGCGCTGTAATCCATCATTCAGAGCAGTTATAAACAAAACATGTACATCTGTTTATTTTCCCGTTGACAGGCGAAGCAGGCTCTGTGCAAAGGTTGATACTGTAGAAAAAGTTTACCCGCTTCTTCTAAATACAACCAAGGTAATCTCCGCTTTGAACCGTGACTGGCGTCGCACGATACCGCATCAGTGGGTGGAGCATGGCTTAGGCAGCAAAACTATTTCATGAGGGGGAGACGGCTGAAAAAGTACGAGTATCGCAAATAGTGGTGGAATTGCGGAAACGTGAATAAACACGGCCACAGCCCAGCAAGCCCTGGGTTTAATCCTCATTGGAGAGGCGGTTCAGATGCTGCTTGGTGCTTTTGTCGTTTTTGCAAGGCTATTGGTTGGCTGATATAACAGTTATTCATTTTATATATTCAATTCAACAGGAAATTTCACATAACTGCACCTTAAAATGTGAATCACATGGATAAATATGGTTGAAATGCTAACTTCTTGGCAAGAATTGCAATTCTTGCCATGCTTTTTTTTTTTTTGCATATATGGTGGATTTAATTTATCATTAGTATAAAGTTCACAATTGTAAATGCAAGTCTTCAGCAGAAACAAAGCAACTACTTTAATTGATTTTTCTTCTTTAAGAAAATGTAACAACTCAAACCTCATGTGACTTTATCAGCACATTTCCTCAGCTGCATGTAATTATTAATGGCACATGCACATGACACATTCATTTATAAACCTGTCCCAAACAATGGCTTGTCTGCTGCTAGTTGCCAAGCGTAACACGTTTAACCTTTCGCACAGGATTGGCCATCTTTGCTTTCAACGCAGTGACACAATGTCAGCCCGGTAGTAATGAAGACAGGGAAATCAATTGATCGATGAATGAAAGATTAGTCTATAGACAGAAAGCTAATTAGAGCCGTTAGGCCAGAATGAAGAGTGAGCCCAGATGGATGGATCCCCGCTCCATAATAAGGATACACTTAATTTGACACCTCAAGGAGCATAACTGAAATAATGATTGCATTGATGTTTTGGATGTCTGTATACTTGTAAGATGTGTGGCAGTGGCACTGTGTGTGTGATATATTTGTGCGTCATGTATTCATAAACTGGTCTATATTTTTTGTAATTAACAGAACTTTTGGGCTTACTTTATCGCCACAACTCTCCTTTGATGATCATGCCAACGGAGACATTCAGATTCAAAGCCTCTTATGCTAATGGAAACATTCAGGATTGCGGCTCACAGCTGGGTGCTACGTACTGTAAACAGCATGTGCTGGGGAGGATGATGTAGAGCACATGCATTTGTCTTCTTCATTTATTGTGTGATATCCAAGAAAAGCAACATGTAATGTACGTAATGCAATTACATGGACACATTCAACAGAAAATGGTATGTTCTGCAGAACATGCTTGTACGTATGCATTGTGCCATACGCATTGGTACTGCCAACACCTCCCCTCGCATGCATAAAGTAAACACTTAATACATTAGTGTTGATTATCACACCCACACACTGAATGACTGACTTCATGCATCCCATTGAAAGTGTATGATTAACTATATTATGGCTGATCTGCAACACAGGCCTCCTTAGCATGAGTAATTGATTTGTGAGAATTATGGCTGTACACTGTCTTTTGCCTATTCATTAATCATACAAGCGTTGTTTGAGTAAAACAATGTAGTGAGTAATGATATTGATGAAGTCTCGTCTGCACACAGTTGTCTGGGGAAATGGAAATATAAAGCTTAACAGAGCAGATGTCTCATAATACCGGAATTAAGTGATTAGAATAATCGCCTTTGTGCAAATAATCTCAAACAGCAACATCCGCCCTGCCACAGCTGATTGTGTGCTCTTGTGATGCTGAGAAAACACAGGAACGTGCCTGTTTTGTCGCTGCTTCGGCTAATTTCCCATAATCCACTCTGATAAGGCCCCATGGTCCTCATCTACCTATGCTGCATAGCGATGTGATGCACATTAGTCAATTAATAGTGTGTTAAATGACAGAGGTTCCAGTCAATTGAGTTTCTCTTGGGAACAGGGCTGCCATTGTCCTACAATTCAAAACCGAGAGAGAGGAAGACAAAGAGAGTGATGCTGGGAAAACCTTTGCTACATTTAGATATCACTGCACACATATGATGTATGTTTTGTCCCAGATAATTCATGTTTTCTTGTATTAACTAATGATATAGTATTCTGCTATATGATTCTGCCCCCTCTGTCTTTATAAATATGTTAAAGAGCAACTTTGACCAACATTATTAATACCAATCCTTCCAATTACATGTAAATAATCTTTAATAAGTCCGCGGTTATGAATATCTATGTATGTATGTATAACACTTCTTACATTCAAATATCCCATCCCCCAACCTCATCCACCCCCACTGCCTCAGTCAAAAGGGTTGTGCCCCACATATCAAATGGAGATCTTTAGAGCCAAGCATTCCCACTGGAGAAAGCGAAGAAAATGGCCCCCTATTATGAGACCCTCAGTCGAGGCCTTACCTCATGACAAGGGTATTAAAATGAAATAAATCAGCCATTAAGAAGCGGGCGCTGGCAATTGAAACCCTATTAATGCGGCAGGCAGAGAGAGGTAGCCCCAGCGTGATGTGACAATGGAGCACCACAGTGCCCCTTTAATTGCATTTTGGCCAGGTTTTTGTTCCCCCAGACTGGGTGAGGATGACAGGTGGACGCAGGGAGATGAGTGTGTGTGGCACCGCGATGCACTTGTGGACGCACAAATATACCAACACCAATTATTAAAGTGATTTTTTTCAATGTTAAAGCCTTTTCAAAAAATCACACAACGTGCTTCCACGTCATTACTTTTTCCGTTTCATAACCCAGCCGTTAACAGTGATGGTCACTCCTTCAGTCAGCCATCAATACCACTGTCCATGAGTTGTCGGCGGCCAGGCCCCATCAATGTTGCATAGGTTCCTTTCTCATTACCTTCGCTGTTAGACTAGACACTAGGTGATGGATCATGGCCCCGACTGGACCTCATTTGGGTGATGTATCACTAGCGTTCCCCTGTGAAGTGTGTAGGTGATTATACACGGACACAAAGACAAACACAAACACTCACACAGGGCAAAAGACGACAAATCAGTCCCCGGCAATTTGAGGGGCACTTATGGTGTCCTTAATATGACCGAATGTTGAAGTGAACTATCTGTTCTGAGACACAACTCTGGTGGTATCATATACTGTTCCACTGCATAGGATAGGAGAAGGAGTGTATGCGTATGCAGGGTGAAGAGGTCCAAAATTGGTGACATTAAATAAACAGTCACTAAGAACAAAGACGACAGGCAGAACTAAACACGTGTATCCAATTTCAAAACTGTGCAATTTAGATTAAAAAAATCAAACTTTCTTTTTCAGTTTCAGTCTTAACATATAAAAAAAAAAAGTATTTATAACATGACTCTTGCTGTTAATTGTGTTATTTCCTCTCTCGCCCTGGCAGAATGTGCTGTAGCAAAACAAATGAAGGCAACCAGGAGAGGTGTTAGAGCTTATTTGAAATTTCGTCAGGAGTACTCCTTCACCTGTCACTGGTTATTGATATATTCATTAGAGGGCCCTATTCTCTTTCTCTGGTATCAGTTTCTCTTGACAGTAGCACTGTTGACAACATCAGTCAATGAATCACTTTACAATTATGATTGTTGATGGCCCATGACACAAACTTGGAGGGGATGTCATTATATGAACATTAAAGTGATACACAGGGATGCTGGGATGGAGGACCATGGTGCTGCAACCCTCCCCCCACTCCCGTGATGCCTTCATTTAAAACAAGGCCCTATCTTGTATGGCTTTATCCCTCAGGATAATGTTATTACGTCTTTTTCAATGGACACACTGTAGCACTTGATCAGGTAGTAGTTGATGTACAGTAGCTTGGGTAATTGCATTGATTTGTCTCATAATAAATGTGTACATGCTGTGTGATTTCCCCATTAAAACAAAAGGTGCCTTTATGCCAGAGGCTTTCTTTTTTGCTAATGTTCATGCTGAGCTCATTTTGAAATTATTAAAATAATCTGAATGATCTCCTGTGCAGTTTGTATAAATACCACATTTATGTAGTCTGCTTTTGAACTGTCTAATTAGTGGTGACTTCAAAGTCCTTATTGGCTGTTTCCATATCACGCATAGAGTAACCCAGATATTAGTTATATTCCACTTAAGGTCTTTGTCAAAGTTACATGAAAAATCACTTGATACAATCAAGTCAGTATTCTTAATGCTATAAACAAACACGTTAACAGGGTATCCCTGTTCACTTTGTGGTGTTCCATTCATCTATTACCAAAAACAACGGAAATTACTAAACTCACATACTCTCACCCATATTAAAAAAAAAAAAGGATTATTTAAATACTGTGTACCAAGGTGGGAAATAACATTTTTGGACAAACAACCCAAACAACCTCAGTCACTAGTTGTTCTGAAAATGATTGCTGTATAATCATCATCAAAATATACAAAGCTGCTGAACTGCAAAACTGTGAAACATTTTCTCTTTCACTGCATCCATGTCCGCTTCTGATTTTCAAATAACACAGCTCATAACAAGGTCAGACAGATTCACTGACCACAAACAAAATTTGCAAGCGCTTGGCCAGTGGCCAGTATTAATTTACCACCTGTACTGATGGTAAGTACTGCAACACACCTTGTCAGAATGTACCCACAATGCACTGGGAGTTTGCACATGCAACCTACACAAAAACAGTTTACCTGCGATGTCTATCTGAGTACTTCTATAGGTCACCTGCTTTCCTTCAACCTGTCTCATCTACAATTACTTCAGGTAGTGAATTCCCACAATCGCCCCGATTAAGTAACATGCCTGGTCTTGTAACAGTCTGTATGTGTAGGTAAGACCAGTGAGCGAGACAGAGTGGAGAAGTTTTTCCGCTTGAGCTACTATCAGCGAGGAAATTGGTTTCTCTTCCTCTTCTGTGATCTGCACAACCGCAAAATGGTGAGTGAGTCCAGAAAGAAGCTCTTTGATTCTGAGGGACCGACAATTGTGCGAGCGTTTGGCCAGCCATCCCCACCACTGGTTTCTGGTTTCTAGTTTCCCATAATAAGGGCATGAGCTAACCGGGCCCATTCTGACCAAGTGTTGATATTTTCAATGTGTTGACCTAAAAACAGGATGAAAAATGTTGTTCAGAAGGGAAATCTCTATGTATGTAAACATAATCAGTGTTGTCGAAATATTCACAGGATGAAAAGTTGAGTTCTTGTGGTGGACATTTGATCTCTCTAGGGGTCTGTATTTTCTGCCCTGCTATTGCTGCTAGTAAATGTGTACCCCTTTGAGAGGCAGACTCTCATCTCTTTCTTCACATCGCAAGCCTTCTCCCGAAACTCTAACAGCACAAACACACAGAGAAACACATGTGGCCGGCCTTGTTGCCATAGCAGGCTAACGGGTAGTAGCAGATTTGATTGCCTGCCTGGCGCTGAAGTGAAGAAGAGGAGACAGGACTAAATGAAACTCCATCCATCTTAATGAAACACAATTATTTTCCACTTATTAATCATTGAAAAATCAATATGTCTCTTCGCGGCCCAGTGTCGGCTGGATTTGTCATTTGAGGCTGAGCTGTTATGTATCATCCTCTGACGCCGGGACAGTCATGGGTTCAGTCACCTGTGTCCTTTAGGAGTGAAGGGGGGGGGTTGGAGGAAAAGAGAGGGAGGAAGATGGCAGGAGATAGATCTGTTAGACTACAGATGTAGGTATTGGATGAGATGTGGAAAATAGTTTTAAGGAGGGAGCGTAAGCAGAAGAGAAACAGTGGGAAAACAGGAATAAATTAAGGAAACTGAGAGAAAAGAGAGGAATGAAGGGCTGCTCATTGTGTCTCTTTCCCGCTCTCTGAGACAAATGGGAACTCATTAGTGGCTGTTGGTGATTGTGTGTTTCTTCACAGATCAATTTACTAAACACATTGTTTAATGGCTCATTATTAAAGTCTAAGGCCTTGTATTGAGCAGGAGAAGGAATGCAAGGGTGAAAAATTGAGGTTTTGTAATTAAACATGATATTTCTTATTAAAATGCAATCGATTTAGAAAGAAGAAAGTATTTTTGTATTAATTACTAATTACTGTTGTTTCGTGTTTATTTGCCAGGACATGGCATACATGACAATACATGACAACAATATATTTTCTCAGTCATACACTAAACCTTATGCTGTTAACATCTACTCCAGGCCAGTCTCCTAGAAAATAAGTTTGTATACTGCTAATTTGCAACAGCAAATACTGAAAAAAAACATACTGCATGTTGCTGGGATTACATTGACTCACAAAATGTTTTATACTGAATGAATCAGTAAAATGACAACACAAACAAATTACTTTGTTTTCCTTAACACCCGCTCTTGCAATCTTGATTTAATATTTAAAAAGACAACAACGACTTTAACCACTAAAAACCTATAAACGCATGAACACAGATTTATATTTCTGCCAATTCTGATCTTATAATTTCAATCAGTATTAAGTATCACACATCATACAAGAAAAAAACTTTTGTTGAATAACTCCATAGTCATCCAGGGGAAATTTTGTTTTTTCAACGTGAAAAGTTACATTTGGGTGTTTTGGAGCTCCATGTGAAGTTAAAATTAGGGTTGTGGTAAGGGTTAGGGAAACATCGATGCTACGCTTGGTTGAAAAAAGTTTAAACCAACCATGATCTCTTCCTGCACTTAACCAAAGTACTTTTGGTGCCCTAAAATCTAACCACAGACAAACTCCAGTCTCCGGTGTCCTGTGCTTCTTATGCCCATATAAGATCAGTAGTAATCAGTTAAATCAGTCAATTTCTAGTAAACATGGTTAATCTACTCCAACCTAACTGTCAGCCTGCAGTTTCAGTGAGGATTTCAAAACTAGCAACTGTTTATAAAGTCAGTTCCTTAAGTTCCTTAAAAAAGCTTGAAAAATGTTTTAAAAAAATGTAAAAAATTCATGAGGAAAGAACAGATCCATCTGGCTGCTATTGTTTGTATGTTTTCTACATGTGTAACCCCAATTATCTAATCATTTGTTGAGAGGGGTTCCTAGGCAAAAAGCTTAAGTGCTGACTAGTCATTAGCATCAGATAATTTACAACCAACTGGCAAACAGCAGAGAAGCAGGAAGTCAGCTGTGTTCAACAAAAAAATATTTACATATCACTGACAATCTTAGTATAGAATAAAAGATTTCCCAAGCTGCAGTACATATTAATACGGTATAATAAGGCACAAAAGCCTTTCAGCTGACTACACCTGGGATATATATTAATGCAGTTTGTCTGTTTCGATGGTTTGCTCGGTCGCTATTTGTGAGAAATTGTCACAAACTACAAAACTCACAAATTATTTCAGATATTTCAAGGATGTAGACAGTACAGTATGTGATGAAGGTATTCCACTATATATTTGTATAAAGTTTTAAATTTATATTGTAATGTCACTGTACAGAAGCATTGCATCCCTGCATATGTAATGTCCCTGTCCTCTTGTCCCTGACTCAATAAATAAACAGGCTCAATAAATAAATAGCACCACTACAGCTACTATTAATAAAACTACCACTATGATCACTTCTGCATGGAAATGTGCATGCAAGCGTCTCCATTTGTCATAAGTAACTTTCCCAAACTCTTGAAACATAAAAAACCCTTATGTGCATCTCTCTTGTTTTTCTCCTCAGCGGAAGAATGAAATCCATCAATCTGCCATTCATCAATTTTATCGCCCGTTCTCTCCTCCTCGACCACCCCAAAACCCCAAAAGGAAAGCTTTTGGTGCTGTTTTGAAAAATCGTCCTGAGAAAAAATGATTCCAACCAGCTCAACCCTTTGTTTTCCCTCTCAATAAAGCAAGCGACAAGGCCGGCACTTGATGTACGAGCGTCGTGGGCGCCTGGGCGCGCAGCAGAGCGCATAAGCAAAGCCATGTTTCACGGCAAACAGAGTGTTCTTTACAGTCACCACGCCACCCGGATGAGAATATAATGTTCTACAGCACATAACTGCTTCAGGTCAATACTTGATTTGCTTCAGCATGTTGCTCTGGTAGGGGTCTGGGGATGCATTAGGGGGCCCAGAAACAGGACACAGAGGTGGTGGGTTGTGGAGGGACATGTGGTTGGGGAGGGGGGGGGGGGGGGGGGGGGGGGCTGCTTCACAGTGTCTGAACTGGGGTGTCGGCTGGGGCACATTCCCCTGAGTCCTTGAAATCATTTCCAGGTATGTGAGTCTGTGAGATTGAGATGTACTGCTGTTGAGATCCATGCACACGTGCTGCATATGGGCACATCATTTCAAACCGGTGATGAGTAGATTGAAGAAAAAGGCAAAATGTTCCCCTGTGGCAATCCTCAAGCAGGAAAAAATATTATCTGATCACCATACAAGCCAGGTAGAGGGACAATTAACTCAACATGCATTTTATCATATCACTTGGTCCATATGTAGCCTCATACAAATGCATACCAAACTATTTGGGAATCAGAACTTACTCCCCTCGGGAATAGAGACACCCCCATGTGTCACCCATGAGCATCTCTGCTATTGCACTATGTGAGGTAAGATTTGGATGCTGCCCATGTGTCACCCAGGGACAACAATCCGCGCATGTCAGAAAGCACCCAAATAATGGATGAGGGCGAGACCAGTTGCAGAGGCTCCTTAAATATTAATGTTGTTGAACCGCAGTCCATCTCAACCCTGACACAGCGGTGAAAGAAAATCACTTGCCCTTTCAATGAGATAAAACACACTGTAGACATATCCGTGTCCATATGACTCTACAGTATATGCAGACAGATGAATGACATCATCTCTTGCGATGACACCGGTGCTGATTGACACCTGGCTTCTGAAGATTTACTGCAACGTTAAGCCCTGGTCAGATATTGGTGCTGGGTAGGGTACATGCCATAGGCTTGCAATGTTTGGGGTCTAACTCATGACTTTTGTTGCTTGTTATCCCTTGTGTCTTCCATCTTTATCACTCTTACACTATCCAATAAAGCAGAGGTACCATGACAACAATGCAAAATGTATTTATGTATATTAAGTCTTCACTTTAGTTTTGAGTTCATATTTAGTTTGAGGAATACGCATTTTGTATAAAAATCTACTGAATTACCAATAATTAACAGAAAATTATGTTTTGTCCAATAATATAGCGTAATGTGTACCACAATTCTTATAGAATATTTAAAAAGTACATGGAAACATGAAAAAAACTGTAGAATAGCAACATAATGTCTAATAGTTCTTGCCATTTTTAATGCTAAATTAATGAGCCTGCTCTAGAACAAGTTTGCCTTCTGGAGGAAACTATTAATTTGTGGTGTTGGCCTGTGAAGCTTTTTTTCTTTCCTTTGGCTTTTTTTAAACACAGCTTGTCACAGTGGCGGGCTTGAAGCTTGCTAAACCAAGTACGGGAGCCAGTTTTTATCGTGGCGCTAATCCAGAGCCCCTGGGTCCCCTTGCCACATTGACCAGATGAAAGGCCTTGCTCAGATGTTTACAGCCTGTGAAAGTGGCAGGGAGCTGGTGTCGGATGCTGGCACAGCGCGCCGACAGACAGAAAACAAGGCAGTAAAGCCCCACGCTGTTTATGTAGAGTTTAGGAAACAGGAGGAAAGAAAGCGTGTCAAGGGGAAATGATGAAGTCGTAAGATTTGAAGAGCATGCAGGTATGTGTGTTATGTGTAGGTGCACGTACAACGCTGGGATGCAGTTTAATGTGTTATAGACCATGATACGAAGCAAATAAATATTCCAAATCATTACACTGCAAGGCAACAAAACGCAATCTGCAAAGTGCGAGGAAACCCTGAACAAAGACTGTAGTCTGCCTGATCTACACAAAAATGCACAAGTGAAGTGAAGGAGTGTGTGAAGGAGCTCAGTTGGTCCAGGTCACAGCTCCCGGAGGTGCAACCTTGACCCCAGTTTGCCAGATGGCACTCACAGTGGCATTGCCATTCTTAGCACATTGACCTCTGTGACACCGTTGAGATTGTGATTGTGTGTGTGTGTGTGTGTGTGTGTGCACGTGTGTCTGTGTGTACCTGCTTAAATGAGTGTGTCTGTTACGTGTGCATGTCTATGTGAATGTGACACTGGGAAGTCTGTCTAGCCATGCCAGTCTGTCTAAAGCGCGGGCCATCTGGTGCCCTCAGTCAGAGCGCTTTTATTTAGCTTTCCTTGATGAAACGTCAGCAACACTGTATGTAGGAGGCCAGACTTTCACTGCAGAGGTCAGGTCACAGCAGCGCAGATTCCAACGTGAGGCGAGTCTTAATTTATGCATGCACTGTAGCATTTTAGCATCAATAAATGTTAACCAGGTTCATTTTGGGAGGCTACAATTTGTATCGAGAGGAATGGCAGTGTCTACACTACATTTTACACTGTGAGCCACTGAAATAGCAGGTATTCCATATTGCTTATAGGCAAAGATGCTTCAACAGCGCCCCTCTCTGTCAGTCATCGTATTAAACCCGCCTCATACTAGATAAACGCTTGTGATTGGTTCGCCCGACACAACGGCACTTCCAGTACCAAGGAAATCAGTCTGAATGGGAGAGGGGCCAGACGCGTCTGCCCGAGCACAGAACGGGAAAAGAGCTACTGTTGAGAAATCCTACAGCAATAGCTCCTCAATAGCCACCAGGATAGCTTGAAGTAACTAAAATACACCTAAAACACAAAGAGTTTGAGCTGCAAATGTGTTTGTTTTTTTTTTCACACTTACTACTAAATAAACAGCAATAAATTCCCACATTCCCTCCCCCCCAAAAAAAGAAAAGGAGGCAGAGGGGTGACAAATAAACTTATCTTCACTTCATTCAGACATGTTTAACAACTATTGTGCACAACAGTTGTTAAACCATTAGTTAAAAAGAAAGACATTGGCACAGTACGGCCAAAAAATCCCTGACCTGCAATTTAAGGGTTTTAATTATGCTTTAATGTACTCTTTCTAAGCAAGAATTCACAACTTATATAAATCCTTATTAACCCCAAAGCTATTGACCTGATCTTGTGTTTGAATATTTGTGCAAAGTTTGGCCTCGGGCCCTTTAGTTAAGCGTGGAATTATGTAGATATTGCCTCATTATTGCAATAATGTCTTGTGTACACCGGGATGCTAATAAACAAATGAATAAATGGTTTTAGGGAGGGTTTTGTATGACTTGAAACAAAGCAACATTTGCACCTCTTGCCTTCCTTCCACCAACCCCAATTAGAAAGCTTCTCTAAATGAATGTGCTGTGTGTTGCTGGAGCCACGGTGTCTCGTGACTTAATCTGGATTGAGCAGAGCACCCTTCTATTAGGTTACGCACGGCCGCAATGTGTCTTGTCACTTTGCAGAGACAGCGGCCGATAAAATCCGTTGAACGGAATTAGATTGTCATTGATGTGTCAGTGGGATCGTGAGAACAACAGATCGATGACCGAAACGCCGCGCAATATGTGGAAATGCAGACGACGGACAAATGAACAAAAGGAATTCAGAAGGGAAAGTTTGAGGAGTCGTGCACAGCCTCGGTCCGCGCTCCTCACACACACACACACACACACACATGCGGACACACAAACAGGTCTTTTCTCACCCTTTAGCTTGGAGCGATCTCACAACGCTGAACAACAGAGAGTCAGTGAGAAAGGG
This sequence comes from Lateolabrax maculatus, assembly GCA_031216445.1. Taxonomy (NCBI): domain Eukaryota; kingdom Metazoa; phylum Chordata; class Actinopteri; order Acropomatiformes; family Lateolabracidae; genus Lateolabrax; species Lateolabrax maculatus. Next base: position 13,838,500 of record CM062210.1, read on the forward strand.
AGAGAAAAAGAATCCAAACCAATTCCAATACAGCACTAATGGGCCACATCATGCCAATACAATAAATAATGGCCCTTTCAGCTCAGTCAATAGTGAGTAAATGAAAATTTAACCTTTCATTAAATGTGGTCGTATTATTTCCCCCACTTGCTTCTCAGCTCTATTTCCCTCCGACACTTTTTTTTCTATTGTACAAGAACCAAATGTTATGATGTAGGGCTGTACACTGGTGTTAAGTGGCGTATTGTAATATAAAGGTCTAGTTTACTGCTGTCATATGTCACGGTACATACAGTAAGGTCTATGGGTCACAGAAGTGACTATTGTTATCATATTATTGAATGACAGACAGCAGAAGAGGGCTGGCTGTCCTTTAAATCAATTGACGAAGCACGGTGCAGGCGGGTTGCTATAGCAAGCTCACGGGAGATTTAGAAAAAATTTCTTATGACAAAAGCCACAGCTAATTCCCCGTACAGTGCAGTTTTCATAGGGAGACATACCTGTTCCTAAATCTCCACCGACTTCTGCAGGCTGTGCAGAGGCATTACTGGGAGAGAAGGGCGATAAGTCTCTAGGCATCCTGTCTGGTAGTAGATGAAAAGGCTCTGGGCTCGCTCTCCACTGTGGCCAACCTGCCCTCTTAATTAATTAGCGCTAGCAGGAAGCGCTGGCCCACGGGGGAGAGGAGGGCCCTCCAGAGGACTGGACAAGGTGATAATGTCCTAAAGGGGAGACCAAGTCCTGTATGCTCGGGTAGCTGGCTGACGCTTTCCGGCTCTCATATGTACGGTGGGAATCACGGTCGACGTTCCCCATCGCGCATGGATCCTGCAGCTGCTGGGCGGGCCTCAACCGATCTGGAAAGTTTTTATTATGTGTGTGTATGTACAGTATGCACAGCCCTATTGTCAGAGTGCTCCATTTATATGGCGCATGCGACTCATAGGGAGGTGGTTGAGGTAAACGCTGGACGAACAAAGCGTGCAACTTTGACACTGGGGACTAGGTTTCCTGAGTTACTACAGAACATAATCGGGCAGCCTTCCATTTCTATTTGGTGTTGCAAATTAGTATATGAATGTAATTTTCGAGAAGGCAGGGTCGACTTAAGGTTAGCATCGGGCATTTAAAACACTTGGGCTGTAACAGGACACAAAATCCAGTCTCCTGCAGGATGGTCTGATGCACTGCATGCCCATCCTCCAACCCAACCTCCACAGCCTTGCTCGCTTACTTCCTTTCTGCCCTGCTGCATAAAGGGCACACTACCTCCTACACTGGCAGTGCTGGAAAAGTTGGATCGGGAGGTGATTAATTCCAACCTCTTCGTGGGACTGTTCCAACACTTACATCAAATATCAAAGTAGCGCAACGTAATGCATTCAAGCTCAGTTTCTTTGGCACGAGCTGGAAATGACAGAAGAAAGAATTAGGTTAGTTACAGTAAATGCACGTGTGAAGTCATAGCATGGTATGGTAGATAAACCTGTAATTTAGGGGGTCTTAATGGAAAACCGCTCACAGATAATAAGTTGGTAGGTTGCATTAGCTTTGTGTCTCTCTTTACACTTAATTTTAGTGTAAAATCCATGTCATTACTTGAACTGTTTCCACAGATCCTCGTGACCCACGTACTCTTAGCATATGTGTGGTGTTGCGATTTATCCTTGTTTTGTTTGTGTGTGTGTGTGTGTGTGTGTGTGTGCGCGCGTGCTTGAGTGCGTGTGTGCAAACTTCACTCTCTTTCTCTCTGTGTCTCCAATAATGAGCATGTGCACCTTTTCTGCCCGGGGCCTTCATACACAATTTAGCCAGAAAGCCATAGCTGATCATGATTTAGCTTTTGACACAGCTTGCCCCGAGGCAGGGGGGGACTAATACAGATATCTGACTCCCAGACTGCGATGGAGGGAAGGAGAGAGAGAAAGTGAGAGGCCTTTTATTGACTAAATGATAAAGAGGTTGGTAATGATAAATAACAGTCATTTTATTGTGGAATTCCCAGAAAAGACACATTCTACACAATATATAAAAAGAGAAATAATAGACGAGGAAGTTGCTCGCCGGGGTCTCAACGTGCTCACTCCCTACAGAGCCGCCCATTGTTAAACTCCAATATTCCTCTGCCGGGGTGGAGGTCACAAATTGTGTTAGAAGGACCTGCTGCTATGAATACTACATAAGGCTGATGCAGAGTGGCAGTGTCATCCCTGTCTCTGGCACTAGGAGGAGGGCCCCGGCAAGACAGCGCCAGTCTTGCCCATGGGCATCTCTCTCCCACTATCTGTATTCTGTGATTCTCTCTCTTCCTTCGTGCGCCGAGTCTCTCTCTGCCCCCCTCTCTCTCTCTCTCTCTCCCTTCCCCTTTCTTCCTTTCTTTTTCATTCGCTCCCTTTCTGTCTCTCAGCATGGCCCTAGCACTGTTTTCCCAGCACATCAGGGTGGCAGGGGAGCCTGTCTCTGCTGCTTTTGCTCTCTGCCGCCTTCGAGTCTCCAGGCCTCAGCTATCACTAAGGCAAGATGGCTGACCCTCTAAGGACAGATAAAGTCCTCTGTGGTGCAGCGTGAATGACATTACGCGCAGGATACAAGCTCAGTTGGTTGGAGGAGCAATGGAAGGAGATGGCATTGCCTCCGTTAATGCAATTTATGAAGAGCAATCCCTCTGTTTTAGTGTAAAAGAGAGAAAAATCCAGCTTGTGTAAACATATTATGTTCTTATTACCTCTGACCTATGATGGATAACAGTGTGGACTGATCATCACCTAGAATTTAAGATCTTAACCTTACATTTTGTTTCACTTTATCTTTTAATGTCACCAACATTGAATGCATAATATCTTAAAGCAGCGATCCAGTTGTCCATTGTCTGATCCAGCTGTACTACCTAGTGGGAAGTTCCCAGCTCTGTCGGTGTGAGAGACTGGTGGCAGCAAGTGTGTGTGTTTGCCTCAGGATACCTCTGCAGCTCTGCAGTTCTTGAATACTGAGTGGAGAGTGGCCCAGAAATGAGCAGTCAAATCCAATTAAATTACTCAAATTAAATTGTACAATGGTTATGGAATACCTGATCGAATTACTCACATTCAGGGGATTTCGACAGCAACCAATTAGTTCAAAGTATAAAGTTCACACGCTCAAATTAACACCAAGAGAGGACAGGGCCTTTATTTGAGGGAAATGATACATCATAATTACATCACGTTGGAAAAATCACAAATTATACAGCATGCATTTAATAAGAAAATGGAAATGGTTAATAGGTCTTGATAAGACAAATCTAGCCCTGTCAATGGTGCAACGTGGCTAGGTTGGCTAAATTAAAGAGGAGAAGTTATTATTGTTTCAAAGGAGCTTAAGGGCCGGTTGTTGCTCAGCCAAAACACAAGCACACAGAACGTGTCAAAAACAACAGGAAAAACCGACATAAAGGGAAAAAAGGTCGGGAAAAAGTGTGCAGACTGTAGTTAACTCTTCTCCTCTGGTAATTGAGATATGTTGAAGAGGCTGGTACGACAGTTAACAAGATTTAAATTTGAAGTAGGTCTTTCTCGTTAGATTGGCCAAAATAGACACTTTGTCATTCCCTCAATAATGATGGAATTCTTTAGAAACTCCTGGCTTAATTGTACAAGGGACTTCCTGACCTTTTTTACATTTTAAATTTAGCTTCTCAAGGTGCCTTTCCAAGGTGAAACACGTGAGTAATGAGATACAAAATCAGCCCGTTAATTGACTTTCAGCAAATTTAGATCTGCAAGACCAACGTATGCATTTCCCTCTTTTAAAAGTGAACCATTTTAGCTAATAAAGTTATTAATCTTACCCATACAGTAATTATCTCTGTAATTATGCTGTAATTGCACATACATCAAGGCCACCTCATATAGCGGGCAGGCTTGAGCTTACTATGATTTTCTTCATGTCATGTAATGACATTACTCCCAGCAACTGAATGGATAGAACTGGCGTTCCCATTGAAATTAGCATAGTGAAATGGTTTGGTTTAAAGTGGCACAGGTTAAATGCAGTATTTTTGTTACCGCGGTTTCATGCACCGTTTGTGAGGATTACACAACACAAGCTCAACTGTAAAGATTCTACGGCAGCCATGTCGGTTGTATCAAAATAGACTTAAGTACTCAGGCAAACCCAGACCTGACCTTTCTACAGATTTAAATAACTTGATTACAAGAATACACAAGCAAATGATCTCTTACTTGCATCCCTGCCTGCATGGACGGCATAGAGCCGCAGTAGTACCATAAACGGCGTAACATGATAATGCTGCTTTAATTACCCCTTGGTCAGCCCACTTACAAACCTATTGCCGCAGCAGTCAATATCCCCAAAGATCCATTCATGCCTCGGCTGATGGTTAACTTGGGAGCCTTTGCTGAGTGCTTTAGCCTAATTGATATCCTTATTTAGCAATGAGCCAGTGGGAGTCGGAGGGGAGTTAAATGGAGCAGTTTACCAGGCAGCAAGCACGCTAAACCAGATCCCTGACACCACCACCATGGCTCGCTGCAGCCCGGACGATGATTTATGCCGGCTAATTTACTGTTCCAAATTGATTAACGCGACTTTTGTTTTGTTTTCACTAATGATTGCTTTCACCATTTGTTCTTTTCCTTCTTTTTTTTTTTTTTTCCCAATGATACACAACCCAGAGCAAGTTGAGCCACGGATATTGTTTTACAGCAAATTACACCTATTTATGACAGTTGACTGCTCCCAGGCCGCTAACTAACACTGGGGCCAGGTCACAGGAGAGACGGAGACTTTAGCTGCCTCCTAAGGGCTGTAGACCTACCCACCACACACACACACACACACACACACACACACACCATAGATGCAACAGATTACACTACCAGCGGCACCTCTCCCTACATATTTTCATACATTGTCTCTGATTTATTTACACATGATGCAATATTTGAGGCATGATCGCAAACAGCGCCCGCAGAGCTGCAGGAATTGACTTTTTGGCAGAGCAAAACAACAGGTATAACCCAACCTAGAATCGGCCGTGAGAGAACAATGCACATCCAACAGGTCAAACAAAGCCATCGGGAGCAATGGGAAAATCAGATTCTTCTTTTAAACTGGGTTTGTAGGTCTCTCCCTCCTGCCTGTCTCCCCAGATATGTCTCCCTTAACAGCTCAAAGTAATTAGCAACGACCACATGCCAAAGGTAGGGTAGCTACCGTACACAGAGTAGGCAGACCTTATCTTTAATTTGAGACAATGAGATGCTCTGTGGGGGCTTGTGGAGAGCTGGGAGCTATAAGGTAGGCATGCAGGCTCCCCCTCCCAAGGTCGCTTCAGTGAGACGAGCTAGTCTGGGGACAAAGGATACCCGCTGTATGTGAGCGCACGTTGTGACAGTTTAATTATCAGTTTTAGGAGCAACTCGTTTTCCGGCAAAACAAAAGTTGGGTCTTGTTTGCATCTGAAGTGTACATTTTAAAAGCTTGAAATAGTTGTTGGCAAAGTGCATCTGTAAACACAACCCCCCTTTCTCACTGTTTCAAACTTTATTTTTGAGTGATACCTCCGAAAGTCCTCCAGGGCCTCCCATTAGTCACAATGTTGAGCACAGAGCTCACCGACAAAATGGCCTCCAATCTTGGAAGAGCGCCGTCAGCCCATTCTTTATACTGTCAGGATGAAGAAGAGCATAAAAACTCAGAGTCAATAAAGTCATAAGAAATGCTTGATATCGAAACGCGGCGCGCCCTGGTGACTGATTAAACGTCCAGGTCCAGTTGTGATGCTCTCACATCTCAGAGGAGAAAAAAGAAGGAGGGAGAAACATAATAAAGACAGCTTTGAAACTACTGTACAAGAGTTTGCTTACCTTTCTGAGGGATAATGTTTGTTATTGTGTTTTATGTTTTGCTGTTGTATTCTAACAATGACTCAGTAGTGGTGTAAAGATTGTCTTTAAGCCTTACATTTTTGATATGATACTTGATATTTGACTAGAACATTATTATTATGCTTTAGCTTGAGTACAGTAATCAGTGCAGTCAATTATGGATGGTATCTTTATAATAACATCCAGTGAGAAGGATGAAATATGTTTGGGCAATTCCATACGCTCCTGTCATGTTTAAAACATACCAATTACTTCAACTCCACTTCCTTTGTCTGAAAAATGTCTCGCAACGGAGGTTGCAGCCCGTTTTTTTTTTTTTCATTTTTTTCTTTTTCCGGCCGTGAAGTCAATACCGACTCAGACAAAGACAGTGAGATGAGAAAAGGGAATGACAGAGATTAAAAATGAAAGAGAGTGCCACTTTTTGTCCAGATAGTGGTTTTAGCCTGCAGCACCCTACTGGTCTTTTCTAACCGAGATTGCAGCACTTGATCAAACTGAAACTTAAACATACTTTATGCTACTGACAGATCACCATAAGTTAAAAGGTCTTCCACATGAACATCTAAACTTAGGTAAAGTTAGCGATGGCGCTTTAAATTTTCCTGAGAATATTTTGGCTTCATGAGTGGAGAAATACACTGTTACCACTATAAAAACTGACATTTCTGCTGGGTCCAAACATGACAGGAATTTCACTGTTTTAATGAGCCTGAGTCAAATTCAATTTCCACCTCAGAAAGTTGGAAACCACAGCTATAATCTATTTCAACACTCCACTCTGATGCCATAATCTGATAACTGAGAACTTGGTACCGTCCCTGCTGTTTATTCCCCACGCAGTATTTGGACGGCATTAAACTTCTCAGAGTATACAAACACTCCCTGTCAGGCTGCAGCTCCACTTTGACATTAACGCCGAAACATTCCTGACTTGAGCGAACCACCGACTTGACACGAATGTTTTTTGCACATGCAGGAGGAGAAAGAGGAATGGGAGAGAGGGAGAGAGAGAGAGAGAGAGAGAGAGAGAGAGAGAGCGGTGCAGTTTTGGACAGACTGTGTTAAGATCAGTGCTCGGGGCTAGGCAGGTTGCTATGCGCTGAAATGCTAATAAGCTTCCTGGCTCTCGGTGCAGGTCGGCTGGCCTGTGCCGACTCGTCTTGACACTTCACACACACGCTGTCTTCCACCCTTTTTAATCATTTTTGATAGGCCTCCCTGGGATGCCATCCATTTAATTTGAAAGGGTTGAGCCACCCAAACATTTTCACCATCTTTAAATAGCGGTCTGCCTCGACATGCCTGCTGCATTGTGACCCGACAAGGTGAAAAGCAGCGGTGTAAACTGCTGTTTGGGTTTAGGAGGATAATATTAGGCCAACGCTGGTAGGGACTATAAGGCGGGTGAGTGATGCTGAAGTGGGTAAATAGAAGAGACAGGGGAATTTTAACAATGCACAAGCAGTCAACACAGGTGTGGATGCTTATTCCCTGCTAGAAAGAAATACAGTACTTTGTTTAGATGCTTATTTCTTTTGTAGACCCTTTAAACGCATCATATTTTACATAGAAATATGGTTTAACCTCCGAAAATCTAAAGAAAAAGGTTTAAATAAAATTAAAACTGAAGATAAAATATTAAAATGTGAAGCAAAATGATTCTGAAGGATGTAAAATGGAAAAATATTACTAAGTCTGCCCTAAACTGCTGCAATCCAAGAGGGAATAAATACAATATGGGTCAAATATAATAAAGGCAGCATAATGTACCAGTTTAGCTTCCAAATCAGTTTGCAAAATCATTTTCTGTTTTTGAGAAACTGTTTGAGAATGTGTACTCCCTGACAGAGTTTAACAACCACTGTCTTACTCTATATATCTTATAATTCTCTCTGAAAAATCTCAGAGCCTGCAGCCAACACAGTATGGTCAGAAATGAAGCCCGGCCATGTTGTATGATTCATAGGGAAGAAATAACATATTTTATTGGAGTCTGAGAGATTTATTTACTGGCGTTGTGGCGGATATGTAAGGGACACAATCACCGGGGATTTCACCATCCAATTTGCCAGTGTATTCTTTTCTAAACATCAGTCAGAAGAAATGGGACAAATTCTACAGAATATAATCATAAACAAACCATTACATCGCATTTTGGAAATTGTCAGGAGACGCTCTTGACGATGACTATCTGCTCAGAGTCAAAGGCAGAAAAAGCCCAAAAGGCAAGTGGGGATGTCTGTGTGCTATATGATATTACCGTGAGTCTCAAGATAAAGATATCATACATTATTGGCTTAGACTGGAAAAGAAAGAGAGACCAGCACAAACAGATAGCGGGGGCGAGAGACAGACACATATAGACAGAGAGGGAGAATGTTCAAATATATTGCCTCTTAGCAAAGGCACAGATAGCTTTGAGCCTCTTCTATGTGAAACAGCTGGAGCTCTCCATGAAAACCACACTGAACTCCACAACAAGCCTGCTTGTTAGTTTCTAACAGGGACTGATCCAGTTTTATACCCTCTGTGCTCTGCTTGCACCCCGTGCAACATGTACAGTAAACCATCATTTACTCCAGTCTAATTTACTTGTGTGTATTTGCATGCAGAGAGTTTTAAAGACACACTAAACAGAATTGTTGCACGTGCTTTCATCAAAAAAAAAAAAACATGGTTTGCGATCATTGCCGCAAACCAGCATGTAACCAAAAGCTGGAAAGGAGGAATTGACATAATTATTAATTAGTCGATATTACTGAATGGAAAAAGTCTGTCTTTGGTTTCCTCCCTAGAGCTCAATCGAACGCAGCCAAGATGAAGCTAAGCTAAACAACACCAGGCAGTTAATCTCCACTACCATACAGTTCAGATGCTGATAATGTCCACGGGTCTTAAGTGAGCGAGCGGGCCCATGTTTTTTAGATTTACTTGTTTGCTGTTGTTTGCCGTCTTTAAGTGGTCTTTTATTAAAGCCAGCCATCTTCCATAGAGCCCTAATGCATTTCACTATTCCGATGCTAATGACGGCCTAAGAACGCATTATTCAGCATTAGTTTCATTTCCCTTTGAGCCTCAAATGGCGACAAACTGTCTTGTAACCATTAGAGTTTTAACTTGCATCAGGCACGCCACCCGCAACCCTTTTGACAACGACTGTGGAAGTATTTTGGCTTACTTATCAGGAGCAAACTGCTTAAGAGAAAGAAAAAAAAAAACTACTTTCAGAGTTAAAAAAAAAAGAAAAGAAAAACATAACATTTGTCACTTTGGTAAATATTTGCAGACAGTCCCACGAGTAATGATGATGACTGCCTAAAACTGTCTGACAAGTTAAGGCACCTAGGCACGTGAGCGTTATTCGTGTTCTGTGCTGGTACATGACGTGCTCGTATGTGCCTTTGCGTATCTGAATGCGTTTGTAGGAGAAATATGCAAGTCTGTGCATGCATTAGTTTTTTTATATACCTGTGTGTATTGCTTTTGTCGTGTGTGTGTGTGTGTGTGTGTGTGTGTGTGTAGGTTGAGGACTCCCCACTGACCTGCTGTTTGGCTACAGACAGACAGAGTGGAACTGGCCATATTACTGTTCTTACCCTGCCATCTGCTGGCTCACATCATTCTAGGCCCTGCATCCATCCCTCCGTCATAACTACACCACCTCTCTCTCTCACACACACATCTCTCCCTCACTGTTCCCTTCTGCTTTTCCCTCTATTTCTCTCCCTCTCTGTTTCTCTTTCTCTGCTTTACTAAGTTTGTCTTTGCCTCTTCATTTCTCCCTCATTTCATTTTTTTTATTTACACAGGAGCATCATCTGCCCTCCCCCCCCCCCCCCCCAACCCCTCCTCGGAGAGAGAGAAGGGGGAGAGAGCAGAGGTAGAGGGAACTAAAGAGGAGAGGCGGACGATTGTTATCGAAAAATAAGCATGGTGTTTGAAAGGGATTTTAATTGAGGCATTCGTTATATTTGAAAAGGTGACGTCCTGAGGGGACGGAGGGAGAGGAGCGGCGACCCTATTCATATCCTCAGACATTCATGAAGAATGGCATCTTTTGACTTTCCCTTTTAAAACCGTGCAACCTTAAATGGCCTAAATATAGAGGAGGGGAGGCAGACACGGTAATTCCCTGCACCTTGGGGGGCGCCACCAGAGTACGGGACGGTGGGATACAGTCGAGGACTCCAATTAACAACGAGGGAGGGTCCAGCCACCCAAAATAGAGGGAAAAATGTCCTCTCTACAAGCCCCTGAAGGGAATGTCAATCCATCTCTTTTCTTTCTAAAATCCTTCTCTCTGCCTCATTTTAGCTTTTTTCCTCAGTTTTTCTTTGTTTCCTTTTTACACTCACTTCTTTCTGTCTTCTTTCTTTCTCCCTCTTTCTCTCCCTCCTTCTGTCTCTGTGCAGTAATTATGTCATTAATAATGTGAGGGCCCGATGATTGTCCCGCTAATACCAGTTGTCCGGTCTGTATTTCTACAGCTTAGCTCAGGAGGAAGTCATTTGTTGTTGTTTGGTAAGGTCAGCCCTTTATGAGCCCTACTTTCAGTAAAGCAGACAATCCCTCATGTTTTCTTTTACTATATTTTGACCGTCTGACCACTGAGTTAAACTTAGATTGTAAGTTTATTGTTAAGTTGCTGTACACGGAACAGCTTGAGGCAACATATAGTAGGTGTGTAGGTTTTTGTCTTTGCACTCTCTCCAATTTCATCCTGTTCGCAGATCTGTGTTCTTTCTGAGGGAGATGTTGCCCACATGTGCAGTTCTGTATTGACAACAGCGATCACCCTTTAGCATCAAACTTCTTCCTCCCGCCATTTGATGTCTTCTGCAGTTTTTTTTTTCTGGGAGTAAGTGATGAAGTCTTACCGTATTATTAGTAAAAAGTTTTATCCTTACGCTCTGGGAAATACCCGCAGGCACTGCTCTGTGTAAGCATCCTTGATGATTTATGCAATGTAACTGTAACCAAGGCGCATCCTTGATGATGAAGTTATAAAACTTTGTTGGAAGTACCATACCCACAGAATGTATTTATCATCAGTCTTCATTTTTCAGTGTCAGGATATCTACAGTATCATACAACATCTGTGAAAACTCATTAAATAAGACATTGAAACGCAGTAAAAGTTAGTGACAGCCACTTGTTGATAAAATAAGGTTCTTTGTTCTTTTGTCCATTCTTGATGGGTAAATTAAGATATTATTCAAGCAGGAAAGAGAAAGGGATGCCAGCTACATGACAGAGCTTGACTGCTCAATAATTGTTAGGCTCCAAGACTTGGTTTTCTGCTCACTAACTCCTGATTGGGTGAAGGAACTGGTTCAATTAATGTGTGAGTGCTGCTGTCAGTAATCTCCTGCAAGATTGTTTAGCTTCAAAAATGCTACTTGACATTCCATGTTGGATGGGATAAGGCATGTTCAGCTTCATGACTGAGGTTTGACTGGTTAAGTGGTGCGGTGTCAAACAGAGGGTGAATGAAATAATGACAGCCAGATTAGAAGACCTGCAGAGGATAAGTATCCTGGAAAAAAAAAATGTGCACATGCATCTATTGGAAAAGCAGTACATACAATGCATGCACACATGCACACATGCACACAGACACATTTATGTGCACACGAACAAATACTTGTTCAGATCTTACAAAATCCTTGATAAAAATGCTGATAATAATCACAGCTCAGTCATAATCACTCATAAAAACCAGCCTCAGTTATTCATTGAGCTCCTCGCCAAACAAAATCCATTCTTTGTTGCATTTAATTTTGACTTTTACTGTGAGTCATAAAAATCTCCAGTCAGAATCAGAGGCATGCCGGCCAAATCTGAGATCCACTGGTAATGAGTAGGGTGTTTGTCTTGAGCCTAGTGGGATGGGGTTTAAAACTGCATGTCTAAATAAGGTGCAGATTATTGGTTAAGATTTAAATTAATGTGATTAGAGTTTTATACGACCACTATGTGGTTATGGATTGTGCAGTTACCTGGACGGGGAACAACATTCTGTAAAGTCCTGACCAACAGCCAAAGGCTTACAAGAAGCAACAGCACACACACACACGCACGCTTCATGCATTCCTTACTGAAAGTGTGTATATCTATTTATTATTGTGTATAAGCATAGATACACAACCGTTGTACACGCAACAAAACACAAACAGATTTATGTGAACACACACAGAGACTCACTCTCTTATACTGTGTGCATGCAGAGACATGAATCCATACATCCAAACACATAACAGCCCTTCAACAGTTTGTCTAATAATTATGCAAATAATTGAAAACCTGAAACCCTTCAAAGCAGAAGAAGGCGTATTGTAAAGCTCTACTCGTGGTCTCTTTTCCAATCATTATTACAATTTTTAACAATTCATTTGCCAAAACTTCAATCTTACTAAAAGTTTTACATGATTTGTTGTGTGTAATAGGTTTAATACTATTTCATAACATAAACAAGCTGCCGTACTGGATTGCACAGCGACACTCATTTGCAATAAAAGCACATTTCTAATATCAGAGAGCACGTTCTGAGCAAGTGACCAAGTTGAGGTGTGATCTGTTATTTAGACAGGTTGGATGCACTTCCTCACAGCCTGAAATTTCCCCCGAGGCTCTCTTCCATTTCTCACTGTCATGGATTTGAATCTTTTTACCACTGAACTCTTACAATTACTGAACATTCATCACCTGCCTACCTTCTTAGCTACCTAGATACTGTATGGAGACCAGAGATATGGGGCAGACTGGTGCAGTCGGGAATACCAAGTAACACTGCTGCTAACGCAGTAATGAATTCTTATATCCTGATAGTAGGAATCTTTTTTTTTTTTTCTTGTTTTGGCGCGTGTGTGTGCATGTTTTTCCAGCTGTGTTAAGGTTTTGAGGGGTTTCATCTCCAGTATTTATCGATATCTTCAATCACTTAATTTGAGATGTTCATATTAGACCCAGTTTGGGTCAGAGTTTGCACTGACACAGATTAAGTTTACCCAGTAACATATATATATATATATATATATATATATATATATATATATATATATATATATATATATATACATATAATTATATACACACACATACACATACATATACATATATATGCACAAAAAAATTCTATTACTGTTGTTATCTTTGTTTATATTGAACTAATAGAAAAGAATAACAGTTCATTTTACCCAACACTGACAATAACATGTATATTTAGAAAGCTATAGTAAATTATTATTTTATGAGTTCACAACCATATTTTAGATTGTGTAAATAACTAAAAATAAGATAAGACTAAAAACGGGTCAAAACTACCCATAGGTAGTGGTTAAAGTTAACCCAGTAGTGCGTTTGTGCCATTTGACCCAATGATTTTTTGGGTGTACATTCTTCATGTATAGACGGTAGTAACACTGTAAATTTGTTTTTTATTCATTGATTAATTTCATTTCTCTTGAAAACAATAAGGATCCTCTGAACTGTAAATCCTTGAAAATAACTCCAAATGATCTTTGGGATCATGCACACCCCACTGTAACCACAATGACTTATAACCAAATGCCACTGTATATCTCTGCAGCTTTGCCCTCATGAATAAAAGGCCTTCTCTTTGAGGTGAGAGGATTTGCCCCCCGTGGCACTCCCAGTCGTGCCCTCCAGTCCCTTGTGTTACTCACGCTCACACTCATGCTCACTTGTAGAAGTCCCTTAACGCTAACCCAGGAAGCATAAATATATTATAATCTCATCACCTGTCCATTTATACAGGTGTCACCCTGCCGCGCAACTTGATTTCCAGAAGGGCAGCAGTTTTTCCTGTGGCAGCGATTGAAGTCACAGCATTATTATCAGGCAAAATGTATTCATGATAGCAGAGGTCCGAGTGCCCTGTGGGCTTTGTAATATAATACCAGACCTCTTTATCAAATTTAACAGTTTATTGGAAACAGCTTGTACACATGATTTAGGCACAGGACAGTGCGGCAAGGCTCTGGGTCTCCTAATACACCTCCCATGCACACCGCACACAACCAAATGCACATACACACACACATGCATTATGAAAACTCACAAACACATGCCGTACACACACGCTCACACAGTGACACTCATACACGCACGCATTTAATCACACATCTCCCTCCACCTCCTCCTCCTCCTCCTCCTCCTCTGCAGTGCCTCAGCTCTCCTCCTCTCCCCATCATATGTAATGCAAACCTTTCATTGGATGAGGCAGCGTTTTTTCTGTGGAGGTCTTTTGTGCGCTTTTGCTGTTTGTTTTCTCTGAAGAGCACTGCGATAACAAAAGCGTGACGTGACAAATGGACTTTGTGCCCCACAGCCAGATTTAAGTGATAGGTTACTGAATGGGAGCTGCCCTCCTATCGCATTTATATATGTATACATACACACAAATGGGTACACGTGTGGATGAACACACTGACACTTGTTTGTAAGCAGCCCTGTGTGCAGATAAAAAAAAAAGAACGTAACTTTTATTTATTATTTCTGATCTTCAGTCTCCCTCTGTAAGGAATGTTTTGCATTGTCACACCCTTAAAAAAATATGGATTCAACTTTTTTATTTAATTATCTTATGCATATGTGGGACTGAAATATATCTTGCATTTGATATACAGTATACTAAAAATAAATAACAAATAACCTGGAATATGCTTCATTTTAAAGTTCATCCGGATACATTAGGTGCGCTTTTTTATAGGTTATTTTTATATACTTGACTTGGAAAACATAGAAGTGAAGAACCATAGTTAAAATATCATCATTTTATTAAAGTTGATCATTTATTCTCTGTTTAACTTTAAAGGGTCCAGGAACTAACTATAATCAACACATCAACTCCGGCGTCACAACAAGTCTTCCTCTCCTCTTTAAGATCTCCTATGGGGACTTTAAATAGAAACCATCAGTTGGCCGGCTAATGATTTAAAGGGATGGTCAGAGGTCGAACGCAGGCTATTAATGATCCCTTTTTAACAAAAAGCACACACAGGAATCCGTCCAATCGGAGGGAGTTGAGAAGTCACCCGGGGCCTCAAGAAGAAGATCTGTCTGGTTAAGGTTAGACTGAGGAAGAGCAGAGGCTGAGCGATCTGCTCTGATGTCTGTGTATGCATACGGTATGTGTGTGAGTGTGTGTGTCTAAGAGTGCGTGTGTGCAAACAAGGAACAGGTCGGTCAACATCATCAAAGTGTGTGAATGCATGTGTGAACGCGTACAAAAAAAAAAAAAAAAACATGCTGGTTTGTATCCGTCAGTTCATTTTATCCCTTAAGTAAAATGTGCAAGTACAGTACTGTGTGTTGTCGTTTCAACAACATTTTACGATAATGTATAGTAATAATTTATGTTTTAAAGCTATGAAAGAAACCTGTTATATAATTTAAAAAACACTGCATCTGAGAATGAGGTATTTTGGGCTGTGACTACAACATTTGTTTACTTCATCTGACACTTTCAAATTTAGAAGCACTCTTCCAAAAAAAGAAGTTGTTTTTTTTTTTAAAGTGAAAATCACTGAAGCTCCAGATTTACCAGACACTATTGCCTCTGGATAAAACAGTTAACATTCTACCCTGCTCATATTTGTTGGCAAAATTGCCATATTCAGGATACAGGCTTAAAATGTTGCCGGCGTGCCACGGCTTAAAGGTTTTCGGCGTGTTTAGCGACTGCAGAGCTTTAAGTATAAACATTCATTAATCCTTTCAGCCATTTCTGCCCTCAACAGGAGTTCGCTGTATGACGGAGGTTATCTGCGCAACAAGGAATAAGCTTCAAGCATGACTGACCCAAGACCTCTGTCTGTCAAATGTAATCTTTGTCTGTATACTGTTACTCTGTGTTCTTTTGGTTTTTAACATGTCTGCTTCAACAGTTTTTGCGCATATTCTATTCTAATCTATTGTATTCTATTCCTGTTTCCTCTGACTAAGGCTCCCATCAGTCCTGTGGAAGTTAATTATGTGAGCCAAGCTGTTGAGGGGTTGAGGAGAAGCTTTTTTTGCCTAAATACTGGATATACACCAAGTCTGGCAACGCCACCGAGCATTGTCTGCCGTGATAAAATATGGACGGAAGTGCTGCTAGGCAAATCGTTTATCAGCCAGGTTTAGCATGCACATGTTAAAATGAAAGACTGTGCTATCTGCATAGGTTGTGTGAGCTTAGTTTAGTGTAGCCAACACCGTTTGTTGTGTATAAATGGCATGCTGGCTGTCGCCCCTGTGGGACGTGATCAATCACACATTGCCTGCTTTGCTCTCTAACAGCTATGGGCTAATCTATTCAAAATATTCAAACTAACATTTCAGTCCCACCTTAACTGCATGCCTTGTTGCTTTGTACTTTCTGCCTTTGTTTGGCGCCTGTGTAAGAATTTTAATAAACCTGATTTTCCTCTGTTACATACTCTAGATTTTAAAAACAATCAGCTTAAAGTTGTTTCTAAACTCTTCTGGCACACTCTGCAAGACCTCACCCATTTCGTACCATAGCACTAATGGTCTATTATGATAATTAAATCTAACATATTTCTTCAACCCCGGACAAGCCATTATATGGAGCATGAGCTGGCATGTTTGCTCTGTCACAAAGCGGCCTCTAAAATAACTCTGCATGCTCAGTTTAGTCTCCCATTCCCAATTTGCCTTAATGAGCCGGTTCAAGCTGTCAGCCACAGAGAGACAGGAGCTCTGATGACTGTCAATCTGTGGTGAGTAGAGGGGACGACGAGGATGAATGGATAGATGGAAGGAGGGAGGAACAGAGAGAGGTTTAAGGAGGTGGAGAAAGGTCAGGCACAGATTACACTGGCAGTCACCAGAGCTTCAGGCAGAAAAGGAGAGAAAGGATGCGAAGGAGAAGAACCCTACTGTCGACGGCTGGTGTTCACATGAGAATCTACCAACAAACTTTCTAGACATTTGGTCATTTTAATAACATGAAATAAAAATTGGATGTACACGTATTACAGTCACTTATAGATCACGAAAGAGATTTTTGTACAAATATTAACCATTTACAGACCTAAATACCAGAGAAAGACAAAGCCTGTAAGGTGCAATAAATCTACATATCACTTTAAATTCACCTTAGCATATCTTAATGACTTAATCATTGACCGAAACAATGTCATTCTCATAAAAAGCTAAATTCTCAGTGTTTTTGTCAATTTAGAGGGGGGACCTTTAGTACATGGCTATTAACAAGTAATCACAAGAGGTGTAATAATGAAGAATGCCCTTCATTTTTGCAGAGGGCAAGGTAGACACCGGTGTCCAGCCCTCGTCTTCAGAGGAAAATATGGAGGGAACTTAGGTGTTTGATGATGCGTTTAATTCACACAGGAATACATTAATATGATAGTCAGTGGAGCGGCAAAGCCCTCAAGTAAGGTTCTCTCATTAGTATGTTTCTCTATTTCTTTTTTTAATTATTCAACAAAAAAACGAAGAGCCGCATGACAGATGTATTGGCTGTGTCAAGAAGGAATGATTTGAATTTGAATTGTGCATAAAATCGTGCAATTATGAGGGCTCATTTGTGTATGTGAACAAAATATTTGCCTTTAATGAGTATTGACTCTGAAGCAGGAGTCAAGTGATGGGGTGTATTTTAATGTAATATTTATTCTCGTTTCAGGGATCCGGTCACATTTTGTTTGAATTCTCATGAATAAAAAAATGTCAACACAATATAAGAAACGACATTCTGAGCATCAACAGCGACCCAGGTGGACCAGACAAAGTCTACCACACCCCTCGGTTTCTGACTTCAAAAGCATACCATTTAGAGTGTGCAATGCCCCGTACGAGCTTGATGCTTGTACAAGTCAGTCTCCAATCATCTCGGTGAGCTATTATCTCACTCTGCTATTGTCACAACTGGTTGGGGAGGCTTTCATCATGCTTATAAGGTAAACACCTGATCTGCACACACTGGGGTATTGTCTTCTGGGCTCTGCTTAGACAGAACACAGAAGCCAACTGCATGAAAACAGAGAATTATTAATGATGCACTTAATCATTCAAGAGAAAAAGTTTGTATATGAAAAAAATATCAGCAAAAAAAATAAATAAATAAATAAAAATTCCAGCTTATCTGCGGTGCATTTATCTAGCAGGTTTGAAAGGGTTTCATAAATCAAAAAGCAGTACAATTTTCTAAACACAGAATCTTACAAGTTATGAAAACAGTCATGTGCATTCAAGAAGCAAAGCCAGGATTGTGTTTAATGTATTCAAAACAAGTTGCATCTTGAAACATTGACAAATATTGAGGTTTGTTGCAAGCAGTAGCGTGTATGTAATGTGTTCTTCCCTACCTTTGACCTCGTCTATTGGGAGAAACCTCTAAACATGTATTTCTTTCTGGTAGTTTTACTTGTTTTAAAGGTCTCAGATTACCTAATTACAATGGGTGCCCTTTTTTTTTAAAAAAAAAAAAAAATCAGTCTTTAACTGATTCTCATTATTGTCTCTTCTTAATTTTCCTTGACACAGTTAACAACACTGGGTTCCACTGCTTTGACTTGAGGTTAACACCAACCTCCTGCAAAAGGTTAGGCAGGTAATTCATTGCTTGATTAGGCTCTCCCTGCAATTAATCACGCTTAAATGCATACCCTCACAGAGTGATCATTTAGGAATGATGATTAATGAAAGCGTCAAATATTCCTCACATTCCACTTCTTATTGGGCAGCTGCGGTAATGTGGGTCACGGCTGTCACAGTACACTGCAGTAACTCTGGGCCGCTGCTGTGATCGTGCTCACACACCCTAAAACAGGGGAGATGGTCTTGCGAGTTGATTCTGTCTCGTACTTTTTTTTTTTTTTTTGTTCTCGTGTCTTTTGGTTCCTCTTTGAAAAGCCAGCTGCAGTGCAGCGGAAGCCATTTCTGGGAACCTGCACACATCAAAATACAGGTGCAAGGTCGGGAGGACGAGCGCCGCACCTTGTGGGCATTACGTGGGAGATAGTTGTGTGTCAGTGATTGTTGAGTCAATTAATTATTGAACTTGGCAAGAAATCAATCGTTCCAGTAAGGTGATCCCATTTCCAACTGGCAGCATATTGAGACAGTAACCTATGACAATATTAATCACTAGCACAACAGCAGGCTAATTCCCACATGTAATTAGTCTACATTTTAATTCATCGAAAACTAGCACTCTTCTAAACTTGCTTAATTATGTACTTACACTTAATTATAGTCGCCCCCCCACCCCCCCTCGGTTTGTTTTCAGTGCCACAGATGGAAAAACATATTTATTTTGGGGAAGAAGAGATAAAATAAAAAACCTCCACCTGGGAAAGGAGCGGCAGGTCTCTGCTGAGTTGTGCTGCGTCTGGTAGGAATTTACTGGATTAGCTCAGTCACAAAATGTGAGATGAACCACATTGTCAATCACCCTCAGGGCAGAGCAAGAGAGGAAGAGCTGTCAATCAAAGCGGGTCTTCAATCGTCCCATTCACATCGGCTCCTGGAATCAGTCTCTCCCGCTGACTGCTCTTTGACATTTCACGCACTGGGGCCACGAGGATGGAGAGGAAAAAACATCCTTAGATCCTCCCTTTCTTTCTTTTTTTCTGGCTGTCTGTCCTCAATCTTTGTGCTTTAGCAGAGGCAGATATGTGTGTTTAAAGTAATGACACTGTTCATTTAGCCTGAGAAATTGCAATAGCTGTGAGAAATAACTGTAAAGCAGAGAAAAAGTTGTGGTATCTCTTAAAGTGCGACGGCGGTAGGCGGTACTGTGGAGCGTGCAATAAAAACTAAATGGATTGGACTTGAAGAGCACTGCAGAGTTATGTATTGTTCTCATTCTGATAAATCGGTTATAATATTCTGTTGTGAGGTTGAAAACATATGACTTCCCTGAACAGTATCTCTTTTGGGCTTCTGCTTTTCTTGAGATGCATTATGAAATTCACTCCGAGCCCATCAATAAAATACACTGCATTTGGTAAAGCTCAAACAATAAATGCACCCAATTTACCAATCGAGTCGATAAAAAAGAAAGAAAAGAAAAAAGAAAAAAAAACATCTGAAAAACTGCTAATCTGCTGAACAGATAATGCCCTCCTCCTCAGAAAGATGCTGGGGGATGAAAAATCCAAGTGCAGTTTGTTGTCGTTTTTATGTGTTTTCTCTCCTCTTGTTTGTATTCCGGGGCAGCCGCCTGGCTCCGAGTGAGGTATACAGAGTCATTGCTCTTTTGGCTCCAGCCCTGACACCTTGTGCCCTCAAGTGTGGACTCCTTAGCCGCGATCTGATCAGCATCTTTATAGTTTATCAGCCTTGGGGTTCAATTTTGGCTTGGATGCTTTTACAAATGAACGCAATCACTGGTGAGCCTTCGCATCCTGATTGCATTGAGAGAAGCGGGTGGAGGAAAGTTTAGTGGATTACCGTGCCACTTGAGGATGGAGCACAAACACACCGAGGCAGCCACAGAGGGGGCCGCCTGTGCCTCCCCCCCCTGCCTGGGCTATTGGCACTCGCTGCTTGTACTCTGTCTTATTTGACTAAAATAATATAATTGTCTCCCATCTTATTGCTTGTAAAGCCATCTTCTGTCCGCAGGCGATGTGTGTGATCAATGCACTATCTAACAGAATCAATTCTTCCAGGAATACCTTGTGTTTGTGAAATGATTCCAGGCAGCTGCAGCAAAAGACGGGGCTGGAAGTGGGATCCTGTGGTACTCGGATTAGTTTAGTGACTTGGACCCTCCAGTTCACACTGAATAGTGTGGCTCTTTGCCCATTTCTCATGTTGTGTGTGCGTCTCTGTGTGCATTTGTTTGTGTGCAAAACAGGCTTCCCGGGGAATTCACATTCATATTGCCAGTTATGTGCATCATCCCTCGAACATCTTCTAAGCAGTTTATTCCACTTGTAACTGCTACAGTATCAGTCCCCTTGAGATGTTTTCAACTGTGCCGGAAAATGGTAATAAATGTCATGTCATCTGTTTGGTAATATAAAACAGATTTCCTGAATTTTACTAAAGGAAAAGGAATTTGTTCTTATCACTTCCAGTATTTATGTTTTTATCACTTCCAGTATTTATTTCATCCGTCAACAGTGTCATCACTGTGGTTCTGCACACTGTAGAATCACAAATGTATTCTGTATAAAAGAGCACATAAATTTAAACAAAAAAATTAAAACAAAACACTGTACACAACCAGGAAATAATCATTAATCTTTATGTTCTGGCAGCATAATATTCCAAGCAATCAATACAATTTCAAGTAATAAAATTCCAGTACTGCAACGGCAACTTCCCTCGAACCAAAACATGGTTGCAATGAAGGGGCCCATCACATCAGACTAGAACGAATGAATTAATGTCCCACTGCCAATCCTGACTGCCTGATCCCAGTGTGCACCCCTTCTCTAATTCTACAACTAAACAATGATATCAAAAGTGAATTATGGGAGACCTCTGGGGTGGATCGAGGAGAGTAATATGCCAAAAAACTATTACGGTGGGGAAACTATGGGAATAGAACCCTCTGGAGGAGCAAAAAAAGAGTGAGAGAGGAGCGGGATCAAGCCAAAGGGAACCATTTTGGCAGGTCAGGTTGTAATTGATTGTCAATGGAAATCTCTGTGGCGGTGGCAAGTTTGTCTGATCATATCTCATGTTTTTTGCAGATTTTGTCTGACGTAGAAATTAGAAAACATCCCAGAAAAAAAAGAGCGTGATTGGCATTTTGAGCATGTTGTTGTAATATGGTGTAAACTACTGGCTTGGAGAGCCTTTAGCAAAAGCAGTATCTGGCTTAATAAGCATGGAGAATTTCCCAGGAAGTACTACGGCATATTGAGTTACTTCTACGCGCTGAAAGAAAAGGACACTTTATGCAAATTAAGGTATCCCTTAGCAATTGTCATTCGGTTGTTTAGTCCAGTGGTTCAATTCGATTTAGGGGAAAACAGCAATGCCAAATTGTGTCTTTCGATAACATCGCTGCAATGATTGAGTTATGCGTTATTGCATTTGTGGCTTGAGTTTCGTCTGCTGCTCCGCAGTTTAAGGCTTTACCTGAGAACAGCTCAACCAGCAAGCAAAGTCAGGTCCAAAATCTTTTCATTTCCTTTGTAAACCACATGTCATGTTCTATATTAGGTGGATAAAGGACGTATGTGCCTTCATGTCTGTGCACCTAAGATCTGGCTGGAGATTCCACTCTCTTTTTTTCATTCCCTTTCCTCCGCTCTGTTTACTTTCCTACAGTCTCATCTTCATGTGTCTTGTTTTGTCTTTCTCGCTCTATGACTTCTCTCCCTCTCTTTTCTGCTCCTCCGTCTCCCTCTGTCCTGCCGGTGCTCTGCAGCGCCGGCCTCAGTCCATTCTTTGGGTAGCACAGGAAGTGAAACTGTAACACAGAGTTCACTTGTAATTGGCCACGGTCACGCTAACCAAACAGGAAGGAATCTGCAACTGATTAGAATTCTTCCTCCTGCAATAATAGTACCCCCCCCCCCCTTCACCCCCGCCCCCACAAAATTAATTACATTCGGGGGTCTATTCCCACTATTGGTTTTCCTGTTTTGAAGCTGCATTATAAAAGGGAAAAATCCCAAGACAACACAGCCCAGCTAGTTTTTCAATTACAGAGAGATGGGGCAAGTCATAAAGGGCTGAGGAAGCATAGGCAGACATCCATCTATCCATCTCTTCATCCGGACAGAGAGCTACGGGCTGGTCAGATCAGTCAGCAACTCACAGACTGCTGAATAATCTCTTCATGACTCACTCACACACACACACACACACACACACACACACACACACGTGAATACACAAAAACATACATGGACCTCACTATCTCTGTAAAATGCTCTTCAAAATAAACTTTCTGAACAATTTTTTCATACCAACTGTAATATTTTAAAGTCAATTTTAGGGAAATTGGTAACTTGACTTTATGTACATCTGTATGTGTAACTTTTACAACTAAGTTGTTCCTCCTCATTTCACCAGATGTCTTTTAAACTCCACCACTCAGTGCAATTCCTTCCAAGGCTTTTAGATTTGTGGAATTTATTTTGACAAATTCCCAAAGATCATGAAAAATGTAAATTATGTAAGAAAATGATAAACCTCACAGTTGGAGTTTTCACATTCTGAGCTTACTCTAAAATAAATCTTGCTACTTTATGATCTGTAAAGAATGGAGACATGTAATTTGAGTGATAATAGACCCAAAGTTTTGCATATTATTTTCATTTTATTTTTTTGTAAATTTTAAAATATATGTGTACCAATATGTTATGAATTTTATGTTAAACCATAACCATGTTGTGCCATCTGGCATCAATACGACAGCAGTCAGGAGTCCAACTTTTTTTTTTTTCTGTTTCTGCAGAAATGTTAAAAAACAATCAGCTTGTGTGAACGCTGCCCACCTGAAATGGTTTTGATGTTGGATTTTGAACAAGTGCGTCGCTTGATGTGACATATTCATTTCACAAACGAGGTTAAGCACACAGGAACAGCAGGACGTCATGGCGCACATGAAATGTTTAAATACTGCGGTGTTCAGCACCTTTCAAAATAAAATGAAAATAAAATTGAGATGCATTTTCATCTCATCTTCACAGAGAGAGACACAGAGAGCCAGGACTGCTTCAAAAATAAATGAATGCCTAACAATGTTTTTGATGTCCTATATTTAAATTTGTACGGTTACTTACATTACTCCTACTTCCCTGGTCTTGGAACTAATCCGATTGATATGGAAATGGGGTGCTCTGTTTCATGACAGAGTTGGGGGAAGAGAGAGAGAGGGAGAGGGAAAATGAGAGGGAGAGGGAGAGAGAGAGAGAGAATTCCCAGGTTTGCTCCTACTCAAAATGTGCTGAAAACAGATTTTCAGAATCCTTTGGCTTCATGGTATTGGTTATAGGGGATTACACAAACCACTTAAAGCTTGACAATGAGCTGCTCTTTTCAACCAACAAAAAAGTCCTTCATGCTGGACACATTCTACACACTCGGGAGGTTAATCAGGAACAAATTAAATAAATATTGTAACTGTGTCGGGCGCCATCAACACACATAAGATTACATATAATGACGCTGAAAATTTAGATTTTTAATTTTCTAGGAGCAAGTTTCTCAGATTGTTTAATTTTAATGCCACAGGGGAATAGTTAAAATAGTATTTTCGAGGCATAGACTGTTCCTATGATGAAAGAAATAGAGAAATACAATACTGGGGCAATGTGTGGCAATCAAAATATATATATATATATATATATACACACACACACACATAATTTATTAAAGTAAATGTTGCAACATGACTTGAAAAAGTTTAATAATGTCTGCATTTATTTACAGCCCTATCTAAACTATTATGTTGTTCCAGGTTGAATCAGTCAGGGTGGTTCAGACACAACTGTTACTACTTTACTAAGTTTTGGGACTTTTTCATATTTTATTATAATAAAATTAGAATTTACAAAGTTCACAAACCAGGAACATCTGATCACATCATGGTCATTTAGTTTTTTAGGAACATTTCAGCCAAAATGCATTTATATTTTTTATTTTTTTACAGTGTTGAACAAACATTTTATATCATATTTAACCGAAAAGCTTTTAAAAAAAATCTATTATTTTTCTATCAGTTAAAACAAAACACTAAATAATATTTTTTATGTTTTTTGTGTGAAATACCAACATAAACCCTTTTATCAAACACACTTGGGCTGAAAGAAACAATTTTCTTAATATTAACTTAATAACTAAAATAACTTCCACTGAGGTAAAAACATAATTTCTATCAAATTAGCAGTAGTCTACAGCAATGTTTCCTGAAGCTTAATAATATAAATCACTCATGTGGTATGCAGCTACTACAACAGCACATTTAAACCAGCATCTCCAAGCTTCCTGTTCACAACCGGGCAAATCCTTATCTGCTGCAAACTCCTCTTTTTTTTTTCTTTTTTTTTTATCTTAAACAGCATTTAAAATCATCACTTACCAATTCCCTTCTTTAGCTGAACAGCCATTCAAGCGTGTGTTGTCTGTCATTGGGGTTGAAAATTGGGGAATGGGCTGGAAATTGGAACCACCGAGGATGCCGTCCTGGAAAAAGAGGAAATCAAAGTTAAATGAGATCATGCATGCCAAGAGAATGTTTAACCAAAGGGCAAAAAGGAAGCTGGAGATAACAGAGAAGAGAAAACCGCTTAATGTTGTGTTACTGCAGTCTGTTTGGAGTCTTGCATGCTTGTGTGTGTGTGTGTATTTGAAGGGAAGAGGGGGTGTAACTTGTCAGTACACATTAAACTGTCATTTTTTTCTACATCTGTAAATGTATATGCGTGCAACTGCATCTGTAAATGTATGTATTTTTAGGTAAATAAATGACAATGTTTTTGTATTGAAATCAAGAGTTTGTGACTGTATGTGTGTGTGTTTTTATAGCCACCCAGGAATGTGAACATATAGTATTTACCATTTTTACTGAGAGTGTGTGTGTGTGTGTGTGTGTGTGTGTGTGTGTGCAGGCATGTATATAGGTGACGACAGGCATTTCGAAAGTTCATCCCATAATGCGGTGTCTAAAAAAATGTTTGTAGTGGTGCACCGCAAACAATTAATCTTGAGCCTGTGATTGTACTGAGCCCCACTGATGCAGATTTCCCATGACAAGTTCACTTCAAAAGACTGGAATCCTGCCCCACCCAGAGCGCCTATGGTTAGATGATAGACAGGCAAAAGCTTTGTTTTAACATGAGAGGACAGTGGAGCACAGGGAGCACAGAGAGGGATGGGGGGTTACTCTTTACTCTTGTGTTTATGCAATTTTCAGACGTTCATGAAACACTTTTGCAAGCTTTCACACTGCCAAATAAGATACAGAGCCAGAAGTCACGTGATACACGTGCAGTATTAATTTTTAACCTGTGACTGAGTAAAAGAAAAGTGCATGAATTTCATATTTACCTTCCTCAATGACAAAAGCAAACAACGGAAATGTGTACAAGAAAAAAAAGAGAGAGGAAACACTTGTGTGAATGTATGCAATACATACTGCTATCTGTCATCAAAAGATAACAAAGGAAGCAGTGAAACCGGTTCAGTAAAATCACTGATTATCTGATGTTTGATTGAAATTATGTTTATCACGAGAGCTGTGGATAATCCTTTATCTAACACTGGCCTTTCAGCCGACGTCTAATCTTTGCATTTGTTTGTGCGCCTTCTCCGCTGATGGAATCAGGGATCCCTGCATAAGTTCTCCGTGACAGACAGGCTGGAATGGAGCATGTCTGGATTATGTTTATTCAATTTAACTGAGCATTTATCCTCCCAGGTATTGTTGCCAGTGTGTGCTCTGTGTGTAAGCTAAGGAAGCAGAGTGATCAGGAGAGAGAGAGAGGGAGGGAGGGAGAGAGCGGGAGGGATGACAGGAGCCAAGTTTCCAGTTCATGAGCTGAGGTGAGAGTGCAGTGAGAGGGAAACATGCAGCCAGCCTGCACATGTCAAGGTCAGAAGACACATTCTTCCATGGAATGAAGGGAGAGGTAGAGACAGATAGCGATCTCGTTCTCGTGTACCTTGATGTGGCTCTGAAGTGCTTTACAAAAAAGATCACAAACACACCAACCAACCAATCACTTAAAGCATTTTATCATCAAGTATAAACTAAATTTGCACTGATTTGGCTTCACATGAATACGGCATTTGTTGATTGATATTGTCCATAAGTTAGTTTTCAGGGCATGTTGATCTCTCGCTACGGTCTCTCTTTCAAAGAGATTTTCATAAACTCACCTAGTTTTTAAAAAAAAACAAAAAAAAAACAAGAAGTTGTCAATTTTACACAGGGTGATGTCATGTGAACAGAATACCTGTGGGTGTGTGCCATCTTTTCACTGAATCATTTGGCGCTGAGCTTTATTTCTTAATTTTCATTGCCATGAAACACTTCAGAAAGAATATCAACCCAGAAGCGATATTTTCTGCAAGCAAAAACTAGTTCAAAGACATTTTTTCTCACTCCCCCAATACTCAACTTACTGTCCTGGCATCTAGTCAATTTCCAATTTGCAATGACTTTTACAAGATTTTTTACTGACTTTGCTGCAACACTGAAGCCCCCGGGCCAGTGGGTCATATAATTATTATGTGCAGGAAATGATAAGCATGTTTTAAAAGTGAAAATTAGGTTTAATTGTGGTGTGCGGTTGCAATGTGGGCATGAAATCACAATAGTCAAACTTATGAGACTTTTGCATTATTTAAACAATTTGGGCTGATTTATATTTGGTAGAATTTTCAGGGACTCGTAGGTTTCAATATTACGGGATGGTTGAGGTAATATTCTGGACATACTTTAGAATGTGGCTGTCTTAACTTCTGGACCATTTTTTTTTGTTAGGAACATTCATAAAGCCTTCTGCATCGTTTTACTTTATTACACGTGTCAGACTGAGTGAAAATGAGAAGCATATTGTCTTTTCCTTGTACACAAAGCGCTGATCAAGGACCAGGCTGGCACACAGAAACTCCATGTGTTCAAAACATTGCGGTACAGTTCCTGCGACACATAAAGATAACCTCACACTTCCATTAGCCCCTGACAAAGGTCCAGGTTTCACCTCATACCCTATAGTCCCGGACTCCTACATCAGCGCCAATCAGAAAACCAGGCCAAAGACAGGAAAAAGAAACGAATGTGCGAGGTGTCCTTGGAGTAACCAAAACAACTGCGAGTCCAATTTCCTCCTTTGTCACTTTTTGTAGCTTAACACTCAACTGGAGAGCGAGCTGAGAAAAGAACGTGTTGTCGACCTGACTAAAACATTGGCAGCTCTCCTGCCCGTGTGTAAAGCTGACATCCAGTTTCCTGAGTGAAGTCATTTCCTCAGTAGACGTTTCGCACAAACACAGGACTAATATCCGAGGGGGGGGGTAGGGGCACTTGTCTTGAAGAAAAGGGCTGACGGAAAACATTCACCTTTAAATTTAATTTTACCCTTTCATCGTCAAGCACAGATCAGGGATTCAGCAGCAACGGTTATCTGGGAAAATATTATGACAAATGATCTTTTATTAGTATTTTTCCCCATTATTCATGACAATAACAATACAGTGTTCTCTGGTGGTAATGGTGCATGTGTGAGGATGCATCACTGAGAAAGGCAAGGGGTACTTAATATGGAAACAGCGCTATGATGAATGTGTTAGAGCAACTCAAACTTAATCTAAACTGCATTACATGTTGTTTTGAATATACCTCCCTGATATGCCTATCTTTAATGTACTATCAAGTGCAGGGAGCAGAATTGCTTTAGTCTCAAAATTCAGAGCGGCGGAAAGAGAGAGAGGGAGAGAGGCTTTAAAATACTGTCTGTGAGAAATGCAAAATTTATGAATACCCCCCTCACATCTCAGCTTGATTTATGTGAAATAATAATACACTATTTAATGCTTAAACATAGCTAGGAGCGATCCCTGGCTATCAAGATGTACAATGGAGTAATGGGGCTGGAAGACAAATCACCTTGTGGACTTGTGATGCTTATTTAAAGGTGCTCAGGCAGATATATTAAACTATATGTAATTGTACACTAACTCTGTGCTGTAGGCAGAGGCGGCAAACACAGGAGGAGGCCAGTCATGATGCAGATGGAGTGGTGTAATCAATTTGACTCAAGCATCAGCATCCACGGCGGAGAGGAGGGAGAGGGAGGGAGCAGACGAGGGAAGACTCTTCGATCTGCTATGCTGTCATCTTATTTAGGTTCTAGCCTTCATTCATGCATCTTGTACATCCCTCTACACTTTTAAAGTTTCAAAAAAAACTTAGGAAGTGAAATAAGTTAAATAAGACACTTACAGGATTAAAACAAAAATAAGAAATATTTCTAAATGAATATTGAGAAAAAATGCATCTGGTTGAAAGGTTAAATCTCAGGCTCGGGGGCTACAGTAGCTTGTGTGTGTCTATTGTTAAGTTTTAGCACAAGGTGTGTCGGCTTTAAAGAAGAGGACCAGGTTCAAACAGAGCCAGTGGTCACACGGATCGTGATTTATGATTCACTGATTGCCTCATTTAATTAAAGCAAATGGCAAAGCCAAAGCAAGGCCAAATTGTCCTGATCTGATGAATTGGCCCCCGTTTTACCACCAAAAGCAGGTAGGGTAAATAAACAGGGTAATTACAATGGTAAATGAAGCCTCTGTGAGCCAGCCCTGTGGGCTGTGGGCGGCTCACCCAGGATGTACTGAAGAAGTGAACAACAGGCGTTCCCGTAACTTTCTTTTATCATCTTCCCTGTCTCTGAAACCCGGGCCATGCCAAGAAAAACATACTCGCATACACACAGACACCTACTGGGTGCACACACTCGCTCACATATTCGGTGACACACAAACCGCAACTCTCCTCCCAACCCCATCCTGGTGCGTTCATGTACAATTATAGCTACGGTGATCCACAGGTGTTGAATTCTTCTGGCAAGCCATAAAACATGATATGCATGATTTGTGCAGTCAGCCAGGTCTGTAATTTCATTCTCCTTTTCTTTCATTTTCCCTTCCTGGGCCACACGATCCATTTTCCTGCTTTATGAGAGTGCAGACACCCAAAGAGACTTTCGGGATGATTACATGCCCCGTGCCATGGGGGGTCTGAGGAGCCAACATGCCAGCTTAAGAGCCGTGTCAAACCTGGGTGAAAACATCTATTTGAATAAGGTTTGGAATATTTGAAGTGTTTTGCCTCATTTATCCTCCTAGACATTTGCCGATCCTACTATCAGCTATATCAGGTGCTTGTTATATATATGTATTGATCCACTTCAGTATTCAAAATACATGATTTTGCCCAGGTTTGCAGCCCGCTGTCATATGACTACCTCACATGGCTTATGTATTTAAGACAATATTCATATACACAGTCGGGCCTGATGTCAAAGCACGTGGGTTGGTCTGTTGGCAGAGAACTGCGATGTCCTCCAGGGAAAACTAAACAAACTGTCTTCCACTTTCACAGTGTTGCCTAAACGTGATCAGGGTGAAAGGTAGGTCCTCGGCTGTGGAACGAACACACATGCGCGCGCACACACACACACACACACACTTCCAGGGTTATATTTTTTTACAAGTACACACCTACAGTATAAACGCCAAAGGAGGAAAACTTTAAATTGAGTTTGTACATATTAAAACTGAGTCATTATTATAATCTGATCAGAGATTCAAATAGGCGTATTTCTAATATTACCATGGCTTGCTGTTATTATAAATATAATGTTAATATCTATGTAAATAACTGCATCTCATGGATTTAAGATGAGGTTATGTTAAATAGCAAATGGGTGCATAAGGATAAATGAATGTGAGAAGCTAAATAGGCCACACAGCAGAATTTTGCATATTGCACAATTTTGTTGTTTTCGCAAACCTGTCAAAAGGAACTCCTCCAGCTTCAATCCATGGGTAAATAATATTCAGACATAAACCACAGCATTAATCCTGGTGTGTGATTGACATTTCATATCTGTGACAATACTCCAAATAATTAAAAACAGAAATCTTGAAAGGTAATAGCTTCTCAAATCCATTAAGTAGTTAAAGGTTATGAGAAAAAACAGGATTATTGCTCACAGCAAAACTCCTAATTAAATGACACTACGTAATTTGTTTCTCAATCCCTTTCTCTTCATAAGCACAGCGCAGGTTAAATGAATGGGCAATGAGACATGTGTGTCATTTAACGTCACTCTGAGGAGACAACAAACAATCTTTTTTTTCCACCATTTTCTGTCTATATGTATTAGAGCAAAAGCAAGTATGGTCGATTGGATAAGCAGACACACAATTTCTGGTAAATTGTTTGTTTAATTACTTTTTCTTCCCTTTTCTTGTGAGCACACTTGCAAAGAGGGATGCTTCCCCCTCCTGGCTGCTCATAAGAAAGCCAAAGACTCCCCGGTCTCCTGTGCCTGCCCTAAGTGCCACCTATTCACTCTGTTGTTACTGCTTATGACCTGTGTGTAGTTTAACACAACTGTTGTTGTGTTAAAGGGGGTGTGTGTGTGTGTGTGTGTGTGTGTGTGTGTGTGGGCATGTGCATGTGCATGTGTGTGAATGCAAGCATTCCCATTAAATTTGCAAGAGCGTTAGCAACTGCTGGGTAAACTTTTACTTCACTGTAAAGTTTGTATTTTTAGTGAATGTATGGAGGGTATTACATACACTCAGTGACCACTTTATTAGGTAAACCTGTTCAATCTAATGCAATTTAGAGTATGCATTGTCCTTATGCATAGCTATGGTACAGGTAAGACACACTTTAATGGGTCGATCAGCTGTCAAACTATGATATATAGAGCTGCGATGCCTGAACTTGCTTTCGCAATAGGGAAAAAAAGTTTGACTTTCATACAAACTGAATGCTCATAAACACTTAACTCTTCTTACTCATAAAAGATATATTGGGGGAAAGGGGATAAAAATGGGTTGCAACTCAACATTATTTTTATTTTTGATTAATCTGACAATTGTACTCGTGATTAATCGATTAAATCGATTTGCCAATGAAATGTCAGAAAACTGTGAAAAATGCCAATCATAATTTCCTAAAGCCCAACCGGACATATTCAGACAGCTTGTTTTGTCCGACCAGCAGCCCAAAACTCAAATGTAATTAGTTTACTGTCATTTTAGACTAAGAAAACCAACAAATGTTCACAACTGAGGAGCTGCAACCAGTCAATTTTGGGGGATTTTTATTTTTTTAAATTGAAGACTTTGATTATCAAAATTGTCGCCAATTTTACTAATATCAAGTAATTTCAGCTCAACCAAGGTTGAGTTAATTCACTTTCAAATCATAAGGTCATGCAATAAATAGATTTTCCTGTAGTTGATAAGGTAAAAATAACCTTTATAAAAAAAAAGGGTCCTCATCAAGCATTTAGGATTTTAACTGCAGCTTGAGTTCCTGTTTTGAATTTCCTGGATGGTTTCCTGAATGTAAATTGACCCTCTGCCCTGATATGAAGCCCTCCTCTGATGGTAAAGGCATATTAAATGGAGAATCTAAGAGGTCCGACCCATCATGCACCCCTTGCCCTCTGATGACAGAGAACAGATGAGCTGAATTTCAAACGTTCACAGCCACCATGAGCCAGTCTGGCCGGTCTGTCTCTGCTCTCTGGTCACTGGCAGAGAGGATAGAGGATGGAGTGGGGGAAACGGGGGGGGAGGGCGTGAGACGAGGGGGGAAAGAAAAATGTAAGAGCAGCAAGCCTAGCAGATCAAAGAAAATAACATGGGAGAGGATATGAGTGCTTTGAGAAGTAATATAGCCGAGATAGCATCTGTTTTCCGTAGCATGCAGGAGGCTTGAGACAAGCCCTGGAAAAAGACAACGGAGAGCGAGTGCACTTTAGCCCAGGATAAGACAAAACACAAATGGGTTATTAAGAAGCCTTCAGTGTAATATCTGGCTGACATTAAAGTGTCTCTTTCTGAAATGATCCACTGCTGGGAATAGGGGGCTTCCTAATACTGATGTTGAATAAATAATATGAAGGATCGTTACAAGGGAGTGGGTGTTTATATGTGCGGATCAGTATCTTTTGAGAAAAGAGATTAAAGAAATAAAAACAGATATCACCAGCGTCCTGCTGGACAGCTCACTAAACCCCAAGAAGTCCTGTTCCATAACAAAAAGCTCCAAAACAAACATTTCAGACACCTGTTAATGATTAAAGTAGGCATTGTTAGAATCTTAGAGTCTTACCTCTAAGCTAGCCAGAATCGAAATGGTTTTAATGATGAGGGAATGGAGGTGATACCTAAAGCCTTTTTACTATGTGCTTCATCGGGTGTTCAGTGTATAACTCTCAGCTTTACTGTCTTGGTTGATCATGCAAAATCTCATCAGTGGACTTTTTTTTTTTTTTTAACCCTGTTTGAAAGAGAACTTGAAAACGTACATCATCCTTTATTTTATTTTCATAAAAAAAAAGATATTGTTGTTTAAGGAGGACTATTTTCAATTCAACAAATGGTAAAAACTGAGGCACAAACTCTGTGCAGGACAGTCACCCAGTTGTCTATTTTAATTTCTATGGTCCACATAGTTTATCAAAACCATTCATAGGTCGCGCTCCCATATGAGCCTCCTGAAGATTGAATAATGTCCTTCCTGATCCGCGCTGCAAGAGGCCATATTGGATCCAGATTTCACTGGTTCAAAAGTCATTTCATTCCGCTTCATTTCTCCCTCTCGCTCTGTCCCTCTCTCTCTCTCCCTGCTTTATTCCTCTCTGTCTCTCTCACGCCTTCCCTCTGCCTGCTTTATTTATTACAGGTCCAGTGGTGTGGTACAAAGCCATTACCCGCGCATATGTACCTTTTTGAATAATCAATAAATAATTATTTTATTATTTAATAGGATCGTATGGGGAAAGGAAATGGGTTTTATTACATAAATCCATCAGGTGTGATGAATGGGTACACTTGTAAAGTTGGACGGGCAAGAGGGGAAAGTGGTCGGACAGGCCCGCGCCTGCGCTCAACTGCCATGCCTCGCTGAGCACTTTCTCTATGCGAGGTTGTAAATATGACATTTTTGTCTCTTTGGGACTGTCAATTGGAGTGCAAGGGGAATGGGGGAAGGGGATTGTAAATTCAGAGAGATTAATTAACCTTTTACATTTGCGATTCAGCCCTGCATCTTTTTCTGTATATTGTGACCCCTACGAGCAGAGGGGTGAGGGACCTGGCCGCACACGGCCCAGGGAGTGCAGGCGTCTCATTCCAAATGAGTTATTAACAGAATTTTTTGAATAGATGGAAAAATTGTAGCCTGGCCATTTAGTGTCATAAAGGCCGGGGTGGCGAGGCGGCAGGGGCCTCCCAGGGACAGGAGGCAATACCATTACAATCAAATCTGAGATGGAAGAGGGATTGAGCTGTCCATTCTGAATTTTTATATTGTCAGAGGGCCGGGGAGGAAATAATGCCATCCTGGAGTGTATTAACCTCTGGCTGGGGAAAGAGGACAGGGAGGGAGAGAGAGGGAGAGCGAGAGAAAGAAGGCAGGCAGAGGGAGGGATCTGAGATTGGACAGCAGGGAGAAAGGAGGGCTAGACGAGGGAGGAGAGGAATGAAGGGGCAAAAGAGAGTTTCAAACCTTATACTGGGAAAGCCAAAGAGGGAGAGACAGGAATATGAGACGGCTGAAAGACAGAACAGAAGAAGGGAGAGTAGGGAATAATGCAATAAGGATTTAGAGAGAAAGAAATGTGGGGGGAGGAAAGCATATATGGACATGACTGCAAGGGGCAAGAGAAGGAGGAGATTTGATTGGAAAGACTGAGGAAAAGAGGAAAGAAGAGGGACTCTTCTGAAAGAAATAGTGCAATGGGGGATTACAAGTCAAAAGCCAGCGTTCAAAAATTGTACTTGAGTACATAAGTATTATCAGCAAAATCTACCATAAACCAACCACCTTTAATATACCTTAAAGTATCAAATATAAGAGTACTCAATATGCAGCAGAATGACCACTGTGAGTGATGTATTATTATATTTTATAAAGATGGTCATTGTTACTGATACAGCAACACGTAAACAGCATTTTAATGTTTTAACTAGTCGACAGGGAACTCATTTTATTTAAAAAAACATTTAGGTGATCAGGTTTTTTGCCAAATCTCTATCTGTATACTACTCTAGTTGTTTAAAAAGTAAAAAGTGCCACTTAAATGTAGTGGAACATAAGAAAAGTAGTGCAAAGTTAAAATACTCAAGTAAAGTACAAGTACCTCAGACCTGTAGAAGTACAGCATGGCCTACTTAGTGACTTTCTACCACTGGAGTTCACATTATTAATCTGACTTTTATTATCCAAATGCATTATTATTATTTTTTTTAACATTTTTGACATGCTTCGATAAGAGAGGAAGAAATGAAAAGCCTGTCTCACGGGGGGGGGGGGGGAACTGTTGTCGCTAAACCGGACGGACAAACAAACAAAACAAAACTAGTCGGTGACGCGCTCGGTGGTTGGTGGGGACAGGAGACAGCGACTCACCGTGAGACTTGTCTTGTCCACCTCGGGACGGGACGGGACGCGCAGCCCGAGACTAAACACACGCACTCATGGCTGTCCTGTCCTGTCCTGTCCTGTCCCGTCCCGTCCCGTCCCGTCCTGGTCGATGGCTGACTTCCCGTGGAGGTGGTTCGCTTCACCTGCAGCAGCCAGCGCGTGGCCGTGCCGACCAATGGCGTCACGGTTCAGAGGTCGCGGCGCGGCAGGACCGGAAGTTGTTGGCCGCCTCCGCCACCGCAGCCAGCGCAGGCAGCTCCGAGAAAGGCTGACTCCCTCCTCGGCGTGTGCGTTTGGCCGGCCCGTCAGTGTCCGAGGACCGACATGAAGACGCTGGAAATGTGCGGAAGACGAAGCCGGCGCGTCCAGGGAGACGGTTTCCAGCGGCGTCGCCTCTGAAGAGGAGGACACGCCGACGTAAAGGAACCCGGAAGTGGTGTTGAAGGTAACAAGCTTGCTACCGTAGCTCGCGGGTTTGGCTGAGAAAATCAGAGTCAGGGATGAAATAAGCCTCTCGCTGTAATCGTCGCATAAGCTGGCGTTGATTGTTAGGATTACCACTTGGCTCTAGACGCTTAATTTATGATCGCTAATGAAATGACAGCCTCTAACGCTGCTTGAGTCGTGAGCAACCGGCAGCTTCGTGTAGCTGAGCTAACGTTGCTGGCTATGACGTTGATACTTGACAACGTTACATACATGTTTCACATTTCATATCAGTTACTGCGAAGCTACAGTTTCGTGGATGTTCACTTGAATGTGGGTCAGCGGTTTTTGGGTCTTTTGGGACTAATATAGTTTGTTCAGAACAAGACTGCAGAGCACAGATATTTAATTGTTTCACATTTCCACGAATATTCAGAGCTCGTTAAACACTCCCCTCCAACATAAATACTGACTACAGTTAAGTCAGGGCTGTGATTAGTAATACAGGGAAGAACAGAGAAGAACAACAACAATATTTTAGAATGAAAAGCAACATAAAAGCATATGAATGCTTTAAATTTCTTAAAGGCTTTTGAGGAGGACATGAGATATGCTGTAATAACTGTTATGATGCAGGAGCAGCCTGACCATGAATGCAAGTGGGTGCTCAAAAGGTCCATGCATGCATCTCCAAAGTGTTTTTTGTTGTTTTGTTTCCAGTGTCACAGAGATTGTCTGGAATTACTGGCTTGACACGTTTAGACACGACCCCTTCTTTGCAACATTATCAACAAGAATAATTTGCATATTCAAATAATAAAGAAAATGGCTTCATCTGATCATCTATTTTTGGCTGTTGAATTTTCACCGTAAAAATTATGAAATCTCTGTGCTCGGTTTGTCCGGCCCATATTTTATTTCCAGTTGATGTTACTTAATGTTGGTTACTGTAATTCATATACAGATGTATCTTTCTGCATTGCTAATCAACAAGAATGATGTAATGCCCCTCTGAGCTTCCGTTCCTACCAAAGGTCGGGGCTGTGAGGCGGACAAAATTATCTCCTATACGATAATTGCCTAAATATGTCTTTATGTCCCCACAGCTCCCAGCAGCCACCAACACAATGAGTGCCAAATATGGCATGGTGGGCTACAACAGTTCACGGAAGCACATCTCAATCTCCATCCCGTCGTCCACGGAGGTGATGTCACCCCACATAAAGTCTGTGGAGGAGCTGAGGGTCTTGGGAATCAACCTGAGCAGCTTCAGTGCCCCCACACAGTTCTTCATCTGTGTGGCTGGAGTCTTCCTCTTTTACCTCATCTATGGATACCTGCAGGTAACAAACGAGGAAGGACACAAACTGAAAGATGCACTTGAACACACACACACACAGTCAAATATCTTAAAGTGATCTGTTGAAGCTTGTCACAGTGAAGTAATAGTGCTGTTGTGAAGGGTCTGTGTGTCTGTTTTCATGTATAGATACAAAAGATGGGGATATTATCTCCCTCCAAAGTTTTATTAGGTGTAGCTGTGTTCCTGTCTGTGTGTAATTGGAAAAACATGCTTGTACAGATGACATGTAAACAAAGTTTGTATTTCATAAGAAAGGCCTCAGAAGACCATCATTACCAGCTTTATGATTCTTTATTTGTCTCTCCACCCAGGAGTTGATATTTTCTGTTGAAGGATTCAAGCCTTTTGGCTGGTATCTCACTCTGGTCCAGTTTGGCTTCTACTCCATGTTTGGACTAGTAGAGCTTCAGCTCACACAGGACAAACGCAGAAGGTAAATAACCTCCTGCTCCCTTTACTTTTGTTTACTGAGCTTCATTATTGTCACTCATTTATAACAGTTTATTTGTGATAGTCTAATTTACATTTCATATACATAATTTAAGATGTATACCTCATCTTTAGCAGATGTTTTTAGAAAAACTGGTGATGACCTGTTTTTTGTTAAATATTCCAAAGCAACACTGCATTTTAACATAAAAACCCATTTCTCAACTACTTAACATTTTCTTGTCTTCCAGGATACCAGGGAAAACCTATATGATCATAGCTTTTCTAACAGTGGGCACTATGGGTCTGTCCAATACCTCTCTGGGCTACTTGAACTACCCTACACAGGTCATCTTCAAGTGCTGTAAACTCATCCCAGTCATGATTGGAGGAGTGTTCATACAAGGTAATCTGATTCTACAGTATATGTATTTGCACAAAGACCTTAGAGATGCAACTACATATTTACTTGTGCTGGTGGTTTTTGCTTATTTCTTTATAATATTTTGATTCTTCATACTATGTAACTAATATATGTTGCTCTGTAGCTGTGAATATATCAGCCCTCTGTTTAATCTCCTGTTGTCCTGTTTATTAAATTATTTGATCTGCACTTCACACCTCAATTCTGGGGTTTGAAGTTAAATTGTCCCTTATATTTGTTGTTTAAACACGGCTTGTCAATCATGTTAACTCTGAGTTGGCTTTGTAGAATAGCTTAAACCTTAGATTAACTAAAGTCAGGATTTTCAAGTCCAGCTTTCCTTCTTTCTGGAATACCCCCAGACCTAAGTTTTTTATTGTGATCAGATGACAAACACACCAATTTAGAATTTTTCATCATTATGACAAACTCTTAAATTATAAATGTGAATTTATCCCAAATTCGTATGGACAAAAAGATGAGCATTGGGCCTAAAGCATGTCAAAAACATCAGGGGTTTTTTCTTTCAGAGTTGAAATTCTAAAGTAAACAGAATCATCAGCATTTGTATACAAAAGTTAAAGAAATCTTTAAAAATAAAGGTTGCTTTATTACGGGAAGAAAGAATTACATGTTACACCTTGTTGAACTTAAAACGATTTAACCAGTAGTCAGGAGCAGTAGACTTTGGAGACGGTACGTTTTACACCTCATTGCAGTCATCTCACATGTTTCCTTTGAAGCGATGACCACCTTTCAACAGTCGGTACCTCCTTTTTATCTATGTCTGTTGTTTTCGGTTGTCAGAGCCCAGTCGGCTGCGCTCACTGTTTCTCCCTGCTCTTGGTTCAGTCTGTTCTTTCATCCTCACTCCGGCCTTCTCAAGGTTCTGTGTCCTCAATGTCAGACAGGTTTTGTGTATTTTCTGCCTTCCTGAGTCTATCGCCATCTCTGGATGGGTAGATGTGAGGACCATGGTCCCTCAAGGGGTCGGGGTGGAAAACAGAATTTGTTCACTTAGAATGCAAAAGAGGAAAGAAAGTGGGAGAGATGGAGGGATGGATGAAGGGAGGGGTGAGGGGTTGTATCTGATGTGAGGCCCTTCAAAGGCGAGTCGGGGAATCAAAGCCGACCACGGCCGACCTGATGCTGCGTCCCCTTGTCAACCTCAAGGCATCCATCCGTCAGCCTGTTTTTGGGAGACTCCTTTATCCTGTTGTTTTTTTTCCCCCAACTTTTGCTTTTTCACTTAGCTTTTTTTTTTTTTTTTTTTGGTGCATTGTTACATCCACATCCTCAGAAACTTTGAATTGTCAAGAATACCCATTGTAAAAACTTTTAGTTACATTTTTACCTGAGTCCAATGTCAACTTCTTTTATAAAGAGGTGGGTCATCATTTGAAGATTTCTTTGCAAGCTGTGCTCGAGGGGATGTACTCTCCCTCTGCAGTGTCTCAGTTTGGTTTCTCTGTGTTTGTAGGTGTTACCAGTTGCATACATTCACTTTACATTTCCCGCTGGTATAACCTCTAAAATCCATTCTTTGTTATTCTTTGGGAAGTTAGTCAAAATGTGATTCAGGAGATTTTAGGAGTTCAGGTTTGTGATTAGATTTCTGATCTCATAATTGCAGATAGACATTCAAATTGACTCCT
Source organism: Lateolabrax maculatus (assembly GCA_031216445.1). Classification (NCBI taxonomy): domain Eukaryota; kingdom Metazoa; phylum Chordata; class Actinopteri; order Acropomatiformes; family Lateolabracidae; genus Lateolabrax; species Lateolabrax maculatus. The sequence goes on from CM062210.1 coordinate 13,877,831, forward strand.
TGTCTGGCGTTTGTGTTCCAGGTAAACGCTATAATCTGGTTGATGTGTCTGCTGCTCTCTGCATGAGTCTGGGACTCATCTGGTTTACGCTAGCTGACAGCAAAATGGCTCCCAACTTCAACGTCACAGGTATTTTCTTCTAGATCCAACAACAGACTCCAGTGGTTTCTCATGGTCAGTTTATCTTTACTAAAGGTTATACGTGGCAACGCATATGAAGTGTGGAGACTGGCCTATCTCTGTACAGCTTCAGCTAAATAATTTGCCCATGCGTTCAGATATCCATGTTCTTAGTTGAGCGTTTATGTGTGTGTGTGGTGTACAGGTGTTCTCCTCATCTCCCTGGCACTTTGTGCAGACGCCGCCATTGGAAACGTGCAGGAGAAAGCCATGAAACTCCATAACGGCTCCAACTCCGAAATGGTACCGTGTTTATCTAACTGAAAAAAGTATATATACGTACATAATAAATTATATTGGCAACTAGACACAATATCGGGGGTGGGTTCAGAATATGTAGCTTTGCTTGACTGTTCCAACAAAAGCAGACTGCTATGTCCCATGTTTTGGCTGTAATAATTGTGATAATTGTTATTATCCTGTGTGTGATTGTCACTGACCGGTCACATGGGGTTGTGTTGACAGGTACTGTACTCGTACTCCATCGGTTTTGTCTACATACTGACAGGGCTGCTCTGTGTGGGCGGGCTGGGGCCAGCAGTGGCATTCTGCTCAGAGGTTAGTATATCTTAACACAGTTGACTAAATGAAATGTATATATTCATAAGATGATATAATGGCTCACAAAACGCATTTTATCTGGTTACTCTAAGTCCTGATGTTATTGCAGCATCATTTTTCGATAGTGTTTCTGTGTTAAATGATCTTTCATGCTTTCCTTCCTCCCAGCATCCCGTGAAGACATACGGTTATGCATTCTTCTTCTCTCTTACGGGTTATTTTGGCATCTCCTTCGTACTGGCCTTGATCAAGCTCTTTGGTGCCCTGGTAGCAGTGACAGGTCAGAGCAACAGTTTGTCAATTTTTGTCTTCTCTTCATTCTGTGATAATCTGACTAGTAATTGATTTGTACATTTAGATAAGACAGAAAATAATTAATAATTCACAATATATTTTTTTAAAAACACAATTGCAATGATAAACAATCATTATATTACACAGCTGTAAAGTAGAAATGTCTCTTTGAATGTGTTTGTTTCTTCTTGTTCGTATATGTAATTAAGTAAAAACCACAAATGTGTTTTACTCCTTTGCAGTGACCACCGGGAGAAAGGCCATGACTATCGTACTTTCCTTCATGTTCTTCGCAAAACCTTTCACTTTTCAGTAAGTACCATCACCTTTTGACTTTGATCAGTTTTATTCTAGTTTAAAGAAAGTCTACACTGACCTCTTCCTTTGATTCATACAAGTTGATTTGGCTCCCCTGCCCCTGGATTTTATGTCCTCAGTCCATTTTAAGACCTTTACTACTTTACTGCTCTTTCTCCCTGTCCTTCACTCTTCAACTCCTCTGTGCTGTCAAAAGGGTCTCATTTTTTTGCTGTACCTCTCCTGCTCTGTTTCTCCATCGTGACTTTCGACATGCATACACACGACCTACACACAAGACACCAAAAACTTTTTTGTATCTTCATGGCCAACTTCATTCTCCCTCCGGCTGGTGTGTGCCCTCCACTGTTGCTGGACTCAGTCCCTTTCCTGACTGCAGTTTACACTTTTAAAATAAAAAGTTTTTATTATTATCGGCATGTACAGTATTATTAATAAACCGCTAGTTTCACCAAACACCAAATTTGGCTTATTTACCTTTATTGGAAAACTGTACATGATCAAATATAGGTGGGTGACAAAATATTAAAGGTAAAACCAACCTAAACCAACACGAAGTGTCTCTCATGGCCTGTACTGTATAGAAACATCTGCAATTGTTAAGTTATGTGACTCTTTTTTTTTTTTTTTTAGGTTTGTCCAATAATTTATCACCGGTCTGTCTTTATTGGAAAAAAAAAGTTTTCTATCTAACAGATCTAAAAAAGATCTAACAAATGTGTTGAATGCATTTCCTTCCTCATAAAGCGTCTGCAAAGCCAATATTTTGAAAAGAAAAGTTTGAAACCTGCATTGTTCACAGCTATGTTTATTTGCTAGCAGTCTTGAACTTCATTGCCTTTGCTGAGGTAATTACTGTGTTTCTTGGGCATTACCTGTAGGTCAGTGGAATAGTGTGAAACCATGGAACCAGGAATGTGTATTGCTTCACCCTCTTACTCCTGTGTGCAAGTGTACGCGAAAAAGAAAAACAGGGACCCAGCAAAACATTGCTCCAACTAGTGGCTATAAGTAGGAAATAAAATTTAGTAAAGTCTTTCCATGACCATCTTGTTGAGCTGTGCTCTACATTTTACTGTACATGCAATTATTACATCAGTATTAATTAGCTTGTACCCACTTCATTTCTGCTGTCCCTTAAAAATATCTAACCTTTCCGTCCCTCCCTCCTCAGGTACATCTGGGCCGGCCTTCTAGTGCTCTTCGGCATCTTCTTGAATGTTTACAGTAAAAACAGAGAGAAAATGAAGCTTCCCGCCATCAATGACCTCAAGAACTGGCTGCTGACAGGAAAGAAAGTCAGATTTCTCTCACAAAACGTATAGAAGGCACCCAGAGGCGTAGCAGAAGTCCTGCGCTGGCAGATTGTAAGTCTGTTCCGCTGTAGAGTTGGCCCACCTGTCTCAGGGTATATGCTGAGGCACGTGGCCGAGCTACGAGCCTCATCGCCACCAACATTGAGCCAAGGGTGGGTATACCAGCGCACCGCAGGTGCACCGCCGGTACACCACTGGTGTACAGTAAAAGTGATTGACATTCCTTAAACTCTCTGCAGTAAACTGAAGGAACTGTAACTATGTTTTACAAGGGGATCCGTGCTAGTGGGCTCTTTTAAAGCAATGCTTCAGAGCCCCACAGAAACATTCCCAACACGGAGGACAACATTGGCGACTTTTAAGACTCTCTCTAAAGGGAAGCCAAGCGCCTTAGCTAACCAAATCGCACAGTTTTGCACTGGAAACGACTTGTACACTTAAACCCTTAGGTGGTTGGAAAAAGAAACTACATTATTGGAAGAAAAGAGCACAGGGCGACATGTGAATGTGTCATGTCTGAAATGAATGTTGGTCCCCCACCCTAAAAGAAAAAAGTACATATTGATAAAAAAGGAATATTTGCCCCCGCATGTGCCAGACAGACAGAACAATACATTGTTTTACATAATCATTGTCTTGATTAAAGTGGCTTTTTTCATAGTTCATTGGTAATTTATATCTGACTGTGCCCTAATTCATGAAAAATTTGTGATCTGTGTGATGATATGTGATATTTTGGGGAATATGGAGACAATTGTTCCTGTATACATCAATACATAAAAAATCTCAACTGCCATAATTTGCTAACCATGTGTTTGGGTGAAAGGGTACCACTCTTTTTACATTAAAACAAACTAAGATGTTTCTCTTAAAGTCCAGTGTTTTCTCTGTGTGTGTGTGTGGGTGTGTGTGTGTGTGTGTGTGGGTGTGTGGGTGTGTGTGGGTGTGTGGGTGTGGGTGTGTGTGTCCACCTTACCCTTATCCTCTCCCCTTGCACTGCTTGAGAGGAGAGTTGAAATGTTGCCAAACTGTGTGTGTGTGTGTTTATCCATCCAGTGGCCTTAGGCATGTTTGATTAGGAGTCCTGAAAAAAAGATAGCGCTGCTCAACAGAAAATAAACAGCAGTCTTCACTGTGCCTAGGCTGTCCTATTCATTTGGATCCATCCTGTGTGTGTGTGTGTGTGTGTGTGTGTGTGTCAGTCAGTCAGTCATTCACATCGATGCCAGTCTCCATTTGCTCTTAATGACGACGTGATGAAGCTCACACCTGGTTCTTGAGCAATACACCACAGTTTTCTCTGCCTGGCCATTCAAGGATATTATATAAGATTTACACTTTTTTCTCTACTTGTTAAAATTGTTTCTTCAATGATTAAAGTGTCATTCACAATATTATGTAACAGACTGCTTAGTAAACTTAGTTTTTTTTTTTTTTTATGCCTCTGCACTGGCAACATCCAAAAGGTCAAAGGTCAACTTCATTGTAATATCATAATGTTCTGCAAAAATACTTTTCTTGGCATTATTTAAGGCCATAACTCAGGAACAGAAGGGGAGATTATTAACCATATTTCATTCGGTCGGATACTGAATTGGTGACACTAATCTCAGGTGCCCAGCTTCGAAATGTGATAACATAGATCTGCAACTTGACTGGTTGGTGGATGTTCCTGTCTTTCATGCATACACCACCTTCACTGAATCCCTGCCTTTAGTATAAATATCACTGTGCATCTGGTTTCAGTGGGAAAACTGTAATCCAGTGCATACTGTAGAAAGTAGTTCCCAAGAGGTCTATGCTTGTCCAGTCCCATTCTCTATTTATTGTATAGTTGAGCCTGTTTAACAGCAAAGCTCTTTTGATGTGCATTACAGTTCTGACAGGTAATAGTGTCTTTTTTTCAACCATAAAGCTTGTTGTAAATATACGTGTACAACAGGTTAAAAGCACGTTTCTAATTTTGGTCTGACAATCTAAGACACACAGTAAACTCCATTGTAACCCTGTTTAGTTATGAGTCTAAATAAACCATAAAACATAAATAAATCTCCTTGTCCTGAGATAAATGAGTTGTAAGCTGCAGGGTCGGCAAGTGATTACAGACAACGTCCTTCAACCGTGGACCCAGAATCCTCCCTGTCAAAGTGCCCTGGAGCAGGAATCCAGTGCTCCCTTTGTCTCTGCTGACCGTGCATTTTGACCTCTCAATGGAGGTATACATGTAGGAAAATAAGTTCCTTACAGAGGGCAATAAAGTGTTATATTAATCCATGTGTCCAGTACTGAAAATCAGATTTTTTTCAAATTGGTTGCAAACCCAAAAGGTCCAATCGAGGAAATACTTGAGCAGGCTAGGAATGAATTGGAAATGTTTGAGAAGTCTTTTGTCCTTGATGATTGCTTTATGTGTGTGTGTGTGTGCGCGCGCACGTGTGTGTGTGTGTGTCATTGCCATAGCATGGTGTGATATGACAGAGACTTGCCAGCTCAGCAGGAGGCAGCTGAGTGTGGCTCTCTCTGTGATCCTAATAGAGGCCCAGATATTACAGTCTCACTTCCAGGCGGGAAACCCAACGCTGGGCCAATTAGTAATTTGGTATTTCATAAAATTTGGCAGCTTGTGTCTGATGACAAACTGAAGGAGATCCTCTCTCCTCCAGGGAACCTTTGGCAGTACAGCAGTACACACACACACACACACACACACACACACACACACACACACACGCACTGACAACTGCTAAGTTTTTCTTCCAAAGCAAAGTGGCGGGTGCTGAACATATTGGGAGCTTGTAACTCAATTGAAAACAGAAAATGGCTTTGGATGCAGTGTTGTTTGGCTGCAGATTCCGGTTTCACACAAGGAGGGAATGGGAGAATGATTTTGTACAAGAGGCCGTTTTTATGACATACAGCTCCTTCCTTAACTACTGTTTTGTTATATGATTGATGAACAGTAAAACAGTCCATTAGAGGTTGAGAGGTCATGTTGCAGTGTTAAAACATTAGTTTGCCATTATATACACCTCTGATGTGCTGCGTACAGTACTGCTTCATCGCTATGGGAATGGCTGTTCCCTTCCAGCTCCCTGAAAGGTCATTATGGGATGGGAAAGCCCAGTTGACCCAAGGCAAAGTACATCATTTGTCTTTTAGCACCAAGAGAACACACCTAACAAAGCAGGCTGACCCCTGTTAGAACGCTGAGGATTTGAGCCATTTTTCAAAGCCACATATTTGCCAGCCACTGAAGTCAGCTGTTTTTTATTGTTTTAGACAAACATTTTTCTTCTTTTTTTCAGACCAATCTTTTGTCTTTATTATAACCTTTTTCTCAGTCTTCCTCCCACTGCCTCCTCATCGTCCACCCCCTCCCATCAGACACACACCTGGTAACCTAGGCGATCCAACCTCTGCTCTTACATGGCTGCAGCCCCTCTCCTAATAAATAATGGGAGGTGTCCGGAACTCATCATCCCAGCAAATAGGCTGCTATATAATATGCGGTCCACTTCAGATAGGTTGCTATATAATATGTGGTCCGACCTCGGACAGCCACAGCAGGGAGGGCTGGCAGCCCATTCATTATGGATGCAATCAGTTCAGTGGGGGCAGCAAGGTGGCTGGGTGAGGGATACGCAGCCACTCTCACAGAGACACGCATGCACACACCTGATCTCTCGTTCACACACACACACACAATCCCTGTTGTCCTTGGCTAAATAGGTACACACACAAACAAATATAGTGACTGTTTAGATTTATGTGGAATCCTGAACTTAAGTCAGTTGTATGATTAAATGCATTTGTCCGTTTGAATGAGTTGAGATTCATTTTTTTAATTTTCCTTGAATGTGTGGAAATTTTCAAACGGTCTTTTACATGGAATCACTATTTCTTGGCGACCCGTGGTGGGGAGTGACTGCCTAGGCTGGTTGTTTCCCTCTGCCTCCAGTCTTTATGCAAAGTTGTGGTTTTACAGGAGGTTACGTTACTGCTCTTTTGCTGGGCGCAGTAACCCAGCAGAAGTTTGTTTTTACACTTCAGTATTTGTTTGGCTTAAACAAACGAGATATAACTTAATTAGTGAGCTGGTAGACTGATTTAGTTACATCCAGCATGGATGTATAAGAACTGGATACAGTAAAGCAGATAATGCATAAAGCGAATATGCATATTACCCAAAATGTCAAACTACTAATGAACATGTAGGCTACAAAAGGAATGCCTTATCCTAATTTTTCCATCCTTTCTTTCGTCCTTCTGTCTCTGTCCATTTGCCACACACATTCATTCTTTCTGTCCCTTATTCTCTTCCCTCCCTTCATTCCCTCTCTCCTCCTTTCCTGCCTCCGTCGCCTCTCTACATCAGCCCCCTCCGCACCCCTTCCTCCTCCTCCTCCTACCTCAGACTCATTACACCCCACCCACCAGTACCCCAGCCTCTGCGAGAAGCTCTCCTCATATAATATGATGGCCATCTGCTAGGCTGAGCCACGCTTTCCAAAAGCCCCGGGGCTAGATGTTTATCTGTCGTCCCCCTCTCAAACTCCTTTAAGAATGCAAAACATATCAGCGATCATCACCACTACAATTAGCACAGGTGCTGCTGAGCTGTAAAGTGATCAGGAGAAATGGGAGGAAACATAATTGAAGTGGATTAGAGCGGAGAGGTGGGAGGGAAAAAAATTAAATAAAAATTCTGGAGGCTTGGACAGCGGCCCTTCTCTATACTGCTGTTTAAAATTCACTGTGCTGTGATTAAAACTGGTACAGAGCGGTGGTGGAAGTCCTGGCAAGGGGTTTTGGTTTTTAACAGCTGTTTAGTGTTTTTCTATCCCACTGCTTCCTTGAATGTGGTCCTGTCAGGTTGAAATATGGAGTTGGAGGGCGTGATTGTGCATTGTATAACCAAGATCGGGGCTTTATATACATGTACTGCATGTATTTTTCAGTTTCACCTGAGGAGCTTGCACAGCAGCGTATGTGGGTCTGTGTGTGTGTGTGGTCCGTGTGCACCGTGCGCGTGCGTGTTCCCAGAAAGAGTCGAACACGACAAACCAAATCTTCTTGTGTTCGGCTTGTCAGCATCCACTGACAACATGACAGCAAACATTTGTGCACACGCATGCAAACACATACAGATACTGTACAGGCACACACACCCTCACACACACCATTTCGGTAGCTCGAGCGGGGCCGAAATATTCCGCAGCAGTCACTCATGAAGAGAAATTCTTAATAATAAATATCCAGCCAATAATGAATGTGCTGCTGGCTGCAGTTGTCTTGGGGGCATAATATCTAATTTCCTCCCAATGTTTCATATCCCTACTCCTGCATGTCGACACAGTCCATCATTACACCCCAATGCAGGTTCCTATCACTTTTATTTATTTTTCAAATCAATATATAAATCAAAGCCTGGACAGATGAGATCCAATAAATTACAGAGTGCTGGACAAATGTGGAATGTTAACTGTGTACCAGGAGAGAAGATTCCCATGGGTGCTGCCTGGTCTGCGCTGTGTGCTGGAGGAAAATCTACTAAATGTCATATTAAATCACAGCTAAGTTGAATATTACTCAGCGCTGTTTTTAATACAAGTGGAAAAACTCATCCAGGGCCTTATCTGAATAAGTTTTGTAGATTCCATGTCTTCACTTCACTGAGGGTCTTTACATCTTACCGTACGTCTTATTTTGTTCATTTTTTGAAAACTTAAAAAATCAAGGGTGGGACAAGCAAGTCAATGATGTCCGTATTGGTCTTGGAAGTGACAAAAATGGAGCCATAACACAGCATTTCCACTGAAATTGTCTGGTAATGAGGGATCCCATTTTGCATCCCTCCCCACAAGGTATTCATCTAAATTTAGCTGGGGGATGCAAAATAGAGCAGCGGAGCACTGATCCTCTGCATACCAGCCATAGAGTGTGACTCACCCCCTTCTATTCCAAGCTCAGCCACATGGAAAAATGGGAGGGTTATTGGAAGAAGGGGAAAGAGACAGGGGCAAGAGGATAGAGAACCAGGTGAAATAGAGCATAGAGAACAGGGGAGGAGGGTCGGCAGCCTCATAGACCTGCAGCTGCCATGTTAAATCCTCGCTGTGGACTCACATAGGTGCAGGGGGCTAACCAGTCAGCTCGGGCATAGACCCATAACGTGAAGGGCGGGCTCAGAGGGCACACACACACACACACACACACACTCAGAGCTATACCTGAGCGCGGCAATCATCGCTATCAGCAGGGAATATGCTACCATCAGGCCCCATAACATCAGAGTACACCTTGGCGCTGACACCACATGACATGCATATGTGCGGAGGCAGCGCTAGGCGATGCCAGGCCAGGCAGCAGCAGGGGCTTGAAGGAGATTCCCCCTGACAGTGGTCCGGTGGGGGGAGAGAGGAGACCGCCACTGCAAAGTGAAACAGCGGGCCTTCTGCACTACATGGTAGGAACACAAAGACAGAGGCAGAGCCACATGGGCACTGAGAATGAGAGAAAGGACTAAAGGATAAAGGAAATGTCCGTCTATGTCAGCTGCTGTGTGAGTAGCTGGCATGCTGCATTTTAAAGTGATAAAATGTAAAATAGTGTAAAATAGTAGTGTAAAGATATCATAACAATAAAGTATCACATATCTTTAAAGTATATTTTGTTTCAGCCATATTACTAAAATTTGTTATACAAAAACAGATATACTGTATGATTGCACAATGCTTAATATTAATATATGATATACACATAAACATAAAACATAGGAATCACAGTATCAGTCCATAAAATAGAATGTATGTTAGGAAATGATCCTTTACATTATCCATTAATCTCCTGATTTCTTTGTCAATTAATTGTTTAACCCTTTATAAAATATCAGAAATTAGTGAAATATACTTCGTCCCTTAAGTCCGCACGTCTCATCGAGTGTGATCGGGCTCAAGGTTGTTTGGATCAAGACTCTGGCAGCAGCATTTTGTATGAGTTGAGGATCAAGGACACTGTGGTAGTCAAGTCTTATGCATACTTGACATGAAGGGTTATTGATTTCCATGGGGAACTTCTCCTAATTTATCCACAAAAATCTGAAAGGTCAGGGTCAGAGACAAGGATCCAATTCATCAAGGGCCACGTGGAGCACTTCATTTTCAGTCCCCAAGTTGTTAAGTCTGGGTGCAACTTAGAACATGATGCCTTCAACCAGTTGGTGCTCCAGACAGTATTTCTTTTTTTTTTATTTTTTTTATTTTATTAACTTTATTTATCACAACTTGTGAAATTATTTCTCCGCATTTAACCCATCCAGTGGCACCTGTACGAACACACACATGCACATGCACAGGGTCACCCAAAGAGACAGGTGCCATATTCACACTGGAGCGGTGGGAAGCAGTTCACAGCGCCCGGGGAGCAATTGGGGGTACGGTGCCTTGCTCAGGGGCACCTCGGCCGTGGCAGGTGGGTGGGCTGCCACCCCACCAGCTGTCAGTCCACCAATCTTTGGGAGGGAGAGCGGGGATCGAACCTCCAACCTTAGGTTATTGGACGACCTCGCTCTACCACTGTATCTATGTGGCCTATGCTACTGATACTTCATGATCCCTTTAAAGCTGTATTCCTCTGTTCATCTGATATGAAACCCTAAGCCTTTCACAAGCCACCAGTTAGACGTTAAACTGGGACCAAAATTTGGCCCCTTATTTTACATAGTTACGTTTATTTTTGAAATTAATATTTGGGCCATAACTTTATTCAAAATAAATTTCTGATCAAACATCACAAGATAGAATACCAAACCTCCAACCATGTGATGGTTTGGAACAATTACATACAGTATCTTTTAACGCTACACTGGGAAACAAGATCTCATTTAAAAACAATAGCCAAGCAGAAGGCAGTTGTTCCAATATGGAGAATATAAAGAATAAATAATCCAGTTGTCTGCAGTGCCCAACGCAAAGCAATTTAACGCATCAGTGGCAGCCGCCTATTAATTTTCTGTAGAAGGAGAGGGGGGGAGGCTGGGAGCACTGATTGTAGGGACAACACAGCCCCATCATGTATCACTTTGGAGCCAAACAAGACTCACACACGCAAATGAATGCATAAATGCACACTCACACACACACACATGAATCCACACAAGCAAACACATACGCGTCATAGTTGTAATCGTGCTGTTGTTTCCCACAATGTCAGCGGTCGCATGGGAGCGAGGTGGCACTATATGCCTAATGATAGTGAATTAAAAAGGAAAGCCTACAGACAGAGAGGCCCATATGTGACTCTTGTCCTCAGGGTGTTGCATCAATAATAGGCCCCCCAGGCAGGACCCTGCTTCTACTATGCATTCACTGGAAATCCCAGTCCGCTTTAATTAGGTACCCAGCTTCCGACCCCTCCCCTGCTTCCAAAATAACTAAAGAGGGCGTGGCGGTACCAATATCACTGGCGCTGGTCCAAACAACAACACCTCTTTCACCATGGGGGAGAAAGAGGGGAAGACCATGGCGCTATAAATCCAGAGGTATTTGGACACGGGCCATCATTAGTCCCAAACGACCACTGTGGTGGCAATAAGCATGCAGGGGCCGCAGCCAACAATTATATGATCTTAAAAACTACGGAACAATATGTGTTCCCCATCCCACAGGCTAAATCAGCCCTTCCTTCTAAGTGGCAGAGTGCTTAAAAGAAGAATTATCTTCTAAATATTTGCCTACAAACTAATTCTGCTTACCAGTGACGTACCGATTCCTCATCCTTGGTAAGAAAAAAGCAACACTGGACCATCTCTCTGCCACTCTGCCAGCTATTCATTTGACCTGTCTCATAGAATCAGTGTTTTGTTTGATGCATGGTTTTTCATTATCACTATGGCCCATCATTACTTTCCTCTTATTATAGTCTGGGGGACATTCGAGACAGTTCAGAAGAGCTGTGGATGAGGGACAACACACACACACACACACACACACACACACACACACACACACACACAGTCATTTCTTTCTTTTGGGGGAGAAAAAAAAATGTGCCCCACAGACATAATGTCTGTGTTTTCCTGCAATTAATTAATGGGTCCCCAGCTAGTTAGCAGTAGGCAGCACTTGTTTCACCGTGGCGACTGAGAGAGGGCGAAAGGGGTTGGAGCCAGGCTCGCCTCGGTAGCTGCAGGCTTTTAGTTGTGAGCCACTGGATTTGGACTATTTTTAACGAAATCCTTTTATGGATAGATAAATCTGATTTTATGCAAGAAGAGTCTCCTGGGTTTCAATTAACTGGGGGTCACGCTGCAGATCTATCACAAAAAAAAAGAGGGAAGGGGAGAGAGAAAGAAAGGGAGAGAGGAAAAGATAGAAAAGAAAGAGAAAGAGAAGAGGAGAGCCTTTAATTAATACGGTCTAATTAAACATTTGTGAAATGCATTATCTGCACTGTTTTTCTATATTATTATTTTTTTCATGATGAGCCGCGGTTGCTTAATTGTCAACCCCCCCCTCGTAAAAGTTGTTTTGTGGTTACATCATGGTTGTTATTAATGCAAAAGACGCTTTGGAGTGCCTTTTAACTGCAGTTTGTCTTTCCACAATTGAGGATTCAAAGAAAACTTGTAATTGGGAATGCTTTGTTTTGGCCCTTCAACTAGAGTCCTCTGGGTGCCTCTTGAAAACATTTGACTAACTGCAAAGATTTGGTGGCGGGGGTTGGGGGGGGGGGGGGGGGGGGGGGCACACTTCTACAGGAGACTGTGGAAACTAATTTGATTCCTAAAACATGCAAGATGACAGCTTCCCGCTGCACGGCGGAGGTAGATTTGACTTTGAATCATGACACACTGTTTAATCACGGGCCACGAGGCTTGGCAAGTCACTAGACCTGAGGAGAGTCACATAAAGAGTGTCAAGCACGCCGGGCGAGAGATAGAGAGAGAGACAGAGAGAGGGCGAGAAAATCCATAACAGATTAAACAGTGTTTGGTCAAAACACACAGCGTGATATGTGCGTCTATCACCTTACCGCTCGCTCTGTCTCATTGCGATGCATATTTCTTCCCAGCTAGCCCGCGCTCTCATTGTTAAACTACCCACAGGGCACTCCTTAATGTGAAGTTGATCTCAGGTTGTAGTCGCTTACACGTGCACACGCACACACACACACACACACACACACACACACACACACACACCAGTCCCACTCAACACACTCCACCCCCATGGCTGCCATGACATTTCTCTCCCCATTCAATTCCCAGCGTGTGCAGCAGTAGTAAAGCGTATCATGTCCATCTTTTTTTTCCCCTCTCTCTCTGCGTCGTGAGGGGAATGATTCAGTTCATCAGAGCACGGAAATACGCTCGTATACTTTTGGCTGAAACGCACACACGTGCTGGCCCAGCTCAGGTCTATTTGATGATGCAAGTCACATAGCTGAGTTAACACAGCGGAGTATATACTATATACACACATTCACACACACGCACACAATTAACGCTGATAGAGCAGGCAGGTTGAATAGCATCAGTAAGAGATTTCTCTATCGTTACCTTTTTTTCATCTTGAGCACACAGAACATTTGTGGGTGCACCAACAGTCTCCATCACACATGTACGAACATCAAGTCCGGCTGGTAGCGCTAGACTACAAAGTCTTTTTGTATGTATTTAAGTATAGATACTAGCAAATCTGTGTCTCTCTTTCATGTTGTACCCATTTTTATTTAAAATATATCAGTGTTTTGTTTGTTTCCAATGCCCCAAAGTGGCCAAAAAACTGTTCACAGGTTCGAACTACAGTAGTAACAATAGTAAAATCATTGGCTGGTGGTGAAAATGTATTCAGAAGTAGCTTCTTAATGATACAGTCACCTCATAATGCATGACACATTGCTCTCCTCTCTACATTTTCCACTTTTAATCATAAAAAGTTTATGCATTAGTATTGGTGATTCTGGTATCACATTGAAACCAAGGTTTTCACTGCTGGGTGTGGATGGGTGTGGTCAAAAGTGTGCTCTTTTGCACCTTGGCTTTGACCACACCCAATAGTGATGTCATCAGGGCTTGACACTAACTTGACCCACTTTTTTGCTCGCCAGCCTCTGTGGCTAGTGGTTTTCCATTTTCACTAGCCACAAATTTGTTGTTGGAAAAATTAAGTTTTATTTTATTAAAGTCGACTATGGTGTGCTACAGTTTACTTGAAGAACTAAATTTGCAACACTAAACCCTTAAATGTAAAGCACTAGTGTAAACACCCAAATCAAGAGTACATCAAATGTAAAACACTACAGTCATCAAATATTCAGCTCTGGTAAGGTTGTGTGTAAAGCTTCTTTTGCGTGAAAACATGCAACCGATTAAGACAAAAATAAAAAGAGAAGCTTCTTGTTGAATATAATAAAACTGGTGCAGGCCTGAAACAGCAAAGAAACTTAACGTGTGTATGTATATATACATCTATAGTCACAGGCCACCGCCGAATTTTACCTACATTTGGCGGGTGGGCTGGAGATGTCAAGCCCTGGATGTCACGGTGTACTGACCACACCCTGGAGTACACCTGTACATCACCGCACAAGATGAGGAGTTAAACCAATGGAGGTCAACAAAACCAAGATTGTCAGAGGGTTACTCTTTAAAGAAAAACACCCAAAACACTAAATGCGTGACAAGTGACATGTCTGCTTACTGAGGTGGTCCTCTGTTATTAAAATGTTTTAAGCTGCTCCCTAATCCACCTTTCACCCATTTTGCCTCCTCACTCTTTTCTTTTTTCCACCAGGTTCTTGCCATCTACTCCTCCCACCCTCCATCTCTCTGTGGTGCCCCCCCCCCCCCCCCCCTATATTAAGCATGTCATCTCTGGTTCCAAGGTGCTCTAAGTGGTGGCAGTGCTAAGGTGCGAGCAGGGTCTGCACTGAGCATGCCCAAAGAGCCAACCTAACTAATTAGAGATCCAACCTTGATGAGTGCTCTCTCTCTCTCTCTCTCTCTCTCTCTCTCTCTCTCTCTCTCTCTCTCAGTCACACACACTCGTGCACACTCACACACATACACTCACTCTCTCTCTCTCTCTATAAGCATGTGTATCTGAGCCCAGAAATTACTTAATATGATATATTAACATATTTCTGGCAGGAACGGCAGGAGGAGGGTGCTCGTTGGAGACGAATTATCCAAATTAATTTCTAATTTAAAATCCTATGCCTTTTATTACAAACTGTGGGCGCCCTTGGTACCAGAGACACAGCGAGGAAGAGGGAGTAAAGGCAGACAGAGAGCAGCTAGAGAAGACTGAAGTCAAGGATGGAAGGAGGAGTAAGAGGATGCTTTAATAACCTATACCGGTTTTTGCCCACAAACCAAATGAATAAACCCCCTGTTTTGTGGGGGATATGAAGACACAGGAAGGATTTAACTGTACATGGCCGGCTGAGCTCGGCCCAGCTTAATTCAGCCATGAGAGAACATCCCCAGAGAGGAAGAAGAGAAAGAGGAAAATGAAAATGGGTCCAAAAGTTTGAGGCATACTTGGATCTCCCCTTTGCCCTAATTAGTGGTCTCACATCCTCACTAAGCCTGAGAGGGAGGAGAAGCCAGTGGCCACGTCCATGGGTCAATCTTTGAGAAATTGTTATGAATCTGCACACAATAGCCTTGGGTGCTCATGGGAAATGTAGGCCTAGAAGCATGTCCGCCTGAAATGGTACTAGAGGTCTTCAGAAGCTCAAAATGACCAATTAGGCCGTCTCATTTTGGCCAGAGATAATGCAGGAATCAGTCAACATCTTCTGTTCATAATTAATGCCTATTACTGAGGATTAGCTGCAACTCATCCTTTCAAGGGCTTAGCAGCTACACACAGTTAAATGATTCACTGAATCACAAGGCATGAATTGTAATTACTGCACAGATTTGTAAAGGAATTCTCAGATAGTCAGAATAAAGTGAAAAGTGTAAAAGTATGCATGTACTATTGTGTAACATATAGGTCAACAGACATGCGTTATACTTTGATTTTCATAAAACAAAGCTCATGTCTGGAAATCAAGTTAAAATGGAAAGCTGACAGAGCCGTCATGCCTCCACTGAAGGTATTATTAAGCATTGAGATATATTGCTCTGAGTCTACCACCTTCACTGTCATATAAGTGCCAGTGTGCATTTATTTTAACAGCGTGTTCATTTTCAAATTAAACATGAAGCAGGAGCTTCGGATGATGAGGTTCTGTCTGGAGTTATCCCATTTTACATCAAAATGTTTCAACCATTTTAAAACGTGTTAGCAGAGTAACATTACATGATTTATTTTCACAAACCAAAAGATTATTGTAACAACATTTCAGCAACACAAAAGCAAAAGTTGTGTCTCTCTACCTGGTTACTGCTCCATGTTTGCACTTTCTGAAAGCCGATGGTGAGCAAAATTTCCACTGCAAATGTTCCCCTTTTCAGAAGAAATTACAGGACAACTTGTTTACTGTACAGTAAAACCAGGCACTTCTATAGTGGTTACATCAGTATGTAAATAGCGAGTGTCTCAGTCATTATATTTCGTGTTAAGCTATTATCCACTGACTCACTGCGCGACACGCACGGACTTGTAACTGCATGTTTAATCACCAATCACCCCAGGAGCCTACAGCTTGTTTCAACTAATATCAAATAATAGCACAGCTCACCGTGTAATGAACAAACACCCCCTTCCCTACACAAAGACACACACGCTCAGCCTCACTGTTACACCCTCCAAACATGGCGCGGCAGCATAGCGGACACGGACATGTGTCTTCTATTTCGGCTCTTGGGGACGAAGAGGTTTGTGGCGCTTGTGTTTCAGCAGGCTTTTTGCTGCAACTCTGGGTGCTGTGTTGGCTCGGGGAGAGGCACAGCGCTGTAATTAAGGACAGAGGGAGGAGGATGTTCGTTAGATGTAGTGTCCTCATTAGTGTAAGTTCCACCCGGAGGTGGTGCTGAGCAGCGAACACCTAATGAGACGCATATTGTAATGAAAGCAGGGAACCAACAACCGCCCAGATACAGGCAAGGGCTCTCAAATTGGGGTGTGAGGAAAGACTTCTGATATGTACTGCACAGTGTATATGTTTCTTGTTCTGTAGGGTATATCATTTGTAGCAGAGACTTGGGCCACGTTTAAATGCGCATCAGTGCATCCACATTGTGTTGTGTGATGAGCTGTCTGAGGTAAGTGAGCACAAGATAATATTCTATTCTACTTTGTCACTTTTTGTTTTATCTTTCACTCCAATCTATTCATTTAGGCGCCCGATGATAAGCGCCGCATTTGTATGCCAGGCCACAAATCACTGTTACATACTGTAAGCAGCCAGCCAGCCATTCAGACACTGTAGGGGCTCACCTGCCCTGTGGCTAAAGACGACTGTAGCTACTGTATTCTGCACACACACACACACGCGCGCATAGACAAAATGTCTCACAGCATGCCTTTCGCCACAAGTACTGTACAGGTAATCTCACTTAATCATCTCAGAGGTCACCGCAAAGCGAGGTTGGGCGATAATTGCTGTGCCGAGCAGCAAAAAGTGAAGGATTGCATTGAGAGGAAGAGGGAGAGGGAGGCAGAGATGAATAGAAGGAAGAAAGAGGGAGAGGATGAGAGAACAGAGTGGAGATGGAGAGAAAGCGTGTGAGTGTGTGTGCTGGAGGGCAGATTCGGAGACAAAGCTTACTGGCGCTGCAAGGACAACTGCGACCCTGATGCTTAGAAAGGAAGTACTCTGACAGGAATAATAATATACAGTTATTAAAATTATTATTATTTAGATTTTTGTGGTATGGAACATTTTCCGCAAACATTATTCTTCATCCGATCCGAGGTTATTTCATATTTTTACAAGTGCAGTTAAAGGGGCTGTAAGCGATAACGGCATTTTGGCTAACTCCATGTCTGTTCTTGTAGACTAGGATAGACTGTATAAAAGAAGTGGACGTAACCTTTGTGACTTCACCCGTTGGTTTGTGAATGGCCATTTTGAACCTGCGAGTTCTATGATTTCGTCGTCGCCATCTTGGTATTTTGTAGCCAGAAGTGACGTTATTTGGACGAAAGGGTAGCGATGCCTCTATCCTGATTGGCGGTCGCCGGGGTAACAACTTGTCAATCACAAGGTAGCCCCACCCTAAAGCATATGCTGCTTTATCGTCTATTTTTGTCTAAGTGTGACCATAATTTACAAATGAACATCATTCTGTACTGAAGAAGACTTTGATTGAGGCAATAAACTCATTAGAAGGATGTTTACTGAGGTATTAAATAAAGTGAGAAGTAGGGTCATTTTCTCATTGACTTCTATACAATCGGACTTCTTTTGCAGAGAATGGAGTCGCCCCCTGCTGGCCGTGAGAGAGAAGGCAGGTTTAAGGCACTTCTGCATTGGCTTCACTTTTCAGACCTGGAGGTTGCCACTTCATAACTAGCCTACTGGCTGGATCCATACCTATCAATAAACACATAAAACGCAGCTGGCCAACCAGACAGTTCAGAGTTTTAACAGCATCATTTGTGAACATGTGTAGAGCAACTGGGAGCTGTTCATGGTGTTTTTAAAACCAACAAGTTTGCTAAAGGGCAACTTGTGAGCAAGTTATTTGAAATGTGATTTGTGGTAACTTTGTTAGAATTTTCTTTTTGTCAGAGTTCACATCAGGCAGACTAACCGAGAGGACGTGGTCGGGGCAGACGGAGAGCTGCAGGCCGAGGCAGAGGAGGAGCAGGAGGCCGTTGTGTCACTTTACACTTTTTACATATGGTTAATGGTAATTGTTCATATTGTAATATTATAGTTTTACATTCACCCCATTGTTGCTTTGGTTCATTTTATGGTACAGGAATGCCAAGGTTGAGACTATTAAAATGCTTTATTTTACCATAAGACCAATATAAAACATGTTTTTTTAAAATCACAATATTAACACAATGGGTATTTCAGGAAATTCTGCTGGGGCCAGGGGTCTTGTGGATGAAGCATGAAATCTGCTGTGGCAGGGATTGTCCTTTTAAAACACAATCGAGAGCAGTCATTATCTGAAAGTACATCACAGGTCAGGATACATTTTTTTATAACTAATAAATAAACATACTGTGTAATTATTTTAGGTTATAGTGAAGGGTTTTTTTGTCAGTAAATTATGGAGCTCTTTTGGACTACAGCTTATATTGACTGGCTAGCCAGTAACAAGCTTGCTGTCGACGAGCCTCGCTATCGTTACTCAGCAAACCAAGTCCATCACAAATGACGAGTGTCCAGGTAGTGACAACCGCAAACAAATATCGGTATAGCCACTGCAGAATAAAATATAGCGTACCTGTCTAGCTGCATATCACTTTTCAACCCCTTCAAAACCTTTTCCAGCGATTAAAGTCTGCACCGATGTAAATGCAGGTTTTGCTGAAATAGGTAGTTTCACCTGTTCCGTGCATAGAAGACCGCCACTTTGTAGAGTTCTATTTCCTGATTGGATAAAGTGGGAACGGGAAAGAAAGAAAGACAGAAAGAAAGAAAAAGATGCAACAAGAGGGGAGAGTAATATGGAGGAATAAAAATGGCAGAGGGAGAGAAACGGTGGGAGGGAGAGTGACAGCCTCTCTCCCCCCGGGGCTAACGGGGGCTGGCCTCCCTCGGCCTGTGACAGCCAGCCAAACAGGTACACTGTGAGATGATTTAAGGTGATAATAACCTCCACTTTGGCGGATGGATGGTGCCTCTCTCATGGCTGCTGATGCTTAATGAATGAAACATTAGTAAACACTACTAAAAACATGATTAGAGAGCCCCCCTGCTGACAGCAGGCGAAGTGGAGAGAAAAAAAGATGAGTACGCAAATGTGTCTTCAGCACCACCGACACCCACAGTTACACACAAGCACATACATACACCACCCTCCCCTCCCTCTCGTCACTCCGACTGGATTGTTAGATTCTTTTATTCTCACTCATCACTTTTGAATAAAAGATGAAAGACAGGAAAGGGGACCTCAGGAGTCAAATCTGTATCATTGTGTGAGTGTGTGTGTATGTGTGTGTTATTGTGATTCCTTTTGTCTTCTGGGTCTGTTGCTACTAGACCAGATGATATGTGTACAGCAAGGTGTGCCGCCTGCAGATATGCACAAGCCATACAAAGTGGCTTTATCTAGGCAATGAGACAAAGCCCTCTAGACGCGAGGTGAAAAGAGGCAAGGACTCACTAAAATAGATATGCACTGTCACTGCCCTACCTACTAGTCTGCCTCAGTTAGGCAGTACTGGAATACACCCGAAACCGCTGTAATCCATAGGAAAGAAAATTAGGGCCGTGATCTGTTCAGAATATTCTTCTGTACTACTTGTTGCATTACTCATTCACTCAAGTTCATAAAAATTAGAACAAAAAACATACTCTCCCACTAGTTAAGGTGACAAGCCATGCAGGTGCAGTGGGTTTAGCATCAGCAGTTCATAGTACTTTTTTCAGTAGTTCAATTAACCTCTGTTATATTTGGATGGCAGAGAAAGTTACTGAAACTATATACATAGCTGGATACCTGTAGAGGTGTTGGAATATATGTTTGTTGTTATTTGAGTAGACTGCAGATGGATGACTCTGCTCTGCTCTTTAAAGTAAATATTCAGTTAATAAAGAAATCAAGCAAGGTCATTTTTTGCAACTTAAAATAATTTTAACTGATGGATTTACATGATGGAAAATAATGTGAATAAAAGTCATTTTGATGAATTTTCTTTACATTGTTCATCTATTTATGGAATACTCTCAGGAGTTTGGTTTAATTTTGTGGGATCACTGATTTAAATTTATTTTATGTCCAGTGGCCAAATTTTAAGAGATTTTCGCTTTCTACAATATCTGTGAATGGCATGTACGTCATTGATACGGTTAGGGAAAGATCATGATTACGGTTGATAAATAGTGTATGTTGATTGCAGGTTTGTGACGGGAAAGTCGGGGTTTTTACATGACAATCCTCCTCCCCGACCCCCATACCCTTACAAATACGGCACAGTATTTCCTGGAGTGGCCCTGAATGTGGCATTGGATCTAAATCGTGAGGTGCAGAATTGGTGTTGAATATGAACAAAACTCCTAGGGATTCAGCTGTTTAAGTTAAATAAAAGAATGGCATGATTGATGTTGTTTACAGAATGACAGTATTCATTTGTATGCCGCTTTGCTGCATCAGTAGGACGTGTTTCTCCTCATTTGGCACATCCTTACTGTGTCACAGCATTGTATACTCACATGCACAAATATACAGTGACCTCAATGCCTCCTCTACACAGGCACACAAACACAGAAGGTCCACAGAAGACCAAACTATAAACTGCAACCTGGCTCAGTGTGCAACAAGGTCGGCAGAAACAGCAGTTTACTGTCACCAAGGGGAAACGCCAGAGTGATATCGTTGGCTAACAACACTAAATAGGACAACAGCAAGTCAGAGGGGACACAACTAGAGGAAGTGCTCACTCACCTATTTCTAATCATGGACATGTCTTTGGCAGACATGGCGGGACACACAAGGACACACAAACAGGCCAGACCTATCTTTGACTCTGGAAGGGACGAGAAAAACAAACAAGGGCAGAGAGGATAAAGGGTGTATAAGAGAGTTTGGTGCACAAGAAGTGTAAGTGATGAGAGCAAGAAACAACATTCATTCTCATAACTGTAATTATCTATGTACCTGTTTACTACTGCATTTTTCAATCAAAATGTTTTTTGGACTGTCACATCTTTTAGATCGGTTACCAGCTTTAGCTCCTACTAGTTTTTGTTTGCATGAGGCTGTTGACATGTTGATGAGGATTAGTTCATGCATAGAAGAAGACTGTAAAGGCACTAACATGGTCCCCGCATACACCTAATATGTGATTATTTATGGGTTTAAGGGGCTCACTACTCATGGATTTTACCCCAAAAATGTCAAGGGAACTTTTTGGTTATAGAGACATACTGAAAACTGATGTGAAAGTCTATATTAAGCTGAATTAGCATCAAATCCATTAATAACATCAAAGATGAAAGATAAATTTCCTCTGAACATTGATGGTTACCATAATGTTCATATGTATAACACAGTGTGACTTCAGAGTCAAATTAAGTTCACTGGGCTAAATTATGCCAGGCTGAATTCACCCATTTATATGACTCTTTTTATGGCTGATTCAAAGCCGCCTAGCTAATCAACGCTCTATTACAAAGCTTCTCCATGGCGGCAGTTTGATTGGCTTCAATTTACATAATGGTGGAACGCTGAGAAAGTGAGGCCTCAACTGCTTTCCATTTCTCTGCCGAGCCGATTAGATAAGTTTATGGATTTGAAACATGTGCGAGGCATTGATTTTATTTATTTCATTATTCATTCATTGGTCTATTACACCCGGGAACAAGTAAGTTGTCGGTCTGTGACAATCATGAGGCGAGCATTTCTCCCGTCCTGGACTACGCTTAGTGCCAGAATCCAATTTGTGTTGGGAATGAGAAAAGTGTTTCATCTGCAGGTGTAGACCTCTGAGAGTGACACAGATATGCATGCACACACACATTCACATGCATAGGGACTTGTGCACACACAACATAAGTATTGGTGACTTGTTACACCCATGTTATTGGTACATTTAAATGAGCAACCTCACACTTTAACATGCGCTACTGATAAGGACTACAATTTAATAATTTTCCTTTTACATTCCAGTACCTCCCTCTCTGACCTGTTAACTGTTTCCTCTTTTTTCCTGCTGAGCATTCTTTTGATTTATCTGTATTTATGTTGTTACCATCTGCTACTATGTCTTATTCTGCTGAGAAACAGCTTCAGTTGAAACAAGACTATAGGCTCGGACACACTTTCTGCATTCTGCGGACTTGTACCAGTCCTGTGGACGTCCATTCATACTATAACTGAGGGTCTGCGTCAGTCTGGCGTTTCACGTTTGCACATTTCCCGGTGCACACTCCATTCCAGTTGGTGGCAGAAGAAGCATGCGCATTATGGCAACCTCAACAGCGCAAGAAGTGCTCCTTTGTTTGTAGCTTTTGACTGAACAACCAGAAAAATGCAAAAAAAGAAAATGTAATGTGCCAATTGTACAAATGCGGGTAATGTTTACCACAATCACCATTTTAGTTTAGCATGTAAGCATGCTGACAGTTGCTAATTAGTACTAAACACAAAGTACAGCTGAGGCTGATGGGAATGTCATTATTGCAGCTTTAATTATTGGACAGTGCCTGCAGTGCTGCTAGATGAAAAGTTAAGAGATCGACAAGGTATATGTCCAGAGGGAAATATACTGTAATTGTATTTACCAAATTTTGTGTCAATCCACATGCTAGATTTTGGGAAATATCAAAGGGTAAGTGAAACTTTTGACCTGCTGGTGGCGCTAGAGGAAAAGTCAAGAGAACACCAAAGTCATGGGGATTCATTCTCTGAGGACCATGATAGTCCGTATCAATTTTCATGGCAATCCATCCAATAGTTGTTGAGATATTTCAGTCTGGACCCAAGAGGTGGACAGATCAAATGACATGGCCTCCCTGCCAAGTCAATCAACTTTCAAAGTAAAGGTTTGCATTGTAAGTAGCCACCATTTACTGCTTACATGTAATAGTATTTAGTACCTGTGTAAAATCCAACAAGAAATAAAATGTTACACTGTTGCTCAACCCTCACAGGAACATTTTGCAGCTAAAGCTTTTTTAGGCGTCAGAGAGCACAAGACAGGGTCTAACAACAGGTTAAACTACACTACTTACACATTGTAAAATGCTTTTTCAGCTATACAGCAATTGAGAAAGATACGGTGCAGTTGTTCCTGTTCAAAGGGCCTTTTTATGCAAGATATGGAGTTTGTACACCAGCTGCCCATACAGTGTAGATTGTGGACCAGTAAAGAAAAACTGGGTTAGAGAGATAATATTTCAACAACACAGTGGTCTGAACATAAAATACTGTGTGTGTGGGTGTGTGGGTGTGTGTGTGTTTGGTGTGTGTAGGTGGGCGTGCGTGTGTGTGTCACTACTGTAGCTGCCAGAGGCACCCCAGCAGGAATCTCTGCAGTCAAATGATTTCACATTCCCTTTTCTCCTTGGCTGCCTGTGCTGCCATTTACAAAGTGCACCAACAGAGGACGGTCATATGTGCCTAGAACACATACACACACACATTATATGCACAAACCAAACACATGATGCAGCATCAAAGGCAGAAGGTACACACAGGCACAGTTGTCTTTGATTGCATTGTTGGAAGCGTTGTATCAATCAATAAACAAATGAAATTAAGCCATGTCCAAACACAGTCACAAAATAATAGTAAAAAGAATAACTTTTATCATAATTACAAATCATCTGTCAGAAGTCATGGTTGTTGGCGTCCTTATCCAACTTGAGCATTCTATATGTGAGCCTATAAAACTTTACATCTCTTTGTAACACCTTTAGCTGTTTGTTTAAATTGTTTAATCTCTTTCATCAGGATCTCTGCATTTCACCACAGCACATACACATGCACACACATGCCCACATGGCATCAAAGAGGGACGCCCCCTAACGCAGCACCTCTCCTTTGGTCTCTGTCTCCTGAGCAAGCCTGAAAGTCAAGTGGTGGAGGATATTAAAACGGGAGAAAAAGAGCAAGAAGATCAAACTTACCAGAGCAGCAGCAAAGCTGGGGGCGCAAAGCCCCGATGCTTTTCCCCCTTTCTCCCTCTCACTCTTCCCCTCTCATCTGACGCCGCATGAGGCCTGGCGCAGGTAACTGCACTTTTTAATGATGCCATTTGCCTAATGCCTTCTTGGGGTTGTCAATCTATCTCACATTATCCCTCATCTTGCCTGTCTCACTGTATCACCCGCACCCCCTTGACTCCAGCACACCAAAGAGCAAAGAGCCTCGCCTGAAACATCGCTGCAGCGGCCCATTAGGAGCATCCTCCAGACTAATTGGTGGGAGACACCACGTAAAAGACAAGGAGGAAACAACAACAAGCAACAACAAAAACAGGGGAGAAGAGGACAGTGATGGGCATATCTTTTATCCTGCCTCTTCCCCAACTTCCCCTTTCTGCTGATCTGGAAGGTTCCACCAGGGCACAAATTGGGATGAGGGAGGGAGTCTAAGGGGGAAATCTGTGAAGCCTTAAGTTGACAGCTCTTGTTCAGGCTCTCTCTGTAGCTTTCTCTTAGTCTCTCTCTCCGTCAATGTACTGTTTTGTATCTGTTTTAACCTTTCTCCGTCTATCTGCTTTGGACTCTGCACCTCCGTCTACCGCCGCTTCCTCCTCATCACATCCCTCTAAGGTGTCTGATCTCAAATACGCCATCTGTTGCCTCATGTCTACCTCTTACTTGATGCAACGCGGAAACAAATGGGCTGAAAGAGGGGGAAGCTTTCCTTAAAGCAGGACGATAATTGGTGATACCATGCCACGCATGGATCTTTTTTGAAGGACTGTCTGACAACACATGCAGTTATGACACATGTATCCAAATATTGCCACGCAAGCATGTTCGGCTGTTCTTTAGTGTAACGTTAGCATTGTTTGTGTCTGTCAAAATGGAGGACACAAAGGGCCACCTGCTGTAAAGTCAAAGAGGAAGCAGATTTATCGAGCGAAACAAACCAGTCTGATTTCTTGCACGCCTGAATGCACAGGTACTGTATGCAAAGTCATAGGCATGCATAGCAAACCCATGCAAACTAACTTATCTTGTGTCTTCATTTCTGATTCCAGTAATATACATATGAACATACAAACCCTTTGTTTCCACCAGCTCACAATGGGTGTGTGCAACTACACACGCTTGAAAACATGCACACTCATACCTCTCCACCACAAACACACACATTTTATCTGCACCACACACGCAAACACACACGTCTCCGGCACACATATCCTAACAGAGGCTTTTATGACAGGGCTGGGTGACATGAAGTCCGCTGGATGAATAGTTTGATAGCCCCGGGCGGGCGAGGGGAAAGGATAGGCCGTAAATAGGATTGAAGTTTAAATGGAATAATGCGGCCTGGAAAAGAGCCGGGGCCTAGAGTGGGGGCAAACCCAGAGGTAACATAGAGGTGACGAGTTCGCCTGGAGAGCGACTGAAGCAATAATAAGACTTTTTTTTAGATGGATGGAAGTGAGAAGAAAGAGGTGTTTGAGACAAAGTTAGAATATGATACAATGGCTCAGTCAGGAGTGCAGATGAGGAATGTTGGTTTAGAAACTAGTGCATTTGGCAGTTTTCAGTTTCATTCACAACTTCTACATTTTTTCAGTTTTACTGTATAGGGATGGCTATCCATGACAAACTGTGCACGAGAAGAGAAAAAGACAAAGACAAATAATTGTAGCATGACTAACATGTTTTGAAAGAGGAAGGAAAGGTTGTCCTTTGGAACTGATGAGTGGACAGCCTGGTGTTCGAGTATGGGGGTGATCCCAGTAGGCCCACATTAAGAACAGAGCACTGCCTTCGTTACGAGTCATTAGACAGCCTTAAAGCTGATGGCATGGGCAGGGAGAAGATTAATAAGTATCCAACAAGAAGGCCATTTGCAGGATGTTTGTGTAACATTTGCATGCATTATGCTATATACTTGACCAAACAATTAACTGAATCACCTATCCCCTACTGCACTAATAGTGGTATGTGCTTCTTTATTGTGTGCCTTGCATTGGCGTGATATATAGATTTTTGAAAACATAAGAATATGACTAATTATGGGTGCAGTGTCGACAGATTTGGTGATAAAAACGTGGGCAACATAATACCAAGCAATGACTGAATGAATGTTGGATAGTGGCTGCTTTTATCTGTATTCTTTGATATAGTATTTTACAGCAAATCCTTTGCAGTGCTTCATTGTCTGATTATAGTATTGTTTTGCAGGTTTTTTTTCCATAATGCTAAGATGGAAGGTGGGGCTTGGTGTCTTTTGCACAACTTTAAATATATCTAAAAATATAAATATGGGCCGTTGCATGTAAACTCACTAATCTAGATCTTCCCCCCTCTTTCCTCTACTCTCTCTCCTACTTAGGTCGATAAATAGCAAGCATAAAAGCCATTATGGGTGCTCCCCCAACAACTGCAGCCTGGGATAAGCTTCACAGTAAATTAGCTACAATTAGCGCTGCAGCAGACATCGACAAGACCATCCCCCGAATGCTATTAAATGCCCACCCAATCATATCTGAGTTAGTACAGTCCACTGGATCATTTCTCAAATCAATGATCTCAGTAAATGCTTGGTAAAAAGGCCTCCAATGCCTGATCAGCTGGATGTGGACAATTAGATTGGAGTTAGGGGACAGCCTTGATTAGCACTTCGCTCCGGGGCAATGCAAGTCATTTATTATGCAACGCTGCGCCACACCACCTTGGTACACAATGACAGCAGCAACCTAAACTTCACAGCATGCAAGTTACACGTGTTTTATTTAAGTGATTGGTTCACTTTAAGAACCTTCTAAGGAATATTACTCCCCATCAAACCCTAATTTTGGCGTTTATTCAGTCATGTTGTAGTGTAGGTGTTCTGTTATTCTTGCTGGGTATAATTGGTTTCTAACTGTAACGGGTGTTACAAAAAAACAAACAAGCCTATTTGAACCTGAAATGTCCAAGTTGTGCAGTTTCAGGTATTATGAAGAGCAAATCTGCCATCAATTATGACCGCCCTCAGCTTTCATTTTAACTTTGTCTCACCACGTGAACCGTCACCTACATTTCTTTTTTCCCCGCTTAGTTAAAGAAATGCTGTCATGACCTTTATTTTTCACTGTTACCTTGAAAATGGAGTCAACTGAGGTTTGCCGTCAAAGTAGACTAAACTAAACTATTATTCCCTCACCATTTACATGTTTATTTACAGCAATGTACTGTATCACAGACGGCACACATACATTAAAAACAACTGTGAAAATGTTATCATATCACTTGTGTATTGCAGGGTGATCTGCAGAATAACAATGTGCATTCAGGTTCAAACCTGCCCTATGCTCACTCACCCATGACACCCAATGCCACCTACTGCTACCAGGTAATAGTTCTTGTGCCCAGGCAGCATCAGCCAGTCCTCACCTCCATGAAATTAAGCATAAAACATTAATAGAGGTAGATTAGGTCTTAAAACCAGAGTAATGTAGCATGAAATGCTGTGGCCATGCTCTAGCGATCAGAGCTCTGAGAACTGACCTATTTTATACCGGCTGCATCTGAAGTCTCTTGGATCCTCATGCAACACACAAACACATATTCACATTCACACACACAGGAATGTACAGCATCTTACATGTCTTTGTATATGTCACACACCGTGCGAATGCATCTCAAATTGTGTTGTGGTTACATAGGTTTATTTTTGTGGATATCATTTCCCATATAGAGGTCAACAAAGTCAATGTAAGAAAAGTTCCTACATAAGAAGGAAATAAGATAAAAATCAATTAGTTTACAAGATATCTTTGCAGAATAGCTTCATTATTGGAACAGACCATGTCTACTTCAGGTCGGTAAATCGACTCAGGGGATAAACTGTCTGCTTCATATGTAGGAACTCATGGTGAAATGAATTGGAAAAGACTCCAAATGCTCTAAAGGGGGACCGTTAGACTGAAAAAGGTCAAGGGTTATTGTTTTGGTTGTTTTTATTTGTCAAGTGGATGTTTACTATGTTTCACTTTAGAGAGCGGAGTCTGCCCCATGAAAGGAAACTGAACAAAGACAGATAGGCAGTGAAGCAGGCAACAGCACTGTCGGATGTTGCTGTTTATGCACCCATCAAAAAAAAAAACACACACACACCAAACACACACACACACACACACACAAATGCGCTGCGACCATGCCAACACACACAAACATGGAATGCACGCCTTCTTGGCACACACACCCATATGTGCCGTGACACCGACACACACTCTCAGCAGCAGACAGCAGGGCCCTGTCTCCGATCACGGCGGAGCATGGATCTGCAGCGTGGTGAGAGCAAACGATTTGAGGCATATGTCAAGTCCGTGTGGGTTCAAAACAAAGCACTGTCAAGAACGCTCTGCTTTGGCTGGGCAGCGTGCTCCCCGCTCGGCGGTGCTCTGCATTCGGCGGGCGATACAATCCTCCAAGTCCAAGACGAAACCCATCATCATCCTTTCACATCGTTCTGTTCTTTGCCCCTACAGACTGCTGTAGACTCCGTGTGTGCTGCCCCCATCTGAGCGGCTGCCACAGATTTGCCTGCGAGGCTAGAGAGGGGGGCCACGGACACCCAGGAGACTGAGTCCATTCACATTACCCACTGTGGGAGAAGCTGCGTGGCGGGCCAGGGACGGGAGAGAGGGGAAGGAAAGAGAGAGGAAGATGGGGATGGCAAGGAGGAACAAAATAAAAAGAAAGTGTGTTTTGTGTGTGAAGAAAGAGTTATACAACTTGCTGAGGTACAAGAATGTTTCTAAAAGAACTTGAGCCTAGAGAGCCTAATAAATGTTTATGTTGAAACAGGCTTATTGTTGATAGGGTGTAAATGACCAGATTGATACCACTCTTTAGTACGCTAAATATGAAGCTACAGTACCTCTTAGATCACTAATTAACTAGTTATATCTCATTTGCTTAATCCATACAAAAAAATGTTTAAAAACAACAGGGTTATGTGACTATTTCATATTGCCAGATTATTTATCTTCCAAAATAAACTAATTTTATGGAGGTAGCACATGAGAGTAATATCAATCTTTAAGCTTTCAATTTACAAGCATTATTTCATGTATGGGGTAAAAAAGTGTGTTTTTCTGTTTTATACCCCATCTAATTCTATTCAGATAGTTTTAAAATTAACTGAAGAGACGCATTCATTATAACAATTATATAATGTGGAAAACATAACACATAAAGGGGATAAAAAGGAAATTTATGGTGCGATTAGTGGTTACCAAAAATATTATGGATTAAGAATTGCGGGGTCCCACTAATGGAATTTTCTCTCTGTTTGGATCATAATGACAGTGGGCTGCTTAAATTAAAGAGCCCTCTGATAAAAGGGAATTAAATAATCTCTAATTGCAGTATCACAATAGTCTTAAACGTCTAATTCAATTATCAACACAAGTGGTGTAAAAAGTGGTGAAGAGGGGGGAAAGGAATCTTATTGAACATGTAGTGCCATGTCAAATGAGTCTCCCCATTATCCAGAGTCAGAATGTATTTCCAGCCTGCCCCTGTTAAAATACAAAATGGTAAAAAGAGCCTTTTTTTGTCCTCTTTGCTCCAGGGCAGTGTTAGACTAGAGTCTGCTTTTTATGTCGCTCGCTAACTTCAATAATCATAGTCCAACCTAAGCAAATAAGCAGTTTCTCTATATGAAACCAAAGATATTAATGGACATTATTTCCTTTATGAATACAATCCATGTGTATTTGTTCTAATCTGTCACTCCATTTTCCACTGGTATGAACAGATAATAAAATAAATATAAATAAATAAAATGTTGTATCAATCAAAACTAGGACCATGGCAGATATGGTGCATTGGGAGGGAGGAATACAGGATTTGGAGCATGGAGCATTTAAATATAGATAAATATAAGAATTTCATGGAAACAACCAGCATAGTAATTAATTATACTCCTCATTTTAAATAATTTATATTATAATTAACTAAATATGCTAGTAAAAAAGTGTAAAAGTTAAATATAGAACTGGAATAAAACATATAAATAAGACCAAAAAAAAAAAAAGCCTGAAAACAGGAAAAATATTCAAGGATACTTGTATGGCCATTCCTCATTTCCCTCTTCCCCCAAAACATGATGGATGGTTTTTCTTTGCACCCCACAGGGAGATGTATAATGGAGTTAAAACAGGGTTTGTTGAGTCCCATATAGACCTCTTCTCAAGACCCCAGAAAATGATTCTCATAATCCTTCACAGCAGGCAGGAAGGATCCACTCAGTATGGACTTGTCGCTCCCTGAACCAATATGGCCGCCCGGACTTTCTCTGTTTATTTATCAGTCGGCTTTCCTATAGACTTATAAATGAGCTTTAAGTATTTGTGTTTGTCAGGCAGATGTATGCACACACACACACACACACACACACACACACACACATGCACACAAAAACATGCATACAGACATTTAGTTCACCATCCAAAACCACTTTGCACGTACCCCCCTCTCCAAACATGCTGCTAATGGTATTCTTCTTCCCCAGTCTTTAGTATGTAAAACTGATATGATAGATGATCATAGGAGACACAGAGCCGGCTGAAACACAGTGGTGGTGGTAATACACTTCGCCCGGTTCACAACAGAGTCGACCCAAGGCCCTGGCTAACGACTCCTTGCCAAGTAAATGATGATAAACACCAGCTCTCCTTCCACCAGTGAGTGCGCATTACCTAATGATGTTCAATGGCAGTGGTGAGCGGTAAAGACAACAAATATATTATACCAATGCATCTTAAATGGGCATCCCTAAGGAAACCCATCTGAATTGTAAATTCATGCACTGCTTCATTTTTCATATGCGGCAAGGGTAAAATTCCAAACAACTGTGTACTTAATGTGCAATGTTTTTTGCATTTTTACATCTTTATAAGCACTTACTGGGGTGTGTATGTATTTATTTATATGAAATGTGCAGCACTTACCCATTGTCAGAAATGGACTAGGTTTAGATTGATGTTTTTATGTGGTAGCATGCCACAGGTCAAATTTCTAACAGTCTGTAACAATGAAGTCTGAGAAAAGTGGAGAAATTGAAATGTAGAGCTTATTTGTAACAAATAAATCTTAATATATTCAGGATATACTGTCTGTCACGCACTAAATTTTCCACTAAGGAATTTTATTCATTCAAGGCTGAGCCTCATATTGGAGTAGTAACTTCTCTATATTATTTTTCCATTGTTCCATATTACTTGGAACAACTAACCTCAGTTATATCATGCCTTTCCAGCTCAGCAGCCTGTGGTTTTGGTATAAATGAGCTTTCTTAGAATCAAAAGTTTAGTCGGGATCCATTACAGTGTATTTTGGGGATTTTAAAGACAACTTGTACACTCAGGTGGCCACAAAGACCTTTTATATACAGAGGCTAGGCTATTAGCCGGAACCAGAGACGTCCTTTAGCCTCAATATGAAAGAATAGCTGGCATCAGGTCCGTTACTTAGAAATCAAGCTGCCTTTGAGAGACACAAATTGCAAGAGACGGCAGGCCAGGCAGCGAATGAATGCTGGCCGGACTTAAAATGATTGTGAGATGGATACCTGGCAGCTTGTTCGGTGCTGAGACAGGTAGAGCCTGTTGGTCGGGAAGGAGTGGGAAGGTAGGGTAGACGGAAAACAAGCGTCCAAAAAGTGGAACATGATCTGATAAGCCTGGAAAAGACTCGGACCTTGTGACATCTGTGCCAAGGGCCTTTCAGCAGCTCCAATTTAAACTGCCCGGACCAGCGGGTCTCCTGGGAGAGCTGGAATGGAGCGTACGCACACAAACACACACATAGACCACACACACACACACAGCACACCTACATGACAAGTGCACCTACAGTATATACACGTCAATACAGACAATACAATAGAGAACTGATAAACCCAAAATGTTCCCTTAAGTGTCCACATTTTAGTCAGTGATGTTAAAGCAAAAAAGTTTATTCATGTTTTTATATGCAAATAATAAGTGTGAGAGAAAACTTTTACCTATTTAACTATCTAAACATTCAAAGGTTCACACGTATAGGCCTACAGTATGATTTTATATTAGTACAACACATTTATCAAACTACAGCACCTGAAATAATTTCCCCAGAGCATCTTCTTCTGTTGTAAGTATATTCAGACAGACTGCTGAGTCGCTGAACTCTGATCATTCACAAGCCGATACAGATCTTCAGTCACTTACCTCAGAACGAGGAAAAAGAGAGAAAAGGAGACAGAGAGAAAAGAGACATGTTTGATTCCCTCTGGGCCCACCCATTCTCACTGTGTTGTAGGGACTGTGGATAAAAGCGTCCAACAAAGGGGCATGTTCATCTGCTCTGTGAGTCAAATTTGAGAGAGATTGAACCTATTCTATTTCTGAAATGGTGAACTGTGGGTTGTATGGGTGGGTGTAGCACTGAGAGCCTCTAATGGGGAGGTTTAAGGTCATCTCACACACACACACACACACATTGGCTCATGGCTTAGCAGCACAAACAATAGCTTAGCCTAGTAAATAAGAGAGAGCTGCCAGGTCTGCACAAGAAAGATAAAACTTGATCAAAGTGAAATCAGCAACTTTCTACACAATTGTCACCATCTTTTAAGACTAGTCTTGTTGATTATTATACTCCACAGAAATGAATGGAAATTAAATGGGTGTCTGTCATTCAAAAAATGTACACTATACAGCATGCATTCAAAAATGGCATTGTAAAGAATACATCACTTCTCGTTGAAGGAATGGTTTCACATATTGCGAGCTGTCACCCCATTAGCCTAGTTTTGCATAAAGGCTGGAACAAAACAGCTTGTCATTGTGCCTAAATTCTGGTTGCCAAGAAATAGTTCCAGCACATAACTCGGCTGTTGTGCTTACAACATTTGTGCATATTAAACAAACAAGGTATAACATGTTAAGTGAGCTTTAGAGGGGCTTTTTGGACAGAACCAGGCAAGCTGTGTCTCTTCCAGTCTTTATGCTAAGCTAAGCTGATCATCTCCTGCCTTCAATGTTGGCTATGATCAATTATTTCATAATATAGCAATGGGTCAAATGACTATATGTAATGGGAAAGAGGTCACTCTAGTGACGACTCTGCAGTTCTGTTCAACTGTAAGGAGCAACACATACTGTTTAGGTTTTCCGGCCCACAGCTTTACTTGTTAGATTTGGTTCACTCTCACAGATCTAAAGGCTCGGACATACTGTACTTTCCAAGTTTCGCATCCGCGGACAGCTGTAGGCATGTACTACTTGTACAGACTTGTACTTGTACACGGTTCTATTTGTACTACAATTGGGGGTCACCGGCATTCTACACACGGTCATTTCCCTATCCACACTCCATGCCAGTTGCGGGCAGTAATGCACCATTATGCATGCGCATTTGGCATTTTCATCTCTCACCAGGAGTTTAGGGCCATTTGGTGGTCTTTGTATTCTTTCAAAGACAAATTATATAAATGTTGGTTACGGTCGATCTCCTCACACAACCTCTCTTAAAAAAAGGCATCCTTTTTGTTAGATGGGGCATGCACAGTCGGCACGCTTGCTATGAGTACAGTCCATGCAGTCACAATTTTTTTGACTGCATTTACGTGATCACGACATTTGCATTTCCCTTTGGTTGAACAGTTCCAACCATGACACAAACACACCTCTTCAGTCCCTCATGTTGAAAGACCACCTTGAAAGACCTTCATCCGACACATGAAATAACACATAGGCACTCAACACACATGCACACTTCTGTACTTTTTATGATTCCCATAGCTGAAGGTATGTCAAAGCAGGACCAAGGGACTAGCTGCTACCGTGTCACTGGGGTGGACGTGAGCTGTCACACACTCAAACACACACACAAACACACACAGACGGATGCCTGGGCTAATGCCCTTTCCGCCTCTATCTGGAAGCTGCATGACGGACAAAGACCTCTACACTGAGGAACAGGTTTGAATCTTCCCGTCACTGAGATCTCTGTTGCTTGGAGGAATCTGCTGAGGCACAGAAACTGCCCTCTAGTCTAGAGCAAATAGACACAAATGCTGGAATTGTGTGTTATTTTTCCACGTGCATATTTGATGCAGATATTACAACTTGATTTCCGGTCACCTTTCACAGCGAACACCACACATCATTAGATTATGGCCGTGTAATTCTCCAGTGAATAATAGTAATTACCCGTGTCAACGTGTAACATGAAATAAAAGGCTTCCAAAGTCAGAGGTCTCTGTACTGTAAGATGCCTTAGGTAAAACTAGTAAACAACATCAAGTGAAGGGTAAACAAAGGGTTAATGAGAAGACCCCCATGGCCACCAGTTTCCATGCCAACATTGACTCTCTCCACCCCCTGAAACATCCCCAGATGATGTCACGTTGCTCCATCTATGTTTCCATCCATCTTTCTATAACTTCCTCCTTATTTGCATCTCAATCTCTCCCCTTTTTCTTCTTATTTGGATGGCACCAGACCTCGGTTGTCTCGACCCCTTTTACCCGGCCCTCGTGGCCCCTGGGTCTCCTCTACAGCCCTGCACGGCCCCTTCACACCAGTCAGCCAGCAGCCATCTGTCTGTTCATCCGTCTCCGTGCCCGGCTCATTTGGCCGCTCAGTAGGACTGTGTCGATTCTCCATCGCTGGTGAGCTCTTCTTATCAGACCCATGCGGAGGGCCTAATTAGTCGGTGGGCTCTTGGAAGCGCCTGGTGGGTCCTGGAGCAGCCTGACATACGCCGTAGCTGGGGTTAAGAGGTGGCCAGCAGGGCCTAAGAGGTGGTCTGCTCGATCGCCTCCAGCAAAGCAAAATAGGAGTAGAGTAGATTGATATGGGGAGCATGGATATTCCAGTGTTTGATAATGAAAGACAGTGGTGTCAAAAGAGTTTCCTCTTGTTGGTTATAGTTATTTCTTTTTGTTCACTGTGCTGTAATTGGGAGCTGACATCGTCTACAGCACAAAGAATGTGTTTCATTGCCCCGGAGCTAACTCAGCATATTGGAAATTTGTTGTCAAATGTTGAAAATGTGACAAAAAAAAAAAAATGCAGGGAACAGTTTTTGTTGTTTTCTGAAGCACACCGAAGATCTTTGTAACAGCAACAACTTTGTTAAATGTCTTTTTATGCAGCTAAACTCTTTTAGAATCAGAGCATCTGTGTGTCAGTCTGTGAGGCAAGAATTTTAGTTCAGTTTGAGTCAGTAGGTTTTATCAAGGGGTGTAATCGGCAACCGTCCGCACACAGAAACCTTGAATTAACATGATGTCACTGACAGGTAGAGCAAGAAGACTTGGGCCTGAAAATGGAGGAAAGAATGGTGTTTTCAGGCAGTGGAATATGTCTGCGTGTATGAACGTCAGGTGTCATAGTGGAGTTTTGAGTTTGGTGTTGAAATTCAGTTATAGAAACTTAATCAGTTACAAGAAAAAACACATAATTATTAATTAAATAAACAAAAACTAATAAAATATATAGCCTCATATCATCATACACGACATTTCGTGTATGAGGAAAAACCTTTCACAAGAGATGAACAGGTGCATAAAACAAGGGTTCAAGGCTCTGAAGTCAAAGGTCATCAGCTCAGATGGTTGTAAATAAGAGAAACAAAGACAGCCAACAAGGATAATGGGGTTGTACATACATACACAATTTCAAACACACACACACGTTTACCCTGCCGCTTCTTCCTGTTACCTACCATAGCTGCAGCAGGCTGAACAATGAACTCTGTAAAACCGACAAGGTGACGACAGAAGAGAGGTAGGAAGCTGGTGGGAGAAGAAAAAGAAGAAAAGGGAGGACAGGAGGGGTTGGGTAGGGAATAGAGCGGTGGAGCAATTATAGAGAAGCAGCGGAGGAATTAGGAGTAATAGAAGAAGAAAAGAGACGGGGTTCAAAAAGAGGAGAGGAAAAGAGGAGGAGGCAGGGAATGAAGACCTCACTCAAACAATTAGGTCACTTTAGTGAAGTCTTATGTGGAAAGGGGTTTTGGGGTCACGTTGTGTGCGTGTTCATACATCTTTATGAGTGTGTGTATGGAGTATTGACATTACAAGGAATGGGGGGGGGTTATTACAAGTCCACCCCCATTCTTCCATTCCCCTCTCATCAGGTCACATTACAGCCTCTGAATGAGAGAGACAACCCACACATTCAAACAACCAACCACACCTCTAATGTGATGTGGACAGAGTCAATCACAGACTGCAGTACTCCACTGCTTTATTTACCTTTCCAAAAGAAAATCTGGGCTTTTTTTTTTCTTTTTTTGACAAATAGGGTGCAGATTTGTATCCACTCCCATAAGTCCTTTTCGGATCCTTTTCATAAACAGGTTTTGACACAA
Organism: Lateolabrax maculatus; assembly: GCA_031216445.1. NCBI lineage: Eukaryota > Metazoa > Chordata > Actinopteri > Acropomatiformes > Lateolabracidae > Lateolabrax > Lateolabrax maculatus. Next base: position 13,914,619 of record CM062210.1, read on the forward strand.
ATCCAACAGTATCATCATTAGTCTTAAACAATGACACCTTGTTTAGACAAGACTTTGACAGGCCATGTCAGCAGAGTTGATGGAAATTGATTACTGTGATGAAAGTATAGAAATTGGGTATTTACAGTAGATAGAAAGACAGATAGATAGATAAATAAATAAATAGATAGATTGATTGATAGATACATCAAAGTCCTTTGATCTTTATGATAAAATGCATTTTATAGTACAAGTAAACATACAGTATGTCTAGAGCAAAACAAAACTGACATGTATGAAAGACAAAACATAATATGTTTAATTGTAGATATATGACGATGTGCGTTATCCATTGTGCTGCAGACAAATCAGCAGGGGGAAATGTGTGTATTTGTCAAACATTAGAAGGCCTCTCAGCCTTGAAAAATGATTAGATACTCACACACATACACTCACACAGGTAAACAGACCCTGTCTCGTTCTTTTTTCGTCTCAGCCGGTCAGAACTGTTTTGCTTCCCTGTGACAGGGCCCAGGGTGAAATACAACACCGGTGAGGTAAATTAAAGAGATGAATGCGTGCGCTTTGGCTCACTCAGTGACTTTCCCGTCTCGCCGCCACCATTCATGTGGCTTAAGGTGTGTTTGTTCATGCAACGAGGTCGTCCAATTAGCTCTCTCTCTCTCTCTCTCTCTCTCTCCATCTCTTTCCATCTCTGTATCCGCTTCCAGGCAGGTGATTATCAGAGACCAGTTCTTCCTCCAATTCCAGAGATCTGAAATGAAAGATGACTGTGGCTATCGAGTTATAAGTGATTCCTTCATCTTGAGAACAAGGGGTGGCTGTTTTATAGGGACTTTGTGCATTTGTGTTAGTGGTGACGGAATGATTGGAGATGCTGTGGGGTGAAGGTGCCCATTAGTCTCCCCAGGAGCTTTTTTGTTTTTTAGCATGGCAGACTAAACAATTGCAGTAATTTGCAGTAGTTTATGTTTTTTTGGATGAGCCTTTGTTATTGTGTTGCCAAATCAGCACATACACACACCCGCGCTCAGGGCGTTTTTCCTAGACTTTACTCATCCTCAACACCCTCTTTTCTCAAATCTTTTCCTTTGCACTGTGTAAAAGTTTGGTCCTTCAGATGTTTAAAGATAAAAGAGTTACGGCGATAGCAAGCTTTAAAGAGACTTGGTAGATTTTACCTGAGGAATGAAAAGATTTCTCACACCTCAGCTTTGGAAGCTGAGGCTCCAAGAAGGACACGCAGGCACCGTGCTGGCAAAGTGGGGATTGATTTGAAGGGAACATCTCCCTTTCAAGCTCTCTTCCACAAACACACACACACACACACACACACAGAATCTCTCACTTCACACACACACACACACACACACACACACTTACAGTAATCATTCAGCAGAGACATGTGCAGGTGGCTCAGGAGAGGAGGCAGAGGAGAGAGTCAAAAGCCTGACTTAAATGAGAGAGAATGACCGCTGGCGCTGCTGTACGGTGTCGGGGTTTGACAGCAGCCTGAACAGAGGCCACTCTGACTAATTGGGCTAATTTGGCAGCAAGGGAAGAAAAGGAGTCTCAAAGGACCAAGTGGCTACTCTTTTCATCATCTCTCTCGCCTCATCTGAACCCACTCACCAACTCTCCTTCTTTTTCCCGCTCACTGGCTCGTTGGCTCGCTCTCCATTTCACTTTCTCTTTATCTCGCTTTAATAACCGCCCCTCATCTTCCAATCGAGGGACAGTCGAACCATCTGAAGTTACCTGGCTGTCAAAGCTGCCCCTATCCATCTCACAGATGTATACGGAAACACTACTCCCAGGCGCATTAGAGTGGGCCTGCAGTTAGGATATGCTGTTTGCAGTGTGTCGTTCTTCTAGCTTTGCGCTTATTTATCCTCCTCTGTGTTTTTTTCTCCAGCACAAAGCTGCCAGCGTGCCCTGCAAGCTTGGTGTTCAGTGAAAGATTAGCATGGCCAAGCCATCTAGTGAAACATGATACAATACAAAAAACACACAGATACAAACACACACCCTCCTGGAAAGCAGCACCAAGTCAGAGTACATGCCAAGGAAGAGATAATCTGCTTTGTGAAGGTTCCTCAAGGCAGCGAAAAGACTATTCTCCTCCAGTATCAATAAAACATACAGGCAATACATTACAGAGCCATGCTCGGTGGTGGTGGTGGTAGTACTCTGAATTTAATGCATTATGGCTCCTCTTCTGGGTTTTGATAGGAAGGATTCATATTATTTTGCTCCTCACTCTGGAGATGAATGATAGTCTATGTGACATGTTTCCAGAACACTCTCTTCTTCCTCCTGCCTTCCCTCTTCGTCCTCAGCCCTTGGCACTGGCAGACTCACTGGTCATCTGCACCAGTGGGATAAGGGGAAGAAGGGTGAGTCTGAGACACAACATATGTTATTCGCTTTTCCAATAGTGTGATGCCTCGCAGGGAAATTTGTGCTATCGCATTATGACACAGAAAATGAAAGAGGCTCCATTGTGCCCCAAGATGGAGTACGGACAGCCAGAAATAATATCTAGAATGTAGACATAGGGGGCTGGTGACAGCCGGACTGCATGGAGACATCACAAACAATATATCTGACTTCAACTTCAAAAACAATCATACCAAAGATAGGGGAAAAAAAACAACACTTATAACACAGAAATATGTGTGTGTCTGTTTGGAGTCAAGGCAGGATGGAGAGAAAATTACAAATTGAGTTCTTTTGTTCTTCTTTGCTCTTCTGCGTCTGTCGTTTTGAATTTGTACATGGATAAAAGAAAAAATTACATATCAATATGAGCAGGAGAATAATAGATGATGTAAGGTTTTGAGATAGGGCTGGAAAATGCCTGGAGCATATATTCCCAGCCCCAGCCAGTCACAGTTTCTGGCAGATTGTCACTGTTTGCTATTCTTAGTGGTCGCTTCTCTAAAAGGCTGAGGAAGATTAGCCCACTTAACAAACAGACATGGATCTGCAGAAGAACAAATTACTGCATTTTAAGCATTAATTAAAAGCATAGTCCATATACCAAACAAACATACAAAAATAAATATGCAACAAAATACAAATATTGTCATGTGCTTTTCTCTCTTCTTTCATGCCTTGGTCATAAAAACAAGAGAAAGTTCAGAGTTGAACAAAATGGCAGCATGCCCATGCACTTAAAATGGCAAAGGCCTACTACAGCACACATGTAATCCTTGTATTTATGCACATTCGTAATCACATAGATACGACATACGTGTGCTACATGCAGGGATTTTTGAGGATAATCACTCATAATCACCCCTATTTGCAAAACATGGGGTTTGATATATATATATAAACTGCAATTATTCACGCCAAGGTATCAGAGGGCTTGACAGGTGCATTGTGTATGTATGCTCATAGTAAGACTGTAACACCCATGAATTTTCAATCACTTAAAACATGCCACAATGTGAGGATTGCACATTGAGTTTTTGTATGATCAGTGCAGAAGCATTCACAGCACAAACGGGGAGGTCGTGAACCACTGACACACACAACTATGCAGAGATATATGCAGTGCAGAAAACACCAAACATACAACTGTATAAATGTCAAACAACCATGGATTTTTCTGACATGGTTATTTAAATGTACAATATTTGAATACCACATACAGAGCCTGCTTACTGTATATAGGCTACTGTCATCTTTTAATATCTTCTGAAGATAGATAATTCCTTTAAATAGTTCACCTGTCATGTGCATAGGCAGAAAAGCTCAGTCAATTTGGGGATTTGGCATAATTACAAGTGCTGTTCTTTTTTGCTGCTGTAACTCACATGCGACTAGGTATCTAGATGGATGTAAGAGGAATAAATAGCGAGAGAAGTGGAATCGGACCTCAGAGACGCTTTCTAACCCAACACTGAAATAACATGTTTGTACACTTGCAGCACTTGCAGCAGAGAAGGTCAGGTACTGTAGGACTGAGAGATACACAGGCACAACAACACAGGAGCGCCCGCATAAATACACAAGCTCAAGAGGCTGAGCAACAACGCAGGTCATCTGCAGCGATCTCGGAGCTGTGTGGCCAGGGTTCTCGCAGCAGGGGATCTCCAGGGCCAGTCAGGCCTCTATAATAGCGCTGTGCTGCCAAAAGCCTTCGTTTAGTGTCACAGCTCTGAATTTAGCAGAGTCAAACAGGCAGGGGAGGAGGGGAGGAGAGAGTGAGGCGGAGAACCAAAGAGAGAACAAACATCGTGGAAGGAGCCAAGAACAAGTACAGATTGGCTATAGTGATAGTGATAGTGAACTTGTGGTGATAACACATAAATGACTACTTGTGTTTGATTTCAATGTGACATTCTTCTTCAAAGTGACTTTTTATGAAGAAGCTGCCAAAAAAGGCATAAGAAGTGCGAGGTGTCTCTTTTCCACTTGCCCGGGCTGAATTTGACAAGACAATAGTGACTGTGCTGTGCTGAAAAGATAAAAAACGGGAAGACCAGGAGACAAAAATTGGCTGCAACTCCTGCAAAGAAGGCAATAAGGCAGGAGAGTGAAAGGGCTGATGACACGGCGAGCAGAGCAAGTGACAACAGAAGTAATCTGAGGAATAATACTGTAAAAACTGTGTCTACCGGTAACACATACACACACACACACAGTGTATGTTCCACAATTTTATATTAGTGATACGTTATGGTATATTTGACAATGTTCTTGTGGGAATTCAGCAGTAACCCCCACATGCACAGACAATAATACAAGTAAATGTCTTGTGGGCACACTTTCAAGTGCAACAGATACACACACACGCAGACACACCTAGTCTCCACCCCAGCTAACCACCAACCCAATCAGTCGCCACCCATAGCAACGCCACTCCCACCTCTGCACCGCGAAATCATTAGTACGAGATAATGACCTGGAGTGTGTCAAGGCACGGCAGGCCTGCATAGCCGAATATCACTAGCAAGACGCACACGCTCCCAGTGAAGGCTGCAGTCGGTCCGACGCAGGCAGGTCTGGGTCACCCCCGCGCCTGTCTCTGCAGAGACGAAAGGGACAGATGTGATTGGCTGTGACAGATCTTTGACGAGTAATTGCTCTAATCACTCGACGGCTCACGACTGAACGCCCCCTCCCCCTCTGTCCCCGTCTTCCCCACTCCCCCTGTTCGCTTGCTCGTCGGCGTGGTAACAACACCGGGGTGTGGGCGAGCCGAGCGGCGCGGGGACGGCTCTTCTGAGTTGTCCTGCGATTATCAATCGCATGGTCACGGGAAAAGGGGGATGTCTAGATATCCAGCCATCCCCGAATACAAGAACAGCCACCCCCACGCCTGCTCACGCCCACCCAGACCCACCCACCCCGGAATAAGAGACCACCAATTAGGGCAAGTGGGTCCGCGACCGTCCCTCAGCCTCCCCACCGCTCCACTGAGCTGCTGCTCAGCCGGTGCAGAGGAGATGGAAGAGAAGAAGGAGGAGGAGAGGAGCTATAGGTAGGCCTCTTGCTGTCATCTCCACTCATAGGTAGTGCTGCATTCATGGCCCTTAATTATATGTGGGTTGTCAGCACTGGTAGAAAAACCCGGCCAGTGAGTGAGAGAGAGAGAGCCTGGGCCGTGGGAGAGTATAGTTAGTGAGATTGGCGAGCGTGGACGAGACAGAGATGACAGGCAGGCTACCCGTTCGGCAACAACGACAGTCCTCCATCCTATTCCACCCACCACCCCCACCCCACTCCGGTGCCATTGTCCCTGGCTTGACTGGGCCAGTTGTCTGGGAAGGTGAGGTGGAGGATCCCCGCTCCGTCTCGCTGGGTAATGATGGGGCTGTCCGTCTCGGTCAGTTACCGCTCCCCTTCAAAACAGAAGAGCCCAAAAAAAGAAATCGATATAATGCATCCCCATTTAATCTTTTTTTCTTCTCAGATGATTTGTGTGTACTTAGTCACGGCCACTGCACACATAGTCTGGTTGTCTTGAGACAGGTCGCGTCGGGTAATATGTTGGATTTTTCCGGCCTGTTATTGCTTTATTGCTTCTAAAACACATAGAGGTTATCGTTATTGTCATTACAGATACTACAGCTCTGGTTAATATGTGGTTCACGCTGTGCACATAGACAGTTGTCACTTCCAAATAAGGCATCGTTAACCTGACACTAACATGGTGGCCAATCGGATAAACAAGCAATAGCAGCGTAGTTTGGAAGAACATGAGCCTGAATTACCAAGCACAGACAGACAGCTAGGATCATCTTAACAATAATACTTTCTTTATCCAACCATCAAAAAAACATTCAGACATCAAACCTTCCATTCTTCTTAAAACTGGAGTTATTGTGCCCCCTGTACATTTCCCACTGCAAAGTCAACAGTATTGCCTTTAAAAACTACGTGTTACAAGAAAGAGCTTGCACTGTATTTGACATTCATTTGATGAGTGACAAGACTAATAAACAGGACATCCCGGTTAACTGTTTCCAGGAAGTGAATTTATATCCGGGTTGATACGCATCTCAGCCACTTGCCTGTCTATAAGTGGATAATGCAGATAGGAAATTAACAGAGGCAAAACCCTAAATGCATATGTGTTTGTGTTTTTAAGCTGTGTTTCTCTGTCTGGAACCCTCAGGGCTCCACAAAAATAGTGACAGAGTCGCCAAAGCTTATGGCTTATGTTATTCAAAATCATTAGCGTACCATAGGGTAAATATATTGTATATCTCATACTCTCTCTTGTCTGAAGGCGACAATGTTCCGAAACACTTTAAGTGGTACATGTAGTTGTGTTGTTCACTCTGCATTGTTTTCTATGGTTTAAACCTGGATGGATTGAGAGTGAGAGAAAGAGAGAGCACTATTAGTATTTTCTAGAGGTTATTTCCATTGTGGTCTTTGTTGAAAGACAAAATAGCTATAAATACTGAGAAGCTCAAAGAAAAGATGACATGGTACTAGAGCTGAGATGTCTTAAAGGAACAGTTTTACATTTTGGGAAATGGGCTGATTTGCAATCGTACTGAGAGTTAGACTTCAATCAATACAACTCTCATGTCTGTTGAATAAAAAGCTACAGCCAAAAGACAATTAGCTTAGCATAACAACTGGGTGCAGGGAGAAACAGCCAGACTGGCCCTGTCCAAAGAAAAAAAAAAAAGAAAGTGTAAAAGTCTAATTGTGAGCCGGGCTAGTTGTTTCCCCCTGTTTTGCTGTCTTTATAGCCTCTGCCTATAGCTTCATATTTAGCATATATGAGATGGGTATCAATCCTCTAATCTAACTCTGCAATATAACAAACTGCTGTATTGCTGTAATGGTTTTTGGACAACAATGACTGTCTACAGCACAAATAAATAAGCTACATCCGGCTTAAATATTGAATTATCTCGACACATATCATTTAAAGTGTTGTAGTGATTTAGCCAGTGAAACAAAAAGAATGCGGAGGCAGGTTAAACCGAGGTGATTGTTGTAACTTTGTCTGCACAATAGCCCCGCGTTCAAAACTAAGTTGGGCTTAAGTCCTTCCCAAGAAAAAGTTAGAAAACCATGAATGCACACAACATTGGATCTGGTTCAGCAAGCAGTTTGCCATGTTCTGCCCCAGGTACGTTCGGTAAACACCACTAGATCGTATCGAGAGTGACGAGTGTAGTAATTCTACCTCACAATAAATCTCAGGGCTCAGCCCCCGAGCCCAAACAACAGGCCTCCATCGTGGCCTTCAGGGACTTGGTCCCAAACAAGGAGGAGAGCACCTGGGACTGCACTCTGTACCCTGACAGCCCTAAACATCTACACACACACACACACACACACACACACACACACACACACCATGATAACCAGGGTCAACACTAACACACATGCAGGCACTATTTGTCAAAGTGGTTGTTTATCATCATTTTTTAACAAGGGAGGCTGGTTGGGCTGCAGATAGTAGCCATCCGAATTCACCCATCAGGAGTCAACATATAAACCCAGCAGTTAGTTGGACCACCCTTAAAATGTTTACCTTACAAGTCATTCAGACGCAAATCGGCGTTAAAAAAAAATTGTTTATAATCACTTGGCACTATCTTGGTTATATCTTACTCTAAATTCACCTCCTTCAAAACCCATCTGTGAACAGGATTAACCAAACAGGGAAAAAGACAAACCAGTTGAAAATTCTGGTCTTGCTGCAAATTAAACCACAGTAATTAAACAAAGTACTGGGGGGACTAATGTGAAAATAATAGAAAAGATATGTAAAGGGGTGAGCGCACAAAACTTATATTTACATCGCTCATGAAATAAGATCCATCAATGTAGCACTTAGAAATGTTTGGTTTTAAGTTAAATCCTCTTTCTAAGTAAGGAATAAATGAACCCTGTGTGTCCATTTGTGGCCAATGTTTCAGAATACAGTGGCTGACATTGACCCTGATAGAGTCAAATGAAAGTTGTTAGTGCCGGGTCATTACACTGCTAAACTGGGGTGTCACACAGAGGGCTATAGGGGAGATGACATGGGTGGACGTCTCTCTTTCACTCTCACTCTATTAGTATAACTCTTTTATACTATATTTATTCTCTATTCTATGATGTTTTTAATAGTTTTAAAGTCCAGTCACACAACTCTCCATACTGTCAACAACAGCATATTTTCATTTTAAATTGTGTGTATGGAAATGTTAAGTTTAAGAGAACTCAAACGCAAATCAAGAAGTACTCACTTCACCTTATTGCATAGTCAGTGATATAACAACATTTCACTCCTGGCCATTATACAACAAATATCTCCCTCTTCGTGTGAAAGGCCTCGGAGTGCTATCTTTTTTTTTTTTTTTTATCCCTGAAAACAGAGCAACAACTTTCTAAGAAGAATAGATTCCCCTCATTCCCCTCTCGCTGTTTCTCCCTCCTTCAGTCCCCTTTATTGCTGTTGTTAGTCTCCTTAGTTTGGTAGCTGTCCCTGTAAAGCCCTCAGCATGTTGGCGCTTCAAAGGCATCCCAGAGTAAATCAAGACCACTCAAGATTAACGGTGGCAAATTATTCATGAACCCAAGATCTCCTGGCCGGGAATAGCACAGAGTGGCCTGGGCGACATGTCACAAAGCATCGGGGTTAAAGAAAATACACGCGCACGCACACACACACACACACACACACACACTCAAACACAAACCCATCTCTCTGATACCGCTGCTGCCACCAACACAGCTACCACTTAAATGAAGTGTTTTGGTTTTTCAGTATGTACACACATTTCATTCCTAACAGCCAGAGGGAAGGCAGGAAGGAAGAAGTGACACCAGAGGTCAACAGCACTGAACGCGGTTCTGCTCACATTTTTACAAGCATTACATCTGCTCACGGATAACCACTCTCTGTTTATGTAATCAATAAACCAACGCAATTTCGAATGGTGAGGGATTTCAGCAACATGATTACCGGCCGCCCGGCTGGCTGACTTGAGCGGACGTGGGAACAGCAGCCCCAGTGATGCAGAGAAGGCAGGGGGGAGCTCGGAGGGAGTATCCGTTTAGCGGTGACCAGCTCCGGCCTGCGCTGATTCCCCCGTAATAGGCTTTGGGCTCGTCTCCCACCGGAGAGTTTGGTTGACAATCTGACAAAGTTATCTCAAGATAAATGGGTTACGGGTCGGAGGCGGCAGGAGGGGAGAGAGAGAGGGAGCGACTTGACTTCTCTGTCAGTGATGTTTTGATGGAGGATGTGTATAGCCGCGAGCGCCGGCGCTGGCAGGTCCCCCCAGGTAGATGGGAAGATTGTCTTTGGCTGTATCTGCAAACAGAGCACTGCTGTGTGTGTGTGTAGGTGTGTGCGTGTGTGTGTGTGTGTGTGTGTTTGTTTCTGTTTCTCTGTCTATTGGGAAATCTGATAGCTTTATTAAGAGGGAGATTTGCAAAGACAGAACACAGCGCATGTGAAGCGCCACCAGCAGGCCTAGAGAAACCTGAGGCAAAGGTCACGGGTTCAACATTTTAGATGGACAATTTTTAGATGGACAACGCTGATAGGCCCAAACAAGCGGACGCTCCCTATCAGCCTGTATCATGAGCCATTTAAGTAATAACTGGGCCTGTCTCTCACTTACTCTCACTTTACACACAGAGACACAGTAACACACATGCAAGCACAAAAGTTCTCCATTTACACACACACACTGCACAGGAGAGTACCTATCACCAAGCCAGGCCTCTTTTTACCCTTTAATTCCCCAGATAAACAGACTTTTCTCTGATCCTGTCAGTCCGCGTTATCTGCAACGCTGGTCAGCCAGTCCGCAACTGTGGAGCAAATTAGGCCCCTAAATGTCAAAATTGCTACACTTTATTAAGTTAATTAGATGCTGAGTGCACATGGAGGCCCGGGACAGGACGACAAACACAGACAGACAGAATGACAAACACAGAAGAGCGCTGACAGCCACTGCAGAGTATACAACACAATGCACAGGGGCCAAACGCACCAAATTATATATAGACATATAGTGTATAATATATGCATGCATGGACTTGTACTGTACAGTCATACATACTGTATGTGCAGTGCTGTATACATACTATTTGTACAATGAAGCAGACAGGCACACACATGAGTTTACTACCTTAATACATTCCACTGAAATGAAATACTATAAGCCTGTGCACCTGCATGTCTGTCATTACTGCAAATGTGGAAGTGAAATCATAACATCTTGAGATGGATCTGGCCAACAGCAATACACAGAACACAGCAAGGGCAATTTATCACAAATTCACATAAAGTATATGAATCAATCGATCAATAAGGTTAAGATTAAATCATTTTAACTTTTTTTAAATTTCTGAATTAAAATGTTTGTTTGTGCACAAGTAGATCAAATGATTAAACAGATGATGGAAATCCATGACAGCACCTACTTTTCCCAATATGTTAAGTGGTAACCTCTTCCTTTGCCACAAACTGGGCTGCACATTTGATGAAAGTGACAAAATGGAGAAATTACCATAAAGCATTTTTTAATACACTAAATGTGGAAATATCACCTGTTATATGGGCTGTGCATAGACAAATATATATGTAATTTACAGAAAAAGAAATGTACAGTATGTCATCTTGGTGATGTTAGTGATGTTTGGAGTCGAGCAGATGCCCTCTTACACCTCTGATTGAGAAGCTGTTATAAAACTCCAACAACAAAAAATTCAAATAGACATGGTAGGGCTAGTCCAGCACCCAGAACAGAACATCAGGGTTAAAGTAATACAACTGTAAAAAAAAATGTATACAGACACTACAAGGAAGAAGTGAAAGTGTCGATGTACTTTTCAAACCCCTATCCTAATTTTCACTATTCTCACAGTCATAACTCCCATTGTATTGTCACACTCTTCTGCTCTACTTTATTCAGAGCCACACATGGAGATTTTGGTTAGCATCTTCCTTAACCTGTTCAATCCCCTTAAATCTGTATTTTCTAAACCTCTCCACCATCCCGACACTTGAAGGCAAACCGCTGATCAATGCTTTGCAGACTGTACTAATCGATTAGGAATGAACAGAGAGAGACGGGTCTAATGGCTGGTCCTGACTGAACAGGCCTTCTCATATGAGAGCAATTGTTCATTACAGGGCTATTTCATGGTGTTCGTCGCTTTGCAAGCTTCTGTCTTTCATTCAGCAGCGCGTTGGATGGAGGAATGGCCTCGGGATATATTGTCTGCTCAGAGCTTGAATGTTGTCATGCTAGTTCCCAGTGATTTGCCTCGTGCGATTCAAGACTTTGAAAAATGGGAAATGTGTTTCGCAGACTTGGGAGAGGAGGGCTGAATGTGATATCAGTGTTACCCAGTGCAGGATGTTAAGAAAAGTCTTTGGGAGAATGGAGTTATGTTTCAGTTCAGTCAGAATGTTAAAGTCATGTTTTAGTACTTATGGTGGCTTCTATGTTTTACAATCAGCGTTACATCCAGGTTTTAGAATGCTTTTTAATGTTTTTCAGCGCTCAGGCAGAGCAATAATCAACTCATACAGCACAGAAAGAGTTTGCTTCGCATGCAGTGCAGTATGTTATGGAGTACGCATGTTCGACTCCGAAGAAGCCAAAAGCAATAAGTCATGGACAGATTCTTGACTGTTGCTCTGAGTTGAATTATTTATCCTACATTCCAACAATATGTAAAGTATCCAAACCATCTCAATTGAAATCTGCCTGCAACACAGCTCAGTGATTCTCTCCATACTAAACAGAGACCTCTGGGCATGACAGCAGCCATACATTATTTCTACCACACACACACACACACACACACACACACACACACACACACACACACTCAAGGCTCATACATCTACACACCACACATAGCTCCACATATAACCTCTGATACATTATTTCTCTAGCCTTCAGTGCGAGAGTCACAGGTGAGTCCTGGGCGCTTTCATCATAGTCTGGCTGTCCGGCTGGCTGGCTGCAGTCTCATCTGTCCCTGGGTTGAAATTGCCAATAAAGAGGGTCTCATATAGATCACCCCCGACGGGGGCTGGCGACCTGTCATGCAGACCATGATTCCTAGCTCTAAGAGAGGGGAAGAGGGACAAATAACCCTCTGAATCTCCCTATATCTATCTCTCCACCCCCCATTCTCCGTCTCCTTTCTCGGTCACACACACACACACACACACACACACACGTCTCTTCTACCCCTCTCCAGCAGGCCATAAAGTGCCACGCGGAAGGGATATAGTGGACACAGTCATACAGTAGGAGAGACAAGTGCCGGCCTGAGCTTTCACTTTCCTGCTCCAGAGGTAGTGAATCAAACTAATGGGTTAAAGACATGAAGACGGATGAGCGGAAGGATTAGGACCTGGGCAGAGGTTTCCCAAATGTGTTCTCATACGCCTGTGATTCTTATACATTTCAAACTTTGCTATCAAAAAGATGGAGTTTCACTTTAACCTTTTGGAAACTGCAAAAGACAAAGAATTTTAAAAAAAATCATTAATGTGCCCCGGAGCACAGCACATCACGTAAAAGGCCACTGCAAGGCACTTAACACCACAACTGAACCTACTCCCTTATACGATATTGTTGAAGATGATGTTACCAAACTGTTCTACTGGTACGTCCTAGATATAAGGTCATGTGCAGAACATGCACATTTTCTTGTAACCACATAATTGACTCGTAATATAATAAAGTAATTTCTAATGTAGGATTAAAATCAAAATACTTTTAAAAGACAATAAAAGTGGACCAGTGTTTTCGCAATGATAATGTGAGCATTTTGTTTTTTTGAGGATACAGTGACAGTGGTTTCCATACTCCCATAAGTTCCCCATGATCCCATCTCTTTTTAATAGTGACTTTCTTATTTCAGATAAAAAAAAAGTTCATTTTTACAAGGCAGAGTCCTGGTTTAGATGCAACTGGACTGTGAGGGCAGCCGGACTGTGATTTTTGACAGACCCACAGTGCCCCCTGCTGGAGAAGAACAGAACAGCAAAACGACTCTGAAGCTGCATACAGAAGCTTCTGCACAGCTTGTAGCCAGCGTTTAGCCTGTATATGTGTTTGCACGCTTTCACCTCACGTGAGCTGCATGAGTTCAAACCTCAAACAACATGGGAGTCTCCCTCATCACCCTCGCGGCCACAGCGAGAGCTCCCGCATAACAGTTTCCTCCAAGATTTTGTCTGAATCATGGACGAGAGACACAGAGCAAGAGTGAGACACACAGAGAGAGAGAGAGAAATAGAGAGAGAGAAATAGAGAGAGAGAGAGAGAGAAATGGAGAGAGACCTGCATGGCCAGTGGGCAACTTCAATAAAAGACAATCTGACTTTTCAGAAGCTATAATAATCAAGATCCTCCCACCGAGGTTGTTTGTCTGAGGGGGACACGGATGGCTACGGGTAAGGAGGAGGAAATTCAGAGCGGTAATTAATAGTCCTAAGTGACTGCTGCTGGATGGGAGGCAGGGACAGGGTTTGTTGTTACTGTGAGCTGGTACTCTGTCCCCCAGCATGTCCCACGGCCTTGTGGGTTGGCATGTAAGCAGAGGAGGAGGAAATGGAGAAAGTGACTTTATTACTTGTTCGTTTGTCTCCGGGGCCTCCCCCTGTTCAGCCAGACTCAACCACCCTTCTTTTACACACACACACACACACACACACACACACACTTACTCGCACGCCTTCCAATGCTAATCTAGTGTCACAAATGTTAAGGGAAAGACATGAAATGCCACAAAAATGTCATCACTCCACTCCTGTCACTGGCTCATCCAACCCTTCCATCCCCCTTGTAAACATATTCGAACATACACTCATTTGCATGTGTACATGTGATGGAGTGGGGGACCAGCTTGTTGTTTTTAGCCTTTGGGTGCCTGTTTCTGCATGGAGCAGCAGGGTGGTTCCTATAATCCCATCACTGTTGTCGTCATGAAGGCCCAAAGGTCCCGCCTGGAGGTGCGACATTTCTGGCATCCTCCGCCTCTCCTCCACTACAAGAGCCAGCAGCTCCGGAGCCAAACGACACACTGAGCAGACTACCACTAGTCGTATACTACACTGGCTCAAAGTGACTTACTGTATAGTAGGTCTGGCTCGGAAATGTATGAGAGACGTCTCATGGAGATGGGGTTTAGGTTTCCAAACAGGAACATTAAAACTAGAGCTAAAACAAATAGTTGATTGAAAGGAAATCTATTTTGGTAATCAAATAATCGCTTTAATCATTATTTCTGGCAAATTCCAGCTTCTACAATGTGAGGATTTGCTGCTGTTCTCTGTTCCATGTGATAGTAAATAATATCTTTGGGTTTTGGACTGTTTGTGGGACAAAACAAGACTTTTATAAGATGCCACCTTGGTGTTTTGGGAGACTGTGACAGACATTTTTGTTTACCATTTTCTGACATTTTATAAACCAAACAATTAATTGATCATGAAAATAAACCAAAAAAATATTAATACCAGGAATGATGTTGTTGATTTGGTTGACTTTTTTCCTGTGACAGTTTTCAATCAAAGGAGAATCATGTGATGAAAACAAACCCCTCAAATATTTTGATTCTGCCAGAACATATGTATGATTTTATAACTATTATCTATTTAACAAAAAAATTTCATGTCAATTTCTTCAAAGAGTCAACCATGCATCAAGCTCTTTGGACAAGATAAAATCAAAAATAAAACCTGACAGAAGCGGAAGGTACAGGCAGCTCTCCGACCCCCATACATCTGTCTGTCTTCATCTCACAACTCGCAGCAGCTTTTCCCAAACTGTCATCCAGCCGCCTGGCGCCCTTCCCCGTGCTCACTCCACGCTGGGGGATTCGACCTAGCACCAATATGCAATTTCACCAATCCGTGCTGACAGCGTTCATGTCGACTACTCACAACCAATCCCTCCCCTCTCCTTCTGCGAGCATCTGTGTGGTTAAAACACAGTATTCAGTCAGAGAGCTTTCACAGGTCATGAAAGGTAACAGAGGAGACAGGCGGGGCTGTGGCCCTGCATCCCGGCTAGACAAATCAGTGTAACAGCATATTGTAAGCCACAGACTAGGCAGAGGGGGATGTATCTACCAGGACTGAGGCTGTGTTTATGGCTATGCCTGCCTTGGGAAGCCCCACGGCACTATCGGTGACCCCCACTGTAGATTTCCTTACTAATGTGACCCCAGATTGTGTATCATAATCGGCATGAGAAAACTCCCACAGGCTACAGTTAGTCCTGGGCAATGGGGATCGTTGTCCTCAGCCCGCCTGAGTACAGACAGGATGTGGCAGCTTGGAGGCATTTAGTTAAAGGAGACGCACTTTAACGCTGCAGGCATGCATTTATGGAAGCCCTACTAGGGTAAAAGTGTATGACGTGCTGGAGCCTATAAACAAACAGCAAAAAGGAAGGTTAGATGGGAAAAAAATACAGAGAATTAGCTTTACCTTGTTCCATGGCATCTAATCATTTGTGATAGTCTGTGTACTCATTCTTATAATTAATTTGCTTTCTGGGACAGCTTTTTCTCAACAAATTGGGTTTAAAAATATCAACTGCTCTTTTATATTAAGTACACACGGTGGAAGGGAAAGATGTGGATACATGAGTATGTGCAAGGCAATAAACATCAATGAAAGCAGTTCACATGAAGCACAACTGCTGCCTATATGAGAATCAAGTGGTCCTAGATACTCAATGACCCAGGTTTTCATAGTTATCTTAATACAGTGGGCTTAATATTCACAACTGACATGCTATGTTAAAGTTTTAGTCTTATATACTTTACTCTAAAAAGGTTAAGTTGTGACATTGTGTTCACCATGTTACTTTACATGAGTATTTCCATTTTACACTACTTACTTATACATTTACAACACTACATTTATTTGACAGTTTTAGTTAGTTACTTAGATTACGATTCTAAAATAAACTATAGTGAGCATACAGTATGTTAAGTAAGTAGTAAGTACCCAATAGATGTAGTTCAAATAAGTACCACCAAAACCAGCTACGATATCAAAATATTATTTACAAGTAAATGCATCAGTAATAATAAACGAATATAAGAATATTTAACAATATAACGTAACAGGAGCAATTCTTCCTGCTTAATGAGTACTTTTACCTATACTTATGTAGTTTTACTTGAGTAAAATTTGACTTTCACTTGTAATACAGTGGTTTTTTAAATTGTGGTATAGATCTGAATATGCTTTTTGCCCAGTATGCTTCGGTCTGGACTCGCCAGCCTCTGTCTCCCTTACTCTACATCTCTTGTATATTTTATTGCAGTTTGAATAAGGTCAATACAAATCCAAAATATGAATTTGATTTGTACTGCTGCAGACATCACCTCGAGCCTTGTCATCCAGGTGAGCTGTTACAAAGTGGGACCGCTGGGGATGGAAAGAAAGCTTATAGTGTGACACCTCAGCCCAGCTGTCACACTCTGTGGTGTCACACGTACACACACAAGTACGCACTCACACACACACACTTGAACAGTATATAGTTAATAAGCCCAGTTTTGACTGACAGGTGACATTTCATTATGGAGAAATCGTAGCGGCACAGTGCAAATCCAAACAGACACGACACACAATGTCACAGCCGGGCCACACAGCCGAGACAGACAGACAGACAGACAGGCAGGGCGGGGAAACTTTGCTGCAGGACTTCAGCCTGAAACTCCAGACCTTCCACTGTCATTTTGATTCCATTTACCACAAATCCTCATGGAGAAGTTCTGCGAAAACAGGCATGTTATTATGAACTGGCAGGATTGCATAACACTCATTTTTAATCAGTGTACCCCTTGAGCCTGGTTGGGGTCTACAGAGTTGAGCCCACCTAAGGAATGCTGGGATATGCTCATATCTAATAGCAGCATACCTGTCCTGATAGGGTGCAGTGTGTGTGCATTTAGTGAACGCAAATTAGAAAAGTACTTGGAGTTTCTTTTGGTATATACCCACCCAAATATACACACAAATGACACCAGTCTAGCAAATCAAATCATGTTTGTTTATACTTCTAGGCACTTTATGGTAATATGTGATTATCATTTATTTGCCACCCATTACAACCGATGAAATGAAACGTTTTGTAATATTGCAGCTGACTTGTGTAAGAATGATTTCCAATGTAGCCTAGAAATAAGATACATTGCATAATCTGTTTGCTGTTTATTTGATTTTTGCTTTAGATTCAACTCAATGAATCTCCATCCTGACATAAAACTTTCTGGTCCCTAGTCCCTATTTTCATACCTCATATTGTAGCCTATCAGACAAATATTTTTCATAAAAATTAAAAAGAAGAAAGAAAAAATAATTTATAAGCGTGAAAAAACACAACATAACATAATAGGGTATTTTAATGTAATTAATTTGCAGTTTCACTTCTGTTGAATATCACTGATGCAATGGAACGTAAGACTCCATGCTGTGTTTCTATTGGTTCGCTCTACAGTCAATCAAACTGTAGTGGGCGGGACTTGAGCCTTTTGCCCAATCAGGTCCCGTGCTCGCCGCGCTGCCCCACTGACAGTCAGAAACATGGCGCTGCGGGAGCTATCATCTCTGGAGAAATACTTAGGACTGAAAAAGCCGAACAAGTACAGTACACAGGGGGACAAAAAGGTGACACGAGCGTCCATCTTTGTGGCGTCCATGGTTGGCTTTGAACCGCTATTTCATTTCACATGGAGCCTGTTCAGATATTGCAATTAGCCCACAGCAGCTACGTAATGCTAGCCGGCTAGCCATGTGTGTAGTGAATATTGGCAGTTTCCGTGGCGTATCTACCTGGTGTCATCAGATGATGGCCAGCGGTCTTTTTCACCGGTCAGGCTGATACTCACAGCAAATCCAGGCTGCAACATTTGATGCCAGCTGTCTTATTTCCTCAACTCGGCACAATGGAAATGGCTCCATGCTGTGCGCATGTCCGTCCATTGAAGTGAAGCGAGGGGAGGAGTGGGCTGTCACTGTCTGCTGCAGAGTTAGAGTCAGTGAATTGCACCTTCAGTGTTGATGACTGAAATAAACAGGTTTATTCATGAGCGTGTCAAGTTGTCAAGGAGGCACTTTGTCTGTCTTAAGAGCTGAGGCAACGTGTTCTTTAAGGAGGTGGAACTGGTGCTTAAAATGAATGAATGAATGAATGAAATGAAATTCACCCTTCTTCCCCTCTCTCTCTCCACCTGACTGCCCTCTCTGTGCCTCACCTCTCTGCGCAGGTCCCTGTGCTGCAGAACAATAATGGCCCTCCGCTGGTGGGGCTGGTGACCATCGCCTGCCACCTGGTGAACGAGGCCAAGCGCCCGGAGCTGCTGGGCGACTCCGCAGAGAGCAGGGCGGTGGTGCAGCAGTGGCTGGAGCACAGAGTCACCAGGCTGGACGGCTGCACGAAGGAAGACATCAAGACCGTCTTGAAGGTAGAGATGCTGATATGTGTCTGAGGACCCAAATGCATCTGTACTCAAGATTGTCCCAGATCTATAAAAAAAAAAAAAAGAGAAGCCTTTTCAGAATTAAGCTTTTGATTCCAGCTTGTCTTTTTTTTATAGGATTTTTGAAACGTAAACCATTAAAATATATATTTCTGTACCTTTGAGAGGCGCCACAGCATCTCAGTTCCTCTCACATTCCCATTTTCAGTCCACCAGCTACAGGCGTGTGTGTGTGTGTGTGTGTGTGTGTGTGTGTGTGTGTGTGTGTGTGTTTGTCTTGTTAAGGCACAAGCGACAGGAATACAGACTGATGTATGGCCCTTCAGTGACATGGCCCCACACGACAGAGAAAAATGCTTTAATGTGCCTGACGCCAGTCAGCGTGAAATGGATCGCCAGCCACTGGTCTGCTGAACGCTAGGCGCCTCTTGGCACTGTGTGTCAGCGTGAAGTGTGTGTGTGTGTGTGTGTGTGTGTGTGTGTGTGTGCACACTTCTCAGCATGACACACTGTTGTGGGATGGCTGAGGAGTCATGCTGTGCGGCAGCATGTTATCTGGACAGGCCTCTTAAATATTTTAATGGTGCCACTTACTGAAGGAAGTCGCCCTGAGCAGCTCAGCTCTGGTGCCCGGTGGCCCCCTGTCCTGTCCTGCTGCTTTTGCTCCGTCCTTAACACATTTCTGTCAAGCACACCAGTCATCTCCCATTAAATTATCCAGAGACAAAACCTGTCATCTGCAAGACTTCTTAAACTTTCTCACCCCAGGATGCAAATAAGAAATTCATAGTTTTTCAAGCTGAGACTTGTTTCTAAAGTGAACATCTTGTCACTCATGTAATGTGATGATAAACAAGCAAGGCCAATTTGGCCCTGAATCCAAAGTTAGCTGAATTCTGGTGAAAGTCTTTCACTCCACGTTAAACCAATAACACTATTACTGGGTGACTTTCTGCTGCCACAGAAGTTCACTTTTATCATTGATTTTATAAAGCAAATGCTATACCATACAGCCAATTACATCTGGGTCAGTTCCCGCATAGTCTTAAGTCAACAGAGAGCACCAACATCTTGAATGTATTGCATTGCAGGCTTGATGATTTCTGAGTTATGATTGCTCTCTTTTTTTTGACAGAAATGTGTGCACCATTATGTGAAAGTTACATAATTAAACATAATTCATTTTATTTGAGATGTTCCCTAAACATTTAATGGCGTTCAGGCCCAGGGCCATTAGAAAGTTGTGTTTGGACACAAACTCGTTGTGAGTTCACTGTATGTGGATCAAATATGTACAATCCAAAATTGTCTCTGGACTATTGTGACAGCAGTCAACAACTGTCAACAGTAGCTATAGAAAAGTACATCAGAAAGAAATGGGCACAAAGACATGCAATGAACTGCAGTAGTAATATAAATATATCTTGTGCGATATTCTTAGTATTCTTATTTATTAGTTCTATTTTTGTCTAATGTAAAAATTAAGAGCTGTGCTTTTGCAGCCTGTATGTGACCCACCCAAAGGGCAAAAAAACAGAAGAATTCTTGCACAGTTTTTTAAATTTTTAAAAGTGTAACTCTGTCGTTGTACAATGGTACTCTGTCTAAATCTTGCTACAAACTTTGCCAGTGTTTGTTTATCTGAATGTGCCAGTGATAGAGTGCACAATTAAGGCGGGGGCAGGTAGAGAAGAACCCAGGTTTGGAGCTCCATGTGCTGGCTGGGGGTGGCAGGCGAGCCGCATCTCCTCTGATGCTCGACTGGGCTTCAGCTCCATGGCTGTAGGCTAAGAGAAGCAAGGATCTGATGGTGGAAGGGGAGGAAGTCTGCAGTCTTCATGCCTTGTTTGGCATCACCCACTCTTGCCGCACAATAACTCCATTTGCCCCCAAGATGCTCTGTGTGTGTGGAGTGTTCCCTTCGCACAATGTACAAGCGCTAAAGATGGTCTGTTCCCCTGGGACCAGCTCTTCCATGCACGACTTTGCACACACAGACATGGACTGAGAAACACACATCACGATGCCCAAGTTTACGACGGCTTCATTAGATTTGCAAGCGAGAGTTGGAGTCATTTGCTAGTGGAGTAAACAAATAGCCTGTTTTGTACAGCATCTGTGCTAAGTCGCCAGTCGTGGGGAGAGATGCTACACCCCCTCAGGTTACATATTATTCCTGTCCATATAGCACAGCACACAGACACACACGCAAACTAGGATCCGGACTCACGTACCACAGGCACCCACACATTTATAGGTTAACGAACCTGCTATCATACCCCCCCTTCCCCCCCTTCAGGTCTGTAGTGTCCATCGAGAGTAAAATTTGGTAAAAAAAAATAAAAATTGTGTACTTTCTCTTTTGATTCAGTTTGTTTATTCAGCTCAGCACTAAAGAGTCAGTCTACAATCCATCTGTGCATAAACACCACCTCTCTGAAAGGAGGCCTCATTAGTGATTTATATACATGTAATTTTCTTCCCTAATGTATAATGCATTCATCTGTCATGTGAAGACAAGTGTGTTTACATAGCAATACATTCCACCATACATAAATTAACCAGCTATGCAAATGAGGCAATTATGTTGTGAAAATTGTTCTTGCAGGACCTCAACCTCTACCTCCAAGACAAGGTCTACCTGGCTGGCAACCACTTCACCCTAGCTGACACTTTTATGTACTACGGAATCCATCCACTCATAGTAAGTCACCTTGTCTCTCACTTCTGCACCTTTAGGTGTCACACCATCCAGATTCCCTTGTGCTTATTATCACTAAAACTCTAATGTGTCGCTAAAACTGCTACTGAGTTTCAAGCCATACAACTTAGTGAAAA
This sequence comes from Lateolabrax maculatus, assembly GCA_031216445.1. Lineage (NCBI taxonomy): Eukaryota > Metazoa > Chordata > Actinopteri > Acropomatiformes > Lateolabracidae > Lateolabrax > Lateolabrax maculatus. The sequence goes on from CM062210.1 coordinate 13,936,411, forward strand.
TAAATTTGGAGATATTTGATGCTTTGGATTAAAGTTAGTTTAAGGTGAAGTGGGTTAGGCCACTTAACTTTTGAGAAGAACTTTTAAGGTTTTTTTCTTTTTTAAAGTTGTGTGGGATTGCATATTCAGGGGTAAATGTGATTGATTTGCTGTGCCTCAGTACCATCCTCACTACCATTTACCAAAGACTCACTCATCCATCCATCCATCCCTTCATCAATGCTTTTCCCACCATATCAGCGCTCACTTCAGTCAAACCACAACTTTAATAAGCAATTTGTCACAGTGCATAACACACAATTAGACCAGTCACACGACCAAAGGGCATCAGGAACAAGTTGGCAATAAACACGCGGGTTATAAACACATTCTCACTTCACTTCAGAGAAATAAAGTGATGTGGCACAAAGTGATGTCTTTAGCCTCAGACCAGGGACAAGTAAGTTTGTTATGCCTTCCAGGATTCAAAAAAAGTGAGTTCAGAAATGGGAAAGACGGAATGAGATGGAGGGAGGGAGGGATCACATGTTGAGAGATGTCAGTGGTTGTGGCGGAGATGGAAGGTTGCCCCCTGCCACCAGGCAGAGGAGCGTCACTTTGGTTTGCAATCAGTGTGCTTTTTAACCTCGGGGACAAGGGGTCAGCAAGCCCAACTCTTAACCAATGCCTGTCCTGATGTTCAATTCATGGAAAACAGCATTACACAAACATTAAACCTGACTGATGCTAGAATGGTTTTAGGCTGAATTGTTGTCTTTGTTTCCACATTCCAGTTAATTAGATAATGAAAAAGCATACGCCTAATTTCCAAGGACATCCTGATGCGCTCTGGTATTATGCTTTTTTGTATTGTAGTTTGCCACCTACATTTTCCATAAATGGGAAAATATGTCTGTTTGACACAACTTGTCAAACAATAGCAGTCTGTGTGACTAGTGCAGAGCCCCACAGAGGGTCTTTCACAAGAGTAAGAGTCTGTTGAGGCCTGTGTAATTATTGTCATTATTTTAGAGGTTATGATTGGTTAATCGTTCGCATTACCATCAGTGCCATATATACATGTTCAGTACTTGGGTTGGATCTTGAAGGGGAGTACACCCTGAAAGATCTCAATAATTTCCATCTTCGACTGATTTTTTTCCCCCCGCTCAGGTTGTTTCATTTTAAGGTTTTTTTAGAGGCCTGAAGAACTTAAAGTATTCGGTATTTGACAAGAAATAAGAGAACATTTGAAAAAAGTCTGAACAAAATAAACATAATTTTGTGTAACGGCAGTAAATGAACAGAAAATTCTCTTATTTATCCTTTAAATCATCTTGTGACTCCTCAGACTTGTGTCCACCTTCAGGTTGGAAAACACTGATCTAAATCACATTTATTGTTTGCAGCTTCTTTCTTTGCATTTCTTGTATAAAAATGCTTTGCAGACAAACACACAATCTCCTCAGACAGATCTCCAATAAACTAAAATGCATTCACAATAATCTGGTAACACTGGACGGGAAATTATTTAATAACATAAAATATTAAAGTCCAAAGCCTTCCCTCATTCATAGCGAACAGCATTTTGGATTTTAAAATGGATTTACCAGTTTCAATCTCACCTCCTCCTCTCTCACCCAGGTGGACTTGGCCATCCAGGAGAAGGAGCTGTATGTGAATGTGACACGATGGTTCGACCATATTCAGCACTACCCCGGCATCCGACACCACCTCCCTCCCGTAGCTGTGCTCAGGAACAGGATTTACACCGGCAGACACCATTGAGACCTGACCCCACCCAACCCAGCATGACCCGTCACAAGCTCATCGTCAGCTACCTAAGGATGCTTCCACATCTCACTTCCATCCAAGATCTCTCTTTATACACGCTTTTTTGGATCATGATTCCTGCCTTTATGTTTTGTCCTGCTCACATACCTGAACTCAAAAAACAAAAAGAACCAAAAAAACTATTACCTAACAGTTTTAGTGTATGAGGTACTGAAAATCCATAAAAAACTATTTCAGTTCATATTCTTTATATATTTTATATTTCCCAGTACCATTGGCTGTTGTCTTTAACAATTGTTGGGAGTGGAAGCAAGAATCTGTCAATCATCATCCTGCTAACACTATTTATAAGATGTTTGGTGTCTTAACTCTTATTTTGTAACTAAGGGGCAAAGATGTGAGATGGTTGCGTTTGGTCTTTTTACGTTTTTTGTTGAAAATTTTTGTGGGACTAACGGAAGTCTACATTTGTATGGTTGTAATCAAAGGGAAAGCTGTACGGGTCCTAGTGAAAGTGCTGCTAGCTTGTTAAAAAAGGTGTTTCTATTTATAAACGGTGGTTAAATGGCAATTCTTTATTTAATCTGAGCCTTGAACATGCATTGACGTATTAAAAGAAGACTTAATAAGATGTCCTTAGGAAAGGCAGCTTCCTTCATCGCATATCACTGCATTTTTAGCAACAGTTTGTCCAAATAAATGTGGTTGCTGGTTACACATCATAACCCCATAATGACCACAGTCACTGCTGAGTCTACATTGTTCTGCCATCTCTGACCTGATGAACATAGTCAGTCTCTCTCAGCTCGCATCCCTATCAGGACTGTGCTGTTTGTGTTTCACAGCAGCTCTCAGCCATTTCACTGGACAGTTTGTGTGTGTGTGTGTGTGTGTGCATGCGCGCGAGCACGTTGCTGATTACATCCCCGCTCTCTGTCCCACTTCCTCACCACCAGTCGTGTGGGCAGCAGTGAGCAGTTGAGCGTCAGCCCCAGAGTCAGAGATCAGAGTGAGGCTCCAATCAGTCCCACTACCACCACTGTTGATGCTGCAGGCCAGAGAGAGGGCAGCGGGCTCACCAGCTGCCACACAGATCCAGCCAGCCAAGGCCAGAACCCAGGGCCCTGGGCGACAGTCAGCCACTGTGTGTCATTTCAACCCTCACCCTCCCACGGGCCTACTGGAGAGAGAGGGACGGAGGGAGGCAGCAGGGGAGGGAGGGAGGGAGGCCGCAGAGAGGAAAAAGAGCACCCAGAGGCCGAGGGATCTTTTTGTGACATGCGAACAATGATCCGTGCGTCTGAAAGCCTTACTGCTGCTGGCTGGATGTTTGCTATTAGCACCATTAACAGGTCAAGGCAGCAGCACCTGAAAATGAACATGTGAAGGGAATGATAAATAGACAAAGAACCGTTGGAAAATTAGGTAAGAGTAAAGAAATAACTTAAATAAATCTTATTGATCAGAATTCCAATTTTCACTGATTTGCTGGTGGATCAAACCATTAAAAGAAACACTTGTACACTAAAATCTTTGACAGTTCTATGGATAATTTTTCTAATATTGGATGTTCTTGTGTTTGCATCAATGCTTGTTATTCTTTAGTGTCTTCTGTTAAAATCCTCCCAGTTCAGCCGCATTTTTTATGTTCTCCACCCTACGTGTCCTTGTGTCTGTTGATAACTTCAGTGGTTATGTTATCTGATGTAATCATGACGTCCACCCTGTGCCAATAAATCAAAGGGATACGCAGCCTGGACCTCTGACTCTTTCAGTGTGTGCTTTTTGTATTCTCCAAGATTTGGTTTTGCGTAAAACCAACCACCCTGTGTGTTCAGGACAAGTACTCTGAAGAAGATGTGAAGGATAAAAACAGCTTGCAGTCATTTGAGCGAGCCTTGTGACTAGTTTATGGTGTGGTCTACCATTAAAGAAGCCCTTGTCCTCTCGGTTATGTTAACATTTGGTTGGAATGCTGTTTTGAATGCGCAGCGTCAGACAGTTGTGCTTGTTTCTGAGGTGTAAATAATCAGCTGGACAAATTGTTCTGTATTCACTTGTTTTTGTGATGATGCCATGGTTACAGACCATGCAAAGTTAGAAATACTTTTATTGATAAGGATATCGGTGAGTATGTCTTTTTTTCTTTTCTTTTTTTTTCACATAAAGGAAAGAGACATCCTTTAACGCGCCCATGAACAAACTGTTAATTATGTTCTGGCAAAACAATAATGCCATAGATCATGAAGCTTTGGCATTTTAGATTAGCACCCCAAAATAGAAACATTTTCTAAAATTATAATAACCAGATTAAGATGTTACACTTTTAAAGAGGTCAACATGGCCAGTCACAATTGGTATGGATGGTGGAAGTCATAATATCTATATGGTAAATATTGTAATACTTTCTAGAAATAAAAATTGTATACTGAATTTGTGTGCTGAATTTCAGGATGTCAGTTAAAACATCAACATCCTTATTATAAATAAAATCAATCACTAATATGTAATACATATATAATAAGTAAACACGATTGAACAGCCTTATGCAAACAACATAGCCGACAGTGTCGTCATAAACCAGACTGACACAGTTAGCCACGATCGGCAGCATCAGTAAGAATCAAATATGTGTCAGCGCCAACTATTGTTTGTGTTATTAGAAGAAACTAAACAGTTAATGTGTGTGGATGATTTCCTTTTAGATTTAATGTATTCCAACAAGATGTTCCTCAAAGTGCCTAAGAATGAGTCCTCCTCTAAAACACACAATGATGATTAGTCAGTTATTTTAATCTGCTCTTTGTGCTTTGTGCTGACTGGTGGCGGAATCTCCAAACGCCAGTCACTAGCGCAAGTGTGGTACGGTCTCACAGTCAGGTTCCTTCCTCATCAAGCCCGAGTGCAGTCAAAGCCAGACGCAGTGATGAGGCCACAGCAGGTAACCGGGACGGAGGCACCAATTAGAGGCGACCTTCCCACCGACTTCTGAAGGTGAGGGGGGCAACACTCTGCAGGGGCGGCCCTCTGCTGTGGCCCTGGATCAACACACTCAAGACCCACCTACTTCACCATCTGTGACCCCACCCCCCGGCAAACTTTTTGACCTTCGACCTCTCCCCGCCGACTGGTGAGAAAGGGGTCAAAAGTCAATAAGGCATGGTTATCATCAGTATTTACAGATGATTTCATCTCTCACCATGGTTCTGTGACAGGGTGGTGCAATAAGTGGGAAAACCTGTTTAAGAATATCACACTTTATTACATGTATTCGAGTAGTCGATGAGTCCATTAAGTCTTTATCATTGACTCCTACAATACAGACTTCAGAAAGACCCACTAAATCTGCAGAACTGGGGGGTATTAGTGCTTTGAAGTCCCCTAAACATGGTGATGTGGGTTTGGATTTAAAATAACAATAATAATATCCAGCGATGCATTGACCAGGAATAAGCAGAATCCTGATAATAGTGAATAAATGATAATACACATGAAGTAATGGGCAGCATATTACATCACCACCAAATAGCACGCGACTCTAGGTGGTCCTATTTCCTGGCCTGCATCAGTAACTCGAGCATTACAGAGTCAGGAGAGGAAAAAGTAATCAAGACAAAAGAGACAAAATCTAAATATCTATCCCTTTAACCTAAATCACACTCCCCAAAAGAAAAAGGAAATGAATCCTACTAAAGCACGACAGAGAACAAACCCAGCAACTAGCCAACTAGTACACCTACAAGCCAATATGTCATCCAGATTATGTAAACCGCTGTATTTGGAGGTAAACCTGATTGTGACTGCACCTGAAATGTTGGTGTAAAAACTCACTGCACAGAGAGAGACTTTACTAAACCAATCTTGCACACTTTGACGTGCAATCATCTTGCAAGATCGCTGTTATTGCATGTTATGTGTGGGAGCCTTGAAAGTCATGAAACTGCAAAAACAAAATAGGTTCAACCAGGGACCCCTGTTGCATCTCGTCATCATCTGCGACCTCCCTGTGTTTCTTGTCAACTTTCAAATAAAAGGCTAAAAGTTCCATGAAATAATCTTTACATGTCTGTGGAGCTGATGATTCCAGCTTCCAGTAACACGATGTGGAGTGTCAATGAGGATAACGAGTCAAGCGGTCGGGTTTTACCCAGGTCACCTCCTCGTCATCTCCCGACACCTTTGTCACCTTGAGTTCACGAGCCATATTGGATAGACAACCCTCACTCCACCCCAACAAACAGCCAAGCAGCCGCCACCACCCCTCATTAATTCTTATTAACAACATCAGGGAGAGGGAAAGGCATCGGCCGCGACATCTGCTAAGAGCAGGACTCCCCGTCCCTCACTGACGGATTCAGTGGAACAATCAACACCGTGTGGTGGTGAGGGGAGCGTTAGCATGTCGTAAGCTCTTCTGACAGGACTTATCGGCCGCGCTTTATCACGGCCTTACACATTGTGACAGTTGTACCATGCGCCCATAAAGATGGCATCTGATTGTCTATTGCAATTACACGAGTGTATGAGCAAGGATGCAGCTATGACGGACACGGGCGGGAGGGGAGGGGGGGGCATGTGTTTTTCACGACATGCTCTTGCAGTTAAGTTATTCCTGTAGACGTTAAGGAGAGAAATGTGTCTTTTCTGTTCAAGGAGTAGGAATGTGTATGCTCACATTTTGTGAAAAAAATCATAGACAATCTTTACTACTTGCTATCTCAAGTGTAGAATACATTCTATAGCTTATGTGTCAAAGGCAAGCTGTGTCAGATGTTGTGAAGATGTTTAGATTTATTTTTACGTCTGTGTTAAGGGGTTACGGGCACCTACATGTGTGGTGGCAACCGGTGGAGGTTCTGAAGCTGCGCCATAACTAACGTATGTGTACCCTCATTTAGGGGCTGCAGCGGCTACAGAGATACCATGTGATACCACTACCACCGGAGGTTGTTGAGAGTGAAAATAACATGAAGCATGATTTAAAAAAATTACTCCTTTCAGTAAGACACAGCTAGAAAAGCCATTTACACTGCAAACCCTCAGCTCACCGGGATCACAGCTTTCCACGGTTAATGAATCGATGTATATAATGTGGCAACGGGGATAGCAGGGAATAGTCCCATATTCAGTAATGACACAAGATGGATCTTCTCATTGGTCCCTCTTGGACCTACCATACTGACCGTACTTGTGAATGCGCACAGTTTCTTTCAGTTTCTTCTCTCTGATCTTCTCTTTTGTCACCATCTGTGGAATAGTACATCATTATTTTAACAACTGAATCAGACATCTGTTTGATCGCTTACTTCAGACTATGGCTCCAAGGGTTTTATGTCACTTTTGTGAATCTGCAAATACCAGTTTACCATATGTGTATATTTATATTATAACAGAACTTCATGCATTGTTTTTCTTGTCTCTCTCTCTCTCTCCATCTCTTGCAAGACACCGCCTCACCTTGGATTGCATAAGGATCCCAGGTGTGCAGAGAGACCAGAGTTTTACGAGGTGCAACCACTCAGCTCATCAATCAGAGAGATGGGTGGCTGATTCGGCACGTTGGTGCCAAAGTACATATGTGTGACCCGGGGCAAGGAGATTGCACAATATTGCACCTTAAGTCTCTCTCACACACTCTCGCACACACATACACACACACACACACACACACAGATAACTGTTGTTGAATTAGCCGCTTCGATCGCTCCTCACCCCTTCTGCTGATCTACCTCAGCTGCAGCTTCTTCGCATTTTTCTGCCTCTGTGTGTGAGTGTGTGTGAGTGTGTGTGTGTGTGTGTGTGGTCATGCACCCATCCATGGGGTTACGGTTTTGGCCCGGGGGTAAGAGGTGAATTAAGGGTGAAGGAGGCAAAAAAGCGTAGAAGAGGGTCGACCCTCTCAGCTGAATGAGTTCAGAAAACGGGCCTGTAGCAGTAGTTTAAATGTGAAAAATATTCTTTCTTCCGACTCGCACAAAATTAACCATTTGCAACATTTTTAACTATCCTATTAGAGTGACTCCGTGCAATGGTACACTTGGCCTCGGTTGATTCAAGGACTTCTCATTTGCCATGCCGTCACATTGTGTGGCCCTGTCACAATCCTCATCCTTTTATTCAAATGTTCCACAAATTAGCCATACATTTATCCCCCCCCCCCCCCCCCAACCCCCACCGCCCGCTCCATCCCACCCACAGGTCATGCCACTTAACTTCAGCCTGCCCCCCTGCTGTAATAGGTTCTGATAGGAAGCCTCCAGGGAAGTTGACTTCTCACTGAGAAGTGATACTAAAAGTAATTGCAGCTGAAACCCTGTGACAGGGGGGTGTACTTTGAAAAAAAAAAAAAAGGAGAGTGCTGCATAGAGAGGATGGCATTTGAAATAAGCATAGGGGATATTTGGAGGGGCACGGGGTGAGGGGGGCTGAGGAGCTAATAGACATATTCCTGGGTGGGCAGAGAGTAGAGAGCACTGCCCTCAGCCATTTACTGTAATTTGACCTCCATGGGAAAAAACAGCAACAGTCCCCTAATTTGCATTTTTCTCCAGCTCATCTGCATACGTCACCAGGATGGGGAATTTTTTTACTCCCCATCTTTTTTTATTATAACAGTTTGGTTTTAATTTGAGATGACTAATTTATTTCAACCTGGAGTTAAATGCAGAGTACTTTCTCTTTGTAACGCGTCTCATTTCCCTAATGATTAAAAAAACAGGGGGCTGATGACAATGTAATAGAACATAAACAAGGTTTCATATCATTAACTTTGAATATGAGTTGTTAACTTAATGACCCCCCTCTCTTTATTATTCTTGCGTGAAAACCAGCTAGTTATTTTTAATGAGGACATGGATGTGGTGCCTGGTGGTTACGGCTGACATAGAGGAATGCTGTACTATAATACTTTCACCATAAAAACAAAAGATTTTATTCAAAAGAGAAAGTCCATCTGCAGACAATTTAGGAAAGTGATTAAGTTCCAGTAATTTAAATGTAAACTCTCCCCAAAAAATCACCAGTTTCCCCAGGGTAGGGATTAATCCAACAACACAGATAAAAAGTATTTGTCTCAATGTTATGAGCGCCTCTGTTTCCATTTTAAAGATTAATCTAATCACCATTATTGTCTAATTTCTTTTCAAACTTTACACATCCACCTTTTCTTGAAGCTGCCTACTACAGTATGATCTACATATAATCAACAATTATTTAAATGGACCACATGTCCCTTGCACTTTTTTATACGATTGAAAAATGCCTGTGTAAAGCATTAAAAAAGAGCTTAAGAAGGATTAGGTGGGCATGAATGTTGATTGTTGGTTTTGGAAAGTTAAAAAAATTGTCCAACCCCAACATCGGGAAGGTGTTGGGGAGTTCTGTTTGACCATCTGACAAGCTCTTGTCTGTGGAGTTGGAGTACAAAGGTGCCTTAAGCACATACAGTATGTTCCTTAGTCCATCTCTTATATGATCCGTTCCTTACTCTCTAAAAAATTTAAATTTAATTTACTGTCTTTTATTATAAAATCATAATGGGTAAAGTAATTTTAACACAAATAGACTATATGATATTAATTTAAAAATCCTTTGATGACTATATATCATGATAGAGTTTTTGCAATGATATGAATGATGGCTGTACAGTATAGTGCAGTGCATCATACAGTATGAGTGAGTGAAAGTGATAGGACAGCCAGTCAACTGTACTTTAATTAATTCATCATAGAAACATGATTATGAACCAGAAACACACATTTTACTCTTCTTGTGTGTGTGTTAGCAGGGTGGCTTCACTGCTGACTGGTTATCTACTGGACTAAGGGCATGAAGCTACAATCTGGCACAGACAGTCCCCCACCAACACACACCAACACACACCAACACACGCGCACACACACACACACACACACAGACACAGACATGCCAACAGTGCTACTGACCAAGAGTCTGCTCTAATGGCTGCCTCTTCATCCTCCTTTGGTCTGACACACACAACCAGACAGTACATAGAGATGTACACATGACATCCCACAGAAAAACTGGGCTGGATCTTTATGACAGGGGGGAGAAAGGGAGGGAAGGGTGAGGCCTGCAGGAGGAGGAAGAGCCAGCACAAAGCTTCACTTTACTAACAGAGCATTTGTTTACAAGTGTGTTTTCGGCATTTACATCTCGCCTTATATGTGTGGAATCGTTTGCATTTATTAGTGAATTAAAAAACTAAAACAATTCTCGAAGAATGAGAAACTTCTTCGACCGTTGTGTTGCAATTACATGCCAGTAGAAAGCTCCTACATCCAACTTTTGAGTGTGAATGTAAAATCTCTATGAAGGAAAGGCATTTTTGACATTTTCTACCACCCGCTTTGAATGTTATCACTCGATTGATTGGCCGTTATCAGTGGTTATCAGCCTCATAGATGTGGGTTAGAAGGGGCCTGCTACACTTAATAGTAGGTTCAGAAGGCCATTATTATCAGCCTTCATTTTACGCGGTTGATCACCCATACGAATACAAGAACATGTGCAGAGACAGTGCATCGCATCACGTAAATGCCAAGTTTCTATCGGTGAAAAATAATAAATAATAAATAAAAAAATGGCAAACATTCATTGTATTCGCAGTGGAAAATGCCGTATTTTAAGAAAGTTTCGGCATTAAAATGCATTTTGATAACAGATCTTTGTTCAGTGAATGTATGTGATCTTTAGTTTGTTAGTTATTACAAAGATCTTACAATGTTTTCTATCATTGCTATGGGTTGCTGAGGACGCTGCTATTGCTGAAACCACGTAACTTGCATGTTGTTTGAATCATATAAAGATTTCTCAACACAAAAACACAAACGTGTCCTTGATAACTCAACCATAGGTTAATGTTAAGGCCATCAGTTCTCCTTCAATTCTGAGTAATAAAGTTTTTTTTGTTGTCAGTTATCAAGAACACGTTCGTATTTTTGTATTGAGAAATGTTAAAGATATGATTTAAACAACATGCAAGTTACGTGGTTTCAGCGGTAGCAGCGTCCTTAGCGAGGCAAAGCATATTCAGGTCAAATGTTGTACTGCACTTCAATAACCTTCAGCTTAAGGGTAGACCTAGTGTTTCGAGCATGCAGACTTGTGTGTTCAACAGTGACAGGCATGGATAAACAGAAGACAAACAAATTGCTGAAAGGTTAAAGGCAGTTCTCCAGAGTGTGTGCTGTTGACGGGTGCTTTAATTTTCACTGGCTGTGTCCCATGAAATGAATTACAGCCTCTCTGAACAGTACAATTGCCAGTGGGCCTTGTTGTCAAAGTGAAGGGCCAGGGGCCTCGATTCACACCCTCAAATCCAAGAGCCAGTTGCATCTCAAAAGAAGACAGTCAGTGAATGGCATGATAGTGGGGTAGATAAAGATAACTGATTAAGTTTAAATGTCGTAAAGAGAAGTAAGCCCTAAAAAACAGTTGAGCTCCTGACTAAAGTTAGTGACCCAGAGCGACAGTCACTGATTTATGTGTGTTTGTGCACAGTGTGTTTTAGTACAGTTTTAATAGCACTTCATTGTTGCTGTAAGTTACCGTTACTGTTAAAGTTGCATGGGTAACATTATCACTAGTAAACTACTCCTTGGCTTACTTTGGCTTAGATAAGTATTTGGCACCCATTTGAATACTGACATAGTCACACTTTAAAAATACAAATACGAAATACAAAAAACATTTGCCACCTGTATTTTCATAGCGATAAAAATAGCTCACGCTTATTGGGGTTAACTGGCTCTCAGGCAGAAGACGCTCTGGATGGTGCCATATTTCTGTTTTGGTCAGTTAGTCTTGATGTAAGTGTCATTGCCTTGGCAGTGTTTGTCCATGAACTTACTGGAGCTTCTGAAGGAGCGCTGAAGGGCGGGGTGTATTTGTTTGGCTGTTGAGTTCAAATATCTGCAATCTTTCTCCAGAATCGATGATTGCACCTTTAAGGGACGACAAAAAAAAAAAAAAAACACTTATTCAGGCTAAATTTAACAGCACATGACACACAGCTGATCACTGGTCTCTTTGAAAAGAACCCGCAAACGAGGGTGGTGTGAAATCGACATTTGGACAGGAAAACACAAAGTCATCTCTGTATCTCCTGATCCTCCACACACACACACACACACACACACACACACACACACGGTGAGCTATCTATCCATCTCAAAGATGCCTCAGCATTTCACAAACTCTGACCCATTCAAAAACCGCCAGTTTTTGAAGTGAAATCCTGAGGATGCAAACACGCAGTCACACACACACACACACGGCCTGCCTCGGGGGCGAAGGTGGGAGGGTGAGTCGGCAATGAAAGATGCTGTTGATGAGGCCGAGGGATGGGTTAGGGGACAGAGGATGTGTGGCGCTGATAGAGTGCTGATAGGCGCTACAATACACTCCAGTGTGTGGCGTTTAGCTTCAAGGTTCAGCATCGCAGGGACAGAAACACACACAAATGCATACATTTATTCAACCGTTTTTTTTTTTTAAAAACATGCACGCACTACATACACTATGACTATTATATTTCATCACAAAGACATATATGTCCACACGCACACACAGGTCATACCCAGAGGGAGGGAAACTTTGCCTTCTTTATGGCGCTGGCGGACTCCCCTTGTGACTTTCACAGCTGTCATGCTCCTCTTTACAGCCTTCATTCATCTACTGACCTCAGGGGGAGCATGTGATGATGCCTCACACACACACACACACACACACACACACACACGCACACAAACACACACATAGTTAATGTACACAGATGCATAGATACAAGTAAAAAGTTAAGACACTTGCCAAGTGCTGACATGGTGTTAATGTGGTGTGTTATTTGTCCTAATGTCATTTCACACTGTGTTCTGCCATTGCAATGGTAATGATATGGACTGTTATCAAGCAGGTGTTCTGTATTACGGATAATTATATCAGGAACTTTACTGTTGTTGCTATGGGAGCGATAAGTCTAGTTTAAAAAGTACATTTTATCCAAAAAGGTTTTTTCTTTTACTTTCAATGATCTGTCCACTACAATGTCAGTAATGCAAATTATATCCGTTTCTGATGCAGTTTAATCTGAACAGAATCAATCATGTATGACTGAAATGATTTAGTCACTGTAAATAAAGACATTGCATTCATCAGAGAAGTGGATTTCCCAAAAAATTAAATGATCCTTGCACGCTGTCAAAACTAGTACATTCTTCATTATGGCACAAAAATAAGATAATGTCATGTTTCCACAAGGCTTTTTTTTTTTTTTTTTAACTCCCTCTACAGCTAATGTGACACCATAGTCTTCACCGCTTCAGTGGTGAGTGTGACACAACAGGAGGACAAAAATGAAAATGTCCCCTTTCTCTACAGCATTTCTATAGAACAGTTGAGTAGCTCATATGATTTTTTTTTGTATCTCTGTAGCCAGGAGTGTTATGCACCCCGCCACTTGGCTTTTTGTGCTTTTTATAGGTGACACAGTGTGATAGACCCTGCCCGCAAACCCTCCATTACAATCATATTGGTCTCCTCTCAACTGTGTTCCTATGGGGCACCGTCACTGCCAAGACTGGCTGAAGTCTAGTCAAAGACATTAAGAGAGCACCTCCAGGGACAAACATCAGCAGAGAGAAGAAGTAGAAGATGAAGAAGAAGAAGAGAATGATGAAGGCAAGGCAGAAGTGCCTTAAAGCTGCAATCCGTAACTTTCGGCACGTTCAACATGTGTCTAGTGTGCCCTTTCTGAAAACGTTTCAACATGTTGTTGTTAGGTATGCAATTAAAACTATATAAATAATAAAAACTAAAAAATATAAAAAAACTGTAATATGAATGCAGATATTTTAGTTTCTGAAATTATGAAGTTAGACAGCTCTACATTTTGTATTCATTATTTTCAATGGAGACTGGCTGTGCTCTTCTCAGCATCTGAGAAATAAAGTCTTAAACCTTTAATACTTCATCATCATTTTTTTGTTGATTATATTTTGTATTATAAATCTGAATCTGCAAAGTTATGAGTTGAAGTGGAGTGGAGCAGAAGTATAAAGTAGCAAATACAAGTATTTCAAAATTGTCGTCAAGAACAGTACTTGAGTAAGTGTACTTTGTTACTTTCAACCACTTCCTGCAGTGATAGGAGGCAGAAGTTATGACAGCGCCAATTTCACAGATAGAAGAAGAGTTAATGTTGTGTGCCTCTTTTTAATTGTTTCTATTCATAGCAAATTTTTTTGTGGTATTTGAGTATTATTATCTGTATTCTGGTTTTGTATTGTTTTGTCTTTACCTTTTTATGCTGGCATCCTGGCCAGGAGAAAACTCTACTTTAACTGCACTCAAGCAGGCACAGATCTGATTGACCATCCTAATCAAATCATATTGGATGTAACTCTAGTTCTATGAGCGTAGCTCTCCGATGGGCTTATTGGTTAACCCTCCTATAAAGTCGTCCATCACGTGGTTTCACTCTCATCTGTATCGCCCCGCACTCTCCCCAGTGTAACTGTTGTTCCCCCCCGCGCCCCCCACCAGAAAATAATCTGGATCCGCCCCTTCACTCAAGCGACCAGAAAGATCCCCCATATTCTTTCTCAAAAGAAGGATTTCTTCAAAACCGCAATTCTGAAATGACCTGGGTGAAGAACTTGATCTTACTGAAGTGTGTTACTTTCAGTGCACACTTCAAGCCTGAAGAAGCTCAGCAAGTAAGAACAATCACAGGCCCACACTCATACAAACATCGAAGAGTGACAGTATCTCCCTCAAGGAGGAGTGCTGCCATCTTTCGCCGTGGTGGTCATCAGTGCTAAACTCCTGTCAGGTTCCATCTTACACCCTAACGCACAAATACACACACACACACACACACACACGCACACACACACACACACACACACACTGGTCTGTCTCAGGGCAGGACAGGCTCTCCAAAGGGGTCAACATGTTGTCACACACACCAGGGAGCAGTGTTGTTGTTGGCAGTCCCTACCTCCTCACTATTGTCCATGTCACCTCACACACGGAAAACCTGCTGTGGCCATTAGCGTGCCAGCATGGCAGGGACACTTTGGGCCCAGAAGGACTTCACCCTGGCTAAAACTTGGCAGCCATTTTTTATTTATTTATGTGTAATGAGAATAAGTGAGCAGTACTTTCTCCGGCAGGAAGTTTCCTGGAAATAACTATGTAATTAAATGCAGATTTTACTGAAAAATGAATTTCTGTGAAGGAAAAGCTCAATTTAAAACCAAAGTACAGTAAATGTCAATTCATTATTAATTTACTATTGGAAAATGTATTTTCCATGTAGGCTGAGCTGTATGTTTGCTTGTACTCACATTTTACATTTTGCATGTTCAGCTGACCTGTCTTTAAGTAAATAATTTACTTTTTGAGAGGGGTCCTACAAGGGTTATGTTTTTTTTGTTTTTGCCAAAGGGAGGGGAGTGATATTTTTTTTTCAAGCAGAGATTGATTTGCTCTGTTAAAACATATTGTTCAATTAACATATTAAGGTTTAATTAGCATATATCATCTTAAATTGTAATGTACTTCAAGTCATCAGTGGTGAAAAATAATTATATAAAATAATTTCATATTATTTTCATATGGGGGCATTTGTTGCAGTTTTCCTCTTTCAACCCCTTTCCTCACACCATTCATTTTTGTACAATCCCTTACTGTAATCTTTTCAAAACATAAAGTACATTAAACATTTCTTAGCAAAGTGGTGAACACAGCATCAGCTCTTACTTGGAAAAGTTGTTTTCACTTCTTCCATTCATTTATATATTTTATGTATTTAAGTTCATTTAGTGCATGATGTCTCCCTTCATGTTGTTGCACTACTAAGAAACTAAATGAACTATGTTTTCAGTTCTTCACAGTAACTAAATTATTTGATTTTGACTAAATTGACAATTCAATCCTCGGGGCTTTCAATCATGCACCTTTTTTTAAATTCAACAGTTGTTTCAAGTCTCACTTTCCAGACAGGCTTTCCTTGATAATTTCCTGTGATGTAAATATTCACTGAGGAAACATTTCATGTTTTGTTTAATGTCATTTTTGATCATGTGCCTGACATTCACAGCTGTCTTACAACTGGGACAAGAAGAGGTAAAAAAAAAAAAAAAAAAAAAAAAAGTGGAAATGCCTTTCCACTCAAACATGGTACATCTCTCCCAGGTGACTGCTTAGCACTGGCAGTAATTGAAAACTTGCCCCTGGCACTGTGTATGTGAGTCTGTGTGTGTGTGTGTGTGTGTGTGTGTGTGCGTGTGTGTGTGTGTGAATGAGCATGCAGGGTGCATACGTATATACTGTACATGTGTAACAGTTTTTTCTGTGTCTGAGCATGTGCATCTGCTTGTATCAGCATGTATGTGCGTGCATGTGTGTGTTCGTTGGTGTTGGAACAGTGTGTGTGTGTGTGTGTGTGTGTGTGTGTGTGTGTGTGAGAATTCATGTGTCCTGTGTGTGTTTTCATTACTACGCCTCCCCCTTTCACAGGTTCACACTAATAAGTCCACCTTTCCTGATTTTGATGTTGTTGGGAGTTTAACCATTTTTCCCAACAGGAGGATGAATTAATAACATTTTTTAATGCCACCCTCCCCTCCCCCCTATTTTTGCTCTTCCACAACGAGGGGCCAAATCTCTTCAGCATTTCCAGCCCTGTGAGCTAATTTGACAGCTCACGGGGGTGACGCTGATTCCACTTCGCAGAGACAGGTACCCTAGGGCTAGCCAGCTGGATCGCAGCGGATGCTTACAGATTTGGCTTTAGCTTCATGCTGGGTGTCATCTGTCTCTTTGGTCTGGCGCGGGATAATTTTTGTGTATGCGTGCATGTGTGTGTGTGTGTGTGTGTGTGTGTGTGTGTGTGTGTGTCCGCCCTGACATCATGTGCCTGAGCAGTTTGTGCCTGGCAGGCCTTGTCTGTCCAGGTTGGCCATCAAACACAGCCAGCATGGCCCTAATCTGACGAGGCACTGCTCCAAACATGCCACAGCAGCCCGAAAAGTGTGTGTGTGTGTGTGTGTGTGTGTGTGTGTGTGGGTGTGTGTGTGTGTGTGTTCTTATGAGTGTGTGTTTGAGTTTGTGCGCATGTGGGTGTGTGTGTGTGTGTGTGTGACCCCAGGGCAGACCCCCTTTTTCCTACTCCTTGCCTTTCTCCTCTGCTCTGTCCCACGTCGAATATCACCGAACACACACACTCACACACACACAAGCTGAAGAAAAACTTCAAAAACCATCAAGTTGAGCTCAGCTGACGGTTCCCCTCCACCTCACAGTCTCAACTCCTCCTCTGCTCAACTTGCAGTGTGTGTGCATGCATGTTATTTAAGTGCATGTGTGTGTGTGTGTGTGTGTGTGTGTGTGTGTGTGTGTGTGTTTGAAACGCTACGGCCAGCAGAAGCGATTTTGCTGGCCACAAACGGAGAGATATCCTCGTCCAGCGCTCCCTCCACCCCAACATCTGTCACACTGATTGTGAGCACTTTGCGGGACTCTCTCCCTCAACAGGTCCGGAGCCTCCTCCCGCCTGTTGCCCTTAGAAGACTTCGACAGAAAGAGACGCTCCCTCCCCTTGCCAGGACAGGAGAGGACAGGGGGACGGCCCCCCCATGGGAGAAATGACAGTGCGGCTCCCGTTAATCTCTGGGACGATCCCTGAAATGGCGGCAGGGGCCCGCCGCAAACACTAATCGTAGCCGACACACTGGTCTCCCCCTGCACACACACACACACACACACACACACACACACACTTCCAGTCCTCCCTGAATGCCTCGGTGCCGATCTCAAGCTCCAAGGGAGAGGGGCAGTTCGCCGTCATCGCAAGATGAGCCTGACAAGGTTTTCGTTCTGTTTTTGCTGTGAAAGAGGGAAAAAAAAAAAAAAAATCGTTCCTTCCCTGAAAAGCGCAGGATGATGAGTACATATGTTGATTTTCAGGCTGTGAGCCATGTACCGCCACCGTGTCTTCCCATCAGGCCCTGGGACAGAGTGACAGCAGGATAGTGTCACGCTACACAGTGACTTCTGAAGTGCCACTGCATAGGGGCCTTGAGTGTGTTTAGCCTACTTGGGTCTTTACCTTCCTGCTGCACTCCATTCTTAATTTACTGTCTACCTTCTATTCTATTTTTTGCTTTCACACCCCCCACCTCTTCTCCATGGTGGACAGCTCTGAAGCACCCTGCCTCCAGCGGGCACAGGGACAAGAAAGTGGTGCCGGGACGGACGACCTGCTTGCAGCCCAGGGACTGAGAGAGAGAGAGAGAGAGAGAGAGAGAAGGACAGAAGCGGTAGGTGGGTTGCTGGGCAGCAGGTCCTCTCGTACCACCCCTCCACCCCCACCTCCCCTCCGGCCCACAGGCCTTGGCATCCAGTGAGTAACACCCCACCCCCCCACACCCCACCCCACCCCTTCCCTTCCCTTTCCCCCTCTCGCATCATCACCCCCCCACCTGTTCGGAGCCACGGTGCAGTGAGTGGCGTTCAGCGCGTTTGTGAACACAAAGCAGCGGCCCCGCGGCCCTCCGCCTGGACCTCGGTGTCAAGACCCAGCCGAGCTGAGAGAGAGAGACAGAGGAAACATGAGAGAGAGAGAGAGAGAGAGGGAGAGAGGGAGAGAAGAGAGAGGATGGAGAGCAGCAAAATGCAGAATAATTATACCCAGTGGGTAATGCGAGCACCGTCGTTACAGGGGCGGCGTGGTCGAGGAGAGAGACACCGAGGCAGGAGCATCACCGGGGCGAGCTCGCAGGGCCAGTGGGCATGTTTGGTAAACCACACTCACAGACCTCCCACTGCACTGCTGAAGCACCGCTCGTGGAAGTGCTGCAGGAGATCATCTGGATACTGGCAAGCATGTAGCCTACGCACAGGGGGGGTGAAACACTGCTGCTTCGGTCCTGCTTTCTGTGCACAGATCATATGTGGAAGTGTAATAAAAAGATGAGGGAGACGGATTGCATCTTATATGACAAAGGAAAATAGATACATGTGGTTAAAGTGTGTATGGTGTAAACTATGCTCAGGTAGGCTACATAACGCACAATAAAAATATATGTGTATAGGCCTATATGTATATACATATGATCAATTCATTTCTTAATTTCAGGTTCATTCATATTTTCCAACCAAACCAACACCAACCAATTAAATTGTAGAAACTGAAATCTCATTTAAAGAGCTTGAACCTTATAATTATTTAACTACTTGACAATAGGCTATATTAAATTGGTCCATTACACAGAAATAGGATAACGAATATTGTCATTCTTTATAATAAACTAAAGAACTGAGTTAAACTGATTCAATAAAACTATTATAAAAGGCTTTTAAGTCTGAATAGAATTACAATTTTCTTATCTCTAATATCTAATGTAGACAGCTAGTGAAAATATATTCTTGAATTAAGCAGTATATTTACCATGAATAAGTTTCCATTCTCTTTTATAACTTTGAACATTGTCTTTCTTTTTTAGTGATAATTTTGGAGAGTGTCCCAGAAAGGCTTTGTGTTATGCGCAGGGGGGGTGTCAAATAAAAAGCAGAATTCACTTAATAGACCTGTGGGACAGAAATACAGAGAAACACATGATGTGCTCTCGTGCAACGAGCTCTCGCATGCAAACTGCAGTCGAACATCAGAACGCTTGCAGATAATGATGCAGGGCAGATATTTCCTCGTTATGTTGATGTTGGCTTGGCCCTCCAAATTCTTTAATGCTGTGGAACTCTCGCTTTGGACACATTTTAGAGTAGTGGAGGCTGGAACTTCCTTTGCTCCCTCTTCAAAATCCTCCATGTAAAGTCTTTAACATGTATTATTTCCAACCCCAACTTAAGTGTGCAAAATCTAATTTAAATTGCATTTAAATATTGCATTTCAAAATAATACATATAATAATAAAAACAGTTCAAATTCAAATTTTGTAGAGAAGTTCAGAGTAATATTTCTGAACTTGTTTGACTGACTCCAAATCTAAATCATTATGCTAATAATTAAACATCACTCTATTAAAGACTTCCAATTAATACATTCATTTTTAGTTATTATTGTTCTACAAACAAGATTTATTCTTTTTTTATATTATTTTGTTATTGGGAGACACAAATTTTTAAGTTATTAAACTGTTAGTACACAGTTTTTTATTGATAAATATAATGTGATTATTTTAATATCTATTATTTTATTTTCTAATAGGCTATTGTAAATCACAAATGAGATTTGTATGTTACTTTAAATATGGTAATGAATACTGCATTTAATCAGCCTCTCTAACATTCTCAGAGTTGATCTTAATGTTTTATATTTCACCCTGCAGAGTCATGAATAAACAAAACAACAGGATGCACATTCCTGTCAGGGAGGCCTTTGCTCGATCTGACATGTTTTGTTGTCAGAAATCCTCTCGTGCTTCTTCAGACAAACAGAGTCCACAGTGAAGGGCTTGTTTTTATCCCTTGGCCATTGATCAATCATTTAATCTCTTTAATAGGCCCAAATCCAAACTAATGTTGCATGTAATAAGTGTTGAACTAAACAATGTGGACAGTGGGGGACTTAAGTGGTGCCTTAATGATTTTTTCTTAACTGAGCTTGACAGTCCTAATGAATTTAGGGCTCACCAGCAAACTTTTGACCACTAATATGCAATGTTTGCCCAAAACGAAGCCTCTTCTCACTCTGACTGAATGTCTGCATGTACTTTGCTCTTGCCACAAGTGCTGTGTTTATGAATAGCCCACATTTATACCAATATATTTGCATTTCATGAAGTTTAATAAAAGAATTTGCTAATCTGAGATAATTCAGTCACGGGGGCTTTGCCAGCTCTGGATTTTAAAGACCAATGTGAAAGATTTGGTGCCATCTTGTGGTGAATCTTTCAACTTTCAACTATAAATGTACTTGTATCTAATATCTTTTTCTTGTCAATTTCACTATAGTGACATCTTGACGCAAGTGTTGTATACCTAAGAAACTAAATAGGATTTTAGCTGTCCCAATGTAGACTTCTCTTTATTCATACAGGGATAATTCATTTAGAGGTAAGATTATCATACGTCTTGGTATATTGATCTCCTGTGGTACCACTACATACAATAATTCCCTTATTATTCTCAAAGAGAGGTGTGATTGTTTCCTAAATAATCATGTCAATAATAATGGCAGAAGGATATCATTTAAACATCATAGCAGAGCTTAAACATTATGTAGCCTTCTGTGACAAAGAATGTCACTGTGTGCACTGTAAATATGATAATGTTACAAAATATTAAATACTGAATATATAGTCCCTGTATAAAGATTAGACTGATATTTGATCACCGTTGTAGACCATAATAAGGTGCCTTTTATTAAGGGACAGTTAATAAATCATTAATTAAAGCTTTCTATAGGGTAAGACATTAATGATCACCGCTCGTGAAAAATCCCTCTGGCTGTTGTTTATCCTGTCTATTTGGTAATAATGCAGTTACAAGTGTAGCAAATTCATTCACAAATACTATTGTTTCAAACTGTTAATATGGTGGAATTTGGGATAAACACCTGGCAACCAAGTTATTCATATTAATGGCTTATAATTGATGTATGCAACATAAGGAAATGAGTTCTCAACCATGAATAAAGCCATTTGTCCCAATTCACAAACCCTTTATTAAAGGTGACTTATTACAATGTAGTTCCATACAAAGTGTCAGGAAAAGTGTAGGGTGTCTGTTTAAAAAGACACATTCCTGTATTACTGTTCAACTGAGTGTATTTTGAACAGACAAGTAAGAGAGTAAGAGTTTTAAAAGCGGGATTTTGCGACAATTTTTCCAGCACAGAGCAAGACTGACACCTGCTGTCCCCAGTCCCACACAGCCTCAGTCCACACCACTGTCTCACTGTCCCACACACACACACACACACACACACACACACACACACACACACACACACACACAAGCCTGCAGACATTTAAAGGCTGCAGAGTAAACAGCTGAAGTCTACCTCGGAGCAGGACTGCAGGAGACTGTATTTCACGTGGATTGGTTAAAAAGCATCAAACTGCGAGTGGACCTCTTACTAAGCTGAGAAACCCCCCCCCCCCCTCCTCCTTCCAGCCACTTGGTTCAGTCCACAGCCTCGTACCCGGAAGTACTAGTAAATATTGACGCTGCAGTCAGCTGATCTCCATTCAGCTGACGGCTATTAGAGACACACCGCTGCTACTTTTCAACGTCCTATCTGACATGTAGGACTCCCCCGTTGAAGCAGAGGCTACCTCAACAACTAATGTGTCGGTTCTGCTCAGCATGCTCTCTCACTTCCGCAGTTAGCCGCCAGTTAGCTTAGCATTGGGAGCATATTTGGCAGGTGACCAGCTGCGAAACGGGAAACACAGCTTTGATCCAACTACCAAAGCCAACCGGGGTTTGTAGAAATGGACAAGATTGCTCAAGGTGAGTGAAATCACTCTCATTGTCGGCATGTTCGCCTCGATGTTGAGCTTCTGAAGCTCTGATCTCAGACTGCAGCTGATCTGATTTCGTGCAGACAGACAAGAGATTTAAACTAGAATTTGAGTGTCATTAACAGCGTGATAGACATGAGGGTTTGTTGGCTTTTCTTTAAGATACAAGCTGTATACCTTCAGAAGCCTTTATACAGTACTTACAAGTAAAGAATGAATTACATTTAAAGATGGAATTAGGTTAATAATGATAAAATTATACCCTTTATAACATGCAGGCTGTAAAAGTATTGTTTTAAAACACGATACTAAGTTGTCAGAATGATGTTGTCAAAATGTTGTATCCTGCGTGTTGTTTAAACTGACTTTAATTTGAGCTGTGTTGGTCCTGCAGATGTGGGTGATATCCAGTCCCGCCTGTTAGACCACAGGCCAGTCATCAATGCAGAGATCCGCTACTTTGTGAGAGAGTTCGAGGTACTTGACGTGAAATCACGTTGTGACACTGTGACAATGACCACGGCCCTGCCGACCATTATTTGGGTTTTTCGTTCAACTAGCTGTCCTCAGACTGATGTTCTATGTGACAGGAAGATTTGCACCAATTTAAGTGCTATTGCTTTCTTGCCAGTATTAAAAAAACATCAACCATGGACAATAAATCACAGTTAAAATGAAACCATTATTTTTTTCATTATGTTTGGACCATTTACCCCAATAAATGAACTGCAAACTTCAGTACACTGCATTTATCTCCACTACAAGCAAGTTATAAAATACTGAATTTTGTTTTTCTCTTCAAGTGAGATAATCGGTCTTTAGTGTAATGATCAAAATACTTTAGTTATACAGTATTATCCATTATACAAAATTCTCTTGTTTTTGAAAAGACAACGCCAGCAAAGTATTTCAACTCATTTGTTGTTATTTTGTCACTCATTTTAATGGAAACAACATGTTAAGACCCAGTGCGAGGCTCAGTGACTTAAAAAGCAGGTGTTTTCACTGTGCTATGTGGTATTTGTGTGACAACACTGAGCTTTCCTCTGCTGCATAGGAAAAACGTGGACACAGGGAGAGCAGACTGTTGGAGAACCTCAATAAAGTGGTTCTGGAAACAAATGAGCAAATGCAGCCCACAAATTTAGAGGGCATCAACCAGCAGCTGTTTGACGTCGCTAAACGGTGTAAGTCTCCTCTCTCAGATTAACACTTGAGACTTTGTTTTAAATTGTGCTAAAACTATGTAATTCCATGCTTGACCTGACATCTAATCAGAAACTTGGATATAAAAACACACTATGTTTCATATCCCTGTGATGGTATGATGACACTAGAAACTTACTCTGATGAACAATGGCGATCCTAAAAGTATTTCTGTTTTGTGTAAGAGTAAATGTAAACTTTTGACTATAAAGATTAAGAAAGTTTCTTTGCCTTCTCCCTCAGTGGAAGCTGCGAATCACATGGCAGAGAGGGTCCAGCAGAGGGAGCTAGAGGCACATCAGGTAAAAACAACTGGAGGCAAAGGAGTTAAAGCACAGGTGGACACAGTATCATAGCTTTGAAAAACCAGATCGCAGATGGTACAGGCACTTGTGATACTGTGACCTCTCTGTGTATATACAGCACTTGTGGGCTGAATGCCAGTGTCCAGACACCACGTTGAACCAGGATTGGTGTGACATATTTGCAAAAACCTGTCTGCCACCTTTTGTTGCATCTTCTTTTGCGTCCTTCCAGAGCACCCAGCTGCAGGCGAACATGGAGCGTTTGAAAGATGAGTGGGCAGAGTTTCTGAAGGAGCAGCAGAGACTAAAGGAGGAGGTGGATGAGGAGCACGCCAAGGCTATAGGACAAGTCAGCACGCAGTACAGCGAAATGAAGAAGGACTTGACCAAGCTTTCACCCCTCTGATCAATAGATGTTTGTGAGGGTGTGAGTGATCAAACACGCCCGCTCTTATTACATGAACGCTTGTGTTTGTTATGGGCATGGATGTCTGATTTGCACATGCACAAACGAAGCTATTGGGTTTGATTAATGTACTTGGCGGTTGGCAAAAAAAGGTTTTGCTCCTGCAGAAGACTCATAAATATGAAAGTGTGATTAATAATGTGGCATTTTCACAGGCCACCAAACTCACAAAGTTCTGTCATTAGCACATGGAATTTACACGGCACCCTAAAAGTCTGGAACTTGTCATTTTTATACAGGCAAGCATTTGATTGTTCCTTGGCCGTGAAGTTTTCAACATTTCAACATTTTGAATGGATGCCTGCCTGAAGGGTGCTGATGATAAATTTGCATCGGCCTCAGGTTGAAAGGAACCTGGAGTTTGGCACCGAGGCAAGATATTCTAAGCTCTGAAAGCGAGATCATTAAATGTTAGAAAAGCGCTTTTGAGCAGGTGTGTTTAAAGCACGGGGCAAGTGTTGTAGAAACAAGCTCAAACAGAACCGTTTCCAGAACAAACCATCCCTCACCAGCTCTCCTGTGTTTGGAACATTTGACCTCTGACATTAACTTCAAGTAAACCAACTGTCTATGAAGTAACTTTCATTATAAAAGGCCTTTGCTGAAACCAGTTAGAATGATCAGCAGCAGCTGTTTTTTGTTTGCTTTGCCACCTCAAGTCTGATTTTAAGGACTCAAAAATCAAATATTTGTATTGCTGTTTAAACAAAAGAAACATAAATCAGATTTGAGTTTTTCTGGTTTGAATGTTGAAGTTTTTTAGTGGTTGTAATTTTTACAGTGTTCATTTATATTTAACCTTTTCTGTTTATTAGACTTATTTCACCCAGAGGCATATGTTACAATACTTTAAAAGTATTTTTACTCGATAATATATCAAAGTTGTAAGATTAATTAAAAAAAGAAGTAAAATCGTGTGTGTTTTGTTTTTGCGGACAGTGGTGGGTTATTGGACAGGTTAATGGATCGGTGGGCACACTGGGCACATTCCTGGCATGGCTGAGAACAGAGTTCACCTCAGGTAACATAATAGAACAAATATTTTGGAGACCTCCCCTTCACATCCCCACAGTACCACACACACGCCTTGAAACTGCCCAGACACCTCAACTGTCAAACGTCCCATCTGGAGAAGCAGGTTTGGACTTCACCTCATCCATCAGCCGTAAAGTAAAATAGAGTTTCTGTCAGAAAAGCAAGAATAAAACAAAACAAGCCAGCAGTGGAACCCCTCCACTGTGTGACAACACAGCCGAAGTGAACTCAGTTCTGTATCCCCTTTCACAGAAGCTGCAGCTTTTTCCATTTTGGCCAGCAAGGACCTGCTCTCATGCAACACCACTGTGGTTGTTCTGCCTGTGTGTATGTATGTGTGTGTGTGTGTGTGAGAGAGAGAGAGACAGAGAGAGAGACAGAGAGAGAGAGGCTGGCGTCGGAGAAGGACACGGTGGTTGGCATGTCATCAGAGATCAGAGAGGGCACAGACATGCCAGCAGATGTACGTCTGCATGTGCACGTTTGTGTGCATGCCTTCCCCCCGCCTCGGTGACTGCAGCTGTCCAAGCGTGGAGACAGCCCATCATCGGCTAACTAGGAGCGACAATACGGAAACGTGGCCCACCGCTGCCAGCAAGGCACCTTTTCATCTGCCCTTGTTTACTTTTTGGGTTTTCGTTGGAAAGAAAGAAAAACAGAGTACACGAAAGGTCACCATTAAAGTCATACAAGTGTTACCTATGAGTAAAGAGCCATAAGCTTACAGTTATTACGTGTTGGGCCTGATAAGTATCTGCTATAATGACTTCCTACATTGTGATATGTCGGATTCAGAAGATTTAGTTTGTTTTCTAAATAGACAGTAAGTAAGAATTCCCACAGAGAAAAGGGAACACATGAAAGAGGTTCTCCAGGATTAAACACTAGACAACATAGGTGCACATGTAGACCTAAGGACACAACTTTGACCATGTTTCTGGTTGTTGCCAGGCCCTCACTTTTCCACAAAACCAGAACATTCCTGCCTATTGACAAGGCTAAGGCAGTGTGTGAAAGCTCCCATGTCAGAGAAACCTTCCACCATCTACATTTGGACTACAAGACCATTGTCAATAATAACATGCTCAAATTAAATTGACATGAGCAATCTGGGATTTAGATCAACGTCTCTTTGCGACCGAGGGATTGCAACAACAACAGGTTTCAACATCCATGGGAATTTTCTGTTCTAAGTCAGAGTACAGGCAGAAAAGTAAGAAAAGCCAGAAATCTCAGCATCTGGTCAAGTAATTGTTGAGTGACTGGTATTGATCAACACCCTCATCAGGGCCTTATTTAGTATAAAACAGGAAAAGTCAAACTATAACATTAAAGGATAAGGCTATCTTGCATTTTTAGAGAGAATCTGGTTCATCTGTATAGATATCCGCCAAACATTAAGAGGAAACTGTCAAGCATCCCATGTACTCAGGCTGCTGGCACAGAAACTTTCCCTCTACACAGACCAGAGCATACAATCCAGTAAGACGACTCCGTGCGCAGAAAAGGGTTAGGCACCGGCTGAAAAATGTCCTGTTATCATCCTCCTTAGCCTGCTGCCTTGTGCCTCTGGACCCTCGATCGTTTGTTTTTTTGTCTCCAGCGTGCATCAGAGAGCAGTGTGTTCTTCCTGTTTTGAAGGCAGAGCAGTGCTCTGGGGCCTCGGAGCTGCCGCTCCCTGTGCCAACATAAATGGTAAAGGAAACAGCAGCACCCAGCTGGAGCCCCATTAGGCAAGAGACAGAGATAAGGGGTGTGTTGGTTATTGCAATTTGATGCTCTGTCTGAAAAAGAGCTTTCTACATCCACAGGGATGAAATGTGAAGAATATATGTGATAAACACGTCTACTAAAAAACAGGATCTGATTTTAGTCATTCGTGCTGGATTGAGGCATGTGCAAATGTGCCCAGGTTTATCAAGCCACCATGTCCCATGGCAGTTCAGTTTAATCAATTTAATCATGTTTATTAATCAATTTATTCAGAGTAAGTATTCAGATCCCTTACTTGAGTTAAAGTACATTGATTAAACTGAACTGCAGATATCAATAAATATATATTTGACTCTAATTGCATGGATATGAACTATGTAAGGTGTGTGTTTTACTTACTTCTGGCAACCCATCACAAAATGTATATATGTCACTTTTGGTTTGTTAAGAATATAGTTCACTGTTCACTGTACGTGTAATACATGATGAAGGTAAAACAAACTTCACCCAAATGATATAATCATGTTTTATTTATGTACAGGCTCAATTTAATAGGAGCACTTTACCACAAACTTTGGCCTCAAGATTTAATGTCCTGTATTGAATCAATAGTTTTTGGACAGAATTATAGCAAGTACTGGATATTACAAACTTAAAACTTCATAAACGTACTATACTAATATAATTGTGTGCTGATTCATTAGTTTTCATGATAATGTGTCCACTTTCTGTATATGTATCCAGTCATCCAAATCTATCCCAGTGCACACTTGTATACATCCTGACAAAGGCCATTTGGGTTTTTGCACATACCTATGTGTATTCTTATCTTTGGCTTCTTTATCAGGAGAAAATGTACTTTTATGAGTGTTACACAGGTCAAACGCAGCTTATGGTATGGCTTGACAGATAAATGTCTTCCCTCTTTTTACTGCTGCACTGTTTCAAAACTAATAAAATAGCAGCAGGGCTTGAACTTCCTTGAAGAAACAAATAAAATACACATGACCTCAGAGGACTGCTACAGTTTCTGCGAAGCTCGCGAAAACTTGGCATTACCAAACATTTTCTTTTTGGCCTGATCACCTTTCATTTCAGTTGACTGATGAGAAAAAGCAGGTCTAAAAGGAACACAATTTCACTATTTTATGTTGGAACAATAGAAAGCGAGGAAGTATTCATTCACCCTTGCATTCCTGACAGCTTATGAGAATTTTCAGCTCTGCGTGCTCGCTCTCTTTCTTTTGTGCTACATGATGGGCCCCTGTTACCCAACAGCTAAGGGGTCCAAAATGAAAATGCCAATGAACAAAAGCGCTGCGCTTCCAAGTTAATAACCCGCCATAAAACCACCCCAGGGAGTCGGTGATGGGTCCTGGGCGTATGAAATGCAGGTGGTAATATGAATTCTTTGGCAATAGCAAATGTCCCCCAGTGGATCGCTAAATAAGAGAGGGAGAGAGCTCTCAAAGCTGCAGTAAAAAAAATTAAGAAATTGATATTTCTCCGAGGAAAAGTTGCAAGGCATGCTGGATAGTCTCAGACTCTGGCAGCTTTGAAAATGAGCACTGGGTGGCATATAAAAGCAATCATTGGAAAGAAAAAGGATGGAAATTAAACATCCCACCTTTCACCATAAATGCCAACGCTCCCTTATTAGCGAGCACTGATATGCTCCCCGGTGAAGGCAAACACGGTAACGTGTCAGTTTTAATCCAGGACGGTGAACAGAGTCCGTTTCTTAACCAGATGTCTTGATCAGATTATTTCTGGTTGAAAAACACACACTCCATTGCCATCTTTTGTGCAATAGAGGTCTAATTAACCGAACTGTGCGTGATGTTCTGCGTCTGTTCAGTTTCATCAGACAGCCTCGCTAATACAACAGCTCGGTGTTCCTGCCAGGTCCAAGAAACACAGATAAGAGTCCAACAACAACAAACACCTTCCTCAGTCAATCACAGGGCAAACAATGGCCAGAGAGGACGCGGCCTGTCATCGGCCAGTGGCCACCAGCAGCAACATGGCTTGTTGTCGTCTAGATTCCTGAACTGTGGAGGAATGTCTGGCTTCACTGCCAACCACATACCTTCTCAATGGCTTTGATTTTCCCTGTTTTTCTGTACCAGGCAGGTATTTTCCTGATGTTATCTCTCTTTGACTGTTGCAGCTTCAATGATGCAAAACAGTAACACTATAGAACATTGTTTCTTATGCCACTCGAATTGCAGGAAGAGAATTTGTGCAGAGTAAAACTTGCCCGAAACGTAGTTAAACCTGCAAGAACTGATTTTTGGAAACTTTCAGGCAGCAGAAATAAGCTATAGACCCTGACATATTATCACATTTTTCAGTTGATAGCAAACTGGCTTGGCAAACATACTTGCCTATTTACGCCAGCGTTCATTTGTAGTCTCGTTTCTGGTCACCCAACGATGTAAGTCCGATATTCACTCTCTTCTAGCTCTGTTTTTGGCCTCCACCAACTCCTGAGGGAAATATCTGGCTCTTTAGCAGCTTTATGCTCCGCTATGTTCACAAGCTTGTTGCTAACTCTGGTGTAAGAGTGCAATGGGCTTTTAGAGCTTGTTTTCACTTTAAATAGCTGCCTGATGTGGCTGGAAATGTCCTTATGAGAGCTGCGAGAACCAAAACAGTAAAGTTGAACGCCACAAAACAATAAGCTGAAAGACGCGAAACAGCTTTGTAGAGCCGAGGGAAACCACAAAGACGGGCAATAATTCTCTGTGAGTTTGTCACCCTTTCATATACAAGTAGTGATGTGGTCCATTGTAAATATAAATATATAGATTATAGCCGCTTTAAATAATCAGCTCACTCTGTCCAGTTAGAATAAGCTGAGCAGATTTCACATTTCGGTCAATTTATTGGACTCCATTACTGAACTTCCTGCTCATTGCACTCTTCTAAATCTAATCCTCTGGTCATGAGAAAACCATTTGCTATGAGCCTTTTTGATCGGTTATTTATAACTCATTGTCTGGGTTCTGAGTTAAGGAAATAAGTCATGGAACATAGAGGAGAAAAGTAAGCAATATAAAGGATAGTTCAAGGTCCTGGTGATTGAAGTAACAGAGACGCTGAAGTATACAGTATTTAAAGAGAAAAACGTAGAAAATTGAAAATGAACAAGATTTTCAGGTATGTTGTTCATCAGTTCAATATTCAGTGTATGTTCCTGAACGTGACTTTGTGAGAACTTAAGCCAAACCCACAGGGCTTTTCCAAAGGAATATTTTCAGTCTCAGCATTGTTAGGAATCCTATAAAATAAGACTGATATAGCTGTAAAAGTTCAACGAGTCAATAAAATCAGACACCATTCTGAAAAGGCACAACAGGTGGTTTCCAGATTTGGACAAGATGTTCACAGCCACAATTTTTTCACTGATCAGCCCTATTTTACTGTCAGTTACCTTAAATCTATAGAGATAAATGGAAGTCAGTGCCAAGAAATAATCTTTCAAATACATTTTCCAGTGTATTTTTATTAGCTGGTACAAGAGATTTCAAGATACTTAAGTTTGATTGAAAATCCCAGTAGTATACCCTTAAAATCTAATTATCATTGATAGTCATATAAACTACACAAAGAAAAATGTGAATTGGCTGTAAATAACAATCAGTACTCTCTTTGTGGATGACTCTCTGTGTAAATGATAAATGATCTTAAAAACAGAATTATCCCTGAACATTTCTGGGAGGCTAAACCAAATTGTAAAGGAGGAAAAAGACAAGCTCCCCAAGTTGTGAACATTTCACAAAACTAACGGAGCATAACATTCCTTAAAAAGAAAAAAAAATACTTTTGTCCCATTTTCAGATGGTGGGATTTCTCCCCTGTTGTTCTCAGAGCAAGCCCTTTGCTCTCACTGAATGTTCTCATGATGAGATCTCCAAGGAGCATCTAATATCCCACCTACCTCAGCCCCTGAAACCCAATAAATCAATCAGTTGTGCTTTACAAGCCTGCGTGTGTGTTACCCATTCAGGAAATAGACAACCCCTGCTGTGGATCACATCTAAAAATCATCCTGACTGACAGAACAATGAGGGAGACAGGAGATGGAGGAACAAGGTGCATGCATGAATGTGTGCGTGCGTGACTTTTGTGTGTGTGTGTGTGTGTGCGCGCGTGTGTGTGTGTGTTTGTAGCAGCTTCAGCCCGTGAACCCCCATCTGAGTGCGAGTCAGCCTCTCATCCCGGGCCTTCTCCAGGGAGGCCCGGGCTCTTGGCAGAGGAATGCATGGGAGTGGGCTCCTTCAATAAAGGCAACGCTCTTTTTCAGGGTCCCGGGACGGCCCCGGGCTTCACTTTTCATCGTTTCCCTCCCCTGTCTCTCTGAACCCAAGTGGGCTGCTGCTTTTGCTACTGCTGCTGCTTCGTTTCAAGCATAATGGTTTTACCTTGAGGCTGAGACAGAAAGACTCGGATGAAGGGAGGAGTCCAGAGCTAAAATTATGATTCACCTACTTGCATGCCCATGTTAAGCACTGGGCGTCATGACATCTTGTTAGAGCTCAATGCGGTCATTCAGCAGGTAACGCCGAATCACATATTTAACCAGATATTTCAAAGACGGTCTGGATTTAGCACCAGCTTAGGTAGAAACTGCAATCGGGAGAAACAGCAGAAAGAGCCCGGCTAGCTGTTTCCCCCCGTTTCCAGTCTTTATGCTAAGCTAAGCTAAAGGGCGGCTGGCTTTGGCTTCATATTTAACACACAGACATGAGAGTGGTTTTGATCTTCTCATCTAACTTTCGGCAAGAAAATGAATAAGTGAATTTCGCAAAATTTCAGACAATTCCCTTTAAAGCAGAGAAAACTACTACCACTATCCACTTGTTCATTCTGAGGGAATTGCCTGCATAATGAATCAGCAAAAAATGTCCTCGTTAGCACTTTCCAGGCACTTGTTATATCTCTTTCAACGATCCATTTGAATGCATAAATTTTAACTTGCACTCAGTGCTCTGCACCCAGTAGTGTTGTTGAGCTCTAGCAGATGGAGGACAACTAAGCTTTTTGACAGCTCATTTGGGGAGAAGACAAAGTGAGGCGGGGGGAGTGAAATACACAAAGAGAATAGAAGAAAAAAAAAGACATCTGAAGAAGGAAAATCTGAAAAAAAAGGGGGAAAAGAAAAAACCAAGAAACAAAAAGTCAAGTTAAAAGGGCGGCGGATAAAGCAGAAGAGCCGCTGCAAAAAAAAAAAAGAAAAAGACAAAGAAATGGAGGCAATGACAATAGTAAGAGAAAGGAGAAGAACTGAGAGGGCAGAGAAACAAAGACAAGGAAGCAGGAAGACAAAGATGGGACGGGAGGGAAAGACCCAGAGAAGGGGAAGACTAGTCCCTGGCCTCCAGATCAAAGCGGGCGGTGAGCAGCAGCTCCAGGCCGGTCCTCCCAGCACCTGCTGCTGCACCACAGCCAAGTGAAACACATTATTCCAACAGACGCACCGCTTAATGGCTTCTGTGGGGAGACCTTTAGCGCGTCCATGACTGCCTCTGCAGACGCTCAGAGGAACAGGCTGCACTGACACACACAGAAACACACAAAGGCTCCCTAATACTCACTGCTTACACAGGGTGACACATCCATGAGCGCGCACACACACACACACACACACACAGGCACAACTTTCCTATGTGTGATCCACCAGATCGTTTTATTGCACATCTGCTTGAGTGTGGACGAATCCAGACACCTGTCAGAATCATAAACTCACTTAAAAGTGCCCACGGACTGATGAAGTATGCATACAATAAAAGACATTTACAATCAAACATAAACACCTGGTTCCAGCATTGTGCCCCCGTCTGCCCGCTCTAACGCAGCTCTCCGTTTAAAGGGACCGGGGGTTATGGTTGGACCCAAGTCAATATTGAGCAGAGAACAAATCATCCTTAGAAAAACAGTAAACATCTGTTTTGTGACTTGGCCACCTCTCACTGGCAATGTCAGCCTGACCTCAACAAGGCTGGGCCCCTTTTACATTTTCCATGAGAGCAAGCGAGAGTACCAGTAAGTGGGTGACAGCATCTGTAATTTCTTTTTTTTTTTTTTTTTTTTTTTAAGCGGGGAAAAATAAAAACAAACCTTGATGCAATGAAGGCAGGTACTAGGGCGCTCTTACCGTGTCTCGCAGTACGTCCAAAAAGAATAAAACCACGGACAGGCCTTATATACGGCTGCTGCTCAAAGTGAGGCCTCATTGGTTATTGATGACATTTATGGTTCGCTTCATATGAAATACTGTCTGAAAATGTCTGCTGAAATATCACTTCAGAGCCCTACTTTCCTTGTAGCTTCAAGCCTTCATAGCAACCGCTTGATTTGTCGGTTGTCGATGGTATTTGGATGCACCGCACATGCAAGAGCAGCCTATCTTGTCTTGGACACAAACAGCATGTCATCTTCTACTGATCTTTGTAGGGAAATTTTGGATTTCAGAGGCTGGGCCCGGCTACAAAGCAGTACCCATGGAGCTGGTAGCATCTTAATGTCTTGCTCAAGGACACTTTAGCAGGGTGGATGCTTTCCAATGTGTGGGCTTCAAGGAGGTCTATGATATTATTTATACCACATTATTAATTTATGCAGCATATACCGTTTGATAATGCTAAGGGGGTGGATTAATACGCCACTAAACCCTTTAAAAAATGGATTTCAGGGAGTTAAAACATCCCCACATGCTAAAAATCCATACATAATTCATTTTAATGATGGTTAATTAAAAATATCCCAAATATAACATTTTGAGTTTCCAAAGGCATAAATTCTAAGTTAAAGTTGAAAACCTTCCCACTGAGGAACCCATGGTCGTGGCGTTAGACTAAAGTGGCTGGCTGTCCGTGTCTAAATTTCTCCTCTTCTCTCATACTCCTTGTTCCCTGCCTTCTTCTGCCTCTCTCTGCCCCACCTCAACCCCCTTACAATCTGAACAGTACATCCTGATGGCTTTACCTGCAGGAAGTAGGGGTTTTACAGAAAAGGCTCTGGACCAAGGAGCCTCTGTGAAAGGCAGAGTCCAAGTCGAGGTGGGTCCTGTCACCACCTGTGATGTCTCACCTCGGGCGACATGTTTGAATGTTCAACCATTTTTAGGCCACTTGTTGACATAGACAAGAAAATAAAATGGTAGGTGGTAGCCTGAGTCTCATGACAGGGTGGCCTACAGCTTTATGGTGATCAGTATAGGCACTAGGCATCAGGAGAGTGTAAACAGGATAAGAAAGTCAATGTGTTTGCATTTTACACAGGAAATGAAACTCTAACGCCTACTGTAGAAAACCATTTGGTGCTAGGGGTACTATCTGGTCACCCAGGCATAAAAAGAGGACTTCTTTAATCAAGCTTTTTTTCAACTTCATTCACACTTTGCATCAGGAAGACGATCAAAGCTGACAAAATAGAGAAAAAGCCTGCAGAAACATTTGCTACTTAGCACTAAATACAGTCATTCGTTTGACATGTCATTCGTTATTTGGTCTTAAAATATATACATATAATAAATTCATAATTTGACCTGATGATAGCAACAGATAAAAGTTAGTGATTACATTACAATTTCTCATTTTGGGTGCAACTTGAATGTCTGTTCAAAATTTAATGGCAATCCAATAAGGTTGTTGGAAACCTTCAGTCTGGACCAAGGACTAACAGACCGGCATTGTCATCCATAAAGCCATGCTGCTAGTATGGCTAAAAATCTGTGTTTAAACCTTATTTTATACAGTCTATGGTTTAAACAGCTGCATGGTACATGTAGTAAGTCAATCTCTGGTCTGTATTTGACTTTTTCAGTGAATTAATTCATGTGTTTTTTTATACATAGTCCTATTTCATAACCATTGAACACCAGGTCCTGTAATCCATGTATTGCTGCTGGGGGTTTTTTTGTGCAGGAACATGTTTTTTCTCAAACAACAGCAATTTCCAGTCGCACCTGTCAATATCCAACCTGTTTACAGCTTCTGTGTGGAGTTTCCAGCAGTGGGAAAGCAGCTGCCCTGCAGTACACAGGCCTTGTGGAAAATGATGGTAATTCCAATACTGTAGATACCTCAGGAGACTTGGCACGGCTTTAGTCATCTGCCTGGATCCAGCAGAGAGCAGTAGAACATAAAACACTTGGGATACTGCGGGAGTTGTCATGGTAATCCACCACCACCATAACCATTTCTCACATCCGATTTCTTTCTTTCTTTTTTCACTTTTTATGTCCCTCATTCTCTTTCTTTCCCCTTTTCTCCTCTCTCACACTCCCTTACCTCCTCCCCCACTCTTTTAGCCACCCAGATGAAAAGACAAGGTGTTTTCCGATTTTCCATCCTTTGACGTTTGTTTCTGGAGTTGTTCCAGTCATGTGGGAGAGCCCTTTCCCCACTGTCTTTTCCCAGCACAGGTGCCTGCCGCAGTGACTCTAGTAAGCTGTCTGCAAATGATATTGGTTCCCCTCTGTTGGTCACATCCTGTGTCCTGGATATGATACTGCCATGAGTCTCTGTGTTCCTAATGGAAACACGTCTGGCTTTGGATTCCATGATGTCCAGTTGTGGGAAGACGTTGCTGAAAGCATTTCTACGGAAAGACTGAGTGTCCAGAAAGGTGATTCCCATATGTGTATGTGACAGAATTAGATTTGGTCAGAAATGTCATCTGAAATATACTCTTTCTTGAAGGTTTTCCCAGGGTGTTCCTTGGCAGTGTCGAAAAGCAGACCCCAATTTGAAATAGATACTGTTTGTGAGAGGCAGTTTACAGCTTTTAGAGAGGAGTGTCAGTAGCAATTCATTCAAATTTTATGATGATCGATTAGCTTAACTTAACACAAAGACTGGAAATGGGTGTAGAAACGTCAGCCTGTGTTTCTATGGGGGTGTATGTGCCTATGTGACTATTTCTTCAGGAAGTGACTGCTCCCGGCCAAGAAATAGTCCAGCACATAACCTCCTGTAAAACTGTGTCATTTTAACACCTCAGTTTTTGTATGGACTGAACAAACCAGATGTGGCGTATTAATTAGTGAGCTTTAGAGGTGTCAAAGAGGTGCTGGTAGGTGGATTTCCCTACTTCTTTACTACTACTTGCTTTAATGACGTAATTACTAATACTTAATGACTACATCATTAAGGACAAGTATTCGGAAATAATTCATATTGTTTGTTTTAACCATTAAGAATCTAGACAATCAAAGAAAAGTACTTTAGTGTTTTCTGTATATCCTGAATCCATATCTACGTATTTCCCTCTGATTGGAGCACTTTTTCATTCAGGAAATGTACTTGTATAGGGTAGAACATAGAGCCACGTCATGAGGAAACTCTTAGCACCCTGCCTTGGGTTATTGCTCACTCTCTGAACTTAGTGGCCCAGAACAATATCTAACTATAGACTGTTTTTAAGTTCACACACACTGCTCCTCTCTGTTATTCTCTGTCTCTCAGTTCTCACTTTCACCCCGTTTGCCACCTGCCGACTCTCAGCCACTAACTTCAGGCAATTAAGAAAATAAACAGAATGTCCTCAGGTCCCCAGGGTCCATTAATCTTTCTTTTTTCCTATTACACCATGCCGTAGCCGGCCTGGCAAAGTGCCTGGCCGTCAACAATGGGTAACCAGTAGACACCCACAACTATGCAGCCTCCACTTCACCGGGCAAAATGTAAAATGTGTCAGCAGCAATTTGGTCATATTTACCACAGCTATATGACATGTTGAGATTAAATAGTGATGTGTGGTTATTGGCTTGCCATGGTAACAATAGAGCCCCTTTGGGAGAGTTGGGTCTGTGTGGAGATGTTATTTATAGTGTGAAAAACTCAAGCAAAATAATCTCGTATATCATTTTTCACCTCCAATTAACTATAAAGGCATTTGCGTTTCACTGAGTGAGCAGCGGCTGGAATGTGAGCGTGTAGCGAAAACTGTGGGTCGCGAGGGGATGTCAAGGCCATTTTTCGGTATAATAGCTCAAATAAACTTTAGTGGGTGGGAGTTCTCGTACTGCTGACACCTTCATGTCAGCACAGTGGACTAAATCAGGGCAGGAATATGATCATAGCAGTCATAACAGTTGAGACAAAAATTCCTTTGATGTGAAATGGAAAAAGTTCAAGAAGGCAGCGCTCAGTGTGTTCTTTCACACATACGGGTGTTGAACTTTAGGAATATGAATATGTCTCTATAGGAATAGACATTTTGGGAAATATGCCTATTTGTACTAATAGTACTGTGAGAATATATAAATCTGTAAGTGTAAAAATTTTAAGCAATGGTGTGATATTTTGGGAAATATGCTTATTCGCTCTCTTGCCGAT
Source organism: Lateolabrax maculatus (assembly GCA_031216445.1). Taxonomy (NCBI): domain Eukaryota; kingdom Metazoa; phylum Chordata; class Actinopteri; order Acropomatiformes; family Lateolabracidae; genus Lateolabrax; species Lateolabrax maculatus. The sequence goes on from CM062210.1 coordinate 13,973,765, forward strand.
AGTTAAATTAGAAGATTGATACCACTCTTGCGTCTGTGTGTTTCTGTTTCTTGTTAGATAGTGAGCATCTCTAGTGCTCACTATCTAACAGCTTAACTAAAGTAGCTTTATATTTAGCTTATAGAGATATGAGTGCCATCAATCTTAGCATAAGCATATTTCACAAAATATCAAACTATTCCTTTAACCCTTTGGCTATCAAGAGAAAATTAGTCTTTCTTCAGGCCCAGACACACGGAAACAAATTACTGTATTTCTGTATTTCTAAACCTGCTATGGAGACACCAGAAGATCAGTTTTGGTCCCATCGCAAAATCAAAAAAGCATCCAGGCATCTGCAGGCTGCTGACACTTTGAATTGTCTGTTGTTTTTTCCTAGTTCTCTCTATGCAAGTGGGGTCACAGCCGAATGTTAAGAGAGTTTTTAAGTTCTTCAAAGACAAAGTATGTTTGAGTTTTTACACCTAAAGGTTAAAGGTCGCCTCTTGTCAGCCTTGACGTCAATGTAGCATCATCTATCTCTGGGAGGGAGTCTCCTACAAGTATATTGCTTCCCCATTGAATGTTTGTACTCCCTGTGGACAGAATAATGTGTGTGTGTGTGTGTGTGTGTATGAGTGTGTGCGAGTTTAACAGGGGAATTTCAATGGTCGTCAAGGGAACAGCAGGACAATCTCCCGACACACACACACACACACACCCACACACACACACAGAGGACTTCATAAACACCTCAGCCTGTAACATATATATCTAACTTCAGACACTTACTGTGCATGGTAGGATCATTTTCACCCACTTTTAGCATATAGACATCCAAGAGGACCTGGTTTTATGAAAGAGCTGCGACAGTCTGGAACAGTGTTATACACGGTACCATAGTCAAGCTCTGGGCGCCACCTCTGTCTGTTTCCATGCTGTAACCTCTTCCTCTCCTCTTCCCACTTTTCCTGTTGTCCAGATGAAAGGAAAAAGGCAGATGATTAAAGAGAAATACTGTACATATGAAGGCTGCCTCCATTTGGTGTCATGAAATCATGACTGTATTAAAAGTGAAGAGGAGGGGAGAGGGGAGGACTCGCCAAAGAGCCGTCAATCCATGCAGCCAGCAGGTACTTCTGCTACTCTGGGAACAGACACACACACAAACACACTCCGTCGTGGGAAAAGACGCATGATTTATATACACTGTCTGCCATTACGCGAGGCTACAGCCCCCACGAGAGGCACTATTTATCCAATGTAATAAATTGGATTAATTATATTTGCCTGAAATGTTCTCACTCTCAAGCATCGTTTCCATCATTGCGGGGGCAACTGTGACTCATATCTGACCATCAGTGTAGAAAACCAACAGTCAATCTGTCATCTGAACCTGCAGTGATGTGAAACCCGAGCTGTCACGTCCGTATTTTTACAGTTTAAGCAAAACGCTAACTTTGTGTTCTCTTAACCCAGAGTCTATTTTCATAATATTTCATCTTTTCATGGATGACTTAATTGATTTATACCATTGGGTATTCTAAGAGTGGCCAGTTTGTTCTAGAAAGACAGCCTTAGGTGTGAAGGAAACTTAGACTGCCTGCCAAAGCGATGCAGTCGACCTGAACTTACTGGACCATTTATAATTAACCAATTTGGCTTTTCCTTACTCTACCAGAGGTGGACAAACTCTCTTAAATGTCTCTTAAATTAAATCCTAACGAGATTTTTTTCATTGAGCTTCTAGAATGACTTCATTGGCTTGGCATCGTTAACTTCATATTCATCAGGTGTAAATCTACCTGTCTACAAAGAATCGGTTACCCATATTATAAATGGGGATGTCGCACAGCTATCACACAACATTTTGAAACGTAATGCAACATTTTTATGTTCATCCATTGTCAGCATCTCTCTGGGATTAGGCAGCTTCATTGTGTGTAAAACAAGAGTCAAAAACCCACTTTAGAAAAGATTACAGACTTTTCCTTCACTTCCAGGGGATGCTGTCACCACTCAGAATAATGTCACATCCAGTCAAGTCCATTTTATTTCTATAGCCCAAAAACCACAAATCAGTATTTTGCCTCAAAGGGCTTCACAATCTGTACATATGGTGCATATGACAATCACTTTTGCTAGACCCTGGGTTCAGATAGAAAAAAAACTTAACTGTAACTGCTAAAAGCAGATAAACTGTATTCTAGTGGCACCACAATTGATTAAAAGTTGGGTATTGTACTGTTTTTGGATGTTGGTACATTCTTTGACACAATATAGACCACAGCAATGTAACTAGACGTCCAGATTCCTGGGTTGGCATTAATAGAACTGCACTATTTAGGTTCATCTTAGATTTACTTATCGTTTTCAAACCATCGGAAAACTGCCAGCTACTTCTCCTGACATGCTCATCATATCTACTTGCCATCTCCAGCACGCAGCAGCAGAGACGATAACAGGTCTTTAAGATTTTGCTGATCAACTTTAAAGTACGGGTATGTTTTCTGCAGGGACATCTTTGACTTCTTAATTCCTCTGTATGCCTCCCCAGAGGAGTGAGTGACACCGAAGGGGATGCTGCAAATAATCAACAAAGCACAAAAATAAATAAATACCCATATGACTATTTGATCCTATCATACAGCAACAACAAGCATGGGACAAAGGCACACACGCGCACACACACACACACACACCACAGTAGGAACAACGCACTGTGTGTTCTCTGAGGTTTGCATGCGTTATCTCCCCTCAGGTGCAGCCGCTTTCACCGAAACGGGCTTCCGTACTCCCTCAAAGAATGGCACTTGTCGGAACCTGTCAGGTTTGGGTGGAGCTGCAGAGAGCCCGCCGCAGATCTGCACAACATCTCACCATTTTGCAGCAGCAGGAAGCGCCCCCCCCCACGTCCCGTCCACAGTGCACATTCCTCCACAGCGAGGCGGCCGGAGGGGGCGTGCACGCCGAGACTCGATCTCTCTCTTTTTTTTTTTTTTTTTTCCCTTTCTCCACAGCAGCAGCAGCCGGGACGCCGCCGCTCACGCACCGGGAGACGCACACTCGCCATGGCCTCGGCACCGACCTGCGACCGACCCTTCGTGTGGGCTTTCGTTTATCTCTCGCTGCTGCTCGCCGCCGCGCTGTGCGACGCCGAGGAGGAGGACGACGAGCACGCCAAGCACACGTACACGGTGGAGATGTTCAACGAGGCGGTGCCCACTGCGCCCCACTTTGTCATGTTTTACGCCCCGTGGTAAGTGTGGACGGCGGCTTTTTTTCCCCCCGGACGACGCTGAACAAACGCGGCGGCGCTTTTCTGTCTTTCTTCAACACCCCCCCACCCCCCACCCACACAAACACACGCTGAGAATAGAAAAGAAAAATGGCTGTTAAAGTGGGATTAGAGCTAACCGGCAAGTTAGCAGGCGGGCTAGTTAGCTGCCTAGCCTCTCCCGTTGGTTTGACCGGTGCGGGTAGCCTAGCTGCTAACTAGCCGTTCGGCGGGGCCTCGGGGCTAACGGTTTACCGGCTGCTGGACGGCAGCTGAAAACTTTCCAGTGAACGTTGAACGGGCAACTTCAGGCCGTCACACACGGTCTGTGGCGCTGCGTTTGTCGCACAGTTGGCGCAGATAAAGTCCGCAATCGGTGCAGAGTTTGTAGTTTTTGCGGCGCTGTGCTTACGTGGCAGGCACTGATTGACTGATGTTATATCAGCGGGTCCAAAAATGGGGTCCACGGACCCCCCGAGGGTCCTCGAAGCGGTCTCGGGCTTTTTTCGCAATGAAATGAGTAGTTCACTGCCCAAGTTAATGTGGGTAGAATAACGAGAGGGAAAGATGAGGAAAGGCAGAGATTTGATCTGAAAGTAAGATCAACTCTTTGTGTCGATCACTAAAATGTCAATTATCTGCCACCAGTGTCTGTGGGACCAAACCTTTTTTGTCTCATACCCAGATTGGTCTTCTCCATTACATGTAACTCTAGAGTTCATGCCGTGCCTTCCTGCCTTATCTACATTTGGCCTAAATATCCCATTACTGAAACAAAGCAGTTTTCAACTGAGATTTCTGACTTTGTCACTGAGACTTTTCTCAGCCACGTTCACATTATTTGTCCGTCTATGGACAATGGCATGGGCTGCTCTAGTTTATTATGAAAATATTGCATACAACTAAAGCTCTATGTGGCTTTTTTCCGTGCCAGAAATAACCACAAATTTGAACTGAAAAGATGGAGGCACGTTCCTTTTATTGTTTTCTCTGGTCATTGAGAGGAGAGTGGATAAATCAAATGGTTCAGTAGTAGGTCACGGTCCATATCCTGGTGTTTCTAAGAATACAGTGCCTCAGATACACCGCTATAAACCTGTGAACCTACATATCATCCACGTCATTCCACATTTCCTCAGAAGGTGCGGTCAGTTCTGAGAAGTTGTGTGTTAAATATGTATTCGACCAGGCCAAAAATATGTAAATGCGTTGCGGAGAACTTTGTTCTGTGCACTGACTGGAAGTATTTGACCTGCTTCTGTGTGCAGGTGTGGCCATTGCCAGAGGTTACAGCCGGCATGGAATGAACTGGCAGACAAATACAACAGCATGGACGAGCCCCCGGTGTACGTGGTGAAAGTAGACTGCGTCCAGGACACCAAGTTCTGCTCCAATGACCACGGGGTCAGGGGCTACCCAACGTAAGTAACTGTCGCACCAACTCTTGAATTCATTCAGTCATATTAATATATTGGCATGCATCAGATCAACTTAGATATTTTACATTTTTAGATTAACAACTAAAACAAATCCTTAAGTAAAAAATAATAATGCATCAGCTGTTGCATGTAGGATAAAAACAACTCTTACAACATAGAAGAAAACAGTCCTTTTCATCAGTGATTGACAGTGACGTGACCTTATGTGACCTGCATTTAGTTGAATATTCATCCAGTATCTCAACGACATCCTTTTAAATCTTTGATGTTGCTGACTTCATACTGTGCCTGCAAGCACAGCAGTCTCTGGATAATGATTAACAGCAATTGCGGGGTCCTAGAGCTTGTAATGATGATTGAATAGACTAGATAGAAAATTGTGTGTGCATGCGTGGTTCATTGAGTTTGGGTAGACTTTCTTGTGAATCAGCCACGCCACAATTCATTCAATTCAAAACATTTTGTTTTTTTGTGTTATGTGTAGGCTGAAGTTGTTCAGGCCAGACCAGGAGGCAGTTAAGTACCAGGGGCCCAGAGATCTACAGTCTCTGGAGACCTGGATGCTGAAGGCGCTCCAGGAGGAGCCTTCGGTGAGTCGCGTTCCTTCAGTTAACAGCACGAGTTTATAAACCAGAGACCCTTACAGTGGCCAATAACGGTGGTGTTCATAGATTCTTGTTCTTATGTGTCCTCCAGGAACCAGAGAGTGAACAGGAGCCTCCTAAAGCCCCAGAGCCCAAACAGGGCATGTATGAGCTCACTGCTCTCAACTTTAAGGCCCACATATCCAAAGGTAAAGATCTAGTAGAACTTTGTTTATAATGCTCCATGAAAGTGCTGTTGTACCACTTAACCTTGGCAAATCAATAGTTAACTTCATCTGCTGTGTTTATGCAGCTGCATCCTGACTGCAACAGAAATTGTTTCTGTTATTTTCAGTTGTGCTTTCAGTTTTCAACCACACTAAGTAATGTTTCAGGATCCCTCGTTAGAGAATGGAAACACCTCATTGCCTTGATTGACATAACTGACATTTCAACACGAGTACCTGAGCCGCAATCCACAACGTCAGTCAACTCGAAACCAACTGTATAACACTTGTCTCCTGTCACCTCACGTTTCTGGAGAAGGACAAGGACTGCAAAAATAAACAGTGCTCACGATAATTGTCTCGTTGAAATTGTGGCTCTTAAGCTGCGCTGAAGTTGAAATGTTTTGGTTTTGAAGAAAAATAAATGATTTCTTGTTTGGAGACGAAAAAAGGCAGGATATGACATAGGCATTTTTAAAACACTGTTTATTGGTCCCACCTTCACATCTTGGCCACAGAGCTGCAATAAACGTGTAATTGGTTGCATATAACCTCTGTGTAAGAGGAGTATATTTTCATTTATGGCAGGCTGTGTTGAGTTCGTAGTGGAATCAACTTTTTACGTTGCTCCATCAAATCATAAATCTGAACACAAACTTGTTCAGCCTCGCTTTAGTACAGAATTGTGCACTGGTGTTACTTAAGTCCATGCAGAAATTTGTACTTCCTTATTGTTTTCTTTTCCATTTGTTTAATTGTCTTACCAGTTATCTGCAGTTTCCTTTTTTAAACAATTTCCTTTCTCCTCTTGCTTCAGGTGCCCATTTTGTTAAGTTCTTTGCCCCATGGTGCGGGCACTGCAAAGCCATGGCTCCAACCTGGGAGCAGCTGGCCACCACCTTTGAGCACTCTGATGACGTCAAGATAGGAAAGGTGGGTCCTTAAGATTGTATACAGGTTCATGATACAACTGCTCATAAATAATTAATTGGACATTAAAACCATAAAACACCACATACTGTGATAGTACTGTGGGTAAAAACAGGGAGCCTACAGAGGTATTTCCACACAATCAAGTTTGCTGTGTGTTTTCTTGGCCATCCTACAAAACTGTGACACGCCTTTAATGGAAAACACTGTTATTGCAGCGTTGAAGCAGTGTGCTATCTGCTCCCTTTATTGCAAGTCACTTTACACTACCAGCATGGTCATCCTGTTATCTGTTTGACAGAACAGGATGCTGGTCTTATAAGAAGCTACCTGTTTGCATACTGGGTAGTTAAGCAAACACATTTTAAGCAAATGAAAACAGGGTCAGAGTTTGCACTGACATTTGCTTGTAATTTAATAACACGTTCCTATATTTGTGACCTAGGTGGACTGTACACAGCACTACGAGGTGTGCTCTGAGAACGGCGTGCGGGGATATCCCACATTGCTCTTCTTCAACAACGGACAGAAGGTATGGAAGAAGTTTTGCACTGCTACACACTTTCCACTCCAAGTGATCTCTACATGCACAACTCACTCTATGGCTGCATCTGACCCGCTGCCACTGTGGCTGTCATGTTGTTTCTCCCCGACACCTTCTTCTACTGCAAACTGTAACAGCCTCCATGACATTACATCACACTGGGATGATTAAATGCATAAACAAGTAGTAAAAATACTGACATGTTAATCACAACAGCCACGACATGGTGTTTACATTGGTGCCATCTGAGATGACATCTAAGTTAAACAAGGATATGACTGTTGATCAGTCAACATTCTTCTTCAGCTAAATCAACTCAGCTTGTTGAGTTATTGTAAGGCACACATACTGTTTGGTTTGTCTATGTGTGGTGTTCTTAGTGTGTTTTTTTAAAAAAAAGAAAAAGGTGTGTTCTCCTTAAGTAGCGCCAACCCTCCAGGGTCAGTGTTGAGTTCCAGATGTACATGTATTCATACGACAATGGCATAATTCAAATAGCCTGCACAATTATGGCAATAGCTGTATTGAAGTACTTCTGGTGTGTTTATGTCATTTTGTAGACTGAACAGTATAAAGGAAAAAGAGACCTGGACTCTTTCAAAGACTTTGTGGACAACCAGCTGAAGGCTGCCGTCGCTGAGGAGCAAGAGCAGGAACCAAGTGAGGACCAAAAAGCAAACGAGATCCCCACCGATGAGCCAGCCAAAGAGGAGGTAAACGTGGGTGTGAACAACAAAAAGAAGAAATCTCATACAACAGAAATATGTTTTCTTTTCTTGGTGTATTTCGTGTCTGTGTCTGTTTACAGTCCTAATTGACTTATCAGCCCGTATCTTTCTGTAGTGAAAGGTTGATGCACAGTATGTGGTAGCATGCAGTTTAGTGGCCTGTTGAAGATGATTATGATCAAGGGCCCTCACATTGCTACAGTGCCTGTTGAGCAGGTGTTCATACATTCAGAAACGATCAAAACATTAAAAAAAAAACGGTCCTAGTGTTGCTCTAATGTGTTTTACATGATTCTGCCAGGCACTTCGTATTACACAGCTCTGATTCTAACACGGTTTTATAAATATCGAGCAGCCGTGAACGTGGGGAAGGCAATCACTTTATAGTACAGTACAACCACTGATGTTTCATTACTGTGCACCAAAGATGAGGCGGCCATTACCTGCATATAAGTAAAGATCTCTGAGCTCAGCACCCACTCAACTGAGTGCCTCTCAACTAGCAACTACGCTCAGGCCAGTTTCTTTTGATGAGATGATGTGAGCATGAATGGGGAACAAAAAGTTGGGCTCAACCCATAGCTGCTCGTGTATAAAACGAATAGTAAGTTCTTCCAGGTGACGGGCTCTTGGTCAGTAATAATAAGGATCGTCACAGTTCAGCACAGTAAATATCCAAGTTTCTTTCCTCTCTGCAGTCCAGCGTGTTGGTCCTGACAGAGAACAACTTTGACGAGACGGTGGCCAAAGGCCTCACCTTCATCAAATTCTACGCTCCATGGTAAGATTGTCAATTTTTGGAACAAGTGACATTTAAATCATTCAGATATAAAAATAATTACTAATTAGCTTGTAGATTTAATTTAGTTTTATTATTCACATCTTTTACGTCCTGTTCCTCGTTCAGCTCCAGCATGCAGCACTTAAATATAAAGTGACCTCTGCTTGAACCTAATTTGATGTATGATTTTGCTGAATTTTTTGGGAGTCCAAGCAGCGTATCATGTAATGAGTTTACTGAAATTACTTAATGTACTAATGTAATGTACTTAATTTTCTAATTTCTCAGTCAGTGTGAAGTAATTCCTGTGTCATCCCGCTGCCAACTGTAGGTGTGGCCACTGTAAGAACCTCGTTCCAACCTGGGAGGATCTCTCCAAGAAGGAGTTTTCTGGCCTCACTGACGTCAAGATAGCCAAAGTGGACTGCACTGTTGAGCGCACACTCTGCAACAAGTACTCTGTAAGTATCTGGGTGTCATCCACAATTCATACTATAAGACACCATCTAAACTGAACATGTAGCACTCCGTAGCTCTTTTTTTCTCACATACCCCTTTTGTCAGCTTTTTTTTTATTTCTTCAAGATTAATGTGTTGTGTACAGGATGTAATAAAACAAAGATGGTGGTTTTATCACAGAGCCATAAAAAAATACGGCTGCCACATATTTTAATTAAATGCTACAGATTGTAATCCTAAAGCAGATTTAACACATGGGTAAAGGAATGTTGGCACACACACACTTTCAACTTTGAATGGATGTTGAGTCTGAATAATTGTGTTGTTGAGAGGAAAGCCCAGGGCTTTATCTAATGTCGACAAGGTTTCAGAATTAAAGAATGTGAAGATAAAAAGGTCCTGAACTTACCCGTACTATGTAGATTTGTTTGCAATTTTTAAATCAAATGGATAATCATTAAGCCAATTTGTCACTGTATACAATGTACATTGTACTGTTTGGCAGAATCGCTGCGTCAGAGTACAAGATCCACAGTTCAGTTATCTTTCTGACTTGAGTGATGATTTACTATGATAAAATGTGCCCATAATCATTTTAATATGTTTACTGTTAAATATTGTCACTCGGCATGTGGCATGCAGAGTTTTGAAATAAGCCCCTGTTGTTACTCTTCCCCTCTTCAGGTTCGAGGTTACCCCACCTTGATCATCTTCAGGGCGGGGGTGCAGGGTGACGAACATCACGGCGGGCGGGACTTGGAGAGCCTGCACAGCTTTGTGATGAGGCAGGCCAGAGACGAGCTGTAGGAACTCTCACCACTCTGCTCGCCCGCACTGCATATCTGGCCAGTAGGACACCACTCTCTCTCCTACAGTAGCCAAGCCTCTCTCTATCTCTCTCTCCACTCGGGTTCTCCTCAGAAAGGAGTCAGCCAATGACAGACTGATGTAGTCTGTTCTTTTTCCAGTGTTCAAGGACAGAATGAGGAGTGTTTTTGGATGTGAATGTATTTTTCTTTGCTTCTTGCCCAACCTTTTAATCTCCTAATACGGAGAATCATATTGGTTGGGTTTGCAAATGAAGTAATATGTCTGACAACCACTTTGCAAACACTGCTCAATCAATCAGAACCACAATTTCTTGCACAAATAAAAACTGTTTATGAAAAGGGTAGCACTGAAAGACAGACGTTCCAGTTTCTGCCTGTTAAAAATCAATCGTTTCTGATGAACTTCTGCAGCCATTTGGCTTTTTTTTTTTTTTAAATACTAAATTTTTTACATGGGATCTGCTGTTAAATCATAAGCCATTAATGTTACGGTACTGTCAGTCAGAAGTTTGTAAAGGTTGTGTTACCCAAATGTGAAGTGGAGTGTTAAGTTGAGGGTATTTTCTATCCATGCCAGTGATGGCCTGTCTGACTTAACTCTCAGGGAAACGCCCACGCAGACTAGATGAAGTTGTGATGGAGGCATTATTGTGAACACAGGAGTCTGATAATGGCACTTGGACATTAAACTAAGTTTGGTAAACTAAACATCTACATTGTGCATCTTGGCCATTTTCTGACTCCTATGCTCTCAATCGACCATCCCTCTCTACTCCTCCTGACGTTCAGGGTCTCAGGCCTGGACCATGTTGCCCCATATCTCCATTTTATATTCTCCTGGTCATCTCTTCAAGGAGAGGTTTTATCAGAGCTCTTACAAGCTTTCTTCTGTAGTTAGACATTTTTGTAACAATACTGAAACAAATATTCACTGCAGCTCAGAGCTTCATATCACCTCTCTGACGATGATTGTGATTTTCTTACTTCTGATTGAACCAGTTACATCTTGGGTCTTTATAATTTGCTTTTCCTGGTTGCTAATGATATTTCTACATGTCATATTTTGTGACAGTGGAAAACCACGCTGTGAAGCCTAGGTCTTTAGGCACCAAAAACTATGGACTGGATAGATGGGTATAGTTTAAGCTACATGGATAGTGATCTGGTTGTAACGTACAGCTACACCAGCTGCTGGTTTCTGAGTTTCACTAACCAGTTAAACGAATTGGAAAAAGTAACATTTACCAAATGCAACCAAAATAAACCTTAATTTGGATGGTGGTTGGTTTTAATTTCCCACTCTGCCTATAACCACTGGTGAGATGAATTATTCAAACTGAAAACTTCTTTAGTCTGCTGTATATTGTATCATAACCATCAACCCACAAACCAACAGGCAGAGGCCTGTCACAGACCTGGTTCTAATAGCATTTGCAGATTTGCCAATTAAAGTTTCTCTTTTCAGTGCACTTCTCTGTGACTGTGACTTCACCCACCTTTTAGGTCATGTTGCAAATGCTCTTTGACCCAGGTTATGTGAAAAGTATGTGATGCAGGGCACCATTTATTGTCTAACCCAGGTACACAAACAGTCAGATACAGGCAGGTTTTTTGTCAGTAAAGGTTTTTATGGATAGCACATGGTCTAAGGAACTCCAGTGACAGAAGTATTTTTTTTTCTTTCTTTCTCCTTGTGAGTCATGGGTTGTGCACTACCCATGGATTTTGTACAAAAAGAGTGAATAATGGCAAGTTGTAACATGAGATTTCATAATAAAATGTTTTCAAAAAATAAGTTTGTATTTTCATTTTGTTCTTGCATCTGTCTCTGTTAATAAGGTATGTGATTTTTCTTTTTAATAAAAGGTGCAATAAATAAGCTGAGAATGTACAAGTATTTACAAAAAACAGTCTAAACATGATCACAAATGTAAACAGCAGCTTACCAGAGGTATATTTTGTAATTTATGATTGGTTAGGCACATAAGGTATTTAGATTCTTGGTATTAGTTTTTCATTAAAATAACTCCATGTCATTCAAAGCTCACAGTAACATGCTCAACTGGAAAGATGCTGCCACTGGACACAAATCTCAACATAATTTTACCCTCAGGGTTGAAAAAGCAAAGGGCTAATTTCAGAAAGCTGGCACAGAAACCGTTCGGCCGGCTGTTTTTGACTCGCTGAATGTTTTTCCACAATCTCTTGATGGGTTGTCAGGGGTGGAAGCGTTTGTTAACTTTGCGAGTGCAGCGACATGGAAATGGCCATTTGCGGTATGTCGGAGGGATAAGGCCGTATTCTTCGGTTCTTTGGAGAAAAACATCAGTTTAGCCACAACATGCATCATGTTGAACCCGCCTGGTGAATCGCAGCTCAGCGTGAGCCCGGCAAATATTGACACGGAGCGGGTATTTGGAGCAGCGCTCTACTAAAATAGCCTGCGGTCACTTTGGTTCAGTCCATATTATATTTTAGGAGGGCAAATATGGCTTCAGAAGAAAATACATTAGGAAAGAGGAAGGAAATATGAATCTACTGACTCCAATGTATCATTCATTTAGTATCGGAGTGTTTGAGTTTGCACTGCAAAGGAAATTAGGTTTGTATTTTCCCTTCTCACTCGAACCCTTTATACACATTTTCTGTCATTTGACCAGCTGACGTCACTGACTACTGTTGGTTTTCAGTGCTGTGATAACACTGAGTTGACTCCCCCGGGGTCAGGCGCTGGGGAGAAGTTGCTCATCAGCGATTATTCGAAGGCCTCTTCTGAGAACCGCTCCGCCGTGTTTCCTTTGTCGGAGAGGAGAGGGGAAGGAAAGCAGCGCTCGGACTGGTCCCGCAACGGTTCAGTTTTGCCCTCGCCCTCCCAGTGAGGGAGAGGGTGCAGTAGCCTCTCAGGCGTTCATACACACACTTCCATAAACACATAATATACCTCCACACACACACACGCACGCACGCACGCGCAGTCATTCACTCAGTTGCAGACCCATGAAGTGAAGACTCCACTCCACAGCTAATGGAGAAAGTGACAACTTGGTGGCTCAACACTGGAGTAGGGTGAAGTTGCCTATAAATTACACACATATGGTGTCACTTTTGCAAATGTTCATATTATGAGATGGATGTTTACAACGGTCCATGGTTATTGGAATAGACATGGTAATGGGCAGGAAGCTGGTGTCTATTTGAGGTCAACATCACCCGGGAGTCACTGGTGCGGTTGCAGCCCTTTGCCGACCCGACTTTCAATCAAGCGTTACCGGCCCCCGACGCCGGTGTCAGTGGCAGCCGCAGGCCCGCACCACCATGTTCTTGTATTTCTTCAGTATGACGTTGGAGTTGTCGTCGAAGTAGAGCACGGAGATGGCGTGGAGCTTGGTGGGGGCGCAGCAAGGCTTCGGTACGTTCTCGGGGTTCATCAGGTGCACCTGAAAGGCAAAGGAAATACGTGAAGCGTCAACCTGCAATGGACATACAGCGCTTATTTAAGGATTGGGGGTAAAAGATTAGAACACTTCAACAAATAAAATTCAAAGTAGTCATTAAAAAAGGGGCCCTCGGATATTCAGCATTTCATTAAGTTGGGAGACTCATAAGGGAGATTGGTTTAATAATAATGGTCTACATCGAAACAGCAGAAGTCGAGATATCCTGACTTTTTAATCCCTAGCACAGGTAAAATTCCCCAAAACACAACATTTCCCATAATAAAACGCAATAGCCCCTTTTTCTAGACTCTTCTTGCCTGCATCAAACTAAAAATGGCCCAAAAAATAACTTAAAAAAGAAATACATTTGAATCTCAAACCCAATCTGAGATAACCCTGAGCCATCACTTTAACATCATCATCAGTTATTTTCTCATACTTGCCGCAATATAGCAATTAAAGAAATATCACTTTTTTCACAAGTTTAGTAGTACTCTTCATGAAGTCAACTTATCTTCATGTGTCAAATCAGAGGAGCGCCCCTTGAAGTTAATTGTTTCACAACAGCGGGAATACAATGTATATTTATTTATCTTTAAAGCCCTTATCAGCCCAGATGTATAAGACTCACACATAAGTGATAAACACATAGTCATCCAATTAAAGTAGAAAAAACAAATCTCTCAAAGTTACTAAAAAAGGGTTGCAATACATTCCTTTAAACAGTCGCAGACCACTTTTATATCTTGTTGCATCTTTGCTAACATGCTTGTAAATGCCTCAGATAAACAAAACCAAAACCTGGCAGGGAGCGGTGACTTCGACTTAAAACAACTTCTCCCATGCTGTGTTCAGAATATACTGAGCAGGGTGAACTCCTGTGGGTTGGTCTTACCAGTGTCTGCACAATGGCGTGGTTGGTGGCGTTCATGTGGGCATTAAGGGGGAAGGAGCACTCTCCATCACAGTAGTTGGCTGCGTAGCCTTCAGGAGCAATGATCCAGTCCTTAGAGGAACACGTGACAGTAAATATCAAAAAGCAGCACAGCCAGAGCAAATGAAATCAATCGAATCCTATTTTTCTTTTCTTTCCAAATCAAATTTTAATAGATTGGAACAGCAGAAAGGTCAAATCTGGCTCCAGCCCACCTGACTCCTAAATTCAGTATTAACCTCGTCTCTGAGGACAAATCCCTGCTCAAACACTCGTGTCTGTGGAATCGCTCAGGGAAGTAATACGTCTGTCCTCCTTCCTTCCTTCCTCTCTGCGTCTTACTGTTTTGCTCTGACAAATTCTCTGCATGTTTTTACCTCTTTCTTACTTGTTTTTGTGTTTTCATCTAGTGTACCTTCCTGTCTGTGTCAATACTCTCTCTCTCTCTCTCTCTCTCTCTCTCTGTGTGTGTGTGTGTGTGTGTGTGTGTGTGTGTGTGTGCTAAGGAGAGAGAGAGAGAGAGAGAGTGCTGGCAGTCTCCCTCTAGATGTCAGTGCTGTGTTAACAGCTCACAGCTTGTTTGGAAGGATGTATGTAACTTTAGCCTTCTATTTTTTCCTCAGTCTCCTTGTAAACACACACACACACACACACACACACACACACACACACACACACACACACACACACACACACACACACGTTTGTACATCTATACTTGTGAGGACATTCATTGACATAATGCATTCCCTGGCCCCTTACCCTGACCGTAACCATCAAAACTAAATGCCTGACCCCAACCCTTAACCTGACCTTAACCTAAACTTAATCCTAACCTGAACCTTAAAACCGAGTCTTAACCCTCACAAAAAGCCCACTGAAGGGATCTCTGAAAGTGAGGACCGGCAAAAATGTCCTCATTTTCCAAGAAAACGTACACACACACACAGGCTGAGGCTTCAGTCTACTCCCCCAAGCTTCTTTGACCTTCTCTCTTTGGACCACCCTTGCTGTGCAGTGCTTGTTTCTTATCAGCCTGACAGTCAGTGGTGTTTATAATGTGAGTACACTGTATAATAAGTGATGTATGGAACTGATCAGGTGGCACTATAAACAATGCTCAACAGTTCAATGGTTTCACACTATTCCACTGAACAGGTGGCAGTAACACGCCAAGATCTGCTGCAATGCGTCAGCAAAGGAAGAGAAGAAGAACACTGCGAGCTAGTAAGTAGTATCAGCTCTGCAAATGTTTTACGAGGAAGGAAACGCACTTGACACGTTTGTTGGACCTCAGGGATTCACACATTGCGTTTTGGTGAGAAACACCGAATGTACTGAATGTAACTTCAGTTTCTTTACTTTTACTTACTTTTACTTTACTTTAAGAAAAACAGCTGGAGAAAAATCTTTTGCCTGCCAGACTGTGATGTATGTGTAGAAAGAGACTTGAAATTCACAATCATCCCTATCATGTGTAGATTTACAGCCAATGTCGCGTGTTTATGGATCCTTGGTGAGCCAGACTCCATCTTCAAAAGTCAACTGTATGTGTGTTTGCCTCTCAAATTGTTCTGTATACAGCATGGCACTAACTTTTAGTAAACATTGATTAGAATATCAAACTAGCCCTAAAGGGAATTTGAGGACCGCTCCTACCATACCTGTTCACCACACGTGTTTAAGGACATGTTTGGATGCACTGTATAAGAAAATGTTCTCTACCTGCCAGCCCAGCTCTCTGAAGCTGACGTAGAGCTCATGTCTTCTGCATGCCGTCTTCTGATCGCTGCTGTTGAAATCTGCAAGAGAAAAACAGAAATCATGTGTGAAACGTGTCTCACTACATGACTGATGGGACGGGAAGGTAAAACGCAGTCAAACGATTCTTTCTAAATATCCCAATTAAGCCTCACGAAAGTGACGCATTACATTCAGAAGAATAACACAATACGCCTCATGTAATGCACTGGGTGGAGACGCAAGTGAGGGCGTAGACCAGAGCACAGGCACAACTGCCCATTACAGCGGCCACTGCGCTGTACGTGCTTCACATTCATCTGCTGTCTAATGCGTTTGAACACACGCCTAATTGAATTCATCAGTATTCAAATATTGCTTGGCGTGAGCGCAAGTGGTGACACAGAGACAACTGTGTTTATGGACTCTCCGGCCCTGCAGTTTTTGTACTTAATTATCTCCGTTCCACTCTGCAGCGGCGGGGCGGGCGGCTGCAGACAGTCCCAGGTACAGGTTTGGCTTTCACAGTCGAAGAGGTCATTGCTGGCATCGGTCCGCACGCTGAAGTCAAGGCGGTGACGCCGACTTTCCACTGGCGCATCGAGGGCTCTCTCTCGCTCACTTTCTCTTTCTTGCTTCCTATTGTTGTGATTCTTTTTTTTTTTTTTCTTCACAAGCCTCCCAGAGAAAGACGATGAGAGGGTAAACGCGAGCTATGGCACTGGTTATAGTCCTGTATTCTCAAAAGAGCTTCATCCAGGATGAGGCATGTGGTGTAGCAATTGTCCCTTAACAGCCACAAGACATAAGCAAACTAAGCTTGGCTTTCCGGTGGCCCCACGATGCCTTAAGCAATACTACAGCCTTAAGCCCACAATTGATTTTAATTTTGGTTGTTGGTCTGGATATTCTCACATTGCAAAGTTGATTATAATACCTTTTTTTTGGGGGGGGGTAGGGGGGTGTCACTTGTCACTAGGGTTACAATACTGGTTTTCTGATTCCATGTTTAGCCTAGTAGAGTTAGTGCTTAAGATAGTTTGGCTACAATAACCTTACACAATGCAAGAAAAAAACATTTTACACAATTCACAGCCTTGAGTCTATATGCAGCTGGCTTGTCCATCCAAAACTGTCATTTGCTTATTGCGTCATTGGCCGGTTTGGTGTAGCCGCTTATCCTGTCAAGCCACGCAAACGCGGTTATCTGCCTCTTTGCCAATAAATAGAAAAGGGGCAGCACATTACTGCAGTTGCAAATAATAAATGTATAAATTTATGTCCTGTTTCACCAGAGAAGTATCTGCGTGTGTGTGTGTGTGTCACAGAAAAAGAGAGAGTGAGTCAGACTGCAGACGGGGATTTGTCACTCAGTCATAGCCACCACCCAGCCACTCACCTCACTAACTCGCCAACAGCAGCCGTGGTTAGTCAGCTGGAGACACACACACACACACACACACACACACACACACACACTGCATATACAAACACATTTCAATTATGTAAGATGATGATGTTGGGTCCTTACATCTGTACGTCTATCATTAATTGCCATTGGCACTTACAGTACATTAACAAATATACGCGCGCACACACACACACACACACAACCTGATGTTTATCTGCCAAATCTACTTAGCCACTCATTGAAAGGGAGAGATGTAATTTAAATTCACCAGCGCTAGTTGCATAAAGATTTCATCATCAAATCAAGTTTCATTTTGAACAGACGCACTGACCGCACTGCCCAGACCCGTGTGTTTTAGCTGGACTCTGCTCAAATAAAAAAAACAGACAGACAGAGGGAGGGAGAGCAAGTTGGATTTGTCACTTGAATTCATCTCAGCTTGAAGTAAATGAGAAGAGAGGGAAATAAGGAGGACTCAAGAAAAGAGAGGCGGCCAAGTAGAGCATGACGCCAACACTGCTGCTGCAATTTCTACCACCTGTGCTAAAAAAGGTGCTCTACAATACACAGCACGCATTATGATTACTCACTATTAACTCACTATAATGCAAAAGATCTATCACTTAATATTACCACATTATCTAATTTTAGAAAGGTTAATGTTCCCAGATACTGTTAACCCAGTCTCTAATAGAGACTTTCTTTTTATTGCTGCAGAGCGTGAATATGTCATCTGATTGGACGGCTTAATTCTCTAAGAGACAGGAAATGAAAGGTGAGAGAGGTGAGGTCAAACGGTCATCCGTAACAGTCAAATACAGTCAGGTGTTTCCCCAGTTTAAGGTTCCTTCCTCTCCAATAGGAAGGGCAGTTCACTGGGTGTCTGCTAATGTGGAAATACGGTTTATATGTGTGTATGTTTTTCTGGGTGCACGTGTACTCTGTGCATTCAGGCACGCATGTTTCGCTCCATGCATATCTGTGTGTGCACGGATGATACACATGGATATCGGACCGGGTCACATGTGCTCATCCTGCTTCATGGTGGACCGACTGACCTGCCAGAGTCTACAACAGCAGAGAGCATTTGGATTTAACAGATTTACTGTATGCAGACCTTCGCAAATGAGAAAACAGGCTGGTCCTAGACCAGCTGCTGCAGGATTCTACTGATTTTTCCTATAATCATCACAATAAAAAAAAATCCACTTGTTTTTTACTTGCTTTGTAAGGCACATCTGCAGTGTGTACAGTGTTTATATACAGGAAACATCCAAGGACAGAGGAAAAGTGCCATTGAAAGAACTAAGCTGATTGGCTAAGTGACTTGGCTGACCTGATATGAACTTGAGGTGGTGTTTATAGAAAAGAGAAATCGAAACACTACAGTATTATAGGATGATTGTGGATCATTTATATAGATTTATTGTCTGCATTGGAATATATAACAACTTTGGGATTGTTATTTGTATGCCAGTCAACATGTCTCTGTAAATAACATACTAAACTCAATGCTTTCAAACACTGACATACACACCGGCTCAAGCTGCACACACCCATATTATACACACACACACACACACACACACACACACACACACACACACACTCACAGAGACCCCCTGCTCCTTCATCCAGGTCTAGTTTATGGTGCGTGACATTCAGCTTCGGGTCAAATCGCAGCCAAGGGTGGAGGGCGAATGAAGTTGCAGTGCTGCCTGCACACTAGTCATACTTGTACACCAGTAGCCATTAATATAGTTCCTAATGTGGCGTGTATGATTGCAGGCAGGGTGGCAAAGCCATCTCATTTGATTAATCGCGTTGAGACAGAAAAATCCATTGTCAAAATCTTCTTCAACTCATTATATTGAACAAAGTGTATACCAACACACAATAAAAGAATATCATACTTTGCTGTATTCCCCTTTCCTCTCCTTCTCTCTCTCTCTCTCACACACACACACCCACACCCCCCCCCACACACACACACACACACACACACATATATCTACACACAACTCATTTTCCTTGCACCTCTTGGCCTTCAAAGCCATCAGCATTTACAGTCTGTGGGGCTCTTTAAGAGGAATAAAGCTGATATTTACTGTGGGCTTTCATTGAGTGTAAAGGCCCAGATTTGTGGTGCCCATAAACCACATCTCCCCTTCCTGCCTGTAAAAATTTAATGCCACACAGCTACCGCCAGGCTCTGGCTCCCATGAGGCTTCTATTCATTTCTTTTTCCTCTCCTTGACATAGAGCAGAGGTGGGAAGGAGAACGTGAACTTTACATATTATACTTATTATACCAATTTGTATACTAATACTTACTACTATATTAATGAAAAGTCAGTGCTGTCAAATTAACGTGTTCATTTTGATTTATTAATTACAAAACAATTAACGCAAGTTAGCACACATAATGTCATTATATCAGAGGCTCTGAGCCTCTGAGAGCAAGGCTCTGAGCACTCAGGGAGCCACTGACACCACTGGAGTGAATTCACGAACGCACCCCTCTGACTCCGTGCGTCGCTCAGTTACAACCGTCAGTTGCACGTGTGAATAGTTTAAAAAGACTGTGGTTAATGTGGTCAGCACTCAAAGCTGGAGTGCGGGATTTTTACATATAAATGAAGGTCTGTTACATTCAAGCCCTCACCAAATGAGTTCACACAATGCTGATTAAGACTCTCACCGCCAGGTCAGTCTGTCTGTGTTTCTATACCGGAGTTTTAAATCTGGTGTTTGTGGCGTCATTCCCATGCTGGTGAACCAGAAACCAGTTGGCGGCAGCTCCCTGGAGCTGGACTATGGGTCGGAGAAGCACGAAGCTTGTTTATTTATAGAGGTGTCACTTGGTTTTATTTCCGCTGGAAAACTGGAGTATTTTTGTTGCGTCCTGGGATCACTCCCAGAAGGCGGAGACAAAAGTTCCACACAACAGCTTTAAGCATCACATTGGTGCTGAGGTGATGAGCGTATGTTAAAAAAACTAGTATGGCCTCATTTTAGGCCGTGACAGGCATATGTTCAATGATAAAAAGACATATATTTGAAAAATGATTAGAAATAAAACAATTGAATAATTTCTAATGCTCCCTTTTAATATTTCTATTCTATGCCTTAGTCATGTGTAACAATAAAGTCATTTTTAGTTGAAATATCTTTATTTGGGGGCTTTTCCGAGCAAATATCGATACATGCGATTAATTCGATTAATTAATCAGCATATCATGTAATTAATTGGACTATAAATGTTAATCAATCGACATCCTTAGTCAGTGTATTCCAGTCGGTTTTAGTTTTACATTGGAGTAGGTTTGCACAAAATTAAATAATATAAATAATAAATAAATAAATAACAACATCATTCAGTTGGTTTTGTGACGCTCATTGCTTAAAGGAATAGTTCGACATTTTGGGACAATATGCTTATTCGATACCACTCTCATCATGCTTTGATAGCTTAGCTTAGCATAAAGACAGGAAACAAGGGGAAGCAGTTAGCCCTGCACTGTTCAAAGGTAACAATATTACATATTTCCTAAAATATCAAACCATTCCTTTAAGCAACACCTAAAGATCCAAACCATGAATTCTCGTTTCACCTGCTCTTTGCACTGCTGTCAGGACTGAATATTTGCATATCGAATGGGAGCAGGAGTTCCTTTATTGCGATGGTAATGTGAATGGAGCCAGCGGCACTGAGCTCTACAGTGTTTAACCTGGAAATGTTTCTCTGTGAGTAGACAAGCATCCATTTGACCATGTGAAACTAAAACTCTCCACTAAAACCAGTTCACATTGAATTCAATGAGGTGGGGAAGTCGCTGCCGGTTCCCCACCCTGTCCATTCAATAGCAGGGGAAACACTGCTTATTACTTAGTGTTGGCACTGCAGCTCTTTAACACTGAGACTTCAGATATACTTCACTATACGAGTCCTGGGTTGATATTAACTCTTCGCCACACTACCTGCCATTCACTAAGCCCCCAAAACACTTTCACAAGCACCTATGTCAGGAGGGAAAAGGCTATAAATTATATTTATCACGTTGTTCCAAAAATACAAGAATTAAATGGCGCCAATTCAGACGTTATAGCCAGGGTGTTTGGTGTAGGAAGTGTGTGTGTGTGTGTGTGTGTCTGTGTGTGTGTGTGACATTAAAAAGTCATTTCAACCCCAGCAGGCCACAATCTCTCCAACTGCTTCACTGTAATTCTATAGTTTGCTCCAGCAGCTTCTCATATCTAGAGCGAGAAAAAGATTGCAGCTTTTACAGTAGCAATTACACAAACTCCCATAGAGGTGGTGGTGACAGAAAACTCGGGTTATGTAGGCCCAGTGTTTAAAATCAAATCTGGGTCTTCAACCCGGAAGAGGAGCGTCCCGGTGGCCATGAAGACATGAAAGAAGAATGTCACTGTTGTCCCTGACGTTTCTCCTCTCTTTTTCCTCCCACCAACCAACTACTACTGAAGTTTATCTTTCTTCCTGTCTTTCATCACAGAGGTTATTAAACCCTGCGAGGGAGCTCCGCCATGTCTAATTACTCCAACGGTAAACAAAAGGAGGTCGGGTGGGGAGGGAGCGAGGAGAATGAGGAGGAGGAGGGAGGGGAGAGGAGAGACGGATGAAAAAACACAGTTGGCCAAGCGCCGTGTTATTATAATTCTTTAAGCGATGCTGTGAGCGTGGTCAGTCTTTTAGCTGTGCAGCTAATGACTGGCTAGGCCAAATTACAGGCCGGCTGTGCTGCTGCTGGGACGTGATATTCCTTCCCCCGGATGGTTGTTAACTTCCCCCAAAGCCAAGGCCCAACCCGACTCCCGTTACCTCCCCGGCCTTCTTCGCCCACAAAACCCCAAATTACCTTTAAAGGTGTTGTATTGTTCTTTTGGCAACATGCACAGAAGCAGCATTTTCCACTGTGCACACACATCAGGCGCGCCTAGAGGGGGCGGACGCATCGTACTGACAGAAATATTCATGCATCCAACCCACAGGAAAAAATGTAAACTAAAAAAAAAACAATTTGCCCAATAAATAAGAAAACAAGACATTGGTCTGCCCGGTCTGCTTTTGTGGGTGAAGTGTGAAAAACAATGATGATTTATTACACATATAATCACACCATTATCTCTATCATCAAACTAATGCTGCAGAAATGTATTTGGCAGAATTTTTCATCTCTTGTCATCTGGAAGACATTTAATATCACATGTCGTTTTAAATCCAGCAAACTAAAACTGTGAAAATGAGAAAATAACAAGGCCCATGGCCTCAGAGGGAAAACAGTAGGGGAAATAAAGTTTCATAGTTAAAATGTTGTTTTATATCTGTAGCAGACTGAGGAAAGCATTTTAGTAATTTATGACAAAGCCTAGCAGTACAGCCAACGTTATAATATCTAAATGAATATGGACAAAAATAGCTTTTAAGTGTCAGTTGTACTTCAAATGAGGACAAAATGGTACCAAACTGATAAAAAAAGATACAGTAAAGTCAGTGCAGTGGTTAACCACACAGGTCAGGAGTGTGCAATTTGAGTAGAGGAGGGAAACTATTTTTAGAAAACATACAGAGCAAAGTAACGCATGCTGAAAAGAGTTTTTTAAAAAGCCTCTATGTGGAAGCTAGTGCACACAAGAGCAATTAAAAACAAACACATTGCTGCCTTCCGGCCTTAGATCTCATGTTTTCACGGAAAGAAAGTATCAGGGTGAATTATCGGTGAAACACTCCTTTTAGCTGGAGCTGTGGTGGCCTGAACTGATGTACTGTAGCTCTGTGCCAAACAGAAACTGGGGGACAACGTCCACATTTTGTTTCTCCCCATGAGCGCTCCACAAGACGGATGCTCTCCCCATCCATCCTGTCCTCCTCCCCGTCTCTGGAGTGAGTGATGCGGTATTGAAACCATATGCCCTCCTGAATTCCTCACGGAACCTCCCATCCCGTCCAATCCCAGCAGTCCTGTGCTGGCCGCGGACACTCGGCTGTCGCGAGGGGGGCCTCCCCGCTTCCTGTGTAGGATCTAAATATTTACACTCCCCGTCGTCCCGAGTGGCGAGGCGGAGAGGTCTTGATGTTTTGGGTTATGTAAAGTCCAATCCTCCAGGACGCATATTTAACAGATTGTCCTTGTTAAAGCAGATTTCTGAACAGATTCACCTCAGAGAAAGTTTTTCTCATCCTCCTGATATAGTCTGGGACACAAAAGCAGAGTACAGACAACCCACCTTGTTCACAATTTGCTTATAAAAATAAGCATTTCTTTAATACTTTAATTATTAATTTAGTTACATTTGACAAAAATATTCATTCACACATTGAAAGAGAGCAGAGATGACATCTGTTACAGAAACGCTAACCCACATTGTGAGCACATGGTGTACACCTTAGCCCTCTGATTCACTAGTGTACCCCAGTATCACGCGTCTTCAACACATCTTGACTTAAAGTCTTAAGACATCTTTGGACATCTCAAGCCAAAGACAGCTGGGTAGAAGAGAGTACAGGTCTGGAGCCAAAACTGAACATGTGGTACACTCTAACTCTCCTGTAGCATAACAAATGATGAGTCTTTGTTCTCTGTTTTGTCAGCCAAAGCTTTCATCTAATGCAATTACTGAGGAAGAGCCCCGCAGGAATTTAACTTACAACCTCTTGTGTTAACAGCAGCACACTGTAACCTACTGAGAAAGTGAGGGAGATGCTCTGAAGCAACAGGAAATAGATCCAGCAAATCTCAGCGACGGTTTTTCACAGTAGTAGTGAGAGCAAATCCAACTTGTCCCACAAATACTTCTGTATACCAGGCAGATGGTAGAGCCATTAAACGGGGCAGCCGAAGAAGGAAAGCAGAGGTAAATCGTTTCCCAGGTAGCCGGCCAAGTCGGGCGGTTCGCAGCTGTGTGTCCGCGCACTAAGCTGTGTTTTGGCACCAGAGAACCAGATGTGAGCCGACTCTGGCCCACATTTTGCCAAGGTTTTGGGGGTGCAGCCTCGGGCCGTTTTGGGCTCAGAATCAGCCACAGTTAGCACTCGGGCTAGCTTTGGAATCGGCGCAAGATTCTCGCACGTCGTTTATCACAAGTCTGACACGAGTCCAGCAAGCAGGTGCGCCAAGCTTCGGCTTTCTTTGGCTACCTGAAGCTCAGCAAACACTCGGCCCTGTGAGATATTTGAATACGGCAATACTGTGTGCTATGAAGACTATGCCAGTGCTCGGCGCCAGCACAGGAAGCAGCGTGCCCTTTATGTAGCGAAGTGGAAAGCTTGTATTTTATTAAACCTAACCAAGTGTTTAAGTTGCCTAACCTTAACCACACTTTAATCACGGTTTAGGCCGCAGATATCGCAGGCAGAAAGAGTTGTGGAAATGGAAAGTTGGAGTATATTAACCGAGGTGGTTGCCTTCTGGAGGCATTTTATTTACCACTGCATGCAGGGCTCTCCTCTGATACACTGCAAAGGAAAAGCTTTGAGCCGTGAAGTCTTAACATTAACACGATGCTTCATCTGTCAAATTAGCCAAGGATCAGACTGATATTAACAGCGGGCTCACTGAGCGCGAGCTTTATGTACCGCACTACACACACAAAGAAGCCTCACAGGAGCAGCTTAGCTTTAAGCGCTGTAAAGTCTGGCCAGAATTACACAGCAGGTGAAAGGTGGGCGGATTAGGGTTTGATTTAATTTGAAAAGCTTGCGGAGCTCATAACATCGGGCTTATACCTGCTCATTACATCATCTGCTGAGTAGGAAGAGAAGCAGGGAGGACTTGATGAGGAGGTTCAGAGGATGAGGTCACCTGTCAAGACGGATTCGCCGTCTGCCTCCTAAATCATTGAATATTCACCAGTCCACTGTTTGGTGTCTTTGAAGTGTTCTCTGTGTAATACACACATTCTTTCTCTTTCAGTTTGACCCCAAATTCTTAAAGTCCTTTCTCTTCTATACTCTCTCCGTAACACCACCCATTTATCTCATTCTCTGACCCTTGCTCTTTAACTATAAAGTCTATTTAGCTCAACTCTCCATTCAACTCTGTAGCTCAACTTGTCTGGAGAGGTGCCACAGAAATCCCCTTCATAAATAAAACATCTTATATATTGCTCTGAAAAACACTATATTCCCTGCTCTGGCTTCGGGATAGACTTCACTAGCCTAAATCCACACAGAGAAACTACAGTAAAAACAGATTTTGGACATCATCCCTTGGCTAGGACTTTCATGCAATGGGGGCTGATTAGAGAGAGATCCGGATGAAGTCAGGTCCAATTAATCAAGTGTCTCAAAAAGGAATACTTCAACCAGACTTCAAACACATGCTACCCATGCACTGATCTCAACAGGTTAGAAGTCAGTTACGGATTTAGTGAGGTCAGGTTGAGGTCACTTTTGTGTCTGATTGTGGTTCGTGGTTGATGAGGTCGGTTAAGGTTCTGTGTTTGTGCAGCGGACTGATCAGACTGACCTGCTGGGCCTGGGCCTCTGGATCCCTCCTGCGGCTGGGTGGATCGGTTGCGGTTCTGCTGGCGACGTTTTCCGCCAGTGGAGCGGGCGCTGCGGATATGCACTTCACTGACTTTGAAGAACGCCACCATGAAAGGCTGCTTCTCCAGCGCACCGTCACGACCCACGAGGCCCGCCTCCTTGGAGCTGATGCTCTGCCCTGTTTTAAAAGACACAGCGCTTAAAATCTGCTCAGGGCAAGACTTACCACAATGGGCGTGTTGATTTGCACATGTTGCTTAAATTACATTCTGTTGTCAGTTATGGTTATTCTGTCGACCAGAGGAAGTGACTTACTTAAACTACCAACCGATAAAAATATAAGTTTCTTTCAACTACGGATTTATGTTGTGAAAGTGTGTGCTTTAAATGTAAAATAACAGACATATATGTGACGCAGTCTCTTACCGCTGCTGGTCTCCACGCTGACCTGCAGGCCCAGGTTGTGCACCGGGCTCATCACCCACAGGTTGCTGGTGGCAGTGATGTCAAACTCCAGCCAGCCCTCCTCAGACGCCCACAGCCTGCGAGACTCCAGCAGGAACAGGTCTGCCTCTCTGAGAGAACATGGGAAACGACGCAAAAGAAAAATAGAGAAATCAGCTAATGTTGTCTAGCCTAACACCTTGGCACTAACTGGAGAAGATGTAGTCAGATGTAACCACTCTGAGTTAACTAGTTCATCTGGTTCTATGATGGTCTTTAAGGTTCAAAACAGCCCAGCTAGTTAGTACAGATGTTGGGTTTTTTTCTAACAAGGTTTAAATTAGGTTTTTAAAACCTAAACTTCTTTTTATATATATATTTTTATTCAGTTACAGTTGAAACTGATAATGTTGCAAGTTGAATTTTTGGGCAACTGTGAAACTGTGCCGTAGTAATCAAAAAGGCCTTGTTAAACTAAATAAACAATGTGACAAACATCGTGTTTGAGCCGTCATGTTGTGTCAGTGTAAACACGCCACATTTGGCATTTTTAGTTACATTTAAAACATTTTTCCAAAAGACATAAGAAGAGTCAACAAAACAGAGAGAGAGGCAGACTAATTTGGGTAAGCACCAAAGAGGAAAAATGACCGGTAAGTAGCAAAGTACACAACTTACTGACAAAAAAAGGAAAAGGCAGCAAACAAATAACAGTGTCTAGTGTGCTTGACGCTGATAATTATGCTCTATGTAGTTGTTTGTATATTGTATTTGATTGCTTTCAGCAATGAGTGTACAGCATAAACCACAGAGTACAGTACGGTACAGTGTCACTATAGCTCAGAACACCAGAGGACTGCTCTACCTCTTTAAGAAACCAAGGGAAACACAGGAGCTGTTGGTTTGTATCAGGGTAACAGTATCATAACAGAATGACAGAAAGATGGATAGCTGCACTTAACAGAAAATGCTGGGATACACTGTACTGTACTCCACTGTAGGTTTGACCATGCAGTCTACCTCTCCGAGGGACAGGAAAAAAGGAAGGAATTAAATCTTTGGTATCAGGCTACAGGCATGTTAATATCATTTACAATATTTTGTGTGACGGAAATCAGGCTACGAAAGAGAAGAATGTGTCAAACGGGGGAAGAAAGAGACCCATGTAATACAACTGTGGGTGAATTAATGAAAAGAGAGCAGAAGAGTTGTAAAGAAAAGACTGTGTGTGAGTGATAAGAGGGCCTGTCCTCCCACCGTCCCATTACAGTACTAATAACACAGCGTCGGGTCTGTCGGAGCCTCCTCCAGAGCCGACATCAAAGCCTCACAATCATCCAGGTGTTCGGAGAATGCCCCTGCAGTCATCAGGCATCAGCAGCCCCTCTTTATTGATCATTAATGAGAGTGTTTCTGACAGCTTCCGTACGAGCCTCTATTCCTTGTTTTCCCTAACACACACACACACACACACACACACACGCACACTCCACCCAGCTGCTAAGTTCACACGTTTGTCACAGCGTGGGCCAGTGTACCGATGTTTCCGCCTCATCGTCACAGCCGCTGCCCGGCTGGCGAAGGACGGCAGGGGGTCCATCAGAGAGCCGCCAGCAGGGCGAAGGCTACTGAGAGCCTACTGTAAAACTTCTTATTGACTGACTGCTTAAATGAACTGGAATAATAAGGTCAAGGGTGAAAGTGGTGTTTCTTTGCTACTATAAATCTCCTTTATAAGTCTTGTCAGTGAGTGTTGTTAAAAATGTAACGCAACGTGGGAGAGTGTAGCTCACAGCTGGCCTGGTTATTTCGTGCGCTTTCATCTTTTAAGCTGCTGGAAATTTCTATTTGTAAAATTGTAAAAGCAATGTGGAATTCAGACATGTGGAGACAAGAAGGAGATTATAACTCTGGATCTAAATGCCAGTATACCAATGCAACTTTTTAATAATCAGAATAAAGGCAATTTTACAATTAGCAGGAATTTAAATACATGTATAAGGCAAAAGAGGAATGAAATCGGGGTTAGATACAGTATAATAGCTGGCAAAAGGCTGCTGAATGGGTTTTGGTCAGTAAAAAAAGCCTTCGCAGCAACCTGCCCTTTCTCAAAACGATGTCAGGCCCGCCACATTTTTGGCATTGTAATCTCTGACATTCCTTGCCTGCTGTTAGCGAAACCGCCCCAATCAAATGAAAAGTACAAAGGGTGTCAGGCTAATTAAGCGCTCTATCATTACGGCTTAGAGTCAAAACAGGAGTCAGGTTTTTACGGTAAGGAGGGGCGCGAGAAAGTTAATAGGCTCCCCACTGGGCGATTACAAGAGGTACAGTTTTGCAAAAAGGCGGAAAATGGAGGAAAACAACAACAAAGACTTCACAGCAGTTTCTCATATAAACCGTCAAACCTCAGAAGTAACTGTCAGCGCGGTGGAGAACGAAGATAAGAATGTAAAATCGAAGCAGTTGCAACTTTAATGTCGTGTAGACGTTACTGATTTTGTCAGTGGATGCATGTTGCACCTTGAATTCACTCCTACAAAGCACAAACACAGCGTGAGCAAGTCTTCTCCCCCCGAGAGCACAACATCCAGGCTGTAATTTTCTTCAAGGTAAAAAACCTGTCCTACAATAACACAGAAATTGGAGATATATGTGCCCTTTAATCTCCAAATATCTACAAAAATAAAAGGTTTTACCTTCAGCCTGGAGAGCACAAACCACCCATTGTAGAGATAAAGGAATGCAGAAAATAAGTAGCTCTTGATACCCATAGAAACCGTATGACAGACAGAAAAATATACTTTGCCAACATCTAGCTGACGTTTTTATACTTTTTCAATCCGCGGACCTGAGAGTGGATCAGCTTTAGCCTCAGACTGTAGTCTGAGAACATTCAGTGTTAGAGACCCCATCTTAAGGTGTTTTGATTCTTGATGATATTCAACACAAAATAATATATTAGTCAAAGTTA
The DNA here is from genome assembly GCA_031216445.1 of Lateolabrax maculatus. Taxonomy (NCBI): domain Eukaryota; kingdom Metazoa; phylum Chordata; class Actinopteri; order Acropomatiformes; family Lateolabracidae; genus Lateolabrax; species Lateolabrax maculatus. The sequence goes on from CM062210.1 coordinate 14,002,992, forward strand.
CTTTGATGTGTATTTATTGATATACAAAATATTCTGGGCGACATAATATGTTAGCCTAAAGATGTATATCAGAAATGTTCTTCATGTATGAGTTGGTCCTCACTGGGCGGGCTTGATAAAACACAAATATCATTCAGAAATCTTACTGGATGTTTATCTGCCCCTGCAGACGTAATGTAAATGTTTGGCATGTATTAGCTGCGCTCATTTGGGGGACGGGAGGATTTTGAAGCTGTGCTATTCCTGTAAGACGTGGTTTTGCTTGATTTTACAATATAAACATGGTGAGGGCCCAGAGTCTGTGTAACACACAGGAGGAATAATAGGGAGAGGCAACTTTTTATAATGATCACCTTTACCTTTTTGTATCCAGAAAAAGTCAACTGAGCATGCTCACTATTTTTAGTAACACCCTATCGGTTGTTGACTTGTTGACTTAAATTAAAGTGAAACGTGTATAAAATTATGAATATAATAAAAACTGAGTACATTTAGGATGATAGAGTATAAGTATGGGGATGAGGGAAAAAAGCAATTTATCAGGATTTTTTGGGGGGGTTTCTGCTATTTGGTGTGGAATTTATTTGAAATTTTGCACAATATATGTTATTTAAGTATAGATAAGTACATATAAGGCTGTGATGATCGTTTTGTGTAACTGGAAGACACATATACAATACAATTTGGTCTGATTGGTTATTCAGTTATCTTCCTGTTAAAAGCTTATCACTGTGTGTGTGTGTGTGTGTGTGTGTGTGTGTTACCTGTCAGGGTGCTCCTTGACCACCTGGTAGACTTTGAGTATGAAGGTGTCATTGCGGAAGGCGCGGCTCACACACTCCTTGTAAAGGCGAAACTCTGCTGCGGTGACGGCCTCGCCCTCTGGGATCTGTGAGAGGTTGAACTTAAACTCCTTGTGGTGACGCCGCTGCGGAGAGAGCTCCCTGTCGTACTCCACTGTAGGATGGAAAGACACACACACAAACACAAATATAGGATCATAACAATATGCACAAGAGGCACAAGTGGAAAAAAATAACTCTCTCTGCATAAATAAATACTGGTTTGCAAGTTTTCTACTCCTGCAAGCAGTTCAATGAAGTATCACCTTCATCATATTCCTATGCACAGCATTGCCTTTTTTGACCTTTAAAATGCCTTTTCAGTGGCTTGTCTCACATTCATGATGTATTTTCTACAAATAGGATCAAACTGCATATTTACAAACAGGGTTTCAGTGTAAATATACAGTTGTGAGTGATGATATCCTTTTTACAGACACTGAGCAGAGGTCTACCGTAGTAGCCTTTAAAACGATCACATGTGATTTATACTTAACGTCTAATAGGTTTCGTGGCTTCCAGTTTCCATAAATAAATCCCTGTTATCATCAGTCCAAAGCAAAAGCCCATGATTTTTTCGGCGGCAGCAAACTTAGAGACGTTCTGCGACCACTTCTGACAGCGTGAAATGACAAAAACCAACAAATGTGCTCCCTCCTATGCTTTTAAGTGCAATATGCGCCATAATGATAATGTGCTCTCCGGGGGATTCGGTTCCTGTCTCAGCTGGGGGGGTTTTTCTCCCACAGCAAAGAGCCTGCAGTGCCAGTTTGTCCACGGACACACAGAGTGAGAAGAGGGAAATGAATAAAGAGGGGCGTGTCAAATGCAATTAGAAGGTCGTGTACAGAAATACCCATGCAGACATAAACAGTAAATGCTAAGCCTCAAATATGTGCTATATTCTGCAAAACACACAGGCAACTAGTAACATAATTGCTTGAGTACCCATCAACACACTCTCACTATTCTTAAGCCATTATACTCTTACTGATTTAAATACACACACACACACACACACACAGTCTCATCATCTCCACCCTGCTTTCCACTCAGTGCAGCGAGGTTCAACAGGCTGCGGTGTCACCACCCGTCACTGTAAGTGCAGACTCACTGCGAACCAGAGCTTGGATGTATTTTACCGCCGCAGTTTTTCACCTGCAGTGGGACCAAACATAGATGTCCAACATCTGTCCTCTACTGCTGCTGCTGCTGCTCCAGCGTTCAGCTTTTCACTTAAAGGAATAGTTTGACAATATATGAAGCTTCAATATGAAGCTCGAGCCAGTGGTTGGTTTTAGCCGGTTAAAACTTCAAGTTGTGGCACATTAAGCTGGTCGGACTAAGCGGTCTAGTCTGGCCAGCTTAGTACAAGCAACAGTTCACATTGTTCAAAATGATTACTTTAAAAGTAAGAGCTAACATGAAGATACTTCCTCGCATGATAAACGACAACAGGCTGTCCACTAGAAACCTCATGGAGTCTTCCTCTTTCTACATTAACCTTGCACATGGCTTCATAATTAGTGTGTGTCCAGCAGTTTCGGACATATTTCAGACAGCGCTTATCTGAGGTAGTCAAAAAAGTAAAGGGTGGGTCTCTGAAGGCAATATTTTGTCTGTATTTAAACAGATATTTTGTTTTATTTTGAAGATTCATTTGGATACTTTTACAGCCCAAATCTTAGGTAAGAAGAATTTAGTCTTGTACCTGAGCCAGGGTTGTTAAAACCTTCTGGTAATTTTATGATGTGGGGACCCACCCAAAATGGACCAATGACACATTTTGTTCCCCGAGTCATAGCGAAGAGAAAATTGTGTTGATGTGAGAACACTGGAACCAATCAGACTCTCCCAAAAGTGCCAGCCCCACCTCGTACCCACACCCAGGAAGGTCAAATATCCCCTTATCCCCGGACATTTCCAAGTTACATAAATGCTGAACTTAAGTAACAAACTGAGCAGAAAAGGCAGGGAGGGAAGGCGCGTCTTTCTAGGTTCGTTGCATTTCTGAGGAAAATCAGTACAGTCCAATCCTGAGGCATACTGCTGTCACTTGGTCAAAACAAATTACAATAATTGAAGCCTCTCAGTTTACGTCTGAGCCAGTTCTGCCTCTCTGTACTTCAAACACTTTCCACCGAAGCAAAGGAAACCACCTATAGAGAACGAGATGTTATTCACATCAGCGTCACTGTGACTTCTATCAGATGGGACAGTGACCGTTTCATCATTGTACTCCATACACTGCCCACACACACACTCACACAGATGTTGCAGTAGCTGTGTGATAACAGGACTGGTCTTGTGTTGAAGGGTGGATAGATCAGCTAAGCTTGTGTGTCTGTGTGTGGAGGACTTAAGCAGAGGTCATGGTACTCTAAATGACTTTACAACACTCCCTTCAACAGCCCTGGGCTTCAAGACCAACAGCTTGAAATTTTATATTCCCTGTTAAAGAATCAACTGACTTTTTGGCACAAAAGTGTTGATAAACTGACTGTAGGTGGTGAGAAGGTCAGGAAGAGTTTCACATGTATGAAATATTTATTACATCTGCTGTGATGCACTGTATGTCAAATATACAAAATATCTGGCACCTGACTGTACAGAAAGGCTGAACATGTTTGGGAGACCGTACTGGCGATTTGAACATTATACCAAACAAAAGGTAAATCTTTATCAGATTTTTTCATTGTGTGGGTTAATTGGAAAATGTGTGGAAAAACTGCCTGGGAGTGTTCGCACAGTAATCCAAGATGGTTACACCTTTGAGAATCTTGCAGATACACCAGAAAAATGGAAATTTGCTATTTTTATTGTGTTACATATTTGTAATGGTTTGATAATAAATGAAACTACAAACAAATAGTGTATACCTTCTTACCGACTGACTAACTATATTACACATGAAGGTAAATGTACTTGTTACTATGAATACTATTCAGTGTGTGTATAATGTCTTCTGTAGCTCCGGATGAGTTTTGTTGATTTTTGCGAAAAAAACGTCAGTATACTGTATTTGTTGTATCAGTTTTTGACAATCCATGTTTTCTATTTAGCGATAGTTGCGAAGTTTGTTGACACTCTTTTCGCCAAGTTGGAGAGAGAGTAGCTGTGAGAAATTCCTGATTTCTCTGACTTGTAATTACAACTAATAAACTGACTGGGCTGCTCATAATAACTGTTTGTATGATATGACGTGAACGCAGCATTAGTCCACTCCTCTGACTTCTATACAGCCATTCTTAAACTTTGTGTAGCCAGCACAGGGCCAGTTGCTCATGCACAAATTGGGAGTTATCCAGTAAAGCCATGGTCTTCCAGTAAGCATATCCAGTAAAGCAGCAAGGGTGTTAACAGTCTGGTACTAAAATGAAACTGGCAACTTCTTATATTCTTATATATAACTTCTTTGTATTTCCTGAAAAATGCAACAAAATGTACTACAGTCATAAAAGAGAGGTCAAAGAGATTCTTTCCAGGGAGAAAACTGCTTCAGTGATGTGAAAAATGTATCCACTGATTTCATTAGGCTTTAATGAAATTCACAGGGCACATTTCTTTTCACATTTATTTTCCTCACGTCGGAACTAAATCTCAAGGCACTCCTGAGCCCGCTCAACAACTCACCAGCCTGTTCAGAGTTTTTTTTTTTTTTTTATCTCAGAGAGGGGAGTCGTTTTGAACAGCGTCCAGACGGAGACAAACAATTAAAACCATGAAACATTAAGACAGACACAGTCTCAGATCTCACATAAACGCATGCTTTATCGCCCGCAGTCCTCTGCGTTAGTGGCCTGGGAGCCGCAGCGTTAGCAGCTGAATAGCATTCCAGCTGCTTCTCCACCTTCTCAGCTTGAAATTCAATCGAAATCCACCGAGGTTTAGCATCTAAAATCAAAGGGAAGTCTTCACACGCCGCGTACAGGGAGCATAGCCTCTGTGCTAATCTACCATGACGTGAGCTTTGAGACAGGAACACACAGAAGGGAAAAGGGATTTAGATTTGGATGATTCAGAGAGGAATTCACTCCGAGTGATTCTAAAGATGGGAAGAGTGATTATTTTAGTGATTGGACGCAAACAGTGCTCCATGGAAACGGCAGGAAAAAAGTGTTTATGTGTCATACTGTGTGAACACTAGTCCGTGTAGGTGTGTGTTATGGCTTTATTTTATTACCACTCTCCCATCATTGGTCACCAGTTCATGAGAAAATACACACAAACATGAAAAATGACTAAGTCTGTGTTCATTTTAACAGTCAACTATTTTCTCTTACATTCTCGCTCACTTGATCACAGAGACAGCCAAGATTAACCACAAAACCTGACAATAGCGGGGAATTTCTACAATGATTCACTTCAATACTGGGAAATTTAATCTGCTACGACAAACAGAAAGGAACAAGAGACAGAAAAAGAAACAAAAAGTAAGGAGAGGAGAGGAGAAAGGAAATGATGACCACTTGAATGGTGATAAAGGAAGAGAAAGGCAGAGCATGGATTAAAGTTTTGAGAGAAAAAGACGGAAAAAAGAAAGAGAATGATGGATCAAATTAGATAACCTGGATAACCACGTCAATAAAAAAAGTTTATGTCCTTTAAAATAACACAGGAGAAGAAAATGACTGTGGGAGAAATGGATAAGATGACTAGACCAGATGAAGAAGGATAAAGTCAGTTGTCACAGAGAGGAAGACAGAGAGACCAAAGGGACAAAAGCGGAGGGAGAGAGGGAAAGAGAGAGTCTGGGATACAACGAGCGGAGGAGAGATGGAGACAGTCAGTGACAGAAGGAGAGTGAGATGGACGATGTGCAGATTTGCTTGGCCGCTTTGATAGGAGCTGTTCTCTCGTTTCCACCTGCGCAACATCTGGTGCTGCTGTCCTCTCCCTGCTGCTGTAGGTATTATGCCCCCCCTCCCCCCCACCCCACCACGACCACCACCACCACCACCACCACCACCACCACCACCAACAACACACACACTTGAATTCTTGTGTGTATATATAATATATATAATGGTCCTGTTATGGTATAGAAATTAAATCCACAGCCTATGAACCAGCATTAGTGGCGGCAGGAACTTCAGTGTGACAGGTTGGCTTTTTATAAACTGCTTGCCCCTTTAAGAAGCAAAGGAAGGAAAAAGGGAAAAGGTGCTGAAAGAAAGACAAGTGAGTGAAACTCTGAGCCAGAAGGCTGTCTGTGCGGGGGGGAGGCTGGCGAATGAGCGGACAAACAGGCGAACGCAATAGAGGAGACATAAAATCAGTCGGACAGTGATTGATATCGACAGCCTCTGGAGTAAAAATAAAGAAGAGCAACTTTCAGTAACACATTGAAACACATTGAAAGGATGCAGTCATCGATTTGGTAGCTATGATGGAAAAGTACCAGAAAAAAAGAGAGCAGAGAGTGGGATGAAATCTATAAGTAGAAGAAGGAAGGAAGGAAGACGGACAAATTTAAAAGATAAACAAGAAATAAACTAGAAAAATAGTTTAGAGGAGGAGAATAGCAGTGTTCTTCGATGTGAAGCAGAAAAAGCAAGACTGTGCAGGAAAGGCCCTGGGGTGGTTGACAGGCTGACTTGTCTGTGGTCAGCGGTCAGCGCTTTTGCTCACACTCCTAACGCGTCCAGCCAATCCCTCGGAGGGACAGCTGGCGAACAGCCGCCTGCATCAGATAACTCCTGCTTTCTCTCACACGTCCCACAACCACTGAGCAAAACAACCAACAACCACTCTCCCTCGCCAAAATACTTTTTTCGCCCTTCATCAACACTCGGTTGGTAAAATTAACTAAAGGGAACGTTATGGCTGGGTTTCTCAAAGGTAATTATGTCGTCAGATATGTATCCATTTTAAAGAGGGGATTATTGGATGTTTTTAGCCTCAAAGCTAGATGAGTAATTAACTTTTCCTTTGTGGCGTCGAGGCTTGTGCAAGGAACCACCAGACATGTGACACAGTTTTGGTGTCACAAAAGGCTAATTAAAAGTACGTCTTCTGAATGTATCTTAATGCTAAAATATTTTGCTGTTGTGGACTACAGAGAACAGGGCACCTGTGACCCAGATAATAGTCTTAAGGGAGTCCTTGGCAGATCTGTCAGTGAGATTTTACTAAGTACCAGTCTGATGACAGACAGGGAGATTTGGTTCATGCTGCCAATCTAAACAGGGCTTTTTCATCCTCCTACAGTTGCAGACATGTAAAACACACAAATGCAGACCCCTCCACCTCAGACAGTATCACGCTCGTGCTGAGCCAGCTGTATGCTGTTTTGTGCCACAAGACATTCAAGCAAATACCTTTTTTCTGAACAGCAGCCACTCTAGCCACAAGTGACTTTTACAGGATGGTGGTACATTAAATGTCCCTTTATTTCTCGAGATTCTCCTGAGTCAGTTGCTTTCAAGACATCATTAGTTAACTTGACAGAGTGAGTGGATTGGAACCAGTGGAAACTAACACACCTGGTGAAGTATGTACATCTTGTTTTATTTTATGTTCATTTTGTTTTGTTAAACTATTTAATCAGATCAGATTTAAAGAAATCTTCAGCTTATACACCCTGAGCTCTTCCTCTTATTTAAAAAGGGAAATATTGTGGTTACGGAGAGACTAAATAAAAACTCTGACTCTCTTAATTGCGGGTTTGTGATGGGAGGTGAACGCCACCACAACCTCCACTTTATCCAGCATAATGCACTACTTCATACGTTGGTACTGAACATTAGTATTGGAGACAATTCATGAGGTGCAGAATCACCCAATATGGATGTAATTCTTAGGATACTTCATCAATCTCTGCTCCTCCCAATTCTATCTCATAATGTACCACACAACCCAGGGTTAACTCTGCCCAACAGGAAAGAGTAGATCTTGATATTTAGTCGGTGAGGCAGGTTCATTTTAAATATGAAAAGACATCTTCATGCTCTGGCTTACTGTCCTTGTAGCAGGTAATGTTTGGTTTTAGGCTTTCCACTCAGTGTCTCCAGGAAGAAATAGGATGATTGCAGTCGGAACCACCGACCTTGTTGAACTAACATGGGAACAAGAAGCCAGTGTAGCTGTAAAACAAGCTTTGCTTTTCTCTGCAGTAAAGCAAAGATTCCAGTATCTTCTCAATAAGCAAGCTTTCTGGCAGTTTTATACGTAGAGCATGCCAAAGCTGGATCCCGAGGACCCTCGTAAAAATCTCTACTTTCTAATTAAATCTGTAATTTACTATTTCCTCTGACCCATGATGCATCACACTGACGGAGAGGCTGTGAGAGGGAGACAAAAATGAAAGTGAGCGAGGGAAAGGACAGAATAAAAAAGACATTTTCACAAACACCCTTCAATTAAATTTTTGCACACCAAGAACCTGTCAAGATTGTTAAAGACTTTGTGGATGGCTAAACCAATAAAAATGTTCTGGATGTCCAAGGCATGAGAAGAATCCATCTGTGTTTATGTAATTACAGCCCATAATCTGTCTGGTTTTTCTCTCAGACTTGATGGTTTCTGAAGATATCAGATATGTCCATGTCTTCCACTTATCATTAATTCCTCCATCTAATTAAAAGGTTTGACTTTCAGATTGACTTTCACTGGAAACTTTTGCAGTTGATGCAATCACAACTCTTCGGCGATTGATGCTATTTCATTCAAAAAGAAAAACATCTCATTAAGGGGAAATCTTTATGCTGTAAACACTAGTCTTTCTGAAAAGCTCAAGCCAGGTTTTAAGCCTCAAACTCTTTAACCTTTGGCATCGATGTAGTGTTGAAAGATAAAACACGGAGACAGCTGTTGATTTTTGCAAAGCAGATGAATACTGGCATCTTATGGTACACACACACACACACACCCACACACACACACACACACACACACACACACACACACACACACACTAAGCAGTGGTGTGAGCTGCCCAAGGTGTTGCCACTATGCTTGGCTGCCAACAGGAGCTGTTTCCGCTTTCTGCTGAGTGTTTTGGCTCTTTGTAGTCAGGCAGCTGGCAGGGCAGCTCCTGGGGTCGAGGTACAGACGAAGGGGCTGGGTGTCTGCTGGGAGTCATCATTAACTTTGAGCAAGGGTGTGTGTCTGTGTGTGTGTCTTTGGAGACCCATCCTGTGCTCTGATCTTCTCCCCTGACCCGCCATCAAAGCCGACACACTGAGCGCCACAGGACCAGCCAAGGGCCACTGGCAAGAGAGAGATCGTTTATGTCCGATTGCATGCAGGCACACAAACATTTCAAACATAAAAAAGGGCTTGCACACATGCATGCAGGGTAGTTACAAGCATATGGGCGCTGACATATGCACAGGTACGGATGTAAATGTCAAAACGAAGAATTAAAAACAAACACACTTGCGTCACAGGATCCCACGCACACGAGAAAAAGAGGACGGAGGGGCTTACAGTAACATTCCCGCACACACTTTGTGATGCACACACAGTCCCAGAGGTCACTGGTGTGAGGACTCAGGGCCAGGCAGGAGCATTAGTCCGTAGCGAAGATATGAGGCAGTGAGACCAGCCCTTTTGCAGACTGTCAAGCCCCATTAGCAAACACAGAACAGCAGCTGAGAGCTTTACTCTCAGTGTCCAGCAGAAATCAGTACAGTGATTTTAGCACATTACTAATAACTGTTATGTGTTCCTGACATACAGCTGAGAACAGCCAAGAAATGAGTTAAATGCTCAGCAGGCCGGGAACCTGTAACGTTGGTAATATTTCAAGTTTAAGTCACAGTTTCAACCCACAAAGCCAGCTCATGAAAGTTTTACGTTTGCTCCTCAAAACAGCGCGAGTGGGGTGTCTTTCCTGGGAAAATTCCTCAGGTTCACAGGAAGTGATGCGTTTTATGTTTCAAGCTGGTTTGTTTGGAATAAACTAAATAAAAGGGGGCATTATTTGCAGAAACATAATGTGAATGATTTACTACAACAAAGTGCACGCAGTAAAAATTTTTATCATGGCACATTCCCATTCCTAGACTTGACAATAGACTTTTGTGCCTAATTAAATGCATATTTAGATTAAAATACTCAACTAATTTACTCCTTTCACTCGTACTTGGACTCTTTAAAACTGTTTGTAATTAGGATTTGACATCCAAAACACAGGAGTTTTCCATGCTAGGCAAATCCAAAATTCACATTTCATTTGCACCGTCGAGAACACAAGCAGGCAGCTACACTCTTACAACTCACACAAGTGCAAATAGCACAAACTAATACAGCACTTCCTTTGAGCCTGACAATTCAGGATGCATTTTCTCCTCCTTCACACACACACAGACACACACACACAGACACACACATCCATCGATGACCTCGATATCCAGCCTGCTCTTCTTCCATTACCTCCCACAGGTTACAGTACATAATGACCTCACTGGACAGGCATCCTCAGGAACAAAGGGCCCATTTGAACCATATAATCACATTTTTCTACAGCCATCATCCTCCATATAATCCTTGAAAAACCATTTGGGTTTGTCTAAAGACCCATCCAAAACCATGACAGACAAAATAATGTCATGTGAACTGTTCCAGGAAACACACAAACACACACACACACACACACACACGTCCACAGAGGAAGAGTTTGATTTTTGTTCCCTAGCTCTATCACCACTGTGCTGCATTCCATACAAGATGATAAAATTAAGTCTGGACACACATCTATCTTTTGTCGTTTTGAGATCTTTAGCTAGTGCGCAATGTGTGTGGGTTTGTGTGTGTGTGTGTGTCTGTGTGTGAGTCTAACCCCGAGGGTAGGCGGATAATTTGCTGTAATTGCTCCTCTGCCGGGGCTTTGCTAACAGATAGATATCCAAGGTATGGCTGTTGGACTGTGTAGTATCAGTATTTTCCATCGACGGACTGACAGCTGAGTGGTAGCAGTCATCAGCTCTCTGTTGAGTCCCCAGTTGGCCTCCAGTTAGCTGGATGTGTCATACCTGTGTGTCAATAGGAGATTTTATTCCATCTCTTCAAGCGCTACTACATGGGATTAAGATGTGGACCCACTAACTCGACTAAAGGGGGCATTTAAACAACACGGATATGTGAAGTTTGGGTTTTTCTGTTCTTGTTATGCCCCATTTTCCGGCACAGTAATGTATAGTAACATAAGGTCACCTAATTGTAACGTAAAATGACATAAGGTATGGTAAAGTAATATAAGGTAATGTACCATAAGGTAAGGATAGTGTAGTGTAGCATAATGTTACCGTTTTAAGAAGTTTGACTTTTACTTCTATTGTCATCTGCACAGTTTGGCATGAAGTCGATGTGGCTAAATTTTGGCTCTGCCGAGATTGAAATTACACGCAGTGCTAGGATTTCTGTTGGATCAGTAATAACACAACTAACTATTAACAAAACCAATTAAATGAGACCTGATAAGCATCTAGGGGAGAAGAGGGTGTTTTGAATCAGCTGTAAAACATGAAAAGGTGTACCAAAGGATATCAAAACATTTGGGAGAGTTAGGGATTCACCACATAACAAAATAGTACAAGGAAAATTATACAAATATGAAGGTCCACAACAAGCACAGCAGAGCAAAACCACCAAAGAAAAAAGGGATTTGATGCGATGTTTTAGACCTCAGTCATCTTGTATTTCTGAAGAATTCCAGTTTGTAAAAAAAAAAAACAATGGAAATACAAAAACAAACACAATTTTTATTTTATTTGGACTTGATGTTTTAAATAAATATTAAAATCAGGATTAGATCTGGGGTATGAGTTGGGGTTCAGCATTTGAGTTAAGGTTCAGGGGCCCAGTTCACATAAGCAATTTTGCAAGAATTGTTTACAGATCATCACGGCAGCATCATGTTTCTCAAAAGATTGTACACAAAAGTCCTGTAGGGCTCTTGTATACTAACGCTTGGGTTGCTTTGTGTTTTAATTGGTAAAACATGTCAAAATCTCATGTTGTAATCACAGATGCATTTTGCAAATTTGGTGAGATCCAAGTTTGGAGGTAAGGATGAGGGCCCTCCCAGGATTAACAAGAACTGTGTGTGTGTGTGTGTGTGTGTGAGGGGGGCGCCTTGTGAGTGCATGTACACATTCAACCTTCACACGAAGGTCTATAATCAATCTTTGTACAGCATTTGTGTCTGTTTGAACACTTACAGGTCTAAATGGCCACAGAGAAAATCTCATTGACATTAATGGCCAGTTGCGATTTCCCCAAAAGTCTCTGTAAAAACAAGTGCTTGTTTCACTCGACACCAATTTGAGCCAATGAGCTGTCAACAAAAGATGGTGCAACATCTTTTTCACATTTATAAGGAAATTCCATGAAATCAGAAAAGAAATGAGCTGGAAAATAAACAACGCGGAAAATCTTTTTTTCCACTTTATGGGATGTTAATAAAAATGTAATTCTACAGTATAGCAGCTGTCACAACAGCCTCTGGTCAGACTAATGGTGGCTTACACTTCGCTTCAACTTAAATCAGCGGTCTTCATACAAGACTTGGTCTTGTGGACGGAAGGGCCAGATGACTTCTCAAATACTCAGTGGTGGAAAGTGCTCTACACAAATCTGCAAAAATCCAAGTTCAGTGAAAAGCCACTCAATTACTGTGTGAGAATGTAATGTAATTTGTTATTTCTACTCTTAACAATCCTTCAGCGAGAGACAGAAATAAGGATTCGGTCCTGCTATTTTGGTCACCGCATGATGGTATACTTTAATTTAAAAAATTGCTTGTTGGGCTATTTTGATAAAAGCATAAGATTTCTGCTGGAGTTTGGTCCTTGAGGCCAATTTGTCCCTTCTCCAACATCTTGTTCTCTTTGGGGGCCGATTTGGCAGAAATACTACTGGCTGTTTCATTTAGACACAAACAAGAAAATAAACGCAACCAAACACTGCAGTCATAAACAAAACCAGTGACACCAAACACTTCACTGTCTAACGTATGTGACTAACAACAACAATCCGAAACCAGAATCATTAATCTTGCAATACACTGCACACTAAAAGATACATTGTTTAGAGTTGGTCAGATTGTCAGGATTTGCTGTCCTTTGGTTGCCACAGGATACAGGGAAAAAACATTTTGGGTGGCCAGCAGAGGAGGGTTTGTCTGGGTCTACGATCCTCTGCTATAAAACAGAAGTTGCTGCAAATCTATCAGCGATTTTGGAAAGTAAAGGGATTTTTGACTGTTGTTTGGTCACAAAATGAAATCCCCAAATGTGGGACAACAGGTGGACCCATAATAGTTTTCTAAGAGGCTAATAAAGTCAGTATTTATTGGGGAAATCAGTGACCATGGCATATAGTGGGTCTGATCATTTGAAAAAAAGAAACCTCTGATCTTGTTCCTTCTTGCTGCAAGATTCTCCATCCTTGATGTTCGGCTCCATTTCCTCTGCGATTTATATGACAGAGGATGGCCACTCACTGCTTTCCTCTTGGGTCGTGACCACAGACCCTCTCAGAAACGGCTCCCTCGGCTGCTTTTGAGATTCGCCACCATTCAGCGCTAAGTGAATATTCCGTAAACAGAGATGTACTCCCATGGTTTATGATGGGAGTCCATTTTGAGCAAAACAAAACATTTCTGTGGTTTTAGGCCTCAATTTATTTATGCTGTGTCAATACAGGGATGATGGTTGTCCAGAATTCCCTTGTATTTGCCTGTCAGGCTTTGTGGTAAACCATCTGAAGACTGATCACACAGGCATGTGTTGTGTTTGTGGTAATCTTAGTAGGTATACTATGTAGCCTGCTTATTCATTATTTGCAGGTTGCATTATGGGTAGTTGTTTGCGTCCCTGCCTGTATGTGTGTGCCTTTATATGTCTGTGTTTGCTCGTATTTCTGTGTGTCTTATGTGTCCATTTGCCTCTATCAACGTGCAGCAGTGCAGGCAGTAAAGAGGCCTGCTATAGTGATCTGTGGTTAACGTCTGCTTTTGGGCAGCAGGTGTGCATGTGTGTGAGTGTGTGTGTGTGTGTGTGTGTGTATACGTGTGTCTGAGCTAGGCCGGTCTGGTCCCAGATTTAGAGGAGGAAGCCGGTGTCAGGGCCAGGAGATGGATCTCTCCTGAGGGATCCGATAAATAAGGAAAAAATATCTTTGAAAAAGGGAAACGCAGCTGTTTCCAAAGGTGAAGTCAAAATATTGGTGGCTTTGCATTCCACAGCCACAAGGTAGAACGCCAGTGATGCTGTTTGGTACTCCATTTTCCCTCCTTCTCACTATGAACACCTCCCCTTTTCTTCCTTCTCTGCCTCTCGGCACATCTTTTCTTCCCTGTCTGCCACTATATCTCCCTATCCTCACCTCTCTGTCTGCCTTTCTTTCCCGTCCACTCTCTCTGTCATGAAGACAGTCGAGCCTTGGTGCGATTCCCTTTGGAAAGTCCATGGTGACCACAACGCATTTCAGCGGCTTAGAGGCAGAGCATATGATCCACTGATAAATCAGTCTGGGCCAGCTTCAATCTCACCCCTGGGCTGACTTACATGTAAGACCTCCTGCTTGTTTTACACACAGGCACAGCTCCAAAAACAGCGACGGTAACCAGATACCTGGATATTCAAAAAGCAGGTGGGCCTCGAGGAAAATCAGAAGAAAAATAATCAATGTTTCTAATAATACTTCTGTCCACGATGTCAACACAATATTGGGGAGATGAAAGTGTAGAGAACTTTGGCTTTCTTCATGTTATTTGAGTTTTTGCTGAAAGCCAGAAATGCACATCCAGACTACATTTCAAAAATAAGTGTTATTTCAGTATGGGAGGCCCCAGCAAGAACTGTTCTCTTTTCTTTAAATGTGTAATGCAGTGCGCTAAACATGAGGTCAGTGCGGGGTGTTTTTAAAGCCTACCGGAAAAAAAGTATTAGACAATAGGTTAAAAAAATGTTCATGCATAGTGTGTAAAATGTTCTTGATTATGTTTGCTACTCGGTTATAATTTTTTTTATTATTTTATTATTTTTATTATTTTTTTATTATTTTGCCGTGTTATTGGAGATTTTAACCTATTAAAGGGTTTTACATTTTGTTTTAATATAATCATATGTCAAAATCAAACAGTATAAAACAGTGACAATTACAATCCAGACGATCACACAGGTAGAAAACAAGCCAGCCAGATGTTCTTAACCACATTATTTGGAAGTGAAACTAAAGTGAGCACACCCAAAATATTGGGGATGATCCCTAATTTCTTTTGAGAAATGTTCCTTTGCCTCAGAAATTGACTTGGTGAGTATAGTTTTATTATTCCAGATAGAAATGATGGCCAAAACTACAAAAGTAACACCCAAGTTGTCATAAACCGACTTTTAACACCATACTTCTGACTAGCTGAAGTACTATCCCAAATCACACACACAATAATACTGTAAAGACTCTGGACTTAAATAAAATAAATAAATATTGCCTTCTGATGAACCATGATTTCAGTCAGCTTTGATTTCAAAGAAAATGGTGCAAATGGAAATGCTATGTTGCTGGATGTTAAAGACGTCAAAACTTACATTAATACATTAAAACAGCATAACAACAACAGCTGTTAGGTGATAGCACAGATCTAGATTATCCTCAAAATGTGATCACATTTTTATTGAGCCAAGAGATATTTTTCTATCCACTACAAAGGCCTGAGACACTCAATATAACAGGGAAAGGGGGAGAAGTTATTAAAAAGAATCATTAAATTGTCTTGTTTACTTAAAACCAGCTGGTCTTAGACAGCAGCTAATCTCAGGCAGTGTATACAGAGTGTGTGCGAGTGTGTGCGAGAGTGTGTGTGTGTGTGTGTGTGTGCGTGCTGTAAGAACAGTTCTGAACATACTGACCATATTGTACAGTATGTGAAAAAAAGGCAGTGAGAAACAAACTGTAGACATACATAGCTACAAATGTGAGACTTCATCTTAGAAAAGGATTCACACTGGACTTCTAAACACTCAGTCAGATAAGGTATCCAGGAGACTGACTGCTCTGAGGTGTGGAAAGTGTCCGTACAGGAGGAAGGACTGGGCAGAGTTTCCCCTGCACATCCTTAGTGATAAGATCCTTTTATCCAGAGAGCCTCACGGCACTGGGAGTGGATACATTTTTCTTATGGGTGGCCTCGTCGGGAGTCAAACCCCTAACCTCTGCACATATTAATTCACTGTTGTACCCACTGAGGTACAAATAACACCATCTTTCTTCATCTTATTTCTTTCTCACCTGACTGTCCTTTATCTTTCTGTTTTATATTTGCAGTTTCATTATCTCTCAACGCTCTCTCCTCCTTGTACTTTCTCCTGTCACCCTATTTTTTTTTTCTCTGATGATGCCTGTGGTTAGAGTTTTTTTCGAGTTCAAAACCATAGCATATTATATGATTTTAAAATGACATGCTTATTATTCGCTAATAAAAACACAGCATTTACATGACTTGCCTCTCTTCCCTCTCTGTGCTCTCTTTCTCATCTCTCTCTTCCTCCCTGCCTTCCCTCCATCCCTCCCATCTCCGACTGTTTTCCTGTCAGTATCATGTTTGGAAAGTCAGCCCGCGGGTCAGCCTAGGGCTCGTAAATTTGTCAGCAGCAGCGCGGTTGAAAGGGAGGCTACTTGCTCGGGAGGGTCAGCAGCATCTGCGCTCACATGGGGCCTTTTTCTCACTGTGGACCCACGGTTGTTGTTTCAGGCACGTCCTCTTCAGAGAGACGACCGGCCTGGGAACATGCGAGGGGCCGAGGGGTGCAGCTTTCTATGTGACACCAGGATTTGATGAAGACTTCTTGTATAACGAGGAGGGAGTTCTTGCTCTCTAACGAGTACATTCGAATACACTCCAATTATCAGCGCAGACACACACAAGCCAAGGCACATATGTCTGTATGTGTGTACTTGTATGGACTTCGTGTGAGGGACTACAATCATTCCCTAACCCTTGACCATGACCTTTGAGAATCAATCCACCCTAACACACTTACTACTGTCAAATAAACAGCTATTGGGGAACTACTTTATGTTTCTGGGTCCATTGTGTTTTATAGTGGTGTATTATTGTAATTTGTAAGAATAACGGGCCAAAGCCTATTCATTTCTTGCACAGGTGCAACAAACTTTCATATATGCTGACTGTTAAAATATGTATTTTATAAAAAAAACACCATAATGCAGTGCAGCCACACAACATCTCACACATCAGACTTAATGCAACAGAATCACATCTGTGCAGAAGATTGTGGCAAGGTATTTTGGAAAACCGTAAATCACTACATAGACGAAAACAAGCTGGTTATAGGGAAGCTGGTTCATCAACAAAACTAAATTACAAGAGTTCAACACAAAATAACTCCTGGAGGGCAGGGAATCATAACTGATGGATTAACCTTAGCCATGTCCTGATGCTGACAGCCAAGGATCAACAAACCATGCAATGCTTGAAACTCCGTCACATCGTGCTTACGCACAGTGGTGCTTTGAGATAAAATGCTAATGTCAGCATTCTAACACGCTCGCAATGACAATTACATGTTAACCATGTTCACTGTCTTAACATGCTTACATTTGCAAATCAGCACTAAACACAGGCGGATGGGAATGTCATTAATTTTGCAGGTATTTAGTCAGAAACCAAAATGTTGGACATATTTAAATTCTAACCTGATGATGGAG
The DNA here is from genome assembly GCA_031216445.1 of Lateolabrax maculatus. Classification (NCBI taxonomy): domain Eukaryota; kingdom Metazoa; phylum Chordata; class Actinopteri; order Acropomatiformes; family Lateolabracidae; genus Lateolabrax; species Lateolabrax maculatus. The sequence continues at coordinate 14,020,511 of CM062210.1, forward strand.
CTAGTCACGGGATCACCAAAGTGATTACAATTGATCCTGAGGGGAACATGAATGTCTGTACCAAATTTCATGGCAATCCATCAAACTGTTGTCAAGACATTTAATTAAAAGCTGAATATGTCAATCCCACGGTGAGGCTAGAAGAAAAGTCGGTGATCACCAAAATCAGTAGGATTCATCCTCTAAGCACCATGCATGTCTGTATAAAATTCCATCCATCAATCCATCAATCAATCCATCCATCCATCTGTCCATCAGTTGTTGAGATAATTTAGTCTTGACCAAAGAAGTGGTCAGACCAACAACATTTTTTACTTGGTCTAGCTATAGAATATCTTCAAGTTGCACTCATATAAACACAACGACATTTGTGTACACAGAAATGTGTGTATGCAGCTCCCAGAACAAACCCACAATCACATCCCCCTTCCTCTGCTCCTTCAAGGTCACCAAAGTCTTTAAATCACCTTTCATCTGTCCCAGAGTTTCTCACCCCTCAGGCATCCTCTGGGTGTGCCTTTTTTCTTTCCTTTCTTCACTTCTTTCTCTCTCTTCCTCTGCTTTTTTATTTACTGGAGATAAATCCCTGCAGGTTTCCCGGTGGCTTCACAGAAGAATGTGACAGTGGGAATGTTTACCGTGACATTTACGCCATTCCTGTCGGCCGCGGTCACTACCAGAACGAGCCTCTCCAGCAGAGCAAACGACGGGATCATTATGATAATGGATGGAGTTTACTGGGCACACAAGGACACGCCGACTCGGAGTTCAGCGGTTCACAGGTTCACAACCTTTTTTAACACCGGGGTGGACTAGAAATTCCAAAGACATACCAACCAGTGTTTACTAAAAAGCTTGAGTCCTGTATAGTGTAATGTAACAATAAGTGTATCTTCAAACAGATTCAAACAATGTCAGTGAATGAGTCCTAATTTGTTATATATATTTGAATATATTTTGAATTAAATATTTATTTGAAGTAAATGCAAAACAGTAGAATAGTATAATATTAGAATATAATAGAATATTCCCCCTAAACTCCTAAAATAACAATATGGAGTCAAGAGCGTAGACTACAAGCAAGCACCAAGAAAAAAGAGAAACAAAAGGTCGGAAAAGGAAGTGTTAAGTGTTCCTGTTTAAAGGATTAAAGTACGGTAAAGCATTGGTTCCCAAACTGTTTTTTAAACCAGGGCACACGGAAACAAGATTTGTTTTCATTTCAGACCCCCAGTTCCATTTTTTCTGAGACTGAAGCATAAATATTTGCGCTTGCAGTGTCCGTATTGTAATTATCAGAGGTGTGTTGCTGTGACATTCTTGGTGTTTATTGATTTTATTATACAAATTATATGAAGTCCTTGTTAATTCAAAAACTAAAGTTGTAGAATCTCCCACCCACCCACAGCATGTACTTGAGCAGTTTTTACAGTGATAAATATTTCCATCGCTTGCTCTAACTGGTGCTCTTTCTAATGGTTCTGAACTTGGAAAACTTGTGAGCCAGACAACGTTACCACAACAACCAGCAAGTGTGAGCTATTATGTCGCCAATCTCTGAAATTGAAAAATACAGCTAAGCCTCATTCATATTGTCTGATCCCAGCTGTTTCAAATTAAAATAGCATCCACATGTTCCTGTAGCATTTTGTTCTTACGGTCACTCTAAACCTCATCACATCCACCTACACTCAAACACAGACAGCAGGTGTTTTTAACTTTCAACAGAATGACTATTGTGGCTTTGGTTTAATTTGTAGTAATTGGGGGGGGGGTTAAAACAAAGAGACATTTGTTTGCATCTTTGCCTCTCTCTGTTTTCTTGTCTCTCATGTACAAACTTCATATATACAAACACACTCACACAAACGCACACACACTAATTCCAGGTTAATGATTTCCTCTGCATGGCCTCTTCATAGACAGTTAAATAAAAGACAAAGGCTGACAGCTTTACGGTGCTTTTAGCAGGAAAGAGTGATGCCAGAGTAAAAATACACACACAAACACACACAAACACACACACACACACACACACCCACACTCTTTGTCTCTCCTTGTTTTAGGCACATACCCACACACTCACACACTCTAAAACTGCAAGTTTGCAAAAGGCTTTCTGAGCACTACAAGAACAGTGAAATCGTCCATACGGATATATATGAATATTTTTGTCAACTTTACTAATAGCTGACATTTTGTGCCAGACTTCAATATCTTTAAATGGTGCATTTTCATTATTTTTCTTCTGGGTCTGGAAATGTTTGAAAACAGCATTTGGACCACCACACTCTCCAGTGAAACCCACACTATAATCAGCATGTTGAATACAGAGCCAATAGCCTAATATATCATGTGCTGTCTGTTTAAATGAGCTCCTGAAGGAGACCATCATATCAACCTGTTTCTGATCAGCTGCTTCTTGTTGCACAGCATGTGGTCAGGACTCCTTCTGAGGTTTTTCCGGGCTGATGTGGGAAAGAGGGAATACAGCAACAATTTGACATATGGCGAAGACGGAGAGAAAAAAACCAGACAGGTAAAGACAGACAGATATGGTGAAAACAACAGATGCGTGAGAGGACAGTGATGCACGGCAGAAAAAACAGAGCAAATTCCTCCATGCCTGCACCCAGAGGTGATAAATGGGAGCAGCGGGCCCTAATCAGATGTTTCGCCAGGGTTATCGGCTCGGTTCGATAGATCGTTACCAGCCGCGAGTGCGCCTCACTTCACCTCCTTATCTCGTCACACTCCTCCATGCTATGCCACTATCACTCCCAACTGGAATGTCCAACGAAGACATGAGACTGGACGGTGGAGAGGCAATGAAGACGGAGGGGAAAAAAAGCAAGGCAAGAAGTGTAATCTCTGTACTTAGCCCCGATCTCAGCTGCCATCTCGTCAAGTCGGAGAGTTATGGCGTGAGAGGGAGAGATATCATCAGGGTGGGTGGGCGCGGGGTGGAGGAGTGATGTTAAGAGCAGGGTGTGTGACAGAGATGGCTTCGAGTGTAAATGGAATGCTCTCTTATAAATGGTTATCTGCTGACCTTAGAGTCGACCAACCGTGTGTGTGTGTACATCTCCATCTATGTATCCACCCACGGCAATTCCTCCACCTACTGAGGACAATATTATCAGGAGACATACACACTCATACGCACTGTAAGGTCTGCGGCAAAAACTCCGATGGACAATAGAGTTGTCCTGTAACACCTCTTCTTTTATGACATGAAACTGGACTGGAAAAGACATAATCCAGTTAACCGGAGATGTTTCCGCCATCAACCCTGTTTGTTTCTCGAGGCGGCTGTGTGTTTTGCCAAAGAGCTAGACAACCAATACAATCCAAACATGAGAAAAAGGAAGCACTTTAAAACACTGTAACTCAATAAGCAGAATTATTTGTATATCTTGGGCCGTTCTTGAACATCACTGCAAGTTCAAGTGAACTTGTAGCGGCAGTGAAATATCTGATACTATAAACAGATGAAAACAAACACAGAGGTTTGTAGTTTGTTAATGTCATTTTTCTCACCATTGCAGGAAGGTTTCTACTGCCAAGTTTATGTCTCAGAAAATATCCTTTATTCCGCTGCAGCATATCTTGAATTCCTCGCTCAACTTTTGGCTAATACTGTTTACGGTATGCTCAAAGTTGAGGTGAAGTGACGGGTGGTCTTGTGTTCTGTTCTGGTCTCTGAGGCTTTGCCGGAAGTGTTTCAAGAAGGTTTAGTGAAAATTTTCCAAAGCCCCCTTCTGCATCAAACAATTGACTCTTTGATCGAATCCAACTAATTATTTGATCATGCTGGGGCTTTGGGACACGTTTCGCTGCAAAGGAAGTGGCTTACCTGAACTTAGGCACTGAGAAATGCAGCCAGGCATCATAAGACACGGAAAACAGCCATTTAATAAGGGCACTTCATTTCAGAATAAGCCCAGGGCTGTCTGGACCCGGCTAATCTCCTGAAAACCCACTTCTGAAAGCTTCTGGCTTGTTTGCCTTTAAAGTGTGGGAGGTAGGCTGGTAGAAAGCTTGGCTGTTGACTTAGGTAAGAGCTGTAGTGACAGCTCAGCTATAGTCTTGCAATGGGGTGTGCAGAGATGGAGAGGAGAGAGGAGAAGAAGAAAAGGAAGGCAGTCATGATGACAGACAAGTACACGAAAGCATACAATTGTTTTTATAATATTTAAACTACATGATGCATGTGTGATTTAACTTTCTGGACACTGGAACAGCTTTAAAATGTGCCAGAATAACTGAAGACTGTGTCTAGGCGAGTTGGATAGCTATCTGATATCAAAAAAGCCAAGTGTGAATGCAACCAAGAAGCGTTCGAGACAGATTCAAATGTGATTGTCGGTCTGGGGGAATAGCTACTGACGGCGCCTGTCCCCTGTGATGATAACAACTCAAGTGACCCTGAAAGCACACTGGAATTAGTCACCATTCTCCCTGTCACATATAAAGCATTTCTGATCCCTGATCAGTCCCACCACTGAATGATCTGTGTGGGTGAGAGAACAGTGTGGGAGGCTGTTACGACAAGCAAACTTTTGTCTTTCTCGTAGTCAATCCAGCCAAGTTATAGTCATAGTAAACAGACTGCGAAACTGTTTTTTAGCCGTTAACATTTTCAGGTTCATGATAACCATCTTCTGGTTTAGAGTAGCACTGATCCTTATTTTAGCACGTAGCCAGGGAAAACCAAGACAAATGCAATCAGATTTGTGATCTGGAGAGACGTGAATGGAGACACATAAGTGTAAATAAAAGCTTATTAAAACTCATCTGGATTTTATCCGACAATGAGACACTTGGTAAACGGGGCCTTAGAAGAGAAAACAGTCTGCGTGTTAAAAGGAGGGCGGGGGGGTCAAGCTCACCTGTTAATCATAAAATGGTATTTAAAACTGTAGGAAAAGCAAAACTGGATTGGAATCTAAAACCATGGATGGATTTTCCTGGATTATTATGGGACCTTCTCTCTGTTAAGACCCAGCAGACAAACAGCAAAGGAAGGGAGAGCAAACAAGCAATGGGAGCCTTGGCTGCGCTCTGAGCCAAGCCAAGCTTTTAGAGAGGCCTCCACACCTGTCTGTCTGGCTGGCATGAGAGAGCAACGGCAAAGCAAACTCATCACAGCTAAATGCAGATGACACAGGAACAACATTTGGAGTTCCTGTTCTGTGACCCTTGAAACCAAAGCCATTTCGGTGCATCCTTGACTCACCACAACCACGAGGTAACAGCTCAACCACAAAAACCAAACCTGATATGAATAGCAAATTTTCCCCTGCCGGCTATTACAGCCCTCACGGTGGCTGCTGATATTTGTTCAGCAATATGTCCCCCCTCATTATTAGAGGCAGCATTGACCTCTTGTATTTGTTTTCCACTGGGATGCACCTCACCAATATTGGTCAGTGTCTCCCCACTCACTCCACAATATACAGTATTGCCTTGTGAGAGATTTATAGAAGGTCTGTGACCAGAGACAAACATCTGAAAAGGGTAGGTCATCCTTTTTCCACTAATGCATCTCAACTGGAGTTCTCCGAAAATATAAACATAAAAAAGACTGTAATTGTACTAAAAAACCTCATACAGAGTCTTCTCAGAGGGACTTTTCAGGATTTTCTGAACATATTACTTCTACTACAGTCTATAAATACATTTGTGTATTTTTAAAGTAAGATTATCTGCTTCCTCTAATAATCGTGTCTGTACGTTTAAGCCACAAAGAAAAAATCTGTTATCTACATGTGCGCATGCACAAGACAAAAACAAACAGGGACCTAATAAAACAACTCCATGGCGCTACTAGAGGTCTAAAACACCTTTAACAGTGACTGTTGCCATTACCCGAGGACCCTGCAGTGTGTTAGGACATGTTCGGAGCTGCAGCGTGTCACACAGCGTGAGTCATTCGGCACACAGTGTCACTTCACTAGACCTCAGTGGAAAGCAGGACGTCCGCAAGGCAAACAGTGATGAACGTGCTATTCTAGGATGAAAGATGAAAAAGGAGCTGGAAAATATGCTTCTGGTCCCCCCAATTTGAAGTTTTCCACCACTTGCTCTGTTTTTTTTTTTCTTTTAATGGGTCATTCCGAACAAGTGATGAAAGTTAGGGAGAATTGATGACTGAACAAGAGGTCTTCATGATTAATGCATGGGGGGAGGCATACAGTTCGCAGAGAGCGCACTTGAAACTGGATGTAACACAGGGGCTCTTAAATCTATCCGAGCCCCGGAGAGAATACCCTCAGAAAATGAGCTCTCTATCTGTGCTACTGCCGCAGCTGGCTGTGAAAGACATCAGTTCAGACCAACATTTAAATCACTGTCATCGTTTTATTTGCTATGGGTCAGTTTAAAGACTGAGATTCTTACATCTACACGCAGGGAGGATTTGCTAATGTAAAGAGGTGAACCCAGTTTTAATCAGTGTAAACAGAGCCGCTGCATTCTTCTTTATTTTGATAGCGCGGAGAAGGTGCCTTTCAATGAATAAATCTGCTTCAGGCTCTGTCTGTTAATCCTGCTCCATATTTTTCAAATCATTTCAGACAGATTGTTTGGCTTCTTTGCGTTTTCTTCCTTTCATTTATCTTGATTCTAATTTGTAGTTTCACTTCGGCCACACATGATATCCAGATTTTTAGGCCAGTTTTGAAACAAGAGGGACCACCCAGAAGAGTTTCAGGCCTCTTTCTACTATGGCTCTCTGAGTCGCTCCACACAAACCGCTCCAAACGAGCAAGAGACACATTAAAAACTAATCGGATGGCGATGACACACAGTAGTCGTGCAAGGCCTTATTTGCAAAGCAGATGGAAAGCCTTGGCCTGTCCAACATTAATTACAATCACATTCAGGGAGGAAGCCGTCCCTCCTCCAGGGCGGTTAGGACTCTGTGTACGGCTGGAGGAGATGGCAACCTAATCCCCTGGTCACCGCAGAAATCTGAGGGAATCGTCAAAAGATGCACAGGACGCGATTAATCAAAGTAGAGAGCCAGATGTGCAACAACCCAGGAGTATAAACCCAAACTGACACAGCACAGGAATACCAAAAACCACAGACACACAAACACCACGCCGCCACCATCACACACCCACACAGAAGCCAACAGAGGGGCTTCGATATTTGAGACCAAAGCGACGGCCTCCTTCTGTCTGAATATCTGGTTTTCATCACCCCATGTTGCAACACCAATACTCACAGGACCAATAAGTAGAGAAACATTTGCTTTTTCTAACTCCAATCCTAATTCTCTTCTTCATGTGTGGTACTGAGTGACTTTTAGGTGGTTTATTAAGGTGAGGTATTCAATATTTGAAGGATTTCCTGTTTCAAGAGAAGCTAAAGTCAGAAGAAAAAAAAAAAAAACCATGAGACTACATTCTTCAGCAGTGATACATTCCCGCTGTTCTAGTGGCTGGATCATGACAATACCCTTAGTTCCCAAGCAGAATGACAATCAATCTGGATTTAAGCCTCCTTGTCCGCAGAGTCTGACTCTGGCAGCGCCTCTGTTTATCTTCAGCGCTTTGTTTAGAGTCTCCCAGTAAACACTGGAGCTGCTAATGGAAGGAAGGCCTTCGGGCTTTTATGTTTCAAACTCGTTATGATTAAAGTGTCCCTCTTTATCGTCACTGGGGCTAATTAAAGACAAATCTATCAGCTCGGGTAACACAAACAATGCGACGCAATTTACGCACGGAAACCGCGACTCGCTGCGCTGGAGGTCAACGGCAGGAATAGCTCTTTATATACAAATACCAGCGGTGGTGGTGGATGGTTTGCTGAGGGGCACTAGGTCTATTTTTCCCGCGAAGACATAAATCATGGGGTCGATTGCACAGCAGGACTGACCACAGAATTTCGGTCCTATAAATGAGCCGAGGGCGGCCAATCTACCCGGGGAGAGGACGTGTAACAATAAAACGACTCCGGAACAATACAGACCTCATCGGTTCTGCCAACCCGCAGGGCAGATGAGGGGGTATCTGTCCTCCGCGCGGCTCACACAATGAGGTCCTTCATGATCCACTACCGAACGTGCGTAATGGCGCGTCTCCTGTGCCATGGTGTTCAGTGATGAGGGGGCAAATTAAAACGTGGGTCAACTATGAGCTCCAGGTGTCAACATACTGCAGGTCCAATGTGAAAAACCAGAAAGATGTTGTTTTTTTTTTTGTTTTTTTCTAAGATGAAGAGGACTACTAATAAATGCTTTACTTTTTAATATCCCCATACATTTAGGCTACATCCTTTTAATACTAAGGTTCTTCCCAGCGACCCTCCACTTCAGGTGCCAAACACCTGTTCACCCTCAATTCAATATATCGCAAAGTGAGATTTTCCTATTTGATTCATCGCTCAAACGACCTGACAATGGAAAAAAAAAAAAAAAAAGCGCAATTACGCACCCCATCGCCGATCAAATTAAATAGTAATTTCAGTGACTTACCCAGGTTGACAAAGCTCATCACCATATCTGCGTCGTTCAGAAAGGCAGTTTCTGGATATGTGGCCAGAGGAGGACTCTGGGTCGTCCGCATGGACTGATACCGGTCCAGCACGCCTTCCACTTGGCTTTTCTCCCCGCTTGACATCGTGTTGTACAAGTCCAGCATGAAGAGCGGAGCGGAGTTGAACTTCCCGTGCGACAGATGCGGTCTCGGTCTGTGCGGCAGGCCGAGGATGGACAGGATCTCCTTCTGCATCTCCCGCTTCTCGTGCGTCCGCAGCCGCCGGTGGATGAAGCCCGGGTGCGCGTCGTTGCTCCCGTCCAGCGAATAGTTACTCCCCGCGACCAGGAACATGCAGTAACAGGCGCTCCACCACAGTCCGACCAAGGCGAGCCAGCAGCCGGTCATGGTGTTGTCCCGCGGTGCTCTCCCGGAGTCCCGAGTGTGTCTGGCTGGGAGCCTCGGTCGCCTGTCCAGACGTGAAAAGCGAGCGCAGTGGTCACCAGAGTCCGCCCGAGCGCGCTCTTATCTTGTCGCGGCCGCGGATCAAACGCAGGGGGAGACGGTGTCAAGCCATTTGAGATACTTCCTAGAGAGAGACGCGCAAAGTGGTGCCGGCGCTGCTTTCATGTCGGGGTCCCCGTGGCGCGCGGTGCTGCTTCAGGATAAAGTGCACCATGTGAAACTTTATTCTGAGCGCTGCGGCGAGTCGGTCAAAAGGCACCGTTTGGTACCAACGAAAGAACAACAAGTCCACGGGAAGAAGCCATTTTACTCAAGCGGACTGGTTTGCTTTTTTTTTTTTTCCCCAAAATACAAGGTTTCCCAACGCTGCGCACTGACGAAAGCGCCCTTTAACAGCTGAAGCGGTCTCGGTGACGGTCGCCTCCTCCTACAGGCTGCTGTGTGAGAGTCTAACAGGGACTCCGCAGGTTGCAGTCCATAATATGCGTGCGCGCACGTGTACGTGTGAGCGTGCGTCCGAGTGTGTGTGTGTGTGTGTCCTGAAACCGCCCACTCCGTGCGCACTTATCCAGAGGTGGAGCTCTCCGGGCTACAAGGACGTCCAACATCATATTTCCATATTTTGTTCGCTGCAGACCAACAGCCTGTCTGTTCTAATAAAAACGCCAAGTTAGTCTACTTTGCATTTGTATTACTCATAATATATTTCTTACATTCTTTGACAGCCTCTGTGATATAATGACTTCATCATAAGCCCAGTTCCTCATATATATATATATTTTTTGACTTTTGGATGTTATTGGGGCAGAACTTCAGGTTGGCCGGCTGCGTTTTTTTTTCTGCAGCAGGCTTGTAAACATCTGTTTCACGTGTCGTTTACATGTAGTATAACTTCACTCCTCGCATGTGCAAAGGTCTGCTCTTTAATGCGACAGTCGAACCCTGCTGGATCACATCTTTGAACCGTCCGGACTCAAGGTGCGCGTCCACACCGCTGAGGCAGAGCACGTGTTGCCCGGCTGAGGCACGACCCCTGACGATGGAGAGAGAAACAGCAAGCAAGGACGACCAGCGACCACGCACAGCGATCGGATCTAACACTCCGGGAGTAAACGGTGTTAAGTATTTCTAAGCAACCATATAACATTTAGATTTCAATCCAGCTGCATGGCGGACAAATCGCACCAGATAGTAAAAAAAAAAATGCAACAATATGGAGCGCACAGCCGAATGTCCCAGAAACAAATACATGGACAGAAAAAGGAATTCTTTAAAATCCCTCTCTCCCCTCCTCTCCCTCCCATCATTCCTTGCACCCTAACCTGTGTTATGTCTTCGTGGTCCCTTCAGACTGTGATGGTCCTGGCGATAAGGCCCAAAGGTGTCCATATCTCCCCGTGTGTCCCAGCTACTGCTGCTGCTGCCAGAGCCTATCTTATCTGCATGTGAAGAGTGAGAACCAGCATCAAAGCTGCACATACCAAACACACACGCACACACACACACAGACACACACACACACAGAGCTGGGTAGCTTTCAGACTAAATACAACACCCCACTCTCAGTCATGTCAATACTTTACATAAAGTAAAGTCATTTTGCAGCATGTTAAAGGACCACGCTGATGTTTTTGCATGTTATTGCCCATTCACAAAACATTTTTTCAGACTTTCATTTAATATTACTGGCAACTATTTTGTAGGACATACAGAGGTGGTTTTTAAATTTCAAAATGTGTTTTTTTTCTGTCCCATCAGTACAGTTGGAAAATACCGTGCCTGTGTGTGTTAGAGAGGCAACCTACTGATCAAACTCTAAAATAACAGAACCACGTACTGGGCTGACAGAGAATCAGTGCTCTCAAGGATGTCATTTATCAGCTTTTTTAGTTTTTGTTGGGCTCAAAATTTCCATTTACTTAAATGAAAGCGTATTCCTGATTTATAACACAGATTTAGTGGTTAAGCTGAGTACCAAAAAAACAAAAAAAGACTTCAGTCACTGGCAGTGATCCAGTGAATGGATGCTTTTTTGGCCTGAGCACTAAACACGGAGACAGGGAAACAGTCATTTAGCAGATAAAACTATGAAACGAAAAGGGTGGGTTTTACTGCCTCACGGTAACAAACAGCATAGAATTCATGTTTTAGAAACTTCATGGCCTATTAACCTTGGGCATGTGTCATATTAAACAAACACAAGCCAGCACAAAAACATTCACAGCTTCTTCTTCCTTGGTGCATTCCAGTGCTATCACAACGATCCCCGTGATAAACAAGCTGCACGCTGTGGGCTGACAATGATTGAAAAAAGCACTTAAATACTTCTATGCGTCCTTAACATTTTGCTTGACATTAAACAACTGTGTGTGTGCATCCCCGGAGGCAGAGCAGGTGATGTGTGTGTGTGTGTGTGTGTGTGTGTGTGTGTGTGTGTGTGTGTGTGCTGGGTGAATTGGAAGCAGAGGGAGGAGGAGGAAACATTAAACAGAGGTTCTGTGTCCTGTCATCACACTGTCTAGACAGGACACCTCCTAGACCTAATGAGGTCTTTGTCTGTCTGTATCTATCTATTTTACTCTCTCACACACACATCACCATACATCTTGGTTTTAGTCCGTCTTCAGTCTTCCTCCGAGACGTTTTTATTAAAGGAGCATATAAAAGGTCACGAAAGAGTCCACACAAGCTTGCACAGAGAGAATCTTATGTGTATTTGTCGTGTGCCCAAGTACGACACACACACGTCTCTCCAACACACAAAATTAAGGGGAAGTGTGCTCCAAAACCATAGGAATGCTTACACCTGGCACAGATCTGACTAGAAGTGCTGAATCTTCTGCAATAATTACAGTATATTGCTATGGTTACTAGGTCACACACGCCCCATGCACACACATACACCAACACACGTCTTATCCCAGTAATCAAGTGTTTTTCAAAGTCAAAGGAACAATGGTGAGCTGCTGCAGGTTTTGTGCTTTTGATGCCTTTTGGTCTTTTGTGTTGGATTAGTTTTGTGGTCACAGCCTTCCTATAGCTCTGCATCGCCCAGCAGGTAAAGAAAGCTCAGTGATTCGCTTTGAAAAAAACATGGGGTACACAAAAGGTGTAAGACCATTTCTTAAAACAACTTTTATATTTATCATTCACAAATAAAGAAATCAGAGTAATAGGCTGATAAATAACAGTTTGGCTTTATCAGACTGGGTGAAGACAGCTGTGTGTGTGTGTGTTTTGCATCAAGAACAGTTAAAGCCCCGGTGTACACCTGATGTTGAGCTCCATTCCCTCCCAGTCCAAATGGCCCTCATTTTAAACCAGCTGTGTACATGCTGTTACATGAAATGTGGAGCTTGTGGGCTGACAATTGGGAGGAAAAAGGTGCTGAATAACAATTGCATATTGTGACTTTAGACTTACTTCACCTATGTGTCTTATCTGTCTGGTATTTTAGCAAGATTTTACAGCAAGATGTTTTAGATCACCTGAAAATCCCAATTCACAAGGCCTCTGCAAACTAAATCCTAGGAGAATTTTCCTCCTCTTCCTGCTCCACCAGTGAACTTGGTTGCCCCGGCGACGGCTTCTGACCGGATGACAGGAACTCCGCGGTCCATCTCATACTGCATGGCCTGGACAGAAGAAGACAGATTTAAACGCTGCATTATGACAAGGGTTTATGTCAGTATATCAGTGGAAGAATCGACCTGTACTTTGATATACAACTGTATGTTTGTCATATGAAGCTGACATGTTGGTGTCATAGATGAGGAATCAGGGTGTAAAACGTCAGGTGTACCTGTGCGAAGGAGGGAGCGTCGTAGCAGCTGTACATGGCTGAGGAGCGGTCGGCCCGCAGACACTGCTGAGGGAAGGCGCTGATCTGCTCCGCTAGCTGCAGGGCTGCCTGTAAAGCTGTGGCGGCAACATGAAGTCAGTCCAACACAGATGAACACATACAGCCCATTATGCAGACACCAGGAAATGTGGCCACTTATAACAAAGGAATTGCATGCAGGTTAATGTGTTAATAACCGTTTCTCAAAAATCTCCGGTCCTTCTACATTGCATTTGCCTGGTGCTCTGTGAGCTTTACCAGGGCCACTCTGCCTCCTCGCCCACATGAAAGCACTGGACCACATTCGGATCAGTCCTATGGAAAAGAATACGCCTCATGATGCCACACTTTGATGCCCTGTGTGTGTGTATGTGTTGGTGAGCTGCTACTTCTTTGCTTCCCTCTGATGTTGAACCCGCGCTAAGTGATCATCCCTCAGAGAGGCCAATTAGGCCGAGGTTTGACTGTGGGAAGAAGAACTTCCTAAAAGAATTAAGCTAATCTTCTTTGAACGTCTAAGAAGAGGGGGGTAGGGAATCCGAGATTCGCACATGGAAAGGCTTTTTTTGGGGGATTTAAGGATACCGGAGTGTTCATGCATTAATATAATACAGGAAATGCCATATTGAAATGCGTGCATAGCTTAATCCTCAGACTGCGGCTTGAATGAGTGAAGAGAGGACAGTGCTATTGTTGAGTTATGGCTTCAGCGCAGTGTTGGAGCCAAATAAAGAAAACAGATTCACTGGAACAAATTTAGATTAAATATGATTTTGTCTGATCTTACCTACAAGACAGTTTCTTAAAAACTGTTTCCTGAATGAAAATGGGTCACAGGCCTGCTTCTCTGTGAATATCTCTGCCTAATAAAAACTAAAATATGGGCTTTAGATCACAAAGATAAAGCAAACAAGCATACAAATCTGACCAAGCATTCAATGCCAGCTTTCAATACTCGATCCTGTGGACATATTTTGGTCGGTATTCATAATGTGTGCAGGTGCGACACCCAGCCCTATCCATGACACAGCACTGATAAACACAGGATTGACACTAACTCCAATACCTTGGCCATCAGGAACAACTCTGTTAGCCAGTCCATAGGCAAGAGCCTCCTGCGCTCCGATTGGCCGTCCAGTCAGAATCAGGTCGAGGGCTCGTGACAGACCAATGAGACGAGGGAGCCGCACTGTGCCTCCGTCAATCAGGGGAACTCCTGAAAAAAAAATGATGTTCAGTTTAAAATATGTTCTGTGCCAACTTGTATCGTGTCTGATGTGTACTGCAGAGTATCCAAAATATTTATACACATTTATACTAAAAGTCCTCTTATACTAGGCCCCAAACTCCTTGATTTATGTATTATTTGATTAGTCAGTCAGTATTAGTCTTTGGTCAAGAAAAAATGCAAAATATTCTCTTGTTCAAACTTCTCAAAAATTAGAATTGGCTGCTTTTTTCTGTTTGATATTACTGTAAATTTAATATCTTCTGGTTTTGGACAAAACAAGCAATTGAAAGATGTCACCTTGGGCTTTAGGACATTTTGATGGACAACTTTCTTGATTTTGTGACGTCTTGTGTAACCGATAAATCGAGAACAATTTGACAGATTGATTGTTAATGAAAATAATTATTAGTTGAAAGCCCTATCACACTGAAAAATAGTCTGTATTAGAGACTGATAGAGAATATTTACGCCTTCCTTCTGCTCTATCACATTTGGAGATTCCTGTGGTGGTAAAATATATATCTAGAATATAGGATTCTAAAATTACCTTGAGACGTAAATTTGGATTACCTAACTGAAAAAGGTGAAAGGAAATGTAGGCCACTGTGCCAGAGTATTGAGTTCAGGTCAGTTAAGATGTGTGAAAACAGCCAAAGAAACACTTAGGAATATGTAATATATTGCTGGCATTAATCTAAGTTACAGCTGTCAGGGGAACAAAGTTTTCAAACAATTTTACTCCTTAACAGCAACTCCGTTTTCTTTCTGTCAGTACGTGAAAACTCAAATTCCTCCTTACTCCTAGTCTCGCTGGACACATTTGCATTATTACAGGGTCTACCAGAGAGGAAGAGGGAGAGAGAAACAAGAGGAAAGAGAGAGAGAGAGAGAGAGAGAGAGAGTACACTGCAAGGTACAGTAAGCTTCTGGCATCTGTCCTAATTTCTAAAGAGCACCAGCTGGAACTGGCATACTTTCTACCGTTCTGCGCTCCCAAGTTCCACGCCACAAACCCTGACTCCCTAATTCCTCCAAGTTGCTGATTCTATTTGACCGCCCCTTATTGAGAGCACATGTGTCGGACATGTTTTCATAACCCCAAATCTTCAAGCAAGCTTTCTTTCGTTTCTTTTTTTCTCCCCGCTCTCTCATTCTGTAGGGAGTTGTGGAAGTACTGTGATTCTATTCATACTCTGCAAGCTCCTCTCTTTCTCCATGTCGCTCAAATAAATTCAATTGGAATACATGGAATACCATTGTTAATACACGTGTGACCAATCCAGGGGCCTGGTTTGGGTTCAGACAGTCAGCACATATGGCGCTCTGACAGACAGAAGACTGTGATTAGGTGGGGGAGGAGGGTGTTACACTGTCTGCAAATACTAGATTTCACTCAATTTTTCAGTCATCCCCCATTACAGAAATGTATTCTGCTGAAATTTAAACGTTGCAGAGTGCACAGCTGAGCACCCTCAGTCGATGAAATGCAACATAAATGACATCTGAATTCCTTCTGCTGCAATTCAATCAGATCCTTGCAGCGCAGGTGTGTGTTAGGTTCAGGGTATTTTCAATATTGACTGAGACAACAACTGAGAGTGTTTCAGCCAGGGTTTTACTCCACATGTAACTACACACTCCTACATGCACAAGGGCATTCCTATACAAGTATGTCTGTACAATACACACACACACACACACACACACACACACACACACACACACACACACACACACACACACACCATCCTGTAGTTTAGCAGTTCCCAGCCCTGTCAGATGCATCCATCAACACCACCTATGTTCCAAATGTGTTTGTTTTGATTTATTTTAAACTTGTACTTATCAGTACTGATAATATAAAAGTGGATATTATTAGAATCATTTTTTCATACAGTTGAACTGCCAATTTCTAGGTCAGTTTGATTAAGTTTGCATTCATACTACTACCACTTAGAGTGGGAGAGGCTGGACGTTTCAACAATTTATCCTGCACTTATATACAATATTTCAACTGTTTTACAAGATTTTTTGCTAGCTCACTATTTTAACAGCTTGTCCATGACATTTAGCCAACTATTTCAACTATGTATTCATTACTTTTAGCTCATTATTTCAACGATTTTTCCAGTACTCTTAACAGTTTAGATTTCTCATCTTGCTTGCCAATTTTTCACACACTCTCAAATCGAAACAACTATTGTTCATGTGTCACAGCTGACTCAATATTTGATCATTTTTTCCCCCCTCATTTGTTGAGATCCCACAGTCTTTCCACATACTGTCTGGCATCTACAGAAGTACCATCTGAGGTACATGTAGTGGTTAGAAAATCATTGCTGTAATCCTCAGTAACAGAAGGTTGATTAGTGCAAAAAGCTTCTCTATGTTGTGTCCAGCACTATCCCCCTTGATTAAAATTAAAAAAAAAAAAAGAGGAAGAAAGGGGAATGAGTGAGACAGGAGGTTAGAAAACAGTGAGAGGCACAAAGAGGAAGACAGAGCCCAACACAACAAGAATAGATAAAGAGCCAGGCTGACCTCCAGGCTGTCTGTCTTTGGTGCTGCTGTTGGCACCATCGCTATCAGCACCCGGAAGGATCTCCCTCCTTATCCACAGCACTCGTCTCCAGCACCTCTAACCCTCACCCTCCTCTCCGTCTGATAGTCCTGTCTCTGATGTGTCCTGTTTGCGGGAATTTACACAGACCTGCGCTTTGTCCCACATGAATGGGAGCTGTGAGGTTGGGAGCACCACCTTGAAGTAGTTTTAACTCAAAAGGCATGTTTGGCTTGAAAGAAGATGGCTCGGGCGGAGAGCGGTGGCTTCTGATCTCCTACTCCAAGTTTCATAAAGGAAAATGTTTGGCAGGGATCTTGACACAAGATAATCAGTCAGCATCCGTAAAACAAAAGTGTGGACTTGTCATTGTTGGACTTCAATAATGAGCTAAACATTTGGAACGAAGCCCTCTGCCTTCTTGTTCAAAGCAGATAAGCCCATTGTCAAGACTGCAGCTTGTTATTAACGAGCTTGAACATGAGTCAGCAAAGCCTATTGTTTAATAACTAGATATAAGAGGTGGTTCTCTTCCTGCATCATAGGGCCATCACAGCTTATCTCACTGACGTGTAGCAGAAATCTGGAGGAAGAAACCTTGTATTTTATCTACTTGCTACAGAGTTTGATATGTCTTGGACTGTGATGGCGGCACAGTTCAGCTCTTCCCGAATCCTATTCGAGTCTTCACAAAATTCGTAGGTATTTGGTTTTTTAGGACTCATTAATTTGTACATTTTTCAGCGTAATTAATTTTGAATAATATTTTAATAATTTCTGAAGGGATTATTTCAATCACATTTAATAATGATGCAAAGTTCTTGTACTGATGATTTTTAGCGGGTGCTTTCTGATTGGATGAAAGGACAGTCAACTATAATACACGCTGACTTTTTAAAAACCTGTACTGTGGCTTTATTTTTTTTCAATCAAAAATGTAAAGTTCCTTTAACTGTGCTAAAATGGTTACAAAAACATAAAAACTAACATTTAAAAAGGAGGTTAATCTATGTGTTTTACCACTTTACTGCATATGTTCATGTTTTTGGTACATAATATATATAACCATCACATCATTATTGTACCTGATAATAGTACCAATTCCGGTTTGAGGAGACCACACTCCACGGGACATCACATCCACCATCTACAGCTGCTAATAACCTGAGAACAGAGTGTGAAACACGACACACTGGAGGTGTTCTGGTTTGCTGCTGGTGCTGCTGGCATCCTCACCACATCAAAGTAAAACCCACTACAATGGCCTCCCATGAGGGTAATGCGATTAAGTTTGATGTGGATTAACGATTTCCGGACGGCTCCAGACTAAATGGACAGAGGGAAAAGAGCCGACCTTCAATCGGAGGTTCACTTTGAAATACTCAAGGGAATCAAGGAAAATCGCTCACACTGGGCTGGGTCAAAGATGAGTGCCACATAGTTAACTTGATTTCATGTATTTAGCCCACTGAGTTAATACCAGGGCTATGTACAGTATTCCTTAGTTTGCAAAACACCATTATAAAAGACCACCAAGGCTTCAAACAGGGCTTAAACCATCACAATGAGGATGTGTGGCACCTTGTCATAAAGAACAAAATCAAACCCAATCTGCCCAAAAAGTCACTAAATTTGAGGTACAAAGATTCAAATTATTCTAATTTTTGGTAAAAATATGATTTGTCTTTACATTTATATGACACTATTTATAACTGTGCAAAACGATGCCCATATCTTGCCATCAATTTATCTACTTAAACTGATTTCCGTCTCTGCACACAACTGCTGTGTCCATTCACTCTTTATGGAAAAGAAACCTGAAGTTTCTTAAGGACTGCCGGTTTTGAGGCGAGATGATGTAATCACTGGACTATGTCACTCAGTTTCAAACTCACTGAGCGGGTGTTTGAATTGGCCTATGTTATGTCAGCTTTGGACTGAGGTTTGACTTCGATTCAACATGTGGCTTCTTCTTCTTTGGCGCTCTACATCTGTCAATCGTCCAGGTATGAGACAGGACTTAAAACTGGGAAGAAGAGACTGCTTGTGTGTCTTTGAGGGGTCACCATTTAGAGGAGTACTATCTTAACAGTCCTGAACCTCCAACCCTGATTTAGCCTCACCATTTGAAAGAAAAATCCTTGAATGAAGTATTACTGAACTATTTTAAGTTTTCTTTTCCGGTGCCAGCTTTTTTTTTTTTTCTTTTTTTTTTTGCTTTGTGATGTTTCTTTGGTTTAAGGAACCAAAATAACATCAGGGAATTAGGTAAGCATGGTGGTTTTTCATTCAGGTCTCTAAAATTCAACGAGCAGTAGACACTAATACCAGACTCCTGTGACGCAACCATCTCCTCCTTCTCATTTCCTCCTCGGCGGGGCAGAGGGGCCCCAGACAGGAAGCCACAGGTTCGGCAGCCAATCACGTGCCAGAAAGCTGTCAGATCCTTATGGTTGCCATTGGCCCACATCAGAGCAGTGCAGCGAGCCTCTGAGGGTTTTTCAACTCCAAAGCCACCAGGGATTCCCTCCGGCTGCTGCCATCTGTGCCCGACCCCAAAACGGTTACAGAATTCAACCATTAAAAGGAAATAATCGGTAAGAAACACAGGATCTTTAAATAAACTGTGCATCCCACAGAGCAGCCCTACTTTTGATGTGAATGGGTAGGGGAGTTTGGTTTTGAATTGTTTAATGTTGGAGGAATAAAGTAAGTTTAAATGCATTCTGCTGTGTCTTTTTTCACTGTAAAGAGTTTTTTCTAAGCTTAAAGTCTTAAGAGGAGTGTGCCATTCTCCCGTTAAATCTTGCTAATGTTCCCTCACCCACACCAAGATATAAACTACACTAACTACAGGCTTGAAAATGTGAAGTTGCTGGTTGTGTAGCACACAAATACACAGAGTATGGGTATAAAAATGCTGGAAAACCAGCAGTCAAAGTAATAATCACTCAGCTAAATGCACATCTGAATGAAAAACCACAGTGGTTTCAACTAAGCTAGAGGAAACGACTCAAATGTGTTGACAAACAAGCCTTGAAGATATGTGGCAATCAGGAGGCCGAGAATTAATTACTGGGAGGAAATGTGCAACTTAATGTGTCAAAACCGCAGTAACGTTCATTTCTGCCTCCCAAACATAGTTTTGAGCTGATGGAAGAGGTTTGAGTGCAGGCGTTAGATTAATTTCATCCCTAATGGGACACGCAGAGCTCACACTGAGATTTTTGACTCTGTTGAAAGAAGTTTGTCAGTTTGTGTCCAGAGATGCACTGATAATCCATTGTTAAAATGATGCATTATGGCATTATGAGTCTTCAACAGAGACTCTAGTTGCACAAGTCGATGAAAGGCAGAAGACATATGCAAGTATATGTGTTCAAGTGAAGTTCAATACTCATCATTAACATCACCCTGGTGATTAACTAACTGAATTGACTGAAATAATTACCATACTTGATATTGTTTTGGTGAAGGTTTGTTCCCACCGTCCCCATTAGTATCGTTCATCAAATTCTGGTGGTTTTTAAATATTGTTCATTAATTATAATGTGTAGCTATCAGATAAATTATTTTAAGAATAGTTAGATTAGAATAGTGCTAAACTATTCTCTTATTCAAGAAGAATAGTTTAGCACTAAAATGTAACAATAGTTTTAATAAAGAATGAAGTTATTTGTCTTCTGATGACAGGGAATTTACATCAGTACAAAAACAACAAACACAGGATTAATTAAATATTCTACGATTATGATGGTAAAACTCGACTGAAAAGTGACACCACAGAGAGAGAGCGTGGCCTGGCACCGAAGACTTGCCACCAGACAGTCTGTGAGGACGGACTGTCGGACAGACAGAAATACAAGGGCACTGCCAGGATGCTCTCCTGTTAAATTACAGGCCTGAGATGATAAGCCCTGCATGTTTACACTCTAAATCTAGTACTGTCAGTAAATTATAGTACAACAGTTGTATTTATAAACACTATGGTTGTATTTTAAACCCTCTAGCAGCATGGCTAGAGCAATGACAGCTATATGAGAGATGCTGCAACGGTCCAACACGAGCCACTTTTACATAGTAAAGTCAACCATGACTTGCTGGGATCAGGATTAGCTTAAAGTGTTTACAGCAGAAGATCCAAAGTACTACTTGTCCTTTTAAAACTATAGCCAAGTCAGCGGGCAAACCGTGCCAGCAAGCTACGAGACGCCAAAAAAGGAAAATGTTGTTTATGAGGAAATTGTGTGACATAAATAATATGTAAGCCCAGTTTGGCCCCGCAGTGGAAACCTGGCAGTCGGTCGCTTCCTTTCCTACTTATCAAGACTGCCCAGCAGACTCTGGCTGTGAAGCCAAAAGGTCACAGTCACTGGTGTTATCGCACTACGACTCCGTCATCGCACACAAACAAGAGGAGGCTGGAGTGATAACAGGGGACAGAGTAACAAAGTTGAAAAATAGAAACAGCGTGGACTTCCTGGCATTAGGAGACAGATGATGTATGCTTGGATGCAAAAAAAAAGAAACACAAGGATACCTTCAGAAGGAGCAGCAGAACATAGACTAAGGGTGAAAATATGGCTCTTTTACAACGCCAGTGGTAGCAACTATTTCTATTATTATTGCCTGTACTGATAGGATCGTATTAGCAATATTAACAGTAGCAGGATTAAAAGAGAAACGGTACTCCCATTAGTATCCCTAGTATGAGAAGGAGAAGAACATCAGAAAGAAGAAGTCAAAGTAGCAGCAACATGAATACTGACAGAAGATGAGTCGAGTGGAAGCTTCGACAGCGGCAGTACCTGAGATTATACTAGTAAGAGGAAGTGGCAGTAGGTGTAGTGGGAGTCGTTTAGGTAAAATTACTACCAGAACAAGTAGGGAGAAGAGTTGTAGCAGCTGAGAAAGTGCTACAAGGTATCCCCGCCGCTTCTACTGCTACAACTACTCGTGTAAGTTGCAGGGGTAAAAGATGTACATGTATGAAGCGGCCGCAGTAGTTTGTGGTAACTCTTGCAGTTAGTGGTGGTGTTAATTGTCATGGTAGCACTGTGTAGAAGTTGTAGTAGTATCAATACTATCAGTAATTAGAGAAACTTTAAGGATTAGGATTAACTGACATAAAAGCTCAGGCAGTAGTTACACTAATACAAACACTGCTAGTTGAAGAGTCCATAGCTATAGTAGCAGAGGAAAAAGTGAAATGTATTTATAGTTGAAGTCTCACTGAAGGAAGCCTGTGACGTGAAAGCAGCTGGTTCAACCTCTGGGCCGGCGGGATAAACGTACCGAACCTGCGACAGAACACCCCCATGATGGCGTTCTCCTCCATCACTCTCAGATCTGCCAGCAGAGCCAGCTCCAGGCCCCCAGCCACGGCGAAGCCACTGACTGCTCAGCGGCTTCGACAGCTCCAAACGGGATGGACCCTGGAGGAAACAACCGGATTAGTACATCAAAACACAACACACAACACACACAACACACACACACACACACACACACTGTATATGCCAAGCTGTAGGACTTATGCCAGTAGAATCAACACAGAAGAAATACACATTGTTAACAAGGAAGCAACACTGCTTCTTTGTAGAATATATCCACTGTAGGGTATATTTGAAGCTTGTCTAAATGAATGTATATTTATATTTTCCATTTCATGCTTTTTTGCCTCTCTGATTTCCATGGTTTATCTGCTACAAATGCTCCAGATTTTATTTCCTGATTTCTTTCTCAAACTGTCAAACAAAAGAGAAACAAATGATCCAAGCTCTGGCTGTCGCTGAACAAATGAAGCACTGTGTATTCTGTAAGAGATACGGTGCTATAATTTTCTGCACAGGAGGTCCACTCCATCCCAAAGACTTAACATGCAATCCTAGTGATAGCAGTTTGCCAGAGGAGATGATTTTCACATGCACAACACACAACTGTAGTTATTGAGGCTCTGATTCAACATCATTCCCTAAACCCAAATCTTCACCACTACCTGCCTTCCCAAACCCTTAAAAATATTCACAATCACTACTGCCCACATCTTCTGGTTTTATATTTTTCTGGAAACCTTTAGCCCTTCATTAAGATCATAAGGAAATATAGATATAACCCTCACCAGCACACATACACACACACACACACACACACACACACACACACACACACACACACACACACACACAGCCCAAACAGCACTCACCATCGGACCGGGACCCTTGGTGACATCTTGCTCCAATTTGAGGGAGGCTGTGTGATTGGCCAGCTCTTTCAGATCATAACCAGCGCAGAAATTCCCTCCTGGAGGAGACCACAAAATTACAAAGTATGGCAGCTGGAAAGTCAGAGAGGAAGGGAAAATGATGAGGATGAAAAAAACAACAAGTTGAGCTGGAGTCCGAGGGCTGCAATTTGGATGGGAGCTTGCTTTGGGCTGGCTGGCACACAAATGCCTCTCTTCCCTAAAGAGCCCAAATCCAATACATACTTACAGATCACGCATGTGCTCACGCACACACACAATACACGCATACAAAATATCCTCATTAATGGAAGACTAACATACTCCAACCACAGCCCCTTCCGTTGGATTCATGTGGTAATTACAACATTGCCCAAGAGGCCAACAAACACTATGTCACAGAGTCAGGCAGGGACTCATAAAATCCTCCTCTCCTTAATGTAACAGTAATGAAAATGATTATAACGAGCACATGTGCCAGCAACACCCATCGACTGGGAGCTTTGATTACAACTGTGGGTCAGCGCAGGGCAATTATAGAATAACAGTACGTCATGCTGTTTATGGGAGTAGCAATGTGACGGAGCTCCCTAAACCCCTTTGTCCTCGTAGGAAAAAAAGAGCAGAAGCTATGAAGAAGTGGCCCGCTCGTGGAGGATCTTAAAACATTGTTTAGGCTCTTAGAGGAGGTTTGTTAGTGAACTGAGGGGCCAAAATGGACGGAGAGAGGTTCCTTTGACTTATAATTTGAGCAATGGACAGTTAGACATGAACTCTTTCCAGAGGCGGTGCAGTTCTGTCAGAGATGCTGCTGTGAGAAAAAAGAGAGCACGGATTGATAGGCTAAGCTGAGGCCTTGTGGGTTTTTGAGCTTTAAAGGGTAATTTCACCCAAATTATGAAGAAAAAAACCAAAACATTTTTCATTGATACGATTTCTTCTTTATAAAGTATGTGCTGTTACCAAAAGTATGCGGACAGTTTTGTCTGCCCTCAAGGGTTCAAAAGATAAATTTGAGGTGTGGCGGGATGATTAATAGGGCCAAAAAAAACACACATAAAACATAATGTGCTAGACAAAATTATATGAATTTCAGTTGTTCCTAAAATGTCTGCATGTCTAGCCTTTTTCATGTAAGAATGTAATGTTTCACTGCTGTTTAATTTGAGTGGATATCTCAAATATTGGACAAACCAAAACTACATGGACACCTCACAAGGTGAGTGAGTTTGTTTAGTTTTTTGTCATTTGAGTGTACTGATATCCAACAATCAACGTTTGTCACTTGACAACAATTCCAAAAACACAATTTTTAGGAGCGTACAATGTGGTTTTATGGGACCAGTGAGGCTTGACTGACATTAAAAGTGGCTTTGTCTCAGTTTAGCTCAACATGCGCCTGTAGTGACACAGCTGGGTCGACATCTAGATTGTACCTGACCACAAACGCCCACAGAAATCCGAATCCCAAACACTCCAAATATGTGCCAGCATGCTCAAAACCTGCAGAAAGCAATTACTCTTAATTTTGAGTTAAAGAAAACATGTCGACACTGAAAAATGAGAGCTGGGAGAGTGATGGTGTTGGCGCTAATTTGCGCAAAATGGATTCCTTATGTTTTCAGAAACACTGCGTCCAAACGAGAACCTCCCTGCTTGTCATCTCACAGCACAGATAGACTGCTAATCACCGCCGAAGGTCACTCTCCTCGTTATAGTGGAGCGGCAATACGGGCCAACCCGCTGACAGGAGTCTGTGGCGGGACGATTAGAAGCACATTACAGACATGGTGGGAATCACGGAAGAGCCACTTCAGCTGGAACGGCACGCTGCGGCTGCTCATTGCTGACCCATTTAACACCAGCTAATGACTCTCTAACACACACACACACACACACACACACACACACACACAGTTTTCTCTTCACAGCTGAGACTTGTGGCACTCAGCAGCCGTCGTCTGGAGAGGCTCCAACCTCTGTACCAAACAAAGTATGTACTTGTGTCTCTCGAGGCCACCGTGCCCTTTAGACAGCAGACAGGTTGATCCAGGTTGAAGACATTATTTCCACTGAGGGAAGGAGCTCATTCAGTGTGTGTGTGTGATTCTTTTTAGAGGCATTAGGAGCAGTGGCATGATTCTGGCTTTGGGCGGCTGACACAGTGCAGGCCACCTCACAGGAGTGTGTGTGTGTGTGTGTTTGTTTTCTGAGTGCACTAGCTAGATCTAAGGACTCCAAGGGGAAAAGGTTGAGAAATAGATGCAGAGGAAGAAAGTGATGGAGAGGGGGCCGAGGACGAAAGGAGAGGAAGCCATGAAGGGCTGAGGAAGGATGAAAGACGTCAGTAAAACGTTCTCCCTTTCTGGTTTTTCAGCCTATAAAAATATAGATTTTTAAAAATGAAGGGCTGAGGAATCTGCTTTCCTTCACTGATTAAACCATTAAGTTAAGAAGTTGTAAAATACATTCTTGCACGCTCATATAAAAGCCTAAAATTCTCTAACTTGCAAAGACAATGCCTCCAATTCCTTGATTTTCTCTTTAAAAGCATTTTGGGAAATACATTTACAGTATCAATCTACTCACATTACTCTCTGCAAGAAAGCAAATAAGCATAATTCCCAAAAAGTCTAAATCTCATGATATTCCAAAAACTTCCATGACCAGTTGTAAAGGTGAATTGTTAAAAAAAATAAGGGGAGGATAAAGAGAGGAAGAGGAAACAGGACTTAGAGGAAAATGACTGATGCTGGTTGGCGGTGAGACAAAACCCCCGACGAGATTCAAACCAGGCTCACTCCGTAAATATCAGCCTGACTGCAGACACTGAACTGAAAAGCACATTTTCATCCGTCCACTCTACCTCTTACCTTTCCCATGCAGGACGGCCACGTTCAAGTCTGGGTCACCGTCGAAGGCCTCCAGCTCCTCGAGCAGACGCCTCGCCGTCTCCTGGTTCACCGCATTGCGCACCTCAGGGCGGTCTATCCCCACGGTAACCACGGACCCCCTGCGCTCCGTGACCACAGTCTGCCCCGCAACTAATGACAGAGAATGATAAAGATGCACAGACAGAAACCAATATGGACCACGACACTTAGGAAGGAGGCCGGCTCACAGTAGGAGGGACGGAGATGGAATGTGAATCGTTTTATGTGGACAAGACTTGATAACAGAAACGGTGACGGACGGTGAAACAATGAGAGAGACGCTTCTGGGGGCTGAGGTGAGGGCCTCGGCTCTCGCTCTGCCTCAGTGTGTGTTTAGAAGTGTGTGTGCGCCAGTGACTGTGGCTTGAGGGCTGCAGCAGGCAGTTGACCTGACACTGTCGGGGTCGTCCCAGGGAATCCAGCTGTCAACCGCAGCCAGAGGCGACCGCATCCAAAGAGAGAGAGAGAGAGAAGAGCAGAGAAAACAAAAGATACTGGATGCATCAGGCCCAGCTCGCGCAGGCTATTCCGAAAAAAAAGGAGATGGGACT
Source organism: Lateolabrax maculatus (assembly GCA_031216445.1). NCBI lineage: Eukaryota > Metazoa > Chordata > Actinopteri > Acropomatiformes > Lateolabracidae > Lateolabrax > Lateolabrax maculatus. The sequence continues at coordinate 14,046,822 of CM062210.1, forward strand.
GCTAAACAAAGCCCAGTGAAGTCAGGCACGGCGGGGTTGGGAAAAAAAGAAAAAAGAAAAAAAAAAAAGGTAATTTGTCTCAGGCAGCCCTGTCCACTGTGGTTCACCTCAAGCAACTTATCACGGTGCAGTGTGTGCAGGGGAGCAGAAGCACGTTTTAACTACCTGTGTGTAGAGTTGTTTTCCATTTTATTTCACAGTTATATTTTAGGACTTAAACTCTTGCAGAACTTGCAGTGAGCAACATGTCCGTAGTATAATTGTTTGAGTTGCATTTACAATTATTTTTTTAACTGCCATGACAATTAAGAATAGCTCTGCAATGATTAGTTATGGTTGATTAAAAATTTGGCAAAAAGGCCAAAAGTTTTCCTGGTTTCAGCTCATCAAATGTGCGAATTTTCTGCCTTTCTTATATCTATTAGATTAAATTGATCATAGAATGAAAATAATAGGAGCACCTGGGCTTTTTCACAGCACATTTTAACACGTCACCACACTAAAACTACACCTGGACCTCATACCACGAGTAGTGGCTGCATACCATTCAGGTTGAGCACTTTGAAAGCTGGGTCACTTAATGGAACTGAGCCCTTATTTAAGATGATTAATTACACCTGCGCTTGTTCTGCTGTGACTGTCAACACGTTTCGTTATGTTGTGAAAGTCACATACTGAGTGAAACATATCTGCCAGAAGCCTTCAGGCTGCCTCTCTAAGCTGTGCTACTGATATCTCACTTTGACGAGTCCTCCTGCACCTGTACTGCAGCAGGACAGTAGTAGTACTACAGAGTATGACAGTAGTAGAACTACAGAGTATGACAGTAGTAGAACTACAGTATGACAGTAGTAGTACTACAGAGTATGACAGTAGTAGAACTACAGAGTATGACAGTAGTAGAACTACAGTATGAGAGTAGTAGTATCACAGTATGAGAGTAGTAGTATCACAGTAGGACAGTAGTAGTACTACAGTATGAGAGTAGTAGTACTACAGAGTATGACAGTAGTGGTACTACAGTATGACAGTAGTAGTACTACAGAGTATGACAGTAGTGGTACTACAGTAGGACAGTAGTAGTACTACAGAGTATGACAATAGTAGAACTACAGTATGAGAGTAGTAGTATCACAGTAGGACAGTAGTAGTATCACAGTAGGACAGTAGTAGTACTACACTATGACAGTAGTAATACTACAGAGTATGACAGTAGTGGTACTACAGTAGGACAGTAGTAGAACTACAGTAAGACAGTAGTAGTACTACAGTATAACAGTAGTACTACTACAGAGTATGACAGCAGCAGTAGTACAGTAGGACAGTAGTAGTACTACAGAGTATGACAGTAGTAGTAGTACAGTTGGACAGTAGTAGTAGTACTACAGGTAGAGCCTCTGCTGCCTCCTACGGTCATTATGAAGTCACTGCATGTTTCCACACATACCTGTTCCTGTGTTTTGTCCTCCTGTTGTCGTGCTGAAGGATTTTCCTGCCAACGAACAAGTCTTCATGGACAGTCCAGGTGTTTTACTTTGATAGTTGGCTCCTAAAATTAGTGTCAACGTCCGAAAGTGTTTCAGCGCCATGTTAACACTACATGGAAAAAACCTCAGACTCATAAAACAATCAAAAAATTAAACGCTGTCGCTTTTAAAAGACGAGATTCAAAATGTTTTAAACCAAAAACCAGCATTACATAATGTGCTTTTTACCAAGTATGCTAACTTCGACACAACTCTGCTATGAAGGTGCACCACTTTAATACTCCCTGACAGAAACACAAACAGCAGTCAAAGGTTCCGGGGCTCATATTGGTGCATTGCAGTGGTAAAAACTAGCGCCGGACAGCAGAGGGCGACATTGAGCCACTCTGCAGGTCAACTGTTTCCTCTGCAATGCAACGTGGCTCCTGTGAATAATGAAAGCAAACTCCACATCAGATTTTCTGTTTTTTTTAATAAAAGATTTTTCTTTTGTGTTGAATTTACACATTTTAAGGCATCATGCACAAAAAATAAGCCATACTAAAAGACATTATGCTTACCCTCTACACAAACATGATATGTTCTAACATTTGAAGATTTGCTGTTAAAAATAAGTTTGTACAAATATGGCATGTAAGCTGGCATGTCAGTGAATCTCAAAGCAGAACATCACCTGCTTTCACCGTTTCTGTAAACATGGCTTTGAGCAAAATAGGGCTGAGGAAAAGATGAGAAAGGGAAAGCATGCTTCAACGTGGGGCTAAATTTCCCTGAAAAGCATGCAATGCATCTTAAATCATATTTACAATGCATCATTTTTACTCTAAACAGAGTTCTTCTTTTAATTGTATTAATTAAAGTTAAGACATTAAAAAGTTTGTCGACAATAACTGACAGACAGAAAGACAGGATGTGTCCATAATATTCCCCAACCCCAACGAGGACGTAGCTCAGTTTGGTCATCAAACAAAACACTACAAGATTTTTTTTTTTTTTAAATAAGTCAAGCATTGTAATTTTACCTCCAGACATACAGTGTCATCTTGGAGGTATTACAAGCTCAAAAACAGAAGGTTCCTTTAAGTTTTCATTTTAGAAATTTGTGTGAAACAGCCCAACTGGGGCTAAAAATTAGGTTTAAAAAAAAAAATCTTGTAGTGTCCACCAAGGCAGACATCCGGGAGGCGCCGGTAGCTTTGGCACAGTTGTGTCCAGTTGTGCTCTTCTGTGGTGATCCGTGTGCGTTATACTATATTGAAGACCATGGATAGATACTGTTCATATGAAACCTGGATCCAGCCATCCTGGTCTGTGTCGTACCGCCTGAACACGTCAGTCAACCTCTGTGGAAAGGCGGGGAAAAGTACTGAATTTACCCTTTTGAGCATATTAACTCTAATTTCTCATTGCTCCAAAGTCTCAGAGACAAAAGGAAATTGCTTGAATTCTTTACACTATACCTCTGGAGATACAGATATAACAACACAAGGTCACTCATTCAAATCTAGGTCTGAAAAAGTGCAAAAGAAAGTGGAGCTAGAGCGATTGTGATACCTTGAGCGAGGCACTTCAAAAGCTATTGCCATATCACTATCTTTGTCTACCTACCTCAGCTTGGTTATAATATAGTCTCCACTACAATTGTAGATGTGTGAAATTACTGAAACAGATTAATTATCTAAAAGAGAAGTCTGTAATGTGTTTTTTTAAATATGCATAATTAAAACTCCCCTTTGAATCTTATGAATACAAGAGTAGCGTTGTTGTGATTAAAGTGCTAAACCAAAAGATATCCTACACTCAAGGTTGTGCACACATGTGGGAAACAAATACTGGATGATTCATATTATATACAGTTTATTTTGGTTTAGTGTGAATCTGTTACCTGTAGTACAATACAGCACTGGATGAAGTCATCAAAGGCAACCTGTCCCTTCCTCTGGCGGTCGAACTTGTCTATCAGCGTGCCGTAGAACTGATCGGACAGACGATAGCCTGCACACAGCAGCAAGTGGCAGCAGTTGAGACATTTTTTTATGGTCTAGTGAAAGGCGTTCTTCACAGTACTGCCACTATCAGTGTGATACATACTTTTTATTGAGACATCACCTCGCCTTTCACTGACATACACTGTCAGCAACTATTTCAACAACATATTGATTAGGGCTCTTCTGGGATTTACTGAACTCACACAAAAGCCTTTTGGGATTTTGCTGTAGAAACTTTTAGACAGTACAAACACTTGACACAGAATCACAAAGTCAAACAGAAATTGTACAAAGCCAAGTCACAGTGTGAATAGTTTTTAGAAATTTTAGAAGGTTTACCCTGCAGCTTTTCATTTGCAGTTTCTGTAATTAGTAGAGGACAAATCCAAAACCCTTGTTCAGGGCAAAACCAGCTACCACTGTTCACTTCAAATCATTTTTATTGCTAATTTGTGTACTTTCTCTCCCAACTGTATGATGCAGTTCCCCATCTGTAAATTCTGCTTCATGACAATAAAAACAGTATAAAAGAAAGACATAAAAACAAGTTTTTGAATAATTAGTTTGGTTACATTTCTGTGAAATCATTCTAGCTTGGTCTGAAACAATAGTTTGTGCTAATAACATCCAACAACCATTCTGGATTTGTCCTCATTTGCACTTCATTGTAAATAGCAAGCTGGAGCTGCATGTCCAAATGAAAGTGCAGATGGACGATTGTGAACTTAAAACTTTTACCTTAAGTTTTTACTACATGCGCTGTTACGATTAAATTATGGATAGAATTCCAAACTATTCCTTTAATAAACGTGCTGGTCAATCCAAACATGCACAGAGCTACTGAAAAGACAAAATCTGACCTTTTGACCCAGAGACAGGACACTCCTAGACACAGCTACGGTGCCCTCCACCAAATCCATCATATTTAAATATTCAAGCATACTTTGATGCTCACCGAATCCAGTCAGCGCCTGTCTGAGCTCGTTCTTATCGATGAAGCCAGAGTTGTCCCTGTCGTAGGTCCTGAAGATGTTCTGCCAGTCTGTGATGTACTTCCACACGCCGGCGAACTCGTTGAAGTTCACCCCGCCTTTATTTTCCCTGTCGAACATGGCTGAGGGAGAGGGGGAGCAGGTTAAAGACATTATTCACTCTGTCTCGTGCATGTACACGCACACAACTAAGACGTGTTGGACTTGTGTGCATGGGACGAAAAAAATGGTACCACATATAGTTTTAAAAGGCTGTCAGAGAGCAGAGAAGTGTAAACTGTGGGGCTCACACTTGACTAACTCCTTCCTCATAAGACTGCATTATAAGAGAGAAAGAAAACTCCCCTCCTCACCCCCACGCGGTTCAATCCAATTACCTCCCAACAAAGGGAGTGTTATCACAGGATATGCTTCTTGCTGGGGGACTATTAAACAATGGATTTACTGAGCACGGTACAGTGGGAAGGGGAGGCGATGGAATTATAGTGCTTTACTCTGCAAGTCACACAACAAACGAGAACAAAGTACATATGAGACCCGGGGAAAGATATTTTTAACGTATTTTTGTCCAAACCGGAAGGAACAGTATCAAATGTGCCGAGAGTTTTTAAGATAGAAAACAGAAGTCAGCCACAATCTTTCAGATTTCAGAGAGATACTTTTCTTTTGCGTACAGTCTGACCCACGATAGTAAAGTTTAAAAGCTGCCAACCTAGACCTCATCTACCCTGCAGAATTTAAAGTTTTTAACCTCAGCTGCATATTACAACTATCTGAAGGGTGTACACAGATCAATATTTGGAGTCTGAGGCAATCCAGCAGCTGCCGTTTGAGACAAACTTTCCTAGTTCTTCCAGACGCTATCTCCCCCTCCTTTTATTGATGGCTGCAGGTTTCCATTAGATCAGCAGGTATTGAAGCCAAATATAAGATTGTTTGTGTCCTCAGATTGCTCACAACTTAATGCATTTATCCAGTTGCCATGGACAGGAGGCAAATAAACAACTTGCGAGGTCTGAGAACAACAGGCAGTTGTGTAAAAATGAGCTGGTCGTGTCAGTGTCAGCAGCTGCTTACATATGATGGAGCGCACCGTCACTGGGTTGAAAGGAGTCCATGTGCCTGCGAGACAGAAGAATACCAGTTAAAAACGTACCAGCGCAGTGAGATCAGCGGACCATTTTAGTATCTATTGTAAGAACAACAACACTAAAAACATTTATTATAACTTTACTTGTATAGCAGTTAAAGACACAGAAGACAATCAGATAATACAGATGATCCAGCTACACAGGTGATGATTATAGGGGGATGAAAGCTACGTTTTCTGTAGAAGATTTGTAAGATTGCCAAGTACAGAAGTACAGTAATATTCTTTTGGGACCATTATCTTGAGATCTTTATAGTTATATATAGTTGTAGCAATATAGGTTTCTTGGCTCAATGACAACATTTTCTCAAGATAAATATATTTTGCTGCCCATATTTAGTTTCTAAGATCATTAAGTACCACCAGATACCAATCTAAGGATCCTGTTTTCTCAAGATATACGATCTTTTACTAATCACTTCACTAATCACTTCATTATCTTTGGATAACAAATGAGGGCAATGTTAATCTTAACCTGAAGATAAATAACGTTAACATTAAGTGTGGGTTCATTTATGTTACTCTTAGATTTCAAGATGTCGGCTTGTGGGACAAATCTCTCTCTCAAGACTAAAATGATGACAGCACGGTGTAACCGCTTTGCATAGATAGACCGTTGAAATAGGCCTTTCTGAAAGAAAACATTTCGCCACCACTTCCTCCTATAATAGTGGTTGACAGTGTGTTAGTGAAGTAATAACACGTGTGGACAAATGATGGACATGGGTCACGTTCAGTTCCCACAGGAGCCACCCACGCTAATAATGCACTCACAAGAGAGGAGGATAAAAGCACTCGTCAAATGGCACAAAAATCACATAAAAGGAGTGGATGACATATGAATGCATCCAGTGAATGAGTTCATGGGATTTGACATCATAATATGTCATCACAACAGATATAAAAGCAGGTTGAAGTTTTTAAAAAATGACACGAAAGCAGTTGAGTTTTATGACATTGTATGGCTTTTTTTCCCCCAAAGACACCAAATGGTTATTTTTCATCTTCAGGACAAATTCCTCAATCATATGTGGATATACCTGTCATTTATACGGTCAGGAAAAGACTGATTGGGCTTTAGTTTGGCAGGGGGTCTATACTTTATAGCTTTCCTCGCACTCTCAACTCTCAAGACGCTGAGATTTATCTGGGCATCTAAATCCTTGCTGACTCACCATCTCACTTTATTACAGTGAGGCCTGACAGTTCAGGACCAGAGAGAAAGAGACGTGAATGTGGGAGGATGCAGAGAAAAGACAAGGTGAGAGAACAAGAACACATAAAAGAGAAGAAAGAGAAAAAAAAATACGACAAGAGGAGAGATAGCCGGATGAGCAAAGGAAACAAAAGAGAGGGCGCGTGAAGAGAGGAGGGAGAACAACGTTTGCAGTTTAGTTTTTGTTGCAGTAACTTGAACTCTCTCGGCTGCTTCTGCTGACCAAAGATCCCTCCCTGCAACTCTATCTGCAGACCCTAAAAAAGCATCTGCAGAATTTTAACATCTTGTCGGCGTGGTTCAGAGCCTTTTTCACGCTGTGCTGTTCCTGGCTCCTTGTTTTTGATTTCCCTCCACAGTTTAGCAATGCCAGCAGTAAGCAGGTTTGCAGTGAGAGCCGTAAGAGTTTGGATAAGGAGCTCTATGAAAGAGAGCAGCTCATTTAAATAAAAGGGTTGCAAGCAAAATAGATCATAGAAGATTTGTTTTATTGCTGATTTATTTTCACAGAAATTTCACCTTCTAAAAAGTCCATAAAAGTCTCCAAAATCAATCATGAAGAGGAATACATGAGTTTAGGAATTCAAGACCTTGGGACACCTTATATGTAATCCAGATTTTACTTCAGTGTTCAAAAACACACTCGATGTTTCCTTCCCTTCCCTCGGTTTGTTTTATTGATGGGTGAGGCTGTCTGGGACTTTAGGCAGAGCTGTTCTGGGACCAGGCCTGAGGCTCTTACTGGAGCTGGGGTTTGGGCCAGAATCTATATTCATACACTTTCTATTGGAGTGCTGATCTAAAGCAAGAAACATAAAGTATCATAAGCGTATTGATGTGAGACCAATTTGTAGAAAAAAGTCAGAGTAACGGCTGTGTTTATTTGTTGCAGTGCAGACAGATGAAAAAACATCCTGCAAGTTGTTTTGTCACTAAAGAAAACTATTTTAGAAACTCTACAGTAGCTCTGGAATGTGTTTCACTAACTGTGAATGTTATGACTTCTCAAGGACATTTTGGACATTTTGGACACTTAACTGGCATAAACCCTGTCTGGCACTTCCACCAGTGCTGCACTCTTGAACCCAGACCCCCCCCCCTCGCATCAGGAGCCATTACAGATCTAACTAGTAATACAATCATGCAATTGTTTGGTGCTCTCTCTCCGCACTGAAGTTCACCTGACACAGTTCCTGCCCCCATTTCTAAATGGCAAAAAAACAAAGGGCTCTTTCTTGCGTCATTTTTGAGCCACACCAGTGGTGTTGCTCTAGTGACGGCAATGCCAGTCTGTCGGTCAGCCCATCACTTTGGTCCAGACTGAAATATCTTAACAAATATTTGATGGGTCCCCATGGAATTTTTTAGAGACATTAATGCTTCCCAGAGGATGAATCCTGACTTTTCCTCTAGCGCCGCTATGAGGATTACATTTGAGTTTTTTAGTGAAATGTCTGGACACACATTCATGACCCTATTTTAGTTATTTTATTGATCCCCTGACTTTTTAAATCGAGCACCATTATCAGCTCAGATTTCTTATCTGTCCAATATATTGGTTTATGATCAAATACTTGCAAAACGAACGACATTCCTATCAGCCTCAGCAAATGTTAACATCTGTCAAATGTAACTACTGCTATTATCTTTAAGATCATGAAACCTGCTTTCCACTTGAACTACAATGGGAACGTGGTATTCTCTCTCAGTTGCTTATCTGTAAATGTTAAATGTCAAGTTAAATCTGCACGATGTCCAGCATGTCCGACGGACAAAGACACAGAGACATTACAAATCCTTTTGTGACATCTTCAATAAACGCTGCTCCCGTATTAGAGCCGTCACATGAAAATGACCAAAGGCAGAGAAAAGAAGAACAGGCTGTGACCTTTTTCGGCCACACTGATTCCTCTCTCACACACTTTTCGCACCAGTAGTTAGCTGTGAGGTCACCAATGTATGCCAGACAGACCGCGGCTGCCCAGTGTGAGGTGGCCACTCAGTATGGTCGAGATGTTTGTGTGCGCCTGGGTGTGCGCCTCACGGCCGACTGGTACAATACACTCTCTGTCCAGTCCACACACTGCGCTCTGTCACTGGTGAGCCTAACTGCCAGTGGCGAGGTGGAGAGAGAGAAGTGAGGAGGTGGGGGGGGGGGGGGGGGGGGGGTTGCAGGCTGGTGGAAAAACAGAGTGAGCCCACCGCAGTGTGTACATATACGTGTGAAGGCTGTGCTGGAGCTCAGTGAGACACTTTGTACGTACACACTCGACATATGCAAGCACACATAGACATTAACTTTTACACACAAACTCAAAATGCTCAGCTACACACCGCACAGATTCTGTTGGTGTGACTGAGATGTAAAAGGGAAAGTAATACAGATCCCGTTCAACATTAAGGCAGGATGACCAGGGGAAGAACAGCCTAATCACCATCATAATTACTCTTGGCTTTGCTGACACATTGTATTCTCAGCTGAGATTGTGCAGTATGTATATATAATATTCAAAACCACCAGGACTCATTGCTCGTGCATCATAAAACATTAGAAATAGTCACTAGCCAATGGGTCAGTCAGCGAGTCATTCTCAGTTTCTGTTTGTTTTTTTAAGTTTGTGCCAGACAATAGTCATGATGTGTGAGACACCGACCAGCACGCTAGGCTCATTGGAAATCTAGCCACTAATAAACAGCATCGGTGCCTCAGACCATTTGGTAGAAATTACAGGGTATTACACAGTGAGTCCATGAAGCATCTGATCCACTGTTCAGCTATAGCAGAAATGGCTAAGCAGGGTTGAGGATTGATAACAGGGGAAATATTTGAAACAGCTCAACACTGGCTGACAAAGATCAATGCTCACTGCCTTCTAACTCAACTCCAGTGTATCTGAGTTTTACAAAATGCTACAAATGTAGAAGTGGAAAGGTAAGAGTTGCTGAATGAGCTCCTTGAGTCCTGCCATTCAGCCAACTCCGCAATCAGCCTGTGCTCTCTCAATCGTATCAGCAATTTCAGTGCCTATTACTGCTCCTACACACTTAAATAAATAACTCAAGGAGGAGTATAAATCTGTGCGCGCGGGAGAGTGAGGGAACATGATGGCAAGTTGGTATGATGTCTACTCACCGCTGAGCGAAGCGAGGCCAAAAAATTCCATATTTATAGCAAATGGCGCAGCTACAAGGCGTACACACAACACAAACATGCACACACACTTCAGCGGCACAGAGCCAATCAGTGTCTCATCAGGGATGATGCACTCTCACACCCCGGACTGATGGAGGGATGGAGAGAGGGATGGAGAGAGGGATGGAGAGAGGGAGGATGCACTGAGAGAAAGAGTAGAAAAAGTGGGACTAAGTAAGGGAGCATGGGCGAGAGTCAAAGAGAGAAAGTTAGAGTGAGCAAGGACAAACAGACAGAGGACACAGCAGGCAGTGAGCTGGTGCCATATCCTCCTGAGGAATGTAGGGAGATGAAATAAGAGAGGAGATAAAAGAGGAGAGGAGATAAAAGAGGAGAGGAGAGATGCTGCAAAACAAGCCATCTTGAAAAGTCATTCAGTCTCGTGAAATTTTGTTAGTTTGTAATCAACACAAGCAAAATAATCTGTTACAACTTTGTTAGTGACACTAGAAAAAGTGACATCATTTTCAGAGCGAGCTGAGCGTCACAAGCATCCAAACACTTGGTAAGAAAAAGAGAATCTGGGTTAGAAACAATTGTAAATATCCCACCATGTTGGCAGATTCTTTCACAAACCCCAAACAGAAACATGAAAAGGGAGGCTGACAGATTTTGGAAATGCAGATAGACAGAAGAGAGAGTACGAGGTGCAGAAAGAGAAGGATGTAGTAGGAGTGTAAACCGCAACAGCAAAGCCCCAACAGCCCCTGCCTCACTCCCAGGCTCCAGGGCCTTGATACTCTGTGCACTCCGCTCCCCTGAGGGAGGACGAGTAAAAACAGAGAGAGGAAGAGAGTAGAAAAAGAAGAGGGAGGTGACAAAGAAAGGGGTCGAGAAGGAAAACAGCGGCGTGGCAGACAGAGCTTGGTTGATGGTGTGAAGCTGTAAGTAAAAGCAACATTTGCGGGGTCAGTAGAGCGACGACAGACAGACAGTGGCGGCGTCAGCGAGCGAACTGCAGGACAGCATGCAGTGCAGCGTGTGTTCAGCTTCACTGGCTCGGTTCCATATCACGGGGAGCCTAATGAACTGGCCGAGACCGGCCGGGGAAAACCTGCCGCTCACTGCACGCACACACACAGCGAGGTGCACGTAAACACGACACTGAAAAACACGCACGTACATACTAAACAACACGCAAACGGCTAATTATTGACCCTTGACATAAATGCAGACAAAATGAACAACAATCATACGTACGGTAGATAAACACGTGTTAACGCATGCACGCACAAACACACTGACACACTAATCAGTATGCTGAGCCGGAGCCACTGCGCAGCCTGATAACAGCTTCTTTCACTGCTGCTGCTGGCTTCAACACTTCGTTTTTTTTCCTCCCCCTCTGAAGTGCCCAGAAAAAATGGATTTCTCACTAGAGTAATCTGTTCAGAAGTCTCTGAAAAGCCGGCTGAGCAATTCAGCCATAAATTTGAAGGGGGAACACATTATGTTTTAATGAGAAGACAAACACCAACCAAACCGAAATGTACATCTCATTAATCGTTAATAACCATGTTTCAATCCCTGCGGTGACATTGTGAGCAAGGTCAAGAGGCGATGCGGGTGCATGAAAACAGGTATTTTACCAGCCTACAACTCTAAGCAAGTGTAAAACTGACTTCGCTTGCCAGGATTTGAGCAGAGAAGATGACTTGTATCATTTATTCAGCACCAGTCCCCAAACTGCCTCACTGAACCCTTAATCCTGTTTGAATCCTCCTCCTACTCCTCCTGAGCTACACAGGACCAAGAGCGATTACAGCTCCATCACTGGCTGCTGTAATTCTCATGTTCTGTCCTCAGGTCCCTATCATGCTGATTTTTGAGTTATTTCCTTTCAGTCTTCAATCTTTCTCGGATGAACTCCCATTCTGCAGCACAGAAAACACTTAACGGATTACATTTTCACTATGCACTGCCCCCCTTAGTTACTGTTGCTACGCCTGTCAAGCTTTCAGGTACAACACGGTTCGCATTGATAACGAGGGCAGATTTACTTGAAATTCTTAGTTATTTCTGAACATGTCCTTGATTTTAGAGAATGGTCTAAAGTAGAGCTGACCCGAGCCAGGGTCGATATCGGCTAAAATAAAGCTGATCAGCTTCCTGTACTGAACTCTACTGTGTTCGTCCACCTCAGCCTGCTCGAGTTGCAGCGCTGCACTCCTTTACTTATGTCATATCAATCATTTAAGCTTGTAAACTTAAAGGGATAGTTCCGATTTTTTGAAGTGGGGTTGTATGAGGTACTCATCTATAGTCAGTGTATTACCTACAGTCAGCTCGCCCCCAGTTTGGAGAGGCCGGCAGCCGTACCGACACGGACGCTCAGCAATGAACGGTCGTGGACTAGGTCAGCAGCTGAACATTTTTTTAGCCACCTAAAAAAAGGCCTGCCTAAAAAAAATCAATATCAGTTTAAATGTAGGCTATATTGAAATTATTTTCACTGCTTTAGCTTGCCGTCAGACAGCCCTTTCCTCTGGCACTACATCCTCTCAACCGTTATGTGCGGCACAGGTGCACTTATGCGTAGGGATACGGAAGTTCAGCGGTTGAGAGCCTCATCCAACGCCACTTCAAAAAACCCAAACTATCTTTAAAGTTTTGAATCAGGACCTTCAGTATGGAGGATCAAGTAGCTTGTTAAAAATAAGGTGCGTCAGCCGGGACGTGTCAGGTAAATGTTTAATGTTTAAAAAACATTCAAGTAAATGTAAGTATCAGATACCCCAGGAGTCGGGATCGGGATCAGATAAATTTGATAGGGAGATCCTTATTGGGAAAAATGTAAGATCAGACTTACATACTTAGGGCAAGCATTATAGAGGTTAGATTTATGCTTTACCATTTTATTTTTTAACAGTATGTTTGACTTTTAACATTAAAATAAAAAAGCCTTTTGGGATGAGGACTAACATGTGTTTAAAGTAATGCTATCTCCAAGCACGGCTTTGGATGAGGTTAAGGTTAATCCAATCCAATAATGAGCAGGATGGAGCCGGCAGGAGGACGGCAAACACACTGTTTAATCCATTCCTTACTCTTTTGCTCTTGTATTTTGTTTTCCAGACGGTAAATTAGCTACCATCCAAACTGTTTAAATGTCAAGCGTCACTCTTGTTGATTTAATTCAATAAAACTACTTGCATGATAGCCCTTGTTGGATCTCTGGTTAGAATTTCTCCACTGTGGTTTGACTCTGACAAAGTCCACACGCACAGTTTCAACCACCAGCTGTAACAGCGCTGAGTCGGATGTCATCACAGGGACACCGATACATATTGAAGTGTTCTCTCTTTGAAGCCGCACTGATAAACTTTTCACCTGCTTCTCTGTTGTCCTGGGACAAAAATAAAACTCCATTCATTTTTACTCCGTTCACCTGCCACTCCGGAGTTAAAAATAAAATCACGATCCATTTTCTGCTTAGGCTTGGCAGTTGCCTAAATCAAAGAGTGGAAGAGAGCAATGGTGTGTAACGAGGAGATGTGAGGGAGACGGAGGTATTAAAAAAGAGGCAGAGTAATAAAAATGGGAAAAATCAGAGAGGAAAGGAGACTGAGAGATGGAGACTGGGGGGGGGGGGGGTCTCTCTACAATAAGGAGAGAAGAAACAAAAAAGGGAGTGGCAGAAAAGTCAGACGCTGATACGTACCATTCGATAAGGCCTGCTGTAGCTCTGAGTCTGATATCACTCCACTCCGGTCCTTGTCGACCCTGGGGAGGAAAACACAGATTAGATACCGCCCCGCATTTACCACTTCACACACCCACACACTCCAGCACACAATAGGAGCTGGCATCGACACCCGTCAGCTGAAACTTTATCCTCCTGAGCACGTGTTAGTATTTCAACAGTCCACCGAGAATGAATGGAGTCTATGATCAGGACACACAAGGCAGCTTGTACGCTCATAGCTCCCCTGAGACTGGCCAGACAAACTGTGGTGTGTGTGTGTGTGTGTGTGTGTGTGTGTTTTGATCCTGAGACAGCGAAGTGAAACTGAATGTTAAGTAACTTGTATTGCTACCAGCATAATGACAGCTTGGAACAATCTCACAGTAACATATTTTGAAAGTGATAAGTGAAACCAAAACTAAAACCGGTGTAATGTGTTCTCCAGGGGAACCTGTAACATTACATGACAGAGTTTACAGGGGTGTCCGGTGGCTTCACGGTTAACACCGTATAACTATAATGTCCCCAGTTCGATTCTGGTCAGGGACTTGTGTTACATCTCCCAAATGTGTGTATGGGCTTTGGGAAATTATGTGTTTCATTATGGTCTGACATTTTATAGACCAAACGATAAATCAATTAACAAAGAAAATAATTGGCAGTTTAATCAATATTTAGGGCTGCAACTAAAGGTTATTTTCATTGTTGATTAATCTGTCGTTTGAAAAGACTACAAAAAAAAAGTCCCAGGTAACATCTTCATATGTTCTTCAGTAGCATTTTGTGTCAGACTAACAGCCGAAAACTGAAAGATACAGGAAAAACAATCACACTGGAGCAGCCAGAACCAGAGAACGTTTGGCATTTGTGCTCGGTTAACTGGTTAAATGATGAATCGATTCTGACAATAATGAAGATAATTGCAGTCCTCCCGGGGTCATGGATGTGATAATGGTTCGGGTGCCCCTTCTTTAAGTGAAGAGTTTATTTTATAATCCCGTGTCATTGCACACCTATTCGAGGGAGGTGCTGGCTGGCTGGCAGACATCAAAGAAATGAGGGGAAAGCCACACTTAGCGTGTCTAAAGGTAGGTCATGGGAAGATATGAATAGACTGGCAAGTTATTATGGAAAAATACTGAGTGACTGTCTTGGCTCTATCGTCTCGAAGGGATCTTTAAACACGCCTTATTAAAAGGTTGAATAAATTTCCAATAATGTCTTAATCTGGTGGGTTTATAACTTTTTATCATGTCATCGTCTCCTGACCAACATCCAGCAGTGTTAGCTCATTAAAAAAACATACCGGTGGAATGAGGCAAACATGCGGGAAACCCCCTCAGAGACAATCTCCCTGAATACAAAGCAGCGGACAGCGCAACTACCGAGGCACATTTACAAAACTCAGCCAGGAGTCTCTCTCTGGGACGCGGAGACATGAAAACATAAACAGGCTGGACTGTGACACAACTAATGGGCCTCGCAGCTTGAAATGTGGCTTAGTCAAACATCCAGTGACTCAGTTGTTCCTTAGCAACCCGCCTGGCCCAACCTGTCGACACAGAGCACAACTCGACAAACGCAGTCTGAATACCAGCAGAGAAGAAGAGGGGAGGGGAGGACACGGGGGAACCCCCCCCACAGAAACAAACACAGGGCCGGCCCCGCTGCTGACTCTGTGGGCTGACTTTCCGCTCCCGGCTGTGACGCTTTATGTGCGGTCATATCTCCGCGTCTGCAGCCTTCGTGGCTTTCTCCACCGAGACCAGCTATAGGTCTGTGTGTTCTCCTCGCTTTACCTCCCCCCAGCTGAAGAAAGAAAAACAAACACGAGGAGACCGGCCCGGTCTCCTCGGGGAGAAAAACAGCTCTCAGCACGCTCCGTAAATGAAAGCTTTGTCACAGTGAAGGTGAAGGGTGGTCGGGTCGGTGCAGGCAGCGGGGGTACCCAACCTTTACCAAACACTGATACACTAACTCAAAGAAGTGTGTGTGTGTGTATAGTACGAGTTCTCCCCTTTTCTCCCACCTCCTCTCCTCCCGTCCTCCTCTTACTAACTCACCCCCTCAGCCTCAGGTAAAGTTACCTCGCCAGACTTTTACGTAAAGCGAGCCGAGAAAGTGAAAGCGTCATTAAAAACTCCCTCTTGCCTGCAGCAAAGGGAGTTAAGCATCTGGTGTTTCCATCTTTACACCGTCCAACGTGGAACTTGCATGTAAAACACAGTGACTGAGTCGGTTGTTCTGCTCCGCTCATTTTCCCATGTTTCACTGTTTCCTATTAAGCAATCGGGTTGGAATACGACTCGCGGAACAAAGGCCGCCCTGCTTTCCACATAAATGCTGTAAAAAAGTCATGGGTGTCACCGTGGCTCCCGGAGTGAAAAAAAGAGAAACTTTCAAACCAAAGCTGCGTTCACAAAACCTTCTGGTGGTTTAAGTTGTGGATCCAATCATCGGCCTGTTTCCAGTTATAAATGCCACGTTTCAGTGAACACATCAGCTTTTACTGTATGTAAAAAGAATAATAACACTGACCACCACTCCCTCACTCCCTTTCACGTGCTGTAGATGAACCAAATTTCCTTCCTACAAGTTCTAATTTTGCGTGTTTGAATGCGTCGTTGTTCCCAAATGTTCTGTCAGTGGTTGGCAGACAGTCAGGGAATGAGTTGCTGCACCATAACAGCAATGAATCTGCATTGTTGAGCCAAGTCCAATTCAAATCTAAATGTTGTCCTTGACTCTTAAAGGGGTTGGGTGCATTTTTGTCATACCAACCTCGCTCTTAGAAGAGACAGATGTCTTCCACATGATTCATTCAGTGTCGAGTCACACAACCGACTTAAAACGACAACTTAATCTGAAAGGATTATCAGAAGGTGCGACAGTGGGACAGTGAGTCACAGTGTGTGAATCACAGAGATTAAGGGGCGTCCAGCGTCAACTGTGCTCTTTTGACTCCGATCACGTGACCGAGGGAATTCCAGCACCGCTCTGCCAGGTTGTCACCGCGCGGCGGCAGATGAGGCGGCACGGCGCTCATGTGAGAGATGGCTGTGTGCTCATGGAAGTCACATTATGAAAGATTCAGTCATATGTGACAGAAGTGCTGTTTGCGTGACCGCGAACGCGTGAGAGAAACAAAAAGGTGCACATGAGCCAAAGTGTGTCAATCCCACCTGATTTTCTAAGGGTTTTTTTTTTTTTGGCGCTGCACATTAATAATTCGTTAAGGGTGTTTCGAGCCTGGCAACACGCACAGCATCTCGATGTTGTGAGAAAGCCAAGCAGCGGGGGAAAATCCTCTGCAGTATTACATAACTCTATAGCTTACTACTACCAGGGGCCAAAGCATATCAGCCGTTTCCCTCCCTGCCTACTACTGTGACCTTCTTAGCTGCTGACACACTTTTCACTCAGGCGGCGGTGAAACCGATGATGACTATCAGTGGCTGAAAGCCGCCACCGATAGCGTGACATCAGCTCGGGAAAGAAGTCACACAGTTAGTGGTCGTTATTTTGGACGGAGCTTTCCAGCGTGTCCATGTCAGAGTCCCAGAAATAGACACACACTGCGTCACACAGACTCACAAGTGTCAGAATCTTTCAGGAAACCCCATCTTGAGAGGATTTTTCACTGCTGACCTGGAGCAGAAAGTAGACAGATGAATTCATTTAAAACATTCCTAATCATATCTGTATTTTTTTTTTTTTAAATGACACAGCTCAAATTGAATTGTCTCTCTTTTGCCTGGAGGATTTAAAAAAAAAAAAGAAGCCTTCAAGGACTCCTGGAGGTCCTTGGACCCCAGTTTGTAAAGTCCCACAGCTGTGGAAGACAGTGGAGGCAGCAGTGGCTTCACCTCAAGCCCGCTGAGGGGCCACATCAGAGCTGAGGGGCCACATCAGAGCTGAGGGGCCACATCAGAGCTGAGGGGCCGCCGCCCGGGCGTAGTACTCTGTGTACAGTAAATGAGTGAGGCGGAGCTGCCGGCGGTGTGTTGCACACGCTGAGCGTTTCCAGGAAGCTGCACAAGCCGAGACCTCACATCCGACAAACCACTCACACCCTCCGACTGTCAGCCGGACCGAGTGTAGAGGACACGGGGCGACCCCCAGCCCCCCCTCTGTCCCCCTGTCCCTCTGTCTCTGTCTATGTCTCTCCGCGCCACGCACGACGGCAGCCAACTCACCTCTGGAAGATATTCCACAGGAAGCCCTGGTCCGGAGGCGCGTTGATGTGCGGCGGAGCCTTGTACGGGCTGTGGTACGCCATCTTAAAGCGGGGGGGGGAATCAGAGGCTGTGTGTGGAGGCAGAGAGGCGAGGAGCGGCGGACTGTCCCCGGTGCAGCGGCGGTGTCTTCTGCGAGCGGCTCCGGTCTGAGAGGCGGGGGGGGGGGGGGTTCACGCGGTACCGCCCGCCTCCTCGCGCGCAGGGGGCGTGGCCAATCATTCACCGCCGCGGTGGGTGACGTCACGCCTTGCGCTCGCTTCCCGGGCGAGTAGAAAATCAGAGCTGCGTCAGGAGGAGGTGGAGAGGGGCTGAAACTCATGTTGGAGTTAGAAAATAATGATAATGTCCAACAGTTCTTATCCATTTCTTATGGACCCAAAAACAAAAAAGAAGTGAATTTTAAAATAATATCAACAAAAATGTATCCATGAAATTAATTAGACAGTGAAAGGAAAAACCCATTTTCCAAGTTTTAACCCTGTCTCCCTGTGTTAATTGTTCGTTTCTCTTTTGTTACATGCTAAATACGAGTGTTTTTGGTTCAAAGTCCCTCTCCTGTCCCTCTTTTAAAGTGTAACAATATTCACGAGGGCTCATGTTGAACTGGAACACAAAGCTGTGTTGAAGCGGAGGAGGAAGTACAAGCAATACCACGTTATCAATTAAAAGTAGAACCCCAGGATTTACAGTTTTACTGAGCACAGAAATATAAGTTTTACAATGTAGTTAAAGAGTCAACTGTAAAAGTAGTCACTAAGAAATATGTCCCCTGTAAATCATCAATCACTACTGCTTATTTAATTTAATTAATTAATGAAATTATTATTTTAAACTACTTTCTTATAGCAGGTGGCTTTATCTATAATAATATTTTATAAACTCTAAATCCTCTTTTTTGATTCAGTAAATTAAGAAACTGTAATTGTGATGTGCTGAATGTTGTGAATGTGTGAATATAGTGTAAAGTACAATATACTGCTACTTATGCTACTTTATAAGTATAAAGTAGCATAAAATGGAAATACTCAAGAAAATTAGAAGTACCTCAAAATTATTACAACAGTACTAGATTAATTACCACTGTTAATTATCTACAGTACTACTGCAGTGTACTTATTCATCATTCACACGACTCCCCAACTTCCTAAAGCACTGCTACCAAAGACACTTGAACTGTCCCTGCTATTGTCTAAAATCTCAGTTTTCTAGTTTTCCTATTTTGCCTGAAGGCCACACGAGTGTTTATTTTTAATGTGAGCTTTCCCGCCATCTGATTGGTCAGTGTTATTTAACGCGGGAAAAACTGACACTTGACCACAACCTGCGACCTACAAGTCAAATCTTACCATCAAATAAACTTCTAATCCTCAAAGCCTCTGCTATATACAGAGAGGCTAAAAATGTTTTACTACCCAAATGTCCTCCACCGACATACTGGATGTTTTTCCACAATTTGGTGAGTTTTTAAAAAGCTAGTTCATTAGCTCATTAGCTGTGGCGCTAACTCACCTGGCTAAATGTCACAGGAAGACGTCTTTAGTCAGCTGTTGCCTGTCAGCCAAGGTTTATTCCTAAACTATTTATAAATGTGTTTTGTTACTCAGGTTAGCAGCCACCAGAGGAGTCAGGGTCACTCGCAGGGAGCTCCTCAAAGTCAACGTGAAGCGAACATGGTAAGAATATCCACAGGCTGATGTCAGCTCATCTGCCTGGTTTTGTCCCAAGCAAGACTGATAATTTAGATCAAAGTAATTTAGGCCAGATGAAAGATCTGTTTACATTTTGTATTATATGTTTATGATTTATGACAATGTCCCCTTTTTGTACATTATTTTTAGGGATCTCGTTTAAGATGGATGAAAGATTTTTATAAAACCTTTTCTTGAATGTTTTCAGCGGGGACATTTTGGACTATGTGACCGCCCAGGTTCCCCCACCGCAACCCAACCTGCCGAGGCCTCGGTTCTCTCTCTACCTGTCCTCCCAGCTGCAGTATGGGGTGGTCGTAGTCTACCACAGGCAGTGTGGCTTCCTGCTCGGTAAGGGGAAAACACAATGTGGAACGAGCGAGAGTGAAAAGACCAGAAACGGAAAATTACAAGTTGTAGTCGTAGCTCTCCTCCACATTACATTATCTACACACAATATACTGTAATTTTCTGCTAGGGGATAGAGAAGAAAGGGGGAATAAATTAGAGACTTCTTTGTGCAATATAAAACCCACATGCTGTCCATTCATAATCTTTTTCCGGCTGCTTACTGTACTTATTAAGGATGTGCGGAAAATGTAGTCAGTCAGCAGGATGATTACTTCCTGTTGGGCGGTTTTCCAAGGTAAGCTGAGGTGAAGTGTAAAAAATTGGTTTGTTTGTTCCATTTATGAAAACCCCGCAGTAAGTCGCAGTAAGTTGCAAAATGTAGGCATCTCAGAAATGCTGTTTTAGGGTAAAACCAGCTGTGCTATCTGCACAATGCATGTTTCCCAAATCACCCTGGCAAGTGTAGCCTGGCATGCCCAGACTAATTCGCAAATAAAACATTCCCAGGCTTTGGCAACTCTGATTTAGAGGCTAATATAGTGCTGATGAATGCAATATCATCAAACACAGCTCAACAGCCTCTATTCATCTGGTCCTAAATTACACCCTGACACTGATATTGCATCTGACAGATTCACAATCATGCTGTTGTCATGGTTGATGAAAACAGTGGAATACAATGCAGGATAATAAGCAGGAGGAGAAGCCAAGAAAGCAACCAGGGCCTGTTGGGTGACTCTTGGATTCAGCAATGGCAGTTCATTTAATCTGTCAGTAGATTAGAATAGGCTAGGGTGTGGATTTCAATAAACCCAGAGTTTATGCATAAGACATTTCCACTAAAGACCAATGGTAAAAAATACCATTTAATTACTAGGATGCCTTGTTTCCTTCATTGCCTCCTCCTCTTGTGTAGGGAGGAGGCAGAATGGTCACAGGGTCACCTTCGTTTCATTTGTCATGTCGGAAATCTTAGACCTTGACTCAAATGTGACATCTCACAGCTTCTGTTTCTGCAGGAAATAAGTGCACAGCTAAGAGTTGTGTGTGAAAGCTTTTAACCCCTTTTCTGTTTTCCAGAGGAGGTTCAACAGACCATTGACCGCCTGCTGCGCTCTAAAAGTTGCTTACGTATTGACATGGCTGAGTCTGACAGGTCTGCACACACACACACACACACACACACACATATATTTTGATAATGCGCGGTGCAATGAAACACAATGGAAGTGTTTTGTGTCCTGCATCGCCTAAGATTTTAAGATGAATCGTGCAGTGGTTGTACATGTTTGAGGAAGTTTGAGCTCAAAAGGATCTGGTGGAATATTTATGAGGGAGATTGTTTTGGGGAACATAGACTGTGAAAAGGAGAAGGTGGTGTTTTATTGAGTGAGAGACTGACGGACAAATTGAACTACTTTCACGTGAATGGCTTCATAAATGTTTAATAAGCCGTGTTATGAAACAGCGGTAATGTATGAGCTCTTGTTTCTGCAGATGCAACATATCGTTACACAGTCTGCACTCCAAAGACACCGTATGTTAATCTCATTCCACAGCAGAGCAGATAAAAGTGCACAGTGTTGCATTAGCCAGTACAGCACTGAACAAGTGTGTGGTGTTATATACTAAATAATATTTTGAGTAGTAACACAACTCGCTGTCTCTCTTTATCTGGCAGACTGGCCTTGGATGTGCCTGACAGCCTGTACATGATGGAGGAGGCAGAGAGAGCTCAAGACCCCTTCTTCGGACTCATGGAATCACACCAGCTGCCGAGCCCCTACAAAATGCTCCAGGTACCAGCACAGCCACATACTGTGTGTGTCGTCGTGACTCTAAAATAAGCTGGGAAATCTACACAGGGGTGTTACCAAATGTCTGTCCCTGTAGGGTAGCACAACAAAACTCAACAAAAATCAGATTTACCTGTACACAGTCACCATCCCCAGGTGACCTGCTGGTTCTATCTAACTGTAAACATGAGCAGCCTGAATGGATGTCACGAACAATTTTTGTCAGGAGCCACTCTGGTGTTAAATACAACAGTTATAATATTAGTGTATTTACCATGACTCATAATAGTAAGTATACCAGTAAACTATACATAACAAACATGACCAAAGATATCCAATAATAAGTATACAAGACATATAACCCATACCCATAATGTAATATATTTATAACTGCAAATGTCTCAGACAAACAAACTGCAGTTTCCAGAGGAAATACTCCCACGTCTGAAGAGCACTTAATTCATGAGACAAGGCCTCTGATGTAAGACCATTTTTGAATTTTGATGTCCAAAGCAGTAAATGGTATAAATGATTAAAACTACATAATAGTAAGTAGGTTCATCTGACCAAATTCAGCACAAATGCTCAGCTGCTACAAGAGTGTTTCTAACCACCGTCCAAATATAGAGTTAATACACACACATACTGTATATGACATACATATCTAAAGGAAATATACGGTCTGTATCCTTTATGCGGCCACATAGGTCGATAAATAAACACATTACTTGTGAATCAGTTTTGTCTTTAACAGCCCTAACCTCATGTTTAAACACATTTTGTTCACGAAAGGTTTTCGTCAGGTTCAGTTCAGACTCACGAATCATCCACAAAATGAAAATAAATCTGTTACTGTATTCTGTCTCGTTATATAATATTTGTAATGTGTATTTCTAGCCAGTGTCTGTGATTGGAGAGGCAGGTTCACAGCACTCCCTGGTGCCCAGTCCCCACACCACACTTGACAAAGGGGGTGAGAATTTTAACATTTGAAAGACTAGCTGTGTCCCATTTCTGGGGCGGCTGCCTTTTAAGTCCACATTTCAAGACCAAACATGTAATTATGGGTTAATAAGGTTAGCCCATATCAAAGGCTCCAAGAGACTTTGAAGAACAGGTTCATTTTTGGTGTTTATGATCTCAAAATCCAATTTGTCTCTGTGAGAGTAGGACCAGAAACTCACAAAGACACAACAGTAAATCTCATTTGGGGAGGATGTGTAGGTTCACCCTAGTAACCTATACTCCTCTAAAAGCTACACCTCCAAAGACCACATCCTTTGAAAGAGGCCTCACCTGAAATGGGACACAGCTTACTGTATAATAATGTTTAGAACTGCAATTCATGAAGGATTTTTTTGCTTAGTGACACTTGATTTTGTAAATACAGATCAGTCTGATTAGGATTTGTAATAGTAGCCATGGTAACATTCTGCATGTTTCTTCACAGGTTTTATAAATGGGTCAGTTCATTAGCTTAAATATCATAAGTGGATTTTCTTCTAAATTTAAACTTTTGGCACAGAAACGTTGCTATTTCCACTCCTGTTAGGAAAATTGTGAATAAATGCTCTCCCATCGGTGAATTAATCTCATTTTATCAGCACATATTGAATTAAAACCGATCAGTCCCAGGCTAAGCCAGGACCCAGATTTTATTGTCCTGGCTGTTTTTTTCTCCCTAAAGCCATCATTCAAGTCCCACAAACAGCTAAAGTCACATTCTTCCTGTGTTACAAATATGCTTTGGCTCCTAATTCCTCCGTTGTGTAAAAACAGGTTTCAGGTCACCTCCAGCTGCCATCACCCTGACAGAGAAGGAGCAGTTGCTCATCACTACTGCTGAGGTAAACTCTATGTCAGAGTCCAGGGACCAGAAACATCCCAGTCATCATTTTTTCAGTACAGCAGGCGTCCTGGTGAATCACTGAGCTGGGATGTGGACCATGTGCCCACCACAGCTTTAGTTAAGGTCTTTGTCACGAGTTAGCTGCTCACTTGTTTGTCTCTCCTATCACGCCATGTGATGAGGAAGTAGCATTACAGATTCAATATTGTCCCGTCCGTTTGTGACAATGATGTATGCATTTTTTAACTGAGTTTTGTGGGAGGAATGTGGTTTTCACCGCTCCATAAATGCTTAAAAAAATCCATATGTCTTCTGAATGGTGTGTATAGTGCAGTGAAGTTAATAGGGCAGGGGGATGTGGACGTAAAACACCCGATGCCTGACTGACTGTCCTGATTTCACCTCTCAATGTCCGAGGTGCTTAAAAGAAAGCAGAGCCATATGATCTCAGTCATAAAACGTAGCTGTGTTTCACTACAGTTAGGTCCACACACTGTTGGCCTCCTCATTCTGTCACTTAGGGGCCGTTCCTCCTAAAGCCTCATCAGCTGATGAAGTCCATTTCGGCTTAATAAGATCGGACTTAATTACATCAGCCTGCACTCACAGTTTGTTTACAGATATGTGGCTCACATTTCTGTTGTCCTCCGCCCCTGCTCATCTGGCCCCCGGGTGTATCTTTGTTTGCATTCAAACATTTCATTTCTTTATTTATCCTTCCGTTTTGCTGTGTTTTATATGACTTCACTTACATTAGTCATCACCGTGGACTGTAAACAGACCCAACCTCATAACATCATTCTCCTCTATTCTCTGTATTCTGTCATTTGTTCCTCTTCTGACTTTTGCCTGTCTCTAATTGTCACCTTCTCTCTTTATCAGTATTTTGAGGGAGACGACCTTCCCGAAGCCACAGCCAGAGAGATTGACTTGTTGATGGATCAACCAGACCAGTTCCGTGGAGGTGCGCGTGTGTGTGTGTGTGTGTGTGTCATTAACATCTGTCTTTGCGTATGATAAGCATTGGATATGTGTCTCAGTGTTTCAGCTGTTTACTCTGATGTCGTACCGCGGGTGTCTAGTTTCGCAGTCCCACAGTGTGTTTCTCACTTGTAATGTGTCTGCACCAGTCAACCAGGTCACATTCTTTGTGCCACCACTATAATTGGAAAAAAAAAAAAAAAGCAATTCTGACTCTGTGAGTGCTTTTGCCACCAGAAAGAAAAGGTTTATTTTCAGGGGAACTGTTTCATTTCAGTGGAGAATAGAGAGGGAACATCTCTTAAGTTGGGAAAGCCTGCATTGCATTAACAAAACCTAAGAAAGAATACATGACTGCCTACTGTTCTGCATGTGTTGACTTGTGTAGCGTTTCACTTTCAGTTCACCTCCTGCATTAAAACAGCAGTAAGAGAGTAGAAAGGGAATTTGTTAAGGTACAGAAAGAAAAACTGGTCATTTGATCCATAATACACTTAAATATCTGTTTCACTTGTGTCCATGTGTTGTGTATATGTCACATTGTTTATCTGTGCGTTACGTACATGTGTTTTAAACAGAAGTGGATGAGCGGCAGACGGAGGGGAGGACCAGGGAACTTGAACGAGCCATGTCCTCTAATGACCAGTGAGTCATGTAGAGACACTTAAAACTGGCAAATGATTGTCAGTCCTCCGCAGTAACTGCACAGCTCGGAGTGCCCGCAAACGCGATACTAACAGTCTGCTTATGTGTATGTCACAGCACGTTGGCAAACAGGCCAATATTGACAAAAGAACTGTCACATGCCGCAGACGTTTGCCGTCGGTATATTTAGGCCAGACCTGTGGTGACAAACGGTTACTGATTCCAGGCTGAAGGTGACGGTGCTGGGAGCAGAGCAGGACAGTGTTTGGCTGCTGGACGAAGAGTCGGGTCAGCCTGCGGAGGTTCCTCTGGCAGCTGTTGCCCCAGAGATGACCCCGCCGCGAGTGGCCATGCCAACTCCACCCTCGGGGTCACCTGGGAAAGAGGGAGACAGAGCGACAGAGGTGACAGATGAAGAGGTGAGACATAGGTGATGCTGTGCAGTTACTAGGTTTTCAAAATTTAAACTGAATTAGGTAAAGATTTACTGTATGTGAGTTGGAACAAATGCTTATTTCCACTAAGTGCTGTACTTAAGATTCCCAGAACATGTTTAGGGAGGAAACACGGATATAACAGTGACCAAATGTTGCTGTTGTGACAGTTATCATCAACTTTAAATTTACATTACACAAAGTGACTCATGAGCCAGCTTGTTTCGTTGTGGAAACAAGTAATGGAAAGCACACGTGGGTGTGTCAACACATAGATTCGTAATTTCCAGTTTGTGTGCTGGAGTGTAATGTCTTTTTATAGATCCAGTTCTGTAAACAAGCTGTGTGTTTCTCACTCTGCCGACAGGTGGTTCTTCCTCCTCTTAGGAAGGCCGGCGGAGGTCGCAGGCGTCAGCTGGTCTTTGCGGACCCTCAGGTCCAGATATCAGACAGAGCGATGAAGGAACAGATCGGAAACCCGCTGGCCGAGACACTGGACCTGGTACAGCAGCACACTGACATACAGTTGATATGTTTAAGTGGATCTGCTGTTTTAAAATGCTATATTCACATTGTTAAAATATTACAGTCATTTAAAGTTTGGTGCCCTTGGTGCCACCACATGCTTCTGGAGTCACTTGGTCTTTGCCTGTGATCTCCCACACATACCGGCACATTAAAAACCGCCCTTTCTCTCCCTCTCAACCCCACGTCATGACTTGGAAACACATACACCATACTGAAAGCTGTATATACTGTATGCACACACATAAATACAGTCTTCCAGCTGTAATGCTGACTAACTGGATATTCAGTCTTTGCCTTTTCTGTGATCAAAGTCTTGCCAAAGCGTCAATTCACTAGGGTGTCAGTTAATTAAACTCCAGCTCTCCAGTTCTCTTCCTGCTCTCTAAGCCCACTGGAGTAGTGCTTATTGATTTTATTTACTTCCTTCTTTCTTTCCTTCTTCCCTCTTTCTTTAATTTCCTTAGAGATTCTATCATTGGCCCTCTCTCTCTCTCTCTCTCTCTTTCTCCTATGGAAAAAGCAAATATCATATTTGAAACTGTACCATCAAACCAATATTTTGTTCTTCCTCTCAGTCCGAGTTGTTGCTGGACTTGCAATCCTTGACCCAGCGTGCCAGTCCTGCTCAGCTCCTCAGCGCCCCCTGTGGATGTCAGTGCCAAGTGCTACACTTCACCCCTTCAAGTCTATTGACTGATTAACATTTATTTCTTAGCTTGTCTCTTAAATAATGAAATTCCAGACAGATGGACGGATTCTAAAATGTTATTAAGAAGCACACAAGCGGGAAAACAAAAAGAAACAGAAAACAAATCAACAACTGTAATACAGTAACTAAATAGATAAATATTAACATAAAAGTTTTCAGTGTCAAGGTCAAGGGAATTACGGCGTCTGAATCACTAACATTAAGTGATAAGCAAACCCCAAAACAACATCGGTATAAATAATAATGGGAAGAATTTGCAAACTTCTGGGCAAAGAACCCAATAACTAAATGTCTTCAGAAAACACAAATGCATGTTTAAGCAAGTCAAATAAATCCCAATGGCTATCAAGCTTACACTTTTAGGTGACAGACAGACTTACTGAACAGTCGGAGAGAAAGTGTCCTCTTTAGAGCCCATAGAGTATAAATCTTCATAAACTTTGAGCACGTTTCCATATCTAGCGAGAACCTTTCATTAGTGTCGATCACAGCACGTTACAGTTGCACTGGCTTTCCACAAACTCACAATATCAGCTCTGGTGAAGAAAAATACAAAGTACTGACCAAAACGTGCCCTTTGACCCGTCCACAGCCCTCCTCCATTATGACCTCCAGTCACTATGGAAACAGTGTGCCTCGCTCACCGTCCTGCCTGCACATGGGGAGAAACAGAGCGGGGAGGAGGAGGAAGAAGAGGAGGAGGAGGAGGAGGCGAGAGGGGAGTCAGAGCAGGACAGAGAAATACTGAGGACAGAGAGGAAGAGGAGGCACTTGAGCATGAGGGAGGTGGGTCCGTGTGAAAGTACAATTTGAGACGAGATCTTTTATGTCTTATCTTGGTACCACATAAGGAGCTGCTCTAAAGAAAAATGATATATATTCATACCAAACTCCAGTTTTATGCCATGCTAAAATCTGAGAGGGTCTTTGTGAAACTGTGGCTACAATAATAAAGGTTATCCATTAGGCAGATAGCCTGCAGTCGCAGCCTGCCAACCGAGTGTTCAGTTCAGTGGTGAGACAAATTAGATTATAAACCTTGTTTCTATTTGATGAAACTCTGCCTCTCTCTCGCTCAGACATCCAGTGAGTCAGGACTGCAGCCCGCAGAGGGCTCATGTAAGAATCATTCCTCTTTTTCTCACCCATTGTATTTGTTTTTCAGAGCATGTTTTAGTAGCACGATGAACACGTCATTTATTTTAAACAGCCTGCTATTTACTGTGCGTTTCTTTATGTCTGTGTGTGTAAACAGCTGTATTAGACGCGATCCTGGACATGTCCAAGGAGGACAAATCTGTAAGCGACGCGATCACTCCCGTCAGCAGATGGTGAGTCTCAGATGGATAGACAGACGGACAGCTAGATGGATGAAGAAACAGATCACTGTGAGTGTGTGTGTGTGTAGGTCTCTGCAGGAGGATGCCCAGCAACCAATGGAGCCTATAGCGGAGGAGAACATCGAGATGCCAGAGGCTCAGACTGACGCAGAGAGCAGGCTGCTGAGGTACGTCGTACAAAATACACAATACACACGCTCAGAACACAAGCAAGCTTACAAACGCACACCTACGATTTGTCTCGTGACTCCCAAGAAACTCGTGAATCAGCGATTTGGCAGAAGCACGCCTTCACATAAAACATGCACGAAGCGAGAACAGTGCCGGTTATTTACACTCTGGATATAGATAGATAATCCATGGCTCAAAGAATTGACTCATTGATTGAGTCCACCCCGACTCCTGAGTGAATCGCCCTGAGGTGACGAGTGTGTTGTGACATGGCACGTCACCCTCCACTGAGTGTCTGCTTGAATAAGGGTAGACTGTGGCCTCCTTCTGCCGCTGCGTCTCCGTGTTGTGGTTTCAGTGATCTCCTTCTGCATACACGGTTGTACTGAGCTCTCATTTGCATATTTATAACCTGTTACTTAGAACCTCCACACGCACTTCCCTGTTAAACTGTTGTATTGAAGCTACCATTGACTCCGTGTAAATATCACATATGGCCAGTCGGCGTCAGTAGATCGTATGGAGCAGTTTGTTTGGTTGCATATTGTATTTGTTGTTTAAATGAGCAGCATTATAGTGGTTGTACATGGGAAGCCCTTAACCAGAGTTTGCCTTTAATGTGACATTTTGGATTTACTTATTTTAACAGGAGGTGCATTCATAGCAGCAGTAACAGTGGTTCTATAATCTTTGGTTTCACTGGATAGTTTTAGTGTCACGCACAAAGCTTCTGCTCCATCATGAAGTGTTTCTTTTCGGAATTTCTTGGCACGAAAACAGTCATATCTCTTTCTATTACTCATTGAAACACAATACTGGAAGCCTAGTTCCACATCTGTCTTTTCCAGCTGGATCTGCTCCAGCCTGCAGAGGTTTGGAGAAGTCACCTTTGACTCTCTGGTGCCCCCAGAGGCCGATCGCACCGCTGCAGCTCACACGCTCCACAAAGTGCTGGGTGAGTAACCAAAAGCTGCCGTTTTCTTAACATCCGCCACCGTAACATTCAGTGAAACACCGTGATGGTACAAATCTTTGATGTTTCTCTTCTGCAGAGCTGCTGTCTGCAGGACAGGTGACTGTACAACAGGCTGAACCCTACAGTAACATCACCATAAACCCTGCAGCGCTCAGGGCGGCTGCCTGAACACACACACACACACACGTACGTACACTATAGTCCTGTAGACGTCCAGTTCATGTTTTTTTTATTGATGAATATAATGAATGATCATTTTAGTAACATGAGATCATTAAATCTCACACTCTCATGACTTCTGTCAATGTAAAAAAAGAAAAAGGTGAGGCAGGTTAAATGTTTTTATATGAATTGTTAAATGACTTGTGTGTGAAACATTAAACTGCATTACTGCAGTGTTTTAAAAAAGATTTTTAACCATTTTAAACTGGTTTTCATTTGTTCATATGGTTGTATTTTTAAATATTTATACCCAGTGATGTTATTAGTGTTACATAATGTAATGTCACATATTGTTATTGAGGTTTTAAACATCTGGACCAAGTAGGTTTTGTTATACAGTTTGTATCTTCTGTGAATTTTTATCCCTTTTAATTATTCAACTTAAACTTTTAATAAAATGTGTTTTTTGCTCAGTAGAATTGCATTTTCTCTCAAATTATTCTTCCAAACTTTACATTTTCAGGCTTTATAAACTTTGTACTGCTGTTCTTATTTGTGAGAATACTTTCTATAGTGTTGTATTCTGTTTCAGAATCACTGTAAAACATATTTTAACACTAGTTTAGCCCTTTACTGACACTGAACAGTCAAATGTGATTTTTACCGATATTGATCTTTCGACATAAATTCCACAATAATGACACCAAACATGAAGCTTGAGGTTGGTTGTTCTGGACTAAAAGGCATTGAAAAGAAAAGCACAGAAAGAGGTATAGAAATCACTGAAATGTGACTTGAAAGTACATCAGCACTTCCCTGCCTCCAACAGGACCATATTGTGCCTCGCTGGCAGAAAACTCCTGTCTGACCTCATGCCTCAATAACTCCACACAATTAAAGTGTTTGCTCGTTAAACGCACTGGGGACTGCTGCGCGTGTGTGTGTGTGTGTGTGTGTGTGTGTGTGTGTGTGTGTGTGTGTGTGTAAGAACATATCCATGTGGCACCTCGTTGTGACTGAGAGGCCTGAGCTGAGGTCAGTGCTGCAGTCACAGAACAGAAATCCTAATTCACATCAACACAGCAGAATGGTTATTTTGTTGATACTACTTGTGATACATTCAGGTGGCAGCGCTGCGCCAGGAAATGCCGAGTAATGTTTTGATACAAAAAACACAGCAACTCAAACTACTCCCCCCCCCCCCCCCCCATTTGTGTTCCCCAGCTATTACCTCCTCCATGCAGGTAGAAACCCACACAGTTTTGGGATAAATGCTTTGCTCAAAAGCAGCTTGCTGGTTAGTCACCTCTGACACAGACAAAGGTTACAGTGGGCGTCTTGTAGAGCCGCTACTGCTGCATCACTGGCACACTGCAGGGCAGAAGTTGGCAACACACACTGGCATTCTGTAGCCTTCCACCTGGCAAAGTGCAGCTCTGGTTTCTGGTGGAAGTGTCTGGCTCTTTAGCTGCTTCAGTCTCAGCCATGTTCACCAGTTCTAGTCGATGACTGTGTCCATCTGCCTGGTGCTCGGTGGGTAGTGTACGTGGGTTTTTAAAAAGCTTTTTTTTTTTTTTTTTTGGCACAAGAACAGCAGCGAGAGTGAACCAAAACTGAATGTCCGGCCCCGATATCAGAAATCCGACCCCACCGTAACGTGCCGCCATAACCTGCTGCGGGCACGGTCGACCTCCCTTCGGCTCTATACATTCCCAAACATGTGCATCATGTGTATCCGTCCACACGCTGACGCAAAGCTGGTATGTGTGTGAGGGGATTTATTGTGGCTGCCCATGGAATGTGACATGGTGAGTCCAGAGTGCTGGTTCGACGGGAAAAGAGCCCTGCTGCACGCACACGCACACACACACAACACACACTCCAGCTCACCCAAACTAGAGGAGGACTAAAGAGACAAATAAAAAGTGTAGATATGGCGGAGTCTCTCTCCTCTTGGCATGTTATGTAACCCAATTCAAATGTATTTCTATTTAAGTGTACAGTTCTCAGTTGTACTTTGGGGAGTACTTCAGGCAACATACTCGACTAAAAGCTCAACTAAACACTGACTTCACCCCCTGACTGACAGTCCACGCAGACACCTGGCAGTACAAACCCCACCGTCCGTCCATCACCACCCCCCCCCCTACCTTGACAGTCTAATAAACCTAACATCTGAGCGACACATAACACACATTCACACCGGCTGCTTATATCAGCCAGGAGGGCAAGTCTGCATGCGTTAGACACACACACACACTCAGGATTTCCAGAGGCCTTCATCATCAGAAGAGGCAGAGCTCTGAATCGTCGGCCCCCGAGGGGAGGAGAGCGGACCAGCCAGTATCTGCAGCAACATCCGCCGTGAACAAAGGACCGCTGGAGACAAGAAAGGTGCAGATACGGAGCATCGGTCACAGAGATAAAGCCGGCCAGGGCGAGGGATCCATCGCTTTCTTTCTCGAGATAGGGATCAGGAAGTCAAGCTGGCAGCAGACGAGACAAAAGGCTCGCTGGAGGAGGGCGAGGCCAACGCGGAGCAGGCCAGCGGCGGGACGGACGGGCCGCGCGGCAAGACGGTGCGCGTGGAAGTGGAGTGGGACATCCCCATGGCGGTGACGCTGCCCGTCCAGGTGCAGCCCGACCAGGTGCAGCCCGACCCGGCGCACCAGCCGTTCCCCTTCCTGGACACGACACTGGCCGACCTGGGCATCCAAGAGTGAGTCAGCCATCAGCGTCAAGGGGTCTCACAAAGCGGTTTCTTTTAAAACTTTTTAACAAGTTTGTGTGTGTGTGTGTGTGTGTGTGTGTGTGTGTGTGTGTGTCCAGGTCAGAGGTGAAGGAGAGGACGGTGTGGGTCGACACCAAGAAGACCCAGGTGAAGAACAAAGCAGGGAAGCTGAAGGAGAAAGAGATCACCATCCTCGAGGTACCCCTTCAAGATGGCAGGAAAACAAAAACTTCTACATCCATTCTGAAAGGGTGTTTGAGGCAGGGTGGCAATTTTGTTTCCTCACGTAGGTGCGAGTGAAAGCCCAGAAGCCGGGAGACAAACAGCTCCAGGAGATCCTGTACAGCACGGAGGCCCACACCGACCGCTCCTTCTGCCGCACGGGAATGGCTATCCTGCCCTGGAAACACAGATGTGCAGGTCTGGAAGCAGTTTAAATCTATCTAACATTCAAATCCTGCGTTTTCACACCTTTTGATAGAACTCGTGTTGCCGTTACGGTCAGCTCTCAAAGGTTTCTTGGTTCAGATTTTTCTCATCATCTGTGTAGCGGTAAGCTCATATTATAGAGGAGGATTTCTTTCTGTATGTGCACAACCGGGCCCCCGAAAGTCATTCTGAGACGACCTCTCGGATAACGGGTGAACTGGCAGACTGATGTGCATCACAGCAGTGTGCCAGAGCCTCGGGCGCTTCAATGAGATCATCGTAAACATTACATCAGCGTCCAGATAAAACCTGGGACCTCAACGCTGTCAGGCATCTGTGAAAATCTGTTTGACTCAATCGTGGCCAGTTATTTCTATTACATCTTTCTGTATTAGTAATAGAATGACGTCTGTCTATCACAGTGTGTGTGTGTGTGTGTGTGTGTGTGTGTGTGTGTGTGTGTGTGTGTGTGTGTGTGTCTGTGCATGCCTTTAAAAGACACCTGTCTGTCTCTGTCAGGGGACAGTGGGCTGACACCAGTGCAGATGACTATGGCTTTGGAAAACCAGCAGCCCGACTCCACTGAGGCCCAGGGGCAACGGGAGATCTGAGGAGCGACAGTCACCAGTGATTTCAAGACGCACGTTTGCATTTATTTAGAGGATTCAAAGTGTCGCCAGCTTCTCTTCCTGCAGTGAGGCGAGGCTGAACAGCTTGATATTAACTGCGGGGTGAGACTTCCCAGCATCGTAGCGTCGCGTTACATTTCTGTAGCATTTGTAAAAAGCTTTTGCACTTGTCAAATGTGTGTTGCGGGATAGCGTCCAATGGTTTTTGACGGACTGACCAGAAAGAGCACCGATGTTAGCACTAACAGAGTGTATCGAGCGTACAGCGAGTGTTGTTTTATGTAACTTCTGAGTGTGGCCTATAAGCTCAGTCTTTCCAGTTAGTCAGTGAGCTCTGGGGGTTCTCGCTGCAGTATTTCTGCCAGAGTTCACACAGCACACAGCTGCAGTGTTGGCCCATTAGAGAAACCCTTTTGTAAGCAGCAGATAAATCTCGGAGTATGGCGATGGTAGAAGAGAACGCATGGGAATCAAACGTTTACAGTCCACTGACTTACACTGGGAGATGGGAATGAAAAATAACATTTATCAGGAGATCCAATTCATTGCTTCACACTCCGATAGCAAAGCCAGAAGTCTGTCCAAACAGTGGCAAAAAGGGGACAGTAGCAATTAATAGTAGCACTTTACAGGAATAACAGGGAAACAAAATACAATGGTAACAACATAGGATGGTAAACCGTAACTCTTAAAATAATAAAACTTCAACATAGCATGCGTATAAGCCAATAAATTAAAAGTTAATACCTTGAAGCATAACTGTCGAATGTGATAACTATATTAGAATGGTTGAAGTGCTGTATTTAGATCATTTTGGGTAAACGTCTCGAATAACTGTCCCACTGTCCACCTACAGTATAAAAATGTATTGTTTTGGCTGGCTTTCACACGAGAGTGGAGGGATGTGTGGGGGCTACGAGGCAGAGATGGCCGCGCTTAGTTTGGCCTGCTGCTCTCCAGGAAGCGAAGTCACAGCCGCTTGAAAGTCTGCAGAGTGGTGCTGCGCAAATTCTTTCATCAGCGTGGCCAAAGTGTTCTGGGTGTCTGTGGAGGAAAGACAGAAGAAGAGTTTAGGGATGACAGAAAAACACTGAAGATGGATGATTAAAACGAGGGAAATGAGGATGCTCAACGAGGGGAAACATTCAACTCAATAAAGGGAGAAGGGTTTGTCAGCTGTACTATGTTTTCTCTTTGTTTTTCCGATAACTTTAGATGCACAAATAGCTTGAACACCAAAGAATTCTAGCATTTGTGAGGGACGTGTTCAGTGCAATCTAAGTGAACAGACCACTGAAAATGCCTTTACCATTATCGATGTTCTTTTTGCCAAAGACGTGAGTGGAGGCAGCAACTATGGGCTTCATCTGCGTCACAAGCTGAAAGAAAGAAAAAGATTTAAAAATGGTTACAATGTTTAATATTGTTGACCAAGTCTGTGGACAAATTTTCACAATGTCTGAGAAACCACAAGTTTCAGAATCCTCATCAAAGCCTGGGATGTTTTGCCAAAATTGATTCTGAATGTTTAGGTTTGTGTATCCTGCTGTCATCGCTATGTCTTAGTTGAATTTAAGTCTGTCTGAATTCTTTAGGATTGCATGATCTAGAGTTGAAATATGCTGTATGCATGCATAATGTAATGTAGTAATACTGTATAAAACATAACAGAACATAATAAAAAATGACTGAAAGATTTGCCTGATATATCATACAAAGCATATTTTGGGAATCCCTCTAAACATTTATACAGCTGCACCGGCATCAATAATGTAGAAATATCCCTCGTATCAACAGACGGAAAATGATAAACAGAACTTCAGCACATATTCCTTCTACAGAGGGATTGTAACACCGGGTGTAAGTGGTGTTTTTTTTTACCGTACCAGAGCAGGACTGTGTGTGTAGAGCATAGCCAGGCAGTTGAACACTGTCTTGTTCTCCTCCATGTCCTCTTTGAGGGGAAGATGACCCACCAGAGCAGGCACGACCTGTTAACAGAGCACACCATGAGATTTGACTGAACTACCTACGCAGGGTTTCTGTGCTCGTCGAGTTTGTAGTGAATTTCCTGCTGGTTTATGTCTGTTGTCAGCAGCAAAGATCACCCGCGGTGGCTAAAATGTGGACAGGACAGGTGCATGCTGTGAATATACCTGCTCCAGAGGGACGGCCTCCACGTTGCTCATGATCATCCTGCAGAGGGCGGCGCACAGGTTGTCAATCACCCTGAGGTCTGACTCTTTGGAGAGCAGGTTGGAAAACACAGACAGCATCATGGGATAGTCTCTGGAACACACTTCACTAAGGAACATCTGTATGTGCAGTGCGTTGCTTAAGCGGTGCATTTAAACACGACACACATCCACGCTCACAGAAACACACACACACACACACACACGAGTTAAGAAGGATACGCTACAATGATGGGTCCGGCGGCCTGGGCCAGACACCCCAGTCCGAACACGCTGTTGTTGCGGACCTCGGGATCGCTGTCCCTCACTCCAGCTACCAGCACGGGGAGCAAGCGATTGGACAGTCGGCCTGCCACTCTCCGGCCGCCGGACGCACTCACGAGGGCCTGCAGGATTTCTCCAATTGTGCCCACAGAGAAGGATCGGTCTGCCACCGTGCATGAGGATTTCTTCAGAGCGAGACAGAAACATGTTTTTGTTTGATACTGAACAAAACTTCTGTGCAGACTTCTGTCGAACTCCTATTGTTGTCAGTGGGCCCAGACTCACAGCTTTGCTCATGATGAGAGGCAGCAGGTCGTTGAGGAAAGGGGCGAAGCTGTCTGCAGGAACAGAGGAGGCCAGCAGGGGAATTCCCTCGCCGGCAAACTCCTGGAGCATGGCGTCAAACTCCGCCTGAACCACCAAGCACATCAACAGACAGCACACGGCGTAAATGGACAGACATTTGGAAATAATGGGTAAAAAAAGCAGTCTCTGATTCAATATCTAGAATTCTTCAAATGTAAACTGCTTTGCAGTTTGGTGGATGTTTTTATTTAGACTGACATTTTAATGTAAGGGCATACAAGAAGTTGAAACCCTTGCATTAACAGTGTTCAATCCATTCACCTTCACGGGAATAGATCAAAAAATCCCAATAATTCATAATAATAATAATTCACGTTCATCGGTATATGCAAAGAACTTAGATTTACAAATCTGCTCTAACGTGGTGACCCTCAAGAATAGATCACTTGGATATGCGTTGATGGACTTTAACGTTCATGACTGAGAGTCTGATATGCGGCGAGGACAGCTAACCTGTTGGTCTTCATCATCAGCTTCATCACCACCACCGTCCTGACACACAGTCTGAACAGAGAAAAGAGAGAACAACAATGGTGGAGGGTTACTAGCATAAGGAATCCACCTAGGAAATATAACTCATGTCAAATCATTTTTAGCGACCTCATCTTTAACAAATGAAGCCATCCCCCGACGCCCATCGTCTCCACTCTCTCACCTTTTTCTTGAGCACGTCACGGATGACGTAGCTGATCTCCTTAAGGCGTAAAGGGTTTTTGAAAACCTCCTCCTTGCAGGACTTGATGACATTGTTTATGGTTTCCAGGATGCCCATCACAACCTGGCGCTCATGCTCTGATCGCACTGCTTCCACAAAGCAAGGGAGGACCACATCCAACAAATTCAGCAGGGCTGGGGGAGAGATACAACATGTGCAGGGATGAGGAGAAATACAGTTAAAATTAGCTAAAGGCAACTGCACAGACGCCTGTTCGACACAGTCTTAAAAAAACCTAAGTTGGCTGGCCTTTACCTTACTGATGGTGTATGGTAGTGTAATGGTACATAATCTAGCAGTACATAGAGCCCACTTGTTTTTCTCCCTTGAGGTTGTTCATTAATAATCTCAACCGCAGCAGAAAGCAGCACTGCCCATTTCCTAAAAATAACAACAGTGGCGTGGAGTTCCTGAGAAGAGAGGCATTACCTTGGTGGTTGGCCTCAGTGGGATTCTCCTTCCACACTTGGTGCTGAGCTCGACAAAACTGGCCCATGGCTCCAAAGGCTGCCCTGCGGACGTCTTCATGGGGAAACTAGGGAGCGAGGGTTCAAAAAAAGCATCAAGTTACAGCACAATGCATGGGTTTGGCGCTTTACAGAAATACAGAGCATCCGCAGATGGAAAGTGGCCGGGTTGTTTAAGTAATTTGGGTTTGATTGTGTGAGGGGCCGATTAAACCTGACCAAACCCAAATATTCTCAGGTGCTTACAAGAGTCTCTGGATTGCAGCTACCAAAGTCTCTGAAACTGCTCATTCTGCAGACAAACGTGTCCAAATTTAAGATCAGTCATGCACATGCAACATACAAAAGCATCCAGTTTAAAAAAGGACTATAATCATTCACTCCAAGCCCCAAACAAAAGGCCGCATTAGTCAGCAATTTATTCAAAGCTTAGTACCTGAGAGTTTCCATTTTCACCACATTTTCAAATGGAAGCTCAGAGAAAAATCACATTATCATTTAATCAGCATTACTGGACAAACACTGGATATCTTGGATCACTGGCAACACTAAATGTGTGGCTTCACAGAGTAGGTTATGCATGCCACAATTGGTCAGTATCATTTTTATATGTAGCCTAGGTCTCTACCCTAGGAGCTAATTTAAACCCCTAAAGAAAGCTTGCACTGACATCATTACTGATCCCTCTGAATCTTATTTTAGAGATTTGTAGGGAAACATTGAGGGGCTGCAGGAGGTTGAAACAGACAACAGCCTAAGTGAAGGACAACAACACATTCAGTGTTAAGTTGTACACCATTATCAATATTTAAAGGTTTATTTTCAATGCTTTACTCATGTGCCACCATGCGGTAATGTGTTTTGGCTAAAATATCTTCATTTTGGGGTTTTTCAAAGCAAATATTGATATAGGTGATTGTTTACGATTAAATCAGCATAAATACAGTATATTTCTGCCACCACTTAAAGTCTCCATGCCACCCTCTTGCCACCCCATAAATATTTCTCTAGATCCACCCCTGACCTACAGACTCTTCCATTTATAAACCGAAGCAAACCCACAGTCACAATTTTTGCACAAAAACAGGCCACAAAGTGCCCTTCACGGCACAGTAGACAGAGAGGGATGAATGGGTGACTTACACTTCTCATCTCGTAAACCTGATGGAAGCTGGACTCCAGAAAAGGCTGGAAGGCAGCACTGTCAGGGGAAACCAAAGCAACAGCAAGTTAAAACATACACACACAAGGAATATCTGACATAAAAGTTAGTATTGCAGCCGTATTCATAGCTGACAAAATTAAGACAGAAAGGAATTTAGAAGTGACTCATCACTACCTACAAAATTACAATAGAGGCGAGTCAGACTCCACAAGACTGGATCCTCTGAAATTATCTATGTTACCCAGTGCTGAAGGCAATCTCTCCCAGTGCATCACAGGCATCCTCCTTCTCATCGATGAAGGCGTTTTCCACGCTGAACCTTAGAGGTGGATAGATGAGGTATTACACGGAGCGACAAGTCTTTTTCTCGACAGGATCGGTAAATATACATGCATGTGTATCTGTGGACATGTGAGTGACCCCCCCCTACCCTGCAACATCCTGGACATCTGCCTCCGTCTCATCTTCCAGAATATCATCCGCATCTTTTTCCTCTGCATTGTCGTCATCGTCGTCGTCATCCAGCAGGACAAACGTCTTGTCCTCCTCAAGGTGTGCCTGAAGAGAAGAGCGGGGAGGATGGAAAGGGTAATGCTGCATTATTATTTGTATTATGAATAGCCTGTAAGTTTCAGAGTGTTGTTTGCATGCTTTTTTACCGTGATGCCTTCATTGGACTTGAGAGCGAGCAGCATGA
Source organism: Lateolabrax maculatus (assembly GCA_031216445.1). Taxonomy (NCBI): domain Eukaryota; kingdom Metazoa; phylum Chordata; class Actinopteri; order Acropomatiformes; family Lateolabracidae; genus Lateolabrax; species Lateolabrax maculatus. The sequence continues at coordinate 14,086,059 of CM062210.1, forward strand.
CTGTAGTAATGGCACTGAGGTGAGGAGTCAGGCAGTCTGGGCTGACTGTGGATACAGCAGAGTACAGACTGTACCTGACAGAGGGAAGCACAGAGAGAAGTGAAGTCAAGGTTACAGAAAATATTTGGAGTGGATTTATGCTATTATATACTATTATTTATTTTGTCTTCAAATAATAACAATGATGTGTACACTCAAGTCTGTACAGAAATATACAAATGCATTTATATTTTTGTTTTGTTTTTCAGTTTATGCTTTGAACTAATAGGCCGTGTGTGCAGACCGGTACATTGAGTGGAGACAAGAAAAAACAAAAGACAAACACTCTCACACAGTCAGTTACTTACGTGCAGCGTCTCAAGTCAGGGTCATCAATGGTGTCGGTGAGGTTGAGGCCCAGCTGAACACACTCTGCGGCAAGAGGACTGAAGACATCTTTGCCGATGGTACGGGCCAGCACAGAGAGAGTATCTAACAGCAACAACAAAAGATGATCAACATCCATTCGTTCAATCAGGCTGTTGTTAAGGGAGATGCCTCAACAAAGTAAAACAGAACCTACAGTATCTGCATGACAAGGTGCCATCAGGGCCGAGTAGGAAAATGCATCACAACTTATTACTTTTAATTTGCAAATCTCTGGGGTTTACCTACCCAAGGACTGAGTTTGCAGAGACCTCATTTCCTCTGTGGTGGTAGTCAGGAAGCCCTTCAGGCTTTCAATTACTGGATGGAAGTAGGGAACTAGCAGCTCCTTGGCAGCATTGGCTGATAAAACAGTGATTCATAACACAGCTTGGGTCACTTCAAATCAAGCAGTAACATTTCATTTGCAGCAGCCCTTCTTCATGGTTTTATTGCCTAGAAATACTCAAGCTAAATAAACATATATACTTGCAAACTGACTCTCAAAGTTATACTAATATGTTGACTATGACAATCTTCTTGTGTTCTAGTGCTTGAATTTGGAAGAAAACTAGACACTGAGCACAGTGGAACATAAGGTGTTAAGATGAACCTTTAGCTTATATAGTAAGGCGGAAGAATTATATGATTATTTTCTTGTGAATGTCTTGGACAAATCTTCAGATTCTTACCTATAGCACCTATGGCAGACACAGCAAGCTCTTTTATCTTGAGGTTTTCAGTGTTGTTAAGGGCAGACAGCATAGTCTCCATTAGGGTGGGCAGGTAGGGCTCAATATCTGCTCCTGTTTAGCAAAAAAGAAAGAACATATAAGCATGTAGATCCTGTTTCAAAAACTTTGCATGACAAAAGAGTCTTACACTGCTTTATATGTAGTTTGTAGATTAGTTCATTATTAGTTTTTTTTTACTGGTTCATTGGAAAGTTGGGATTTCTCAAAATTGACAACAGGAAAGTTGGAAGTTGACTTTCTCTTCTTGCAGTGGCCAAGGGGTGCAGGTTCTCACTTGACAGGTACTCTGTCAGTCATTGCATGAATTTTTTCAGCTTACCCAGGTTCTCCATGAAGTTTTCTAGGGCATAAAAGGCCTTAGTGACATGGCCAACCTTGGCCTGGTCCAAGGACGAGAGGTAGCCCAGCAGCAAAGGCATCAACTCGCCACAGTACTTGCTCACTTCCGGCTGGGAAGAATCATTGGAAAACAAAGTTAGCAACAGAGAAGAGACAAATTCTTTCTGAAAGATGTTTTTCACCATAATAATGAAAGAATATTCTGTAAAGCTATAGATTTACTGGTGAACTCATATTTGTAAAGACAAATAACTGCAGGTACCATTGTAGATGTGGCTGGGATGTGTGTTGACTCACCTGTAAATGTTCAGAGAACTGTCCCAGGGCAAACAGGCCGGCACTGCGCACCACCTGATTACTGTCAGAAAGACTCTGGCAAACGGTCTGCAGCATTGAAGGCAGCATCCTAACACAGATCCAGACAAAAAGGTGAATATACTCGATTCCTGGTGATTGTTATCAGTCAGCCAACAGACCAGACCCTCACAAAGAATATGGGTCTTCAGGGGGAAAAAAGAGAAGTATATGTATTTTTTATTTTGCTCTAAAGGTCAACTAGACGTACTTGGTGCGTATGTGGTCAGCACATCCTTCAGCCAGCACAGCAAAACACATGAGACCCCCCTTCCTCTGATAGGGGTTTTCACTGGCAAGGCAGGCCTGAGTGAGGGGCATCTAAAACACACAAGACACAACAGAACACGTTGTCAAGAGGCGGGTACCTATGGCAAGCCGTTTCAACATTTATTAGCAAAGTTCAATTATCCGACTATATCATTTGAACAGTGTTAACAGAAGCAATGGCGGTTGCTGTTTGGATAAAATAGTTGGAAAAAATGACATGAAATAGAAAGAGATCTTTGTTCACTCGAGAGTTGTGGGAGAACTTTACAGCGTATTATACATTTTTTGTCATAGTATGATAAAATAGTAAGCCGCTTCCGCCTCCCACTTGCCGTAGCTTCTGGCATAACTACATATATTTGTAACATCATTTCACCTGGTCAAAACTCTAATTCAAGATATCTGTAATTACATTTTGACTAGGCAGAATCAAAGTTTGAGATATTTCTGATCAGAATTAATTTCAAGATATCTGTAACTAAACAGACCTAAACAAAAAACTGAGAAAGCAAGTTCACATTAACATAACAGAGCTGTTATAGTTTACATAGACATCTAGATGACTTACCACTTGTTGAAACACTTTCTCTGGGGGCATATGGAGTGCCATACTATCAATAATCTGGAAACAACAAAAACAATTCATCAAGTTTAGTCTTCCTTGCAACTCGTTAAGTACATTTTGTTACACTACAGTACACAACAGAGGAACACAATGTATATCAACACAAGTCATGTTTCCCCACCTGAGCAGCACAGTGTTTGGGGTTGTCATTGTCTGTGCCGTCTCCGCTGTCGTCCTCCTCATCCTCTGGGTCCTGCTCACCGGGTGGGGGAGCTGCAACCAGCACAGGGAAAATGGCCTGCAGGATGGGGCTCAGCAGCTTCTGCTTCAGCAAAGTCTAAAAAGTAGAGAAGGAGATAAGGATTTCGTTTTTTAATTCAGTCATTATAAAGTTACAAAAAACTTTGTTTCTTGTCGAGCTGGCATGAACGAGTTTTCTTTCTTTGTTTTTTTTTTTTTTTTTTTTTTAATAGTAGCTGAAGGGTGACTTTACCTTGCTCTTCAGCTTGATGAGGAAGGCAATACAAGAGAGTGCTTTCACCCGCAGAGAGTCACTCAGTGTGGTGTCACTGCCCACCTGCACACAAACATTGACATTGAACATGTGTTGTAATAATTCTCATGTATGACCAGCCAACCTCAAATAACAGACAATTTGGCAGTTCAGAAATTGAAATGAAATTCAGAACACAAAACAGTTAGGTAAAGACGGAATTAAAACATTCAGCTCCCACCTCCAAGCAGAAGCAGACAATGTCTGCTACATGAGGGACGATGATGGACACCTCACTCTCCATTAGCTCATTTAACACCTCCATAGCCTCACTGGCTTGGTCCTGTGGGGACACAGACAAACCCAGTCATTTAACAGGTCTGATTTATCCATACCCTTAAATACACTTAACTGGCAAACAGAAACAGCAATACTACTAGTAAAAATGTCTTTAATGTATTGTAATTTACCTGATCTGCCTTGATGAGGTGTTTCAGAGCGACAATCAGACTTGGGACGATAGAGCGCATCTGGTTCTGTAGGGCAGCAAAATGTAAATTAAGTCATAAAAAAAAAATGTAATGTCTTCTACATGGTCAAAATGACCATGTTTTCGATACATATTACGCCTTAAACATCAGCCCGCACATTGTCCGCACAAGCTTCGTTTAAACTTAATCTGTAATGCATCACTTTCCAATCTTTAACGGTTTTAATGTCTACATACACTATCTGAAACTGTACCAAAATGTCAAAGTTAAACAGTAACACTGCCTCACCATCTCTTCTGAGCCAGTGTATGCAGTCATGGCTGTGAGGGTGAGAATGCAGTAGTACAAGGCAGTTGGATTGGTGCGGTCCTGCAGTACTGTACTTAGCAGCTGTATCAGCTGTGAGTAGTGCGGCTTGAAAGGTTCAGGGTTGGACTCGATCACCTTATTCAAAAGCAGGAGGCCAACCTGTTGGGACAGAAGCATTGAAGTTCCAAGGTTGTTATTCACTAAGATAATGTATTACAAAACAACAGAAGACTGAATTATTTAAACTCTACACAAACATTAACTCTTAAGTCATACAATGAAAGACTAAAATAAATTTAAAAAAACATTTCTAGCCAAAGCATATAAATTAGTCCAGAGATGTTCAGCAAACATTTACAGTTAAAATACAGTTAACTGTTAAATCAGTAGGTCTAAATATCGAAATTCCTACTTTCATAGTTCCATGAGATCGGTACCTGTCTGTCATGAGGGTTGCTGCTCTTGGTGGATTGATTGAGGAGCTGCAGCAGGGCTGGCCAGCGGTCTGGTGCCTCATGTTTAACCATCACTGCACACAGTTGGGAGAGCGAGTGCTGCACTGTGTGCCTGCATAAATAGAGATACATGGACAAGAGTTCAGGTTCATTCATACATGACATTTCACAAGTGTGAATAGCTATATGACCATACACACTTGAAGTAACATTTTATCTGTGTCAATGTAATTTACAACAAATAAAATCTTGGTAATTTAAGACAAAGAAAGTTAATGTTGTATAGACTGAATAGCTTACTCTGCTTCCTGCATGAAGGCCTGCAGCACCACTGCCTTAAGGCTGTATGAATAAAAGCAAACATCGCAGTTACAACTCATTTTCAACTTCATTTCTACAATAACAACTGGGTGGTACATAGAGTGAAATTCTTCAGTGAAAATGACCTCTCTCTGTCATTAGGGCTAATCTTCTTCCAGTGTTTCTTCACCCTCAGCCTCAGCATCACTGAAGCTGACTGACGGATCTAAGAGGTAAGAATCAGGAATGGATTTCAGGTACTTCACATACACGAAAACACACAGGGACAATAGCTGACTCACACTCTCTCTCTCACACACACATATATAAAGACAGAGACAGACACTATATATAGAGGGACACTTGATCCAGTAGGATTAAACAATTCTCTCACTGCTCACACACACACAATACCTGAGGATTTTGGGAGCCACTCATGACAGCACACAGGGCTGGTATAATGGCTGGGTCTTTGAAAGCCTGTTTCAGCTGGGCTGTGGCCTAAAGGGGGACAAAAGAGACCTCACTTAGTTGGCTGGCTGCCACGAACTTTATTGTAGAAATCACAGGGCACCAACGCCGAATGAATCACAACCCAAGCCTCTAGTTTCCTTTTTTTAATTAAAGTTAACTAAGTTGCCTTAACTAAGTTACTGTCAGTTCTTTATGTTAACTGACAGTAGACAGTTAATAACGTTAGGACACTAAAAGCTAAATATCTTGACCAACTGTTTGACAGTTAGATAACTAGCCGTGCGTTACCAGACGTTACCTTTCGATAGTTCATCTATCTTTATTAGATAACCGTTAGTTTTCAACACTTGTCATCCGTCCGACAAACTGTTAACTGATGTCAACTTGACCGAAGTTACTTGTGGCGTTACCTGCTGGATGACTGCATTGTCAGGCTGCGTCAGCTGCGAAAGGATTTGCTCAAGTTCCTCGGTCATCTCGACGGCTGAGGGGCTGTCACCTTCAGTCGATCTGTCCTGACCGTTGCCGGTAATGTTTCCGATCGATCCGGCGAGACACTCGACGCGTCGGTTTTTTTTTTTTTTTTTTTTTTGCGGTGCGGTTACTAAAACGGCGTCCCGAGCGTGCTACACCTGTCGGACGTGTCAACAGAGCCTCTGCGGGGCGGGAGTAGCCGCTAGCTGCCCGGTTTTGCCGTGAAGAAGGAACAAAAAAAAAACGCACTAAAACAAGGGAGTCGGAGCCGTTTAGAAGTTATCGGGCCGAGAGGGAGAGTCCCGCGGGTTCCTGCCTCGAGCTCGCTCCGCTCCGTTACTGCTCCAACTGCCAGGCACGCGGGGCAGAACCGGCCAGGAGTTCCATGTGAGTTGAGTTAAAGGGGCCTGCCGCCGCCGGGGCCGCCGGTCTGAGGGGGAAACCGAGCGGCGCCCCCAGCCGGCCAGGAGGGCGAGGTGCAGCTGCGACAAGTATTCACATCCTTCACCTGGGTCAAAGCACTGAGAGCACGCCATAAAAAGTTACAAGTAAAAGTCCTGCATTGACAAATGTTAGTTCAGTAAATTTAAGTAGAAATATGAAAAGGGTACTATTATAAGTAGAAGTACTCAAAGCAGGAAAATGTCCCCTGTGACTGTTATACTATTATATGTTATTTCATTAGATTATTATTACTGTAGTTGGTTGCTGCAACTAATGATTATTTTCATGATGGATTAATCTGCTGGTTACTTTCTCCGTTACTGAGTGTTTGGTTTGTAAAAATAGTGAGAAATGCCATCACAATTACCCAAAGTCCAATGTGACACCTTCACATTGCTTGTTTTGGTCCAACCAACAGTCCAAACCTCAAAATGATTAGAAATAAATTAATTATTATTAATAAAATAATGATTCATTAAATAATGAAAAGGAAATCTAAAAGCAGGTAATCTTCACATTTATGGAGCTGGAGCTATTAAATGTTTTTACATGGAAAATGATTATCAAAATAGTTGCTAAATAATTTTCTGCCAATCACTTTATTGATGAGATGACTAACTGTTTCAGCACTACTTATGTAAACTGTCGGGTAGTTTAAATTATAACAAAGCATCATATTATATAAGCTTTTCAAATTTGTAGTATGCAAACATCTTAATGTGCGAAGTCACTAATACTGTCAGATATATCCAGTGAAGTAAAACGGTTTCCCTCTGAAATGCGGTGGAGTAGAATTAGAAAGTGTCATGAAAATAAAAGGACTCAAGTTAAGTACAAATACCTCAAGTTTGTACTTAAGTACAGTACTTGAGTAAATGTACTTACCGGTAGTTACATTCCACCACTGATATTTAATGTATGGTATGTTTTTAAGGCATGTGTTTGGGTAAAAATAAAATCCTATATTGGCCACGCCATAATATTCATCTTAACAAATATGAAGAAGTTAAAATGTGACCTTCTACCACATTAAAGTGATGCTTACACAAAACAGTAATGATAATACAACACTGAAAGGGACCATTCTATATGATGAGTACTTATATTTTTGATACTTGTGTGCATTCAGCTGATAATACTTTTACTTAAGTCACATTTGTTATGAAGGAATTGTACTCATAATCAAGTATTTTTCTATTGTGGTATCACTACTTTTACTTAGGTAAAGGAGTGTGCGCTGGAGAAGGTAGCCACATCAGCGATCATTTGCACTCTTTTCAGAAAACAAAAGAGAGACTGATGGTCTGACCCTTCACGCCCAAATCACCCATTACTGAAAACACAACTTCAGTGACTAATCCCTGCACTGAAGAAGTCATCATGTACCATGTCATCTGAGGACAGCAAGAGGTATAATTCAACATTTTATGTTAACCCCTACTGGGTAACCAGGATTAACTGTTAAAGATTTATTATAGGAAGGTAAGAAAATGTTCCTTTTATGTTGTAGAAAAACAAAACATATGCACACAAACCTTAAATGATTAAAATTATGATGTTCAACAGTATTTTGTCACAGTAACCAATACACAGTACAGTATCCCTAGTGATAAAAGACCAAGATGAAGTCCTCTCTGCACATACCAATGCAAATGCAATCGTACACACTTGTTCACTCTCCCCTATACACACCTACACCATTGACCCCCTCTTGTATGTTTCGGCTCATTCGAGGTCAGACAAACACACCCTGTCCTGGCAGAGATCAGTAGAAATGATAATGTGCCCATTAGGCCCATTGTTCCCACACCATTTCATCACTAACTGACCCATTACCATGTCAATACAGACAAGGAGGGGGAACACAAACAATCACCTGGATGGTAACGCTCAGGCTAATCTAATTCATCTTTGAAAAGGATTGCAAATAGAAGCAGAAGCGGTTTTCGTCAACATGTCCAACCCAGTGTACAGGTTCGGGGGATGTCGGCATTTGAAGCTACAGTAAAGTCTCTGTCTTTGAACATTTATTGCCGAAATTAAACAGTTAAATATGTGGTTTAAATAAAGTTTCAAACACCTCTTAGTAAATGAGTCCACTGCCTTGCCTTAGATTTATATTTGGATTTCTCATCAACAACAAACACGCTGATTAAGAAGTATTAGTGGTACATAAACTATTCATGCTTGGGACCCAGATACTATATTTAGTCTATTTATCAGGACTGAAGCTCATTAAAACATAATTAATCATGGCAATGAGGGACTCAACGGACTAATGTCCAAGGTTTAAAAAGCACTGAAGTGTATGTGCTGACAAGGCAGCATGTTGAAGTTATTTACAACTTTATTTAACATCTATATTTGGACCAGCACCATTTTTGTTACTAAGTTATGTTGCTTGTGCATAGGCTGATTGTGTTTGGGTGTTGTGAAAGAGAACGAGAAACCCTTTCCTGCTGTGCAACGTATTCACCCAAGCAGGGGAGTTTGTTTTGTTTACCAATGCCCAAAATGCCATGAGAATATCATGTTTTCCTGGACTGCGTCATCAGTGAGTTGCAATACTGCCCTTTCTTTATTGAAGATGTAAAAGATGCTTCTGATAGCTGAAGGTGTGCTCCTTTAACAAAAACAACCATACAACACCACCAGTGGTAACTGCACACACATGCGTATCACATTATAGGTCTACTTGGAGTTTTACCCCCTATTTCTTTCACCAAAACCACTGACAGGCCGGACTCTGTGGTGAGATTTCCTTCACCCCCAAGGATCAGTAATCAGTCCATTAACTTTCATTCAAAGACCGAAACGGAAGACAACAGATCTAAAATATCAACAGATGTTGAATGATAAACATGAGGAAAGGCCAATGCTGGATTAACCCTTGTGAGGTGCTGGGAACCAATTAACACCGATTCCTCCCACTTACACTGTGCACTGTATTCCTATACTGGAATAACACACAGCTCAGGGTGTGCTGCGTGATCATTTCATTAAATGCAAATACATGTAGGGAATGTGCATCATGTCCAAGCACGTCCAACACAGGGCATCAAGATGAGGTAATGAAGCAGGACCCCTTATGGCCCATATCATATTGCGCTCAAGTAGTGCATATTCTGCCAAACAAAAACACACCTGATGAAATCACCTCAAAACAATTGCCACACAGTGAATGTGGGCCTTTAAAAACTCCCGTGGAATTACACTCAGTTGGATCCCGGGTGCTGAGACTAAAAGAAAGAGCACCTATGTACAATTTAAAGTAGAGCCTGGTGATAGTGTTAAAGAAGTGGGCTACTTAAAAAAAAAAAAAAGTGTGTTTTCTTTTTCTTTTTTTTTTTGTTTTCCAAACCTGACAGATAAAATGTAAAAAGACACAGAATTAAGCCCGGTGGCCAATGAAAGGGCCCCGCCGCCATGAATCAAAGAGATTGGCCCAAACCCCAACACACACACACACCTCCACCCCTGCCCACACCCACACACCTCCTTATAAACCTCCTCCGGGGGCCTGCCCGCATTTTTCAAACGTCAACCGGCCCCGCTTGTCTTAGGCGGTCCAAGGGTCCCTGTTTTTATTTCGCTCTTTATATATATATATATATATATATATTTCTTTTTATCACCGCACAGAGAAATGGCGGACTGGAAGACGCAGATAAGTTACAACTACAACCCTCCGTACCACGCCTACGCCTACGGCCTCGTGTACCAGCCCGGGCCCGAGCAGACCCACGGGAACCTGAGCGGCTGGGGCGACGCCGGGGCCGCGGACCTCAGCAACTACAACGCCGGGGTGACGCAGGCCTACTACGCAGCAGCCGCCACCACCTCCACCTCCAGGCCCCGGGAGGAGTCCCCGCCGCGCAGCCCGGAGCAGCACGCCGCGGACGGCCACTGCCACTACCAGGGCTCCGGGGTCGTCTACCTCGGCGACGCCCAGGCCGGCCGCCTGCTGCTGGCCGGGCCCCACCGGGCGGCCTACGAGGCGCGGACGCACGAAGCCAGGCGGGCCGGGAGCGACACCACCAGCGACTCCGAGGCGCACACCTCCCCAGGTAGGGAAGCGCCGACGCGAGACGGCGTTTTTCTTTTGTTTTTTTTTCAGTCAGTGGACCGCCGTGGCCATGTTGAACCTGCAACATTAAACTATAACTTTACATTACTCACAGCTCCCGGCTGGCTGCTAAAAGCGTCGATTTCTTCCTCCAGAATTGGCCATGAAGTCCAATTAAGTTCCATCTTGGTTTTAAACGGGTCTCTTCAAATATCCCGCCACTGATTGTTACTGAGTCTTGGCAGGAGCCCGGTGGCGACATCTCGCGGCGGAACTTGAGAATATCGAAAAATAAAAAAATGTGTGTATATATGGGACATAATTTCCATTCATGTAAAAAAAAAAAAAAAAAAAAAGGTTCAGTCTGTGGGTTCACCAAGATACTATTTGTGGGGTTCGGTTTTTCTGTTGCAGTGGATATTGGACAGATCTTTACAAACTCCCATGCTTACACAAATGACTTCTTTGACTCTGCAGACTTGTGCTCACCATTTGCCCCCCCCCTCCTCCTCTCGCTTAGATTCATGGCGCTCTGGCAGCAGCAGGGAAGGAAGTCTCCCCCAGGCAGACCCCGCGACCTGGGCCAAGAAAGATCTTGACAACGATGGAAGCAGCAGGAGCCCCGACGCCGGGGAGGATGTTTCCAGCGCTCTCATGGAGGAGCAACAGACATTTGCTGTCACCAGGAACGAGGGCGCCCTCAACGCTGCCTTCCCACACGTGCCCTTAACTGCCCCAGAGAAGCCAAGCACTGTCGCTGGAAATAACCCCAAAGGAAAGGTCCGGGCTGCCTTCTCAGAGAGCCAGATGAATGCTCTTGTCCAGCGCTTCAGTATGCAGAGGTACCTCACCCCGGCTGAAATGAAGAACCTGGCAGAACTGACGGGGCTGACCTACAAACAGGTGAGGGACTTGTTGTTGGCCGTTGTTGGATCACAGGCACGACACAATTACCTGTACGCTTTCTGATCAGTTGGATCTCCTCCTTGTTTGAAGGTTAAGACGTGGTTTCAGAACAGAAGGATGAAGCTAAGGAGGCACCAGAAAGACACCAGCTGGGTGTCTGAGCGCTACACCACCAGCAAGGAAAGCCCACTCCGTGGAACAGTCTTCAACAACCTTCCCTCACACGTCCCAACTGTAAGTAGCTCACATCATTTGCTAAATTATGCCCTTTTTTTTCTTGATACCACAAACTCTATTGTAAGGGCATAAAAGTTAGGCAGTTGTAAGTGGGATCAGATCATTGTCCTGCCCAGGTTTTCCTGGTAATTGATAACAGAGAAACAGCGGCTCGGACATAGAACAAGACGTCCATAATGGAGGCCTAACCATAGTTTGGTTATGGCCTTAAAGGCGTGACGAAACACTGTAAAATAATAATACTGTGGTAAATTTGACACTATGGCCAACTTCTAAATTAGGTGCTAATTTTGAAATCCTACTTGTTTGTCTTTCAGTATCAGGGAGAAGCTCGGTCCCAGCTCAAGGAGCATTACAACCAGCACATGATGGAGGCGACCTTTAAGAAGACCACTCCGCAGAACCTGGCCTTCTATCTGGCTGCTATGGGCTCAGCTGCTGGATCCGCTGGCTACCCCTCCTGGTCCCCGGGCACACCCCAGACTGCAATGCCCACCAGGCCCCAAGCGGCTGGCTGGTCCATGCCCCCAGGCGTCAGCCATTATGACTACAACCCCATTGCGTTCAACTCGGGCAGCGTGGCCTCTGCAAATAACACAGGGCACGATACAAGCTTTGATAGCCAAGATGGGGAGCCCATCAACAGCCGTAGCTCCTTAAACACAGCCATTGTACACAACACGAGCCAGTAGATGTTTGAGCCAACTTCTGTAAATGTTACCTGACAGCCATGTTAACACCTTTCTATTCAAGTTTCCCTGCTGTAGTTTGTAATTAACGGAGGTGCTTTTTGTCAGGCTGGGTGTGTATATATGCCTTGTTCATACTTCTGTTCAAAAGTATTTTACCTTTTTTATCTTGAAGTTTTATTTTTATATGCAACTATTTAATGTATGTTGGTGTGTTCTTTGCGCTTGGTGATACTAGATGTGTCCAAGTTGGATGCATTCTTTGGATTACATTGTTTTTTTTTTGGAACTGTTGTAAGGCAAAGCAATGATACTGATCTGATGTGCACACATTTCAACGCATTTTTTCTATAAATACAGGTTCACTTTGGCAACTTGAAATATTGTCTTTGTTTGTTTGAGCCTGATAATATGGTTAGATACATATAGTTATGCATTACCTTTATTGTGTTTGAAAAGTTAATTGCATGTGATGGGACATTCTTGGCATTTGCAGCTAATTGGAAACACCTGGGATGACCTCCCTGATGGGTTGTGCCCAGAAGTAAAAGTGAAAACACTCTGTGTTCAAGCCATCAAGACCAGTTTGTCAAACATGCGATAAACATGCCAAAATGGTGAAAAAGCCTTTCCAGTTAAAATAAGTTAGGCTATGCTGTCAATTGATTATAAAGGAAGCTGCAATTGAAACCCTTTTTGATGCAAGAATCAAAGGGATAAAATGTATATAGTAAAAATCAACCCATAGTTGTTGGCTGGGAATATTGTATTAAAAAGCATTTTATTGAAAAGACTATATTTACATCAGAACCAAAATCAGTTAATGGCGAACATAGAATACAATGACAATATTGCTCCCATCACCAACATTTTGCACCTGCTCTTCAATCTACAAGTCATCATTCCTCTTATCCACTGCAAGTCTGTGGAGGTTGACAGGGCCAGTGCAAAAACATAACTGTTCTATTATATTTAAATAGGCTGTGGGGGGATAATTACAAATAAAAACACTTGCACTGCTGCATAATCAAAACTACAAAGTCTGCTGTCTCATTGGGTTACCAGAGTAATGCAGGAAATTAAAAACTGTAGATCCTGCCAAGCCTCGATAGACCATGAAGTAAGAACCAGAGTGGACGACTGCATCATACAATGATTAAATCTGTGCACACACATCTCATACATTTTACCCATTCACACCTGATGGGAAACAATCATCCCTTTGTACGGAAATATCCCATTTGATCCATAAATATAGGACACCCCTGCCCAGTTCACCCTTCGTCTGTCCAGTCATCCAGCAAACTATCCCTTATTTCAACAATGATGATTCTAGTTCAATCATTACCTCCTGTCAAATCAAGGTAACGGCTCCTGTTTCTCCTCCCATTAACCCCATTGGAAGTGTGTGTTTGTGTATGACTGAAAGCAACAGAGGAGAATGAGGATTGTCCACGTGTGCTATGAGCTGTGTGTATGCACATTTCATGTCTAGTCCATCTTGAGGCTACGGTAGATGTAGCGAATAAAAGCCAGTGAGGCCCAGAACGACACGCTGCCCAGCATCAGCGAGAAGACCATCGCTGTGAGCAGAGAGTAGCCGAAGAACTCGGTACTCTGCACCAGGCCACTCATAGAGGACCGGTTCCGGTAGTAGAAAACCGAGTAGACGAAGATGAAGAGGCCTGTGGAGCCGGTACTAAGCACGCTCCGCCACCACCACCGGTAGTCCTCGCCGGACAGCAGGAAGTAGGTAAGCGCCACAGAGATGCAGGCGCCCACTGAGAGGAGGATGGCGAAGACGCACAGCAGGATGCCATAGAGGGTGTAGTGCTCTCGGCCCCAAACGGTGGCAAAGATGTAGTACAGCTCCACGGAGATGGCACTGAGGGAGGAAATTGAGAGAAAGGAGTCATGAATGTAGAAAATGAAATTCAACAGGCTGTACTTTCAGGATAAAGTTTTAATTAATTAATAATTTAATTAATAGTTCTCATTTATCAGTGGAGATGACACAAAAGTGTCACTTTAACTGCAAACTGCTTTATGACTATGAAGAGGAGGGACTTTATGCTATTAAATTAAGCCTTTGATTGAAGCTCCACTTTTTTTCCACACCTAAAGACAGCTCACCTGAATGGCAGGAAGCCGCCGATGGCCATGTGTACCGCCGTGTGTTTGTACCAGGGCTGTGTAGGGATCTGCCGGGCGATGTTGCGAGTGCGGCAGGGCGCCTGGAAGCTGCCAGCTCGGTTCTTTCCCACAATGCCGCCGATGACGGTGAGCGGGAAGCCCACCAGCACCCAGGCACCCAGCAGGAGGAGCACGGTGGTGGCCGGCAGAGCCTGAGTGGAGCCGCTCCACCAGTGGATCGAGTTCACCACACTCCATGTCAGGAATAGAGGAGCTGTGGGAATGAATGGACAAGTGAATAAAAGACAGGCATTGTTTCAGAGATTTTAGTATTGCTAAAAATGACCCATTACATACTTTGAATCATGAAAATATAATGACATAAGGCTGCTTAATTAATTAATAGGACGAGGAAGTTGTTTAGAGAACCTGAACAAAGTACTGCACTGCAATTTGTTTTCAAGTTTTTCTCAAAATCCTTCTTCAACAATCTAATTTTGCAATCACAGTTTTATTGCATAAATGGAATATGCAGAGAGGAAAAAATGAGAGTCGTGATGAAAAACAGGAGGAAATAAAGAGGAAACTAAGCAAGGATGGATGGCGATAAATGGGTATAAAACATCTAGCTATTAGGAGAGGGGGAGAGCATCTGAATCCATTACAGACAAATTTATTTCCCATAAACTGTGAAGATTTATTTTTAGATTTATTTTATTATATTTATTTTTAACCAAAATAGGTCCCACTGAGATTAAAAACAGGCAACAACACAAAATAATAACAAGTAAGTAAACACTGAATGAACGCTGTTCATTGTGCTCTTACAACCAATGTGTGAAGCGACCCCAAACCCCTTCTTATCGGACTCACCGGAGAAGAGCGACGAGGTGAGGATGATGTTCCACACCCAGCGCTGGCCGTTGATCTGTGTGTAGAAGCTGCATGACACGTAGCCTGACACACAGCTGGTCAGAGCGTACAGGACGATAGCCGCGGAGTTGATGGCACCGTGGCGGTGCACATTGAACATTCCCAGCAATGCCATGACGATGATTCCTATCGCAGTGAGAAGATATAAGGGTGATCAGACTTGTGCACCTAAGGTCTGTACATGTGACCTGTGTGCATGAGCCATTATCAGGTTTCTGGCTGTTATGTCACTCTGCTTTTCAGGGCAAAGACTATTGCTACGTGTCAGTGCTGCACTGACAACAAGGCTCAATTTTCAAACAGAACAATGATTATCCCTGATACTGTTTTGGAACTTAACAGACCTCTGTGGCCGTGTGTGTTGCTTTGTTTGGGTGTATTTGAGAATGAACGCTCACCTGTGGCAAGGGTGAGGAACTGAGCCCCCACTCCCAGCACGGCACACAGCAGGCTTTTGTAAGGGGGAAACCTGAAGACGTCAGTGTGTATAATCTTCCAGCCGTTGTCTCCCTGGTCCAGATCATCGCAGCCGCCCTCTTCCTCCACATTGTACCTACAGGGGAGGGGAAAATGCTTAGAGCCAGGATGTTGTCATGTACCTGACGAGCAGAAAGACTGCAGGAGCTTTCCACAAGTTTCACCTTAAGTTGAGATGAAAGTTGTGCACAAAGAAAGGATAACAATCCAGATACATCTCACCTTTCAATTTATGTCTTTAAGAATAGAGATATTGTATCTAATCTAATAAGACCTTTTAAATGGAAGTTAGGAAAACATGATTATTTACAACCTGACCGCAGCTAATATAAATAGACAGTATAAGTAGGGCTGCAACTATGCCACTATTTTCAGTTTTTATCAATGTGTATAATAGCCTTTAACATTTTCCAGACTCCAAAGTGATGTCTTCAAATTGCTTGTTATGATGGAAAAAACTGTAAAAAACGCAAAATTATTAAAATGAGTGATATAAAATTGAGAAAAACAACAAATCCTCACATTTCAGAAGCTGAAACCAGCGAATGCGTTAACTATTTTTAGATTTAAATATTTGTATAGCCTTTACAGCCTTTTTTATTATTCAGCCTTTCATTTAGTATTATCTTTCATATCAAATACATGAAACATGAAGTTTCCCACACTGGACCAGAAAAGAACGACTTGAGGGCCTACGCTAACCTGGCAAAGTCATTCTTAAGGACCCGCATGAGGATGATGATGACGAAGCCCAGCAGCAGCACCACCAGCACCAGTGAGTTAATGATGGACAGCCAGTGGATCTCCAGTGTTTTGGGGAAGAACGAGTAGTCTCGGAGGCGCTCGGCTCTCCGGGCGTGAGGCAGAGGGGACTCGAACCAGTGCACGCTGTAAGTGTGGGTGACCGTGACGCTGCCCCCACCCACCCCGACTCCGCCCACTGCCGCACCCGCCCCCTCCTCCAGGGGAACTGGCTTGACGTCTTTTACCGACACATTGGCGAAGATCACAGAGTCACCGTTGTACTCGATGTTGAAGTCTAGGTGAGTCCACAAACCCACCTGTCGGAGAGAGAGAGAGAGAGAGAAGAGGGCCGGGGGAGAGACGAGGAGAACAAAAGAGAGACAAAAAAAAAGGAAAAGAGAAAGGAGGAATAAGTGAGATAAGAAGAATGACAGTGAGTGTGGTTCAGCTGAAATAGGAACTTTGCATGAAAATAAAACCTTTAACAAAACGTACACAGTCTCTCTGTGTTTCTCTTCATCATACAATCCAATCTCCTCCACATATCCCACAAACCCCTCTGAAGCACAATAGCTTTACCTTGTGGCTGTGAGGCAGGAAGCCGCTCTCCTCGATGTATCCCACAAACCCCCAGATTGGGATGTCATCCAGGACAAATTCAAAGTAAAACAGCTCCTCGATGGCCTCACGAAGCTCGTCCACCTGACAAACACAAGACATATCCACGATCACATCCCACGGGTTTTAAAGGACCACAGCTTGGATTTTAAATGTTTGCTATTACTATTATTATTACGCTACTTTAAAAAATTTAAAACAAGCTACATAATAAATGATTAACAGTTTAAAGCTCAGAGTATTGAAACTGAACCCACAATATGCGTTAGTGTACAAAGTGTCAAATTCAAACTATCCTGGTCTTATGCAAATAAATACCTGTTTCTCTGAAAGGGTGAGCTGGCAAAGAGTTTTTTTCTCCACGTTCTCTCTGAATCGGATGTGATACAACGACTCTGCCATCCTGTCACCGTCCAACACTTCTCCCAGACTCAGGGACTTGTGATGCACCTGAAGAATAAGTGTTACAATATGAGAAACAGAGTGTAAAAGAGCAGCACAACACATTTGTTGGCCTTAATTGTATGAGCATGTGATAACTGAACAACACATACAGCTATGGGGGAGTTTTGTAGGCAAAAAAACGCAGCTGGCTGCAATCACACTCCATCACTGCATGCTTTAGCTACTGCTATTATAAATTTTGGTCGCACTGCCACCAACACAGTCACACTTCCAATAATAACTTTTCATCAAAGCAGTGAGTCAGGAATTAAACTCCAACAGGATAAAACTCACCTATCCATCTATTTGTCACTACGACAAATAGATGGATAAATGAGTCACACACAGTTATGTTATTACCTTGTGTCTCTGGGTCTAATTTTTAAGTTTTTTACAGCATCAAAAATAAATGTTTACATATATAACATACATAGCAAAACACCACCCTGCTTTCTTCCTGTAAAAAGGTAAATGTTTTCTTTTTGTATTCATTGAAATTTGTTTATGTAATTTGTAACAATTCAGCCAAGGCATTTCAGTGAAGACTCAAATAAAATCACTCTTTAAATGCAACATCCTGCTCACACATCGACACAGGAAAAAATTCCATCTTAGAGCCATTTTATTGAACCCTTTTTTATCATTTCAAATGACATTTTAATTTTATAGCCAGATAGCTGTAAAACACACATTCTACTACAATCTCCAGTTCCTCTGTGAATTACAGCTGCCCATTAATACACAGTGAAACAGAACAAAGACTGACCTTCTCTGGCCTGCAAACAGGCAGGGTGTAGTAGTGATATGTCTCCTGGGGGTTATGATAAGGGCCCACTTTGTTAACATAGAGTGTCACGTTCTGTCCCTGCTTGTAGCCCACTGTCCAGCCTGAGAACAAGCACAGGATCAAGACGCAGTGCAGGCCCATCCTCCTCTGGCAGCCACCTGGCAGGTGTCCTATTCCACACTGCATAACCCCTGTTGCAAAGATGGACAGTTCATCAGTTCATGAGGGACAGGTGTGATTTAAACTAGACTTACAGTATGCCTCTCATTTCAACTCAAGAAATGAGCTCATGTCCATGCCATTTAGACCCAATATGGGATGATTTATATGTCAAGTGGCATAAATGGAGAATTTTATGCAACGTCACTCCCTCGACGTTCAAACAAACACTGCAGAAAATTCAGAAACACTCAGACAGAACGGCGAGACACTGTGCAACCACCATGAATTACAATGTATTTCATCAGTTTTGTCAGTCCGTGGTGGCTCTGTCAGTTTTTATCTGCCTGTTACACGTTTGTGAGAGTATACATGAAGGGAAATTGCCCATAAATGCTATTCTATGGGGTTTTTATTTTTCTAGCATTCCTGAGTATGACGTTGCTTTCCATTTCAAAATATATTGGAAACATATTTTGCACAGTGCAAACTAACATGGATGTTACAATGCACTAACACCACGTTTTGAAAGTGAAATGATGATGCCACTGTTTCCTTTTTTCTACAATAGCAGCAAACAGGCCAACTTAACCCAAAACAAATGACCTAACATACTATGCATTTAAAAGCAATACTATAGCCATACAAATCTGTCACATGACTAGTCTTCAGCCTCAAAAAGCACATCAACAATTTAGGGGAAGAGGTTGAACAGCCAGCACTGTTGTAGCATCACTGTTACACCATATAGAAAATACAGACGATAGCTATTAACATCATGCTGAATTGCATTGTTTTTTTAACACATTTAAATGGTGGTTTCAGATGGTTTCTGATCTCAGCTGCTGACAGCTACATGGTGGCTCTCTATTGAGTTTCAGCAACAACAAAAAAAGGGGGAAGTCTCAAGAAGCTGATCATTTGTCAGTAATCTGTCGTCTCCTGTTATACCTCTTCAGAGAAGCATCCCAGCTGCAGGTCTGTACCTCCTCAACCTTTTAATGCCAGGACGCCCATTGAAAAAGCTCATTTGATAAGATTTTCCCTAGAACCCACCAAGGATTTAACACAGAATTAAATCAGCTGGAAAAATAACAACTGTCATGCTTTTATGAACTCCATGTAGTAACATCAAGGGAGTTATTAGCTGAAATAGGCTATTCCACAATTTATTGCACTAAGAGTAAGAGCAAGGTCAAGTATCAAAGTGCCACAAAACGCAGGTCACATCCTATTTGTGCTGCGGATTATATGGGAAGACTGTGATGAGAAGCCTCAGTGATTTATGTAAAAACAAACAAGTTTATCTACGCCAACACTGCTTTATGCCAAAGAGGCACACTGCACTTCTAAATCTGGGCCCCGACTCGCGAAGACAGCAAATGACTACGGACAAAATCTGCACTACCAGTCTCAGTGTTGTGTCACTTCAGTCCCGGTGCTGCGGATCCAACAAAAACCCGTCTGTCCGGCCCCGACAGTCCCCCCGGCCCCCCCACTCCTCTGCTCCGGTATGCGCTGACACTGGAGCTCAATGTAAAGATTTACAGCTAAACATCACGGAAATCCTGGCGTTAGGCGTTCATGGCGCTCTTATCCGGGTACGCCGGGTACTTTCATTGACAGGCGAGGCGGTGTGGAAGAGGGGGTCCGACTCCACGTCACCTTAAAAAATAAAAATAACGACGACTCGGCTGAGTTTTCCGGAGTGGGCGGAGAAGCAAAAACACTGCGGTTATTCGCAGCCGATGATATGCCCCCCTCCCAACCCGTTGGACATTTCCCCGGTCTGTTTCGGAGCCCCAGCGCCACCGAAAACCAACATTTAGCCCGTTTGAGCCCCTACCTGAGCGACGCTGTTATTCCGCCGTCTCGACCGGATTTCCTTCAGCCTCAGCGAACCAATCGAACGCGCGGCCACACTTCCTGGTTGGAGCCCAGACCGGAGCAATCGCACCGGCGCCGTCGACGCGCTCGTCCTTCGGCCTCCGCGCCGCCGCCGCGCTCGACGGATCGACTGGCGATGCCTGCCGCTGGGTTTCCCGCGAAAGGAGCCGCGGTTTTCTCGCGCCAGAGACCCCGGCGGACAGGAGACCGACCTCGAGGGGAGCGGGCCGGCAGGTGAGTCCGTTAGAAGCAGTAACACGGTTAAACCTGAGTCGGTGTGTTAAGCGCGGAGAGGACAGCGCGTGCCCCTCGTGGAGAAGCGTGGCTTCGTTTATGTGTTAGCATCCCGGTTAGCACGATCCGTCCCGCACGCCAAGTGTCTTTAAACAAAAACCCGTCAATTTAACGTGGCCGCCTGTCACTGTGGACCCACACCGACAGAACATGGTGCACATTATGTGTTTACTACTTCCAATAGCTAGTCTTTAATTCGGCGTGCATCCGACGAAGCAACGCACACGTGAACATAATGTAAAGTTTTGAATCCGGGTTTGTGCTCTCGTTTCTAACAACGCTGGGGGGGTGCATAACTTATGTTCTAGTTATTGGGGGAAAATGTAGGTTGTATATGACAGTAGAATTAATACACATAATGTCATTGTTTTTCAGACTTTGGTTTGAACTTCAGCCCAACAACAATGGGAATACACGGTCTTGCCAAGCTGATTGCTGACCAGGCTCCTGGTGCCATCAAAGAGCAGGAAATCAAGAACTACTTCGGTATCTGTTACTGGTCCCTTTCCTTACATATTGATTATGAGGCCTGCAGGAGAAATGAGAATGAGATCAGATGAAAGTTTAATTATTAGTTATTATTAATTATGCTGTATCATATTGTATGGGGACACAACAAAGATGGAGGATTAATCAAAATAGTGCATAATCACTTCCAATTTCAGATTGTAGGTCTCCTTAGTAATAGTTTGTAGAAGTAATAGTTTAGAGTTGAGGGATACATAAAGTACTTTTGTTATCTTAAAAGAAGGGGCAAATTGTCTTTATTCAGTCTGCCATATGATCCTTTATTAAAATCCTTGTGCAGTGAGTTCCATTAAGACTCTTTGATCTAATGCAGGTCTGGCCTTACGGGCAAATTAAATATTTTTATGTAGGTCTAATTGACTTTGCCTTATAATATAAAGAATGAAGATTTACGTGGAAACCAGGTTAAGGAAGTTGTTACACTAATACTATTGTTTTGATAACCACTTCTGTTTTGAATATGCCGAATAATTTGCAAACTGCTTTTTTGAACTTTTGCAGGCCGGAAAATTGCCATAGACGCCTCCATGTGTATCTACCAGTTCCTGATTGCTGTGCGACAGGACGGGAACGTTCTGCAGAATGAGGATGGAGAGACGACGAGGTACAACCCCCCACAACACAGACACTTTGAAATTCAGACCGAGAAGTCGTAGTAGGAGACACATTAGAGATACAGTAGTTCTTGGATGGACCAGGTAGCCGACGTCTGGGCGCAAGGCTGAAATATTTTTGCCACCTGCTTGCTCTTTTTCTCAGCCACCTGATGGGAATGTTTTACCGGACAATCCGCATGTTGGAACACGGCATCAAACCTGTGTACGTGTTTGACGGCAAGCCCCCACAGCTCAAGTCAGCAGAGGTTTGTATGGGCTCTGATTTGCTCTGCTGCTTTTGTGTGTTTCTTGTTTTTTTCTTCTAAAATCATATATTTGGCGATTTAAAGTGATGAATTCAACAGTGTTTTGTTTTGTGTAACCTACATAATCTGTCTCTTTGACTCTTTCCTATTCTCTGTCTTCACTGTTTTCTTCACCCCAGCTGGAAAAGAGAGGGGAGAGGAGGGCAGAAGCTGAGAAAATGCTTGCTCAAGCCCAGGAAATGGGTACAGTTAATGCTTTTCACACTATATTTAACAATAGTCATAAGTGGTGCCATTCTGCAATTATTGTGCTGTGTTTTTTTTACCTAGGCCCCCACCTGTTAATGGGGGCAAACAAATGATTTAAATCAGTGTGTTTTTGGCAAATTAACATTGCAATTTTGTTTTATAATAAGCTTTATTTACATGGTTAAAATGTGTGCAATTATTTTATTTTTTTGTCTCAACCCAGGTGAGCAAGAGAATATTGACAAATTCTCCAAGCGTCTGGTCAAAGTCACCAAGCAGCATAATGATGATTGCAAGAAGCTGCTGACCCTGATGGGGGTGCCTTACATTGAGGTTAGATAAGCCTTTGCTGGCTTTAAGAGTATTTCCACCTTTGTATTTACAGCGATTTTGCTCTTTGATATAGTTTTTATCATTATTTTTCCAATTATCTGTTTGTCAGAATAGGGTTTATAGGTAATGTAATGTTAAACCTTGAAAAAAGTTGCTCTTAACATTGCTCCACAACGTATGAAATGTTCATGAATTAGGATTTGCAAAAGGGCATAAGAAGTATATATATATTTTTGTTGCTTTGTACAATGAAATGCCCGCTGCTCTACTGTATGGCTGGCAATGAAAGCAAAAAAAACCGAAAAGTTTTATCCCCATGTCAGATCAAATCAGTTGCAACCGTAATGTAATTTGATGTGTTTGGCATCGTAGGCTCCATGTGAGGCGGAGGCCAGCTGTGCTGCCCTGGTTAAGGCAGGGAAGGTCTTTGCCACAGCAACAGAGGATATGGATGGGCTGACCTTTGGGACAAATGTCTTACTCAGACACCTCACCGCCAGTGAAGCAAAGTAATGTTGCACCTGTGTCACTGTTACTGCATCACTGATTTCCAATGTTAGCCGCTGTAGCAGAGCTGACTTGATGTTTTCCCCTGTTTTGATCCTGGTGCAACTTTGGATGTAAATGAATGAATCTGTGATCTTTGAATTAATCTTATTTCTATACTTGGTAATGATGAAAACAATTCTGCACTCAATTCCAATTGTTTAATAATCCATAATTGTTTTAGGGGCAAAATGGGGCCAAAACTCTTGTTATCACAGTTCAGATGTTCTGCTTTAATAATGGCAGTGTTGTTGGGTTGTCCTGCCAGCTCTGAATAATTCAGGACAAACACTGCACTACATGCTACCAGTGTTACAGATACATACATACATACATACATACATAAAACCATACAAAAGAGTATTACTGTTACCCTACATTTTCTGCTCTATTAAAGTAATAACAAAACTCATGGAACAGCTTTGATGATGACACTATTGTCTGCTTCACCATGAGCCAGTAGGAAACGTACTCGAGCTTTGGATAATTGTGTATATTTAAGGCTTGACATAGGAGACATCATGTAGAGTATTACACAGTTGTCATTAGATTTAATGGCAATGTATTCCTTTGTTTTAGGAAACTTCCTATCCAAGAGTTCCACTTCAGTCGCATCCTGCAGGATATCGGCCTGACCAACGAACAGGTATTCTTTTCTGATTTTGAGAAAGATGCAGCACATTATGTTAATCAAGAGTGTCACTTTCCATCCAAGGAAAAAAATCAAGAACAATTTTTACCAGGCTGATAGTGCACTTTGCAAACTGTCACCCTACAGCGCAGTTCTAGCATGCAGTGCAATTTATCCCAATACTCTTCTGGTAATTATCTGTGGTTGGATCAGGTACAGAGCTCTTCTCTATTTCTTGTATTAACTCTTTTCTGTGGTCCATTCTAGTTCATAGACCTGTGTATTCTGCTGGGCTGTGACTACTGCGCCACCATCAAGGGTATTGGCCCCAAGAGAGCCATCGACCTGATCAGACAGCACGGCTGCATTGAGGAGATCCTCGAAAACATTGACCCCAGCGTAAGTTGATGTCTGCTACAATCCAGATGTTCAGGCATGCAAACAAAAGGGGGTTTGGTTCTGATTCTTTGCGTGTGTGTGTGTTGCTTGCCTTCATGCAGAAGCACCCTGCTCCAGAGGACTGGCTGTACAAAGAGGCCAGGGGTTTGTTTCTGAAACCGGAGGTGGTGGATTGTTCCACACTGGAGTTGAAGTGGAGCGAGCCGGATGAGGAGGGACTGATCCAGTTCATGTGTAACGAGAAACAGTTCAGGTGAACCATCAGCAGACTTCCGAAACACTGTGTGATGATGGATGATGATGATGATGATGATGATTATCATGGCATTGGCTGTTGCAGTGATTATTTGACCAGATCAGCTGGCTATGCAACATCTGACCAGCAGGCTGCACTGCCGGCCCTGTAGAGGCAGAGTTTCTGGTTCTAGCTTCACTTGAGCACAAAACCTTTTGACACATGATATGAGGTTTAGAGCACGTTCCGGTCCGTTCATGTTGGTCTGTTTATTGTGAACCCTTTTGCTTACAAGTTATACATGACACTTTTCGGATAGATCTACTTTATAGTCATTTATTATTGACAGTTGTTCTAGTTCAGCTGGAAATTATAGTTTGCATAGGATAATATTTCACTTCTTATTGATTGATTGATTGATTGATTGATTGATTTGGGTGTCTGTGTGTAGTGAGGACCGGATGCGTAACGGCTGTAAGAAAATTTTGAAGAGCCGACAGGGCAGCACACAGGGACGACTGGACTCTTTCTTCACTGTCACTGGATCTCTGTCCTCCAAACGGAAGGTACATTTAGTAAAACCACATGTGCCATCTAAATGAATCTATTATTAATTTAACCACCTACAGTTGTATGTTATGTGTGGTACCCGAGGATTTGAGTCCTTTTACCTGTAAAGAGTAAGCAGATGTGTTCAGCAAGCTGCTTCGTTTTTAATGTCAGTGTATATTATGGATTTTTTTCCAATTTTGTGTTTTTCTTTAGTTCTTTTGTCATTACATGTTCAGTTATCTTTATCTTTGAATGTTCTCGGACTCATTTGTTCCATTTCTTTTGCCTTCCTCAGGAACCGGAGATGAAAGGATCAGCAAAAAAGAAGCAAAAGACTGGAGCCACGCCAGGCAAATTTAAGAAGGGAAAATAGACTGAACGTAGGGCATCTTTGGTTCCTTTTGGAAGTAATTATTGTACTGAGTAACACCTACTAAAATGGGTTGAAAATTAACCTAGAAGTCAAGATGAGGCAGGAGGAAGCTGCAACACAGAGGTTGTGTGTGATAAGTTCAGCTGAACAACTGTATGTACATGACCACATGATTTTGTTGAAAAAAAGCTAGGAGTGTTTTAATGAGTGTTACAGGGTTTTACTGTATCAAAGTGTGTTTTCTGTTATTGAATAAAAGTGAAGTCTTTTTGTAGAGCTATTTGTCATTAGCCTGTTGATTTACTCACTTGGGGTTATCTGTGTGTGTGTGTGTGTGTGTGTGTGTGCTCTTGTACAACTATCTTTGTGAGAACCAGTTTGAGTTTTAGACCATGGGAGTGAGGACATTTTTGGAAAGTGAGGACATTTTGGCCGGTCCTCACTTTCTGAGACACCTTCAACGGGCTGTTTGAGGGTTAAGACTTGGTTTTAAGGTTCAGGTTAGAATTAAGTTTAGGTTAAGGTTAAGGTAGCGGTTGGGGTCAGGCATTTAGTTTTGATGGTTAAGGTTAGGGTAAGGGGCTAGGGAATGCATTATGTCAATGAATGTCCTCACAAGTATAGCTGTACAAACGTGTGTGTGTGTGTTTGGGGGGGGGGGGGTCAGACATTACAAACATGTATGTAAAACACTTCTTTGAAAGACTACATAACTGAAAAGAATACATGAATCCACAGACTCAGGAGTCCAGTGAATCAGCAGTGTGATGCAGGACATCACATTCACTACAGGGCAACTAAAATGTATTCATGTTTAGTTAGTGTATGTGTGATGTGACGTGATCAAGGGCTGGAGGGTAGTATCATGTACGAAGTGCTGAGTAAATGCTGAGAACTTTAAGTTCACTGGTTGGTTAGTTGGAGTCTCATAGCGACTGTTGATTTACAGCTTTCTGCAATGTACCTCTTGGTAAGTAATATTTGACAGTTTATACTGAATGTTACTGGTATAATTTTGGAAGTAGAAGTTATGTATCCTATATAAGCAAAGTTAGTAAGCAGAGTAAAATTCGATTTGTGTGTATAGTCACTTGTTATTGTCAATGTGTAGATGCCAAAGTCTCACTCATATAATGCGGCTGCACATAACACTAAGAAAAATGTGTTTTGCAAAATTGTTTCACTTTGTTTAAATTGTCTGATTATAATTATTATTTATGTCAACTTGAACCTGACTTTTTTTTTTTTTTTTTAACAGTGTTGACCCATTTTCACTGAAAGGTCTTGTGTGTGAACCATGATGTGAAGTGTTTGTCAATCAAATCCGCCGGAGGATTGGTCAGCCACACAGAACATGGTGTTGTCATCGCTCACAGCAATAAGATGAAATAAAGCATTTAGAGTTGAAGGTGTAACTGAAGTGGAAAGAAAAGCATGTCACCAAAAACACGCATGGACAACATTGAGTGAACATTTTATCTGTCACTATGGGGTGTCTCTGTCATATGTTGCCATTATTGTGAGTAATACTCCACATAATGAAGACATGTAGTCTCAAAACTTTTTTATTACAATGGCTAAACAGGGGAATTGGTTTTATGTTCTGTTGCACACATTTCCTGACATTAGCGGAAATTTCTGAATTGCACCACTGTTAACTCACTGTTTCCCCTTTTCGTTCTGGCCTTGTTTGGCAGGCAAAATAGTTTTACTGCTTCAGTTGGTTTTACGTCTTAGCATCTTAAGCCACAGAGTTTTATTATTTGTTTTACGATCTGCTTTAAAAAAAAAAAGTCATTATGAAATATTAAATTTTCATCGTTTTCAAGTATTTAATATAAATGTGAATCACTGTGAACTCTGGTCGTAAACTTGTGAATCTAAAGTAGGGAAGTTATTTCATAAGAGCATTAATGCAAAGTAAAATCCACATAAATAACATGACCAAGAATACTGGAAAGTAATTGTTGTGTTTGTAAATCCGGGTGATGAGCTTCATGGCAGTCCTGTCTGTGAATATGACGACAGCCAACTTGTTACTTAGTGTCTTCTTTCTCTCAGGGGAGCTGTTTGTTCAGTCTCTTTTATTTAAAGACGTTACTTGAATCATTTATAGTCTGAACTTCATTTAGAAAACGCAAAGCAGAAAGACCAGTGCAGATAGAGTTACTGTTTCCAACTGTTCAAGTCCTGACTGCAAAGTAAAAAGTTGTACATGGTATTTATCAATGGGAGGAAGACAATAAACCAAAATGCTGCTTCTTAATCGTAGTTTAGGTATCATGAACTTTCTCTGGATGCAGATTTGATCCACATTTTGTTAATTATGAGTCTGGTTTTACAGGTGCTTTGGCTGCTTGTCCTCCAATCACAACCATTTATCTAACATGAGGCGGGTTTAATACGATGACTGACAGAGAGGAGCGTGGAGCTTCATTCTTCTGCTCTTTTCAAGAGTTTCCTTGGTTCTTTCTAAATATTTTAGGAGGAATAATGGTTCGGGATGTTTTAGAGCACTAACATTTTAGAAAGTGACCATGCTGTTGTGTTACAGGCGATCAACAGTTTTAGGTTTTCAACAGGTTGGCGTTCGAGTTAAAGTGAAGATCTTGGGAATCATGATGCTTGTCAGTACGTTGGTCATCTTTGAGTGGTGAGACAGACTTTTCTATGATATGATTATTCGCAGATACTGACTAATTAGTCTAATTTTAAATGTTGTTCGGCTTTGGAAGACGTATCATTATCATTAAAGCATAAACCAATGAAAAAAAGTAGTCCCATCATATTTTTGACAGGGCAAGTTGAGGGATAGAAAGAACAAAAAAACAACTTTTGACACTTGACACTGCAGACTGGGGAGATTGAACATATGGATCATTTAGCAGCTCAAAGAACAGTGAATGTTGGACTTACAAATGAACGACTCCAAATGAATGCTGCCGTTGCTCTTTATCTGCAGGATCTGCAGGAAAGTAAAATCATGTGCCACAATTTTTACAAAAGCCATTAATGCAAAACAGCTTTAAACCTGCATTCATTTATGTTCAGTGCAGTCCAGCGGGCTGTAAACACAACACTGACACGTCATCACCTTATAAAGATGATGGCGAACATCATCTAATGGTCATGTAATTGGTCATGTGCGAGACTTACAAGTCCGGCGCATTCGTGATTTCGTCCTCCTATGTTTTCGTTTTGGTTTGTTGTGTGTGAATTTTAACAAATGTTGGTGCTTGATGGCTCCACCCGCTGATCTGTAATGTGAGGCCCTGGGACACTAACACAGCTGCAACACAAATGACACACTGCAACCCTTGTGTTGTCCTCTGGGTCAAGGTGACCCGGTGGCCGAAAATGTCCCTCTGTGTATGTAAATGTTGTTATGCATGACATTTGTGATTCTTGAAGCGGTTATCTTTTGTTTTTAGTTTGTTTCTTGACAATAGGAACAGAGTAAGAAACAGAATAAAGGAAAAGGATGACACAAACATATGATACATCACCTCGACCCAGAGGACAACACAAGGGTTATAGCCGCGTGGAGCTTTCAGCTCTGTCAGAGCACCGACAGCACTCTCTCTGTGCTGTTTCATTCCCACAGGACCCTGCAGAAGCCGGCCACGTCAACACAGTGACTGAGTTGTCGTCACGAGTCACAAGGAGACATGTTCACGTTAAATGGAACAACATTCACCTTTGTCTATTCTGTATTAATTTCTTAGTCTTTGTGCCTATTTGTTGTGCCCTTTTGTTCTTAAGATATCAAAAAGATGCTTAGACCTTGTAATTAATTTCCATTGGATGCCTGTAAAGTGTGTTAAATGAAATAAAAATGAAGCTTTTCATGCAGGAGAAAACATTTTTATCCCTTATTCTATCATTTGTGTTAGCACATATACACTTAGGTTTGCGATAGCTTTGTAACTGTGTAGATGACTGCTGATATGAAGTGACGTTTACAGTGCAGAGGTCATCAAAACCATTTCGGTAACTGTATGTGTGAATTAAATAAAATATGAAAATATGTTTAAATGTGTCGCTAATGTTGTGACTGATGTAATGCGTGTTACATTGTGTTTAAAATAAAAACATCTGAGGGTGAATTAGTCATATAAAGATTTCCTAATGACACCCTGTGACCCGTAACGATCATGTGACATCTTGACCCACACCAAATCAAGTGAACTGTATTTCTTAAATGGCAAATCCTCTTTCTCTCACATTGCAACAGCGAAGTTGGCCGTTGTAGTTCTGCTAAAATTAACAAACTGCCTCCTTTTACTCTGAAGTCAAAACAGTTTTATTTATTACTTTTAGCTGTGGGCCCGTTTGGTAAGGAAACATTTTACTGCTTTTATTTCTTAGCTTCTTGAACTAAAAAACGTCATGCACTGCACGGACAGATACATTGTTTAGTTGTTGGCGGTTTTAGTTTTACTTGAGCTGAAAAAAAAACATGAACTCAGCGTTTTGTTGCATTTATTTATATTTTAACTGGTTTCAAAGCACAGCTCTGCAGATGTTGTTATGCAAATCAGGGTACAAGACAAGTTTCCAGTGTGTGTTTTGATTTAGGGAAGTGGCTTAAAAAGTAGACAAAAGTCAAAGCTTTGTACAACATTAATGAGTGATATGACTGATCCAACTGAAACTAACAGTGTTATTGTGTTTGCAAACCCAGGGAGCAAGTTTCTGTCTGTGAATATGGTGACAGCCCAGATGTTACTGAGGGTCCTCTTTGTTTCAGGTGAGCTGTTTGTTATTTGTTATTTGGAGACATTAGCTACTTGTATTATTTACAGTTTGAATTTAATTTTGCCACAAAGCAGAAAGACTAGTGCAGATAGAGTTACTGTTTCCAGCTGATCATGTCCTGACTGCAAAGTGAACTGTTTAATATAGAAATTGTTAACAGAAAAGAGACAAAGCATGCAACATACAGGTTCTTTGTTTATCATGAACGGTTTCTTCGTGTAGATTTTATCCACATTTTGTTAATCATGAGTCTGGTTTTACAGGTGCTTTGGCTGCTTGTCCTCACCAGCCAGCTCTAGTCATCACTGCACCAGAGAAGATTGAAGCACTGAGTGGATCTTGTTTGCAAATCCCGTGTCACTTTAGTTCTAAATCAGAAAAAGATTTTGACAGCAGAAATGAAACCTTTGGAGTGTGGATCAAAAATGACCCCAGATTTGACACAAATCCAAACAATGTGATTTTCAACAGTAGTAGGACGGTTAACACCTATCCAATGAATATTACTGGAAACCTGCGTGAGAAAAATTGCTCCACTTTATTTTCCAAATTAATCACAAATTACACTGACAAATATTTCTTCAGAGTTGAGAACAGACCATTCAGGGCAACAGCTTCTTGTGATCCTCTTGAAATAACAGTTAAAGGTAAGAGAGTTTTGTTTTTATCAGTCAGTCTATGATGTTTTATTACAGAAACCATCCTATAGAAAACTACTGGGATGTTTATACATAATTTTTCATTATTACATATACATACATACATACGTATTATACACATATTGCATGGCGTATATATTATATTTTTTGCATTACAATTTAAAAACATATATTATTCTTGAAAAGGGGAAGTTTTATGTAGTAACCTGTCAATCCTTTACATTTATCATCAGTGGAGGACAAAATGTACGTACATTTAAGAACATCCACATGAATTTTGAACAGGTTTTAATGTCCCCTGATGAGGTTTTGCCACATGGATGAAAAAACAGTGTAAAATGTGTGTCTGGTTTGATCCCACAGATTCTCCTCCGAGCCCCAGAATTGAGATCCCAGGTGATCTGAAGGAGAAGCAGTCTGTCACTATAACCTGCTCAGCTTCCACTCCCTGTCCACACTCCCCTCCTAAACTCACCTGGAATCTCCAACAAGACGCTCTCAACAAAATAGAGGAAAACACAGATCGAACCTTAACAACTAAAATCCAGACGACCGTCACTCTGTCAGACCAACATGATGGATACAACATCACCTGTTCTGCCAGTTATCCTGTGAATGAAGGAAAAGAGGTCAAGACAGCAGAGGAGAGAAAGACTCTCAATGTTTCATGTAAGACAGTCAGAGTTTGTTATTGGATCCTGTCAGCACATGATGGGATGTCAGCTGATTTTAATGAATAAAATTAATATCATATGTTCCTCAGATGCTCCCAAGAACACCTCCGTGTCCATCAGTCCACCAGGTTTGGTGTCAGCAGGTAGCCGGGTGAACCTGACCTGCTCCAGCAGAGCCAAGCCTCCCGTCAGCCGCTTCACCTGGTTCAAGAGCAGCAAAGATGGAGCCGTGAATGTATCTGAAGGAGATTTTTACAGCTTTAATGTGACAGATGGAGAAGTTTATTTCTGTGTGGCCATGAATGATCTCGGTAGTCAGACGTCAGAAGAGATCGATTTGACTAATAAAGGTAAACACAACAGTACTGTATTCAGTAGTGAAATAGGAGCGGTTCTTGGATAAAGTATTTTATGTAGTAATGTAAATATATGCAGAGTTGCGAATAATGTGTCTAAATTCAATAAGGAAAGATCGATGGGAAGTTAAAAACAATATCTACAGAAAAAACATTTCTCAATAGTACATGAAAACATAGCATCTTCACAAAATGTGCGCCCAAGAAAATAGGAGATAGGAAACAAATGTGTGGATGAGAGGAGACCTGACAGCAAGAGAAAGTAGAAATGAAGGAACTGGAAATGTATGAATCTAAATTGATAAAGGGAAGAGAGAGGAAAAGAGAGAATTTCAGCAACAGAAGAAAAAAGAAGGAAAAGTGAGGCAGAAAATTTTCCATACCAAATTTTGTATCTCATGATTTCTGCTGACATTTTTTCTTGTATTATTGTACAGTGTAAAACTAATTCCAACATGTCTGCAAACATGAGTGAAATAGGCTTGCAAAATACTATATACTACAAAGGCAAGCTGAGTTTTACTTGAAAGTTGGGTAACGGCCATGATAACTTAACTTAGTCACTTATAATGTTTTTTTTTTTTTCCTGTAGGATTAAAACAGTATGATAGCTCTTCACCATGGGAGGCAATTGTTGGAGTGTTCTTTGGGATCCTCGTACTCTGTGTGGTCGCTGCCGTTTGGTAAGTTATTAAATATATTTCATATCCAGATTTATTCCACCCAAAATGACTGTATTTCTGTACATATTTTATATCATATTTTTATCTTTAATATGTGATTAGTTTGTTAATCACATTGGTTATTCGTTAGTAGGCCTATTAGTTCTTTTACAGTTCTACGTTTGATGCTGTTGATTATTCTATTTGTTTTGACTGAACACAAAAAATAAGCTACCACCCCTCTTGTGTCTTCTAGGTGGTTTAAGTCAAAACATCCAACTTCACAACAGACACAGGTGGGAAAATATCAAAATGTACATTACAGAATTGTGTGTTATGAATATATTTGTAACTATTCATACTGACACCACTCATAAGAGCTAGACTTGACTGAGCAGGTTCCTCATTAGTGAACAACGCAGGAAATGCCATGAAACATCCTGTTAGCAACCCACAGCAGTATTTCAAAATAGGCTACACAAAATTCTTCAGATTATATTTTTCATTGTTGCGTCCAATAAAAGCAGATTACACTGATGTCTCCTATTCTGTTATAACAGTGGGAGCTAAGTGAGAGACAAAATGAGGTGACGTAGTGGAAGTAGATGAAGGCTCACCTTCAGCTCCTCACACCCTTTCTCGTTTGGTCCATTTTTCACAGAGCCTAACAGCTGAAGAGCCAGATGTTCGAGAAGCAGACAGAGCAACGGGAAAAGAAGACATCCATTATGGAGAGATCGACTTCTCCAAGCGGAGACCCGAACCGTCGACGGCCTCAGCGCAGGACCGTGGGCAGCAGCAGGATACGCTGTATGCAGAGGTCAAAGTGTCCAAGGCAGCAGACAGCTTAACACACACTGCTGATGAGCCAGAGGACCTCTACGCTCAAGTGAAGAAAAAATGAACATGTGGACATGTCTTTTATTAAACAAATATACTTTTAATATTATTACAAGGAAGTGTTTTTTCTCTACCTGTAGTTAATTGCACAATTTATATTTAAAGTGACAGTTTGTAGACACATAGATTCGCTCACATAACATGCATCATATTGATTTATCATACATGGATTTGTGACAAGACAAAGTACAGTCATTGCTTTTCAATGTGAAGGTTTTTATTTTTGCACTAGAATAAAAGGCTGCAGGCAACTAACTGCTTTCTTTGACCCAACATTTTGCATCGAGTTTTTAAACATTACCAAAATCATTTTAATCATAAAAACGTTTTTTTCTTTTAAAAGTAAGAGGAATCGTTACTTGACTTCTGACAAATGCTTTTTTAAATTCAAGCTCAGGAAAAATGATAACAGCAATAAATACAAACAAATTGGGACATTCCTTTGCAGTATCCCATTTGGTTGAATTTACATCACCTCGCTTTTCCTGTCTAACAAGATATGATCTGTAACTAATTTAGTCGTATTTCGACAGTCTCTCTCTCTAACGGTCATGTGCTATCTAGTTGATTTACAAAATAAACCAACTGGTATTAAATGAGTAATAATGAAGTTGGAATTTAGTTGAAATACTGAAAACTCCCTTCTTTGTTGATTTTAAATCAAATATTATTTTAAAGTGCAGCACTGCAGATGTTCTCTGTCATTACTTGCAACAAAGGAAACTTGTACTGCACATTTTCCTGCTTAAAAGTAAGTAAATGCATTTTGTAGTTGAGCATTATGGCAGCCCTGTCTGTGATATGTTAATATCAGTTATTCATGGTACACATAACTTGAATCATTAACAATTTGAACTTGAGGCTCGTTGGTTTTTCTCATCTAAAATCCCAAACTAAATGACACACCTTGTCAATTTAGTTTCAGGCCTGTTAAATAAATCCTTATTATATTTGTGCAGATATATTCAGTAATGTTGGACTAATTTGCTGTTCTGTCGAACCTGAGATTAAAGATTCAGCAAAGAAGAAGCAAAGGCCTGAAATAAACATTTTAGAGAGAGCAAACATAATGAACATATAGGGGGCGATGTGGAAGGAAGCTGCAACAATGGAAGCTTGTGTCAAATGATTAGTTGAGATAAACAATTCTGTTAGACATAAACAAACTTGATTTCTTTCATGTAAAAAAATAATTTCAGAGTATTGTAATGAGTGTCTGAGGTGTGTTTAGTGTTAAGGAATAAAAGCAGTGAAGACTTTAAATTGACAACCATGAATGATATTATAATCTAAATATCTCTTATAAACATTTCCTTATAAAACTGCTTCTTTCTGCCTGCAGTATGTTCCTTTATTGTTTACAAGGTAAGTGTTCAAAACAATTCCTTACTTTTGTGATTCATGTACTATATTCCACGTGTAAAAGATGTAGCATATAAACTTGCAGTGAGTTGTGATTAAAAACACAGGAAATGAGCAGTAAATGAGAAGTAACAAGTGAGAAGTTCTTATTTGTCTCATATTTACTGTAAGCCACTCAGGTCAGATCATATTTAGCCGATGTAGATCAAAACCAGCTGGACTTACTAGAACTCTCAAAACACGGGAAGTCAGTTTGGTTTGAAATAACAACAGCTGAACCTGGAAGTTGATTCTTTGGTCTGTTGCACTTCACTTCACTTTTACAATCACCCGTTGAAGGATCTCACTGCTGCTTGTCTGGTAAGACAAAGTTTTTAATGATTTTACTTCTTAACTTTTCAGCCAAGACAATTATATTACTCTGTTACTCTTAATGAACTCCACCTACATGATCTAATATTTTATTTTTTGGGTTTTTGTCAAGAAATGATAGGTTGCTTCAGCAGAATTTTACTTCAACTGAAATGGTATAAATTCTCTAGTGTGGTATTATTTTGAATTTGCTTTAAATATTGTGTTTCAAACTGCAGTTGTGAAGATGTTAATTGGTCACTACTTATAACACAGTGAATCCTGGTTGTACAGAGCACGTTTCTGTTGTGAATGTGTGCATTTTTAAGTACTTACATGTTTAAAAAGTAACTGCATTATTGTGTTTGCAAATAGGCGATGGGTGACCTGGCAGCCCTGTCTTTGAATATTGCAACAGACCACATGTTACTCCATATCCTCTGTCTTTCAGGTGAGCTGCTTGTTCAGTCACTTTTATTAGGAGACATTACTCAAATCATTTACAGTCTGAACTTAATTTAGAGTCAAAGCAGAAAGAGCAGTGCAGCCAGGGAAAACAACATGCAACATCCTGCTGCTGAAGTGTATTTTCTGTCTTTCTATTCATAGAGATTTGTTCCACATTTTGTTAATCATGAGTCTGGTTTTACAGGTGCTTTGGCTGCTTGTCCGTACCACTCAGATCTATTTATTACTGCACCAGACAAGATTGAAGCACTGAGTGGATCTTGTTTGCAAATCTCGTGTAACTTTAGTTCTAAACCAGAACAAGGTTTTGACAGCGGAAGAGAAACCTTTGGAGTGTGGATCAAAACTGACCATGACTTTCGCAGATTTCCAAACAATGTGATTTTCAACAGTAGTGGGACGGTTAACACCTATCCAATGAATATTACTGGAAACCTGAGTGAGAAAAATTGCACCACTTTATTTTCCAAATTAATCACAAGTTACACAGACAAATATTTCTTCAGAGTTGAGAACAAACCATTCGTGGCAACAGCTGCTTGTGATCCTCTTCAAATAACAGTTAAAGGTAAGAAAGTTTAAAACATTATTGTTTAGAATAGAAGGTGAAATCTGTTGCAGCTTTGGTCTAAACAAACTTTGTGACTCTAACCTTCTCTGTAAAACCTCTTTAATGTCCAATTGGCAATAGTATTGGTGGTCAAATGTTAGAGAAACCAGCCTGTGATCAGAGAGTCATTGGTTTGACTGGAATATATACTTCCTGGATATCAATGTGATTGTTTTGTGCTTGCAGTAAACATGAAATACTCAAGTAAATAACAAGCACCTTAAAAATGTACTTAAATACAGTAAATGTACCAAGTTACTTTCCACCACTGGATCTCCTGACTTTTCCTCCAGCACCACCAAAAGGTTCAAATTTGTGGTTTTGAGTGAAATGTCTCAACAACTATTAGATGGTTCACCTTGAAATATGGTTCAGACATCACATCCCCCTCAGGATGACTTATCATCTAGCACCACATTCAGGTCAAATTTTAAATGTTTCCAACTCTTTATTTTATGACCAAATACCATCAACCTGAGCTGTACTTTGTGTTTTGTGCTAATTAGACAATTTTAAAAAAGGTGAACATGGTAAACATGATACCTGCTAAATATTTCGCTCAGTGTGCAACCTTGACAGAGCTGCTTGCATGGCTGTAAACTCATAGTCTTGTTACTGTCTTTTAGTTTAAAATGTGTGTCTGGTTTGATCCCACAGATTCTCCTCCGAGCCCCAGAATTGAGATCCCAGGTGATCTGAAGGAGAAGCAGTCTGTCACTATAACCTGCTCAGCTTCCACTCCCTGTCCACACTCCCCTCCTAAACTCACCTGGAATCTCCAACAAGACGCTCTCAACAAAACAGAGGAAAACACAGATCGAACCTTAACAACTAAAATCCAGACGACCGTCACTCTGTCAGACCAACATGATGGATACAACATCACCTGTTCTGCCAGTTATCCTGTGAACGAAGGAAAAGAGGTCAAGACAGCAGAGGAGAGAAAGACTCTCCATGTTTCATGTAAGACAGTCAGAGGTTGTTATTGGATCCTGTCAGCACATGATGGGATGTCAGCTGATTTTAATGAATAAAGTTAATATCATATGTTCCTCAGATGCTCCCAAGAACACCTCCGTGTCCATCAGTCCACCAGGTTTGGTGTCAGCAGGTAGCCGGGTGAACCTGACCTGCTCCAGCAGAGCCAAGCCTCCCGTCAGCCGCTTCACCTGGTTCAAGAGCAGCAAAGATGGAGCCGTGAATGTATCTGAAGGAGATTTTTACAGCTTTAATGTGACAGATGGAGGAGTTTATTTCTGTCTGGCCATGAATGATCTCGGTAGTCAGACGTCATCACAGATTACTTTGAATAGTGCAGGTAAATGTAGAACTGTACTGAATCTGCTTACTTTGTTCTTTGAAAAGTGGAACTTCTGCAATAGCTACATGAATTTTGTTACATGTCTTCTTTTAGTTTCCACTTATATTTGATTAATTTTTATCTATGGGCAGAACTGCCTGATGGATCTCTACAGAGGGAGGTGGTTCTTGTAGGAATCCTCGGGATCCTCATACTCATTGGCCTGGTTGTCTGTGTTTGGTAAGTGTCTTGAAGCAGATGACTTCACTCAGCACAGATGATTATGTGATTTGTCAGCTTTTACATCTCTGCACCAACTTCTCAAAGACCAGATTTTCTACATCGTTCATGTACCGATCCAGACACCTCACTGATGGTTTGTTTTACAGCACTTTTATGTGTTGGAGGCCATTAAAGTCGACAGATTCAACTCAACAACAAAGCCAGGTGGGAAAATTTTTCTGTATAGCAATGCACGTGAAATGTTTTTCTATCTGTTCACTGTGACTGTGTACTGCAATTTTTATGAAAGCATCTGGACTGAACACTAAATGGGCAATCTATGAATGGTTCTTCATGGGTAAAAATACACAACACAACGAATGTGACAAAATATCTTGTTTCGAGAATGTTCTAAGACTGTACAACCCAACTCCAGATGAAAGTCCACATCCAGCTACTTACAACATTTCATGTTTTTTGCAGAGTCAAACAGGTGAGGAGCTGGCTGTTAAAGAGCCAGTACGAAAAACACAAGTAGAGGATGAAAACGTCCATTATGGAGAGATCGACTTCTCCAAGCGGAGACCTGAACTGTCGACCACCTCAGCGCAGGACCATGGACAGCAGCAGGATACACTGTATGCAGAGGTCAAAGTGCCCAAGGCAGCAGACAGCTTAACACACACTGCTGATGAGCCAGAGGACCTCTACGCTCAAGTGAAGAAAAAATGAGTGTTTTGTTTGCAGAAAGACACAGATGACATTTGAAGAAAAATTCACATTAAATGTAGCCTACTTTTATTTTTATTTACATTATGTAATCCTTTTTATGTTAGTACATGTAGAAAAAGACACAGGAGCCTGGGCAGGAAAATGCCATTTTCAATGCCTACAGTTCAATAAAGGGAAACGCAAAACCTCCACATCCTGCAGCTTTTTTTTGTCAGTTATCAACATCTTCCTATGAGCATGCTGACCTCACACAGATCTTGTTATGTGATTTGTTATTTACATGTCAGGTACATGGCCCAAAGTTACACTGCGAGCATTTCTGCACACACATTTACAGAGCAGGGAATTTAATACAACCATCTTTATACGACTATTTTCAAATTTATTTTTGACAAGGCATAGGCTAACAGTGTATTCCAATTTCTACATACATTAGTTTATTTTAATTATTGAAAAACATTGTCCCTAGATTTAAACATTAATTTATCTAAAGTTTATTAGCATTTATTATTAGCACCTTTCACAGAACAAGGTCACAAAGTGTTTCACAAGAGTACAATTATTTAAAAAAAGAGCATAAAAACAGTAAAAAGAAACAAACAATAAAACATAAGCAACAACAGACCTTAAAAACACACAAAATTAGTAACACTAGGCAGCAGGAGGCGAGACTGTGAGGATCAGGCAGAGGAAGACTCAATTGCAGGATCGAAGTCCAAAAAAATAAAAGTTTATTACTCACAAAACAAACAGGCACTCCAAATAGGCTCAAAATAGCAAAACAAAAAGGCGACTCAATAAGAAACAGGAGGCAAACGCAAACAGGCTGGGCAGAAAGTGGCTGGAGAGCTAGTCTGACAAGGGAACTAAGACAATCTGGGAAGGAAGGTCGAACAGCAAGGGGTATAAATGGTGAAAGAACTAATTAGATAACGGAAAAAAAACTGGCGGGAAACTCAATAAGTGACAGGAAATAAAATAAACTGGAAAGCAAGAGTACAGGAAATTACAAAATAAAACAGGAAGTGGTCTCATGAGTCCATACCATGGATGTATAGGTCCATACGGGTCGTCACAGAGACAAAGGCCAGTTTGAGTAAATTAATCTCCGGCTGCTTTTTAAAGGTGTCAGCAGAGCCTGCAGTTCGTGTGTTCATAGGAAGACCGTTCCACCGTGTCGGAGCCAACGCTTCAGAGGCCCGATCACCTTTTGCCTTCTGTCGAGCGTGAGGGACAACCAGTAAGCCCTGGTGAGGTGCCCCTAAGTGACCTACTGGTGGTACAAGGATGGAGCAGGGAAATGTGTACAGCTGCCTGACTATGCAGGGCTCTACTTGTGAAAACAAGAACCTTGAAATGAATCCTGAGCTTTATAGGAAGCCTGTGTAGACAGATAAGATGGGTGTGGTGTGGGACGTCCTGCTGGACTTGGCCAACAGCATTGCAGCCCTGCTCTTGACCATTTGTAGACGACACAGAGACGACGTGCTGAGGCGGGTGAACGGGTATCTGCACTAGTCTAGCTCAGGTTGTTATACACCTGACCTGAGTTTGGAAATGTTTCTTAAATAGAAGAAAAATGAAAAGTGTAGTAATCTGACCCGGTGGCCATTGTAACAGACAAAAATGTTGTGTAGTTTGAATCCGGCATTACCGTGGAACTCAAGGAATCCAGGACAAGCACGCCAGCTGCTTATATAACCACATTTGGCCAATCCGTGTGTGGCCACCACAGGTGATGTGTTTTGAATAGTGTCCACATTAGCTATCTCCATGTAGGTCTGTCAAATACGTAAACCCATGTTTTAAAAGTAAAAGACAAAAATGAGAACATTGTGCTATGAAGACAAATGCCTTCATACAAAAAACATCATGTCATTTAGGGAACTTTGTTGAAATCATCCTGTCTGGTTACCCGCACACAATGTTTTGATGCTGAAGATACGGCTCCAAATGTGATGAAACATGAGTGAATGTGAGTTTTGAAATGACAAGGTTTCTCTGTGTGTGGGAAGAAACAGAGCAGCAAATTGCAACATGTTTCAGGCAATCAAGAGGAGCTTAGCCTTCGGGTCTTTTTCTGAGCCACTGAGCTCCTGTATTTATATTTTGCTAAGTATGATCACTGACCGTTTGGCTAAACCTTCCCGTAATTTCCAGTGAATTCCTGTTATAAAGGCTTAAAATGCCCCTAATATAAAAACAAAGTGGACTTGTTCTCTATTCTTTAATCATGCAGTAGGAAGTTGGTTTAGTTTTAAATTACAACAGCTAAATAGGGAAGTTGTTTGTTGAACTGGTTGGTTGCACATTTTCACTTCAAAACCACCAATGAAAGGATCTAATTGCCACTGTCATTTTCTTTCCAACCCATAGAGTCTTATTAATTTGCAGTTCACAGACTTTGTTAGTCACTTAAACCACAGTGAATAGTGGTTGTACAGAGCATCTTGACCTCTTTGTAAAAGTTCATGCATTATTGCTTTTGTAAATCCAGGTGCTCCTGTCTGTGAATGTGCTGACAGTCAACATGTTACTGAGTGTCTTCTTTCTTTCAGGTGAGCGGATTGTTTAGTCACTTTTTTTAAAGACATTACTTGAATCATTTACAGTTTGAACTTCAGTTAGAAAAAAAAAGCACAATGTTTTTTCCCTAAATGTATGTGAATATAACAATCTGTATTTTCTGCCTGAGTTGTTGTGTCACTTTAAAATACTGATTTGTTATGTGGAGAGCTTTAGCTGGGTGTAGATGTGTTTGGTCACCACTGGGGTCGGGCTTGTGCACAAGCAGTGATGGAGGAAGTACTCAGATCTTCTACTGACTTAAAAGAAGCAGTAACAAATTGTAGAGAGACTCTGTAACAAGTAAATGTCATGCATTCAAAATTTTACTTGAGTAAAAGTACAAAAGTATTAGCATCAAAATATACTTAAAGTATAAAAAATAAAAGTACCCATTACACAGAATGGCCCATTTCAGATTAATGTCTATTATATTATTGGATTATAATTATTAGTGTATTTACGTTTACAGCACTTTAATGTTGCAGTTGGTAAAAGGGAAGCTAATTTGAATTACTTTATAAACTGCCAGGAAGCTTGTGAATTTCCCCCCAGGATCAATAAAGTTTTATCTTATCTTAACCTAACATAATACATCTGTATATTTTGTATTATTAATTCAAATCTGCAAAGTAACTACTAATTTAAAGTTATTGGATACATATAGTGGAGTAAAAAGTACAATATTTGCCTCTCAAATGTAGTGGAGTAGAAGTAAAAGTAGCAGAAAATGGAAATATTCAGTAAAGTACAAGTACTTCAAAATCGTACTTATGCACAGTACTTGAGTATATGCGATTATCAACCACTGATTAAGGGGAGGTTGTTATCTGCTTGTTTTAAACCAATAAAAAATGAATCATTAGACATTATCTTTGACGTTATACATTTGAGACATTATGTTAATCACAAGTGTTAATCATGAGTCTGGTTTTACAGGTGCTTTGGCTGCTTGTCCTCCAAGGACATACAAGTTCATTACTGCACCAGAGAAGATTGAAGCACTGAGTGGATCTTGTTTGCAAATCCCGTGTAACTTTAGTTCTCAACCAGAACAAGATTTTGACAGCAGAAGAGAAACCTTTGGATTGTGGATCAAAAATGACAGATTTGGCAGAAATCCAAACAATGTGATTTTCCACAGTAGTGGGACGGTTAACACCTATCCAATGAATATTACTGGAAACCTGAGTGAGAAAAATTGCACCACTTTATTTTCCAAATTAATCAAAAGTTACACAGACACATATTTCTTCAGAGTTGAGAACAAACCATTCATGGCAACAGCTGTTTGTGATCCTCTTCAAATAACAGTTAAAGGTAAGAAAGTTTAAAACATTATTGTTTAGAATAGAAGGAGAAATCTGTTGCAGCTTTGGTCTAAACAAACTTTGTGACTCTAACCTTCACTGTAAAACCTCTTTAATGTCCAATTGGCAATAGTATTGGTGGTCAAATGTTAGAGAAACCAGCCTGTGATCAGAGAGTCATTGGTTTGACTGGAATATATACTTCCTGGATATCAATGTGATTGTTTTGTGCTTGCAGTAAACATGAAATACTCAAGTAAATAACAAGCACCTTAAAAATGTACTTAAATACAGTAAATGTACCAAGTTACTTTCCACCACTGGATCTCCTGACTTTTCCTCCAGCACCACCAAAAGGTTCAAATTTGTGGTTTTGAGTGAAATGTCTCAACAACTATTAGATGGTTCACCTTGAAATATGGTTCAGACATCACATCTCCCTCAGGATGACTTATCATCTAGCACCACATTCAGGTCAAATTTTAAATGTTTCCAACTCTTTATTTTATGACCAAATACCATCAACCTGAGCTGTACTTTGTGTTTTGTGCTAATTAGACAATTTTAAAAAAGGTGAACATGGTAAACATGATACCTGCTAAATATTTCGCTCAATGTGCAACCTTGACAGAGCTGCTTGCATGGCTGTAAACTCATAGTCTTGTTACTGTCTTTTAGTGTAAAATGTGTGTTTGGTTTGATCCCACAGATTCTCCTCCGAGCCCCAGAATTGAGATCCCAGGTGATCTGAAGGAGAAGCAGTCTGTCACTATAACCTGCTCAGCTTCCACTCCCTGTCCACACTCCCCTCCTAAACTCACCTGGAATCTCCAACAAGACGCTCTCAACAAAACAGAGGAAAACACAGATCGAACCTTAACAACTAAAATCCAGACGACCGTCACTCTGTCAGACCAACATGATGGATACAACATCACCTGTTCTGCCAGTTATCCTGTGAACGAAGGAAAAGAGGTCAAGACAGCAGAGGAGAGAAAGACTCTCCATGTTTCATGTAAGACACTCAGAGTTTGTTATTGGATCCTGTCAGCACATGATGGGATGTCAGCTGATTTTAATGAATAAAGTTAATATCATATGTTCCTCAGATGCTCCCAAGAACACCTCCGTGTCCATCAGTCCACCAGGTTTGGAGTCAGCAGGTAGCCGGGTGAACCTGACCTGCTCCAGCAGAGCCAAGCCTCCCGTCAGCCGCTTCACCTGGTTCAAGAGCAGCAAAGATGGAGCCGTGAATGTATCTGAAGGAGATTTTTACAGCGTGACAGATAGAGGAGTTTATTTCTGTCTGGCCACGAATGATCTCGGTAGTCAGACGTCATCACAGATTACTTTGAATAGTGCAGGTAAATGTAGAACTGTACTGAATCTGCTTACTTTGTTCTTTGAAAAGTGGAACTTCTGCAATAGCTACATGAATTTTGTTACATGTCTTCTTTTAGTTTCCACTTATATTTGTTTGCTATGAACAGAAACACCTGATGGATCTCTACAGTGGGAGGCGATTCTAGGAGGAATCCTCGGGATTGTCGTACTCATCTGCCTGGCTGTCTGTGTTTGGTAAGTGTCTTAAACTAAAGCACATGACATCACTCAGTTACTGACGTTGATGTTTGATGTTGAGTATAATTATTCTAAATCCCTCTCATTTTTTTTAGGTGGTTAAAGTCAAAACGTCCAACTCGTCAACAGTCTCAGGTGGGACAATACTACAAAACTTTAGCTGTACAGTACTGAATTGTCTGTTTTGAATGTTTTACATGACCTGTTCACATTGGCTGTGTCGTCTACTTGAGTCACTGTTTAGACAATTAGCCTATTTAATGTATTACGTTTATCAGAGCTGCGTCTGTAATTATTTAATATGGGAAAAATCAACTCACAACATTTGCTGTTGAATCTATTTGTTTACAGAGTCATACAGGTGAGGAGCTGGCTGTTAAAGAGCCAGCAAGAACAGAAGCAGAGGAAGAAAGCATCCATTATGGAGAGATCGACTTCTCAGGGCAGACACCTGAACCGTCCTCGGCCTCAGCGCAGGACCGTGGACAGCAGCAGGATACGCTGTATGCAGAGGTCAAAGTGTCCGAGCCAGCAAACAGCTTAACACACACTGCTGACGGCCCAGAGGACCTCTACGCTCAAGTCAAATAAAAATGAGTAATTTTGTTAAAAGTAAAGAAACGAGAAAGAAAAGAGTATTTTTTAATCTAAAATGTTTTTGTTTTTGACAAAGCATTGTCAAAAGTAATGTCCAGTTTCTTACAAATTGTTTATTCCAATTTTGTCATACATTTATTTTATTTACTGTAAAACTATATATATATATATATATTTGACTTCTTGCAACACTACTTACAACACTCACACACTCACATTAGGTTAGGCTGTACCTCCTTCTTCTCTTGTTCTTTCTCCTTCATGGAGTTATTTTATTTTATGCTGGATACGGCTGGTTGGTTGTTGCAGTGAACAT
The DNA here is from genome assembly GCA_031216445.1 of Lateolabrax maculatus. NCBI lineage: Eukaryota > Metazoa > Chordata > Actinopteri > Acropomatiformes > Lateolabracidae > Lateolabrax > Lateolabrax maculatus. Next base: position 14,130,692 of record CM062210.1, read on the forward strand.
TGATCAGATAACTGGTGACACGTAATTTGACCACTAGGCTGCACTGTTGAAGAGGCTATAGTAACAGTTCAGCTCATGTTCTGAAATACTGTTGCAATTCTCAAACCATAAAGTGAAATATGAGTGAATGTGAGTGTTAAAAGGACAATGTTTGTCTGTGTGTGGTTGAGGGACGAAGATTGCAATGTGTTTCAAGCCTCGCACTCTTCCTCAGGCATCTTAAAACGTGTTGAGAGAAGCTGCCTATCCGAGCCTTTTCTGTATTGCTGACCATTGGAAAATACTTGTACCTGTAATAATGGCTTTAAGTGTCCCCCTAAAAACTTTTTTTAAATGCTTCTTTCTGCCTGGAGTGCAAAAAGGGCAGGTGTATTTTCTTTCAATCCTTTATGAAGGATAACGTAAAAACAGATACAGCTTCCACAACAATCTTTGTTAGGCTGGGCTGATTAATGACAACTTTTCATGTTTTTTCTTTTCTTTTTCAAAAATAAAAGTAAATTATTTCCTTTGTCTGCTGGTGTTTCATTGCAGAAAGTCAAAAGCAGAAACTGTGAATGAAGAAAGCAATTTATCACTTCTTATTATTAGTATATACAGTACATGTGTATAAACTGTAGGCTATTTTTACATCCAGGACACTGTAATCACAGGTTGGATGGGCATATACAACAAACATACATACAAACATAATCTCAGGATCGACAGATGTTTTATCTAGTGCCACTGTCAGGTCAACCATTAGATTTTACCAACACTTTATAGTCAATGCTCTGGAGCGTTCGGCCCCACGTGGCAGCTCGGTTGTGATTGGCCAATGAGCCCAGTCCCAGAACATGCACACTCTCATGCGGACACGAATGACAGGCAGACAGAGAGGGCCGCTAAAGAGAGAGACAGGGCTGGGCGGCCGGTAAAAAAACGTTATGGATTTTTTGAGGGCCCACTGTCCACTGATGCAGCATCACACTGTGATTTGTCCCGGTAACTTATGCAAAGGGATAGGCCGTGTGTGTGTGTAGGCTAAACCAGCAGCTCTATAGCTCACTCTGTCGGTTGGTTGGTCGGTCCACAAAACTTTCCCCATACTTGGGCAACCACAGTTTTTGCCCCAGGAGGCTGAAATACGGCATGGAGGTCAAGTGTGTGTGTGTGTGTGTGTGTGTGTGTGTGTGTGTGTGTGTGTGTGTGTGTTCATGCCAGTTGGGGAAAAGGGGGTGTGGCAGTGGGAGCGGCCTATAACAAAAAGGCAGTAAACTTCTCAACGGTTTCACGTAACATGGTCAAACTTTGTAAAAAGACACACAGACACACACACACACAGACAGAAATACACACAGAGACCCTTTCATTGGTGACGTTTGCCCCATCATTATACTTTAACCACACCTCCTTTCATAACTTATGAACAGTTTGTCGTAGACTCTCGTGGAAGGCTTCTTTCAGCAGAGGTTCCTTTTTCAGTGGAGTGGGTTAGCCCCGCCATCTCGTTCTGTTGGTCCATCAGTTCCTTGGTCCCCAAAGCTGTGTCCACCCTATAGCAACAGCAACTTTCTACTTACGAGGCCGAAATTTGCCACTGAGGTCAAGTGTTTGTGAGGTTGTGTTTGTGTGTGAATGCATCCACATGTAGAAGCAGTAGAGTACGTGGCCATGAACTATTGGTGCTTGTTTGTATTTCCATCACCTGGAAAGCTCAGTTTTTATCTATTGTCGGCTGAGACACACACTCACATTTTTGTATGGTGCTGCACATTTAGATACATATCAAAATCAAATTGGGCTGGAGGTTTTCAGTGAAATACTTCATCAGCAGCAGGAATATGTGCATTGTATCTGTAACGGTTGGTAGCCAGGGACACAAGGGAAGGACCCAAATGGAAGATAGGATGAAATCTCTAGAGATATTTAATAAGTAGTTACAATACCAGTGCAGGCAGGTAGGTACAAATCAAAACTCAGGGAAACCAAAAGGCCAGAAACCAACCGCAAACAATGATAAACCTGCATAGAACTAAGGGAACACAGGTATATATACACAGACAACTAATCACAAGAAGACACAGCTGGGGTAGGAAGCACTGGAAAAGCAGGTAAACACAAGGATTGACTAACAAATGGAGTCAGCAAGGATGTGGTAGGCAACACCACAAGGGCAGAGCAAACAAGAGCAATACAAGACAGGTGTGCAGGGGGAAATAAGAGAACAGGGCTACGGCAACACAAGAGGTACAAACTGTCTAGAAAAACCATAAAGTGGAATGGGAACTAAACAGGCGCATAAAATGAAACCAGCAAACACAGGAAAGAACAAAGACACAAAGAGCCCATGACAGTATGTGCTGTGTAATTTTAAAGGCAGCTCAGCTTCAGTGTTTATTCCTTTTTTAAATGGTACGATTTAAGTTAGACAACAGTAATTGATCTGGATGAAACCTTTACTTGACTAATTAAAAATGATATTCAACAAAACAGAAAGTAATAATGACAATCCATTTTAGATGTAGCCCTAACTGTCCTTGAAATAATACTAATATTATTATTATTATTAATAATAATAATAATAGAAATAATAAAATGCTAATCAATAGCCTACAAATGTAATTGAAATTGCATAATACAAAATCATCTATAAAAAATGTCCCCAAAACACAGTCTCAGAGTCCAATTTGACGTCAGACAATCAAAATTATTCAGTTTTCATATCTGACACAATGGATGCAGATTATTCTTCTGTTGATTCTTTAACCAATCAATTAATGACTAATCATTTCACCTCTAATATAATCAGGCTTCAATATCTTAAATCTCAAATATAATTAAATCTTTAATATTTTTATTATTATCATTATTATTTTATGATTTAAAAAGATATGTAATATTATTTTCCTAAGTAGAGCCCACATCCATAACGTGTCAAACTAATGATCAAACATCAAAAAAAAAAATAAATAGTCTGTTGATCGACTCATTGTTGTTTCAGCTGTAGCCTTGTATAGGTCTAATTAGGCATTTATTAAATAATAATTTTATTAATAACATGGAGTTCAATGCCTCTTTTAATGTTCCAGTTGAGAGCTTCACTCTTCATCTGTCCCTTCTGTGTGTCAGACAATGACAATAGTGTGCAATCATTTTATTAACAGTATTCTTACTGCATGGAAACAAAGCAACAGATAAACTGCATGTAGAAAGATATTCACTGTATGCATTAATACACACTTCTTCCGGTCCTCTTCAGTCTTCACAGAGTTGAATGAGCAGAGTCATGTCATGTTTTACAGCTGACACAAGGAATGAATATAGAGTGGGTTGACCTAGATTACAGTATGTGATTACAATATACCTGATAGTAAACTCCTTGATGCATCTCTCATAGGTGAAGATGTGAAGACAGCTCTCCAGAGTCGTGTGTTTTAAACGGAGGAAGTGCATGTAGAAAAGATGAAAAACAAACAAAAAAATGTACTTGTGTGGGAGTTCAAAAGACCTGTGGCACAAGTGACTTAAGTGCTGCAGAAATGACTTGTTGTGTAGAAGCTGCATGGAAGGCAATATTATTTCTTCTTCCTTATTTCCACATGAAGGTGTGTCATCTGTGTACATAAGAGTGATATTCTGGTGTATATCAACTTTGTCCAGGCCTGTACATATTAAATAATATTATACTGTATCGGATCGATAAGATGAACAAAATATGAGCAATTTAATATGAATTCTTCTTAATAGCGAGGACAGATGTTGGTTCCTTCATGAAGGATAACACAAATACAAATGCAGCTTCAGTAATTCAGTAATCAGGTTGGGCTGTTGTTTGGCTCCTTATTTTTCTTACTCCCATTTGTGTTTCTTTATGGAAAAATGTATTTTAAAAGAGACAATATGACAGTTAAGACTAGATATTTTAGACAACGAGGGAGCTGAAAGTGGGATGATAAAATTATTTTTATCTCTTATACTATGGTTTTTGTTTAAAGCATTTTTTTGAAAAATAATTCAAAGCATATTAATCAGTGAGGTTCTCTCATCAGCACGGTGCAGAGCAGCAGTGATAAAGACTGTCAGCAAAGACTCTGTTGTACCTACATGTATGAAATAGTCTTTGTCACGTTTTTGGTTATTTACACTTAAGAATAAGTCGAGGCGTTAAGCATGAGGTTGCTGCACATTTTCTCTGTGTGGGGCTGATAAACCAGAGTGAGATCTCCAAAGAGAAGTGGTGGGATGTAAACTGATGAAATCATGAACAGAGCTGAGAACTATAAGTAAACAGAGGAAGTTGGTCAGCTGCATCTGTCCTTCTGTCTGTAACCAGACAGCTCTCTGCAACAAAATATCACTGAAGAATTGTGTTTGTTGTCCAAGTACTGACTATTTATTCTGTGACCTGGAACATTTTCCTTCTGTTTATTTGCTAAAATTAATGACGTGAGTGACAGCAAAAAATGCACAATTCTTCAAATGAGAATATTTTTATATATAACTTTTTTTATAGGCACTTGACTGAAACAAAACAAATTCCTTCTCCGATCCAGCCAAAGGAGCTTAAACAACTCTGTCTGTTACCATGAAAACGATGAAAAGCAGCTCTGCATGAAGGTGATGACTGACAACTTATTAACTATTACCCAATTTAAATCCTCTCATCCCTTGTGATCCTCGTTCCTGCAGAAGAAACAGCTGTTTGTTGTATAATAAATTAGTCTTTGGTTATATGATCTTACTCAGGGGAAGTTTCCTGCATATTTATCTAATGAAACACTGGCTTTCTGTACTGATGGTCTCAAATCAGCCTCCTCTCTATATATTACATGTCTAAATGTTTTATTACTTATATGTTGTTTTACATATGTCACTATTGTGATTAATGTAATATGTACTAGAGAAGAAGATACAGATACAGGCCTGCAGTGAGTCAAGTGATAAAAGATAAGTAATAAGTCATTTGCACCTTGCTGAACTCAAGATGCCCCAAACACTGACTTCCTCTTTCTCAGAGTTCAGCCAGGAAGGATGAAGACTTCTTGTATTTCTGCAGTATTGTAGTCGTGTGATATCTATCCTGAAAATAGTCTGTTTGATGTTATATTACGACGGCTCTGCAGATACGTCGGTTACTGGCTCTGTTGCAGTTCTGCTGAAATTCATAAACGTCCTGATTTTAAAACTAATTGTTTCTCTGTTTTGGCTGCAGGCTGGTTCGGTAAGGACAAATGTTACTGCTTTGTATGTTATAACGTCTTAACCAGGAGAGTTTAATTGAGCCCACTGAAAATACATGTTAGATTTTATTTGTAGGGTTTTGGTTTCACAGAAATCAGAGATTGCTTCAGCAACATTTTATTTAACTATAATATCATAAACTCATGCTGGATCGTTTGATTTTATATTTAAAATATTTTCAGTGCAGATATTAATCATCACTACTTATAACACTATAACATCTGGTTGTACATGGCAACTTCCTGGAGTGAATGTGTGAATTTGAGGTTGTTTTAAAAGAATGTGAACGTTTTATTTAAAAGATATTTTGATTAAAATATTGAAACATAACTTCTTTTCTTTATTTTGGTCAAATCCAGGTGATGAGTTTCAGGGCAGTCCAGTCTGTGAATATGGTGCCAGCCAACTTGTTACTGAGCGTCTTCTTTCTTTCAGGTGAGCTGTTTGTTCACTCACTTTTATTTGAGACGTTAATTCATTCAGTCTGAACTTCATTTAGAAACAAAGCAGGAAGACCAGTGCAGATAGAGTTACTGTTTCCAACCGTCCTGACTGAAAAATGAAATATTTCATACTAACATTGTTAACAGGACAGGAAAAAAGACCAGCATGCAACGTACAGCTGCTTTATTTATCATGAACGTTCTCTGCCTGTAGATTTTATCCACATTTTGTTAATCATGAGTCTGGTTTTACAGGAGCTTTGGCTGCTTGTCCTCACCACTCAGCTCTATTCATTACTGCACCAGAGAAGATTGAAGCACTGAATGGATCTTGTTTGCAAATCCCGTGTAACTTTAGTTATCAACCAGAACAAGATTTTGACAGCAGAAGAGAAACCTTTGGAGTGTGGATCAAAAATGACCATAACCGTGGCTTATATCCAAACAATGTGATTTTCAACAGTAGTGGGACGGTTAACACCTATCCAATGAATATTATTGGAAACCTGAGTGAGAAAAATTGCACCACTTTATTTTCCAAATTAATCACAAGTTACACAGACACATATTTCTTCAGAGTTGAGAACAGACCATTCATGGCAACAGCTGTTTGTGATCCTCTTGAAATAACAGTTAAAGGTAAGAGAGTTTTGTTTTCATCAGTCAGTCTATGATGTTAAATAAAAAGGGAAATCAGTTGCAGCTTTGGTCTAAACAGCACACTTTCTCATTTTATCAGGTTTTTCACTTTCTTAGGATTTTAATTTCTGATTAAACACTGTGTCTGTGGTAACAGTTTGACAATAAAATTGTCAAATATCAATACAAAAGTATCATTTTCTGTGTCAGCTTTAGCATTTGAAAACCCAAAACGTTTCTAATTTATATTTTAGTGTAAAATGTGTGTCTGGTTTGATCCCACAGATTCTCCTCCGAGCCCCAGAATTGAGATCCCAGGTGATCTGAAGGAGAAGCAGTCTGTCACTATAACCTGCTCAGCTTCCACTCCCTGTCCACACTCCCCTCCTAAACTCACCTGGAATCTCCAACAAGACGCTCTCAACAAAATAGAGGAAAACACAGATCGAACCTTAACAACTAAAATCCAGACGACCGTCACTCTGTCAGACCAACATGATGGATACAACATCACCTGTTCTGCCAGTTATCCTGTGAACGAAGGAAAAGAGGTCAAGACAGCAGAGGAGAGAAAGACTCTCCATGTTTCATGTAAGACACTCAGAGTTTGTTATTGGATCCTGTCAGCACATGATGGGATGTCAGCTGATTTTAATGAATAAAGTTAATATCATATGTTCCTCAGATGCTCCCAGGAACACCTCCGTGTCCATCAGTCCACCAGGTTTGGTGTCAGCAGGTAGCCGGGTGAACCTGACCTGCTCCAGCAGAGCCAAGCCTCCCGTCAGCCGCTTCACCTGGTTCAAGAACAGCAAAGATGGAGCCGTGAATGTATCTGAAGGAGATTTTTACAGCTTTAATGTGAAATATGGAGGAGTTTATTTCTGTGTGGCCACGAATGATTTCGGTAGTCAGACGTCATCACAGATTACTTTGATTATTGCAGGTAAATGTAGAACTGTACTGAATCTGCTAATCTAACCTGCTCTTCTCTCTTTTCTGTTTTTCTTCCGTTTTTCTTCTGCTTTTCTGCTGCGTTATAGCTTAGTTTGTTTGGTTGGTTTTGAACTTTAGTACTCTGTAAAACATTCTTATGAAATTTTTACATGTTTACATGTTTACATTCAACCTTTGTTTTCTTTGAGTCAGTTGGTTTTGCTTTGCTGCTTTTGTTTTCTATGAACAGAGAACTTTGATTACTCTCTACTATGGGGTCCAGCTCTTGGAGGGATCCCTGTCATACTCACCTGCCTTGTGCTCTGTGTCTGGTAGGTATCACAAACCTGCGTTCATGGATGAGTATGTGATCTGTCAGTTTTATTCATTCGTGCAGCAACAGATTCCTCACATTTAAATTTTTTTATTGACTCTAAAAGAACAAAAGTATGATTGTTCGGATCACCTGTTCTGTGACTTCACGTCATGCACACTGTCTATAACTGAAACACAGTATAATTATTGAGCTCTCTAATGTCTTCCAGGCGGTTTAAGTTGAAACATCGAACAACGCAGACTCAGGTGGGAGAATACTAAACTTTATTGTACAGTACTGAACTGTGTGTTGTGAATATGTCACATTTGTTCACATAGACCGTGTCCTCTTTTTTTCAGTTGAAATCTGTGAGTGGCTAAAGTTGGGGCACATTTGGTATTATCAGCATGTTGGTTTAACATCACTTCTGTTCACAGCATTGTAGCAAAAAGCAGCTTCACCAAGTGTGCCTCTGACTTGAGGAAGTAGCTGTTTCCTAAAAGTCAAAGGACCTGTTCATATCAGAAACATATTTTGGCCAGGCTTTTATATGATTTATAAACTAGCAGCAAAGCTTTGAAATCTATTCCATAGCTAACTGGAGGCCAGTGTAAAGAGGAATGTATTCAAACTGAGCCTAGTTGTAAGTGTTTATTAAGCGGAGGTTTATGCATCACTACATTAGGTCCTGGTAGCTAGTTGACGCCTCATTTGATGACTATATAGACTGAGAAGTTTATATGTTACATTTTACAGAAATAACTATGAAAAACAATAAATAAAAATAACAATGACAATAAAAGGTTATGCCATTAACTTTAACCAGACTGAAACGTCTTTATACGGTAATTCTTGAATCAACCTGATCAATAACTTTTCTTAGTCTTTCTTCTTTGTTTTGTGAAATTTAACCTCTAATGTCTTGTCTTGATCTATTGGAGAAAAAAACTTCACTCAGATTAATGATCACCAAGGAAACAACAAAGTCAGTGCCTTCGAGGTTTGACCCGAACCTTATGAGGATTGTTCCAGACAAACCTACTGACTATACAAGCAAATGTCTTTTGTCAGTGCTGTGATGTGGTCAGAAACCAGGTTTCAATTTGGCCAAAGGCCATTTAGTGAACTTTAAATGCATCTGTAATTACTGACTATGGAAGGAACTTCACAACATTTCTTGTTTGCTTCATCTTTCACAGAGTCAAAAGGGGGACGAGCTGGCTCTTCAAATGCAAGCTGACAAAACAGAAGAAGACATCCATTATGGAGAGATCGTCTTCTCCAAGCGGACACCAGTGCAGGATAGTGGACAGCAGCAGGATACACTGTATGCAGAGGTCAAAGTGTCCAAGGCAGCAAACAGCTTAACACACACTGCTGATGAGCCAGAGGACCTCTACGCTCAAGTGAAGAAAAAATGAGCTGTCTTGAGATCACATTAGGGCTGGATTGTTGGACTGGGCTTGGATGTTTTATGTCAGTTACTGTAGACACTGGAGCCTGGACAGCAAAATGTCATCTTCACTGGCCACTGGTCAAAGAAAAGGACACTCAAAACCTCCACAGCCTGCAGCTTAGATTGTTTTGTCCGTAATCACATTATAATATTTCATATCTATGAGCTGACCTGGTACAGCTGTTGCTGTGTGATTAGTAATCTGCATGTCAGATCGGTGGCCAAAGTCCCAAAGCTCTAAAAAGGGAACTATTCTAAATGACATGAGAACTATAATAAACTTGACACAGGAAACAGTTCTGTACACAGGCATTACCAGTACAGTACAAGAATATATTTCATTTTGTGATATTTTATAGATACTTTAGCCATGCATTTTTAGACTCATTTACGCATCTATTTTGTATCCCACTTTTTCATTTGTGTTTTAATGACTCAATTACTCAAAAATGAACTTGAGACACAGTTTCTGCATTTGAGGAGATTTATTCATTGCACTGTAATAAAAACCTTGGCATACAACTAAAAATATCTAATAATCTCAGTTGCATTTATTGGTCCAACATTTCACATTGTGTGTGAACATCACCTGAAATCATACAATTTAATCACAAACATTACAAAAGTGGAAATGTGAATTATGCATAGTAATCCTCGGCCCCCACTGGGAATCTGCTACAATGTTTAGAGTAGTTAATGGACTTCTGATATATATTTTTATCAAGCTCAATTCAAAATAAAGGGCATATCATGAGACTCAGACCATAGTGTATTAAAAGAGCTGGTGTTAAAATTTACTAAAAACCTTTTAGGAGTAAAAATGTTAAAACTTCATCAGTCAGAATTTTGCTAAGAAAATCACTTTGGGCTTTAGCCTGTAAACATTAGCAGCCTAGACAATGTATTGTTAAATGTCTAAGAGGCACTACAAGGCCATGTTGATTATGCTTAGCACCATTCAATGTGGGAACGGAGGTTGCTGTGACATTAACTTCTCTATACGACGAGTTTGTCAACTTCACAGAAACCGAACCTTCACATTGCAAAAGAAAACCTCCCTCCTATCACCAACCCAGAAGCACTTCCTCTGTGTTACAGCATTAGTGTCAAGTAGTGTCCAAAAGACTGTAGGTGTTGCCTTGTAGATCATCATCTTCTGCCCCGATTCCAACTCTGACATTTAATTTCTAACAGATTTCTCTTCATAAAAGAGAAAGGCAAGAGTCCCCGACTGTGTTTTCATGCACAGAGAAAGTTAACTACTGGCTATTAGTCGTTTTTTAGGTGTAGCTTCAATCAATGATTGAACTAAAGCAGGTCTACTCAACTTTTCTGCATTCTGTACATATAACATACCAGCAAAGAGATACCAAAATGTGGCTGAGCAGCAAATACTAGAAATCTCTCATACCAGCCACTGCCATGTTTTTAGGCATTTCAGTACACCTCCTATGTTGGGATGTAGGATCTTTCTATGCCAGACTCTCAGCCTGGTTATCCAATCTTCAGTTTCATGTTTACATGGATGAAAGCAAAACTGTATTTTAGTGAAATGATCTGTGTACGTTAACCCAGTCGGTGACTCTGATTGCACCCTAATGATCTGAATCCTCCATGTTTGCGGTCAGTAGGGTTTTAATTGTGCACTCTGTCCTCCAGCGCCTTCAGCTCAGCCTCCACCTGAGCTGGCAGATCAGCTCCAACTTGCTGAGTGAAGTAGGCTCTCAGCTCCTTCGTCTCCTTCTGCCAGAAGGGCGCGGGCACGTCGAACAGGGCGCCCATATCCACGTTGCTGCTCAGACCTTTAGTGTCGATGGCGCCATCTACTGGCAGCCAGCCGACAATGCTCTTCTTGGCCGCCTCATCCTCCCTCTCCCGGCTGCAGCGCTTGAAGATCCACTCCAGCACGCGGACGTTTTCGCCGAAGCCCGGCCAGAGGAAGGCGCCGCTCGCCGGGTCCTTCCTGAACCAGTTGACGTGGAAGATCTTGGGCAGATGAGTGGGGGCCTTTCGGCTCTCCATGCTCAGCCAGTGAGCGAGGTAGTCTCCAAAGTTGTAACCAAAGAACGGCCGCATGGCAAAGGGGTCGTGCATTATCACCTTGCCTGAAGCAAAACAATTAAAACTCTGTAATACTGCTAAAGAATTGGCTTTAGTGATTGACAAAAACTTCCTTATCATCCCATTATCTTAAACACCTCATCATTAGGACAACTCTGTAAAGTCTAATGTGTTTCAAGTAATGACACAATATCTAAAAACTAGTCGCTCTAAGATACAACCTTTTCTTTTTCAGAGCTGAAAATCAATACAGATGTATTTAGAGGAATTTAGAGTTTGTACCTTTATGCTCAGCAGCTGCTGTGGCCTCAGACCTCATGGCGGCTCCAACAAAGACTCCGTGTTGCCAGTTGAAAGACTCGTAGACCAGAGGGACTCCTGAGAACATCAACATTTTATCATGTTTAACACACAGCTACTTGTGTTGTAAATGTTGCTCAACTTTCATGTTGAGCTGTGATACTAATTGTAGCTGCAATGACTCAAACATTAAGAAGAAGAAGGCCGTCCACAGTATACTTAATATGTTCGACCTATTACTGTGTTATTTTATTACAGTGGCTATAATGTGACTTTATTCTGACTTGTTCACCTCTGCCTTCAACAGTCACTTCTTTTCTTTTTCTCTGTCTGCTTATTATATGCCTGTTCTGGTTGCAATGTGATATGAACTTAAGATTACTGCCCTCTGTGTCAGGCACACTACGAAGATTAACAACTACATGCTCAAAATGTGAAATGATAAAATATAAGTGAAAGTACTCATCAAATAACGTCTGTAACTATTTAAAAGAAAAACTCTTTCTGTGTATTAAATGAAAGTTGCTCCAACCGGAGCAGCGCTTCCTTTTTACAGAGAGGAAACAACAGTTTATTCTACCTTCACTGCTTTGTAAAACATGAATATCATGGTCTAATCTTTAGGTCACTCCATTTCTAAATTAAAAAAAAAAGAAAACACCACTAGATGGCACTTTATACACTATGGCTGTTCAGTTTACTCCTCATATGTTAGTTTGAGATGTCTTTGTTGGCAAACACATGATTCAAGCTAAAATAACATCAGTAAAATGGCTGAATATTTAATAGGTGTTCATTAGAAACTATTTCATTACAAATCACCTCCTCTAGAGCTGCTGCTCTACAAGCGGGACACTTTGGATTGCTGTCCTTATAAAGCCGTATGGTTACCTTGCTTCCAGGTCTTGCCGTGCCAGTCTGTGAGGGTGACCCCGGCTGCAGGGGGGGCAAGGCCCTCCCACCACACTCCTCCATCGCTGGTCTCGCCAATGTTGGTGAACATGGTGTTTTTGGCGATGGTGGCCATGGCGTAGGGGTTGGTCTTGTCTGAGGTGCCGGGAGCCACGCCAAAGAAGCCGTTCTCTGGGTTGATGGCTCTCAGTTTGCCTGCAGAATCAGAATCAGTCAGTAACTTGAGGATTTCCCACACTGCCTATGGAGTAACACAGTGATTTATCCGTGCGAGCCATCTTCCTCCCTCTCACCTTGGCTGTCGAACTTCATCCACGCAATGTCGTCGCCCACACACTCAACCTTCCAGCCTGGCAGAGATGGTTTCATCATGGCCAAGTTGGTTTTACCACAGGCACTGGGGAAGGCCGCTGCTACGTAACGCTTCACACCCTGAGGGTTGGTGATGCCCAGGATCTGAGGAGAGGAGAGGTGGATAAAAATGATAAGTCATTCTACACTTTTTAACCCAACCTTTCATGGATAGTCATCATTTAAAAGCACTAAAAGAGCTTCTTGGCCAAGCACTTTTGCAAGAAATAATACACTGTTCTACAGTAGTAGCAGGAAATCCCTGCTATATTACTCTGTCCCCTTAAAAATACTTCAAATATAATGTACATCACACAAAAAAAATCCTTATTCTCAAGTTTTGGACAGAGGGTTAGTGTTGGTATAATGGAATAGGGATGATGGCGTAAAGAAGGGAGGAAATAAGGACAGAGCTGGAGATGACAGGAATGGAGATGGATGGATAGAACGGGGGTAGGATAGTAATTAGCACCTTTGAGTGGTAAAGGTCGTCCCACAGAGTGCTGGCAGCGGACAAACTCTGCTCCTTCAGCCAGTTTCTTCAGGACAGGAGTGCCCATGCGCGTCATGATCCCCATACTGGCCACAACGTATGGAGAGTCCGTGACCTTGAGGGAGAACAAAACGTTTATCGCCCTGATCAACAACATAACACTGCCAGAGAGAGTAATAACCATGTGCTACAGCAATTTATTAGAATATACTGTGTGATCAATTACATTGTTAGGTACAACACAGCAGGCTTATTGCTTTTATTGAGTATCAAGCCTACAGGACGGTCAACAACATACCTGCCATGCAGCCAGGGAAACGCTCCTCTCTGGCCTTCTGCCAGTCAGACTCGCTCATCCAGCTGCCCAGCTGGCTCTTCACTCCTCCAGCGGGGATGGGGATGGTATCTCTCCGACCAGGATGTTGGCCGTTTCCTCCGGGCTCCCCGTCACCACGTGCACACCGGTGGGCTTACACTCGTCCACCGCTCCCTTCACAAACTCAGCCACCGCCGGGGGCAGCGAGGGGATGGAGGCCAGGGACCGAACCCCGACACTCGCCCCAACACCACCATGTCTGAAAAACAATCGGCATTTAAGTAATTAATTACTTTTTTTCACCCTTTACTTGTGACCATGTGACATTCCAACTACACTGACTGAATGTACAGTAACTTGTAGGTTGGGTGTAACTCTATACAAATAGAACTGACATACCTCTATAATACAGTGACATTAATCAACTAAATACGTCTTCTTCCCATTGTGTGGGGTGCATTCCTGCAAGACCTGTCAGGAGATGTTATTCCCAAGTAAGGATATATAAAACACTTGTGACAGTCTTGTTATCTATCATCTATGTAATGCTACAGTGGCCTACTAGAACATTTCTAATTTGTACACATTACATTTTTTGTCTGTGTTATCTTTAAAATCATTCTGGTTTTTATCCACTGCTGTTTAATTGGGTGTGACGTTTTTTTACAAAGAAAGACCTCACAATGCAACAAATATGTGAAGAAATGAGCAAAAAGCTACAGACTTTTCTAAGTGATACCATTCCATTGTTTTATACCAATAGATGCTGAAGGAGTGCAATGAGGACAGATGTTGGTTCCTTTATGAAAAGTAATGTCCACTATATATATATATATATATATATATATATATATATATATATATATATATATATTTTTTTTTTTTTTTTTTTTTTTGACTTCTTGCAACACTACTTACAACACTCACACACTCACCTTAGGTTAGATTGTACCTCCTTCTTCTCTTGTTCTCTCTCCTTCATGGAGTTATTTTATTTTATGCTGGATACGGCTGGTTGGTTGTTGCAGTGAACATTGATCAGATAACTGGTGACACGTAATTTGACCACTAGGCTGCACTGTTGGAGAGGCTATAGTAACAGTTCAGCTCATGTTCTGAAATTCTGCTGCAATTCTCAAACCATAAAGTGAAATATGAGTGAATGTGATTGTTGAAAGGACAATGTTTGTCTGTGTGTGGTTGAGGGACGAAGATTGCAATATGTGTCAAGCCTCGCACTCTTCTTCAGGCATCTTAAACGTGTTGAGAGCAGCTGCCTATCCGAGCCTTTTCTGTAATGCTGACTTTTGGAAAATACTTGTACCTGTAATAATGGCTTTTAATGGCTTTCTGCCTGGAGTGCAAAAAGGGCAGATGTTTTTTCTTTTTTTTTTTTTGCATTCCTTTATGAAAGATAACGTGAAAACAGATACAGCTTCCACAACAATCTTTGTTAGGCTGGGCTGATTAGTGACAACTTTTCATGTTTTTTCTTTTCTTTTTAAAAATAAAAGTAAATTATTTCCCTTTGTCTGCTGGTGTTTCATTGCAGAAAGTCAAAAGCAGAAACTGTGAATGAAGAAAGCAATTTATCACTTATTCTTATCAGTATATACAGTACATGTGTATAAACTGTAGGCTATGTGTACATCCAGGACACTGTAATCACAGGTTAGCATATACATACATACATACAAACATAATCTCAGTATCCCCAGATATTTTATTTAGCACTACTGTCAGGTCAACCATTAGATTTTACCAACACTTTATAGTCAATGCTCTGGAGCGTTCGGCCCCACGTGGCAGCTCGGTTGTGATTGGCCAATGAGCCCAGTCCCAGAACATGCACACTCTCATACGGACACGAATGACAGGCAGACAGAGAGGGCCGCTAAAGAGAGAGACAGGGCTGGGCGGCCGCTAAAAATGTTATAGATTTTTTGAGGGTCCACTGGCCCACCGATACAGCATCCCACCGTGATTTGTCCCAGTAGTCTATGCAAAGGGATAGGCCATGTGTGTGTAGGCTAAACCAGCGCCATATAAAGAGAGAGTTGTGACACTCTTTGATGTCGCATGGTTCATGTAGCTTTCAATAGTTCCAAACTCATCCGCGCTGTCAACTGGTTTCAATGGTTTTCGGCGGGAGAAAGCGGCACTGAACATATTTACAGCAATTTTCGGTAAATATTAACGTATAATGTCCACTGATTACTGTTGTATTCCATCATTATATGTCTAATTTACTTTATTACTTACATTTATTTGGATTATATTACTTACGTTATACCACAAGGCAGCAATATCCTAAAGCAGACCTGGAAATGGCTACGATACTTACTTTACATTTAGCCTGTTGAAGTTATGGCACTACAATAAGATTACTATATTGAGGACACTTATTTTCAATGTATATAATAGCATTTCTAGGGAGTGGTAGAGAGACAGTATTAATCCGTTTTTCTGTGTTTAATTTTGGAGGGAAGGGGGACTGTTCCCTTAACATAGGGAACAGTTAAGAAAAATATGAATGCATTTACTGTAAATGACTACATTTACAGTAAATGCATTCATATTTTACTCATGCTTATATGGTCATAATTAGTCCCATCATAATATTATCTTATGTTAATACATTCACATAAACATGCACACAATGTGAACATCGATCATGCAGCAACTGCTCAATTCAAGCAAAGAAAGAAGTTTGGTGAATAGTACAAAATATACAAGGCAACCAATTGTTTTCAACAAAACATTTTATTAATTAATTATTATTATATTATTAATTATAACATCTAACTTTTATAGGTCGATATCTTACAATGGTTGGCTGTGCAGCATTTGGATGCACCAATCGGTCTCAGAAATGGATCCGGATGTATGGCTTCCCAAAAGATACCGACAGGAGAAAAAAATGGTTGGCCCAAGTCAGCAGAAGCAACCTGAACATTAGTGGAAATGTCAATAACAGAAAACTGTGTGGTAAGTTATGTTTATACTCCACATTTGGACATTTCACCTGCAGATCAAGGTTCACTGTGTTACTGTAATACATACTCAAATGCAATTGTGATTGATAATTAAGAGGTTATGTCTGTGTGTGGAAATTAAATTCATAAGCTTTTCTACAGGCACATTTTGAGGGAGAGCAGTTCACCAGAACAAAAAGAGGTCAACTGAAATGAAGGGCTGATGCCGTTCCAACTGTATTTGTGCATCGCCCTGAGCCAAAGAGAAGGAAGGGTCCTGCTGTGGGAACAACCCCAAATCCTCCAGTACATGTTCATGCAGTGGCCATTGACCACACATATTGTCCCAGTATGAACTTTGGTATGAATAATGTGAAGTCATAATATATATAATATTTCTAATTTCAACGACTAGCCTACAAACCCTCCCTGTAACATTAACAATGCCATGTCATCATTTCAGATATTGAGGGAGGAATTGAGGAAAGTCAGAGAAGGGAAAGTGAGGGAGGAGAGGACAAGAAGGGTGAAGACTGTGAGGAGATTGAGCGGAATCAATGCGCAGGGTCCAAGTGAGCCAGGAGCCAGTGAGAAAGACCTAAGGGAATAATTAAAAAAACAAATAGAATAATGTGAGTATTTTCGGACAATAACACTTGCCTCATTTAATACCACAGCCTGGTCCATCTTCCGCCAACCTGGTCATCGCTCAACTTGCCTGTCCATCGCTCCTACACAGATGGTAAGTTGCTTTATCACATAATAAGAATTATGCATTTACAGTATTAGGTGCAACATTATTATTATCATTTAATACTACAGCATTTCCATCGCTCCACCAGCCTCCCCATCGCTCCACCAGCCTGTCCATCAACACTGAACATTTAATTTCCCCTAGGTTTGTGCTTTTTTGCCCTCTCTCTTTCTGCAGGTGTTTCTGCCTCTGGAGCTGTAGAGTCTGGATGTGTGACTGCCCCCATGTTCCTGCTCCACACTCACTGCTACACTTATTATTGTTAGTATGATTTTTTGCCTGTCTGCTCTTTCTCCCCTCTCCCCGTCTCACAACCCAACTGGGTCGATGCAGATGTCCGCCCACCCAGAGCCTGGTTCTGCTCGAGGTTTCTACCTGTTAAAGGGAGTTTTTCCTCACCACTGTCGCCAAGTATTTGCTCATGGTGGGAACTGTTGGGTCTCTGTGAATAATATTTTAAAGAGTATGGTCTAGACCTACTCAATGTGAAAAGTGTCTTGAGAAAACTTTTGTTATGATTTGGCGCTATGCAAATAAAAATTGACTTTGCCTTATAAACGATGTGTGTAATGTTTATGTCATCTAGTTGAGCTAGCTACTATTCATTGTAATCACATGTACTAATACGTTCGAAATTAAGTGTTGCTAACTTTAATAATAAATCCGACAATCAAAGATAAACTTTGTATGCCAACGAACTCCAATAAGTGGAATTAATTTGAGGTAAATGTGGGCGAACGGACATCTGGTAATGGTAGCTAGCGAAGCGCTGCTAAGGTTGTCTAACAGCATTTAGAGTCTAACAAGTTATTATCTTACGATAAACATTTACTAAAGGTGGCTACATAAAATACCATTATTGACTAGATTCATAAGAGGTCCGCTAATGCCTTCAAATGTCAATAAATGTAATAATTTCATCAATTTACCAGCGATCATGCTTGGGTAACACTGAAAATGAATGGGCTCCAACACTGGAACTATACAGTGTTTGGAACTATTGGTCTCCCCATGAGTGACGTTACTTCCGCATTCCACAATTACAACGGAGGCCTATGGGAGTGTCGCAACTCTCTCTATCTATGGCGCTGGGCTAAACCAGCAGCTCTATAGCTCACTCTGTCGGTTGGTTGGTCGGTCCACAAAACTTTCCCCATACTTGGGCAACCACAGTTTTTGCCCCAGGAGCCTGAAAGACGGCATGGAGGTCAAGTGTGTGTGTATGAAGCTGTGTGTGTGTGTGTGTGTGTGTGTGTGTGTGTGTGTGTGTGTGTTCATGCCAGTTGGGAAAAGGGGGTGTGGCAGTGGGAGCGGCCTATAACAAAAAGGCAGTAAACCTCTCAACGGTTACACGTAACATGGCCAAACTTTGTAAAAAGACACACAGACAGAAATACACACAGATAGACAGAAATAACACAGAGACCCTTTCATTGGTGACAGTTTGCCCCATCACTATACTTTAACCACATCTCCTTTCATAACTTATGAACAGTTTGTCGTAGACTCTCGTCGAAGGCTTCTTTCAGCAGAGGTTCCTTTTTCAGTGGAGTGGGTTAGCCCCGCCATCTCGTTCTGTTGGTCCATCAGTTCCTTGGTCCCCAAAGCTGTGCCCACCCTATAGCAACAGCAACTTTCTACTTACGAGGCTGAAATTTGCCACTGAGGTCAAGTGTTTGTGAGGTTGTGTTTGTGCGTGAACGCATACACATGAAGCAGTAGTGTACGTGGCCATGAACTATTGGTGCTTGTTTATATTTCCATCACCTGGAAAGATCAGTTTTTATCTATTGTCAGCTGAGACACACACTCACATTTTTGTATGGTGCTGCACATTTAAATACATATCAAATTCCAATTGGGCTGGAGGTGTTCAGTGAAATACTTCATCAGCAGCAGGAATATGTGCATTGTATCTGTAACGGTTGGTAGCCAGGGAACACAAGGGAAGGACCCAAATAGAAGATAGGATGAAATCTCTAGAGATATTTAATAAGTAGTTACAATACCAGTGCAGACAGGTAGGTACAAATCAAAACTCAGGGAAACCAAAAGGCCAGAAACCAACCGCAAACAATAAACCTGCATAGAACTAAGGGAACACAGGTATATATACACAGACAACTAATCACAAGACGACACAGCTGGGGTAGGAAGCACTGGAAAAGCAGGTAAACACAAGGATTGACTAACAAATGGAGACAGTGAGGATGTGGTAGGCAACACCACAAGGACAGAGCAAACAAGAGCAATACAAGACAGGTGTGCAGGGGGAAATAAGAGAGAACAGGGCTACGGCAACACAAGAGGTACAAACTGTCTAGAAAAACCATAAAGTGGAATGGGAACTAAACAGGCGCATAAAATGAAACCAGGAAACACAGGAAAGAGAACAAAGACACAAAGAGCCCATGACAGTATGTGCAGTGTAATTTTAAAGGCAGCGCAGCTTCAGTGTTTATTCCTTTTTTAAATGGTACGATTTAAGTTAGACAACAGTAATTGATCTGGATGAAACCTTTACTCAACTAATTAAAAATGATATTCAACAAAACAGAAAGTAATAATGACAATTCATTTTAGATGTAACCCTAACTATTTTCTGAAATAATTCTTAGACACTGACAGAAAGAGCCTTCCACCTGCAAGATCCCTTGATCCGTTAAATAATACTTCTTATAATAATAATAATAATAATAATAATAATAATAATAATAATATTAATTATATGCTAATCAATAGCCTACAAATGGAATTGAAATTGCATAATACAAAATCACCTATAAAAAATGTCCCCATCACACAGTCTCAGAGTCCAATTTGATGTCAGACAATCAAAATTATTCAGTTTTCATATCTGACATGATGGATGCAGATTTATATTCTGTTGATTCTTCAACCAATCAATTAATGACTAATCATTTCACCTCTAATATAATCAGGCTTCAATATCTTAAATCTCAAATATAATTAAATATTTAATATTGTTATTATTATCATTATTATTTTATGATTTAAAAATATATCTAATGTTATTTTCCTAAGTAGAGCCCACATCCATAACGTGTCAAACTAATGATCAAACATCACAAAAAAAAAAAAAGTCTGTTGATCGACTCATTGTTGTTTCAGCTGTAGCCTTGTATAGGTCTAATTAGGCATTTATTAAATAATAATTATATTAATAACAGGGAGTTCAATGCCTCTTTTAATGTTCCAGTTGAGAGCTTCACTCTTCATCTGTCCCTTCTGTGTGTCAGACAATGACAATAGTGTGCAATCATTTTATTAACAGTATTCTTACTGCATGGAAACAAAGCAACAGATAAACTGCATGTAGAAAGATATTCACTGTATGCATTAATACACACTTCTTCCGGTCCTCTTCAGTCTTCACAGAGTTGAATGAGCAGAGTCATGTCATGTTTTACAGCTGACACAAGGAATGAATATAGAGTGGGTTGACCTAGATTACAGTATGTGATTACAATATACCTGATAGTAAACTCCTTGATGCATCTCTCATAGGTGAAGATGTGAAGACAGCTCTCCAGAGTCGTGTGTTTTAAACGGAGGAAGTGCATGTAGAAAAGATGAAAAACAAACAAAAAAATGAACTTGTGTGGGAGTTCAAAAGACCTGTGGCACAAGTGACTTAAGTGCTGCAGAAATGACTTGTTGTGTAGAAGCTGCATGGAAGGCAATATTATTTCTTCTTCCTTATTTCCACATGAAGGTGTGTCATCTGTGTACATAAGAGTGATATTCTGGTGTATATCAACTTTGTCCTGTACATATTAAATAATATTGTTGTGTGTAGGATCGATAAGATGAACAAAATATGAGCAATTTAATGTGAATTCTTCTTAATAAAGTACTTTGTTCTGCCCGGAGTGCAGCGAGGACAGATGGTTTCTTCATGAAGGATAACACAAATACAAATGCAGCTTCAGTAATCTGTGTAAAGTTGGGCTGTTGTTTGGCTCCTCATTTTTCTTACGCCCACTGGTGTTTCTTTATGGAAAAATGTATTTTAAAAGAGACAATATGACAGTTAAGACTAGATATTTCAGACGACGAAGAATCCAAAAGTGGGATAATGAAATTATTTTTATCTCTTATTCTATGGTTTTTGTTTAAAACATTGAAAAATAATTCAATGCATATTAATCAGTGAGGTTCTCTCATCAGCACGGTGCAGAGCAGCAGTGATAAAGACTGTCAGCAAAGACTCTGTTGTACCTACATGTATGAAATAGTCTTTGATTCGTCTTTGGTTATTTACACTTAAGAATAAGTCGAGGCGTTAAGCATGAGGTTGCTGCACATTTTCTCAGTGTGGGGCTGATAAACCAGAGTTAGATCACCAAAGAGAAGTGGTGGGATGTAACTGATGAAGTCGTGAACAGAGCTGAGAAATATAAGTAAACAGAGGAAGTTGGTCAGCTGCATCTGTCCTTCTGACTGTAACCAGGCAGCTCTCTGCAACAAAATATAAATGAAGAATTGTGTTTATTGTCCAAGTACTGACTATTTATTCTGTGACCTGGAATGTTTCCTTCTGTGTATGTGCTAAAATTAATAACTTGAGTAACAGCAAAAAAATTCTCCAAATAATAATATATTCATATATAACTTTTTTATGGACATTTAACAGAAACAAGAAAATTCCTTCCACGATCCAGCAAAAGGAGCATAAACAACTCTGTTATCATGAAAACCATGAAAAGCAGCTCTGCATGAAGGTGATGACTGATAACTTATTAACTATTACCATATTTAAATCCTCTCATCCCTTGTGATCCTCGTTCCTGCAGAAGAAACAGCTGTTTGTTGTATAATAAATTAGTCTTTGGTTATATGATCTTACTCAGGGGAAGTTTCCTGCATATTTGTCTAATGAAACACTGGCTTTCTGTACTGATGGTCTCAAATCAGCCTCCTCTCTATATATTACATGTTTAAATGTTATATTGTATATATGATGTTTTACATATGTCACTATTGTGATTAATGTAATATGTACTAGAAAAGAAGATACAGATACAGGCCTGCAGTGAGTCAAGTGATAAAAGATAAGTAATAAGTCATTTGCACCTTGCTGAGCTCAAGATGCCCCAAACACTGACTTCCTCTTTCTCAGAGTTCAGCCAGGAAGGATGAAGACTTCTTGTATTTCTGCAGTATTGTAGTCGTGTGATATCCATCCTAAAAATAGTCTGTTTGATGTTATACTACGACGGCTCTGCAGATACGTCGGTTACTGGCTCTGTTGCAGTTCTGCTGAAATTCACAAACTTCCTGATTTTAAAACTAATTCTTTCTCTGTTTTGGCTGCAGGCTGGTTCGGTAAGGACAAATGTTACTGCTTTTTATGTTATAACGTCTTAACCAGGAGAGTTTAATTGAGCCCACTGAAAATACATGATAGATTTTATTTGTAGGGTTTTGGTTTCACAAAAATCAGAGGTTGCTTCAGCAACATTTTATTTAACTATAAAATCATAAACTCATGCTGGATCGTTTGATTTTATATTTAAAATATTTTCAGTGCAGATATTAATCATCACTACTTATAACAGTGTAACATCTGGTTGTACATGGCAACTTCCTGGAGTGAATGTGTGAATTTGAGGTTATTTTAAAAGAATGTGAACGTTTTGTTTAAAAGATCTTTTGATTAAAATATTGAAACATAACTTTTTTCTATATTTTGGTCAAATCCAGGTGATGAGTTTCACGACAGTCCAGTCTGTGAATATGGTGCCAGCCAACTTGTTACTGAGCGTCTTCTTTCTTTCAGGTGAGCTGTTTGTTCACTCACTTTTATTTAAAACGTTAATTCATTCAGTCTGAACTTCATTTAGAAACAAAGCAGGAAGACCAGTGGAGATAGAGTTACTGTTTCCAACCGTCCTGACTGAAAAATGAAATATTTCATACTAACATTGTTAACAGAACAGGAAAAAAGACCAGCATGCAACATACTGCTGCTTTATTTATCATGAACGTTCTCTGCTTGTAGATTTTATCCACATTTTGTTAATCATGAGTCTGGTTTTACAGGTGCTTTGGCTGTTTGTCCTCACCAGCCAGATCTATTCATTACTGCACCAGAGAAGATTGAAGCACTGAGTGGATCTTGTTTGCAAATCCCGTGTAACTTTAGTTCTAAACCAGAACAAGCTTTTGACAGCAGAAATGAAACCTTTGGAGTGTGGATCAAAAATGACCCCAGATTTGGCTTATATCCAAAAAATTTGATTTTCAACAGTAGTGGGACGGTTAACACCTATCCAATGAATATTACTGGAAACCTGAGTGAGAAAAATTGCACCACTTTATTTTCCAAATTAATCAAAAGTTACACAGACAAATATTTCTTCAGAGTTGAGAACAAACCATTCATGGCAACAGCTGTTTGTGATCCTCTTCAAATAACAGTTAAAGGTAAGAGAGTTTTGTTTTCATCAGTCAGTCTATGATGTTAAATAAAAAGGGAAATCAGTTGCAGCTTTGGTCTAAACAGCACACTTTCTCATTTTATCAGGTTTTTCACTTTGCTAAGATTTTAACTTCTGATTAAACACTGAGTCTGTTGTTGTTTAATACAAAAGTGTAATTTTCTGTGTCAGCTTTGGTATTAAAAACCCAAAGTGTTTCTAATTTATATTTTAGTGTAAAATGTGTGTCTGGTTTGATCCCACAGATTCTCCTCCGAGCCCCAGAATTGAGATCCCAGGTGATCTGAAGGAGAAGCAGTCTGTCACTATAACCTGCTCAGCTTCCACTCCCTGTCCACACTCCCCTCCTAAACTCACCTGGAATCTCCAACAAGACGCTCTCAACAAAATAGAGGAAAACACAGATCGAACCTTAACAACTAAAATCCAGACGACCGTCACTCTGTCAGACCAACATGATGGATACAACATCACCTGTTCTGCCAGTTATCCTGTGAACGAAGGAAAAGAGGTCAAGACAGCAGAGGAGAGAAAGACTCTCCATGTTTCATGTAAGACACTCAGAGTTTGTTATTGGATCCTGTCACCACATGATGGGATGTCAGCTGATTTTAATGAATAAAGTTAATATCATATGTTCCTCAGATGCTCCCAAGAACACCTCCGTGTCCATCAGTCCACCAGGTTTGGTGTCAGCAGGTAGCCGGGTGAACCTGACCTGCTCCAGCAGAGCCAAGCCTCCCGTCAGCCGCTTCACCTGGTTCAAGAGCAGCAAAGATGGAGCCGTGACTGTATCTGAAGGAGATTTTTACAGCTTTACTGTGACAGATGGAGGAGTTTATTTCTGTGTGGCCATGAATAATCTCTGTAATGAAACGTCATCAAAGATTACTTTGATTATTGCAGGTAAATGTAGAACTGTACTGAATCTGCTTATTTTAATCTAATCTGCTCTTCTCTCGTTTCTGTTTTTCTTCCGTTTTCCTTCTGCTTTTCTGCTGCTGTATAACTTAGTTTGTTTGGTTGGTTTTGTATTTTAGTACCCTGTAAAACATTAGTATGAAATTATTACATGTTAGGATGTTTACATGTTTACATTCAACCTTTGTTTTCTTTGAGTCAGTTGGTTTTGCTTTGCTGCTTTTGTTTTCTATGAACAGAGAACTTTGATTACTCTCTACTATGGGGTCCAGCTCTTGGAGGGATCCCTGTCATACTCACCTGCCTTGCGCTCTGTGTCTGGTAGGTTTCACAAACCTGCGTTCATGGATGAGTATGTGATCTGTCAGTTTTATTCATTCGTGCAGCAACAGATTCCTCACATTTACATGTTTGTATTGACTCTAAAAGAACAAAAGTATGATTGTTCGGACCACCTGTTCTGTGACTTCACGTCATGCACACTGTCTATAACTGAAACACAGTATAATTATTGAGCTCTCTAATGTCTTCCAGGCGGTTTAAGTTGAAACATCGAACTCCACAACAGACTCAGGTGGGAGAATACTAAACTTTATTGTACAGTACTGAACTGTGTGTTGTGAATATGTCACATTTGTTCACATAGGCCTGGTCCTCTTTTTTTCAGTTTAAATCTGAGTGGCTAAAGTTGGGGCACATTTGGTATTATCAGCATGTTGGTTTAACATCACTTCTGTTCACAGCATTGCAGCAAAAAGCAGCTTCACCACGTGTGCCTCTGACTTGAGGAACTAGCTGTTTCCTAAAAGTCAAAGGACCTGTTCATATCAGAAACATATTTTGGCCAGGCTTTTATATGATTTATAAACTAGCCGCAAAGCTTTGAAATCTATTCCATAGCTAACTGGAGGCCAGTGTAAAGAGGAATGTGTTCAAACTGAGCCTAGTTGTAAGTGTTTATTAAGTGGAGGTTTATGCATCACTACATTAGGTCCTGGTAGCTAGTTGACGCCTCATTTAAAAAAACTTGCATCAATTTATTAAGTAACACGGTGAGTGTATAGGACTATAATCGTTTAGATCTGGGGGTCTTCTGCATAGCTATGATCAGCAGCAAGCCTAATGGGAGCATATACCTACAGGTTGAATAAAAGGAGACCGAGAATCGAATCCTGGGGGACTCCTTCACTCAGATTAATGATCACCAAGTAAACAACAAAGTCAGTGCCTTTGAGGTTTGACCCGAACCTTATGAGGATTGTTCCAGACAAACCTACTGACTATACAAGCAAATGTCTTTTGTCAGTGCTGTGATGTGGTCAGAAACCAGGTTTCAATTTGGCCAAAGGCCATTTAGTGAACTTTAAATGCATCTGTAATTATTGACTATGGAAGGAACCTCACAACATTTCTTGTTTGCTTCATCTTTCACAGAGTCAAAAGGGGGACGAGCTGGCTCTTCAAATGCAAGCTGACAAAACAGAAGAAGACATCCATTATGGAGAGATCGTCTTCTCCAAGCGGACACCAGTGCAGGATAGTGGACAGCAGCAGGATACACTGTATGCAGAGGTCAAAGTGCCCAAGGCAGCAAACAGCTTAACACACACTGCTGATGAGCCAGAGGACCTCTACGCTCAAGTGAAGAAAAAATGAGCTGTCTTGAGATCACATTAGGGCTGGATTGTTGGACTGGGCTTGGATGTTTTATGTCAGTTACTGTAGACACTGGAGCCTGGACAGCAAAATGTCATCTTCACTGGCCACTGGTCAAAGAAACGGACACTCAAAACCTCCACAGCCTGCAGCTCAGATTGTTTTGTCCGTAATCACATTATAATATTTCATATCTATGTGCTGACCTGGTACAGCTGTTGCTGTGTGATTAGTAATCTGCATGTCAGATCGGTGGCCAAAGTCCCAAAGCTCTAAAAAGGGAACTATTCTAAATGACATGAGAACTATAATAAACTTGACACAGGAAACAGTTCTGTATACACACATTACCAGTACAGTACAAGAATATATTTCATTTTGTGATATTTTACAGATACTTTAGCCATGCATTTTTAGACTCATTTACACATCTATTTTGTATCCCAATTTTTTATTTTCATTTGTGTTTTAATTACTCAATTACTCAAAAATGAACTTGAGACACAGTTTCTGCATTTGAGGAGATTTATTCATTGCACTGTAATAAAAACCTTGGCATCCAACTAAAAATATCTAATAATCTCAGTTGCATTTATTGGTCCAACATTTCACATTGTGTGTAAACATCACCTGAAATCATACAATTTAATCACAAACATTACAAAAGTGGAAATGTGAATTATGCATAGTAATCCTCGGCCCCCACTGGGAATCTGCTACAATGTTTAGAGTAGTTAATGGACTTCTGATATATATTTTTATTAAGCTCAATTCAAAATAAAGGGCATATCATGAGACTCAGACCATAGTGTATTAAAAGAGCTGGTGTTAAAATTTACTAAAAACCTTTTACTAGTAAAAATGTTAAAACTTCATCTACTGTAAGAATTTTGCTAAAAAGAAAATATCTTTGGGCTTTAGCCTGTAAACATTAGCAGCCTAGACAATGTATTGTTAAATGTCTAAGAGGCACTACAAGGCCATGTTGATTATGCTTAGCACCATTCAACGTGTGAAGGGAGGTTGCTGTGACATTAACTTCTCTTTACGACGGGTTTGTCAACTTCACAGAAATCGAACCTTCATATTGCGAGTGAAACCTCCCTCCTATCACCAACCCAGAAGCACTTCCTCTGTGTTACAGCATTAGTGTGAAGTAGTGTCCAAAAGACTGTAGGCGTTGCCTTGTAGATTATCATCTTCTGCCCCGATTCCAATTCTGACATTTAATTTCTAACAGATTTCTCTTCATAAAAGAGAAAGGCAAGAGTCCCCGACTGTGTTTTCATGCACAGAGAAAGTTAACTACTGGCTATTAGTCTTTTTTTAGGTGTAGCTTCAATCAATGATTGAACTAAAGCAGGTCTACTCAACTTTTCTGCATTCTGTACATAGAACATACCAGCAAAGAGATACCAAAATGTGGCTGAGCAGCAAATACTAGAAATCTCTCATACCAGCCACTGCCATGTTTTTAGGCATTTCAGTACACCTCCTATGTTGGGATGTAGGATCTTTCTATGCCAGACTCTCAGCCTGGTTATCCAATCTTCAGTTTCATGTTTACATGGATAAAAGCAAAAAATGAGCATTGCGTTAGTTCAGGCAGGCCACGGAGTGGAGCTCAGATCAATATCCCAGCTACATCAGCTGACCATTGCAATCCAGGAGCCACATCAGCTGATGGATCAGCTGATTCCCTTCTACACATCTATTGGTGATCTGATTCAGGGCGCCCTATTTAAGCTGCTTCAGCCTGCCTATCCTGCCTGCTTCCTCCGCAAGCCGCTTCACATGCTCGGCCACGTGAGAACAACCAGGCTGTCAGCTGCCTGCCTCAGCTCACCTGCTGCTCGCGTGTCGATCCCCGTCCACCTTGACTACATCACAGACTCACCGCGTCAGCAATCTGAAGCACAGGAAGCTATTTGTGTCGGAAGGTAACGCTGCTCCCGACCTTCGCTATCGGAAAGTAACACTGCTCCCGCACCTCTGCCATCACTGAAGGAGCACGAGTCCCACCTCCAGCAGCCGGCTCCGTGGCTCCGTGGCCCTGAGGCCCGGCTCCGCAGCCTCAGCAACTCGGTTTTTCCGGCCACCGCCGGAGTGTTTTCCTGCTCGGCCGCAGGGCCTCTGCCATAATCCCCTCTCACACAGGCACTGCTACCCTGAAATCATCTTGACATTTCTCATGGTATACGTGTGAACGCAAATGTCCACGTTTGTCGGAGCGGCCAGCTGCCGAGTACAGTCCGGGTGAACCATGTCTGAATGCAGCAGGTAACTGTCAGAAAATTCACGGGAGTGGGCATGTTGACCTCCAGCAGTCAGCTGCTCATCACAGCTGCTGTGGTTTAGAAACGCGGCCGCACTGATAAACGCAGCAGCTAAAAGCTGCTTAGTTTTGACGCTCCGCTGCAAACTGCTAACAGGAGAGAGGACTTCCTGTAAAATAAAGGTTTTATTTCTGGTGAAATCTAAAAACACTGAATTACAACCGCAGTGACATTTTGCATCACGTCCTGCATCCTGCACTCCTCGCCTCAACCAGACGGACTATTTCCAGTAAGTGTGAACAGACACAGACATCTCCTGTCATGTGTGAACGGGCATCTCCGCACACAGTCCGGACTTCATATGTGAAAAAACAGCTATAGGCTGTATTTAATTAAAAAAAACTGCCGTTTTGAAGCTGGAAGTTAGGAGATTTGGCCGTCGCCATCTTGGTTTTTGGGAACAGAAGTGATGTTAGTCTGATAAGAGGGCAGCTGCCTCTATCCCGATCAGTGGTTACAACTTGTCAATCACATGGTAGCCCCGCCCTATGGCATGTGCTGCCTTATCGTTTATTTTCATCTAAATATGACCATTATTTACAAATTGAATATCTTGCTGTTCTGAACAAAACTCAAAACTAGCGATTTAGACCATTAACTCAATCGAAGAAATCTTTACTGGGGAAATAAATCAAGTGAGAAGTCGGTTCATTTTCTCATCCAACTCAATACAATTTTGTCTTTGCAGCCAGTGGAGTCGCCCCCTGGTGGTCACAGTGGGGAGTGCAGGTTTAAGGCACTTCAACCATGGCTTCACTTTTTTCGGACCTGGAGTTTGCCCGTGGAAGTATAAAGAAAACTGCATGCAGCGTTGGAGGTCATGTTCATTCTTATTGAAGTGGCATATAAAGCAAACATCGGGGTATTCAGGAGTTTGGATTTTCCCGCTCTGTTGGGCCCATAGATCGTGCGCACTAGCGTTTCCTTTAGCACCGCCTCCACCCCGCTCGGTCTCAGGATCGCTCACATGACCGACGGGGAGGTTCTGAGCCGTACAATCGTTTCAGGGGTCGCTGCTGCTGCTGCTCTCCCTGCCTTAAGCTTTCCACGTATGCACGTGGGAAGGCCTTCCCTTGTGCAGTTGTTTCAATATGAGAGAGAGAAGAAAAACTACATTTGAGAAAACCAAAAGGTTTTAAATAACTGTCAAGATCAATCAAAATAGACCTTAATGGATTAAAAAACATGGTTGGTTCTCATTGCTTTGTGCTTTCAGCTCATTCGCAAGACTCTTTATCTCAATCTTTTTTACCCTCCTGTTCAATAATCCAACAATAAACCCTAACTTTGTTTTTAAGGGTGATAATAAAACAGTTATCCCCTATCCTTACAGTAATATTAGTGTCACCTAGAAATTCGTTGTTTTATTAATATTTTCAAGGAAGATTGATAGTAAAATGCATGTGTAGCGCCTTTAACCTTAATGGAAGAAAGCAACCTACATTCCCCTAGGTTCAGAAAGCTGGACTCTGACTGGAAGTTGAACAGTGATCATTTATTGCCTCACCAGCAATTATTAATTTGCAGTGCATGGAATACTAAAAAAAACAAAAATAGAGCTCTTTCAATAAAATAAAAAATTAAAAAAAAGTTCAAAGAAAAGTGTCCTTTCTTCTATATCAGAAGATGGGGTTTTAACCCTGCGTTCGTTCTACGGTGAACGTTCTTATCTGTATCAAAGGAAAGTGAGTAGATGTCATTGGTCTTTGGAGTGGATCCCGATCTCCGTCCGCTGTCAATCGCCTGGCTCGCCACTGAACCTTTAAAGGTTCTGAATACCAATCAATCCCTGATCTAGCAAAAAAAAACAATCTACACGCATGGTGCAGAAAATAGATTTCAATTATCCATATTCATCACATGACTTCTACTACTCTTACTCTGATTTTCTGAATATACATATCCAAATGCAGTACATTGTTCCAATCATTGTAAATGGCGATGTACACATTTACAGTACGAATATGTGACGAGGTCAGTTTTATTGTGCATGTTTTGATTTATCAAATTTTGTGTTGTATTGCATGTTGTGCTACTTTGTAGTGTTTGTTTGCAGAGATTTATTAGCTTGGATTATATTGAGTTGCATGTAGTGTTCTTTTTTCCGACTGACCCTGAACTGCACAGAGACTCACCAGCAGCGGGCTTAATGAGCGATGGGCTACAGGTGGTGGGACTGCATTTTTGCAACCCATTTTTACTCAACATGAATATTTAAATGACCTCCATGAATCAATCACATTATGTACACAGTAAATTATATCAGATCAATATTATTACAACCTGACATCATAGTCCATCTCTGTCTCTATCATTAAATATGGTGGTGGCATGGTAGTTTAGCCAGCTACACATTAGCTATATTGAACACCAAACTAAAATATAAGTGAAAATACTCATCAAATATAGTCTGTAACTATTTAAAAGAAAAACTCTTTCTGTGTATTAAATGAAAGTTGCTCCAACCTTCTGGCCTCCTGCCACCGAAGATAATGGCGTCGATGGGAACGCCCTCCTTACTCTCCCACTGGGGGTCAATGATGGGACACTGAGCCGCCGGGGCACAGAAGCGGGAATTGCGATGGGCACACGGAGTGGCGCTTCCTTTTTACAGAGAGGAAACAACAGTTCATTCTACCTTCACTGCTTTGTAAAACATGAATTTCATGGTCTAATC
Organism: Lateolabrax maculatus; assembly: GCA_031216445.1. Lineage (NCBI taxonomy): Eukaryota > Metazoa > Chordata > Actinopteri > Acropomatiformes > Lateolabracidae > Lateolabrax > Lateolabrax maculatus. The sequence goes on from CM062210.1 coordinate 14,161,921, forward strand.
TTTAGGTCACTCCATTTCTAAATAAAGAAAAAAAGAAAGTACCACTAGATGGTACTTTATACACTATGGCTGTTCAGTTTACTCCTCATACGGTAGTTTGAGATGTCCTTGTTGGCAACACATGATTCAAGCTAAAATTACATTAGTAAAATAGCTGAATATTTAATAGGTGTTCATTAGAAACTATTTCATTACAAATCACCTCCTCTAGAGCTGCTGCTCTACAAGCGGGACACTTTGGATTGCTGTCCTTATAAAGCCGTACGGTTACCTTGCTTCCAGGTCTTGCCGTGCCAGTCTGTGAGGGTGACCCCGGCTGCAGGGGGGGCAAGGCCCTCCCACCACACTCCTCCATCGCTGGTCTCGCCAACGTTGGTGAACATGGTGTTTTTGGAGATGATGGCCATGGCGTAGGGGTTGGTCTTGTCTGAGGTGCCGGGAGCCACGCCGAAGAAGCCGTTCTCTGGGTTGAGTTCGCCTGCAGAATCAGAATCAGTCAGTAACTTGAGGATTTCCCACACTGCCTATGGAGTAACACAGTGATATATCCATGCGAGCCATCCTCCTCCCTCTCACCTTGGCTGTTGAACTTCATCCACGCAATGTCATCGCCCACACACTCAACCTTCCAGCCTGGCAGAGACGGTTTCATCATTGCCATGTTGGTTTTACCACAGGCACTGGGGAAGGCCGCCGCTATGTAACGCTTCACACCCTGAGGGTTGATGATGCCCAGGATCTGAGGAGAGGAGAGGTGGATAAAAATGATAAGTCATCCCACACTTTTCAATCCAACCTTTCATGGATAGTCATCATTTAAAAGCACTAAAAGAGCTTCATGGCCAAGCACTTTTGAAATAAATAAAACACTGTTCTACAGTAGTAGCAGGGAATCCCTGCTATATTACTCTGTCCCCTTAAAATACTTCAAATATAATGTACACAAAAAAATTCATTATTCTCAAGTTTTGACAGCAACAAATGAGCAAGTTCTCTACCATGGACAGTTATGTGTCCCGCAGGCTTTAGGCAGCAACGTTACACACTCACCAGCATGTGTTCCACCAGCCAGCCTTCATCCTTGGCGATGCGGGAGGCGATGCGGGGGGCGAAGCACTTCTTCCCCAGGAGAGAGTTTCCTCCATAGCCGCTGCCAAAGGACATGATCTGCCTGATGTCTGGCAGGTGGGATATCAGCACCTTCTCTGGGTTACAGGGCCACGAGTTGACCAGAGGAGCTGGAGAGGAGGCGGACAGAAAGATGAGAGGGTTAGTGTTGGTGTAATGGAATAGGGATGATGGTGTAAAGAAGGGAGGAAATAAGGACAGAGCTGGAGATGACAGGAAGGGAGATGGATGGATAGAACGGGTGTAGGTGTAACGGGTGTTGTAAGCACCCAAATGCAGCACACAGGACCCAGGGATCGGTACGTGGTCTGTCCGTTTCCATTTCTCCCTCTTGAGCATCCCAGGGCGAGTTGTCCTCACCCGAAGAAGACTCCTCCCCATCCTCGGAAGTCACAGCTGGGAGAGGGGGCGTGGGCTCAGGGTGGGTGGTCTCTGACGGCCTAGAGGCTTTGGACGGCTGATCAGGATTGCGGCGGTGGAACTCCCTGATGAGGGGAGCGTCCAGAACGTGTCGAGCAGGAACACAGGACCTTTCCTCCGGACCGTAGCCCTCCCAGTTGACCAGGTATTGCAACCCTCTCCCACGGCAGTGGGAACGAAGCAAGCGGCAGACTGTGTAAACGAGACCCCCATCAATAAAGCGTGGTGGTGGAGGAGGCCGAGCAGCAGGAACCAGTGGACTTTCACAAACTTGTTTCACCTTGGACACGTGAAACGATGGGTGGACATGCATGGATCGGGGCAGTTTGAGCCTCACCGCTGCAGGGCTGATGACCTTCTTGATCTCGAATGGGCCGATGAATCTAGGTGCCAACTTTTTGGATTCTACCCGCAAGTGTAGGTCTCGGGTGGACAGCCATACTTTCTGGCCCGCCTGGTAGGTAGGTAGGTGCTTCAGTGCGGCGCCGATTGGCCGCTGTGGAGTACCGGTCGGCAGAGTGGAGGAGAGCTGTTCTAGCTTCTGCCAAGGTGTGGCGGCAGCGGCGGACAAAGGCCTGGACCAAAGGACAGGAAACCTCTCTTTCTCCAATGCCGGGAATAATGGTGGTTGGAATCCGTAGGTGCACTGGAATGGGGATAATCCAGTGGCCGAGCAGATCAGGGAGTTGTGGGCGTATTCAACCCACATGAGTTGCTGGGACCAGGACGAAGGGTGCATGGAGACTAGACATCGTAGGGCAGTCTCCATTTCTTGGTTCTTGCACTCCTTCTGGGCGTAAGATTGGGGATGGAACCCAGATGAAAAACTGACTGTGGCCCCAATGAGTGTGCAGAACTCCCTCCAGAACACCGACGTGAACTGAGGTCCTCTGTCGGAGACTACGTCCGTAGGAAGACCGTGGAGCCGGAACACGTTGAGGAGCACTAATTCAGCCGTCTCTTTAGCCGAGGGGAGCTTGGGCAAGAGAATGAAGTGAGCCATCTTGCTGAACCGATCTACCACTGTCAGGATGGCAGTCTGTTTGTTGGACAGTGGTAGACCGGTCGCTAAGTCCAGAGAAATATGGGACCAAGGATGATGAGGCACTGGTAGGGGTCGCAGAAAACCAGCCGGAGCTTGGTGGGATGGCTTGTGTTGGCTGCAAACAGGACAAGCGTTAACGAACGCTCTGGTGTCCTCTTCCATAGTAGCCCACCAGAACCTCTGCTGCAGGACCCCTTGGTACGCTGGATCCCAGGGTGACAGGTGAGTTGGGAGCTATGGGCCCACTGGAGGACCTCACACCACAGGTTCCGAGGGACGACCAGGCGGTCCTGGGGGCAGGAGCTAGGACCGGGCTGGTGCTCCAGGGCGGCCTTGACCTTCTCCTCAATTTCCCAAGCAACCAAGATGGGGGCCGACAGAATGGTGTCCTGGCTGAGGGTGGATTCTTCCCTCTCCATAAACTGGCGGGACAGAGCGTCAGGCTTAACATTGCGGGAACCTGGCCGGTAGGAGAGGGAGAAGTTGAAGCGGGTAAAGAACAGAGACCACCTGGCCTGTCGCGAGTTAAGTCTCTTGGCGGACTGGATGTACTCCAGGTTCTTGTGGTCTGTCCAAACAATAAAGGGCAGACTGGTCACCTCCAGCCAGTGGCGCCATTCCTCCAAGGCCAACTTAACTGCCAGCAGCTCTCAGTTACCAATGTCATAATTTCTTTTGGCTGGAGAGAGCCGCCTCGAGAAGGCGGCGCAGGGATGTAACTTCTGGTCCTCCGCCACCCGCTGGGATAGGATAGCTCCTACCCCAACATGAGAGGCATCCACCTCCACAACAAACTGTCTTTCAGGGTCAGGGACTTGAAGGATGGGGGCAGAAGTAAAACGGATCTTAAGGGTCTGGAAGGCCTCCTCCACGGAGGGGGACCACCGGGATGGCACTTTGGATGAGGTTAGGGCTGTCAGTGGGGCGGCCACGGTGCTATAGCCTCGGATGAACCTCCGGTAGAAGTTGGCAAACCCGAGGAAACGTTGCAGCTGTTTGCGGGAAACTCAGCCACCGCCGGGGGCAGCGAGGGGATGGAGGCCAGGGACCGAACCCCGACACTCGCCCCGACACCACCATGTCTGAAAAACAATCGGCATTTAAGTAATTAATTACTTTTTTTCATCCTTTACTTGCGACCATGTGACATTCCAACTACACTGACTGAATGTACAATAACTTGTAGGTTGGGTGTAACTCTATACAAATAGAACTGATATACCTCTATAATACATCGACACTAATCAACTAAATACGTCTTCTTCCCATTGTGTGGGGTGCATTCCTGCAAGACCTGTCAGGAGAGGTTATTCCCAAATAAGGATATATAAAACATTTGTGACAGTCTTGTTATCTATCATCTATGTAATGCTACAGTGGCCTACTAGAACATTTCTAATTTGTACACATTACATTTTTTTGTCTGTGTTATCTTTAAAATCATTCTGTTTTTTATCCACTGCTGTTTAATTGGGTGTTACGTTTTTACAAAGAAAGACCTCACAATGCAACAAATATGTGAAGAAATGAGCAAAAAGCTACAGACTTTTCTTCCTTTATGAAAAGTAATGTCCAGTTTCTTACATATTGTTTATCCCAATTTTTTCATACATTTATTTTAATTACAGTAAAACTATATACATATATTTATATATATATATATATATATATTTTTTTTTTTTCAACACTACTTACAACACTCACACACTCACCTTAGGTTAGGTTGTACCTCCTTCTTCTCTTGTTCTCTCTCCTTCATGGAGTTATTTTATTTTATGCTGGATACAGCTCGTTGGTTGTCATCTTAAAACGTGTTGAGAGTAGCTGCCTATCCGATCCTTTTCTGTATTGCTGACCACTGGAAAATACTGGTACCTGTAATAATGGCTTTAAGTGTCCCCCTATAAACTTTTTTTTAATGCTTCTTTCTGCCTGAAATGCAAAAAAGGCAGAAGTTTTTATTTCTTTTTGCATTCCTTTATGAAGGATAACGTGAAAACAGATACAGCTTGTTAGGCTGGGCTGATTAATTACACCTTTTCATGTGTTTTCTTTTCTTTTTAAAAATAAAATTAAATTATTTCCCTTTGTCTGCTGGTGTTTCATTGCAAGTCGAAAGCAGAAACTGTGAATGAAGAAAGCAATTTATCACTTATTCTTATCAGTATATACAGTACATGTGTATAAACTGTAGGCTATTTATACATCCAGGACACTGTAATCACAGGTTGGATGGGCATATACATACATACTAGTCAGGCCAACCATTAGATTTTACCAACACTTTATAGTCAATGCTCTGGAGCGTTCGGCCCCATGTGGCAGCTCGATTGTGATTGGCCAATGAGCCCAGTCCCAGAACATGCACACTCTCATGCGGACACGAATGACAGGCAGACAGAGAGGGCCGCTAAAGAGAGAGACAGGGCTGGGCGGCCGGTAAAAAAACGTTATGGATTTTTTTGAGGGCCCACTGTCCACTGATGCAGCATCCCACTGTGATTTGTCCCGGTAGCCTATGCAAAGGGATAGGCCATGTGTGTGTGTAGGCTAAACCAGCAGCTCTATAGCTCACACTGTCGGTTGGTTGGTCGGTCCACAAAACTTTCCCCATACTTGGGCAACCACAGTTTTTGCCCCAGGAGGCTGAAATACGGCATGGAGGTCAAGTGTGTGTGTAAGAAGGTGTGTGTGTGTGTGTTAGTGTTCATGCCAGTTGGGAAAAGGGGGTGTGGCAGTGGGAGCGGCCTATAACAAAAAGTCAGTAAACTTCTCAACGGTTTCACGTAACATGGCCAAACTTTGTAAAAAGACACAAAGACAGAAATACACACAGAGACCCTTTCATTGGTCACAGTTTGCCCCATCACTATACTTTAACCACATCTCCTTTTATAACTTATGAACAGTTTGTCGTAGACTCTCGTGGAAGGCTTCTTTCAGCAGAGGTTCCTTTTTCAGTGGAGTGGGTTAGCCCCGCCATCTCGTTCTGTTGGTCCATCAGTTCCTTGGTCCCCAAAGCTGTGCCCACCCTATAGCAACAGCAACTTTCTACTTACGAGGCTGAAATTTGCCACTGAGGTCAAGTGTTTGTGAGGTTGTGTTTGTGTGTGAATGCATCCACATGTAGAAGCAGTAGTGTACGTGGCCATGAACTACTGGTGCTTGTTTGGATTTCCATCACCTGGAAAGCTCAGTTTTTATCTATTGTCGGCTGAGACACACACTCACATTTTTGTATAGTGCTGCACATTTAAATACATCAAAATCAAATTGGGCTGGAGGTGTTCAGTGAAATACCTCATCAGCAGCAGGAATATGTGCATTGTATCTGTAACGGTTGGTAGCCAGGGAACACAAGGGAAGGACCCAAATAGAAGATAGGATGAAATCTCCAGAGATATTTAATAGTAAGTAATTACAATACCAGTGCAGACAGGTAGGTACAAATCAAAACTCAGGGAAACCAAAAGGCCAGAAACCAACCGCAAACAATAAACCTACATAGAACTAAGGGAACACAGGTATATATACACAGACAACTAATCACAAGAAGACACAGCTGGGGTAGGAAGCACTGGAAAAGCAGGTAAACACAAGGATTGACTAACAAATGGAGACAGTGAGGATGTGGTAGGCAACACCACAAGGGCAGAGCAAACAAGAGCAATACAAGACAGGTGTGCAGGGGGAAATAAGAGAACAGGACTACGGCAACACAAGAGGTACAAACTGTCTAGAAAAACCATAAAGTGGAATGGGAACTAAACAGGCGCATAAAATGAAACCAGGAAACACAGCAAAGAACAAAGACACAAAGAGCCCATGACAGTATGTGCAGTGTAATTTTAAAGGCACCTCAGCTTCAGTGATTATTCCTTTTTTAAAGGATACAATTAAGTTAGAAAACAGTAATTGATCTGGATGAAACCTTTACTCAACTAATTAACAACTACAGTCAACAAAACAGACAGTAATAATGACAAATCATTTTAGATGTAGCCCTAACTATTTTCTGAAATAATACATAGACACTGACAGAAAGAGCCTACCCTGTCATGGGGGGTAACGGGTTGTCAGGGGTAGGACCTAATTGCAGAAAGAAGAGGAGACCGGCAGGTATGGTGTTTAGAGTTTATTCCAAAGGTGCACAAGAACTTACTGGGTGGTGAGGCAAACAGACAACAGGGGTAACAAAGACAGGTAATCCAAGGAACAAGGCACATGGGAACACAGCACAGACAACAGAGGAACAGGAAACAAGGAACTGACACTAGACAAAGAAAGCGGACTGGTATATATAAGTGACTGATTAGTGATCAGAGGCAGGTGAGTGAACAGGTGAAGGGAGTGAACTGATGAGGAAAGAGTGGCTGACAGGCAGAGAGATGAGTGGAGACAGGTCTGTAGATGGGTGGGGCAGTCGGGTGATGGGAAGTCAGGAAAGTCAGAGGACATCCGGTGGAAAGTGAGGGAATGGCAGGTCAGGGGAACAGAGAAGGAGTCCATGGCCAAAGGGCAGTGAGCAGAAGTGAAGGCAGGGAAAACAGTGACAGATAGCAGGGGCAAGAAAGTGACAACAAGCAAAAAGGAACAGATCATGACGTACCCCCTGCACAAACCCTCTGCACTTATGTCAAAATCTTTTAATCCTTGAAATAATAATAATAATAATAGTAATTATTATATTAAAATTATTAATAATAATAATAATAATGATTATAATAATAGGCCTACAAACAGAGTTGAAATTGCATACTAAGAAATCATCTATGAAAAATGTCCCCATCACACAGACCTTGTAGAGGTCTAATCAGGCATTTATTAAATAATAATTATAATAATAACATGGAGTTCAATGCCTCTTTTAATGTTCCAGTTGAGAGCTTCACTCTTCATCTGTCCCTTCTGTGTGTCAGACAATGACAATAGTGTGCAATCATTTTATTAACAGTATTCTTACTGCATGGAAACAAAGCAACAGATAAACTGCATGTAGAAAGATATTCACTGTATGCATTAATACACACTTCTTCCGGTCCTCTTCAGTCTTCACAGAGTTGAATGAGCAGAGTCATGTCATGTTTTACAGCTGACACAAGGAATGAATATAGAGTGGGTTGACCTAGATTACAGTATGTGATTACAATATACCTGATAGTAAACTCCTTGATGCATCTCTCATAGGTGAAGATGTGAAGACAGCTCTCCAGAGTCGTGTGTTTTAAACGGAGGAAGTGCATGTAGAAAAGATGAAAAACAAACAAAAAAAATGAACTTGTGTGGGAGTTCAAAAGACCTGTGGCACAAGTGACTTAAGTGCTGCAGAAATGACTTGTTATGTAGAAGCTGCATGGAAGGCAATATTATTTCTTCTTCCTTATTTCCACATGAAGGTGTGTCATCTGTGTACATAAGAGTGATATTCTGGTGTATATCAACTTTGTCCAGGCCTGTACATATTAAATAATATTATACTGTATCGGATCGATAAGATGAACAAAATATGAGCAATTTAATATGAATTCTTCTTAATAGCAAGGACAGATGTTGGTTCCTTCATGAAGGATAACACAAATACAAATGTAGCTTCAGTAATCTGTGTAAGGTTGGGCTGTTGTTTGGCTCCTTATTTTTCTTACTCCCATTGGTGTTTCTTTATGGAAAAATGTATTTTAAAAGAGACAATATGACAGTTAAGACTAGATATTTTAGACAACGAGGGAGCCGAAAGTGGGGTGATAAAATTATTTTTATCTCTTATACTATGGTTTTTGTTTAAAGCATTTTTTTGAAAAATAATTCAAAGCATATTAATCAGTGAGGTTCTCTCATCAGCACGATGCAGAGCAGCAGTGATAAAGACTGTCAGCAAAGACTCTGTTGTACCTACATGTATGAAATAGTCTTTGTCACGTCTTTGGTTATTTACACTTAAGAATAAGTCGAGGTGTTAAGCATGAGGTTGCTGCACATTTTATCTGTGTGGGGCTGATAAACCAGAGTGAGATCTCCAAAGAGAAGTGGTGGGATGTAAACTGATGAAATCATGAACAGAGCTGAGAACTATAAGTAAACAGAGGAAGTTGGTCAGCTGCATCTGTCCTTCTGTCTGTAACCAGGCAGCTCTCTGCAACAAAATATCACTGAAGAATTGTGTTTATTGTGCAAGTACTGACTATTTATTCTGTGACCTGGAACATTTTCCTTCTGTTTATTTGCTAAAATTAATGACGTGAGTGACAGCAAAAAATGCACAATTCTTCAAATGAGAATATTTTTATATATAACTTTTTTTATAGGCACTTGACTGAAACAAAACAAATTCCTTCTCCGATCCAGCCAAAGGAGCTTAAACAACTCTGTCTGTTACCATGAAAACGATGAAAAGCAGCTCTGCATGAAGGTGATGACTGACAAATTATTAACTATTACCCAATTTAAATCCTCTCATCCCTTGTGATCCTCGTTCCTGCAGAAGAAACAGCTGTTTGTTGTATAATAAATTAGTCTTTGGTTATATGATCTTACTCAGGGGAAGTTTCCTGCATATTTATCTAATGAAACACTGGCTTTCTGTACTGATGGTCTCAAATCAGCCTCCTCTCTATATATTACATGTCTAAATGTTATATTACTTATAAGTTGTTTTACATATGTCACTATTGTGATTAATGTAATATGTACTAGAGAAGAAGATACAGATACAGGCCTGCAGTGAGTCAAGTGATAAAAGATAAGTAATAAGTCATTTGCACCTTGCTGAGCTCAAGATGCCCCAAACACTGACTTCCTCTTTCTCAGAGTTCAGCCAGGAAGGATGAAGACTTCTTGTATTTCTGCAGTATTGTAGTCATGTGATATCTATCCTGAAAATAGTCTGTTTGATGTTATATTACGACAGCTCTGCAGATACGTCGGTTACTGGCTCTGTTGCAGTTCTGCTGAAATTCATAAACGTCCTGATTTTAAAACTAATTGTTTCTCTGTTTTGACTGCAGGCTGGTTCGGTAAGGACAAATGTTACTGCTTTGTATGTTATAACGTCTTAACCAGGAGAGTTTAATTGAGCCCACTGAAAATACATGTTAGATTTTATTTGTAGGGTTTTGGTTTCACAGAAATCAGAGATTGCTTCAGCAACATTTTATCTAACTATAATATCATAAACTCATGCTGGATCGTTTGATTTTATATTTAAAATATTTTCAGTGCAGATATTAATCATCACTACTTATAACACTATAACATCTGGTTGTACATGGCAACTTCCTGGACTGAATGTGTGAATTTGAGGTTGTTTTAAAAGAATGTGAACGTTTTGTTTAAAAGATATTTTGATTAAAATATTGAAACATAACTTCTTTTCTTTATTTTGGTCAAATCCAGGTGATGAGTTTCACGGCAGTCCAGTCTGTGAATATGGTGCCAGCCAACTTGTTACTGAGCGTCTTCTTTCTTTCAGGTGAGCTGTTTGTTCACTCACTTTTATTTGAGACGTTAATTCATTCAGTGTGAACTTCATTTAGAAACAAAGCAGGAAGACCAGTGCAGATAGAGTTACTGTTTCCAACCGTCCTGACTGAAAAATAAAATATTTCATACTAACATTGTTAACAGGACAGGAAGAAAGACCAGCATGCAACATACAGCTGCTTTATTTATCATGAACGTTCTCTGCCTGTAGATTTTATCCACATTTTGTTAATCATGAGTCTGGTTTTACAGGTGCTTTGGCTGCTTGTCTGGAAAAATCAGCTCTATTCATTACTGCACCAGAGAAGATTGAAGCACTGAATGGATCTTGTTTGCAAATCCCGTGTAACTTTAGTTATCAACCAGAACAAGATGTTGACAGCAGAAGAGAAACCTTTGGAGTGTGGATCAAAAATAACCATGACTTTCGCAGATTTCCAAACAATGTGATTTTCAACAGTAGTGGGACGGTTAACACCTATCCAATGAATATTACTGGAAACCTGAGTGAGAAAAATTGCACCACTTTATTTTCCAAATTAATCAGAAGTTACACAGACACATATTTCTTCAGAGTTGAGAACAAAACATTCATGGCAACAGCTCTTTGTGATCCTCTTCAAATAACAGTTAAAGGTAAGAGAGTTTTGTTTTCATCAGTCAGTCTATGATGTTAAATAAAAAGGGAAATCAGTTGCAGCTTTGGTCTTAACAGCACACTTTCTCATTTTATCAGGTTTTTCACTTTCTTAGGATTTTAATTTCTGATTAAACACTGTGTCTGTGGTAACAGTTTGACAATAAAATTGTCAAATATCAATACAAAAGTATCATTTTCTGTGTCAGCTTTAGCATTTGAAAACCCAAAACGTTTCTAATTTATATTTTAGTGTAAAATGTGTGCCTGGTTTGATCCCACAGATTCTCCTCCGAGCCCCAGAATTGAGATCGCAGGTGATCTGAAGGAGAAGCAGTCTGTCACTATAACCTGCTCAGCTTCCACTCCCTGTCCACACTCCCCTCCTAAACTCACCTGGAATCTCCAACAAGACGCTCTCAACAAAACAGAGGAAAACACAGATCGAACCTTAACAACTAAAATCCAGACGACCGTCACTCTGTCAGACCAACATGATGGATACAACATCACCTGTTCTGCCAGTTATCCTGTGAACGAAGGAAAAGAGGTCAAGACAGCAGAGGAGAGAAAGACTCTCCATGTTTCATGTAAGACAGTCAGAGTTTGTTATTGGATCCTGTCAGCACATGATGGGATGTCAGCTGATTTTAATGAATAAAGTTAATATCATATGTTCCTCAGATGCTCCCAAGAACACCTCCGTGTCCATCAGTCCACCAGGTTTGGTGTCAGCAGGTAGCCGGGTGAACCTGACCTGCTCCAGCAGAGCCAAGCCTCCTGTCAGCCGCTTCACCTGGTTCAAGAGCAGCAAAGATGGAGCCGTGACTGTATCTGAAGGAGATTTTTACAGCTTTAATGTGACAGATGGAGGAGTTTATTTCTGTGTGGCCACGAATGATTTCGGTAGTCAGACGTCATCACAGATTACTTTGATTATTGCAGGTAAATGTAGAACTGTACTGAATCTGCTAATCTAACCTGCTCTTCTCTCTTTTCTGTTTTTCTTCCGTTTTTCTTCTGCTTTTCTGCTGCGTTATAGCTTAGTTTGTTTGGTTGGTTTTGAACTTTAGTACTCTGTAAAACATTCTTATGAAATTTTTACATGTTTACATGTTTACATTCAACCTTTGTTTTCTTTGAGTCAGTTGGTTTTGCTTTGCTGCTTTTGTTTTCTATGAACAGAGAACTTTGATTACTCTCTACTATGGGGTCCAGCTCTTGGAGGGATCCCTGTCATACTCACCTGCCTTGCGCTCTGTGTCTGGTAGGTATCACAAACCTGCGTTCATGGATGAGTATGTGATCTGTCAGTTTTATTCATTCGTGCAGCAACAGATTCCTCACATTTAAATTTTTTTATTGACTCTAAAAGAACAAAAGTATGATTGTTCGGACCACCTGTTCTGTGACTTCAAGTCATGCACACTGTCTATAACTGAAACACAGTATAATTATTGAGCTCTCTAATGTCTTCCAGGCGGTTTAAGTTGAAACATCGAACAATGCAGACTCAGGTGGGAGAATACTAAACTTTATTGTACAGTACTGAACTGTGTGTTGTGAATATGTCACATTTGTTCACATAGACCGTGTCCTCTTTTTTTCAGTTTAAATCTGAGTGGCTAAAGTTGGGGCACATTTGGTATTATCAGCATGTTGGTTTAACATCACTTCTGTTCACAGCATTGCAGCAAAAAGCAGCTTCACCACGTGTGCCTCTGACTTGAGGAACTAGCTGTTTCCTAAAAGTCAAAGGACCTGTTCATATCAGAAACATATTTTGGCCAGGCTTTTATATGATTTATAAACTAGCCGCAAAGCTTTGAAATCTATTCCATAGCTAACTGGATGCTAGTGTAAAGAGGAATGTGTTCAAACTGAGCCTAGTTGTAAGTGTTTATTAAGTGGAGGTTTATGCATCACTACATTAGGTCCTGGTAGCTAGTTGACGCCTCATTTAAAAAAACTTGCATCAATTTATTAAGTAACACGGTGAGTGTATAGGACTATAATCGTTTAGATCTGGGGGTCTTCTGCATAGCTATGATCAGCAGCAAGCCTAATGGGAGCATATACCTACAGTTTGAATAAAAGGAGACCGAGAATCGAATCCTGGGGGACTCCTTCACTCAGATTAATGATCACCAAGGAAACAACAAAGTCAGTGCCTTTGAGGTTTGACCCGAACCTTATGAGGATTGTTCCAGACAAACCTACTGACTATACAAGCAAATGTCTTTTGTCAGTGCTGTGATGTGGTCAGAAACCAGGTTTCAATTTGGCCAAAGGCCATTTAGTGAACTTTAAATGCATCTGTAATTATTGACTATGGAAGGAACCTCACAACATTTCTTGTTTGCTTCATCTTTCACAGAGTCAAAAGGGGGACGAGCTGGCTCTTCAAATGCAAGCTGACAAAACAGAAGAAGACATCCATTATGGAGAGATCGTCTTCTCCAAGCGGACACCAGTGCAGGATAGTGGACAGCAGCAGGATACACTGTATGCAGAGGTCAAAGTGCCCAAGGCAGCAAACAGCTTAACACACACTGCTGATGAGCCAGAGGACCTCTACGCTCAAGTGAAGAAAAAATGAGCTGTCTTGAGATCACATTAGGGCTGGATTGTTGGACTGGGCTTGGATGTTTTATGTCAGTTACTGTAGACACTGGAGCCTGGACAGCAAAATGTCATCTTCACTGGCCACTGGTCAAAGAAACGGACACTCAAAACCTCCACAGCCTGCAGCTCAGATTGTTTTGTCCGTAATCACATTATAATATTTCATATCTATGTGCTGACCTGGTACAGCTGTTGCTGTGTGATTAGTAATCTGCATGTCAGATCGGTGGCCAAAGTCCCAAAGCTCTAAAAAGGGAACTATTCTAAATGACATGAGAACTATAATAAACTTGACACAGGAAACAGTTCTGTATACACACATTACCAGTACAGTACAAGAATATATTTCATTTTGTGATATTTTACAGATACTTTAGCCATGCATTTTTAGACTCATTTACGCATCTATTTTATATCCCAATTTTTTATTTTCATTTGTGTTTTAATTACTCAATTACTCAAAAATGAACTTGAGACACAGTTTCTGCATTTGAGGAGATTTATTCATTGCACTGTAATAAAAACCTTGGCATCCAACTAAAAATATCTAATAATCTCAGTTGCATTTATTGGTCCAACATTTCACATTGTGTGTAAACATCACCTGAAATCATACAATTTAATCACAAACATTACAAAAGTGGAAATGTGAATTATGCATAGTAATCCTCGGCCCCCACTGGGAATCTGCTACAATGTTTAGAGTAGTTAATGGACTTCTGATATATATTTTTATTAATCTCAATTCAAAATAAAGGGCATATCATGAGACTCAGACCATAGTGTATTAAAAGAGCTGGTGTTAAAATTTACTAAAAACCTTTTACTAGTAAAAATGTTAAAACTTCATCTACTGTAAGAATTTTGCTAAAAAGAAAATATCTTTGGGCTTTAGCCTGTAAACATTAGCAGCCTAGACAATGTATTGTTAAATGTCTAAGAGGCACTACAAGGCCATGTTGATTATGCTTAGCACCATTCAACGTGTGAAGGGAGGTTGCTGTGACATTAACTTCTCTTTACGACGGGTTTGTCAACTTCACAGAAATCGAACCTTCATATTGCGAGTGAAACCTCCCTCCTATCACCAACCCAGAAGCACTTCCTCCGTGTTACAGCATTAGTGTGAAGTAGTGTCCAAAAGACTGTAGGCGTTGCCTTCTAGATTATCATCTTCTGCCCCGATTCCAATTCTGACATTTAATTTCTAACAGATTTCTCTTCATAAAAGAGAAAGGCAAGAGTCCCCGACTGTGTTTTCATGCACAGAGAAAGTTAACTACTGGCTATTAGTCTTTTTTTAGGTGTAGCTTCAATCAATGATTGAACTAAAGCAGGTCTACTCAACTTTTCTGCATTCTGTACATATAACATACCAGCAAAGAGATACCAAAATGTGGCTGAGCAGCAAATACTAGAAATCTCTCATACCAGCCACTGCCATGTTTTTAGGCATTTCAGTACACCTCCTATGTTGGGATGTAGGATCTTTCTATGCCAGACTCTCAGCCTGGTTATCCAATCTTCAGTTTCATGTTTACATGGATAAAAGCAAAAAATGAGCATTGCGTTAGTTCAGGCAGGCCACGGAGTCGAGCTCAGATCAATATCCCAGCTACATCAGCTGACCATTGCAATCCAGGAGCCACATCAGCTGATGGATCAGCTGATTCCCTTCTACACATCTATTGGTGATCTGATTCAGGGCGCCCTATTTAAGCTGCTTCAGCCTGCCTATCCTGCCTGCTTCCTCCGCAAGCCGCTTCACATGCTCGGCCACGTGAGAACAACCAGGCTGTCAGCTGCCTGCCTCAACTCACCTGCTGCTCGCGTGTCGATCCCCGTCCACCTTGACTACATCACGGACTCACCGCGTCAGCAATCTGAAGCACAGGAAGCTATTTGTGTCGGAAGGTAACGCTGCTCCCGACCTTCGCTATCAGAAAGTAACACTGCTCCCGCACCTCTGCCATCACTGAAGGAGCACGAGTCCCACCTCCAGCAGCCGGCTCCGTGGCTCCGTGGCCCTGAGGCCCGGCTCCGCAGCCTCAGTAACTCGGTTTTTCCGGCCACCGCCGGAGTGTTTTCCTGCTCGGCCGCAGGGCCTCTGCCATAATCCCCTCTCACACAGGCACTGCTACCCTGAAATCATCTTGACATTTCTCATGGTATACGTGTGAACGCAAATGTCCACGTTTGTCGGAGCGGCCAGCTGCCGAGTACAGTCCGGGTGAACCATGTCTGAATGCAGCAGGTAACTGTCCGAAAATTCACGGGAGTGGGCATGTTGACCTCCAGCAGTCAGCTGCTCATCACAGCTGCTGTGGTTTAGAAACGCGGCCGCACTGATAAACGCAGCAGCTAAAAGCTGCTTAGTTTTGACGCTCCGCTGCAAACTGCTAACAGGAGAGAGGACTTCCTGTAAAATAAAGGTTTTATTTCTGGTGAAATCTAAAAACACTGAATTACAACCGCAGTGACATTTTGCATCACGTCCTGCATCCTGCACTCCTCGCCTCAACCAGACGGACTATTTCCAGTAAGTGTGAACAGACACAGACATCTCCTGTCATGTGTGAACGGGCATCTCCGCACACAGTCCGGACTTCATATGTGAAAAAACAGCTATAGGCTGTATTTAATTAAAAAAAACTGCCGTTTTGAAGCTGGAAGTTAGGAGATTTGGCCGTCGCCATCTTGGTTTTTGGGAACAGAAGTGATGTTAGTCTGGTAAGAGGGCAGCTGCCTCTATCCCGATCAGTGGTTACAACTTGTCAATCACATGGTAGCCCCGCCCTATGGCATGTGCTGCCTTATCGTTTATTTTCATCTAAATATGACCATTATTTACAAATTGAATATCTTGCTGTTCTGAACAAAACTCAAAACTAGCGATTTAGACCATTAACTCAATCGAAGAAATCTTTACTGGGGAAATAAATCAAGTGAGAAGTCGGGTCATTTTCTCATCCAACTCAATACAATTTTGTCTTTGCAGCCAGTGGAGTCGCCCCCTGGTGGTCACAGTGGGGAGTGCAGGTTTAAGGCACTTCAACCATGGCTTCACTTTTTTCGGACCTGGAGTTTGCCCGTGGAAGTATAAAGAAAACTGCATGCAGCGTTGGAGGTCATGTTCATTCTTATTGAAGTGGCATATAAAGCAAACATCGGGGTATTCAGGAGTTTGGATTTTCCCGCTCTGTTGGGCCCATAGATCGTGCGCACTAGCGTTTCCTTTAGCACCGCCTCCACCCCGCTCGGTCTCAGGATCGCTCACATGACCGACGGGGAGGTTCTGAGCCGTACAATCGTTTCAGGGGTCGCTGCTGCTGCTGCTCTCCCTGCCTTAAGCTTTCCACGTATGCACGTGGGAAGGCCTTCCCTTGTGCAGTTGTTTCAATATGAGAGATAGAAGAAAAACTACATTTGAGAAAACCAAAAGGTTTTAAATAACTGTCAAGATCAATCAAAATAGACCTTAATGGATTAAAAAACATGGTTGGTTCTCGTTGCTTTGTGCTTTCAGCTCATTCGCAAGACTCTTTATCTCAATCTTTTTTACCCTCCTGTTCAATAATCCAACAATAAACCCTAACTTTGTTTTTAAGGGTGATAATAAAACAGTTATCCCCTATCCTTACAGTAATATTAGTGTCACCTAGAAATTCGTTGTTTTATTAATATTTTCAAGGAAGATTGATAGTAAAATGCATGTGTAGCGCCTTTAACCTTAATGGAAGAAAGCAACCTAAATTCCCCTAGGTTCAGAAAGCTGGACTCTGACTGGAAGTTGAACAGTGGTCATTTATTGCCTCACAAGCAATTATTAATTTGCAGTGCATGGAATACTAAAAAAAACAAAAATAGAGCTCTTTCAATAAAATAAAAAATTTAAAAAAAGTTCAAAGAAAAGTGTCCTTTCTTCTATATCAGAAGATGGGGTTTTAACCCTGCGTTCGTTCTACGGTGAACGTTCTTATCTGTATCAAAGGAAAGTGAGTAGATGTCATTGGTCTTTGGAGTGGATCCCGATCTCCGTCCGCTGTCAATCGCCTGGCTCGCCACTGAACCTTCAAAGGTTCAGAATACCAATCAATCCCTGATCTAGCAAAAAAAACAATCTACACGCATGGTGCAGAAAATAGATTTCAATTATCCATATTCATCACATGACTTCTACTACTCTTACTCTGATTCTCTGAATATACATATCCAAATGCAGTACATTGTTCCAATCATTGTAAATGGCGATGTACACATTTACAGTTCGAATATGTGACGAGGTCAGTTTTATTGTGCATGTTTTGATTTATCAAATTTTGTGTTGTATTGCATGTTGTGCTACTTTGTAGTGTTTGTTTGCAGAGATTTATTAGCTTGGATTATATTGAGTTGCATGTAGTGTTCCTTTTTTCCAACTGACCCTGACCTGCACAGAGACTCACCAGCAGCGGGCTTAATGAGCGATGGGCTACAGGTGGTGGGACTGCATTTTTGCAACCAATTTTTACTCAACATGAATATTTAAATGACCTCCATGAATCAATCACATTATGTACACAGTAAATTATATCAGATCAATATTATTACAACCTGACATCATAGTCCATCTCTGTCTCTATCATTAAATATGGTGGTGGCATGGTAGTTTAGCCAGCTACACATTAGCTATATTGAACACCAAACTAAAATATAAGTGAAAATACTCATCAAATAACGTCTGAAACTATTTAAAAGAAAAACTCTTTCTGTGTATTAAATGAAAGTTGCTCCAACCTTCTGGCCTCCTGCCACCAAAGATAATGGCGTTGATGGTAACGCCCTCCTTACTCTCCCACTGGGGGTCAATGATGGGACACTGAGCCGCCGGGGCACAGAAGCGGGAATTGCGATGGGCACACGGACTGGCGCTTCCTTTTTACAGAGAGGAAACAACAGTTTATTCTACCTTCACTGCTTTGTAAAACATGAATATCATGGTCTAATCTTTAGGTCACTCCATTTCTAAATAAAGAAAAAAAGAAAGTACCACTAGATGGTACTTTATACACTATGGCTGTTCAGTTTACTCCTCATACGGTAGTTTGAGATGTCCTTGTTGGCAACACATGATTCAAGCTAAAATTACATTAGTAAAATAGCTGAATATTTAATAGGTGTTCATTAGAAACTATTTCATTACAAATCACCTCCTCTAGAGCTGCTGCTCTACAAGCGGGACACTTTGGATTGCTGTCCTTATAAAGCTGTACGTTACCTTGCTTCCAGGTCTTGCCGTGCCAGTCTGTGAGGGTGACCCCGGCTGCAGGGGGGGCAAGGCCCTCCCACCACACTCCTCCATCGCTGGTCTCGCCAACGTTGGTGAACATGGTGTTTTTGGAGATGGTGGCCATGGCGTAGGGGTTGGTCTTGTCTGAGGTGCCGGGAGCCACGCCGAAGAAGCCGTTCTCTGGGTTGATGGCTCTCAGTTCGCCTGCAGAATCAGAATCAGTCAGTAACTTGAGGATTTCCCACACTGCCTATGGAGTAACACAGTGATATATCCATGCGAGCCATCCTCCTCCCTCTCACCTTGGCTGTTGAACTTCATCCACGCAATGTCGTCGCCCACACACTCAACCTTCCAGCCTGGCAGAGACGGTTTCATCATTGCCATGTTGGTTTTACCACAGGCACTGGGGAAGGCCGCTGCTACGTAACGCTTCACACCCTGAGGGTTGGTGATGCCCAGGATCTGAGGAGAGGAGAGGTGGATAAAAATGATAAGTCATCCCACACTTTTTAACCCAACCTTTCATGGATAGTCATCATTTAAAAGCACTAAAAGAGCATCATGGCCAAGCACTTTTGAAATAAATAAAACACTGTTCTACAGTAGTAGCAGGAAATCCCTGCTATATTACTCTGTCCCCTTAAAATACTTCAAATATAATGTACACAAAAAAATTCATTATTCTCAAGTTTTGACAGCAACAAATGAGCAAGTTCTCTACCATGGACAGTTATGTGTCCCGCAGGCTTTAGGCAGCAACGTTACACACTCACCAGCATGTGTTCCGCCAGCCAGCCTTCATCCTTGGCGATGCGGGAGGCGATGCGGAGGGCGAAGCACTTCTTCCCCAGGAGAGAGTTTCCTCCATAGCCGCTGCCAAAGGACATGATCTGCCTGATGTCTGGCAGGTGGGATATCAGCACCTTCTCTCGGTTACAGGGCCACGAGTTGACCAGAGGAGCTGGAGAGGAGGCGGACAGAAAGATGAGAGGGTTAGTGTTGGTGTAATGGAATAGGGATGATGGTGTAAAGAAGGGAGGAAATAAGGACAGTGCTGGAGATGACAGGAAGGGAGATGGATGGATAGAACGGGTGTAGGTGTAACGGGTGTTGTAAGCACCCAAATGCAGCACACAGGACCCAGGGATCGGTACGTGGTAATCGTCGTGTCTGTCCGTTTCCATTTCTCCCTCTTGAGCATCCCAGGGCGAGTTGTCCTCACCCGAAGAAGACTCCTCCCCATCCTCGGAAGTCACAGCTGGGAAAGGGTGCGTGGGCTCAGGGTGGGTGGTCTCTGACGGCCTAGAGGCTTTGGACGGCTGATCAGGATTGCGGCGGTGGAACTCCCTGATGAGGGGAGCGTCCAGAACGTGTCGAGCAGGAACACAGGACCTTTCCTCCGGACCGTAGCCCTCCCAGTTGACCAGGTATTTCAACCCTCTCCCACGGCAGCGGGAACGAAGCAAGCGGCAGACTGTGTAAACGAGACCCCCATCAATAAAGCGTGGTGGTGGAGGAGGCCGAGCAGCAGGAACCAGTGGACTTTCACAAACTTGTTTCACCTTGGACACGTGAAACGATGGGTGGACATGCATGGATCGGGGCAGTTTGAGCCTCACCGCTGCAGGGCTGATGACCTTCTTGATCTCGAATGGGCCGATGAATCTAGGTGCCAACTTTTTGGATTCTACCCGCAAGGGTAGGTCTCGGGTGGACAGCCATACTTTCTGGCCCGCCTGGTAGGTAGGTAGGTGCTTCAGTGCAGCGCCGATTGGCCGCTGTGGAGTACCGGTCGGCAGAGCGGAGGAGAGCTGTTCTAGCTTCTGCCCTGGTGCGGCAGCAGCGGCGGACAAAGGCCTGGACCAAAGGACAGGAAACCTCTCTTTCTCCAATGCCGGGAATAATGGTGGTTGGAATCCGTAGGTGCACTGGAATGGGGATAATCCAGTGGCCGAGCAGATCAGGGAGTTGTGGGCGTATTCAACCCACATGAGTTGCTGGGACCAGGACGAAGGGTGCATGGAGACTAGACATCGTAGGGCAGTCTCCATTTCTTGGTTCTTGCACTCCTTCTGGGCGTAAGATTGGGGATGGAACCCAGATGAAAAACTGACTGTGGCCCCAATGAGTGTGCAGAACTCCCTCCAGAACACCGACGTGAACTGAGGTCCTCTGTCGGAGACTACGTCCGTAGGAAGACCGTGGAGCCGGAACACGTTGAGGAGCACTAATTCAGCCGTCTCTTTAGCCGAGGGGAGCTTGGGCAAGAGAATGAAGTGAGCCATCTTGCTGAACCGATCTACCACTGTCAGGATGGCAGTCTGTTTGTTGGACAGTGGTAGACCGGTCGCTAAGTCCAGAGAAATATGGGACCAAGGATGATGAGGCACTGGTAGGAGTCGCAGAAAACCAGCCGGAGCTTGGTGGGATGGCTTGTGTTGGCTGCAAACAGGACAAGCGTTAACGAACGCTCTGGTGTCCTCTTCCATAGTAGCCCACCAGAACCTCTGCTGCAGGACCCCTTGGTACGCTGGATCCCAGGGTGACAGGTGAGTTGGGAGCTATGGGCCCACTGGAGGACCTCACACCACAGGTTCCGAGGGACGACCAGGCGGTCCTGGGGGCAGGAGCTAGGACCGGGCTGGTGCTCCAGGGCGGCCTTGACCTTCTCCTCAATTTCCCAAGCAACCAAGATGGGGGCCGACAGAATGGTGTCCTGGCTGAGGGTGGATTCTTCCCTCTCCATAAACTGGCGGGACAGAGCGTCAGGCTTAACATTGCGGGAACCTGGCCGGTAGGAGAGGGAGAAGTTGAAGCGGGTAAAGAACAGAGACCACCTGGCCTGTCGCGAGTTAAGTCTCTTGGCGGACTGGATGTACTCCAGGTTCTTGTGGTCTGTCCAAACAATAAAGGGCAGACTGGTCACCTCCAGCCAGTGGCGCCATTCCTCCAAGGCCAACTTAACTGCCAGCAGCTCTCAGTTACCAATGTCATAATTTCTTTTGGCCGGAGAGAGCCGCCTCGAGAAGGCGGCGCAGGGATGTAACTTCTGGTCCTCCGCCACCCACTGGGATAGGATAGCTCCTACCCCAACAAGGGAGGCATCCACCTCCACAACAAACTGTCTTTCAGGGTCAGGGACTTGAAGGATGGGGGCAGAAGTAAACCGGATCTTAAGGGTCTGGAAGGCCTCCTCCACGGAGGGGGACCACCGGGATGGCACTTTGGATGAGGTTAGGGCTGTCAGTGGGGCGGCCACGGTGCTATAGCCTCGGATGAACCTCCGGTAGAAGTTGGCAAACCCGAGGAAACGTTGCAGCTGTTTGCGGGAAACTCAGCCACCACCGGGGGCAGCGAGGGGATGGAGGCCAGGGACCGAACCCCGACACTCGCCCCGACACCACCATGTCTGAAAAACAATCGGCATTTAAATAATGAATTACTTTTTTTCATCCTTTACTTGCGACCATGTGACATTCCAACTACACTGACTGAATGTACAGTAACTTGTAGGTTGGGTGTAACTCTATACAAATAGAACTGACATACCTATACCATACCTATACCATGTATAATACAATGACATTAATCAACTAAATACGTCTTCTTCCCATTGTGTGGGGTGCATTCCTGCAAGACCTGTCAGGAGAGGTTATTCCCAAGTAAGGATATATAAAACATTTGTGACAGTCTTGTTATCTATCATCTATGTAATGCTACAGTGGCCTACTAGAACATTTCTAATTTGTACACATTACATTTTTTGTCTGTGTTATCTTTAAAATCATTCTGGTTTTTATCCACTGCTGTTTAATTGGGTGTTACGTTTTTACAAAGAAAGACCTCACAATGCAACAAATATGTGAAGAAATGAGCAAAAAGCTACAGACTTTTCTAAGTGATACCATTTCATTGTTTTATACCAATAGATGCTGAAGGAGTGCAATGAGGACAGATGTTGGTTCCCCATCATGAAAAGTAATGTCCAGTTTCTTACATATTGTTTATCCCAATTTTTTCATACATTTATTTTAATTACTGTAAAACTATATACATATATACTTATATATTATTTATTTATTTATTTATTTATTTTTTGACTTCTTGCAACACTACTTTCAACACTCACACACTCACCTTAGGTTAGGTTGTACCTCCTTCTTCTCTTGTTCTCTCTCCTTCATGGAGTTATTTTATTTTATGCTGGATACGGCTGGTTGGTTGTTGCAGTGAACATTGATCAGATAACTGGTGACACGTAATTTGACCACTAGGCTGCACTGTTGGAGAGGCTATAGTAACAGTTCAGCTCATGTTCTGAAATTCTGCTGCAATTCTCAAACCATTAAGTGAAATATGAGTGAGTGTTTAAAGGACAATGTTTGTCTGTGTGTGGTTGAGGGACGAAGATTGCAATATGTTTCAAGCCTCGCACTCTTCCTCAGGCATCTTTAAACGTGTTGAGAGCAGCTGCCCTTTCCGAGCCTTTTCTGTATTGCTGACCATTGGAAAATACTTGTACCTGTAATAATGGCTTTAAGTGTCCCCCTAAAAACTTTTTTTAATGCTTCTTTCTGCCTGAAATGCAAAAAGGGCAGATGTTTTTATTTCTTTTTGCATTCCTTTATGAAGGATAACGTGAAAACAAAAAACATGAAAAGGTGTCATTAATCAGCCCAGCCTAACAAGCTGTATCTGTTTTCTTTTTAAAAATAAAAGTAAATTATTTCCTTTTGTCTGCTGGTGTTTCATTGCAAGTCGAAAGCAGAAACTGTGAATGAAGAAAGCAATTTATCACTTATTCTTATAGGTATATACAGTACATGTGTATAAACTGTAGGCTATTTATACATCCAGGACACTGTAATCACAGGTTGGATGGTCATATACAACAAACATACATACAAACATAATCTCAGGATCGACAGATGTTTTATCTAGCGCCACCGTCAGGTCAACCATTAGATTTTACCAACACTTTATAGTCAATGCTCTGGAGCGTTCGGCCCCACGTGGCAGCTCGGTTGTGATTGGCCAATGAGCCCAGTCCCAGAACATGCACACTCTCATGCGGACACGAATGACAGGCAGACAGAGAGGGCCGCTAAAGAGAGAGACAGGGCTGGGCGGCCGGTAAAAAAACGTTATGGATTTTTTTGAGGGCCCACTGTCCACTGATGCAGCAGCCCACTGTGATTTGTCCCGGTAGCCTATGCAAAGGGATAGGCCGTGTGTGTGTGTAGGCTAAACCAGCAGCTCTATAGCTCACACTATCAGTTGGTTGGTCGGTCCACAAAACTTTCCCCATACTTGGGCAACCACAGTTTTTGCCCCAGGAGGCTGAAATACGGCATGGAGGTCAAGTGTGTGTGTATGAAGGTGTGTGTGTGTGTGTGTGTTAGTGTTCATGCCAGTTGGGAAAAGGGGGTGTGGCAGTGGGAGCGGCCTATAACAAAAAGTCAGTAAACTTCTCAACGGTTTCACGTAACATGGCCAAACTTTGTAAAAAGACACAAAGACAGAAATAACACAGAGACCCTTTCATTGGTGACGTTTGCCCCATCACTATACTTTAACCACATCTCCTTTTATAACTTATGAACAGTTTGTCGTAGACTCTCGTGGAAGGCTTCTTTCAGCAGAGGTTCCTTTTTCAGTGGAGTGGGTTAGCCCCGCCATCTCGTTCTGTTGGTCCATCAGTTCCTTGGTCCCCAAAGCTGTGCCCACCCTATAGCAACAGCAACTTTCTACTTACGAGGCTGAAATTTGCCACTGAGGTCAAGTGTTTGTGAGGTTGTGTTTGTGTGTGAATGCATCCACATGTAGAAGCAGTAGAGTACGTGGCCATGAACTATTGGTGCTTGTTTGGATTTCCATCACCTGGAAAGCTCAGTTTTTATCTATTGTCGGCTGAGACACACACTCACATTTTTGTATGGCGCTGCACATTTAAATACATATCAAATTCCAATTGGGCTGGAGGTTTTCAGTGAAATACTTCATCAGCAGCAGGAATATGTGCATTGTATCTGTAACGGTTGGTAGCCAGGGAACACAAGAGAAGGACGAAGGACGAAGATAGGATGAAATCTCCAGAGATATTTAATAGTAAGTAATTACAATACCAGTGCAGACAGGTAGGTACAAATCAAAACTCAGGGAAACCAAAAGGCCAGAAACCAACCGCAAACAATAAACCTGCATAGAACTAAGGGAACACAGGTATATATACACAGACAACTAATCACAAGACGACACAGCTGGGGTAGGAAGCACTGGAAAAGCAGGTAAACACAAGGATTGACTAACAAATAGAGTCAGCGAGGGTGTGGTAGGCAACACCACAAAGGCAGAGCAAACAAGAGCAATACAAGACAGGTGTGCAGGGGGAAATAAGAGAGAACAGGACTACGGCAACACAAGAGGTACAAACTGTCTAGAAAAACCATAAAATGGAATGGGAACTAAACAGGCGCATAAAATGAAACCAGGAAACACAGCAAAGAACAAAGACACAAAGAGCCCATGACAGTATGTGCAGTGTAATTTTAAAGGCACCTCAGCTTCAGTGATTATTCCTTTTTTAAAGGATACAATTAAGTTAGACAACAGTAATTGATCTGGATGAAACCTTTACTCAACTAATTAACAACTACAGTCAACAAAACAGACAGTAATAATGACAAATCATTTTAGATGTAGCCCTAACTATTTTCTAAAATAATACATAGACACTGACAGAAAGAGCCTACCCTGTCACGGGGGGTAACGGGTTAGCAGGGGTAGGACCTAATTGCAGAAAGAAGAGGAGACCGGCAGGTATGGTGTTTAGAGTTTATTCCAAAGGTGCACAAGAACTTACTGGGGGGTGAGGCAAACAGAAAATCCAAAACAGGCAGGTAACAAAAACAGGTAATCCAAGGAACAAGGCACATGGGAACACAGCACAGACAACAGAGGAACAGGAAACAAGGAACTGACACTAGACAAAGAAAGCGGACCTTTATATATAAGTGACTGATTAGTGATCAGAGGCAGGTGAGTGAACAGGTGAAGGGAGTGAACTGATGAGGAAAGAGTGGCTGACAGGCAGAGAGATGAGTGGAGACAGGTCTGTAGATGGGTGGGGCAGTCGGGTGATGGGAAGTCAGGAAAGTCAGAGGACATCCGGTGGAAAGTGAGGGAATGGCAGGTCAGGGGAACAGAGAAGGAGTCCATGGCCAAAGGGCAGTGAGCAGAAGTGAAGGCAGGGAAAACAGTGACAGATAGCAGGGGCAAGAAAGTGACAACAAGCAAAAAGGAACAGATCATGACGTACCCCCTGCACAAACCCTCTGCACTTATGTCAAAATCTTTTAATCCTTGAAATAATAATAATAATAATAGTAATTATTATATTAAAATTAATAATAATAATAATAATAATGATTATAATGCATGTGCATGTAGAAAAGATGAAAAACAAACAAAAAAATGAACTTGTGTGGGAGTTCAAAAGACCTGTGGCACAAGTGACTTAAGTGCTGCAGAAATGACTTGTTATGTAGAAGCTGCATGGAAGGCAATATTATTTCTTCTTCCTTATTTCCACATGAAGGTGTGTCATCTGTGTACATAAGAGTGATATTCTGGTGTATATCAACTTTGTCCAGGCCTGTACATATTAAATAATATTGTTCTGTATAGGATTGATAAGATGAACAAAATATGAGCAATTTAATGTGAATTCTTCTTAATAAAGTACTTTGTTCTGCCCGGAGTGCAGCGAGGACAGATGTTGGTTCCTTCATGAAGGATAACACAAATACAAATGCAGCTTCAGTAATCTGTGTAAGGTTGGGCTGATGTTTGGCTCCTTATTTTTCTTACTCCCACTGGTGTTTCTTTATGGAAAAATGTATTTTAAAACAGACAATATGACAGTTAAGACTAGATATTTCAGACGACAAGGAATCCGAAAGTGGGATGATGAAATTATTTTTATCTCTTATTCTATGGTTTTTGTTTAAATCATTGAAAAATAATTCAAAGCATTTTAATCAGTGAGGTTCTCTCATCAGCACGGTGCAGAGCAGCAGTGATAAAGACTGTCAGCAAAGACTCTGTTGTACCTACATGTATGAAATAGTCTTTGATTCGTCTTTGGTTATTTACACTTAAGAATGAGTCGAGGTGTTAAGCATGAGGTTGCTGCACATTTTCTCTGTGTGGGGCTGATAAACCAGAGTGAGATCACCAAAGAGAAGTCGTGGGATGTAAACTGATGAAATCATGAACAGAGCTGAGAACTATAAGTAAACAGAGGAAGTTGGTCAGCTGCATCTGTCCTTCTGACTGTAACCACAGAGCTCTCTGCAACAAAATATCAGTGAAGAATTGTGTTTATTGTCCAAGTACTGACTATTTATTCTGTGACCTGGAACGCTTTCCTTCTGTTTATTTATTAAAATAAATAAACGTGAGTAACAGCAAAAAAATTCTTCAAATAATAACATTTTTATACATAAATTTTTTTATGGAGACTTAACAGAAACAAGAAAATTCGTTCCACGATCCAGCCAAAGGAGCTTAAACAACTCTGTCTGTTATCATGAAAACCATGAAAAGCAGCTCTGCATAAAGTTGATGACTGATAACTTATTAACTATTACCATATTTAAATCCTCTCATCCCTTGTGATCCTCGTTCCTGCAGAAGAAACAGCTGTTTGTTGTATAATAAATTAAAAGTCTTTGGGTATATGATCTTACTCAGGGGAAGTTTTCTGCATATTTATCTAATGAAACACTGGCTTTCTGTACTGATGGTCTCAGATCAGCCTCCTCTCTATATATTACATGTTTAAATGTTATATTACTTATATGTTGTTTTACATATGTCACTATTGTGATTAATGTAATATGTACTAGAGAAGAAGATACAGATACAGGCCTGCAGTGAGTCAAGTGATAAAAGATAAGTAATAAGTCATTTGCACCTTGCTGAACTCAAGATGCCCCAAACACTGACTTCCTCTTTCTCAGAGTTCAGCCAGGAAGGATGAAGACTTCTTGTATTTCTGCAGTATTGTAGTCGTGTGATATCTATCCTGAAAATAGTCTGTTTGATGTTATATTACGACGGCTCTGCATATATGTTGGTTACTGGCTCTGTTGCAGTTCTGCTGAAATTCACAAACTTCCTGATTTTAAAACTAATTGTTTCTCTGTTTTGGCTGCAGGCTGGTTCGGTAAGGACAAATGTTACTGCTTTTTATGTTTCAACTTTTTAACCCAGAGTTTAATTTAGCTGCTTTTCATGAACTCCACTGAAAATACATTATAGATTTTATTTGTAGGGTTTTTGTTTCACAGAAGTCAGAGTTTGCTTCAGCAACATTTTATTTAACTAAATATCATAAACTCATGCTGGATCGTTTGATTTTATATTTAAACTACTTTCACTATTTTCACTCAACACTGTAACATCTGATTGTACATGGCAACTTCCTGGAGTGAATGTGTGAATTTGAGGTTTTTTAAAAGAATGTGAATGTTTTGTTTCAAAGATATTTTGATTAAAATTTTGAATTAATATTTTGGTCAAATCCAGGTGATGAGTTTCACGACAGTCCAGTCTGTGAATATGGTGCCAGCCAACTTGTTACTGAGCGTCTTCTTTCTTTCAGGTGAGCTGTTTGTTCAGTCGCTTTTATTTGAGACGTTAATTCATTCAGTCTGAACTTCATTTAGAAACAAAGCAGGAAGACCAGTGCAGACAGAGTTACTGTTTCCAACCGTCCTGACTGAAAAATGAAATATTTCATACTAACATTGTTAACAGGTCAAGAAAAAAGACCAGCATGCAACATACAGCTGCTTTATTTATCATGAACGTTCTCTGCCTGTAGATTTTATCCACATTTTTTAAATCTGGTTTTACAGGTGCTTTGGCTGCTTGTCCTCCGCAGACATACAAGATCATTACTGCACCAGAGAAGATTGAAGCACTGAGTGGATCTTGTTTGCAAATCCCGTGTAACTTTAGTTCTAAACCAGAAAAAGATTTTGACAGCAGAAGAGAAACCTCTGGAGTGTGGATCAAAACTGACCCCAGATTTGGCACATATCCAAACAATGTGATTTTCAACAGTAGTAGGACGGTTAACACCTATCCAATGAATATTACTGGAAACCTGAGTGAGAAAAATTGTACCACTTTATTTTCCAAATTAATCACAAATTACACTGACAAATATTTCTTCAGAGTTGAGAACAAACCATTCAGGGCAACAGCTGTTTGTGATCCTCTTCAAATAACAGTTAAAGGTAAGAGAGTTTTGTTTTCATCAGTCAGTCTATGATGTTAAATAAAAAGGGAAATCAGTTGCAGCTTTGGTCTAAACAGCACACTTTCTCATTTTATCAGGTTTTTCACTTTGCTCAGATTTTAACTTCTGATTAAACACTGAGTCTGTTGTTGTTTAATACAAAAATGTCATTTTCTGTGGCAGCTTTGGAATTAAAAACCCAAAGCGTTTCTAATTTATATTTTAGTGTAAAATGTGTGTCTGGTTTGATCCCACAGATTCTCCTCCGAGCCCCAGAATTGAGATCCCAGGTGATCTGAAGGAGAAGCAGTCTGTCACTATAACCTGCTCAGCTTCCACTCCCTGTCCACACTCCCCTCCTAAACTCACCTGGAATCTCCAACAAGACGCTCTCAACAAAATAGAGGAAAACACAGATCGAACCTTAACAACTAAAATCCAGACGACCGTCACTCTGTCAGACCAACATGATGGATACAACATCACCTGTTCTGCCAGTTATCCTGTGAACGAAGGAAAAGAGGTCAAGACAGCAGAGGAGAGAAAGACTCTCCATGTTTCATGTAAGACACTCAGAGTTTGTTATTGGATCCTGTCAGCACATGATGGGATGTCAGCTGATTTTAATGAATAAAGTTAATATCATATGTTCCTCAGATGCTCCCAAGAACACCTCCGTGTCCATCAGTCCACCAGGTTTGGTGTCAGCAGGTAGCCGGGTGAACCTGACCTGCTCCAGCAGAGCCAAGCCTCCCGTCAGCCGCTTCACCTGGTTCAAGAACAGCAAAGATGGAGCCGTGAATGTATCTGAAGGAGATTTTTACAGCTTTAATGTGACAGATGGAGGAGTTTATTTCTGTCTGGCCATGAATGATCTCGGTAATCAGACGTCATCACAGATTACTTTGATTATTGCAGGTGAATGTAGAACTGTACTGAATCTGCTTATTTTAATCTAATCTGCTCTTCTCTCTTTTCTGTTTTTCTTCTTTTTTATTTATTTTTTTTTTTCTGCTGCTGTATAACTGAGTTTGTTTGGTTGGTTTTGTATTTTAGTACCCTGTAAAACATTCGTATGAAATTATTACATGTTTACATTCAACCTTTGTTTTCTTTGAGTCAGTTGATTTTGCTTTGCTGCTTTTGTTTTCTATGAACAGAGAACTTTGATTACTCTCTACTATGGGGTCCAGCTCTTGGAGGGATCCCTGTCATACTCACCTGCCTTGCGCTCTGTGTCTGGTAGGTATCACAAACCTGCGTTCATGGATGAGTATGTGATCTGTCAGTTTTATTCATTTGTGCAGCAACAGATTCCTCACATTTACATGTTTGTATTGACTCTAAAAGAACAAAAGTATGATTGTTCGGACCACCTGTTCTGTGACTTCACGTCATGCACACTGTCTATAACTGAAACACAGTATAATTATTGAGCTCTCTAATGTCTTCCAGGCGGTTTAAGTTGAAACATCGAACAACGCAGACTCAGGTGGGAGAATACTAAACTTTATTGTACAGTACTGAACTGTGTGTTGTGAATATGTCACATTTGTTCACATAGACCGTGTCCTCTTTTTTTCAGTTGAAATCTGTGAGTGGCTAAAGTTGGGGCACATTTGATATTATCAGCATGTTGGTTTAACATCACTTCTGTTCACAGCATTGTAGCAAAAAGCAGCTTCACCAAGTGTGCCTCTGACTTGAGGAACTAGCTGTTTCCTAAAAGTCAAAGGACCTGTTCATATCAGAAACATATTTTGGCCAGGCTTTTATATGATTTATAAACTAGCAGCAAAGCTTTGAAATCTATTCCATAGCTAACTGGAGGCCAGTGTAAAGAGGAATGTGTTCAAACTGAGCCTAGTTGTAAGTGTTTATTAAGCGGAGGTTTATGCATCACTACATTAGGTCCTGATAGCTAGTTGACCCCTCATTTAAAAAAGTTGCATCAATTTATTAACTGACGTGGTGAGTGTATAGGTCTATAGTCGTTTAGATCTGGGGTTTTTTTGCATAGCTATGATCAGCAGCAAGCCTAATGGGAGCATATATCTACAGGTTGAATAAAAGGAGACCGAGAATCAAATCCTTGGGGACTCCTTCACTCAGATTAATGATCACCAAGGAAACAACAAAGTCAGTGCCTTCGAGATTTGACCCGAACCTTATGAGGATTGTTCCAGACAAACCTTCTGACTATACAAGCAAATGTCTTTTGTCAGTGCTGTGATGTGGTCAGAAACCAGGTTTCAATTTGGCCAAAGGCCATTCAGTGAACTTTAAATGCATCTGTAATTATGGACTATGGAAGGAACCTCACAACATTTCTTGTTTGCTTCATCTTTCACAGAGTCAAAAGGGGGACGAGCTGGCTCTTCAAATGCAAGCTGACAAAACAGAAGAAGACATCCATTATGGAGAGATCGTCTTCACCAAGCGGACACCAGTGCAGGATAGTGGACAGCAGCAGGATACACTGTATGCAGAGGTCAAAGTGTCCAAGGCAGCAAACAGCTTAACACACACTGCTGATGAGCCAGAGGACCTCTACGCTCAAGTGAAGAAAAAATGAGCTGTCTTGAGATCACATTAGGGCTGGATTGTTGGACTGGGCTTGGATGTTTTACGTCAGTTACTGTAGACACTGGAGCCTGGACAGCAAAATGTCATCTTCACTGGCCACTGGTCAAAGAAAATGACACTCAAAACCTCCACAACCCTTTTTTATTTTCATTTGTGTTTTAATTACTCAATTACTCAAAAATGAACTTGAGACACAGTTTCTGCATTTGAGGAGATTTATTCATTGCACTGTAATAAAAATCTTGGCATACAACCAAAAATTTTTAATAATCTCATTCGCATTTATTGGTCCAACATTTCACATTGTGTGTAAGCATCACCTGAAATCATACAATTTAATCACAAACATTACAAAAGTGGAAATGTGAATTATGCATAGTAATCCTCGGCCCCCACTGGGAATCTGCTACAATGTTTAGAGTAGTTAATGGACTTCTGATATATATTTTTATCAAGCTCAATTCAAAATAAAGGGCATATCATGAGACTCAGACCATAGTGTATTAAAAGAGCTGGTGTTAAAATTTACTAAAAACCTTTTAGGAGTAAAAATGTTAAAACTTCATCAGTCAGAATTTTGCTAAGAAAATATCTTTGGGCTTTAGCCTGTAAACATTAGCAGCCTAGACAATGTATTGTTAAATGTCTAAGAGGCACTACAAGGCCATGTTGATTATGCTTAGCACCATTCAACGTGTGAAGGGAGGTTGCTGTGACATTAACTTCTCTATACGACAAGTTTGTCAACTTCACAGAAATCGAACCTTCACATTGCGAGTGAAACCTCCCTCCTACCACCAACCCAGAAGCACTTCCTCTGTGTTACAGCATTAGTGTGAAGTAGTGTCCAAAAGACTGTAGGCGTTGCCTTGTAGATTATCATCTTCTGCCCCGATTCCAATTCTGACATTTAATTTCTAACAGATTTCTCTTCATAAAAGAGAAAGGCAAGAGTCCCCGACTGTGTTTTCATGCAGAGAGAAAGTTAACTACTGGCTATTACTCTTTTTTTAAGTGTAGCTTCAACCAATGATTGAACTAAAGCAGGGCTACTCAACTTTTCTGCATTCTGTACATAGAACATACCAGCAAAGAGATACCAAAATGTGGCTGAGCAGCAAATACTAGAAATCTCTCATACCAGCCACTGCCATGTTTTTAGGCATTTCAGTACACCTGCTATGTTGGGATGTAGGATCTTTCTATGCCAGACTCTCAGCCTGGTTATCCAATCTTCAGTTTCATGTTTACATGGATAAAAGCAAAAAATGAGCATTGCGTTAGTTCAGGCAGGCCACGGAGTCGAGCTCAGATCAATATCCCAGCTACATCAGCTGACCATTGCAATCCAGGAGCCATATCAGCTGATGGATCAGCTGATTCCCTTCTACACATCTATTGGTGATCTGATTCAGGGCGCCCTATTTAAGCTGCTTCAGCCTGCCTATCCTGCCTGCTTCCTCCGCAAGCCGCTTCACATGCTCGGCCACGTGAGAACAACCAGGCTGTCAGCTGCCTGCCTCAACTCACCTGCTGCTCGCGTGTCGATCCCCGTCCACCTTGACTACATCACGGACTCACCGCGTCAGCAATCTGAAGCACAGGAAGGTATTCGTGTCGCAAGGTAGCGCTGCTCCCGACCTTCGCTATCAGAAAGTAACACTGCTCCCGCACCTCTGCCATCATTGAAGGAGCACGAGTCCCACCTCCAGGAGCTGGCTCCGTGGCTCCGTGGCCCTGGGGCCCGGCTCCACAGCCTCAGCAACTCGTTTTTTCAGTTAGTCGGAGCGGCCAGCTGCCGAGTACAGTCCGGGTGAACCATGTCTGAATGCAGCAGGTAACTGTCAGAAAATTCACGGGAGTGGGCATGTTGACCTCCAGCAGTCAGCTGCTCATCACAGCTGCTGTGGTTTAGAAACGCGGCCGCACTGATAAACGCAGCAGCTAAAAGCTGCTTAGTTTTGACGCTCCGCTGCAAACTGCTAACAGGAGAGAGGACTTCCTGTAAAATAAAGGTTTTATATCTGGTGAAATCTAAAAACACTGAATTACAACCGCAGTGACATTTTGCATCACGTCCTGCATCCTGCACTCCTCGCCTCAACCAGACGGACTATTTCCAGTAAGTGTGAACAGACACAGACATCTCCTGTCATGTGTGAACGGGCATCTCCGCACACAGTCCGGACTTCATATGTGAAAAAACAGCTATGGGCTGTATTTAATTTTAAAAAACTGCTGTTTTGAAGCTGGAAGTTAGGAGATTTGGCCGTCGCCATCTTGGTTTTTGGGAACAGAAGGGATGTTAGTCTGGTAAGAGGGCAGCTGCCTCTATCCCGATCAGTGGTTACGACTTATCAATCACATGGTAGCCCCGCCCTATGGCATGTGCTGCCTTATCGTTTATTTTCATCTAAATATGACCATTATTTACAAAATAAATATCCTGTTGTACTGAAGAAAACTCAAAACTAGCGATTTAGACCATTAACTCAATCGAAGAAATCTTTACTGGGGAAGTAAATCAAGTGAGAAGTCGGGTCATTTTCTCATCCAACTCAATACAATCTTGTCTTTGCAGCCAGTGGAGTTGCCCCCTGGTGGTCACAGTGGGGAGTGCAGGTTTAAAGCACTTCCACCATGGCTTCACTTTTCGGACCTGGAGTTTGCCCGTGGAAGTATAAAGAAAACTGCATACAGCGTTGGAGGTCATGTTCATTCTTATTGAAGTGGCACATAAAGCAAACATCGGGGTATTCAGGAGTTTGGATTTTCCCGCTCTGTTGGGCCCATAGATCGTGCGCACTAGCGTTTCCTTTAGCACCGCCTCCACCCCGCTCGGTCTCAGGCTCGCTCACGTGACCGACGGGGAGGTTCTGAGCCGTACAATCGTTTCAGGGGTCGCTGCTGCTGCTGCTCTCCCTGCCTTAAGCTTTCCACGTATGCACGTGGGAAGGCCTTCCCTTGTGCAGTTGTTTCAATATGAGAGAGAGAAGAAAAACTACATTTGAGAAGTATGCATTTCGCTCATTCCAAATGTTTTTGTTGGAGACATATTTCCAGTAACCATTGAAAAACTGCTATTCCACTGTCTTACTGATGTGGGATGCTCAGGTCTCTAACACACCAGGAGAAAGTTGTCTAAGATCTAAATAGGTCAATTCCATATTGTCAGAAGAAACTGAATCACAGGGTACAGACCTAACCTATAAAACCAAAAGGTTTTAAATAACTGTCAAGACCAATCAAAATAGACCTTAATGGATTAAAAAACATGGTTGGTTCTGGTTGCTTTGTGCTTTCAGCTCATTCGCAAGACTCTTTATCTCAATCTTTTTTACCCTCCTGTTCAATAATCCAACAATAAACCCTAACTTTGTTTTTAAGGTTGATAGTAAAACAGTTATCCCCTATCCTTACAGTAATATTAGTGTCACCTAGAAATGTGTTGTTTTATTAATATTTTCAAGGAAGATTGATAGTAAAATGCATGTGTAGCGCCTTTAACCTTAATGGAAGAAAGCAACCCACATTCCCCTAGGTTCAGAAAGCTGGACTCTGACTGGAAGTTGAACAGTGATCATTTATTGCCTCACAAGCAATTATTAATTTGCAGTGCATGGAATTAGAAAAAAAACCAAAATAGAGCTCTTTCAATAAAAGAAAAAAATAAAATAAAGTTCAAAGAAAAGTGTCCTTTCTTCTATATCAGAAGATGGGGTTTTAACCCTGCGTTCGTTCTACGGTGAACGTTCTTATCTTATCAAAGGAAAGTGAGTAGATGTCTTTGGTCTTTTGAGTGGATCCCGATCTCCGTCCGCTGTCAATCGCCTGGCTCGCCACTGAACCTTTAAAGGTTCAGAATACCAATCAATCCCTGATCTAGCAAAAAAAAACAATCTACACGCATGGTGCAGAAAATAGATTTCAATTATCCATATTCATCACATGCTTTCTACTACTCTTACTCTGATTCTCTGCATATACATATCCAAATGCAGTACATTGTTCCAATCATTGTAAATGGCGATGTACACATTTACAGTACGAATATGTGACGAGGTCAGTTTTATTGTGCATGTTTTGATTTATCAAATTTTGTGTTGTATTGCATGTTGTGCTACTTTGTAGTGTTTGTTTGCAGAGATTTATTAGCTTGGATTATATTGAGTTGCATGTAGTGTTCCTTTTTCCGACTGACCCTGAACTGCACAGAGACTCACCAGCGGCGGGCTTAATGAGCGATGGGCTACAGGTGGTGGGACTGCATTTTTGCAACCCATTTTATATAGGAAGCGAGGAGGGAAAGAGACACCCAAGGACCGAGCAAGCGGCAGGCAGGAGACGCCACCGCTACGAGAGAAGCACCTGAAACGCAGTAGCCGTGTCGGTTCGGCGGGACAACTCCAAGTCGGGGCAAGGGCTGATGGAGTGGCGGATTGTGAGACCGAGGAACGGAGTACTGACTGAAGGTGGAGAGGAGGGTGACTACTATCACCGGTCAGACTCGAGGGGAAGCGCCGTGGGCTCGCAGAGGGGTGTTGTCGTGACGCACCCCTCTTCCAGCTAAGCACCTTTTTTTCCTCTTTTTAACGGATTAAGGATTTTAAACAGGATCTTAGTCCCTGAGGACTCTCTCTGGTTTTAGCCTGATTTTACTTGACACTGATCCCGGGTGTTTGTTCTGTCTCCTGTGCATGTGCTCTGGAGTGACTGAGGCCTGTCCACCACCTCCGCCTGTCGCTTCAGCTGGTTGGAGCAGGAGAAGATCCAGAGACTGTGGGGCTGGGGGTTGACTTTGGGCTGGGGTTATTTATTTTTTTATAATAAATTTGGTGTACATTGTTAATTGGATTCTTGGTTCTTAACTCTGCTCCCCCCTGATTTTAAGATAAGAACCTGCGTTTCCTAGAGTCCTAGGCTCTCGAACCTAGGTGGCGTTGTCATTTTTTTTTTAAATTACTCTCTTTTAAGATTTATTACTTAGACTCTCTTTTAGCCTCGCCACAAATTTTTTAACACAATTATTCATCATGAACTTGTATTTAACATAAATAGACTTATTTATCTCTATAAGCAGTATTTATATTCTTAAGCAATATTTATTTTAACTGTAAATGAACTATCAGTTCACTCCTTTTTACTCAACATGAATATTTAAATGACCTCCATGAATTAATCACATTATGTACACAGTAAATTATATCAGATCAATATTATTACAACCTGACATCATAGTCCATCTCTGTCTCTATCATTAAATATGGTGGTGGCATGGTAGTTTAGCCAGCTACACATTAGCTATATT
Organism: Lateolabrax maculatus; assembly: GCA_031216445.1. Classification (NCBI taxonomy): domain Eukaryota; kingdom Metazoa; phylum Chordata; class Actinopteri; order Acropomatiformes; family Lateolabracidae; genus Lateolabrax; species Lateolabrax maculatus. The sequence goes on from CM062210.1 coordinate 14,198,727, forward strand.
GAACACCAAACTAAAATTATAAGTGAAAATACTCATCAAATAACGTCTGTAACTATTTAAAAGAAAAACTCTTTCTGTGTATTAAATGAAAGTTGCTCCAACCTTCTGGCCTCCTGCCACCGAAGATAATGGCGTCGATGGGAACGCCCTCCTCACTCTCCCACTGGGGGTCAATGATGGGACACTGAGCCGCCGGGGCACAGAAGCGGGAATTGGGATGAGCACACGGAGCGGCGCTTCCTTTTTACAGAGAGGAAACAACAGTTTATTCTACCTTTACTGCTTTGTAAAACATGAATATCATGGTCTTATCTTTAGGTCACTCCATTTGTAAATTAAAAAAAAGAGAAAACACCACGGGATGGCACTTTATACACTATGGCTGTTCAGTTTACTCATATGTTAGTTTGAGATGTCTTTGTTGGCAAACACATGATTCAAAATTACATCAGTAAAATGGCTGAATATTTAATGGGTGTTCATTAGAAACTATTTCATTACAAATCACCTCCTCTAGAGCTGCTGCTCTACAAGCGGGACACTTTGGATTGCTGTCCTTATAAAGCCGTACGTTACCTTGCTTCCAGGTCTTGCCGTGCCAGTCTGTGAGGGTGACCCCGGCTGCAGGGGGGGCAAGGCCCTCCCACCACACTCCTCCATCGCTGGTCTCGCCAACGTTGGTGAACATGGTGTTTTTGGCGATGGTGGCCATGGCGTAGGGGTTGGTCTTGTCTGAGGTGCCGGGAGCCACGCCGAAGAAGCCGTTCTCTGGGTTGATGGCTCTCAGTTTGCCTGCAGAATCAGAATCAGTCAGTAACTTGAGGATTTCCCACACTGCCTATGGAGTAACACAGTGATTTATGCGTGCGAGCCATCCTCCTCCCTCTCACCTTGGCTGTCGAACTTCATCCACGCAATGTCATCGCCCACACACTCAACCTTCCAGCCTGGCAGAGATGGTTTCATCATGGCCAAGTTGGTTTTACCACAGGCACTGGGGAAGGCCGCCGCTACGTAACGCTTCACACCCTGAGGGTTGGTGATGCCCAGGATCTGAGGAGAGGAGAGGTGGATAAAAATGATAAGTCATCCCACACTTTTTAACCCAACCTTTCATGGATAGTCATCAATTTAAAAGCACTAAAAGAGCATCATGGCCAAGCACTTTTGAAATAAATAAAACACTGTTCTACAGTAGTAGCAGGAAATACCTGCTATATTACTCTGTCCCCTTAAAATACTTCAAATATAATGTACACAAAAAAATTCATTATTCTCAAGTTTTGATAGCAACAAATGAGCAAGTTCTCTACCATGGACAGTTATGTGTCCCGCAGGCTTTAGGCAGCAACGTTACACACTCACCAGCATGTGTTCCATAGCCGCTGCCAAAGGACATGATCTGCCTGATGTCTGGCAGGTGGGATATCAGCACCTTCTCTGGGTTACAGGGACGAGTTGACCAGAGGAGCTGGAGAGGAGGCGGACAGAAAGATGAGAGGGACAGAGGGTTAGTGTTGGTATAATGGAATAGGGATGATGGCGTAAAGAAGGGAGGAAATAAGGACAGAGCTGGAGATGACAGGAAGGGAGATGGATGGATAGAACGGGGGTAGGATAGTAATTAGCACCTTTGAGTGGTAAAGGTCGTCCCACAGAGTGCTGGCAGCGGACAAACTCTGCTCCTTCAGCCAGTTTCTTCAGGACAGGAGTGCCCATGCGCGTCATGATCCCCATACTGGCCACAACGTATGGAGAGTCCGTCACCTTGAGGGAGAACAAAACGTTTATCACCCTGATCAACAACATAACACTGCCAGAGAGAGTAATAACCATGTGCTACAGCAATTTATTAGAATATACTGTGTGATCAATTACATTGTTAGGTACAACACAGCAGGCTTATTGCTTTTATTGAGTATCAAGTGTTGAGAGGCCCACAGTCAGTACCTGGACACCATATTTACTCAGACTCGAGCCTACAGGACCCATACTGAAGGGAATCACATACATGGTCCGACCTACAGAGAGACAGAAGCATGAACACCACATTAACACACGACACATTGTTTGTTTTTCCACTACAGACAACAGTGTTTCAACGGTCAACAACATACCTGCCATGCAGCCAGGGAAACGCTCCTCTCTGGCCTTCTGCCAGTCAGACTCGCTCATCCAGCTGCCCAGCTGGCTCCTCACTCCTCCAGCGGGGATGGGGATGGTATCTCTCCGACCAGGATGTTGGCCGTTTCCTCCGGGCTCCCCGTCACCACGTGCACACCGGTGGGCTTACACTCGTCAACCGCTCCCTTCACAAACTCAGCCACCGCCGGGGGCAGCGAGGGGATGGAGGCCAGGGACCGAACCCCGACACTCGCCCCAACACCACCATGTCTGAAAAACAATCGGCTTTTAAATAATGAATTACTTTTTTTCACCCTTTACTTGCGACCATGTGACATTCCAACTACACTGACTGAATGTACAGTAACTTGTAGGTTGGGTGTAACTCTATACAAATAGAACTGACATACCTCTATAATACATCGACACTAATCAACTAAATACGTCTTCTTCCCATTGTGTGGGGTGCATTCCTGCAAGACCTGTCAGGAGAGGTTATTCCCAAGTAAGGATATATAAAACATTTGTGACAGTCTTGTTATCTATCATCTATGTAATGCTACAGTGGCCTACTAGAACATTTCTAATTTGTACACATTACATTTTTTGTCTGTGTTATCTTTAAAATCATTCTGGTTTTTATCCACTGCTGTTTAATTGGGTGTTACGTTTTTACAAGGAAAGACCTCACAATGCAACAAATATGTGAAGAAATGAGCAAAAAGCTACAGACTTTTCTAAGTGATACCATTTCATTGTTTTATACCAATAGATGCTGAAGGAGTGCAATGAGGACAGATGTTGGTTCCTTTATGAAAAGTAATGTCCACTATATATATATATATATATATATATATATATATATATATATATATATATATATATATTTTTTTTTTTTTTTTTTTTTTTTTTTTGACTTCTTGCAACACTACTTACAACACTCACACACTCACCTTAGGTTAGGTTGTACCTCCTTCTTCTCTTGTTCTCTCTCCTTCATGGAGTTATTTTATTTTATGCTGGATAGGGCTGGTTGGTTGTTGCAGTGAACATTGATCAGATAACTGGTGACACATAATTTGACCACTAGGCTGCACTGTTGAAGAGGCTATAGTAACAGTTCAGCTCATGTTCTGAAATACTGTTGCAATTCTCAAACCATAAAGTGAAATATGAGTGAATGTGATTGTTGAAAGGACAACGTTTGTCTGTGTGTGGTTGAGGGACAAAGATTGCAATATGTGTCAAGCCTCGCACTCTTCCTCAGGCATCTTAAACGTGTTGAGAGCAGCTGCCTATCCGAGCCTTTTCTGTAATGCTGACTTTTGGAAAATACTTGTACCTGTAATAATGGCTTTTAATGGCTTTCTGCCTGGAGTGCAAAAAGGGCAGATGTTTTTTCTTTTTTTTTTTTGCATTCCTTTATGAAAGATAACGTGAAAACAGATACAGCTTCCACAACAATCTTTGTTAGGCTGGGCTGATTAGTGACAACTTTTCATGTTTTTTCTTTTCTTTTTAAAAATAAAAGTAAATTATTTCCCTTTGTCTGCTGGTGTTTCATTGCAGAAAGTCAAAAGCAGAAACTGTGAATGAAGAAAGCAATTTATCACTTATTCTTATCAGTATATACAGTACATGTGCATAAACTGTAGGCTATGTGTACATCCAGGACACTGTAATCACAGGTTAGCATATACATACATACATACAAACATAATCTCAGGATCGACAGATGTTTTATCTAGCACTACTGTCAGGTCAACCATTAGATTTTACCAACACTTTATAGTCAATGCTCTGGAGCGTTCGGCCCCACGTGGCAGCTCGGTTGTGATTGGCCAATGAGCCCAGTCCCAGAACATGCACACTCTCATGCGGACACGAATGACAGGCAGACAGAGAGGGCCGCTAAAGAGAGAGACAGGGCTGGGCGGCCGCTAAAAATGTTATAGATTTTTTGAGGGTCCACTGGCCCACCGATACAGCATCCCACCGTGATTTGTCCCAGTAGACTATGCAAAGGGATAGGCCATGTGTGTGTAGGCTAAACCAGCGCCATATAAAGAGAGAGTTGTGACACTCTTTGATGTCGCATGGTTCATGTAGCTTTCAATAGTTCCAAACTCATCCGCGCTGTCAACTGGTTTCAATGGTTTTCGGCGGGAGAAAGCGGCACTGAACATATTTACAGCAATTTTCGGTAAATATTAACGTATAATGTCCACTGATTACTGTTGTATTCCATCATTATATGTCTAATTTACTTTATTACTTACTTTTATTTGGATTATATTACTTACGTTATACCACAAGGCAGCAATATCCTAAAGCAGACCTGGAAATGGCTACGATACTTACTTTACATTTAGCCTGTTGAAGTTATGGCACTACAATAAGATTACTATATTGAGGACACTTATTTTCAATGTATATAATAGCATTTCTAGGGAGTGGTAGAGAGACAGTATTAATCCGTTTTTCTGTGTTTAATTTTGGAGGGAAGGGGGACTGTTCCCTTAACATAGGGAACAGTTAAGAAAAATATGAAGGCATTTACTGTAAATGACTACATTTACAGTAAATGCATTCATATTTTACTCATGCTTATATGGTCATAATTAGTCCCATCATAATATTATCTTATGTTAATACATTCACATAAACATGCACACAATGTGAACATCGATCATGCAGCAACTGCTCAATTCAAGCAAAGAAAGAAGTTTGGTGAATAGTACAAAATATACAAGGCAACCAATTGTTTTCAACAAAACATTTTATTAATTAATTATTATTATATTATTAATTATAACATCTAACTTTTATAGGTCGATATCTTACAATGGTTGGCTGTGCAGCATTTGGATGCACCAATCGGTCTCAGAAATGGATCCGGATGTATGGCTTCCCAAAAGATACCGACAGGAGAAAAAAATGGTTGGCCCAAGTCAGCAGAAGCAACCTGAACATTAGTGGAAATGTCAATAACAGAAAACTGTGTGGTAAGTTATGTTTATACTCCACATTTGGACATTTCACCTGCAGATCAAGGTTCACTGTGTTACTGTAATACATACTCAAATGCAATTGTGATTGATAATTAAGAGGTTATGTCTGTGTGTGGAAATTAAATTCATAAGCTTTTCTACAGGCACATTTTGAGGGAGAGCAGTTCACCAGAACAAAAAGAGGTCAACTGAAATGAAGGGCTGATGCCGTTCCAACTGTATTTGTGCATCGCCCTGAGCCAAAGAGAAGGAAGGGTCCTGCTGTGGGAACAACCCCAAATCCTCCAGTACATGTTCATGCAGTGGCCATTGACCACACATATTGTCCCAGTATGAACTTTGGTATGAATAATGTGAAGTCATAATATATATAATATTTCTAATTTCAACGACTAGCCTACAAACCCTCCCTGTAACATTAACAATGCCATGTCATCATTTCAGATATTGAGGGAGGAATTGAGGAAAGTCAGAGAAGGGAAAGTGAGGGAGAAGAGGACAAGAAGGGTGAAGACTGTGAGGAGATTGAGCGGAATCAATGCGCAGGGTCCAAGTGAGCCAGGAGCCAGCAAGAAAGACCTAAGGGAATAATTAAAAAAACAAATAGAATAATGTGAGTATTTTCGGACAATAACACTTGCCTCATTTAATACCACAGCCTGGTCCATCTTCCGCCAACCTGGTCATCGCTCAACTTGCCTGTCCATCGCTCCTACACAGATGGTAAGTTGCTTTATCACATAATAAGAATTATGCATTTACAGTATTAGGTGCAACATTATTATTATCATTTAATACTACAGCATTTCCATCGCTCCACCAGCCTCCCCATCGCTCCACCAGCCTGTCCATCAACACTGAACATTTAATTTCCCCTAGGTTTGTGCTTTTTTGCCCTCTCTCTTTCTGCAGGTGTTTCTGCCTCTGGAGCTGTAGAGTCTGGATGTGTGACTGCCCCCATGTTCCTGCTCCACACTCACTGCTACACTTATTATTGTTAGTATGATTTTTTGCCTGTCTGCTCTTTCTCCCCTCTCCCCGTCTCACAACCCAACTGGGTCGACGCAGATGTCCGCCCACCCAGAGCACGGTTCTGATCGAGGTTTCTACCTGTTAAAGGGAGTTTTTCCTCGATACTGTCGCCAAGTATTTGCTCATGGTGGGAACTGTTGGGTCTCTGCAAATAATATTTTAAAGAGTATGGTCTAGACCTACTCAATGTGAAAAGTGTCTTGAGAAAACTTTTGTTATGATTTGGCGCTATGCAAATAAAAATTGACTTTGCCTTATAAACGATGTGTGTAATGTTTATGTCATCTAGTTGAGCTAGCTACTATTCATTGTAATCACATGTACTAATATGTTCGAAATTAAGTGTTGCTAACTTTAATAATAAATCCGACAATCAAAGATAAACTTTGTATGCCAACGAACTCCAATAAGTGGAATTAATTTGAGGTAAATGTGGGCGAACGGACATCTGGTAATGGTAGCTAGCGAAGCGCTGCTAAGGTTGTCTAACAGCATTTAGAGTCTAACAAGTTATTATCTTACGATAAACATTTACTAAAGGTGGCTACATAAAATACCATTATTGACTAGATTCATAAGAGGTCCGCTAATGCCTTCAAATGTCAATAAATGTAATAATTTCATCAATTTACCAGCGATCATGCTTGGGTAACACTGAAAATGAATGGGCTCCAACACTGGAACTATACAGTGTTTGGAACTATTGGTCTCCCCATGAGTGACGTTACTTCCGCATTCCACAATTACAACGGAGGCCTATGGGAGTGTCGCAACTCTCTCTATCTATGGCGCTGGGCTAAACCAGCAGCTCTATAGTTCACTCTGTCGGTTGGTTGGTCGGTCCACAAAACTTTCCCTATACTTGGGCAACTACAGTTTTTGCCCAAGGAGCCTGAAAGACGGCATGGAGGTCAAGTGTGTGTGTGTGAAAGTGTGTGTGTGTGTGTGTGTGAGAGTATGTGTGTGAGTATGTGTGTGTGTGTGTGTGTGTGTGTGTGTTAGTGTTCATGCCAGTTGGGAAAAGGGGGTGTGGCAGTGGGAGCGGCCTATAACAAAAAGGCAGTAAACTTTAACGGTTTCACGTAACATGGTCAAACTTTGTAAAAAGACACAGACACACACACACACAGACAGACAGAAATAACACAGAGACCCTTTCATTGGTGACAGTTTGCCCCATCACTATACTTTAACCACATCTCCTTTCATAACTTATGAACAGTTTGTCGTAGACTCTCGTGGAAGGCTTCTTTCAGCAGAGGTTCCTTTTTCAGTGGAGTGGGTTAGCCCCGCCATCTCGTTCTGTTGGTCCATCAGTTCCTTGGTCCCCAAAGCTGTGCCCACCCTATAGCAACAGCAACTTTCTACTTACGAGGCTGAAATTTGCCACTGAGGTCAAGTGTTTGTGAGGTTGTGTTTGTGTGTGAATGCATCCACATGTAGAAGCAGTAGAGTACGTGGCCACAAACTATTGGTGCTTGTTTGGATTTCCATCACCTGGAAAGCTCAGTTTTTATCTATTGTCGGCTGAGGCACACACTCACATTTTTGTATGGTGCTGCACATTTAAATACATATCAAAATCAAATTGGGCTGGAGGTTTTCAGTGAAATACTTCATCAGCAGCAGGAATATGTGCATTGTATCTGTAACGGTTGGTAGCCAGGGACACAAGGGAAGGACCCAAATAGAAGATAGGATGAAATCTCTAGAGATATTTAATAAGTAGTTACAATACCAGTGCAGGCAGGTAGGTACAAATCAAAACTCAGGGAAACCAAAAGGCCAGAAACCAACCGCAAACAATGATAAACCTGCATAGAACTAAGGGAACACAGGTATATATACACAGACAACTAATCACAAGAAGACACAGCTGGGGTAGGAAGCACTGGAAAAGCAGGTAAACACAAGGATTGACTAACAAATGGAGATAGCAAGGATGTGGTAGGCAACACCACAAGGGCAGAGCAAACAAGAGCAATACAAGACAGGTGTGCAGGGGGAAATAAGAGAGAACAGGGCTACGGCAACACAAGAGGTACAAACTGTCTAGAAAAACCATAAAGTGGAATGGGAACTAAACAGGCGCATAAAATGAAACCAGCAAACACAGGAAAGAACAAAGACACAAAGAGCCCATGACAGTATGTGCTGTGTAATTTTAAAGGCAGCTCAGCTTCAGTGTTTATTCCTGTTTTAAATGGTACGATTTAAGTTAGACGACAGTAATTGATCTGGATGAAACCTTTACTTGACTAATTAAAAATGATATTCAACAAAACAGAAAGTAATAATGACAATCCATTTTAGATGTAGCCCTAACTATTTTCTGAAATAATTCTTAGACACTGACAGAAAGAGCCTTCCCCCTGCAAGATCCCTTGATCCTTTAAATAATACTACTTATAATTATGATATTAATAATAATAATAATAATAATAATAATAATAATAATATGCTAATCAATAGCCTACAAACGGAATTGAAATTGCATAATACAAAATCATATATGAAAAATGTCCCCATCACACAGTCTCAGAGTCCAATTTGACGTCAGACAATCAAAATTATTCAGTTTTCATATCTGACATAATGGATGCAGATTATTCTTCTGTTGATTCTTTAACCAATCAATTAATGACTAATCATTTCACCTCTAATATAATCAGGCTTCAATATCTTAAATCTCAAATATAATTAAATCTTTAATATTTTTATTATTATCATTATTATTTTATGATTTAAAAAGATATGTAATATAATTTTCCTAAGTAGAGCCCACATCCATAACGTGTCAAACTAATGATCAAACATCACAAAAAAAAAAATAGTCTGTTGATCGACTCATTGTTGTTTCAGCTGTAGCCTTGTAGAGGTCTAATCAGGCATTTATTAAATAATAATTATATTAATAACAGGGAGTTCAATGCCTCTTTTAATGTTCCAGTTGAGAGCTTCACTCTTCATCTGTCCCTTCTGTGTGTCAGACAATGACAATAGTGTGCAATCATTTTATTAACAGTATTCTTACTGCATGGAAACAAAGCAACAGATAAACTGCATGTAGAAAGATATTCACTGTATGCATTAATACACACTTCTTCCGGTCCTCTTCAGTCTTCACAGAGTTGAATGAGCAGAGTCATGTCATGTTTTACAGCTGACACAAGGAATGAATATAGAGTGGGTTGACCTAGATTACAGTATGTGATTACAATATACCTGATAGTAAACTCCTTGATGCATCTCTCATAGGTGAAGATGTGAAGACAGCTCTCCAGAGTCGTGTGTTTTAAACAGAGGAAGTGCATGTAGAAAAGATGAAAAACAAACAAAAAAAATGAACTTGTGTGGGAGTTCAAAAGACCTGTGGCACAAGTGACTTAAGTGCTGCAGAAATGACTTGTTATGTAGAAGCTGCATGGAAGGCAATATTATTTCATCTTCCTTATTTCCACATGAAGGTGTGTCATCTGTGTACATAAGAGTGATATTCTGGTGTATATCAACTTTGAGGTTGCTGCACATTTTCTCTGTGTGGGGCTGATAAACCAGAGTGAGATCACCAAAGAGAAGTGGTGGGATGTAACTGATGAAGTCATGAACAGAGCTGAGAACTATAAGTAAACAGAGAAAGTTGGTCAGCTGCATCTGTCCTTCTGTCTGTAACCAGGCAGCTCTCTGCAACAAAATATCAGTGAAGAATTGTGTTTATTGTCCAAGTACTGACTATTTATTCTGTGACCTGGAACACTTTCCTTCTGTGTATTTGCTAAAATTAATAACGTGAGTAACAGCAAAAAACCTTTCAAATAATAATATATTTATGTATAACTTTTTTTATGGACACTTCACAGAAACAAGAAAATTCCTTCAACGATCCAGCCAAAGGAGCTTAAACAACTCTGTCTGTTATCATGAAAACCATGAAAAGCAGCTCTGCATAAAGGTGATGACTGATAACTTATTAACTATTACCCAATTTAAATCCTCTCATCCCTTGTGATCCTCGTTCCTGCAGAAGAAACAGCTGTTTGTTGTATAATAAATTAGTCTTTGGTTATATGATCTTACTCAGGGGAAGTTTTCTGCATATTTATCTAATGAAACACTGGCTTTCTGTACTGATGGTCTCAAATCAGCCTCCTCTCTATATATTACATGTCTAAATGTTATATTACTTATATGTTGTTTTACATATGTTTTTATTGTGATTAATGTAATATGTACTAGAAAAGAAGATACAGATACAGGCCTGCAGTGAGTCAAGTGATTAAAGATAAGTAATAAGTCATTTGCACCTTGCTGAGCTCAAGATGCCCCAAACACTGACTTCCTCTTTCTCAGAGTTCAGCCAGGAAGGATGAAGACTTCTTGTATTTCTGCAGTATTGTAGTCGTGTGATATCTATCCTGAAAATAGTCTGTTTGATGTTATATTACGACGGCTCTGCAGATACGTCGGTTACTGGCTCTGTTGCAGTTCTGCTGAAATTCACAAACTTCCTGATTTTAAAACTAATTGTTTCTCTGTTTTGGCTGCAGGCTGGTTCGGTAAGGACAAATGTTACTGCTTTTTATGTTTCAACTTTTTAACCCAGAGAGTTTAATTTAGCTGCTTTTCATGAACTCCACTGAAAATACATGATAGATTTTTTTTGTAGGGTTTTGGTTTCACAGTTACTTCAGCAACATTTTATTTAACTAAATATCATAAACTCATGCTGGATCGTTTGATTTTATATTTAAAATATTTTCAGAGCAGATATTAATCATCACTACTTATAAACACTGTAAGATCTGGTTGTACATGGCAACTTCCAGGAATGAATGTGTGAATTTGAGGTTGTTTTAAGAGAATGTGAATGTTTTGTTTAAAATATATTTTGATTAAAATATTGAAACATAACTTCTTTTCTTTATTTTGCTCAAATCCAGGTGATGAGTTTCACGGCAGTCCAGTCTGTGAATATGGTGCCAGCCAACTTGTTACTGAGCGTCTTCTTTCTTTCAGGTGAGCTGTTTGTTCACTCACTTTTATTTGAGACGTTAATTCATTCAGTCTGAACTTCATTTAGAAACAAAGCAGGAAGACCAGTGCAGACAGAGTTACTGTTTCCAACCGTCCTGACTGAAAAATGAAATATTTCATACTAACATTGTTAACAGAACAGGAACAAAGACCAGCATGCAACATACAGCTGCTTTATTTATCATGAACGTTCTCTACATGTAGATTTTATCCACATTTTGTTAATCATGAGTCTGGTTTTACAGGTGCTTTGGCTGCTTGTCCGTACCACTCAGATCTATTCATTACTGCACCAGAGAAGATTGAAGCACTGAGTGGATCTTGTTTGCAAATCTCGTGTAACTTTAGTTCTAAACCAGAACAAGATTTTGACAGCAGAAGAGAAACCTTTGGAGTGTGGATCAAAAATGACCATAACCTTGGCTTATATACAAACAATGTGATTTTCCACAGTAGTGGGACGGTTAACACCTATCCAATGAATATTACTGGAAACCTGAGTGAGAAAAATTGCACCACTTTATTTTCCAAATTAATCACAAGTTACACAGACACATATTTCTTCAGAGTTGAGAACAAACCATTCATGGCAACAGCTGTTTGTGATCCTCTTCAAATAACAGTTACAGGTAAAAGAGTTTTGTTTTCATCAGTCAGTCTATGATGTTAAATAAAAAGGGAAATCAGTTGCAGCTTTGGTCTAAACAGCACACTTTCTCATTTTATCAGGTTTTTCACTTTCTTAAGATTTTAACTTCTGATTAAACACTGAGTCTGTTGTTGTTTAATACAAAAGTGTCATTTTCTGTGGCAGCTTTGGAATTAAAAACCCAAAGTGTTTCTAATTTATATGCAAATGTGTGTCTGGTTGGATCCCACAGATTCTCCTCCGAGCCCCAGAATTGAGATCCCAGGTGATCTGAAGGAGAAGCAGTCTGTCACTATAACCTGCTCAGCTTCCACTCCCTGTCCACACTCCCCTCCTAAACTCACCTGGAATCTCCAACAAGACGCTCTCAACAAAATAGAGGAAAACACAGATCGAACCTTAACAACTAAAATCCAGACGACCGTCACTCTGTCAGACCAACATGATGGATACAACATCACCTGTTCTGCCAGTTATCCTGTGAACGAAGGAAAAGAGGTCAAGACAGCAGAGGAGAGAAAGACTCTCAATGTTTCATGTAAGACAGTCAGAGTTTGTTATTGGATCCTGTCAGCACATGATGGGATGTCAGCTGATTTTAATGAATAAAGTTAATATCATATGTTCCTCAGATGCTCCCAAGAACACCTCCGTGTCCATCAGTCCACCAGGTTTGGTGTCAGCAGGTAGCCGGGTGAACCTGACCTGCTCCAGCAGAGCCAAGCCTCCCGTCAGCTTCACCTGGTTCAAGAGCAGCAAAGATGGAGCCGTGAATGTATCTGAAGGAGATTTTTACAGCTTTAATGTGACAGATGGAGGAGTTTATTTCTGTGTGGCCATGAATGATCTCGGTAATCAGACGTCATCACAGATTACTTTGGATATTGCAGGTAAATGTAGAACTGTACTGAATCTGCTTATTTTAATCTAATCTGCTCTTCTCTCTTTTCTGTTTTTCTTCCGTTTTCCTTCTGCTTTACTGCTGCTGTATAACTTAGTTTGTTTGGTTGGTTTTGTATTTTAGTACCCTGTAAAACATTAGTATGAAATTATTACATGTCTGCATGTTTACATTCAACCTTTGTTTTCTTTGAGTCAGTTGGTTTTGCTTTGCTGCTTTTGTTTTCTATGAACAGAGAACTTTGATTACTCTCTACAATGGGGTCCAGCTCTTGGAGGGATCCCTGTCATACTCACCTGCCTTGCGCTCTGTGTCTGGTAGGTATCACAAACCTGCGTTCATGGATGAGTATGTGATCTGTCAGTTTTATTCATTCGTGCAGCAACAGATTCCTCACATTTACATGTTTGTATTGACTCTAAAAGAACAAAAGTATGATTGTTCGGACCACCTGTTCTGTGACTTCAAGTCATGCACACTGTCTATAACTGAAACACAGTATAATTATTGAGCTCTCTAATGTCTTCCAGGCGGTTTAAGTTGAAACATCGAACAACGCAGACTCAGGTGGGAGAATACTAAACTTTATTGTACAGTACTGAACTGTGTCTTGTGAATATGTCACATTTGTTCACATAGATCGTGTCCTCTTTTTTTCAGTTGAAATCTGTGAGTGCCTAAAGTTGGGGCACTTTTGGTATTATCAGCATGTTGGTTTAACATCACTTCTGTTCACAGCATTGTAGCAAAAAGCAGCTTCACCACGTGTGCCTCTGACTTGAGGAAGTAGCTGTTTCCTAAAAGTCAAAGGACCTGTTCATATCAGAAACATATTTTGGCCAGGCTTTTATATGATTTATAAACTAGCAGCAAAGCTTTGAAATCTATTCCATAGCTAACTGGAGGCCAGTGTAAAGAGGAATGTGTTCAAACTGAGCCTAGTTGTAAGTGTTTATTAAGTGGAGGTTTATGCATCACTACATTAGGTCCTGGTAGCTAGTTGACGCCTCATTTGATGACTATATAGACTGAGAAGTTTATATGTTACATTTTTCAGAAATAACTATGAAAAACAATAAATAAAAATAACAATGACAATAAAAGGTTATGCCATTAACTTTAACCAGACTGAAACGTCTTTATACGGTAATTCTTGAATCAACCTGAGCAATAACTTTTCTTAGTCTTTCTTCTTTGTTTTGTGAAATTCAACCTCTAATGTCTTGTCTTGATCTATTGGAGCAAAAAACTTCACTCAGATTAATGATCACCAAGGAAACAACAAAGTCAGTGCCTTCGAGGTTTGACCCGAACCTTATGAGGATTGTTCCAGACAAACCTACTGACTATACAAGCAAATGTCTTTTGTCAGTGCTGTGATGTGGTCAGAAACCAGGTTTCAATTTGGCCAAAGGCCATTTAGTGAACTTTAAATGCATCTGTAATTACTGACTATAGAAGGAACTTCACAACATTTCTTGTTTGCTTCATCTTTCACAGAGTCAAAAGGGGGACGAGCTGGCTCTTCAAATGCAAGCTGACAAAACAGAAGAAGACATCCATTATGGAGAGATCGTCTTCTCCAAGCGGACACCAGTGCAGGATAGTGGACAGCAGCAGGATACACTGTATGCAGAGGTCAAAGTGTCCAAGGCAGCAAACAGCTTAACACACACTGCTGATGAGCCAGAGGACCTCTACGCTCAAGTGAAGAAAAAATGAGCTGTCTTGAGATCACATTAGGGCTGGATTGTTGGACTGGGCTTGGATGTTTTATGTCAGTTACTGTAGACACTGGAGCCTGGACAGCAAAATGTCATCTTCACTGGCCACTGGTCAAAGAAAAGGACACTCAAAACCGCCACAGCCTGCAGCTCAGATTGTTTTGTCCGTAATCACATTATAATATTTCATATCTATGAGCTGACCTGGTACGGCTGTTGCTGTGTGATTAGTAATCTGCATGTCAGATCGGTGGCCAAAGTCCCAAAGCTCTAAAAAGGGAACTATTCTAAATGACATGAGAACTATAATAAACTTGACACAGGAAACAGTTCTGTACACACAAATTACCAGTACAGTATAAGAATATATTTCATTTTGTGATATTTTACAGATACTTTAGCCATGCATTTTTAGACTCATTTACGCATCTATTTTGTATCCCACATTTTTTATTTTCATTTGTGTTTTAATGACTCAATTACTCAAAAATGAACTTGAGACACAGTTTCTGCATTTGAGGAGATTTATTCATTGCACTGTAATAAAAACCTTGGCATACAACTAAAAATATCTAATAATCTCATTTGCATTTCTTGGTCCAACATTTCACATTGTGTGTAAACATCACCTGAAATCATACAATTTAATCACAAACATTACAAAAGTGGAAATGTGAATTATGCATAGTAATCCTCGGCCCCCACTGGGAATCTGCTACAATGTTTAGAGTAGTTAATGGACTTCTGATATATATTTTTATCAAGCTCAATTCAAAATAAAGGGCATATCATGAGACTCAGACCATAGTGTATTAAAAGAGCTGGTGTTAAAATTTACTAAAAACCTTTTAGGAGTAAAAATGTTAAAACTTCATCAGTCAGAATTTTGCTAAAAAGAAAATATCTTTGGGCTTTAGCCTGTAAACATTAGCAGCCTAGACAATGTATTGTTAAATGTCTAAGAGGCACTACAAGGCCATGTTGATTATGCTTAGCACCATTCAACGTGGGAATGGAGGTTGCTGTGACATTAACTTCTCTATACGACGAGTTTGTCAACTTCACAGAAACCGAACCTTCACATTGCAAAAGAAAACCTCCCTCCTACCACCAACCCAGAAGCACTTCCTCTGTGTTACAGCATTAGTGTCAAGTAGTGTCCAAAAGACTGTAGGTGTTGCCTTGTAGATCATCATCTTCTGCCCCAAATCCAATTCTGACATTTAATTTCTAACAGATTTCTCTTCATAAAAGAGAAAGGCAAGAGTCCCCGACTGTGTTTTCATGCACAGAGAAAGTTAACTACTGGCTATTAGTCTTTTTTTAGGTGTAGCTTCAATCAATGATTGAACTAAAGCAGGTCTACTCAACTTTTCTGCATTCTGTACATATAACATACCAGCAAAGAGATACCAAAATGTGGCTGAGCAGCAAATACTAGAAATCTCTCATACCAGCCACTGCCATGTTTTTAGGCATTTCAGTACACCTCCTATGTTGGGATGTAGGATCTTTCTATGCCAGACTCTCAGCCTGGTTATCCAATCTTCAGTTTCATGTTTACATGGATGAAAGCAAAACTGTATTTTAGCTAAATGATCTGTGTACGTAAACCCAGTCGGTGACTCTGATTGCACCCTAATGATCTGAATCCTCCATGTTTGCGGTCAGGAGGGTTTTAATTGTGCACTCTGTCCTCCAGCGCCTTCAGCTCAGCCTCCACCTGAGCTGGCAGATCAGCTCCAACTTGCTGAGTGAAGTAGGCTCTCAGCTCCTTCGTCTCCTTCTGCCAGAAGGGCGCGGGCACGTCGAACAGGGCGCCCATATCCACGTTGCTGCTCAGACCTTTAGTGTCGATGGCGCATCTACTGGCAGCCAGCCGACAATGCTCTTCTTGGCCGCCTCATCCTCCCTCTCCCGGCTGCAGCGCTTGAAGATCCACTCCAGCACGCGGGCGTTTTCGCCGAAGCCCGGCCAGAGGAAGGCGCCGCTCGCCGGGTCCTTCCTGAACCAGTTGACGTGGAAGATCTTGGGCAGATGAGTGGGGGCCTTTCGGCTCTCCATGCTCAGCCAGTGAGCGAGGTAGTCTCCAAAGTTGTAACCAAAGAACGGCCGCATGGCAAAGGGGTCGTGCATTATCACCTTGCCTGAAGCAAAAAAATTATCACTCTGTAATACTGCTAAAGAATTGGCTTCAGTGATAGTGACAGAAACTTCCTTATCATCCCATTATCTTAAACACCTCATCAATAGGACAACTCTGTAAAGTCTAATGTGTTTCAAGTAATGACACAATATCTAAAAACTAGTCGCTCTAAAAATACAACCTTTTCTCTTTTCAGAGCTGAAAATCAATACAGATGTATTTAGAGGAATTTAGAGTTTGTACCTTTATGCTCAGCAGCTGCTGTGGCCTCAGACCTCATGGCGGCTCCAACAAAGACTCCGTGTTGCCAGTTGAAAGACTCGTAGACCAGAGGGACTCCTGAGAACATCAACATTTTATCATGTTTAACACACAGCACATGTTGAGCTGTGATACTAATTGTAGCTGCAATGACTCAAACATTAAGAAGAAGAAGGCCGTCCACAGTATACTTAATGTGTTCGACCTATTGCTGTGTTATTTTATTACAGTGGCTATAATGTGACTTTATTCTGACTTGTTCACCACTGCCTTCAACAGTCACTTCTTTTCTTTTTCTCTGTCTGCGTATTAGATTCCTGTTCTGGTTGCAATGTGAGATAAATGAATTTAATATTACTGCCATCTGTGTCAGGCACACTACGAAGATTAACAACTACATGCTCAAAATGTGAAATGATAAAATATAAGTGAAAATACTCATCAAATAACGTCTGTAACTATTTAAAAGAAAAACTCTTTCTGTGTATTAAATGAAAGTAGCTCCAACCTTCCGGCCTCCTGCCACCGAAGATAATGGCGTCGATGGGAACGCCCTCCTCACTCTCCCACTGGGGGTCAATGATGGGACACTGAGCCGCCGGGGCACAGAAGCGGGAATTAGGATGAGCACACGGAGCGGCGCTTCCTTTTTACAGAGAGGAAACAACAGTTTATTCTACCTTCACTGCTTTGTAAAACATGAATATCATGGTCTAATCTTTAGGTCACTCCATTTCTAAATTAAAAAAAAGAGAAAACACCACGAGATGGCACTTTATACACTATGGCTGTTCAGTTTACTCATATGTTAGTTTGAGATGTCTTTGTTGGCAAACACATAATTCAAGCTAAAATTACATCAGTAAAATGGCTGAATATTTAATGGGTGTTCATTAGAAACTATTTCATTACAAATCACCTCCTCTAGAGCTGCTGCTCTACAAGCGGGACACTTTGGATTGCTGTCCTTATAAAGCCGTACGGTTACCTTGCTTCCAGGTCTTGCCGTGCCAGTCTGTGAGGGTGACCCCGGCTGCAGGGGGGGCAAGGCCCTCCCACCACACTCCTCCATCGCTGGTCTCGCCAACGTTGGTGAACATGGTGTTTTTGGCCATGGTGGCCATGGCGTAGGGGTTGGTCTTGTCTGAGGTGCCGGGAGCCACGCCGAAGAAGCCGTTCTCTGGGTTGATGGCTCTCAGTTTGCCTGCAGAATCAGAATCAGTCAGTAACTTGAGGATTTCCCACACCGCCTATGGAGTAACACAGTGATATATCCGTGCGAGCCATCCTCCTCCCTCTCACCTTGGCTGTCGAACTTCATCCACGCAATGTCGTCGCCCACACACTCAACCTTCCAGCCTGGCAGAGATGGTTTCATCATGGCCAAGTTGGTTTTACCACAGGCACTGGGGAAGGCCGCCGCTACGTAACGCTTCACACCCTGAGGGTTGGTGATGCCCAGGATCTGAGGAGAGGAGAGGTGGATAAAAATGATAAGTCATCCCACACTTTTTAACCCAACCTTTCATGGATAGTCATCATTTAAAAGCACTAAAAGAGCTTCATGGCCAAGCACTTTTGAAAGAAATAAAACACTGTTCTACAGTAGTAGCAGGAAATCCCTGCTATATTACTCTGTCCCCTTAAAAATACTTCAAATATAATGTACACACACACAAAAAAAATTATTATTCTCAAGTTTTGACAGCAACAAATGAGCAAGTTCTCTACCATGGACAGTTATGTGTCCCGCAGGCTTTAGGCAGCAACGTTACACACTCACCAGCATGTGTTCCGCCAGCCAGCCTTCATCCTTGGCGATGCGGGAGGCGATGCGGAGGGCGAAGCACTTCTTCCCCAGGAGAGAGTTTCCTCCATAGCCGCTGCCAAAGGACATGATCTGCCTGATGTCTGGCAGGTGGGATATCAGCACCTTCTCTGGGTTACAGGGCCACGAGTTGACCAGAGGAGCTGGAGAGGAGGCGGACAGAAAGATGAGAGGGACAGAGGGCTAGTGTTGGTATAATGGAATAGGGATGATGGCGTAAAGAAGGGAGGAAATGAGGACAGAGCTGGAGATGACAGGAATGGAGATGGATGGATAGAACGGGGGTAGGATAGTAATTAGCACCTTTGAGTGGTAAAGGTCGTCCCACAGAGTGCTGGCAGCGGACAAACTCTGCTCCTTCAGCCAGTTTCTTCAGGACAGGAGTGCCCATGCGCGTCATGATCCCCATACTGGCCACAACGTATGGAGAGTCCGTGACCTTGAGGGAGAACAAAACGTTTATCACCCTGATCAACAACATAACACTGCCAGAGAGAGTAATAACCATGTGCTACAGCAATTTATTAGAATATACTGTGTGATCAATTACATTGTTAGGTACAACACAGCAGGCTTATTGCTTTTATTGAGTATCAAGTGTTGAGAGGCCCACAGTCAGTACCTGGACACCATATTTACTCAGACTCGAGCCTACAGGACCCATACTGAAGGGAATCACATACATGGTCCGACCTACAGAGAGACAGAAGCATGAACACCACATTAACACACGACACATTGTTTGTTTTTCCACTACAGACAACAGTGTTTCAACGGTCAACAACATACCTGCCATGCAGCCAGGGAAACGCTCCTCTCTGGCCTTCTGCCAGTCAGACTCGCTCATCCAGCTGCCCAGCTGGCTCTTCACTCCTCCAGCGGGGATGGGGATGGTATCTCTCCGACCAGGATGTCGGCCGTTTCCTCCGGGCTCCCCGTCACCACGTGCACACCGGTGGGCTTACACTCGTCAACCGCTCCCTTCACAAACTCAGCCACCGCCGGGGGCAGCGAGGGGATGGAGGCCAGGGACCGAACCCCGACACTCGCCCCAACACCACCATGTCTGAAAAACAATCGGCATTTAAATAATGAATTACTTTTTTTCACCCTTTACTTGCGACCATGTGACATTCCAACTACACTGACTGAATGTACAGTAACTTGTAGGTTGGGTGTAACTCTATACAAATAGAACTGACATACCTCTATAATACATCGACACTAATCAACTAAATACGTCTTCTACCCATTGTGTGGGGTGCATTCCTGCAAGACCTGTCAGGAGAGGTTATTCCCAAGTAAGGATATATAAAACACTTGTGACAGTCTTGTTATCTATCATCTATGTAATGCTACAGTGGCCTACTAGAACATTTCTAATTTGTACACATTACATTTTTTGTCTGTGTTATCTTTAAAATCATTCTGGTTTTTATCCACTGCTGTTTAATTGGGTGTTACCTTTTTACAAACAAAGACCTCACAATGCAACAAATATGTGAAGAAATGAGCAAAAAGCTACAGACTTTTCTAAGTGATACCATTTCATTGTTTTATACCAATAGATGCTGAAGGAGTGCAATGAGGACAGATGTTGGTTCCTTTATGAAAAGTAATGTCCACTATATATATATATATATATATATATATATATATATATATATATTTTTTTTTTTTTTTTTTGTTTTTTTTTTTTTGACTTCTTGCAACACTACTTACAACACTCACACACTCACCTTAGGTTAGGTTGTACCTCCTTCTTCTCTTGTTCTCTCTCCTTCATGGAGTTATTTTATTTTATGCTGGATACAGCTCGTTGGTTGTTGCAGTGAACATTGATCAGATAACTGGTGACACATAATTTGACCACTAGGCTGCACTGTTGAAGAGGCTATAGTAACAGTTCAGCTCATGTTCTGAAATACTGTTGCAATTCTCAAACCATAAAGTGAAATATGAGTGAATGTGATTGTTGAAAGGACAACGTTTGTCTGTGTGTGGTTGAGGGACGAAGATTGCAATATGTGTCAAGCCTCGCACTCTTCCTCAGGCATCTTAAACGTGTTGAGAGCAGCTGCCTATCCGAGCCTTTTCTGTAATGCTGACTTTTGGAAAATACTTGTACCTGTAATAATGGCTTTTAATGGATTTCTGCCTGGAGTGCAAAAAGGGCAGATGTTTTTTCTTTTTTTTTTTTGCATTCCTTTATGAAGGATAACGTAAAAACAGATACAGCTTCCACAACAATCTTTGTTAGGCTGGGCTGATTAGTGACAACTTTTCATGTTTTTTCTTTTCTTTTTAAAAATAAAAGTAAATTATTTCCCTTTGTCTGCTGGTGTTTCATTGCAGAAAGTCAAAAGCAGAAACTGTGAATGAAGAAAGCAATTTATCACTTATTCTTATCAGTATATACAGTACATGTGTATAAACTGTAGGCTATGTGTACATCCAGGACACTGTAATCACAGGTTAGCATATACATACATACATACAAACATAATCTCAGGATCGACAGATGTTTTATCTAGCACTACTGTCAGGTCAACCATTAGATTTTACCAACACTTTATAGTCAATGCTCTGGAGCGTTCGGCCCCACGTGGCAGCTCGGTTGTGATTGGCCAATGAGCCCAGTCCCAGAACATGCACACTCTCATACGGACACGAATGACAGGCAGACAGAGAGGGCCGCTAAAGAGAGAGACAGGGCTGGGCGGCCGCTAAAAATGTTATAGATTTTTTGAGGGTCCACTGGCCCACCGATACAGCATCCCACCGTGATTTGTCCCAGTAGTCTATGCAAAGGGATAGGCCATGTGTGTGTGTAGGCTAAACCAGCAGCTCTATAGCTCACTCTGTCGGTTGGTTGGTCGGTCCACAAAACTTTCCCCATACTTGGGCAACCACAGTTTCTGCCCCAGGAGGCTGAAATACGGCATGGAGCTCAAGTGTGTGTGTGTGTGTGTGTGTGTGTGTGTGTGTGTGTGGTGTGTATCTGTGTGTATGTGTATGTGAGTATGTGTGTGTGTGTGTGTGTGTGTGTGTGGGTGTGTGTGGGTGTGTGTGTGTGTGTGTGTGTGTGTGTGTGTGAGGGTGGGTGTGTGTGTGTGGGTGTGTGGGTGTGTGAGTGTGTGTGAATGTGAGTATCTGTGTGTGTGTGTGTGTGTGTGTGTGTGTGTGTGTGTGTGTTCATGCCAGTTGGGGAAAAGGGGGTGTGGCAGTGGGAGCGGCCTATAACAAAAAGGCAGTAAACTTCAACAGTTTCACGTAACATGGTCAAACTTTGTAAAAAGACACAGACACAGACAGAAATAACACAGAGACCCTTTCATTGGTGACAGTTTGCCCCATCACTATACTTTAACCACATCTCCTTTCATAACTTATGAACAGTTTGTCGTAGACTCTCGTCGAAGGCTTCTTTCAGCAGAGGTTCCTTTTTCAGTGGAGTGGGTTAGCCCCGCCATCTCGTTCTGTTGGTCCATCAGTTCCTTGGTCCCCAAAGCTGTGCCCACCCTATAGCAACAGCAACTTTCTACTTACGAGGCTGAAATTTGCCACTGAGGTCAAGTGTTTGTGAGGTTGTGTTTGTGTGTGAATGCATCCACATGTAGAAGCAGTAGAGTACGTGGCCATGAACTATTGGTGCTTGTTTGTATTTCCATCACCTGGAAAGCTCAGTTTTTATCTATTGTCGGCTGAGACACACACTCACATTTTTGTATGGTGCTGCACATTTAAATACATATCAAATTCCAATTGGGCTGGAGGTTTTCAGTGAAATCCTTCATCAGCAGCAAGAATATGTGCATTGTATCTGTAACGGTTGGTAGCCAGGGACACAAGGGAAGGACCCAAATGGAAGATAGGATGAAATCTCTAGAGATATTTAATAGTAAGTAGTTACAATACCAGTGCAGGCAGGTAGGTACAAATCAAAACTCAGGGAAACCAAAAGGCCAGAAACCAACCGCAAACAATGATAAACCTGCATAGAACTAAGGGAACACAGGTATATATACACAGACAACTAATCACAAGAAGACACAGCTGGGGTAGGAAGCACTGGAAAAGCAGGTAAACACAAGGATTGACTAACAAATGGAGACAGTGAGGATGTGGTAGGCAACACCACAAGGACAGAGCAAACAAGAGCAATACAAGACAGGTGTGCAGAGGGAAATAAGAGAGAACAGGGCTACGGCAACACAAGAGGTACAAACTGTCTAGAAAAACCATAAAGTGGAGGAAACACAGCAAAGAGAACAAAGACACAAAGAGCCCATGACAGTATCTGCTGTGTAATTTTAAAGGGAGCTCAGCTTCAGTGTTTATTCCTTTTATAAATGGTACGATTTAAGTTAGACAACAGTAATTGATCTGGATGAAACCTTTACTCAACTAATTAAAAATTATAGTCAACAAAACAGAAAGTAATAATGACCATGACATCCATTTTAGATGTAGCCCTAACTGTCCTTGAAATAATACTAATATTATTATTATTATTAATAATAATAAAAATAATAAAATGCTAATCAATAGCCTACAAATGTAATTGAAATTGAATAATACAAAATCATCTATAAAAAATGTCCCCATCACACAGTCTCAGAGTCCAATTTGACGTCAGACAATCAAAATTATTTAGTTTTCATATCTGACATGATGGATGCAGATTGTTCTTCTGTTGATTCTTCAACCAATCAATTAATGACTAATCATTTCACCTCTAATATAATCAGGCTTCAATATCTTAAATCTCAAATATAATTAAATCTTTAATATTATTATTATTATCATTATTATTTTATGATTTAAAAATATATCTAATATTATTTTCCTAAGTAGAGCCCACATCCATAACGTGTCAAACTAATGATCAAACATCAAAAAAAAAAAAAAAATAGTCTGTTGATCGACTCATTGTTGTTTCAGCTGTAGCCTTGTAGAGGTCTAATCAGGCATTTATTAAATAATAATTATAATAATAACAGGGAGTTCAATGCCTCTTTTAATGTTCCAGTTGAGAGCTTCACTCTTCATCTGTCCCTTCTGTGTGTCAGACAATGACAATAGTGTGCAATCATTTTATTAACAGTATTCTTACTGCATGGAAACAAAGCAACAGATAAACTGCATGTAGAAAGATATTCACTGTATGCATTAATACACACTTCTTCCGGTCCTCTTCAGTCTTCACAGAGTTGAATGAGCAGAGTCATGTCATGTTTTACAGCTGACACAAGGAATGAATATAGAGTGGGTTGACCTAGATTACAGTATGTGATTACAATATACCTGATAGTAAACTCCTTGATGCATCTCTCATAGGTGAAGATGTGAAGACAGCTCTCCAGAGTCGTGTGTTTTAAACGGAGGAAGTGCATGTAGAAAAGATGAAAAACAAACAAAAAAATGAACTTGTGTGGGAGTTCAAAAGACCTGTGGCACAAGTGACTTAAGTGCTGCAGAAATGACTTGTTATGTAGAAGCTGCATGGAAGGCAATATTATTTCTTCTTCCTTATTTCCACATGAAGGTGTGTCATCTGTGTACATAAGAGTGATATTCTGGTGTATATCAACTTTGTCCAGGCCTGTACATATTAAATAATATTATATTGTATCGGATCGATAAGATGAACAAAATATGAGCAATTTAATATGAATTCTTCTTAATAGCGAGGACAGATGTTGGTTCCTTTATGAAGGATAACACAAATACAAATGCAGCTTCAGTAATCTGTGTAAGGTTGGGCTGTTGTTTGGCTCCTTGTTTTTCTTACTCCCATTGGTGTTTCTTTATGGAAAAATGTATTTTAAAAGAGACAATATGACAGTTAAGACTAGATATTTTAGACAACGAGGGAGCCGAAAGTGGGATGATAAAATTATTTTTATCTCTTATACTATGGTTTTTGTTTAAAGCATTTTTTTGAAAAATAATTCAAAGCAGTTTAATCAGTGAGGTTCTCTCATCAGCCCGGTGCAGAGCAGCAGAGATAAAGACTGTCAGCAAAGACTCTGTTGTACCTACATGTATGAAATAGTCTTTGTCACGTTTTTGGTTATTTACACTTAAGAATAAGTCGAGGCGTTAAGCATGAGGTTGCTGCACATTTTCTCTGTGTGGGGCTGATAAACCAGAGTGAGATCGCCAAAGAGAAGTGGTGGGATGTAAACTGATGAAATCATGAACAGAGCTGAGAACTATAAGTAAACAGAGGAAGTTGGTCAGCTGCATCTGTCCTTCTGACTGTAACCAGGCAGCTCTCTGCAACAAAATATCAATGAAGAATTGTGTTTATTGTCCAAGTAACAACTATTTATTCTGTGACCTGGAACACTTTCCTTCTGTTTATTTGCTAAAATTAATGACGTGAGTGACAGCAAAAAATGCACAATTCTTCAAATGAGAATATTTTTATATATAACTTTTTTTATAGGCACTTGACTGAAACAAAACAAATTCCTTCTCCGATCCAGCCAAAGGAGCTTAAACAACGCTGTCTTTTATCATGAAAACCATGAAAAGAAGCTCTGCATGAAGGTGATGACTGATAACTTATTGACTATTACCATATTTAAATCCTCTCATCCCTTGTGATCCTCGTTCCTGCAGAAGAAACAGCTGTTTGTTGTATAATAAATTAGTCTTTGGTTATATGATCTTACTCAGGGGAAGTTTCCTGCATATTTGTCTAATGAAACACTGGCTTTCTGTACTGATGGTCTCAAATCAGCCTCCTCTCTATATATTACATGTCTGAATGTTTTATTACTTATATGTTGTTTTACATATGTTATTATTGTGATTAATGTAATATGTACTAGAAAAGAAGATACAGATACAGGCCTGCAGTGAGTCAAGTGATAAAAGATAAGTAATAAGTCATTTGCACCTTGCTGAGCTCAAGATGACCCAAACACTGACTTCCTCTTTCTCAGAGTTCAGCCAGGAAGGGATGAAGACTTCTTGTATTTCTGCAGTATTGTAGTCGTGTGATATCTATCATGAAAATAGTCTGTTTGATGTTATGTTACGACGGCTCTGCAGATACGTTGGTTACTGGCTCTGTTGCAGTTCTGCTGAAATTCACAAACGTCCTGATTTTAAAACTAATTGTTTCTCTGTTTTGACTGCAGGCTGGTTCGGTAAGGACAAATGTTACTGCTTTTTATGTTTCAACTTTTTAACTCAGAGAGTTTAATTTAGCTGCTTTTCATGAACTCCACTGAAAATACATGATAGATTTTATTTGTAGGGTTTTGGTTTCACAGAAATCAGAGGTTGCTTCAGCAACATTTTATTTATCTATAAAATCATAAACTCATGCTGGATCGTTTGATTTTATATTTAAAATATTTTCAGTGCAGATATGAATCATCACTACTTATAACACTGTAACATCTGGTTGTACATGGCAACTTCCTGGAGTGAATGTGTGAATTTGAAGTTGTTTTAAAAGAATGTGAACGTTTTATTTAAAAGATATTTCGATTAAAATATTGAAATATAACTTTTTTTCTATATTTTGGTCAAATCCAGGTGATGAGTTTCACAACAGTCCAGTCTGTGAATATGGTGCCAGCCAACTTGTTACTGAGCGTCTTCTTTCTTTCAGGTGAGCTGTTTGTTCACTCACTTTTATTTGAGACGTTAATTAATTTAGTCTGAACTTCATTTAGAAACAAAGCAGGAAGACCAGTGCAGATAGAGTTACTGTTTCCAACCGTCCTGACTGAAAAATGAAATATTTCATACTAACATTGTTAACAGGACAGGAAAAAAGACCAGCATGCAACATACAGCTGCTTTATTTATCATGAACATTCTCTGCCTGTAGATTTTATCCACATTTTGTTAATCATGAGTCTGGTTTGACAGGTGCTTTGGCTGCTTGTCCATCCCTCTCACATCTATTCATCACTGCACCAGAGAAGATTGAAGCACTGAGTGGATCTTGTTTGCAAATCCCGTGTAACTTTAGATCTCAACCAGAACAAGATTTTAACAGCAGAAGAGAAACCTTTGGAGTGTGGATCAAAAATGACCACAGATTTGGCAACAATGAAAACAATGTGATTTTCCACAGTAGTGGGACGGTTAACACCTATCCAATGAATATTACTGGAAACCTGGTTGAGAAAAATTGCACCACTTTATTTTCCAAATTAATCACAAATTACACAAACACATATTTCTTCAGAGTTGAGAACAAACCATTCATGGCAACAGCTGTTTGTGATCCTCTTCAAATAACGGTTAAAGGTAAGAGAGTTTTGTTTTCATCAGTCAGTCTATGATGTTAAATAAAAAGGGAAATCAGTTGCAGCTTTGGTCTAAACAGCACACTTTCTCATTTTATCAGGTTTTTCACTTTGCTAAGATTTTAACTTCTGATTAAACACTGAGTCTGTTGTTGTTTAATACAAGAACGTCATTTTCTGTGTCAGCTTTGGTATTAAAAACCCAAAGCGCTTCTATTTTATATTTTAGTGTAAAATGTGTGTCTGGTTTGATCCCACAGATTCTCCTCCGAGCCCCAGAATTGAGATCCCAGGTGATCTGAAGGAGAAGCAGTCTGTCACTATAACCTGCTCAGCTTCCACTCCCTGTCCACACTCCCCTCCTAAACTCACCTGGAATCTCCAACAAGACGCTCTCAACAAAACAGAGGAAAACACAGATCGAACCTTAACAACTAAAATCCAGACGACCGTCACTCTGTCAGACCAACATGATGGATACAACATCACCTGTTCTGCCAGTTATCCTGTGAACGAAGGAAAAGAGGTCAAGACAGCAGAGGAGAGAAAGACTCTCCATGTTTCATGTAAGACAGCCAGAGTTTGTTATTGGATCCTGTCAGCACATGATGGGATGTCAGCTGATTTTAATGAATAAAGTTAATATCATATGTTCCTCAGATGCTCCCAAGAACACCTCCGTGTCCATCAGTCCACCAGGTTTGGTGTCAGCAGGTTGCCGGGTGAACCTGACCTGCTCCAGCAGAGCCAAGCCTCCCGTCAGCCGCTTCACCTGGTTCAAGAACAGCAAAGATGGAGCCGTGAATGTATCTGAAGGAGATTTTTACAGCTTTAATGTGACAGATGGAGGAGTTTATTTCTGTGTGGCCACGAATGATCTCGGTAATCAGACGTCAGAAGAGATCGATTTGACTAATAAAGGTAAACACAACAGTACTGTATTCAGTAGTGAAATAGGAGCGGTTCTTGGCTAAAGTATTTTATGTATTAATGTAAATATATGCAGAGTTGCGAATAATCTGTTTAAATTCAATAAGGAAAGATCGATGGGAACTTAAAAACAATATTTACAGAAAAAACATTTCTCAATAGTACATGAAAACATAGCATCTTCACAAAATGTGCGCCCAAGAAAATAGGAGATAGGAAACAAATGTGTGGATGAGGAGACCTGACAGCAAGAGAAAGTAGAAATGAAGGAACTGGAAATGTATGAATCTAAATTGATAAACGGAAGAGAGAGGAAAGGAGAGAATTTCAGCAACAGAAGAAAAGAGACAAAAAAGTGAGACAGATAATTTTCCATACCAAATTTTGCAAAGCTTTATCATGATCTCTGCTGATATTTTTTCATATATTATTGTACATATCCTCTGTCTTTCAGGTGAGCTGTTTGTTCAGTCAATTTTATTAGGAGACATTACTCAAATCATTTACAGTCTGAACTTAATTTAGAGTCAAAGCAGAAAGAGCAGTGCAGCCAGGGAAAACAACATGCAACATCCTGCTGCTGAAGTGTATTTTGTGTCTTTCTATTCATAGAGATTTTATCCACATTTTGTTAATCGTGAGTCTGGTTTTACAGGAGCTTTGGCTGCTTGTCCGTACCACTCAGATCTATTTATTACTGCACCAGAGAAGATTGAAGCACTGAGTGGATCTTGTTTGCAAATCCCGTGTAACTTTAGTTCTAAACCAGAACAAGATTTTGACAGCAGAAGAGAAACCTTTGGAGTGTGGATCAAAAATGACCATAAACTTGGCTTATATCCAAACAATGTGATTTTCCACAGTAGTGGGATGGTTAACACCTATCCAATGAAAATTACTGGAAACCTGAGTGAGAAAAATTGCTCCACTTTATTTTCCAAATTAATCAGAAGTTACACAGACAAATATTTCTTCAGAGTTGAGAACAGACCATTCATGGCAACAGCTGTTTGTAATCCTCTTCAAATAACAGTTAAAGGTATGAGAGTTTTGTTTTCATCAGTCAGTCTATGATGTTAAATAAAAAGGGAAATCAGTTGCAGCTTTGGTCTAAACAGCACACTTTCTCATTTTATCAGGTTTGTCACTTTGCTAAGATTTTAACTTCTGATTAAACACTGAGTCTGTTGTTGTTTAATACAAAAGTGTCATTTTCTGTGGCAGCTTTAGAATTAAAAACCCAAAGCATTTCTAATTTATATTTTAGTGTAAAATGTGTGTCTGGTTTGCTCCCACAGATTCTCCTCCGAGCCCCAGAATTGAGATCCCAGGTGATCTGAAGGAGAAGCAGTCTGTCACTATAACCTGCTCAGCTTCCACTCCCTGTCCACACTCCCCTCCTAAACTCACCTGGAATCTCCAACAAGACGCTCTCAACAAAACAGAGGAAAACACAGATCGAACCTTAACAACTAAAATCCAGACGACCGTCACTCTGTCAGACCAACATGATGGATACAACATCACCTGTTCTGCCAGTTATCCTGTGAACGAAGGAAAAGAGGTCAAGACAGCAGAGGAGAGAAAGACTCTCCATGTTTCATGTAAGTCAGAGTTTGTTATTGGATCCTGACAGCACATGATGGGATGTCAGCTGATTTTAATGAATAAAGTTAACATCATATGTTCCTCAGATGCTCCCAAGAACACCTCCGTGTCCATCAGTCCACCAGGTTTGGTGTCAGCAGGTAGCCGGGTGAACCTGACCTGCTCCAGCAGAGCCAAGCCTCCCGTCAGCCGCTTCACCTGGTTCAAGAGCAGCAAAGATGGAGCCGTGAATGTATCTGAAGGAGATTTTTACAGCTTTAATGTGACAGATGGAGGAGTTTATTTCTGTCTGGCCATGAATGATCTCGGTAATCAGACGTCATCACAGATTACTTTGGATAAAGGTAAATGTAGAACTGTACTGAATCTGCTTATTTTAATCTAATCTGCTCTTCTCTCTTTTCTGTTTTTCTTCCGTTTTCCTTCTGCTTTTCTGCTGCTGTATAACTTAGTTTGTTTGGTTGGTTTTGTATTTTAGTACCCTGTAAAACATTAGTATGAAATTATTACATGTCTGCATGTTTACATTCAACCTTTGTTTTCTTTGAGTCAGTTGATTTTGCTTTGCTGCTTTTGTTTTCTATGAACAGAGAACTTTGATTACTCTCTACTATGGGGTCCAGCTCTTGGAGGGATCCCTGTCATACTCACCTGTCTTGCGCTCTGTGTCTGGTAGGTATCACAAACCTGCGTTCATGGATGAGTATGTGATCTGTCAGTTTTATTCATTCGTGCAGCAACAGATTCCTCACATTTACATGTTTGTATTGACTCTAAAAGAACAAAAGTATGATTGTTCGGACCACCTGTTCTGTGACTTCAAGTCATGCACACTGTCTATAACTGAAACACAGTATAATTATTGAGCTCTCTAATGTCTTCCAGGCGGTTTAAGTTGAAACATCGAACAACGCAGACTCAGGTGGGAGAATACTAAACTTTATTGTACAGTACTGAACTGTGTCTTGTGAATATATCACATTTGTTCACATAGATCGTGTCCTCTTTTTTTCAGTTGAAATCTGTGAGTGGCTAAAGTTGGGGCACATTTGGTATTATCAGCATGTTGGTTTAACATCACTTCTGTTCACAGCATTGTAGCAAAAAGCAGCTTCACCACGTGTGCCTCTGACTTGAGGAAGTAGCTGTTTCCTAAAAGTTAAAGGACCTGTTCATATCAGAAACATATTTTGGCCAGGCTTTTATATGATTTATAAACTAGCAGCAAAGCTTTGAAATCTATTCCATAGCTAACTGGAGGCCAGTGTAAAGAGGAATGTATTCAAACTGAGCCTAGTTGTAAGTGTTTATTAAGCGGAGGTTTATGCATCACTACATTAGGTCCTGGTAGCTAGTTGACCCCTCATTTGATGACTATATAGACTGAGAAGTTTATATGTTACATTTTACAGAAATAACTATGAAAAACAATAAATAAAAATAACGATGACAATAAAAGGTTATGCCATTAACTTTAACCAGACTGAAACGTCTTTATACGGTAATTCTTGAATCAACCTGAGCAATAACTTTTCTTAGTCTTTCTTCTTTGTTTTGTGAAATTCAACCTCTAATGTCTTGTCTTGATCTATTGGAGCAAAAAACTTCACTCAGATTAATGATCACCAAGGAAACAACAAAGTCAGTGCCTTCGAGGTTTGACCCGAACCTTATGAGGATTGTTCCAGGCAAACCTACTGACTATACAAGCAAATGTCTTTTGTCAGTGCTGTGATGTGGTCAGAAACCAGGTTTCAATTTGGCCAAAGGCCATTTAGTGAACTTTAAATGCATCTGTAATTATGGACTATGGAAGGAACCTCACAACATTTCTTGTTTGCTTCATCTTTCACAGAGTCAAAAGGGGGACGAGCTGGCTCTTCAAATGCAAGCTGACAAAATAGAAGAAGACATCCATTATGGAGAGATCGTCTTCACCAAGCGGACACCAGTGCAGGATAGTGGACAGCAGCAGGATACACTGTATGCAGAGGTCAAAGTGTCCAAGGCAGCAAACAGCTTAACACACACTGCTGATGAGCCAGAGGACCTCTACGCTCAAGTGAAGAAAAAATGAGCTGTCTTGAGATCACATTAGGGCTGGATTGTTGGACTGGGCTTGGATGTTTTATGTCAGTTACTGTAGACACTGGAGCCTGGACAGCAAAATGTCATCTTCACTGGCCACTGGTCAAAGAAAAGGACACTCAAAACCTCCACAGCCTGAAGCTCAGATTGTTTTGTCCGTAATCACATTATAATATTTCATATCTATGAGCTGACCTGGTACAGCTGTTGCTGTGTGATTAGTAATCTGCATGTCAGATCGGTGGCCAAAGTCCCAAAGCTCTAAAAAGGGAACTATTCTAAATGACATGAGAACTATTATAAACTTGACACAGGAAACAGTTCTGTACACAGGCATTACCAGTACAGTACAAGAATATATTTCATTTTGTGATATTTTACAAATACTTTAGCCATGCATTTTTAGACTCATTTACGCATCTATTTTGTATCCCACTTTTTTATTTTCATTTGTGTTTTAATGACTCAATTACTCAAAAATGAACTTGAGACACAGTTTCTGCATTTGAGGAGATTTATTCATTGCACTGTAATAAAAACCTTGGCATACAACTAAAAATATCTAATAATCTCAGTTGCATTTATTGGTCCAACATTTCACATTGTGTGTAAACATCACCTGAAATCATACAATTTAATCACAAACATTACAAAAGTGGAAATGTGAATTATGCATAGTAATCCTCGGCCCCCACTGGGAATCTGCTACAATGTTTAGAGTAGTTAATGGACTTCTGATATATATTTTTATCAAGCTCAATTCAAAATAAAGGGCATATCATGAGACTCAGACCATAGTGTATTAAAAGAGCTGGTGTTCAAATTTACTAAAAACCTTTTAGGAGTAAAAATGTTAAAACTTTTTTTTCAGAATTTTGCTAAGAAAATATCTTTGGGCTTTAGCCTGTAAACATTAGCAGCCTAAACAATGTATTGTTAAATGTCTAAGAGGCACTACAAGGCCATGTTGATTATGCTTAGCACCATTCAACGTGGGAACGGAGGTTGCTGTGACATTAACTTCTCTATACGACAAGTTTGTCAACTTCACAGAAACCGAACCTTCACATTGCAAAAGAAAACCTCCCTCCTACCACCAACCCAGAAGCACTTCCTCTGTGTTACAGCATTAGTGTCAAGTAGTGTCCAAAAGACTGTAGGTGTTGCCTTGTAGATCATCATCTTCTGCCCCAAATCCAATTCTGACATTTAATTTCTAACAGATTTCTCTTCATTAAAAGAGAAAGGCAAGAGTCCCCGACTGTGTTTTCATGCACAGAGAAAGTTAACTACTGGCTATTAGTCTTTTTTTAGGTGTAACTTCAACCAATGATTGAACTAAAGCAGGGCTACTCAACTTTTCTGAATTCTGTACATATAACATACCAGCAAAGAGATACCAAAATGTGGCTGAGCAGCAAATACTAGAAATCTCTCATACCAGCCACTGCCATGTTTTTAGGCATTTCAGTACACCTCCTATGTTGGGATGTAGGATCTTTCTATGCCAGACTCTCAGCCTGGTTATCCAATCTTCAGTTTCATGTTTACATGGATGAAAGCAAAACTGTATTTTAGCTAAATGATCTGTGTACGTAAACCCAGTCGGTGACTCTGATTGCACCCTAATGATCTGAATCCTCCATGTTTGCGGTCAGTAGGGTTTTAATTGTGCACTCTGTCCTCCAGCGCCTTCAGCTCAGCCTCCACCTGAGCTGGCAGATCAGCTCCAACTTGCTGAGTGAAGTAGGCTCTCAGCTCCTTCGTCTCCTTCTGCCAGAAGGACGCGGGCACGTCGAACAGGGCGCCCATATCCACGTTGCTGCTCAGACCTTTAGTGTCGATGGCGCCATCTACTGGCAGCCAGCCGACAATGCTCTTCTTGGCCGCCTCATCCTCCCTCTCCCGGCTGCAGCGCTTGAAGATCCACTCCAGCACGCAGGCGTTTTCGCCGAAGCCCGGCCAGAGGAAGGCGCCGCTCGCCGGGTCCTTCCTGAACCAGTTGACGTGGAAGATCTTGGGCAGATGAGTGGGGGCCTTTCGGCTCTCCATGCTCAGCCAGTGAGCGAGGTAGTCTCCAAAGTTGTAACCAAAGAACGGCCGCATGGCAAAGGGGTCGTGCATTATCACCTTGCCTGAAGCAAAAAAATTATCACTCTGTAATACTGCTAAAGAATTGGCTTCAGTGATAGTGACAGAAACTTCCTTATCATCCCATTATCTTAAACACCTCATCATTAGGACAACTCTGTAAAGTCTAATGTGTTTCAAGTAATGACACAATATCTAAAAACTCGTCGCTCTAAAAATACAACCTTTTCTCTTTTCAGAGCTGAAAATCAATACAGATGTATTTAGAGGAATTTAGAGTTTGTACCTTTATGCTCGGCAGCTGCTGTGGCCTCAGACCTCATGGCGGCTCCAACAAAGACTCCGTGTTGCCAGTTGAAAGACTCGTAGACCAGAGGGACTCCTGAGAACATCAACATTTTATCATGTTTAACACACAGCACATGTTGAGCTGTGATACTAATTGTAGCTGCAATGACTCAAACATTAAGAAGAAGAAGGCCGTCCACAGTATACTTAATATGTTCGACCTATTGCTGTGTTATTTTATGACAGTGGCTATAATGTGACTTTATTCTGACTTGTTCACCACTGCCTTCAACAGTCACTTCTTTTCTTTTTCTCTATCTGCGTATTAGATTCCTGTTCTGGCTGCAATGTGATATGAACTTAATATTACTGCCCTCTGTGTCAGGCACACTACGAAGATTAACAACTACATGCTCAAAATGTGAAATGATAAAATATAAGTGAAAGTACTCATCAAATAACGTCTGTAACTATTTAAAAGAAAAACTCTTTCTGTGTATTAAATGAAAGTTGCTCCAACCTTCCGGCCTCCTGCCACCGAAGATAATGGCGTCGATGGGAACGCCCTCCTCACTCTCCCACTGGGGGTCAATGATGGGACACTGAGCCGCCGGGGCACAGAAGCGGGAATTGGGATGAGCACACGGAGCGGCGCTTCCTTTTTACAGAGAGGAAACAACAGTTTATTCTACCTTCACTGCTTTGTAAAACATGAATATCATGGTCTAATCTTTAGGTCACTCCATTTGTAAATTAAAAAAAAGAAAACACCACTAGATGGTACTTTATACACTATGGCTGTTCAGTTTACTCATATGTTAGTTTGAGATGTCTTTGTTGGCAAACACATGATTCAAGCTAAAATTACATCAGTAAAACGGCTGAATATTTAATGGGTGTTCATTAGAAACTATTTCATTACAAATCACCTCCTCTAGAGCTGCTGCTCTACAAGCGGGACACTTTGGATTGCTGTCCTTATAAAGCCGTACGGTTACCTTGCTTCCAGGTCTTGCCGTGCCAGTCTGTGAGGGTGACCCCGGCTGCAGGGGGGGCAAGGCCCTCCCACCACACTCCTCCATCGCTGGTCTCGCCAACGTTGGTGAACATGGTGTTTTTGGCGATGGTGGCCATGGCGTAGGGGTTGGTCTTGTCTGAGGTGCCGGGAGCCACGCCGAAGAAGCCGTTCTCTGGGTTGATGGCTCTCAGTTTGCCTGCAGAATCAGAATCAGTCAGTAACTTGAGGATTTCCCACACTGCCTATGGAGTAACACAGTGATATATCCGTGCGAGCCATCCTCCTCCCTCTCACCTTGGCTGTTGAACTTCATCCACGCAATGTCGTCGCCCACACACTCAACCTTCCAGCCTGGCAGAGATGGTTTCATCATGGCCAAGTTGGTTTTACCACAGGCACTGGGGAAGGCCGCCGCTACGTAACGCTTCACACCCTGAGGGTTGGTGATGCCCAGGATCTGAGGAGAGGAGAGGTGGATAAAAAGGATAAGTCATCCCACACTTTTTAACCCAACCTTTCATGGATAGTCATCATTTAAAAGCACTAAAAGAGCTTCATGGCCAAGCACTTTTGAAAGAAATAAAACACTGTTCTACAGTAGTAGCAGGAAATCCCTGCTATATTACTCTGTCCCCTTAAAAATACTTCAAATATAATGTACACACACACAAAAAAAATTATTATTCTCAAGTTTTGACAGCAACAAATGAGCAAGTTCTCTACCATGGACAGTTATGTGTCCCGCAGGCTTTAGGCAGCAACGTTACACACTCACCAGCATGTGTTCTGCCAGCCAGCCTTCATCCTTGGCGATGCGGGAGGCGATGCGGAGGGCGAAGCACTTCTTCCCCAGGAGAGAGTTTCCTCCATAGCCGCTGCCAAAGGACATGATCTGCCTGATGTCTGGCAGGTGGGATATCAGCACCTTCTCTGGATTACAGGGCCACGAGTTGACCAGAGGAGCTGGAGAGGAGGCGGACAGAAAGATGAGAGGGACAGAGGGTTAGTGTTGGTGTAATGGAATAGGGATGATGGCGTAAAGAAGGGAGGAAATGAGGACAGAGCTGGAGATGACAGGAAGGGAGATGGATGGATAGAACGGGGGTAGGATAGTAATTAGCACCTTTGAGTGGTAAAGGTCGTCCCACAGAGTGCTGGCAGCGGACAAACTCTGCTCCTTCAGCCAGTTTCTTCAGGACAGGAGTGCCCATGCGCGTCATGATCCCCATACTGGCCACAACGTATGGAGAGTCCGTCACCTTGAGGGAGAACAAAACGTTTATCACCCTGATCAACAACATAAAACTGCCAGAGAGAGTAATAACCATGTGCTACAGCAATTTATTAGAATATACTGTGTGATCAATTACATTGTTAGGTACAACACAGCAGGCTTATTGCTTTTATTGAGTATCAAGTGTTGAGAGGCCCACAGTCAGTACCTGGACACCATATTTACTCAGACTCGAGCCTACAGGACCCATACTGAAGGGAATCACATACATGGTCTGACCTACAGAGAGACAGAAGCATGAACACCACATTAACACACGACACATTGTTTGTTTTTCCACTACAGACAACAGTGTTTCAACGGTCAACAACATACCTGCCATGCAGCCAGGGAAACGCTCCTCTCTGGCCTTCTGCCAGTCAGACTCGCTCATCCAGCTGCCCAGCTGGCTCTTCACTCCTCCAGTGGGGATGGGGATGGTGTCCCTCTGGCTCTTGGTCACAATCACAGTCTTGCTTTCCACCCGAGCCACGTCCTTCGGGTCTGTACGTGCCAACCAACTGAAAAACAGAGCAGGAATCAGAGCATGATGCAGAAAAACTGAGGAACTTTAGAAGAGAAATACGTGCACTTAGAGGCCTAAAAGCAATTCACCACTGACTGTATGTATAGAAATTTAAAGCCCTTACCAGTTCTGATATTTGGGAAGCTTCTTGACCATCCCTTCCTTCTCCAGACCGGTCTGGATGTTGGCCGTTTCCTCCGGGCTGCCCGTCACCACGTGCACACCGGTGGGCTTACACTCGTCCACCGCTCCCTTCACAAACTCAGCCACCGCCGGGGGCAGCGAGGGGATGGAGGCCAGGGACCGAACCCCGACACTCGCCCCAACACCACCATGTCTGAAAAACAATCGGCATTTAAGTAATTAATTACTTTTTTTCACCCTTTACTTGCGACCATGTGACATTCCACCTACACTGACTGAATGTACAGTAACTTGTAGGTTGGGTGTAACTCTATACAAATAGAACTGACATACCTCTATAATACAATGACATTAATCAACTAAATACGTCTTCTTCCCATTGTGTGGGGTGCATTCCTGCAAGACCTGTCAGGAGAGGTTATTCCCAAGTAAGGATATATAAAACATTTGTGACAGTCTTGTTATCTATCATCTATGTAATGCTACAGTGGCCTACTAGAACATTTCTAATTTGTACACATTACATTTTTTGTCTGTGTTATCTTTAAAATCATTCTGGTTTTTATCCACTGCTGTTTAATTGGGTGTTACGTTTTTACAAAGAAAGACCTCACAATGCAACAAATATGTGAAGAAATGAGCAAAAAGCTACAGACTTTTCTAAGTGATACCATTCCATTGTTTTATACCAATAGATGCTGAAGGAGTGCAATGAGGACAGATGTTGGTTTCCCATTATGAAAAGTAATGTCCAGTTTCTTTCAAATTGTTTATCCCAATTTTTTCAGTCATTTATTTTAATTACTGTAAAACTATATACATATATACTTATATATTACTTTACTTATATATTATTTTTATTTTTTATTTTATTTTTATTTTTTTGACTTCTTGCAACACTACTTACAACACTCACACACTCACCTTAGGTTAGGTTGTACCTCCTTCTTCTCTTGTTCTTTCTCCTTCATGGAGTTATTTTATTTTATGCTGGATACAGCTGGTTGGTTGTTGCAGTGAACATTGATCAGATAACTGGTGACACGTAATTTGACCACTAGGCTGCACTGTTGAAGAGGCTATAGTAACAGTTCAGCTCATGTTCTGAAATACTCTTGCAATTCTCAAACCATAAAGTGAAATATGAGTGAATGTGAGTGTTTAAAGGACAATGTTTGTCTGTGTGTGGTTGAGGGACGAAGATTGCAATATGTTTCAAGCCTTGCACTCTTCCTCAGGCATCTTAAAACGTGTTGAGAGAAGCTGCCTATCCGAGCCTTTTCTGTATTGCTGACCATTGGAAAATACTTGTACCTGTAATAATAGCCCCCCCAAAAACTTTTTTTAATGCTTCTTTCTGCCTGAAATGCAAAAAGGGCAGATGTTTTTATTTCTTTTTGCATTCCTTTATGAAGGATAACGTGAAAACAAAAAACATGAAAAGGTGTCATTAATCAGCCCAGCCTAACAAGCTGTATCTGTTTTCTTTTTAAAAATAAAAGTCAATTATTTCCCTTTGTCTGCTGGTGTTTCATTGCAAGTCGAAAGCAGAAACTGTGAATGAAGAAAGCAATTTATCACTTATTCTTATCAGTATATACAGTACATGTGTATAAACTGTAGGCTATTTATACATCCAGGACACTGTAATCACAGGTTGGATGGGCATATACAACAAACATACATACAAACATAATCTCAGGATCGACAGATGTTTTATCTAGCACTACTGTCAGGTCAACCATTAGATTTTACCAACACTTTATAGTCAATGCTCTGGAGCGTTCGGCCCCACGTGGCAGCTCGGTTGTGATTGGCCAATGAGCCCAGTCCCAGAACATGCACACTCTCATACGGACACGAATGACAGGCAGACAGAGAGGGCCGCTAAAGAGAGAGACAGGGCTGGGCGGCCGCTAAAAACGTTACGGATTTTTTTGAGGGCCCACTGTCCACTGATGCAGCATCCCACTGTGATTTGTCCCGGTAGCCTATGCAAAGGGATAGGCCATGTGTGTGTGTAGGCTAAACCAGCAGCTCTATAGCTCACACTGTCGGTTGGTTGGTCGGTCCACAAAACTTTTCCCATACTTGGACAACCACAGTTTCTGCCCCAGGAGCCTGAAATACGGCATGGAGGTCAAGTGTGTGTGTGTGTGTGGTGTGTGTATCTCTGTTTCTGTGTGTGTGTGGTGTGTGTATCTGTGTGTGTGTGTGTGTGTGTGTGGTGTGTGTATCTGTGTGTGTGTGTGTGTGTGTGTGGTGTGTGTATCTCTGTGTGTGTGTGTGTTGTGTATCTGTGTGTGTGTGTATGTGGTGTGTGTATCTGTGTGTGTGTGGTGTGTGGTGTGTGTATCTGTGTGTGTGTGTGTGTGGTGTGTGTATCTCTCTGTGTGTGTGTGTGTGTGTGTGGTGTGTGTATCTCTGTGTGTGTGTGTGTGTTGTGTATCTGTGTGTGTGGTGTGTGTTGTGTATCTGTGTGTGTGGTGTGTGTCTGTGTGTGTCTGGTGTGTGGTGTGTGTTGTGTATCTGTGTGTGTGTGTGCTGTGTATCTGTGTGTGTGTGTGGTGTGTGGTGTGTGTATCTGTGTGTGTGTGTGTGTGTGGTGTGTGTATCTGTGTGTGTGTGTGTGTGGTGTGTGTATCTGCGTGTGTGTGTGGTGTGTGTATCTGTGTGTGTGTGTGTGTGTAGTGTGTGGTGTGTGTGTGTGTGTGTGTGTGTGTGTGTGTGTGTGGTGTGTGGTGTGTGTATCTGTGTGTGTGGTGTGTGTATCTCTGTGTGTGGTGTGTGTATCTGTGTGTGGTGTGTGTATCTCTGTGTGTGGTGTGTGTATCTGTGTGTGTGTTGTGTGTGTTGTGTATCTGTGTGTGTGGTGTGGTGTGTATGTGAGTATCTGTGTGTGTGTGTGTGTGTGTGTGTGTTCATGCCAGTTGGGAAAAGGGGGTGTGGCAGTGGGAGCGGCCTATAACAAAAAGGCAGTAAACTTCAACGGTTTCACGTAACATGGTCAAACTTTGTAAAAAGACAGACACAGACACAGATAGACAGAAATAACACAGAGACCCTTTCATTGGTGACAGTTTGCCCCATCACTATACTTTAACCACATCTCCTTTCATAACTTATGAACAGTTTGTCGTAGACTCTCGTGGAAGGCTTCTTTCAGCAGAGGTTCCTTTTTCAGTGGAGTGGGTTAGCCCCGCCATCTCGTTCTGTTGGTCCATCAGTTCCTTGGTCCCCAAAGCTGTGCCCACCCTATAGCAACAGCAACTTTCTACTTACGAGGCTGAAATTTGCCACTGAGGTCAAGTGTTTGTGAGGTTGTGTTTGTGTGTGAATGCATCCACATGTAGAAGCAGTAGAGTACGTGGCCATGAACTATTGGTGCTTGTTTGTATTTCCATCACCTGGAAAGCTCAGTTTTTATCTATTGTCGGCTGAGACACACACTCACATTTTTGTATGGTGCTGCACATTTAAATACATATCAAATTCCAATTGGGCTGGAGGTGTTCAGTGAAATACTTCATCAGCAGCAGGAATATGTGCATTGTAT
Source organism: Lateolabrax maculatus (assembly GCA_031216445.1). Taxonomy (NCBI): domain Eukaryota; kingdom Metazoa; phylum Chordata; class Actinopteri; order Acropomatiformes; family Lateolabracidae; genus Lateolabrax; species Lateolabrax maculatus. The sequence continues at coordinate 14,239,238 of CM062210.1, forward strand.
CTGTAACGGTTGGTAGCCAGGGAACACAAGGGAAGGACCCAAATAGAAGATAGGATGAAATCTCTAGAGATATTTAATAAGTAGTTACAATACCAGTGCAGGCAGGTAGGTACAAATCAAAACTCAGGGAAACCAAAAGGCCAGAAACCAACCGCAAACAATAAACCTACATAGAACTAAGGGAACACAGGTATATATACACAGACAACTAATCACAAGAAGACACAGCTGGGGTAGGAAGCACTGGAAAAGCAGGTAAACACAAGGATTGACTAACAAATGGAGACAGTGAGGATGTGGTAGGCAACACCACAAGGGCAGAGCAAACAAGAGCAATACAAGACAGGTGTGCAGGGGGAAATAAGAGAACAGGGCTACGGCAACACAAGAGGTACAAACTGTCTAGAAAAACCATAAAGTGGAATGGGAACTAAACAGGCGCATAAAATGAAACCAGGAAACACAGCAAAGAGAACAAAGACACAAAGAGCCCATGACAGTATGTGCAGTGTAATTTTAAAGGCAGCTCAGCTTCAGTGTTTATTCCTTTTTTAAATGGTACGATTTAAGTTAGTCAACAGTAATTGATCTGGATGAAACCTTTACTCGACTAATTAAAAATGATATTCAACAAAACAGAAAGTAATAATGACAATTAATTTTAGATGTAGCCCTAACTATTATCTGAAATAATTCTTAGACACTGACAGTAAGAGCCTTCCCCCTGCAAGATCCCTTGATCCGTTAAATAATACTACTTATAATTATGATAATAATAATAATAATAATAATAATAATAATAATATTAATAATATGCTAATCAATAGCCTACAAATGGAATTGAAATTGCATAATACAAAATCATCTATAAAAAATGTCCCCATCACACAGTCTAAGAGCCCAATTTGACGTCAGACAATCAAAATTATTCAGTTTTCATATCTGACACAATAGATGCAGATTTATCTTCTGTTGATTCTTTAACCAATCAATTAATGACTAATCATTTCACCTCTAATATAATCAGGCTTCAATATCTTAAATCTCAAATATAATTAAATCTTTAATATTTTTATTATTATCATTATTATTTTATGTTGTAAAAATATATATAATATTATTTTCCTAAGTAGAGCCCACATCCATAACGTGTCAAACTAATGATCAGACATCAAAAAAAAAAAAAAGTCTGTCAATCGACTCATTGTTGTTTCAGCTGTAGCCTTGTAGAGGTCTAATCAGGCATTTATTAAATAATAATTATAATAATAACATGGAGTTCAATGCCTCTTTTAATGTTCCAGTTGAGAGCTTCACTCTTCATCTGTCCCTTCTGTGTGTCAGACAATGACAATAGTGTGCAATCATTTTATTAACAGTATTCTTACTGCATGGAAACAAAGCAACAGATAAACTGCATGTAGAAAGATATTCACTGTATGCATTAATACACACTTCTTCCGGTCCTCTTCAGTCTTCACAGAGTTGAATGAGCAGAGTCATGTCATGTTTTACAGCTGACACAAGGAATGAATATAGAGTGGGTTGACCTAGATTACAGTATGTGATTACAATATACCTGATAGTAAACTAGAGTCGTGTGTTTTAAACAGAGGAAGTACATGTAGAAAAGATGAAAAACAAACAAAAAAATGAACTTGTGTGGGAGTTCAAAATACCTGTGGCACAAGTGACTTAAGTGCTGCAGAAACGACTTGTTATGTAGAAGCTGCATGGAAGGCAATATTATTTCTTCTTCCTTATTTCCACATGAAGGTGTGTCATCTGTGTACATAAGAGTGATATTCTGGTGTATATCAACTTTGAGGTTGCTGCACATTTTCTCTGTGTGGGGCTGATAAACCAGAGTGAGATCACCAAAGAGAAGTGGCAGGATGTAAACTGATGAAGTCATGAACAGAGCTGAGAACTATAAGTAAACAGAGGAAGTTGGTCAGCTGCATCTGTCCTTCTGTCTGTAACCAGGCAGCTCTCTGCAACAAAATATCAATGAAGAATTGTCTTTATTGTCCAAGTACTGACTATTTATTCTGTGACCTGGAACACTTTCCTTCTGTTTATTTGCTAAAATTAATAACGTGAGTAACAGCAAAAAACTCTTCAAATAATAATATATTTATGTATAACTTTTTTTATGGACACTTCACAGAAACAAGAAAATTCCTTCAACGATCCAGCCAAAGGAGCTTAAACAACTCTGTCTGTTACCATGAAAACCATGAAAAGCAGCTCTGCATAAAGGTGATGACTGATAACTTATTAACTATTAACTAACCCAATTTAAATCCTCTCATCCCTTGTGATCCTCGTTCCTGCAGAAGAAACAGCTGTTTGTTGTATAATAAATTAGTCTTTGGTTATATGATCTTACTCAGGGGAAGTTTCCTGCATATTTGTCTAATGAAACACTGGCTTTCTGTACTGATGGTCTCAAATCAGCCTCCTCTCTATATATTACATGTCTACATGTTATATTACTTATATGTTGTTTTACATATGTTTTTATTGTGATTAATGTAATATGTACTAGAAAAGAAGATACAGATACAGGCCTGCAGTGAGTCAAGTGATTAAAGATAAGTAATAAGTCATTTGCACCCTGCTGAGGTCAAGATGACCCAAACACTGACTTCCTCTTTCTCAGAGTTCAGCCAGGAAGGATGAAGACTTCTTGTATTTCTGCAGTATTGTAGTCATGTGATATCTATCCTGAAAATAGTCTGTTTGATGTTATATTAAGACGGCTCTGCAGATACGTCGGTTACTGGCTCTGTTGCAGTTCTGCTGAAATTCACAAACTTCCTGATTTTAAAACTAATTGCTTCTCTGTTTTGGCTGCAGGCTGGTTCGGTAAGGACAAATGTTACTGCTTTTTATGTTTCAACTTTATAACCCAGAGAGTTTAATTTAGCTGCTTTTCTTGAACTCCACTGAAAATACATGTTAGATTTTATTTGTAGGGTTTTGGTTTCACAGTTACTTCAGCAACATTTTATTTAACTAAATATCATAAACTCATGCTGGATCGTTTGATTTTATATTTAAAATATTTTCAGAGCAGATATTAATCATCACTACTTATAAACACTGTAAGATCTGGTTGTACATGGCAACTTCCAGGAATGAATGTGTGAATTTGAGGTTGTTTTAAGAGAATGTGAATGTTTTGTTTAAAAGATATTTTGATTAAAATATTGAAACATAACTTCTTTTCTTTATTTTGCTCAAATCCAGGTGATGAGTTTCACGACAGTCCAGTCTGTGAATATGGTGCCAGCCAACTTGTTACTGAGCGTCTTCTTTCTTTCAGGTGAGCTGTTTGTTCACTCACTTTTATTTGAGACGTTAATTCATTCAGTCTGAACTTCATTTAGAAACAAAGCAGGAAGACCAGTGCAGATAGAGTTACTGTTTCCAACCGTCCTGACTGAAAAATGAAATATTTCATACGAACATTGTTAACAGGACAGGAAAAAAGACCAGCATGCAACATACGGCTGCTTTATTTATCATGAACGTTCTCTGCCTGTAGATTTTATCCACTTTTTGTTAATCATGAGTCTGGTTTTACAGGTGCTTTGGCTGCTTGTCCTCCGCAGACATACAAGCTCATTACTGCACCAGAGAAGATTGAAGCACTGAGTGGATCTTGTTTGCAAATCCCGTGTAACTTTAGTTCTCAACCAGAACAAGGTTTTGACAGCAGAAGAGAAACCTTTGGAGTGTGGATCAAAAATGACCATAACCGTGGCTTATATCCAAACAATGTGATTTTCAACAGTAGTGGGACAGTTAACACCTATCCAATGAAAATTACTGGAAACCTGAGTGAGAAAAATTGCACCACTTTATTTTCCAAATTAATCACAAGTTACACAGACAAATATTTCTTCAGAGTTGAGAACAAACCATTCATGGCAACAGCTGCTTGTGATCCTCTTCAAATAACGGTTAAAGGTAAGAGAGTTTTGTTTTCATCAGTCAGTCTATGATGTTAAATAAAAAGGGAAATCAGTTGCAGCTTTGGTCTAAACAGCACACTTTCTCATTTTATCAAGTTTTTCACTTTGCTAAGGTTTTAACTTCTGATTAAACATTGAGTCTGTTGTTGTTTAATACAAGAACGTAATTTTCTGTGTCAGCTTTGGTATTAAAAACCCAAAACATTTCTAATTTATATGTAAAATATGTGCCTGGTTTGATCCCACAGATTCTCCTCCGAGCCCCAGAATTGAGATCCCAGGTGATCTGAAGGAGAAGCAGTCTGTCACTATAACCTGCTCAGCTTCCACTCCCTGTCCACACTCCCCTCCTAAACTCACCTGGAATCTCCAACAAGACGCTCTCAACAAAACAGAGGAAAACACAGATCGAACCTTAACAACTAAAATCCAGACGACCGTCACTCTGTCAGACCAACATGATGGATACAACATCACCTGTTCTGCCAGTTATCCTGTGAACGAAAGAAAAGAGGTCAAGACAGCAGAGGAGAGAAAGACTCTCCATGTTTCATGTAAGACAGTCAGAGTTTGTTATTGGATCCTGTCAGCACATGATGGGATGTCAGCTGATTTTAATGAATAAAGTTAATATCATATGTTCCTCAGATGCTCCCAAGAACACCTCCGTGTCCATCAGTCCACCAGGTTTGGTGTCAGCAGGTAGCCGGGTGAACCTGACCTGCTCCAGCAGAGCCAAGCCTCCCGTCAGCCGCTTCACCTGGTTCAAGAGCAGCAAAGATGGAGCCGTGACTGTATCTGAAGGAGATTTTTACAGCTTTAATGTGACAGATGGAGGAGTTTATTTCTGTGTGGCCATGAATGATCTCGGTAATCAGACGTCAGAAGAGATCGATTTGACTAATAAAGGTAAACACAACAGTACTGTATTCAGTAGTGAAATAGGAGCAGTTCTTGGATAAAGTATTTTATGTATTAATGTAAATATATGCAGAGTTGCGAATAATCTGTTTAAATTCAATAAGGAAAGATCGATGGGAACTTAAAAACAATATTTACAGAAAAAACATTTCTCAATAGTACATGAAAACATAGCATCTTCACAAAATGTGCGCCCAAGAAAATAGGAGATAGGAAACAAATGTGTGGATGAGAGGAGACCTGACAGCAAGAGAAAGTAGAAATGAAGGAACTGGAAATGTATGAATTTAAATTGATAAACTGAAGAGAGAGGAAAGGAGAGAATTTCAGCAACAGAAGAAAAGAGACAAAAAAGTGAGACAAATAATTTTCCATACCAAATTTTGCAAAGCTTTATCATGATCTCTGCTGACATTTTATCTTATATTATTGTACATATCCTCTGTCTTTCAGGTGAGCTGCTTATTCAGTCAATCGTATTAGGAGACATTACTCAAATCATTTACAGTCTGAACTTAATTAAGAGTCAAAGCAGAAAGAGCAGTGCAGCCAGGGAAAACAACATGCAACATCCTGCTGCTGAAGTGTATTTTCTGTCCTTCTATTCATAGAGATTTTATCCACATTTTGTTAATCGTGAGTCTGGTTTTACAGGAGCTTTGGCTGCTTGTCCGTACCACTCAGATCTATTTATTACTGCACCAGAGAAGATTGAAGCACTGAGTGGATCTTGTTTGCAAATCTCGTGTAACTTTAGTTCTAAACCAGAACAAGATTTTGACAGCAGAAGAGAAACCTTTGGAGTGTGGATCAAAAATGACCATAACCTTGGCTTATATCCAAACAATGTGATTTTCAACAGTAGTGGGACGGTTAACACCTATCCAATGAATATTACTGGAAACCTGAGTGAGAAAGATTGCTCCACTTTATTTTCCAAATTAATCAGAAGTTACACAGACACATATTTCTTCAGAGTTGAGAACAAACCATTCATGACAACAGCTGTTTGTGATCCTCTTGAAATAACAGTTAAAGGTAAGAGAGTTTTGTTTTCATCAGTCAGTCTATGATGTTAAATAAAAAGGGAAATCAGTTGCAGCTTTGGTCTAAACAGCACACTTTCTCATTTTATCAGGTTTTTCACTTTGCTAAGAATTTAACTTCTGATTAAACACTGAGTCTGTTGTTTTTTAATACAAAAATGTCATTTTCTGTGGCAGCTTTGGAATTAAAAACCCAAAGCATTTCTAATTTATATGTAAATGTGTGTCTGGTTTGATCCCACAGATTCTCCTCCAAGCCCCAGAATTGAGATCCCAGGTGATCTGAAGGAGAAGCAGTCTGTCACTATAACCTGCTCAGCTTCCACTCCCTGTCCACACTCCCCTCCTAAACTCACCTGGAATCTCCAACAAGACGCTCTCAACAAAACAGAGGAAAACACAGATCGAACCTTAACAACTAAAATCCAGACGACCGTCACTCTGTCAGACCAACATGATGGATACAACATCACCTGTTCTGCCAGTTATCCTGTGAACGAAGGAAAAGAGGTCAAGACAGCAGAGGAGAGAAAGACTCTCCATGTTTCATGTAAGACACTCAGAGTTTGTTATTGGATCCTGTCAGCACATGATGGGATGTCAGCTGATTTTAATGAATAAAGTTAATATCATATGTTCCTCAGATGCTCCCAAGAACACCTCCGTGTCCATCAGTCCACCAGGTTTGGTGTCAGCAGGTTGCCGGGTGAACCTGACCTGCTCCAGCAGAGCCAAGCCTCCCGTCAGCTTCACCTGGTTCAAGAGCAGCAAAGATGGAGCCGTGACTGTATCTGAAGGAGATTTTTACAGCTTTAATGTGACAGATGGAGGAGTTTATTTCTGTCTGGCCATGAATGATCTCGGTAATCAGACGTCAGAAGAGATCGATTTGACTAATAAAGGTAAACACAACAGTACTGTATTCAGTAGTGAAATAGGAGCGGTTCTTGGATAAAGTATTTTATGTATTAATGTAAATATATGCAGAGTTGCGAATAATCTGTTTAAATTCAATAAGGAAAGATCGATGGGAACTTAAAAACAATATTTACAGAAAAAACATTTCTCAATAGTACATGAAAACATAGCATCTTCACAAAATGTGCGCCCAAGAAAATAGGAGATAGGAAACAAATGTGTGGATGAGGAGACCTGACAGCAAGAGAAAGTAGAAATGAAGGAACTGGAAATGTATGAATCTAAATTGATAAACTGAAGAGAGAGGAAAGGAGAGAATTTCAGCAACAGAAGAAAAGAGACAAAAAAGTGAGACAGATAATTTTCCATACCAAATTTTGCAAAGCTTTATCATGATCTCTGCTGATATTTTTTCATATATTATTGTACATATCCTCTGTCTTTCAGGTGAGCTGCTTATTCAGTCAATTTTATTAGGAGACATTACTCAAATCATTTACAGTCTGAACTTAATTTAGAGTCAAAGCAGAAAGAGCAGTGCAGCCAGGGAAAACAACATGCAACATCCTGCTGCTGAAGTGTATTTTGTGTCTTTCTATTCATAGAGATTTTATCCACATTTTGTTAATCGTGAGTCTGGTTTTACAGGAGCTTTGGCTGCTTGTCCGTACCACTCAGATCTATTTATTACTGCACCAGAGAAGATTGAAGCACTGAGTGGATCTTGTTTGCAAATCTCGTGTAACTTTAGTTCTAAACCAGAACAAGGTTTTGACAGCAGAAGAGAAACCTTTGGAGTGTGGATCAAAAATGACCATAAACTTGGCTTATATCCAAACAATGTGATTTTCCACAGTAGTGGGATGGTTAACACCTATCCAATGAAAATTACTGGAAACCTGAGTGAGAAAAATTGCTCCACTTTATTTTCCAAATTAATCAGAAGTTACACAGACAAATATTTCTTCAGAGTTGAGAACAGACCATTCATGACAACAGCTGTTTGTAATCCTCTTCAAATAACAGTTAAAGGTATGAGAGTTTTGTTTTCATCAGTCAGTCTATGATGTTAAATAAAAAGGGAAATCAGTTGCAGCTTTGGTCTAAACAGCACACTTTCTCATTTTATCAGGTTTTTCACTTTGCTAAGATTTTAACTTCTGATTAAACACTGAGTCTGTTGTTGTTTAATACAAAAGTGTCATTTTCTGTGGCAGCTTTAGAATTAAAAACCCAAAGCATTTCTAATTTATATTTTAGTGTAAAATGTGTGTCTGGTTGGATCCCACAGATTCTCCTCCGAGCCCCAGAATTGAGATCCCAGGTGATCTGAAGGAGAAGCAGTCTGTCACTATAACCTGCTCAGCTTCCACTCCCTGTCCACACTCCCCTCCTAAACTCACCTGGAATCTCCAACAAGACGCTCTCAACAAAACAGAGGAAAACACAGATCGAACCTTAACAACTAAAATCCAGACGACCGTCACTCTGTCAGACCAACATGATGGATACAACATCACCTGTTCTGCCAGTTATCCTGTGAACGAAGGAAAAGAGGTCAAGACAGCAGAGGAGAGAAAGACTCTCCATGTTTCATGTAAGACACTCAGAGTTTGTTATTGGATCCTGACAGCACATGATGGGATGTCAGCTGATTTTAATGAATAAAGTTAACATCATATGTTCCTCAGATGCTCCCAAGAACACCTCCGTGTCCATCAGTCCACCAGGTTTGGTGTCAGCAGGTAGCCGGGTGAACCTGACCTGCTCCAGCAGAGCCAAGCCTCCCGTCAGCCGCTTCACCTGGTTCAAGAGCAGCAAAGATGGAGCCGTGACTGTATCTGAAGGAGATTTTTACAGCTTTAATGTGACAGATGGAGGAGTTTATTTCTGTCTGGCCATGAATGATCTCGGTAATCAGACGTCATCACAGATTACTTTGGATAAAGGTAAATGTAGAACTGTACTGAATCTGCTTATTTTAATCTAATCTGCTCTTCTCTCTTTTCTGTTTTTCTTCCGTTTTCCTTCTGCTTTTCTGCTGCTGTATAACTTAGTTTGTTTGGTTGGTTTTGTATTTTAGTACCCTGTAAAACATTAGTATGAAATTATTACATGTCTGCATGTTTACATTCAACCTTTGTTTTCTTTGAGTCAGTTGATTTTGCTTTGCTGCTTTTGTTTTCTATGAACAGAGAACTTTGATTACTCTCTACTATGGGGTCCAGCTCTTGGAGGGATCCCTGTCATACTCACCTGCCTTGCGCTCTGTGTCTGGTAGGTATCACAAACCTGCGTTCATGGATGAGTATGTGATCTGTCAGTTTTATTCATTCGTGCAGCAACAGATTCCTCACATTTACATGTTTGTATTGACTCTAAAAGAACAAAAGTATGATTGTTCGGACCACCTGTTCTGTGACTTCAAGTCATGCACACTGTCTATAACTGAAACACAGTATAATTATTGAGCTCTCTAATGTCTTCCAGGCGGTTTAAGTTGAAACATCGAACAACGCAGACTCAGGTGGGAGAATACTAAACTTTATTGTACAGTACTGAACTGTGTCTTGTGAATATATCACATTTGTTCACATAGATCGTGTCCTCTTTTTTTCAGTTGAAATCTGTGAGTGGCTAAAGTTGGGGCACATTTGGTATTATCAGCATGTTGGTTTAACATCACTTCTGTTCACAGCATTGTAGCAAAAAGCAGCTTCACCACGTGTGCCTCTGACTTGAGGAAGTAGCTGTTTCCTAAAAGTTAAAGGACCTGTTCATATCAGAAACATATTTTGGCCAGGCTTTTATATGATTTATAAACTAGCAGCAAAGCTTTGAAATCTATTCCATAGCTAACTGGAGGCCAGTGTAAAGAGGAATGTATTCAAACTGAGCCTAGTTGTAAGTGTTTATTAAGCGGAGGTTTATGCATCACTACATTAGGTCCTGGTAGCTAGTTGACGCCTCATTTGATGACTATATAGACTGAGAAGTTTATATGTTACATTTTACAGAAATAACTATGAAAAACAATAAATAAAAATAACAATGACAATAAAAGGTTATGCCATTAACTTTAACCAGACTGAAACGTCTTTATACGGTAATTCTTGAATCAACCTGAGCAATAACTTTTCTTAGTCTTTCTTCTTTGTTTTGTGAAATTCAACCTCTAATGTCTTGTCTTGATCTATTGGAGCAAAAAACTTCACTCAGATTAATGATCACCAAGTAAACAACAAAGTCAGTGCCTTTGAGGTTTGACCCGAACCTTATGAGGATTGTTCCAGGCAAACCTACTGACTATACAAGCAAATGTCTTTTGTCAGTGTGATGTGATGTGGTCAGAAACCAGGTTTCAATTTGGCCAAAGGCCATTTAGTGAACTTTAAATGCATCTGTAATTATGGACTATGGAAGGAACCTCACAACATTTCTTGTTTGCTTCATCTTTCACAGAGTCAAAAGGGGGACGAGCTGGCTCTTCAAATGCAAGCTGACAAAATAGAAGAAGACATCCATTATGGAGAGATCGTCTTCACCAAGCGGACACCAGTGCAGGATAGTGGACAGCAGCAGGATACACTGTATGCAGAGGTCAAAGTGTCCAAGGCAGCAAACAGCTTAACACACACTGCTGATGAGCCAGAGGACCTCTACGCTCAAGTGAAGAAAAAATGAGCTGTCTTGAGATCACATTAGGGCTGGATTGTTGGACTGGGCTTGGATGTTTTATGTCAGTTACTGTAGACACTGGAGCCTGGACAGCAAAATGTCATCTTCACTGGCCACTGGTCAAAGAAAAGGACACTCAAAACCTCCACAGCCTGCAGCTCAGATTGTTTTGTTCGTAATCACATTATAATATTTCATATCTATGAGCTGACCTGGTACGGCTGTTGCTGTGTGATTAGTAATCTGCATGTCAGATCGGTGGCCAAAGTCCCAAAGCTCTAAAAAGGGAACTATTCTAAATGACATGAGAACTATTATAAACTTGACACAGGAAACAGTTCTGTACACAGGCATTACCAGTACAGTACAAGAATATATTTCATTTTGTGATATTTTACAAATACTTTAGCCATGCATTTTTAGACTCATTTACGCATCTATTTTGTATCCCACTTTTTTATTTTCATTTGTGTTTTAATGACTCAATTACTCAAAAATGAACTTGAGACACAGTTTCTGCATTTGAGGAGATTTATTCATTGCACTGTAATAAAAACCTTGGCATACAACTAAAAATATCTAATAATCTCAGTTGCATTTATTGGTCCAACATTTCACATTGTGTGTAAACATCACCTGAAATCATACAATTTAATCACAAACATTACAAAAGTGGAAATGTGAATTATGCATAGTAATCCTCGGCCCCCACTGGGAATCTGCTACAATGTTTAGAGTAGTTAATGGACTTCTGATATATATTTTTATCAAGCTCAATTCAAAATAAAGGGCATATCATGAGACTCAGACCATAGTGTATTAAAAGAGCTGGTGTTAAAATTTACTAAAAACCTTTTAGGAGTAAAAATGTTAAAACTTTTTTTTCAGAATTTTGCTAAGAAAATATCTTTGGGCTTTAGCCTGTAAACATTAGCAGCCTAGACAATGTATTGTTAAATGTCTAAGAGGCACTACAAGGCCATGTTGATTATGCTTAGCACCATTCAACGTGGGAACGGAGGTTGCTGTGACATTAACTTCTCTATACGACAAGTTTGTCAACTTCACAGAAACCGAACCTTCACATTGCAAAAGAAAACCTCCCTCCTACCACCAACCCAGAAGCACTTCCTCTGTGTTACAGCATTAGTGTCAAGTAGTGTCCAAAAGACTGTAGGTGTTGCCTTGTAGATCATCATCTTCTGCCCCAAATCCAATTCTGACATTTAATTTCTAACAGATTTCTCTTCATTAAAGGAGAAAGGCAAGAGTCCCCGACTGTGTTTTCATGCACAGAGAAAGTTAACTACTTGCTATTAGTCTTTTTTTAGGTGTAGCTTCAACCAATGATTGAACTAAAGCAGGGCTACTCAACTTTTCTGAATTCTGTACATATAACATACCAGCAAAGAGATACCAAAATGTGGCTGAGCAGCAAATACTAGAAATCTCTCATACCAGCCACTGCCATGTTTTTAGGCATTTCAGTACACCTCCTATGTTGGGATGTAGGATCTTTCTATGCCAGACTCTCAGCCTGGTTATCCAATCTTCAGTTTCATGTTTACATGGATGAAAGCAAAACTGTATTTTAGCTAAATGATCTGTGTATGTTAACCCAGTCGGTGACTCTGATTGCACCCTAATGATCTGAATCCTCCATGTTTGCGGTCAGTAGGGTTTTAATTGTGCACTCTGTCCTCCAGCGCCTTCAGCTCAGCCTCCACCTGAGCTGGCAGATCAGCTCCAACTTGCTGAGTGAAGTAGGCTCTCAGCTCCTTCGTCTCCTTCTGCCAGAAGGGCGCGGGCACGTCGAACAGGGCGCCCATATCCACGTGGCTGCTCAGACCTTTAGTGTCGATGGCGCCATCTACTGGCAGCCAGCCGACAATGCTCTTCTTGGCCGCCTCATCCTCCCTCTCCCGGCTGCAGCGCTTGAAGATCCACTCCAGCACGCGGGCGTTTTCGCCGAAGCCCGGCCAGAGGAAGGCGCCGCTCGCCGGGTCCTTCCTGAACCAGTTGACGTGGAAGATCTTGGGCAGATGAGTGGGGGCCTTTCGGCTCTCCATGCTCAGCCAGTGAGCGAGGTAGTCTCCAAAGTTGTAACCAAAGAACGGCCGCATAGCAAAGGGGTCGTGCATTATCACCTTGCCTGAAGCAAAAAAATTATCACTCTGTAATACTGCTAAAGAATTGGCTTTAGTGATAGTGACAGAAACTTCCTTATCATCCCATTATCTTAAACACCTCATCATTAGGACAACTCTGTGAAGTCTAATGTGTTTCAAGTAATGACACAATATCTAAAAACTAGTCGTTCTAAAAATACAACCTTTTCTTTTTTCAGAGCTGAAAATCAATACAGATGTATTTAGAGGAATTTAGAGTTTGTACCTTTATGCTCAGCAGCTGCTGTGGCCTCAGACCTCATGGCGGCTCCAACAAAGACTCCGTGTTGCCAGTTGAAAGACTCGTAGACCAGAGGGACTCCTGAGAACATCAACATTTTATCATGTTTAACACACAGCTACTTGTGTTGTAAATGTTGCTCAACTTTCATGTTGAGCTGTGATACTAATTGTAGCTGCAATGACTCAAACATTAAGAAGAAGAAGGCCGTCCACAGTATACTTAACATGTTCGACCTATTGCTGTGTTATTTTATTACAGTGGCTATAATGTGACTTTATTCTGACTTGTTCACCTCTGCCTTCAACAGTCACTTCTTTTCTTTTTCTCTGTCTGCGTATTAGATTCCTGTTCTGGCTGCAATGTGAGATAAATGAACTTAATATTACTGCCCTCTGTGTCAGGCACACTACGAAGATTAACAACTATATGCTCAAAATGTGAAATGATAAAATATAAGTGAAAGTACTCATCAAATAACGTCTGTAACTATTTAAAAGAAAAACTCTTTCTGTGTATTAAATGAAAGTTGCTCCAACCTTCCGGCCTCCTGCCACCGAAGATAATGGCGTCGATGGGAACGCCCTCCTCACTCTCCCACTGGGGGTCAATGATGGGACACTGAGCCGCCGGGGCACAGAAGCGGGAATTGGGATGAGCACACGGAGCAGCGCTTCCTTTTTACAGAGAGGAAACAACAGTTTATTCTACCTTTACTGCTTTGTAAAACATGAATATCATGGTCTAATCTTTAGGTCACTCCATTTCTAAATTAAAAAAAAGAAAACACCACTAGATGGTACTTTATACACTATGGCTGTTCAGTTTACTCCTCATATGTTAGTTTGAGATGTCTTTGTTGGCAAACACATGATTCAAGCTAAAATTACATTAGTAAAACGGCTGAATATTTAATGGGTGTTCATTAGAAACTATTTCATTACAAATCACCTCCTCTAGAGCTGCTGCTCTACAAGCGGGACACTTTGGATTGCTGTCCTTATAAAGCCGTACGTTACCTTGCTTCCAGGTCTTGCCGTGCCAGTCTGTGAGGGTGACCCCGGCTGCAGGGGGGGCAAGGCCCTCCCACCACACTCCTCCATCGCTGGTCTCGCCAACGTTGGTGAACATGGTGTTTTTGGCGATGGTGGCCATGGCGTAGGGGTTGGTCTTGTCTGAGGTGCCGGGAGCCACGCCGAAGAAGCCGTTCTCTGGGTTGATGGCTCTCAGTTTGCCTGCAGAATCAGAATCAGTCAGTAACTTGAGGATTTCCCACACTGCCTATGGAGTAACACAGTGATATATCCGTGCGAGCCATCCTCCTCCCTCTCACCTTGGCTGTCGAACTTCATCCACGCAATGTCGTCGCCCACACACTCAACCTTCCAGCCTGGCAGAGATGGTTTCATCATGGCCAAGTTGGTTTTACCACAGGCACTGGGGAAGGCCGCCGCTACGTAACGCTTCACACCCTGAGGGTTGGTGATGCCCAGGATCTGAGGAGAGGAGAGGTGGATAAAAAGGATAAGTCATCCCACACTTTTTAACCCAACCTTTCATGGATAGTCATCATTTAAAAGCACTAAAAGAGCTTCATGGCCAAGCACTTTTGAAAGAAATAAAACACTGTTCTACAGTAGTAGCAGGAAATCCCTGCTATATTACTCTGTCCCCTTAAAAATACTTCAAATATAATGTACACACACACAAAAAAAATTATTATTCTCAAGTTTTGACAGCAACAAATGAGCAAGTTCTCTACCATGGACAGTTATGTGTCCCGCAGGCTTTAGGCAGCAACGTTACACACTCACCAGCATGTGTTCTGCCAGCCAGCCTTCATCCTTGGCGATGCGGGAGGCGATGCGGAGGGCGAAGCACTTCTTCCCCAGGAGAGAGTTTCCTCCATAGCCGCTGCCAAAGGACATGATCTGCCTGATGTCTGGCAGGTGGGATATCAGCACCTTCTCTGGGTTACAGGGCCACGAGTTGACCAGAGGAGCTGGAGAGGAGGCGGACAGAAAGATGAGAGGGACAGAGGGTTAGTGTTGGTATAATGGAATAGGGATGATGGCGTAAAGAAGGGAGGAAATGAGGACAGAGCTGGAGATGACAGGAAGGGAGATGGATGGATAGAACGGGGGTAGGATAGTAATTAGCACCTTTGAGTGGTAAAGGTCGTCCCACAGAGTGCTGGCAGCGGACAAACTCTGCTCCTTCAGCCAGTTTCTTCAGGACAGGAGTGCCCATGCGCGTCATGATCCCCATACTGGCCACAACGTATGGAGAGTCCGTCACCTTGAGGGAGAACAAAACGTTTATCACCCTGATCAACAACATAAAACTGCCAGAGAGAGTAATAACCATGTGCTACAGCAATTTATTAGAATATACTGTGTGATCAATTACATTGTTAGGTACAACACAGCAGGCTTATTGCTTTTATTGAGTATCAAGTGTTGAGAGGCCCACAGTCAGTACCTGGACACCATATTTACTCAGACTCGAGCCTACAGGACCCATACTGAAGGGAATCACATACATGGTCCGACCTACAGAGAGACAGAAGCATGAACAACACATTAACACACGACGCATTGTTTGTTTTTCCACTACAGACAACAGTGTTTCAACGGTCAACAACATACCTGCCATGCAGCCAGGGAAACGCTCCTCTCTGGCCTTCTGCCAGTCAGACTCGCTCATCCAGCTGCCCAGCTGGCTCTTCACTCCTCCAGCGGGGATGGGGATGGTGTCCCTCTGGCTCTTGGTCACAATCACAGTCTTGCTTTCCACCCGAGCCACGTCCTTCGGGTCTGTACGTGCCAACCAACTGAAAAACAGAGCAGGAATCAGAGCATGATGCAGAAAAACTGAGGAACTTTAGAAGAGAAATACGTGCACTTAGAGGCCTAAAAGCAATTCACCACTGACTGTATGTATAGAAATTTAAAGCCCTTACCAGTTCTGATATTTGGGAAGCTTCTTGACCATCCCTTCCTTCTCCAGACCGGCCAGGATGTTGGCCGTTTCCTCCGGGCTGCCCGTCACCACGTGCACACCGGTGGGCTTACACTCGTCCACCGCTCCCTTCACAAACTCAGCCACCGCCGGGGGCAGCGAGGGGATGGAGGCCAGGGACCGAACCCCGACACTCGCCCCAACACCACCATGTCTGAAAAACAATCGGCATTTAAATAATGAATTACTTTTTTTGACCCTTTACTTCTAACTACACTGACTGAATGTACAGTAACTTGTAGGTTGGGTGTAACTCTATACAAATAGAACTGACATACCTCTATAATACAGTGACATTAATCAACTAAATACGTCTTCTTCCCATTGTGTGGGGTGCATTCCTGCAAGACCTGTCAGGAGAGGTTATTCCCAAGTAAGGATATATAAAACATTTGTGACAGTCTTGTTATCTATCATCTATGTAATGCTACAGTGGCCTACTAGAACATTTCTAATTTGTACACATTACATTTTTTGTCTGTGTTATCTTTAAAATCATTCTGGTTTTTATCCACTGCTGTTTAATTGGGTGTTACGTTTTTACAAAGAAAGACCTCACAATGCAACAAATATGTGAAGAAATGAGCAAAAAGCTACAGACTTTTCTAAGTGATACCATTTCATTGTTTTATACCAATGGATGTTGAAGGAGTTTTAAAAGCCATGGAAGAGCATGAGGGAGCACAAAGTTAAAAATGAGGCATCAAATTGGAGTTGTGTGATTTTCATGTGACCGCAGCGATAATGAGATGACTGGGGCCGTTATTAGCGCAACCTAAGAGCCTCAAACACACTTCTCCACATAAAAGGGAGGCATGCAGGGGGCCGGCCTATTGTTTGTTAGCAGCATGATATTCACAAACACCAGCCACTGAGAGGGCTGTTAAAACACTAGCCTGGGTGTGTGTGTGTGTGTGTGTGTGTGTGTGTGTGTGTGTGTGTGTGTGTCTCCTGTCTGTCCCTAGCAATGGTCCGACAATGGAACAGACGATGTGAGTATGTGCTTTGTTTTCTGCCTGTGGACAGTGTGGATGACCGCAGGTGACCTCTTTAGAATTGTGAATTGTGAAATTCATAATCCTGTATCCTCAAATGAGAAGCCCAGAGGAACTGTACATAAACATGTTAGCCCCCGTGATCTAAAACTAGTTCAACCATAAACTGACCCGCATTCTTCCTCCAGTCAAGAATCGGCAGCTAATTTGACGGGGACTACAAATCACACTGTTCTACCTTGTTGTTTCAAAGACACAGTTGTGTCGTCCAGTGCAGGCACGCAGCTCCCAATTGGCTGCACCGTGTGTCATTATGCACACACACACACACACACACACACACACACACACACACACACACACACACACACACACACGTAAATCTGGTCGGCGCATACAAAGGGCACGAGCAGCAGGCATGCCAAGAGGTTCACAGTGAGGAAGAAGATAACACGTTACTTGACAGTGAGAGGGCAAAGAGCTGAAAACAGCCTGATGCCAGCCTCAGGGTTCAAACTCCCTCTGAACAGGTGACCAGTACCCTGCCAGTTGCTTAACCATTTATGTGGGAGCAATTAATCATGAACAGATTCCGGTTTGTACAGAACGTGAACAACATACTGCGGGACAGAGACTGGAAGCCAAATTCATCATTTGTTTTAACGTCGTAAACCTTGAATTATTTGGATTTCACACCTGAAGCACGACACAAAACGGTTGATGGGACTTCCATTCGTAATTTTGGACAAAGTGAAGTTGTGAGCTCAAGGGGGTGCTGGAGCAAAGGTCCAGGGATCAGAGTTATATCTCCTGCCTCCATCTGAATCACTTTACTGGCTAATCTCTCTTTTTCATGAAAGAAGCATTCCTTATGTGTCAAACTGTCTGTTTTCAGTGGCTCTTCAGACTTTTTGACTAAGATCTGAACAGATAAATGAATGATTGTCTGAAGGGGAACTAAAAAGAATAACGGTGTTGCTGCACCACAACACCCTATACTGACTGAAACTTAAAGGCACTTTAATCTTTAGTCTTCGTCCCCCACACAGTAAATCAATTATCTATATGCTTCCCAACATCCACCCGGTCACGCCACTAATTACTGTAACCATTCGGGTGGTGCTGCATATTAAATCCAGTGTGGTTAGGACTAAAAGGAAAGAAGCTGGACTGAATTGGAGAAACAGAAACTAACATTTGTTGATTATTCGTTTTGTCGCTGAAGCACGGGTGTTGGCCGATATGAGACCGGAGATAAAGGCGGGACAGGATTAGCAGCTTTGCTCCTCCTTCTTTGCATCAAAAAAGCACCTTAGCAGGCTCCGATGACCTCTGACCCCAATTTCCCCTGTCATCCACCGTCTCATGCCTTTGTCCGCCACCCATTCCTCACCCCATCCCCCATTCCTCATGAGGAAAAGCATGCCTCTACTTGATAAATGTAGCCTTTATCCTGGTACCGGCTTCCAAGAAAACCTTCTAAACGTGACTATTCTGCAGCACTGAAACAGGGAACATCATTCTCTATTTTTTGAGGGTGTACATTTTGAAATAAGCCAAGCTTTACAAAAGGGTAAGGAGGAATGTCAGGGGACAGATAACCCTGATGTAGTATACATTCCCCTGGCTTCCAGCTGAGCAACTTTTCCTCCAAGCACACCTCCAAATCAGCAAGCCAATCCTCACACACCACAGCCACACACGCCTACACTCCCCCTTCACATGGATCCTGGTCAATAGCCTCTTTAGGGGCAGAGCCTGCGCACGAAGTGGAGCCGGAGGATCACTTAGAACATGCACACGTGCTGCATACATTATCCTCACACTTGGCACAGCGAGTACACGGGGGAAAAAAACACACGGAACATGCTCCAGGACATTCAGGCAAATAGAGGAGCGATGGCTCCGGACATTAAAGATCCCTCGAGCAGAAGTACAAACAAAATGCACAGGAGCACGGGGCCTCCCTGTCACTCACACACATGCCTCTTAAATGACCAAATAAAAAGCAAAGACACAAAGCCATGGAGAGCTCACTTTGACTCCAGAGTCCCTGTGTGATGTGGCGTCATCACAGAGCCTGGAAGGGGGTTGGAGCAGAGAGACAACTCTTTTTTTTTGCAAAATCATTTGAGGGCTGTTGCTCAGATCTGCCTGACAAGTCTGACAAGTTTCTGGCAGAATCACAGTTGTTAGACAATGAAGCCTTTTTACGAGATAAGACTTTTCATAGTTGCTCCCGAACAAAAGGGATAAAAAATGTGCAGCTCTTTTACTATGAAGTCACGCTGGATAAATGCTGGGATAGTGCCACAGGTGGTATCTGACTGGAAAAGTATCTAAAGCTGTGTTAACAAGTGGTCACAATGTGTGTTTCGGCTACAGAAAAAGTGGTGGGGGAAAAAAAGAAAGAATTCATCAAAAAGAGGTTCACATTAAACAGCCGGGACAGGAATACATTTTCTGTAAGTGTAAAAAAAAAAAAAAAAAAAAAAAAAAAGAAAAGAAAAAAAAGTGGCATTCATTAAGAAAACGCAACTGAAGCAGGCAAACACACATTTTAAGTATTCTTAATTAAACAGTATCTTAAAAAAAAAAAAACAAGGAAACGGAGCTAAATCCACGATCTAAACCGCACAAACCACACAGAAAGTCCCAGTGACCCACCTTCTTAGGACTCCCAGCAGCAGGCACGACATCTTCGGTGCAAAACAACGACTATCTAACGAGGTATTAAACGCGTAAAAAGGCACATTGGCGTTGCGTGAGGAGGAGAGAGGAGGCGCAGGGCTGGCCGCAGCTCATATCAGTGCTCTGCGAGCGGACCTTGCACTTTGCCCGGCGTGCGCATTCACACGGATACACCTTGATGGGAGCAGCAAGCCGGGACGCTGTCCGGATCACAGATCCCGGATCACGGATCACAGATCCCGGATCACAGATCACAGATCGCCGCGTTATAAAGCCACCGTCTGCGCTGAGGTGGGGGAGCTTTAGATATCGTGCGCTTCCTCTCAGGCTGCGTCCATGCTGTTGCGTTTTCCGGACCGTCCGGCTGTGCTGTGCTGTGCTGTGCGTCCTCCCTCCCTCCAAGGATGATGCAAGTTTCCTCGACTCCTGCGAAGCCGCCGATCGCTTTAACGCGAACGCCGGGGTGCGGGACACAAGCCGGAAGTTACGTGCACGGGCGCGGAAACAGATCTCACCCGGGACACGGATCCTGTCCGCGTGAAACTCCTCCTTCAAAACCTCACGGGGGGAAGAGAGGAGTTTTCGGGTTGAAGTTTCCAGATACCAAAGTACTCAGATACTTTACTTGAGTAAAAGCAGCAACAGTGTAGGAGTTCTCTGTTGCAAGTAGAAGTCCTGCAAAAAGTACACTTCAGAATTCTATGTATTGTATTGTTGGATTTTAATTATTGATGCATTAATGTGTGCACAACTTTAATGTTGCAGCTGGCAGAGGTGGGGCTTCTTATCTATAATCAATTATGATCATAAAGTCTTATCTTTATCTATAGCAATACATTATTTATTTGTTGATTATATTTTCCATTATTTATCTCAATCTGCAAAGTAAAGAAAGTTATCAAATAACTAGCTCAGTAAAAAGTGCAGTATTTCCCACTTAAATTGTAGTGGAGTGAAAGTATAATGTAGCATAAAATGGAAATACTCAAGTAAAGTATCAGTACTTCAAAATTGTTCTTAAGTACCCTACAGTACTGGAGTAAATGTACTACCTTACTTTCCAACACATGTTATATTCAGTTACACTAAGCAACAAGTGAGTGTCAAAATAACTCAAGTTAGTCTGTTTTCAGCGTATATTTTGTTAATAAGTTAATAAGTTATTTCAAGCCATTTTTTTGGTAAAATACAAAGTGTCTTCTTTTAAGTAGGTGTGTCTTTAGGGCTGAAGTATCATCATGTTACTTTATTTTGCAGCACTGGAGCTCAAATTTCAGTTCCCGCTCGCTGCCATCACTTTTACAGCGTCGATTCGTCTGTTTTGTGAGTGAAATAGTTTTGAGTTTCAGACATGAGCCTGCAGGAGGCTTACACTTCATTCTAACAGTACAGAGCAATCAACTGTATCTGCATCTGCTTCGTAAATAGAGTTTCCTGTTAATGTTTCTCTCTCTGGGAACTGGGGGAGGGCGTCACAGACACACACACACACACACACACACACACACACACACACACAGGGGGAAGTAAAGGGGTGGGGGTTGGACCGAGGAATATGCTGTAGAGACGAGATAAAGAGTGATACAACAGTCCAACATGTCTGGTTAAACTTCAGCCCTCCTGTCTCATGTTCTGTGATAGGGCCTGCAGAGTCAGCAGCACGTGGACAACACACACACACACGCACACACACACACACACACACACATTCACTAAGAATGAATGCATACATGCTATACTGCCACAACCGCAGCCCGTGGTTATGAAAGGGCACATTCAGAAATGCAGCCACTGGCAAAAATTAAAAGAAGTCGCGAAAAGCCGCGACTTCTTTAATCATTTGTGGCTGTGATGAGACCTCTGAGTCGCTGTGTTGTGATTTGATTTAAGTGTGTGACTTCTAAATAAATAATAAATATAAATAACTAAATAAAAATTGCAATATGTTAACAATATGTCTTAGGTACTGTCTAGTTTTTTTTTAAACGTATATTTCTGAAAAAAGAAAATAAATATAATATTAATAAATATACATATGAAAATCAATAAAATAATGTGCAGTAAACAAAACTGTGGCAAAAGTACCAGAAAATGAGAAACCCAACATGCTTTTCAGTAAGATATTTTGAAACAATGAGTGTGAGTTGTTAAATCATTACAGTGACACACTTGAAGTTTTCCAGAACTGGTGTTTCTGCTACTTTGAGGTACTTGTACTTAATTTGAGTATTTTCTTCTCATACCATTTTCTACTTCTACTCCAGTATATTTCAAAAGGAAATATTAATAATGAATTTATCTGACTTTATCCGCTAGTTACTTTACAAATGAAAAATTTTGCATACATTAAACTACCCAACATTTTATACAAGTACAGCTGAATTCATTCATTCACTAATTCCATTACATAATTTTTCATGTAAAAACATTTAATGGTTCCAGCTCCACAAACTTGTTGATTTGCTGATTTTAAAAAAAATAATTTTAACGTATTTTTAATCATTCTAAGATTTGGACTTGGACAAAACAAGCATTGTGATGGTGTCACTTCGGGCTCTGGGTAAATAATCCAATGATATAATAGTATAACTGGCCTTTTTACTTATACTTTGAAGTACTTTTTCCTGATTATACTTACATACTTTTACTGAAATAACATTTTCAATGCAAGACTTTTACATGTAACAGAGCATTTTCTCTGTGTGGTATTAGTACTTTTACTTAAGTAAATTATCTGAATACTTCTTGCACCACTGTGATTAAGGTGTATAAAGCTGTGTTTCTGCTCAGGGTAAAATAACAGATACCAAGACCAACTGTAAGAAGCCTTAAAAACTGCTTACAATAGATTTTGACCCATGACGAATAAAAACATATACAGTGATATAAAGGAAGTTTCCATAGTGTGATAAACTGTATATTGTGATAGTTTAGGACTTTGTGAAACCTTACTATACTGTATCACTCATTCATACTACTGTATATGTCCATTCTGTCACAATGGGTTAATATGGTCAGTGTGTAACTGTGGCGGTGGATGATGAAAACACATGAAGACTTTACATTTACTGATATAGTCACACATCCTGAAGTCTCACTTTTGTTCAGACACATGACCTTTGTCCGCAATATTTCTCAACAGCCTGAATAACACACAGCGCTGAGTTGTAATCACTCACTCGATCAAATCAAGGAATCGACGACTAATGGTGCTCGCACTGTAAACAAGTGCACCCTTTGCCCTCTGGATCCAACTTCAAATACCTCCTGCCTGATGAGTGAAGTATTATTGTGTTTCACTGTATGATGCTACACTCAACAGATGTATTTGATTCATGATTTAATTGCAATGTATCACCTGTTTATCAGCCAGTTGATTAAATCTACTGTCTGTTTGTCTCCTGATGGGATTAAACATGATCATTTTGTGGAACACAGAGCATGTGGGCATAAACATGTACCGGCGCAGATGACCAGGACTGTGTGTACAATGGGAGGCTCTGACGTCCTTTCTGTCCACTCAGGATCCTGTATTTGTTTTAGGCTTTAACCTGACTGGGTTGACCCCGGCTCTGTCCACACAGCTCCTGATGAAAGAGCCCCAGTGACAGCAGACAGCAGATCCCTCTAATAGTGTTCGCAATGGCAGAAACATGTAGGCTTCAGGTTTATAGTGATCAGTACTGGGCTGAAGTGGTTCCTCTCGTGCTGTGGGGTTGTTTGATTGCAGAGATCAGTGGAGATTTGTCTTTATATGACCTTCAGTAGGCTGTTCATGCCATTTGTCTTTTTGTATTAAATCCATGTTGTACTTTACGCATGTTAATACATAGAAAAGCTCCCTTCAATTTTTACAGTTTGATAATTTGAAATAATATTTTGCAGAAGAATCTTTGTGTCACTGAGGTTCATACATCCTTTAATACAAGCATATGATGTAGAAAAACACACATAACAAGTGACATGTACTTTCACAGGTGATTCTCTGGTGCTATTGATCATTATTTTCTGTCAGAGCGCTTTGATTTACTCTACAGAGAACAGCAGCGCCATCTAGTGGACACAGTTAGACCTCACAGACGAGGATAATAATGTACAGTGTCCATGGTTGTATTCATTTACAAACATGTTAGTACAAACTGTTAATTAAAGCCAATATATGTGATTATGAAAAGTATATATATAATATATATCTACACACACACACACACACACACAATTGTGTGAGTGTGGTAGTGTAGGTTTTTTATATTAATTGGTGTCGCACAGCTAGGGGTTTAGGCTTATGGTTTTTCATAAGATAAGATAATATAATAAGTTATTGCAGTTGGTGCAGATTCATTTTCTTTCTTTGGATTTTTTTCTTTCATACATTTAATTATTTTACACATTTAAAAGTTTTATTTTGCAAGCAACCCCACATCATTATAAATAAAAAAAAAAAAAACAGAATAGTGAAACTTTAATTTACAATTAACTTACAGGAAGGTCATGCCAAATAACATGATTGAAGACTGTACATAAGGGACTACTCATTTTATTTTATTGTTTTGTAGTGTTTTGAGGTCCAATAATTTCTTAACTTGTTGTTGTTCAGTGAGTTAAAATAATAAGTATGAATACTAAACCAAATGAATTATTACAGATATAATACATATTTATGAATAATTATTAATAAAAATAAAAAAGGCAACTTTAATTTCACTTTCTCTGAGTAGGTTCGTGCTTCTCTGAATCAGCCTGGTTCTTACTAGTGGCTGCTGTTATAGGAAATGAAAAGGCGAAGTCTCCGTAAAAACTACAAGTCCCACAATGCAACCGGACCAGGCGATATTAAACTGGGAAAGCACGGAACTCTTTTAAACGCGCTTTACTTTCGTTTTCGCTTTTTCTGCTGACTAACTGCGAGTACGTTTCCGCGTCGTGCACGGCCCCGAACTGCACGGACAACGAGCTTATTGTTCCTCGTCGCGGCTCTGTCGACGTTTTTACAAACTTAACCCAACAACTTTTCCCCCCTCACACACACACACACACACACACACACACACACAGGGACGACATGGCTTCTCTGGGTCTCCGCGTCGAGTCCAAGAAACAGGTGAGCACCCGTGTCTGTTAGCCTGGTTGTTAAGTGTCGTGTTCCGACATTTTCTGGACCCACTTTCCCCCTCCAGCCCCTCCGGTGAGGGACTGACGCTGACAGGTGAGTTCAGGTGAGGGCCTGCAGTTGGGCTGGTGGGGTGGGGGGGGGGGGGGGGGGCGGTGGCCCTCAGGCGGCCCTCAGGTACCGGGCTGCAGGACGGCCTGCTGGGGGCTGGAGCTGTTTGTACCCACAGTAGTCGAAATGTTAAAGACCTGATAGTAACTGCATCACACAATCTCTTCTTTTCAAGGTGGATGACTTCTGCCAGAAGCTCGCCAAGGAGGTAATCTGTCCAGTACACTCAACAGACTGCTCCAGGAGTTTAAACTGGTCACTTTGAACTGTGTCACATGATAACTAATTTATTTTAACTTTTTTTTTTTTTTTTTTTTCAATAACAGGCCGAAGAGCTGGTTTCAAAGTTCTTCCCTCAGAAGATTGAAGAGCTGCAGATGCTGCTGAAGGTATCGATCTGTGGCCTGATCAGGCACATTGGGGTCCTGCAGGGGTCTTTGATCTGTACAGAATAAGCAGACTTCCTGTTCCAACAAACACCCCCCTTTTTTTTTTTACACATATATATATATATATAGAGTGTCGTTTCTTGAGACAAAATGTCATCAAATCGTGGTCTGGGCATGTAAAAGTGTGCGTCAGTCCCTGAAAAGTAGCATTAAGACTTGTGTTTCCTGTCAGACGTCTTTCAGCTGCGATGACCTGGCTTCCTTGAGGGCTCCACTGGACATCCCGATCCCTGACCCGGCTAAAGAGGAGGCCAAACGCAAGAAGAAAGAGGAGGTAGGGCTCACACGCACAAGGTTTGACTCTTTATTATATACAGGAGCATGCTGGTTTGAAGAGGTATTGGAGGGTTAAGATATTTCCGTGTCTGAGTACAGTCATTGATTGTTGCCTGTCATTTGTGAAGAGGCAATTGCCAAATTAAGAAAACGCCCCAGTGGGTTTAAGAGGGTGAATGGAAAGTAAACACCGCTGCCATATTATATTATATTATATTATATTATATAAGTGTAGCAGACTTCACAGTGAGGAGTGTTCGTCGAGTATTTTATTTTCCCAACCACTGAATTTCTTCGGGAGCGCTGCACAAAGCCTCTCAGCGGGGATCCTCAGCCAAGTGTTTATATTTGGCGTTAAATAAAATATCAAGACACAACGCCGAGAGAAACTGAGTCCTTTTGTTACCATGGCAACCCGATCGCTGTGCAATTTTCCAAGGGCTGCTTTACAAATTGGCAGTGAGTGGGCCTTTTTATTTTAGGTGATCTTTCCCCTCTATTTTAGCAGTCGCTGGCATATTGCACACACGGATTTAGAGGAGGAAAGAGTGTAGCGCTGCCAGTGTCACTAGTTTTATGTGGGGGGGAAAAACGGGTTGAAAGGATATTTGGGATCATACGGCGACTCTTGGGAGCAAACTGGAAGCTGTGTGCAAGGAGCAGGAGCTGCTGGAACTAGGTTACATTTCTTAAGCAAAGAAAAAAGGAAAAAAAAAAAAATCCAACATTTGACATCTTCATTTAGCCAGCCGCGGGGAAAAAAAAGCATGTGGGTGAAGCTGTCTAAGAGATTAATAGGCAGTGAAAACTCTTTGACCTGCTGCCTTCTGTTCCTGTGATGCAGAAGGAGGCGAAGGAGGGGAAGAAAGACAAGGACAGCGATAAAGAGGAGGAAGATTCAGGTAAATGAGAAGAAATGAGGATGACAAGTGATAAAGCAACACACAGATTGAATGTGGGAGAAATACGATGATCCCATGCAGTGGTTGTCCCGTCTGATGTTTGTTACGAGATGAAGGTGGTAGATGGAAGAAAACATGAATAGAGGCTGGTGTCTAAAAATGTTTTATGTGCCAGAAATCTCATCTGACGAATCTCATTGCAAGAGGTAAACTATTATACTACTTATTCCACAACATGGAATATTTATTTAAAACATTTTAGCTACAAACCAATCCCTGCAAGACATTATTACTTTTCCACCTGTTCCCAAAGCAGTAATATTGAAATGGAGTCAAACTATAACTAATGAGAAAAAAACAAAGCCAGTAAAGGCATGGTTTCCCTATTGATTCACCAGGACTGATAAGTACTAACTGGGGAGCATTTTTGATGTGCATGTTCTAAATGAAAAAGGAAACCCTCTTAGAAAGCAGCCAGGATGCTGTGTTATTGTGACTTAGTGGAGCAATGTTTTGTCCACCAGGGCCTCCCTGTGGTCCCATCTGCAGCAACGAGCGAGTGGAGAGTCTCCTGCAGGAGGTCAAGCCTCAGATCCAGACACTGAAGGAGAAGCTCAACACGGTCAGTCAGTGTCTTAGCTTCATTTAACACTACAAAAATCAGTCTAAATGTGTTTATTACCTTAACTTATGTACTGCACAACATATCTCAGGAATGCATTGAGTGCAATATGATTTTATGTGACAAAGCTCGCTTTGAAGTATGACATGCTCCAGCAGTGGCTCTTATATGATCTTCTCCCTTTTTTGAGCGTGTTTAGACCTGTTTTAATTAAAGCTGTGTTGGTATTTTAATAACAGGAATAACTGAACACTATTAAAAACTCATAATTTACACTACACAGATTAATAAATTCCGATTTTCCTGGCAGGTGTCAATGTGGGTGCAACTCCAGATCCCTAAAATTGAAGATGGTAACAACTTTGGAGTGGCTGTACAGGTTGGTAACTGCTGATAATTTGGACATTCACCTCGTGTATTGCTCATCTCTCGTGTCAAATGTATCCAGTGAGGTCTAATATCTTTGTCGGTGCGCAACAGGAGAAAGTGTTCGAGCTGCTGACCAACACACGCACCAAGATCGAGGCATTCCAAACTCAGATTTCAAAGTAAGAGCCCACACCACTGCAGCTAGTTTGTTGTGGATTTTGTTTTATTTGAATGGAAAAACAAAATGATGCAATCACAGTAACAGGCTGCATCATCTCTTTCATCAATGCTGATGAGGTTGTTTATGTCCGTGTCTGCCCTCATCCACCCAGGGAGAAAAGAGACAGAAGTTGTCATAATAACTGAAAACACCTTTATGACAGGTTTCAAGGTCTTACCTTTTGATCATTATTTACAGCTTCCTTCTGGAAGATGTGTAATGAGTTCATTCATCAGTGCACTCAGTGTGAAAGGCAAGGGCCCCTTCATTTTAAAGCAAAATTATGTAACTTTTAAAAAACCTAGAAAATAAATAACCCAAACTTCCCCTCACAAATGAAAAGTTAAAATCATGAGCAATTAAACGCACCATCCCTCAAGTTAACACACTTTATGGTGGCTTATATTATCTAATGACCGCAAACTTAAGGTAAATATTGCAGAGTAAAAGACATTATTGAGTAAGTTTACTGACTTAATTATGCTACAGTAGCTTAGCATTAAGCAAAATCCCATAGCTGTCACCTGTAGCCAGTGACTGCTGTTCAGCAACAGTTACAGTCTCGCTTTAATCAAAACTGTAACAGAAATCTTGACATATAGTGAGACACTGTGATTTTAAAGATGGCTGGGCACTGATATATCCTGTTTACGACTCGAAATGAATTCGAAATGAATGACAAGTAACTTCTTCTTTGGTTTGTTAGATATTACAGCGAGAGGGGTGATGCTGTGGCCAAAGCCTCCAAACAATCCCACGTGGTCAGTATCTCATGTTGATCATGTCACCCATCATGTCATACATGCATTTGTGTTTCTGTATTTTAATGGTCACACGCTCAGTGATGTTGACGTTTGTTGTGTGCCACTGTATGATCCTTTTGTGCTTTCTGCTGCAGGGAGACTACCGACAGCTGGTTCATGAGCTGGACCAGTACCAGTACTGTGAGCTACGTCTTGTGGTCCTGGACATCCGCAACACATATGTAAGACACCCACCCCCTCTTGTTTACTATTATGTTGATTTGTAAAAAGTTTGTATTTCTTTTATGTATTTTTTTAGTGGGTAAAAACTGTCAACACACAACCGATAATGACCATTTGACTGTATTAAAGTTTGCATAAATGTCATCTGAATACTGTAAATCAACATGTATGAAACTTAATATACCATCTGCTCTAATCATGCACTGTATTTTAAATAAAACTACCACACATCTATAAAATATTCCAGTCGTGTCCCAGCAACGGGGACAGTGGCTAAGTGGAATCTATTCCTTCTTAATAGGAGGGTAATTAAACTAATTGCTGTGCTTGTGTTAAATTGATTGGTGCTCCCATCTCCCATCCATTAATCACTGTTTGTCTCCTTCCTCTGGCTATTGTTCTCCTGTGTTTGATGCTGTTAATGAACAAGGCGGCGCAGGTGATGATGAAAGGAGCCGTTTCACACAGTTACGGCTCTGGATCTGGGCGTCGCTGGGCTCTTTTATTACCGCCTCTAACCTTTCTGTCTCTCTCCCATGCTGTCTATCTTTCTGATATCTTTCTCGCACTACACTTCCACTGATGTCCCCGTCCGTATTTCTCTCTCCAGGCTGTGCTGTTTGACATCATTAACAAGAACTATGACAAGATTAAGAAGCCCAGAGGAGACGGCAAGGCTCTCATCTACTGAGACCGACTCCAGCACACTCTAACGAGATACAACTAGTGTAGTATTACACTCTCACACTCAAGTAACAATACACCTGCTCTGGCAGAAATTTCCTTTTTCTTATTGTGTATTCGTTTCAGTTCAAATTACAAAATAAAGCAAAATGACTCTTATAAATCTGTCTCTCCTTGTTTTTTGTCCGAATGGGAACTTAAATATGGTTGTATTGATCTACAGTGAAAGTAACTTGAATGTTCATATGATGCCAGAGTTATGTAGTGTCGTCAAGGATGTTTACAGGTGATACACTATACCTAGAATCTCTTCACAACCCTAATCGGAAGCCTGAGCTTTCAAGGTCACATCCCCAAAACATCATCTACTGAGTTTTCATGCTACCGAGGCCGTTTGCTGATGTCCGTGGTTGTACAAAGCCCCTCTCCTGGCAGACCGGGACAGCCCCAGCTCGGTTTGAGCCTGTACCATCCCTGATAGAGTCCCCTCCATCCCAGGTAGCCCAGAGCTCCTCCCAGCTGTTGGGAGGGGAACTTGGGGAAGTGTGCGAGCAAACACAGCAGCAGGAACATCCAGAGAGCGAGCAGAACTACGCACAGAAGGAAGATGAACCTCAAAGGGCCCCCGGGCGATCTCTGCAGAGGCTTTGCTTGAGCCAAAAGACAGACGAAGACAGACATTTCCTCCACGAGCAGCAGGCAACACAAGCACAGGATGAGGACGTCCTGGGACGCTTCGTAACCCCTCCACACCATGTTGGCTCTGAGGCAGGAGGCCTTGGTCTGGTCTTCATGCAGGAGCAGCAGGGGCTGTACTGAGGAGGCGGCGCCCTGGATATCCTGGGCGGGGGTCACGGGTTCATAACAGGTTCCCGCCGCATCCTCCAGCAGGGCCAAGAGCCGCTGAAAGCCCCACCAGAGCAGCCCCACGGCCCCCACCCGAGAGAGGTGGCGGAGGGAGAGAGAGAGGGGGCGACGGGCCGAGACGGAGAGGAGGAGGATGAAGGAACCCGTGAAGGTGCAGGTCCAACCCCAAGTGGACTTAAGGAACTTCCTGTGAGAGAAACGATTGAGATTGTAAAAAGATTGTACATCCGTGGGTTTAACTGCTGCCACATTCTTTGAATCCACTCAAATTTTGTTGCACTGCCAAAGGATGAGCGATTGCTCGGCTGCTGGCTTCACATCAATGAGTTATATAAGATAGAAAACGCATTAAAAAAATGAAATGTGAACACTGAAACAAAGCCCCATTCAGTTCGTGTATAGACTTGTTTGAACCTACTCCTATCCTTTAAAGTGTGCAGCTGGATACGTACCAATATGAATAACACACAATATTAGAATACAACTTTTGAAGGATGTATTAATTGTCAGGAAATCATTAATGCTTTGATAAGATGTTACAATGCATACATTCAAAAACTTTTGGGGGGGGGGGGGGTTATATGACAGCAGAAACACACAAAAAAGTGACATTTTCTAACATAATTGCAATTAATTAATTAATTACTTTAACATTAACTGGGCAGTGGTCTGGGGTTAAGTTGTCAGGTTCATGGTAAATGCTAAAACACAGCGTAAGAGTTGTCAATCAAAGTCAGCAGCTGGCATCAGCCATCACAAGCTCCCGGTCACACCAGACCAGGTAAGACTGTAGCAGTGAATCAAGCATGGGTGCATTTTATTGCTTCATTTGTAAGACAAAGAATGCGTTAAATCTTATGTCAACAGTTTCATTACCTTGCTTTAATGATGATAAAGATTGGCAGAACCTCTAAATGAAAATCCTTCGCTTACATCTGATCTTACCAATGGAAACTGAGCTGGTATTTAATAGGCCAGGTGAGTTTAATGACCTTTGGGCTCATATCGACCGCCATCCAGGACAGGTTTTAAAAGAGCACGCAAGTCGAAAAGTAAATAACGTAGTAACTTTGTTCATTTCCAGCAATAGGAACTAAATAGGAGATTTCCATTTAAAAGCCGAAACACAACTGAACTTCTTCCGGGGGCTCTCACCTGTACAGGTAGTGGTTGCTGTTGCCGAAGATGCTGTACTTTGACACCCAGAAACTCAGCGCAGGACCAAACAGAACCAAAGCAGACAGCATCAGGTGGAAATGTCCTCTGACCAGGCGGCTTCCTATGACTCTGGCCAGCAAGTTTGTCACAAACACCAGAGCAGCATCCAGGACTCTGAGGACGAACCTCCCCGGCAGAATCAGCTCTGCAGCCATCTTGTGTAACTTCTCCAAGCTGATCTCTGGTGTGAAGCCATTTGAGGAGTTATCAGTCTTCAGCTCCATGTTTTGCTCTTCTGCGTTCGTCTTCTCAGCGTTACCTTTTGTAGTTTTAGGTTTAATTTTTGCCAAGTTGGTTTTCCTCTTCTTTTCTCCTCCTGTCCAGTGAGGATGCCCGTGGCGGAGTCCGCCTCACCTTCTTTTGTCTTTGAAAGGCACACCAGCTCTACACTGGCAGCCTTTCTACTTTATCTCTGTCAGGCTGCAGGAGAGCACATGGTTTATAAAAATACAACCCCCCTGTCCCCTTTCCTCTCAAAAGCCCTCCCCCCCTCCACAGCACAGGCTCAGAGTGGGGACATGGTAATGGCTGCTGCTATAACTGACCCCATTATTCTCAAAACAATGATCCAACGCATCGTGAATTTGATCCTATCAGACGTCAGCAGACGGAGTGGCTCGAAAATAAACCCCAAATTGTGCATGATGGCATAAAACAACAAGACTTACTGGTGTGATGCAACACTGTTCAATTACATTTGCATTCAGCATCGAAAAAGTCTCGTCTATTCCCACCAAAAGAATCATTCTGACATAAAACGGATCATTTGGCTCCTTCTTTGGTTCTCGTTCAGTCCCTCCATTCTTAGAATCAGCTGCTGGAGCCAAAACTAATTTAAGTTATAAACTGTTGCCAGGCTGCATTTGGTGCCATGAACAGCTGCGTTTCTCACAGCACTTTCAGTCTTTTTTATTTCCAGGCCCACTCGTCAGGCCAGAGCCTCTTAAACCTTCTCAACTCCCAGAGCCAAACTGAGAGAATTTAGTCTTTCCATGAGATTTACGCTTAATAAAACAGACTACAAGTGTTTTCACAAGCCAGGACATCCAGTCCCACTGAAGAAATACAGAAATACTGCTGGAGTGCATGTGTTTTTACAGTGTGAGGATTTTCTGTGTGCTGAAAAACTAAATCACTTCACTCGAATTGTGACTTCCCCTTCCTAATAAATGAGATGATAAACTTCCACCGCCGTGTTGTTGAATCTAATCTGTATTAAGTAGGAACACTTAGTGTAAATGAAACCAGACATGCCAAAGAATCTCTGTCTAATTTTAGACCACTTACTGCATTGCTGTCATTACAATGACCTTCGAGCGATGCTGCTGTGGTTCCTGTAGCAGCTAATTGTCAGTTGTCTCTTATGTTTTATTTCGCCAAATTAAATTTTCAGGACAAAGACACTCAGCGATGACTTTAAAACTATTTTCCAGTGAGTTTCATGTGATGTTTGTTCAGTGTGACGACCTTTTAGATAAGAGCAAATGGACACCTATCTCTGTGTAGTTCACTGTTAACAGGATATTAAAATGCCCCATTTTTGCATGTTCAAAGACTGATCGAGCAAAAAATAAAGTGATGTCTCCTTAGTAACAAGACTTGAGATCAGCAACAGCAAATGCTCAGGAAAACGCTTTAATTTATGTACATTTAAAGAGAGGTTTTATTGTTCCTGTAAAACAACGGTCTGAGAGTGAAATATGGGCTTTGATATGAACACCTGAAAATTGCATATACAGATCAGTGTGTAAGTTTTGATCCACGCACACATCCCCAGTCCCTTCACCTTCTTGACCACAACATACTATCACACACATTCAAATCTTTTAAACAGATCACAGGTTTATATTGGCTGACACAATTACTCTTCTTTTTTTTTTTTGATTGACTCAGGGCTTGTGTTCACAGAGTGCTGATCTAGGATCAATAATAAGACTTTTAGACTATCACTGCGTCTAAATACAAGGGGTTGCCTTTTGACTTGAGGCGGTCTAAAGAGGATTTATGTAAAATCATCGGCAGTTTGTTTGGGCGTCTGGTCCTCCATTTCTGACATAGCAAGCTGACCACCAGGAAGTTGCCCTTGAACAGCTGACCAAGTGGTGGACCAATGGGAAACTCAGGAAGGTTACATGATAGCCAGGTTTTGGAGTTGTGGCTTTGGGTAATTGGCAAATAATATACTGGATCATTATAATATACTGGGTCTTTAAATGTGGACTTTGAACATGACGCACCCTCCAACAGGACACTGACTCGTGTTATTCCAGCACACTGACAACTATCTAAATGCACTCCCTGAACACACGTATCATTAAAATACTATACATTTATACAGAATCATCATCCTCAGTTTCTCCCTGCAATATCCAACATTGATTTTCATGTGACTAACTGACCATTACATTTCAATAGCTCATTAAGTAAGTGCTGTGCTTAGCATTTTGAGCTTCAGCACATGTGCGTCAAGTGTTTCAGGCCAAATTTAAAAGATTTGGCCTGTTGACTTTACGCGAGAAAGTGAGGCAAAAACCAAAGAAAAAACTGTCCCACTGTGCCCTAATCTGCACTTGACAATGTAAGGCTATAATGCCTTCCAAATGAACACTTCACAATCACGCTATAATTGTAATCATTAATATCCAGCATTGAATTTAAAAGATATTTAGGTCACTCCAAGTCCTTCTGAGCTCATTGTCTTCCTCTGTTAGGGCCAGCCTCGCCCCGTCTGTGGTGATGTCACCTCCTTTGACATCTTTTCCGGTGTCTCTCTTCTTCTCCTCTCGCTGCCTCAAAGGTCTTTCACCTGTTGTCAGACTCTCTCCCTCTCTCGCTCCTCCTCTAGAGGGTGGGTCTGTCTGTGCTCCCACATCTGCACCGCTCCGTCCCACTGTGGAGAAACACAGGAGGATGAGGAGAGGGATGAGAGCTAAAATGCCTTTGATTTTGATGTTAACTCCTGCTGCTGGCTTCCCACAGTGGCTCTGATTTGAAGTTTTCAATTTTTTTTTGTGACTTTCATTAACTTACTTATACTGTCCCATTACTTAAAACAGTTATTTCTTCTGGATTTATTCAAGCTGAAATACTTACCTTATTTTAGTTAAAATTAGGTGGAGTTTTTACATTAAAACTGCCACTTTCACAAAGGTTACACTTCCCGAGGGTCGAACCTCGCTAACTTTCTGGATGAATTCTTCAAATTGTGCACTGTCTGACTCAAATAAACTAAAGAAACTAAAATAAATAAATATAATTGTCTGCACCAGATGTAAGAAGCAAGCCCAGAGGTGCCACCCATGAAGTTATTGTCTTCATACAGGTTCTTTGATAGCACATCTTTCACAGAGTATTTTGCATTACCTGTGTAGCTATATCAATAGTTTGAATTTACTAAATTACTCAAGACGACGATTTCACAGGAGCATCTCTGTACACTCAACAAAAGCTTTAGGAAACTTACAAATATCAGCTGTAGTGTTTGTTTTCCAGCTTAGAGTCAATAATCTGGTTTTCTCTACAGCTGAGAGAGAAACTGCTAAAGAGTACTAATGCAATTTAATTTGAAACAAGACATAAAATACACTGATGTCATAATAGGCCATTTGATTCTGTTATTAGCAGAACAAAAACATCCAATTCTCTGACTTCTCTTAATTATTCCATGGTATTCCATTACTGGAGGAAACGATGTTCAATGTTCTTTCTTTCTACTTAATGTAATATTTCTGATCACAAACTTTTACACATTGACACCAGTTGAACAGTTTGAACTCACAGAGCTGCTGACGATGTTGTCCTCGTAGGGGTGCCAACTGACGTCCCTCACACACGCTTCATGGTCCGACAGTCTGGAGACCACGGCGCCCGTCAGGACGTCATAAACTGGACAGACGCACCAAGAACAAATTAAGCTTCTTGTAGGCATGTACGTAATATAATGTCCCTTTAATCACTCTCACACACATCAGACTGCATTGATTTCCCATGCAAAAAATGACTAGACAAAGACACAAAATAACACGACTTGCAGGGGACACTCACTGACGATTTTGCCAGTGGAGCAGCCGGAGTAGATGAACCTCTGTCCAGTGCTGAACTCTGGAGAGAAACGGCAGCGGATGAGGGTGTGCAGAACGCCGTGACCACGGTAGGTCATCACCGAGGTGTCGCCCGTCAGCTTGTGTCTCTTCAGGGCTGGGGAGGTAAACGCACACAATATTTTCAGAAATTAACACCTTCAAGAAAGTCATATTTTGAATCAGTTTGGTTCAATTTACTGATAGACACAGAGCTAATTTACATCCTAAACATCTGTAATCAAAAAAGTGGATAAACTAGATTATTTTTAGGTTTACCGCTCCCTCTCTCTCCCTGCTCCTTCTCATTAACCCAACCCCATCCTATCCTTCACCTCACCTCTCCTCTACTCCTTCCCTCCTCTTTGACTTGTAATGGTGATCACTCATCTCTCTATGCGTGGTTTTAACACAGCCATATCTCCTTACCCTCACCACACATACACACCCATGTTTCACCTTTCTGTCATTGAGTATCTCTCCCCTCTATTGTAACGTAATTTCATCTTCATCTCCTCCTCTTTTCTTCCTCTATGTGACCTCTCGTCCTCTAACTTCCCTTCTCCTCTCCTCCCTCCCGACTCGTTCACTAGCAGTAGCGCCCTCTCTCCTCCTCCCAGTTTCCTCCCCTCCTCCTCACCTCTCTGGGGAACCTGCTGCCAGCGGTAATCCCAGTTTTGTTGGGTGACAGCCAGGCGAGAAGCTGCCAACCCCTCTTTAGGCGAGAACTTCCTGACGTCCCAGAGCTTGATGGACTGGTCCTTTGAGTTGCTGATCAGATAGCGTGCGTCACCCTGGCACAGTCACGACACGTGACCAAATTTTAAAAAAGGAAAACAGACCTCCGGGTTAGACCAATATACTGGACTAAAGATAGAGTAGAAAGTGCTGATACTGGCATTTAATTAATCAACTTCCAACCAATCATTAGTCAGATCCAACTACCCATAAGGGTTTGAGGGATCTTTTCATTGACAGATTGATAAAATACCAGCAGCATTCCTCTCTCTGACCCCCCACCTTGCTGTGGATGAAGGTGATGCCGTCTCGGTGGCCGGCCAGCTGTCCGACAGGCTGCGGTCTGTCCTCCCGCAGCGTCCGTCTGTCCCAAACCTTGCACAGCGCGTCGTCGCTGCCAGAGAAGAGCAGCTGCGACGAGCTGTCGGCGAACGCCACCGCATTCACGTCGTCTTCGTGGGCATCAATCTGATGAGTAGACACACAAAACAAAGAGAGTCTGAGTTTCTGTGAGCGTGTGTGTAAGACTGTGGGTTTCCTTTATGAGAGACAGTGTGTAATATACATGGAGTGCCTTTGTGCTTGTGCGTATCTCTGTGTGCGTAAAAGCCGTGTCCAGTCCAGAATATTTATTTTATTCATGGCAAAAACACTTTTCTGCAAGATCGATGTACATTGCAATTGTGAAATTAAATGCTCAGCATGGTTCTCTGCAGCAGGGCAATGCTACAAACACACTTTGTAAGTGTCATGAGGGTAGAAAAAGGCAAAGACACAGAGAGTTCTGGGAATAATGGAGGGAAACTCTGCAACATCATGTAGAGGTTGGTCTTTGTCATTATAAAACAGAATGTAAATTTAAATATAAAAAACTGTCTTGTTTAGAAAAGTAACAGTGACTTTACTGTATGTTTTAATCTTATTAATCAAAAGGATGGCAATACTCCATTAAACCATGCTAGTGACGTGGGTGTAAGGGTGGCAATGTCAGCTGGTCCACCACTTTGTCCAGACTGATATATCACTACAACTATTGGATGAATTACCAATAAATTTGGTGCCTATTGATTTTGGTGATCCCCTGCTACTTCCTCTAACAACACCAGCAGGTTGACATTTTTGATTTCGAATACAATTTCTCAACAACTGTTGGACGGTTTGCCATGGAATTTGGTACACACATTCCTGTCCCCGTCAGGATGAATTGTAATTGTAAAATGTATGCAAAACTAATGACATTCCCATCAGCCTCAGCTGCACTTTGTGTTTAGGGCTAATTAGCAAATGTTACCAAAGATGATGAACAAGGTCAAAATCAGCATGTTAGCACTGCCTTAGTGAGCACATTAACATTTAGCTCTTTAAAAACAGGGCAAAAATATATAAAGTGATTCCCTAAAATAGCTTGTTTTTAACAAACATTATTCAAACAAAAGTAAATAGAGCATTCTGGGGACTATTATCACCCACTAATTTGCTGCTCTATAGAGTATTTACAGTAGCAGATGCGGTCACCCTGTCACCCGGTGAGGCTCATTGGTTGGTTTTTATTAGTAACAGTGGAGCTCTGTGGCACAGAAGAATAAGATATATCCGGCTTTGGCCACAGGCAATACATGTTCGTAATATCAGTTGTTTGTTGGTTTTGGTCTTTTCGCAGGATTTGTTCACAATAAGAGAAATACAGACCACCTCCTGGTGGAAAAAATGGGCAAAAGGAACAAGGTCAGAGATAAAGCATAGACACTGACGCAGAGGTAATGGGAGGGACAGAATGAGAAAGAGCACGAGACAGTGATGAAGCAGATGGTAGAGGCCAGCTACTGGCGTCTACTCAGAGGGGGGTTGTGGGAGGCGGAGGGAGGAGGGTTTAACCCCCCTGTCCCGCTGCTGGGTGGAGCTGGACTCTCTGCTGCTACATCACAGGCAGGACGGTGTAAAACTTTGTGTGAGCCGGCACACTTTCAGGTCTGCTAATGTCTGGCTCACCTTGGTCGCAGGATGAGGTGGACGTGACTCAGAGACAGGTACAAGCAGGCTGACAAGCAAAACACAAACGGCAAATGCACTCGGACACACTGACCTTCAACGTGCGTTTATTCTGCTCAAGATCAAAAACGTAAAGGCAGCCATCGTTTGCTCTGAAAGCAGAGAGAGACACACTGAACAAATTCTCATTCAAGGTTTAAATGTGACTGATTGGCTGAATTGGGTATGCTTTATATGACGTATAAGTGTCTTGTCTTCAATACGATAACGTCTATTTAACTTCCACCTAGAACAAAGGGTTGTCAGATAAAATAAAAAAAAAAGAGCTGCTTGAATTTACTTTTCTGAAAGAGACTTCAGTCGTGGTTTTGACTCTGTCAGTCATCGCCTTGAAACATGAGAGCAAATTGTACTTACCCTCCCAGGATCTCATTGCCATCTGTGGACGCAGCCAGCGAGAACACACAGAACCTCCTCTCATCTGGACTACAAAGCACAACAGCGCGCACACACACACACACACACACACACACACACACACACACACAAGCACAAGCAGGTTGACACTACAGAAACAGTACATTTACTGAATCACAGCTACACCATCTACTATATGTCATTCCACACCAAAAAAGCTTGATGAAAGCACGCATCACCATTTAAACAATGCTATTGTTAGGAGTGCTATGAGTTTAATGGTGGTGCTTTGTTGAAATAATGATCTTCCCAATTAACACACACAGAGCGAGAGGATGGATGTTGAGGTGACAAGTTCTGACAGCATCATTCATCCAGATGGTAATGAAGGGAGAGGAGGGCCGGCTGGTAGGGAATGATAGATTACCTGCTCCGCAATGTTATAAGTTACTATGAGGGAAACACTAACTTGAGGTCCAGGGCGGTGTGTTTTTCACTGTCTCCATCTATACTGCACAAATGAACTGTGGGGAATACACACACAGAAAGAGAACATATGAGTAAAACTACATATTGCATGACAAAAAAGTATATATTGTGCAAACTGGTGGCAGAACACAACTATGTATTAACAATCATCCAGCCAAAACACAACAAAAATATAGCTCTTGCTAGTTTTGGCTGACCAACTAATTCATCACTCCCTATATAATCAACACCTAGTTGTTCACTCTATCATCACTGGCAGGTGTAGAGTCGCACAGCAGCATCTATAAAATGTGATGCATTTCATTGTGGGATTGTTAGCAGAAAGTAGTCTACAAGCCGTAGACACTACTTTTATTGTTCCATCGTAGGAATTTTTCAGGGGACTATACAGTGGTGGAACGTAACATATAACGTAAGTTAATTTACTCAAGTACTGTACTTGAGAGATTATTTTATTTTGCAATCACTGCAGCCTCAGTCAAACTGGTATTTGGATTACATGGATGGTTCTTGGGGGATCACTAGCTGTCCAAGACATGACTCTTGTAAACAAAACACTACGCTAATTAGCATCACATTGTATCCTCCAGGTCCCCTAGCCTTACTGTAGTCAGACCAGCTTGAGTAGAGCACATGATGTGCGTCGGGCGTGAAGCAGACGTCCAGCACACTCCAGCCCACATCGTGAGCCTTCACTGTTCGCCGTAGGTTAAAGCGGCCCCTGGTGGTGTCGTACAAGCGGATGTTCTGGTCTGCAGCGAGCAACAGGGGAAACGATTTAATCAATAATGCGTGGCTGTAATGAAATGACAGGGAAGGTGTCCCTCACCTGTATTGTTTGTTTAGAAAAACAGAAACTTTATTAAAAAAAAGTAAGTAAAAAAGTAAAAGTATATTTTTAATAAAATATTTTTTCAGCTTGTTTTACACAACTTTTAGGTCTGGTAGTTGGTGTTTGCATCAATAGATGTTAAACAAGGAATTCAAAAGTCAACAATACTTGTCTGTGATTGACTACATTCTGTATACGACACTAGACGAAGGGCCCTGATGATTTGGTAGTCCAAGCAGTTTTAAACAAACACTAACAATGATTATCAGATCTGATTCAGTTCCTCTGGGTTCTCATGTTGGATGTTGGGTTATTTACCTTGGCAGGCAGAGAGGAACATGCTGCCATCTTCGCTGTACACGCCACAGAAGGCTTTCTGCTGGTATGTATCCTTGTGGGATACATAGTTTGGCAGAAAACTGCAAAGTAACAAGGGTCAATATTATTTGACAGACAACAGAAGGAGTCCTCCTGTAAACATGTCAAGTGTTTTCGCAAAAAAATATACAACAATCTTTCACATGAAATACAACAAAATTGTGTCACTTTTTTGCACTAATTGATTACTTTTCTTTTTCTGCATCACCTTCTGGCAATTTGTTGAGAAATATTGGAAATGTGTAGAACTTAAACAACACTTACTGTGTACGGATACGATTGCACTCTCCATGGGAAAAACTAGAGCCTCTACATCTGCCTTGTTCCCTCTAAAAAGAAAAAGAGAAAAGAAAACATCACACTGGTCAACATCCACTGGGAATTAAAGTGGCTGACACAAACAAGTGACTAAGATCATCTTAAATGTCTGGAAAAAACTGGGTTGCAAATAATCTAGGTTAAAGTAGAGCTTTTAACTATTTCACATATTTCTTGTAAAACTGTGGATGAAAACAAATCATCATCATAAGAAATTTGCTAGTGTGGCGTCTGATACCACTGCTGGACATTAGTTTGTATCTCTGCCGTCTGACCTCTGTTAGAAGGTGGGTGAAACTTTGTCTGCCTTTCCGGGTAGAGGAGGCGGTGGCCAGCAGGATCTGAGTCCGGATCTCACTCCGGTCCAACTCATGTGTGTCAGGTTGGGTGTCCACTAGAAATATAACACAAAAACAAGTCTTGGTATTAATTGCAATCTGACATCAAATTGCTACGTTCACCATTTGGCCAACTACACACTGCTTGTAAGTTGATTTGTTGCACATGCTTACTAAATGGATAACAACACATCCAAATATAGAAATGTCTTTAACTTATACAACTTAGTTAATTTCCTCTCACACAAATAACATTTGTTTTGGATCTAACAAAATACAAGACAAAAGCAGTATTCTAACACGATTTACATCTTTAATTTAAATCTTACATATTACTGGCATGCATTCATCCTGTTTCTGCTACTGGATATTGGATGGATTCCAACTACACAGAATACAAACAGCCAGAAACACACTATCCTAGAACACTGTAATTAATACAGCAAGTAAATGAAGAGTGGTGGTAAGGGGCTCTATAATATCAAGCAAGATAACATTTATTTCTCTACCTTTATGCCGGGACAGTGAACAGTGACCGTAGGAGGTTACCTGGTGGATTGTAGCGGTCACCCAGCCGACCCTCCCAGGCTCCGTCGCTGTCCTCATCAGAGTCAGAGTATGACTGGACCAGCTGCAGCCCTGTGGCTCCACTGCCATGGACCAGTCTGACCTGGCCCCTGGACACACAAACACAGCATACGTTCAGCAACCAACCAATCAATCCAAATGGTGATACACGATCAATTGAATCCAACCTTCTACAGCAAAGACTGTACCTACAAAATGAATAACGGATATCTTACTTTACCAATACTTGACATATTCATTCAGTAAACAAAGTAGTACGGCTGCAGCCCACGGCCCGACAGTGGGACACCAGCATGCACAAGGGCTGCTGTGCTCTGGGTGAAACTACAGTCTTGTAATGTTTTTCCACTGTAACATATGGGGGATCAGTGGCTCGCTCCAGGGTAGTTTAATGTTAACTTAAGTGAGAGTGCTACTTATTCATTTTAACTCTTCCAGATCCTGGTACTTTCTAGTTCAGACTCCTCTGCTGTGTTATTAGTAGAGGCCCCTGCCACTGTCATTGATCAGATCCAAGTGCTGAAAACTAAGTGGCTGTTAACAGAGAAGTATTCAAAAAGATTCCCGACCACTTAAACGGCATTAAAATCAAACTGGAATGGGGATGGGAAATTCCCAACCTCCACTTAGCTTCAGCAGCACTGGGATGTAATGTGATGTTTCAATTATTTGCGCCATTGACAGAAAGATAAAACACTGTCCCCCCTACTTTGTGCCATTTGAAGAGAAATTAACAGATAAAAGTCACCTTCATAGCATCATCTTTTCAACGTACATGGTCTCATATTTGAAATAACTACCTTAAAAATCAATTTAATTATCTGTACAGATTAAGACATTTAGAGTGATCGACAGATGTTATGTAGATGTCTTGTGTACTGACCCTCACTGAAGCTACTCATATATGGGCAGTGACCAGAAAAATAAAAATCCAGTACATTCATGTAAGGCCATACAGAATGATGCAAGGCTACTGTATTGTATTGCACTGTGTTGCATCACACAGGTGTTTCTATTTTTCTACATTTGTTTTTTTTTTTTACTTCTCAGTATCTCAGCTCTCCCTAAGGGGGGCTGGCACCGACACAAAAAAAAAAAAACAAGTCGACTTCATGTCTGAAATAGTTTGATTTTTTCAGTTCATGGGCCAGAAGTGCAAAGTGCACAAGTTGTGTGTTGTTTCCTTCTGATTCACCTCCTCAGTAGGTAAGCCAGCACTTCAGCTAAGTCAACGTCCTCCTCTGAAGCCGGCTGTCTGTCTCCTTGCTGCCTGTCAGCCGTCCTGCGGCTGCTGCTGCTGCTGCTGCTGCTGCTGCTGCTCTGGTTCGGTTCTGGTGCTTCAGACTGCTCAGCTGGGTTGCCACTGGAAGAGCCCCTTCCACCAGACATCCCAGAACTGGACTGAGAGCCCATAGACTGAAGAGGGCCTGGCAGGAAGGGGGGGGGGGGTAATTAGAAATTTGGCGGTTTTAAATTAACCTGGGGGGAAGCCAGGTGATCACAGATGTGTGTGTGTGTGTGTGTGTGTGTGTGTGTGTGTGTGCCTGACAGACAGACAGGAAATGGGAAAACACAAGTGAGGTAACAATGGCTAGAAAACACAGACCTGCATTAGCTCCACTGACACCAATTCAAGTCACTGGCTCACGCCAGATTACTTACACTTGTTCAAATCAACAAACTACGCGTCCTGCTAAGAGATCGACCGACATATCTGCCCACGTCGGTGACCGAGACGCGCTTTTCTGTCGCGCTAGCTAACGATGCTAACGACTTGACGTTACCGTTTGACAGTCAAACGGTCTTCCGGGCGGCTCGCGCGTCCAGCTCTCCCGTCGTTTCCGTGGGAACTTGACTAATTCTTTGTTTTTGTTTTTGTTTTTTGTTTTTTTTTTTTTGTTGCCCGACGCGAAACTTCCGCCAGCTCCGGGCCCCACGACGCTTCTGCGGCGCCCAGGGGGAGAAAAAAAAAAGAAACGAAAGACCCCGCAGGCTGAAGGTTTGACAGCGCAGCGGCTCGTCAGTCGGGCAGCAGCAGCAGGGCCGGTCCGTGGGCCGCCATGTTGTTTACAAAAAAGTGAGAGAGAGAGAGAGAGAGAGAGAGAGAGAGAGAGAGAGAGAGAGCCCCTGCGCGTGCCCCTGCCCTCTCGCCGTCACGTGACCAGTGCCACCGAGCGCAGGTTCAGCCGCGGTCAAAACATGGACGCGACCTGCTCACTGCGGCCTCTAGGAACACGTTTATTCATATGCACACACAATAACATGACTTCAAGGTTTTTGTGCATCGTCCCTGGTGAAAAAAAAAAAAACTAAATTAAAACCAATGTTTTAAAGTGCTTTTCACAAAAACACACAAAATGAAAAAAAAAAAAAACAAACAAACACGCAGAGTAAAAGAAAAAAAAAAAAAACGAATCCAGCAGAGCAGACGTAAGATTAAGATGTAGGACGTTTCTAGGAATCTAGGATAACATAAGAAGATGTCAAGCAGAGTCAAACAAGCAGATGAGCTTCCGTACAGATGAATGCATTTTGGTAAAGGGGAAAGTCACGTTCACTTTGTTTTTTGTTTTTTTGTTTAATTATCTCTGTTTGTTCAATAAACAACGGTCCTGCTCATTGCTTTACTTGTAGCGATAAGAGACTATTGTGCCTGGGGTTCATTTGTCTTCTTGGATGGCTTCCAAAACCAACCTACAGGGCACAGGGCCAGTTCCCCTAAAGGCCCTGTGTGATACGACTTAATATTTTTTGTTGGAGAGTCAAAGGATTCGGTCAAAAGTCTTACTGAAAGCCATCTTTACATTGAAGATGTCACAACTATGTGACGATGCCTTCATTTGTTGTATGTGTCTGGGGTTACACTTGGTAGGAAAGGGGGTGTTTGAGGCACCTGAAACCAATAATTACTGGGAAATAATTTTTCCCAGTAATTATTGGAGAGTAATTTTCATGCTTCATTTCATATTTGACTATTAAGTGTACATATTTATAATATTGTATTGAGATTGATAAACAATTACCGATGGGGGGAGGAGATTCTCTGATAATAGAAATAAGTTGGGATGTTTGCATGCACATATTTGTGACATCACAAAACGTGAAGCCAATCCTGGTTCAATATGGAAACACTACACAAGTGTCAATGTGGAAATCTGAAACTTCCAGCACACAGAAAAGGGTACTTTGGGTGA
Source organism: Lateolabrax maculatus (assembly GCA_031216445.1). NCBI lineage: Eukaryota > Metazoa > Chordata > Actinopteri > Acropomatiformes > Lateolabracidae > Lateolabrax > Lateolabrax maculatus. Next base: position 14,284,074 of record CM062210.1, read on the forward strand.
GAGCAGTTGGAGAGGGGCTTTGATAGAGTGGCACCACTTTGGAAATCGCTCGAAATATGTCGGACTGTGCTGTTTTTGGATGCAAAGCAGAGCCTAGAGCTTCCATCCACTATTTGCCAAGGAACCCTGAGCTCAGGCAGATATGGATGGACTTTATTTATAGACGACGCTTAAGCAGACCTTCACACACAGTGGGGATCCGTGTCTGCGGCGCACATTTCAGCAACGACTGTTTCGTCAATTTCCTCCAAAGGTCCATGGGGTTTTGCTAAAAAGCTGATCCTGAAGCCTGACGCAGTGCCATCAATTTATCCTGGGAACGCAGCAGGGGTGAAGCATGTAAGCATTTACTTTACTGGCCGAAGTCTCCAAAGGGTCGGCTAACAACAGCTAGCTGGCCGCTTAAGACAAATAGTGTGTACTAAAAGTTCGGTGCGGAGTTCAGCGGTATAACGCAGCCGGGCGTGCTGCTCCTGTTTTGAGCGAGAATACTTGCAAAATGCAATGAAAGGCTTCTGCTCAGTTGTAGTTTGGAGGTGAGCTGTGGGTGTACCGAGCTGCAGCAGGCGCTCATCATGTAGCCACGGCGGGTTGTTTGTGCCTGGAACCCTCAGCAGGAGCGCGGGACGTAGCTCTGACGCAAGCGCGTTGGCTGTGACGTGCTGCGTATTAATTAACACGCGTCTGCAACAAGGCGCACTGGACCCTCGAATTAGTCTCACCTATTTTTATCGGCCTAAAAATTCCTTCAGGTCTGGCTTTGTACGCACTAAATACACATTCTTAGAATAAAGTGTTTTGACATGCTACGCAACTTCTACCTTAATTACTTGCTTATTTATAACAGTTTATCTATTAAAAGTTGTATATGAAGGCTGCTCCTGTTGCTTTTAAAATCAGACATGCTGAGTCCCTTATACCATACCATAGACTGTATAAAAGAAAAGCTGAAGTAAAGGTGGTTTCAGTGTGCTGGTCTCAAAAGGCTAGCATATCTTCTATTATCTACATTTATTCATGCTTTATCTTACTTGTAATTACTGTGCTTTTCCTGTAAAGTTTGTGCACAATAGAACAAATCAAATATAACTACAATATTGTTTTGTGTTTGCCTTTGATGAAGGGGGCAGCTGCCTTATGTTTGAAAAGAGCAGATGTGTGCTGTCAGTGTAACCCAGTGGCCGTGCATGAAGTCTTCCTGCGACCAGGACCAGGACTGTGGGGACCCAGCTGTCGCAACGAAGACTGATACACAGGAGAAGCCTGGGTCTGTCTCTCTCAAATGACTGATGATTGCTCTCGGTGTGAAAATGCTTACTCATGTATCACGTTCTTCTATAGTGTATAATCTGTCACTGTGCATGTGTGGATCACAGGTGTCCAGACAAAGCTGCCCACAACAGGTGCTGGTGTTGGTACAGCAGAGACGAGACCAGCAGGACAATCAAAAGGAGGGCTAATTTCAACCTCTCAGAAACCTCCTCCATCCCCTCCGGCTGATTGGTCACAGCCTGAAATTGAAGATGATGATCAATGCGTGACTGTGGTAACTCGTCTTTTGTTTCAGATCTCTCTCTCTCATGGAGGAATCACGTAATGCTGTCACCACAGTACTGCAGGAATGTGTGCTGGTAGTTGCAGACCAGACTAAATCCTGCAGTGTCTGCATACTAATTACTATTTAATGTATCTTGCTCAACAAGAGCATGGTGCTCTCAGTTCATCAGTCTATTTCCGCAGTATACCAATGGCAACACTGCTTTTAACTTATCTCGTTATAATCTGTGGTTTTTGTAAAAAGTTTGGTCAATTTTAACAATATTATTTTCTCATTATAACTAGATGTTTTGTCGTGATAACAGGATACATCTCTCATTGTAGAAACGGAACAACTACAAAAAATGTCCTTTTCTGTGCTGCTGTATTTTAGGGCAGACAGTGAAATTTTGCCCTTGTTAAGTTATATGCAGACTGCCATAATCATGGACACTATGTAGGAGTCAATTTTGTGGCTCTATAGGAGAGAGAACGCTCTGTCGTAGAGCTGCTTTAGAAGATATTGCATTATTTCTTCTGGGATTGGTCGTTCTGTCATATTTTCATCCGCTTCAGTTAGATGGATTAATGAGGTACTCACGATGCCCTACAAACCCTATTTTACAAACCCCCATTTTTGGGCTTCGGTTTTAACAAAAGATGGCAAACATATTGATTTAAGAGTTAAATTGAATGAAGATGTTGTGGTTCCATAGCTTTAAATGGACATGGAAGTCACAAACTAATGCCACACCTTAAATAACTAACTCGCACTGACAGATAAATAGGTAACAGTAGGCAAACGAGTGGCTGCAAATGCAAACACATGAATAAAATATTAAGAGGTAATTTGTGTCTAACTTACAAGGCATGGGAAACTAGTTATTAATTAGTTATTATGTTATTCAGATTTAGACATCATGGAGAAAGGAGGGTAGTTATGACAGCTGAATGGGTTCATCACTTTTGTAGAGTAATGTTATCAAAATAAGGTGACACTTTTATTACTTGCAATGCAGAAGTTACTTAATTTTTGTTTTATGCTGCAAAATATATTTTTATTCATTTATTTTATCCTTAATATATTTATACATTGAACTCTTTCCTAACCTTTTTGACTTCAACCCTAACCGATATAATTCGATGGAGAAGTCATTCATGTTTTGAACTGTTTAACATAAAGGTGACACACTGGCCCATGGAAACCCATTTCATAGTGCATGAACATAAAGATTGTGAAATTGTGAATCTAGCCCCGAGTGGGAGCTGCAAAAAAAGGAGGCTTGATGATGTAAGACCAGGGCTTAATGTTTGCACACCTAGATCAAAATCCAGCTGCTGCCTTCAGCATAAGAGGCAGTAGTTTCTGACAGGATTACAGATAGTCACGTCTAAAATGACGAATCATCTGTCTTTTAAATCCAACACAATATCAGCATTAATGGTGAACCGATGGTATGACATCCCATTTATGTCCATTTATAGTTCCTCTCACACTCTCCATATTACAGCCTGATAAAACCATAACAGTTGCATACCTTTAAGATTCAGCAAATGTCATTCAGGTCTTTACAATGTGCAAATACAGTGAGCATCAGTGCATTACAATAAAGCTTTCTAACAAATAACATCTCCATTTTACAGATTTAAACTGTACATTTTAAAAACTATTTAGCTGCAACTCTTACGGATCATGCAATGTCTCACAAAACATGTTCACTCAGTAGTTTTGCATAGTGCTCTGGGTGATTTCTTTTAAGGTAAACATTCATTTTTCCTTCGACTCGCTGATCTCCAGTCAGACCTGTGAAGAAGAAGCAAAGGAAAGCAGGTCACCGAATGGCAAACTGATACGTGATGAATACAACACACGATAGTGAATGTGTTATATTTATTTAGAGGTTTCGGGCGGTTTGACAGCTTCGAGCTCACCCAGCTTTCGAGCCGTTCTTTCGATCTTCTCCAAGGCAGACTGCACATCTCCTCCCTCTGGCACGAGGACCTCTATCTCTCCCACATGGTAACCAAAGTCAGCTTGGTCGAGATCTACCTGCACCCCCTCCTCCTCCTCTAAAGTGAATGACCGCCGCACTGTTGTAAACTCCGCAAAGCACACCAGATTCACTTTGCTCAGCCAAGACTCATCCTCCTGTGAGGAGCTCGCCTCGCTGTCCTCACCAACATCTTTTATGACCTCTTTCACCCTCAGTTGAATCTCAGGCAGATTGGTTATCTCCTTGTAGCGAGTACACAGTGCTGCCGCTTTAGATTGTTCTCCACCCGTCTCATCTGTCCTCTCGACTGCTGTTGGGCACTTGAGCTCCCAGCACCCTTTGCGTTTACGCAGCCACATGTCTCTCAAAGTCAGGTTAAACTCGGGGGTGTCAAAGTACTGGTCAATAAACTGGCGCTGACCACCACACACTGCTGAGTGAAAGAAGTCGGAGGAAGAGAAAAAGTGAGAAAAAAAATCTAAACATACTAACGAGGCTGACACAGATAATTAAACTTCAATATTAACAAGACAGATGGCCAGTGTCACTACAGTTACAGTGCAAACCACAGCAATTAGTGTTATTGAATTCTGTAAAAGTCCCTCAGTGACCATTTGTAAGTTTGGATCACAACATCAGTCCAACGCCTCAATTCTAAATTTACCCATGTGTAAGTGCGTGCTGTACAAATCAAACACGTACCCCCGATCTCCTCCAGTGTTTTCAGAGTGTCGGCACTGCATACAAATTTTCTTTCCACTTCCACACTCATCTGAAAAGACATAGATCAACACCAACAATACTGCGTGATTACAAATCCAGATAAATTCACTTGAACCTGATTTAAGACGGATATCATTTTTTTGTGGTAAAGTAACATAATAGGCAGGTGTAATTTCATACAAGATTGTTTTTTTTTTGTTGTTGTTGTTTTATTAAAGTTTTGTTTGCCACTTTTTAGAAACCAAAAACCAAAAATAAATTATTTCAAATTACCTTCATTCAACCTGCTACATTAAAATGCAGCTTACACAGTAATGCACCAGTAATAATAACCAACAATAATGTCTTAATATAACAACAACAATATGACCTCCTACTGTACTCTTGTTGAATTAAAATGTTACTCCTCCTACTGCATTTAACCTTTATTTTCTCAGGGTTCTCAAACCTTCAGCCCTGCTGTACATTTTGGTATTATTTTATTAACTGTCTGTAAATGCCCAAAAACTGAACAGTCATTGTTTTCCCAACTATACTAGGCTATTATAAAGTAACACAGCAGCAGCTCCTCTAGCCCCACCTGTGTTATTATAATCACGCTGGAGTCGTAGAGCTGCTGCAGTCCCCACATGAACTGCGAGTGAAAATCCCCAAACTGAAACACAGAGCTTTGAAAAACGCCAAAAACACGCGGCGAGCTGCGGTCGCACACACCTTCACGGGTCCGGTCCCTGAATCCAAATAATTCGGCTTAAAACACCGAGCGGCAGATCAACCCGAGCGGCCCCTACACGTCAGCGAAGTTCATTTCGCACAGGCGCAACCGGAGACACCTATGAGGGTATTCAGGAACATCACTTCCTGTCCCGGTAACGCAGGGGCATACGGACGGTGCAGTTTTAATTCCCCCCCCCCGCCCCCCGCTTCATAAATATTTATCCCACATACTCCACTGTTGATGTGCGCCACACCTCATCGCTTGATTGAAAACATGTCATAATTCGTGCGGGTGGCGCTGGGTGGGGCCTCGGCGCTCACGCCTCTGTTATTCAGCCTTAATTAACTCGTCACACTCGCGGTGACAATCCAAGTTGGCAGAATGGGGACTCGGTTTTTATTCACCTTTTAATGTGAAAACGAGGATTTCATATTAAAAGGGGACTCCGCGTAATCTAGGCATCGACATACTTTTTTTTTTTTTTTTTTTGTGGTGGGGGTGTGTGTGATTAAATCATCCGTTTTTCTCGTCTTCTCTTTTTTTTTTTTTTTTTTTTTTTTTTTTGCTAAATCGGCGCGTCAACATACACACTAATAATCTCTAATATGTGCGGGGTTACATAAGGGATTTGATAGCTGTCCCTTCTGAATGTCAGCAATCAGCCTTGGGGGGAGCTGTGGTCTGTTTACTAGAGGGAAGAGGGGAAGGAGAGAGGGATAGGGCGAATGAAGGGAGGGGGGGGAACAGGAGAGAGAGAGAGAGAGAGAGAGGGAGAGAGAGAGGGAGAGAGAGAGAGAGAGGGAGGGCAGGCAAGAAAACTTTTCACTTCTGAGGAGCCACGGAGGAAGCGTGTGTGTGTGTGCGTGCTGGAGCGGCGACCATGCAGGTAAAAAACGCATTAGCTAATTGCTCTGAACTTAATTAAACGTCATTCGCGATCGGTTAATTGTGCCGCCGCGAGCGGGCAGGGTGGCCTGCGACTGGCACAACATCGAGCCAGCGACGGATCGTGCCCCGTACTAATCCGATCCCTTATAGAAATCCAACATTAAAATCCCAAACTTTTTTTTTTCCCCCCTGCCTCTCGTCTCCCTCGCCTGCCCTCCCGACACCACCCCCATCGTCGAGGCGACCGCGGCGCACGTACTCCGGCTCCCGAGTAGCTTTTTAGCGCTCAAGTCTCTCGCCAATTACGGCTCGGAGCTGTTAAAATGATAGTTTAAATGGCCATGTGTTGCGCCGCGAGTGCTCAAGGTGCGGATTTGAGCGGCTAGGACGCGTCAGGAAAAAAAAAAGAAAGAAAAAAGAAAAAAAGAAGGGGGTCTGCTGGGCGGCGAGGGAGGAGGGGGCGCGAGTGTTTCCTAACACATCTGTAAGCGGAGCCCACGCTCATTAATTAAATGGCTTTGGTCCGGCTAGGCCTCAATTTGCGCTGTTGAGCAGCAGGCGGCGGGCGGCGCAACACTAGACGCCCGGCTGGCAGCCCACAACCACACGGGTAAGGACACAACTCGAGGCCGAGGTCTCCACCACCACCTCCACCACCACCACCCCTCCTCCTCCTCCTCCTCCCCGCCCGGAAAGCCGGAGCCTGGCGAGTGTTTAGTATCCCGGGTGAAGTGTGTCGGCGAGCCGGAGCTGCAGTTCCCACCTGGACCGGCCGGAGTTGCTCCACAGTTTGAGGAGGTCAATTATCTCCGCTAACACGCTAGCTAGCGAAGTGACACGACTGTTATTAGCTCAACCCCCCTTCTTCTCCTCCTTCTCCTTTATTTTTTATTTGATTTTGTTTGTTTGTTTGTTAATCTAACCGCCGCACAGCCCGTGACTGAGAGCCAGCGACGAGATTACGCCGACGCCTGCCCCGTGTTTTTTTTTTTTTTTTTTTTTTTTTTTTTCCCTCCTCTCTTTCTTTTCCTTTTTTTGTTGTTGTTGCAGTTTCGGGGAAGTGAGTGGCCATGGCTGCGGGACTGTTTTCCCCCCGCCGAGCCGAGGCGAGCCGAGCCCCGAGCGGCGGATCCGGAGCCCGGCTGTGAGGCGGCGGTGCGGGGGGCTCCTCCGCCTAGCCTGCTAGCTAATTGATCCGTCCGCGGTCGGCGCAGATAATTAGACCGCTCGTTAATCAGCCCACTGCCAGCGCGGAGACGTCGCTCTAGTTACATCTCGGCTTTTTTTTTTTTTTTAAATTTTATTAATCAAGGCGATCGCGACGAGGAGCTTTTTGGAAATGCGACGGTGCTCCGCAGACATGGACTTGGCGAAATGTTATCTGGTCGTGTAACCCTGCTAGCTGGCTAATTGGCATGACGGGGGAGTGAGGGTTGTAGCTGTGTTGGTATTTCTCCTCATGGGCATGAGCTGCTGTCTCGGTCGCATGTTGGACCGTGGACGGTCGCAGCTGCATGGTTAAAATCCAGGCTAGTGGTTTGGTCTATGTTGATTTCCTTTTCTTTAAAAAAAAAAAAAAATGTAAGGGAGTTAACAGTTATTTGATCATGCATGTCGAGCTAATGTAGTGTGATCTCGGGGCATATTTTAATACGTTGACCACATGTCCCTTTTGATTGGCCCAAACTGGAGGGTAATTAGTGCTTCTGGAGACAATGTACTCATTGTAAATAGTCAAACAGCGCATGTTATGATTTGCATTGAGTGTTACACTAGTATATTCTATATTTAATACGTGTCATGTGCACATGTGATATCTGATCAGTTTATGAAGTATGAAACAGTGGATTTGAGTAATGTAAAATCTGCTGAAAGCCTTAGATGGTTACTCATGTACATTACAAAGGTGTCATTTAAACAGTTGCTTTATTGTGTTACTTGATTCAGCCATTGCAGACAAATTGTTTGGAAACGTCCCCACAAAACATGGTTAATGTTGTCAGGAATGAAACTTCAGAGACCTGTAAGAAAGAGATGCTGATCTAGGATTAGTTTTACTGTTAGAAAGGACACAACATGACTATTGAAGGTTAACGTAACTAGCTTCTAGTTGTGGGTTCAAATAGCTAATCATGTGATGCCGTGTTTAACCTAAGGTGCGTAACTAACAAGTAACCGTATACTTCTATATTGGTGGGTACAGCTCACCTCTTGATCACGTTTTCCTTTCTTGCTCATTTCTGTGAAATACTTTATACAGCATGTGTGATCAGTAATAACAGTTCCAGAAAGAACGGTTTTCTAACATCAACTTTTTTTTGTTAGGAGGAGTCTGGAGAGACGGTGAACAGTGAAAGCAATGGGGTGTCAGAGTGGCTTTGCCCCCTGTGCCAAAAAGGACAAACAGACAGATCCTCCCTGTCTCTACATCTCACTGAGCAACACAGCGTACTTCCATCTTGTGTTGACAAATTACTGGACATTGTAAGTATGGCCAACGTCATCATCTGTGTCTTAATTCAAATGTTTTTTTTCCCATTTTTTTAAAGGGTTAAAAGGTGTAATGAGCCCACTTGTTGCTGGCTGATATATGGGAGTTGGACAAAAATGTCAAACACCTTGCAATGGTGTAGCTCTGCAAGAAATACAAATTTTAAGTTCATTATGTTGTGTTTTTTTCTTCCGACTCTTTAAGATGTTAGCAACTTGATTGTTATTTTTGAGGCAGTCAAGTGCAACTGCATCAGAAAAGAAGAACAGTGGTCATAAGTATGCTTTCACCAACATTTAAAGTAACTTGTATATGATGACCAAATCAATAGTCACTGCTGGGCTGCTGTATTATAATTTGTTCCTGTTGCATTGTCTGTCTGTCTGTCTGTCTGTCTCTCTCTCTCTGTCTCTCTCTCTGTCTGTCTATCTATCTATCTATCTATCTATCTATCTATCTATATATATATGTGTGTGTGTGTGTGTGCGTGTGTATATATATCCAGCTGTTGTTTTAACAAAATACAAATTGTATCTTAACATAAATGGTCTAATACATTTTTTAATACAATTCTTATCAAAATAACCTAATAGCCTGTTGTTTACATATAATCAGGGAAAAAATACAATACAATGTTCATTATTTTAATAGTTTGAATATTTAAATGTTTGGATTAACAAGTTATCCAATATGTCAGTTTGAAAGTATTTGCTGAGTAGACATAAAAAAATAAAAATAGGCACCTCAATTTACAGAAAAATTGTAATTGGTTGATAGTTTAGTAAGTGTTTAAAAGGGTTGGAGCGAATTGGTGGATGAATTGATCAAAGACCTTAATTTATGCCTTTAGGGTAATTTGCTAATTAAAGGCTAGCCAGGGTTGCTATGTGTAATATAACCACACATCAATGTGTCACACCCAAATGTTGTGCTGCTCAAAAGAGACATAGCATTCAGCACATCTGAAAGGAGCCATGGCAGAGTTAAGTTTGCTATGGGAATTTAGCTGACTCTCTCCTTTCATTTTCTTTTAACAGGCTGTACTAAAACGGGGTGCCAGTGGAGGAGAACAGGACAAAAGTGCTCAAATGTCTACAGGTAACTGAAAAATACTTTAAATCATGAAAAAAGAAACACTGTAATAACACTGTTTATTAATACTCTGTTTATTAAACGTGTTTTCATTTTATCAGATGCTGAATCTTCACAACTGAAGCACACTGAAGACATCAGTTCAGACCTCTGCCAATCTAGTGAGAGTTCAGACGCTACCCAGACGCCTGGAGACAAAGAAATGGAGGAAGAGAGAATAATGGAACAGGAGGGAGGTGAAGCTGAGCCAGAGCCAGAAGAGGAGGGAAATCAACTCACAGGAGCCAAACAGCAAAATGCAACTGAAAACACAGAAATCCCAGACGCTAGTGAAAAGTCAGTTGGTAAAAATGGTGTGCCAGCTGAAAATAACACCCGGTCGTTCAAATGCAATGCCTGTCTGGAAACCTTTCCCAGCAGAACTGCCTTGAGCGTTCATTACAACTCTGCATCCCACATTCAGAGGATGACAACGGGCTCTGCAAAACAAGGTGGGGAAAATGATCCCCAAACACTCTCAGTTCCTGTCTTGTCTCGGCCATATATATCAAACAAACCCTACCAGTGTGCTATATGTCGGGTCTCTTACAATCATGCCATCACCCTTGAGAGCCATATGAAATCTGTCTTGCACCAGTCCCGCAGCAGAAATGCTGGAATTGTTGCACATGCCGCAAACAGCACAGCGGCCACTGCTAGTTTGGGAGGTAATACCACCAGTGCTCCAAACACTGTAGTGACCACATCTGGAAGTGGAACCAGTCAGTTAGTTACCACAACCAACTGTGCGGCTCCTGGGACAGTGATGGTGACTACAAAAGATGGAGAGCAGATTCAAACTTCAGTGGCTTCCTCCCTCCTCACCTCCCCTGTGGCCTCAGCTCAGGCGGTCTCAGCCTTTCTCACCCTCCTCACATCTAGTCCCAACACCCTCTCACACTCCCTTCTCCCGTCCCTGTTCGCGGCTGGTGCTGCTCCTGGTGCCGCCGTGCCTCAGCTCGTGCCTCAGCCTCAAATGGTCATGCCCTTGATCTTGAATGGGCTCCAAGCCCAAACCCAGCAGCACCAAGAGAACCAGCAAGGCCAGCTCCTTACCCAGTGTGTGCCATTTGTAGGTCTCAGCACAGCCCAGCAAGCCCTCCTAACCCAAAGACTTAACAGCTTACAGAACCAGTGGCCCCCTGCAGGAGTCCCAACAAACATACAGCCCTGCCTGGAGGAGCAAAGCAAGACTATAAAGTGTGAGAGAGGACAAGAAAAGCAGGACAATGATGAGACGGTTGAAGAAAAGATCTCAGATCAGATCAAGGACAGGAATAACTGGACTAAAGAGAACATAAAAACAGAGAAACTTAAGGAAGAGGACAGTAAAGAAGTTGCGCAGTGTCCTAACATAGATAGTAAAGTGAAGGTTGAGAATAATGAAGACAATGGGAAGGCACATAAAGATAGCACAACAGATGGAGACAGCTCGACTAATCAGTTGGACCTGGAAGGTGATAAAGCAGCTCGCCTCAATCTCTCTCCAGTGGGCACAGAGAAGAGCCTCCGCAATAAGAACCTCTCGCCTTCTGCATCTGTGCCCAGCAACTCAAGCCTCAGTCCTGTAAATTTAAATCTTACACTTAGCCCTGATTCTACTCCTCAAAAGTCACAATCGGGCACTAGCCCTTGTGGCTCTCTTGGCACCCCAAAATCAAGCCCGAGTACAAATGCCTTAACTAACAACCAAACGCGACCCCACTGTAATACAATGGGATCCATTTATCCAAACCTTCCGGTGCTGTCAGAGTTCCAATCAGAGGTTCTCTGGGCGTTCTTTGAGTCACGTAGTGAGGCTGATGCTGCAAGTCCTCCCCATGAGGACTGTGAAGCGCTGGGCAGAGAAGTAGGGCTTTCTGAGGAAGAGGTACGTAGGTGGTTGATTCAAGCTCGGCATGCAAAACAGAGGCAAAGGGCGACAGTGTTAGAGCACCTTCAAGGCTTGGCAGGATTTACAAGGCATACCCCAAGTTCTGACAATGACTATGATGACGAAGAAAGTTCACTGATTATAGCAGAAGGTGAGGATGATGTTGAAGCGTCAGGTAGTCAGGCAATAGATTTGTCTAGTACAAGAGGGAAACGCCGACAGAGAGATTTGGGAAGGGAGGGCCAGGGAGATTCCTGTCTCACTTCTGACTCAGAAAATGAGGTGTACACCTCTGTCATTGTGTCTGACGAGGAAAGTCAGAATGGGTCTTTGAGGGAGACTCCCGAGAGCCCTGCTAAAGATGAAGCACAGTGGGAGGTCCATGGTGACAAGGGCTCAGTTGGAGGAAAAGTCTTGCGCTCCACAACTGTGTTTCTCTCTGACGCAGAGGATGAGTATGAAGAAGAGGAAGGAGGAGGGGGTCAGAGGGCCAAAAGGAAAAAGCGAAAAGGGGAATTTGAGCGCGATGAGGTGGAGGTGAAAAAGGAGAGACAAGACCCAGATGTGGATCTAGAGCTGGAGGCTCAAGGGGATCCTCCAAGTTCACTGTCCCACGCTATAGATCACCCTGAGATTCCAACCAGTGCTCTCCACTCACTTCCACTGTCCCTTGCTCCCTTTTCTACTCAGTTCCTCAGCCCCTATGTCCTGTCTCTTTCTCCCTCTATGGTTGGAGATGGGAGCAAGTTACCAGTCTTTCCTAACCCACCAACCATCACACGCTTCTCAAGCTCTCTTCTCTCTCAGTCTCTCTCCTCCCACAACCAAACTTCTCACTACCTGTCCAATGGGGGTGACTGTGAGTCAGCTCTGGATCTCAGCATGGGGAAAAACAACTCAAAACAATCTGCTTCTTCCTCATCATCTCTGGCTGATAAAATTGCAGCACAGAAGGGACAGTTACTGGATGGGCTTGGCCTGAGGCCCACATCTAAAGGTCTGGTAGTTGTCCAGGTGAAGCCTGAATCTGTTACTGCCATGCCCTCTTCCAACAGCAGTATGGGTCTGATCAGCTGCAATCACATGGCAAAATCTAATATTTACATGAGGGCAGCCGAGAAAATGAATGCCTCACTATTGGAAAGGGAGCGTGAGAAGGAGAGGGAGAAGGAAAGGGAGCAGGAGCAGCAGCAGAGGAAGTCTAAAGGAAAAAGGTATCGGGATATGCGGCGTTCAAGGACCATCATTCAAGCTGAACAACTTGACATTCTGTATGGATGCTATTTCAAAGACCCAAATCCTGGGAAACACGAGTTTGAACAGATTTCCGAGTGGGTCCACCTTCCAAAGAAGGTTGTTCAGATTTGGTTCCAGAACATGAGGGCGAGGGAACGGAAGGGTGAGGTCCGCTTTATCAGCGACGGGACACTGGCAGCAGTTGGCAAACCTCTCATCAAATTTACCTGGCCCCTCTCCAAACCCATATTCTCCAACAAGCCTCCTCCAAATAATACTGGGTGCATCACAACTACTCCAATTGTGCGCACCCTCATGAAGACAGAGAGAGAGCCTGTAAAGGAGCTGGGCAAACCTGCTGTGGTGAAAAAAATAGCCCCAATTCCTATCAAGCCGAAAGAGGTTGTTTCCTCTACCACAGTCTCTCCTGTGAGCAGCAGTGCCTCTGCAGTGCCAAAGACCAAGCTCGAAACCACCAGCAACGTCACTATGGTCAAAGTTGCACCCAAAGTCAACACGCCTGTTCTTTTAGCACCACCCAAGGATCCAATCCCCATTGCCCCACGGCCAGCCCAGAAACGAAAGCTAGAAGAGGAGAGTGAGGAAGATAAGACTGATGAGGAGAGAGACAATGAAAATGAGATGGGTCCTGGACCGGGGACCACTAACCGCATGGTGCCCAAGCTCCCCACAACTCCCATTAACAACAGGCCTCCTGCCACTACAGTGGTGCCTCAAAAACAGAATGGGATCAACTACTGGACCCCCAAAGTCCCCATTAAGATCAACACTCTATCAAGAGAACAACTGGCTCTTCCCACACACACGCCTCCTCGTACCATCCCCCCTCCACCCACCCCCAGCATTGCACCGGTCAGCCCGAATACCCCCAGCTCTGCCAAAGTGGCCAGCCCCTCCACCCCGGTCGTAGCTAAATCAAGCCCGACGGAAAGCAGCTTTCTGCCGCACTCATCCAGCCGTAGGCCACGCACACACTTGTCCTGTCTACAGCTGTCCATTCTGCAGTCTTGTTACGAGACCTGTGCCCACCCTAACGCCATGGAGTGTGAGGCAATCGGCACTGAGCTCAACCTGCCACTGAAGGTGGTGCAGATCTGGTTTCAAAACACCAGAGCCAAGGAGAAGCGCTGGAGGCTGCAGCAAGAGAAAATGGTAAGCTGGCAAATAAACTTGCTCTACAGTATTTTTATCTTTGGCACAAAATCGCATTATTGTATTACAGCAAGAGACTGATATATAATTGACAGCAAGGTAGGTCACTGGGAAGAGGAATTTATGTTTTGTTGGCATCACATTGCTGCTTTGCACCTTTTTTTATTTCTAGGGCCAGACAATAATTTAATATTGTATGTTGACTTACAGTGGAATCATTGCTCTGATCTCATTGTAATTGTTTTACAATAACTATATATACTTTTTACAAAGTTTTTTTTTTTTTTTTTTCTGTTGTAATGCATATCAGTGGAGCACAGTTAATTTCTTTAATGTGTTACACTGCTGTTGACATTTTACCATAGTTTGTGGTGTTGCTGTAACATTAGTATATATTGATTATTGGAGTATTAGAATACTAGTATTGCTTAGTTTGAGTACTCAAACTATTGTAGTAAAAAATTGCTCAAGAACACATGACTGTCTATGAAAATATATATAATCAAACCAAATATTACTGTCAAATATTGAATTGCTAAATTGTGCAATTATAGAGGGCTTGAATATTAGTCAGATGGTTCAGTCAAACCTGTAACAAGATTTAGACTTTAAATGATATGACATTAAACTTATTCCCTCTCTCCCTCTCTGGTCCTATCCACCCCTCCTTTCCCAGTCTCCTCTGTCAGGTGGGAAGGTAGACATGAGCTCAGGAAGCTACCTGCAGTACAACGCACTCAAAGCCAATCGTCCCATCCTGCCCAAACCTGTTCAACTGACAGTTACTGAACCCCCAGCTTCCCCAATGGCTGGCCAGCCAGTGCCAAAGGAGACCCTGACAGGTCGCTGTGATGCCTGCAACGTCTCCTTTGAATCCCGTGCTGCAGCGAGGGCCCACGTCTTCTCCCTACGTCATCTGGCAACCCTGAGAACCACTAACTTTGGCCAGCCGACTACGCTAGTCAACAAGAATGGAACCGGTAACGGCGGACCTGGCAGTGTTGTGCCGGGCTCACAGGTCCCCCATTCCACTCCGATGACCAGTTCTGGTGCTGGTTCTGGAGGGGAGATGGTTATTGAGTCGCCTCCATCGACAGCCACCAGCAACAGTTAAAAGACTCAGATCAGGATTGGTCTGCACACTGACTATTCTTGGACCCATTGGGCTCCTCAGATTTTAATAAACAAATTTGAGCACTAATCCTCAAAAGCTAATATTCTTTAGTTTTTGAAGTTGGCTCCCTCTGCACCTGCTATCCCTTGCTCAACAGTCACTGACTCAAAATCCGTTAATCTATAGAGTTCACCTGGAATTCAATACAACAGCAGACTGTTTCCTTACTGCTTCACACTTAACCCGTTGCTGTTTGATAAGTGATGAACACATCTCAAGTCTCCCTTGATCCTCACACACTTTATCCAAACATTTTTGGTCTTAAGCCTGTGGTTATATATTACCTTACTTCTATGACCTTCCTATAATTTGTAAAGGCACTCAACTTGCCATGCTTGAACTGTCCTACCCTAAAGACTGATGCAAAAGTGTTTCCTCTTTGGAAGTGGCCATTTGACGGTAGGCCCAGAAACACTTTTTGGGATAATAACATGACATACTTACATTAATAACTCCCAGTTTGCTCCTGTGGAATTGTTTTTCTCATGCCTACTTTCACTTCTAGGGGCAAAGATTTCTTGGATGTGATATGACTGGACTGAACCATTGGGAGAGGAAAACGTGTTTTTGACTGTCACTTTTTTTTTTTTCTTTTGCTACGGGAGTGTGATCTGATGAGTGTTGTGTCCACTCATTTGGCATATAAAAAGAGGTACTTTAGAGAGAATAGGGCTGTTGAATTGTCCCCATTTACATGTTCCTAGTTTTCACGACAATCCAAATAGACAGGGCAAATAGAGAGGCTGAGGAAAGTCGAATCTTGGCATACCGCACTTTGACACATTTTACATTGTTTGAAATGTTTTTAAGCATTCTAATGCAAGTGTCTTTTTATGGAAAGATACAATAATGCATGTTGGATGCCTTAATATAAATCACGTGAAATAAATTGATTTTTGCTAGTCTAATGAGACATGCTTTAGGTGTGAGCATAATATTTTGCAAGAGGCAGACCTAGGTATTTAAAAGAAGAGCTCTGTTCCAAAATGCTTTTATATCCATCTATGGGGGAAATATCTGAATGTCATATTCTGTATAAAGAACTTAGCAAATCCTGTCTGTAAAGTTGTCAGCATTCTCTTGGCCAAGGACTATAATTACCAACTATCTTGTTTTTACAACACATTTCCTTGATCCTGTGGATTTCACTTTCCCTCCAAATGGCGTATGTCTCATTTTGAAATGCAGCTCTTCAGGCCTGTTGGGGAAAATAAATGTTTTCACCTACTGTAGGTGTGTTAGAAATATGACAGCCTTAAGAAGCAACACCACCAGGTATATAAATTCAAACCCAGACGATCCTCGTGTAATGCTCATTTCATCCTCACCCGGCACGGAGGTTCAGACCGATTTTGTAAATTTATGGTTTTGTTTTCCACAAATACTGTGCATAAGACAGAAAAGCTAAGTACTCCTTTTATTTACTTTAATATTTATACAAATGACAATAGAGCAATTGAAAACTGGTGTAACAGATTTTTATTTAGGTCAAAAGCCAAGCCTGTAGAAATATTAAGAGAACAGGACTTGAAATGGGCTGTTTCCCTTACTTTTTTTCCCCCCTCGTTTTTTTTTCAGTTTTGATACAGAGTTACTAATTCTGGTAATGTATGTGCTGTGAAATGAGATCTACTATCTGAAAACCATGACAAGGGAGAGAGTTGGGTATTAGTAGTATCCTTAAGGGACTAATGGATACTCAAATCTTGAAAGCAAATTTGGGAAACATTAAATGTGTTGACTGAGAGCTAATAAGATGGTGCTGTGTTGAAGGACACATAACATACTAAAGATGTTTTCCTTCAATTTAAGTTGTATATTAATGTTACTATTGATAGTTTTAACAAAATGCAAAACTAAAACATGAACTTTTGTAAAGAAATATATTAAAAATAACTGATATTCCAAAGTAATCCTCCCTTTGCTTTCTGTCATTCAAAAACCAAAAAGCAATCTTGAGGTCGACAGAGAGCAGGAGAGGTGTTCGTAAATGCAAACTGTAAAGGACATCCCACGGCTTGATACTTGCACTAGTCCACAATTTTTGCACAAGCTACAGACATTTCAAATGAACACAGCCATCAACACAACATTAAGGGTCACTCGGTGAGGTTTTTGAAACAAGAAGGGTAACGATGTCCTATCATGAGTAATAATTTGTACTCCTGTTGGAAACTGTATCTTGTGTGAGCAAGGACTGGAGTGCTTTAACTTCCAAGACTGGGACTACACACACGCACACACACAGACACTGTGTTGCACTGTCCAAACTAGATAGGTTTTTATGGAGATCTGCTTTTTATTCCCTTATGTTTCATTGTCACTTTGATTATCACTATTGTTATAACTGTACTACTACTTATACGATTTATCATTACTACTCATCACTGTTTTTGATTATTATTGATCCATAATGGTTTTAAATGCCACCTCTCTGCTCAAAAACAGTATGGTATTCCTATGAATATTGAACAATAATAGTGGCAGTGTTGTTATGAATTGTTAGAGTTTGATTAAGCTTATTTTTTCCTCCTCACTTGTACCTGCCTTTTTGTGTTTGGTCTCCATTATGCTTTCTTTGATATACAGAAAAAGAAATAAAATCAGTTGAACAACAAAGCATATGTCTGATTGCAGCGCCACTGAGGCATTTGTTTGTTCTTTTTTTTTTTTTTGTGCGTCTATGACAAGGGTTTAAGTGCTTAATATAAAAACTCAATAATGTGAGGTTTTACATGAGTGGCATATATAAACAAAGGTCAGTGGGGTCACACTGGGGGAGACGGTTTGTAAAGCACATTGAAATGCGCCTGGAATTAATTTACAGAACAATTGCCTCCGCCAGTCTACTTAAGACGGACACGGATATGACCGACAGAGACGCAATCCAATCAAAGGCGCCCATGCGATTTGGAAACCGGAAGATCCTGTGCGGCCGGCCAATGGGAACGCGGCAGACACGAAAAAGGCGGGTCTAGAATCCTCCGCCGGCCAATGGGACGGAGAGTTTTACGCCCGCAGTGATACACGGCTCCGCCTCGGCTTCCATCTCTGAAGTGAAGGGAAGCCGCCGCGCTCGCGTAGAGTCCTCGCCTTTTTTATACACACATTTAAGTAAATAAACTAGGCTCTCTGCCGTAAATTAGGACCGTTGCGTAAAGGTAGCGAGCGAAAACAGCAGTGTTTGTCCATCGTGGTATGCTGTTTGAGCAGTGGCTGGGACCGTAGCTGGCATTTTATTCCCCATTTTAACTTTACGAAGCGGCGTTTTCCGCCGTTTTTTTTCCCTGTGCGCCGCCCCGCTCACTCTACCCCCTTGTGTGTGAGTAGGGGCCTGCAACGTTGGTTTGGCCACGAGGCGCGTCGGTACAGTTGGATCAGGGCGATGGCGGAGTTCGGTAACGGACTGGCGGAGGAATCCCTACTAGATTCAGACCCCGGACATCCCGAGCTGGAAGACCCGGGTGTCGGTGACGAAGACCCGGGATTAGAAGAAGGAGAGGCCGCGATTGAAGACCCGGTAAGTGAAGGGCATTGTTTCAGCTGCGGGAGCCCACATGAATACCGGGGCATGTTGTGGATACATCGGAGTAGCTCCCTGAAAGCAGGTAGCCAATTTGTAGATTTTTTTTTTTTTTTCCTTCTCTGTCTCTCCCCCCCTTACAAATCTCGGGTCACATGCCGTGTGCGTTACTGCTATCGGCCAGGTCCATATCAGCCGCCATTGTGGTTCACGCAGTGCAGTAGAAATGGGTGGCGACATGCGTGGTGTCGGCGGCCATCTTGGCGCAACAGCGGCGCCAGTTTCTCTGCGCCAGAAGCCGAGCCGTTGTTGGCGGAGGGGTGGGGGTGGGGGGGGAGGTTGGGGAGAGAGGAGTTGGGGGGGGGCGGGGTGGGGGGGGAGATCCTCGTCGCCAAAAAAATGCGAGACGGAGATGCAGGAGACAGCGAGGGGCGAGGGTAGGACAGGCCGCCGCCATTAGCCGCCGCCGTGCGAGTCTACCCGCTCGGAAAAAGCGACCCTGCTTACGGTAAAGCCACCTTTTTTTCCCCCCATGTCCCGTTCAGCTCCTGCATGACGCCGCCTGCTGCAGCTTTTCAGGTTACCGGTGTGTGCACATGCAGGCGACCGAGCGGCGGCAGGCTAACGTTAGCTCATCGCAGGCACCAGCATCAACCGGAGGACCGGTCCGCCGCTGTCCCCAGCCCCCGGGGCTGACATGCGGACCTTTTGACGCTGCAGGGGAGAACTACTTTTTTTTTTTTTAATTTTTTTTTTAGCACGCTTGTCCAGGGTTTATTACCGGGCGAGAACAGGACTCTCGACTGGCTAACTTGGCTAGCCGATTTTTTATTTTTTTATTTTTAACAAAGCTAGGGTGGAGATGGCAGACGTGCACCTGACCGTCTTTGTCGTTTATTTTGGACGACGGCTGGCGCATCGGCTGCCGTGTCCTGCGTTGTGGCTCGAGATGCACGTTCGGCTCGGTTAGTCCCCGGTCCCTGATTTTTTTTTTTCTCGTTTTTCCCCCCCCCCCAGCAGCTGCACACAGTCGCCGGCAGTGTCTCTGCAGCAGGTCCAGGTGGGCTTTGAGGTTACAGTGCTGTCTGTCGTGCATACAACGCAGAAGCAGGGGGTTGCGGTATTTGAGGGGCTGGGTTTGCATCCTTCAGTGTTTTTTTTTTTTTTTTTTGCCAGGGCAAGGGAGGGGAGTGAAGCAGCTTGCTCTGAATATGCGACAAATATAAAAATAAATAGGAGCTCCATCGTGCTGGTGTCGGATGGATGAATGTGGATTCTGCTCATGCACCATGCCGCATGTGGCTGAAGGTTGTTGACATTTGATGTGTCCGATTATCCGGCACATGGATACAATAGGGCCGAGGGACGATGGCGCCGTTGTCATCGCGTGCAGTTTTGCCCTCCTCTGGTGAGAAGACCTGGATTTAATGTGGGTCTGTGTCACTGCAGCCAGTTGTACAAAGAGCCTTTTACATTACAAACCCTGTCAGCAGAGGCAGCAGCCCTGGATGGAGCTGGAATGACTCCCACTGTGCTGCAGTGCACCACTGTCAGACAGGAGGGTCCGCTCCCACATGAGGACACTGCCATCTCTGTGTTCACCATGAAAATATTAGGTTTTTTTTTTTTGGGGGGGGGGGGGGGGGGGGGGGGGGCATCAGTTTCTCTCCTGACCTCAGACCTGATCATCACCACTGCCCCAATTACATCTGCAGTTGTGTTTCCAAAACGGCTCCTTATTGACTTTCACTTGTAGTAGAGCTGCAGCAAAGCAAATTGTCTTATTGATTGATCTACAAATTATTTATTGACGTGTTCAAATAAAATAATAGCAAATGCACATCATCAGGTGCATGAGCCCAAATTGATATTGGCCAGAAATATTTGATTTATAACAGACCACCAAGCACATTTGGTATGAATGTATGTATTTTACATGGTAAACAACTTAAACAATTAATGTTATTGTGTTAAAATTGTAGTTTTTAAGATTATTTGAATACTTTTGTGTTGGCAAATGTTTTTCCTCATAATTTGGATTCTTTGTGTATATTTTTACTGAGCGTTGGCTTTTAGTTTGATAAGTGACAGGAAATGTAAAAAAAACTGAGCTTATTCATCAGTTTTGTTTGTATCCATTATGTTGTGAACGCTACTCAAGCATATCAAGGCCTGAGGAGGCACTTTTTAGAATGCCATTAAGATTAACTTTCAAGTTGTAGCTACAGCCAAATTTAGGCTGGATGGTAGAAAGCACTTTAAAAATGAGGGGGATGAGAGGCATTGCAACTACAGTCAAGGTGTAGGACCAGTCAGTACATTTTTAGATTGAAGTAGTCCCTGAAGCAAGGCACAGACTTGGTGCTTCTTGATTGAGGTCATGTTATGACGGTGTTATCACTTACAGCATCTCCCCGCTACTGTACTATCTTCCCTAGGGTGCAAATTGTCAAAGGGTTGTTATGGCAACGTTTGTTAATGATTACATTTTCATGGGCAAATTTTTTTTAGATGGTCAGCACTTGTTAACATAGCATAACAGCCATGTCTTGTGATTAATGTTTCAGCGAGTTGTGTTGTGCTCATGGTGGGCCGGCGGCTCTAATGGAATTTGTGTCTGTGTTGCAGGAGCTGGAGGCAATCAAAGCCCGGGTGAGAGAGATGGAGGAAGAGGCAGAGAAGCTGAAGGAGCTACAGAACGAGGTGGAGAAACAGATGAATCTCAGCCCCCCACCAGGTGCGTTTGTGTGTTTTTTTTTGTGAGGGGGCGACCTCTTCTGTCTCCCCATCTGTCCACGTTTCCTATCTCTCTTTCTACTGTCAAATTATACGATGAAGGAAGACTACTAACTAATAAGAATAATAATCTTAAAACAATCACATCCTCTGCTTTTATGCCTATTTAAAGGTTCAGATTAGTACTTCATCACCATCCACATGTTCATGTCAATACTGAATCCTTGTGCTGGTGTGCCAAGAATAGAAAGTTGTTGTTAAATTGAGTTTAAAGTTAGAAAAAGTCCTATAATTCTATAGTGGGGCATGGGTTAGTTTGAGCAGATTTGTGTTATGGCTGCACACTTAATTTAGCAGCACAACGAGTAATAGCATAGCTGCGAATGAAAGGCTTGTTTTAGACTGATGCATAATAAAATGATAGATAATACAATGTCTATTATTTAATGGTACACTAACAAAACAAGTTGTTTATTAAACTTTTAGATTTAATTTATACCTGAATGTTTAGCAACATTTAAATCACTAAGGTTTATTAAGCTAAATCATAATATCACAAAAATACAAGACACAGACTGGTGGTGAATGAAAGTAATTGTGCAGTATTTAAGAAATAGTCTTAAAACACTACAACATTTCACTTATAACAGGTAAGTAAATAGTAAATTGTTACTGTGCTTGATAAATCACCAACTTGTAGACGCACTTTATTTCACAACATGTAGTTTGAGAAACATTTTAAATTTAAAATATTTTGTTGCTCATGATTTGTTTTTTCCTCTCTGTCCCCTGTGCAGTCGGCCCCGTCATCATGTCCATCGAGGAAAAGATGGAAGCGGATGGCAGATCGATTTATGTCGGGAATGTGAGTAACTGCCTTTTTAATAAAAAAAAAACACAGACCCCCCTCTCTGGCCTTTGCAAAGTTTTATAGTTTTCAAAGTTTGAACAGTGATTCTTCCAAAAATCTGTTTAGATCTGTGGATTGGTATCAGCTAACACGGTGACCGTGCTTAAAAAGCAATCTTCAAGTCCTGCAACAAATGCTTGATGGGATTTAGGTCGTGTAGCACTATAACCACGGAACTTAAGTTTTATCTTCTAACAAACAATTGCTTTGTCTTTACTACTCTGCCATAAAGCTGCAACTGGTGAAGCACCCAGGCAACTCTTGTTTTAATGCACAGTGTCTCCCTCACTGGTGCCTTTCTCACACAGACAGGACAGTCTGCTATAGACTCCTTACTGAACTAAAGGATATTCAGCTCTGCGCACATTTGTATTTCAAATGATTTAATGATTAAAGTTTTTTTATTATTATTTATTTTTTGGAAATGAACCAACAGTTTGACCATACACAAGTAGGTATAATTAACCTGAAATCACTTGTTTCACCTTGATTGCACATATTTTAATATTATATATTTTGGCCTCAGTCTCTTTAATTAAAACAGATGTGGTAGTTAGTTTAATTAAAAAAAAAAAAATTTAAGCTGAAGCTGATGAAAAATAATGAAAATCTTGATTGTAAGTGCACATGCTCACGTATGTGTGATGCAGCTCTTTTGGTGTCTAACCTTTTTATCCTCTCTTTCTTCAGGTGGACTATGGTGCCACAGCAGAAGAGCTTGAGGCTCACTTTCATGGCTGCGGTTCAGTAAACAGAGTCACCATCCTATGTGACAAATACACAGGGCATCCCAAGGGGTAATAAACCATCATTATACTTTTCACTATGCAGTGGGTGAATCAGTGGAGGGGGTGGTTATCATTGTCTTTTGTGGAAAATATACCAAAGTCACAGTGTTGGCAGAGAAATAAGACGAACTCACTCTGTGGGTTTACAGATTTTTATTAAGCGTCAATACAAATGATGAAGTTTTACTAGAGCTGGATGGTTGATTGTGCTTTTGTTAAAAAAAAAAAAAAAGCCAGGGCTCAACAGTAATGATTGCCCGGGACCAGATTTGGACCACTGTCAAACATTTTGTGAGTTCTGGTTGCACTTTTCTTGTGTATTTTTTTTTAAAAACAAAAATAAGCAGAAAAAAAAAATCTGTAAGTGTCAGCATACACTCTTCTGTTTAGGTAAATAAAACCCCACCTGAAATAGCTTTTAACTTCATACAAGCTATTATTCACCTTTAGGCGAATAGATTTCCTTTTACCATTTAGATGTTTGTGATCCTCTTAAAATACATCAGATACATGTTGCTGCTTTTTGTTTGCATTTGAGTACTTGTGTAGTTGAGTGATTCTCTCTTTTTTTTTTACCATCAGGTTTGCTTATATCGAGTTTGCAGACAAAGAGTCTGTTAGGACAGCCATGGCTTTGGACGAGTCCCTTTTCAGAGGAAGGCAGATAAAGGTAAGAGATTTTCACCATTCAGATGTTTCAGTTTTCCTGCTTTCATAAGCCTTTTATACACAGAGATTGTGAAAAATCGTAGCTTGTTTACACTAAACCAAACAACGCTGGCAGAGCTGCCGTTCTGCAAGCAAAAGAAGCTACAGCAGCGTCACGTCCTTCCGGCTCCGCCATTTACTCACATGGTTTTTGGAGTTGTTACTATCTCCGGTACAACGGCCCATCCATCCCACCTTAAACAGGCTGTGTAAAAGGGGCTATAGAGTGCCACTGGGAGGTTCTCATACTGATATTTCAGTGGTCGTTTATCTGAATGACAAGAAAAGTGACACCATTGGGAGAGGAAATAAGAAAGGGGCAACATGACTGTTAATAAGCAGCATAAACAAGATTATCCCTTGTGATCCGAAACTGTGGCTTCTACATTGTGAATTGTCCAACTCAGAATACTTGGTGCATTTACAAAATGAACCGAAAGGAACTGAAACAACACAGTTACAGAATAGGCTCTGTTGGCTAAATTTAGCTGATGCTTGGAGTGACAGTGACAAACTACTTTTGATCACTCTGCCAGCTCTGGATAGGTTTAGTGGGCAAGGTCTCCTTTGTGCTTATAGAAATATGGTTACAATGTCTCATTCTTGTTGCTTGAACCACTGATAAAAATCATCCATAGAAACCATTTTGCAAACTCAAGGATTATTTCATAAATTTTTTTGAAATAGGATTTATTTAATCTTGCACTAAAAATGATCAGAATAGTTTTCTTTCTGAAAACACAAAAGCTGTTTAGAGGAGAGCCACAGGACTGAATGTTACTTTATGTAACGGTCCCTCGCTTGCTCCTCACTCCTCAGGTGGGCGCGAAGAGAACAAACAGACCAGGCATCAGCACCACAGACCGCGGCTTTCCACGGGCTCGGTTCCGGTCACGGGGAGGAAGCTTCTCATCACGTGCACGCTACTACAGTGGCTACACACCACCCAGAGGCAGAGGACGGGCCTTCAGGTGAGCCTAACGCCGAGACGCCTCACTTCTGACACCGTGGGAAAACACTGCAACTGCATGCACTTCACTCACTGTTTGCACTGAAAGGAAAGGAAAGGAAAAGACAATCAAGGCAGACCGTCATGACAAGCCAGAATTATGATTCATTTTTATTTGTTGTACAGACGAGGGATTCAGCGTAGCAGGAAACGAGGATTGGACAGTTGATAAACTATTTTGCAGCAAATCAGAATATTGCCCGTTGTGGCCCTCAGTTATAGTCAGGGTTAACACTGTGCTCTCCTTGTATTTTACCACAAGAAGAACAGGACAAGGAAGCTAATGTCTCATTGGAGGAATCGCTGATCATCTCCATTTAATCTCTAGGACCAGCAAAGTTACCTTATACCCTCTCATAAAGCAACAGGCAAGATAGGTGCACGTGTACCACATGATGCTGGTAATAATGCCCACAGCAACAAGCTGGTGTGTGACACGTGGATTTTTAGCCAATAAACTGAGTGAGGACAGCTCTGAAATTTACCCCGAGGGTGACATCTATCACCTTACATGGTGCACTGGGTTGCCCAGAGTTTGTGTTTTCGTTGTAGACATAATTGGGTGAGCAGTATGTATGTATGTATGTATTTATTTATTTATTTATTTAAATATGTGGTCACATTGAAAGTAGTGGATAGACTGAGCAAGAAAATAAGTTGAGAATAGAGATGAGAAAAGGCAACATTCCTTTATGACTGGGTAGAATAGAGAAGGTAAGTACAGATGGCACATTGTCAGTGGAGAGGAGGTAACATTTCCAGAGGTCTGAATCTGAATTGTGTCTGCAGTGGATAAATATTACAGCCACATAAATGATGAGATTTTTTTTTTTTAGAACTTAAAACATATTTCATCGTGGCATCAACTTCATCACGAAATACAGATTGTATTAGAGACTGTAATAGAAACACAGGAGCACAAACATGCCACACAGTCAGGCTAGAAATAACATTGCGTCAGCTGTGGGTCATTGCATGCCACATCACATTAAACCATTTCAATAGAGGCAAACAGACTTGGTGCACATCAGTTTGTTCTTCCCAGGCTGTACATACACTGGACCCATGTTTGGGTGGGTGCAGTCTCCTGCAACTTAATCATAACAGAAAAGTGCCAAACTCTGGCTTCTGCACTTAATGTTTTTCAGTTCTTTTGGAAAGATTGATATGTCATTTGTAATTGGGCTTTTTATGGCAGGAGAGAGTGCAAACCATTCTGCTCAGCGGTTTGGGCTGTGTGACAATCAGTACAGTGACCTGTAGCATTGCTTCACTCTACTGCAGCATTGTGGCAGTTGTGTTTTAATGCTCCATCTCATCAGTAAGTGTACCTGTCGCAGCTGGAAATCGGGCTGGTGCTTGTGGTGGATATGGTCTGCCTTTACTGTGATCCATAGTGAACAAGAGAGAAGGCCTTGTGTTGATCAGAGTGTTGTGCACTTGGCTTCTGGTGGCTTTCTACACACACTGTTTTGATGGGCTTTACTTCAGAGCTCTGCAATGGAGTCCTGTGAGTCTTTTGTAGTCTTGTTTCTACTGCAAGGCCACCTAGGCTTTGTCACTGCAAACAGTCATTAAAAAACGTATCCGCTTACTGCTAACTGTTGCAAAGTTTCTATAAATGACATGAGAACATAACCTACTGCCCCTTTTATGTTAACTGTAAACTAACCCTTGTTGGCAGTGAGAAATCAAGGCTGCAAAGAATCTCACTGGAAACTTCACATGAGCCCAATGGAGGTCTATCTGTGGAGCCATTTTGTATTTTTTTTTTTTTTCTGTTCAGACTGAGAAAGGAGGTGTGGTTCCAAACACGTTTATCAGCATGCCAACTTCCCCACTCATGCACTGAGCTTTGAGACTGAGAGATTCTGATTTGATCATCCATCCCTGCAAAGCATTTGGAACCTTCAGACCTTGGCTATTGCTTAATACTTAATGTTCAACAAAGAACATTTTCCAGAAAAAAAGATGTTGCAGCAGTTATTTTGTAAAGAGGCTAAAAACGGGGTAAAGGAAATGCAAAGGTCTTTGTTTCACTGGTTTAAACAGTTTGCCAAGTTCTTCTGACAAGCCCCTATTTAGTCAATTTTATCTTGTATGTTTCTCTTGTAATTAATTCTTACCCTTGCTCTTGAGTATTTGTGCAAGGAATTCCCATTTCAGCAAGACTGCCTTTTACCAAAAGAAAGGGTTACATCTCTATTCATTCCTTTGTGTGAGAAAGTGTCTTAACCTCAAGGTCAGAATCTCTCTAATCACTCTGTGTACTTACTCCAGCCACTCCCACACATACCAAGAAACCCTAACCCTGCCAGTTAACTCACTGGGATTTGGCCCGAGCTGCAGGACAAGGCACACAAAGACTTAGGGAGAAGCTGAGGGGGTTTTGATATTAAATCAAGTCTCCAGGCGCTGAAAGTACTGATACAAATAGGTAGTTTGTAGCTGAAAGACTGTTTGCATAAGTTGCATTTGACTTTAATGGCTTGCTGGTTTGTATGAATAGGTAAGACATATTATGATCATTGTACTTTAAAGTTCTGTCTGACTGATTTGCAGTTGTGTTAAGATAATGAAAGTACGATTTAACATCCCATCCAGCAGAACACATGAACCTCAGATGGCTGGGCTAAGGAAACGCCCACAAATTAAGAGTTAAGGTTTATAAATATGTTGTTCAGTCAGTCAGATTGAGCCTGGCAGTTCCAAGGTCATGAAGTGATTTTTGTTGTTGCCAATAGTAATGTGACAAATCAAACTCAAGGGTATTACCGATAACTAGATAGTGTGTATTCCCATTATCTAACAGGATTGGTTAATATGTAATAATCCTGCAGAGAAGCCGAGTTGTTGCACTTGAACTGGCCTTGATTACTTCTTGCAGAGGAGAGCTGAAGGGCTGTTGGGTTGCTACATCAGGAATTCATCACTAGTCTACTGCTGCAGTTGAACGGAATCAGGCTCATATCTGAACCAAATAACACTTTTCACTGGTGCCTTGTCTTGTTGTGGGAACACATCCATGGTGAAGAAAAACACATGGTGAGTTCAAAATCTTTGCATTAAACCCGTTGTGTGCTTGGGAAGATTTCACAGTCCAAGACATATCTTTCATTAAAGTATCTAAGTGTTGATTGGCCTTGTTTATAAGAAGTTAAGACTCAACAAGGCCGCAGCATGTGTTGTGTCATCTGCCAGAATTTAATAGTATTAAAAGACAGCACAGCCAAATAGTGGCTTTGTATAGCACCTCAAATCCTTGCACCCTGACGGAAAGCCAGTAAACAAAAAACCATGTTCATGTTTACATGCATTTAAGAAATTGGCCTCTGGCTGCAAAGAGTAATTTCTCTGCTCTTACATCCATTAACAACGTTATCGTGATCTTCCCAAGTTGGCATGGTGAAAAGCAAAGATTTTGATGTGAGCCAGAAGACACACATGCTGTTCTCATGATGTGGAAGAACCTTTTTATTTTTATTTATTTATTTATTTATTTATTTTTCTTTCTGTGCTAACATAGTGTTTGTCCTTGCATGTACAAGAACCCCCCCCCCCACACACGACACACTTCAACTCAGATTCACCTTTACAGCGTTCACTCCCAGAAACGAGGGTTCATTACTGCAGCCTGACCTCAGCATCTGGCCTAACAACCACTGGTCTCAGTTCCAGTGTGACTTTTTTTTTTGTGTTTTGTTGCCACTGAATGTGTGTATGTGAGAAAGAGGAGAGGGCCGTGTGAGGAGGTTTGCTGCCGTCTGGCTTTTGTGTATGTGTCAGGCAGTGTTTTGAATGTATAATAATGATGCAGTTGTGAGTCCTGTCCCCCAAATTGTCAAGTGTGTGTGTGTGTGTGTGTGTGTGTGCGCGCGTGTGTGTGTGCGCGCGCGCTTGTGTATATGTATGTGCACTGTGTCCTGCCGGGGGTATATGTGTGGTGCTGTTTGTCCTCAAGGTCTTTCCCCACAGTGACCCCCAGAGGCGGCTCTCGCAGTGAGAGACACAGAGAGAGAGAAAGAGGGAGAGAGAGTGCCTTTGCTGTCCCCTCACACCCACACACTAATCATTATTCTAATATCTGGAAATTAAAAACTTTTCTTCTCTTGACAAAGCTGCTTTCAGCTTCTTTCAGCACTTTAGTCTCTTCTTCCAGATTGATTTGTTGTAACACAACACCTTGTAAGATCAAAGGCACAATACCGTTAAAATGGTATGTCTATTAAGTGATTTGTGCACACTGTCCTAAACATTTTGTCATTCATTTTGATATATATATATATAAATATATTTTTTCCCCTTCAGTTTCCCTCTTGGACTGAAATTTCAGCAGACCCTTTCTGTGCCCACAATCACACACATACACATATCTATTATATTATCACACCAGGAAATTGGTGTCCGTCTTCTTAAGCCAACCAGAAAAAAACTCACCCTCTTTTTCTCTCTCTTTTCCAGGGGCCGAGGGCGAACAACATCGTGGTATTCCCCTTACTAAACACCCCCTCCCTCCCCAACACTCCCTTACTATCAACCCTCTCCCCCTCTCTGTTCCCATTTAAGAAAAAAAGAAAAAAAAACACAATGAAAAAAAATCCTCCCCAACAATAAAAGAAGAGACCCCCAGAAGAGAGAAAAAAGACAAAAAAAGGAAAAAAAAAAAAAAAAACACTTCTCCTGGACAGAGACTGACTGGCCGCAGTGTGCGATTGTGTGTGAGCGTGCGTGTGCGGAGGTTGATGCGGTCGCCCCTGGTAAGGTATAAGTTGGCCATTGGGGAAAGAATACGGTGGCAGATTTCTTTGTTTTTGTTGGATTTGAGGGGAGGGAGGGGTGGGGGGGTGGGGGGGTAGGGGGAGAAGATGATGGTATCTCAGGCTGCAGATGTGTCTCCTTTGGTCTGGCTGTGACCTCCTGCTTTCACACCATCACCAACACAGCCCACCCACTCACCCTCCACCACCACCAAAAAAAAAAAAGAAAAAAAAAGACCTGTGGGGTGGAAACAGCAACAAGAAAAGATACTGTATTCATTTTTTGTTTTGTTTTTAATGTATCGTACATATGTGAAACTTCCACTAGCCAGAGTATTTGTTGTTGTGTTATAAGTTTGTGGTTTGGAGTATATCATTACCTTCCCAACCCCTTCAACCCCTTTTGTGTCTGCCGATTTCTGCCCCTCTCACCCTACCCCTGCATTTTATAACTCATGCTTTTTCTCCCCCCCCTCCCCTCCTCCTCCTCCTCCTCCTTCTCCTCTTTGGCTCATCACACCATGGGTTGTGTTTTTCTCTGTCCACTGTTCTCTGGGCAGTGATGGCCCTTCAGTGTTCAGTGGGATTGTACATGCTTAGGTTTATTTTTATTTTTGTTTTTGTCCTCGTGGGCGGGGTTCCTCGTGGTGCTGCCACCTCCCCACCGCTCGTCCATACCTGTCACCTCCAACTCAGGCATGGCCAAAAGCTCCTTTTATTCCTTTGACAGGCATCAATGTTTTTATTTTGTGCAACCCCTGCATCCCCCCCCCTACACCCCTTCCCCCCCCCCTCCCTCCCCTCTCCCACTTTGTGCTCCCTGTCCCCCGTCTCTCCTCCCCCTCCCCTCCCCCCCCTCCTCTCTCTGTATATTAGACCACTTCTTGTCGTTTCAGGTTTCAGGACCAGTGGAGGCTGACGACCCCTCCCCAGGTGGCGCAGGCCCCCCCCACTGTCTCCGCAGCATCTCTCTCTCTCTCTGCTCCCGCTATGCACACTCACCCCATCCTGTCCGTGTGGGGGGGCGGGGGAGGGGGGCAGGGTGACCACAGGCCTGCCGCGGGGGGCATTTACTACAACAGCAAACGCTGATGATGCTTTTAGTCCCTTTCACACTTCAACTCACACACACACACACACACAAACACACACACACACATTCAACATACACCACAGCACACTGCAGTACAGGCGGCACGTAACAGGCAGCCAACCCAACACATGATTTATATACAGAGAGCTGAAGCCAACATAGCTGAGTGGCAGGCAGGCAAGTTTGCGTGAGAGTGAGAAAGGCAGGACCAGAGACGAGGGTGTTTTTTGGGGTGTACAGTGCGGACCTTAAGGCGCCCCCTTTCTCTGACTACGCGCAGTGCAGTCACGGCTTGTCTGAGGAAGGCTGACGAGCTAAAGGCATTGATTATTAATTTAATAAATGGAGTGGGCCGGAGCTGTTATTTTAGGGCGGGGACAGTCAGGGGTGGGGTTTGTGTGGAGACTTTCTTTTTTCTGAAAAGGGGGAGTGGGTTTCAAAAAAATGTTTTGCTTTTTTTTATTTTTATTTTTAACCCATGAGTCTGTAATTAGGAAAAAAAAATAAAGACATTGTGTAAAAATGAGACTGCCTCTGTGTGAGTTTGTTCTGACTAATAGTTCTGCCTTGCGCCCTCTGGCCTGGTTAATTTATAGTTAATATCATCTGCATACAAGTGGTTGGGGTTTCTGAAACTGAAACCGCAAAATCAATTTCATAAACTTTATTAATTTCGTTTTACTGTAATGTGAAAGTGTCTTGTGTGAACAAGGTCTAATGAATGCAGGTAGGGTTAACACTTACTGTATTCAACCCTGTGCCGCGTGCACTAAAACATGTATTTGTATTTTGGTCCGTTGGCTTCTGCCACAGGTTGTGATTGCTTCAGCATCTGGCTGCTTCTCAAGCAATTGTGTGAACAATGGGTTTCTTAGCAAGACTACCAGCATTTCTAAAATGTCCTGTGCTGCATTGTCATGGCTCTCCTAGCAACAGGGTTACTTAGAAAAGAAAAAAGAAGACTTGGAAATTCATTCAGAACACTGTTTTTGTCTTAATTGCTTTGAGTTAGTTAATTAGTTACCGCTGATAAGGAGGTGTGACTGCCCTCTAATGGAGATAAATAAAACATCCAAAACAAATGAGAGTCAACACATTTATTCCACAAACTGAATGAAAAAAAAGTCATACACCATGCAGACGTGGTGGGGAATTTATTACTGCAGCACAACTGACGTGAGTATAAACTAAAGCACTGGCTGTTGGTAAGAAAAAATCCTCTTCAGGTCATCATTTGGTCTTCTGACATCACCGTCTATCTGTGCTTCTTAAAAGCTGCAGAAAAGGGGACAGGTTATTAACATAAAACTGAATTCATATGCAAATAAAATAACAAAATCTTTATGATTATTGATGAATGATTATTTAAAGCAATAGGAAAACAAATCACTGAACATGATTTATTTTAATGAACATTTGGTTCTAAAATAAGTTTTCTGTAAACTGAAAAAAATTATACCAATTACAGTTTAACCTAACTTGTTAGTTTTTTACAAATGGCAGGAAACTCCTCTGTACTGTCTGGTATATTTGAATGTCCTCACCTCTTCTTTTGGTTTTCTTCTTCATGAGTTTCTTCTTTTTCTTGGGCCTAGAGTTATCCCCGTCCTGCCATAAAAACACAGTCAGAACCAGCGGCCGCATTAAGAATGTGATCAAAATCAAACCACAATGCTCCCATTCATGGACGGAGATGAGCCTGTTAGCAACTTCCTTTGGTGGTTTCTCATGTTCGGTACAAAGTCTAAACATAGCACGTTCATTTTCCAAGTCCTCTTAAATACATTTAGCTGAATTAATTTTTCCAGTGGAGCAGACTATCAGCATATGAGCTTGGCCAGTCACTCCGCTAACTCATTACTGCTTTTTATGACAGCAGACAGCGAGCTGAGACAGGAAACGGTACAGAGAGGGATGGCGTGCCAAACCTGTGTAGGCGCTAAGTGTAACTGTTGCCAACAGCCCTGCCAGCACAGCACCGGACAACTAAGTCACACAGATACACAAATGTATGATTTCTTGAAAACACACAGCGGACGCGTTCTGTCCAGCATCAATTGCGTGCTGGTGGCCGCCCAAGTCGCGTCCTGTTCCGTTCAGCCCAGACTCGTGTCAGGTCAGCCTGTCTCCTGCTTGATTAGAGTCTCAAATTCCTGCTCTACCTGAGCCAAACTCCCAATGAATTCCTCTCTCCAAATCCAAGTGGACGGGAGATTTAAATAGATTTTTATACGTCTGGCTCAGAAACATTCAGATTGTCACCAACAGCAGTGTTTCAGCCGGACTCGGTGAGGGAAATATGACCCCTTTTCTGACAGGCTGGTGTAAAGATGTCACTGCGAGCTCACCTGCGCGCCCTCGCCGCCCGTCAGTGCTGTGATGTCGCTGAAGTGTGTGATGCCGCTCAGCTGGCCGGACATGGCCATCATGCCTCTCTTTTTGGTGTTCTTCTGACGTTTGGGCATGTTGAGGCGCACCATCATCGACTCCTCATAATGTTTCCTGTGAAGGGGGGGAAAAAAAGAAGTTATTATTCATGAAAACTCATATCTGTAAAACTAGTCCCGTATAACATGTTATGTTATTTTCAAGGGATGGATATAACCCCGCAGTCTAACATCCTTTCGCACTTGACAACGCTTCGCCCTGCGTCTCATCCAATCAGCCTTCATCAATGAAGTCAGCCATGAATAAAGTTAACGGGTAGGCACCTGTGCAGCTCCTCGCGGCCCTCCCGGTCGCTCTGGAAGTCTCGCCTGTCCCTGATCTCCTCTGGAGCGTCGCTGTACTGCTGTCTCAGCTCCTGGATCACAGAGCTTCTGAGGGCAGCCCGCCGCTGACGATCTGCCTGAGCCTTCTTCCTGTCTGCTTCTGTCATGTCACCGTCTGGAGGAAACAGGTTGACAGGAGAATTTATGGGGGGGGGGGGTCTTTTTTTTTTTTTTTTTTAATGCACATGAGCAACGGGGGAAAATGTATAAATACAATTTTTAATAAATGCTTCATTACAAACAATGTAATTAACGTCCACAAAAAACTCCACCAAAGAATAAAAATGTACCCTCTTTAAACAAATGAAGCTAGAATTGCTGAGTATTTTTAGGACAAGCAAAGAAACAAAGAGCTGTTTAAACAAATTACCATAATGCACTGCGGCAATCTTTGGCGGTACATATTTTCTGCCACTAGAGTGGGCTGCTTTCTTCTCCGTCTTATTCTCAGCCTCATCTTCAGACTCCTCAGATTCACCCAACTGGTTGATGCAAAAAAATAAGGAGAGTCAGTCAGACAGTTATAATACTGTGTGTTCAGAATTTACAATGTTTTTTTTTTATCCTTTAGTTAATTAAATCAGTTGTAGCCTGACTAAATGTTTTGAAGCAATCATACACATGAAACAAGTAATACAATTTTATTTTCAGTATGATACTCTCAATCAATAAAGTAAATTTATGATAAACTGTTCCACCCAAATAAAAAGAGCCATTAAAATAACCACGATATTCAGCGCTTACTTTGCTGATGAGATTCTCAGGATTAGGACGCAGCTGCAGCGGGTCATTTTCAGCTGAAATCAACAAAATATAAAACACTGTTGTATACCGAAGCCTTTGAAACATGGAAGGTAGGAATTTTTGTCCTGTAGATCAGATTTGAATAGATTGCTGAAGCAAGGTTAAAAATCTGATCGCTGGTTGGTGCATTCATTGCAAAACAAAAAGAAATCAGCCTCACCTAAACTGCCGGTGACGGCTGTGCGCACCAGTTTATCAATCTGGTACTTGAGCTTGTGGTCCAGCGGTCGCATCTTCTCCAGGACCTGAAAAACAGACGGGGAGAGCAATGAGATGCTGCTTCCGCTGGACAGATACAAATCAACAAATCTACAGTTAGAGGTCTGTTTCTACAATCGTCTCACTGTTCTGATTGTGACCACTCTGTTCAAGGCCTCGCTCTCTCTTATTTTGCCTCCTTCCGTTTTGACGGCGATCAGGTGAGTGAGGTCTTGGAGGTAGAAGAGCAGCAGGTGATACCGAAGGTCCAAGAAAGACAAACCCTGCGGGGAGAGGAGGAGGACACAGAGTCAGAGAGGGATCACTGTCTCGACCAGACCTGGGTCAAATAGTGTTAGGAAACAAACACATTTGTATCGATGTTTAGTTGTCACTTAACTTCATTAAATTTTGTTTCAGGTTGCTTGTTTTCCTATGATAGTCCAAACAAAAGCTTGCACAAACATGACAAATCCTTGAATCCTTGAGGATTAAGTAATAATGCAGGGACTGGCCTTAGCTGACTTTGTGCTTAAGCGGTAAACATTTTCTAACAAATTTGTAATCAATCACATAGCCAAAACCGGATTATAACTAACAGATTATATGTAAATCCCTGCTCACCTTTGATGTCTTAAATGCCCCATCTTTGACTTGTGTCAGCAGCTCACGGACCTGACTGGTCACTGAGGCCACCTGAAGAGAGAAAGAGAGAGCTTCAGCTGCGGTGAAGGACTCACATCTCCGCGAGCTTTGTGCGATAAAAGTGACGCACCATCGCATGATGATCCACTCAAAAGAAAACACAGGGTTGTAAGAATAACATTACTCTGTCATATGTCACCATGAGTCCTGAGTATGCTTATGAAGGACTCACCGACAGGCATTATTATTACAATAAAAGCACGGACTCGCAGCTCTTACCTGCTCTGTGAGAGTACTCAGCAGCTGTACAGCTTTGGGCAAATCACTTTCAATCAAGTCCTGTCAGAGAGTAGACAGAAGTCAAATTACGCGTCGGAAATACAATGCAAAAACTGCCAACAGCATTTATCTACAGTCAAGTGTGGGGAACGAAAGTTAGCCAGTGGCTAGCTGGCTAGTTTAAGTCAAACACAACTTTTATCAATCGCTTTTAATAATCCCACGAATCACGGACAGTTTCAGAACACGCACTAAATCGTCAGATTGGTCTATAACGCTAACATATATGATAAAAAATGAAAATACTGTTTCATTAACTAGCAGCAAGCTAAGCTACACTCACGTTGTCAACAGGGGCCGCCATTTTGATTTCAATGTAATCTACGGAAGCCGCAGAGGGACATGACGCGCGCTCATTCGGTCAAAGCGTTATAATTAAGCGAGTGAGTGGCAGGGGAAATGAGGAAAGCTATTACATAAAATGTCTTAACACTTAGTGAATTATTTAATGTGACTTGCTGGTAAAAACTGAGGAATTTCCTTCTCACAGAATTAGTTTTGAAATAAGGAGGAAGAGAGGAGAGTCAGAGAGAGAGAGTGAGACAGACAGAGAGAGACAGACAGGGAGAGAGAGAGGAAGTGATGGTGAGACCATCACAGGGATACCTGTCTATCTCCTGTCTTTCAGACCATTTTCAGTCAACCCCTCAGAGGAAAGTTGCTGTTGTTGGGAGCGTTAATTCATGGTAAGTCAGATCACAACTTTTTTAAACTGTTCTCTCCATTAGTTATTTAGAGGTTTTCAGAATATATATAATTTCTACTCTATTTAACACTGTGCAAGAAGAGGGGAAGGATAAAGGTGGAATGGCAATAATCATCGGTTACAGCTAGATTCATACTCACAACATCGCTGTCAAATGATAGGATGTTTTCATAGTGAATTAATCTTGTGATTATTTTCTATAAATTTTGTAAATATAGTTTATATATTTAATTGGCTTGTTGAGCCCGACCAACAGTCCAAAACACAAAACCCAGAGACCAAAAGTTTACTAACATAGAAGACTAATAAAACCAGCAAATATTCACATTTGTGAAACTAGAACCAGTAATTTTTTTCACTAATAAAATGACTGAAATAGTTAATTGAGTATCGAAACTGATCAAATTGACTAATTGTTTCACGTCTAATTGTTACTGTACTCCTTACTTGTAAATTGTCCTTAGTAGTCTGCCCCAAATGTTTCATCTGTCATTTGTAATGTTAAATGTTATTGTTTTTAATTAATGGTACCAAATCTACCACTTTAAAAGCTTTTTGGAGGCAACGGTATTCTCTTGCCTGCAGCGAAAATGTCCCTTAGACATACTGTGCATTCATTGCACTTAATTAAACTTAACATTTAAATCATATTCATGGACACCCAGCCATCAATCCTCCCATGGACGCCTGATTTAAAAAGCCGCCTTAATCTGAAAAAGATAAGATTGGGAGGCAGTGGTGGAAGAAGTATTAAGGTCCTTTACGTAGGTAGAAGTAGATATCACACTCTAAAAAAACTCCATTATGAGCAAACATCCTGTATTATTACATGAATAAAAATACAGAGGTATTATCATCATAATGTGCCTGAAGTATAAAAACTAAAAGTAGACAATATACAGCAGAATGGGCCCTGTAGGGAGTCGAATTCTTAGTTGATATATTATTTTTGATAATTATTACCAGGACAACAACATGTAAACAGCCACTGCCACTGTTGTTACTGTTGTAGTTGGTTGAATTGGAGCTAATTCAACTTCATGTCGTTTCATCTGTTACAATACATCATGTTTTATATATAAAATCTTAATGTATCTACTGTAAAGTAACTAATAACTTTAGTTGTCTGATAAATGTGTCTGTTTCTGCTTCCGAACCCCTCCAGATGTCTGATTCCAGGGTGTCCTCCGTCATCCAGGAGTGGGCAAGCTCATACCAGAACCTGAACCCCAGCACCTCCAACCACCCTGGATCGACCAATCAGCTGTCTCAGATGGACATGATGTCGTACGGCCAGTCTCAGGGACTGGTGAGAGGGGGCGGCGATGACAGAGTGGCTGAGCAGATGATGGGGCTGTCTTACATGCCGTACAACTCTTCCTGTCTCAGCAACACCTCGGGCATGGGGGCCACAAACCACCACCAGGGCCACACCAACACTCAGCAGGTGTGTGTTTGTGAGGTAGATTTACGGATAATGAAGTCAGTCGTATTCATTTTCTGAGTGGGAAAACCTCCCGCTCATCCTGCCTCCCCGCATATTTGTGTTTCTGATCTCCAGGACTTCTCTTCCTTCCTCCTGCCAACTCTGCGGGCCCCGGTAAACAAGAGGAGCATCAGCAAGGACAGTGCAGAGTACCGCCTGCGGCGCGAGAGGAACAACGTCGCTGTGAGAAAGAGCCGGGACAAGGCCCGCAGGAGGATCCTGCTGACCCAGCAGAGGGCCCTGCAGCTGCAGGACGAAAACCAGAAGCTGCAGCTGAGGATAGGGCAGCTGACACAGGAGCTGGACACTCTCAAACACATCCTGTCACAGCGGCACCTGCACGGAGCTGAGGATGGGCCGGCAGGGGAGTCTAGTATCTAGAACCACATTTGTACCCGGCGTTAACGTCTAATT
Source organism: Lateolabrax maculatus (assembly GCA_031216445.1). Lineage (NCBI taxonomy): Eukaryota > Metazoa > Chordata > Actinopteri > Acropomatiformes > Lateolabracidae > Lateolabrax > Lateolabrax maculatus. The sequence continues at coordinate 14,321,898 of CM062210.1, forward strand.
TCTACGCAGCAGTTCATTATTAGTGTCTAAGCGGGCCTCCAAGACTCAAAGTCAAATGCCTCCTTGTTGTTTCTTCAAATGTTCACCAAAAAGTCACGAATAAGAAGTAGATTTTAAAATGAAGCATTTTGTAATGGCAGGTGTAAAAAGGGTTTAGCTATTGTTTCATAATGTAAAATTGTAAAGAAAGAAAGTATAAGGCACTGGCAGGACTGTAGCTGTGACTGAGGCAACTGAGGTCATGGCCTCTTCCTGGAAATTCTGGGGGTATTTGGAGGAGTTTCCATTCCGCGATTGACGTCCATTAAACACTGTAAACTGTTTCAACGCCTCGTCTACGCCTCTCTGCCCTCAAGTAGGCCACATATTCAGCTTGCATTGATAATGGTGGCAGATTTAACACTCAAATTTGGCAGTAAGGATTTCACACAGAAGTAAACAAAAGCAACTTCTCATTTCTAGCTGACAACTGTGGTTTTTAGGCGGCCGAAATAACAAAGATTTCATGGGCTGCAGTCAGCTAATATAAGATAATGTTACTACTAAAACCCCCGTAAACTGGTTAAAATAAAATGCAATAATATTTAAACCCGTGTTTTTCGTTTTGTAAATGCTAAAACAAAACACCACCCTCCACTATTAAAATGTAGTATTGCTACAGCCCCATATGCACACCATCAACATGTGGAGACCTGTGGAAAGCTAAAAACCTTTATGTCATGCTCAGCTGTATTGGACAGTCTGTTCATGGGCAGGGGTTTAGCAAATGGTCAATTTAATTCCTAAAACAACATTTAATGGTGTAAAATATAATTTACAAACAATATACAGTAACAGTTAATTGAATAAATAAAATGTTTTTAAAATTTGAGACTTAATTTTTGGTATTTGGTCGTAATCTCCTTGGTGAGAGGGGACTCATGACCTCAGTATTTCTGATACTGGCTGCGGCCCTGCACACTGGAGCTTTGAATAGAAGAAGAATTAAGCACCTCAGCATTTTGAAAAAGGGACCTTGAAGTCTCAACATAAAGTAAGAAGACGTGTGGTGGGTTTGAATGTAGATGCTCCTAGGTCATTGTATATTCTAAACTGTAAGTGAAGTGACTGGAGAGTGCACAGAAACCTTAAGAGTCTGTATAACACGATTTGTAAGATAGCTACGTGAGATGGAGGTAAGGATTTTAAGGAGAAGTTGATGTACAGTACTACAGATCTAAAAATCCAAAATACTGCACAAATGGGCCCAGAAACAAAAAGGTCTTAAGCTGCGTATACTTCAATTTTGCAAATTCCAAATGAACTTTCCTGAAAGCTCCTGAACATCCATGCATAATCCTCACAGACCCTTCAAAAAGAAGACCACTCTATGCATCAGACAGATTTGTTCTTTTATTTGATTTAACAAACATTGCCTAATCATCTACCTAACACTTCTTGTCATTGTCAGAGATGATTGTAAATGTTGTTGCCCAACAAGGTTACACAACGACCCGTGGTTTGTAGGGGATTCAATGAAATCTAAGCGTCTCTCTCTGTATAATACTCTATGTTTTGTCACTAAAAGAGTGTGGGATTACTTGAAATAATGATGATATGATCTTTATTGTTGTCATCTGTGTTTTATAATTGTATACTAATACTTTGTCAAATATTTTCTTAAATAAACAAATAATTGCTTGTGCTTGGATGAAACTTTTATACTGACCAATTTCCAAGTTCTGACAACTGATCCTAATTTAACATGAGAAAATAGGATATTTAAAAATGCTAATGATTATTAAAGCAGTGCTTCCTCGAATAGCCGTTTTGAATGCAGAACCAGCAGGCTGTGATTACAGTGCACCGCAATGGTGTGATATAACCCCAGTTTCTACATTTAAGCATCAGTATTCTCATTCAGTCTCCACTGCGTCCTTCATCAGGGAACATGGCGCACCTGCCACATTATTTACAATAAGTTGGCTAGCCACAGAAACGGACGTCAGGCCATGGACCGTTGTACACCAGCGGTTTCCCTTTGTGGGATGGGCAAGATTTCAACACAGCGGAGGACAGAGATGAGGAGCGCAGAGATAGTATCAGTGTTTCGGGCTGCCAGGGCCTTCCTGTGGCTGTGATGGTAGTGAAGGGACATAGAGATAGGAGACAGAGAGGAGGGGGTGGGGGCAACAAGCCAGACATTTCTTTTTTCAAATCTATGCCCAAAACAATAGTTACAACATTTGGTCAAATATTTTCAACACTGTTAGATAACTGAAAACCAGTGCGGGATTCCTCTGCATCTGGTTCCCAAGATCAAGGATCATATGACTTATCACCCATTGTTTGATATTTAATATAAACAAAGCACACATTCAGTTCTCTTTCCATGTGTAGTTTTGTTTTTGACTATTTTAGAAATATAACAAGTAAAAAAGTTTGAAAAAGTATTTTCAGGACCAAATCCTAGCTTTATTATGGCCACAAAGACAAAATGATGCAACATGGATACAGATGTTAATTTCTCTTTTATACAAATGTTTTATACAAAACTTACAGGATTCATTATATTCATATCAATTTTAGAAATCTGTGTTGTAAAATTATGTTAGTATGCAATTCTAACACACTAAACTAAAATGATAATAAACCAGCAACACCGCTTTACTAAGCACACACAAGCTGTTAACTGTGCAGTTTGATTAATCCAACAGGAACTAAAACTAATCACATCCAGTCACTGAGTTTGAGTGTTTCAATAGATATATCCTCAGTGTCTGTAATATTACACGTTTCAAACATAGAAAACAAGACACTCTACTTGTACAAAAAGACAGACAAGTTGGACTTAAATGCCATATTAGGGGACCCAAAATCTGCTGCATCAAAACCAGTATTATGATAGGAAGACAGATGATAGTTGTCTTACCAAGAGAGAACCACACACTTCAAAATCAGGCAAAAACGTGACATATGTTTGCGTTAGAAATGTTGAGAAAATAGATATCTGCAGTTATTATATTATATATGGTATCCTATGTTTATGTATTGTGCATACTGTATACATGTAGAATACTGGGCAACACATTTATTTAGAATTTTTCAACTTATACTCTACTTGCACCATACATCAACAACATATATTGAGAAATACAAACACACGAAAAATGGATAAAACACAAAATGCGAATTAAATCAATAATAATCAATGGAATTAAACATACAACGTAGCTATGCACGTCTTTTTCTCTTGTTTTTCTGCTCCAGAGGTCATTGAGATATGTATGTATGCATGCGTATATATGTACATGTATAAATGTGTTTACTTTATTGTTTGTTACATATAAAAGGCAAAATCAATGAAATACTGCAAACTAACTAAGGTTCCTTTGTATCCTGTTTTCATGACAAACATGATATCCTCCATATTTATATAAGCTTTGTGTCCTTTTGGTAATGAACCCTTAATTTACAGAAGGAGAGTGAAAGTGTGACACAGGCTACTTACAACCTGTCAAGTATTGAGCAGCACATAATGACTTCTTGTTTGACTGTGTCTGTTGAAATGTCCCGCAGTGCTGTGTGGGGCAATCTGTGGTCCCAGGACTGCAACATCTCTGCAGAGTGAAGAAAGACTGTATTTCACCTAATCCCTACCAAGTTACTCAACAGCAGCAGACCATATGAACCCCACCACAACCTCACTGAAGCAGTCTTATAGCTCCCGTTGATTAAAGGTATTTTTATGGCAGTAATTGAGCAACTAGTTGGACTTTTGTCTCCGGAGCAGTGAATGGTCAAATATGTCAACTTACAAACAGGAGAGCATTTAGTCCAAATATTTGAAACAAACTTCTACCTCTATTTCAGCACTTCCGCACTCCTCCAGGTCACAGCTAATCAGCCCAGTACGACTCTGCGGTTGGACGCCTGCCTCTCTCAGCTTTAGATTCCCATCACACCTTCGAAAAACTTTCCAGTGATGGTCACAAGATGATCGACAACAGTGATAGAGAGTCTGCAGTAGTGTGAAGTGTGTTTCGTGGCATGTTTGATTAGTTCAGGTCGATTCGTCTGTTTCAAGGCCTTTCATTTTTCTTTTCTTTTTTGGAGGTAGTACTTCTAAGGATCCCACTTAAAATAGCAATAGCTAATTTACCACAAATATTCATTATCTGTGATAAATAGACGTTATCTGGAAATTTAGAAGGGGAAGTGGCAGCCATCGTTGTCATGCTGCGTGCGTGACACAAACACAACGCCGTGGCAGAAGACAGTGACATGAAATAAAGGATTCAATGGTGACCTTCTGTTTAAATCAATGGCAGAATGAAAGCGCACAGTCATCCTCTGTGCGTGTGAAAAGGACTCCTGAGGGTTAGACGCCCGACGACAACAACATCAACATTAAATTGTACAGTGACACCCGTGTTGTCCACTAGAGACAAAGTCTGCCACTACCGGGCTGCTGCAGCACCGGTGGAACAAACTGTGCTGGTGCCATCAAGTGTAGCTCAGCAGCCATTACCAAACGGTTACATTCTGACCTTAATAGCAGATGAAGTAGGAACAGTATTAACATCAGCGTGTAATCTCTCGTCTCTGGTTCTCTTTCCATGGTAATCACTAAGAAATAAAACAACGACTAAAAAAAGATGGTGCATACAGCCCCTATACACTATTTTCCACCCCAAAGCAAGAGTAGAAATGTTTTTTTTTTTTTTTTTCAGTGCAGATTTAGTAGTGATGGTCCTGGCAGGCCTTGTGAATGTACTAAATCAGCCTGCTGTTCAAGACGAACGGAGTAAATGAATTGGTTATTTGATTTCTTGCCACTAGAGACAATGGTGATGATCTGTGCTTGACTGGGCTGCAGTATGACGACGACAAAAATCTGACTGGAGATAACTGACGGAACAAGCAGCCCAGCAATGTCACGTTTCCCATCTATAATAAAAACTCATGTTGCGCGGTACATATTCATGAGAATAAAACAAACACAGCGCGGGCCGCGGAGGCGCAGGGCGCGGGGCCTGTCTCTGTGATTTGTGGCTCCACCACGCGGCAGAGGGCCGCATGCAGGCCCTCTGCAGAGATAGCGCACACGGAACAGACGTCTCACTCTAGTTCTTGGCATGCTGCGTCTGCTTTCCCAATGCCGTCACCGTGTTCGCTCTCTCCTTGGGGTGCAAAACTTTCTGAGCACGTTTTGCGTAGCCGTCTTTTGAGTTCATTGTTCAGTCGCTAGCATGAACAGTACGTTTAAGAAATATTTCGTTGAGAGAGTTTAAAGCGTTGGAAAAACATCTATGTTCCTCAATCACGTGTACATAGCCACACTGAGCAAGGACTCCTATGTTAAAATAAACGTTTTTCTCTCTAACTCTTACCCGCCAACCCTACTTTTGAACAAAACTTAAAATTGCTACAGCTCCTTATTCGCACTGATTCTCTCTCTCTCTCTATATATATATAAAAAAAAAACCGAATGAATATGAAAAATTAACATACCAACAAGAAAGGATCAGTAGCTCATAGTGTGAGCAATACTAAGCTTTCTGCAAATTATAAGCTATGGCATGAAAGGTTCTACACAGTGTGAGTCTGGTGGGCTGGAGAGAAACAAATAATTGAAATAATTTCGATCTAATAATTTCGAATAGCTTTATATTACCAATCTAACAATTATCTTTATATAGTGCATAAACAATAATATAATAATGTGTGTTTAAATTTGGAACCATTTATGAGATAACATGAAATATTTGGAATCTAATATAGTTTTTTAAAACAGGTGTGATAAGAAAGATTTTGTCAGAAATGTAATATTTGTATAATGAGTAATGAGCTACAATAACTTAATCTGCGCATCAGAAAATTTCATTGAAAGTAACTTTTAGTGTTTTTAACCAATATGTGAAGCTTCAAATCAACAATAATTGTATACAATTATATAAATTTAAATTATCAATACAGGCTTATTGGAAACAGTTTTTAGTTGTTTTTATTAACAAAGACATAATATACAAAACATTCTGGTAAACAATAGCAGCACATACATTAATTATCACAAACATAAAAAAAACGAAAACGTTAAAGACAAACACACGAAATAAAAAACCGGAGGAAGTTGCCGCCGAGTGACGTCGCACCTCGCCACACACGATCTTTGACGGCCGTGAGACGAGGGGACGTCGCTGGTCCGACGCGAGCCGAGCGTTGCCGAGCGTTGCCGAAGTGCTCCGCCCGCCGGCCGAGCCGCTCGCCTGTATAAACCGGCTCCTCTCAGCCCCGCGGCCGCTCTTTGTCCGCCGGCCGCTGCCCGACGACGCGCTCCCCTTTAAGACGCGCACACACACTCACACTCACACACACACACACGCGTTATTTAATTATTTTGTGTAATGTCGGCGGGCAGAAACTTGGACAGTAAACAATAAAAAAAAAAAAAAAAAAAAAAAAAAAACCCAGCGACGGCGGAGGAGGAGTGTAGCATCCCCACCTCCACCTCCACCTCCACGGCGGACATCATCTCACCGGGGCTCCGCGTGTCCCGGGCACAAGAGGCTGGTGTGTGTGTTTGTTTTAATATCGGAGGCTGCGGCGCTCCCCCCCGGGGGAAGGGACATGTCCTCTCACGCAGCGGACCGGCACCGAGGCGCGGAGGAGGCGCGGTGAATTGCGGCGAAACTACTCTCCCGTCGGCCCGCCATGCTCCGGACGCTCGGAGGAAGGGTCTCGGCGGACATTTAACGGCGTTTCACAGGAGGTGAGTCACGGCGCTCCGGTCCCGGTCCCGGTCCGGACAGGTGTGAGTGTTGTCAACCCCCCCCTCCCTCCTCCTCCTCCTCCATGTCCCTCCATTGTCATTTTATCCCCCTCACACTGCTCCTCTCTTTCCCCTCAGTGTGTTAGCACCTCCACGGAGGCCGGCCGGCCCCCGACCGGTGTGCGGCATTCCCTCCACGTCCCCCCTTTCTCTCCCCCCCCCACCGTGTTAAGAAGCTCTTATGTAACCCTGGAGGATTCCTCTTTTTTTCTCTCCCTCTCCGTGTCTTTGCGAGACTTCCTGGCATCGTGCAAGGAAAGCACAGCAGCACTGGCTGCTGGGGGGGAGCTCCATGTGCACGGAGAGCACAGGCTGTTCACATTCCTGCCCTCAGCTGGGAACACACACAGAGAAAGAAAGAAAGACAGACAGAGAGAGAGAGGGAGAGAGAGAGGGAGGGAGAGAGGGCAGGAAGGGCTTCCCGTCCTCTGAAAAAGAAAAAAAAAAAGAAAGACCTGTCGTTTGGCTGCTGACAGCTGACACTTTGTGAGTCCCCACTGAGTGTCTCTCCTCTCAGGGGGGGACTTGGTGTGACAACTTGGGTTGGCTCTGACGTGAGGAAGCCCAAAGTCAAGCTTTGTGTGAGGCCTGCAACCAGTAGCTTTTTATAAACGGTATATTATTAGGGAACTAACAATACTCTTTATCGATTCATTTTTTTAGTCTATAATATCAAGTGAGAAAACAGGGATTCCTCTGAAGCCCAGGGTGATTCCATTGCATTTTTTTTTTTTATTTCTCCAAAACTAAAACAAAGAAGCAAAAGAAAAGTAGCAAATCACATGTGAGAGGCTGAAACCAGGAACTGTTTGGTATTTGTTGGTAAATGATGGTTGCTGATTATTTTTTTTCTCCTGCCGATCGACTATCTATCAGTCCTCTCTTTCTCTAGTCAGAACTGGCTCACATTTTTATGTAGATCCATACTTAAACGTACGGATATATTCTTTCCATAATCCTCGTGCCAAATTTTACTCTCAGAGTCGCCATACTTCAACAGACTAGACATTTCTGGACAGATTTCTGCTCAGTATTTGTGTCCCCTGTTACTCTAACACGCAGTCCAGCAGGCGATCAGCACATGTCCGGTACATGTAGTGAACAACGGATACAAGTTACAAGATTGGAATTTAAATGCAGCGAGAAACAATATTCAGATGGCGATACTGTAATTAGTCATAAATAGAGTTATACATGTTCCATTGAATAAGGCTCAAAACAAGTGTTATTACATGTAATTGAACATTTAAACTTTCAGTATATTAAAAAACATTTATTTTAGTTTAGTTTGCTTCCTGTTATTCCTTTTTTATATGAAAGGCACAGTCAAAGAGAAACATGTTATCAGTCCAATCTACAGGTCTTTTTCTCAGCAGACTGCTCATAGAAGGAAAAAGTGGCAGTGTGACAGTGAGCCAGCATGCACAACAGCAGGACCCTGAAACTGAAGCGGCTAAATGGAATTCGGCCGTCATTTGATTATTTACACCCGTGTTGTCCTACTGTGAAAACGGCTACTCGTGAATCATTTCAACTATAAAACAATGCTGTGTGTTTCTTCCACAGAGCTCTCCCACGTCCCTCCCCCTCTGCCTGGGGACACGACAACCCCTGCCCTCCCACCTCCACCTTTAAACCCCCACCCAAATGATGACATCCCCGGACTCTCCCCCACTGGTCTCCCCTTCCCCGTGCCCTGCTCCCCCTCCATCCCTCCCCTCCTCCCCAGTGCCTTCCTCCCCGGCCCCGTCCTCCTCCTCCCTCCCCGCCCCGCCCTCGCTGCCGCCCACGGGGGAGGTGATGGTGCTGGCTCTGGGCAGGAAGAAGCAGAGGGTGCTGATCGCTCTCTCCATCCTGCCCAACCTCTTCCTGGCCTTCCTGCTCTCTTCCGACCCCCTCATCACCCACTCCCCGCCCCACCACTGCCACCTGCCGGGCCCCGTGCCGTCGCCCGAGGTGCTGAACGCCTCCCTGCCTTGGGAGAAGGGGGAGAGGCCCGGGGACAGCGGGGGCCTGTCCCAGTGTAAGCAGTACGTCAACCGCAGCCAGTCAGCTGCAGTGGACTGCGCAGCGGGCTGGGACTTCAACGTCACGGAAGGGCTGAGGAACAACATCGTTACTGAGGTAAAGCTCCGGCCTGGATCCTCCTGAGCTCTAATTATGGTCCTGGCCTCGTTGTTTTGGCTTTCTGTGGGAAGGCTACCTTTTTTTGTTTATGTATGGATTTAGGGTCTTAAAATGCTGAAAAGTTTGTTGCTTTTTTTATCTTGTCTTTATGCACAGGAGGGTCTTGCTGAGCATGCAACCTTCCTTTTTGCAACCCCTGCTAAACTTTAATACAGCTGCACATATTTGTACCGATGAGTCCGACAAAAAGCCTTCCAGTGGCTTAAACTACAGTGGCTCGTAGAGTCTTGGATCCATCATATCATTTCTTTGAACATTTATTTCATGTGAGACTGACGTCAGAGGTTAATCCCAGTACGGTCTGTTGCTGTTGTTCCATACACACCACAGCTGAACCACAGAATACTCAGAATTACACATGATTACATAAAAAAACAAACAATGTTCTATCTAGTTTAGGTAGAGTGTCTCTCACACACTCACCCACTCACTCTGTGTGGCTTTGTTCTATTCTTTTTGTTTCACTAGTAAAGTAGTTGGTTGTAGTTTACACATCAAAGTCTGTTTACAGGTCTACAGTACTACTGCATATGTGAGAAAAGTTGCATAAAGCCTCTGCTGCTCCAGAGGGAGCTGCGCGAAATCTGAAAAATTGCCTCAAGCAGAAGAAAACTACAAGTTTGAAAATGAAAGAGATCTGGGTTTGAAAGAAGTGATGTTACCAGACCAATATAGTGGCTCGAGGCTACATTAGCCACTGCCAGCATTACACACCAGAATCTGACTGAACCATCTGCGGTTGAGTTGCATTGTGGGTAATGTAGGTGCCAGGTTTTGACAAGGAAGAGCATGCTCTCGCTGGGTCGCCTGGGTCAATTTTGATTCTTTTCAAACCAAACTGTCCATGGTGAGTCCTGCGGTACTCTTTTTTTTAAGTTGTTCATTAGACTTCCATTCAAGAGGAGGGTTGTGAAGCCAGGTTGGATGACGCCCAGTGACTCATCCAGAAATGTGTGTTTCACCTACGTCACTGTGCAGAACTCAAAGGGCCACGTGAGAGAGAGAGATGTCAGAGATACCAGAGATGTCAAGTGTTTCCTTAAAGACGTCCCTTATGACAAACAATCCCCACTCACAACAGGGTTCAGATAGAAAGAGAGATAGTGAGGAAGAGTCCCTTACCTTGCTCATTGGTACCTCAGTAACTGTTTATAAAGCAGGGATTGGGATCTTCGATCATTCGCCTCACTGCTCTGAGGATTTGAACCTCCTGGCCTCAACTTTGCATCGCTAACCCTTTAACTGTAACTACCTTCTTGCCTTGATCAGTGTATTTAAACAGCAGACAGACAGGTTGAAGATTAACTACAGTGGAAGAGGGAATATTTAGTGACTATAATATTACCTTCCCTTTAAATCGCATTGTGTCTCCTAAAGAAACACAAGGAATATTGACAGGTTTGAAAAATAACCCTTTCTTTTCCTCTAATGCGCTTAACTACACAATCAATGTTCTTCAGGTTACCAGTGGTGCTCGTGTTTCTTAAGGAAATTATAGATTTAAGTCTGATTCTCTCATTTCTAGCTGAAGGAAAAAGCTGTTCCTGGCTCTGTCTTGTTGTCCTTATTAATGTAAGAAACCAGCACCAGTGTTTTCTATGCGTGTTTGAATTGTGATAAGAGGCAGCCAATGTGATAAATGCAGCAGTCAAATGCTTGTGGTGGGCATTTTTGGCTTGCATGATCAGTGTTGAGGATCATGGGAAAAACACAGAAATGCTCCCGTCAGTGTCTTCAGCAGAGCCTCGCCAGCTGCTCACAGTTTCCACCCGGGCTTGTCGCTCTGCGGCCTGTGGGTTTGTTTTTATTTCTGTGCCTACTGATGTGGGAACCACACCTAGCCCCTCCAGTCCACAGTGTTAGGGCCGTAATCCACCCACATCACTGCAGCGAGTCGAGGATACACAGACGCTGACAAGGGAGGCATTTAGCAGGAGCATGTTTGCAAATTAATTCTTATAGACATACAGTTAGCAGCATGCGTACAGCCTCCTCCATCCCTCATTTTACATACCGAGGGTGACACTGACAGACGGGGAGACTGACACTTTTGGGCTCTTAAGTCGGGTTCAGCTCAGAAAGTATTTTTTGCTGTCGAGATGATCTGTTCCTCCAGTGCCGCTTTACTTTGCTGAGCTGGCAGTCTGGTGAGCAGGAAAAAGGAAGGCCTCTGATCAGCTTTGCCTTTGACACTGATCAATAAATACTGTGTCACTTCACTAAAACTCCACTTAACGTCTCTATGGTATGGATCTAATGCACAGACAATAACTGGCTTGTTACAGTATCAGGATAATACACTGCGCGATGATATAAACATCTCAACCCTCAAGAATATTGTCATAGCATTTATACAGTAGTAGCTATAGCTTTTGTGTATGTATGTATGTATAGATGGGTTTATTAGGCCCTTGGGGGCAATATTTCAAATCAATAAGCAGGACTGCTTTATGGCAGTATTCAATTCTTTTCCAATAAGTATACTATATCACCATATATATTGACAACGCCATGTAATATTAGATACATCATAATCAAATTAGTCAGAAATGTGAAAGGCCTGCAGGTTTCAGACCTTCCTTTAAAGGCATGGAAGCCTGAGCCTCATTTCCAAAACCAGTCTGGGTAGTTTACAAACTGGTTTGTGTGCATTTCCCCTCCTCCTGTCGTCCAAAGCATTCCTCCCGTATGAGCACTATGGGTTGCTATGCTGCGCTTTACCCGGCCCGTGTGCACAGTTGTGGCTCTGTGCCTCAGCAACAGGACAGCTGATATTATGTGACAAGCTTTTATGTTTCTGTGCACGGGCTCCAATTATGCCTTTTTATCACCGACCCTCTGCTCTCCCTCTCCCTCTTTAGATCATTAAAATAATTTTGCTCTCAGCAGCCAGCAGACAGCGACATTAGCAGAGCTCAGCTGTTAATGCAAATCAGTGGGTCGGCTTAATGTGATTAAAACTCAGATCTGAGAGCAGATATCTGTTTTTTTTTTTTAACAGATCTGTAGTAATACATCAACTTTCTTCTGCCTGTCATGACCAAATGTAGACGGTCATACTATGAGGTTACATACTATGATCTTCCTGTGTTTATATTATGAGTCTAAAGCTCTTGAAAGTTTTATACTACGTCATTCTCTCAGGTCTGTGATCTCCTTTTGTAATCCAGACCTGGTTACACCTGGGACACATAATTATTTATCAATGAGCAATAATCATCCACATTCAAAGGCCACAAACCAGTCAAAGCACAAGTGTTACTATTACATCCAAGAAGGACCAGAAATGGATTTTCTTGAACCATCTGAAGTATAGTATAGTATTAGAAGTATAATACAAATAAAATGTCAGTACTTCTTCTGTAAGCCTTATTTTGTCTTTGCACTGCAGTTTGGTTCCAAAGTCTTTTTAATCATTGTAAATAAAACTGGGCTGCCATTTGAATCAAATGAATTAACTAAGTAGGTAATTTAATTTTCCAAAGGCATATTTCTTCATGAGTAACCCAAGCTAATAATCAACATGAATGCTCAGTGAGCTGAGTTACACATTTTGGTGTAGGGCTTTAAAACATACAGAGAAGAAGGCAGCACATTTCAAACTCAGTGAACCTTCTTCTCTGTTCACCAGCGTCCGTAATGAGTTTACTGACAGTTAACCATCATATAGTCTGCTATTCACTCATCATTTGAGGGTAAAAATAATGAATCTCATCTACAAAAACACTTTGTACAGTATCACACATCATACAATACACGTCATCATACAGTTACACCAAAAGTGTAAAGAAAGGAAGCTCACATAAAAGCATTTTTATTAGAATATGTGCAACTTGTTACTAGATACTGATTTGATACTGATGACTTGTCTCAAAACCTCTGAAGGTTGAGGGTTAGTGCTGCAACATACTAGTGACGTCAACTCTGGGCTGTTACACTTTGATTGAATACTGGAATTGCAATTTGACATGTTCATAACATGTAAATTGTTTTTGTAACCTGAGCAGATGATAACTGACAGATCTCTCTTTTCTTCTCGTGTCTGCGCGAACCAGTGGAATCTGGTGTGTGGTCAGTACTGGCTGGTCCCAGTGGAGGAGGTGTGTTTCATCCTGGGCGTCCTGACTGGCTGCCTCGGCCTGGGCTATGCCGCTGACAGGTAATACATGCTACCACACACACACACACACACACACACACACACACACACACACACACCAGTGTTTGTTGTGTGTATTGGCAGACAGCCAAAGTGGTTCAGACAGTCGACTGCAGAAAATAAGTTCTGTTATTAGGTTACTGTGTCAATTTTGGAAAGTTTGTTTGGGGCTTTCTTGGTATGGCAAGCCACACACACAATTTCTTGTCCTTACTTTGCAGTTTCACTACCTCACAACCCTTCATACAACACACGGACATGTACATACATGGACAATTGCCACTAAGAAATCCTTTTGTTTGCTAAATAAAAACTAAAGAATATATCATGAAACCAGTTATTACATATAAGAAAAACATGGTATAAAAGTTCATGTTCACACATTCAAGAGAGTGTAAGCCTTTTTACATTTGCAAGCTTTATTGTGCTAGATCTCGGGACCTCATGCTCGACAGTTTGTGTCAGGCACACCCCCGAGCACCTCAGATAATTGACACAATGGATTCAGCTTGTGTCTGCTGCGTTGTCAGATTTAGAAAATCACAAAGGGAAATCTGTAGTTTTTTGGGGAATTGCGAGGGAGATGATGCAAATTTAATCAGCTAACAGCCTTCATTAATTTGCTGACCAATTGAGCATAGCATCTGTTTGTTAAGACCAGTGAATTAATGCCGCCTCCTGGGAACGTATAAAGAACAGTGCTTATCTGCAGGTTGGAAACAAAACTGCTGCACCCGCAGGCAGCTGAAAAATTGGCTAATCGTCTCATCGAGTGATCAGTTTGTGCTTCAGACTCGAGCTGCTTTGAAGATGCATTTCATATTGCTGTCTTTCTTTCTCTTTTTAAAAGTTTGGATATACATTTAAGTAATATTTTGAGCAGAAATAATCTTAAAATATCCATTGAATTCTTATTTAATTTGTCAAATTTTTGTATTATTATTTATTTTCTATTATTTGTAAATTACATAAAAGTATGAATGTGGTAACAACGTTAATGATTTGTAATGCTGTACAAGTTTAGAGTTCACACTGTGGTACTCCATTTTATCATTTCACAGTAGACCCTTGCCCTATTTTATGCTCTTAGCACTCTTGCTGTTAATATTTAAGCATGTGAAGTCATGTTCTTGCATTATCAGCACTTGCATTATAATGTGTTGCTGTTGCACATTTTTATCCTTTTATCTTGATTTCGATTTAAATTTCTACATGTGAATTTATTTTTTTTATGATAAAAATTAATCTGGCTTAATGCCTCTGTGGTCTGACTAAAGAGACATTTGAGAAATCTTTTAGAAAGTGTATGTGTTTTATCTGTTTCCCTGCAGGCTCGGCCGGTCCAAGACTCTGCTGACCTCTCTGACCCTGTCGGTGGTGTTTGGGGTGCTGGTGTGTGTCTCCCCGTACCCCTCCATCTTCATTGTCATGCGTTTCTGTTTGGCAGCAGCCAGTGCGGGAGTCTACCTCACTCTGTACATCACTCGTGAGTATTTCAACCTTTGAAGGACTGTCCACGTTTGTTTTTAGTGGAAAGATCCATCAAACAACTGCTCTGAGAGACTGTAGTTAGGCACAATGTTTACCATGCGCAGCATCTTAGTTTAGAGTGTTAACACGCTAACATTTGCTAATTAGTGCAGGAGTTTATTAAAATAAACCTTTTTTTTTTTTTGAGAATGAAGCATTCACCATGTATTCAACAGTATGTTATAGACACAGATGAGAACTAGAAAAAACAAGATTTATCAGGGTTGATGTTGTGTCTGTCTGTCAGGTCTGGAGCTGTGTGAACCGTCTCTGAGGCTGGTGGGGACCATGCTGGCCGGGCTGATGACTGTAGCCGGAGAGCTGCTGCTGCTGGCTGTCGCCCTGGGCTGCCAGTCCTGGAGGGGCCTGCTGGGAGCCGGCGCCGCCCCGCTAACACTCTTCCTCAGCTACGGGTATGAGTGTGTGTGTGTTTGTGTGTGTGCGTGCATTTGTTTTCACGTCCACATGTATGATTATTAGTTTTAAGCTTCTGGTGTTTCCATTTTTTGTATTAAATTCTCATTTTTAGGACTATGGATTTTTCTTTTTGTATTTAGATATTTACCTTCTGTGTACCTGTGTGTTTCTTTTTTTCTGAAAAACTGTAGGAACAAGAAAATGAAAGAACCTGATAGTCTTCTGATAAAGTGTCTCAATGCCAACTGACTTGCTGAAAGCTTTGTTGGATCGTATTGATCTCAATCCCCTTGTCACACTGAGCCTTTCAGCTCATGTCAGAATGCATTAGGGCATTTGTTTTAAGTCGACGGCCCCTCTAAGACCTCTGTTACAAGATAAGCCACCATTGCAAAGCCAAATTAACAGAGATTAAAGTATAATTACTGCCAATGAATGAAAAATGGAAGAAAAGCTGGATTAAGAAATAAAGAATTCTGCTACTTTGTGACCCATGTTGGTTATTTTCCATGCTGAAGGAGCAACTCTGGGTTACAACAACAAAACTTTAATGCATCTAAAGTTAGTTCAATGGTTTTGATGCTGTGTGAAGGTCAGCAAAGATCAAACCACCAAACTTATGTTTTGTCTTTGCTCTCCTGCAGTATTCCTGGAGTATTTCCAGAGTCTCCTCGTTGGCTCCTTCTGTCAGAGAGATCTGCAGACATGAACTCCTTCAGTGAGAGAAGAAATTCCAACAGAGACGACGAGAGCTTCACAGGTGTGACAGGTTTACGTTCTCTTCTCTCCCTCACAATTACAGCAGCTCAGGTTTTTTTTGCTACACAGCCGAGTTGAATGGACTTCCAGTGTATGAAGCCTGCATTATTTATGGGTTATTTATTGCAGTGCATTTCGAAACATGAGTACATCACAGACCATGACCAAGAGCAGGTAATGATGCTCAATTATAATTCATGATTTATTAAATACACATAGTTCCTGCATTAAAAAAATGGAATTATAATAGATCATAATGACCTTCAGTTACACAATAATTTCAGCAGGATATTCACTGGGCTCCCGGGTCCAATAGACCTCACTGCTGTGTGTGTAAAAATAATGGTTATAACTGCAAAATCAACCTTGTTTTCTTAAAATTGTTTGTTTTTCTTTTCTCCTGACTTTATTTAAACCTGTGTCTAAATCTTTGTGGGCTATGCATGAACAAATACATACTCATTTGTCTTCCAAAATGTCATTCACAGACAGAGGAACATGACCTTATCCTACATAGTGACTCCAATAAGAGAAAACAAGATAGACTTATTTGGTATTTTAGGGGTCAACAACAGTCATAGACACAGAGCAAATTAACATCTATTGTATTTAATCATGTTTTATATGTCTAACGTGACTTTCTGTACTGGAAACCAAATCATGTTTATAGGCAACTTTTAGAAATTTTGGAATTTTAGCCATGAAGTGTCAAAGTGATAAAACAGTGTTAAGTGTGTTTTTTAGTTGTTACAGAGAACCTTAAACATTTATGGTTAAGAATCTGAGCCATGAAACGCCTGGTGCATATTTACAAGAATAAAGTTGGATCCGGATGAATTTGAATTTTCTCCAATGAACATGAACATTGAAAGTTATCCTTACCACTCAGCACTACATACTGTTATTATTTAAATCACTTACAGATATTCAATGTTGAATTTTCATGTTGCTCAGCTGATAAGTGGTAACTTTTTATTTTAACCCGCCTATTAAGCATTTATAAGCAGTAAATAAACACAATTGTTTGTAACACATTATATTGTTGTTGTAAGCAGATACAAAGCTGTGTATGAAGTGTCTGTTATGGTCAACAATTATCACTTTCATGAGACAAAATAACGAATAATTGAAAACACTATAAAATATCTTTAATCATAAGTAAAATAACACACAAACAAATCCTGACAGTGTGTTAGAAAACATGTAGACAGATTATGTGCTGCTAACAATATATAATTAAAATTAAGCCTGGTAGAGCTACAGTATTATAAGTGGCTGTCAAACAACCTCTCTTTGACCAATAGGGATTGCAACGACATTGATTCTACGTTTGCCTTGACAGTGAGCTATTGATTAAAAGAGAAACCAGCTCAGGTCATCAGTGAACTGTGAATTAAAGTTTTGTCCTCTTTGCTTACTGCAGAGCTGGATTCAGAGCCGGCCCCCTCCTCACGCCCCCACCTGTCCTTCCCTGAGCTCTTCCACAGCAGGAACATCTGGAAGAACATGTGTGTGCTCGGCTTCACCTCGTAAGTCATCTGACAGTCTTGACATTAATTTAGCAACGCTGCATTTAAGAGTCTGTCCTTTCTGTTTGTGTAGCACTTTATTTACCGGCATGATTCTTCCACTCTGAACCACTTTTCTATTTCAAACCTGTTTGCAAACTCGTACCTGCTTACTCTTTGTTTTTCTGTCCTTCCTCTTCAGATTCATCTCTCACGGCATTAGTCACTGTTACAGCTCTTTCCGAGGTGACGTCAGAGGCACGGCCCCCAGCTTCTATTGGACGTACCTGCTGTCTGTATGTGCAGGGGGCGGGGCCTGGCTGTTGCTGTGGCTGACCGTAGACAGGTGCGGTCGCCGTGGCATCCTGCTCCTCTCTATGACGATGACGGGGCTGGCCTCTTTGATCCTGCTGGGACTCATGGAGTGTAAGCGGGTTTTACTTGGCAGCAGGATATTGTTTTCTCCAAGCAAATCTAGAGTCAGATAAAGAAAGCTATTAATAGACTTTTCCAACAAGGCGGACACAGTGACCCTTCATGTCCCCATAAATCACCCCCTGTTGTTAGAGAACCATTATGTGAGGCTTGTATTGGGATTAAAAGCCTCAAATCCCAACAGGAATGAAGGTAAAAGTTAGTTTATTTGATGTTAAGCTCAGTTTTTTGGTCATATTAGATCATCTATACACCACTGACTTCATGTCGGGCTTCATACATTATGAAAAGCAAACCGGTCAGCTCTGTTCATGGAAAAATACACTGGGGGTGCCTTTGTCTTCCCACAGCATGGTGTGGAAACACACTCACCGTTTCCTCAGTCTCAGTCTCCCCCTTGTGGCTGGAAATGAGTGCGACATTCAGTTTATGTAGGACACTGCAGTGGCAGCAAAGTCAAAGCTGTGTCAGGCGCTGTGCTTTAATCATGCATCAAAGGCTGAGGGGGCAGTAGCACTGACCTCCTCTTAGAGGCCACTCACTGCTGTCTGCGTCTACCGTTAAGGAAAGCAGTCTCGGGAAGATTTAGGGAAAGGATTTCATAGGTTCAGTGTCATAACTTGCAAATCATCAACAGGGCATCCTGATATATCATTAGAAAATGAAAAACAGAAATGCTGCACTTCATCAAGGTAATCCATATTTACTGATGCTTGTCCTTCCTCCTCCCCTTCAGATCTCAGTGAAACGGCCATCACAGTTTTCTCAGTGCTGGGTCTCTTCTCCTCCCAGGCCACCGCCTCCCTCTGCATCCTCTTCACTGCAGAGATCATGCCCACCATCATCAGGTAACACTAACACTGCAAAGCAGTCTTATATTCAGAATATATATATTAAGATATATTATTATTATTATTATTATTATTAAGAGCCTGCTCAGCGAGTAAGTGCTGCTAAAATTAATCAGGACATGAAAAATGCAGTAAATCGTGAGGGAGAAGGGAGGTAATTTCCATCAATATCTATTAGTAATGATGGAATCCTCATTAACTGGGATCACTCTTAATATGACATGACAGCTTAGCTTATCTTCTTTTGGAAATGAAGGAACAAAATGCCTCTAATTGATGGAATTTCAGGTCATTTACAGTGCTGTGTATGACCTGATAGTTCTCAAATAAAAGTTCATTCATACTTGAAGGAATAATCTGACACGCTTTCGCTTTCCTGCTGAGAGTTGAGGGGGCGGTCCCTTCAGACGAACCATCTGAGGGGACGCTTAGCTGGCGTAGCTTTGTTTTAAAGGTTAAAAAATTTCCTCTTTAGTTTTTTTTTTAGACTAAACAAGCGAGATATAAAGTGCTAATTAGTGAGCTTTCGAGGTGCTGGAAGGTGGATATTGTCCCCTCCAGACAAAGTGAGGCTGGTTGTTTCCCCCCTGTTTCAAGTCTTTGTGCTAAGCTAAGATAACTGTCTCCTGGCTGTGGCTTCATATTTAAGAAACAAACATGAAAGTGGTGTCAAATTTCACATCAGCAAAAAAATCCCCAAATGTTGAAATAGACACTTTGATACATATAAGAAACAAATAAGAAACTATGTGAATGTTATTTTACTTGTGATGACAATAAAATAGAATAATATCAAATCCTTGTCTATATGTGTTAAATGTCAACTCTGAATGTTTTGTGTCCACAGGGGCAGCGGCGTGGGCGCAGTGCTCGCCCTGGGCTGCGTGGGCCGCCTCAGCTCCCCTCTCATGGACCTGAGGAACCACTACGGTTACTTCCTGCACCACGTGGTCTACTCCTCTCTGGCCCTGCTGGCCGTGCTGTCCATCCTGCTGCTGCCCGAGAGCAAGAGGAAGCCGCTGCCCCAGACGCTGGCCGACGGGGAGCAGTACAGACGCCCCCCGCTGGGCAGGAGGAGGAGGGACAATGTGCCGCTGCTGGCCACCCCCAACCCAGAGACCTAAAAGACCCCCGATGGACTGTGCTCAAATCACTCACTTTGCAGCCAGGACATTTACATATATCATGTTCATGCAGAGGAGGGGCAGCAATATAGAGGCTTAAAGATGGACGGAAAGCAAAGAGCTGCATAGATCGTGGACAGACGACGAAGGACGGTGATGAACGTGATCAACACTCTAAGCTTCCTAACATATCATCCTGTCAGTCATTCCAAACGCAGGCGGTTGGGCTGAGCTGCCATTTTTCACCATCCTCCTCTATTTCTTGCCATTCAAATGTGTGTAGATCCGACACACAATGTTCACCCGCACATGTAGGCAAGTCTTCATCTTTCCTACCATCACCCCTGACCCCCACCATGGACACACCAGCATACACTGCTGCACGCAGTCCTCCAGTGTGTCTGTCGTAGAGATGTTAGCTGCTTACTACTGACACTCCAGACCAGACGTGGCTGAGTAGAGTAGTCGCTAATTATTCCCAGAATTTGTCTTAACCTGCGTAGAACGTTTTTTGTGGTGTTTGCTGTGTGCGGCAACACAAAGTGCTCAGAGGTGTGCAAAATACGAGCAAAGTCAGTTTTGTATCCTTTTCTGTGACACTTGTGGTAAGACTCTCCCATCTGGACCACAGTTCTCGGACATGTTGTAAGACTTGATGGAGTTGTGGGTGTTTAATGCCTTGTAAATACTCTAGACTTAGTTTCTTTAACTTCTTGGGGCATCTGAGTTTTGTTAAAGCAGACCCTGTGGCTGGAAACTGTACAATTCAGTACGCTATGCAGTGGAGAAGCGGTGCAGAGCACTTTCTTTTTAAAAATGTTAATTTGACAAAAGGCAAATCAAATTTAAGGGACAGTTTTATGAATCAACTATTATCAATATTGGGATCAGAGGCTAAAAACAAAAGGCCTTCAAACGGAAAGATGTTCAGACTGTAAATCCAGTTACTGAATCTGGCCTGGAGCCAGCAATATTTATGTTCTTATTTATGTTGTTATAAAGCATAATCAGTAAATTATCCAGAGCATTTTTAAGTATTGAGCTAAATATTGTGAAATTGGGTTGAGATGACACGGCATGGAATAAACTTTCCATCATCTGATGTCTCTGATCAAATAACAGTGAAGCTGTTAACTGTCACAACATTCCTATCTGCATGTGTGGAAGCACTGAAGGGCTTGTTTTTTCTGTATTTCCTCAGAAGCTTATAGTTACTCAATACCTCTCTAGATGACCAGTGTCAGCTGTAACAGAATAGACGGGTACGAACAAACTGCAGTAGAAGTTGTATAACCAGGCACATATTCTTTTTTTGGTCAGGAATGTTGAGATTTTGAAAACGGTCATCTGTTGTTTTACCTGAATGTGTATTGATGCTGGAAAAAAGGGTCCGATGAATAAGCTCCATAAGGTTTTAATGGGAGTTGAAGAGGGCCCCGGAGCTCCAAATTAACCCCGACTCCTCAACCACGCACCAAGGATTTATATTCCTTCATAGCTTCTTTATTATGAGTGAGTCGGCTGATGCCATGTTGCATATGGCACGAGTTGAATCATGATAGAGAATTGCCAAAGCATGTCGGTTTCAGTGCTTCAGAGAATCCCACTATATGTTAGTATGCTCGGGTAGTCTTTTTTTCTCAAGCAATTGTTGGTGCGTGATATGAAGAGGAAGCGGGTGACCTTTTAATTTGGACTCTGATGTTGAGTCTTTAAAGAAATCTTGAAGGACACTCACCTTTCCTGGCGGCTTCTTCCTCCGTCAGCCTTTGGTTGTTTTTTTCCCCCTCTGTATGTTGCACTTACACACTGATGATTATTATCACTTTGATTAACTTGACTCGAGTATTATGTCTGACAAAACTGATGATCTGTTTAATGATGAGTGTGATGCAGTTAACTCTATAGCCTGATTTAATGTAAAATTAAAAAAAAATTTAAAAAAAAACTGGTTAAATATACAAGATGTGGGCATTTTTTTTTAAGTTACAGTATGAATCATGTGAAAGCAAGAATGAGACTTTTATATGCATGTCTTAATGTAACTGCCTCCAGTGGTGGAATGCTACTAAGTACATTTCCCCCAGTACTTGAGTCTTATTTTTTCATGCTACTTTATACTTCTACCCCACTACAAGTCCCAGAGAAATACTGTACCTCCTGATTTTACTTTTTCAATGCAGGACTTGATGAGTACTTTTACAGTGTGGTATTAGTACTTTAACTTAGGTAAAGAATCTGAATACTTCCTCTGACACGGACTGGCTAAGTTAAGAATAATACAACTGAAAAATCCTCATTTCCCCTAGTTGTAAATGATGAGTTTTGGTTTATAAACACAACCCTTTAGAGCTGTTTTTGTTAAAATTGATTTATTTTAAGATTTGGATCACACACCGTTCTAACATTTTGAATCCAGAATAAAACTTGACCTCTGAAGCAGGAGGTAAGTTTATCTACATGAAACCTGTCTGTAATTTAAATACACAGTAAATGACGATACTGCCAATACAAAAAAAAAAAAAAAAGACTGTTGCTTGTAACCCTTAGGAGGTAATACTGCACAATATCGTCCTGAGAGGAGCTTCTGACATTTTTTAACAAAAAATTAGTACAAAACATACATAAACTGTCTAGTAAAACTCTGCTGTAAATTACAGAAGTGTAGCAGTGAAACATAAGTATTAAAACATAAGATACAGTATACTGAACTTCTTACCTTCAAATAAAGAAGTTTTTAGGCTGGTCCTGGTGCTTCAATAAGATGAAAGAAGCAGAGAGACAGACAGAGAGCAACACGTGAGTCGATGAAGTAGATGACGTGGAGTAGATAAAGATGACTGAACAGCTGAGAATGAGTGTATAAGGTTATAGCTGTTTACAACCTTACCACTGGCTTCTTTTACAATCAAAGAAATTAATTTAATATCAAGAAGCTTAAACAATATTTTTGTTTGACTCTGTCAGTTATATCATATTTCCTTCTTATTGTAGTTATTAATTCCAAAATTTATTTGAACAAGTACTTCAGAAACAGTACAAATTATAATCAATGTTATAATCAACTTTTTTGACAAGCTGTGAAGGGACTGAATGAGAAATGTCATCGCTCACCAAATGCACAGTAGTCACATGAGATACATACTAGTGTGTGTTTGAGTGAAAAGCACAGCAGTGGTCAGACATTCAGTATATGGGCAGGACTGGTGTTGCTATTTAACACACAGATCCAAATGTACCTCTCAAGCTGTCCGCCTCAATCAAACAAAGTGTGAATGCCAGTGAGTTATCTTTGTCCTCAAGGACAAAAGGAAGGAGACAACGTCCGGAAAGAAAGACAGGTCGGGTTACGCCTCATTGTCACGGTGAAGGATGGCAACAGCTGCGGTCCCATCAACACCTCTGGACAGGATCAACCCTGCGGCACTGCACATCTAAGTGTAGAGTGTAAAAAACATAAACAAAACACAAAGATATTAAGTATATTTCATGTTTAAATCCAGTGAAACATTGTGTGTGATATTGAGCTCTACAAAGCAGGGCTGGATGAACCTAGCAGGGACACGGGCCAAAATGTGCTGTGGTCTCCTGCTGACTCTCTGCTTCTTCAGTTCTCTGAGCAGTTTGCATATATTTGTAAGTAATATTTTTTAACTTTACTTGGAAAGTGCAGTGTAAGCACAATGTATACTGAAATAATAAAAGACATACAAGACTTCACTTTAAGGCCCCTGCACAAGATGGAGATGGATTAGGCAATCAATTAACACAGTGAACCTGCAGCCTTCGTGACGCCTGAGGGTCTGGGGCTTCGGGGCGGTGGCACAGCTTTGCCTGGTAGGTAATCCAGCCTTGGGAGGAGGCTGCATGGTGCTGGAAAATAATCAAAACAATAATTTAAAAAATGTCCACACATTGAAACAGAGACTCTAAAGCGAGATTATGCAAACTTTGGAAGAAGAAGTAACACCTTCTTCCTCTTAAAAGTAAAAAGTGGAAGTCATAATCAATACAACGCACCATTGCTCAGTTCAGTGCATTCAGGGGTTTTGCATATAAAGCCTTGCAGGGCCTGGTGTGACTAGAAGCTAATGGTGGCTAATGTTTCAATAGATATTGCTCTATAACTGATATCACTGAGACAGTTTGCTGACTTTATATCTCTTCTCTGCTTGTAGTCCTGTTACACTGATTACACTACATTATCCTGTAATTGTAACTTTTTACCAGGGAGGCTTGTGTTCACCAAAACTTACATTCATACATACATTACTTGCTTTGAATGAGGAAACTTTGGAAACAAGTTGCATGCACTGTTAGTAAGCAGAATGGATAAGCCAATATGTTCTTTCTTAAATTATACCTTAGTCAAATCAGTGTAATATTTGTAATTTAATTCTAGTGATAATCATTGCAAGCACTGATTCTGTAATTGCTTGACAAAGCTGATCTTTTTCAACATTGTCTGTATTATCTACGGTGAACTGTTCTACAGTATGACCTTGTCTTTAAAGGAACAGTGTTATTCTTTCAACCTTTTATTGTGGGTTATGTATCGGACTATTTCTTGGCCAGGCCAAGCAACTGCTCCATAACCCCCTCTAAAACAGCAAATAGACATTTTTATGCTTAGTTTTATCGACGGATTAGAGAACCTAAGAGGAAAATAACAGAGATTAAAATGTCTCATTAGTGAGCCTTAGACAGAGCCAGGCCGGCTTTTTGCCCCTGTTTCCAGTGTATATTCTAAGCTAAACTAACCTGCTGCTGGTTGTAGCCTTATTTAAGGGACAGATTTGAGAGTCCACTTCCTACATAAAGTGAACAAGCCCAAAATGTTTTAAATCACACTTAGATTCATACAATATCTTTATAGATTTAATGTTGTTGTTTGATTTATGGTGCTTACCTTATTTTTTAATTGTTTTGATTTGAACTTTGTATTGGTTTATAAGGCAAACTGAGGTTAAATTCCTTCTATAAACCTTTAGGTGTTTTTATATCTCACCTGTACAATCTGCTTGTTGTGTTTCTGCTGCTTTGTTTTCTTATTGTGCATAACAAAATGCATTTTAAAAATAAATCCTCATATCAAATGTATTGAAATTGTGGATCTGCAACATAAAAACACCATCACCTAATGTAACAGTGATGACTTTAAGTGGGGACTGTGTCTGTCAGGATAAGCTCAGGTTCATGTGCATGACAAACGTACCCATCCCAAGTCACTTACAGCATGCTCTCCAGCAGACAGTCGTCCTGTCTTGTCATGCGTAAGACTGACTGCACAGCTGAGACCTGGACCCTGAACATCACTGGAAGTTGACCTCCTGTCCAAGGAGGTCACAGCTAATCGGGAGGTGTGAATTAGTGACATTCAAAGGGGCTCTCAAGTGGCGTGTTAAGGCCCATCAGAGGAATGAAAACTCCTCTTACGATTAACCCAGTTAGCACCTTGTAATCCGTCACTTTCCTTGGACAGTAAAACTTGACAGGTATCTTAACCCTAAAGGAAGGTGACACTGGAAGGGTTAAGAGGATCAAAAACCTTTGACTCAACAGTTTGTCAAACCTCTGGGCCTCCTTCACTCTCTCAACCCAATCTCTGTTTGATGGATCTGTTTCAATCCTGTTTGCTTTATGCTCATTTTTATTATGATGATTCATGAATTATTCCTCTTTACAGCTTTTTTAAATGTTCTATTATTCCTAATTGTCTAGTTATTATACACTCTGACATCCACTTGTCGGTGAAAACTATGTTGGCTAATGTAGTGATTACATATTTCCTAATTGCTATTGAACGGTATTGGTAATCTAGAGCACATGTTTTATGTATAATAACCATCTTCCAACCACATTTTTATAAAAAATAACAAAAACTCTTGCTTGACGCCAGTTCATACACTACTTTCATAGGCTAGTTGCGCCTCAGTGTATGGCCTTTAAGTGTTTATTTATGTCCACTGAGATCTATACACATATAAAGCACCTGCCACAGAACAATGACAGGACAAGGTCTGGCAATCATACCAACCTCACAAGTGTCAGAAAGAATCCAAGAAGTATTTCACAGGTTTATCTTTGTTCTCAAGGATAAAGAGAAGGAACAGTTGACAAGATGGGCCAGAGGTGAAGCTCGCTATGGCCGTTACTCTCACTTGTGACAATGGAGCATTGTGACCTCGCTTTCGTCAGCAGGAGACAGGTGGATGTGCTCAAGTCACGTGAATTAATTGAGGTTTGTTTTTAGGGAATGCCGTCAACAGCAAGGATGTTTAACGTTGTCACTTATGTTTTGGGGCCAACTAATTCAAACGGACACGTCGGTGACTTGTTCCTATAATGCAAAGGAAAAATAAAAATATAAAATAGGATGGAGTGGGCTAAAATAGAACAACGGTTCTGAAATGTACAATTGCTGACCTGATATCATCCCACCAGCAGGTTCTCCTTATTGGGAATGTAAGAACAAATGGTCACAAGCCTTATAAGTAAAAGGGGTAAACACCTCCAGCCTAAACATCCAGCTGGGAGATCTGAATAATTAATTTATCTGCCTCTTATGGTTGGACTACACCCTTTATAAAGAAGGCAAGAAGCAAGAGGCAAGTTACCAGACAGCCCGAGGGTGAGTATTTTGGAAGCAGATTTTTAATAAAGAATTATACTCTTAATGACATCTTCTTGGCTTAACTGTAAATATTTATAAGGTGTTGGGAGGTTTCTAAATTGTTTTTTTTTCTGTATAATTTGCAACAGATAGAAGAAATCATCTTGCCAAAAGGGTGAAAACACAAGTAAGAGGACACTAACAATGATTCTGATCAAACTCTACTTTATCATTTAAATGGCAGCAGTTACAATGAATTGTGAAATTTGTTTCAGTGCTCACTCATTATAAAGTTATAATTATAAATAATTAATCAGTAAATCAGTAAATAAATCTTGTGAAGTAATTAATTTGTACTGCACAGATTCCAATATGAGCTGTGACGCCCTCATGGCGGAGTTTGGGTCCGCCGCTTCCTTCCTGAGAAAATCAGATAAGGAGCGTCTGGAGGCCCAGACTCGCCCTTTCGACATAAAGAGGGAGTGCTTTGTGCCCGACCCTGAGGTGGAGTATGTTAAAGCCAGAATCACCACCAGAGACGGTGACAAAGTCACCGTTGAAACTGAGTTTGGAAAAGTAAGTATTTACACTGACTAATGGAAGTTAGAGAGTAGTTGTGACACAGCAGTCAAACAACATGATTAACTGATACCTATATATATATATATATATATATATATATATATATATACCTATATTTGATGACTTTAAGAACAATTTAGATTGAGATATTACTTTTAAATCATTTCAGACTGTAACCCATAAGGAGGCTGACATCCACCCTCAGAACCCGCCAAAGTTTGATAAAATTGAGGACATGGCAATGTTCACTTTCCTCCATGAACCTGCTGTGTTGTTTAACCTCAAAGAGCGTTACGCAGCATGGATGATCTACGTGAGTTATGACCACAAATCTACTGATCTTTTCACTGCGTGAAATCTTCAGTCCAATAAAAATAGACTTGTTTTATGTATCTTTGTCCACAGACCTACTCGGGGCTGTTCTGTGTGACTGTCAACCCCTACAAGTGGCTGCCAGTGTACGATCAGGCGGTGGTCAACGCCTACAGAGGAAAGAAGAGGAGTGAAGCTCCTCCTCACATCTACTCCATTTCTGACAATGCCTACCAGTACATGCTGTCAGGTATGTCCAGCTCTTTGTATACATCCTCTCTAAGGCAGCACTTTGGAAACTCTGACACAATCCCAACATTTAAAAAAAAACTGTCCTAACACCGAACATTGTCTTTAACCTCGCAGACAGAGAAAACCAGTCCGTCCTTATCACGTAAGTGATTCATAAAAGTCACATCTGATTCCAATTTGAAGAGCAGAGATTAAGTTCATATGTTCAGCTCACATTTGATTTCATTCTCAGTGGTGAATCTGGTGCAGGAAAGACTGTTAACACCAAGAGAGTCATTCAGTACTTTGCCAGCATCGCAGCCGTTTCTGGAAAGAAGGATGCTGCTCAGGAGAAAAAGGTAGGTTTTAAAACACTTTCAATATGAGTACATTATGATATAGATATTAAATTAGGTTTTGACTTATGTCATCCAATTTTTGGCATCCATTAAATCCGCAGGGCACCCTGGAGGATCAAATCATCCAGGCCAATCCTGCTCTGGAGGCCTTTGGAAATGCCAAGACCATCAGAAATGACAACTCCTCCAGATTTGTAAGTTTGGTAATATCAAAGAGTAGATGTACAGTTATGACTGTGTTATGCTGAAAACATCTAAACAGTTTCTCATGACAGGGTAAATTCATTCGAATCCATTTTGGAGTCAGTGGGAAATTGTCTTCAGCTGATATTGAAACTTGTGAGTACACAGAACACAAATTATTTCAAGTTAGGAAAAGATCTCTCATAGGTCAGGAATATACATGAATACCAATACGTTATATGTTGTCAGATCTGCTGGAGAAATCCCGTGTCACCTATCAGCTCAAGGCTGAGAGAGACTACCACATCTTCTACCAGATTCTGTCCCAACAGAAACCAGAACTGCTGGGTGAGAACCATCAATCTAGCCTGGCATCACCCCCCCCCCCCCCCCCCCCAATATTAGATAAGCGTTTGTGATTGGCTCGGCAAGTTGGGATCGCTCTGAGCGGGAGGGGGGCAGATGTATCTGCCAGAGCAAATAAAACATGAGCTCGCAGATTTGTCTGGCCTACCATCAATCCACTTGTTAAATGCATATGACTCAAATCATATTTTATAACTACATTTCTTTTCTTTTTCAGAGATGCTGCTTATTACAAACAACCCCTACGACTATTCATACATCTCCCAAGGAGAGATCAGTGTAACATCCATTAATGACTCTGAAGAGTTAATGGCAACCGATGTAAGATATATGTATTCAGTACAGTGCTGTATGTAACCTACCACATTGTACAGTGGCCCTGAGGGTCAAAACACAACAACATTTCACAAAACACAAAGAAATTTGAGAAAACAACGACATTTCAGATTATGGATAGGGTGGGACAACATTTCCTGTCATTCATGCAAGGACACTACTGAGAGTAGTACACAAGAGAAACATGAAATGACATTGAACTGTTGCTAGGTTCTGTCTAATCACAAACAAGAAGTGTTGTCTCACCAATTCTGTAATCTGAAAAGTCACGTTTTGTGAAATGTTCTTGTGTTTTCTCAAATGTCATTGTGTTCTGACCCTTAGGGCCACCGTAACATTGACTTGAATTTAATTTATAATGCTGATGTACACATTTATTTTGTTAAAGGAAGCTTTTGATGTCCTGGGCTTCACCCAAGAGGAGAAGAACAGCATCTACAAGCTGACCGGATCCATCATGCACTTTGGCAACATGAAGTTCAAGCAAAAGCAGAGAGAGGAGCAAGCAGAGGCTGATGGCACTGAAGGTTAATACAGCTTCCAAAATAGTAACTCCTGCAAAAACTATAAATTTATGAATTTAAGAAACATAGGAATTATACATTTTCACTGATGCAGATGTGGACAAAGTGGCATATCTGATGGGCTTGAACTCTGCTGACTTGCTGAAGGCCCTGTGCCATCCCAGGGTCAAAGTCGGAAATGAGTGGGTCACCAAAGGACAGAGTGTTCAGCAGGTGAGTCTCCATACAAAGATTTGTTTTCCTGGTGGAGCACTGGTAATGTAGGAAAGCATAATGCTAAAATATTAAAGCACATTTAATCTTAACATGATCATTATTTTGATTTCATTCATCAAAACAGGTGTACTACTCTATTGGTGCACTGTCCAAGTCAGTGTATGAGAAAATGTTCTTGTGGATGGTGGTGAGAATCAACCAGTCTCTGGATACCAAGCAACCTCGCCAGTACTTCATTGGTGTTCTTGACATTGCTGGATTTGAGATTTTTGATGTGAGTGCCAGAGATTAAATCACCATGCTGCATGAAATGAACTGTGTCTTTGAAAGAAAGAACACTGAAACAGGAAAACTATTATCTTCTCTCTCAAACGTTTTGTCAAACGTACAGTACAACACCTTTGAGCAACTGTGCATCAACTATACTAATGAGAAGCTGCAGCAGTTCTTCAACCACCACATGTTTGTCCTGGAACAAGAAGAGTACAAGAAGGAGGGCATCGTGTGGGAGTTCATTGACTTTGGCATGGACTTGGCAGCCTGCATTGAACTCATTGAGAAGGTTGGTTTCTTCAAACTTGCAGATCGTAAAAATGCTCAGAAATATATTAGAGTCTGTATGTTTCATTATGCTGTCATCTGTCTGTTCCTCCAGCCCATGGGCATCATGTCCATCCTTGAAGAGGAGTGCATGTTCCCCAAAGCCAGCGACGCAACATTTAAAGCCAAACTGTATGACAACCATCTGGGTAAAAGTCCCAACTTCCAGAAGCCAAGGATTGTAAAGGGGAAACCAGAGGCTCATTTCTCCTTGGTTCACTATGCTGGTGTTGTTGATTACAACATCGCTAACTGGCTTGTGAAGAACAAGGACCCACTGAATGAGACAGTGGTTGGACTGTATCAGAAATCCACGCTCAAAGTGTTGGCAAATCTTTTCATTGGCTATGCTGGAGCAGATTCAGGTAAATTTATACTGTAAAATCTTTGTAATATTAAGACATTTAAAATACCGTTTGAAACATCTGGAGATGAAAATATTATTGATTAATTATTTCATTCTTTCATACAGCCCAGGATGCAGGAGGGAAGGGAGGGAAGGGAGGAAAGAAGAAAGGTTCTTCCTTCCAAACTGTGTCTGCGTTGCACAGGGTGAATTAACTTCAGATTTTTACACCTCTGTTACTGGTTTGACTTTGAAGAAAAAGACTAACACTGTCACTACACCTTTGAATATAATTAATGTTTTTTGACTATTACAGGAGAACTTGAACAAGCTGATGACCAACCTCAGGTCAACTCACCCCCACTTTGTACGTTGCCTCATTCCCAATGAGACCAAGACTCCCGGAGCGATGGAGAATCCTCTGGTCATGCACCAGCTGCGCTGTAACGGTGTGCTGGAAGGCATCAGGATCTGCAGGAAGGGATTCCCCAATAGGATCCAGTATGGAGACTTCAAACAAAGGTACTGAAAATGTAATTAAGAAAGTAAGATAAACATTTTTTACATCAACATATTCTTACGGTTTTTGTATATTTTTACCTTATTTCAGATACCGTATCCTGAACCCTAATGCTATCCCTGATGGACAGTTCATTGACAACAAGAAAGCAGCAGAAAAACTGCTGGGCTGTCTGGATATTGACCATGAGCAGTATAAACTGGGACACACAAAGGTAAAGCATTGATTAAAAAAAAAAAAAAAGTATTTAAACACATTACATTAATGTTTCCTGTAACTTTACTAGGTGTTCTTCAAAGCTGGCCTGCTGGGTGTTCTTGAGGAGATGAGAGACGATCGTCTCGCTCTCATCATCACTGGAATTCAGGCGAGAGCCAGAGGACTACTTGCCAGGATTGAGTTCCAGAAAATTGTTGAGCGCAGGTTGGTGCTTGTCATATCTACTGAAAAAAGTCTGAAAAGAGTCTACAGTCTTACTAAAAGCTCTGTGAGGCTGTACTGAGGCACAACAGTGCTTTACACTATGGGCTAATTGTAGTATGATAACATAATCACAATTACAAAGCTAAGATGGTGATATTTGCCATGTTCACCATATAAATTTAGCATTTTAGCATGTTATTTGTTGCTATTTAGCACTTAACATAAAATAGTGATGGGAATGTCAATGTTTTGTGGGTATTTGGTCATAAACCCATTTTGACCTGACAATGGCAGTAGATGAAAACTCAAGGGATCGCCAAAGTTTTTCCAAGTTACCTTCTGGTGACCATGACTGAATGTGCCAAATTTTATGACAATCCATCCAAAAGTTGTTGAGATATATTTCATCTTTAACCACAAATTTCAACCTCATGGTGGCACTAGAGGGAAAGTCAGCTGATCACCAAAGTCTGTAGGCTGCATCCTCTGGAGGGTCATGAATGTTTGTACAATTTCATCGAAAATCCATCCAATAGTTGTTCAGACATTTGGCTGGACTGACTTACGGATACAAAATCCGCAAAATGGATTTAAACTTACTGATCGCTGTATGCAGGGATGCCTTACTGGTGATCCAGTGGAACGTGCGTGCCTTCATGGGTGTCAAGAATTGGCCCTGGATGAAGATGTACTTCAAGATCAAACCTCTGCTGAAATCAGCTGAGAATGAGAAGGAAATGGCAAACATGAAGGAGGAGTTCACAAAGCTGAAAGAGGCTTATGCTAAGACTGAGGCCCGCAGAAAAGAGCTGGAGGAAAAAATGGTCACCATTCTCCAAGAGAAGAATGACCTGCAGCTCCAAGTCCAAACTGTAAGATCAGTCATTCATCGTACCAAAAATTTGCACAACTTTATACTCACAGGTGTCATAATTTAAAATTATCTGTTTGTGCAGGAACAAGACAATCTGACAGATGCTGAGGAGCGCTGTGAGGGTCTGATCAAGAGTAAGATCCAGCTTGAGGCCAAAGCCAAAGAGCTGACAGAGAGACTGGAAGACGAAGAGGAGATGAATGCAGAGCTGACTGCCAAGAAGAGAAAGCTGGAGGACGAGTGTTCTGAACTCAAGAAGGACATCGACGATCTGGAGCTGACTCTCGCTAAAGTGGAAAAGGAAAAGCATGCCACTGAGAACAAGGTTATTAGGTTAAACAAATTATTTTTACTAGTGTTTGTTTTTTTTTGTTGCCATTTTGGTGACATGTACTAACTAAATAATGATTTAGGTTAAAAACCTGACTGAAGAGATGGCAGCTTTGGATGAAATCATTGCCAAGCTGACCAAAGAGAAGAAAGCTCTTCAGGAGGCTCATCAGCAAACACTGGACGACCTGCAGAGTGAGGAAGATAAAGTCAACACCCTGACCAAGGCCAAAGCCAAGCTGGAACAGCAAGTCGATGATGTGAGTACAACTTTATATACTTTCACCTTAATATAGATTTTATAACTTTAAGGTACTAAGAGATGTATATATATACATTTGTTATTAAGAGTTTTATTGACCATTTTCACCATAATACAAAACACACATGGAAATTTAAAAAAAATGCAATTTCTATGCTTTGAAATAGCTTGAAGGTTCTCTAGAACAAGAGAAGAAGGTCAGAATGGATCTTGAGAGAGCAAAGAGAAAGCTGGAAGGTGATCTGAAGTTGAGCCAGGAGAGCCTAATGGACCTGGAGAATGACAAGCAGCAACTTGAAGAGAAGCTGAAGAAGTAAGTTTCCTCTTCCAAGTCAGTTCAGTATTCCAGGAATTATGGCAATATTGGATGGTTCCACATCTCACAATTTACATCCAATGCCAATGTTTAATGCCAGCGTAGGAAGTAGTGTGCCCTTTATGTACCAAGTTGGATAGTAAGGTTGGGATGGTGGATGGATGTGTGGCATATCTGACCAAGACTGGAATTCATGCCCTATCACAAACCTGCTGTTAAAGTTCACCTTTATCGACCATAATTACAAACTTTCCCTTTTATTAACCAAGGCTTTTAGTTGACTAACATTAACCATAGTTTATTTGCGACAACCACAATATTTCCCTAACCTCAACCATTCAATAGTTGCCATGTGTACATAATGTAGAAGGCAAACATTTTAAAAATATGTAATCAATGTTCCTGTCTGTCCATAGAGTTGCCCAATCAAAAGTAAGAAAATCTCATTTAGGAACAACCTGCTAAAGATAAACTTTTCTCTCAACAGAAAGGACTTTGAGATAAGCCAACTGCTCAGCAAGATTGAAGATGAACAAGCCCTGGGGGTCCAACTTCAGAAGAAACTGAAGGAGTTACAGGTCAGAGGACATTAGCAGTCCTCATTTTAATAATTCAAATGATCGAACCCATTGATCTGCCTTGTACTTGGTATTCTTAATGGGAATTGTACATCATACACGTACATTAGGCCCGAATTGAAGAGCTGGAGGAAGAACTGGAGGCCGAGCGAGCTGCCCGAGCCAAGGTGGAGAAACAGAGAGCTGACTTGGCCAGAGAGCTGGAGGAGATCAGTGAGAGACTGGAAGAGGCCGGAGGAGCCACTGCTGCCCAGATCGAGATGAACAAGAAGAGAGAAGCAGAGTTTCAGAAGATGCGCAGAGACCTTGAAGAGGCCACTCTGCAGCACGAGGCCACTGCTGCTACACTTAGAAAAAAGAACGCAGACAGCGTGGCCGACTTAGGAGAGCAGATTGACAACCTGCAAAGAGTCAAACAGAAGCTGGAGAAAGAAAAGAGTGAGCTCAGACTGGAGCTGGATGATGTGGTCTCCAACATGGAGCAGATTGTCAAGTCCAAAGTGAGTACAAACAACAAATAACCCCAGGAGACTGAAAAGAATGCTGCGCTGGTGCCAGTTTTATCCGATGGTTAGAGAAGAGAAGAGTTTCTAAACATGAAAGCAAATTGTGTTTTATTTTCAGTCAAACTTGGAGAAAATGTGTCGCACTCTTGAAGATCAAGTGAGTGAACTGAGAACTAAAACCGATGAAAGCCAGCGTAGCATCAATGATTTCACAATGCAGAAAGCAAAACTTCAAACTGAAAATGGTAAGAAAAATATATAAATATAAATATAAATCTGTGAAATTGAATACAGAATATTTAAGACGAGAGGGCAATTTTCTTCTTTAATAAAAGGTGAGATTAGCCGACAGCTGGAGGAGAAGGACTCCTTGGTCTCTCAGCTGACCAGAGGTAAGCAGTCCTACACACAGCAGATTGAAGACCTCAAGAGACAACTAGAAGAGGAAATCAAGGTATTTTAAATTATTGTAAATGAAGTTTCCAAATAGGCATTATATTAATTAGACAGCATGTTCAGCTTATACTTTTACCTTACAGGCCAAGAATGCACTTGCCCATGCAGTGCAGTCCGCTCGCCATGACTGTGATTTGTTGAGGGAGCAGTTTGAGGAGGAGCAGGAGGCCAAAGCTGAGCTCCAACGTGGCATGTCCAAGGCCAACGCTGAGGTGGCTCAGTGGAGAACCAAGTACGAAACTGATGCCATCCAGAGGACGGAGGAGCTGGAAGAAGCGAAGTAAGAAAAGTTGCCTCCTCTTCAACAGCACAGACATGATTTTGAGAAGGACTGAGAATGACTGTAATATATCCCTGTCATACAGGAAGAAACTAGCCCAGCGTCTGCAGGATGCAGAAGAAGCTGTGGAAGCTGTTAATGCCAAATGTTCCTCACTGGAGAAAACCAAACACAGGCTTCAGGCTGAGATTGAGGATCTCATGGTGGATGTGGAGAGATCTAATGCTGCTGCTGCAGCTCTGGACAAGAAACAAAGAAACTTTGACAAGGTAATGGGAGAAAGAAAAAGCAGCTCTTGAGGGAACTGTGAATAGATGAAATGAGTATTAAATAATCTAATACTGAATATTATTTAACCAGGTCCTTGCTGAGTGGAAGCAGAAGTATGAGGAGTCCCAGACTGAGCTGGAAAGTACCCAGAAAGAGGCTCGTTCTCTCAGCACTGAACTCTTCAAACTGAAGAACTCTTATGAAGAATCTCTGGATCATCTGGAGACCATGAAACGAGAAAACAAGAATCTCCAAGGTCTGGGGAAAAAGAGGCTCTCTTTTTAGGATTTAATGATCCTGACACGTCCATTATGGTGCAAAGCTGTACCAATCATACATTTTAATGTACATAATGTTCTTTTGATGACAGAGGAAATTTCTGACCTGACTGAGCAACTTGGTGAGG
Organism: Lateolabrax maculatus; assembly: GCA_031216445.1. Classification (NCBI taxonomy): domain Eukaryota; kingdom Metazoa; phylum Chordata; class Actinopteri; order Acropomatiformes; family Lateolabracidae; genus Lateolabrax; species Lateolabrax maculatus. The sequence continues at coordinate 14,357,568 of CM062210.1, forward strand.
GAGGAAAGAACATCCACGAGCTGGAGAAGATCCGTAAACAGCTGGAGCAGGAGAAAGCTGAGATACAAGTTGCTCTGGAAGAAGCTGAGGTGAGAGTTTATAAGTATATACTGTTATAGCTTTCTTCTTATTCTTAAAGAATATGCATATAAATTGAGGAGACCGTTCTTACAGGGCTCTCTGGAGCATGAGGAGAGTAAGATTCTTCGAGCTCAGCTTGAGTTCAACCAGGTGAAGGCTGACATCGAGCGGAAGCTGGCTGAGAAGGACGAGGAGATGGAGCAGGCCAAGCGTAACAATCAGAGAGTGGTTGACACTCTGCAGAGCTCCCTGGAGTCCGAGACTCGCAGCAGAAACGAGGCTCTCAGGGTGAAAAAGAAGATGGAGGGAGATCTCAATGAGATGGAGATCCAGCTGAGCCAGGCCAACAGGCAGGCAGCAGAGGCTCAGAAGCAGCTCAAGGGTGTTCATGCTCATTTCAAGGTAAGTCTGGTACTCCAACAATGATGGGAATATTTTCATGGGCTGTTTTTAGTTTGTCCTTCTAATTTTATTTATAGAAATAATTGCATTATCTTTCTTGACAGGACTCTCAGCTGCAGCTGGATGATGCTCTCCGTGCCAATGATGACCTGAAGGAAAACATTGCCATGGTGGAGAGACGTAACAACCTGCTGCAGGCTGAACTTGATGAGCTGAGGTCTTTGGTGGAGCAGACTGAGAGAGGTCGTAAACTGGCTGAACAGGAACTGCTGGATGTCAGTGAGAGAGTTCAGCTGCTGCACTCTCAGGTATGTCAAATCTGTAATTGCTATACAGGAGAAAAATATGCCAACATGTCCAAGTTATTTATGTTCCACAAGTGTTCAGTGTAAAACTATGATTCTGTGCAGAACACCAGTCTGCTGAACCAGAAGAAGAAGCTGGAGGGAGACACAGCTCAGCTTCAGAATGAGGTGGACGAAGCGATGCAGGAGTGCAGAAATGCTGAGGAGAAGGCGAAGAAGGCCATAACTGATGCTGCCATGATGGCGGAGGAGCTGAAGAAGGAGCAGGACACCAGCGCTCACCTGGAGCGTATGAAGAAAAACATGGAACAAACCATCAAAGACCTGCAGCACCGTCTGGATGAAGCTGAGCAAATAGCCATGAAAGGTGGCAAGAAGCAGGTCCAGAAGCTGGAGGCCAGGGTAAATGTGACCCTGATGTGTTCAGATGTGGATATGGTGTCTGGCTTCTGTGACACTGTGATGTTTTCGTAGGTGAGGGAGCTGGAAGCTGAGGTGGAAACTGAGCAAAAGAAGGGCGGTGACTCTGTGAAAGGAGTCCGTAAATATGAGAGACGCATCAAGGAGCTAACCTATCAGGTATATTGTAATTATATACTGTAATCTACTTCAAGCCACTCATATTCATTCCCTATGTCAGTCGATGCATGACTCTGCTTATTCAACCCTGTGAAGACTGAAGAGGACCGGAAGAATCTGGCCCGTCTGCAGGACCTGGTAGACAAACTGCAGCTGAAGGTCAAATCTTACAAGAGGACTGCAGAAGAGGCTGTAAGTACAGGTGTATTCTGATATTACTGGTGGAAATCTTGCTCCTTTGCACTTTTATTATTATTATGAAACCAATTATTTAATAGGAGGAACAGGCCAACAGCAATCTGACCAAGCTCCGTAAACTGCAACATGAACTGGACGAGGCAGAAGAGAGGGCTGACATCGCTGAGTCGCAGGTCAACAAGATGAGAGCCAAGAGCCGTGATGCTGGATCCAAGGTGAGTGATGCAACAGTTTTGTTTTACTTGGAACCGATGATCAAAACAATGTGGACACTGGGTATTAAAGCATACAGAGCATAGCTTTATTGTTCTTATTATTGTCAATTTCTTATAAATCATTGTCATTGTCTCTCACACAGAAGGGACATGATGGAGAGTGAAGCTCTCAGCAGGAACCTTCAAAGACGCTGCATTAAAGTGTATTAAAACTCTCTCTAAGCAACAGAAAGAATAAAGCACACCAAGAATCAACATTTGTCTGTTGTGTTCAGTTCTTCCACAACTTTACACTCTTTTGTTAAAGGCACTATCTGCAGAATTTGGTGCACCCAGGTATGAAAATAAAGACACAGTGAGGCGTCTTCATGTTCTTCCTCCATGTCCTTGAAACTCTTAATTGCAGATAGATGAAAATGTGTGAATGTGCTTTTCTGTTTGTGTATATTAGCTCTACACTTGGGCTTCTTCCTACCTTTCTTCCACTGCATTGTATCAGCGGCTTGTGTCCTCATAACCCTGAACAGAAACCAGTATGGAGGATGGTTTGATCAGGGTAAGAGAAAGGGTACTGACATTGACAGTGACAGGGGTAAAGGTTAAACTTTGAAGATATAAGAGCTTTTCAAGAAGTGTTTTATTAACAATGGGTCATATATGTGAGAGCGGTCACTCGTAATGACAAACCAACAGATAATTATGAGCGTCTGCAGTTCCCCTCAGCTTTATGAAGTCTTTTAGCCAGGCTATCAGCTAGACTGAAGTATCAACAACCACTGGGTAGAGTGTGATGAAATTGTTTTCATCATTAATGATCCTCAGAGGATGAATCCCACTGATTAATCCAACAACTTATATAGTCGGCTGACATTGCGTATCATGCCATCATCAGGTCAAAATGTACTAAACTTTGGCTTATGAACAGATACAAATTGATGACATCAGACTTAGCCGTAATTTGTTCGAGATGCAGCAGGAAGCTGTTTTCAGCAAAAAGCTCTAAAAATCCACTGCTCAGCACCGAACAGCAGACAGACACAGTTAGAGAATAACTGATGAACACAGTGGAGGATTTAGTAGCTAAAAAGTCACATATTTCCCTCAGGGGTTAGTGGAGATCAAAAGGAAGTGTGAATATTGGACTTACATTCATCAGGTGGTCAGAAACACTGACAGACTCCAAATGAATGACAGTGTTGCTCTGTGTCTAATGGATGTGAAAACAGGAAACTGTTTGCCAACAGGTTCATCATATAAAGGTGATCATATGTCAGTGTTGTGTTTACAGCCAGTAGACGGAAAAATGTTTAAGACTAAAATTGATAAAATGTTTCAGAACCTGTTAGAACCACAAGATGGAGACATTACAACAGAGCTCAACCTGTAACCTTCACTACTTCATTACAGTAACATGGGTAACTCCACCTTGTTTAATGGAGTCTGAATGAAGGATTGTTCACAACATCACAATACCAACATATAAAAGGACAAACCTTTTAGATACTTTTCCAAATGACTGATTTGATAAGATTGATACAAGTCACTGTCACGGCTGGTACGTGAAGGGAAACAGGAAGGACCCAATGACTGAGGCAGAGCTGAAGCAGTTCAGTGATTTAATGATCAAAACGTTGAGGTACAGAGGCTTATGAAGTCATGAAGCAGGCAAGGGTCAAAACCGGGAAGGCAGTCCAAACAGGCAAAAACATTTGATAAAGTGGCAGGCAGTAAATCCAAGGTCAGAGGGCTGGGGGATGAGAGAGGGGGGCTGAAGGGAGGGACTGCAAGCTTTGTGACTAACACACTATTCACTTCTTTTTTTTTTTCATTACATAAGGGAAAACACTGATAAAAACCCTAAAGAACACATGAAAACACTGCAAGATGGGTTTGTTGGCATGAATGAAAATCCTTTGCACTTTCTGCTTCATCATAATTGGAAATGTCTCATTTCATTTGAGGCAAAGAATAAAATTACCATAAGAATACCATAAATCATCACAGTCTTACACAAACTAACAATGAGGCTGCAGCATATTATATTTATGTTATTGTAAAGGAAATTCTTGTTATAATGACGTGTTTTCCAATAAGGTTACATTCATCCACCATGATATTATACATTATAAGTAGTTGTGAAACTAAAGACAAAAAACTCATCATTAAAGAGTCAAACCTGGGAGGCCCTCTTCTTGTGTCTGAATAACTAGAACACAATTGTTCTTTGTTCTTACACATGAGAAGCGAATCGCCAAATAGTGAAATATGTTAGGGAGTAGGTGCAGATGGTATACCTCACTTGTCTACACAGACAGGAGGGAGAGTATCGAGGGCAAAGGTCCAAACCGTATTTCCTTGGTGAGATCATGTGTATCTTGACAGATTGTTAGAGTATTTTTGTGTTTGCGTCATACTCAAAGTTGAACAACTGATGAGGGACTGCCTCTCGTCAGTCATATCTGTGTAATGCTGATGATGGCTCTTGCTTGTGTTGTATCTTCTGTAGCGATGATGTGATGATGATGAAGGAATCTCCGCTGACACCGACTTAGTTGAATAAAAAGGTTTATTACAAAAAGTACAGCATCAAAACAAGCACCAAAGATTGCCTGTGAGAGGATCCAAAGCCAATGTGAATCTCCCTTGTTTTCCACTCAAACTACACCTTTTAAAGCCTCATGGTATAGCTAATGTGTGGTAACAAGATAGGCTCAGAGCCAACCTCATAACCATACATGGCTATTTTACAAAAAGGGAAGGTGGAACATATAGTTCATGTTGAAACTGATCTCATCTCTTTGGAACTTAGGAAAACGACACCCAAGGGACATCCATGTTGGATGGCGCCAGACCTTGGACATAGGCCTACCTAAACATTAGACACACATGGCAGAGACATCTTTCAGCTCAGACACCCACTTGCAAACAAAAAAGCTTCATGAATAAATTGAATATGTCCAGGTATTTAATTGCTGAGTCTCATCTGCATTAGACACGAATGGAGATTTTAGTTTCCTCCACAGTTATAATCCATAAAACTACAAAAAACTTCTGTCCTGTTTGCACTCCATGCTTTTTCTTCATCTTACCAATCTTTTGCAAAGTAATTTACTAGAATAGAATTAGAGGAATAAGAAATATAGAAATATTCCATTCACTGTGAACAGGACATCTTCCTCCTCTCCTTCATGATGCTTGTGACTCAGTCACTCTGTTGACAGTCTGTTCTTCTCCTGCTGCGTCCTGTGGAAATGAAACAACACAGAGAGAGTGCTGTTAGCATTCTGCAGTGATTTTAATGCAGCTGAAAAAGAAATGCCAGCAGCACTTTGAGCTTGTTTTAGTAAATCTAAGCCTATTATTAAGTGATTATTGGCTCCCCTTAACGACATCTGGCCCAATGCATTCTGGTCTACTGTCACTGCTGTTATGGAGACATGGATAAACATCATTGTCTCTAAGGATTTTATTCTGTATGATGGCGGAGCACCAATCTTTTTCAGTTTTTTTCTCTTTTCTCTTTGAAGGCATTTTTTTGAAAGAATAATGCACCTGACCTCATCTAGTAGCTCACCTTCACTGGTTTGTTGCAGCATCTTGATCTAAACCACCTGAAAGAAAAGGAGATGGAGACAATAAAGATGAAAAAAACTTCAACATTAACTTCAAACAAACTTTGATCATATGATAGAAAAGTTTGTCTCACCACTCAAATATTATGATTGTACTGCACAGAATTACAATTTCCAGGCTCTTCACTATAACACAGACACCAAACTCTGGATTATCTGTAACAAGACAGCATGGTGGAAACTGTTATGGCTCCAAAACATCCTGAACCTTCATCCTTCTGTTAACCTCAAATGTAAACGGGTTTACTATCACAAGTTTATTTGTACAGAATCATTTCATACAAATGCAATAAAAAGCTCCATAGGAGTGCAATAAATAAGAAGATGGCATTATTCAAAAAAAGAATAAATAAGTAAATGAAAAAATGTGGAAATATAAAGATAAATATAAGATAAAATAATTTATTTCTGTATACATTTATTTATATAGATATTAAGATACACTTTTAATTCCTTTTTGCAAATAAATTCCTCTTTTCATGATATATTTTTTAACATATTTTCTTAATAATTTATTGATTTTTATATAATGTCATTTATTTATTTTTATCCTTTTATTTTTCCTCATTCCGCATTGCTCTTTCTTGAAGGGCCAAGCAATCAACTGGCTGTGGGCGGGCCTTCCTGCCCGGGTTGGGCGGGTTTGTGCATGTGCAGTGTTAGTGTGGTATCTGCTGGAATCAGTGAAGGAAGGAAGACAGAAGGGACGAGTTAAGGACAAGTGTTCGTCAAGTACTCGTAACACTTGCAGAGTATGTGGAGGAAAATGTAGAACCGGACTATGTTTAGAAGATGGTGGATGAATTAATGGAGAGTCTCAGTCTAATATCTGGTTTTAAGGAATTCACTACTCAGCCTGGGCAGTAAGGCCCATAAATGAACAAATAAATGAGAAAATATACGAAAAGGCTTAGAATTATTCCTTTCTATTTTGTTATTTGTCTTTAAATTTTACATTTATATTCTTTAATTTATTTCTCTTTATAATTCCATGTTTATTTTTTTTCATTACTTTACAGATTTATTCTTATTTATGGCACTCCTATCCCTCCATGCTTTGCAGCGTACTCAAACAAACTCAGTTATACAGCAGCAGTAAAGCTGAAAAACAGAAAAGAGAGAAGAGCAGATTAGATTAAAATAATCAGATTCAGTACAGTTCTACATTTACCTGCAATAATCAAAGTAATCTGTGATGACGTCTGACTACCGAGATCATTCATGGCCAGACAGAAATAAACTCCTCCATCTGTCACAGTAAAGCTGTAAAAATCTCCTTCAGATACATTCACGGCTCCATCTTTGCTGCTCTTGAACCAGGTGAAGCGGCTGACGGGAGGCTTGGCTCTGCTGGAGCAGGTCAGGTTCACCCGGCTACCTGCTGACACCAAACCTGGTGGACTGATGGACACGGAGGTGTTCTTGGGAGCATCTGAGGAACATATGATATTAACTTTATTCATTAAAATCAGCTGACATCCCATCATGTGCTGACAGGATCCAATAACAAACTCTGAGTGTCTTACATGAAACATGGAGAGTCTTTCTCTCCTCTGCTGTCTTGACCTCTTTTCCTTCGTTCACAGGATAACTGGCAGAACAGGTGATGTTGTATCCATCATGTTGGTCTGACAGAGTGACGGTCGTCTGGATTTTAGTTGTTAAGGTTCGATCTGTGTTTTCCTCTATTTTGTTGAGAGCGTCTTGTTGGAGATTCCAGGTGAGTTTAGGAGGGGAGTGTGGACAGGGAGTGGAAGCTGAGCAGGTTATAGTGACAGACTGCTTCTCCTTCAGATCACCTGGGATCTCAATTCTGGGGCTCGGAGGAGAATCTGTGGGATCAAACCAGACACACATTTTACACTAAAATATAAATTAGAAACACTTTGGGTTTTTAATACCAAAGCTTACACAGAAAATGACACTTTTGTATTAAACAACAACAGACTCAGTGTTTAATCAGAAGTTAAAATCTGAGCAAAGTGAAAAACCTGATAAAATGAGAAAGTGTGCTGTTTACACCAAAGCTGCAACTAATTTCCCTTTTTATTTAACATCATAAAGTAACTGATGAAAACAAAACTCTCTTACCTTTAACTGTTATTTCAAGAGGATCACAAGCAGCTGTTGCCATGAATGGTCTGTTCTCAACTCTGAAGAAATATGTGTCTGTGTAACTTTTGATTAATTTGGAAAATAAAGTGGAGCAATTTTTCTCACTCAGGTTTCCAGTAATATTCATTGGATAGGTGTTAACCATCCCACTACTGTTGAAAATCACATTGTTTGGATATAAGCCAAGGTTATGGTCATTTTTGATCCACACTCCAAAGGTTTCTCTTCTGCTGTCAAAATCTTGTTCTGGTTGAGAACTAAAGTTACACGGGATTTGCAAACAAGATCCACTCAGTGCTTCAATCTTCTCTGGTGCAGTAATGAATAGAACTGAGTAGTACGGACAAACAGCCAAAGCACCTGTAAAACCAGACTCATGATTAACAAAATGTGGATAAAATCTACAGGTAGAGAACGTTCATGATAAATATAGCAGCTGTATGTTGCATGCTGGTCTTTTTTCCTGTCCTGTTAACAATGTTAGTATGAAATATTTCATTTTTCAGTCAGGACGGTTGGAAACAGTAACTCTATCTGCACTGGTCTTCCTGCTTTGTTTCTAAATGAAGTTCAGACTGAATGAATTAACGTCTCAAATAAAAGTGAGTGAACAAACAGCTCACCTGAAAGAAAGAAGACGCTCAGTAACAAGTTGGCTGGCACCATATTCACAGACTGGACTGCCGTGAAACTCATCACCTGGATTTGACCAAAATAAAGAAAGTTATGTTTCAATATTTGAATCAAAATATCTTTTAAACAAAGTGTTCACATTCTTTTAAAACAAAATCAAATTCACACATTCATTCCAGGAAGTTGAATAAATAAAATCTATCATGTATTTTCAGTGGAGTTCATGAAAAGCAGCTAAATAAAACTCTCTGGGTTAAAAAGTTGAAACAGAAAAAGCAGTAACATTTGTCCTTACCGAACCAGCCTGCAGCCAAAACACAGAAACAATTAGTTTTATAGTCGGGACGTTTTTGAATTTCAGCAGAACTGCAACAGTGCCAGTAACCGACGTATCTGCAGAGCCGTCGTAATATAACATCATACAGACTATTTTCAGGATAGATATCACACGACTACAATACTGCAGAAATACAAGAAGTCTTCATCCTTCCTGGCTGAACTCTGAGAAAGAGGAAGTCAGTGTTTGGGGCATCTTGAGCTCAGCAGGGTGCAAATGACGTATTACTTATCTATTATCACTTGACTCACTGCAGGCCTGTATCTGTATTTTCTTTTCTAGTACATATTACATTAATCACAATAGTGAACCATGTAGTGAACCACATATGTAAAACAACATATAAACAATATAACATTTAGACATGTAATATATAGAGAGGAGGCTGATTTGAGACCATCAGTACAGAAAGCCAGTGTTTCATTAGACAAATATACAGGAAATTTCCCCTGAGTAAGATCATATAACCAAAGACTAATTTATTATACAACAAACAGCTGTTTCTTCTGCAGGAACGAGGATCACAAGGGATGAGAGGATTTAAATATGGTAATAGTTAATAAGTTATCAGTCATCACCTTCATGCAGAGCTGCTTTTCATGGTTTTCATGATAACAGACAGAGTTGTTTAAGCTCCTTTTGCTGGATCGGAGAAGGAATTTTTTTCTATACATTTTTTTTGAAGAATTGTCACTTTTTGCTGTCACTCACTTCATTAATTTTAGCAAATAAACAGAAGGAAAGTGTTCCAGATCACAGAATAAATAGTCAGTACTTGGACAATAAACACAATTCCTCACTGATATTTTGTTGCAGAGAGCTGCCTGGTTACAGTCAGAAGGACAGACGCAGTTGACCAACTTCCTCTGTTTACTTATAGTTCTCACCTCTGTACATCATTTCATCAGTTTACATCCCACCACTTCTCTTTGGCGATCTAACTCTGGTTTATCAGCCCCACACAGAGAAAATGTGCAGCAACCTCATGCTTAACACCTCGACTTATTCTTAAGTGTATTCTTAAGACGTGACAAAGACTATTTCATACATGTAGGTACAACAGAGTCTTTGCTGACTGACTCCAAATGAATGCTAATGCTGCTCTGTGTCTGCTGGATGTGAAAACAGGAAACTGCCAACAAGTTCATCATAAAAAGGTGATAATATGTAAATGTTGTGTTTACAGCTTTTGTCCTGCTGCCGCCAAGTGGACGGAAATCTGTTATTGCAGGTTTAAGACAGAAAAAGAGGTAAATTCATAATATGTTTCAGAATTGTTTGATGGAGTTGTGTTTTCAGTCAACTGGCTTTTGTTTTATCAAAGTAAAATAGATTTTATCAAGAGAAATAAATAAACCGTTTGAAAGAGTAAGAGATTGTAAAGTCTGATAAAGGTGTGAGAAATTGGTAGTGGTTAAATTGCAGTACATTTTAGTCACATTTTAAATCAACTTTTGTGACATAACAGAGGAGTAACAGAATGAACATATAAACACATGAATAGAACATAAAAAAAAAGTACAACACAAATAATACGCAAACAAATTAAGGAAGAAAATTAATTTATTGTCATCCAGACATTGAATAACAGTTATGACCAAGATCTGTGAAAAGGAATCATTTTGACAACAATAATGCAGCCGGTGAGATTGTCATTGTCAGCAGTGCCGTCACATCAACACATGGTTAAGATGAGGACTGAACCTGTCAGAACCACAAGATGGAGACATTACAACAGAGCTCAACCTGTAATCTACTTCATTACAGTAACATGGGTAACACTACTTTGTTTAATGGAGTCTGAATGAAGGATTATTCATAACATCACAACAGGAACATATAAAAGGACTTTCTCAGACACTTTTACAAATGAATGATTCTATAAGATCAAATCTCCTGTGATAGTGTGACCAACTCACACTATTTCTTTTCTTTATTAATGATGTAAAAGCTTAAGACTGGTCATTATGTTGATGTATGCAGCTTTTGTTTTAGATATCAGGTGATTTTAACACTTATTTTAATTATGCTATGTACAGTGACAAGAGACTAAACTATCACATAAAACATCTTACATTTACATTTATTAATTTGACTTCCATCCAAAGCGATGTACAAATGAGGTCAAATCATCCTGTTAAAATTATTGGATGACTACTCAAGCTTTGCTATCATCCTGGCAGAAATAAAGACTGGTTGTGCCCTTCTTTGTGAGTGGTGCGAAAACCTCAAGAAAACAGACTGTTGCTTTTAAAGACCTTTGAAGATCTTTAAAAAGTCATAATGTGTAACTGTCAGTTGTAGAAGGTAAACTGCACTTCAGGGGACAACAACCACATTTTAACCCAGAAACACTCAGGACCTGACCTCTGTATCCTCTGTGGCCCTGGCTATAGATCCTAGTTACTTTGCAGATAGATTTTACATACAGACCATCTGAACATTAATATGATTTATTGTTCGATTAAAATAAGCAGATGTAGGATGAGGGGCAGGACAGCAGCCGCCAGCTACAGTCAGAGAAAGAAGGCCCCACTCTCTCTCCTGTTAAACCCTCTCACAGAGGAGGAGATGCCTTCTCTGAGGCCATAATCGATCAATATTTGAACAATAAGGATTTCAAAGAGGCCTTTCACTGTGTGGCAGACGGACCTGTTGCTGCTGGAACTGCTGGAAGTCAGGGGTGCTGCCAGCAGATCAGATCTTTAAAGGTCTGCGAGAGATCTTAGACCATCGATGCAGACGTACCTCAGATCTGGCTCTGCACTGCTGAGCTCATCAGCCCCTGAGGCGTCTCCATGGCAGAGCTCTTCCATAAAATCAAGACTCTTGTGCCTCTTGATCAGGCTGGTGTGCTGCTGGCAACAACACACCACCCCCCACCTCCCCCATTGCCTCGAATCCCCCTAACCTTCAATCATCCACATCTCGTGACAGAGTTGGAAAAAAAACAGGGAGTTGGAAGCTGAGGTGGAAACTGAACGAAAGAAGGGCGGTGACTATGTGAACGTATCAGCCTGCTTCAAAACTTCCACCATCATCCCTGTTCCCAAGAAGCCAAGGGCCGCAAGACTTAATGACTACAGACCCTTTGCCCTGACCTCTGTGGTAATGAAGTCATTTGAGCGCCTTGTGCTGTCCCATCTCAAATCCATCACTGACCCACTCCTGAACCTCCTGCAGTTCGCCTGCAGAGCCAACATGTCTCTAGAGGATGCAGTTAACTTGGCCCTCCAATTCATCTTCTAGCATCTGGACTCCGCAGGAACCTCCGCCAGGATCCTGTTTGTGGATTTCAGCTCTGCCTTCAATACCATCATCCCGGCTCTGCTGCAGGACAAGCTCTCCCAGCTGAGCGTGCCTGACTCCACCTGTCAAGCTCCTGAAGTTTGCAGACGACACCACCCTCATCAGGCTCATCTCTGGTGGGGATGAGTCTGCCTACAGGTGGGAAATTGACCATCTGGTGACCTGGTGCAGCCAGAACAACTTGGAGCTTAATGCTCTCAAGACAGTGGAGATGGTTGTGGACTACAGAATGAACCCAACCCCACTCACCCCCATCACCCTGAGAGACTCCCCAGTCAACACTGTGGAGTCCGTCCGCTTCCTGGGCTCCATCATCTCCCAGGACCTCAAGTGGGAGCTGAACGTCAGGTCCATCACCAAGAAAGCACAGCAGAGGATGTACTTTCTGCGGCAACTGAAGAAGTTCAACCTGCCAAAGACGATGATGGTGCACTTCACCATCATCGAGTCCATCCTCACCTCCTCCATCACCGTCTGGTACGCTGCTGCTATTGCCAAGGACAAGGGCAGACTGCAGTGTATCAATCGCTCTGCAGAGAGGGTGATTGGCTGCAATCTACATCTCTCCAGGACCTGTACACCTCCAGGACCCGGAGGCAAGCAGGGAAGATTGTGGGCCAACCCTCCCACCCCAGACACAAACTGTTTGAGATTCTCCCCTCTGGCAGGAGGCTGCGGTCCATCAGGACCAAAACTTCTCACCACAAGAACAGTTTCTTCCCGTTCTGCAGTCGGGCTGATCAACAAGGCCCAGGACCCCCACTGACACGGACCCTTATCCCCTCCCCATAACAGACACTATGCGTTTAACACACAGACCCCCGATGTAATGCGTTACATTAACGCACACATGTGGACTACAGTTCATACTTAAATCGTTACACATTCCCTGGACAATATTTTGCACATTCCTGCATGTTGCAGGTCCCAGGCATGCGACCATACAAACAGTAATTCTGATAAAAAAGGTTAAATGAGCAGACAGGAACATGTTAGGCTGTTACTCCATTGACTCCTCATAGCAGAATTTATTTGTATTTTTCATACTTGAAACAGCCAAACATGTACCCTTTTGTTTCAACAGTAACGCTATGAAAATACATTAACTTCTTCACATGTTACAGCATGCAATTTCCAATTTGAACAGGAATTCACATGTGTAAAATAACCATGTATGTTTAAGTAAATTCAGCATATAAATGCTTAACTTCATGTGCAATGTACTTCTGATTACTAGAGCTCTTGAGTTTTCAGTACAAATAGTAAGGAGCAGATATACACGAAGTAAACAAACTGTTAAACTGCCATGGTAGCTGTACCTATGGATGGCAGTAATCTACAGTTCAGAGACACAAAAAAAAACAAAAAAAAAAAACACTCTAAACTTACTTACAGGCCCTCTGAAACGCATTCAAACATTGTTACATACAATTTTTATGTGTTTTCTGCACTTAAACATAATACTAAGCTGATAAAAAAGGTTAAATGAGCAGACAGGAAAATGTTAGGCTGTTACTCCATTGACTCCTCATAGCAGAATGACTAGGGATCCAACAGGAGTGCAGAGCAGGGTTTCAGTCGGCTGCTCCTTACTGACGTTGTTGGATATTGCTCCAAAACAATAGTCCACAAAGACTGACTGAAAGTCCCTCAACACTTACAATATTACTTATCAGCAATGACTGGAATACACATAGTGATCATCCCTTTAAGTAGATAAAACATTAACAAAAAATGTGACCACATCTTTTGTGTGTGTCACACGCTCCCTCACAAAGAAAAATGGCTCTTGACATTGCAAAGAAACTGAATTTTACACTTTTAAACCTTCAACATTCTATTAACTCATGTACACTATAAGCAACACGTCTCTCATTCCCTTTTAATACACCTGTGTAGGGGTGGCGTAAGGCACAAAGGAGGTACAGGGTAGCAACTGATATGGTATAACAAAGTAGGGTGGCTGGCAGGGAATGTGGTGGGGCTGAATATAATGCGGTTGCATTTCCCATATGGGTGGATGTACTACCCCATAGGCCATTACAGTATTAACTGTGCCTCTTGACTGGTAAGAGGGTTCACCTAAGGACTCATATGTTAACATCTGAGTAGGCTTTCTCCCACGTGTGGATTTCCTGGTTGCAGTACTGTGATCAATCGGCTGGCTTCCAGCTGACTGTGGGAAACCAGCCTGATGACATGGTGGGATACAGTCTGTCTGAGAGGCTTCAGGACTAGACACACACCTTTGCTGGTTACTGGGCGTTTGAGGCAATATAGGTCCATTCCTTTCTGATGACTCTACTTCCTCTAATACTTTCCCCTCATCTGCTAGCGCTGGTCTAGATGCTGTGCTGTCTTGGATGTCATGTAAAGGAATGTCAGTCAACGTTTTCTCTTGGCAACACCATCATCCCGGCTCTGCTGCAGGACAAGCTCTCCCAGCTGAGCGTGCCTGACTCCACCTGCAGGTGGATCACAGACTTCCTGTCCGACAGGAGGCAGCACGTGAAGCCTCAACCCCTCCTCATGGTCCTCAAAGGATTTGGCATAGCAGAGTACATCATCCAGGTAAGGGATGCAACACTCATCCCGCAGGGAGTCAAACACCTCCTCCATACATCTCTGAAATGTGGCCGGGGCATTTGAGAGGCCAAAGGGGATGCGGACCCATTCATACAGCCCCCAGGGGGTGATGAATGCTGTAAGGTGTCTGGATCCCTCTGAGATGTAACCCTGATGATATGCTTTCCCTTGGTCCAATATAGAGAACCAGCGATATCCTCCAAGTGTGTTCATCAGGTCCTGGATACGTGGGAGTGGGTGTCTGTCTGCGATGGTCTTACGATTTATGAGCCGGTAATTGATGCAGAGCCTCAAGGTCCCATCCTTTTTACGCACGCATACCACTGGGGCAGCATAGAGTGACTTTGATTTCACTATCCACTTCCTGGTGTGCAAGGCTTGAATATATTCTTTAACTTCCTTATAAAGTGGCTTAGGAATGGCTGCATAGGAATGTTGCACAGGGATGTCATCTTTCACAGTGATTGTCATTTGAAGATTCGGAATGCAGCCAATATCATCATTGTCACGAGCAAAGGTATTGGACTCTTCGTACAGCAGCTGCTTCACTACCACCTGCTCTTTCTCACCTAGATGACTGACGTCCACTGGTGGATGCCACAATGTTGCTTGGTGAGTTTTGTGATTCTCATTGGGTGGGGAGGGTGTGCCAACCTCACTTACTTGAATACGGTCCTTTTGGTCTGTTTCAAATATTCTATCAATCGGTTGGATACTGCCTAGAAGTGTGCGACTAGCTAAAATCACATCATGCTTGGTTGGGTTGCCTGCAGGGATTTCAACAAATGGTCTTTCAGTGCGGTGTACTTCAACAAGACCATCACCCATGTCCAACTGCTCTAGCCGTGGATCATCAGTGCAGAGCTCAAAAAGGGCAACGGACTGGGTAAAATTTGCAGGTACTGGGAATTTGAGATGGGCAATTTGACCTGGATGGACAACAATATCACAATGGACAACTTTTACTACTGTACTACTGCCTCAGCTTTCTCGGTTTCAAGTTGCATCGCCCCTTTAAGGAGGTTGCATATGGTAGGTAAGGCCTCTATTCCCTCTCCCTGTCCTAGGATTATCTCTTGAATGACATTAAAGCCCAGCAATGGTCTTAAGAGGTCGACTTGGCTAACAAGGAATGGGACTTTAATGGAATAGTTTGGATCATCGTTGCCAGGCAGGTTTACAATCACTTCCAGCCATCCATCATAGGGAATTGCTTCCCTGTTAGCAGCAAAGACATTGAGGTCATCATTTCCCATCAGTTCACTTAAAGGGTGGATTTCTTGATGAGGTAAGTATTTCTGTCTCCAGGTTCAGTCTATAAGGCTGACCTGGGCACCTGTGTCAAACAGAGCAGTCACTGCATAACCATTCATGTTACATTTCAGTAAACGCTTTTTTCCAATTAGCTGTGCCACTCTCTCAGATGGAGATTTGTCATCGGCTGGTGAGTTAATAGGGACTGCAGACTGATGACTGCCTGCGCCTTGCTTCATTTTGCTGCCATTTGAGTGGGACTGGATGCTGCTACTACTGGTCACAGGTCGTCCCTCGTCTGTGACCACTGCTGGTTTCCCGCCGGCTTGCGTTTCTTTAGACACTCCACTGCACAATGTCCCTCTTCACCACATGCAAAACAATGATGACAGTTCGGCAGTTTTTGTTCAACACAGGAAGGACAGCCATGTAGCCTCCCCTTTCTCCGTGCTTGTTGTTTTGTCTGGTAACCAGCGCAGTGGCATGACTGTTGAGGTGGATGCTGAGATTGTGTGTCAGACTGCAGCTTTAACTGTTTTAATGACTCCACCATTTGTGTTAATGCTTGTACTTGTGTACTCAGTTTTTGTATTTCCTCGTCTTTACCTTTAGGATGAGTGTCCTCTTTACTGTCCCCTGGCTTCTCTGAGTTTACCTGACCACTTTGGGCATAGATGACTTTGTTGCGTGAGTTGCGACTGAGGCGACGTCTCCTCTCGCTCTCCTCGCTGGTGGTTCTGATGACTTTCCTCAGTAGGGCTTCATCTGTGACCGACGGGTCAGAAAGAAGCAGCTTTAACTCTCTCCTGATGTCATCGTGCTTGTCGCTTAGTCCCTGGTAAATTGTGTGCATGAATACATTCTGTACAGTCTGTGCCTCATACTTGATCGCAGTATCAGTCTGCCTTGATGTAAGGATAATTTTTTGTTTAAGTCCCACCATCCTATACAGAAACAGTGTTTCATGTTCGTGTTGTTTGGTGGTAATCAGTTCTTGAAAGAGTTCTGTTGTGCTCTTCTCCCCCATGTGAGACCGTAAGAAACTCTTCAGTTCAGTTACTGTTTCTTTGCTGATCAACATGTCTTTGAAGTGGCCTGGTTTCGTAATCCGGAGGACTGCTCGGATGACTTCACCCTCTGTGTGCTGTTCTTTTAGCCCCTCATCTATCTGTTTGCAGATATTATTGTAGCTAATGTCTGCTGTGCTGTCCCCTATCTGACCACCATGTATTTTGAACTCTTTTCTGTGGAACAGGGCTAAGTCTCTGAGAGCTACTAGACTTGCCCTCCTATAAGAAGACTGCTGCTCAGGGATTGGGTGAGCTGGCTGGTGTACATGTGTGCTGGTGTTTCCATCAGCCTGTGTGTCTGCGTTAAAGGTAGTTTTAGCAGTTAAGCTTGACTGTGTATGAGCAGCTGTAACTTTTTCTCCTACAGTTTCAACACTGTAGGTATGACCTGCAATCATTTCATCAATTACATCTTTCAAACAAAGTAACTGGGACAAACTCATCAGTAGAAAGGCGCAGCAGCCCCTTCTTTAATGTCCATACCAGTTCTCTGCCATAGTTAACACTTGTCAGACGCTCTAGAAATGCTGAGCCCCTCACTCTGGCAATGTGTTTCTGGTAGTCCACAGGTTCAGTGATCACTGGACGTCCTGGCGTCCTGGTGGCGTCAATCCCGGGCGAGCCCCCATAAATCTGTTGCAGGTCCCAGGCATGCAACCGTACAAACAGTTATTCTGATAAAAAAGGTTAAATCAGCAGGCAGGAACACTTTAGGCTTTTACTCCATTGACTCCTCATAGCAGAATGACGAGGGAGCCAACAAGAGCGCAAAGCAGGGTTTCAGTCGGCTGCCCAACGTCCCGCTGCCCCCTACTGACGTTGTTGGGTATTGCACCAAAATAATAGTCCACAAAGACTGACTGAAAATCCCTCAACACCTACAATATTACTTATCAGCATGACTGGAATACACATAGTGATCCTCCTTTTAAGTAGATAAAACATTAACAAAAAATGTGACCGCATCTTTTGTGTGCGTCACGTGCACAGTTTTCGTTTTATTTAATCGTCAAGATATATTGAACATATTGAGTAATATTTTTTCATTCTGTATTGTAAATAATATTTACAACTACTTAGCACTAGTACTCTAGTACTTTAATACTGCTTATATTTATGCATAGGCTGACCTTTGCAACTTTGCACTACTTGTCTGTACCTGTCTGTACTTGTTACGCACCAATACACCACAGCAAATTCCTTGTATGTGAAAACCTACTTGGCATTAAACCCGATTCTGATTCTGATTCTGATTCTGTAAGGAGTCCGTAAATATGAGAGACGCATCAATGAGCTAACCTATCAGGTATATTGTAATTATATACTGTAATCTACTTCAAGCCACTCACATTCATTCCCTATGTCAGTCGATGCATGACTCTGCTTATTCAACCCTGTGAAGACTGAAGAGGACCGGAAGAATCTGGCCCGTCTGCAGGACCTGGTAGACAAACTGCAGCTGAAGGTCAAATTGAGGTGTCTGAGCTGAAAGATGTCTCTGCCATATGTGTTCAATGTTTAGGTACGTGTGTCTAATGTTTAGGTAGGCCTATGTCCAAGGTCTGGCGCCATCCTGGATGGATGTCCTTTGGGGGTAGTTTTCCTATGTTATGGTCCACCTTCCCTGATGGCAAAATAGCCATATATCGTTATGAAGTTGGCTCTGAGCCTATCCTGACAGGACAAAGTTAATATACACCAGAATATCACTCTTATGTACACAGATGACACACCTTCATGTGGAAATAAGGAAGAAGAAATAATATTGCCTTCCATGCAGCTTCTACATAACAAGTCATTTCTGCAGCACTTAAGTCACTTGTGCCACAGGTCTTTTGAACTCCCACACAAGTTCATTTTTTTGTTTGTTTTTCATCTTTTCTACATGCACTTCCTCCGTTTAAAACACACGACTCTGGAGAGCTGTCTTCCCATCTTCACCTATGAGAGATGCATCAAGGAGTTTACTATCAGGTATATTGTAATCACATACTGTAATCTAGGTCAACCCACTCTATATTCATTCCTTGTGTCAGCTGTAAAACATGACATGACTCTGCTCATTCAACTCTGTGAAGACTGAAGAGGACCGGAAGAAGTGTGTATTAATGCATACAGTGAATATCTTTCTACATGCAGTTTATCTGTTGCTTTGTTTCCATGCAGCAAGAATACTGTTAATAAAATGATTGCACACTATTGTCATTGTCTGACACACAGAAGGGACAGATGAAGAGTGAAGCTCTCAACTGGAACATTAAAAGAGGCATTGAACTCCCTGTTATTATTATAATTATTATTTAATAAAGGCCTAATTAGACCTCTACAAGGCTACAGCTGAAACAACAATGAGTCGATCAACAGACTTTTTTTTTTTTTTTTTTATGTTTGATCATTAGTTTGACACGTTATGGATGTGGGCTGTACTTAGGAAAATAATATCAAATATATTTTTACAACATAAAATGATAATGATAATAATAAAAATATTAGAAGATTTAATTATATTTGAGATTTAAGATATTGAAGCCTGATTATATTAGAGGTGAAATGATTAGTCATTAATTGATTGGTTGAAGAATCAACAGAAGAATAATCTGCATCCACTATGTCAGATATGAAAACTGAATAATTTTGATTGTCTGACTTCAAATTGGGCTCTGAGACTGTGTGATGGGGACATTTTTTATAGATGATTTTGTATTATGCAATTTCAGTTCTGTTATTATTATTATTATTATTATTATTAATAATAATAGTATTATTTCAAGGACAGTTAGGGCTACATCTAAAATGAATTGTCATTATTACTTTCTGTTTTGTTGACTATAATTTTTAATTAGTTGAGTAAAGGTTTCATCCAGACCAATTACTGTTGTCTAACTTAAATCGTACCATTTAAAAAAGGAATAAACACTGAAGCTGAGCTGCCTTTAAAATTACACAGCACATACTGTCATGGGCTCTTTGTGTCTTTGTTCTTTCCTGTGTTTCCTGGTTTCATTTTATGCGCCTGTTTAGTTCCCATTCCACTTTATGGTTTTTCTAGACAGTTTGTACCTCTTGTGTTGCCGTAGCCCTGTTCTCTCTTATTTCCCCCTGCACACCTGTCTTGTATTGCTCTTGTTTGCTCTGCCCTTGTGGTGTTGCCTACCACATCCTCACTGTCTCCATTTGTTAGTCAATCCTTGTGTTTACCTGCTTTTCCAGTGCTTCCTACCCCAGCTGTGTCTTCTTGTGATTAGTTGTCTGTGTATATATACCTGTGTTCCCTTAGTTCTATGCAGGTTTATTGTTTGCGGGTGGTTTCTGGCCTTTTGGTTTCCCTGAGTTTTGATTTGTACCTACCTGCCTGCACTGGTATTGTAACTACTTACTATTAAATATCTCTAGAGATTTCATCCTATCTTCCATTTGGGTCCTTCCCTTGTGTCCCTGGCTACCAACCGTTACAGATACAATGCACATATTCCTGCTGCTGATGAAGTATTTCACTGAACACCTCCAGCCCAATTTGATTTTGATATGTATTTAAATGTGCAGCACCATACAAAAATGTGAGTGTGTGTCTCAGCCGACAATAGATAAAAACTGAGCTTTCCAGGTGATGGAAATACAAACAAGCACCAATAGTTCATGGCCACATACACTACTGCTTCTACATGTGGATGCATTTACACACAAACACAACCTCACAACACTTGACCTCAGTGGCAAATTTCAGCCTCGTAAGTAGAAAGTTGCTGTTGCTATAGGGTGGGCACAGCTTTGGGGACCAAGGAACTGATGGACCAACAGAACGAGATGGCGGGGCTAACCCACTCCACTGAAAAAGGAACCTCTGCTGAAAGAAGCCTTCCACGAGAGTCTACGACAAACTGTTCATAAGTTATGAAAGGAGATGTGGTTAAAGTATAGTGATGGGGCAAACTGTCACCAATGAAAGGGTCTCTGTGTTATTTCTGTCTGTGTCTTTTTACAAAGTTTGGCCATGTTACGTGAAACCGTTGAAGTTTACTGCCTTTTTGTTATTGGCCGCTCCCACTGCCACACCCCTTTTTCCCAACTGGCATGAACACTAACACACACACACACACACACACACACACACACACACACACCTTCTCTCACGCACACACTCTCAAACACACCTTCTCTCTCTCACACACACACACACACACACATACATACTCACATACACATACATACATACATACACACACACACACACAGACACGCACACACACCTTCGCTCACACACACACCTTCTCTCTCACACACACACACACACACACACACACACACTTGACCTCCATGCCGTACTTCAGCCTCCTGGGGCAGAAACTGTGGTTGTCCAAGTATGGGGACAGTTTTGTGGACCGACCAACCAACCGACAGAGTGAGCTATAGAGCTGCTGGTTTAGCCTACACACACACACACACATGGCCTATTCCTTTGCATAGGCTACCGGGACAAATCACAGTGGGCTGCTGCATCGGTGAACAGTGGGCCCTCAAAAAATCTATAACGTTTTTAGCGGCCGCCCAGCCCTGTCTCTCTCTTTAGCGGCCCTCTCTGTCTGCCTGTCATTCGTGTCCGTATGAGAGTGTGCATGTTCTGGGACTGGGCTCATTGGCCAATCACAACCGAGCTGCCACGTGGGGCCGAACGCTCCAGAGCATTGACTATAAAGTGTTGGTAAAATCTAATGGTTGACCTGACGGTGGCACTAGATAAAACATCTGTCGATCCTGAGATTATGTTTGTATGTATGTTTGTTGTATATGCCCATCCAACCTGTGATTACAGTGTCCTGGATGTACACATAGCCTACAGTTTATGCACATGTACTGTATATACTAATAATGAGAAGTGATAAATTGCTTTCTTCATTCACAGTTTCTGCTTTTGACTTTCTGCAATGAAACACCAGCAGACAAAAGGAAATAATTTACTTTTATATTTGAAAAAGAAAAGAAAAAACATGAAAAGTTGTCATTAATCAGCCCAGCCTAACAAAGATTGTTGTGGAAGCTGTATCTGTTTTCACGTTATCCTTCATAAAGGAATGAAAGAAAATACACCTGCCCTTTTTGCACTCCA
Source organism: Lateolabrax maculatus (assembly GCA_031216445.1). Lineage (NCBI taxonomy): Eukaryota > Metazoa > Chordata > Actinopteri > Acropomatiformes > Lateolabracidae > Lateolabrax > Lateolabrax maculatus. The sequence continues at coordinate 14,379,388 of CM062210.1, forward strand.
GGCAGAAAGAAGCATTTAAAAAAAAGTTTTTAGGGGGACACTTAAAGCCATTATTACAGGTACAAGTATTTCCAAATGGTCAGAAAAGGCTCGGATAGGCAGCTGCTTTCAACACGTTTTAAGATGCCTGAGGAAGAGTGCGAGGCTTGAAACATATTGCAATCTTCAACCACACACAGACAAACATTGTCCTTTCAACACTCACATTCACTCATATTTCACTTTATGGTTTGAGAATTGCAACAGTATTTCAGAACATGAGCTGAACTGTTACTATAGCCTCTTCAACAGTGCAGCCTAGTGGTCAAATTACGTGTCACCAGTTATCTGATCAATGTTCACTGCAACAACCAACCAGCCGTATCCAGCATAAAATAAAATAACTCCATGAAGGAGAAAGAACAAGAGAAGAAGGAGGTACAACCTAACCTAAGGTGAGTGTGTGAGTGTTGTAAGTAGTGTTGCAAGAAGTCAAATATATATATATATATAGTTTTACAGTAAATAAAATAAATGTATGACAAAATTGGAATAAACAATTTGTAAGAAACTGGACATTACTTTTGACAATGCTTTGTCAAAAAAAAACATTTTAGATTAAAAAATACTCTTTTCTTTCTCGTTTCTTTACTTTTAACAAAATTACTCATTTTTACTTGACTTGAGCGTAGAGGTCCTCTGGGCCGTCAGCAGTGTGTGTTAAGCTGTTTGCTGGCTCGGACACTTTGACCTCTGCATACAGCGTATCCTGCTGCTGTCCACGGTCCTGCGCTGAGGCCGAGGACGGTTCAGGTGTCTGCCCTGAGAAGTCGATCTCTCCATAATGGATGCTTTCTTCCTCTGCTTCTGTTCTTGCTGGCTCTTTAACAGCCAGCTCCTCACCTGTATGACTCTGTAAACAAATAGATTCAACAGCAAATGTTGTGAGTTGATTTTTCCCATATTAAATAATTACAGACGCAGCTCTGATAAACGTAATACATTAAATAGGCTAATTGTCTAAACAGTGACTCAAGTAGACGACACAGCCAATGTGAACAGGTCATGTAAAACATTCAAAACAGACAAATCAGTACTGTACAGCTAAAGTTTTGTAGTATTGTCCCACCTGAGACTGTTGACGAGTTGGACGTTTTGACTTTAACCACCTAAAAAAAATGCGAGGGATTTAGAATAATTATCATCTGTTTTAGGCTGAATATAAACATTCCCAGTAAAGTTTCAAGACTGATAAGAAACAGATATTATTGCATGTGCAGCTGAAACATCAACGTCAGTAACTGAGTGAGGTCATGTGCTTTAGTTTAAGACACTTACCAAACACAGACAGCCAGGCAGATGAGTACGACAATCCCGAGGATTCCTCCTAGAATCGCCTCCCACTGTAGAGATCCATCAGGTGTTTCTGTTCATAGAAAACAAATATAAGTGAAAACTAAAAGAAGACATGTAACAAAATTCATGTAGCTACTGCAGAAGTTCCACTTTTCAGATATCAAAGTAAGAGGCTTCAGTCCAGTTCAGTATTTACCTTTAATATTAAGACGAATTATTGATGATGTTTCATCACCAACATCATTCATGGCCACACAGAAATAAACTCCTCCATCTGTCACATTAAAGCTGTAAAAATCTCCTTCAGATACAGTCACGGCTCCATCTTTGCTGCTCTTGAACCAGGTGAAGCGGCTGACGGGAGGCTTGGCTCTGCTGGAGCAGGTCAGGTTCACCCGGCTACCTGCTGACACCAAACCTGGTGGACTGATGGACACGGAGGTGTTCTTGGGAGCATCTGAGGAACATATGATATTAACTTTATTCACTAAAATCAGCTGACATCCCATCATGTGCTGACAGGATCCAATAACAAACTCTGAGTGTCTTACATGAAACATGGAGAGTCTTTCTCTCCTCTGCTGTCTTGACCTCTTTTCCTTCGTTCACAGGATAACTGGCAGAACAGGTGATGTTGTATCCATCATGTTGGTCTGACAGAGTGACGGTCGTCTGGATTTTAGTTGTTAAGGTTCGATCTGTGTTTTCCTCTATTTTGTTGAGAGCGTCTTGTGGGAGATTCCAGGTGAGTTTAGGAGGGGAGTGTGGACAGGGAGTGGAAGCTGAGCAGGTTATAGTGACAGACTGCTTCTCCTTCAGATCACCTGGGATCTCAATTCTGGGGCTCGGAGGAGAATCTGTGGGATCAAACCAGACACACATTTTACACTAAAATATAAATTAGAAACGCTTTGGGTTTTTAATACCAAAGCTGACACAGAAAATGACGCTTTTGTATTAAACAACAACAGACTCAGTGTTTAATCAGAAGTTAGAATCTGAGCAAAGTGAAAAACCTGATAAAATGAGAAAGTGTGCTGTTTAGACCAAAGCTGCAACTGATTTCCCTTTTTATTTAACATCATAGACTGACTGCCCAGGATGAGTAGTCAATTCCTTAAATCCAGATATTTGACTGAGACTCTCCATTGTGCTCTCAATCTTTTTCAATTCTATAAAACCATTTATTTAATAAGAAGAACAAGATCAGAAACACTGATACTGAACACTGACTCCAAATGAATGCTAATGCTGCTCTGTGTCTGCTGGATGTGAAAACAGGAAACTGCCAACAAGTTCATCATAAAAAGGTGATAATATGTAAATGTTGTGTTTACAGCTTTTGTCCTGCTGCCGCCATGTGGACGGAAATCTGTTACTGCAGGTTTAAGACTGAAAAAGAGGTAAATTCATAATATGTTTCAGAATTGTTTGATGGAGTTGTGTTTTCAGTCAACTGGCTTTTGTTGTTTTAAAGTAAAATAAATTTTATCAAGAGAAATAAATAAACCGTTTGATAGAGTAAAATATTGTAAAGTCTGATAAAGGTGTGAGAAATTGGTAGTGGTTAAATTGCAGTACATTTTAGTAACATTTTAAATGAACTTTTGTGACATAACAGAGGAGTAACAGAATGAACATATAAACACATGAATAGAACATATATAAAAAGTATAACACCACTAATATGCAAACAAATTAAGGAAGAAAATGAGTTTATTGTCATCCAGACATTGAATAACAGTTATGACCAAGATCTGTGAAAAGGAATCATTTTGACAACAATAATGCAGCCGGTGAGATTGTCATTGTCAGCAGTGCCGTCACATCAACACATGGTTAAGATGAGGACTGAACCTGTCAGAACCACAAGATGGAGACATTACAACAGAGCTCAACCTGTAATCTACTTCATTACAGTAACATGGGTAACACTACTTTGTTTAATGGAGTCTGAATGAAGGATTATTCATAACATCACAACAGGAACATATAAAAGGACTTTCTCAGACACTTTTACAAATGACTGATTCTATAAGAGGCCATAATTGATCAATATGTTTAACAATAATAATTCAAAATAGGCCTTGAACTGTGTGGCAGACGGGCCTGTTGCTGCTGGAACTGCACAAGTGAGGGGAGCTGCCAGCAGATCAGATCTTTAAAGGTCTGCGAGAGATCTTAGACCATCGATGCAGACGTACCTCAGATCTGGCTCTGCATTGCTGAGCTCATCAGCCCCTGAGGCGTCTCCATGGCAGAGCTCTTCTATAAAACCAAGACTCTTGTGCCTCTTGATCAGGCTGGTGTGCTGCTGGCACTCTGATGGACGACAACACACCACCCCCACCTCCCCCATCACTTTGACTCCCCCTAACCCTCAATCATCCACATCTCCTCACTTTTCTAAGTGGCTAAGTGACCGAGTGGAAAATGCATGAAAAATAAATAGAATCCTCTGTCCTCAAAGATGATGTCTTTTGATTTTACAGATCTGTCTACAATATTTTCATTACAGTTAGCTGATATCCATGAACACCAATGATATTTGGGCACTATTATTCTTGGGCATTAGCGCTCTTGGCAGTAACCCACCAGAATCAGCATGCTTTCTTTTTTTAAAAAACCCTACCAGAATGAGCTAGAAATAAGGGTGTCTAGGAGCAGTGAAAACTTAGGTAAATATGAGACCTGAGTGGAAGAATACTGGTGTAATTTGAGGCCAAGTTCATAACAGGAGCCATGATGCATATAGTAAAAATATCCTGGAAATAACCTAATGGTGTAACAAAACAGTTGAAACCAGTATCCCAGAGGATGGACACTAGGTGTGGAGTGTGATCCCAAGAGTATAAAGGTCGGGGCTCACACCAGTACAGGTCAGAGCTCTCTTCAAGGGTAACTTGTGTGCACGTTGAACATCTCTCCTTTAATGTCGACATTTAAGTCTTTTGTTACCCAGAACTTTGTCTCCACCTGATGATTTTTTTTAACACTAATGAGGAATATCTTGAATGATTGATTACAACTAAAACTTTTTGGTCCAGTGCCCTGGAACTTCGGTTCCAAGGTCACAACATTTTTGGCGAGCTGAGCCAGGAGAAATAAGAATCAAAGGAATCCCTCACCAGAGGCGTCCACACCCTGCCACCAGACCCAAACAAAAATTAAAAGGTAAGCAGAGCCTTTATTTTCTGCTAATTTAAATAGTGGAGTCTGAGTGACGGGGGTGGTCCGCCAGGTAAGGATAACCTCAAATTTATGATTCACCTCTTTCTGAACCTAACCCATTCTAAATGAATAATCACGGGAGACGGAGGACAGGGCAGCATTGTATGTTTTGTGTTCTGTGTCTGTGTCTGTATGTCTCAGCAAAACCATGGAGTGGAAAGAGTGAATGAGTCCGATAAGATCTTGTTCAATGTGTGTATTGCATGCTGGCTTGTAGTAACTTTGGTATTTGCTGGAGGACTAATTTGGCTGGTAATAAACAGGGATAGCTAAGAAGAACAGAGCAAAGATCCCTGATGAGCATAAGTATTGATTGAAGTTTTGATGTTGAGGAAGTGTATTCAAAACACCTTTCAATGTTGAGGAAGTGTATTTGAAAGGTAAGAATAGACACCGATCCTAGTGAGAGTCGAACAAAGCCTTAATGTTGAGGAAGTGTATTTAAGAAAAGACAGAGCAGGTCACTCCTACTGCTCCAACAGAGCTGGCGCACCCTTCCCCATACTCATCCCACGTGACTCCAACACAGACAGGACAGTATCCACTGCTGGGAGCAGAGGCCAGGACTGAAGGTGAATTAACAGGAAAATTCACCATTAATTTCAAAGCACAACCAACTGAAGTAAAATATCAAACAGAGATGAGGTTGAAAGTGTGTGTTCCGCTGGAACAGTGAAGAAAGCAAATGCTCCAGCGAGAGATACTGTAAGACTGGGAGCACACTGGCAGACGAAGCGAAAGACAAAAGAGACTCACATATGTGCAACCTGCAGTATACTGGATCCAATGGCCAGCTGACTCAGAACTTGCACACCAATGGAGTGTGTGAAAAGCCTGGATACAGAAAGAACTGCCCGCAGCACAAGAGCCACGACAGCTGCTGCACTGCACTCTGATGTATGATGAGACTCAGCAACATACTGACTACAGAGAATGCTGGACAGAGTTGATTACAGGCAATATATTCTCTGTAATATGTCAAGACCTGTTCGTGGACCACAAGGAGCAGCAGCAGCAGTTACTCTGCCACCTTATGGTCACATCATAAAACAGATGTAGGGATAGTTAGGTCTGGCCTTGGTGGTGGGATGATACACCGTTTTTGCTTTTTGTTTTAGTTTCAAGTGAGGGTCTGCCTCTTCCCAGTTGTAATGTGACTCACATCATCCCTTATGTAGAAAGCTCTCACTCTTCCTGTTAAACCATCCACAACCCTGTTGTTCCGCTTTCGTGTGTAGGTGTAGTTAACCTTCCCATTCTTTTCACTCTTCCATCTTTTCTTTAAAAAGCCCAATACATTTCGAGCTGAACGTTCCAGCCTGTACTTTTTCAGAACTTTTCCTGTTATTATTTTTTAAATGATTTGCCTTTCCCTCTCCCCCGGTACTTTTTTGTATTTGCTTCGAATTTCCTCCACCAATGCCTCATGAAAAAAAAGGGTCTTCTGAATGGCAGCACGTGGAAGCTGTCTTATTTGTCTGTTTACTTTTGTGCGTGGAGACGCATTCAATTTTTTTCATGCGCTGGAGTTTTTTGTAATTTCTTTTTTTGTATTTTTTTTTTTTGGGTTTGTTTCTTCAACAGAACCTGTAGTTCTTGAATTTGTTTCTGAAGGTTCTTTGGTGTTTTTTCGTCTTCTTCTCCACCCTCGATTACATTGCCTAAAACACATATGCAGCACAATAAATCACACATTGCAATAGTTGTTAGAATGTAATATTACATTGTTACATTAACATCTGCAACCTGATGAGTAGAATTTGTTTAATTTCATGTCATATTGTAATCATACTACACAGCTACAGTACATTCTAACATTTGGTTATAACACAACACATTGTTATTACATAGCAACAAACACACACGTATGTCCTATTGCCACCGTTGCTTGTTTTCTTTGACACATGATCCATTTCAGAAACTAAAACTACACCTGGAAGTGCTTGGATCTACAGCTTGCACTGGTGATAGCTGGGGGCTGTGGAGGGGTGATGAGGTGTTGAAAAGCTAGATCATATAGAACGTCTCCCTCCACTTTCTGCCACGTCTGCACTTTACTCTCTCACTGAGGTCATTGATGGTTGTCTTCCTGCCTGACTCTAGGTCCTTTCTGTATTTATCACGTTCCTTCTCTAAATATTTCTCTTTCCTCTCTGGATCAGCATCGCGTCGGGCGCGATAGTGCCGCTGCTTTTCTGCAGTGATCAGCGGTGGATTGGCTCCGTGTAAGTGTGGTATTCACATTGTAAAACTGATATTAAATGTTAAAAGCTTCAGTAATTTCAAGTATAAAACTCATATGAATAGTACATAGACTAATATTTACAAAATCAATCACCAATCAGTCAAAGGACAGTACCCATTCCTGTTACTGTTGCTCAGTCCTGTTACTCTTTAAATGAGTAACATGACTGAAAGTGAAACTGAGTTTTTAACATAGAATTATCAAATACATGAAATAAAGCCACATGACATCCATTCTGACAGCATGAGGACACTGAGCACATTGTAGTGATTCACCAACAATTTGTATTTTTAAAATAAACAAATAACATCAAAGATATTATTTAGGTAACAGGACAGTACGTTGAGATTGAGCTTCTCTGTCATAGCTACAATTTCATCAAATATACAGAATACAAAATGAAAGAACTTACTTTTGGACTTCTTATTGCCTTCAGAAGATCCAGATGATGCAACTTGTCATAGTGTAGTGATGAACATAGTGTAGTGTTAGAGAGTGGGGACAGGTAACAAATGCTATTTTTTCAGTATTCAATGTCGTTTTTATCAATGTTTTCAATTATATATCTTCAATTTTAAATGAGATTAATGTGCAGGCACTTTGCTTAAGAATAAAATGTTTTTCACAGTTAATTTTCATGCATATTAATACATATAATGTCCTGGGGATGGAAATGGCACCCATTCAGCGGAATGTCGAAGTGTGAATATTGGACTTACATTCATCAGGTGGTCAGAAACACTGACAGACTCCAAATGAATGATAGTGTTGCTCTGTGTCTAATGGATGTGAAAACAGGAAACTGTTTGCCAACAAATTCATCATATAAAGGTGATCATATGTCAGTGTTGTGTTTACAGCCAGTGGACAGAAAAATGTTTAAGACTAAAATTGATAAAATGTTTCAGAACCTGTTAGAACCACAAGATGGAGACATTACAACAGAGCTCAACCTGTAACCTTCACTACTTCATTACAGTAACATGGGTAACTCCACCTTGTTTAATGGAGTCTGAATGAAGGATTGTTCATAACATCACAATACCAACATATAAAAGGACAGACTTTTTAGATACTTTTCCAAATGACTGATTCGATAAGATTAATACAAGTCACTGTCACGGCTGGTACGTGAAGGGAAACAGGAAGGACCCAATGACTGAGGCAGAGCTGAAGCAGTTCAGTGATTTAATGATCAAAACGTTGAGGTACAGAGGCTTATGAAGTCATGAAGCAGGCAAGGGTCAAAACCGGGAAGGCAGTCCAAACAGGCAAAAACATTTGATAAAGGTGCAGGCAGTAAATCCAAGGTCAGAGGGCTGGGGGATGAGAGAGGGGGGCTGAAGGGAGGGACTGCAAGCTTTGTGACTAACACACTATTCACTTCTTTTTTTTTCAGTACATAAGGAAAAACACTGATAAAAACCCTAAAGAACACATGAAAACGCCACAAGATGGGTTTGTTGGCATGAATGAAAATCCTTTGCACTTTCTGCTTCTTCATCATCGGAAATGTCTCATTTCATTTGAGGCAAAGAATAAAATTATGATAAGAATACCATAAATCATCACAGTCTTACACAAACTCACGATGATGCTGCATTTTATATTTATGTTATCTTCCATAAATTAAAAAAAAACTTCTGATCTGTTTGCGCTCCATCCTTTTCTTCATCTTACTAATCTTTTGCAAAGTAACTTAATAGAATAGAATTAAAGGAATAAGAAATATGGAAATATTCCATTCACAGTGAACAAGACATCTTCCTCCTCTCCTTCATGATGCTTGTGACTCAGTCACTCTGTTGACAGTCTGTTCTTCTCCTGCTGCGTCCTGTGGAAATGAAACAACACAGAGAGAGTGCTGTTAGTGTGACGCACACAAAAGATGTGGTCACATTTTTTGTTAATGTTTTATCTACTTAAAGGGATGATCACTATGTGTATTCCAGTGGTTGCTGATGAGTAATATTGTAGGTGTTGAGGGACTTTCAGTCAGTCTTTGTGGACTATTGTTTTGGAGCAATATCCAACAACGTCAGTAAGGAGCAGCCGACTGAAACCCTGCTTTGCACTCTTGTTGGCTCTCTCTTCATTCTGCTACGAGGAGTCAACACAGTAACAGCCTAACGTGTTTCTGTCTGCTAATTTAACCTTTTTATCAGCTTAGAGTTATGTTTAAGTGCAGAAAACACATAAAAATTGTATGTAACAATGTTTGAATGCGTTCAGAGGGTCTGTAAGTAAGTTTAGAGCGGTGTTTTATTCATTTTTGAGCCTCTGAACTGTAGACTAGCATCGTCTGTAGGTACAGCTATCATGGCGGTTTAACAGTTTGTTTACTTCGTGTATATCTGCTCCTTACTAAGTGTACTGAAAACTCAAGAGCTCTAGTAATCAGAAGTACATTACACATGAAGTTAAGTATCTATATGCTGAATTCACTTAAACATATATGGTTATTTTACACATGTGAATACCTGTTCAAATCTGAAATTGCATACTGTAACGTGAAGAAGTTACTGTATTTTCATAGAATTACTGTTGAAACAAAAGGGTAATTGTTTGGCTGTTTCAAGTATGAAAATACAAATAAATTCTGCTACGAGGAGTCAACGCAGTAACAGCCTAACGTTTTCCTGTTTATTAATTTAATCTTTTTTATCAGATTAACTGATTGTGTGGTTTAATGCAGCTGAAATAGAAATGCCAGCAGCACTTTGAGCTTGTTTTAGTAAATCTAAGCCTATTATTAAGTGATTATTGGCTCCCCTTAACGACATCCGGCCCAATGCATTCTGGTCTACTGTCACTGCTGTTATGGAGACATGGATAAACATCATTGTCTCTAAGGATTTCTTCTGTATGATGGCGGAGCACCAATCTTCAAAGACGCCTACAAATAAATGATTTTTCCCTTTTCTCTTTGAGGACATTTTATTGAAAGAATAATACACCTGACCTCATATAGTAGCTCACCTTCACTGGTTTGTTGCAGCATCTTGATCTAAACCACCTGAAAGAAAATGAGATGGAAAGAATGAACATGAAGAAAAACATTAACTTCAAACAAACTTTGATCATATGATAGAAAAGTTTGTCTCACCACTCAAATATTATGATTGCACTGCACAGAATTACAATTTCCAGGCTCTTCACTATAACATAGACACCAAACTCTGGATTATCTGTAACAAGACAGCATGGTGGAAACTGTTATGGCTCCAAAACATCCTGAACCTTCATCCTTCTGTTAACCTCAAATGTAAATGGGTTTACTATCACAAGTTTATTTGAATAGAATAATTTCATACAAATGCAATAAAAAGCTCCATAGGAGTGCCATAAATAAGAAGATGGCATTATTCTGAAAAAGAATAAATAAGTAAATGAAAAAATGTGGAAATATAAAGATAATTAACTAAACATAAAGTAATAATTATAAAAATGTTCATATATTTTAACATTTATTTGCTTGATTTATTTCTCTATATATTCATTTATATATATTTTAAGATACATATTTTTTTCATTATTAGCAAATAAATTACTATTTTCATCAATAATTTATTGATTTTTTTATGTCATTTATTTATTTTTATCCTTTTATTTTTCCTCATTTTTTTCCCTATTGCTCTTTCTTGAAGGGCCAAGCTGTCAATCAACTGGCTGTGGGCGGGCCTTCCTGCCCGGGTTGGGCGGGTTTGTGCATGTGCAGTGTTAGTGTGGTATCTGCTGGAATCAGTGAAGGAAGGAAGACAGAAGGGACGAGTTAAGGACAAGTGTCCGTCAAGTACTCGTAACACTTGTACTTGTAAACTTGTAAACGAGTATGTGGAGGAAAATGTAGAACTGGACTATGTTTAGAAGATGGTGGGTGAATTAATGGAGAGTCTCAGTCAAATATCTGGTTTTAAGGAATTGACTACTCATCCTGGGCAGTAAGGCCCATAAATGAACAAATAAATGAGAAAATGCATATGATTATTCCTTTATATTTTGTTATTTGTCTTTATATTTTACATTTATATTCTTTAATTTATTTCTCTTTATATTTCCACATTTATTTTTTCTTATTACTTTACAGATTTGTTCTTATTTATGGCACTCCTATCCCTCCATGCTTTGCAGCGTACTCCAACAAACAAACTAAGTTATACAGCAGCAGAAAACCTGAAAAACAGAAAAGAGAGAAGAGCAGATTAGATTAAAATAAGCAGATTCAGTACAGTTCTACATTTACCTGCACTATTCAAAGTAATCTGTGATGACGTCTGATTACCAAGATCATTCATGGCCAGACAGAAATAAACTCCTCCATCTGTCACATTAAAGCTGTAAAAATCTCCTTCAGATACAGTCACGGCTCCATCTTTGCTGCTCTTGAACCAGGTGAAGCGGCTGACGGGAGGCTTGGCTCTGCTGGAGCAGGTCAGGTTCACCCGGCTACCTGCTGACACCAAACCTGGTGGACTGATGGACACGGAGGTGTTCTTGGGAGCATCTGAGGAACATATGATATTAACTTTATTCATTAAAATCAGCTGACATCCCATCATGTGCTGACAGGATCCAATAACGAACTCTGAGTGTCTTACATGAAACATGGAGAGTCTTTCTCTCCTCTGCTGTCTTGACCTCTTTTCCTTCGTTCACAGGATAACTGGCAGAACAGGTGATGTTGTATCCATCATGTTGGTCTGACAGAGTGACGGTCGTCTGGATTTTAGTTGTTAAGGTTCGATCTGTGTTTTCCTCTATTTTGTTGAGAGCGTCTTGTTGGAGATTCCAGGTGAGTTTAGGAGGGGAGTGTGGACAGGGAGTGGAAGCTGAGCAGGTTATAGTGACAGACTGCTTCTCCTTCAGATCACCTGGGATCTCAATTCTGGGGCTCGGAGGAGAATCTGTGGGATCAAACCAGACACACATTTTACACTAAAATATAAATTAGAAACACTTTGGGTTTTTAATACCAAAGCTGACACAGAAAATGACATTTTTGTATTAAACAACAACAGACTCACTCTTAGCAAAGTGAAAAACCTGATAAAATGAGAAAGTGTGCTGTTTAGACCAAAGCTGCAACTGATTTCCCTTTTTATTTAACATCATAGACTAACTGATGAAAACAAAACTCTCTTACCTTTAACTGTTATTTGAAGAGGATCACAAAGAGCTGTTGCCATGAATGGTCTGTTCTCAACTCTGAAGAAATATGTGTCTGTGTAACTTCTGATTAATTTGGAAAATGAAGTGGTGCAATTTTTCTCACTCAGGTTTCCAGTAATATTCATTGGATAGGTGTTAACCGTCCCACTACTGTTGAAAATCACATTGTTTGGATATTTGCCAAATCTCACGTCATTTTTGATCCACACTCCAAAGGTTTCTCTTCTGCTGTCAAAATCTTGTTCTGGTTGATAACTAAAGTTACACGGGATTTGCAAACAAGATCCACTCAGTGCTTCAATCTTCTCTGGTGCAGTAATGAATAGATCTGGCTGGTGAGGACAAGCAGCCAAAGCACCTGTAAAACCAGACTCATGATTAACAAAATGTGGAACAAATCTACAGGCAGAGAACGTTCATGATAAATAAAGCAGCCGTATGTTGCATGCTGGTCTGTTTTCCTGTCCTGTTAACAATGTCAGTATGAAATATTTCATTTTTCAGTCAGGACGGTTGGAAACAGTAACTCTGTCTGCACTGGTCTTCCTGCTTTGTTTCTAAATGAAGTTCAGACTGAATGAATTAACGTCTCAAATAAAAGTGAGTGAACAAACAGCTCACCTGAAAGAAAGAAGACGCTCAGTAACAAGTTGGCTGGCACCATATTCACAGACTGGACTGCCGTGAAACTCATCACCTGGATTTGACCAAAATAAAGAAAAGAAGTTATGTTTCAATATTTTAATCAAAATATCTTTTAAACAAAGTGTTCACATTCTTTTAAAACAAAATCAAATTCACACATTCATTCCAGGAAGTTGAATAAATAACATCTATCATGTATTTTCAGTGGAGTTCATGAAAAGCAGCTAAATTAAACTCTCTGGGTTAAAAAGTTGAAACATAAAAAGCAGTAACATTTGTCCTTACCGAACCAGCCTGCAGCCAAAACAGAGAAACAATTAGTTTTAAAATCAGGACGTTTGTGAATTTCAGCAGAACTGCAACAGAGCCAGTAACCGACGTATCTGCAGAGCCGTCGTAATATAACATCAAACAGACTATTTTCAGGATAGATATCACACGACTACAATACTGCAGAAATACAAGAAGTCTTCATCCTTCCTGGCTGAACTCTGAGAAAGAGGAAGTCAGTGCTTGGGGCATCTTGAGTTCAGCAAGGTGCAAATGACTTATTACTTATCTTTTATCACTTGACTCACTGCAGGCCTGTATCTGTATCTTCTTTTCTAGTACATATTACATTAATCACAATAGTGACATATGTAAAACAACATATAAACAATATAACATTTAAACATGTAATATATAGAGAGGAGGCTGATCTGAGACCATCAGTACAGAAAGCCAGTGTTTCATTAGACAAATATGCAGGAAACTTCCCCTGAGTAAGATCATATAACCAAAGACTAATTTATTATACAACAAACAGCTGTTTCTTCTGCAGGAACGAGGATCACAAGGGATGAGAGGATTTAAATATGGTAATAGTTAATAAGTTATCAGTCATCACCTTTATGCAGAGTTGCTTTTCATGGTTTCCATGGTAACAGACAGAGTTGTTTAAGCTCCTTTTGCTGGATCGGGGAAGGAATTTGTTTCCATAAATTATTATTGAAGAATTGTCACTTTTTTCTGTCAACAACTTCTCATTTATTTTAGCAAATAAACAGAAGGAAAGTGTTCCAGGTCACAGAATAAATAGTCAGTACTTGGACAATAAACACAATTCCTCACTGATATTTTGTTGCAGAGAGCTGCCTGGTTACAGACAGAAGGACAGATGCAGCTGACCAACTTCCTCTGTTTACTTATAGTTCTCACCTCTGTACATGATTTCATCAGTTTACATCCTGCTACTTCTCTTTGGTGATCTCACTCTGGTTTATCAGCCCCACACAGAGAAAATGTGCAGCAACCTCATGCTTAACGCCTCGACTTATTAAGTGTAAATAACCAAAGACGTGACAAAGACTATTTCATACATGTAGGTACAACAGAGTCTTTGCTGACAGTCTTTATCACTGCTGCTCTGCACCGTGCTGATGAGAGAACCTCACTGATTAATATGCTTTGAATCATTTTATTATACTTTTACTTCACAATGTTTATGCAAACAAAATCCATTGAATAAGAGATAAAAATGATTTTCTCCTTCACACTTTCTCTGTGCTCCCATTCTTTTTCAATACTATAAAACCATTTATTTAACAAGAAGAACAAGATCAGAAACACTGATACTGAACACTGACTCCAAATGAATGCTAATGCTGCTCTGTGTCTGCTGGATGTGAAAACAGGAAACTGCCAACAAGTTCATCATAAAAAGGTGATAATATGTAAATGTTGTGTTTACAGCTTTTGTCCTGCTGCCAAGTGGACGGAAATCTGTTATTGCAGGTTTAAGACTGAAAAAGAGGTGAATTCATAATATGTTTCAGAATTGTTTGATGGAGTTGTGTTTTCAGTCAACTGGCTTTTGTTTTATCAAAGTAAAATAGATCTTATCAAGAGAAGTAAATATACCGTTTTATAGAGTAAAAGAATGTAAAGTCTGATAAAGGTGTGAGAAATTGGTAGTGGTTAAATTGCAGTACATTTTAGTCACATTTTAAATTAACTTTTGTGACATAACAGAGGAGTAACAGAATGAACATATAAACACATGAATAGAACATATATAAAAAGTATAACACAAATAATACGCAAAAAAATGTAGCAAGAAAATTTGTTTATTGTCATCCAGACATTGAATAACAGTTATGACCAAGATCTGTGAAAAGGAATCATTTTGACAACAATAATGCAGCCGGTGAGATTGTCATTGTCAGCAGTGCCGTCACATCAACACATGGTTAAGATGAGGACTGAACCTGTCAGAACCACAAGATGGAGACATTACAACAGAGCTCAACCTGTAATCTACTTCATTACAGTAACATGGGTAACACTACTTTGTTTAATGGAGTCTGAATGAAGGATTATTCATAACATCACAACAGGAACATATAAAAGGACTTTCTCAGACACTTTTACAAATGACTGATTCTAGAAGATCAAATCTCCTGTGATAGTGTGACCAACTCACACTATTTCTTTTCTTTATTAATGATATAAAAGCTTAAGACTGGTCATTATGTTGATATACGCAGCTTTTGTTTTAGATATCAGATGATTTTTACACTAATATCACTGACATTAACACAATGGTGAAAACGTATTTATGCTATGTACAGTGACAAGAGACTAAACTATCACATAAAACATCTTAGATTTACATTTATTAATTTGACTTCCATCCAAAGCGATGTGCAAATGAGGTCAAATCATCCTGTTAAAATTATTGGATGACTACTCAAGCTTTGCTATCATCCTGGGAGAAATAAAGACTGGTTGTGCCCTTCTTTGTGAGTGGTGCGAAAACCTCAAGAAAAAAGACAGTTGCTTTTAAAGACCTTTGAAGATCTTTAAAAAGTCATAATGTGTAACTGTCAGTTGTAGAAGGTAAACTGCACTTCAGGGGAAAACAACCACATTTTAACCCAGAAACACTCAGGACCTGACCTCTGTATCCTAGTTACTTTGCAGATAGATTTTACATACAGACCATCTGAACATTAATATGATTTATTATTAGATTAAAATAATCAGATGTAGGATGAGGGGCAGGACAGCAGCCGCCAGCTACAGTCAGAGAAAGAAGGCCCCACTCTCTCTCCTGTTAAACCCTCTCACAGAGGAGGAGATGCCTTCTCTGAGGCCATAATCGATCAATATTTTTAACAATAATAACAATAATTCAAAATAGGCCTTGCACTGTGTGGCAGACAGGCCTGTTGCTGCTGGAACTGCACAAGTGAGGGGTGCTGCCAGCAGATCAGATCTTTAAAGGTCTGCGAGAGATCTTAGACCATCGATGCAGACGTACCTCAGATCTGGCTCTGCATTGCTGAGCTCATCAGCCCCTGAGGCGTCTCCATGGCAGAGCTCTTCTATAAAACCAAGACTCTTGTGCCTCTTGATCAGGCTGGTGTGCTGCTGGCACTCTGATGGACGACAACACAGCACCCCCCACCTCCCCCATCGCCTCGACTCCCCCTAACCCCCAATCATCCACATCTCCTCACTTTTCTAAGTGGCTAAGTGACCGAGTGGAAAATGCATGAAAAATAAATAGAATCCTCTGTCCTCAAAGATGATGTCTTTTGATTTTACAGATCTGTCTACAATATTTTCATTACAGTTAGCTGATATCCACATCATTTTGTGTCAGTGTGAGCAACTTGTAAAGCTCATCAAAGTTTTGGTGACACAAGGAGTTACATGTTATAACAGTGTTTCTCATATATATAACATGACTGAAGTCAAATACACTGCAATCGACACAGGTTAAATGCTTTACCTGCGTTTCTGGTAACATCCTCAACACTGAAACCAACACACAAATCACTACCAAACACACTGAAAGGCTGTAATGATTTACCTGTTAACACACGCTGACAGATGAACACACTCCACTCTGGTTTTACATGTGACATTAACCTCATGGAAATGACAGTCATGACATGAGACTATAAGCCAGGTGGTGCCTGTTATTAATGAGACAGTTTGTGTCCCACCAGACCAGAATATAGATGGTCTCATTAAAATAAGATATATTCCACAGCATGAAACACACTGAAAAGACAGAGACAGGGCTTTAACCCAACTGAGTCCTGTTTCTTCACGCACTTTGGTTGGTTTGTTCTTCCGATATTACTGCTAGACAATCATGAGGTTCACCATCTTCAGCAGTTGGGAGGAGAGTAGCTGGGTTAAGTACAGTGCAGCGTGAGATAACAACATTTGGAAGAGACAACAACACATTGTGATAATGCATCATTCTTGCTGAGTCAAGTGTGAGGTTTTTTGCTCCAGTAATATGGATGCTACTGCATGAGGTACCAGTAAGTTCAATGTTTGATAGCGTACTAGACCTCTAGAAGCCAATACTGCCAATGATGCTGCAGCCACAGCCTTTAGGCAGTATGGCAACCCTGCTGCCACTGCGTCTAGCGTGGATGAGAAATAAGCCACGGGTCTAAGCTTATTCCCATGTTTTTGTAACAAAACTGAGGACATAAAGTTTGAGTAAACAGTTGATGAGGGTTTAGTAACTCCAGAGTCGGAGCTATGGTCAATGCTTGTTTTAGTTTGGTCTTCACAGTCAGGAGTCCATGTCAGTGGGTCTGAGTGTGCAAGTCCATGGTCATATGTCATGCTCTGCAGAGTCCCTGCTATCTGTGCAAAGTCTGGAAGCCACTGACGGCAGTAGCTTACCATGCCCAGAAATGCCATCATTTGCTTCTTGTTTATCGCTTTTGGAATTTTCAAGATGGCTTGGATCTTTTCATCTGACAAATTCTTTCCTTCGGGAGAAGAAATTATGTGGCCTAGGAATGTTACTTCCTGTCTTACCCACTGCAACTTTGAGAGGCTGACCTTGTGGCCTTGTGTTGCTTAATATTGTAGAAGTGCCACTGTGTCAGCCTGGCATGCCTGTTCAGTCTCTGAACATAGTAAAAGATCATCTACATACTGGACCAGTGTACTACCGCACGGCGGTTCGAACACTTCCAAATTGTCATGCAAAGCAGCCGATAAAAACGCGGGACTTTCGGAAAACCCCATCGGAAGTCGGGACCACATCCATGATTTACCTTTAAATGTGAATGCAAACCAGAATTGTGAATTTGGATGAGCAGGAATGCTGAAAGATGCATTAGCCAAATCTATCACCGTGAAATATTTACTTTTATTAGGTACCTGCGTCAAAATAGTGTGTGGATCTGGAACCACTGGTGCCCTGGCATGAACTGCATCATTCACTGCTTTTAGATCTTGAACAAATCTCCAATTTGTAGGTTGATTTTCCTGTGGAGCCTTTTTAACTGGGAAGATAGGTATTCTACATGGAGAATTAGGGCATGGCACAATAACTCCAGCAATGACTCAAAAACCGGTGTTATTCCTTCAGTTGCTCCAGGTTTGAGTGGATATTGTTTTTTGCATGGTCTGTAATCAGATCTGGGAGTAACCACTAGGGGTACTACATTCTTCATCAGTCCCACATCATATTTATGCTGAGCCCAAATTCCAGTGGGGACCTCTGCCAATCTGGGGTCTGATGCTGTTGTTTCTGTATTTTGAGCCATCTGAGTGCTGCAGAATGTCTGAGTCCTTTGGGAGAGAAGATGCAGTACATGTACTCCCACAAAGGTGCAACAGAATCTCTTCCGAAACACCACTCGCTGAGGGTGAGTATTTAACTCCTTTTCCCTCACTTTTGGCTGGTTTCCAATCATAAATATCATTACATATAGTCACCCATGAGCCAACGTCTTTCAATTCTTTTGTGTGTGGTTTCGTAAGTGACACGTGTGGACAGACTGATGACTTAAAGAAATTCCTGATCTCTTAATTTCTGTTAACCGACAATGCACAAAACCTCCCCAGAACATATGACCACTAGTTAACATACCTGACTCTTTCCCTTCACAAAACCATTGCATTTCAAAACTGTCACCGGGACCCGGTGTATGCTTGACATAGGATGTACAGTGCAGGTCCTCAACTTGCATATGATCAACCTCATGTGTCGTCACACGCTAAATCGGTCAGGGTGTGTGAGACCGAGCGTGGATCATTGGACTTTAGATCCCATGAATAATAGTATTTTGGTGAGTGAGGACTGAAATACACACCCTGAAATGGTTTGTTCTGCACCCATTCTATTTTTAGCCCTTCATCTGTACAGACTATGACAATCCCAAATTCACACATCAGATCCCTGGCCATTAAATTTATAGGGCAACAAGAAGAGAATAAAAATGAATGTTTCCTTCCCTGTTTCCCCGTTTCCAGGTCTATGAAAGAAAGAGGTGTAGTGAATATTTCCTTAATCACTTTACCCCCTGCTCCTACGGTGTCAATCCTTCTGCCACTCATTTTGAGCCCATCATGCCAATCACCTGTCTTTAACACTTGTGTGTTGCACCAGAATCTACTAGAAACTGTATCTCTTTTCCTGCCACTAACAGTTTAATCACTGGTAATTCTTCGGGGGGAATGATATTCTGTATCATCTGCATTTCTGATTCCTCATCGTGTGTGTGTGTGTGTGTGTGCTTTCTTACCCTCCCTTCCTGCCTCCCCTGTTAGTCAGTAGCCAGCCCTCCCTCCGCGGTGGTTCCTCCCTCCTCCCCTCGGGTTATTTATTTACTGTACAGCCAGTCCTCCCTGTCCTGTTCAGGCTCAGATTGTGTGCAGTCCTGTGCCCAATGGGTCAGGCTCCCACAGCGGAAACAGCCATCCTGCTTGTAAGTTCTTCGTTTTCTGCCTCGACCTCTGCTACTGCCACGACCTCTGCCCCTGTACGTTTGCTGTTCATACACTTGCAACTGTGCCAACTGGAGTTTCTCTCCCAACTTTTCCTTCGTCTTCGCCACTTTGTCTCCGGCCTGCCTCAGTTGTCTCTCGGTGTGTCTAGCGTGAGCTAGAACATCTGCAATTCGTCCACTGTCTACATGAATGCAATGCTTCGTGACATAGTGTCTGATTTCCGGCAGGAGTCCTTCCACCAGACTGGCTTTCAGCTGTTGTTCATAGGGACTATCATCGTTATTTGCTGGGGGATTCAAGCCACTGTGGACTCTGAATACTTCTAACAATCTAAGATGATAATCAGTCACATTTTCCTCTGTACCTCAACTCACAGTCTTTCACTTTGCCCCAGTCTATCCTTCTCTCGAAGTAAGCTGTCAGTTTTGTTATCAGGGCGGCCACTGCCACCGTGTAGGCATTGCCCACTGCCCCATTCCAGGGTGTGTCTGCAGCTGGCCAGCCTCCTTCGACAGCGCCCCATTTTAGTCCCATTTTGGTGACCAGAAGTCTCTTGATCCCCCCCCAATTGTCTCTAGTAGTCCCTTCCTACACATGCGCTGGAGTTTTTTGTAAGTTCTTTTTTTGTATTGTTTTTTTTTTGGGTTTGTTTCTTCAACAGAACCTGTAGTTCTTGAATTTGTTTCTGAAGGTTCTTTAGTGTTTTTCGTCTTCTTCTCCACCCTCGATTACGTTGCCTAAAACACATGTGCAGCACAATAAATCACACATTGCAATAGTTGTTACAATGTAATATTACATTGTTACATTAACATCTGCAACCTGATGAGTAGAATTTGTTTAATTTCATGTCATATTGTAATCATACTACACAGCTACAGTACATTCTAACACTTTGTTATTACATAGCAACAAACACACACGTATGCCCTATTGCCACCCTTGCTTGTTTTCTTTGACACATGATCCATTTCAGAAACTAAAACTACACCTGGAAGTGCTTGGATCTACAGCTTGCACTGGTGATAGCTGGGGGCTGTGGAGGGGTGATGAGGTGTTGAAAAGCTCGATCATATAGAACGTCTCCCTCCACTTTCTGCCACGTCTGCACTTTACTCTCTCACTGAGGTCATTGATGGTTGTCTTCCTGCCTGACTCTAGGTCCTTTCTGTATTTATCACGTTCCTTCTCTAAATATTTCTCTTTCATCTCTGGATCAGCATCGCGTCGGGCGCGATAGTGCCGCTGCTTTTCTGCAGTGATCAGCGGTGGATTGGCTCCCTGTAAGTGTGGTATTCACATTGTAAAACTGATCTTAAATGTTAAAAGCTTCAGTAATTTCAACTGTAAAACTCAGATGAATAGTATAGTACAGGAAACTGTTTGCCAACAAATTCATCATATAAAGGTGATCATATGTCAGTGTTGTGTTTACAGCCAGTGGACGGAAAAATGTTTAACACAAAAATGAATAACATGTTTAAGAACCTGTTAGAACCACAAGATGGAGACATTACAACAGAGCTCAACCTGTAACCTTCACTACTTCATTACAGTAACATGGGTAACTCCACCTTGTTTAGTGGAGTATGAATGAAGGATTGTTCACAACATCACAATACCAACATATAAAAGGACAGACTTTTTTAAATGAGTGATTCTAGTGAAGTCACTGTCACGGCTGGTACGTGAAGGGAA
This sequence comes from Lateolabrax maculatus, assembly GCA_031216445.1. Lineage (NCBI taxonomy): Eukaryota > Metazoa > Chordata > Actinopteri > Acropomatiformes > Lateolabracidae > Lateolabrax > Lateolabrax maculatus. The sequence continues at coordinate 14,400,467 of CM062210.1, forward strand.
ACAGGAAGGACCCAATGACTGAAGCCGAGCTGAAGCAGTTCAGTGATTTAATGATCAAAACGTTGAGGTACAGAGGCTTTTGAAGTCATGAAGCAGGCAAGGGTCAAAACCGGGAAGGCAGTCCAAACAGGCAAAAACATTTGATAAAGTGGCAGGCAGTAAATCCAAGGTCAGAGGGCTGTATTAAGTTAATGTTTAACTTTTATCCATTATTTTATTGTTCCCATCTCCTTTTCTTTCAGGTGGTTTATATCAAGATGCAACAACAAACCAGAAAAGATCGCCAAAGAGAAGTGGTGGGATGTAAACTCATGAAATCATGAACGGAGCTGAGAACTATAAGTAAACAGAGGAAGTTGGTCAGCTGCATCTGTCCTTCTGTCTGTAACCAGGCAGCTCTCTGCAACAAAATATCAGTGAAGAATTTTGTTTATTGTCCAAGTACTGACTATTTATTCTGTGACCTGGAACACTTTCCTTCTGTTTATTTGCTAAAATTAATGTGAAGTGAGTGACTGCAAAAAGTGAAAATTCTTATAAAAAAAAAGGTATGGAAACAAATTCCTTCCCTGATCCAGCAAAAGGAGCTTAAACAACTCTGTCTGTTACTATGAAAACCATGAAAAGCAACTCTGCATAAAGGTGATGACTGATAACTTATTAACTATTACCCAATTTAAATCCTCTCATCCCTTGTGATCCTCGTTCCTGCAGAAGAAACAGCTGTTTGTTGTATAATAAATTAGTCTTTGGTTATATGATCTTACTCAGGGGAAGTTTCCTGCATATTTGTCTAATGAAACACTGGCTTTCTGTACTGATGGTCTCAGATCAGCCTCCTCTCTATATATTACATGTGTAAATGTGATATTGTTTATATGTTGTTTTACATATGTCATTATTGTGATTAATGTAATATGTACTAGAAAAGAAGATACAGATACAGGCCTGCAGTGAGTCAAGTGATAAAAGATAAGTAATAAGTCATTCGGAACTTGCTGAAACACTGACTTCCTCTTTCTCAGAGTTCAGCCAGGAAGGATGAAGACTTCTTCTTTTTCTGCAGTTTTGTAGTCGTGTGATATCTATCCTGAAAATAGTCTGTTTGATGTTATATTACGACGGCTCTGCAGATACGTCGGTTACTGGCTCTGTTGCAGTTCTGCTGAAATTCACAAACGTCCTGATTTTAAAACTAATTGTTTCTCTGTTTTGGCTGCAGGCTGGTTCGGTAAGGACAAATGTTACTGCTTTTTATGTTTCAACTTTTTAACCCAGAGAATTTTATTTTGCTGCTTTTCATGAACTCTACTGAAAATACATGATAGATTTTTTTTATTCAACTTCCTGAAATGAATGTGTGAATTTGAGGTTGTTTTAAAAGAATGTGAACGTTTTGTTTAAAAGATATTTTGATTAAAATATTGAAACATAACTTTTTTTCTTTATTTTGGTCAAATCCAGGTGATGAGTTTCACGGCAGTCCAGTCTGTGAATATGGTGCCAGCCAACTTGTTACTGAGCGTCTTCTTTCTTTCAGGTGAGCTGTTTGTTCACTCACTTTTATTTGAGACGTTAATTCATTCAGTCTGAACTTCATTTAGAAACAAAGCAGGAAGACCAGTGCAGATAGAGTTACTGTTTCCAACAGACCTGACTGAAAAATGAAATATTTCATACTAACATTGTTAACAGGACAGGAAGAAAGACCAGCATGCAACATACTGCTGCTTTATTTATCATGAATGTTTTCTGCCTGTAGATTTTATCCACTTTTTGTTGATCATGAGTCTGGTTTTACAGGTGCTTTGGCCTCTTGTCTGGAAAAATCAGCTCTATTCATTACTGCACCAGAGAAGATTGAAGCACTGAGTGGATCTTGTTTGCAAATCCCGTGTAACTTTAGATCTCAACCAGAACAAGATTTTGACAGCAGAAGAGAAACCTTTGGAGTGTGGATCAAAAATGACGTCAGATTTGGCAAATATCCAAACAATGTGATTTTCCACAGTAGTGGGACGGTTAACACCTATCCAATGAATATTACTGGAAACCTGGTTGAGAAAAATTGCACCACTTTATTTTCCAAATTAATCAGAAGTTACACAGACACATATTTCTTCAGAGTTGAGAACAGACCATTCATGACAACAGCTGCTTGTGATCCTCTTCAAATAACAGTTAAAGGTAAGAGAGTTTTGTTTTCATCAGTCAGTCTATGATGTTAAATAAAAAGGGAAATCAGTTGCAGCTTTGGTCTAAACAGCACACTTTCTCATTTTATCAGGTTTTTCACTTTGCTAAGATTTTAACTTCTGATTAAACACTGAGTCTGTTGTTGTTTAATACAAAAATGTCATTTTCTGTGTCAGCTTTGGTATTAAAAACCCAAAGCGTTCCTAATTTATATTTTAGTGTAAAATGTGTGTCTGGTTTGATCCCACAGATTCTCCTCCGAGCCCCAGAATTGAGATCCCAGGTGATCTGAAGGAGAAGCAGTCTGTCACTATAACCTGCTCAGCTTCCACTCCCTGTCCACACTCCCCTCCTAAACTCACCTGGAATCTCCAACAAGACGCTCTCAACAAAATAGAGGAAAACACAGATCGAACCTTAACAACTAAAATCCAGACGACCGTCACTCTGTCAGACCAACATGATGGATACAACATCACCTGTTCTGCCAGTTATCCTGTGAACGAAGGAAAAGAGGTCAAGACAGCAGAGGAGAGAAAGACTCTCCATGTTTCATGTAAGACACTCAGAGTTTGTTATTGGATCCTGTCAGCACATGATGGGATGTCAGCTGATTTTAATGAATAAAGTTAATATCATATGTTCCTCAGATGCTCCCAAGAACACCTCCGTGTCCATCAGTCCACCAGGTTTGGTGTCAGCAGGTAGCCGGGTGAACCTGACCTGCTCCAGCAGAGCCAAGCCTCCCGTCAGCCGCTTCACCTGGTTCAAGAGCAGCAAAGATGGAGCCGTGAATGTATCTGAAGGAGATTTTTACAGCTTTAATGTGACAGATGGAGGAGTTTATTTCTGTCTGGCCATGAATGATTTTGGTAGTCAGACGTCATCACAGATTACTTTGAATATTGCAGGTAAATATAGAACTGTACTGAATCTGATTATTTTAATCTAATCTGCTCTTCTCTCTTTTCTGTTTTTCAGCTTTTCTGCTGCTGTATAACTTAGTTTGTTTGTTGGAGTACGCTGCAAAGTATGGAGGCATAGGAGTGCTATAAATAAGAATAAATCTGTAAAGTAACAAGAAAAAATAAATGTGGAAATATAAAGAGAAATAAATTAAAGAATATAAATGTAAAATATAAAGACAAATAACAAAATAGAAAGGAATAATTAAGAGCATTGTCATATATTTTCTCATTTATTTGTTACTGCCCAGGCTGAGTAGTCAATTCCTTAAAACCAGATATTTGACTGAGACTCTCCATTAATTCATCCACCATCTTCAAAACATAGTCCAGTTCTACATTTTCCTCCACATACTCTGCAAGTGTTACGAGTACTTGACGGACACTTGTCCTTAACTCGTCCCTTCTGTCTTCCTTCCTTCACTGATTCCAGCAGATACCACACTAACACTGCACATGCACAAACCCGCCCAACCCGGGCAGGAAGGCCCGCCCACAGCCAGTTGATTGACAGCTTGGCCCTTCAAGAAAGAGCAATAGGGAAAAGAATGAGGAAAAATAAAAGGATAAAAATAAATAAATGACATAAAAAATCAATAAATTATTGATGAAAATAGTAAATTATTTGCTAATAAGGAAAAAAATATGTATCTTAAAATATATATAAATGAATATATACAGAAATAAATCAAGCAAATAAATGTTAAAATATATGAACATTTTTATAATTATTACTTTATATTTAGTTAATTATCTTTATATTTCCACATTTTTTCATTTACTTATTTATTCTTTTTCAGAATAATGCCATCTTCTTATTTATGGCACTCCTATGGAGCTTTTTATTGCATTTGTATGAAATTATTCTATTCAAATAAACTTGTGATAGTAAACCCGTTTACATTTGAGGTTAACAGAAGGATGAAGGTTCAGGATGTTTTAGAGCCATAACAGTTTCCACCATGCTGTCTTGTTACAGATAATCCAGAGTTTGGTGTCTATGTTATAGTGAAGAGCCTGGAAATTGTAATTCTGTGCAGTACAATCATAATATTTGAGTGGTGAGACAAACTTTTCTATCATATGATCAAAGTTTGTTTGAAGTTAACGTTCAACTTTTATTCATGTTTATTCTCTCCATCTCCTTTTCTTTCAGGTGGTTTAGATCAAGATGGTGCAACAAACCAGTGAAGGTGAGCTACTAGATGAGGTCAGGTGCATTATTCTTTCAATAAAATGTCCTCAAAGAGAAAAGGGAAAAATCATTTATTTGTAGGCGTCTTTGAAGATTGGTGCTCCACCATCATACAGAAGAAATCCTTAGAGACAATGATGTTTATCCATGTCTCCATAACAGCAGTGACAGTAGACCAGAATGCATTGGGCCAGATGTCGTTAAGGGGAGCCAATAATCACTTAATAATAGGCTTAGATTTACTAAAACAAGCTCAAAGTGCTGCTGGCATTTCTATTTCAGCTGCATTAAACCACACAATCAGTTAATCTGATAAAAAAGATTAAATTAATAAACAGGAAAACGTTAGGCTGTTACTGCGTTGACTCCTCGTAGCAGAACTTATTTGTATTTTCATACTTGAAACAGCCAAACAATTACCCTTTTGTTTCAACAGTAATTCTATGAAAATACAGTAACTTCTTCACGTTACAGAATGCAATTTCAGATTTGAACAGGTATTCACATGTGTAAAATAACCATATATGTTTAAGTGAATTCAGCATATAAATGCTTAACTTCATGTGTAATGTACTTCTGATTACTAGAGCTCTTGAGTTTTCAGTACACTTAGTAAGGAGCAGATATACACGAAGTAAACAAACTGTTAAACCGCCATGATAGCTGTACCTACAGACAGCGCTAGTCTACAGTTCAGAGGCTCAAAAATTAATAAAACACCGCTCTAAACTTACTTACAGACCCTCTGAAACGCATTCAAACATTGTTACATACAATTTTTATGTGTTTTCTGCACTTAAACATAACTCTAACCTGATAAAAAAGGTTAAATGAGCAGACAGGAAAACGTTAGGCTGTTACTGCGTTGACTCCTCGTAGCAGAATGAAGAGAGAGCCAACAAGAGCGCAAAGCAGGGTTTCAGTCATCTGCTCCTTACTGACGTTGTTGGGTATTGCTCCAAAACAATAGTCCACAAAGACTGACTGAAAGTCCCTCAACACCTACAATATTACTCATCAGCAACCACTGGAATACACATAGTGATCATCCCTTTAAGTAGATAAAACATTAACAAAAAATGTGACCACATCTTTTGTGTGCGTCACACTAACAGCACTCTCTCTGTGTTGTTTCATTTCCACAGGACGCAGCAGGAGAAGAACAGACTGTCAACAGAGTGACTGAGTCACAAGCATCATGAAGGAGAGGAGGAAGATGTCTTGTTCACAGTGAATGGAATATTTCTATATTTCTTATTCCTTTAATTCTATTCTAGTAAATTACTTTGCATAGATTGGTATGAAGAAAAGGATGGCGTGCAAACAGATCAGAAGTTTTATTCATTTCAAAAAAAAAAAATTTCATTTTTATGGAAGATAACATAAATATAATATGCTGCAGCCTCATTTTTAGTTTGTGTAAGACTGTGATGATTTATGGTATTCTTATCATAATTTTATTCTTTGCCTCAAATGAAATGAGACATTTCTGATTATGAAGAAGCAGAAAGTGCAAAGGAGTTTCACTCATGCCAACAAACCCATCTTGCAGTGTTTTCATGTGTTCTTTAGGGTTTTTATCAGTGTTTTTCCTTATGTAATGAAAAAAAAAGAAGTAAATAGTGTGTTAGTCACAAAGCTTGCAGTCCCTCCCTTCAGCCCCCCTCTCTCATCCCCCAGCCCTCTGACCTTGGATTTACTGCCTGCCACTTTATCAAATGTTTTGCCTGTTTGGACTGCCTTCCCGGTTTTGACCCTTGCCTGCTTCATGACTTCATAAGCCTCTGTACCTCAACGTTTTGATCATTAAATCACTGAACTGCTTCAGCTCTGCCTCAGTCATTGGGTCCTTCCTGTTTCCCTTCACGTACCAGCCGTGACAGTGACTTCACTAGAATCACTCATTTAAAAAAGTTTGTCCTTTTATATGTTGGTATTGTGATGTTGTGAACAATCCTTCATTCATACTCCACTAAACAAGGTGGAGTTACCCATGTTACTGTAATGAAGTAGTGAAGGTTACAGGTTGAGCTCTGTTGTAATGTCTCCATCTTGTAGTTCTAACAGGTTCTGAAACATGTTATTCATTTTTGTGTTAAACATTTTTCCGTCCACTGGCTGTAAACACAACACTGACATATGATCACCTTTATATGATGAATTTGTTGGCAAACAGTTTCCTGTACTATACTATTCATCTGAGTTTTATAGTTGAAATTACTGAAGCTTTTAACATTTAAGATCAGTTTTACAATGTGAATACCACACTTACAGGGAGCCAATCCACCGCTGATCACTGCAGAAAAGCAGCAGCACTATCGCGCCCGACGCGATGCTGATCCAGAGAGGAAAGAGAAATATTTAGAGAAGGAACGTGATAAATACAGAAAGGACCTAGAGTCAGGCAGGAAGACAACCATCAATGACCTCAGTGAGAGAGTAAAGTGCAGACGTGGCAGAAAGTGGAGGGAGACGTTCTATATGATCTAGCTTTTCAACACCTCATCACCCCTCCACAGCCCCCAGCTATCACCAGTGCAAGCTGTAGATCCAAGCACTTCCAGGTGTAGTTTTAGTTTCTGAAATGGATCATGTGTCAAAGAAAACAAGCAAGGGTGGCAATAGGGCATACGTGTGTGTTTGTTGCTATGTAATAACAAAGTGTTGTCTTATAACCAAATGTTAGAATGTACTGTAGCTGTCTACTATGATTACAATATGACATGAAATTAAACAAATTCTACTCATCAGGTTGCAGATGTTAATGTAACAATGTAATATTACATTGTAACAACTATTGCAATGTGTGATTTATTGTGCTGCACATGTGTTTTAGGCAACGTAATCGAGGGTGGAGAAGAAGACGAAAAACACTAAAGAACCTTCAGAAACAAATTCAAGAACTACAGGTTCTGTTGAAGAAACAAACCCAAAAAAAAAACAATACAAAAAAAGAACTTACAAAAAACTCCAGTGCATGTGTAGGAAGGGACTACTAGAGACAATTGGGGGGGGATCAAGAGACTTCTGGTCACCAAAATGGGACAAAAATGGGGCGCTGTCGAAGGAGGCTGGCCAGCTGCAGACACACCCTGGAATGGGGCAGTGGGCAATGCCTACACGGTGGCAGTGGCCGCCCTGATAACTGACAGCTTACTTCGAGAGAAGGATAGACTGGGGCAAAGTGAAAGACTGTGAGTTGAGGTACAGAGGAAAATGTGACTGATTATCATCTTAGATTGTCAGAAGTATTCAGAGTCCACAGTGGCTTGAATCCCCCAGCAAATAACGATGATAGTCCCTATGAACAACAGCTGAAAGCCAGTCTGGTGGAAGGACTCCTGCCGGAAATCAGACACTATGTCACGAAGCATTGCATTCATGTAGACAGTGGGCGAATTGCAGATGTTCTAGCTCACGCTAGACACACCGAGAGACAACTGAGGCAGGCCGGAGACAAAGTGGCGAAGACGAAGGAAAAGTTGGGAGAGAAACTCCAGCTGGCACAGTTGCAAGTGTATGAACAGCAAACGTACAGGGGCAGAGGTCGTGGCAGTAGCAGAGGTCGAGGCAGAAAACGAAGAACTTACAAGCAGGATGGCTGTTTCCGCTGTGGGAGCCTGACCCATTGGGCACAGGACTGCACACAATCTGAGCCTGAACAGGACAGGGAGGACTGGCTGTACAGTAAATAAATAACCCGAGGGGAGGAGGGAGGAACCACCGCGGAGGGAGGGCTGGCTACTGACTAACAGGGGAGGCAGGAAGGGAGGGTAAGAAAGCACACACACACACACACGATGAGGAATCAGAAATGCAGATGATACAGAATATCATTCCCCCCGAAGAATTACCAGTGATTAAACTGTTAGTGGCAGGAAAAGAGATACAGTTTCTAGTAGATTCTGGTGCAACACACAAGTGTTAAAGACAGGTGATTGTCATGATGGGCTCAAAATGAGTGGCAGAAGGATTGACACCGTAGGAGCAGGGGGTAAAGTGATTAAGGAAATATTCACTACACCTCTTTCATTCATAGACCTGGAAACGGGGAAACAGTATTCAACATTTTAATCAAAATATCTTTTAAACAAAACGTTCACATTCTTTTAAAACAACCTCAAATTCACACATTCATTTCAGGAAGTTGAATAAAAAAAATCTATCATGTATTTTCAGTGGAGTTCATGAAAAGCAGCAAAATAAAATTCTCTGGGTTAAAAAGTTGAAACATAAAAAGCAGTAACATTTGTCCTTACCGAACCAGCCTGCAGCCAAAACAGAGAAACAATTAGTTTTAAAATCAGGACGTTTGTGAATTTCAGCAGAACTGCAACAGAGCCAGTAACCAACGTATCTGCAGAGCCGTCGTAATATAACATCAAACAGACTATTTTCAGGATAGATATCACACGACTACAAAACTGCAGAAAAAGAAGAAGTCTTCATCCTTCCTGGCTGAACTCTGAGAAAGAGGAAGTCAGTGTTTGGGGCATCTTGACCTCAGCAAGGTGCAAATGAGTTAGTACTTATCTTTTATCACTTGACTCACTGCAGGCCTGTATCTGTATCTTCTTTTCTAGTACATATTACATTAATCACAATAATGACATATGTAAAACATCATATAAACAATATCACATTTAGACATGTAATATATAGAGAGGAGGCTGATTTGAGACCATCAGTACAGAAAGCCAGTGTTTCATTAGACAAATATGCAGGAAACTTCCCCTGAGTAAGATCATATAACCAAAGACTAATTTATTATACAACAAACAGCTGTTTCTTCTGCAGGAACGAGGATCACAAGGGATGAGAGGATTTAAATATGGTAATAGTTAATAAGTTATCAGTCATCACCTTTATGCAGAGCTGCTTTTCATGGTTTTCATGGTAACAGACAGAGTTGTTTAAGCTCCTTTTGCTGGATCGGAGAAGGAATTTGTTTTGTTTCTGTGAATTGTCCATAAAAAAAGTTATGTATAAAAATATTCTCATTTGAAGAATTGTGCATTTTTTGCTGTCACTCACTTCTCATTAATTTTAGCAAATAAACAGAAGGAAAGTGTTCCAGGTCACAGAATAAATAGGCAGTACTTGGACAATAAACACAATTCTTCACTGATATTTTGTTGCAGAGAGCTGCCTGGTTACAGTCAGAAGGACAGATGCAGCTGACCAACTTCCCCTGTTTACTTATAGTTCTCAGCTCTGTTCACGACTTCATCAGTTACATCCCACCACTTCTCTTTGGCGATCTTTTCTGGTTTGTTGCTGCATCTTGATCTAAACCACCTGAAAGAAAAGGAGATGGGAACAATAAAATAATGGATAAAAGTTAAACATTAACTTAATACATAGTTTGATAATATCATAGAAAAGTTTGTCTCACCACTCAAATATTATGATTGTACTGCACAGAATTACAATTTCCAGGCTCTTCACTATAACACAGAGACCAACCCCAAACTCTGGATTATCTGTAACAAGACAGCATGGTGGAAACTGTTATGGCTCCAAAACATCCTGAACCTTCATCCTTCTGTAAACCTCAAATGTAAATGGGTTTACTATACAAAGTTTATTCGTACAGAATCATTTCATACAAATGCAATAAAAAATCTCCATAGGAGAGCCATAGATCAGAAGAAATATGAAAATAAATGTGGAAATACAAAGACGAACAAATAATACAATACATAAGTAAATGAAAAAATGTGGAAATATGAATATAATTAACTAAATATAAAGTAATAATTATAAGCATTTTCTTATATTTTAACATTAATTTCTCATTTATTTCTGTATATATTTATTTATATACATTTTAAAATATATTTTTATTTACTTTTTGCAAATAAATTACTCTTTTCATCTATATATCATTTTTCTGTCACAAACTTCTCATTAATTTTAGCAAATAAACAGAAGGAAAGTGTTCCAGGTCACAGAATAAATAGTCAGTAGACAATAAACACAATTCTTCATTGACATTTTCTTGCAGAGAGCTCTGTGGTTACAGTCGGTATTTCGATCGTACAGAAGGACAGATGCAGCTGACCAACTTCCTCTGTTTACTTATCCCTTGTGTTGTCCTCCGGGTTGAGGTGATGTATCATATGTTTGTGTCATCCTTTTCCTTTATTCTGTTTCTTACTCTGTTCCTATTGTCAAGAAACAAACTAAAAACAAAAGATAACCGCTTCAAGAATCACAAATGTCATGCATAACAACATTTACATACACAGAGGGACATTTTCGGCCACCGGGTCACCTTGACCCAGAGGACAACACAAGGGTTAAAGTTCTCAGCTCTGTTCATGACTTCATCAGTTTACATCCCACCATTTCTCTTTGGTGATCTAACTCTGGTTTATCAGCCCCACACAGAGAAAATGTGCAGCAACCTCATGCTTAACGCCTCGACTTATTCTTAAGTGTAAATAACCAAAGACGTGACAAAGACTATTTCATACATGTAGGTACAACAGAGTCTTTGCTGACAGTCTTTATCACTGCTGCTCTGCACCGTGCTGATGAGAGAACCTCACTGATTAATATGCTTTGAATTATTTTATTATACTTTTAATTCACAATGCAAACAAAAACCATTGAATAAGAGATAAAAATGCTTCTCTCCTTCACACTTTCTCTGTGCTCCCATTCTTTTTCAACACTATAAAACCATTTATTTAATAAAAAGAACAAGATCAGAAACACTGATACTGAACACTGACTCCAAATGAATGCTAATGCTGCTCTGTGTCTGCTGGATGTGAAAACAGGAAACTGCCAACAAGTTCATCATAAAAAGGTGATAATATGTAAATGTTGTGTTTACAGCTTTTGTCCTGCTGCCGCCAAGTGGACGGAAATCTGTTATTGCAGGTTTAAGACTGAAAAAGAGGTAAATTCATAATATGTTTCAGAATTGTTTGATAGAGTTGTGTTTTCAGTCAACTGGCTTTTGTTTTATCAAAGTAAAATAGATTTGATCCAGAGAAATAAATAAACCGTTTGAAAGAGTAAAAGATTGTGAAGTCTGAAAAAGGTGTGAGAAATTGGTAGTGGTTAAATTGCAGTACATTTTAGTAACATTTTAAATGAACTTTTGTGAAATAACAGAGGAGTAACAGAATGAACATATAAACACATGAATAGAACATAAAAAAAAGTACAACACAAATAATACGCAAACAAATTAAGGAAGAAAAGTCGTTTTTTGTCATCCAGACATTGAATAACAGTTATGACCAAGATCTGTGAAAAGGAATCATTTTGACAACAATAATGCAGCCGGTGAGATTGTCATTGTCAGCAGTGCCGTCACATCAACACATGGTTAAGATGAGGACTGAACCTGTCAGAACCACAAGATGGAGACATTACAACAGAGCTCAACCTGTAATCTACTTCATTACAGTAACATGGGTAACACTACTTTGTTTAATGGAGTCTGAATGAAGGATTATTCATAACATCACAACAGGAACATATAAAAGGACTTTCTCAGACACTTTTACAAATGACTGATTCTATAAGAGGCCATAATTGATCAATATGTTTACCAATAATAATTCAAAATAGGCCTTGAACTGTTTGGCAGACGGGCCTGTTGCTGCTGGAACTGCACAAGTGAGGGGTGCTGCCAGCAGATCAGATCTTTAAAGGTCTGCGAGAGATCTTAGACCATCGATGCAGACGTACCTCAGATCTGGCTCTGCATTGCTGAGCTCATCAGCCCCTGAGGCGTCTCCATGGCAGAGCTCTTCTATAAAACCAAGACTCTTGTGCCTCTTGATCAGGCTGGTGTGCTGCTGGCACTCTGATGGACGACAACACACCACCCCCCACCTCCCCCATCACCTCGACTCCCCTTAACCCTCAATCATCCACATCTCCTCACTTTTCTAAGTGGCTAAATGACCGAGTGGAAAATGCATGAAAAATAAATAGAATCCTCTGTCCTCAAAGATGATGTCTTTTCATTTTACAGATCTGTCTACAATATTTTCATTACAGTTAGCTGATATCCACATCATTTTGTGTCAGTGTGAGCAACTTGTAAAGCTCATCAAAGTTTTGGTGACACAAGGAGTTACATGTTATAACAGTGTTTCTCATATATATAACATGACTGAAGTCAAATACACTGCAATCGACACAGGTTAAATGCTTTACATGCGTTTCTGCTAACATCCTCAACACTGAAACCAACACACAAATCACTACCAAACACACTGAAAGGCTGTAATGATTTACCTGTTAACACACGCTGACAGATGAACACACTCCACTCTGGTTTTACATGTTACATTAACCTCATGGAAATGACAGTCATGACACGGGACTATAAGCCAGGTGGTGCCTGTTGTTAATGAGACAGTTTGTGTCCCACCAGACCAGAATATAGATGGTCTCATTAAAATAAGATGTATTCCACAGCATGAAACACACTGAAAAGACTCCTGTTTGCTTCTGTATCATTGTACTCCAAAGTCTGTAATAACTAAGAGAAATGTCAGAGGTCAATTCTGGACCCTGAGAGAATAGTTCTCTGCCCTGAGCCCAGGTCCAGTGTTGAAAGGTCCCTTGCTTACCCATTTTTCACTATGACTAGGTATATATTTCCCTTACACATATGCAATTTGTGGGTGGTTGTAAACTAAATGAATATTATTCTTTACAAAAATACAGAAAAGTGTGACAGAAAAATCATCTTCACACCTTCTGATAATTCTCCCTTCTACTGATCTTACATGTTCTAGACATGTCAGAGCAGCAACAGTGTGGTATATTTTTCAGTAAGACATGTGATGTGCTGGAGAAGATAAAATGCAATGCTAACTGATGACAAAATATGTTATGATGTGTGTTAGTTAAGAAGTATAATAATGAGAAGTAGATGTTACAAAATAATTGATAAAAAACATATTTGATAGATAGATTACTTTATTCATCCCCGAAGGGAAATTAATTTGATGGGATTTTCACTGCAATATTTTGTCCTCGCTGACCCAGCCACGAACCCAAGTGCACCTGCAGGGGTGAACTGTTATGAACCAGTAGGATCTTATTCATGAACATGCATCTTATGTAATCTTCATTGCTTTGAATATGCTGCACCTGACTGTAACCTTGAAGCATACACACATGAACACCAATGATATTTGGGCACTATTATTCTTGGGCATTAGCGCTCTTGGCAGTAACCCACCAGAATCAGCATGCTTTCTTTTTTTAAAAAACCCTACCAGAATGAGCTAGAAATAAGGGTGTCTAGGAGCAGTGAAAACTTAGGTAAATATGAGACCTGAGTGGAAGAATACTGGTGTAATTTGAGGCCAAGTTCATAACAGGAGCCATGATGCATATAGTAAAAATATCCTGGAAATAACCTAATGGTGTAACAAAACAGTTGAAACCAGAAACCCAGAGGATGGACACTAGGTGTGGAGTGTGATCCCAAGAGTATAAAGGTCGGGGCTCACACCAGTACAGGTCAGAGCTCTCTTCAAGGGTAACTTGTGTGCACGTTGAACATCTCTCCTTTAATGTCGACATTTAAGTCTTTTGTTGCCCAGAACTTTGTCTCCAGCTGATGATTTTTTTTTTAACACTAATGAGGAATATCTTGAATGATTGATTACAACTAAAACTTTTTGGTCCAGTGCCCTGGAACTTCGGTTCCAAGGTCACAACATTTTTGGCGAGCTGAGCCAGGAGAAATAAGAATCAAAGGAATCCCTCACCAGAGGCGTCCACACCCTGCCACCAGACCCAAACAAAAATTAAAAGGTAAGCAGAGCCTTTATTTTCTGCTAATTTAAATAGTGGAGTCTGAGTGACGGGGGTGGTCCGCCAGGTAAGGATAACCTCAAATTTATGATTCACCTCTTTCTGAACCTAACCCATTCTAAATGAATAATCACGGGAGACGGAGGACAGGGCAGCATTGTATGTTTTGTGTTCTGTGTCTGTGTCTGTATGTCTCAGCAAAACCATGGAGTGGAAAGAGTGAATGAGTGCGATAAGATCTTGTTCAATGTGTGTATTGCATGCTGGCTTGTAGTAACTTTGGTATTTGCTGGAGGACTAATTTGGCTGGTAATAAACAGGGATAGCTAAGAAGAACAGAGCAAAGATCCCTGATGACCATAAGTATTGATTGAAGTTTTGATGTTGAGGAAGTGTATTCAAAACACCTTTCAATGTTGAGGAAGTGTATTTGAAAGGTAAGAATAGACACCGATCCTAGTGAGAGTCGAACAAAGCCTTAATGTTGAGGAAGTGTATTTAAGAAAAGACAGAGCAGGTCACTCCTACTGCTCCAACAGAGCTGGCGTGCCCTTCCCCATACTCATCCCACGTGACTCCAACACAGACAGGACAGTATCCACTGCTGGGAGCAGAAGCCAGGACTGAAGGTGAATTAACAGGAAAATTCACCATTAATTTCAAAGCACAACCAACTGAAGTAAAATATCAAACAGAGATGAGGTTGAAAGTGTGTGTTCCGCTGGAACAGTCTACAGCGAAGAAAGCAAATGCTCCAGCGAGAGATACTGTAAGACTGAGAGCACACTGGCAGACGAAGCGAAAGACAAAAGAGACTCACATATGTGCAACCTGCAGTATACTGGATCCAATGGCCAGCTGACTCAGAACTTGCACACCAATGGAGTGTGTGAAAAGCCTGGATACAGAAAGAACTGCCCGCAGCACAAGAACCACGACAGCCACTGCACTGCACTCTGATGTATGATGAGACTCAGCAACATACTGACTACAGAGAATGCTGGACAGAGTTGATTACAGGCAAAATATTCTCTGTAATATGTCAAGACCTGTTCGTGGACCACAAGGAGCAGCAGCAGCAGTTACTCTACCACCAGAACTACGTCCCTGGATTCAAGTCACCAACTCCGTCCCACATGTTACACTCCTGATAGCTAATGGACATGAATCACGCGACCTAGGACCGATGGTGAAGGCAGCACTACAAGTGACTGTATGGAAACCAACTCAGAACACGCATGTGCAGTCATCCTCCGATGGACAATATCTGAAAATATTTCTGCGAGCATATGACGAAGGAACAAGAGCCCAAGTGCTACTAAGTCAGAGATTCCCTACTCAACTGCCACTCTCAGAAGAACATATGCGCTACTACGTCAGATACCACATTATGGTCACATCATAAAACAGATGTAGGGATAGTTAGGTCAGCACAACCAGTTCACATCAAAGCAAAAGAGGGCACTGTGTTGCCATGCAAAAAACAATATCCCCTGAAACCACACCAAATAGCAGGTATAAAACCCACCATCAAGGGCTTGGTAGCAGCAGGTGTGTTAAAACCAACAAAAAGTCTGTGTAATACACCAACTTGTCCAATAAAAAAAACTAAACTCTAGTGACTATCGATTTGTGCATGATTTGCGCGCCATTAATTCCATTGTAGATGCAGAAGTACCTGTGGTTCCAGACCCACATACTTTGCTTTTGTCAGCATGTTCGTTGATTTGAGAAAGAAGACTCTCAGAGATATCCAATTCTCAGTTTAACATTTATTACAGCAATTGGAGAGTCAAAAACGCACAAGGATCTCCTCTATTCGGAATGTCACAGACAGCATGGGGCTGTCCTGTGTCTTCCTCCCAGAAGAGAGTGCTCACCTTGACATTACACAAAGTTTTAAATTGAAATGTGCAATTATCTGATTGGTGGGAAGATACCGCGGTTTAAACTTAGTTCTTCCTTGTTGGTGCACTAGGCTGGTCCCAGCCTCTTGGCACACGAATCCATCAATCCGAGGAGATAGAGCCCTAAGGAAGAGAAAACCCTACACTTCCTCTGTTTGCATGTTGCTTTGCTAACTCTGCTCCTCACCTTCTAACTGATACTTCTTCTCATCATGACAATAGTACACGATGTTCTTTTCTGACGTTTTCTGTTCCATAGGCAAATTATTTCATACGGACAGTCGGTCTGCAGGACTGCTCCTTAAAATGTCAAGCTTCAAGACTTGCTGAAGCTTCAAGGCCAGCCAGTGTGTGTGTGTGTGTGTGTGTGTGAGTAGATAGCCTTTCCCTACCAACAGTTGCTACACGTTATAGTTTTCGCGATCTTCTCTATGTTGCAGGCTTTGTTTTAGGATTAGTAGCATTTATTCAGCATTAGTCATGGTCACATCACTCTGCTCTGTCCTTGAGAATTCCAGCCTCCTTTGAATCCTAATATTTCTCACACTTTGTAATATCCCACATGACGCCTGCTGGTACACAGTCAGATTTATGCTCAGCATTTGTTACTGTGCCATTACGCCCAGATTCACAGTATCTGTTTGCTTTTACGTATCAAGGGCAGCAGTATACGTACACACGTCTCCCGCAAGGCTATGTTGAAATCTCGTCAATATTCAATAGAGTATTAGCTAACGACCTGCAACACCTAGACGTGTCTAGTACAGTACTACAATACGTTGAGGATCTATTGATATGGAGCACCACCAAAGCTCAATGTGCACAAGACTCAGTCTCAGTCCTGATGGCTTTAGAAAAGGGGGGTCACAAGGTGAGTAAAGATAAATTACAGTTTTGCCAGACACAGGTTGAATACTTAGGTAGACAACTCTGTGGCACTAAACGAGTTATAGCGCCCTCACAAATTGAGGCAGTATCAAAAGCTCCCAAACCGCAAACGGTGGGACACATGTTGTCATTTCTGGGGATGGCTGGTTTCAGTCGACTGTGGATCTGCGATTATGCAATCAAAACAGCCCCATTACACGGCTTGGTCCGAGCTGCAGGACAAACTAATGGCTCAGCTGAACTACAGTGGAACGCAGAAGCTGAAGGAGCCTTTCAATCCCTAAAACAGGACATGCAAATGGAACCTGCACTTGGTAACCCTAACTATGCTAATGTGTTTCACTTATATGTTGCAGAAAAAGCAGGATGTGCATGTGTGGTTTTGATGCAGGACATTCTCACAGGTAAGCAGCCATTAGCATATTACAGCACCAAATTGGACAACATTGAAACAGGTCTTCCTCCCTGTTATCAAGGATTGGCAGCAGCTGCCTTTGCTTTTCAAAAAGCATCGGCCATTACAATGGGGCATCCAACCATTTTATACACATCACATCAACTGCATGCGTTGATCACAAACCCTATGTTTGTGTTAACACAAACCCGAAGGACAGGCTACGAGGTAATCCTCTCTGCCCCAGAACTCACGATACAACGATGTATTACAATTAATCCTGCCACACGACTGGTGACGCCTGTAGAAGGAACACCACATGATTGTCTCCAGTCAACAGATGTGTTCCTGAGGCCACGTAAAGAATTATATAACCAGGCTATACCAGCACAACTAACCTTTTTTGTAGACGGTTCCTGTTTTAAGGATGCTGCAGGAAACCACGCTGGTTATGCCATTATACAATTGCATCCTGATAACACCTTTTCTGAAGTACAGACCATGAAACTCACTCAGCCTTGTTCAGCGCAGCTTGCAGAAATCAAGGCTCTGACTGCAGCATGTCGCCTGGCAGCAGGTAAGACTTCAAACGTTTATACAGACTCACAATATGCATATGCAGTCTGTCATGTTCATGGCGTAACTTGGAAACAGAGAGGGTTTCTGAGAGCAGACGGTTCCCCGGTAACTCATAGAGAAGCCATACACCATCCAAAAGCATTAGCCATCATTAAATGCGTAGCTCATCACAAAACTAATTCCCTGATAGCTAAAGGCAACAACTTAGCAGATGAAGCCGCAAAATGCATAGCTACACCCACCTGTATAGGTCCGCTGCTAGAGGCTGAAGATTGTGAACCACTAACAAACTTAGCATCTCTAATAGCAGCACAGCATCATGCAGGACCATATGCACATTCTGTATGGGCAAAAAGGGGGGCAATTAGAATCACTGAAGAAGGTCCATCACATGGGTTATGGTGGAGTGCACATGGACATTTTGTCCTCCCAACATCGTTGGTACAGGTTGCTATACGAAGTGCGCATGGTCAGGACCATTGCGCAAGGGTGGAGGTGTTGAGACGCCTTCAAGCAGTCTGGTGGTCACCATTTTTGGCAAGCATGGTTGATAGAACATTGCCAGAATGCTAAGTGGGTGCACATCACAACATTAGGAAAGCATTTTCAGCACCAATCGCACATATTCCACCGCCAGAAGGTCCTGTTTATCATCTAATGTTGGACTATATAGGTATGACAGATTGTAGATCCGTGGCCAAATTTTTGTGTAAAGAAGTTTTTCCGAGATTTGGAATACACGAGACCATCAGTTCTGATAATGGACCTGCGTTTGTAGCAGAGACGATAAAAATATCCCGAAAAATGCTAGGAATCAAGCAGAAATGTGGATGTGTGTATCATCTAAAAGCCAAGGAAACCTAAACCTCATATTTATCAAATTTTTTATTATGTAATTTATTATACAATTGGATAAATGATGGACCAAACATAATTAAAAAAAATAGTGGTTTATCTTTATTTTTTTTTTTTAAAAAGTCAGTAACATGAAGTAACTCTGGGTAACAGGTATGTGTGTCTGTATGTGCGTACATGTGTGTGTGTGTGTGGGTGTGAATACAAAAGACGACAAAGAAAAAACAGTGAAGCTATTACCAGTCGTCACATCTCTGCATTGACTACCAGTACCTGAAATCAACTTGAAATATTCTTACTTGTCTACAACACACTAAATGGTTGAGTTGAAAACTACATCCAATAGAGTTTTAGCAATTGCAATCAATTCATGAAAACAAACTTGACCTTTTCTAAGAAGCCTTCTCTAGTTTGGCCCAGACTTCTTTCTCAATCTCCATGTGATGACCTGTGACTGGCCTTGGTGGTGGGATGATACACCGTTTTTGCTTTTTGTTTTAGTTTCAAGTGAGGGTCTGCCTCTTCCCAGTTGTAATGCGACTCACACCATTCCTTATGTAGAAAGCTCTCACTCTTCCTGTTAAACCATCCACAATCCTGTTGTTCCGCTTTCGTGTGTAGGTGTAGTTAACCTTCCCATTCTTTACGCTCTTCCATCTTTTCTTTAAAAAGCCCAATACATTTTGAGCTAAACGTTCCAGCCTGTACTTTTTCAGAACTTTTCCTGTTAATATTTTTTAAATGATTTGCCTTCAGGGTCTTCTGAATGGCAGCACGTGGAAGCTGTCTTATTTGTCTGTTTACTTTTGTGCGTAGAGACGCATTATTCTTTTTTCATGCGCTGGAGTTTTTTGTGCTGTTCTTTTTTTGTATTGTTTTCTTTTTTGGGTTTGTTTCTTCAACAGAACCTGTAGTTCTTGAATTTGTTTCTGAAGGTTCTTTAGTGTTTTCCGTCTTCTTCTCCACCCTCGATTACGTTGCCTAAAACACATGTGCAGCACAATAAATCACACATTGCAATAGTTGTTAGAATGTAATATTACATTGTTACATTAACATCTGCAACCTGATGAGTAGAATTTGTTGAATTTCATGTCATATTGTAATCATACTACACAGCTACAGTACATTCTAACACTTTGTTATTACATAGCAACAAACACACACGTATGCCCTATTGCCACCCTTGCTTGTTTTCTTTGACACATGATCCATTTCAGAAACTAAAACTACACCTGGAAGTGCTTGGATCTACAGCTTGCACTGGTGATAGCTGGGGGCTGTGGAGGGGTGATGAGGTGTTGAAAAGCTCGATCATATAGAACGTCTCCCTCCACTTTCTGCCACGTCTGCACTTTACTCTCTCACTGAGGTCATTGATGGTTGTCTTCCTGCCTGACTCTAGGTCCTTTCTGTATTTATCACGTTCCTTCTCTAAATATTTCTCTTTCCTCTCTGGATCAGCATCGCATCGGGCGCGATAGTGCCGCTGCTTTTCTGCAGTGATCAGGGGTGGATTGGCTCTGTGTAAGTGTGGTATTCACATTGTAAAACTGATCTTAAATGCCAACAACTTCAGTAATTTCAACTATAAAACTCAGGTGAATAGCACATAGACTAATATTTACAAAATCAATCACCAATCAATCAAAGGACACTACATGCGTCATGTTACTCTTTAAATGAGTAACGGGACTGAAAGTAACAGAAACTGAGTTTTTAGCATAGAAATAGTAAATACATGAAATAAAGCCACATGACATCCATTCTAACAGCATGAGGACACTGAGCACATTGTAGTGATTCACCAACAATTTGTATTTTCAAAATAAACAAATAACATCAAAGATATTATTTAACAGGAAAGTTGAGATTGAATTTCTCTGTCATAGCTACAGTTTCATCAAATATAGAGAATACAAAATGAAAGAACTTACTTTTGGTCTTCTTATTGCCTTCAGAAGATCCAGATGATGCAACTTGTATGATGAACATAGTGAAGTGTTAGAGAGCGGGGATGCGTAACAAATGCTATTTGTTCAGTATTCAATGTCGTTTTTATCAATGTTTTCAATTATATATCTAAAATTTTAAATGAGATTAATGTGCAGGCACTTTGCTTAAGAATAAAATGTTTTTCACAATTAATTTCATGCATATTAATACATATTATTTCCTGGGGACGGAAATGGCACCCATTCAGCGGAATGTCGAAGTGTGAATATTGGACTTACATTCATCAGGTGGTCAGAAACACTGATAGACTCCAAATGAATGTTAACGTTGCTCTGTGTCTACTTGATGTGAAAACAGGAAACTGTTCATCATATAAAGGTGATCATATGTCAGTGTTGTATTTACAGCCAGTGGACGGAAAAATGTTTAAGACTAAAATTGATAAAATGTTTCAGAAATTGTTAGAACCACAAGATGGAGACATTACAACAGAGCTCAACCTGTAACCTTCACTACTTCATTACAGTAACATGGGTAACTCCACCTTGTTTAATGGAGTATGAATGAAGGATTGTTCACAACATCACAATACCAACATATAAAAGGACAAACTTTTTAGATACTTTTCCAAATGACTGATTCGATAAGATTGATACAAGTCACTGTCACGGCTGGTACGTGAAGGGAAACAGGAAGGACCCAATGACTGAGGCAGAGCTGAAGCAGTTCAGTGATTTAATGATCAAAACGTTGAGGTACAGAGGCTTATGAAGTCATGAAGCAGGCAAGGGTCAAAACCGGGAAGGCAGTCCAAACAGGCAAAAACATTTGATAAAGTGGCAGGCAGTAAATCCAAGGTCAGAGGGCTGGGGGAGGAGAGAGGGGGGCTGAAGGGAGGGACTGCAAGCTTTGTGACTAACACACTATTCACTTCTTTTTTTTTCATTACATAAGGAAAAACACTGATAAAAACCCTAAAGAACACATGAAAACACTGCAAGATGGGTTTGTTGGCATGAATGAAAATCCTTTGCACTTTCTGCTTCATCATAATTGGAAATGTCTCATTTCATTTGAGGCAAAGAATAAAATTATGATAAGAATACCATAAATCATCACAGTCTTACACAAACTCACGATGATGCTGCATATTATATTTATGTTATCTTCCATAAATTAAAAAAAAACTTCTGATCTGTTTGCACTCCATCCTTTACTTCATCTTACCAATCTTTTGCAAAGTAACTTAAAATAATAGAATTAGAGGAATAAGAAATATAGAAATATTCCATTCACAGTGAACAAGACATCTTCCTCCTCTCCTTCATGATGCTTGTGACTCAGTCACTCTGTTGACAGTCTGTTCTTCTCCTGCTGCGTCCTGTGGAAATGAAACAACACAGAGAGAGTGCTGTTAGTGTGACGCACACAAAAGATGTGGTCACATTTTTTGTTAATGTTTTATCTACTTAAAGGGATGATCACTATGTGTATTCCAGTGGTTGCTGATGAATAATATTGTAGGTGTTGAGGGACTTTCAGTCAGTCTTTGTGGACTATTGTTTTGGAGCAATACCCAACAACGTCAGTAAGGAGCAGCCGACTGAAACCCTGCTTTGCGCTCTTGTTGGCTCTCTCTTCATTCTGCTACGAGGAGTCAACACAGTAACAGCCTAACGTTTTCCTGTCTGCTCATTTAACCTTTTTTATCAGCTTAGAGTTATGTTTAAGTGCAGAAAACACATAAAAATTGTATGTAACAATGTTTGAATGCGTTTCAGAGGGTCTGTAAGTAAGTTTAGAGCGGTGTTTTATTAATTTTTGAGCCTCTGAACTGTAGACTAGCGTCGTCTGTAGGTACAGCTATCATGGCAGTTTAACAGGTTGTTTACTTCGTGTATATCTGCTCCTTACTAAGTGTACTGAAAACTCAAGAGCTCTAGTAATCAGAAGTACATTACACATGAAGTTAAGCATTTATATGCTGAATTCACTTAAACATATATGGTTATTTTACACATGTGAATACCTGTTCAAATCTGAAATTGCATTCTGTAACATGTGAAGAAGTTACTGTATTTTCATAGAATTACTGTTGAAACAAAAGGGTAATTGTTTGGCTGTTTCAAGTATGAAAATACAAATAAATTCTGCTACGAGGAGTCAACGCAGTAACAGCCTAACGTTTTCCTGTTTATTTATTTAATCTTTTTTATCAGATTAACTGATTGTGTGGTTTAATGCAGCTGAAATAGAAATGCCAGCAGCACTTTGAGCTTGTTTTAGTAAATCTAAGCCTATTATTAAGTGATTATTGGCTCCCCTTAACGACATCTGGCCCAATGCATTCTGGTCTACTGTCACTGCTGTTATGGAGATATGGATAAACATCATTGTCTCTAAGGATTTCTTCTGTATGATGGCGGAGCACCAATCTTCAGAGACACCTACAAATAAATGATTTTTCCCTTTTCTCTTTGAGGACATTTTATTGAAAGAATAATGCACCTGACCTCATCTAGTAGCTCACCTTCACTGGTTTGTTGCAGCATCTTGATCTAAACCACCTGAAAGAAAAGGAGATGGAGAGAATAAACATGAATAAAAGTTGAATGTTAACTTCAAACAAACTTTGATCATATGATAGAAAAGTTTGTCTCACCACTCAAATATTATGATTGTACTGCACAGAATTACAATTTCCAGGCTCTTCACTATAACATAGACACCAAACTCTGGATTATCTGTAACAAGACAGCATGGTGGAAACTGTTATGGCTCTAAAATATCCTGAACCTTCATCCTTCTGTTAACCTCAAATGGAAACGGGTTTACTATCACAAGTTTATTTGAATAGAATAATTTCATACAAATGCAATAAAAAGCTCCATAGGAGTGCCATAAATAAAAAGATGGCATTATTCTGAAAAAGAATAAATAAGTAAATGAAAAAATGTGGAAATATAAAGATAATCAACTAAATATAAAGTAATAATTATAAAAATGTTCATATATTTTATCATTTATTTGCTTGATTTATTTCTGTATATATTCATTTATATATATTTTAAGATACATATTTTTTTTCCTTATTAGCAAATAAATATAAATAAATAGATAAATAAATCCTCATTCTTTTCCCTATTGCTTTTGCTTGAAGGGCCAAGCTGTCAATCAACTGGCTGTGGGCGGGCCTTCCTGCCCGGGTTGGGCGGGTTTGTGCATGTGCAGTGTTAGTGTGGTATCTGCTGGAATCAGTGAAGGAAGGAAGACAGAAGGGACGAGTTAAGGACAAGTGTCCGTCAAGTACTCGTAACACTTGCAGAGTATGTGGAGGAAAATGTAGAACCGGACTATGTTTTGAAGATGGTGGGTGAATTAATGGAGACTCTCAGTCTAATATCTGGTTTTAAGGAATTGACTACTCAGCCTGGGTAGTAACAAATAAATGAGAAAATATATGACAATGCTTATAATTATTCCTTTCTATTTTGTTATTTGTCTTTATATTTTACATTTATATTCTTTAATTTATTTCTCTTTATATTTCCACATTTATTTTTTCTTGTTACTTTACAGATTTATTCTTATTTATGGCACTCCTATGCCTCCATACTTTGCAGCGTACTCCAACAAACAAACTAAATTATACAGCAGCAGAAAAGCTGAAAAACAGAAAAGAGAGAAGAGCAGATTAGATTAAAATAATCAGATTCAGTACAGTTCTACATTTACCTGCACTATTCAAAGTAATCTGTGATGACGTCTGACTACCGAAATCATTCATGGCCAGACAGAAATAAACTCCTCCATCTGTCACATTAAAGCTGTAAAAATCTCCTTCAGATACATTCACGGCTCCATCTTTGCTGCTCTTGAACCAGGTGAAGCGGCTGACGGGAGGCTTGGCTCTGCTGGAGCAGGTCAGGTTCACCCGGCTACCTGCTGACACCAAACCTGGTGGACTGATGGACACGGAGGTGTTCTTGGGAGCATCTGAGGAACATATGATATTAACTTTATTCATTAAAATCAGCTGACATCCCATCATGTGCTGACAGGATCCAATAACAAACTCTGACTGTCTTACATGAAACATGGAGAGTCTTTCTCTCCTCTGCTGTCTTGACCTCTTTTCCTTCGTTCACAGGATAACTGGCAGAACAGGTGATGTTGTATCCATCATGTTGGTCTGACAGAGTGACGGTCGTCTGGATTTTAGTTGTTAAGGTTCGATCTGTGTTTTCCTCTATTTTGTTGAGAGCGTCTTGTTGGAGATTCCAGGTGAGTTTAGGAGGGGAGTGTGGACAGGGAGTTGAAGCTGAGCAGGTTATAGTGACAGACTGCTTCTCCTTCAGATCACCTGGGATCTCAATTCTGGGGCTCGGAGGAGAATCTGTGGGATCAAACCAGACACACATTTTACACTAAAATATGAATTAGAAACACTTTGGGTTTTTAATACCAAAGCTTACACAGAAAATGACACTTTTGTATTAAACAACAACAGACTCAGTGTTTAATCAGAAGTTAAAATCTGAGCAAATTTAAATACTTGATAAAATGAGAAAGTGTGCTGTTTAGACCAAAGCTGCAACTGATTTCCCTTTTTAATTAACATCATGGACTGACTGATGAAAACAAAACTCTCTTACCTTTAACTGTTATTTCAAGAGGATCACAAGCAGCTGTTGCCATGAATGGTCTGTTCTCAACTCTGAAGAAATATTTGCCTGTGTAACTTCTGATTAATTTGAAAAATAAAGTGGAGCAATTTTTCTCACTCAGGTTTCCAGTAATTTTCATTGGATAGGTGTTAACCGTCCCACTACTGTGGAAAATCACATTGTTTGGATATAAGCCAAGGTTATGGTCATTTTTGATCCACACTCCAAAGGTTTCTCTTCTGCTGTCAAAATCTTGTTCTGGTTGAGAACTAAAGTTACACGGGATTTGCAAACAAGATCCACTCAGTGCTTCAATCTTCTCTGGTGCAGTGATGAATAGAACTGAGTAGTACGGACATTCAGCCAAAGCACCTGTAAAACCAGACTCATGATTAACAAAAAGTGGATAAAATCTACAGGCAGAAAACGTTCATGATAAATAAAGCAGCTGTACGTTGCATGCTGGTCTTTTTTCCTGTCCTGTTAACAATGTTAGTATGAAATATTTCATTTTTCAGTCAGGACGGTTGGAAACAGTAACTCTATCTGCACTGGTCTTCCTGCTTTGTTTGTAAATGAAGTTCACACTGAATGAATTAACGTCTCAAATAAAAGTGAGTGAACAAACAGCTCACCTGAAAGAAAGAAGACGCTCAGTAACAAGTTGGCTGGCACCATATTCACAGACTGGACTGCCGTGAAACTCATCACCTGGATTTGACCAAAATAAAGAAAAAAAGTTATGTTTCAATATTTTAATCAAAATATATTTTAAACAAAACGTTCACATTCTTTTAAAACAACCTCAAATTCACACATTCACTCCAGGAAGTTGAATAAATAAAATCTATCATGTATTTTCAGTGGAGTTCACGAAAAGCAGCAAAATTAAACTCTCTGGGTTAAAAAGTTGAAACATAAAAAGCAGTAACATTTGTCCTTACCGAACCAGCCTGCAGCCAAAACAGAGAAACAATTAGTTTTAAAATCAGGAAGTTTGTGAATTTCAGCAGAACTGCAACAGAGCCAGTAACCGACGTATCTGCAGAACTGTTGTAATATAACATCAAACAGACTATTTTCAGGATAGATATCACACGACTACAATACTGCAGAAAAAGAAGAAGTCTTCATCCTTCCTGGCTGAACTCTGAGAAAGAGGAAGTCAGTGTTTGGGGCATCTTGACCTCAGCAAGGTGCAAATGACTTATTGCTTATCTTTTATCACTTGACTCACTGCAGGCTTGTATCTGTATCTTCTTTTCTAGTACATATTATATTAATCACAATGATGACATATGTAAAACAGCATATAAACAATATAACATTTAGACATGTAATATATAGAGAGGAGGCTGATTTGAGACCATCAGTACAGAAAGCCAGTGTTTCATTAGACAAATATGCAGGAAACTTCCCCTGAGTAAGATCATATAACCAAAGACTAATTTATTATACAACAAACAGCTGTTTCTTCTGCAGGAACGAGGATCACAAGGGATGAGAGGATTTAAATATGATAATAGTTAATAAGTTATCAGTCATCACCTTTATGCAGAGCTGCTTTTCATGGTTTTCATGGTAACAGACAGAGTTGTTTAAGCTCCTTTTGCTGGATCGGAGAAGGAATTTGTTTTGTTTCTGTGAATTGTCCATAAAAAAAGTTATGTATAAAAATATTCTCATTTGAAGAATTGTGCATTTTTTGCTGTCACTCACTTCTCATTAATTTTAGCAAATAAACAGAAGGAAAGTGTTCCAGGTCACAGAATAAATAGTCAGTACTTGGACAATAAACACAATTCTTCATTGATATTTTGTTGCAGAGAGCTGCCTGGTTACAGACAGAAGGACAGACGCAGTTGACCAACTTCCTCTGTTTACTTATAGTTCTCAGCTCTGTTCATGACTTCATCAGTTACATCCCACCACTTCTCTTTGGAGATCTCACTCTGGTTTATCAGCCCCACACAGAGAAAATGTGCAGCAACCTCATGCTTAACGCCTCGACTCATTCTTAAGTGTAAATAACCAAAGACGTGACAAAGACTATTTCATACATGTAGGTACAACAGAGTCTTTGCTGACAGTCTTTATCACTGCTGCTCTGCACCGTGCTGATGAGAGAACCTCACTGATTAATATGCTTTGAATTATTTTATTTTTTAAATAGTTTTAATTCACAATGTTTATGCAAACAAAAACCACTGAATAAGAGATAAAAATGCTTTTCTCCTTCACACTTTCTCTGTGCTCCCATTCTTTTTCAATACTATAAAAGCATTTATTTAATACGAGGAACAAGATCAGAAACACTGATACTGAACACTGACTCCAAATGAATGCTAATGCTGCTCTGTGTCTGCTGGATGTGAAAACAGGAAACTGCCAACAAGTTCATCATAAAAAGGTGATAATATGTAAATGTTGTGTTTACAGCTTTTGTCCTGCTGCCAAGTGGACGGAAATCTGTTATTGCAGGTTTAAGACTGAAAAAGAGGTAAATTCATAATATAGTTCAGAATTGATGGAGTTGTGTTTTCAATCAACTGGCTTTTGTTTTATCAAAGTAAAATAGATTTTATCAAGAGAAATAAATAAACCGTTTGAAAGAGTAAAAGATTGTGAAGTCTGAAAAAAGTGTGAGAAATTGGTAGTGGTTAAATTGCAGTACATTTTAGTAACATTTTAAATGAACTTTTGTGACGTAACAGAGGAGTAACAGAATAAACATATAAACACATGAATAGAACATATATAAAAAGTATAACACAAATAATACGCAAAAAAATTTAGCAAGAAAATTAATTTATTGTCATCCAGACATTGAATAACAGTTATGACCAAGATCTGTGAAAAGGAGTCATTTTGACAACAATAATGCAGCCGGTGAGATTGTCATTGTCAGCAGTGCCGTCACATCAACACATGGTTAAGATGAGGACTGAACCTGTCAGAACCACAAGATGGAGACATTACAACAGAGCTCAACCTGTAATCTACTTCATTACAGTAACATGGGTAACACTACTTTGTTTAATGGAGTCTGAATGAAGGATTATTCATAACACCACAACAGGAACATATAAAAGGACTTTCTCAGACACTTTTACAAATGACTGATTCTAGAAGATCAAATCTCCTGTGATAGTGTGACCAACTCACACTATTTCTTTTCTTTATTAATGATATAAAAGCTTAAGACTGGTCATTATGTTGATATATGCAGCTTTTGTTTTAGATATCAGATGATTTTTGCACTAATATCACTGACATTAACACAATGGTGAAAACGTATTTATGCTATGTACAGTGACAAGAGACTAAACTATCACATAAAACATCTTAGATTTACATTTATTAATTTGACTTTCATCCAAAGCGATGTACAAATGAGGTCAAATCATCCTGTTAAAATGATTGGATGACTACTCAAGCTTTGCTATCATCCTGGGAGAAATAAAGACTGGTTGTGCCCTTCTTTGTGAGTGGTGCGAAAACCTCAAGAAAACAGACAGTTGCTTTTAAAGACCTTTGAAGATCTTTAAAAAGTCATAATGTGTAACTGTCAGTTGTAGAAGGTAAACTGCACTTCAGGGGACAACAACCACATTTTAACCCAGAAACACTCAGGACCTGACCTCTGTATCCTCTGTGGCCCTGGCTATAGATCCTAGTTACTTTGCAGATAGATTTTACATACAGACCATCTGAACATTAATATGATTTATTGTTAGATTAAAATAAGCAGATGTAGGATGAGGGGCAGGACGGCAGCCGCCAGCTACAGTCAGAGAAAGAAGGCCCCACTCTCTCTCCTGTTAAACCCTCTCACAGAGGAGGAGATGCCTTCTCTGAGGCCGTGATCGATCAATATTTGAACAATAATTATTTAAATAGGCCTTGCACTGTGTGGCAGATGGGCCTTTTGCTGCTGGAACTGCACAAGTGAGGGGTGCTGCCAGCAGATCAGATCTTTAAAGGTCTGCGAGAGATCTTAGACCATCGATGCAGACGTACCTCAGATCTGGCTCTGCATTGCTGAGCTCATCAGCCCCTGAGGCGTCTCCATGGCAGAGCTCTTCCATAAAACCAAGACTCTTGTGCCTCTTGATCAGGCTGGTGTGCTGCTGGCAACAACACACCCCCCATCTCCCCATCATCTCACCTCCCCCTCACCCCCAATCATCCACATCTTCTCACTTTTCTAAGTGTATATGAGAGATGCATCAAGGAGCTAACCTATCAGGTATATTGTAATTATATACTGTAATCTACTTCAATCCACTCATATTTATTCCCTATGTCAGTCGATGCATGACTCTGTTTATTCAACCCTGTGAAGACTGAAGAGGACCGGAAGAATCTGGCCCGTCTGCAGGACCTGGTAGACAAACTGCAGCTGAAGGTCAAATCTTACAAGAGGACTGCAGAGGAGGCTGTAAGTACAGGTGTATTCTGATATCACTGGTGGAAATCTTGCTCCTTTACACTTTTATTAATATTATGAAACCAATTATTTAATAGGAGGAACCGGCCAACAGCAATCTGACCAAGCTCCTTAAACTGCAACATGAAGTGGACGAGGCAGAAGAGAGGGCTGACATCGCTGAGTCGCAGGTCAACAAGATGAGAGCCAAGAGCCGTGATGCTGGATCCAAGGTGAGTGATGCAGCAGTTTTGTTTTACTTGGAACCGATGATCAAAACAACGTGGACACTGGGTATTAAAGCATACAGAGCATAGCTTTATTCTTATTATTGTCAATTTCTTATAAATTATTTTTTATACATTCAAGCTGCCAAGTCTGTGTCAGCCTACATCAACAAATGTGTGGAGGGCGTAAGCATCACAAAAAACACCCGGGCCAACCAAAACCCCTGGTTGACTTATAAAGTTTGAAAAATGTTAAAGGCACGTAATCTAGCCTTCAAATCTGGGAATGAGGAGGCGCTGAGAACAGCGAGAGCTAACTTAAACCATGCCATCAGACCAGCAAAAAGAGCTCAAATTCATAAAATCCAGGACTTTTTCCATGAACACCAAAGATATGTGGAAAGGCACAAGGGCAAATTTCAAGATAGCCCCTTCGGTGTTTGAAGATGATGCAGACTTCCTCAACAATTTAAACAACTTTTTTGGGAGGTTTGAGACACTAAATGGCACTGCTGCAGAGAAATCTGTCCCCCACCAAGATGAAAAGGCACTCTGTCTAAACACAGCTGATGTGCAAAGGTCACTGAGGAACATCAACACAAGGAAGGCCCCGGGTCCACATAACATCCCAGGGCTGGTACTCAGTGAATGTGCAGATCAGGTAGCTTGGGCATTAACGGACATTTTCAACATCTCGCTGGACCAAACCAAAGTCCCAACGTGTTTTAAATCTGCCATCATCATTCCAGTGCCAAAAAAGAACAATATAACATCATTGAATGACTACCGGCCTGTCGCACTCACTCCCATCGTGATGAAGTTCCTTGAGAGGCTGGTAAAGGAGCACATCATCTCCAAAGTCCCTCCAAAATTTAACCCCTTCCATTTTTCCAAACCGCTCCATTGAAGAGGCCATCTCCTCCGCTTTTCACCTGAGCCTTGCACTTCTGGAGAAGAAAAATGCTCATGTGCGGATGCTGTTCCTGGACTTCAGTTCAGCATTTAACACCATCATTCCTCAGCATCTGGTAGACAAACTGTGACCACTAGGTTTTTTGCACCCCTCTGCGCATCTGGCTGCCAGACTTCCTCACTGACAGACCACAGTCAGTGCGGGTCGGACAGAACACCTCCAGTGTCATCACCCTCAGCACAGGCTCCCCTCAAGGATGTGTCCTGAGTCCTCTGCTGTTCACCCTGATGACTCACGACTGCGTCCCCAGGTCTGACAAAAACCACGTTGTGAAGTTTGCAGACGACAGTGGTGGGACTCATCAGGGACGATGATGACTTGGCCTACAGAGAGGAGGTGAAGCTATTGCTGGGCTGGTGCAGAGACAATCACCTGTTCCTGAACGTAGACAAAACTAGAGAAATCATTGTCGACTTCAGGAAGAACCAGCCCAGTCATGCACCTCTTCTCATCAACAACACGGCTGTGGAGGTGGTCAGCAGCACCAAGTTCCTGGGTGTACAGACGAGCTCACCTGGTCTGTGAACACTGGATCACGGGTTAAGAGGGCACAGCAACGTTTGTACTTCCTGCGGAAAATGAGAAGAGCCCGCCTGCCCCCGCCAATCCTCACTACTCTCTACAGAAGCACCATAGAGAGCATCATGACCAGCTGCATCTCTGTGTGGTGTGGAGGCTGTAAGGCCTCTGATTGGAAAAATCTGAGGAGAGTGGTGAAGACAGCGGAGAAGATTATCGGGTCTTCTCTTCCCTCCATTCAGGAGGATATTGCACCAAAGCGTTGCATGTCCTGAGCCAGGAATATCCTAAAAGACTCCTCACACCCCCATCGTGGACTGTTCACCCTGTTAGCCTCTGAGAGATTTTGTTGCATCTGCTGCAGAACCACAAGATTCTGCAACAGCTTTCCCCAGGTTGTCAGGTTGTTGAACAAATAACTGGACAATGACATTATTCCCACCTTTATTCTACCTCAGTGTGCACTATTGTAGGACTGTGTTCTCCAGTGCACTGGTGACAGTTCTTGGGACTCTGTAGTCCAGAGAACTTGTCACTCCAAGCTGTACACTGTAGATTTGCACAATTATACCTGTTGGACATTTGCACTATTATTACTCCACAGGCAACCACTTATGTATGCTATTTTTGTTCTATGCACTTCATAATATTTATATAGTTATATGTCTGTATTATATTGTACATAGTCTTTAATTTGTATTTTTAAGGTGTATATTTTCATTATTTCAGTGCTGTTGCTATGCCGTTGGTACGAAATTTCATTCGATGTACACTGGTTGTACATTGAATGACAATAAAATCTGTCAAACTCTGAGTCACACAGAAGGGACATGATGGAGAGTGAAGCTCTCAGCAGGAACCTTCAAAGACGCTGCATTAAAGTGGATAAAGCTCTTATACAGTTGGCTGACATTGCATATCGTGCTATCATCAGGTCAAAATATACTCAACTTTGGTTTATGTGCAGATACAAATTGATGACATCAGCTGCAGCCGTAATTTGTGTTCAGAGCAAATTATAACAAATATTAGTTAACTACTAAGATGTTTTATGTTACCTGCTTAACATCAGCATGTCAGCATGTTAAAGTTGGCATTGAACCTAGCACACAGAGCCGCTCTCCTGGTTGTGTCCTGGTTGTAGACTGCTGATCTTGTTTGTGTCTTTTAACTCATATTGTTGATTTTACAGCAGCAGCTTGAACTGTTTTGGTCGACTCTCACAGCTCTCAACAACCTGGTTTCGAGATGCAGCGGGAAACTGTTCAGCACCGAACAGCAGACAGACACAGTTAGAGAATAACTGGTGAACACAGTAGAGCATTTAGTAGCTAAAGAGTCACATATTTCCCTCAGGGGTTAGTGGAGACCAGAAGGAAGTGTGAATATTGGACTTACATTCATCAGGTGGTCAGAAACACTGACAGACTCCAAATGAATGACAGTGTTGCTCTGTGTCTACTTGATGTGAAAACAGGAAACTGTTTGCCAACAAGTTCATCATATAAAGGTGATCATATGTCAGTGTTGTGTTTACAGCAAGTGGATGGAAAAATGTTTAAGACTAAAATTGATAAAATGTTTCAGAACCTGTTAGAACCACAAGATGGAGACATTACAACAGAGCTCAACCTGTAACCTTCACTACTTCATTACAGTAACATGGGTAACTCCACCTTGTTTAATGGAGTATGAATGAAGGATTGTTCACAACATCACAATACCAACATATAAAAAGACAGACTTTTTAGATACAAATAACTGATTCGATTAGATTAATACAAGTCACTGTCACGGCTGGTACGTGAAGGGAAACAGGAAGGACCCAATGACTGAGGCAGAGCTGAAGCAGTTCAGTGATTTAATGATCAAAACGTTGAGGTACAGAGGCTTATGAAGTCATGAAGCAGGCAAGGGTCAAAACTGGGAAGGCAGTCCAAACAGGCAAAACATTTGATAAAGTGGCAGGCAGTAAATCCAAGGTCAGAGGGCTGGGGGAGGAGAGAGGGGGGCTGAAGGGAGGGACTGCAAGCTTTGTGACTAACACACTATTTATTTATTTATTTTTTTCATTACATAAGGGAAAACACTGATAAAAACCCTAAAGAACACATGAAAACACTGCAAGATGGGTTTGTTGGCATGAATGAAAATACTTCGGACTTTCTGCTTCATCATAATTGGAAATGTCTCATTTCATTTGAGGCAAAGAATAAAATTACCATAAGAATACCATAAATCATCACAGTCTTACACAAACTAATGATGAGGCTGCAGCATATTATATTTATGTTATCTTCCATAAATTTAAAAAAACTTCTGATCTGTTTGCACGCCATCCTTTTCTTTATCTTACCAATCTTTTGCAAAGTAATTTAAAAGAATAGAATTAGAGGAATAAGAAATATAGAAATATTCCATTCACAGTGAACAAGACATCTTCCTCCTCTCCTTCATGATGCTTGTGACTCAGTCACTCTGTTGACAGTCTGTTCTTCTCCTGCTGTGTCCTGTGGAAATGAAACAACACAGAGAGAGTGCTGTTAGTGTGACGCACACAAAAGATGTGGTCACATTTTTTGTTAATGTTTTATCTACTTAAAGGGATGATCACTATGTGTATTCCAGTGGTTGCTGATGAGTAATATTGTAGGTGTTGAGGGACTTTCAGTCAGTCTTTGTGGACTATTGTTTTGGTGCAATACCCAACAACGTCAGTAAGGAGCAGCCGACTGAAACCCTGCTTTGCGCTCTTGTTGGCTCTCTCTTCATTCTGCTACGAGGAGTCAACACAGTAACAGCCTAACGTTTTCCTGTCTGCTCATTTAACCTTTTTTATCAGCTTAGAGTTATGTTTAAGTGCAGAAAACACATAAAAATTGTATGTAATAATGTTTGAATGCGTTTCAGAGGGTCTGTAAGTAAGTTTTGAGTGGTGTTTTATTATTTTTTGTGTTTCTGAAGAAGTTACTGTATTTTCATAGCGTTACTGTTGAAACAAAAGGGTAATTGTCTGGCTGTTTCAAATATAAAAATACAAATAAATTCTGCTACGAAGAGTCAATGCAGTAACAGCCTAACGTTTTCCTGTCTGCTCATTTAACCTTTTTTATCAGAATTACTGTTTGTATGGTTGCATGCCTGAGACCTGCAACATTAATGCTCTGCAGTGAGTTTAATGCAGCTGAAATAGAAATGCCAGCAGCACTTTGAGCTTGTTTTAGTAAATCTAAGCCTATTATTAAGTGATTATTGGCTCCCCTTAACGACATCCAGCCCAATGCATTCTGGTCTACTGTCACTGCTGTTATGGAGACATGGATAAACATCATTGTCTCTAAGGATTTCTTCTGTATGATGGTGGAGTGCCAATCTTCAGAAACGCCTACAAAGAAATATTCTTTTCCCTTTTCTTCTTTGAGGACATTTTTTTGAAAGAATAATGCACCTGACCTCATCTAGTAGCTCACCTTCACTGGTTTGTTGCAGCATCTTGATCTAAACCACCTGAAAGAAAAGGAGATGGAGAGAACAAACATGAATAAAACTTCAACATTAAGTTACAACAAACTTTGATCACATGATAGAAAAGTTTATCTCACCACTCAAATATTATGATTGTACTGCACAGAATTATAATTTCCAGGCTCTTCACTATAACACAGACACCAACCCCAAACTCTGGATTATCTGTAACAAGACAGCATGGTGGAAACTGTTATGGCTCTAAAACATCCTGAACCTTCATCCTTCTGTTAACCTCAAATGTAAACGGGTTTACTATCACAAGTTTATTTGTACAGAATTATTTCATACAATTGCAATAAAAAAATCTCCATAGGAGTGCCAGAAATAAAAAAATGGCATTATGGTATCTGCTGGAATCGGTGAAGGAAGGAAGACAGAAGGGACGAGTTAAGGACAAGTGTCCGTCAAGTACTCGTAACACTTGCAGAGTATGTGGAGGAAAATGTAGAACCGGACTATGTTCTGAAGATGGTGGATGAATTAATGGAGAGTCTCAGTCAAATATCTGGTTTTAAGGAATTGACTACTCAGCCTGGGCAGTAAGGCCCATAAATGAACAAATGAATGAGAAAATATATGAAAATGCTTATTATTATTCCTTCCGATTTTGTTATTTGTCTTTATATTTTACATTTATATTCTTTAATTTATTTCTCTTTATATTTCCACATCTATTTTTTCTTAATTTTTTTTAGATTTATTCTTATTTATGGCACTCCTATGCCTCCATACTTTGCAGCGTACTCAAACAAACAAACTAAGTTATACAGCAGCAGAAAAGCTGAAAAACAGAAAAGAGACAAGAGCAGATTAGATTAAAATAATCAGATTCAGTACAGTTCTACATTTACCTGCAATAATCAAAGTAATTTGTGACGACGTCTGACTACCGAGATCATTCGTGGCCACACAGAAATAAACTCTCATCTGTCACATTAAAGCTGTAAAAATCTCCTTCAGATACATTCACGGCTCCATCTTTGCTGCTCTTGAACCAGGTGAAGCGGCTGACGGGAGGCTTGGCTCTGCTGGAGCAGGTCAGGTTCACCCGGCTACCTGCTGACACCAAACCTGGTGGACTGATGGACACGGAGGTGTTCTTGGGAGCATCTGAGGAACATATGATATTAACTTTATTCATTAAAATCAGCTGACATCCCATCATGTGCTGACAGGATCCAATAACAAACTCTGAGTGTCTTACATGAAACATGGAGAGTCTTTCTCTCCTCTGCTGTCTTGACCTCTTTTCCTTCGTTCACAGGATAACTGGCAGAACAGGTGATGTTGTATCCATCATGTTGGTCTGACAGAGTGACGGTCGTCTGGATTTTAGTTGTTAAGGTTCGATCTGTGTTTTCCTCTGTTTTGTTGAGAGCGTCTTGTTGGAGATTCCAGGTGAGTTTAGGAGGGGAGTGTGGACAGGGAGTGGAAGCTGAGCAGGTTATAGTGACAGACTGCTTCTCCTTCAGATCACCTGGGATCTCAATTCTGGGGCTCGGAGGAGAATCTGTGGGATCAAACCAGACACACATTTTAAACTAAAATATAAATTAGAAACACTTTGGGTTTTTAATACCAAAGCTGACACAGAAAATTACACTTTTGTATTGAAATTTGACAATTTTATCATTTTATTGGTGTTTATTAACATCAGACTCAGTCTTTAATCAGAAATTAAAATCTTAAGAAAGTGAAAAACCTGATAAAATGAGAAAGTGTGCTGTTTAGACCAAAGCTGCAACTGATTTCCCTTTTTATTTAACATCATAGACTGACTGATGAAAACAAAACTCTCTTACCTTTAACTGTTATTTCAAGAGGATCACAAGCAGCTGTTGCCACGAATGGTCTGTTCTCAACTCTGAAGAAATATGTGTCTGTGTAACTTTTGATTAATTTGGAAAATAAAGTGGTGCAATTTTTCTCACTCAGGTTTCCAGTAATATTCATTGGATAGGTGTTAACCGTCCCACTACTGTTGAAAATCACATTGTTTGGATATGTGGCAAATCTGAAGTCATTTTTGATCCACACTCCAAAGGTTTTTCTTCTGCTGTCAAAATCTTGTTCTGGTTGATAACTAAAGTTACACGGGATTTGCAAACAAGATCCACTCAGTGCTTCAATCTTCTCTGGTGCAGTAATGATCTTGTATATCTGCGGAGAACAAGCAGCCAAAGCACCTGTAAAACCAGACTCATGATTAACAAAATGTGGATAAAATCTACAAGCAGAGAACGTTCATGATAAATAAAGCAGCAGTATGTTGCATGCTGGTCTTTTTTCCTGTCCTGTTAACAATGTTAGTATGAAATATTTCATTTTTCAGTCAGGACGGTTGGAAACAGTAACTCTATCTGCACTGGTCTTCCTGCTTTGTTTCTAAATGAAGTTCAGACTGAATGAATTAACGTCTCAAATAAAAGTGAGTGAACAAACAGCTCACCTGAAAGAAAGAAGACGCTCAGTAACAAGTTGGCTGGCACCATATTCACAGACTGGACTGCCATGAAACTCATCACCTGGATTTGACCAAAATGAAGAAAAGAAGTTATGTTTTAATATTTTAATCAAAATATCTTTTAAACAAAGCGTTCACATTCTTTCAAAACAACTTTAAATTCACACATTCATTCCTGGAAGTTGAATAATTAAAATCTATCATGTATTTTCAGTGGAGTTCATGAAAAGCAGCTAAATTAAACTCTCTGGGTTAAAAAGTTGAAACATAAAAAGCAGTAACATTTGTCCTTACCGAACCAGCCTGCAGCCAAAACAGAGAAACAATTAGTTTTAAAATCAGGACGTTTGTGAATTTCAGCAGAACTGCAACAGAGCCAGTAACCGACGTATCTGCAGAGCCGTCGTAATATAACATCAAACAGACTATTTTCAGGATAGATATCACACGACTACAATACTGCAGAAAAAGAAGAAGTCTTCATCCTTCCTGGCTGAACTCTGAGAAAGAGGAAGTCAGTGTTTGGGGCATTTTGATTTCAGCAGGGTGCAAATGATTTATTACTTATCTTTTATCACTTGACTCACTGCAGGCCTGTATCTGTATCTTCTTTTCTAGTACATATTACATTAATCACAATAGTGACATATATAATACAACAAATAAACAATATAACATTTAGACATGTAATATATAGAGAGGAGGCTGATTTGAATCCATCAGTACAGAAAGCCAGTGTTTCATTAGACAAATATGCAGGAAACTTCCCCTGAGTAAGATCATATAACCAAAGACTAATTTATTATACAACAAACAGCTGTTTCTTCTGCAGGAACGAGGATCACAAGGGATGGGAGGATTTAAATATGGTAATAGTTAATAAGTTATCAGTTTTCATGGTTTTCATGGTAACAGACAGAGTTGTTTAAGCTCCTTTTGCTGGATCGGGGAAGGAATTTGTTTTGTTTCTGTGAAGTGTCCATAAAAAAAGTTATGTATAAAAATATTCTCATTTTAAGAATTGTGCATTTTTTGCTGTCACTCACTTCTCATTAATTTTAACAAATAAACAGAAGGAAAGTGTTCCAGGTCACAGAATAAATAGTCAGTACTTGGACAATAAACACAATTCTTCATTGATATTTTGTTGCAGAGAGCTGCCTGGTTACAGACAGAAGGACAGATGCAGCTGACCAACTTCCTCTGTTTACTTATAGTTCTCAGCTCTGTTCATAACTTCATCAGTTTTCATCACACCACTTCTCTTTGGCGATCTCACTCTGGTTTATCAGCCCCACACAGAGAAAATGTGCAGCAACCTCATGCTTAACACCTCGACTTATTCTTAAGTGTAAATAACCAAAGACGAGTCAAAGACTATTTCATACATGTAGGTACAACAGAGTCTTTGCTGACAGTCTTTATCACTGCTGCTCTGCACCGTGCTGATGAGAGAACCTCACTGATTAATATGCTTTGAATCATTTTATTATACTTTTAATTCACAATGTTTATGCAAACAAAATCCATTGAATAAGAGATAAAAATGATTTTCTCCTTCACACTTTCTCTGTGCTCCCATTCTTTTTCAATACTATAAAACCATTTATTTAATAAGAAGAACAAGATCAGAAACACTGATACTGAACACTGACTCCAAATGAATGCTAATGCTGCTCTGTGTCTGCTGGATGTGAAAACAGGAAACTGCCAACAAGTTCATCATAAAAAGGTGATAATATGTAAATGTTGTGTTTACAGCTTTTGTCCTGCTGCCAAGTGGACGGAAATCTGTTATTGCAGGTTTAAGATAGAAAAAGAGGTAAATTCATAATATGTTTCAGAATTGTTTGGTAGAGTTGTGTTTTCAATCAACTGGCTTTTGTTGTTTTAAAGTAAAATAAATTTTATCAAGAGAAATAAATAAACTGTTTGATAGAGTAAAAGATTGTAAAGTCTGAAAAAAGAGTGAGAAATTGGTAGTGGTTAAATTGCAGTACATTTTAGTAACATTTTAAATTAACTTTTGTGACGTAACAGAGGAGTAACAGAATAAACATATAAACACATGAATAGAACATATATAAAAAGTATAACACAAATAATACGCAAAAAAATTTAGCAAGAAAATTAGTTTATTGTCATCCAGACATTGAATAACAGTTATGACCAAGATCTGTGAAAAGGAATCATTTTGACAACAATAATGCAGCCGGTGAGATTGTCATTGTCAGCAGTGCCGTCACATCAACACATGGTTAAGATGAGGACTGAACCTGTCAGAACCACAAGATGGAGACATTACAACAGAGCTCAACCTGTAATCTACTTCATTACAGTAACATGGGTAACACTACTTTGTTTAATGGAGTCTGAATGAAGGATTATTCATAACATCACAACAGGAACATATAAAAGGACTTTCTCAGACACTTTTACAAATGACTGATTCTAGAAGATCAAATCTCCTGTGATAGTGTGACCAACTCACACTATTTCTTTTCTTTATTAATGATATAAAAGCTTAAGACTGGTCATTATGTTGATATACGCAGCTTTTGTTTTAGATATCAGATTATTTTAACACTAATATCACTGACATTAACACAATGGTGAAAACGTATTTATGCTATGTACAGTGACAAGAGACTAAACTATCACATAAAACATCTTAGATTTACATTTATCTACTTAAAATAAGCAGATGTAGGATGAGGGGCAGGACAGCAGCCGCCAGCTACAGTCAGAGAAAGAAGGCCCCACTCTCTCTCCTGTTAAACCCTCTCACAGAGGAGGAGATGCCTTCTCTGAGGCCATAATCGATCAATATTTGAACAATAATGATTCCAAAGAGGCCTTTCACTGTGTGGCAGACGGGCCTGTTGCTGCTGGAACTGCACAAGTGAGGGGTGCTGCCAGCAGATCAGATCTTTAAAGGTCTGCGAGAGATCTTAGACCATCGATGCAGACGTACCTCAGATCTGGCTCTGCATTGCTG
The DNA here is from genome assembly GCA_031216445.1 of Lateolabrax maculatus. Lineage (NCBI taxonomy): Eukaryota > Metazoa > Chordata > Actinopteri > Acropomatiformes > Lateolabracidae > Lateolabrax > Lateolabrax maculatus. The sequence goes on from CM062210.1 coordinate 14,441,008, forward strand.
AGCTCATCAGCCCCTGAGGCGTCTCCATGGCAGAGCTCTTCCATAAAACCAAGGCTCTTGTGCCTCTTGATCAGGCTGGTGTGCTGCTCGCAAGAACACCCCCCACCTCCCCATCATCTCACCTCCCCCTCACCCCCAATCATCCACATCTCCTCACTTTTCTAAGTGTATATGAGAGATGCATCAAGGAGCTAACCTATCAGGTATATTGTAATTATATACTGTAATCTACTTCAATCCACTCATATTTATTCCCTATGTCAGTCGATGCATCACTCTGCTTATTCAACCATGTTAAGACTGAAGATTCAAGTCAAGTCAATTTTATTTGTATAGCGCCAAAACATAACAAAAGTTATCTCAAGACACTTTTCACATAGAGTAAGTCTAGACCATACTCTTTAAAATATTATTTACAGAGACCCAATAGTTCCCACCATGAGCAGCACTTGGCGACAGTGGTGAGGAAAAACTCCCTTTTAACAGGTAGAAACCTCGATCAGAACCGTGCTCTGGGTGGGCGGCCATCTGCATCGACCCAGTTGGGTTGAAAGGGGAAGAGAGGGGAGGAGGGGAAGAGAGAGGGGGAGAGGGGAGAGAGAGCAGGAGGACGGACAACAAATCAGACTAATAATAATAACAACTGCAGCAGTGAGTGTGGAGCAGGAACATGGGGGCAGTAGACGGCCTGCAGTCACAGATCCAGATTACCAAAAGTCTCGTGTCATTTAAAAGATATGTTTCAAAGCATTACAGCTAATTCCTTTAAATTCCCCTCAACATAGTGCTTATTCTAAAGAAATGGTTGGTTAAATGTTCAAATAATTAATATTTGTGACTAAAAAAATCACTATATATGCATGCAAGTTTTATTTTTCAAAAAATGTAAAACCATTTTTTCCTCTTAAAGGAGACGTAAACCTCAAATTTATCAAACTTTTTATTATGTCATTTATTATACAACTGGATAAGTAATGGACCAAACATAATTAAAAAAATAGTGGTTTATCTTCATTATTTTAAGAAAAAAAATTCAGTAACTGGAATGAACTCTGAGTAACAGGAATGTGTGTCTGTATATGTGTATGTGTGTATTTGTGTATATGTGTGTGTGTGAATGTGCATGACCGTGTGTGCATGTTGTGTGTGCATGAGTGTGAGATTTCTGTGTCGAGGGATGTGCTATGTGCATGTACATCTTCACAGCAAAGGAGGTGGAGAGAAACCGGGGTGGACAGTATGGGTTCACTCCATCTTCTTCTACAAAAGGTACAAAAGACGACAAAGAAAAAACAGTGAAGCTATTACCAGACCTCACATCTCTGCATTGACTACCAGTACCTGAAATCAACTTGAAAATATATTTACTTGTCTACAAAACACTAAATGGTTGAGTTGAAAACTACATCCAATAGAGTTTTAGCAATTGCAATCAATTCATGAAAACAAACTTGACCTTTTCTAAGAAGCCTTCTCTAGTTTGGCCCAAACTTCTTTTTCAATCTCCATGTGACGACCTGTGACTGGCTAAGTGTTGCAACTTTTCCTGTTATTATTTTTGAACTGATTTGCCTTTCCCTCTCCCACTGTGCTTTTTTGTATTTGCTTCGGATGTCCTCCACCAATGCCTCATGAAACAAAAGGGTCTTCTGAATGGCAGCACGTGGAAGCTGTCTGTTTACTTTTGTGCGTGGAGACGCATTATTCTTTTTCATGTGTGGAGGAGACTAAAATCTCCGTTCGTGTCTAGTGCAGATGAGAGTCGGCAATTAAATACCTAGACATGATATTCAGTTTCTTCATGAAGCTTTATTGCTTGCAAACAAGAGCCATCATCAGCATTACACAGATATGACTGAAGAGAGGCAGTCTCTCCTCAGTTCTTATACTTTGAGAATAACACACATACAACAATAACTCTAACAATCTATCATAACACACATGATCTCACCCAAGAAATACAGTTTTGACCTTTGACCTCGATACCCTCCTTCCTGTCTGTGTAGACAAGAGATCTGCACCTACTCCCTAACATATTTCACTATCTGGCGATTTGTTTCTCATGTGTAAGAACAAAGAACAATTGTGTTCTAGTTATTCAGACACAAGAAGAGGGCCTCCCAGGTTTAACTTTTTTATGGTGAGTTTTTTTGTCTTTAGTTTCACAACAACTTATAATGTATAATATCGTGGTGGATGAATGTAACCTTATTGGAAAACACGTCATTATAACAAGAATTTCCCTTACATTCCCCCTTTGATTAATTTGTAAATCACAAAGCTAATCACTCTTTAAGTTTAGCATTTAGCAAGCATTTAGCAAAGCAATTTTACATATCACCTGGTGCTGTAACCTTCTGCCAAGCAGTACAGTTTCGTTCTCAGAGTTAGTGTTAGTGGATTCAGCATCATGTTCATACCACAGCATCTGAGGAACAGCTATGATGAGACTGATCAGCCCCAAGGAGCACAAAGTGCTTCTCATTCCACAGCCTGTTCTCCTACATGGATGCCACTTCGTGTCTGGCCGAATCCATTTCTGATGCAGTGTCGAGTTTGCTCCCTCAACTCAGCAGGATGTGTTGGTTCCCAGGATGGGCCTAGTCTGAGCCCTTGCTGCTCTGACTGTCCTCAGAGTCCCGGGATGATCCTAGTCCTCCCTGGAGGTCCGCTGGGCCCGGAGCCTTTTTGCAGTGGCTGGCGTGTATCCACGTGGCCCGCTCTGCCACCTTCACCACGGAGTTTGTGGTCAACAACACCTGAAACGGTCCCAACCAGCGTGGCTTTCTCCAGTAGCGTCTCCTGCAGTCTTTCACCACCACCCAGTCTCCAGGCTGCAACGAATGCAATGGTCCTTGCAGGGGGGCTGGTAGGGCTGCTTTTACCTGTGTGTGTATAGACCTTAGAGAATTGGAGAGGTTAATGCAGTAGTTCAGCATTGCATCATCAAATTCGTCCCCTCTTAGGGGCTGTCCCTGCTCTGGTAAGGACATCCCTGTGTTCATGGGTGGCGGATTTTCCCCGCCCCCTCATGCTCATAAGCACCAGAGACAGGGCTTTAACCCAACTGAGTCCTGTTTCTTCACGCACTTTGGTCGGTTTGTTCTTCCGATATTGCTGCTAGACAATCATGAGGTTCACCATCTTCAGCAGTTGGGAGGAGAGTAGCTGGGTTAAGTACAGTGCAGCGTGAGATAACAACATTTGGAAGAGACAACAACACATTGTGATAATGCATCATTCTTGCTGGAGTCAAGTGTGAGGTTTTTTGCTCCAGTAATATGGATTCTACTGCATGAGGTACCAGTAAGTGCAATGTTTGATAGCGTACTAGACCTCTAGAAGCCAATACTGCCAATGATGCTGCAGCCACAGCCTTTAGGCAGTATGGCAACCCTGCTGCCACTGCGTCTAGCGTGGATGAGAAATAAGCCACGGGTCTAAGCTTATTCCCATGTTTTTGTAACAAAACTGAGGACATAAAGTTTGAGTAAACAGTTGATGAGGGTTTAGTAACTCCAGAGTCAGAGCTATGGTCAATGCTTGTTTTAGTTTGGTGTAACTGTCTTCACCGTCAGGAGTCCATGTCAGTGGGTCTGAGTGTGCAAGTCCATGGTCATATGTCATGCTCTGCAGAGTCCCTGCTATCTGTGCAAAGTCTGGAAGCCACTGACGGCAGTAGCTTACCATGCCCAGAAATGCCATCATTTGCTTCTTGTTTATCGCTTTTGGAATTTTCAAGATGGCTTGGATCCTTTCATCTGACAAATTCTTTCCTTCTAGAGAAGAAATTATGTGGCCTAGGAATGTTACTTCCTGTCTTACCCACTGCAACTTTGAGAGGCTGACCTTGTGGCCTTGTGTTGCTTAATATTGTAGAAGTGCCACTGTGTCAGCCTGGCATGCCTGTTCAGTCTCTGAACATAGTAAAAGATCATCTACATACTGGACCAGTGTACTACCGCACGGCGGTTCGAACACTTCCAAATCGTCATGCAAAGCAGCCGATAAAAACGCGGGACTTTCGGAAAACCCCATCGGAAGACGGGACCACATCCACGATTTACCTTTAAATGTTAATGCAAACCAGAATTGTGAATCTGGATGAGCAGGAATGCTGAAAGATGCATTAGCCAAATCTATCACCGTGAAATATTTACTTTTATTAGGTACCTGCGTCAAAATAGTGTGTGGATCTGGAACCACTGGTGCCCTGGCATGAACTGCATCATTCACTGCTTTTAGCTCTTGAACAAATCTCCAATTTGTAGGTTGATTTTCCTGTGGAGCCTTTTTAACTGGAAAGATAGGTGTTCTACATGGAGAATTAGGGCATGGCACAATAACTCCTTTCTCCAGCAATGACTCAAAAACCGGTGTTATTCCTTCAATTGCTCTTGGTTTGAGTGGATATTGTTTTTTGCATGGTCTGTAATCAGATCTGGGAGTAACCACTAGGGGTACTACATTCTTCATCAGTCCCACATCATATTTATGCTGAGCCCAAATTCCAGTGGGGACCTCTGCCAATCTGGGGTCTGATGATTTCTGTATTTTGAGCCATCTGAGTGCTGCAGAATGTCTGAGTCCTTTGGGAGAGAAGATGCAGTACATGTACTCCCACAAAGGTGCAACAGAATCTCTTCCGAAACACCACTCGCTGAGGGTGAGTATATAACTCCTTTTCCCTCACTTCTGGCTGGTTTCCAATCATAAATATCATTACATATAGTCACCCATGAGCCAACGTCTTTCAATTCTTTTGTGTGTGGTTTTGTAAGTGACACGTGTGGACAGACTGCTGACTTAAAGAAAGTCCTGATCTCTTAATTTCTGTTAACCGACAATGCACAAAACCTCCCCAGAACATATGACCACTAGTTAACATACCTGACTCTTTCCCTTCACAAAACCATTGCATTTCAAAACTGTCACCGGGACCCGGTGTATGCTTGACATAGGATGTACAGTGCAGGTCCTCAAATTGCATATGATCAACCTCATGTGTCGTCACACGTTAATCGGTCAGGGTGTGTGAGACCGAGCGTGGATCATTGGACTTTAGATCCCATGAATAATAGTATTTTGGTGAGTGAGGACTGAAATACACACCCTGAAATGGTGTGTTCTGCACCCATTCTATTTTTAGCCCTTCATCTGTACAGACTATGACAATCCCAAATTCACACATCAGATCCCTGGCCATTAAATTTATAGGGCAACAAGAAGAGAATGTTTCCCCGTTTCCAGGTCTATGAAAGAAAGAGGTGTAGTGAATATTTCCTTAATCACTTTACCCCCTGCTCCTATGGTGTCAATCCTTCTGCCACTCATTTTGAGCCCATCATGCCAATCACCTGTCTTTAACACTTGTGTGTTGCACCAGAATCTACTAGAAACTGTATCTCTTTTCCTGCCACTAACAGTTTAATCACTGGTAATTCTTCGGGGGGAATGATATTCTGTATCATCTGCATTTCTGATTCCTCATCGTGTGTGTGTGTGTGTGCTTTCTTACCCTCCCTTCCTGCCTCCCCTGTTAGTCAGTAGCCAGCCCTCCCTCCGCGGTGGTTCCTCCCTCCTCCCCTCGGGTTATTTATTTACTGTACAGCCAGTCCTCCCTGTCCTGTTCAGGCTCAGATTGTGTGCAGTCCTGTGCCCAATGGGTCAGGCTCCCACAGCGGAAACAGCCATCCTGCTTGTAAGTTCTTCGTTTTCTGCCTCGACCTCTGCTACTGCCACGACCTCTGCCCCTGTACGTTTGCTGTTCATACACTTGCAACTGTGCCAGCTGGAGTTTCTCTCCCAACTTTTCCTTCGTCTTCGCCACTTTGTCTCCGGCCTGCCTCAGTGTTCTCTCGGTGTGTCTAGCGTGAGCTAGAACATCTGCAATTCGCCCACTGTCTACATGAATGCAATGCTTCGTGACATAGTGTCTGATTTCTGGCAGGAGTCCTTCCACCAGACTGGCTTTCAGCTGTTGTTCATAGGGACTATCATCGTTATTTGCTGGGGGATTCAAGCCACTGTGGACTCTGAATACTTCTGACAATCTAAGATGATAATCAGTCACATTTTCCTCTGTACCTCAACTCACAGTCTTTCACTTTGCCCCAGTCTATCCTTCTCTCGAAGTAAGCTGTCAGTTATCAGGGCGGCCACTGCCACCGTGTAGGCATTGCCCACTGCCCCATTCCAGGGTGTGTCTGCAGCTGGCCAGCCTCCTTCGACAGCGCCCCATTTTAGTCTCTTGATCCCCCCCCAATTGTCTCTAGTAGTCCCTTCCTACACATGCGCTGGAGTTTTTTGTAAGTTCTTTTTTTGTATTGTTTTTTTTTTTTTTTTTTTGGGGGGGGGGGTTATTTCTTCAACGGAACCTGTAGTTCTTGAATTTGTTAATTTGTTTCTGAAGGTTCTTTGGTGTTTTTCGTCTTCTTCTCCACCCTCAATTACGTTGCCTAAAACACATGTGCAGCACAATAAATCACACATTGCAATAGTTGTTACAATGTAATATTACATTGTTACATTAACATCTGCAACCTGATGAGTAGAATTTGTTTAATTTCATATCGTATTGTAATCATACTACACAGCTACAGTACATTCTAACACTTTGTTATTACATAGCAACAAACACACACGTATGCCCTATTGCCACCCTTGCTTGTTTTCTTTGACACATGATCCATTTCAGAAACTAAAACTACACCTGGAAGTGCTTGGATCTACAGCTTGCACTGGTGATAGCTGGGGGCTGTGGAGGGGTGATGAGGTGTTGAAAAGCTTGATCATATAGAACGTCTCCCTCCACTTTCTGCCACATCTGCACTTTACTTTCTCACTGAGGTCATTGATGGTTGTCTTCCTGCCTGACTCTAGGTCCTTTCTGTATTTATCACGTTCCTTCTCTAAATATTTCTCTTTCCTCTCTGGATCAGCATCGCGTCGGGCGCGATAGTGCCGCTGCTTTTCTGCAGTGATCAGCGGTGGATTGGCTCCCTGTAAGTGTGGTATTCACATTGTAAAACTGATCTTAAATGTTAAAAGCTTCAGTAATTTCAACTGTAAAACTCAGATGAATAGTATAGTACAGGAAACTGTTTGCCAACAAATTCATCATATAAAGGTGATCATATGTCAGTGTTGTGTTTACAGCCAGTGGACGGAAAAATGTTTAACACAAAAATTGATAAAATGTTTCAGAACCTGTTAGAACCACAAGATGGAGACATTACAACAGAGCTCAACCTGTGACCTTCACTACTTCATTACACTAACATGGGTAACTCCACCTTGTTTAATGGAGTATGAATGAAGGATTGTTCATAACATCACAATACCAACATATAAATGGACAAACTTTTTCAAATGAGTGATTCTAGTGAAGTCACTGTCATGGCTGGTACGTGAAGGAAAACAGGAAGGACCCAGTGACTGAGGCAGAGCTGAAGCAGTTCAGTGATTTAATGATCAAAACGTTGAGGTACAGAGGCTTATGAAGTCATGAAGCAGGCAAGGGTCAAAACCGGGAAGGCAGTCCAAACAGGCAAAAACATTTGATAAAGTGGCAGGCAGTAAATCCAAGGTCAGAGGGCTGGGGGATGAGAGAGGGGGGCTGAAGGGAGGGACTGCAAGCATTGTGACTAACACACTATTTATTTCTTTTTTTTTATTACATAAGGGAAAGCACTGATAAAAACCCTAAAGAACACATAAAAACACTGCAAGATGGGTTTGTTGGCATGAATGAAAATCCTTTGCACTTTCTGCTTCATCATGATTGGAAATGTCTCATTTCATTTGAGGCAAAGAATAAAATTACGATAAGAATACCATAAATCATCACAGTCTTACACAAACTAATGATGAGGCTGCAGCATATTATATTTATGTTATCTTCCATAAATTTAAAAAAACTTCTGATCTGTTTGCACGCCTTCCTTTATTTCATCTTACCAATCTTTTGCAAAGTAACTTAAAAGAATAGAATTAGAGGAATAAGAAATATAGAAATATTCCATTCACAGTGAACAAGACATCTTCCTCCTCTCCTTCATGATGCTTGTGACTCAGTCACTCTGTTGACAGTCTGTTCTTCTCCTGCTGCGTCCTGTGGAAATGAAACAACACAGAGAGAGTGCTGTTAGCGCTCTGCAGTGAGTTTAATGCTGCTGAAAAAGAAATGCCAGCAGCACTTTGAGCTTGTTTTAGTAAATCTAAGCCTATTATTAAGTGATTATTGGCTCCCCTTAACGACATCCAGCCCAATGCATTCTGGTCTACTGTCACTGCTGTTATGGAGACATGGATAAACATCATTGTCTCTAAGGATTTCTTCTGTATGATGGCGGAGCACCAATCTTCAGAGACACCTACAAATAAATATTACTTTCCCTTTTTCTTTAAGGACATTTTATTGACAGTATAATGCACCTGACCTCATCTAGTGGCTCACATTCACTGGTTTGTTGCAGCATCTTGATCTAAACCACCTGAAAGAAAAGGAGATGGAAAGAATGAACATGAATAAAAGTTCAACATTAAGTTACAACAAACTTTGATCATATGATAGAAAAGTTTGTCTCACCACTCAAATATAATGATTGTACTGCACAGAATTACAATTTCCAGGCTTTTCACTATAACACAGACACCAACCCCAAACTCTGGATTATCTGTAACAAGACAGCATGGTGGAAACTGTTATGGCCCCAAAACATCTTGAACCTTCATCCTTCTGTTAACCTCAAATGTAAACGGGTTTACTATCACAAGTTTATTCGTACAGAATAATTTCATACAAATGCAATAAAAAAAGCTCCATAGGAGAGCCATAAATCAGAAGAAATATGAAAATAAATGTGGAAATACAAAGACGAACAAATAAAATAATAAATAAGTAAATGAAAAAATTTGGAAATATGAATATAATTAACTAAATATAAAGAAATAATTATAAGCATTTTCTTATATTTTCACATTTGTTTCTCATTTATTTCTGTATATATTCATTTATATATATTTTAAAATATATTTTTATTTACTTTTTGCAAATAAATTACTCTTTTCATCTATATATCATTTTTCTGTCACAAACTTCTCATTCATTTGAGCAAATAAACAGAAGGAAAGTGTTCCAGGTCACAGAATAAATAGTCAGTACTTGGACAATAAACACAATTCTTCACTGATATTTTCTTGCAGAGAGCTGCCTGGTTACAGACAGAAGGACAGATGCAGCTGACCAACTTCCTCTGTTTACTTATAGTTCTCAGCGCTCTGTTCATGACTTCACCAGTTTTCATCCCACCACTTCTCTTTGGAGATCTCACTCTGGTTTATCAGCCCCACACAGAGAAAATGTGCAGCTGTTATGGCTCCAAAACATCCTGAACCTTCATCCTTCTGTTAACCTCAAATGTAAACGGGTTTACTATCACAAGTTTATTTGTACAGAATCATTTCATACAAATGCAATAAAAAGCTCCATAGGAGTGCCATAAATTAAAAGGTGGCATTATTCTAAAAAAAGAATAAATAAGTAAATTAAAAAAATGTGGAGATATAAAGATAAATAACTCAATATAAAGTAATAATTAGAAAAATGTTCATATATATTAACATTTATTTGCTTGATTTGTTTCTGTATATATTAATTTATATATATTTTAAGATATATATTTATTTCCTTATTTGCAAATAAATTACTATTTTCATCTGTATATCTTATATATTTTTTTAAATAATTTATTTATTTTTGTATAATGTCATTTATTTATTTTTATCCTTTTATTTTTCCTCATTTTTTTCCCTATTGCTCTTTCCTGAAGGGCCAAGCTGTCAATCAACTGGCTGTGGGCGGGCCTTCCTGCCCGGGTTGGGCGGGTTTGTGCATGTGCAGTGTTAGTGTGGTATCTGCTGGAATCAGTGAAGGAAGGAAGACAGAAGGGATGAGTTAAGGACAAGTGTCCGTCAAGTACTCGTAACACTTGCAGAGTATGTGGAGGAAAATGTAGAACCGGACTATGTTTAGAAGATGGTGGATGAATTAATGGAGAGTCTCAGTCAAATATCTGGATTTAAGGAATTGACTACTCAGCCTGGGCAGTAAGGCCCATAAATGAACAAATAAATGAGAAAATATATGACAATGCTTATGATTATTCCTTCCGATTTTGTTATTTGTCTTTATATTTTACATTTATATTCTTTAATTTATTTCTCTTTATATTTCCACATCTATTTTTTCTTAATTTTTTTTAGATTTATTCTTATTTATGGCACTCCTATGCCTCCATACTTTGCAGCGTACTCAAACAAACAAACTAAGTTATACAGCAGCAGAAAAGCTGAAAAACAGAAAAGAGACAAGAGCAGATTAGATTAAAATAATCAGATTCAGTACAGTTCTACATTTACCTGCAATAATCAAAGTAATTTGTGACGACGTCTGACTACCGAGATCATTCGTGGCCACACAGAAATAAACTCCTCCATCTGTCACATTAAAGCTGTAAAAATCTCCTTCAGATACATTCACGGCTCCATCTTTGCTGCTCTTGAACCAGGTGAAGCGGCTGACGGGAGGCTTGGCTCTGCTGGAGCAGGTCAGGTTCACCCGGCTACCTGCTGACACCAAACCTGGTGGACTGATGGACACGGAGGTGTTCTTGGGAGCATCTGAGGAACATATGATATTAACTTTATTCATTAAAATCAGCTGACATCCCATCATGTGCTGACAGGATCCAATAACAAACTCTGACTGTCTTACATGAAACATGGAGAGTCTTTCTCTCCTCTGCTGTCTTGACCTCTTTTCCTTCGTTCACAGGATAACTGGCAGAACAGGTGATGTTGTATCCATCATGTTGGTCTGACAGAGTGACGGTCGTCTGGATTTTAGTTGTTAAGGTTCGATCTGTGTTTTCCTCTATTTTGTTGAGAGCGTCTTGTTGGAGATTCCAGGTGAGTTTAGGAGGGGAGTGTGGACAGGGAGTGGAAGCTGAGCAGGTTATAGTGACAGACTGCTTCTCCTTCAGATCACCTGGGATCTCAATTCTGGGGCTCGGAGGAGAATCTGTGGGATCCAACCAGACACACTTTACACAAAAATATAAATTAGAAACACTTTGGGTTTTTAATACCAAAGCTGACACAGAAAATGACGTTTTTGTATTAAACAACAACAGACTCAGTGTTTAATCAGAAGTTAAAATCTGAGCAAAGTGAACAACCTCCAAAATGAGAAAGTGTGCTGTTTAGACCAAAGCTGCAACTGATTTCCCTTTTTATTTAACATCATAGACTGACTGATGAAAACAAAACTCTCTTACCTTTAACTGTTATTTGAAGAGGATCACAAACAGCTGTTGCCATGGATGGTTTGTTCTCAACTCTGAAGAAATATGTGTCTGTGTAACTTGTGATTAATTTGGAAAATAAAGTAGTGCAATTTTTCTCACTCAGGTTTCCAGTAATATTCATTGGATAGGTGTTAACCGTCCCACTACTGTTGAAAATCACATTGTTTGGATATGTGCCAAATCTGGAGTCATTTTTGATCCACACTCCAAAGGTTTCTCTTCTGCTGTCAAAATCTTGTTCTGGTTGAGAACTAAAGTTACACGGGATTTGCAAACAAGATCCACTCAGTGTTTCAATCTTCTCTGGTGCAGTAATGAATAGATCTGGCTGGTGAGGACAAGCAGCCAGAGCACCTGTAAAACCAGACTCATGATTAACAAAATGTGGATAAAATCTACAAGCAGAGAACGTTCATGATAAATAAAGTATATAAAGATAAATATGTTGCATGCTGGTCTTTTTTCCTGTCCTGTTAACAATGTTAATATGAAATATTTCATTTTTCAGTCAGGACGGTTGGAAACAGTAACTCTATCTGCACTGGTCTTCCTGCTTTGTTTCTAAATGAAGTTCAGACTGAATGAATTAACGTCTCAAATAAAAGTGAGTGAACAAACAGCTCACCTGAAAGAAAGAAGACGCTCAGTAACAAGTTGGCTGGCACCATATTCACAGACTGGACTGCCGTGAAACTCATCACCTGGATTTGACCAAAATAAAGAAAAGAAGATAGGTTTCAATATTTTAATCAAAATATCTTTTAAACAAAATGTTCACATTCTTTTAAAACAACCTCAAATTTACACATTCATTTCAGGAAGTTGAATAAATAAAATCTATCATGTAATTTCAGTAGAGTTCATGAAAAGCAGCTAAATTAAACTCTCTGGGTTAAAAAGTTGAAACATAAAAAGCAGTAACATTTGTCCTTACCGAACCAGCCTGCAGCCAAAACAGAGAAACAATTAGTTTTAAAATCAGGAAGTTTGTGAATTTCAGCAGAACTGCAACAGAGCCAGTAACCAACGTATCTGCAGAGCCGTCGTAATATAACATCAAACAGACTATTTTCAGGATAGATATCACACGACTACAATACTGCAGAAATACAAGAAGTCTTCATCCTTCCTGGCTGAACTCTGAGAAAGAGGAAGTCAGTGTTTCAGCAAGTTCCGAATGACTTATTACTTATCTTTTATCACTTGACTCACTGCAGGCCTGTATCTGTATCTTCTTTTCTAGTATATATTACATTAATCACAATAGTGACATATGTAAAACAACATATAAACAATATAACATTTAGACATGTAATATATAGAGAGGAGGCTGATCTGAGACCATCAGTACAGAAAGCCAGTGTTTCATTAGACAAATATGCAGGAAACTTCCCCTGAGTAAGATCATATAACCAAAGACTAATTTATTATACAACAAACAGCTGTTTCTTCTGCAGGAATGAGGATCACAAGGGATGAGAGGATTTAAATATGGTAATAGTTAATAAGTTATCAGTCATCACCTTTATGCAGAGCTGCTTTTCATGGTTTTCATGGTAACAGACAAAGTTGTTTAAACTCCTTTTGCTGGATCGGGGAAGGTATTTGTTTTGTTCTGTGAAGTGTCCATAAAAAAGTTATATATAAAAATATTATTATTTGAAGAATTATGCATTTTTTTGCTGTCACTCACTTCTCATTAAGTTTAGCAAATAAACAGAAGGAAAGTGTTCCAGGTCACATAATAAATAGTCAGTACTTGGACAATAAACACAATTCTTCATTGATATTTTGTTACAGAGAGCTGCCTGGTTACAGACAGAAGGACAGATGCAGCTGACGAACTTCCTCTGTTTACTTATATTTCTCAGCTTTGTTCACGATTTCATCAGTTTACATCCTGCCACTTCTCTTTGGCGATCTCACTCTGGTTTATCAGCCATACACAGAGTAAGAGTGCACCAACCTCATGCTTAACACCTCTTGGAGGTTCTTGGAGGTTTCACAATACATCGATGCAGACGTACCTCAGATCTGGCTCTGCATTGCTGAGCTCATCAGCCCCCGAGGCGTCTCCATGGCAGAGCTCTTCTATAAAATCAACACTCTTGTGCCTTTTGATCAGGCTGGTGTGCTGCTGGCAACAACACACCCCCCACCTCCCCATCATCTCACCTCCCCCTCACCCCCAATCATCCACATCTTCTCACTTTTCTAAGTGTATATGAGAGATGCATCAAGGAGCTAACCTATCAGGTATATTGTAATTATATACTGTAATCTACTTCAATCCACTCATATTTATTCCCTATGTCAGTCGATGCATCACTCTGCTTATTCAACCATGTTAAGACTGAAGAGTCAAGTCAATTTTATTTGTATAGCCCCAAATCATAACAAAAGTTATCTCAAGACGCTTTTCACATAGAGTAAGTCTAGACCATACTCTTTAAAATATTATTTACAGAGACCCAATAGTTCCCACCATGAGCAGCACTTGGCGACAATGGTGAGGAAAAACTCCCTTTTAACAGGTAGAAACCTCGATCAGAACCGGGCCAAATGATGGGTAACAGGAATGTGTGTCTGTATGTGCGTACGTGTGTGTGCGTGTTTGTGTATGAATGTGCATGACTGTGTGTGCATGTTGTGTGTGCATGAGTGTGAGATTTCTGTGTCGAGGGATGTGCTATGTGCATGTACGTCTTCACAGCGAAGGAGGTGGAAAGAAATCGGGGGGGACAGTATGGGTTCTCTCCATCTTCTTCTACAAAAGGTACAAAAGACGACAAAGAAAAAACACTGTAATGGAAATTTCTTACATCAAGTCACAACCAGGTCATGTGTCCATTCAGGTTACATTTCTCTTACCTTATTTAGACACATGACCACTCCTGTGTGTCAGGATGTACTCAGAATGAATAATCTCTGTATTCATTGATCACTCTCCTGACCACTGATGATATAATCACATGTCACGCATCAGCTGTCAATTGATATACATGTCACACTGTAAGTACTGCTAAAACCTGAGTGAGAAGATAATGGACCCCATTGTCTTCTCCCCCATGATCTTGTCCTGTTGAAACATACAAAAGACAGACACCCCTGGTACTCTGGACTCATTTGCCCACCTCATGTATTTGACTGTGCTGTGAGTCCCTCTGCAGAGGCGGAATTAAACTTGTGGAAAGACAAGTGTTGACTTTGAGCTTTATTGGACAGAAATTGCCACCACAATTTGGCGTTGTCGGCAGGGTCACTCGTGTGAGTGGACATCTGGGACTCAGGTGATGGTAAAGACTGTACAGCTAGAGTCTGGGACTCTAACCTCGACCTCCCCGTCAAAGAAGGGTAGAGAAGTGGCGGCCATAATTTGTTCTGTTGTGGGTCTGGGACCCTTTATTTTGTTTCGGGTTTAGAGTACGGAAAAGTCTATAAACTCTTACAAGATACTGTAAGGATTCTTACACTGTGTTTGGAAATATGTGTATAACTGACCGAGTTACTAGGGCAGGTTAGAGTAGGTCCCGCTAGAGAATCTTGAATAACAAATCAAAATAAAATAAAACATAAAAATAAATTTAAAAAAAGGGATAAGAGAGAAAAAGAAAAGCTCTTAATCTGAGGGAAGGAGAAAGAGGAGTTTTAAGCCTCAGAGGTTAGAAACCGGGAAAAAAATAAAAAATCTTGAAAACTAAAATTTTAATCGTTAGAAACATTTTTTCCCGAGACCAGTAAAGCTAACGTCGACTACCCTAAATTCCAAATTTTAAATAAATTAATACCTAGGAAAGAAAAAAAAAAAAAGAAAAAAAAGAAAGGTTTACTCATTTTTTTCTTTATCTGGAAAAAAAAAATGGGTACAATTGTAATAAGAATAGAGACAATCGGGATAGTGATAATCCTCCTGTATTTGAATTTCTCCTAATCTCCTAATATTATATTTATGGTACACAGAGGTTGACCAACTCAAACATGTGGGCTATAGAGTGTGGCTTTCCAAGCACAGGAAGCTTTAACCTAAGACGACCTTAAAGTCCAATTAAAGAAAAAGGAAGAAGAAAGAAAAAGGAAGAAGAAAGTAAAGTAAAAAGAAAGAAAAGAAAAAGAAAAAGATGCAGATTGGGGAGAAGCATATGTATGTTGGTTAAAAGAAGCAACAGCCAGGGACAGAAAACAGAAGGCAGGGACAGATTCACTAATCTCTCAGTCTCAGTGCCTCAAACTAGACCCTGATCTGGACTCGGCTCCCCTCAGAACACAGCCACCACCACCAGCAGCATTCAACCAGGCGGCACAGCCAGGCGCTCCAGACCCACGGGAGCGGCTCTATCCACAACTCAGTGAGCTGCACCTCCACCTCCACCGTACGTCACCTCATACGACTCACCAGACCCCACACCGTACTCGACTGGGCACGGTGGGGAGACGAGACCAACCCCTGGGAAGTTCATCTACGAGGCATCAAGCCAGAGATCTGCGAGATGGTGAAATACAACCGTGTCACTCGGGACTGCGAAACTCTTGAGGCTGTCGAAAGACACGCCATCAATGCTGAAAAATATTAGAATGGAAAAAAAAAAAAATTGAGGAAGAACATGCAGATGACAGACAAACTACAGATGACGCAACTGATGTTTACCAGAGGGCATGGGAGAGGTCGCGGCTGCTCCAGGTGTGGCCAGGTGGGACATTGGGCTAGAGATTGCCCTGACAACAAGGCTGACTGACTAGAGGTGGAGTCGAGGACAGTGAAGGATTCATCTGGTTTTGATGCAATAACAGAGAGGAGAGATCAACCTGCACTTCAGACACGTGAGAGCACTGACACACACCACACACACACACAGAAGTTTGAAAACAAATGGTACAGAGAAGGTCAAGATGAAGATAAGCTCAAGCTTGACTGGTTGTACTGGGATGATAACCACTGTGCTGTCTCAGTAGCTCTGACTGACTCACTCTTTCCCACTCTGGTTAAAGTGCCAAACTTTGATCCTCATGTTTCATTAGTCAAGCCTAAACATAGAAAGATGGGAATAATTGGGACTTTGGATAAAGAATTGTAACAATGCAACTGGGTGGGAGGGAAAGAATCAGTCACAACCAGGTATTGATTTCCATGGAAGTTTAAAGGTGTACCATCAAAGACTTTCTGCAGTGATAAATGCAGTCAGAACTGTTGAACTCATTCCTGATACAGAGTGCAAACTAACAGGCTGCAAAAGAGTCAAGCACCCACCGATAGCTGATGAGAGGTTTTTAGACCTATTTGGTGAGGCCTTGACTTTTGTAAACAACATCAATGATACTCCTGAGTTACAGCAAGCGCCATCATGTTTATGGCCTCAGCATAAATATGATGTTGGTCTGATCAAAGGAGTTGAACCAGTCATGATAACACCTAAATCCTCCTACAGACCATGCCAAACTCAATATCCATTGAAAAAAGCAGCTGAAGGTATTAAAGATGTTCCGAACCCTCACACAATCCTTTCTCAAGTTCCATCTCATAGCAAGTGGTTTTCTGTCGTCGACCTAGCTGATGCATTTTTTAGCATCCCTGTTGTTAGTCAGTTTTGGTTTGCATTTTCTTTTGAGGGCAGAATGTACACATTCACTCGTTTATGCCAAGGTTTTTGCGAATCTCCCACATTCTTTAATGCAGCATTAAAGGAACATCTGGAATCACTAGAACTACCAGCAGGAAGTGCTCTTTTGCAGTATGTGGATGATTTGATGATTTGTTCTCCCACACAAGAAACCTGTAAACAGGACACAGTTGCTCTGCTCAAACATCTAGCTGCAAATGGCCACAAAGCTATCTTATCAAAACTGCAGTTCGTATCTGAAAAGGTAACATTTCTGGGTCATGTGATCACAGCAGAGGGCAAAACCCTCTCACCCAAATGAGTTAAAGCCATTCAGACCATTCCTAAACCAGAAAATAAGAAACAGGTGATGAGCTTTTTGGAAATTACTTCATACTATAGACAGTGGATTCCAAACTATGCAGAAATCGAGGCACCATTAGCAGCGATTGCTCATGGAAAAGACCTCATTGCAAAAGACAAAGTCAAATGGACACCTGAAGCAATAAATGCATTTGTTAAATTAAAGCTAGCTCTACAATCTCGTCCAACTTTAGGCCTACCAGACTGTAACAGACCTTTTACACAGACTGTCGACGAACTAGACCGTTACATGACATCAATACTGATGCAAGACCATGGGGGACGACGAAGACCGGTAGCCTATTTCTCTTCAAGCCTCGACTCTGTAGCTGCAGGACTGCCGACATGTCTCAGAGCTGTAGCAGCTGCTGAGAAGGCTGTGATAGCATCACGGGACATTGTCGGTTACGCTGACTTGACTCTACTGGTACCACATGCTGTATCAGTGATTTTACTAGAACAAAAGACCTCCCACCTTTCAACAGCTAGGTGGCTCAGATACAACACAATCCTTCTTGACATGCCACATATCACAGTTAAAAGATGCACTGCTCTTAACTCTGCTACTCTTTTCCCCACACCAGATGATGGAGAGCCACATGATTGTGGCTGTCATTGGGCTAACAGAACATTTTTGACATCCATGGGCAAACCTATTGCTCACCATACCTTGGTTGCTGGTGTCCTTGATGCTGTGTTGTTACCAAAACAAATTGCTATCTGCAAATGTGAAGCACACACTAAAAACATTGATTCAGTTTCACAAGGAAATGATAGAGCTGATACTGCCACAAAGCTCCAGCAAAACAAATACTAACAGCTCAGTGTGTGTCTGTGCCTGATTCACCTGTGACACATACCGCTGATTTCCAAGAATTGCAGACAAGGGCCACTCAGGAGGAAAAGGCCACTTGGAAAAAAGCAGACTGTTCACTGTTTGACAAAGTTTGGCACGGTCCAGATGGCAAACCCTGTTAACCCCAGAGGAATACAGACTCCACAAAGCGCTCATCCACCTCCTAACAAACCCATTCACTTATCACCAAGCGAACATCAACATCAGTAAGTGAACCAACATTTCCCCCCGCCTTGTGTTTGCGGGGGAGAGTGGGGTGTGGATTGTCACTAGGACCACAAGTTTCTCAAACTCATGAAGAGGCAGCACACTGAATACGGGGGTGGATTGAGGTCACACTGCTGATAAGATGATGCCAACGGACAAACCATGGCATCCAAATGGGCAATTAGGGTATAATCAGAGGAAAGGAATATGCTTTTTGTTCCTGTTGATTGTCATCACAGTCTACTAGACTACTACTGTTGTTTGACAGCCATAACGGCATAACAGAACAAAAAGGGAAGTGGAACATGATTTCCCTGGTGTCGCTTTTCAGACAGACACTCACGGCCACCTGTGGACCAGCATGGGAAGGAGGAGCAAGAGGAACATGTAAAAGCGCGTACCATTACATCGCTCAGCTGAACCTAACCAACACTGCTAATCTACATCGCGCAGTGGCAACTGGTTTCACTGCTCTCTCCCCTAGCATCCAGGGTCTCAGAAATGTGGCCCTGCAGGACAGGTTGGCTCTGGACATGATGCTCACCAGCCAGTGAGGTGTTTGCCATATCACTGGGCCTGATTACTGCACCTTCATTCTGGACATTTCAGACAACATGACTCATGTTGTTTCCCAACCGAACAAATTGTTCCAAGAAGAGTAAAGCAAGGACTCCCAGAATCCTACGGGATGGAGTTGGTGTTCTTGGATGCCTATGGGTGGATGGAAAATTACATTGATAAAACTTCTTGTACCTCTGCTGACTATCATTGTAATTTTTGGCGCATGACATGTTGTGTAATCCCTTGTGTTAAAGCTTTGGTCTCCTCTTTGGTCAAGTCCTCCATTGGACAATATGTGCAGGTGCCACAGAAAGACATCCCTGATTCATTCCCGCCTCCAGAGTGGACACCACCATACCACATTGATGATTATTCTGATCAATCCGTTTGAAATTGATATTTTCTCCTAGCCACTTCTTATATCAATATTCTAAGATTCCTGTTTGTAATAACAAAAAAAAACAAACAACAACAAAAAAACATAAAAACTATGGACATTCTACATAACATAATAATTAATGACTTGATTGTTAAAAAAAAAATGTTTTGTGAGAATAAAATGCTCAAAGGGAGGAATGTAATGGAAATTTCTTACATCAAGTCTCAACCAGGTCATGTGTCCGTTCAGGTTACATTTCTCTTACATTAATTAGACACATGACCACTCCTGTGTGTCAGGATGTACTCAGAATGAATAATCTCTGTATTCATTGATCACTCTCCTGACCACTGATGATATAATCACATGTCACACATCAGCTGTCAATTGATATACATGTCACATTGTAAGTACTGCTAAAACCTGAGTGAGATCTCCCCCATGATCTTGTCCTGTTGAAACATATAAAAGACAGACACCCCTGGTGTTCTGGTCTCATTTGCCCGCGTCATGTATTTGACTGTGCTGTGAGTCCCTCTGCAGAGGCGGAATTAAACTTGCGGAAAAACAAGTGTTGACTTTGAGCTTTATTGGACAAAAAATTGCCACGACAGTACAGAGGCTTATGAAGTCATGAAGCAGGCAAGGGTCAAAACCGGGAAGGCAGTCCAAACAGGCAAAAACATTTGATAAAGGTGCAGACAGTAAATCCAAGGTCAGAGGGCTGGGGGATGAGAGAGGGGGGCTGAAGGGAGGGACTGCAAGCTTTGTGACTAACACACTATTTCTTTCATTTTTTTTTTTCATTACATAAGGGAAAACACTGATAAAAACCCTAAAGAACACATGAAAACACTGCAAGATGGGTTTGTTGGCACTTTCTGCTTCATCATAATTGGAAATGTCTCATTTCATTTGAGGCAAAGAATAAAATTACCACAAGAATACCATAAATCATCACAGTCTTACACAAACTCACGATGATGCTGCATATTATATTTATGTTATCTTCCATAAATTAAAAAAAAAACTTCTGTCCTGTTTGCACGCCATCCTTTTCTTCATCTTACCAACCTTTTGCAAAGTAATTTAATAGAATAGAATTAGAGGAATAAGAAATATAGAAATATTCCATTCACAGTGAACAAGACATCTTCCTCCTCTCCTTCATGATGCTTGTGACTCAGTCACTCTGTTGACAGTCTGTTCTTCTCCTGCTGCGTCCTGTGGAAATGAAACAACACAGAGAGAGTGCTGTTAGTGTGACGCACACAAAAGATGTGGTCACATTTTTTGTTAATGTTTTATCTACTTAAAGGGATGATCACTATGTGTATTCCAGTGGTTGCTGATGAGTAATATTGTAGGTGTTGAGGGACTTTCAGTCAGTCTTTGTGGACTATTGTTTTGGAGCAATACCCAACAACGTCAGTAAGGAGCAGCCGACTGAAACCCTGCTTTGCGCTCTTGTTGGCTCTCTCTTCATTCTGCTGCGAGGAGTCAACGCAGTAACAGCCTAACGTTTTCCTGTCTGCTCATTTAACCTTTTTTATCAGCTTAGTGTTATGTTTAAGTGCAGAAAACACATAAAAATTGTATGTAATAATGTTTGAATGCGTTTCAGAGGGTCTGTAAGTAAGTTTTGAGTGGTGTTTTATTATTTTTTGTGTTTCTGAAGAAGTTACTGTATTTTCATAGCGTTACTGTTGAAACAAAAGGGTAATTGTCTGGCTGTTTCAAATATGAAAATACAAATAAATTCTGCTACGAAGAGTCAATGCAGTAACAGCCGTAACGTTTTCCTGTCTGCTCATTTAACCTTTTTTATCAGAATAACTGTTTGTATGGTTGCATGCCTGAGACCTGCAACATTAATGCTCTGCAGTGAGTTTAATGCTGCTGAAGAAGAAATGCCAGCAGCACTTTGAGCTTGTTTTAGTAAATCTAAGCCTATTATTAAGTGATTATTGGCTCCCCTTAACGACATCTGGCCCAATGCATTCTGGTCTACTGTCACTGCTGTTATGGAGACATGGATAAACATCATTGTCTCTAAGGATTTCTTCTGTATGATGGTGGAGTGCCAATCTTCAGAAACGCCTACAAAGAAATATTCTTTTCCCTTTTCTTCTTTGAGGACATTTTTTTGAAAGAATAATGCACCTGACCTCATCTAGTAGCTCACCTTCACTGGTTTGTTGCAGCATCTTGATCTAAACCACCTGAAAGAAAAGGAGATGGAGAGAACAAACATGAATAAAACTTCAACATTAAGTTACAACAAACTTTGATCACATGATAGAAAAGTTTATCTCACCACTCAAATATTATGATTGTACTGCACAGAATTACAATTTCCAGGCTCTTCACTATAACACAGAGACCAACCCCAAACTCTGGATTATCTGTAACAAGACAGCATGGTGGAAACTGTTATGGCTCTAAAACATCCTGAACCTTCATCCTTCTGTTAACCTCAAATGTAAACGGGTTTACTATCACAAGTTTATTTGTACAGAATTATTTCATACAATTGCAATAAAAAAATCTCCATAGGAGTGCCAGAAATAAAAAAATGGCATTATGGTATCTGCTGGAATCGGTGAAGGAAGGAAGACAGAAGGGACGAGTTAAGGACAAGTGTCCGTCAAGTACACGTAACACTTGCAGAGTGTGTGGAGGAAAATGTAGAACCGGATTATGTTCTGAAGATGGTGGATGAATTAATGGAGAGTCTCAGTCAAATATCTGGTTTTAAGGAATTGACTACTCATCCTGGGCAGTAAGGCCCATAAATGAACAAATGAATGAGAAAATATATGAAAATGCTTATTATTATTCCTTCCGATTTTGTTATTTGTCTTTATATTTTACATTTATATTCTTTAATTTATTTCTCTTTATATTTCCACATCTATTTTTTCTTAATTTTTTTTAGATTTATTCTTATTTATGGCACTCCTATGCCTCCATACTTTGCAGCGTACTCAAACAAACAAACTAAGTTATACAGCAGCAGAAAAGCTGAAAAACAGAAAAGAGACAAGAGCAGATTAGATTAAAATAATCAGATTCAGTACAGTTCTACATTTACCTGCAATAATCAAAGTAATTTGTGACGACGTCTGACTACCGAGATCATTCGTGGCCACACAGAAATAAACTCCTCCATCTGTCACATTAAAGCTGTAAAAATCTCCTTCAGATACATTCACGGCTCCATCTTTGCTGCTCTTGAACCAGGTGAAGCGGCTGACGGGAGGCTTGGCTCTGCTGGAGCAGGTCAGGTTCACCCGGCTACCTGCTGACACCAAACCTGGTGGACTGATGGACACGGAGGTGTTCTTGGGAGCATCTGAGGAACATATGATATTAACTTTATTCATTAAAATCAGCTGACATCCCATCATGTGCTGACAGGATCCAATAACAAACTCTGAGTGTCTTACATGAAACATGGAGAGTCTTTCTCTCCTCTGCTGTCTTGACCTCTTTTCCTTCGTTCACAGGATAACTGGCAGAACAGGTGCTGTGTATCCATCATGTTGGTCTGACAGAGTGACGGTCGTCTGGATTTTAGTTGTTAAGGTTCGATCTGTGTTTTCCTCTGTTTTGTTGAGAGCGTCTTGTTGGAGATTCCAGGTAAGTTTAGGAGGGGAGTGTGGACAGGGAGTGGAAGCTGAGCAGGTTATAGTGACAGACTGCTTCTCCTTCAGATCACCTGGGATCTCAATTCTGGGGCTCGGAGGAGAATCTGTGGGATCAAACCAGACACACATTTTACACTAAAATATAAATTAGAAACGCTTTGGGTTTTTAATACCAAAGCTGACACAGAAAATTACACTTTTGTATTGAAATTTGACAATTTTAGCATTTTATTGGTGTTTATTAACATCAGACTCAGTCTTTAATCAGAAATTAAAATCTTAAGAAAGTGAAAAACCTGATAAAATGAGAAAGTGTGCTGTTTAAACCAAAGCTGCAACTGATTTCCCTTTTTATTTAACATCATAGACTGACTGATGAAAACAAAACTCTCTTACCTTTAACTGTTATTTGAAGAGGATTACAAACAGCTGTTGCCATGAATGGTTTGTTCTCAACTCTGAAGAAATATTTGTCTGTGTAACTTTTGATTAATTTGGAAAATAAAGTGGTGCAATTTTTCTCACTCAGGTTTCCAGTAATATTCATTGGATAGGTGTTAACCATCCCACTACTGTGGAAAATCACATTGTTTGGATATAAGCCAAATCTGAAGTCATTTTTGATCCACACTCCAAAGGTTTTTCTTCTGCTGTCAAAATCTTGTTCTGGTTTAGAACTAAAGTTACACGGGATTTGCAAACAAGATCCACTCAGTGCTTCAATCTTCTCTGGTGCAGTAATGAATAGAGCTGATTTTTCCAGACAAGCAGCCAAAGCACCTGTAAAACCAGACTCATGATTAACAAAAAGTGGATAAAATCTACAGGCAGAGAACGTTCATGATAAATAAAGCAGCTGTATGTTGCATGCTGGTCTTTCTTCCTGTCCTGTTAACAATGTCAGTATGAAATATTTCATTTTTCAGTCAGGACGGTTGGAAACAGTAACTCTATCTGCACTGGTCTTCCTGCTTTGTTTCTAAATGAAGTTCAGACTGAATGAATTAACGTCTCAAATAAAAGTGAGTGAACAAACAGCTCACCTGAAAGAAAGAAGACGCTCAGTAACAAGTTGGCTGGCACCATATTCACAGACTGGACTGCCGTGAAACTCATCACCTGGATTTGACCAAAATAAAGAAAAGAAGTTATGTTTCAATATTTTAATCAAAATATCTTTTAAACAAAACGTTCACATTCTTTTAAAACAACCTCAAATTCACACATTCATTTCAGGAAGTTGAATAAAAAAAATCTATCATGTATTTTCAGTAGAGTTCATGAAAAGCAGCAAAATAAAACTCTCTGGGTTAAAAAGTTGAAACATAAAAAGCAGTAACATTTGTCCTTACCGAACCAGCCTGCAGCCAAAACAGAGAAACAATTAGTTTTAAAATCAGGACGTTTGTGAATTTCAGCAGAACTGCAACAGAGCCAGTAACCGACGTATCTGCAGAGCCGTCGTAATATAACATCAAACAGACTATTTTCAGGATAGATATCACACGACTACAAAACTGCAGAAAAAGAAGAAGTCTTCATCCTTCCTGGCTGAACCCTGAGAAAGAGGAAGTCAGTGTTTCAGCAAGTTGCAAATGACTTATTACTTATCTTTTATCACTTGACTCACTGCAGGCCTGTATCTGTATCTTCTTTTCTAGTACATATTACATTAATCACAATAATGACATATGTAAAACAACATATAAACAATATCACATTTACACATGTAATATATAGAGAGGAGGCTGATCTGAGACCATCAGTACAGAAAGCCAGTGTTTCATTAGACAAAAATTTGCAGGAAACTTCCCCTGAGTAAGATCATATAACCAAAGACTAATTTATTATACAACAAACAGCTGTTTCTTCTGCAGGAACGAGGATCACAAGGGATGAGAGGATTTAAATATGATAATAGTTAATAAGTTATCAGTCATCACCTTTATGCAGAGTTGCTTTTCATGGTTTTCATAGTAACAGACAGAGTTGTTTAAGCTCCTTTTGCTGGATCAGGGAAGGAATTTGTTTCCATACCTTTTTTTTTATAAGAATTTTCACTTTTTGCAGTCACTCACTTCACATTAATTTTAGCAAATAAACAGAAGGAAAGTGTTCCAGGTCACAGAATAAATAGTCAGTACTTGGACAATAAACACAATTCTTCACTGATATTTTGTTGCAGAGAGCTGCCTGGTTACAGACAGAAGGACAGATGCAGCTGACCAACTTCCCCTGTTTACTTATAGTTCTCAGCTCCGTTCATGATTTCATCAGTTTACATCCCACCACTTCTCTTTGGCGATCTGTTCTGGTTTGTTGTTGCATCTTGATCTAAACCACCTGAAAGAAAAGGAGATGGGAACAATAAAATAATGGATAAAAGTTAAACATTAACTTAATACAGCCCTCTGACCTTGGATTTACTGCCTGCACCTTTATCAAATGTTTTTGCCTGTTTGGACTGCCTTCCCGGTTTTGACCCTTGCCTGCTTCATGACTTCATAAGCCTCTGTACCTCAACGTTTTGATCATTAAATCACTGAACTGCTTCAGCTCTGCCTCAGTCATTGGGTCCTTCCTGTTCCCCTTCACGTACCAGCCGTGACAGTGACTTCACTAGAATCACTCATTTGAAAAAGTTTGTCCTTTTATATGTTGGTATTGTGATGTTGTGAACAATCCTTCATTCATACTCCATTAAACAAGGTGGAGTTACCCATGTTACTGTAATGAAGTAGTGAAGGTTACAGGTTGAGCTCTGTTGTAATGTCTCCATCTTGTGGTTCTAACAGGTTCTGAAACATGTTATTCATTTTTGTGTTAAACATTTTCCCGTCCACTGGCTGTAAACACAACACTGACATATGATCACCTTTATATGATGAATTTGTTGGCAAACAGTTTCCTGTACTATACTATTCATCTGAGTTTTACAGTTGAAATTACTGAAGCTTTTAACATTTAAGATCAGTTTTACAATGTGAATACCACACTTACAGGGAGCCAATCCACCGCTGATCACTGCAGAAAAGCAGCGGCACTATCGCGCCCGACGCGATGCTGATCCAGAGATGAAAGAGAAATATTTAGAGAAGGAACGTGATAAATACAGAAAGGACCTAGAGTCAGGCAGGAAGACAACCATCAATGACCTCAGTGAGAGAGTAAAGTGCAGACGTGGCAGAAAGTGGAGGGAGACATTCTATATGATCTAGCTTTTCAACACCTCATCACCCCTCCACAGCCCCCAGCTATCACCAGTGCAAGCTGTAGATCCAAGCACTTCCAGGTGTAGTTTTAGTTTCTGAAATGGATCATGTGTCAAAGAACACAAGCAAGGGTGGCAATAGGACATACGTGTGTGTTTGTTGCTATGTAATAACAAAGTGTTGTCTTATAACCAAATGTTAGAATGTACTGTAGCTGTCTACTATGATTACAATACGATATGAAATTAAACAAATTCTACTCATCAGGTTGCAGATGTTAATGTAACAATGTAATATTACATTGTAACAACTATTGCAATGTGTGATTTATTGTGCTGCACATGTGTTTTAGGCAACGTAATCGAGGGCGGAGAAGAAGACGAAAAACACTAAAGAACCTTCAGAAACAAATTCAAGAATTACAGGTTCTGTTGAAGAAACAAACCCAAAAAAAAAACAATACAAAAAAGAACTTACAAAAAACTCCAGCGCATATGTAGGAAGGGACTACTAGAGACAATTGGGGGGGGATCAAGAGACTTCTGGTCACCAAAATGGGACTAAAATGGGGCGCTGTCGAAGGAGGCTGGCCAGCTGCAGACACACCCTGGAATGGGGCAGTGGGCAATGCCTACACGGTGGCAGTGGCCGCCCTGATAACTGACAGCTTACTTCGAGAGAAGGATAGACTGGGGCAAAGTGAAAGACTGTGAGTTGAGGTACAGAGGAAAATGTGACTGATTATCATCTTAGATTTTCAGAATTATTCAGAGTCCACAGTGGCTTGAATCCCCCAGCAAATAACGATGATAGTCCCTATGAACAACAGCTGAAAGCCAGTCTGGTGGAAGGACTCCTGCCGGAAATCAGACACTATGTCACGAAGCATTGCATTCATGTAGACAGTGGGCGAATTGCAGATGTTCTAGCTCACGCTAGACACACCGAGAGAACACTGAGGCAGGCCGGAGACAAAGTGGCGAAGACGAAGGAAAAGTTGGGAGAGAAACTCCAGCTGGCACAGTTGCAAGTGTATGAACAGCAAACGTACAGGGGCAGAGGTCGTGGCAGTAGCAGAGGTCGAGGCAGAAAACGAAGAACTTACAAGCAGGATGGCTGTTTCCGCTGTGGGAGCCTGACCCATTGGGCACAGGACTGCACACAATCTGAGCCTGAACAGGACAGGGAGGACTGGCTGTACAGTAAATAAATAACCCGAGGGGAGGAGGGAGGAACCACCGCGGAGGGAGGGCTGGCTACTGACTAACAGGGGAGGCAGGAAGGGAGGGTAAGAAAGCACACACACACACACACGATGAGGAATCAGAAATGCAGATGATACAGAATATCATTCCCCCCGAAGAATTACCAGTGATTAAACTGTTAGTGGCAGGAAAAGAGATACAGTTTCTAGTAGATTCTGGTGCAACACACAAGTGTTAAAGACAGGTGATTGGCATGATGGGCTCAAAATGAGTGGCAGAAGGATTGACACCGTAGGAGCAGGGGGTAAAGTGATTAAGGAAATATTCACTACACCTCTTTCTTTCATAGACCTGGAAACGGGGAAACAGGGAAGGAAACATTCATTTTTATTCTCTTCTTGTTGCCCTATAAATTTAATGGCCAGGGATCTGATGTGTGAATTTGGGATTGTCATAGTCTGTACAGATGAAAGGCTAAAAATAGAATGGGTGCAGAACACACCATTTCAGGGTGTGTATTTCAGTCCTCACTCACAAAAATACTATTATTCATGGGATCTAAAGTCCAATGATCCACGCTCGGTCTCACACACCCTGACCGATTTAGCGTGTGATGACACATGAGGTTGATCATATGCAATTTGAGGACCTGCACTGTACATCCTATGTCAAGCATACACCGGGTCCCGGTGAAAGTTTTGAAATGCAATGGTTTTGTGAAGGGAAAGAGTCAGGTATGTTAACTAGTGGTCATATGTTCTGGGGAAGTTTTGTGCATTGTCGGTTAACAGAAATGAAGAGATCAGGACTTTCTTTAAGTCATCAGTCTGTCCACACGTGTCACTTACGAAACCACACACAAAAGAATTGAAAGACGTTGGCTCATGGGTGACTATATGTAATGATATTTATGATTGGAAACCAGCCAGAAGTGAGGGAAAAGGAGTTATATACTCACCCTCAGCGAGTGGTGTTTCGGAAGAGATTCTGTTGCACCTTTGTGGGAGTACATGCACTGCATCTTCTCTCCCAAAGGACTCAGGCATTCTGCAGCACTCAGATGGCTCAAAATACAGAAATAACAGCATCAGACCCCAGATTGGCAGAGGTCCCCACTGGAATTTGGGCTCAGCATAAATATGATGTGGGACTGATGAAGAATGTAGTACCCCTAGTGGTTACTCCCAGATCTGATTACAGACCATGCAAAAAACAATATCCACTCAAACCAGGAGCAATTGAAGGAATAACACTGGTTTTTGAGTCATTGCTGGAGAAAGGAGTTATTGTGCCATGCCCTAATTCTCCATGTAGAACACCTATCTTCCCAGTTAAAAAGGCTCCACAGGAAAATCAACCTACAAATTGGAGATTTGTTCAAGATCTAAAAGCAGTGAATGATGCAGTTCATGCCAGGGCACCAGTGGTTCCAGATCCACACACTATTTTGACGCAGGTACCTAATAAAAGTAAATATTTCACGGTGATAGATTTGGCTAATGCATCTTTCAGCATTCCTGTTCATCCAGATTCACAATTCTGGTTTGCATTCACATTTAAAGGTAAATCATGGATGTGGTCCCGTCTTCCGGTGGGGTTTTCCGAAAGTCCCGCGTTTTTATCGGCTGCTTTGCATGACAATTTGGAAGTGTTCGAACCGCCGTGCGGTAGTACACTGGTCCAGTATGTAGATGATCTTTTACTATGTTCAGAGACTGAACAGGCATGCCAGGCTGACACAGTGGCACTTCTACAATATTAAGCAACACAAGGCCACAAGGTCAGCCTCTCAAAGTTGCAGTGGGTAAGACAGGAAGTAACATTCCTAGGCCACATAATTTCTTCTCCAGAAGGAAAGCATTTGTCAGATGAAAGGATCCAAGCCATCTTGAAAATTCCAAAACCGATAAACAAGAAGCAAATGATGGCATTTCTGGGCATGGTAAGCTACTGCCGTCAGTGGCTTCCAGACTTTGCACAGATAGCAGGGACTCTGCAGAGCATGACATATGACCATGGACTTGCACACTCAGACCCACTGACATGGACTCCTGACGGTGAAGACAGTTACACCAAACTAAAACAAGCATTGACCATAGCTCCGACTCTGGAGTTACTAAACCCTCATCAACTGTTTACTCAAACTTTATGTCCTCAGTTTTGTTACAAAAACATGGGAATAAGCTTAGACCCGTGGCTTATTTCTCATCCACGCTAGACGCAGTGGCAGCAGGGTTGCCATACTGCCTAAAGGCTGTGGCTGCAGCATCATTGGCAGTATTGGCTTCTAGAGGTCTAGTACGCTATCAAACATTGAACTTACTGGTACTTCATGCAGTAGCATCCATATTACTGGAGCAAAAAGCCTCACACTTGACTCAGCAAGAATGATGCATTATCACAATGTGTTGTTGTCTCTTCCAAATGTTGTTATCTCACGCTGCACTGTACTTACATATGGAGTATGGTCTAGACTTACTCTATGTGAAAAGCGTCTTGAGATAACTTTTGTTATGATTTGGCGCTATACAAATAAAATTGACTTGACTTGACTCTTCAGTCTTAACATGGTTGAATAAGCAGAGTGATGCATCAACTGACATAGGGAATAAATATGAGTGGATTGAAGTAGATTACAGTATATAATTACAATATACCTGATAGGTTAGCTCCTTGATGCATCTCTCATATACACTTAGAAAAGTGAGAAGATGTGGATGATTGGGGGTGAGGGGGAGGTGAGATGATGGGGAGGTGGGGGGTGTGTTGTTGCCAGCAGCACACCAGCCTGATCAAGAGGCACAAGAGTCTTGGTTTTATGGAAGAGCTCTGCCATGGAGACGCCTCAGGGGCTGATGAGCTCAGCAATGCAGAGCCAGATCTGAGGTACGTCTGCATCGATGGTCTAAGATCTCTCGCAGACCTTTAAAGATCTGATCTGCTGGCAGCACCCCTCACTTGTGCAGTTCCAGCAGCAAAAGGCCCATCTGCCACACAGTGCAAGGCCTATTTAAATAATTATTGTTCAAATATTGATCGATCACGGCCTCAGAGAAGGCATCTCCTCCTCTGTGAGAGGGTTTAACAGGAGAGAGAGTGGGGCCTTCTTTCTCTGACTGTAGCTGGCGGCTGCCGTCCTGCCCCACATCCTACATCTGCTTATTTTAATCTAACAATAAATCATATTACTGTTCAGATGGTCTGTATGTAAAATCTATCTGCAAAGTAACTAGGATCTATAGCCAGGGCCACAGAGGATACAGAGGTCAGGTCCTGAGTGTTTCTGGGTTAAAATGTGGTTGTTGTCCCCTGAAGTGCAGTTTACCTTCTACAACTGACAGTTACACATTATGACTTTTTAAAGATCTTCAAAGGTCTTTAAAAGCAACTGTCTGTTTTCTTGAGGTTTTCGCACCACTCACAAAGAAGGGCACAACCAGTCTTTATTTCTGCCAGGATGATAGCAAAGGTTGAGTAGTCATCCAATCATTTTAACAGGATGATTTGACCTCATTTGTACTTCGCTTTGGATGAAAGTCAAATTAATAAATGTAAATCTAAGATGTTTTATGTGATAGTTTAGTCTCTTGTCACTGTACATAGCATAAATACGTTTTCACCATTGTGTTAATGTCAGTGATATTAGTGTAAAAATCATCTGATATCTGAAACAAAAGCTGCATATATCAACATAATGACCAGTCTTAAGCTTTTATATCATTAATAAAGAAAAGAAATAGTGTGAGTTGGTCACACTATCACAGGAGATTTGATCTTCTAGAATCAGTCATTTGTAAAAGTGTCTGAGAAAGTCCTTTTATATGTTCCTGTTGTGATGTTATGAATAATCCTTCATTCAGACTCCATTAAACAAAGTAGTGTTACCCATGTTACTGTAATGAAGTAGATTACAGGTTGAGCTCTGTTGTAATGTCTCCATCTTGTGGTTCTGACAGGTTCAGTCCTCATCTTAACCATGTGTTGATGTGACGGCACTGCTGACAATGACAATCTCACCGGCTGCATTATTGTTGTCAAAATGATTCCTTTTCACAGATCTTGGTCATAACTGTTATTCAATGTCTGGATGACAATAAATTAATTTTCTTGCTAAATTTTTTTGCGTATTATTTGTGTTATACTTTTTATATATGTTCTATTCATGTGTTTATATGTTTATTCTGTTACTCCTCTGTTACGTCACAAAAGTTCATTTAAAATGTTACTAAAATGTACTGCAATTTAACCACTACCAATTTCTCACACTTTTTTCAGACTTCACAATCTTTTACTCTTTCAAACGGTTTATTTATTTCTCTTGATAAAATCTATTTTACTTTGATAAAACAAAAGCCAGTTGATTGAAAACACAACTCCATCAATTCTGAAACATATTATGAATTTACCTCTTTTTCAGTCTTAAACCTGCAATAACAGATTTCCGTCCACTTGGCGGCAGCAGGACAAAAGCTGTAAACACAACATTTACATATTATCACCTTTTTATGATGAACTTGTTGGCAGTTTCCTGTTTTCACATCCAGCAGACACAGAGCAGCATTAACATTCATTTGGAGTCAGTGTTCAGTATCAGTGTTTCTGATCTTGTTCCTCTTATTAAATAAATGCTTTTATAGTATTGAAAAAGAATGGGAGCAGAGAGAAAGTGTGAAGGAGAAAAGCATTTTTATCTCTTATTCAGTGGTTTTTGTTTGCATAAACATTGTGAATTAAAACTATTTAAAAAATAAAATAATTCAAAGCATATTAATCAGTGAGGTTCTCTCATCAGCACGGTGCAGAGCAGCAGTGATAAAGACTGTCAGCAAAGACTCTGTTGTACCTACATGTATGAAATAGTCTTTGTCACGTCTTTGGTTATTTACACTTAAGAATGAGTCGAGGTGTTAAGCATGAGGTTGCTGCACATTTTCTCTGTGTGGGGCTGGTAAACCAGAGTTAGATCACCAAAGAGAAGTGGTGTGATGTAACTGATGAAGTCATGAACAGAGCTGAGAACTATAAGTAAACAGAGGAAGTTGGTCAACTGCGTCTGTCCTTCTGACTGTAACCAGGCAGCTCTCTGCAACAAAATATCAATGAAGAATTGTGTTTATTGTCAAAGTACTGACTATTTATTCTGTGACCTGGAACACTTTCCTTCTGTTTATTTGCTAAAATTAATGAGAAGTGAGTGACAGCAAAAAATGCACAATTCTTCAAATGAGAATATTTTTATACATAACTTTTTTTATGGACAATTCACAGAAACAAAACAAATTTCTTCTCCGATCCAGCAAAAGGAGCTTAAATAACTCTGTCTGTTACCATGAAAACCATGAAAAGCAGCTCTGCATAAAGGTGATGACTGATAACTTATTAACTATTACCATATTTAAATCCTCTCATCCCTTGTGATCCTCGTTCCTGCAGAAGAAACAGCTGTTTGTTGTATAATAAATTAGTGTTTGGTTATATGATCTTACTCAGGGGAAGTTTCCTGCATATTTGTCTAATGAAACACTGGCTTTCTGTACTGATGGTCTCAAATCAGCCTCCTCTCTATATATTACATGTCTAAATGTTATATTGTTTATATGTTGTTTTACATATGTCACTATTGTGATTAATGTAATATGTACTAGAAAAGAAGATACAGATACAAGCCTGCAGTGAGTCAAGTGATAAAAGATAAGCAATAAATCATTTGCACCTTGCTGAGGTCAAGATGCCCCAAACACTGACTTCCTCTTTCTCAGGGTTCAGCCAGGAAGGATGAAGACTTCTTCTTTTTCTGCAGTATTGTAGTCGTGTGATATCTATCCTGAAAATAGTCTGTTTGATGTTATATTACAACAGTTCTGCAGATACGTCGGTTACTGGCTCTGTTGCAGTTCTGCTGAAATTCACAAACATCCTGATTTTAAAACTAATTGTTTCTCTGTTTTGGCTGCAGGCTGGTTCGGTAAGGACAAATGTTACAGCTTTTTATGTTTTAACTTTTTAACCCAGAGAGTTTAATTTTGCTGCTTTTTGTGAACTCCACTGAAAATACATGATAGATGTTATTTATTCAACTTCCTGGAATGAATGTGTGAATTTGAGGTTGTTTTAAAAGAATGTGAACGTTTTGTTTAAAATATATTTTGATTAAAATATTGAAACATAACTTTTTTTCTTTATTTTGGTCAAATCCAGGTGATGAGTTTCACGGCAGTCCAGTCTGTGAATATGGTGCCAGCCAACTTGTTACTGAGCGTCTTCTTTCTTTCAGGTGAGCTGTTTGTTCACTCACTTTTATTTGAGACGTTAATTCATTCAGTGTGAACTTCATTTACAAACAAAGCAGGAAGACCAGTGCAGATAGAGTTACTGTTTCCAACCGTCCTGACTGAAAAATGAAATATTTCATACTAACATTGTTAACAGGACAGGAAAAAAGACCAGCATGCAACGTACAGCTGCTTTATTTATCATGAATGTTTTCTGCCTGTAGATTTTATCCACTTTTTGTTAATCATGAGTCTGGTTTTACAGGTGCTTTGGCTGCTTGT
Organism: Lateolabrax maculatus; assembly: GCA_031216445.1. Taxonomy (NCBI): domain Eukaryota; kingdom Metazoa; phylum Chordata; class Actinopteri; order Acropomatiformes; family Lateolabracidae; genus Lateolabrax; species Lateolabrax maculatus. Next base: position 14,474,958 of record CM062210.1, read on the forward strand.
CCGTACTACTCAGTTCTATTCATCACTGCACCAGAGAAGATTGAAGCACTGAGTGGATCTTGTTTGCAAATCCCGTGTAACTTTAGATCTCAACCAGAACAAGATTTTGACAGCAGAAGAGAAACCTTTGGAGTGTGGATCAAAAATGACCATAACCTTGGCTTATATCCAAACAATGTGATTTTCCACAGTAGTGGGACGGTTAACACCTATCCAATGAAAATTACTGGAAACCTGAGTGAGAAAAATTGCTCCACTTTATTTTTCAAATTAATCAGAAGTTACACAGGCAAATATTTCTTCAGAGTTGAGAACAAACCATTCATGGCAACAGCTGCTTGTGATCCTCTTCAAATAACAGTTAAAGGTAAGAGAGTTTTGTTTTCATCAGTCAGTCCATGATGTTAATTAAAAAGGGAAATCAGTTGCAGCTTTGGTCTAAACAGCACACTTTCTCATTTTATCAAGTATTTAAATTTGCTCAGATTTTAACTTCTGATTAAACACTGAGTCTGTTGTTGTTTAATACAAAAGTGTAATTTTCTGTGTCAGCTTTGGTATTAAAAACCCAAAGTGTTTCTAATTCATATTTTAGTGTAAAATGTGTGTCTGGTTGGATCCCACAGATTCTCCTCCGAGCCCCAGAATTGAGATCCCAGGTGATCTGAAGGAGAAGCAGTCTGTCACTATAACCTGCTCAGCTTCCACTCCCTGTCCACACTCCCCTCCTAAACTCACCTGGAATCTCCAACAAGACGCTCTCAACAAAATAGAGGAAAACACAGATCGAACCTTAACAACTAAAATCCAGACGACCGTCACTCTGTCAGACCAACATGATGGATACAACATCACCTGTTCTGCCAGTTATCCTGTGAACGAAGGAAAAGAGGTCAAGACAGCAGAGGAGAGAAAGACTCTCCATGTTTCATGTAAGACACTCAGAGTTTGTTATTGGATCCTGTCAGCACATGATGGGATGTCAGCTGGTTTTAATGAATAAAGTTAATATCATATGTTCCTCAGATGCTCCCAAGAACACCTCCGTGTCCATCAGTCCACCAGGTTTGGTGTCAGCAGGTAGCCGGGTGAACCTGACCTGCTCCAGCAGAGCCAAGCCTCCCGTCAGCCGCTTCACCTGGTTCAAGAGCAGCAAAGATGGAGCCGTGAATGTATCTGAAGGAGATTTTTACAGCTTTAATGTGACAGATGGAGGAGTTTATTTCTGTCTGGCCATGAATGATTTCGGTGGTCAGACGTCATCACAGATTACTTTGAATAGTGCAGGTAAATGTAGAACTGTACTGAATCTGATTATTTTAATCTAATCTGCTCTTCTCTCTTTTCTGTTTTTCATCTTTTCTGCTGCTGTATAACTTAGTTTGTTTGTTTGAGTACGCTGCAAAGTATGGAGGCATAGGAGTGCCATAAATAAGAATAAATCTAAAAAAAATTAAGAAAAAATAGATGTGGAAATATAAAGAGAAATAAATTAAAGAATATAAATGTAAAATATAAAGACAAATAACAAAATCGGAAGGAATAATAATAAGCATTTTCATATATTTTCTCATTTATTTGTTCATTTATGGGCCTTACTGCCCAGGCTGAGTAGTCAATTCCTTAAAACCAGATATTTGACTGAGACTCTCCATTAATTCATCCACCATCTTCAGAACATAGTCCGGTTCTACATTTTCCTCCACATACTCTGCAAGTGTTACGTGTACTTGACGGACACTTGTCCTTAACTCGTCCCTTCTGTCTTCCTTCCTTCACCGATTCCAGCAGATACCATAATGCCATTTTTTTATTTCTGGCACTCCTATGGAGATTTTTTTATTGCAATTGTATGAAATAATTCTGTACAAATAAACTTGTGATAGTAAACCCGTTTACATTTGATGTTAACAGAAGGATGAAGGTTCAGGATGTTTTAGAGCCATAACAGTTTCCACCATGCTGTCTTGTTACAGATAATCCAGAGTTTGGTGTTGGTCTCTGTGTTATAGTGAAGAGCCTGGAAATTGTAATTCTGTGCAGTACAATCATAATATTTGAGTGGTGAGAACTTTTCTATCATGTGATCAAAGTTTGTTGTAACTTAATGTTGAAGTTTTATTCATGTTTGTTCTCTCCATCTCCTTTTCTTTCAGGTGGTTTAGATCAAGATGCTGCAACAAACCAGTGAAGGTGAGCTACTAGATGAGGTCAGGTGCATTATTCTTTCAAAAAAATGTCCTCAAAGAAGAAAAGGGAAAAGAATATTTCTTTGTAGGCGTTTCTGAAGATTGGCACTCCACCATCATACAGAAGAAATCCTTAGAGACAATGATGTTTATCCATGTCTCCATAACAGCAGTGACAGTAGACCAGAATGCATTGGGCTGGATGTCGTTAAGGGGAGCCAATAATCACTTAATAATAGGCTTAGATTTACTGAAACAAGCTCAAAGTGCTGCTGGCATTTCTTCTTCAGCAGCATTAAACTCACTGCAGAGCATTAATGTTGCAGGTCTCAGGCATGCAACCATACAAACAGTTATTCTGATAAAAAAGGTTAAATGAGCAGACAGGAAAACGTTAGGCTGTTACTGCATTGACTCTTCGTAGCAGAATTTATTTGTATTTTCATATTTGAAACAGCCAGACAATTACCCTTTTGTTTCAACAGTAACGCTATGAAAATACAGTAACTTCTTCAGAAACACAAAAAATAATAAAACACCACTCAAAACTTACTTACAGACCCTCTGAAACGCATTCAAACATTATTACATACAATTTTTATGTGTTTTCTGCACTTAAACATAACACTAAGCTGATAAAAAAGGTTAAATTAGCAGACAGGAAAACGTTAGGCTGTTACTGTGTTGACTCCTCGTAGCAGAATGAAGAGAGAGCCAACAAGAGTGCAAAGCAGGGTTTCAGTCGGCTGCTCCTTACTGACGTTGTTGGGTATTGCTCCAAAGCAATAGTCCACAAAGACTGACTGAAAGTCCCTCAACACCTACAATATTACTCATCAGCAACCACTGGAATACACATAGTGATCATCCCTTTAAGTAGATAAAACATTAACAAAAAATGTGACCACATCTTTTGTGCGCGTCACACTAACAGCACTCTCTCTGTGTTGTTTCATTTCCACAGGACGCAGCAGGAGAAGAACAGACTGTCAACAGAGTGACTGAGTCACAAGCATCATGAAGGAGAGGAGGAAGATGTCTTGTTCACTGTGAATGGAATATTTCTATATTTCTTATTCCTCTAATTCTATTCTTTTAAATTACTTTGCAAAAGATTGGTAATATGAAGAAAAGGATGGCGTGCAAACAGATCAGAAGTTTTTTTAAATTTATGGAAGATAACATAAATATAATATGCTGCAGCCTCATCATTAGTTTGTGTAAGACTGTGATGATTTATGGTATTCTTATCGTAATTTTATTCTTTGCCTCAAATGAAATGAGACATTTCCAATTATGATGAAGCAGAAAGTCCGAAGTATTTTCATTCATGCCAACAAACCCATCTTGCAGTGTTTTCATGTGTTCTTTAGGGTTTTTATCAGTGTTTTCCCTTATGTAATGAAAAAAAAAGAAGTGTATAGTGTGTTAGTCACAAAGCTTGCAGTCCCTCCCTTCAGCCCCCCTCTCTCATCCCCCAGCCCTCTGACCTTGGATTTACTGCCTGCCACTTTATCAAATGTTTTTGCCTGTTTGGACTGCCTTCCCGGTTTTGACCCTTGCCTGCTTCATGACTTCATAAGCCTCTGTACCTCAACGTTTTGATCATTAAATCACTGAACTGCTTCAGCTCTGCCTCAGTCATTGGGTCCTTCCTGTTTCCCTTCACGTACCAGCCGTGACAGTGACTTGTATTAATCTAATCGAATCAGTTATTTGTATCTAAAAAGTTTGTCCTTTTATATGTTGGTATTGTGATGTTGTGAACAATCCTTCATTCATACTCCATTAAACAAGGTGGAGTTACCCATGTTACTGTAATGAAGTAGTGAAGGTTACAGGTTGAGCTCTGTTGTAATGTCTCCATCTTGTGGTTCTAACAGGTTCTGAAACATTTTATCAATTTTAGTCTTAAACATTTTTCCATCCACTTGCTGTAAACACAACACTGATATATTATCACTTTTATATGATGAACTTGTTGGCAAACAGTTTCCTGTTTTCACATCAAGTAGACACAGAGCAACACTGTCATTCATTTGGAGTCTGTCAGTGTTTCTGACCACCTGATGAATATAAGTCCAATATTCACACTTCCTTCTGGTCTCCACTAACCCCTGAGGGAAACATGTGACTCTTTAGCTACTAAATGCTCTACTGTGTTCACCAGTTATTCTCTAACTGTGTCTGTCTGCTGGTCGGTGCTGAACAGTTTCCCGCTGCATCTCGAAACCAGGTTGTTGAGAGCTGTGAGAGTCGACCAAAACAGTTCAAGCTGCTGCTGTAAAATCAACAATATGAGTTAAAAGACACAAACAAGATCAGCAGTCTACAACCAGGACACAACCAGGAGAGCGGCTCTGTGTGCTAGGTTCAATGCCAACTTTAACATGCTGACATGCTGATGTTAAGCAGGTAACATAAAACATCTTAGTAGTTAACTAATATTTGCTATAATTTGCTCTGAACACAAATTACGGCTGCAGCTGATGTCATCAATTTGTATCTGCACATAAACCAAAGTTGAGTATATTTTGACCTGATGATAGCACGATATGCAATGTCAGCCAACTGTATAAGAGCTTTATCCACTTTAATGCAGCGTCTTTGAAGGTTCCTGCTGAGAGCTTCACTCTCCATCATGTCCCTTCTGTGTGACTCAGTTTGACAGATTTTATTGTCATTCAATGTACAACCAGTGTACATCGAATGAAATTTCGTACCAACAGCATAGCAACAGCACTGAAATAATGAAAATATACACCTTAAAAATACAAATTAAAGACTATGTACAATATAATACAGACATATAACTATATAAATATTATGAAGTGCATAGAACAAAAATAGCATACATAAGTGGTTGCCTGTGGAGTAATAATAGTGCAAATGTCCAACAGGTATAATTGTGCAAATCTACAGTGTACAGCTTGGAGTGACAAGTTCTCTGGACTACAGAGTCCCAAGAACTGTCACCAGTGCACTGGAGAACACAGTCCTACAATAGTGCACACTGAGGTAGAATAAAGGTGGGAATAATGTCATTGTCCAGTTATTTGTTCAACAACCTGATAACCTGGGGGAAAGCTGTTGCAGAATCTTGTGGTTCTGCAGCAGATGCAACAAAATCTCTCAGAGGCTAACAGGGTGAACAGTCCACGATGGGGGTGTGAGGAGTCTTTTAGGATATTCCTGGCTCAGGACATGCAACGCTTTGGTGCAATATCCTCCTGAATGGAGGGAAGAGAAGACCCGATAATCTTCTCCGCTGTCTTCACCACTCTCCTCAGATTTTTCCAATCAGAGGCCTTACAGCCTACACACCACACAGAGATGCAGCTGGTCATGATGCTCTCTATGGTGCTTCTGTAGAGAGTAGTGAGGATTGGCGGGGGCAGGTGGACTCTTCTCATTTTCCGCAGGAAGTACAAACGTTGCTGTGCCCTCTTAACCTGTGATCCAGTGTTCACAGACCAGGTGAGCTCGTCTGTACACCCAGGAACTTGGTGCTGCTGACCACCTCCACAGCCGTGTTGTTGATGAGAAGAGGTGCATGACTGGGCTGGTTCTTCCTGAAGTCGACAATGATTTCTCTAGTTTTGTCTACGTTCAGGAACAGGTGATTGTCTCTGCACCAGCCCAGCAATAGCTTCACCTCCTCTCTGTAGGCCAAGTCATCATCGTCCCTGATGAGTCCCACCACTGTCGTCTGCAAACTTCACAACGTGGTTTGTGTCAGACCTGGGGACGCAGTCGTGAGTCATCAGGGTGAACAGCAGAGGACTCAGGACACATCCTTGAGGGGAGCCTGTGCTGAGGGTGATGACACTGGAGGTGTTCTGTCCGACCCGCACTGACTGTGGTCTGTCAGTGAGGAAGTCTGGCAGCCAGTTGCACAGAAGGGTGCAAAAATCCTAGTGGTCACAGTTTGTCTACCAGATGCTGAGGAATGATGGTGTTAAATGCTGAACTGAAGTCCAGGAACAGCATCCGCACATGAGCATTTTTCTTCTCCAGAAGTGCAAGGCTCAGGTGAAAAGCGGAGGAGATGGCGTCTTCAATGGAGCGGTTTGGAAAAATGGAAGGGGTTAAATTTTGGAGGGACTTTGGAGATGATGTGCTCCTTTACCAGCCTCTCAAGGAACTTCATCACGATGGGAGTGAGTGCGACAGGCCGGTAGTCATTCAATGATGTTATATTGTTCTTTTTTGGCACTGGAATGATGATGGCAGATTTAAAACACGTTGGGACTTTGGTTTGGTCCAGCGAGATGTTGAAAATGTCCGTTAATGCCCAAGCTACCTGATCTGCACATTCACTGAGTACCAGCCCTGGGATGTTATGTGGACCCGGGGCCTTCCTTGTGTTGATGTTCCTCAGTGACCTTTGCACATCAGCTGTGTTTAGACAGAGTGCCTTTTCATCTTGGTGGGGGACAGATTTCTCTGCAGCAGTGCCATTTAGTGTCTCAAACCTCCCAAAAAAGTTGTTTAAATTGTTGAGGAAGTCTGCATCATCTTCAAACACCGAAGGGGCTATCTTGAAATTTGCCCTTGTGCCTTTCCACATATCTTTGGTGTTCATGGAAAAAGTCCTGGATTTTATGAATTTGAGCTCTTTTTGCTGGTCTGATGGCATGGTTTAAGTTAGCTCTCGCTGTTCTCAGCGCCTCCTCATTCCCAGATTTGAAGGCTAGATTACGTGCCTTTAACATTTTTCAAACTTTATAAGTCAACCAGGGGTTTTGGTTGGCCCGGGTGTTTTTTGTGATGCTTACGCCCTCCACACATTTGTTGATGTAGGCTGACACAGACTTGGCAGCTTGAATGTATAAAAAATAATTTATAAGAAATTGACAATAATAAGAATAAAGCTATGCTCTGTATGCTTTAATACCCAGTGTCCACGTTGTTTTGATCATCGGTTCCAAGTAAAACAAAACTGCTGCATCACTCACCTTGGATCCAGCATCACGGCTCTTGGCTCTCATCTTGTTGACCTGCGACTCAGCGATGTCAGCCCTCTCTTCTGCCTCGTCCACTTCATGTTGCAGTTTAAGGAGCTTGGTCAGATTGCTGTTGGCCGGTTCCTCCTATTAAATAATTGGTTTCATAATATTAATAAAAGTGTAAAGGAGCAAGATTTCCACCAGTGATATCAGAATACACCTGTACTTACAGCCTCCTCTGCAGTCCTCTTGTAAGATTTGACCTTCAGCTGCAGTTTGTCTACCAGGTCCTGCAGACGGGCCAGATTCTTCCGGTCCTCTTCAGTCTTCACAGGGTTGAATAAGCAGAGTCATGCATCAACTGACATAGGGAATAAATATGAGTGGATTGAAGTAGATTACAGTATATAATTACAATATACCTGATAGGTTAGCTCCTTGATGCATCTCTCATATACACTTAGAAAAGTGAGAAGATGTGGATGATTGGGGGTGAGGGGGAGGTGAGATGATGGGGAGGTGGGGGGTGTGTTGTTGCCAGCAGCACACCAGCCTGATCAAGAGGCACAAGAGTCTTGGTTTTATGGAAGAGCTCTGCCATGGAGACGCCTCAGGGGCTGATGAGCTCAGCAATGCAGAGCCAGATCTGAGGTACGTCTGCATCGATGGTCTAAGATCTCTCGCAGACCTTTAAAGATCTGATCTGCTGGCAGCACCCCTCACTTGTGCAGTTCCAGCAGCAACAGGCCCGTCTGCCACACAGTGCAAGGCCTATTTAAATAATTATTGTTCAAATATTGATCGATCACGGCCTCAGAGAAGGCATCTCCTCCTCTGTGAGAGGGTTTAACAGGAGAGAGAGTGGGGCCTTCTTTCTCTGACTGTAGCTGGCGGCTGCCGTCCTGCCCCTCATCCTACATCTGCTTATTTTAATCTAACAATAAATCATATTAATGTTCAGATGGTCTGTATGTAAAATCTATCTGCAAAGTAACTAGGATCTATAGCCAGGGCCACAGAGGATACAGAGGTCAGGTCCTGAGTGTTTCTGGGTTAAAATGTGGTTGTTGTCCCCTGAAGTGCAGTTTACCTTCTGCAACTGACAGTTACACATTATGACTTTTTAAAGATCTTCAAAGGTCTTTAAAAGCAACTGTCTGTTTTCTTGAGGTTTTCGCACCACTCACAAAGAAGGGCACAACCAGTCTTTATTTCTCCCAGGATGATAGCAAAGCTTGAGTAGTCATCCAATAATTTTAACAGGATGATTTGACCTCATTTGTACATCGCTTTGGATGAAAGTCAAATTAATAAATGTAAATGTAAGATGTTTTATGTGATAGTTTAGTCTCTTGTCACTGTACATAGCATAAATACGTTTTCACCATTGTGTTAATGTCAGTGATATTAGTGTTAAAATAATCTGATATCTAAAACAAAAGCTGCATATATCAACATAATGACCAGTCTTAAGCTTTTATATCATTAATAAAGAAAAGAAATAGTGTGAGTTGGTCACACTATCACAGGAGATTTGATCTTCTAGAATCAGTCATTTGTAAAAGTGTCTGAGAAAGTCCTTTTATATGTTCCTGTTGTGGTGTTATGAATAATCCTTCATTCAGACTCCATTAAACAAAGTAGTGTTACCCATGTTACTGTAATGAAGTAGATTACAGGTTGAGCTCTGTTGTAATGTCTCCATCTTGTGGTTCTGACAGGTTCAGTCCTCATCTTAACCATGTGTTGATGTGACGGCACTGCTGACAATGACAATCTCACCGGCTGCATTATTGTTGTCAAAATGATTCCTTTTCACAGATCTTGGTCATAACTGTTATTCAATGTCTGGATGACAATAAATTAATTTTCTTGCTAAATTTTTTTGCGTATTATTTGTGTTATACTTTTTATATATGTTCTATTCATGTGTTTATATGTTTATTCTGTTACTCCTCTGTTACGTCACAAAAGTTCATTTAAAATGTGACTAAAATGTACTGCAATTTAACCACTACCAATTTCTCACACTTTTTTCAGACTTCACAATCTTTTACTCTTTCAAACGGTTTATTTATTTCTCTTGATAAAATCTATTTTACTTTGATAAAACAAAAGCCAGTTGATTGAAAACACAACTCCATCAATTCTGAAACATATTATGAATTTACCTCTTTTTCAGTCTTAAACCTGCAATAACACATTTCCGTCCACTTGGCGGCAGCAGGACAAAAGCTGTAAACACAACATTTACATATTATCACCTTTTTATGATGAACTTGTTGGCAGTTTCCTGTTTTCACATCCAGCAGACACAGAGCAGCATTAACATTCATTTGGAGTCAGTGTTCAGTATCAGTGTTTCTGATCTTGTTCCTCGTATTAAATAAATGCTTTTATAGTATTGAAAAAGAATGGGAGCACAGAGAAAGTGTGAAGGAGAAAAGCATTTTTATCTCTTATTCAGTGGTTTTTGTTTGCATAAACATTGTGAATTAAAACTATTTAAAAAATAAAATAATTCAAAGCATATTAATCAGTGAGGTTCTCTCATCAGCACGGTGCAGAGCAGCAGTGATAAAGACTGTCAGCAAAGACTCTGTTGTACCTACATGTATGAAATAGTCTTTGTCACGTCTTTGGTTATTTACACTTAAGAATGAGTCGAGGTGTTAAGCATGAGGTTGCTGCACATTTTCTCTGTGTGGGGCTGATAAACCAGAGTTAGATCACCAAAGAGAAGTGGTGTGATGTAACTGATGAAGTCATGAACAGAGCTGAGAACTATAAGTAAACAGAGGAAGTTGGTCAACTGCGTCTGTCCTTCTGTCTGTAACCAGGCAGCTCTCTGCAACAAAATATCAATGAAGAATTGTGTTTATTGTCAAAGTAACGACTATTTATTCTGTGACCTGGAACACTTTCCTTCTGTTTATTTGCTAAAATTAATGAGAAGTGAGTGACAGCAAAAAATGCACAATTCTTCAAATGAGAATATTTTTATACATAACTTTTTTTATGGACAATTCACAGAAACAAAACAAATTCCTTCTCCGATCCAGCAAAAGGAGCTTAAACAACTCTGTCTGTTACCATGAAAACCATGAAAAGCAGCTCTGCATAAAGGTGATGACTGATAACTTATTAACTATTATCATATTTAAATCCTCTCATCCCTTGTGATCCTCGTTCCTGCAGAAGAAACAGCTGTTTGTTGTATAATAAATTAGTCTTTGGTTATATGATCTTACTCAGGGGAAGTTTCCTGCATATTTGTCTAATGAAACACTGGCTTTCTGTACTAATGGTCTCAGATCAGCCTCCTCTCTATATATTACATGTGTAAATGTTATATTGTTTATATGCTGTTTTACATATGTCATCATTGTGATTAATGTAATATGTACTAGAAAAGAAGATACAGATACAAGCCTGCAGTGAGTCAAGTGATAAAAGATAAGTAATAAGTTACTTGCACCCTGCTGAGGTCAAGATGCCCCAAACACTGACTTCCTCTTTCTCAGAGTTCAGCCAGGAAGGATGAAGACTTCTTGTTTTTCTGCAGTATTGTAGTCGTGTGATATCTATCCTGAAAATAGTCTGTTTGATGTTATATTACAACAGTTCTGCAGATACGTCGGTTACTGGCTCTGTTGCAGTTCTGCTGAAATTCACAAACTTCCTGATTTTAAAACTAATTGTTTCTCTGTTTTGGCTGCAGGCTGGTTCGGTAAGGACAAATGTTACTGCTTTTTATGTTTCAACTTTTTAACCCAGAGAGTTTAATTTTGCTGCTTTTCGTGAACTCCACTGAAAATACATGATAGATTTTATTTATTCAACTTCCTGGAATGAATGTGTGAATTTGAGGTTGTTTTAAAAGAATGTGAACGTTTTGTTTAAAATATATTTTGATTAAAATATTGAAACATAACTTTTTTTCTTTATTTTGGTCAAATCCAGGTGATGAGTTTCACGGCAGTCCAGTCTGTGAATATGGTGCCAGCCAACTTGTTACTGAGCGTCTTCTTTCTTTCAGGTGAGCTGTTTGTTCACTCAGTTTTATTTGAGACGTTAATTCATTCAGTCTGAACTTCATTTAGAAACAAAGCAGGAAGACCAGTGCAGATAGAGTTACTGTTTCCTACCGTCCTGACTGAAAAATGAAATATTTCATACTAACATTGTTAACAGGACAGGAAAAAAGACCAGCATGCAACGTACAGCTGCTTTATTTATCATGAATGTTTTCTGCCTGTAGATTTTATCCACTTTTTGTTAATCATGAGTCTGGTTTTACAGGTGCTTTGGCTGCTTGTCCGTACTACTCAGTTCTATTCATTACTGCACCAGAGAAGATTGAAGCACTGAGTGGATCTCGTTTGCAAATCCCGTGTAACTTTAGATCTCAACCAGAACAAGATTTTGACAGCAGAAGAGAAACCTTTGGAGTGTGGATCAAAAATGACCATAACCTTGGCTTATATCCAAACAATGTGATTTTCCACAGTAGTGGGACGGTTAACACCTATCCAATGAAAATTACTGGAAACCTGAGTGAGAAAAATTGCTCCACTTCATTTTTCAAATTAATCAGAAGTTACACAGGCAAATATTTCTTCAGAGTTGAGAACAAACCATTCATGGCAACAGCTGCTTGTGATCCTCTTCAAATAACAGTTAAAGGTAAGAGAGTTTTGTTTTCATCAGTCAGTCCATGATGTTAATTAAAAAGGGAAATCAGTTGCAGCTTTGGTCTAAACAGCACACTTTCTCATTTTATCAAGTATTTAAATTTGCTCAGATTTTAACTTCTGATTAAACACTGAGTCTGTTGTTGTTTAATACAAAAGTGTCATTTTCTGTGTAAGCTTTGGTATTAAAAACCCAAAGCATTTCTAATTCATATTTTAGTGTAAAATGTGTGTCTGGTTGGATCCCACAGATTCTCCTCCGAGCCCCAGAATTGAGATCCCAGGTGATCTGAAGGAGAAGCAGTCTGTCACTATAACCTGCTCAGCTTCCACTCCCTGTCCACACTCCCCTCCTAAACTCACCTGGAATCTCCAACAAGACGCTCTCAACAAAATAGAGGAAAACACAGATCGAACCTTAACAACTAAAATCCAGACGACCGTCACTCTGTCAGACCAACATGATGGATACAACATCACCTGTTCTGCCAGTTATCCTGTGAACGAAGGAAAAGAGGTCAAGACAGCAGAGGAGAGAAAGACTCTCCATGTTTCATGTAAGACACTCAGAGTTTGTTATTGGATCCTGTCAGCACATGATGGGATGTCAGCTGATTTTAATGAATAAAGTTAATATCATATGTTCCTCAGATGCTCCCAAGAACACCTCCGTGTCCATCAGTCCACCAGGTTTGGTGTCAGCAGGTAGCCGGGTGAACCTGACCTGCTCCAGCAGAGCCAAGCCTCCCGTCAGCCGCTTCACCTGGTTCAAGAGCAGCAAAGATGGAGCCGTGACTGTATCTGAAGGAGATTTTTACAGCTTTAATGTGACAGATGGAGGAGTTTATTTCTGTGTGGCCACGAATGATCTCGGTAATCAGACGTCATCACTGATTACTTTGAATAGTGCAGGTAAATGTAGAACTGTACTGAATCTGATTATTTTAATCTAATCTGCTCTTCTCTCTTTTCTGTTTTTCAGCTTTTCTGCTGCTGTATAACTTAGTTTGTTTGTTGGAGTACGCTGCAAAGTATGGAGACATAGGAGTGCCATAAATAAGAATAAATCTGTAAAGTAATAAGAAAAAATAAATGTGGAAATATAAAGAGAAATAAATTAAAGAATATAAATGTAAAATATAAAGACAAATAACAAAATAGAAAGGAATAATTATAAGCATTGTCATATATTTTCTCATTTATTTGTTACTACCCAGGCTGAGTAGTCAATTCCTTAAAACCAGATATTTGACTGAGACTCTCCATTAATTCATCCACCATCTTCAAAACATAGTCCGGTTCTACATTTTCCTCCACATACTCTGCAAGTGTTACGAGTACTTGACGGACACTTGTCCTTAACTCGTCCCTTCTGTCTTCCTTCCTTCACTGATTCCAGCAGATACCACACTAACACTGCACATGCACAAACCCGCCCAACCCGGGCAGGAAGGCCCGCCCACAGCCAGTTGATTGACAGCTTGGCCCTTCAAGCAAAAGCAATAGGGAAAAGAATGAGGATTTATTTATCTATTTATTTATATTTATTTGCTAATAAGGAAAAAAATATGTATCTTAAAATATATATAAATGAATATATACAGAAATAAATCAAGCAAATAAATGATAAAATATATGAACATTTTTATAATTATTACTTTATATTTAGTTGATTATCTTTATATTTCCACATTTTTTCATTTACTTATTTATTCTTTTTCAGAATAATGCCATCTTTTTATTTATGGCACTCCTATGGAGCTTTTTATTGCATTTGTATGAAATTATTCTATTCAAATAAACTTGTGATAGTAAACCCGTTTCCATTTGAGGTTAACAGAAGGATGAAGGTTCAGGATGTTTTAGAGCCATAACAGTTTCCACCATGCTGTCTTGTTACAGATAATCCAGAGTTTGGTGTCTATGTTATAGTGAAGAGCCTGGAAATTGTAATTCTGTGCAGTACAATCATAATATTTGAGTGGTGAGACAAACTTTTCTATCATATGATCAAAGTTTGTTTGAAGTTAACATTCAACTTTTATTCATGTTTATTCTCTCCATCTCCTTTTCTTTCAGGTGGTTTAGATCAAGATGCTGCAACAAACCAGTGAAGGTGAGCTACTAGATGAGGTCAGGTGCATTATTCTTTCAATAAAATGTCCTCAAAGAGAAAAGGGAAAAATCATTTATTTGTAGGTGTCTCTGAAGATTGGTGCTCCACCATCATACAGAAGAAATCCTTAGAGACAATGATGTTTATCCATATCTCCATAACAGCAGTGACAGTAGACCAGAATGCATTGGGCCAGATGTCGTTAAGGGGAGCCAATAATCACTTAATAATAGGCTTAGATTTACTAAAACAAGCTCAAAGTGCTGCTGGCATTTCTATTTCAGCTGCATTAAACCACACAATCAGTTAATCTGATAAAAAAGATTAAATAAATAAACAGGAAAACGTTAGGCTGTTACTGCGTTGACTCCTCGTAGCAGAATTTATTTGTATTTTCATACTTGAAACAGCCAAACAATTACCCTTTTGTTTCAACAGTAATTCTATGAAAATACAGTAACTTCTTCACGTTACAGAATGCAATTTCAGATTTGAACAGGTATTCACATGTGTAAAATAACCATATATGTTTAAGTGAATTCAGCATATAAATGCTTAACTTCATGTGTAATGTACTTCTGATTACTAGAGCTCTTGAGTTTTCAGTACACTTAGTAAGGAGCAGATATACACGAAGTAAACAACCTGTTAAACCGCCATGATAGCTGTACCTACAGACGGCGCTAGTCTACAGTTCAGAGGCTCAAAAATTAATAAAACACCGCTTAAACTTACTTACAGACCCTCTGAAACGCATTCAAACATTGTTACATACAATTTTTATGTGTTTTCTGCACTTAAACATAACTCTAAGCTGATAAATAAGGTTAAATGAGCAGACAGGAAAACGTTAGGCTGTTACTGTGTTGACTCCTCGTAGCAGAATGAAGAGAGAGCCAACAAGAGCGCAAAGCAGGGTTTCAGTCAGCTGCTCCTTACTGACGTTGTTGGGTATTGCTCCAAAACAATAGTCCACAAAGACTGACTGAAAGTCCCTCAACACCTACAATATTACTCATCAGCAACCACTGGAATACACATAGTGATCATCCCTTTAAGTAGATAAAACATTAACAAAAAATGTGACCACATCTTTTGTGTGCGTCACACTAACAGCACTCTCTCTGTGTTGTTTCATTTCCACAGGACGCAGCAGGAGAAGAACAGACTGTCAACAGAGTGACTGAGTCACAAGCATCATGAAGGAGAGGAGGAAGATGTCTTGTTCACTGTGAATGGAATATTTCTATATTTCTTATTCCTCTAATTCTATTATTTTAAGTTACTTTGCAAAAGATTGGTAAGATGAAGTAAAGGATGGAGTGCAAACAGATCAGAAGTTTTTTTTTAATTTATGGAAGATAACATAAATATAATATGCAGCATCATCGTGAGTTTGTGTAAGACTGTGATGATTTATGTTATTTTTATGGTAATTTTATTCTTTGCCTCAAATGAAATGAGACATTTCCAATTATGATGAAGCAGAAAGTGCAAAGGATTTTCATTCATGCCAACAAACCCATCTTGCAGTGTTTTCATGTGTTCTTTAGGGTTTTTATCAGTGTTTTTCCTTATGTAATGAAAAAAAAAGAAGTGAATAGTGTGTTAGTCACAAAGCTTGCAGTCCCTCCCTTCAGCCCCCCTCTCTCCTCCCCCAGCCCTCTGACCTTGGATTTACTGCCTGCCACTTTATCAAATGTTTTTGCCTGTTTGGACTGCCTTCCCGGTTTTGACCCTTGCCTGCTTCATGACTTCATAAGCCTCTGTACCTCAACGTTTTGATCATTAAATCACTGAACTGCTTCAGCTCTGCCTCAGTCATTGGGTCCTTCCTGTTTCCCTTCACGTACCAGCCGTGACAGTGACTTGTATTAATCTAATCGAATCAGTCATTTGGAAAAGTATCTAAAAAGTTTGTCCTTTTATATGTTGGTATTGTGATGTTGTGAACAATCCTTCATTCATACTCCATTAAACAAGGTGGAGTTACCCATGTTACTGTAATGAAGTAGTGAAGGTTACAGGTTGAGCTCTGTTGTAATGTCTCCATCTTGTGGTTCTAACAATTTCTGAAACATTTTATCAATTTTAGTCTTAAACATTTTTCCGTCCACTGGCTGTAAATACAACACTGACATATGATCACCTTTATATGATGAACAGTTTCCTGTTTTCACATCAAGTAGACACAGAGCAACGTTAACATTCATTTGGAGTCTATCAGTGTTTCTGACCACCTGATGAATGTAAGTCCAATATTCACACTTCGACATTCCGCTGAATGGGTGCCATTTCCGTCCCCAGGAAATAATATGTATTAATATGCATGAAATTAATTGTGAAAAACATTTTATTCTTAAGCAAAGTGCCTGCACATTAATCTCATTTAAAATTTTAGATATATAATTGAAAACATTGATAAAAACGACATTGAATACTGAACAAATAGCATTTGTTACGCATCCCCGCTCTCTAACACTTCACTATGTTCATCATACAAGTTGCATCATCTGGATCTTCTGAAGGCAATAAGAAGACCAAAAGTAAGTTCTTTCATTTTGTATTCTCTATATTTGATGAAACTGTAGCTATGACAGAGAAATTCAATCTCAACTTTCCTGTTAAATAATATCTTTGATGTTATTTGTTTATTTTGAAAATACAAATTGTTGGAGAATCACTACAATGTGCTCAGTGTCCTCATGCTGTTAGAATGGATGTCATGTGGCTTTATTTCATGTATTTGATAATTCTATGCTAAAAACTCAGTTTCTGTTACTTTCAGTCCCGTTACTCATTTAAAGAGTAACATGACGCATGTAGTGTCCTTTGATTGATTGGTGATTGATTTTGTAAATATTAGTCTATGTGCTATTCACCTGAGTTTTACAGTTGAAATTACTGAAGTTGTTGGCATTTAAGATCAGTTTTACAATGTGAATACCACACTTACAGGGAGCCAATCCACCGCTGATCACTGCAGAAAAGCAGAGGCACTATCGCGCCCGACGCGATGCTGATCCAGAGAGGAAAGAGAAATATTTAGAGAAGGAACGTGATGAATACAGAAAGGACCTAGAGTCAGGCAGGAAGACAACCATCAATGACCTCAGTGAGAGAGTAAAGTGCAGACGTGGCAGAAAGTGGAGGGAGACGTTCTATATGATCTAGCTTTTCAACACCTCATCACCCCTCCACAGCACCCAGCTATCACCAGTGCAAGCTGTAGATCCAAGCACTTCCAGGTGTAGTTTTAGTTTCTGAAATGGATCATGTGTCAAAGAAAACAAGCAAGGGTGGCAATAGGACATACGTGTGTGTTTGTTGCTATGTAATAACAAAGTGTTGTCTTATAACCAAATGTTAGAATGTACTGTAGCTGTGTAGTATGATTACAATATGACATGAAATTCAACAAATTCTACTCATCAGGTTGCAGATGTTAATGTAACAATGTAATATTACATTCTAACAACTATTGCAATGTGTGATTTATTGTGCTGCACATGTGTTTTAGGCAACGTAATCGAGGGTGGAGAAGAAGACGGAAAACACTAAAGAACCTTCAGAAACAAATTCAAGAACTACAGGTTCTGTTGAAGAAACAAACCCAAAAAAGAAAACAATACAAAAAAAGAACAGCACAAAAAACTCCAGCGCATGAAAAAAGAATAATGCGTCTCTACGCACAAAAGTAAACAGACAAATAAGACAGCTTCCACGTGCTGCCATTCAGAAGACCCTGAAGGCAAATCATTTAAAAAATATTAACAGGAAAAGTTCTGAAAAAGTACAGGCTGGAACGTTTAGCTCAAAATGTATTGGGCTTTTTAAAGAAAAGATGGAAGAGCGTAAAGAATGGGAAGGTTAACTACACCTACACACGAAAGCGGAACAACAGGATTGTGGATGGTTTGATGGGCAGAGTGAGAGCTTTCTACATAAAGAATGGTGTGAGTCGCATTACAACTGGGAAGAGGCAGACCCTCACTTGAAACTAAAACAAAAAGCAAAAACGGTGTATCATCCCACCACCAAGGCCAGTCACAGGTCATCACATGGAGATTGAGAAAGAAGTCTGGGCCAAACTAGAGAAGGCTTCTTAGAAAAGGTCAAGTTTGTTTTCATGAATTTATTGCAATTGCTAAAACTCTATTGGATGTAGTTTTCAACTCAACCATTTAGTGTGTTGTAGACAAGTAAGAATATTTCAAGTTGATTTCAGGTACTGGTAGTCAATGCAGAGATGTGACGACTGGTAATAGCTTCACTGTTTTTTCTTTGTCGTCTTTTGTATTCACACCCACACACACACACACATGTACGCACATACAGACACACATACCTGTTACCCAGAGTTACTTCATGTTACTGACTTTTTTAAAAAAAAAAAATAAAGATAAACCACTATTTTTTTTTATTATGTTTGGTCCATCATTTATCCAATTGTATAATAAATTACATAATAAAAAATTTGATAAATATGAGGTTTAGGTTTCCTTGGCTTTTAGATGATACACACATCCACATTTCTGCTTGATTCCTAGCATTTTTCGGGATATTTTTATCGTCTCTGCTACAAACGCAGGTCCATTATCAGAACTGATGGTCTCGTGTATTCCAAATCTCGGAAAAACTTCTTTACACAAAAATTTGGCCACGGATCTACAATCTGTCATACCTATATAGTCCAACATTAGATGATAAACAGGACCTTCTGGCGGTGGAATATGTGCGATTGGTGCTGAAAATGCTTTCCTAATGTTGTGATGTGCACCCATTTAGCATTCTGGCAATGTTCTATCAACCATGCTTGCCAAAAATGGTGACCACCAGACTGCTTGAAGGCGTCTCAACACCTCCACCCTTGCGCAATGGTCCTGACCATGCGCACTTCGTATAGCAACCTGTACCAACGATGTTGGGAGGACAAAATGTCCATGTGCACTCCACCATAACCCATGTGATGGACCTTCTTCAGTGATTCTAATTGCCCCCCTTTTTGCCCATACAGAATGTGCATATGGTCCTGCATGATGCTGTGCTGCTATTAGAGATGCTAAGTTTGTTAGTGGTTCACAATCTTCAGCTACTAGCAGCGGACCTATACAGGTGGGTGTAGCTATGCATTTTGCGGCTTCATCTGCTAAGTTGTTGCCTCTAGCTATCAGGGAATTAGTTTTGTGATGAGCTACGCATTTAATGATGGCTAATGCTTTTGGATGGTGTATGGCTTCTCCATGAGTTACCGGGGAACCGTCTGCTCTCAGAAACCCTCTCTGTTTCCAAGTTACGCCATGAACATGACAGACTGCATATGCATATTGTGAGTCTGTATAAACGTTTGAAGTCTTACCTGCTGCCAGGCGACATGCTGCAGTCAGAGCCTTGATTTCTGCAAGCTGCGCTGAACAAGGCTGAGTGAGTTTCATGGTCTGTACTTCAGAAAAGGTGTTATCAGGATGCAATTGTATAATGGCATAACCAGCGTGGTTTCCTGCAGCATCCTTAAAACAGGAACCGTCTACAAAAAAGGTTAGTTGTGCTGGTATAGCCTGGTTATATAATTCTTTACGTGGCCTCAGGAACACATCTGTTGACTGGAGACAATCATGTGGTGTTCCTTCTACAGGCGTCACCAGTCGTGTGGCAGGATTAATTGTAATACATCGTTGTATCGTGAGTTCTGGGGCAGAGAGGATTACCTCGTAGCCTGTCCTTCGGGTTTGTGTTAACACAAACATAGGGTTTGTGATCAACGCATGCAGTTGATGTGATGTGTATAAAATGGTTGGATGCCCCATTGTAATGGCCGATGCTTTTTGAAAAGCAAAGGCAGCTGCTGCCAATCCTTGATAACAGGGAGGAAGACCTGTTTCAATGTTGTCCAATTTGGTGCTGTAATATGCTAATGGCTGCTTACCTGTGAGAATGTCCTGCATCAAAACCACACATGCACATCCTGCTTTTTCTGCAACATATAAGTGAAACACATTAGCATAGTTAGGGTTACCAAGTGCAGGTTCCATTTGCATGTCCTGTTTTAGGGATTGAAAGGCTCCTTCAGCTTCTGCGTTCCACTGTAGTTCAGCTGAGCCATTAGTTTGTCCTGCAGCTCGGACCAAGCCGTGTAATGGGGCTGTTTTGATTGCATAATCGCAGATCCACAGTCGACTGAAAGCAGCCATCCCCAGAAATGACAACATGTGTCCCACCGTTTGCGGTTTGGGAGCTTTTGATACTGCCTCAATTTGTGAGGGCGCTATAACTCGTTTAGTGCCACAGAGTTGTCTACCTAAGTATTCAACCTGTGTCTGGCAAAACTGTAATTTATCTTTACTCACCTTGTGACCCCCCCTTTTCTAAAGCCATCAGGACTGAGACTGAGTCTTGTGCACATTGAGCTTTGGTGGTGCTCCATATCAATAGATCCTCAACGTATTGTAGTACTGTACTAGACACGTCTAGGTGTTGCAGGTCGTTAGCTAATACTCTATTGAATATTGACGAGATTTCAACATAGCCTTGCGGGAGACGTGTGTACGTATACTGCTGCCCTTGATACGTAAAAGCAAACAGATACTGTGAATCTGGGTGTAATGGCACAGTAACAAATGCTGAGCATAAATCTGACTGTGTACCAGCAGGCGTCATGTGGGATATTACAAAGTGTGAGAAATATTAGGATTCAAAGGAGGCTGGAATTCTCAAGGACAGAGCAGAGTGATGTGACCATGACTAATGCTGAATAAATGCTACTAATCCTAAAACAAAGCCTGCAACATAGAGAAGATCGCGAAAACTATAACGTGTAGCAACTGTTGGTAGGGAAAGGCTATCTACTCACACACACACACACACACACACTAGCTGGCCTTGAAGCTTCAGCAAGTCTTGAAGCTTGACATTTTAAGGAGCAGTCCTGCAGACCAACTGTCCGTATGAAATAATTTGCCTATGGAACAGAAAACGTCAGAAAAGAACATCGTGTACTATTGTCATGATGAGAAGAAGTATCAGTTAGAAGGTGAGGAGCAGAGTTAGCAAAGCAACATGCAAACAGAGGAAGTGTAGGGTTTTCTCTTCCTTAGGGCTCTCTCTCCTCAGATTGGTGGATTCGTGTGCCAAGAGGCTGGGACCAGCCTAGTGCACCAACAAGGAAGAACTAAGTTTAAACCGCGGTATCTTCCCACCAATCAGATAATTGCACATTTCAATTTAAAACTTTGTGTAATGTCAAGGTGAGCACTCTCTTCTGGGAGGAAGACACAGGACAGCCCCATGCTGTCTGTGACATTCCGAATAGAGGAGATCCTTGTGCGTTTTTGACTCTCCAATTGCTGTAATAAATGTTAAACTGAGAATTGGATATCTCTGAGAGTCTTCTTTCTCAAATCAACGAACATGCTGACAAAAGCAAAGTATGTGGGTCTGGAACCACAGGTACTTCTGCATCTACAATGGAATTAATGGCGCGCAAATCATGCACCAATCGATAGTCACTAGAGTTTAGTTTTTTTTATTGGACAAGTTGGTGTATTACACAGACTTTTTGTTGGTTTTAACACACCTGCTGCTACCAAGCCCTTGATGGTGGGTTTTATACCTGCTATTTGGTGTGGTTTCAGGGGATATTGTTTTTTGCATGGCAACACAGTGCCCTCTTTTGCTTTGCTGTGAACTGGTTGTGCTGACCTAACTATCCCTACTTCTGTTTTATGATGTGACCATAAGGTGGCAGAGTAACTGCTGCTGCTGCTCCTTGTGGTCCACGAACAGGTCTTGACATATTACAGAGAATATTTTGCCTGTAATCAACTCTGTCCAGCATTCTCTGTAGTCAGTATGTTGCTGAGTCTCATCATACATCAGAGTGCAGTGCAGCGGCTGTCGTGGTTCTTGTGCTGCGGGCAGTTCTTTCTGTATCCAGGCTTTTCACACACTCCATTGGTGTGCAAGTTCTGAGTCAGCTGGCCATTGGATCCAGTATACTGCAGGTTGCACATATGTGAGTCTCTTTTGTCTTTCGCTTTGTCTGCCAGTGTGCTCTCAGTCTTACAGTATCTCTCGCTGGAGCATTTGCTTTCTTCGCTGTTCCAGCGGAACACACACTTTCAACCTCATCTCTGTTTGATATTTTACTTCAGTTGGTTGTGCTTTGAAATTAATGGTGAATTTTCCTGTTAATTCACCTTCAGTCCTGGCTTCTGCTCCCAGCAGTGGATACTGTCCTGTCTGTGTTGGAGTCACGTGGGATGAGTATGGGGAAGGGTGCGCCAGCTCTGTTGGAGCAGTAGGAGTGACCTGCTCTGTCTTTTCTTAAATACACTTCCTCAACATTAAGGCTTTGTTCGACTCTCACTAGGATCGGTGTCTATTCTTACCTTTCAAATACACTTCCTCAACATTGAAAGGTGTTTTGAATACACTTCCTCAACATCAAAACTTCAATCAATACTTATGATCATCAGGGATCTTTGCTCTGTTCTTCTTAGCTATCCCTGTTTATTTCCAGCCAAATTAGTCCTCCAGCAAATACCAAAGTTACTACAAGCCAGCATGCAATACACACATTGAACAAGATCTTATCGCACTCATTCACTCTTTCCACTCCATGGTTTTGCTGAGACATACAGACACAGACACAGAACACAAAACATACAATGCTGCCCTGTCCTCCGTCTCCCGTGATTATTCATTTAGAATGGGTTAGGTTCAGAAAGAGGTGAATCATAAATTTGAGGTTATCCTTACCTGGCGGACCACCCCCGTCACTCAGACTCCACTATTTAAATTAGCAGAAAATAAAGGCTCTGCTTACCTTTTAATTTTTGTTTGGGTCTGGTGGCAGGGTGTGGACGCCTCTGGTGAGGGATTCCTTTGATTCTTATTTCTCCTGGCTCAGCTCGCCAAAAATGTTGTGACCTTGGAACCGAAGTTCCAGGGCACTGGACCAAAAAGTTTTAGTTGTAATCAATCATTCAAGATATTCCTCATTAGTGTTAAAAAAAAAATCATCAGCTGGAGACAAAGTTCTGGGCAACAAAAGACTTAAATGTCGACATTAAAGGAGAGATGTTCAACGTGCACACAAGTTACCCTTGAAGAGAGCTCTGACCTGTACTGGTGTGAGCCCCGACCTTTATACTCTTGGGATCACACTCCACACCTAGTGTCCATCCTCTGGGTTTCTGGTTTCAACTGTTTTGTTACACCATTAGGTTATTTCCAGGATATTTTTACTATATGCATCATGGCTCCTGTTATGAACTTGGCCTCAAATTACACCAGTATTCTTCCACTCAGGTCTCATATTTACCTAAGTTTTCACTGCTCCTAGACACCCTTATTTCTAGCTCATTCTGGTAGGGTTTTTTAAAAAAAGAAAGCATGCTGATTCTGGTGGGTTACTGCCAAGAGCGCTAATGCCCAAGAATAATAGTGCCCAAATATCATTGGTGTTCATGTGTGTATGCTTCAAGGTTACAGTCAGGTGCAGCATATTCAAAGCAATGAAGATTACATAAGATGCATGTTCATGAATAAGATCCTACTGGTTCATAACAGTTCACCCCTGCAGGTGCACTTGGGTTCGTGGCTGGGTCAGTGAGGACAAAATATTGCAGTGAAAATCCCATCAAATTAATTTCCCTTCGGGGATGAATAAAGTAATCTATCTATCAAATATGTTTTTTATCAATTATTTTGTAACATCTACTTCTCATTATTATACTTCTTAACTAACACACATCATAACATATTTTGTCATCAGTTAGCATTGCATTTTATCTTCTCCAGCACATCACATGTCTTACTGAAAAATATACCACACTGTTGCTGCTCTGACATGTCTAGAACATGTAAGATCAGTAGAAGGGAGAATTATCAGAAGGTGTGAAGATGATTTTTCTGTCACACTTTTCTGTATTTTTGTAAAGAATAATATTCATTTAGTTTACAACCACCCACAAATTGCATATGTGTAAGGGAAATATATACCTAGTCATAGTGAAAAATGGGTAAGCAAGGGACCTTTCAACACTGGACCTGGGCTCAGGGCAGAGAACTATTCTCTCAGGGTCCAGAATTGACCTCTGACATTTCCCTTAGTTATTACAGACTTTGGAGTACAATGATACAGAAGCAAACAGGAGTCTTTTCAGTGTGTTTCATGCTGTGGAATACATCTTATTTTAATGAGACCATCTATATTCTGGTCTGGTGGGACACAAACTGTCTCATTAATAACAGGCACCACCTGGCTTATAGTCCCGTGTCATGACTGTCATTTCCATGAGGTCAATGTAACATGTAAAACCAGAGTGGAGTGTGTTCATCTGTCAGCGTGTGTTAACAGGTAAATCGTTACAGCCTTTCAGTGTGTTTGGTAGTGATTTGTGTGTTGGTTTCAGTGTTGAGGATGTTAGCAGAAACGCAGGTAAAGCATTTAACCTGTGTCGATTGCAGTGTATTTAACTTCTGTCATGTTATATATATGAGAAACACTGTTATAACATGTAACTCCTTGTGTCACCAAAACTTTGATGAGCTTTACAAGTTGCTCACACTGACACAAAATGATGTGGATATCAGCTAACTGTAATGAAAATATTGTAGACAGATCTGTAAAATCAAAAGACATCATCTTTGAGGACAGAGGATTCTATTTATTTTTCATGCATTTTCCACTCGGTCCCTTAGCCACTTAGAAAAGTGAGGAGATGTGGATGATTGGGGGTTAGGGGGAGTCGAGGCGATGGGGGAGGTGGGGGGTGCTGTGTTGTCGTCCATCAGAGTGCCAGCAGCACACCAGCCTGATCAAAAGGCACAAGAGTCTTGGTTTTATGGAAGAGCTCTGCCATGGAGACGCCTCAGGGGCTGATGAGCTCAGCAATGCAGAGCCAGATCTGAGGTACGTCTGCATCGATGGTCTAAGATCTCTCGCAGACCTTTAAAGATCTGATCTGCTGGCAGCACCCCTCACTTGTGCAGTTCCAGCAGCAACAGGCCCGTCTGCCACACAGTGAAAGGCCTATTTTGAATTATTATTGTTAAAAATATTGATCGATTATGGCCTCAGAGAAGGCATCTCCTCCTCTGTGAGAGGGTTTAACAGGAGAGAGAGTGGGGCCTTCTTTCTCTGACTGTAGCTGGCGGCTGCTGTCCTGCCCCTCATCCTACATCTGCTTATTTTAATCTAACAATGAATCATATTAATGTTCAGATGGTCTGTATGTAAAATCTATCTGCAAAGTAACTAGGATCTACAGCCAGGGCCACAGAGGATACAGAGGTCAGGTCCTGAGTGTTTCTGGGTTAAAATGTGGTTGTTGTCCCCTGAAGTGCAGTTTACCTTCTACAACTGACAGTTACACATTATGACTTTTTAAAGATCTTCAAAGGTCTTTAAAAGCAACTGTCTGTTTTCTTGAGGTTTTCGCACCACTCACATAGAAGGGCACAACCAGTCTTTATTTCTGCCAGGATGATAGCAAAGCTTGAGTAGTCATCCAATCATTTTAACAGGATGATTTGACCTCATTTGTACATCGCTTTGGATGAAAGTCAAATTAATAAATGTAAATCTAAGATGTTTTATGTGATAGTTTAGTCTCTTGTCACTGTACATAGCATAATTAAATTAGTGTTAAAATAATCTGATATCTAAAACAAAAGCTGCATATATCAACATAATGACCAGTATTAAGTTCACTGTTATATCATTAATAAAGAAAAGAAATAGTGTGAGTTGGTCACACTATCACAGGAGATTTGATCTTCTAGAATCAGTCATTTGTAAAAGTGTCTGAGAAAGTCCTTTTATATGTTCCTGTTGTGATGTTATGAATAATCCTTCATTCAGACTCCATTAAACAAAGTAGTGTTACCCATGTTACTGTAATGAAGTAGATTACAGGTTGAGCTCTGTTGTAATGTCTCCATCTTGTGGTTCTGACAGGTTCAGTCCTCATCTTAACCATGTGTTGATGTGACGGCACTGCTGACAATGACAATCTCACCGGCTGCATTGTTGTTGTCCAAATGATTCCTTTTCACAGATCTTGGTCATAACTGTTATTCAATGTTTGCATGACAATAAACTAATTTTCTTGCTACATTTTTTTGCGTATTATTTGTGTTGTACGTTTTTATTATGTTCTGTTCATGTGTTTATATGTTCATTCTGTTACTCCTCTGTTATGTCACAAAAGTTCATTTAAATTGTGACTAAAATGTACTGCAATTTAACCACTACCAATTTCTCACACCTTTATCAGACTTTACATTCTTTTACTCTGTCAAACGGTTTATTTATTCCTCTTGATAAAATTTATTTTACTTTAAAACAACAAAAGCCAGTTGACTGAAAACACAACTCCATCAACCAATTCTGAAACATATTATGAATATACCTCTTTTTCTATCTTAAACCTGCAATAACAGATTTCCGTCCACTTGGCGGCAGCAGGACAAAAGCTGTAAACACAACATTTACATATTATCACCTTTTTATGATGAACTCGTTGGCAGTTTCCTGTTTTCACATCCAGCAGACACAGAGCAGCATTAGCATTCATTTGGAGTCAGTGTTCAGTATCAGTGTTTGTGATCTTCTTCTTCTTATTAAATAAATAATTTTATAGTATTGAAAAAGAATGGGAGCCCAGAGAAAGTGTGAAGGAGAGAATCATTTTTATCTCTTATTCAATGTTTTTTGTTTGCATAAACATTGTGAATTAAAAGTATAATAAAATAATTCAAAGCATATTAATCAGTGAGGTTCTCTCATCAGCACGGTGCAGAGCAGCAGTGATAAAGACTGTCAGCAAAGACTCTGTTGTACCTACATGTATGAAATAGTCTTTGTCACGTCTTTGGTTATTTACACTTAAGAATAAGTCGAGGCGTTAAGCATGAGGTTGCTGCACATTTTCTCTGTGTGGGGCTGATAAACCAGAGTGAGATCACCAAAGAAAAGTAGCAGGATGTAAACTGATGAAGGCATGAACAGAGCTGAGAACTATAAGTAAACAGAGGAAGTTGGTCAGCTGCATCTGTCCTTCTGTACGATCGAAATACCGACTGTAACCACAGAGCTCTCTGCAACAAAATGTCAGTGAAGAATTGTGTTTATTGTGCAAGTACTGACTATTTATTCTGTGACCTGGAACACTTTCCTTCTGTTTATTTGCTAAAATTAATGAGAAGTTTGTGACAGAAAAATTATATATAGATGAAAAGAGTAATTTATTTGCAAAAAGTAAATAAAAATATATTTTAAAATATATATAAATAAATATATACAGAAATAAATGAGAAATAAATGTTAAAATATAAGAAAATGCTTATAATTATTACTATATATTTAGTTAATTATATTCATATTTCCACATTTTTTCATTTACTTATTTATTTTTTTATTTGTTCGTCCTTGTATTCCCACATTTATTTTCATATTTCTTCTGATTTATGGCTCTCCTATGGAGATTTTTTATTGCATTTGTATGAAATGATTCTGTACGAATAAACTTGTGATAGTAAACCCGTTTACATTTGAGGTTAACAGAAGGATGAAGGTTCAGGATGTTTTGGGGCCATAACAGTTTCCACCATGCTGTCTTGTTACAGATAATCCAGAGTTTGGGGTTGGTGTCTGTGTTATAGTGAAAAGCCTGGAAATTGTAATTCTGTGCAGTACAATCATAATATTTGAGTGGTGAGACAAACTTTTCTATGATATTATCAAAGTTTGTATTAAGTTAATGTTTAATTTTATCCATTATTTTATTGTTCCCATCTCCTTTTCTTTCAGGTGGTTTAGATCAAGATGCAGTAACAAACCAGAAAAGATCGCCAAAGAGAAGTGGTGGGATGTAAACTGATGAAGTCGTAAACAGAGCTGAGAACTATAAGTAAACAGAGGAAGTTGGTCAGCTGCATCTGTCCTTCTGTCTGTAACCAGGCAGCTCTCTGCAACAAAATATCAATGAAGAATTGTGTTTATTGTCCAAGTACTGACTATTTATTCTGTGACCTGGAACACTTTCCTTCTGTTTATTTGCTAAAATTAATGAGAAGTTGGTGACAGAAAAAAGTGACAATTCTTCAAAAATAATTTATGGAAACAAATTCCTTCTCCGATCCAGCAAAAGGAGCTTAAACAACTCTGTCTGTTACCATGAAAACCATGAAAAGCAGCTCTGCATAAAGGTGATGACTGATAACTTATTAACTATTACCCAATTTAAATCCTCTCATCCCTTGTGATCCTCGTTCCTGCAGAAGAAACAGCTGTTTGTTGTATAATAAATTAGTCTTTGGTTATATGATCTTACTCAGGGGAAGTTTCCTGCATATTTGTCTAATGAAACACTGGCTTTCTGTACTGATGGTCTCAAATCAGCCTCCTCTCTATATATTACATGTCTACATGTTATATTGTTTATATGCTGTTTTACATATGTCACTATTGTGATTAATGTAATATGCATTAGAAAAGAAGATACAGATACAAGCCTGCAGTGAGTCAAGTGATAAAAGATAAGTAATAAGTTACTTGCACCCTGCTGAGCTCAAGATGCCCCAAACACTGACTTCCTCTTTCTCAGAGTTCAGCCAGGAAGGATGAAGACTTCTTGTATTTCTGCAGTATTGTAGTCGTGTGATATCTCTCCTAAAAATAGTCTCTCGGATGTTATATTACGACGGCTCTGCAGATACGTCGGTTACTGGCTCTGTTGCAGTTCTGCTGAAATTCACAAACTTCCTGATTTTAAAACTAATTGTTCCTCTGTTTTGGCTGCAGGCTGGTTCGGTAAGGACAAATGTTACTGCTTTTTATGTTTTAACTTTTTAACCCAGAGAGTTTAATTTTGCTGCTTTTCATGAACTCCACTGAAAATACATGATAGATATTATTTATTCAACTTCCTGGAATGAATGTGTGAATTTGAGGTTGTTTTAAAAGAATGTGAACGCTTTTTTTAAAATATATTTTGATTAAAATATTGAAACATAACTTCTTTTCTTTATTTTGGTCAAATCCAGGTGATGA
Organism: Lateolabrax maculatus; assembly: GCA_031216445.1. NCBI lineage: Eukaryota > Metazoa > Chordata > Actinopteri > Acropomatiformes > Lateolabracidae > Lateolabrax > Lateolabrax maculatus. The sequence goes on from CM062210.1 coordinate 14,503,964, forward strand.
GTTTCACGGCAGTCCAGTCTGTGAATATGGTGCCAGCCAACTTGTTACTGAGCATCTTCTTTCTTTCAGGTGAGCTGTTTGTTCACTCACTTTTATTTGAGACGTTAATTCATTCAGTCTGAACTTCATTTAGAAACAAAGCAGGAAGACCAGTGCAGATAGAGTTACTGTTTCCAACCGTCCTGACTGAAAAATGAAATATTTCATACTAACATTGTTAACAGGACAGGAAAAAAGACCAGCATGCAACATACGGCGGCTTTAATTATCATGAACGTTCTCTGCTTGTAGATTTTGTCCACATTTTGTTAATCATGAGTCTGGTTTTACAGGTGCTTTGGCTGCTTGTCCGTACCATTTAGATCTATTCATCACTGCACCAGAGAAGATTGAAGCACTGAGTGGATCTTGTTTGCAAATCCCGTGTAACTTTAGATCTCAACCAGAACAAGATTTTGACAGCAGAAGAGAAACCTTTGGAGTGTGGATCAAAAATGACCATAACCTTGGCTTATATACAAACAATGTGATTTTCCACAGTAGTGGGATGGTTAACACCTATCCAATGAATATTACTGGAAACCTGAGTGAGAAAAATTGCTCCACTTTATTTTCCAAATTAATCACAAATTACACAAACACATATTTCTTCAGAGTTGAGAACAAACCATTCATGGCAACAGCTCTTTGTGATCCTCTTCAAATAACAGTTAAAGGTAAGAGAGTTTTGTTTTCATCAGTCAGTCTATGATGTTAAATAAAAAGGGAAATCAGTTGCAGCTTTGGTCTAAACAGCACACTTTCTCATTTTATCAAGTTTTTCACTTTGCTCAGATTCTAACTTCTGATTAAACACTGAGTCTGTTGTTGTTTAATACAAAAGTGTCATTTTCTGTGTCAGCTTTGGTATTAAAAACCCAAAGTGTTTCTAATTTATATTTTAGTGTAAAATATGTGCCTGGTTTGATCCCACAGATTCTCCTCCGAGCCCCAGAATTGAGATCCCAGGTGATCTGAAGGAGAAGCAGTCTGTCACTATAACCTGCTCAGCTTCCACTCCCTGTCCACACTCCCCTCCTAAACTCACCTGGAATCTCCAACAAGACGCTCTCAACAAAATAGAGGAAAACACAGATCGAACCTTAACAACTAAAATCCAGACGACCGTCACTCTGTCAGACCAACATGATGGATACAACATCACCTGTTCTGCCAGTTATCCTGTGAACGAAGGAAAAGAGGTCAAGACAGCAGAGGAGAGAAAGACTCTCCATGTTTCATGTAAGACACTCAGAGTTTGTTATTGGATCCTGTCAGCACATGATGGGATGTCAGCTGATTTTAATGAATAAAGTTAATATCATATGTTCCTCAGATGCTCCCAAGAACACCTCCGTGTCCATCAGTCCACCAGGTTTGGTGTCAGCAGGTAGCCGGGTGAACCTGACCTGCTCCAGCAGAGCCAAGCCTCCCGTCAGCCGCTTCACCTGGTTCAAGAGCAGCAAAGATGGAGCCGTGAATGTATCTGAAGGAGATTTTTACAGCTTTAATGTGACAGATGGAGGAGTTTATTTCTGTCTGGCCATGAATGATCTCGGTAGTCAGACGTCATCACAGATTACTTTGAATAGTGCAGGTAAATGTAGAACTGTACTGAATCTGATTATTTTAATCTAATCTGCTCTTCTCTCTTTTCTGTTTTTCAGCTTGTCTGCTGCTGTATAACTTAGTTTGTTTGTTTGAGTACGCTGCAAAGTATGGAGGCATAGGGGTGCCATAAATAAGAATAAATCTGTAAAGTAATGAGAAAAAATAAATGTGGAAATATAAAGAGAAATAAATTAAAGAATATAAATGTAAAACATAAAGACAAATAACAAAATAGAAAGGAATAATTATAAGCATTGTCATATATTTTCTCATTTATTTGTTCATTTATGGGCCTTACTGCCCAGGCTGAGTAGTCAATTCCTTAAAACCAGATATTTGACTGAGACTCTCCATTAATTCATCCACCATCTTCTAAACATAGTCCGGTTCTACATTTTCCTCCACATACTCTGCAAGTGTTACGAGTACTTGACGGACACTTGTCCTTAACTCGTCCCTTCTGTCTTCCTTCCTTCACTGATTCCAGCAGATACCACACTAACACTGCACATGCACAAACCCGCCCAACCCGGGCAGGAAGGCCCGCCCACAGCCAGTTGATTGACAGCTTGGCCCTTCAGGAAAGAGCAATAGGAAAAGAATGAGGAAAAATAAAAGGATAAAAATAAATAAATGACATAAAAAATCAATAAATTATTGATGAAAATAGTAATTTATTTGCTAATAAGGAAAAAAATATGTATCTTAAAATATATATAAATGAATATATACAGAAATAAATCAAGCAAATAAATGTTAAAATATATGAACATTTTTATAATTATTACTTTATATTTAGTTAATTATCTTTATATTTCCACATTTTTTCATTTACTTATTTATTCTTTTTCAGAATAATGCCATCTTTTTATTTATGGCACTCCTATGGAGCTTTTTATTGCATTTGTATGAAATTATTCTATTCAAATAAACTTGTGATAGTAAACCCGTTTCCATTTGAGGTTAACAGAAGGATGAAGGTTCAGGATGTTTTAGAGCCATAACAGTTTCCACCATGCTGTCTTGTTACAGATAATCCAGAGTTTGGTGTCTATGTTATAGTGAAGAGCCTGGAAATTGTAATTCTGTGCAGTACAATCATAATATTTGAGTGGTGAGATAAACTTTTCTATCATGTGATCAAAGTTTGTTGTAACTTAATGTTGAAGTTTTATTCATGTTTGTTCTCTCCATCTCCTTTTCTTTCAGGTGGTTTAGATCAAGATGCTGCAACAAACCAATGAAGGTGAGCTACTAGATGAGGTCAGGTGCATTATACTGTCAATAAAATGTCCTCAAAGAGAAAAGGGAAAAATCATTTATTTGTAGGCGTCTTTGAAGATTGGTGCTCCGCCATCATACAGAAGAAATCCTTAGAGACAATGATGTTTATCCATGTCTCCATAACAGCAGTGACAGTAGACCAGAATGCATTGGGCCAGATGTCGTTAAGGGGAGCCAATAATCACTTAATAATAGGCTTAGATTTACTAAAACAAGCTCAAAGTGCTGCTGGCATTTCTATTTCAGCTGCATTAAACCACACAATCAGTTAATCTGATAAAAAAGATTAAATTAATAAACAGGAAAACGTTAGGCTGTTACTGCGTTGACTCCTCGTAGCAGAATTTATTTGTATTTTCATACTTGAAACAGCCAAACAATTACCCTTTTGTTTCAACAGTAATTCTATGAAAATACAGTAACTTCTTCACGTTACAGTATGCAATTTCAGATTTGAACAGGTATTCACATGTGTAAAATAACAATATATGTTTAAGTGAATTGAGCATATAAATGCTTAACTTCATGTGTAATGTACTTCTGATTACTAGAGCTCTTGAGTTTTCAGTACACTTAGTAAGGAGCAGATATACACGAAGTAAACAAACTGTTAAACTGCCATGATAGCTGTACCTACAGACGATGCTAGTCTACAGTTCAGAGGCTCAAAAATTAATAAAACACCGCTCTAAACTTACTTACAGACCCTCTGAAACGCATTCAAACATTGTTACATACAATTTTTATGTGTTTTCTGCACTTAAACATAACTCTAAGCTGATAAAAAAGGTTAAATGAGCAGACAGGAAAACGTTAGGCTGTTACTGTGTTGACTCCTCGTAGCAGAATGAAGAGAGAGCCAACAAGAGCGCAAAGCAGGGTTTCAGTCATCTGCTCCTTACTGACGTTGTTGGATATTGCTCCAAAGCAATAGTCCACAAAGACTGACTGAAAGTCCCTCAACACCTACAATATTACTCATCAGCAACCACTGGAATACACATAGTGATCATCCCTTTAAGTAGATAAAACATTAACAAAAAATGTGACCACATTTTTTGTGTGCGTCACACTAACAGCACTCTCTCTGTGTTGTTTCATTTCCACAGGACGCAGCAGGAGAAGAACAGACTGTCAACAGAGTGACTGAGTCACAAGCATCATGAAGGAGAGGAGGAAGATGTCTTGTTCACTGTGAATGGAATATTTCTATATTTCTTATTCCTCTATTTCAATTCTATTAAATTACTTTGCAAAAGATTGGTAAGATGAAGAAAATGCAGCATCATCGTTAGTTTGTGTAAGACTGTGATGATTTATGGTATTCTTATGGTAATTTTATTCTTTGCCTCAAATGAAATGAGACATTTCCGATGATGAAGAAGCAGAAAGTGCAAAGGATTTTCATTCATGCCAACAAACCCATCTTGCAGTGTTTTCATGTGTTCTTTAGGGTTTTTATCAGTGTTTTCCCTTATGTACTGAAAAAAAAAGAAGTGAATAGTGTGTTAGTCACAAAGCTTGCAGTCCCTCCCTTCAGCCCCCCTCTCTCATCCCCCAGCCCTCTGACCTTGGATTTACTGCCTGCCACTTTATCAAATGTTTTTGCCTGTTTGGACTGCCTTCCCAGTTTTGACCCTTGCCTGCTTCATGACTTCATAAGCCTCTGTACCTCAACGTTTTGATCATTAAATCACTGAACTGCTTCAGCTCTGCCTCAGTCATTGGGTCCTTCCTGTTTCCCTTCACGTACCAGCCGTGACAGTGACTTGTATTAATCTTATCGAATCAGTCATTTGGAAAAGTTTCTAAAAAGTTTGTCCTTTTATATGTTGGTATTGTGATGTTATGAACAATCCTTCATTCATACTCCATTAAACAAGGTGGAGTTACCCATGTTACTGTAATGAAGTAGTGAAGGTTACAGGTTGAGCTCTGTTGTAATGTCTCCATCTTGTGGTTCTAACAGGTTCTGAAACATTTTATCAATTTTAGTCTTAAACATTTTTCCGTCCACTGGCTGTAAACACAACACTGACATATGATCACCTTTATATGATGAATTTGTTGGCAAACAGTTTCCTGTTTTCACATCCATTAGACACAGAGCAACACTATCATTCATTTGGAGTCTATCAGTGTTTCTGACCACCTGATGAATGTAAGTCCAATATTCACACTTCGACATCCCCAGGACATTATATGTATTAATATGCATGAAAATTAACTGTGAAAAACATTTTATTCTTAAGCAAAGTTCCTGCACATTAATCTCATTTAAAATTGAAGATATATAATTGAAAACATTGATAAAAACTACCTTGAATACTGAAAAAATAGCATTTGTTACCTGTCCCCGCTCTCTAACACTACACTATGTTCATCATACAAGTTGCATCATCTGGATCTTCTGAAGGCAATAAGAAGTCCAAAAGTAAGTTCTTTCATTTTGTATTCTGTATATTTGATGAAATTGTAGCTATGACAGAGAAGCTCAATCTCAACGTACTGTCCTGCTGCCTAAATAATATCTTTGATGTTATTTGTTTATTTTAAAAATACAAATTGTTGGTGAATCACTACAATGTGCTCAGTGTCCTCATGCTGTCAGAATGGATGTCATGTGGCTTTATTTCATGTATTTGATAATTCTATGCTAAAAACTCAGGTTCTGTTACTTTCAGTCATGTTACTCATTTAAAGAGCAACAGGACTGAGCAACAGTAACAGGAATGGGTAGTGTCCTTTGACTGATTGGTGATTGATTTTGTAAATATTAGTCTATGTACTATTCATCTGAGTTTTATACTTGAAATTACTGAAGTTGTTGGCATTTAAGATCAGTTTTACAATGTGAATACCACACTTACAGGGACGCGATGCTGATCCAGAGAGGAAAGAGAAATATTTAGAGAAGGAACGTGATAAATACAGAAAGGACCTAGAGTCAGGCAGGAAGACAACCATCAATGACCTCAGTGAGAGAGTAAAGTGCAGACGTGGCAGAAAGTGGAGGGAGACATTCTATATGATCGAGCTTTTCAACACCTCATCACCCCTCCACAGCCCCCAGCTATCACCAGTGCAAGCTGTAGATCCAAGCACTTCCAGGTGTAGTTTTAGTTTCTGAAATGGATCATGTGTCAAAGAAAACAAGCAAGGGTGGCAATAGGACATACGTGTGTGTTTGTTTCTATGTAATAACAAAGTGTTAGAATGTACTGTAGCTGTGTAGTATGATTACAATATGACATGAAATTAAACAAATTCTACTCATCAGGTTGCAGATGTTAATGTAACAATGTAATATTACATTGTAACAACTATTGCAATGTGTGATTTATTGTGCTGCACATGTGTTTTAGGCAACGTAATCGAGGGTGGAGAAGAAGACTGAAAACACTGAAGAACCTTCAGAAACAAATTCAAGAACTACAGGTTCTGTTGAAGAAATGAACCCAAAAAAAAAACAATACAAAAAAAGAACAGCACAAAAAACTCCAGCGCATGAAAAAGAATAATGCGTCTCCACGCACAAAAGTAAACAGACAGATAAGACAGCTTCCACGTGCTGCCATTCAGAAGACCCTTTTGTTTCATGAGGCATTGGTGGAGGAAATCAGAAGCAAATACAAAAAAAGTACAGGAGGAGAGGGAAAGGCAAATCAAAAAGACAAAATTTCTCAAACAAAGTAAGAAGGGATTGGGCCCATAAACGAGGTCAAATTAACAAAACTGTACAAAAGTCAACTGAACACCCTAACCAAAGACAAGACCAACCTCACTGACAAAACACAAGAGGGGAACTTATATACTGGGTGATCAGCCCATACTAAACACAAGAGGGGTTAACATAAACACTGAACACCAAAGACAACCGCTAATTTACAAACAAAGCAATTCAGAAAAAATCAACTCATTAGAACAAACATCTAATCTGATCTATACTAACCAAACCAAATGAAATTACTTAATTGTCTAAACAAAACAAAACAAAGCACTAAATCCCCCCCATGGTGTGCCGGTCCTTTGGGTTGGCCCAATCAGCACTCTCCCTCTATAAAATGGCTGAGCTTGTGGGACAGATCCCTTTGCCAGGCATTCCCAGCTCCCAGCAGCAGCAGCAGCACTGGTAACTCAACAATAGAAATTAGGAAACATAGACTGTACAAAAGCTAACTAAATGTGCGCGCTTCAAATAGAAAACTAATGTACTGTCAAATGATAAAGTGTGTTGTATGAAACAGAAAATCCCTGTGTGATTATTTCAATACTTAATGTTAACCCAAATGTAGACTAATAACTTAAATGTATATAAACAAAATACCACAAAACCCAACTATAGAAACAAATGTGAGTGTAGAAGGTTACTGACATTTAGGGTTGTGTGGCCACAGCTGTGGCCATCACACCCAGTCTCTAGCCAGTACAATGCAGAGAGTCAAGTGTCTTATCTCCAGTGGGCAATTGTGGATAAGGAGCACAAGAATGACCCAAATGGCAAAACATCTAAAATCACAATCAAAAAAGAATTCCAGACCACACAAGAAGAACTGCTGGAACAGCTTAACCTGCTGCTGCATAGGTTTAAGAGACAGGGATCTGAAGAGGAGAGCTGACAATCTGATCAGCAAAGGGACAGACATTCCTGACGCCGCAGAACTGTTTGCTGTGTTACAAAAGACAGAAACAACAATCAAGTTGTTTTTTGTCAACGAGGAAGCAGTCGAGAAAGCAGTTTCGAAGATGCCCAATGATGTGCCACCAGTTCCGTCCACTATGAGGATACATCAGGCAGTGACCCTAGCACATGGAGAAGTGACATGCAGGGATGTCAGCTACCTGTGAACGACGACACAAAATCTGAACTGTGAGTGCTTTAATGCAAAGCATTTCATGCCTCCCACGGCTCCCGTGGCTTCCACAGCCACTGACGTTCAGTGGCAAAGTCCTGAAGTTGTTGGCAAATGGTGTGTGCTTAAATATGACAGTGATCTGCACCCTGGCGTCATCACAGATACAAGTGAAACACATGTTGAGGTCCGTTGTTTGCAAAAAATTGGGGCGAACAGGTTTTTCTGGCCGGCCCACCTTTGGTCCTTTGGTACCTGTTTGAGGACATTGTGTGTATCATCCCACCACCAAGGCCAGTCACAGGTCGTCACATGGAGATTGAGAAAGTCTGGGCCAAACTAGAGAAGGCTTCTTAGAAAAGGTCAAGCAATTTTGCTTTCATGAATTGATTGCAATTGCTAAAACTCTATTGGATGTAGTTTTCAACTCAACCATTTAGTGTTTTGTAGACAAGTAAGAATATTTTCAAGTTGATTTCAGGTACTGGTAGTCAATGCAGAGATGTGAGGTCTGGTAAGAGCTTCAGTGTTTTTTCTTTGTCATCTTTTGTACCTTTTGTAGATGAAGATGGAGAGAACCCATACTGTCCACCCTGATTTCTCTCCACCTCCTTTGCTGTGAAGACGTACATGCACATAGCACATCCCTCGACACAGAAATCTCACACTCATGCACACACAACATGCACGCACGGTCATGCACATTCATACACACAAACGTACGCACATACAGACACATTCTTGTTACCCAGTGTTCATTCCAGTTACTGAATTGTTTTTCTCAAAATAATGAAGATAAACCACTATTTTTATTAATTATGTTTCACTGATATTTTCAACACCTCACGTATCAGCCTGCTTCAAGACTTACACCATCATCCCTGTTCCCAAGAAGCCAAGGGCCACAGGACTAAATGACTACAGACCCGTCGCCCTGACCTCTGTGGTAATGAAGTCATCTGAGCGCCTTGTGCTGTCTCACCTCAAATCCAACCCTTCATCCTCCAGCATCTGGACTCCGCAGGAACCTCCGCCAGGATCCTCTTTGTGGATTTCAGCTCTGCCTTCAACACCATCATCCCGGCTCTGCTGCAGGACAAGCTCTCCCAGCTGAGCGTGCCTGACTCCACCTGTCAAGCTCCTGAAGTTTGCAGACGACACCACCCTCATCAGGCTCATCTCTGGTGGGGATGAGTCTGCCTACAGGTGGGAAATTGACCATCTGGTGACCTGGTGCAGCCAGAACAACTTGGAGTTTAATGCTCTCAAGACAGTGGAGATGGTTGTGGACTACAGAAAGAACCCAGCCCCACTCACCCCCATCACCCTGAGAGACTCCCTAGTCGACACTGTGGAGTCCGTCCACTTCCTGGGCTCCATCATCTCCCAGGACCTCAAGTGGGAGCTGAACGTCAGGTCCATCACCAACAAAGCACAGCAGAGGATGTACTTTCTGCGGCAACTGAAGAAGTTCAACCTGCCAATGACGATGATGGTGCACTTCTACACTGCCATCATCGAGTCCATCCTCACCTCCTCCATCACCGTCTGGTACGCTGCTGCTACTGCCAAGGACAAGGGCAGACTGCAGTGTATCATTTGCTCCGCAGAGAGGGTGATTGGCTGCAATCTACATCTCTCCAGGACCTGTACACCTCCAGGACCCGGAGGCAAGCAGGGAAGATTGTGGGCCAACCCTCCCACCCCAGACACAAACTGTTTGAGACTCTCCCCTCTGGCAGGAGGCTGCGGTCCATCAGGACCAAAACTTCTCACCACAAGAACAGTTTCTTCCCGTTCTGCAGTCGGGCTGATCAACAAGGCCCGGGACCCCCACTGACACGGACCCTTATCCCCTCCCCAAACAGACACTACGGGTTACTTATTAACGCACAGACCCCCGGCGTAATGCGTTACATTAACGCACACTCGTGGACTACAGTTTATACTTAAACCATACACATTCAATATTTTGTACATTCCTCACAGTTTTAGTTTTATTAATTTATTCATTATCATCTACAAAAGATGTATTGCACACATTTAATAATTTTTTTCCCATATTCTGTACTGTTAATTATACTAACTACTACTTAGCACTAGTACTCTAGTACTTTAAATTACTATATTTATGCATACCCTTGCACCTTGCTCTACTTGTCCTCTCTGTACTTGTCTGTAATTGTCTGTACTTGTTACGCACCAATACACCACAGCAAATTCCTTGTATGTGAAAACCTACTTGGCAATAAACCCAATTCTGACATGTCTGAAAAATGTAGAGAATAATATTAATTTAGTTTACAACCACCCACAAATTACATAGGTGTAAGGGAAATAATAAATAATAATAATGCAGGGAATAAATAAATAAAATAATAACTGACTTCACCTTTTACCTAGTCATAGTGAAAAATGGGTAAGCAAGGGACCTTTCAACACTGGACCTGGGCTCAGGGGAGTACAATGATACAGAAGCAAACAGGAGTCTTTTCAGTGTGTTTCATGCTGTGGAATACATCTTATTTTAATGAGACCATCTATATTCTGGTCTGGTGGGACACAAACTGTCACATTAATAACAGGCACCACCTGGCTTATAGTCTCGTGTCATGACTGTCATTTCCATGAGGTTAATGTAACATGTAAAACCAGAGTGGAGTGTGTTCATCTGTCAGCGTGTGTTAACAGGTAAATCATTACAGCCTTTCAGTGTGTTTGGTAGTGATTTGTGTGTTGGTTTCAGTGTTGAGGATGTTAGCAGAAACGCATGTAAAGCATTTAACCTGTGTCGATTGCAGTGTATTTGACTTCAGTCATGTTATATATATGAGAAACACTGTTATAACATGTAACTCCTTGTGTCACCAAAACTTTGATGAGCTTTGCAAGTTTCTCACACTGACACAAAATGATGTGGATATCAGCTAACTGTAATGAAAATATTGTAGACAGATCTGTAAAATCAAAAGACATCATCTTTGAGGACAGAGGATTCTATTTATTTTTCATGCATTTTCCACTCGGTCACTTTGCCACTTAGAAAAGTGAGGAGATGTGGATGATTGGGGGTTAGGGGGAGTCTGCATCGATGGTCTAAGATCTCTCGCAGACCTTTAAAGATCTGATCTGCTGGCAGCACCCCTCACTTGTGCAGTTCCAGCAGCAACAGGTCCGTCTGCCACACAGAGCAAGGCCTATTTTGAATTTTTGTTATTATTGTTAAAAATATTGATCGATTATGGCCTCAGAGAAGGCATCTCCTCCTCTGTGAGAGGGTTTAACAGGAGAGAGAGTGGGGCCTTCTTTCTCTGACTGTAGCTGGCGGCTGCTGTCCTGCCCCTCATCCTACATCTGCTTATTTTAATCTAACAATGAATCATATTAATGTTCAGATGGTCTGTATGTAAAATCTATCTGCAAAGTAACTAGGATCTATAGCCAGGGCCACAGAGGATACAGAGGTCAGGTCCTGAGTGTTTCTGGGTTAAAATGTGGTTGTTGTCCCCTGAAGTGCAGTTTACCTTCTGCAACTGACAGTTACACATTATGACTTTTTAAAGATCTTCAAAGGTCTTTAAAAGCAACTGTCTGTTTTCTTGAGGTTTTCGCACCACTCACAAAGAAGGGCACAACCAGTCTTTATTTCTCCCAGGATGATAGCAAAGCTTGAGTAGTCATCCAATAATTTTAACAGGATGATTTGACCTCATTTGTACATCGCTTTGGATGGAAGTCAAATTAATAAATGTAAATCTAAGATGTTTTATGTGATAGTTTAGTCTCTTGTCACTGTACAAAGCATAAATACGTTTTCACCATTGTGTTAATGTCAGTGATATTAGTGCAAAAATCATCTGATATCTGAAACAAAAGCTGCGTATATCAACATAATGACCAGTCTTAAGCTTTTATATCATTAATAAAGAAAAGAAATAGTGTGAGTTGGTCACACTATCACAGGAGATTTGATCTTCTAGAATCAGTCATTTGTAAAAGTGTCTGAGAAAGTCCTTTTATATGTTCCTGTTGTGATGTTATGAATAATCCTTCATTCAGACTCCATTAAACAAAGTAGTGTTACCCATGTTACTGTAATGAAGTAGATTACAGGTTGAGCTCTGTTGTAATGTCTCCATCTTGTGGTTCTGACAGGTTCAGTCCTCATCTTAACCATGTGTTGATGTGACGGCACTGCTGACAATGACAATCTCACCGGCTGCATTATTGTTGTCAAAATGATTCCTTTTCACAGATCTTGGTCATAACTGTTATCCAATGTCTGGATGACAATAAACTAATTTTCTTCCTTAATTTGTTTGCGTATTAGTGGTGTTATACTTTTTATATATGTTCTATTCATGTGTTTATATATTAATTCTATTACTTTTCTGTTATGTCACGAAAGTTAATTTAAAATGTTATTAAAATGTACTGCAATTTAACCACTACCAATTTCTCACACCTTTATCAGACTTTACAATATTTTACTCTATCAAACGGTTTATTTATTTTTCTTGATAAAATTTATTTTACTTTAAAACAACAAAAGCCAGTTGACTGAAAACACAACTCCATCAAACAATTCTGAAACATATTATGAATTTACCTCTTTTTCAGTCTTAAACCTGCAATAACAGATTTCCGTCCACTTGGTGGCAGCAGGACAAAAGCTGTAAACACAACATTTACATATTATCACCTTTTTATGATGAACTTGTTGGCAGTTTCCTGTTTTCACATCCAGCAGACACAGAGCAACATTAGCATTCATTTTGGAGTCAGTGTTCAGTATCAGTGTTTCTGATCTTGTTCTTCTTATTAAATAAATGGTTTTATAGAATTGAAAAAGATTGAGAGCACAGAGAAAGTGTGAAGGAGAGAAGCATTTTTATCTTTTATTCTATGGTTTTTGTTTGCATAAACATTGTGAATTAAAAGTATAATGAAATGATTCAAAGCAGTTTAATCAGTGAGGTTCTCTCATCAGCACGGTGCAGAGCAGCAGTGATAAAGACTGTCAGCAGAGACTCTGTTGTACCTACATGTATGAAATAGTCTTTGTCACGTCTTTGGTTATTTACACTTAAGAATAAGTCGAGGCGTTAAGCATGAGGTTGCTGCACATTTTCTCTGTGTGGGGCAGATAAACCAGAGTGAGATCTCCAAAGAGAAGTGGTGGGATGTAAACTGATGAAGTCATGAACAGAGCTGAGAACTATAAGTAAACAGAGGAAGTTGGTCAGCTGCATCTGTCCTTCTGTCTGTAACCAGGCAGCTCTCTGCAACAAAATATCAATGAAGAATTGTGTTTATTGTCCAAGTACTGACTATTTATTCTGTGACCTGGAACACTTTCCTTCTGTTTATTTGCTAAAATTAATAAAGTGAGTGACAGCAAAAAGTGACAATTCTTCAAAAAAAATGTATGGAAACAAATTCCTTCCCCGATCCAGCAAAAGGAGCTTAAAGGTGATGACTGATAACTTATTAACTATTACCATATTTAAATCCTCTCATCCCTTGTGATCCTCGTTCCTGCAGAAGAAACAGCTGTTTGTTGTATAATAAATTAGTCTTTGGTTATATGATCTTACTCAGGGGAAGTTTCCTGCATATTTGTCGAATGAAACACTGGCTTTCTGTACTGATGGTCTCAAATCAGCCTCCTCTCTATATATTACATGTCTAAATGTTATATTGTTTATATGTTGTTTTACATATGTCACTATTGTGATTAATGTAATATGTACTAGAAAAGAAGATACAGAAACAGGCCTGCAGTGAGTCAAGTGATAAAAGATAAGTAATAAGTCATTTGCACCTTGCTGAGGTCAAAATGCCCCAAACACTGACTTCCTCTTTCTCAGAGTTCAGCCAGGAAGGATGAAGACTTCTTGTATTTCTGCAGTATTGTAGTCATGTGATATCCATCCTGAAAATAGTCTGTTTGATGTTATGTTACGACGGCTCTGCAGATACGTCGCTTACTGGCTCTGTTGCAGTTCTGCTAAAATTCACAAACATCCGTTTTAAAACTAATTGTTTCTCTGTTTTGGCTGCAGGCTGGTTCGGTAAGGACAAATGTTACAGCTTTTTATGTTTCAACTTTTTAACCCAGAGAATTTTATTTTGCTGTTTTTCATGAACTCCACTGAAAATACATGATAGATTTTATTTATTCAACTTCCTGGAATGAATGTGTGAATTTGATTTTGTTTTAAAAGAATGTGAACGCTTTGTTTAAAAGATATTTTGATTAAAATATTGAAACATAACTTTTTTTCTTTATTTTGGTCAAATCCAGGTGATGAGTTTCACGGCAGTCCAGTCTGTGAATATGGTGCCAGCCAACTTGTTACTGAGCGTCTTCTTTCTTTCAGGTGAGCTGTTTGTTCACTCACTTTTATTTGAGACGTTAATTCATTCAGTCTGAACTTCATTTAGAAACAAAGCAGGAAGACCAGTGCAGATAGAGTTACTGTTTCCAACCGTCCTGACTGAAAAATGAAATATTTCATACTAACATTGTTAACAGGACAGGAAAAAAGACCAGCATGCAACATACAGCTGCTTTATTTATCATGAATGTTTTCTGCCTGTAGATTTTATCCACATTTTGTTAATCATGAGTCTGGTTTTGCAGGTGCTTTGGCTGAATGTCCGTACTACTCAGTTCTATTCATTACTGCACCAGAGAAGATTGAAGCACTGAGTGGATCTTGTTTGCAAATCCCGTGTAACTTTAGTTCTCAACCAGAACAAGATTTTGACAGCAGAAGAGAAACCTTTGGAGTGTGGATCAAAAATGACCATAACCTTGGCTTATATCCAAACAATGTGATTTTCAACAGTAGTGGGATGGTTAACACCTATCCAATGAAAATTACTGGAAACCTGAGTGAGAAAAATTGCTCCACTTTATTTTCCAAATTAATCACAAATTACACAGACACATATTTCTTCAGAGTTGAGAACAGACCATTCATGGCAACAGCTGCTTGTGATCCTCTTCAAATAACAGTTAAAGGTAAGAGAGTTTTGTTTTCATCAGTCAGTCTATGATGTTAAATAAAAAGGGAAATCAGTTGCAGCTTTGGTCTAAACAGCACACTTTCTCATTTTATCAAGTATTTAAATTTGCTCAGATTTTAACTTCTGATTAAACACTGAGTCTGTTGTTGTTTAATACAAAAGTGTCATTTTCTGTGTAAGCATTGGTATTAAAAACCCAAAGTGTTTCTAATTCATATTTTAGTGTAAAATGTGTGTCTGGTTGGATCCCACAGATTCTCCTCCGAGCCCCAGAATTGAGATCCCAGGTGATCTGAAGGAGAAGCAGTCTGTCACTATAACCTGCTCAGCTTCCACTCCCTGTCCACACTCCCCTCCTAAACTCACCTGGAATCTCCAACAAGACGCTCTCAACAAAATAGAGGAAAACACAGATCGAACCTTAACAACTAAAATCCAGACGACCGTCACTCTGTCAGACCAACATGATGGATACAAAATCACCTGTTCTGCCAGTTATCCTGTGAACGAAGGAAAAGAGGTCAAGACAGCAGAGGAGAGAAAGACTCTCCATGTTTCATGTAAGACACTCAGAGTTTGTTATTGGATCCTGTCAGCACATGATGGGATGTCAGCTGATTTTAATGAATAAAGTTAATATCATATGTTCCTCAGATGCTCCCAAGAACACCTCCGTGTCCATCAGTCCACCAGGTTTGGTGTCAGCAGGTAGCCGGGTGAACCTGACCTGCTCCAGCAGAGCCAAGCCTCCCGTCAGCCGCTTCACCTGGTTCAAGAGCAGCAAAGATGGAGCCGTGAATGTATCTGAAGGAGATTTTTACAGCTTTAATGTGACAGATGGAGGAGTTTATTTCTGTCTGGCCATGAATGATCTCGGTAGTCAGACGTCATCACAGATTACTTTGAATAGTGCAGGTAAATGTAGAACTGTACTGAATCTGATTATTTTAATCTAATCTGCTCTTCTCTCTTTTCTGTTTTTCAGCTTTTCTGCTGCTGTATAACTTAGTTTGTTTGTTGGAGTACGCTGCAAAGTATGGAGGCATAGGAGTGCCATAAATAAGAATAAATCTGTAAAGTAACAAGAAAAAATAAATGTGGAAATATAAAGAGAAATAAATTAAAGAATATAAATGTAAAATATAAAGACAAATAACAAAATAGAAAGGAATAATTATAAGCATTGTCATATATTTTCTCATTTATTTGTTACTACCCAGGCTGAGTAGTCAATTCCTTAAAACCAGATATTAGACTGAGACTCTCCATTAATTCATCCACCATCTTCAAAACATAGTCCGGTTCTACATTTTCCTCCACATACTCTGCAAGTGTTACGAGTACTTGACGGACACTTGTCCTTAACTCGTCCCTTCTGTCTTCCTTCCTTCACTGATTCCAGCAGATACCACACTAACACTGCACATGCACAAACCCGCCCAACCCGGGCAGGAAGGCCCGCCCACAGCCAGTTGATTGACAGCTTGGCCCTTCAAGCAAAAGCAATAGGGAAAAGAATGAGGATTTATTTATCTATTTATTTATATTTATTTATTTATATTTATTTGCTAATAAGGAAAAAAATATGTATCTTAAAATATATATAAATGAATATATACAGAAATAAATCAAGCAAATAAATGTTAAAATATATGAACTTTTTATAATTATTACTTTATATTTAGTTAATTATCTTTATATTTCCACATTTTTTCATTTACTTATTTATTCTTTTTCAGAACAATGCCATCTTCTTATTTATTGCACTTCTATGGAGCTTTTTATTGCATTTGTATGAAATTATTCTATTCAAATAAACTTGTGATAGTAAACCCGTTTACATTTGAGGTTAACAGAAGGATGAAGGTTCAGGATGTTTTAGAGCCATAACAGTTTCCACCATGCTGTCTTGTTACAGATAATCCAGAGTTTGGTGTCTATGTTATAGTGAAGAGCCTGGAAATTGTAATTCTGTGCAGTACAATCATAATATTTGAGTGGTGAGACAAACTTTTCTATCATATGATCAAAGTTTGTTTGAAGTTAACGTTCAACTTTTATTCATGTTTATTCTTTCCATCTCCTTTTCTTTCAGGTGGTTTAGATCAAGATGCTGCAACAAACCAGTGAAGGTGAGCTACTAGATGAGGTCAGGTGCATTATTCTTTCAATAAAATGTCCTCAAAGAGAAAAGGGAAAAATCATTTATTTGTAGGCGTCTTTGAAGATTGGTGCTCCGCCATCATACAGAAGAAATCCTTAGAGACAATGATGTTTATCCATGTCTCCATAACAGCAGTGACAGTAGACCAGAATGCATTGGGCCAGATGTCGTTAAGGGGAGCCAATAATCACTTAATAATAGGCTTAGATTTACTAAAACAAGCTCAAAGTGCTGCTGGCATTTCTATTTCAGCTGCATTAAACCACACAATCAGTTAATCTGATAAAAAAGATTAAATTAATAAACAGGAAAACGTTAGGCTGTTACTGCGTTGACTCCTCGTAGCAGAATTTATTTGTATTTTCATACTTGAAACAGCCAAACAATTACCCTTTTGTTTCAACAGTAATTCTAAGAAAACACAGTAACTTCTTCACGTTACAGAATGCAATTTCAGATTTGAACAGGTATTCACATGTGTAAAATAACCATATATGTTTAAGTGAATTCAGCATATAAATGCTTAACTTCATGTGTAATGTACTTCTGATTACTAGAGCTCTTGAGTTTTCAGTACACTTAGTAAGGAGCAGATATACACGAAGTAAACAACCTGTTAAACCGCCATGATAGCTGTACCTACAGACGGCGCTAGTCTACAGTTCAGAGGCTCAAAAATTAATAAAACACCGCTCTAAACTTACTTACAGACCCTCTGAAACGCATTCAAACATTGTTACATACAATTTTTATGTGTTTTCTGCACTTAAACATAACACTATGCTGATAAAAAAGGTTAAATGAGCAGACAGGAAAACGTTAGGCTGTTACTGTGTTGACTCCTCGTAGCAGAATGAAGAGAGAGCCAACAAGAGCGCAAAGCAGGGTTTCAGTCGGCTGCTCCTTACTGACGTTGTTGGGTATTGCTCCAAAACAATAGTCCACAAAGACTGACTGAAAGTCCCTCAACACCTACAATATTACTCATCAGCAACCACTGGAATACACATAGTGATCATCCCTTTAAGTAGATAAAACATTAACAAAAAATGTGACCACATCTTTTGTGTGCGTCACACTAACAGCACTCTCTCTGTGTTGTTTCATTTCCACAGGACGCAGCAGGAGAAGAACAGACTGTCAACAGAGTGACTGAGTCACAAGCATCATGAAGGAGAGGAGGAAGATGTCTTGTTCACTGTGAATGGAATATTTCTATATTTCTTATTCCTCTATTTCTATTCTATTAAATTACTTTGCAAAAGATTGGTAAGATGAAGAAAATGCAGCATCATCGTTAGTTTGTGTAAGACTGTGATGATTTATGGTATTCTTATGGTAATTTTATTCTTTGCCTCAAATGAAATGAGTCATTTCCGATGATGAAGAAGCAGAAAGTGCAAAGGATTTTCATTCATGCCAACAAACCCATCTTGCAATGTTTTCATGTGTTCTTTAGGGTTTTTATCAGTGTTTTCCCTTATGTACTGAAAAAAAAAGAAGTAAATAGTGTGTTAGTCACAAAGCTTGCAGTCCCTCCCTTCAGCCCCCCTCTCTCCTCCCCCAGCCCTCTGACCTTGGATTTACTGCCTGCCACTTTATCAAATGTTTTTGCCTGTTTGGACTGCCTTCCCGGTTTTGACCCTTGCCTGCTTCATGACTTCATAAGCCTCTGTACCTCAACGTTTTGATCATTAAATCACTGAACTGCTTCAGCTCTGCCTCAGTCATTGGGTCCTTCCTGTTTCCCTTCACGTACCAGCCGTGACAGTGACTTGTATCAATCTTATCGAATCAGTCATTTGGAAAAGTATCTAAAAAGTTTGTCCTTTTATATATTGGTATTGTGATGTTGTGAACAATCCTTCATTCATACTCCATTAAACAAGGTGGAGTTACCCATGTTACTGTAACGAAGTAGTGAAGGTTACAGGTTGAGCTCTGTTGTAATGTCTCCATCTTGTGGTTCTAACAGGTTCTGAAACATTTTATCAATTTTAGTCTTAAACATTTTTCCGTCCACTGGCTGTAAACACAACACTGACATATGATCACCTTTATATGATGAACAGTTTCCTGTTTTCACATCCATTAGACACAGAGCAACGTTAACATTCATTTGGAGTCTATCAGTGTTTCTGACCACCTGATGAATGTAAGTCCAATATTCACACTTCGACATTCCGCTGAATGGGTGCCATTTCCGTCCCCAGGACATTATATGTATTAATATGCATGAAAATTAACTGTGAAAAACATTTTATTCTTAAGCAAACTGCCTGCACATTAATCTCATTTAAAATTTAAGATATATAATTGAAAACATTGATAAAAACTACCTTGAATACTGAAAAAATAGCATTTGTTACCTGTCCCCGCTCTCTAACACTTCACTATGTTCGTCATACAAGTTGCATCATCTGGATCTTCTGAAGGCAATAAGAAGACCAAAAGTAAGTTCTTTCATTTTGTATTCTGTATATTTGATGAAATTGTAGCTATGACAGAGAAATTCAATCTCAACGTACTGTCCTGTTACCTGAATAATTTCTTCGATGTTATTTGTTTATTTTAAAAATACAAATTGTTGGTGAATCACTACAATGTGCTCAGTGTCCTCATGCTGTCAGAATGGATGTCATGTGGCTTTATTTCATGTATTTGATAATTCTATGCTAAAAACTCAGTTTCACTTTCAGTCATGTTACTCATTTAAAGAGTAACAGGACTGAGTAACAGTAACAGGAATGGGTAGTGACCTTTGACTGCTTGGTGATTGATTTTGTCAATATTAGTCTATGTACTATTCATATGAGTTTTATACTTGAAATTACTGAAGCTTTTAACATTTAATATCAGTTTTACAATGTGAATACCACACTTACAGGGAGCCAATCCACCCCTGATCACTGCAGAAAAGCAGCGGCACTATCGCGCCCGACGCGATGCTGATCCAGAGAGGAAAGAGAAATATTTAGAGAAGGAACGTGATAAATACAGAAAGGACCTAGAGTCAGGCAGGAAGACAACCATAAATGACCTCAGTGAGAGAGTAAAGTGCAGACGTGGCAGAAAGTGGAGGGAGACGTTCTATATGATCAAGCTTTTCAACACCTCATCACCCCTCCACAGCCCCCAGCTATCACCAGTGCAAGCTGTAGATCCAAGCACTTCCAGGTGTAGTTTTAGTTTCTGAAATGGATCATGTGTCAAAGAAAACAAGCAAGGGTGGCAATAGGGCATACGTGTGTGTTTGTTGCTATGTAATAACAAAGTGTTAGAATGTACTGTAGCTGTCTACTATGATTACAATACGATATGAAATTAAACAAATTCTACTCATCAGGTTGCAGATGTTAATGTAACAATGTAATATTACATTGTAACAACTATTGCAATGTGTGATTTATTGTGCTGCACATGTGTTTTAGGCAATGTAATCGAGGGTGGAGAAGAAGACGAAAAAACACTAAAGAACCTTCAGAAACAAATTCAAGAACTACAGGTTCTGTTGAAGAAACAAACCCAAAAAAAAAATATACAAAAAAAGAAATTACAAAAAACTCCAGCGCATGAAAAAAATTTAATGCGTCTCCACGCACAAAAGTAAACAGACAAATAAGACAGCTTCCACGTGCTGCCATTCAGAAGACCCTTTTTTTTCATGAGGCATTGGTGGAGGAAATTCGAAGCAAATACAAAAAAGTACCGGGGGAGAGGGAAAGGCAAATCATTTAAAAAATAATAACAGGAAAAGTTCTGAAAAAGTACAGGCTGGAACGTTCAGCTCAAAATGTATTGGGCTTTTTAAAGAAAAGATGGAAGAGCGTAAAGAATGGGAAGGTTAACTACACCTACACACGAAAGCGGAACAACAGGATTGTGGATGGTTTAACAGAAAGAGTGAGAGCTTTCTACATAAGGGATGATGTGAGTCACATTACAACTGGGAAGAGGTAGACCCTCACTTGAAACTAAAACAAAAAGCAAAAACGGTGTATCATCCCACCACCAAGGCCAGTCACAGGTCGTCACATGGAGATTGAGAAAGAAGTCTGGGCCAAACTAGAGAAGGCTTCTTAGAAAAGGTCAAGTTTGTTTTCATGAATTTATTGCAATTGCTAAAACTGTATTGAATGTAGTTTTCAACTCAACCATTTAGTGTTTTGTAGACAAGTAAGAATATTTCAAGTTGATTTCAGGTACTGGTAGTCAATGCAGAGATGTGACGACTGGTAATAGCTTCACTGTTTTTTCTTTGTCGTCTTTTGTATTCACACCCACACACACACACGTACGCACGTACAGACACACATACCTGTTACCCAGAGTTACTTCATGTTACTGACTTTTTTTTCAAAAAAAATAAAGATAAACCACTATTTTTTTTTATTATGTTTGGTCCATCATTTATCCAATTGTATAATAAATTACATAATAAAAAATTTGATAAATATGAGGTTTAGGTTTCTTGGCTTTTAGATGATACACACATCCACATTTCTGCTTGATTCCCAGCATTTTTAGGGCTATTTTTATCATCTCTGCTACAAACGCAGGTCCATTATCAGAACTGATAGTCTTGTGTATTCCAAATCTTGGAAAAACAAAATTTGGCCACGGATCTACAATCTGTCATATCTATATAGTCCAACATTAGATGCAAAAAACAAAAAAGGTTAGTTGTGCTGGTATAGCCTGGTTATATAATTCTTTACGTGGCCTCAGGAACACATCTGTTGACTGGAGACAATCATGTGGTGTTCCTTCTACAGGCGTCACCAGTCGTGTGGCAGGATTAATTGTAATACATCGTTGTATCGTGAGTTCTGGGGCAGAGAGGATTACCTCGTAGCCTGTCCTTCGGGTTTGTGTTAACACAAACATAGGGTTTGTGATCAACGCATGCAGTTGATGTGATGTGTATAAAATGGTTGGATGCCCCATTGTAATGGCCGATGCTTTTTGAAAAGCAAAGGCAGCTGCTGCCAATCCTTGATAACAGGGAGGAAGACCTGTTTCAATGTTATCCAATTTGGTGCTGTAATATGCTAATGGCTGCTTACCTGTGAGAATGTCCTGCATCAAAACCACACATGCATATCCTGCTTTTTCTGCAACATATAAGTGAAACACATTAGCATAGTTAGGGTTACCAAGTGCAGGTTCCATTTGCATGTCCTGTTTTAGGGATTGAAAGGCTCCTTCAGCTTCTGCGTTCCACTGTAGTTCAGCTGAGCCATTAGTTTGTCCTGCAGCTCGGACCAAGCCGCGTAATGGGGCTGTTTTGATTGCATAATCGCAGATCCACAGTCGACTGAAACCAGCCATCCCCAGAAATGACAACATGTGTCCCACCGTTTGCGGTTTGGGAGCTTTTGATACTGCCTCAATTTGTGAGGGCGCTATAACTCGTTTAGTGCCACAGAGTTGTCTACCTAAGTATTCAACCTGTGTCTGGCAAAACTGTAATTTATCTTTACTCACCTTGTGACCCCCCCTTTTCTAAAGCCATCAGGACTGAGACTGAGTCTTGTGCACATTGAGCTTTGGTGGTGCTCCATATCAATAGATCCTCTACATATTGTAGTACTGTACTAGACACGTCTAGGTGTTGCAGGTCGCAAACAGATACTGTGAATCTGGGCGTAATGGCACAGTAACAAATGCTGAGCATAAATCTGACTGTGTACCAGCAGGCGTCATGTGGGATATTACAAATAAAGAAAATAGAGAAATATTAGGATTCAAAGGAGGGTGGAATTCTCAAGGACAGAGCAGAGTGATGTGACCATGACTAATGCTGAATAAATGCTACTAATCCTAAAACAAAGCCTGCAACATAGAGAAGATCGCGAAAACTATAACGTGTAGCAACTGTTGGTAGGGAAAGGCTATCTACTCACACACACACACACACACACACACTGGCTGGCCTTGAAGCTTCAGCAAGTCTTGAAGCTTGACATTTAAGGAGCAGTCCTGCAGACCGACTGTCCGTATGAAATAATTTGCCTATGGAACAGAAAACGTCAGAAAAGAACATCGTGTACTATTGTCATGATGAGAAGAAGTATCAGTAAGAAGGTGAGGAGCAGAGTTAGCAAAGCAACATGCAAACAGAGGAAGTGTAGGGTTTTCTCTTCCTTAGGGCTCTCTCTCCTCAGATTGGTGGATTCGTGTGCCAAGAGGCTGGGACCAGCCTAGTGCACCAACAAGGAAGAACTAAGTTTAAACCACGGTATCTTCCCACCAATCAGATAATTGCACATTTCAATTTAAAACTTTGTGTAATGTCAAGGTGAGCACTCTCTTCTGGGAGGAAGACACAGGACAGCCCCATGCTGTCTGTGACATTCCGAACAGAGGAGATCCTTGTACGTTTTTGACTCTCCAATTGCTGTAATAAATGTTAAACTGAGAATTGGATATCTCTGAGACTCTTCTTTCTCAAATCAACAAACATGCTGACAAAAGCAAAGTATGTGGGTCTGGAACCACAGGTACTTCTGCATCTACAATGGAATTAATGGCGCGCAAATCATGCACCAATCGATAGTCACTAGAGTTTAGTTTTTTTTATTGGACAAGTTGGTGTATTACACAGACTTTTTGTTGGTTTTAACACACCTGCTGCTACCAAGCCCTTGATGGTGGGTTTTATACCTGCTATTTGGTGTGGTTTCAGGGGATATTGTTTTTTGCATGGCAACACAGTGCCCTCTTTTGCTTTGCTGTGAACTGGTAGTGCTGACCTAACTATCCCTACATCTGTTTTATGATGTGACCATAAGGTGGCAGAGTAACTGCTGCTGCTGCTCCTTGTGGTCCACGAACAGGTCTTGACATATTACAGAGAATATTTTGCCTGTAATCAACTCTGTCCAGCATTCTCTGTAGTCAGTATGTTGCTGAGTCTCATCATACATCAGAGTGCAGTGCAGCGGCTGTCGTGGTTCTTGTGCTGCGGGCAGTTCTTTCTGTATCCAGGCTTTTCACACACTCCATTGGTGTGCAAGTTCTGAGTCAGCTGGCCATTGGATCCAGTATACTGCAGGTTGCACATATGTGAGTCTCTTTTGTCTTTCGCTTTGTCTGCCAGTGTGCTCTCAGTCTTAAAGTATCTCTCGCTGGAGCATTTGCTTTCTTCGCTGTAGACTGTTCCAGCGGAACACACACTTTCAACCTCATCTCTGTTTGATATTTTACTTCAGTTGGTTGTGCTTTGAAATTAATGGTGAATTTTCCTGTTAATTCACCTTCAGTCCTGGCTTCTGCTCCCAGCAGTGGATACTGTCCTGTCTGTGTTGGAGTCACGTGGGATGAGTATGGGGAAGGGTGCGCCAGCTCTGTTGGAGCAGTAGGAGTGACCTGCTCTGTCTTTTCTTAAATACACTTCCTCAACATTAAGGCTTTGTTCGACTCTCACTAGGATCGGTGTCTATTCTTACCTTTCAAATACACTTCCTCAACATTGAAAGGTGTTTTGAATACACTTCCTCAACATCAAAACTTCAATCAATACTTATGATCATCAGGGATCTTTGCTCTGTTCTTCTTAGCTATCCCTGTTTATTACCAGCCAAATTAGTCCTCCAGCAAATACCAAAGTTACTACAAGCCAGCATGCAATACACACATTGAACAAGATCTTATCGCACTCATTCACTCTTTCCACTCCATGGTTTTGCTGAGACATACAGACACAGACACAGAACACAAAACATACAATGCTGCCCTGTCCTCCGTCTCCCGTGATTATTCATTTAGAATGGGTTAGGTTCAGAAAGAGGTGAATCATAAATTTGAGGTTATCCTTACCTGGCGGACCACCCCCGTCACTCAGACTCCACTATTTAAATTAGCAGAAAATAAAGGCTCTGCTTACCTTTTAATTTTTGTTTGGGTCTGGTGGCAGGGTGTGGACACCTCTGGTGCGGGATTCCTTTGATTCTTATTTCTCCTGGCTCAGCTCGCCAAAAATGTTGTGACCTTGGAACCGAAGTTCCAGGGCACTGGACCAAAAAGTTTTAGTTGTAATCAATCATTCAAGATATTCCTCATTAGTGTTAAAAAAAAATCATCAGCTGGAGACAAAGTTCTGGGTAACAAAAGACTTAAATGTCGACATTAAAGGAGAGATGTTCAACGTGCACACAAGTTACCCTTGAAGAGAGCTCTGACCTGTACTGGTGTGAGCCCCGACCTTTATACTCTTGGGATCACACTCCACACCTAGTGTCCATCCTCTGGGTTTCTGGTTTCAACTGTTTTGTTACACCATTAGGTTATTTCCAGGATATTTTTACTATATGCATCATGGCTCCTGTTATGAACTTGGCCTCAAATTACACCAGTATTCTTCCACTCAGGTCTCATATTTACCTAAGTTTTCACTGCTCCTAGACACCCTTATTTCTAGCTCATTCTGGTAGGGTTTTTTAAAAAAAGAAAGCATGCTGATTCTGGTGGGTTACTGCCAAGAGCGCTAATGCCCAAGAATAATAGTGCCCAAATATCATTGGTGTTCATGTGTGTATGCTTCAAGGTTACAGTCAGGTGCAGCATATTCAAAGCAATGAAGATTACATAAGATGCATGTTCATGAATAAGATCCTACTGGTTCATAACAGTTCACCCCTGCAGGTGCACTTGGGTTCATGGCTGGGTCAGTGAGGACAGCAGTGAAAATCCCATCAAATTAATTTCCCTTCGGGGATGAATAAAGTAATCTATCTATCAAATATGTTTTTTATCAATTATTTTGTAACATCTACTTCTCATTATTATACTTCTTAACTAACACACATCATAACATATTTTGTCATCAGTTAGCATTGCATTTTATCTTCTCCAGCACATCACATGTCTTACTGAAAAATATACCACACTGTTGCTGCTCTGACATGTCTAGAACATGTAAGATCAGTAGAAGGGAGAATTATCAGAAGGTGTGAAGATGATTTTTCTGTCACACTTTTCTGTATTTTTGTAAAGAATAATATTCATTTAGTTTACAACCACCCACAAATTGCATATGTGTAAGGGAAATATATACCTAGTCATAGTGAAAAATGGGTAAGCAAGGGACCTTTCAACACTGGACCTGGGCTCAGGGCAGAGAACTATTCTCTCAGGGTCCAGAATTGACCTCTGACATTTCCCTTAGTTATTACAGACTTTGGAGTACAATGATACAGAAGCAAACAGGAGTCTTTTCAGTGTGTTTCATGCTGTGGAATACATCTTATTTTAATGAGACCATCTATATTCTGGTCTGGTGGGACACAAACTGTCTCATTAACAACAGGCACCACCTGGCTTATAGTCCCGTGTCATGACTGTCATTTCCATGAGGTTAATGTAACATGTAAAACCAGAGTGGAGTGTGTTCATCTGTCAGCGTGTGTTAACAGGTAAATCATTACAGCCTTTCAGTGTGTTTGGTAGTGATTTGTGTGTTGGTTTCAGTGTTGAGGATGTTAGCAGAAACGCAGGTAAAGCATTTAACCTGTGTCGATTGCAGTGTATTTGACTTCAGTCATGTTATATATATGAGAAACACTGTTATAACATGTAACTCCTTGTGTCACCAAAACTTTGATGAGCTTTACAAGTTGCTCACACTGACACAAAATGATGTGGATATCAGCTAACTGTAATGAAAATATTGTAGACAGATCTGTAAAATCAAAAGACATCATCTTTGAGGACAGAGGATTCTATTTATTTTTCATGCATTTTCCACTCGGTCACTTAGCCACTTAGAAAAGTGAGGAGATGTGGATGATTGAGGGTTAAGGGGAGTCGAGGTGATGGGGGAGGTGGGGGGTGGTGTGTTGTCGTCCATCAGAGTGCCAGCAGCACACCAGCCTGATCAAGAGGCACAAGAGTCTTGGTTTTATAGAAGAGCTCTGCCATGGAGACGCCTCAGGGGCTGATGAGCTCAGCAATGCAGAGCCAGATCTGAGGTACGTCTGCATCGATGGTCTAAGATCTCTCGCAGACCTTTAAAGATCTGATCTGCTGGCAGCTCCCCTCACTTGTGCAGTTCCAGCAGCAACAGGCCCGTCTGCCAAACAGTTCAAGGCCTATTTTGAATTATTATTGTTAAACATATTGATCAATTATGGCCTCTTATAGAATCAGTCATTTGTAAAAGTGTCTGAGAAAGTCCTTTTATATGTTCCTGTTGTGATGTTATGAATAATCCTTCATTCAGACTCCATTAAACAAAGTAGTGTTACCCATGTTACTGTAATGAAGTAGATTACAGGTTGAGCTCTGTTGTAATGTCTCCATCTTGTGGTTCTGACAGGTTCAGTCCTCATCTTAACCATGTGTTGATCTGACGGCACTGCTGACAATGACAATCTCACCGGCTGCATTATTGTTGTCAAAATGATTCCTTTTCACAGATCTTGGTCATAACTGTTATTCAATGTCTGGATGACAATAAACTCATTTTCTTCCTTAATTTGTTTGCGTATTATTTGTGTTATACTTTTTATATATGTTCTATTCATGTGTTTATATGTTCATTCTGTTACTCCTCTGTTATGTCACAAAAGTTCATTTAAAATGTGACTAAAATGTACTGCAATTTAACCACTACCAATTTCTCACACTTTTATCAGACTTTACAATATTTTACTCTATCAAACGGTTTATTTATTTTTCTTGATAAAATTTATTTTACTTTAAAACAACAAAAGCCAGTTGACTGAAAACACAACTCCATCAAACAATTCTGAAACATATTATGAATTTACCTCTTTTTCAGTCTTAAACCTGCAGTAACAGATTTCCGTCCACTTGGTGGCAGCAGGACAAAAGCTGTAAACACAACATTTACATATTATCACCTTTTTATGATGAACTTGTTGGCAGTTTCCTGTTTTCACATCCAGCAGACACAGAGCAGCATTAGCATTCATTTGGAGTCAGTGTTCAGTATCAGTGTTTCTGATCTTGTTCTTCTTATTAAATAAATGGTTTTATAGAATTGAAAAAGATTGAGAGCACAGAGAAAGTGTGAAGGAGAGAAGCATTTTAATTTCTTATTCAGTGGTTTTTGTTTGCATAAACATTGTGAATTAAAAGTATAATAAAATAATTCAAAGCATATTAATCAGTGAGGTTCTCTCATCAGCACGGTGCAGAGCAGCAGTGATAAAGACTGTCAGCAAAGACTCTGTTGTACCTACATGTATGAAATAGTCTTTGACTCGTCTTTGGTTATTTACACTTAAGAATAAGTTGAGGCGTTAAGCATGAGGTTGCTGCACATTTTCTCTGTGTGGGGCTGATAAACCAGAGTGAGATCGCCAAAGAGAAGTGGTGGGATGTAACTGATGAAGTCATGAACAGAGCTGAGAACTATAAGTAAACAGAGGAAGTTGGTCAGCTGCATCTGTCCTTCTGTCTGTAACCAGGCAGCTCTCTGCAACAAAATATCAATGAAGAATTGTGTTTATTGTCCAAGTACTGACTATTTATTCTGTGACCTGGAACACTTTCCTTCTGTTTATTTGCTAAAATTAATGAGAAGTTGTTGACAGAAAAAAGTGACAATTCTTCAATAATAATTTATGGAAACAAATTCCTTCTCCGATCCAGCAAAAGGAGCTTAAACAACTCTGTCTGTTACCATGGAAACCATGAAAAGCAACTCTGCATAAAGGTGATGACTGATAACTTATTAACTATTACCATATTTAAATCCTCTCATCCCTTGTGATCCTCGTTCCTGCAGAAGAAACAGCTGTTTGTTGTATAATAAATTAGTCTTTGGTTATATGATCTTACTCAGGGGAAGTTTCCTGCATATTTGTCTAATGAAACACTGGCTTTCTGTACTGATGGTCTCAGATCAGCCTCCTCTCTATATATTACATGTTTAAATGTTATATTGTTTATATGTTGTTTTACATATGTCACTATTGTGATTAATGTAATATGTACTAGAAAAGAAGATACAGATACAGGCCTGCAGTGAGTCAAGTGATAAAAGATAAGTAATAAGTTACTTGTACCTTGCTGAGCTCAAGATGCCCCAAACACTGACTTCCTCTTTCTCAGAGTTCAGCCAGGAAGGATGAAGACTTCTTGTATTTCTGCAGTATTGTAGTCGTGTGATATCTATCCTAAAAATAGTCTGTTTGATGTTATGTTACGACGGCTCTGCAGATACGTTGGTTACTGGCTCTGTTGCAGTTCTGCTGAAATTCACAAACTTCCTGATTTTAAAACTAATTGTTTCTCTGTTTTGGCTGCAGGCTGGTTCGGTAAGGACAAATGTTACTGCTTTTTATGTTTTAACTTTTTAACCCAGAGAATTTAATTTAGCTGCTTTTCATGAACTCCACTGAAAATACATGATAGATTTTATTTATTCAACTTCCAGGAGTGAATGTGTGAATTTGAAGTTGTTTTAAAAGAATGTGAACGTTTTGTTTAAAATATATTTTGATTAAAATATTGAAAAATAACTTCTTTTCTTTATTTTGGTCAAATCCAGGTGATGAGTTTCATGGCAGTCCAGTCTGTGAATATGGTGCCAGCCAACTTGTTACTGAGCGTCTTCTTTCTTTCAGGTGAGCTGTTTGTTCACTCACTTTTATCTGAGACATTAATTCATTCAGTCTGAACTTCATTTAGAAACAAAGCAGGAAGACCAGTGCAGACAGAGTTACTGTTTCCAACCGTCCTGACTGAAAAATGAAATATTTCATACTGACATTGTTAACAGGACAGGAAAACAGACCAGCATGCAACATACAGCTGCTTTATTTATCATGAACTTTCTCTGCCTGTAGATTTTATCCACATTTTGTTAATCATGAGTCTGGTTTTGCAGGTGCTTTGGCTGCTTGTCCTCACCAGCCAGATCTATTCATTACTGCACCAGAGAAGATTGAAGCACTGAGTGGATCTTGTTTGCAAATCCCGTGTAACTTTAGTTATCAACCAGAACAAGATTTTGACAGCAGAAAAGAAACCTTTGGAGTGTGGATCAAAACTGACCCCAGATTTGGAACAAATCCAAACAATGTGATTTTCAACAGTAGTGGGATGGTTAACACCTATCCAATGAATATTACTGGAAACCTGTGTGAGAAACATTGCACCACTTTATTTTCCAAATTAATCAGAAGTTACACAGACAGATATTTCTTCAGAGTTGAGAACAAACCATTCATGGGAACAGCTGTTTGTGATCCTCTTCAAATAACAGTTAAAGGTAAGAGAGTTTTGTTTTCATCAGTCAGTCTATGATGTTAAATAAAAAGGGAAATCAGTTGCAGCTTTGGTCTAAACAGCACACTTTCTCATTTTATCAGGTTTTTCACTTTGCTCAGATTTTAACTTCTGATTAAACACTGAGTCTGTTGTTGTTTAATACAAAAATGTCATTTTCTGTGTCAGCTCTGGTATTAAAAACCCAAAGTGGTTCTAATTTATATTTTAGTGTAAAATGTGTGTCTGGTTTGATCCCACAGATTCTCCTCCGAGCCCCAGAATTGAGATCCCAGGTGATCTGAAGGAGAAGCAGTCTGTCACTATAACCTGCTCAGCTTCCACTCCCTGTCCACACTCCCCTCCTAAACTCACCTGGAATCTCCAACAAGACGCTCTCAACAAAATAGAGGAAAACACAGATCGAACCTTAACAACTAAAATCCAGACGACCGTCACTCTGTCAGACCAACATGATGGATACAACATCACCTGTTCTGCCAGTTATCCTGTGAACGAAGGAAAAGAGGTCAAGACAGCAGAGGAGAGAAAGACTCTCCATGTTTCATGTAAGACACTCAGAGTTTGTTATTGGATCCTGTCAGCACATGATGGGATGTCAGCTGATTTTAATGAATAAAGTTAATATCATATGTTCCTCAGATGCTCCCAAGAACACCTCCGTGTCCATCAGTCCACCAGGTTTGGTGTCAGCAGGTTGCCGGGTGAACCTGACCTGCTCCAGCAGAGCCAAGCCTCCCGTCAGCCGCTTCACCTGGTTCAAGAGCAGCAAAGATGGAGCCGTGAATGTATCTGAAGGAGATTTTTACAGCTTTAATGTGACAGATGGAGGAGTTTATTTCTGTCTGGCCATGAATGATTTCGGTAGTCAGACGTCATCACAGATTACTTTGAATAGTGCAGGTGAATGTAGAACTGTACTGAATCTGATTATTTTAATCTAATCTGCTCTTCTCTCTTTTCTGTTTTTCAGGTTTTCTGCTGCTGTATAACGTAGTTTGTTTGTTTGAGTACGCTGCTAAGTATAGAGGCATAGGGGGGCCATAAATAAGAATAAATCTGTAAAGTAATAAGAAAAAATAAATGTGGAAATATAAAGAGAAATAAATTAAAGAATATAAATGTAAAATATAAAGACAAATAACAAAATAGAAAGGAATAATTATAAGCATTGTCATATATTTTCTCATTTATTTGTTACTGCCCAGGCTGAGTAGTCAATTCCTTAAAACCAGATATTTGACTGAGACTCTCCATTAATTCATCCACCATCTTCAAAACATAGTCCGGTTCTACATTTTCCTCCACATACTCTGCAAGTGTTACGAGTACTTGACGGACACTTGTCCTTAACTCGTCCCTTCTGTCTTCCTTCCTTCACTGATTCCAGCAGATACCACACTAACACTGCACATGCACAAACCCGCCCAACCCGGGCAGGAAGGCCCGCCCACAGCCAGTTGATTGACAGCTTGGCCCTTCAAGAAAGAGCAATGCGGAAAAGAATGAGGAAAAATAAAAGGATAAAAATAAAAAAATGACATAAAAAATCTATAAATTATTGATGAAAATAGTAATTTATTTGCTAATAAGGAAAAAAGTATGTATCTTAAAATATATATAAATGAATAAAATATATGAACATTTTTATAATTATTACTTTATGTTTAGTTAATTATCTTTATATTTCCACATTTTTTCATTTACTTATTTATTCTTTTTCAGAATTATGCCATCTTCTTATTTATTGCACTCCTATGGAGCTTTTTATTGCATTTGTATGAAATTATTCTATTCAAATAAACTTGTGATAGTAAACCCGTTTCCATTTGAGATTAACAGAAGGATGAAGGTTCAGGATGTTTTAGAGCCATAACAGTTTCCACCATGCTGTCTTGTTACAGATAATCCAGAGTTTGGTGTCTATGTTATAGTGAAGAGCCTGGAAATTGTAATTCTGTGCAGTACAATCATAATATTTGAGTGGTGAGATAAACTTTTCTATCATGTGATCAAAGTTTGTTGTAACTTAATGTTGAAGTTTTATTCATGTTTGTTCTCTCCATCTCCTTTTCTTTCAGGTGGTTTAGATCAAGATGCTGCAACAAACCAGTGAAGGTGAGCTACTAGATGAGGTCATGTGCATTATACTGTCAATAAAATGTCCTCAAAGAGAAAAGGGAAAAATCATTTATTTGTAGGCGTCTTTGAAGATTGGTGCTCCGCCATCATACAGAAGAAATCCTTAGAGACAATGATGTTTATCCATGTCTCCATAACAGCAGTGACAGTAGACCAGAATGCATTGGGCCAGATGTCGTTAAGGGGAGCCAATAATCACTTAATAATAGGCTTAGATTTACTAAAACAAGCTCAAAGTGCTGCTGGCATTTCTATTTCAGCTGCATTAAACCACACAATCAGTTAATCTGATAAAAAAGATTAAATTAATAAACAGGAAAACGTTAGGCTGTTACTGCGTTGACTCCTCGTAGCAGAATTTATTTGTATTTTCATACTTGAAACAGCCAAATAATTACCCTTTTGTTTCAACAGTAATTCTATGAAAATACAGTAACTTCTTCACGTTACAGAATGCAATTTCAGATTTGAACAGGTATTCACATGTGTAAAATAACCATATATGTTTAAGTGAATTCAGCATATAAATGCTTAACTTCATGTGTAATGTACTTCTGATTACTAGAGCTCTTGAGTTTTTAGTGCACTTAGTAAGGAGCAGATATACACGAAGTAAACAAACTGTTAAACCGCCATGATAGCTGTACCTACGGACGACGCTAGTCTACAGTTCAGAGGCTCAAAAATTAATAAAACACCGCTCTAAACTTACTTACAGACCCTCTGAAACGCATTCAAACATTGTTACATACAATTTTTATGTGTTTTCTGCACTTAAACATAACTCTAAGCTGATAAAAAAGGTTAAATGAGCAGACAGGAAAACGTTAGGCTGTTACTGTGTTGACTCCTCGTAGCAGAATGAAGAGAGAGCCAACAAGAGCGCAAAGCAGGGTTTCAGTCAGCTGCTCCTTACTGACGTTGTTGGGTATTGCTCCAAAACAATAGTCCACAAAGACTGACTGAAAGTCCCTCAACACCTACAATATTACTCATCATCAACCACTGGAATACACATAGTGATCATCCCTTTAAGTAGATAAAACATTAACAAAAAATGTGACCACATTTTTTGTGTGCGTCACACTAACAGCACTCTCTCTGTGTTGTTTCATTTCCACAGGACGCAGCAGGAGAAGAACAGACTGTCAACAGAGTGACTGAGTCACAAGCATCATGAAGGAGAGGAGGAAGATGTCTTGTTCACTGTGAATGGAATATTTCTATATTTCTTATTCCTCTATTTCTATTCTATTAAATTACTTTGCAAAAGATTGGTAAGATGAAGAAAATGCAGCATCATCGTTAGTTTGTGTAAGACTGTGATGATTTATGGTATTCTTATCGTAATTTTATTCTTTGCCTCAAATGAAATGAGACATTTCCAATTATGATGAAGCAGAAAGTGCAAAGGATTTTCATTCATGCCAACAAACCCATCTTGCAGTGCTTTCATGTGTTCTTCAGGGTTTTTATCAGTGTTTTCCCTTATGTAATGAAAAAAAAGAAGTGAATAGTGTGTTAGTCACAAAGCTTGCAGTCCCTCCCTTCAGCCCCCCTCTCTCATCCCCCAGCCCTCTGACCTTGGATTTACTGCCTGCCACTTTATCAAATGTTTTTGCCTGTTTGGACTGCCTTCCCGGTTTTGACCCTTGCCTGCTTCATGACTTCATAAGCCTCTGTACCTCAACGTTTTGATCATTAAATCACTGAACTGCTTCAGCTCTGCCTCAGTCATTGGGTCCTTCCTGTTTCCCTTCACGTACCAGCCGTGACAGTGACTTGTATTTATCTAATCGAATCAGTCATTTGTATCTAAAAAGTTTGTCCTTTTATATGTTGGTATTGTGATGTTGTGAACAATCCTTCATTCAGACTCCATTAAACAAGGTGGAGTTACCCATGTTACTGTAATGAAGTAGTGAAGGTTACAGGTTGAGCTCTGTTGTAATGTCTCCATCTTGTGGTTCTAACAGGTTCTGAAACATTTTATCAATTTTTATGTTAAACATTTTTCCGTCCACTGGCTGTAAACACAACACTGACATATGATCACCTTTATATGATGAACTTGTTGGCAAACAGTTTCCTGTTTTCACATCCATTAGACACAGAGCAACACTGTCATTCATTTGGAGTCTGTCAGTGTTTCTGACCACCTGATGAATGTAAGTCCAATATTCACACTTCCTTCTGGTCTCCACTAACCCCTGAGGGAAATATGTGACTCTTTAGCTACTAAATGCTCTACTGTGTTCATCAGTTATTCTCTAACTGTGTCTGTCTGCTGTTCGGTGCTGAGCAGTGGATTTTTAGAGCTTTTTTCTGAAAACAGCTTCCTGCTGCATCTCGAAACCAGGTTGTTGAGAGCTGTGAGAGTCGATCAAAACAGTTCAAGCTGCTGCTGTAAAATCAACAATATGAGTTAAAAGACACAAACAAGATCAGCAGTCTACAAACAAGACACAACCAGGAGAGCGGCTCTGTGTGCTAGGTTCAATGCCAACTTTAACATGCTGACATGCTGATGTTAAGCAGGTAACATAAAACATCTTAGTAGTTAACTAATATTTGCTATAATTTGCTCTGAACACAAATTACGGCTGCAGCTGATGTCATCAATTTGTATCTGCACATAAACCAAAGTTGAGTATATTTTGACCTGATGATAGCACGATATGCAATGTCAGCCAACTGTATAAGAGCTTTATCCACTTTACGGGCCAGATTCTTCCGGTCCTCTTCAGTCTTCACAGGGTTGAATAAGAAGAGTCATGCATCGACTGACATAGGGAATAATTATGAGTGGATTGAAGTAGATTAGAGTATATAATTACAATATACCTGATAGGTTAGCTCCTTGATGCGTCTCTCATATTTACGGACTCCTTTCACAGAGTCACCACCCTTCTTTCGCTCAGTTTCCAACTCAGCTTCCAGCTCCCTCACCTACGAAAACATCAGTGTCACAGAAGCCAGACACCATATCCACATCTGAACACATCAGGGTCACATTTACCCTGGCCTCCAGCTTCTGGACCTGCTTCTTGCCACCTTTCATGGCTATTTGCTCAGCTTCATCCAGACGGTGCTGCAGGTCTTTGATGGTCTTTGCCTGTTGCTCACACTGACACAAACTTATGTGGATAACAGCTAACTGTAATGAAAATATTGTAGACCTTCTGAACATTGAATTCTGGAAGAACTGAAGAAATAAAATAAAAACAACAGCACAAACGCAAACTTTTTACCATGTACTTCATAGTAGCTTATTTAGCAGCAATAAAATAAGATTGGATATGATCTGTAAAATCAAAAGACATCATCTTTGAGGACAGATGTTTCTATTTATTTTTCATGCATTATCCACTCGGTCCCTTAGCCACTTAGAAAAGTGAGGAGATGTGGATGATTGGGGGTTAGGGGGAGTCGAGGCGATGGGGGAGGTGGGGGGTGCTGTGTTGTCGTCCATCAGAGTGCCAGCAGCACACCAGCCTGATCAAGAGGCACAAGAGTCTTGGTTTTATAGAAGAGCTCTGCCATGGAGACGCCTCAGGGGCTGATGAGCTCAGCAATGCAGAGCCAGATCTGAGGTACGTCTGCATCGATGTATTGTGAAACCTCCAAGAACCTCCAAGCGGCGTTAAGCATGAGGTTGGTGCACACTTTCTCTATGTGGGGCTGATAAACCAGAGTGAGATTGCCAAAGAGAAGTGGTGGGATGTAAACTTATACTTTTTATATATGTTCTATTCATGTGTTTATATATTAATTCTATTACTTTTCTGTTATGTCACGAAAGTTAATTTAAAATGTTACTAAAATGTACTGCAATTTAACCACTACCAATTTCTCACACCTTTATCAGACTTTACAATCTTTTACTCTTTCAAACGGTTTATTTATTTCTCTTGATAAAATCTATTTTACTTTAAAACAACAAAAGCCAGTTGACTGAAAACACAACTCCATCAAACAATTCTGAAACATATTATGA
Organism: Lateolabrax maculatus; assembly: GCA_031216445.1. Taxonomy (NCBI): domain Eukaryota; kingdom Metazoa; phylum Chordata; class Actinopteri; order Acropomatiformes; family Lateolabracidae; genus Lateolabrax; species Lateolabrax maculatus. The sequence goes on from CM062210.1 coordinate 14,540,349, forward strand.
ATTTACCTCTTTTTCAGTCTTAAACCTGCAATAACAGATTTCCGTCCACTTGGTGGCAGCAGGACAAAAGCTGTAAACACAACATTTACATATTATCACCTTTTTATGATGAACTTGTTGGCAGTTTCCTGTTTTCACATCCAGCAGACACAGAGCAGCATTAACATTCATTTGGAGTCAGTGTTCAGTATCAGTGTTTCTGATCTTGTTCCTCTCATTATATAAATGCTTTCATAGTATTGAAAAAGAATGGGAGCACAGAGAAAGTGTGAAGGAGAAAATCATTTTTAGGGCCCGAGCGCCAAACTGCCGCGAAGCCCTATTGAAACGCAAGGAATTATTATTAGTTTTTGTCCAAATGAATTCCATTTTTGAGGGACTTAACATGCATGAACAGTCATGAAACTTTGCACATGCTTCAGAACTGGTGAAAAATTTGATATTTTAATGGTTTTGGACATGGGCGAAGAAAAATGGCTCTATAGCGCCCCCTACAGGGTCGCTAAAACTAAGCCCCTCACATTGGTTTGACCTACACGCATGAAATTTGGTAGGCACATGTAACATACCAAGACTCACAGAAAAGTCTCTTGGTGACATGACCTGAACGCAACAGGAAGTCGGCCATTTTGAATTTAATGTCATAATTTTGTGTGTTTTCGGCTATTTGGGGGGGTCATATTTTAACGAACTAGTCCTAGACAATGAATCAGAACAACTTCAAATTTAGTCTGTGACATCTAAAGGCCTTTGTGAGCAAACGATACTCGGCTCCTCCGCAAAACTTTAACGGCGTGGCCGTGGCGGCCTGGAGAATTTGGCGGCGTGGAGAATTTCGATGCTTCGCCATAAAACAGGAAGTTGCTGTATCTCCTCTGTACATTGTCCAATCCGCCCCAAACTTCTCATGTTTGATAAGAGTCCCGCCCTGAACAGATCTATATGTCAATATTGAGTCATCGTCAGAGCGCCACCTAGTGGCAACAGGAAATTACATGTTTTATACTTTAACAACCTGGTCCTACAAAATTAATCAGAACGTCATCAAATTTGGTCAATGTCATCTTACGACCTTGGTGATCAAACTATACTCAGTTTTTACACAAAACTTTAACGGCGTGGCGATGGCGAGCGTCCGTTTTTGATGGTTCGCCATAAAACAGGAAGTTGCTGTAGATCCTATATACATTGTCCAATCTGCCTCAAATGTTTGATAAGAGTCCCGCCCTGAACAGATCTATGTGTCAATATTGAAACATAGTCAGAGCGCCACCTAGTGGCAACAGGAAATAACATGTTGTATAGTTTGATCTAGTCCTCCTAGCAGATTCACCCGATCCACTTCAAATTTGGCAAACAAACACTCTAAACATTGATGATGCAAAATACTGAAGATTGTGAGCTTTCATCAAACGCTGTTGCCATGGCAACACTTTGCTCGCCATGAACGAGGAAGTTGCAATAACATCACAGTACACTGTCCTATCAGCTCCAAATTTCACATGCTTGATCAGACTCCCGGCCTGAACCCACCTGAACACCAATTAGGCATCATAGTCACTGCGCCACCTACTGGCAACAGGAAGTAAGCCTCATGTGGCAATCTTCATCCGATTTACATCAGATTTGCACGGTGTGCTCCGAACATGATGGGCGTCCAGTCACAAGGCCACGGCCTCGACAAACCCCGACGTGCACACGGGAGCGAGGGCCCGATCATCGCTGCTTGCAGCTTTAATTATCTCTTATTTTATCGTTTCAGTTTGCATAAACATTGTGAATTAAAACTATTAAAATAATAAAATAATTCAAAGCATTTTAATCAGTGAGGTTCTCTCATCAGCATGGTGCAGAGCAGCAGTGATAAAGACTGTCAGCAAAGACTCTGTTGTACCTACATGTATGACAAAGTCTTTGTCACATCTTTGGTTATTTACACTTAAGAATGAGTCGAGGCGTTAAGCATGAGGTTGCTGCACATTTTCTCTGTGTGGGGCTGATAAACCAGAGTGAGATCGCCAAAGAGAAGTGGTGGGATGTAACTGATGAAGTCGTGAACAGAGCTGAGAACTATAAGTAAACAGAGGAAGTTGGTCAACTGCATCTGTCCTTCTGACTGTAACCAGGCAGCTCTCTGCAACAAAATATCAGTGAAGAATTGTATTTCTTGTCCAAGTACTGACAATTTATTCTGTGACCTGGAACACTTTCCTTCTGTTTATTTGCTAAATTTATAAACAGTAGGTGACAGCAAAAAGTGCACAATTCTTCAAATGAGAATATTTTAATATATAACTTTTTTTATGGACACTTGACTGACACAAAACAAATTCCTTCCCTGATCCAAACAAAGGAGCTTAAACAACTCTGTCTGTTACCATGAAAACCATGAAAAGCAGCTCTGCATAAAGGTGATGACTGATAACTTATTAACTATTACCATATTTAAATCCTCTCATCCCTTGTGATCCTCGTTCCTGCAGAAGAAACAGCTGTTTGTTGTATAATAAATTAGTCTTTGGTTATATGATCTTACTCAGGGGAAGTTTCCTGCATATTTGTCTAATGAAACACTGGCTTTCTGTACTGATGGATTCAAATCAGCCTCCTCTCTATATATGACATGTCTAAATGTTATATTGTTTATATGTTGTTTTACATATGTCACTATTGTGATTAATATAATATGTACTAGAAAAGAAGATACAGATACAGGCCTGCAGCGAGTCAAGTGATAAAAGATAAGTACTAACTCATTTGCACCTTGCTGAGCTCAAGATGCCCCAAACACTGACTTCCTCTTTCTCAGGGTGCGGCCAGGAAGGATGAAGACTTCTTGTATTTCTGCAGTATTGTAGTCGTGTGATATCTATCATGAAAATAGTCTGTTTGATGTTATGTTACGACGGCTCTGCAGATACGTCGGTTACTGGCTCTGTTGCAGTTCTGCTGAAATTTACAAACGTCCTGATTTTAAAACTAATTGTTTCTCTGTTTTGGCTGCAGGCTGGTTCGGTAAGGACAAATGTTACTGCTTTTTATGTTTCAACTTTTTAACCCAGAGAATTTTATTTTGCTGTTTTTCATGAATTCCATTGATAATACATGTTAGATTTTATTTGTAGGGTTTTTGTTTCACAGAAGTCAGAGGTTACTTCAGCAACATCTAATTTAACTGCAATATAATAAACTCATGCTGGATAGTTTGATTAAACTATTTTCAGTGCAGATATTAATCATCACTACTTATAACACTATAACATCTGGTTGTACATGGCACCTTCCTGGAATGAATGTGTGAATTTGAAGTTGTTTTAAAAAAATGTGAACGTTTTGTTTAAAGATATTTTGATTAAAATATTGAAACATAACTTTTTTTCTTTATTTTGGTCAAATCCAGGTGATGAGTTTCACGGCAGTCCAGTCTGTGAATATGGTGCCAGCCAACTTGTTACTGAGCGTCTTCTTTCTTTCAGGTGAGCTGTTTGTTCACTCACTTTTATTTGAGACGTTAATTCATTCAGTCTGAACTTAATTTAGAAACAAAGCAGGAAGACCAGTGCAGATAGAGTTACTGTTTCCAACCGTCCTGACTGAAAAATGAAATATTTCATACTAACATTGTTAACAGGACAGGAAAAAAGACCAGCATGCAACATACTGCTGCTTTATTTATCATGAACGTTCTCTACTTGTAGATTTGTTCCACATTTTGTTAATCATGAGTCTGGTTTTACAGGTGCTTTGGCTGCTTGTCCTCCAGGAACATACAAGTTCATTACTGCACCAGAGAAGATTGAAGCACTGAGTGGATCTTGTTTGCAAATCCCGTGTAACTTTAGTTCTCAACCAGAACAAGATTTTGACAGCAGAAGAGAAACCTTTGGATTGTGGATCAAAAATGACGTCAGATTTGGCACATATCCAAACAATGTGATTTTCAACAGTAGTGGGATGGTTAACACCTATCCAATGAATATTACTGGAAACCTGAGTGACAAAAATTGCACTACTTTATTTTCCAAATTAATCAGTAGTTACACAGACAAATATTTCTTCAGAGTTGAGAACAAACCATTCATGGCAACAGCTGCTTGTGATCCTCTTGAAATAACAGTTAAAGGTAAGAGAGTTTTGTTTTCATCAGTCAGTCAATGATGTTAAATAAAAAGGGAAATCAGTTGCAGCTTTGGTCTAAACAGCACACTTTCTCATTTTATCAGGATTATCAGCATTTGAACAACCAGTGTTTCTAATTTATATTTTAGTGTAAAATGTGTGTCTGGTTTGATCCCACAGATTCTCCTCCGAGCCCCAGAATTGAGATCCCAGGTGATCTGAAGGAGAAGCAGTCTGTCACTATAACCTGCTCAGCTTCCACTCCCTGTCCACACTCCCCTCCTAAACTCACCTGGAATCTCCAACAAGACGCTCTCAACAAAATAGAGGAAAACACAGATCGAACCTTAACAACTAAAATCCAGACGACCGTCACTCTGTCAGACCAACATGATGGATACAACATCACCTGTTCTGCCAGTTATCCTGTGAACGAAGGAAAAGAGGTCAAGACAGCAGAGGAGAGAAAGACTCTCCATGTTTCATGTAAGACACTCAGAGTTTGTTATTGGATCCTGTCAGCACATGATGGGATGTCAGCTGATTTTAATGAATAAAGTTAATATCATATGTTCCTCAGATGCTCCCAAGAACACCTCCGTGTCCATCAGTCCACCAGGTTTGGTGTCAGCAGGTAGCCGGGTGAACCTGACCTGCTCCAGCAGAGCCAAGCCTCCTGTCAGCCGCTTCACCTGGTTCAAGAGCAGCAAAGATGGAGCCGTGACTGTATCTGAAGGAGATTTTTACAGCTTTAATGTGACAGATGGAGGAGTTTATTTCTGTGTGGCCATGAATGATTTTGGTAATCAGACGTCAGAAGAGATCGATTTGAGTAATAAAGGTAAACACAACAGTATTCAGTAGTGAAATAGGAGCGGTTCTTGGATAAAGTATTTTATGTATTAATGTAAATATATGCAGAGTTGCGAATAATCTGTTTAAATTCAATAAGAAAAGATCGATGGGAACTTAAAAACAATATTTACAGAAAAAACATTTCTCAATAGTACATGAAAACATAGCATCTTCACAAAATGTGCGCTCAAGAAAATAGGAGATAGGAAACAAATGTGTGGATGAGAGGAGACCTGACAGCAAGAGAAAGTAGAAATGAAGGAACTGGAAATGTATGAATCTAAATTGATAAACGGAAGGAAGAGGAAAAGAGAGAATTTCAGCAACAGAAGAAAAGAGACGGAAAAGTGAGACAGAAAATTTTCCATACCAAATTTTGCAAAGCTTTATCATGATCTCTGCTGACATTTTTTCTTATATTATTGTACATATCCTCTGTCTTTCAGGTGAGCTGCTTGTTCAGTCAATCTTATTAGGAGACATTACTCAAATCATTTACAGTCTGAACTTAATTTAGAGTCAAAGCAGAAAGAGCAGTGCAGCCAGGGAAAACAACATGCAACATCCTGCTGCTGAAGTGTATTTTCTGTCTTTCTATTCATAGAGATTTGTTCCACATTTTGTTAATCGTGAGTCTGGTTTTACAGGAGCTTTGGCTGCTTGTCCGTACCACTCAGATCTATTTATTACTGCACCAGAGAAGATTGAAGCACTGAGTGGATCTTGTTTGCAAATCCCGTGTAACTTTAGTTCTCAACCAGAACAAGGTTTTGACAGCAAAAGAGAAACCTTTGGAGTGTGGATCAAAAATGACTCCAGATTTGGCACATATCAAAACAATGTGATTTTCAACAGTAGTGGGATGGTTAACACCTATCCAATGAATATTACTGGAAACCTGAGTGAGAAAAATTGCACCACTTTATTTTCCAAATTAATCAGAAGTTACACAGACACATATTTCTTCAGATTTGAGAACAGACCATTCATGGCAACAGCTCTTTGTGATCCTCTTCAAATAACAGTTACAGGTAAAAGAGTTTTGTTTTCATCAGTCAGTCTATGATGTTAAATAAAAAGGGAAATCAGTTGCAGCTTTGGTCTAAACAGCACACTTTCTCATTTTATCAGGTTTTTTTACTTTGCTAAGAATTTAATTTGTGATTAAACACTGTGTCTGTGGTAACAGTTTGACAATAAAATTGTCAAATATCAATACAAAAGTGTCATTTTCTGTGTCAGCTTTAGAATTCAAAACCCAAAGCGTTTCTAATTCATATTTTAGTGTAAAATGTGTGTCTGGTTTGATCCCACAGATTCTCCTCCGAGCCCCAGAATTGAGATCCCAGGTGATCTGAAGGAGAAGCAGTCTGTCACTATAACCTGCTCAGCTTCCACTCCCTGTCCACACTCCCCTCCTAAACTCACCTGGAATCTCCAACAAGACGCTCTCAACAAAATAGAGGAAAACACAGATCGAACCTTAACAACTAAAATCCAGACGACCGTCACTCTGTCAGACCAACATGATGGATACAACATCACCTGTTCTGCCAGTTATCCTGTGAACGAAGGAAAAGAGGTCAAGACAGCAGAGGAGAGAAAGACTCTCCATGTTTCATGTAAGACAGTCAGAGTTTGTTATTGGATCCTGTCAGCACATGATGGGATGTCAGCTGATTTTAATGAATAAAGTTAATATCATATGTTCCTCAGATGCTCCCAAGAACACCTCCGTGTCCATCAGTCCACCAGGTTTGGTGTCAGCAGGTAGCCGGGTGAACCTGACCTGCTCCAGCAGAGCCAAGCCTCCCGTCAGCCGCTTCACCTGGTTCAAGAACAGCACAGATGGAGCCGTGACTGTATCTGAAGGAGATTTTTACAGCTTTAATGTGACAGATGGAGGAGTTTATTTCTGTCTGGCCAAGAATGATCTCGGTAATCAGACGTCATCACTGATTACTTTGATTATTGCAGGTAAATGTAGAACTGTACTGAATCTGCTTATTTTAATCTAATCTGCTCTTCTCTCTTTTCTGTTTTTCAGCTTTTCTGCTGCTGTATAACTTAGTTTGTTTGAGTACGTTGCAAAGTATGGAGGCATAGGAGTGCCACAAATAAAGATAAATATGTAAAGTAATGAGAAAAAATAAACGTGGAAATATAAAGAGAAATAAATTAAAGAATATAAATGTAAAATATAAAGACAAATAACAAAATATGAAGGAATAATCATAAGCATTGTCATATATTTTCTCATTTATTTGTTCATTTATGGGCCTTACTGCCCAGGCTGAGTAGTCAATTCCTTAAAACCAGATATTTGACTGAGACTCTCCATTAATTCATCCACCATCTTCAGAACATAGTCCGGTTCTACATTTTCCTCCACATACTCTGCAAGTGTTACGAGTACTTGACGGACACTTGTCCTTAACTCGTCCCTTCTGTCTTCCTTCCTTCACTGATTCCAGCAGATACCACACTAACACTGCACATGCACAAACCCGCCCAACCCGGGCAGGAAGGCCCGCCCACAGCCAGTTGATTGACAGCTTGGCCCTTCAAGCAAAAGCAATAGGGAAAAGAATGAGGAAAAATAAAAGGATAAAAATAAATAAATGACATTATACAAAAATAAATAAATTATTTAAAAAAATATATAAGATATACAGATGAAAATAGTAATTTATTTGCAAATAAGGAAATAAATATATATCTTAAAATATATATAAATTAATATATACAGAAACAAATCAAGCAAATAAATGTTAATATATATGAACATTTTTCTAATTATTACTTTATATTGAGTTATTTATCTTTATATCTCCACATTTTTTTAATTTACTTATTTATTCTTTTTTTAGAATAATGCCACCTTTTAATTTATGGCACTCCTATGGAGCTTTTTATTGCATTTGTATGAAATGATTCTGTATGAATAAACTCGTGATAGTAAACCCGTTTACATTTGAGGTTAACAGAAGGATGAAGGTTCAGGATGTTTTGGAGCCATAACAGTTTCCACCATGCTGTCTTGTTACAGATAATCCAGAGTTTGGGGTTGGTGTCTGTGTTATAGTGAAGAGCCTGGAAATTGTAATTCTGTGCAGTACAATCATTATATTTGAGTGGTGAGACAAACTTTTCTATCATATGATCAAAGTTTGTTGTAACTTAATGTTGAACTTTTATTCATGTTCATTCTTTCCATCTCCTTTTCTTTCAGGTGGTTTAGATCAAGATGCTGCAACAAACCAGTGAATGTGAGCTACTAGATGAGGTCAGGTGCATTATACTGTCAATAAAATGTCCTTAAAGAAAAAGGGAAAGTAATATTTATTTGTAGGTGTCTCTGAAGATTGGTGCTCCGCCATCATACAGAAGAAATCCTTAGAGACAATGATGTTTATCCATGTCTCCATAACAGCAGTGACAGTAGACCAGAATGCATTGGGCTGGATGTCGTTAAGGGGAGCCAATAATCACTTAATAATAGGCTTAGATTTACTAAAACAAGCTCAAAGTGCTGCTGGCATTTCTTTTTCAGCAGCATTAAACTCACTGCAGAGCGCTAACAGCACTCTCTCTGTGTTGTTTCATTTCCACAGGACGCAGCAGGAGAAGAACAGACTGTCAACAGAGTGACTGAGTCACAAGCATCATGAAGGAGAGGAGGAAGATGTCTTGTTCACTGTGAATGGAATATTTCTATATTTCTTATTCCTCTAATTCTATTCTTTTAAGTTACTTTGCAAAAGATTGGTAAGATGAAATAAAGGAAGGCGTGCAAACAGATCAGAAGTTTTTTTAAATTTATGGAAGATAACATAAATATAATATGCTGCAGCCTCATCATTAGTTTGTGTAAGACTGTGATGATTTATGGTATTCTTATGGTAATTTTATTCTTTGCCTCAAATGAAATGAGACATTTCCAATCATGATGAAGCAGAAAGTGCAAAGGATTTTCATTCATGCCAACAAACCCATCTTGCAGTGTTTTCATGTGTTCTTTAGGGTTTTTATCAGTGCTTTCCCTTATGTAATAAAAAAAAAGAAATAAATAGTGTGTTAGTCACAATGCTTGCAGTCCCTCCCTTCAGCCCCCCTCTCTCATCCCCCAGCCCTCTGACCTTGGATTTACTGCCTGCCACTTTATCAAATGTTTTTGCCTGTTTGGACTGCCTTCCCGGTTTTGACCCTTGCCTGCTTCATGACTTCATAAGCCTCTGTACCTCATCGTTTTGATCATTAAATCACTGAACTGCTTCAGCTCTGCCTCAGTCACTGGGTCCTTCCTGTTTTCCTTCACGTACCAGCCATGACAGTGACTTCACTAGAATCACTCATTTGAAAAAGTTTGTCCATTTATATGTTGGTATTGTGATGTTATGAACAATCCTTCATTCATACTCCATTAAACAAGGTGGAGTTACCCATGTTACTGTAATGAAGTAGTGAAGGTCACAGGTTGAGCTCTGTTGTAATGTCTCCATCTTGTGGTTCTAACAGGTTCTGAAACATTTTATCAATTTTTGTGTTAAACATTTTTCCGTCCACTTGGCTGTAAACACAACACTGACATATGATCACCTTTATATGACGAATTTGTTGGCAAACAGTTTCCTGTACTATACTATTCGTCTGAGTTTTACAGTTGAAATTACTGAAGCTTTTAACATTTAAGATCAGTTTTACAATGTGAATACCACACTTACAGGGAGCCAATCCACCGCTGATCACTGCAGAAAAGCAGCGGCACTAACGCGCCCGACGCGATGCTGATCCAGAGAGGAAAGAGAAATATTTAGAGAAGGAACGTGATAAATACAGAAAGGACCTAGAGTCAGGCAGGAAGACAACCATCAATGACCTCAGTGAGAGAGTAAAGTGCAGACGTGGCAGAAAGTGGAGGGAGACGTTCTATATGATGTAGCTTTTCAACACCTCATGACCCCTCCACAGCCCCCAGCTATCACCAGTGCAAGCTGTAGATCCAAGCACTTCCAGGTGTAGTTTTAGTTTCTGAAATGGATCATGTGTCAAAGAAAACAAGCAAGGGTGGCAATAGGGCATACGTGTGTGTTTGTTGCTATGTAATAACAAAGTGTTAGAATGTACTGTAGCTGTGTAGTATGATTACAATACGATATGAAATTAAACAAATTCTACTCATCAGGTTGCAGATGTTAATGTAACAATGTAATATTACATTGTAACAACTATTGCAATGTGTGATTTATTGTGCTGCACATGTGTTTTAGGCAACGTAATTGAGGGTGGAGAAGAAGACGAAAAACACCAAAGAACCTTCAGAAACAAATTCAAGAACTACAGGTTCCGTTGAAGAAATAACCCCCCCCCCCCCCCCCCCCCCAAAAAAAAAAAAAAAAAACAATACAAAAAAAGAACTTACAAAAAACTCCAGCGCATGTGTAGGAAGGGACTACTAGAGACAATTGGGGGGGGATCAAGAGACTTCTGGTCACCAAAATGGGACTAAAATGGGGCGCTGTCTAAGGAGGCTGGCCAGCTGCAGACACACCCTGGAATGGGGCAGTGGGCAATGCCTACACGGTGGCAGAGGCCGCCCTGATAACAAAACTGACAGCTTACTTCGAGAGAAGGATAGACTGGGGCAAAGTGAAAGACTGTGAGTTGAGGTACAGAGGAAAATGTGACTGATTATCATCTTAGATTTTCAGAATTATTCAGAGTCCACAGTGGCTTGAATCCCCCAGCAAATAACGATGATAGTCCCTATGAACAACAGCTGAAAGCCAGTCTGGTGGAAGGACTCCTGCCGGAAATCAGACACTATGTCACGAAGCATTGCATTCATGTAGACAGTGGGCGAATTGCAGATGTTCTAGCTCACGCTAGACACACCGAGAGAACACTGAGGCAGGCCGGAGACAAAGTGGCGAAGACGAAGGAAAAGTTGGGAGAGAAACTCCAGCTGGCACAGTTGCAAGTGTATGAACAGCAAACGTACAGGGGCAGAGGTCGTGGCAGTAGCAGAGGTCGAGGCAGAAAACGAAGAACTTACAAGCAGGATGGCTGTTTCCGCTGTGGGAGCCTGACCCATTGGGCACAGGACTGCACACAATCTGAGCCTGAACAGGACAGGGAGGACTGGCTGTACAGTAAATAAATAACCCGAGGGGAGGAGGGAGGAACCACCGCGGAGGGAGGGCTGGCTACTGACTAACAGGGGAGGCAGGAAGGGAGGAAAGCACACACACACACACACGATGAGGAATCAGAAATGCAGATGATACAGAATATCATTCCCCCCGAAGAATTACCAGTGATTAAACTGTTAGTGGCAGGAAAAGAGATACAGTTTCTAGTAGATTCTGGTGCAACACACAAGTGTTAAAGACAGGTGATTGGCATGATGGGCTCAAAATGAGTGGCAGAAGGATTGACACCATAGGAGCAGGGGGTAAAGTGATTAAGGAAATATTCACTACACCTCTTTCTTTCATAGACCTGGAAACGGGGAAACATTCTCTTCTTGTTGCCCTATAAATTTAATGGCCAGGGATCTGATGTGTGAATTTGGGATTGTCATAGTCTGTACAGATGAAGGGCTAAAAATAGAATGGGTGCAGAACACACCATTTCAGGGTGTGTATTTCAGTCCTCACTCACCAAAATACTATTATTCATGGGATCTAAAGTCCAATGATCCACGCTCGGTCTCACACACCCTGACCGATTAACGTGTGACGACACATGAGGTTGATCATATGCAATTTGAGGACCTGCACTGTACATCCTATGTCAAGCATACACCGGGTCCCGGTGACAGTTTTGAAATGCAATGGTTTTGTGAAGGGAAAGAGTCAGGTATGTTAACTAGTGGTCATATGTTCTGGGGAGGTTTTGTGCATTGTCGGTTAACAGAAATGAAGAGATCAGGACTTTCTTTAAGTCATCAGTCTGTCCACACGTGTCACTTACGAAACCACACACAAAAGAATTGAAAGACGTTGGCTCATGGGTGACTATATGTAATGATATTTATGATTGGAAACCAGCCAGAAGTGAGGGAAAAGGAGTTATATACTCACCCTCAGCGAGTGGTGTTTCGGAAGAGATTCTGTTGCACCTTTGTGGGAGTACATGTACTGCATCTTCTCTCCCAAAGGACTCAGACATTCTGCAGCACTCAGGTGGCTCAAAATACAGAAATAACAGCATCAGACCCCAGATTGGCAGAGGTCCCCACTGGAATTTGGGCTCAGCATAAATATGATGTGGGACTGATGAAGAATGTAGTACCCCTAGTGGTTACTCCCAGATCTGATTACAGACCATGCAAAAAACAATATCCACTCAAACCAGGAGCAATTGAAGGAATAACACCGGTTTTTGAGTCATTGCTGGAGAAAGGAGTTATTGTGCCATGCCCTAATTCTCCATGTAGAACACCTATCTTCCCAGTTAAAAAGGCTCCACAGGAAAATCAACCTACAAATTGGAGATTTGTTCAAGAGCTAAAAGCAGTGAATGATGCAGTTCATGCCAGGGCACCAGTGGTTCCAGATCCACACACTATTTTGATGCAGGTACCTAATAAAAGTAAATATTTCACGGTGATAGATTTGGCTAATGCATCTTTCAGCATTCCTGCTCATCCAGATTCACAATTCTGGTTTGCATTCACATTTAAAGGTAAATCGTGGATGTGGTCCCGTCTTCCGATGGGGTTTTCCGAAAGTCCCACGTTTTTATCGGCTGATTTGCATGACAACTTGGAAGTGTTCGAACCGCCGTGCGGTAGTACACTGGTCCAGTATGTAGATGATCTTTTACTATGTTCAGAGACTGAACAAGCATGCCAGGCTGACACAGTGGCACTTCTACAATATTAAGCAACACAAGGCCACAAGGTCAGCCTCTCAAAGTTGCAGTGGGTAAGACAGGAAGTAACATTCCTAGGCCACATAATTTCTTCTCCCGAAGGAAAGCATTTGTCAGATGAAAGGATCCAAGCCATCTTGAAAATTCCAAAACCGATAAACAAGAAGCAAATGATGGCATTTCTGGGCATGGTAAGCTACTGTCGTCAGTGGCTTCCAGACTTTGCACAGATAGCAGGGACTCTGCAGAGCATGACATATGACCATGGACTTGCACACTCAGACCCACTGACATTGACTCCTGACGGTGAAGACAGTTACACCAAACTAAAACAAGCATTGACCATAGCTCCGACTCTGGAGTTACTAAACCCTCATCAACTGTTTACTCAAACTTCATGTCCTCAGTTTTGTTACAAAAACATGGGAATAAGCTTAGACCCGTGGCTTATTTCTCATCCACGCTAGACGCAGTGGCAGCAGGGTTGCCATACTGCCTAAAGGCTGTGGCTGCAGCATCATTGGCAGTATTGGCTTCTAGAGGTCTAGTACGCTATCAAACATTGAACTTACTGGTACTTCATGCAGTAGCATCCATATTACTGGAGCAAAAAACCTCACACTTGACTCCAGCAAGAATGATGCATTATCACAATGTGTTGTTGTCTCTTCCAAATGTTGTTATCTCACGCTGCACTGTACTTAACCCAGCTACTCTCCTCCCAACTGCTGAAGATGGTGAACCTCATGATTGTCTAGCAGCAATATCGGAAGAACAAACCGACCAAAGTGCGTGAAGAAACAGGACTTAGTTGGGTTAAAGCCCTGTCTCTGGTGCTTATGAGCATGAGGGGGCGGGGAAAATCCGCCACCCATGAACACAGGGATGTCCTTACCAGAGCAGGGACAGCCCCTAAGAGGGGATGAATTTGATGATGCAATGCTGAAGGTCTATACACACACAGGTAAAAGCAGCCCTACCAGCCCCCCTGCAAGGACCATTGCATTCGTTGCAGCCTGGAGACTGGGTGGTGGTGAAAGACTGCAGGAGACGCTACTGGAGAAAGCCACGCTGGTTGGGACCGTTTCAGGTGTTGTTGACCACAAACTCCGTGGTGAAGGTGGCAGAGCGGGCCACGTGGATACACGCCAGCCACTGCAAAAAGGCTCCGGGCCCAGCGGACCTCCAGGGAGGACTAGGATCATCCCGGGACTCTGAGGACAGTCAGAGCAGCAAGGGCTCAGACTAGGCCCATCCTGGGAACCAACACATCCTGCTGAGTTGAGGGAGCAAACTCGACACTGCATCAGAAATGGATTCGGCCAGACACGAAGTGGCATCCATGTAGGAGAACAGGCTGTGGAATGAGAAGCACTTTGTGCTCCTTGGGGCTGATCAGTCTCATCATAGCTGTTCCTCAGATGCTGTGGTATGAACATGATGCTGAATCCACTAACACTAACTCTGAGAACGAAACTGTACTGCTTGGCAGAGGGTTACAGCACCAGGTGATATGTAAAATTGCTTTGCTGAATGCTTGCTAAATGCTAAACTTAAAGTGAGTGATTAGCTTTGTGATTTACAAATTAATCAAAGGGTGGAATGTAAGGGAAATTCTTGTTATAATGACGTGTTTTCCAATAAGGTTACATTCATCCACCACGATATTATACATTATAAGTTGTTGTGAAACTAAAGACAAAAAACTCACCATAAAAGAGTTAAACCTGGGAGGCCCTCTTCTTGTGTCTGAATAACTAGAACACAATTGTTCTTTGTTCTTACACATGAGAAACAAATCGCCAGATAGTGAAATATGTTAGGGAGTAGGTGCAGATCACTTGTCTACACAGACAGGAAGGAGGGTATCGAGGTCAAAGGTCAAAACTGTATTTCTTGGGTGAGATCATGTGTGTTATGATAGATTGTTAGAGTTATTGTTGTATGTGTGTTATTCTCAAAGTATAAGAACTGAGGAGAGACTGCCTCTCTTCAGTCATATCTGTGTAATGCTGATGATGGCTCTTGTTTGCAAGCAATAAAGCTTCATGAAGAAACTGAATATCATGTCTAGGTATTTAATTGCCGACTCTCATCTGCACTAGACACGAACGGAGATTTTAGTTTCCTCCACACATGAAAAAGAATAATGCGTCTCCACGCACAAAAGTAAACAGACAGCTTCCACGTGCTGCCATTCAGAAGACCCTTTTGTTTCATGAGGCATTGGTGGAGGACATCCGAAGCAAATACAAAAAAGCACAGTGGGAGAGGGAAAGGCAAATCAGTTCAAAAATAATAACAGGAAAAGTTGCAACACTTAGCCAGTCACAGGTCATCACATGGAGATTGAAAAAGAAGTTTGGGCCAAACTAGAGAAGGCTTCTTAGAAAAGGTCAAGTTTGTTTTCATGAATTTATTGCAATTGCTAAAACTCTATTGGATGTAGTTTTCAACTCAACCATTTAGTGTTTTGTAGACAAGTAAATATATTTTCAAGTTGATTTCAGGTACTGGTAGTCAATGCAGAGATGTGAGGACTGGTAATAGCTTCAGTGTTGTTTCTTTGTCGTCTTTTGTACCTTTTGTAGAAGAAGATGGAGTGAACCCATACTGTCCACCCCGGTTTCTCTCCACCTCCTTTGCTGTGAAGATGTACATGCACATAGCACATCCCTCGACACAGAAATCTCACACTCATGCACACACAACATGCACACACGGTCATGCACATTCACACACACACATATACACAAATACACACATACACATATACAGACACACATTCCTGTTACTCAGAGTTCATTCCAGTTACTGAATTTTTTTTCTTAAAATAATGAAGATAAACCACTATTTTTTTAATTATGTTTGGTCCATTACTTATCCAGTTGTATAATAAATGACATAATAAAAAGTTTGATAAATTTGAGGTTTACGTCTCCTTTAAGAGGAAAAAATGGTTTTACATTTTTTGAAAAATAAAACTTGCATGCATATATAGTGATTTTTTTAGTCACAAATATTAATTATTTGAACATTTAACAAACCATTTCTTTAGAATAAGCACTATGTTGATGGGAATTTAAAGGAATTAGCTGTAATGCTTTGAAACATATCTTTTAAATGACACGAGACTTTTGGTAATCTGGATCTGTGACTGCAGGCCGTCTACTGCCCCCATGTTCCTGCTCCACACTCACTGCTGCAGTTGTTATTATTATTAGTCTGATTTGTTGTCCGTCCTCCTGCTCTCTCTCCCCTCTCCCCCTCTCTCCTCCCCTCCTCCCCTCTCTCCTCCCCTTTCAACCCAACTGGGTCGATGCAGATGGCCGCCCACCCAGAGCACGGTTCTGATCGAGGTTTCTACCTGTTAAAAGGAAGTTTTTCCTCACCATTGTCGCCAAGTGCTGCTCATGGTGGGAACTGTTGGGTCTCTGTAAATAATATTTTAAAGAGTATGGTCTAGACTTACTCTATGTGAAAAGCGTCTTGAGATAACTTTTGTTATGATTTGGGGCTATACAAATAAAATTGACTTGACTTGACTCTTCAGTCTTAAAATGGTTGAATAAGCAGAGTGATGCATCGACTGACATAGGGAATAAATATGAGTGGATTTAAGTAGATTACAGTATATAATTACAATATACCTGATAGGTTAGCTCCTTGATGCATCTCTCATATACACTTAGAAAAGTGAGGAGATGTGGATGATTGGGGGTGAGGGGGAGGTGAGATGATGGGGGGGGGGGGGGGGGGGGTGTTCTTGCGAGCAGCACACCAGCCTGATCAAGAGGCACAAGAGCCTTGGTTTTATAGAAGAGCTCTGCCATGGAGACGCCTCAGGGGCTGATGAGCTCAGCAATGCAGAGCCAGATCTGAGGTACGTCTGCATCGATGGTCTAAGATCTCTCGCAGACCTTTAAAGATCTGATCTGCTGGCAGCACCCCTCACTTGTGCAGTTCCAGCAGCAACAGGCCCGTCTGCCACACAGTGAAAGGCCTCTTTGGAATCATTATTGTTCAAATATTGATCGATTATGGCCTCAGAGAAGGCATCTCCTCCTCTGTGAGAGGGTTTAACAGGAGAGAGAGTGGGGCCTTCTTTCTCTGACTGTAGCTGGCGGCTGCTGTCCTGCCCCTCATCCTACATCTGCTTATTTTAAGTAGATAAATGTAAATCTAAGATGTTTTATGTGATAGTTTAGTCTCTTGTCACTGTACATAGCATAAATACGTTTTCACCATTGTGTTAATGTCAGAGATATTAGTGTTAAAATAATCTGATATCTAAAACAAAAGCTGCATATATCAACATAATGACCAGTCTTAAGCTTTTATATCATTAATAAAGAAAAGAAATAGTGTGAGTTGGTCACACTATCACAGGAGATTTGATCTTCTAGAATCAGTCATTTGTAAAAGTGTCTGAGAAAGTCCTTTTATATGTTCCTGTTGTGATGTTATGAATAATCCTTCATTCAGACTCCATTAAACAAAGTAGTGTTACCCATGTTACTGTAATGAAGTAGATTACAGGTTGAGCTCTGTTGTAATGTCTCCATCTTGTGGTTCTGACAGGTTCAGTCCTCATCTTAACCATGTGTTGATGTGACGGCACTGCTGACAATGACAATCTCACCGGCTGCATTATTGTTGTCAAAATGACTCCTTTTCACAGATCTTGGTCATAACTGTTATTCAATGTCTGGATGACAATAAACTCATTTTCTTCCTTAATTTGTTTGCGTATTATTTGTGTTATACTTTTTATATATGTTCTATTCATGTGTTTATATGTTCATTCTGTTACTCCTCTGTTATGTCACAAAAGTTAATTTAAAATGTTACTAAAATGTACTGCAATTTAACCACTACCAATTTCTCACTCTTTTTTCAGACTTTACAATCTTTTACTCTATCAAACAGTTTATTTATTTCTCTTGATAAAATTTATTTTACTTTAAAACAACAAAAGCCAGTTGATTGAAAACACAACTCCATCAAACAATTCTGAAACATATTATGAATTCACCTCTTTTTCTATCTTAAACCTGCAATAACAGATTTCCGTCCACTTGGCGGCAGCAGGACAAAAGCTGTAAACACAACATTTACATATTATCACCTTTATATGATGAACTTGTTGGCAGTTTCCTGTTTTCACATCCAGCAGACACAGAGCAGCATCAGCATTCATTTGGAGTCAGTGTTCAGTATCAGTGTTTCTGATCTTGTTCCTCGTATTAAATAAATGCTTTTATAGTGTTGAAAAAGAATGGGAGCACAGAGAAAGTGTGAAGGAGAGAAGCATTTTAATTTCTTATTCACTGGTTTTTGTTTGCATAAACATTGTGAATTAAAACTATTTAAAAAATAAAATAATTCAAAGCATATCAATCAGTGAGGTTCTCTCATCAGCACGGTGCAGAGCAGCAGTGATAAAGACTGTCAGCAAAGACTCTGTTGTACCTACATGTATGAAATAGTCTTTGACTCGTCTTTGGTTATTTACACTTAAGAATAAGTCGAGGTGTTAAGCATGAGGTTGCTGCACATTTTCTCTGTGTGGGGCTGATAAACCAGAGTGAGATCTCCAAAGAGAAGTGGTGGGATGTAACTGATGAAGTCATGAACAGAGCTGAGAACTATAAGTAAACAGAGGAAGTTGGTCAACTGCGTCTGTCCTTCTGACTGTAACCAGGCAGCTCTCTGCAACAAAATATCAGTGAGGAATTGTGTTTATTGTCAAAGTAACAACTATTTATTCTGTGACCTGGAACACTTTCCTTCTGTTTATTTGCTAAAATTAATGAGAAGTGAGTGACAGCAAAAAATGCACAATTCTTCAAATGAGAATATTTTTATACATAACTTTTTTTATGGACAATTCACAGAAACAAAACAAATTCCTTCCCCGATTCAGCAAAAGGAGCTTAAACAACTCTGTCTGTTACCATGAAAACCATGAAAAGCAGCTCTGCATAAAGGTGATGACTGATAACTTATTAACTATTACCATATTTAAATCCTCTCATCCCTTGTGATCCTCGTTCCTGCAGAAGAAACAGCTGTTTGTTGTATAATAAATTAGTCTTTGGTTATATGATCTTACTCAGGGGAAGTTTCCTGCATATTTGTCTAATGAAACACTGGCTTTCTGTACTGATGGTCTCAAATCAGCCTCCTCTCTATATATTACATGTCTAAATGTTATATTACTTATATGTTGTTTTAGATATGTTATTATTGTGATTAATGTAATATGTACTAGAAAAGAAGATACAGATACAGGCCTGCAGTGAGTCAAGTGATAAAAGATAAGTAATAAATCATTTGCACCCTGCTGAGGTCAAGATGCCCCAAACACTGACTTCCTCCTTCTCAGAGTTCAGCCAGGAAGGATGAAGACTTCTTCTTTTTCTGCAGTATTGTAGTCGTGTGATATCTATCCTGAAAATAGTCTGTTTGATGTTATATTACAACAGTTCTGCAGATACGTCGGTTACTGGCTCTGTTGCAGTTCTGCTGAAATTCACAAACTTCCTGATTTTAAAACTAATTGTTTCTCTGTTTTGGCTGCAGGCTGGTTCGGTAAGGACAAATGTTACTGCTTTTTATGTTTTAACTTTTTAACCCAGAGAGTTTAATTTTTCTGCTTTTCGTGAACTCCACTGAAAATACATGATAGATTTTATTTATTCAACTTCCTGGAATGAATGTGTGAATTTGAAGTTGTTTTAAAAGAATGTGAACGTTTTGTTTAAAAGATATTTTGATTAAAATATTGAAACATAACTTTTTTTCTTTATTTTGGTCAAATCCAGGTGATGAGTTTCACGGCAGTCCAGTCTGTGAATATGGTGCCAGCCAACTTGTTACTGAGCGTCTTCTTTCTTTCAGGTGAGCTGTTTGTTCACTCACTTTTATTTGAGACGTTAATTCATTCAGTCTGAACTTCATTTAGAAACAAAGCAGGAAGACCAGTGCAGATAGAGTTACTGTTTCCAACGTCCTGACTGAAAAATTAAATATTTCATACTAACATTGTTAACAGGACAGGAAAAAAGACCAGCATGCAACATAAGGCTGCTTTATTTATCATGAATGTTTTCTGCCTGTAGATTTTATCCACTTTTTGTTAATCATGAGTCTGGTTTTACAGGTGCTTTGGCTGCTTGTCTGGAAAAATCAGCTCTATTCATTACTGCACCAGAGAAGATTGAAGCACTGAGTGGATCTTGTTTGCAAATCCCATGTAACTTTAGTTCTAAACCAGAACAAGATTTTGACAGCAGAAGAGAAACCTTTGGAGTGTGGATCAAAAATAAATATACTGTGATTTTCAACAGTAGTGGGATGGTTAACACCTATCCAATGAATATTACTGGAAACCTGAGTGAAAAAAATTGCACCACTTTATTTTCCAAATTAATCAGAAGTTACACAGACGCATATTTCTTCAGAGTTGAGTACAGACCATTCATGGCAACAGCTCTTTGTGATCCTCTTCAAATAACAGTTAAAGGTAAGAGAGTTTTGTTTTCATCAGTCAGTCTATGATGTTAAATAAAAAGGGAAATCAGTTGCAGCTTTGGTCTAAACAGCACACTTTCTCATTTTATCAGGTTTTTCACTTTCTTAAGATTTTAATTTCTGATTAAACACTGTGTCTGTGGTAACAGTTTGACAATAAAATTGTCAAATATCAATACAAAAGTGTCATTTTCTGTGTCAGCTTTGGTATTAAAAACCCAAAGCGCTTCTAATTTATATTTTAGTGTAAAATGTGTGTCTGGTTTGATCCCACAGATTCTCCTCCGAGCCCCAGAATTGAGATCCCAGGTGATCTGAAGGAGAAGCAGTCTGTCACTATAACCTGCTCAGCTTCCACTCCCTGTCCACACTCCCCTCCTAAACTCACCTGGAATCTCCAACAAGACGCTCTCAACAAAATAGAGGAAAACACAGATCGAACCTTAACAACTAAAATCCAGACGACCGTCACTCTGTCAGACCAACATGATGGATACAACATCACCTGTTCTGCCAGTTATCCTGTGAACGAAGGAAAAGAGGTCAAGACAGCAGAGGAGAGAAAGACTCTCCATGTTTCATGTAAGACACTCAGAGTTTGTTATTGGATCCTGTCAGCACATGATGGGATGTCAGCTGATTTTAATGAATAAAGTTAATATCATATGTTCCTCAGATGCTCCCAAGAACACCTCCGTGTCCATCAGTCCACCAGGTTTGGTGTCAGCAGGTAGCCGGGTGAACCTGACCTGCTCCAGCAGAGCCAAGCCTCCCGTCAGCCGCTTCACCTGGTTCAAGAACAGCAAAGATGGAGCCGTGAATGTATCTGAAGGAGATTTTTACAGCTTTAATGTGACAGATGGAGGAGTTTATTTCTGTCTGGCCATGAATGATCTCGGTAGTCAGACGTCATCACAGATTACTTTGAAAAGTGCAGGTAAATGTAGAACTGTACTGAATCTGATTATTTTAATCTAATCTGCTCTTCTCTCTTTTCTGTTTTTCAGCTTTTCTGCTGCTGTATAACTTAGTTTGTTTGTTGGAGTACGCTGCAAAGTATGGAGACATAGGAGTGCCATAAATAAGAATAAATGTGTAAAATAATAAGAAAAAATAAATGTGGAAATATAAAGAGAAATAAATTAAAGAATATAAATGTAAAATATAAAGACAAATAACAAAATATAAAGGAATAATCACAAGCATTTTCTCATTTATTTGTTCATTTATGGGCCTTACTGCCCAGGCTGAGTTTTCAATTCCTTAAAACCAGATATTAGACTGAGACTCTCCATTAATTCATCCACCATCTTCAAAACATAGTCCGGTTCTACATTTTCCTCCACATACTCTGCAAGTGTTACGAGTACTTGACGGACACTTGTCCTTAACTCGTCCTTTCTGTCTTCCTTCCTTCACCGATTCAAGCGGATACCATGATGCCATTTTTTTTATTTCTGGCACTCCTTTGGAGCTTTTTTTATTGCAATTGTATGAAATAATTCTGTACGAATAAACTTGTGATAGTAAACCCATTTACATTTGAGGTTAACAGAAGGATGAAGGTTCAGGATGTTTTAGAGCCATAACAGTTTCCACCATGCTGTCTTGTTACAGATAATCCAGAGTTTGGTGTTGGTCTCTGTGTTATAGTGAAGAGCCTGGAAATTGTAATTCTGTGCAGTACAATCATAATATTTGAGTGGTGAGACAAACTTTTCTATCATATGATCAAAGTTTGTTGTAACTTAATGTTGAAGTTTTATTCATGTTTGTTCTCTCCATCTCCTTTTCTTTCAGGTGGTTTAGATCAAGATGCTGCAACAAACCAGTGAAGGTGAGCTACTAGATGAGGTCAGGTGCATTTCTTCTTTCAAAAAAATGTCCTCAAAGAGAAAAGGGAAAAAACATTTCTTTGTAGGCGTCTCTGAAGATTGGTGCTCTGCCATCATACAGAAGAAATCCTTAGAGACAATGATATTTATCCATGTCTCCATAACAGCAGTGACAGTAGACCAGAATGCATTGGGCCAGATGTCGTTAAGGAGAGCCAATAATCACTTAATAATAGGTTTAGATTTACTAAAACAAGCTCAAAGTGCTGCTGGCATTTCTATTTCAGCTGCATTAAACTCACTGCAGAGCATTAATGTTGCAGGTCTCAGGCATGCTACATACAAACAGTAATTCTGATAAAAAAGGTTAAATGAGCAGACAGGAAAACGTTAGGCTGTTACTGTGTTGACTCCTCGTAGCAGAATGAAGAGAGAGCCAACAAGAGCGCAAAGCAGGGTTTCAGTCGGCTGCTCCTTACTGACGTTGTTGGGTATTGCTCCAAAACAATAGTCCACAAAGACTGACTGAAAGTCCCTCAACACCTACAATATTACTCATCAGCAACCACTGGAATACACATAGTGATCATCCCTTTAAGTAGATAAAACATTAACAAAAAATGTGACCACATCTTTTGTGTGCGTCACACTAACAGCACTCTCTCTGTGTTGTTTCATTTCCACAGGACGCAGCAGGAGAAGAACAGACTGTCAACAGAGTGACTGAGTCACAAGCATCATGAAGGAGAGGAGGAAGATGTCTTGTTCACTGTGAATGGAATATTTCTATATTTCTTATTCCACTATTTCTATTCTATTAAATTACTTTGCAAAAGATTGGTAAGATGAAGAAAAGGATGGAGTGCAAACAGGACAGAAGTTTTTTTAAATTTATGGAAGATAACAAAAATATAATATGCAGCATCATCGTTAGTTTGTGTAAGACTGTGGTGATTTATGGTATTCTTATGGTAATTTTATTCTTTGCCTTAAATGAAATGAGACATTTCCAATTATGATGAAGCAGAAAGTCCGAAGTATTTTCATTCATGCCAACAAACCCATCTTGCAGTGTTTTCATGTGTTCTTTAGGGTTTTTATCAGTGTTTTCCCTTATGTACTGAAAAAAAAATAGGAAAGAAATAGTGTGTTAGTCACAAAGCTTGCAGTCCCTCCCTTCAGCCCCCCTCTCTCATCCCCCAGCCCTCTGACCTTGGATTTACTGCCTGCACCTTTATCAAATGTTTTTGCCTGTTTGGACTGCCTTCCCGGTTTTGACCCTTGCCTGCTTCATGACTTCATAAGCCTCTGTACTGTCGTGGCAATTTTTTGTCCAATAAAGCTCAAAGTCAACACTTGTCTTTCCGCAATTTTAATTCCGCCTCTGCAGAGGGACTCACAGCACAGTGAAATACATGACGTGGGCAAATGAGACCAGAACACCAGGGGTGTCTGTCTTTTATATGTTTCAACAGGACAAGATCATGGGGGAGATCTCACTCAGGTTTTAGCAGTACTTACAATGTGACATGTATATCAATTGACAGCTGATGCGTGACATGTGATTATATCATCAGTGGTCAGGAGAGTGATCAATGAATACAGAGATTATTCATTCTGAGTACATCCTGACACACAGGAGTGGTCATGTGTCTAATTAATGTAAGAGAAATGTAACCTGAACGGACACATGACCTGGTTGTGACTTGATGTAAGAAATTTCCATTACATTCCTCCCTTTGAGCATTTTATGCTCACAAAACATTTTTTTTTTTTTTACAATCAAGTCATTAATTAATATGTTATGTAGAATGTGCATGGTTGTTATGTTTTTTGTTGTTGTTTGTTTTTTTGTTTGTTATTACAAACAGGAATCTTAGAATATTGATATAAGAATTGGCTAGGAGAAAATATCAATTTCAAACGGATTGATCAGAATAATCATCAATGTGGTATGGTGGTGTCCACTCTGGAGGTGGGAATGAATCAGGGATGTCTTTCTGTGGCACCTGCACATATTGTCCAATGGAGGACTTGACCAAAGAGGAGACCAAAGCTTTAACACAAGGGATTACACAACATGTCATGCGCCAAAAATTACAATGATAGTCAGCAGAGGTACAAGAAGTTTTATCAATGTAATTTTCCATCCACCCATAGGCAGCCAAGAACACCAACTCCATCCCGTAGGATTCTGGGAGTCCTTGCTTTACTCTTCTTGGAACAATTTGTTCGGTTGGGAAACAACATGAGTCATGTTGTCTGAAATGTCCAGAATGAAGGTGCAGTAATCAGGCCCAGTGATATGGCAAACACCTCACTGGCTGGTGAGCATCATGTCCAGAGCCAACCTGTCCTGCAGGGCCACATTTCTGAGACCCTGGATGCTAGGGCAGAGAGCAGTGAAACCAGTTGCCACTGCGCCATGTAGATTAGCAGTGTTGGTTAGGTTCAGCTGAGCGATGTAATGCTACACGCTTTTACATGTTCCTCTTGCTCCTCCTTCCCATGCTGGTCCACAGGTGGCCGTGAGTGTCTGTCTGCAAAGCGACACCAGGGAAATCATGTTCCACTTCCCTTTTTGTTCTGTTATGCCGTTATGGCTGTCAAACAACAGTAGCAGTGTAGTAGACTGTGATGACAATCAACAGGAACAAAAAGCATATTCCTTTCCTCTGATTATACCCTAATTGCCCATTTGGATGCCATGGTTTGTCCGTTGGCATCATCTTATCAGCAGTGTGACCTCAATCCACCCCCGTATTCAGTGTGCTGCCTCTTCGTGACTTTGAGAAACGTGTGGTCCTAGTGACAATCCACACCCCACTCTCCCCCGCAAACACAAGGCGGGGGGAAATGTTGGTTCACTTACTGATGTTGATGTTCGCTTGGTGATAAGTGAATGGGTTTGTTAGGAGGTGGATGAGCGCTTTGTGGAGTCTGTATTCCTCTGGGGTTAACAGGGTTTGCCATCTGGACCGTGCCAAACTTTGTCAAACAGTGAACAGTCTGCTTTTTTCCAAGTGGCCTTTTCCTCCTGAGTGGCCCTTGTCTGCAATTCTTGTAAATCAGCGGTATGTGTCACAGGTGAATCAGGCACAGACACACACTGAGCTGTTAGTATTTGTTTTGCTGGAGCTTTGTGGCAGTATCAGCTCTTGCATTTCCCTGTGAAACTGAATCAATGTTTTTAGTGTGTGCTTCACATTTGCAGATAGCAATTTGTTTTGGTAACAACACAACATCAAGGACACCAGCAACCAAAGTATGGTGAGCAATAGGTTTGCCCATGGATGTCAAAAATGTTCTGTTAGCCCAATGACAGCCAAAATCATGCACCACGCCCCATGCATATCAGCTGTCCGTGTAAATGCTGACACTTTTATCTGTAGCATGTTTACACGCTTCTGTCAATGCCACTAATTCTGTTTCTTGTGCAGAGCAATTTGAAGGGAGTGGTTCAGCTAAAATTGTGTCATGTTCAAAATCTGCATAAGCCAGTGGTATTTCTTGTAAATCTGGTCTGGGAGAACAAGCTTCCGTTATCACTGCAACAAAATCATGTGGCTCTCCATCATCTGGTGTGGGGAAAAGAGTAGCAGAGTTAAGAGCAGTGCATCTTTTAACTGTGATATGTGGCATGTCAAGAAGGATTGTGTTGTATCTGAGCCACCTAGCTGTTGAAAGGTGGGAGGTCTTTTGTTCTAGTAAAATCACTGATACAGCATGTGGTACCAGTAGAGTCCAGTCAGCGTAACCGACAATGTCCCGTGATGCTATCACAGCTTTCTCAGCAGCTGCTACAGCTCTGAGACATGTCGGCAGTCCTGCAGCTACAGAGTCGAGGCTTGAAGAGAAATAGGCTACCGGTCTTCGTCGTCCCCCATGTCTTGCATCAGTATTGATGTCATGTAACGGTCTAGTTCGTCGACAGTCTGTGTAAAAGGTCTGTTACAGTCTGGTAGGCCTAAAGTTGGACGAGATTGTAGAGCTAGCTTTAATTTAACAAATGCATTTATTGCTTCAGGTGTCCATTTGACTTTGTCTTTTGCAACTAGGTCTTTTCCATGAGCAATCGCTGCTAATGGTGCCTCGATTTCTGCATAGTTTAGAATCCACTGTCTACAGTATGAAGTCATTTCCAAAAAGCTCATCACCTGTTTCTTATTTTCTGGTTTAGGAATGGTCTGAATGGCTTTAACTCGTTTGGGTGAGAGGGTTTTACCCTCTGATGTGATCACATGACCCAGAAATGTTACCTTTTCAGATACGAACTGCAGTTTTGATAAGATAGCTTTGTGGCCATTTGCAGCTAGATGTTTGAGCAGAGCAACTGTGTCCTGTTTACAGGTTTCTTGTGTGGGAGAACAAATCATCAAATCATCCACATACTGCAAAAGAGCACTTCCTGCTGGTAGTTCTAGTGATTCCAGATGTTTCTTTAATGCTGCATTAAAGACTGTGGGAGATTCGCAAAAACCTTGGCATAAACGAGTGAATGTGTACATTCTGCCCTCAAAAGAAAATGCAAACCAAAACTGACTGTCTGGATCAACAGGGATGCTAAAAAATGCATCAGCTAGGTCGACGACCGAAAACCACTTGCTATGAGATGGAACTTGAGAAAGGATTGTGTGAGGGTTCGGAACATCTTTAACACCTTCAGCTGCTTTTTTCAATGGATATTGAGTTTGGCATGGTCTGTAGGAGGATTTAGGTGTTATCATGACTGGTTCAACTCCTTTGATCAGACCAACATCATATTTATGCTGAGGCCATAAACATGATGGCGCTTGTTGTAACTCAGGAGTATCATTGATGTTGTTTACAAAAGTCAAGGCCTCACCAAATAGGTCTAAAAACCTCTCATCAGCTATCGGTGGGTGCTTGACTCTTTTGCAGCCTGTTAGTTTGCACTCTGTATCAGGAATGAGTTCAACAGTTCTGACTGCATTTATCACTGCAGAAAGTCTTTGACGGTACACCTTTAAACTTCCATGGAAATCAATACCTGGTTGTGACTGATTCTTTCCCTCCCGCCCAGTTGCATTGTTACAATTCTTTATCCATGGTCCCAATTATTCCCATCTTTCTATGTTTAGGCTTGACTAATGAAACATGAGGATCAAAGTTTGGCACTTTAACCAGAGTGGGAAAGAGTGAGTCAGTCAGAGCTACTGAGACAGCACAGTGGTTATCATCCCAGTACAACCAGTCAAGCTTGAGCTTATCTTCATCTTGACCTTCTCTGTACCATTTGTTTTCAAACTTCTGTGTGTGTGTGTGTGTGTGTGTGTGTGTGTGTGTGTGTGTGTGTCAGTGCTCTCACGTGTCTGAAGTGCAGGTTGATCTCTCCTCTCTGTTATTGCGTCAAAACCAGATGAATCCTTCACTGTCCTCGACTCCACCTCTAGTCAGTCAGCCTTGTTGTCAGGGCAATCTCTAGCCCAATGTCCCACCTGGCCACACCTGGAGCAGCCGCGACCTCTCCCATGCCCTCTGGTAAACATCAGTTGCGTCATCTGTAGTTTGTCTGTCATCTGCATGTTCTTCCTCAATTTTTTTTTTTTCCATTCAAATATTTTTCAGCATTGATGGCGTGTCTTTCGACAGCCTCAAGAGTTCCGCAGTCCCGAGTGACACGGTTGTATTTCACCATCTCGCAGATCTCGCAGGCTTGATGCCTCGTAGATGAACTTCCCAGGGGTTGGTCTCGTCTCCCCACCGTGCCCAGTCGAGTACGGTGTGGGGTCTGGTGAGTCGTATGAGGTGACGTACGGTGGAGGTGGAGGTGCAGCTCACTGAGTTGTGGATAGAGCCGCTCCCGTGGGTCTGGAGCGCCTGGCTGTGCCGCCTGGTTGAATGCTGCTGGTGGTGGTGGCTGTGTTCTGAGGGGAGCCGAGTCCAGATCAGGGTCTAGTTTGAGGCACTGAGACTGAGAGATTAGTGAAACTGTCCCTGCCTTCTGTTTTCTGTCCCCGACTGTTGCTTCTTTTAACCAACATACATATGCTTCGCCCCAATCTGCGTAAAATCTTTTTCTTTTTCTTTTCTTTCTTTCTACTTTACTTTCTTCTTCCTTTTTCTTTCTTCTTCCTTTTTCTTTAATTGGACTTTAAGGTCGTCTTAGGTTAAAGCTTCCCGTGCTTGGAAAGCCACACTCTATAGCCCACATGTTTGAGTTGGTCAACCTCTGTGTACCATAAATATAATATTAGGAGAAATCAATACAGGAGGATTATCACTATCCCGATTGTCTCTATTCTTATTACAATTGTACCCATTTTTTTTTTCTAGAAAAAGAAAAAAATGAGTAAACCTTTCTTTTTTTTCTTTTTTTTTTTCTTTCCTAGGTATTAATTTATTTAAAATTTGGAATTTAGGGTAGTCGACGTTAGCTTTACTGGTCTCGGGAAAAAATGTTTCTAACGATTAAAATTTTAGTTTTCAAGATTTTTTATTTTTTTCCCGGTTTCTAACCTCTGAGGCTTAAAACTCCTCTTTCTCCTTCCCTCAGGTTAAGAGCTTTTCTTTTTCTCTCTTATCCATTTTTTAAAATTTATTTTTATGTTTTATTTTATTTTTGTCTTTGTTATTCAAGATTCTCTAGCGGGACCTAGTCTAACCTGCCCTAGTAACTCTGTCAGTTATACACATATTTCCAAACACAGTGTAAGAATCCTTACAGTATCTTGTGAGAGTTTATAGACTTTTCCGTACTCTAAACCCGAAACAAAATAAAGGGTCCCAGACCCACAACAAAACAAAAAATGGCCCCCACTTCTCTACCCTTCTTTGACGGGGAGGTCGAGGTTAGAGTCCCAGACTCTAGCTGTACAATCTTTACCATCACCTGAGTCCCAGATGTCCACTCACACGAGTGACCCTGCCGACAACGCCAAATTGTGGTGGCAATTTTTGTCCAATAAAGCACAAAGTCAACACTTGTCTTTCCACAAGTTTAATTCCGCCTCTGCAGACGGACTCACAGCACAGTCAAATACATGAGGTGGGCAAATGAGTCCAGAGTACCAGGGGTGTCTGTCTTTTGTATGTTTCAACAGGACAAGATCATGGGGAAGAAGACAATGGGGTCCATTATCTTCTCACTCAGGTTTTAGCAGTACTTACAGTGTGACATGTATATCAATTGACAGCTGATGCGTGACATGTGATTATATCATCAGTGGTCAGGAGAGTGATCAATGAATACAGAGATTATTCATTCTGAGTACATCCTGACACACAGGAGTGGTCATGTGTCTAATTAAGGTAAGAGAAATGTAACCTGAACGGACACATGACCTGGTTGAGACTTGATGTAAGAAATTTCCATTACAGTGTTTCTTCTTTGTCGTCTTTTGTACCTTTTGTAGAAGAAGATGGAGAGAACCCATACTGTCCCCCCCGATTTCTCTCCACCTCCTTCGCTGTGGAGAAGTACATGCACATAGCACATCCCTCGACACAGAAATCTCACACTCATGCACACACAACATGCACGCACAGTCATGCACATTCACACACACACACACACACACACACGTACGCACATACAGACACACATTCCTGTTACCCATCATTTATCCAATTGTATAATAAATCACATAATAAGAAATTGGATACATTTGAGGTTTACGTCTCCTTTAAGAGGAAAAAATGGCTTTATATTTTTTGAAAAATAAAAGTGATGGGGGAGGTGGGGGGTGGTGTGTTGTCGTCCATCAGAGTGCCAGCAGCACACCAGCCTGATCAAGAGGCACAAGAGTCTTGGTTTTATAGAAGATTATTAGATTAAAATAAGCAGATGTAGGATGAGGGGCAGGACAGCAGCCGCCAGCTACAGTCAGAGAAAGAAGGCCCCACTCTCTCTCCTGTTAAACCCTCTCACAGAGGAGGAGATGCCTTCTCTGAGGCCATAATCAATCAATATTTTTAACAATAATAATTCAAAATAGGCCTTGCACTGTGTGGCAGACGGGCCTGTTGCTGCTGGAACTGCACAAGTGAGGGGTGCTGCCAGCAGATCAGATCTTTAAAGGTCTGCGAGAGATCTTAGACCATCGATGCAGACGTACCTCAGATCTGGCTCTGCATTGCTGAGCTCATCAGCCCCTGAGGCGTCTCCATGGCAGAGCTCTTCCATAAAACCAAGACTCTTGTGCCTCTTGATCAGGCTGGTGTGCTGCTGGCACTCTGATGGACGACAACACACCACCCCCCACCTCCCCATCGCCTCGACTCCCCCTAACCCCCAATCATCCACATCTCCTCACTTTTCTAAGTGGCTAAGTGACCGAGTGGAAAATGCATGAAAAATAAATAGAATCCTCTGTCCTCAAAGATGATGTCTTTTGATTTTACAGATCTGTCTACAATATTTTCATTACAGTTAGCTGATATCCACATCATTTTGTGTCAGTGTGAGCAACTTGTAAAGCTCATCAAAGTTTTGGTGACACAAGGAGTTACATGTTATAACAGTGTTTCTCATATATATAACATGACTGAAGTCAAATACACTGCAATCGACACAGGTTAAATGCTTTACCTGCGTTTCTGCTAACATCCGCAACACTGAAACCAACACACAAATCACTACCAAACACACTGAAAGGCTGTAATGATTTACCTGTTAACACACGCTGACAGATGAACACACTCCACTCTGGTTTTACATGTTACATTAACCTCATGGAAATGACAGTCATGACACGAGACTATAAGCCAGGTGGTGCCTGTTATTAATGAGACAGTTTGTGTCCCACCAGACCAGAATATAGATGGTCTCATTAAAATAAGATGTATTCCACAGCATGAAACACACTGAAAAGACTCCTGTTTGCTTCTGTATCATTGTACTCCAAACAAAGGGAAATGTCAGAGGTCAATTCTGGACCCTGAGAGAATAGTTCTCTGCCCTGAGCCCAAGTCCAGTGTTGAAAGGTCCCTTGCTTACCCATTTTTCACTATGACTAGGTAAAAGGTGAAGTCATTTATTATTTTATTTATTTATTCCCTGCATTATTATTATTTATTATTTCCCTTACACATATGTAATTTGTGGGTGGTTGTAAACTAAATGAATATTATTCTTTATATTTTTCAGACATGTCAGAGCAGCGACTAAAGTTGCTGTAGGTGTCACCTGGTCCAGTCTGTCTTTGTCTGCAGACAAAGGACCACAGCAGGGGAGACGCTGTGACAAGTGTAAGACAGCTGAGAATGACAATCTCACTACAGATTGGTATGTTCCACGCTGGTAGCAAAACAATGCCCTCAAGGTTAGAGCGGCGCTCTAAACATTAGGTGACAAGTTGAGTTATGAGGAGTGCAGGGTAAGATGGTAAATAGGTCGTCATGCTTTCTTCAGTTGTATAGGAGCACATTATCACTTTGTAGAGAGAATGCACACTTTCCCTGAAGCACATTATTAATGACAGCTGGCTTGACCTTTACTTGTTTAAGTAATAAATTCAAGAGGTGCAGCGCTGAGCACCTTGTTATTTACATCAGGACTGGTTGCTAAAATTCAGAAGTCAGCTTGAAACATCTTGTGTGATCTGACTGTGTACAATCTTACTTTTACCAAATACATGAGCAGGTAAAATATATTGTAATTATATACTGTAATCTTCTTTAATCCACTCATATTTATTCCCTATGTCAGTCGATGCATCACTCTGCTTATTCAACCATGTTAAGACTGAAGAGTCAAGTCAAGTCAATTTTATTTGTATAGCCCCAAATCATAACAAAAGTTATCTCAAGACGCTTTTCACATAGAGTAAGTCTAGACCATACTCTTTAAAATATTATTTACAGAGACCCAACAGTTCCCACCATGAGCAGCACTTGGCGACAGTGGTGAGGAAAAACTCCCTTTTAACAGGTAGAAACCTCGATCAGAACCGTGCTCTCGGTGGGCGGCCATCTGCATCGACCCAGTTGGGTTGAAAGGGGAGGAGAGAGGGGGAGAGGGGAGAGAGAGCAGGAGGACGGACAACAAATCAGACTAATAATAATAACAACTGCAGCAGTGAGTGTGGAGCAGGAACATGGGGGCAGTAGACGGCCTGCAGTCACAGATCCAGATTACCAAAAGTCTTGTGTCATTTAAAAGATATGTTTCAAAGCATTACAGCTAATTCCTTTGAATTCCCCTCAACATAGTGCTTATTCTAAAGAAATGGTTGGTTAAATGTTCAAATAATTAACATTTGTAAATAAAAAAATCACTATATATGCATGCAAGTTTTATTTTTCAAAAAATGTAAAACCATTTTTTCCTCTTAAAGGAGACGTAAACCTCAAATTTATCAAACTTTTTATTATGTCATTTATTATACAATTGGATAAATGATGGACCAAACATAATTAAAAAAATAGTGGTTTATCTTCATTTTTTTAGAAAAAAAAGTCAGTAACATGAATGAACTCTGGGTAACAGGAATGTGTGTCTGTATGTGCGTACGTGTGTGTGTGTATGAATGTGCATGACCGTGCGTGCATGTTGTGTGTGCATGAGTGTGAGATTTCTGTGTCGAGGGATGTGCTATGTGCATGTACGTCTTCACAGCGAAGGAGGTGGAGAGAAATCGGGGTGGACAGTATGGGTTCTCTCCATCTTCATCTACAAAAGGTACAAAAGACGACAAAGAAAAAACACTGAAGCTATTACCAGTCCTCACATCTCTGCATTGACTACCAGTACCTGAAATCAACTTGAAAATATATTTACTTGTCTACAAAACACTAAATGGTTGAGTTGAAAACTACATCCAATAGAGTTTTAGCAATTGCAATAAATTCATGAAAACAAACTTGACCTTTTCTAAGAAGCCTTCTCTAGTTTGGCCCAAACTTCTTTTTCAATCTCCATGTGACGACCTGTGACTGGCTAAGTGTTGCAACTTTTCCTGTTATTATTTTTGAACTGATTTGCCTTTCCCTCTCCCACTGTGCTTTTTTGTATTTGCTTCGGATGTCCTCCACCAATGCCTCATGAAACAAAAGGGTCTTCTGAATGGCAGCACGTGGAAGCTGTCTGTTTACTTTTGTGCGTGGAGACGCATTATTCTTTTTCATGTGTGGAGGAAACTAAAATCTCCGTTCGTGTCTAGTGCAGATGAGAGTCGGCAATTAAATACCTAGACATGATATTCAGTTTCTTCATGAAGCTTTATTGCTTGCAAACAAGAGCCATCATCAGCATTACACAGATATGACTGAAGAGAGGCAGTCTCTCCTCAGTTCTTATACTTTGAGAATAACACACATACAACAATAACTCTAACAATCTATCATAACACACATGATCTCACCCAAGAAATACAGTTTTGACCTTTGACCTCGATACCCTCCTTCCTGTCTGTGTAGACAAGTGATCTGCACCTACTCCCTAACATATTTCACTATCTGGCGATTTGTTTCTCATGTGTAAGAACAAAGAACAATTGTGTTCTAGTTATTCAGACACAAGAACAGGGCCTCCCAGGTTTAACTTTTTTATGGTGAGTTTTTTTGTCTTTAGTTTCACAACAACTTATAATGTATAATATCGTGGTGGATGAATGTAACCTTATTGGAAAACACGTCATTATAACAAGAATTTCCCTTACATTCCCCCCTTTGATTAATTTGTAAATCACAAAGCTAATCACTCACTTTAAGTTTAGCATTTAGCAAGCATTCAGCAAAGCAATTTTACATATCACCTGGTGCTGTAACCTTCTGCCAAGCAGTACAGTTTCGTTCTCAGAGTTAGTGTTAGTGGATTCAGCATCATGTTCATACCACAGCATCTGAGGAACAGCTATGATGAGACTGATCAGCCCCAAGCCACTTCGTGTCTGGCCGAATCCATTTCTGATGCAGTGTCGAGTTTGCTCCCTCAACTCAGCAGGATGTGTTGGTTCCCAGGATGGGCCTAGTCTGAGCCCTTGCTGCTCTGACTGTCCTCAGAGTCCCGGGATGATCCTAGTCCTCCCTGGAGGTCCGCTGGGCCCGGAGCCTTTTTGCAGTGGCTGGCGTGTATCCACGTGGCCCGCTCTGCCACCTTCACCACGGAGTTTGTGGTCAACAACACCTGAAACGGTCCCAACCAGCGTGGCTTTCTCCAGTAGCGTCTCCTGCAGTCTTTCACCACCACCCAGTCTCCAGGCTGCAACGAATGCAATGGTCCTTGCAGGGGGGCTGGTAGGGCTGCTTTTACCTGTGTGTGTATAGACCTTAGAGAATTGGAGAGGTTAATGCAGTAGTTCAGCATTGCATCATCAAAGTCATTCCCTCTTAGGGGCTGTCCCTGCTCTGGTAAGGACATCCCTGTGTTCATGGGTGGTGGATTTTCCCCGCCCCCTCATGCTCATAAGCACCAGAGACAGGGCTTTAACCCAACTGAGTCCTGTTTCTTCACGCACTTTGGTCGGTTTGTTCTTCCGATATTGCTGCTAGACAATCATGAGGTTCACCATCTTCAGCAGTTGGGAGGAGAGTAGCTGGGTTAAGTACAGTGCAGCGTGAGATAACAACATTTGGAAGAGACAACAACACATTGTGATAATGCATCATTCTTGCTGGAGTCAAGTGTGAGGTTTTTTGCTCCAGTAATATGGATGCTACTGCATGAAGTACCAGTAAGTTCAATGTTTGATAGCGTACTAGACCTCTAGAAGCCAATACTGCCAATGATGCTGCAGCCACAGCCTTTAGGCAGTATGGCAACCCTGCTGCCACTGCGTCTAGCGTGGATGAGAAATAAGCCACGGGTCTAAGCTTATTCCCATGTTTTTGTAACAAAACTGAGGACATAAAGTTTGAGTAAACAGTTGATGAGGGTTTAGTAACTCCAGAGTCGGAGCTATGGTCAATGCTTGTTTTAGTTTGGTCTTCACCGTCAGGAGTCCATGTCAGTGGGTCTGAGTGTGCAAGTCCATGGTCATATGTCATGCTCTGCAGAGTCCCTGCTATCTGTGCAAAGTCTGGAAGCCACTGACGACAGTAGCTTACCATGCCCAGAAATGCCATCATTTGCTTCTTGTTTATCGGTTTTGGAATTTTCAAGATGGCTTGGATCCTTTCATCTGACAAATTCTTTCCTTCGGGAGAAGAAATTATGTGGCCTAGGAATGTTACTTCCTGTCTTACCCACTGCAACTTTGAGAGGCTGACCTTGTGGCCTTGTGTTGCTTAATATTGTAGAAGTGCCACTGTGTCAGCCTGGCATGCCTGTTCAGTCTCTGAACATAGTAAAAGATCATCTACATACTGGACCAGTGTACTACCGCACGGCGGTTCGAACACTTCCAAATTGTCATGCAAATCAGCCGATAAAAACGCGGGACTTTCGGAAAACCCCATCGGAAGACGGGACCACATCCATGATTTACCTTTAAATGTGAATGCAAACCAGAATTGTGAATTTGGATGAGCAGGAATGCTGAAAGATGCATTAGCCAAATCTATCTCTGTCAAATATTTACTTTTATTAGGTACCTGCGTCAAAATAGTGTGTGGATCTGGAACCACTGGTGCCCTGGCATGAACTGCATCATTCACTGCTTTTAGATCTTGAACAAATCTCCAATTTGTAGGTTGATTTTCCTGTGGAGCCTTTTTAACTGGGAAGATAGTTGTTCTACATGGAGAATTAGGGCATGGCACAATAACTCCTTTCTCCAGCAATGACTCAAAAACCGGTGTTATTCCTTCAATTGCTCTTGGTTTGAGTGGATATTGTTTTTTGCATGGTCTGTAATCAGATCTGGGAGTAACCACTAGGGGTACTACATTCTTCATCAGTCCCACATCATATTTATGCTAAGCCCAAATTCCAGTGGGGACCTCTGCCAATCTGATGCTGTTATTTCTGTATTTTGAGCCATCTGAGTGCTGCAGAATGTGTCCTTTGGGAGAGAAGATGCAGTGCATGTACTCCCACAAAGGTGCAACAGAATCTCTTCCGAAACACCACTCGCTGAGGGTGAGTATTTAACTCCTTTTCCCTCACTTTTGGCTGGTTTCCAATCATAAATATCATTACATATAGTCACCCATGAGCCAACGTCTTTCAATTCTTTTGTGTGTGGTTTCGTAAGTGACACGTGTGGACAGACTGCTGACTTAAAGAAAGTCCTGATCTCTTCATTTCTGTTAACCGACAATGCACAAAACCTCCCCAGAACATATGACCACTAGTTAACATACCTGACTCTTTCCCTTCACAAAACCATTGCATTTCAAAACTGTCACCGGGACCCGGTGTATGCTTGACATAGGATGTACAGTGCAGGCCCTCAACTTGCATATGATCAACCTCATGTGTCATCACACGCTAAATCGGTCAGGGTGTGTGAGACCGAGCGTGGATCATTGGACTTTAGATCTCATGAATAATAGTATTTTGGTGAGTGAGGACTGAAATACACACCCTGAAATGGTGTGTTCTGCACCCATTCTATTTTTAGCCCTTCATCTGTACAGACTATGACAATCCCAAATTCACACATCAGATCCCTGGTCATTAAATTTATAGGGCAACAAGAAGAGAATAAAAATGAATGTTTCCTTCCCTGTTTCCCCGTTTCCAGGTCTATGAAAGAAAGAGGTGTAGTGAATATTTCCTTAATCACTTTACCCCCTGCTCCTACGGTGTCAATCCTTCTGCCACTCATTTTGAGCCCATCATGCCAATCACCTGTCTTTAACACTTGTGTGTTGCACCAGAATCTACTAGAAACTGTATCTCTTTTCCTGCCACTAACAGTTTAATCACTGGTAATTCTTCAGGGGGAATGATATTCTGTATCATCTGCATTTCTGATTCCTCATCGTGTGTGTGTGTGTGCTTTCTTACCCTCCCTTCCTGCCTCCCCTGTTAGTCAGTAGCCAGCCCTCCCTCCGCGGTGGTTCCTCCCTCCTCCCCTCGGGTTATTTATTTACTGTACAGTCAGTCCTCCCTGTCCTGTTCAGGCTCAGATTGTGTGCAGTCCTGTGCCCAATGGGTCAGGCTCCCACAGCGGAAACAGCCATCCTGCTTGTAAGTTCTTCGTTTTCTGCCTCGACCTCTGCTACTGCCACGAC
This sequence comes from Lateolabrax maculatus, assembly GCA_031216445.1. NCBI lineage: Eukaryota > Metazoa > Chordata > Actinopteri > Acropomatiformes > Lateolabracidae > Lateolabrax > Lateolabrax maculatus. Next base: position 14,577,653 of record CM062210.1, read on the forward strand.
CTCTGCCCCTGTACGTTTGCTGTTCATACACTTGCAACTGTGCCAACTGGAGTTTCTCTCCCAACTTTTCCTTCGTCTTCGCCACTTTGTCTCCGGCCTGCCTCAGTGTTCTCTCGGTGTGTCTAGCGTGAGCTAGAACATCTGCAATTCGCCCACTGTCTACATGAATGCAATGCTTCGTGACATAGTGTCTGATTTCCGGCAGGAGTCCTTCCACCAGACTGGCTTTCAGCTGTTGTTCATAGGGACTATCATCGTTATTTGCTGGGGGATTCAAGCCACTGTGGACTCTGAATACTTCTGACAATCTAAGATGATAATCAGTCACATTTTCCTCTGTACCTCAACTCACAGTCTTTCACTTTGCCCCAGTCTATCCTTCTCTCGAAGTAAGCTGTCAGTTTTGTTATCAGGGCGGCCACTGCCACCGTGTAGGCATTGCCCACTGCCCCATTCCAGGGTGTGTCTGCAGCTGGCCAGCCTCCTTCGACAGCGCCCCATTTTAGTCCCATTTTGGTGACCAGAAGTCTCTTGATCCCCCCCCCAATTGTCTCTAGTAGTCCCTTCCTACACATGCGCTGGAGTTTTTTGTAAGTTCTTTTTTTGTATTGTTTTTTTTTTGGGGTTTGTTTCTTCAACAGAACCTGTAGTTCTTGAATTTGTTTCTGAAGGTTCTTTAGTGTTTTTCGTCTTCTTCTCCACCCTCGATTACGTTGCCTAAAACACATGTGCAGCACAATAAATCACACATTGCAATAGTTGTTACAATGTAATATTACATTGTTACATTAACATCTGCAACCTGATGAGTAGAATTTGTTTAATTTCATGTCATATTGTAATCATACTACACAGCTACAGTACATTCTAACATTTGGTTATAAGACAACACTTTGTTATTACATAGCAACAAACACACACGTATGCCCTATTGCCACCCTTGCTTGTTTTCTTTGACACATGATCCATTTCAGAAACTAAAACTACACCTGGAAGTGCTTGGATCTACAGCTTGCACTGGTGATAGCTGGGGGCTGTGGAGGGGTGATGAGGTGTTGAAAAGCTCGATCATATAGAACGTCTCCCTCCACTTTCTGCCACGTCTGCACTTTTCTCTCTCACTGAGGTCATTGATGGTTGTCTTCCTGCCTGACTTTAGGTCCTTTCTGTATTTATCACGTTCCTTCTCTAAATATTTCTCTTTCCTCTCTGGATCAGCATCGCGTCGGGCGCGATAGTGCCGCTGCTTTTCTGCAGTGATCAGGGGTGGATTGGCTCCCTGTAAGTGTGGTATTCACATTGTAAAACTGATCTTAAATGTTAAAAGCTTCAGTAATTTCAACTGTAAAACTCAGATGAATAGTATAGTACAGGAAACTGTTTGCCAACAAATTCATCATATAAAGGTGATCATATGTCAGTGTTGTGTTTACAGCCAGTGAACGGGGAAATGTTTTAACACAAAAATGAATAACATGTTTCAGAACCTGTTAGAACCACAAGATGGAGACATTACAACAGAGCTCAACCTGTAACCTTCACTACTTCATTACAGTAACATGGGTAACTCCACCTTGTTTAATGGAGTATGAATGAAGGATTGTTCATAACATCACAATACCAACATATAAAAGGACAAACCTTTTCAAATGAGTGATTCTAGTGAAGTCACTGTCACGGCTGGTACGTGAAGGGAAACAGGAAGGACCCAGTGACTGAGGCAGAGCTGAAGCAGTTCAGTGATTTAATGATCAAAACGTTGAGGTACAGAGGCTTATGAAGTCATGAAGCAGGCAAGGGTCAAAACCGGGAAGGCAGTCCAAACAGGCAAAAACATTTGATAAAGTGGCAGGCAGTAAATCCAAGGTCAGAGGGCTGGGGGATGAGAGAGGGGGGCTGAAGGGAGGGACTGCAAGCTTTGTGACTAACACACTATTTATTTCTTTTTTTTTTCATTACATAAGGGAAAACACTGATAAAAACCCTAAAGAACACATGAAAACACTGCAAGATGGGTTTGTTGGCATGAATGAAAATACTTTGCACTTTCTGCTTCTTCATAATCAGAAATGTCTCATTTCATTTGAGGCAAAGAATAAAATTATGATAAGAATACCATAAATCATCACAGTCTTACACAAACTAACAATGAGGCTGCAGCATATTATATTTTTGTTATCTTCCATAAAAATGAATTTTTTTTTTTTTGAAATGAATAAAACTTCTGATCTGTTTGCACGCCATCCTTTTCTTCATCTTACCAATCTATGCAAAGTAATTTACTAGAATAGAATTAGAGGAATAAGAAATATAGAAATATTCCATTCACTGTGAACAAGACATCTTCCTCCTCTCCTTCATGATGCTTGTGACTCAGTCACTCTGTTGACAGTCTGTTCTTCTCCTGCTGCGTCCTGTGGAAATGAAACAACACAGAGAGAGTGCTGTTAGCATTCTGCAGTGATTTTAATGCAGCTGAAAAAGAAATGCCAGCAGCACTTTGAGCTTGTTTTAGTAAATCTAAGCCTATTATTAAGTGATTATTGGCTCTCCTTAACGACACCTGGCCCAATGCATTCTGGTCTACTGTCACTGCTGTTATGGAGACATGGATAAACATCATTGTCTCTAAGGATTTCTTCTGTATGATGGCGGAGCACCAATCTTCAAAGATGCCTACAAATAAATATTACTTTCCCTTTTTCTTTAAGGACATTTTATTGAAAGAATAATGCACCTGACCTCATCTAGTAGCTCACATTCACTGGTTTGTTGCAGCATCTTGATCTAAACCACCTGAAAGAAAAGGAGATGGAAAGAATGAACATGAAAAAAACTTCAACATTAACTTCAAAAAAACGTTAATCATATTAGAGAAAAGTTTGTCTCACCACTCAAATATTATGATTGTACTGCACAGAATTACAATTTCCAGGCTCTTCACTATAACACAGACACCAACCCCAAACTCTGGATTATCTGTAACAAGACAGCATGGTGGAAACTGTTATGGCTCTAAAACATCCTGAACCTTCATCCTTCTGTTAACCTCAAATGTAAACGGGTTTACTATCACAAGTTTATTTGTACAGAATTATTTCATACAAATGCAATAAAAAGCTCCATAGGAGTGCCATAAATAAAAAGATGGCATTAATCTAAAAAAGAATAAATAAGTTTATGAAAAAATGTGGAAATATAAAGATAATTAACTAAATATGAACTAATAATTATAAAAATGTTCATATATTAACATTTATTTGCTTGATTTATTTCTGTATATATTAATTTGTATATATTTGAAGATATATATTTATTTCCTTATTTGCAAATAAATTACTCTTTTCATTTATATATTTTTCATGTTTTTTTAATAATTTATTGATTTTTATATAATGTAATTTATTTATTTTTATCCTTTGATTTTTCCTCATTCTTTTCCTATTGCTCTTTCTTGAAGGGCCAAGCTGTCAATCAACTGGCTGTGGGCGGGCCTTCCTGCCCGGGTTGGGCGGGTTTGTGCATGTGCAGTGTTAGTGTGGTATCTGCTGGAATCAGTGGAGGAAGGAAGACAGAAGGGACGAGTTAAGGACAAGTGTCCGTCAAGTACTCGTAACACTTGCAGAGTATGTGGAGGAAAATGTAGAACCGGACTATGTTTAGAAGATGGTGGATGAATTAATGGAGAGTCTCAGTCAAATATCTGGTTTTAAGGAATTGACTACTCAGCCTGGGCAGTAAGGCCCATAAATGAACAAATAAATGAGAAAATATATGAAAATGCTAATAATTATTCCTTTTTATTTTGTTATTTATCTTTATATTTTACATTTATATTCTTTAATTTATTTCTCTTTATATTTCCATATTTATTTTTTCTCATTACTTTACATATCTATTCTTATTTGTGGCACTCCTATGCCTCCATACTTTGCAACGTACTCAAACAAACTACGTTATACAGCAGCAGAAAAGCTGAAAAACAGAAAAGAGAGAAGAGCAGATTAGATTAAAATAAGCAGATTCAGTACAGTTCTACATTTACCTGCAATATTCAAAGTAATCTGTGATGACGTCTGATTACCGAGATCATTCATGGCCAGACAGAAATAAACTCCTCCATCTGTCACATTAAAGCTGTAAAAATCTCCTTCAGATACATTCACGGCTCCATCTTTGCTGCTCTTGAACCAGGTGAAGCGGCTGACGGGAGGCTTGGCTCTGCTGGAGCAGGTCAGGTTCACCCGGCTACCTGCTGACACCAAACCTGGTGGACTGATGGACACGGAGGTGTTCTTGGGAGCATCTGAGGAACATATGATATTAACTTTATTCATTAAAATCAGCTGACATCCCATCATGTGCTGACAGGATCCAATAACAAACTCTGAGTGTCTTACATGAAACATGGAGAGTCTTTCTCTCCTCTGCTGTCTTGACCTCTTTTCCTTCGTTCACAGGATAACTGGCAGAACAGGTGATGTTGTATCCATCATGTTGGTCTGACAGAGTGACGGTCGTCTGGATTTTAGTTGTTAAGGTTCGATCTGTGTTTTCCTCTATTTTGTTGAGAGCGTCTTGTTGGAGATTCCAGGTGAGTTTAGGAGGGGAGTGTGGACAGGGAGTGGAACCTGAGCAGGTTATAGTGACAGACTGCTTCTCCTTCAGATCACCTGGGATCTCAATTCTGGGGCTCGGAGGAGAATCTGTGGGATCAAACCAGACACACATTTATATATAAATTAGGAATGCTTTGGGTTTTTAATTCCAAAGCTGACACAGAAAATGACGTTTTTGTTATTAAACAACAACAGACTCAGTGTTTAATCAGAAGTTAAAATCTTAGCAAAGTGAAAAACCTGATAAAATGAGAAAGTGTGCTGTTTAGACCAAAGCTGCAACTGATTTCCCTTTTTATTTAACATCATAGACCGACTGATGAAAACAAAACTCTCATACCTTTAACTGTTATTTCAAGAGGATCACAAGCAGCTGTTGTCATGAATGGTTTGTTCTCAACTCTGAAGAAATATTTGTCTGTGTAACTACAGATTAATTTGGAAAATAAAGTGGAGCAATTTTTCTCACTCAGGTTTCCAGTAATATTCATTGGATAGGTGTTAACCGTTTGTGCCAGACTTTTGGTTATTTTTGATCCACACTCCAAAGGTTTCTCTTCTGCTGTCAAAATCTTGTTCTGGTTGAGAACTAAAGTTACACGAGATTTGCAAACAAGATCCACTCAGTGCTTCAATCTTCTCTGGTGCAGTAATAAATAGATCTGAGTGGTACGGACAAGCAGCCAAAGCACCTGTAAAACCAGACTCACGATTAACAAAATGTGGATAAAATCTCTATTTATAGAAAGACACAAAATACACTTCAGCAGCAGGATGTTGCATGTTGTTTTCCCTGGCTGCACTGCTCTTTCTGCTTTGACTCTAAATTAAGTTCAGACTGTAAATGATTTGAGTAATGTCTCCTAATAAAATTGACTGAACAAGCAGCTCACCTGAAAGACAGAGGATATGTACAATAATATAAGATAAAATGTCAGCAGAGATCATGATAAAGCTTTGCAAAATTTGGTATGGAAAATTTTCTGTCTCACTTTTCTGTCTCTTTTCTTCTGTTGCTGAAATTCTCTCCTTTCCTCTCTCTTCCGTTTATCAATTTAGATTCATACATTTCCAGTTCCTTCATTTCTACTTTCTCTTGCTGTCAGGTCTCCTCTCATTCACACATTTGTTTCCTATCTCCTATTTTCTTGAGCGCACATTTTGTGAAGATGCTATGTTTTCATGTACTATTGAGAAATGTTTTTTCTGTAAATATTGTTTTTAAGTTCCCATCGATCTTTTCTTATTGAATTTAAACAGATTATTCACAACTCTGCATATATTTACATTAATACATAAAATACTTTATCCAAGAACCGCTCCTATTTCACTACTGAATACTGTTGTGTTTACCTTTATTAGTCAAATCGATCTCTTCTGATGTCTGATTACCGAGATCATTCATGGCCACACAGAAATAAACTCCTCCATCTGTCACATTAAAGCTGTAAAAATCTCCTTCAGATACAGTCACGGCTCCATCTTTGCTGTTCTTGAACCAGGTGAAGCGGCTGACGGGAGGCTTGGCTCTGCTGGAGCAGGTCAGGTTCACCCGGCTACCTGCTGACACCAAACCTGGTGGACTGATGGACACGGAGGTGTTCTTGGGAGCATCTGAGGAACATATGATATTAACTTTATTCATTAAAATCAGCTGACATCCCATCATGTGCTGACAGGATCCAATAACAAACTCTGACTGTCTTACATGAAACATGGAGAGTCTTTCTCTCCTCTGCTGTCTTGACCTCTTTTCCTTCGTTCACAGGATAACTGGCAGAACAGGTGATGTTGTATCCATCATGTTGGTCTGACAGAGTGACTGTCGTCTGGATTTTAGTTGTTAAGGTTCGATCTGTGTTTTCCTCTATTTTGTTGAGAGCGTCTTGTTGGAGATTCCAGGTGAGTTTAGGAGGGGAGTGTGGACAGGGAGTGGAAGCTGAGCAGGTTATAGTGACAGACTGCTTCTCCTTCAGATCACCTGGGATCTCAATTCTGGGGCTCGGAGGAGAATCTGTGGGATCAAACCAGACACACATTTTACACTAAAATATGAATTAGAAACACTGGTTGTTCAAATGCTGATAATCCTGATAAAATGAGAAAGTGTGCTGTTTAGACCAAAGCTGCAACTGATTTCCCTTTTTATTTAACATCATAGACTGACTGATGAAAACAAAACTCTCTTACCTTTAACTGTTATTTGAAGAGGATCACAAGCAGCTGTTGCCATGAATGGTTTGTTCTCAACTCTGAAGAAATATTTGTCTGTGTAACTACTGATTAAATTGGAAAATAAAGTAGTGCAATTTTTCTCACTCAGGTTTCCAGTAATATTCATTGGATAGGTGTTAACCGTCCCACTACTGTTGAAAATCACATTGTTTGGATATGTGCCAAATCTGACGTCATTTTTGATCCACACTCCAAAGGTTTCTCTTCTGCTGTCAAAATCTTGTTCTGGTTGAGAACTAAAGTTACACGGGATTTGCAAACAAGATCCACTCAGTGCTTCAATCTTCTCTGGTGCAGTAATGAGCTTGTATGTTCCTGGAGGACAAGCAGCCAAAGCACCTGTAAAACCAGACTCATGATTAACAAAATGTGGAACAAATCTACAAGCAGAGAACGTTCATGATAAATAAAGCAGCAGTATGTTGCATGCTGGTCTTTTTTCCTGTCCTGTTAACAATGTTAGTATGAAATATTTCATTTTTCAGTCAGGACGGTTGGAAACAGTAACTCTATCTGCACTGGTCTTCCTGCTTTGTTTCTAAATGAAGTTCAGACTGAATGAATTAACGTCTCAAATAAAAGTGAGTGAACAAACAGCTCACCTGAAAGAAAGAAGACGCTCAGTAACAAGTTGGCTGGCACCATATTCACAGACTGGACTGCCGTGAAACTCATCACCTGGATTTGGCCAAAATAAAGAAAAAAAGTTATGTTTCAATATTTTAATCAAAATATCTTTAAACAAAACGTTCACATTTTTTTAAAACAACTTCAAATTCACACATTCATTCCAGGAAGGTGCCATGTACAACCAGTTGTTATAGTGTTATAAGTAGTGATGATTAATATCTGCACTGAAAATAGTTTAATCAAACTATCCAGCATGAGTTTATTATATTGCAGTTAAATTAAATGTTGCTGAAGTAACCTCTGACTTCTGTGAAACAAAAACCCTACAAATAAAATCTAACATGTATTATCAATGGAATTCATGAAAAACAGCAAAATAAAATTCTCTGGGTTAAAAAGTTGAAACATAAAAAGCAGTAACATTTGTCCTTACCGAACCAGCCTGCAGCCAAAACAGAGGAACTATTAGTTTTAAAATCAGGACGTTTGTGAATTTCAGCAGAAGTGCAACAGAGCCAGTAACCGACGTATCTGCAGAGCCGTCGTAACATAACATCAAACAGACTATTTTCATGATAGATATCACACGACTACAATACTGCAGAAATACAAGAAGTCTTCATCCTTCCTGGCCGCACCCTGAGAAAGAGGAAGTCAGTGTTTGGGGCATCTTGAGCTCAGCAGGGTGCAAATGAGTTAGTACTTATCTTTTATCACTTGACTCGCTGCAGGCCTGTATCTGTATCTTCTTTTCTAGTACATATTACATTAATCACAATAGTGACATATGTAAAACAACATATAAACAATATAACATTTACACATGTAATATATAGAGAGGAGGCTGATCTGAGACCATCAGTACAGAAAGCCAGTGTTTCATTAGACAAATATGCAGGAAACTTCCCCTGAGTAAGATCATATAACCAAAGACTAATTTATTATACAACAAACAGCTGTTTCTTCTGCAGGAACGAGGATCACAAGGGATGAGAGGATTTAAATATGGTAATAGTTAATAAGTTATCAGTCATCACCTTTATGCAGAGTTGCTTTTCATGGTTTTCATGGTAACAGACAGAGTTGTTTAAGCTCCTTTGTTTGGATCAGGGAAGGAATTTGTTTTGTGTCAGTCAAGTGTCCATAAAAAAAGTTATATATTAAAATATTCTCATTTGAAGAATTGTGCACTTTTTGCTGTCACCTACCGTTTATAAATTTAGCAAATAAACAGAAGGAAAGTGTTCCAGGTCACAGAATAAATAGTCAGTACTTGGACAATAAACACAATTCTTCATTGATATTTTGTTGCAGAGAGCTGCCTGGTTACAGTCGCTATGACGATCCTGCAGAAGGACAGATGCAGCTGACCAACTTCCTCTGTTTACTTATAGTTCTCAGCTCTGTTCACGACTTCATCAGTTACATCCCACCACTTCTCTTTGGCGATCTCACTCTGGTTTATCAGCCCCACACAGAGAAAATGTGCAGCAACCTCATGCTTAACACCTCGACTTATTCTTAAGTGTAAATAACCAAAGATGTGACAAAGACTTTGTCATACATGTAGGTACAACAGAGTCTTTGCTGACAGTCTTTATCACTGCTGCTCTGCACCATGCTGATGAGAGAACCTCACTGATTAAAATGCTTTGAATTATTTTATTATTTTAATAGTTTTAATTCACAATGTTTATGCAAACTGAAACGATAAAATAAGAGATAATTAAAGCTGCAAGCAGCGATGATCGGGCCCTCGCTCCTGTGTGCACGTCGGGGTTTGTCGAGGCCGCGGCCTTGTGACTGGACGCCCATCATGTTCGGAGCACCCCGTGCAAATCTGATGTAAATCGTATGAAGATTGCCACATGAGGCTTACTTCCTGTTGCCAGTAGGTGGCGCAGTGACTATGATGCCTAATTGGTGTTCAGGTGGGTTCAGGCCGGGAGTCTGATCAAGCATGTGAATTTTGGAGCTGATAGGACAGTGTACCGTGATGTTATTGCAACTTCCTCGTTCATGGCGAGCAAAGTGTTGCCATGGCAACAGCGTTTGATGAAAGCTCACAATCTTCAGTATTTTGCATCATCAATGTGTAGAGTGTTTGTTTGCCAAATTTGAAGTGGATCGGGTGAATCTGCTAGGAGGACTAGATCAAACTATACAACATGTTATTTCCTGTTGCCACTAGGTGGCGCTCTGACTATGTTTCAATATTGACACATAGATCTGTTCAGGGCGGGACTCTTATCAAACATTTGAGGCAGATTGGACAATGTATATAGGATCTACAGCAACTTCCTGTTTTATGGCGAACCATCAAAAATGGACGCTCGCCATCGCCACGCCGTTAAAGTTTTGTGTAAAAACTGAGTATCGTTTGATCACCAAGGCCGTAAGATGACATTGACCAAATTTGATGACGTTCTGACTAATTTTGTAGGACCAGGTTGTTAAAGTATAAAACATGTAATTTCCTGTTGCCACTAGGTGGCGCTCTGACGATGACTCAATATTGACATATAGATCTGTTCAGGGCGGGACTCTTATCAAACATGAGAAGTTTGGGGCGGATTGGACAATGTACAGAGGAGATACAGCAACTTCCTGTTTTATGGCGAAGCATCGAAATTCTCCACGCCGCCAAATTCTCCACGCCGCCACGGCCACGCCGTTAAAGTTTTGCGGAGGAGCCGAGTATCGTTTGCTCACAAAGGCCTTTAGATGTCACAGACTAAACTTGAAGTTGTTCTGATTCATTGTCTATGACTAGTTCGTTAAAATATGACCCCCCCAAATAGCCGAAAACACACAAAATTATGACATTAAATTCAAAATGGCCGACTTCCTGTTGCGTTCAGGTCATGTCACCAAGAGACTTTTCTGTGAGTCTTGGTATGTTACATGTGCCTACCAAATTTCATGCGTGTAGGTCAAACCAATGTGAGGGGCTTAATTTTAGCGACCCTGTAGGGGGCGCTATAGAGCCATTTTTCTTCGCCCATGTCCAAAACCATTAAAATATCAAATTTTTCACCAGTTCTGAAGCATGTGCAAAGTTTCATGACTGTTCATGCATGTTAAGTCCCTCAAAAATGGAATTCATTTGGACAAAAAATAATAATAATTCCTTGCGTTTCAATAGGGCTTCGCTGCAGTTTGGCGCTCGGGCCCTAAAAATGATTCTCTCCTTCACACTTTCTCTGTGCTCCCATTCTTTTTCAATACTATGAAAGCATTTATATAATGAGAGGAACAAGATCAGAAACACTGATACTGAACACTGACTCCAAATGAATGTTAATGCTGCTCTGTGTCTGCTGGATGTGAAAACAGGAAACTGCCAACAAGTTCATCATAAAAAGGTGATAATATGTAAATGTTGTGTTTACAGCTTTTGTCCTGCTGCCGCCAAGTGGACGGAAATCTGTTACTGCAGGTTTAAGACTGAAAAAGAGGTAAATTCATAATATGTTTCAGAATTGTTTGATGGAGTTGTGTTTTCAGTCAACTGGCTTTTGTTGTTTTAAAGTAAAATAGATTTTATCAAGAGAAATAAATAAACCGTTTGAAAGAGTAAAAGATTGTAAAGTCTGATAAAGGTGTGAGAAATTGGTAGTGGTTAAATTGCAGTACATTTTAGTAACATTTTAAATTAACTTTCGTGACATAACAGAAAAGTAATAGAATTAATATATAAACACATGAATAGAACATATATAAAAAGTATAAGTTTACATCCCACCACTTCTCTTTGGCAATCTCACTCTGGTTTATCAGCCCCACATAGAGAAAGTGTGCACCAACCTCATGCTTAACGCCGCTTGGAGGTTCTTGGAGGTTTCACAATACATCGATGCAGACGTACCTCAGATCTGGCTCTGCATTGCTGAGCTCATCAGCCCCTGAGGCGTCTCCATGGCAGAGCTCTTCCATAAAACCAAGACTCTTGTGCCTCTTGATCAGGCTGGTGTGCTGCTGGCAACAACACACCCCCCCCTCCCCATTGCCTCGACTCCCCCTAACCCCCAATCATCCACATCTTCTCACTTTTCTAAGTGGCTAAGTGACCGAGTGGATAATGCATGAAAAATAAATAGAAACATCTGTCCTCAAAGATGATGTCTTTTGATTTTACAGATCATATCCAATCTTATTTTATTGCTGCTAAATAAGCTACTATGAAGTACATGGTAAAAAGTTTGCGTTTGTGCTGTTGTTTTTATTTTATTTCTCAGTTCTTCCAGAATTCAATGTTCAGAAGGTCTACAATATTTTCATTACAGTTAACTGTTATCCACATAAGTTTGTGTCAGTGTGAGCAACAGGCAAAGGCCATCAAAGACCTGCAGCACCGTCTGGATGAAGCTGAGCAAATAGCCATGAAAGGTGGCAAGAAGCAGGTCCAGAAGCTGGAGGCCAGGGTAAATGTGACCCTGATGTGTTCAGATGTGGATATGGTGTCTGGCTTCTGTGACACTGATGTTTTCGTAGGTGAGGGAGCTGGAAGCTGAGTTGGAAACTGAGCGAAAGAAGGGTGGTGACTCTGTGAAAGGAGTCCGTAAATATGAGAGACGCATCAAGGAGCTAACCTATCAGGTATATTGTAATTATATGATGTAATCTACTTCAATCCACTCATATTCATTCCCTATGTCAGTCGATGCATGACTCTGCTTATTCAACCCTGTGAAGACTGAAGAGGACCGGAAGAATCTGGCCCGTAAAGTGGATAAAGCTCTTATACAGTTGGCTGACATTGCATATCGTGCTATCATCAGGTCAAAATATACTCAACTTTGGTTTATGTGCAGATACAAATTGATGACATCAGCTGCAGCCGTAATTTGTGTTCAGAGCAAATTATAGCAAATATTAGTTAACTACTAAGATGTTTTATGTTACCTGCTTAACATCAGCATGTCAGCATGTTAAAGTTGGCATTGAACCTAGCACACAGAGCCGCTCTCCTGGTTGTGTCCTGGTTGTAGACTGCTGATCTTGTTTGTGTCTTTTAACTCATATTGTTGATTTTACAGCAGCAGCTTGAACTGTTTTGATCGACTCTCACAGCTCTCAACAACCTGGTTTCGAGATGCAGCAGGAAGCTGTTTTCAGAAAAAAGCTCTAAAAATCCACTGCTCAGCACCGAACAGCAGACAGACACAGTTAGAGAATAACTGGTGAACACAGTGGAGCATTTAGTAGCTAAAGAGTCACATATTTCCCTCAGGGGTTAGTGGAGACCAGAAGGAAGTGTGAATATTGGACTTACATTCATCAGGTGGTCAGAAACACTGACAGACTCCAAATGAATGACAGTGTTGCTCTGTGTCTAATGGATGTGAAAACAGGAACCTGTTTGCCAACAGGTTCAACATATAAAGGTGATCATATATCAGTGTTGTGTTTACAGCCAGTGGACGGAAAAATGTTTAACACAAAAATTGATAAAATGTTTCAGAACCTGTTAGAACCACAAGATGGAGACATTACAACAGAGCTCAACCTGTAACCTTCACTACTTCATTACAGTAACATGGGTAACTCCACCTTGTTTAATGGAGTCTGAATGAAGGATTGTTCATAACATCACAATACCAACATATAAAAGGACAGACTTTTTAGATACTTTTCCAAATGACTGATTCGATAAGATTAATACAAGTCACTGTCACGGCTGGTACGTGAAGGGAAACAGGAAGGACCCAATGACTGAGGCAGAGCTGAAGCAGTTCAGTGATTTAATGATCAAAACGTTGAGGTACAGAGGCTTATGAAGTCATGAAGCAGGCAAGGGTCAAAACCGGGAAGGCAGTCCAAACAGGCAAAAACATTTGATAAAGTGGCAGGCAGTAAATCCAAGGTCAGAGGGCTGGGGGAGGAGAGAGGGGGGCTGAAGGGAGGGACTGCAAGCTTTGTGACTAACACACTATTCACTTCTTTTTTTTTTAATTACATAAGGGAAAACACTAAAGAACACATGAAAGCACTGCAAGATGGGTTTGTTGGCATGAATGAAAATACTTCGGACTTTCTGCTTCATCATAATTGGAAATGTCTCATTTCATTTGAGGCAAAGAATAAAATTACCATAAGAATACCATAAATCATCACAGTCTTACACAAACTAACAATGAGACTGCTGCATATTATATTTATGTTATCTTTCATAAATTAAAAAAAACTTCTGATCTGTTTGCGCTCCATCCTTTTCTTCATCTTACCAATCTTTTGCAAAGTAATTTAATAGAATAGAATTAGAGGAATAAGAAATATAGAAATATTCCATTCACAGTGAACAAGACATCTTCCTCCTCTCCTTCATGATGCTTGTGACTCAGTCACTCTGTTGACAGTCTGTTCTTCTCCTGCTGCGTCCTGTGGAAATGAAACAACACAGAGAGAGTGCTGTTAGTGTGACGCACACAAAAGATGTGGTCACATTTTTTGTTAATGTTTTATCTACTTAAAGGGATGATCACTATGTGTATTCCAGTGGTTGCTGATGAGTAATATTGTAGGTGTTGAGGGACTTTCAGTCAGTCTTTGTGGACTATTGTTTTGGAGCAATACCCAACAACGTCAGTAAGGAGCAGCTGACTGAAACCCTGCTTTGCGCTCTTGTTGGCTCTCTCTTCATTCTGCTACGAGGAGTCAACACAGTAACAGCCTAACGTTTTCCTGTCTGCTCATTTAACCTTTTTTATCAGGTTAGTGTTATGTTTAAGTGGAGAAAACAGAAAAATGTACGTAACAATGTTTGAATGCGTTTCAGAGGGTCTGTAAGTAAGTTTAGAGCGGTGTTTTATTAATTTTTGAGCCTCTGAACTGTAGACTAGCGCCGTCTGTAGGTACAGCTATCATGGCAGTTTAACAGTTTGTTTACTTCATGTATATCTGCTCCTTACTAATTGTACTGAAAACTCAAGAGCTCTAGTAATCAGAAGTACATTACACATGAAGTTAAGTATCTATATGCTGAATTCACTGAAACATATATGGTTATTTTACACATGTGAATTCCTGTTCAAATCTGAAATTGCATTCTGTAACATGTGAAGAAGTTACTGTGTTTTCATAGAATTACTGTTGAAACAAAAGGGTAATTGTCTGGCTGTTTCAAGTATGAAAATACAAATAAATTCTGCTACGAAGAGTCAACGCAGTAACAGCCTAACGTTTTCCTGTCTGCTCATTTAACCTTTTTTATCAGAATTACTGTTTGTATGGTTGCATGCCTGAGACCTGCAACATTAATGCTCTGCAGTGAGTTTAATGCTGCTGAAATAGAAATGCCAGCAGCACTTTGAGCTCGTTTTAGTAAATCTAAGCCTATTATTAAGTGATTATTGGCTCTCCTTAACGACACCTGGCCCAATGCATTCTGGTCTACTGTCACTGCTGTTATGGAGACATGGATGAACATCATTGTCTCTAAGGATTTCTTCTGTATGATGGCAGAGCACCAATCTTCAAAGATGCCTACAAATAAATATTACTTTCCCTTTTTCTTTAAGGACATTTTATTGAAAGAATAATGCACCTGACCTCATCTAGTAGCTCACATTCACTGGTTTGTTGCAGCATCTTGATCTAAACCACCTGAAAGAAAAGGAGATGGAGAGAATAAACATGAATAAAACTTCAACATTAAGTTACAACAAACTTTGATCACATGATAGAAAAGTTTATCTCACCACTCAAATATTATGATTGTACTGCACAGAATTACAATTTCCAGGCTCTTCACTATAACATAGACACCAAACTCTGGATTATCTGTAACAAGACAGCATGGTGGAAACTGTTATGGCTCTAAAACATCCTGAACCTTCATCCTTCTGTTAACCTTCAATGGAAACGGGTTTACTATCACAAGTTTATTTGTACAGAATTATATCATATAATTGCAATAAAAAAAGCTCCATAGGAGTGCCATAAATAAAAAAAATGGCATTATGGTATCTGCTGGAATCGGTGAAGGAAGGAAGACAGAAGGGACGAGTTAAGGACAAGTGTCCGTCAAGTACACGTAACACTTGCAGAGTATGTGGAGGAAAATGTAGAACTGGACTATGTTTTGAAGATGGTGGATGAATTAATGGAGAGTCTCAGTCAAATATCTGGTTTTAAGGAATTGAAAACTCAGCCTGGGCAGTAAGGCCCATAAATGAACAAATAAATGAGAAAATGCTTATGATTATTCCTTCATATTTTGTTATTCGTCTTTTGCACTCCTATGTCTCCATACTTTGCAGCGTACTCAAACAAACAAAATAAGTTACACAGCAGCAGAAAAGCTGAAAAACAGAAAAGAGAGAAGAGCAGATTAGATTAAAACACGCAGATTGAGTACAGTTCTACATTTACCTGCACTATTCAAAGTAATCTGTGATGACGTCTGACTACCGAGATCATTCATGGCCAGACAGAAATAAACTCCTCCATCTGTCACAGTAAAGCTGTAAAAATCTCCTTCAGATACATTCACGGCTCCATCTTTGCTGCTCTTGAACCAGGTGAAGCGGCTGACGGGAGGCTTGGCTCTGCTGGAGCAGGTCAGGTTCACCCGGCTACCTGCTGACACCAAACCTGGTGGACTGATGGACACGGAGGTGTTCTTGGGAGCATCTGAGGAACATATGATATTAACTTTATTCATTAAAATCAGCTGACATCCCATCATGTGCTGACAGGATCCAATAACAAACTCTGAGTGTCTTACATGAAACATGGAGAGTCTTTCTCTCCTCTGCTGTCTTGACCTCTTTTCCTTCGTTCACAGGATAACTGGCAGAACAGGTGATGTTGTATCCATCATGTTGGTCTGACAGAGTGACGGTCGTCTGGATTTTAGTTGTTAAGGTTCGATCTGTGTTTTCCTCTATTTTGTTGAGAGCGTCTTGTTGGAGATTCCAGGTGAGTTTAGGAGGGGAGTGTGGACAGGGAGTGGAAGCTGAGCAGGTTATAGTGACAGACTGCTTCTCCTTCAGATCACCTGGGATCTCAATTCTGGGGCTCGGAGGAGAATCTGTGGGATCAAACCAGACACACATTTTACACTAAAATATAAATTAGAAACACTTTGGGTTTTTTAATACCAAAGCTGACACAGAAAATGACGTTTTTGTATTAAACAACAACAGACTCAGTGTTTAATCAGAAGTTAAATTCTTAGCAAAGTAAAAAACCTGATAAAATGAGAAAGTGTGCTGTTTAGACCAAAGCTGCAACTGATTTCCCTTTTTATTTAACATCATAGACTGACTGATGAAAACAAACCTCTCTTACCTTTAACTGTTATTTGAAGAGGATCACAAGCAGCTGTTGCCATGAATGGTTTGTTCTCAACTCTGAAGAAATATGTGTTTGTGTAATTTGTGATTAATTTCGAAAATAAAGTGGTGCAATTTTTCTCACTCAGGTTTCCAGTAATATTCATTGGATAGGTGTTAACCGTCCCACTACTGTTGAAAATCACATTGTTTTGATATGTGCCAAATCTGACGTCATTTTTGATCCACACTCCAAAGGTTTCTCTTCTGCTGTCAAAATCTTGTTCTGGTTGAGAACTAAAGTTACACGGGATTTGTAAACAAGATCCACTCAGTGCTTCAATCTTCTCTGGTGCAGTAATGAACTTGTATGTCCTTGGAGGACAAGCAGCCAAAGCACCTGTAAAACCAGACTCATGATTAACAAAATGTGGAACAAATCTACAAGCAGAGAACGTTCATGATAAATAAAGCAGCCGTATGTTGCATGCTGGTCTTTTTTCCTGTCCTGTTAACAATGTTAGTATGAAATATTTCATTTTTCAGTCAGGACGGTTGGAAACAGTAACTCTGTCTGCACTGGTCTTCCTGCTTTGTTTCTAAATGAAGTTCAGACTGAATGAATTAACGTCTCAAATAAAAGTGAGTGAACAAACAGCTCACCTGAAAGAAAGAAGACGCTCAGTAACAAGTTGGCTGGCACCATATTCACAGACTGGACTGCCATGAAACTCATCACCTGGATTTGACCAAAATAAAGAAAAGAAGTTATGTTTCAATATTTTAATCAAAATATCTTTTAAACAAAACGTTCACATTCTTTTAAATCAACCTCAAATTCACACATTCATTTCAGGAAGTTGAATAAAAAAAATCTATCATGTATTTTCAGTGGAGTTCATGAAAAGCAGCAAAATAAAACTCTCTGGGTTATAAAGTTGAAACATAAAAAGCAGTAACATTTGTCCTTACCGAACCAGCCTGCAGCCAAAACAGAGAAACAATTAGTTTTAAAATCAGGACGTTTGTGAATTTCAGCAGAACTGCAACAGAGCCAGTAACCAACGTATCTGCAGAGCCGTCGTAATATAACATCAAACAGACTATTTTTAGGATAGATATCACACGACTACAATACTGCAGAAAAAGAAGAAGTCTTCATCCTTCCTGGCTGAACTCTGAGAAAGAGGAAGTCAGTGTTTGGGGCATCTTGACCTCAGCAGGGTGCAAATGACTTATTACTTATCTTTTATCACTTGACTCACTGCAGGCCTGTATCTGTATCTTCTTTTCTAGTACATATTACATTAATCACAATAGTGACATATGTAAAACAGCATATAAACAATATAACATGTAGACATGTAATATATAGAGAGGAGGCTGATTTGAGACCATCAGTACAGAAAGCCAGTGTTTCATTAGACAAATATGCAGGAAACTTCCCCTGAGTAAGATCATATAACCAAAGACTAATTTATTATACAACAGCTGTTTCTTCTGCAGGAACGAGGATCACAAGGGATGAGAGGATTTAAATATGGTAATAGTTAATAAGTTATCAGTCATCACCTTTATGCAGAGCTGCTTTTCATGGTTTTCATGGTAACAGACAACGTTGTTTAAGCTTCTTTGGCTGGATCGTGGAAGGAATCTGTTTTGAATCTGAATTGTCACTTTTTGCTGTCACTAACTTTTCATTAATTTTAGAAAATAAACAGAAGGAAAGTGTTCCAGGTCACAGAATAAATAGTCAGTACTTGGACAATAAACACAATTCTTCATTGATGTTTTCTTGCAGAGGGCTGCGTGGTTACAGTCGGTATTTTGATTGTACAGAAGGACGTGAGGACTTCCTCTGTTTACTTATATTTCTCAGCTCTGTTCATGACTCAGTCAGTTTTCATCCCACCACTTCTCTTTGGCGATCTCACTCTGGTTTATCAGCCCCACACAGAGAAAATGTGCAGCAACCTCATGCTTAACACCTCGACTTATTCTTAAGTGTAAATAACCAAAGACGTGACAAAGACTATTTCATACATGTAGGTACAACAGAGTCTTTGCTGACAGTCTTTATCACTGCTGCTCTGCACCGTGCTGATGAGAGAACCTCACTGATTAATATGCTTTGAATCATTTTATTATACCTTGGATTCACAATGTTTATGCAAACAAAAACCACTGAATAAGAGATAAAAATGCTTCTCTCCTTCACACTTTCTCTGTGCTCCCATTCTTTTTCAATTCTATAAAACCATTTATTTAACAAGAAGAACAAGATCAGAAACACTGATACTGAACACTGACTCCAAATGAATGCTAATGCTGCTCTGTGTCTGCTGGATGTGAAAACAGGAAACTGCCAACAAGTTCATCATATAAAGGTGATAATATGTAAATGTTGTGTTTACAGCTTTTGTCCTGCTGCCGCCAAGTGGACGGAAATCTGTTATTGCAGGTTTAAGAGAGAAAAAGAGGTAAATTCATAATATGTTTCAGAATTGTTTGATGGAGTTGTGTTTTCAGTCAACTGGCTTTTGTTGTTTTAAAGTAAAATAGATTTTTTTAAGAGAAATAAATAAACCGTTTGATAGAGTAAAAGAATGTAAAGTCTGAAAAAGGTGTGAGAAATTGGTAGTGGTTAAATTGCAGTACATTTTAGTAACATTTAAATGAACTTTTGTGACATTATAGAGGAGTAACAGAATGAACATATAAACACATGAATAGAACATAAAAAAAAACGGTACAACACAAATAATAAGCAAACAAATTAAGGAAGAAAAGTCGTTTTTTATCATCCATACATTGAATAACAGTTATGACCAAGATCTGTGAAAAGGAATCATTTTGACAACAATAATGCAGCCGGTGAGATTGTCATTGTCAGCAGTGCCGTCACATCAACACATGGTTAAGATGAGGACTGAACCTGTCAGAACCACAAGATGGAGACATTACAACAGAGCTCAACCTGTAATCTACTTCATTACAGTAACATGGGTAACACTACTTTGTTTAATGGAGTCTGAATGAAGGATTATTCATCACATCACAACAGGAACATATAAAAGGACTTTCTCAGACACTTTTACAAATGACTGATTCTAGAAGATCAAATCTCCTGTGATAGTGTGACCAACTCACACTATTTCTTTTCTTTATTAATGATATAACAGTGAACTTAATACTGGTCATTATGTTGATATATGCAGCTTTTGTTTTAGATATCAGATTATTTAACACTAATTTAATTATGCTATGTACAGTGACAAGAGACTAAACTATCACATAAAACATCTTAGATTTACATTTATTAATTTGACTTCCATCCAAAGCGATGTACAAATGAGGTCAAATCATCCTGTTAAAATTATTGGATGACTACTCAAGCTTTGCTATCATCCTGGGAGAAATAAAGACTGGTTGTGCCCTTCTTTGTGAGTGGTGCGAAAACCTCAAGAAAACAGACAGTTGCTTTTAAAGACCTTTGAAGATCTTTAAAAAGTCATAATGTGTAACTGTCAGTTGCAGAAGGTAAACTGCACTTCAGGGGACAACAACCACATTTTAACCCAGAAACACTCAGGACCTGACCTCTGTATCCTCTGTGGCCCTGGCTATAGATCCTAGTTACTTTGCAGATAGATTTTACATACAGACCATCTGAACATTAATATGATTCATTGTTAGATTAAAATAAGCAGATGTAGGATGAGGGGCAGGACAGCAGCCGCCAGCTACAGTCAGAGAAAGAAGGCCCCACTCTCTCTCCTGTTAAACCCTCTCACAGAGGAGGAGATGCCTTCTCTGAGGCCATAATCGATCAATATTTGAACAATAATAACAAAAATTCAAAATAGGCCTTGCTCTGTGTGGCAGACGGACCTGTTGCTGCTGGAACTGCATAAGTGAGGGGTGCTGCCAGCAGATCAGATCTTTAAAGGTCTGCGAGAGATCTTAGACCATCGATGCAGACTCCCCCTAACACTCAATCATCCACATCTCCTCACTTTTCTAAGTGGCTAAGTGACCGAGTGGAAAATGCATGAAAAATAAATAGAATCCTCTGTCCTCAAAGATGATGTCTTTTGATTTTACAGATCTGTCTACAATATTTTCATTACAGTTAGCTGATATCCACATCATTTTGTGTCAGTGTGAGAAACTTGCAAAGCTCATCAAAGTTTTGGTGACACAAGGAGTTACATGTTATAACAGTGTTTCTCATATATATAACATGACTGAAGTCAAATACACTGCAATCGACACAGGTTAAATGCTTTACATGCGTTTCTGCTAACATCCTCAACACTGAAACCAACACACAAATCACTACCAAACACACTGAAAGGCTGTAATGATTTACCTGTTAACACACGCTGACAGATGAACACACTCCACTCTGGTTTTACATGTTACATTAACCTCATGGAAATGACAGTCATGACACGAGACTATAAGCCAGGTGGTGCCTGTTATTAATGAGACAGTTTGTGTCCCACCAGACCAGAGAATATAGATGGTCTCATTAAAATAAGATGTATTCCACAGCATGAAACACACTGAAAAGACTCCTGTTTGCTTCTGTATCATTGTACTCCAAAGTCTTTAATAACTAAGGGAAATGTCAGAGGTCAATTCTGGACCCTGAGAGAATAGTTCTCTCCCCTGAGCCCAGGTCCAGTGTTGAAAGGTCCCTTGCTTACCCATTTTTCACTATGACTAGGTAAAAGGTGAAGTCATTTATTATTTTATTTATTTATTCCCTGCATTATTATTATTTATTATTTCCCTTACACCTATGTAATTTGTGGGTGGTTGTAAACTAAATGAATATTATTCTCTACATTTTTCAGACATGTCAGAATTGGGTTTATTGCCAAGTAGGTTTTCACATACAAGGAATTTGCTGTGGTGTATTGGTGCGTAACAAGTACAGACAATTACAGACAAGTACAGAGAGGACAAGTAGAGCAAGGTGCAAGGGTATGCATAAATATAGTAATTTAAAGTACTAGAGTACTAGTGCTAAGTAGTAGTTAGTATAATTAACAGTACAGAATATGGGAAAAAAATTATTAAATGTGTGCAATACATCTTTTGTAGATGATAATGAATAAATTAATAAAACTAAAACTGTGAGGAATGTACAAAATATTGAATGTGTATGGTTTAAGTATAAACTGTAGTCCACGAGTGTGCGTTAATGTAACGCATTACGCCGGGGGTCTGTGCGTTAATAAGTAACCCGTAGTGTCTGTTTGGGGAGGGGATAAGGGTCCGTGTCAGTGGGGGTCCCGGGCCTTGTTGATCAGCCCGACTGCAGAACGGGAAGAAACTGTTCTTGTGGTGAGAAGTTTTGGTCCTGATGGACCGCAGCCTCCTGCCAGAGGGGAGAGTCTCAAACAGTTTGTGTCTGGGGTGGGAGGGTTGGCCCACAATCTTCCCTGCTTGCCTCCGGGTCCTGGAGGTGTACAGGTCCTGGAGAGATGTAGATTGCAGCCAATCACCCTCTCTGCGGAGCAAATGATACACTGCAGTCTGCCCTTGTCCTTGGCAGTAGCAGCAGCGTACCAGACGGTGATGGAGGAGGTGAGGATGGACTCGATGATGGCAGTGTAGAAGTGCACCATCATCGTCATTGGCAGGTTGAACTTCTTCAGTTGCCGCAGAAAGTACATCCTCTGCTGTGCTTTGTTGGTGATGGACCTGACGTTCAGCTCCCACTTGAGGTCCTGGGAGATGATGGAGCCCAGGAAGCGGACGGACTCCACAGTGTCGACTAGGGAGTCTCTCAGGGTGATGGGGGTGAGTGGGGCTGGGTTCTTTCTGTAGTCCACAACCATCTCCACTGTCTTGAGAGCATTAAACTCCAAGTTGTTCTGGCTGCACCAGGTCACCAGATGGTCAATTTCCCACCTGTAGGCAGACTCATCCCCACCAGAGATGAGCCTGATGAGGGTGGTGTCGTCTGCAAACTTCAGGAGCTTGACAGGTGGAGTCAGGCACGCTCAGCTGGGAGAGCTTGTCCTGCAGCAGAGCCGGGATGATGGTGTTGAAGGCAGAGCTGAAATCCACAAAGAGGACCCTGGCGGAGGTTCCTGCGGAGTCCAGATGCTGGAGGATGAAGGGTTGGATTTGAGGTGAGACAGCACAAGGCGCTCAGATGACTTCATTACCACAGAGGTCAGGGCGACGGGTCTGTAGTCATTTAGTCCTGTGGCCCTTGGCTTCTTGGGAACAGGGATGATGGTGTAAGTCTTGAAGCAGGCTGATACGTGAGGTGTTGAAAATATCAGTGAATATCGGAGACGGCTGATCAGCACAGTTCTTCAGGGTGGATGGAGAGACCGAGTCTGGCCCGGCTGCTTTGCGGGGGTTCTGTCTCTTAAATAGTCTGTTAACATCCTTCTCCAGGATTGAGAGAGGTGTCACTGTGGAGGGAGAGGAGGGGGCCTCTGAGGTGTGAAGTTGTGGAGAGGCCATGGAGTCATGGGGGACGGTGTCAGGACTGTCCCATTGTCTTTTGAAACGACCTAATGACAGCTGGCTTGACCTTTACTTGTTTAAGCAATAAATTCAAGAGGTGCAGCGCTGAGCACCTTGTTATTTACATCATGACTGGTTGCTAAAATTCAGAAGTCAGCTTGAAATATCTTGCGTGATCTGACTGTGTACAATCTTACTTTTACCAAATACATGAGCAGGTAAATATTGTAATTATATACTGTAATATACTTCAATCCACTCATATTTATTCCCTATGTCAGTCGATGTATGACTCTGCTTATTCAACCCTGTGACAAAAGTTATCTTAAGACGCTTTTCACATAGAGTAGGTCTAGACCATACTCGCTTACAAGCACTTGGCGACCTTGGTGAGGAAAAACTCCCTTTTAATAGGTAGAAACCTTGATCAGAACCGTGCTCTGGGTGGGCGGCCATCTGCATCGACCGAGTTGGGTTGAAAGGGGAGGAGAGAGGGGAGGAGGGGAGGAGAGAGGGGGAGAGGGGAGAGAGAGCAGGAGGACGGACAACAAATCAGACTAATAATAATAACAACTGCAGCAGTGAGTGTGGAGCAGGAACATGGGGGCAGTAGACGGCCTGCAGTCACAGATCCAGATTACCAAAAGTCTTGTGTCATTGAAAAGGCATGTTTCAAAGCATTACAGCTAATTCCTTTGAATTCCCCTCAACAAAGTGTTTATTCTAAAGAAATGGTTGGTTAAATGTTCAAATAATTAATATTTGTGACTAAAACAATCACTATATATGCACGCAAGTTTTATTTTTCAAAAAATATAAAGCCATTTTTTCCTCTTAAAGGAGACGTAAACCTCAAATTTATCAAACTTTTTATTATGTCATTTATTGCACAATTGAATAAATGATGAACCAAACATAATTAATAAAAATAGTGGTTTATCTTCATTATTTTGAGAAAAACAATTCAGTAACTGGAATGAACACTGGGTAACAAGAACGTGTCTGTATGTGCGTACGTTTGTGTGTATGAATGTGCATGACCGTGCGTGCATGTTGTGTGTGCAT
This sequence comes from Lateolabrax maculatus, assembly GCA_031216445.1. Taxonomy (NCBI): domain Eukaryota; kingdom Metazoa; phylum Chordata; class Actinopteri; order Acropomatiformes; family Lateolabracidae; genus Lateolabrax; species Lateolabrax maculatus. Next base: position 14,601,975 of record CM062210.1, read on the forward strand.
GAGTGTGAGATTTCTGTGTCGAGGGATGTGCTATGTGCATGTACGTCTTCACAGCAAAGGAGGTGGAGAGAAATCAGGGTGGACAGTATGGGTTCTCTCCATCTTCATCTACAAAAGGTACAAAAGACGACAAAGAAAAAACACTGAAGCTCTTACCAGACCTCACATCTCTGCATTGACTACCAGTACCTGAAATCAACTTGAAAATATTCTTACTTGTCTACAAAACACTAAATGGTTGAGTTGAAAACTACATCCAATAGAGTTTTAGCAATTGCAATCAATTCATGAAAGCAAAATTGCTTGACCTTTTCTAAGAAGCCTTCTCTAGTTTGGCCCAGACTTTCTCAATCTCCATGTGACGACCTGTGACTGGCCTTGGTGGTGGGATGATACACACAATGTCCTCAAACAGGTACCAAAGGACCAAAGGTGGGCCGGCCAGAAAAACCTGTTCGCCCCAATTTTTTGCAAACAACGGACCTCAACATGTGTTTCACTTGTATCTGTGATGACGCCAGGGTGCAGATCACTGTCATATTTAAGCACACACCATTTGCCAACAACTTCAGGACTTTGCCACTGAACGTCAGTGGCTGTGGAAGCCACGGGAGCCGTGGGAGGCATGAAATGCTTTGCATTAAAGCACTCACAGTTCAGATTTTGTGTCGTTGTTCACAGGTAGCTGACATCCCTGCATGTCACTTCTCCATGTGCTAGGGTCACTGCCTGATGTATCCTCATAGTGGACGGAACTGGTGGCACATCATTGGGCATCTTCGAAACTGCTTTCTCGACTGCTTCCTCGTTGACAAAAAACAACTTGATTGTTGTTTCTGTCTTTTGTAACACAGCAAACAGTTCTGCGGCGTCAGGAATGTCTGTCCCTTTGCTGATCAGATTGTCAGCTCTCCTCTTCAGATCCCTGTCTCTTAAACCTATGCAGCAGCAGGTTAAGCTGTTCCAGCAGTTCTTCTTGTGTGGTCTGGAATTCTTTTTTGATTGTGATTTTAGATGTTTTGCCATTTGGGTCATTCTTGTGCTCCTTATCCACAACTGCCCACTGGAGATAAGACACTTGACTCTCTGCATTGTACTGGCTAGAGACTGGGTGTGATGGCCACAGCTGTGGCCACACAACCCTAAATGTCAGTAACCTTCTACACTCACATTTGTTTCTATAGTTGGGTTTTGTGGTATTTTGTTTATATACATTTAAGTTATTAGTCTACATTTGGGTTAACATTAAGTATTGAAATAATCACACAGGGATTTTCTGTTTCATACAACACACTTTATCATTTGACAGTACATTAGTTTTCTATTTGAAGCGCGCACATTTAGTTAGCTTTTGTACAGTCTATGTTTCCTAATTTCTATTGTTGAGTTATCGGTGCTGCTGCTGCTGCTGGGAGCTGGGAATGCCTGGCAAAGGGATCTGTCCCACAAGCTCAGCCATTTTATAGAGGGAGAGTGCTGATTGGGCCAACCCAAAGGACCGGCACACCATGGGGGGGATTTAGTGCTTTGTTTTGTTTTGTTTAGACAATTAAGTAATTTCATTTGGTTTGGTTAGTATAGATCAGATTAGATGTTTGTTCTAATGAGTTGATGTTTTCTGAATTGCTTTGTTTGTAAATTAGCGGTTGTCTTTGGTGTTCAGTGTTTATGTTAACCCCTCTTGTGTTTAGTATGGGCTGATCACCCAGTATATAAGTTCCCCTCTTGTGTTTCGTCAGTGAGGTCGGTCTTGTCTTTGGTTAGGGTGTTCAGTTGACTTTTGTACAGTTTTGTTAATTTGACCTCGTTTATGGGCCCAATCCCTTCTTACTTTGTTTGAGAAATTTTGTCTTTTTGATTTGCCTTTCCCTCTCCTCCTGTACTTTTTTTGTATTTGCTTCTGATTTCCTCCACCAATGCCTCATGAAACAAAAGGGTCTTCTGAATGGCAGCACGTGGAAGCTGTCTTATCTGTCTGTTTACTTTTGTGCGTGGAGACGCATTCAATTTTTTTCATGCGCTGGAGTTTTTTGTAAGTTCTTTTTTTGTATTGTTTTTTTTTTGGGTTTGTTTCTTCAACAGAACCTGTAGTTCTTGAATTTGTTTCTGAAGGTTCTTTAGTGTTTTTCGTCTTCTTCTCCACCCTCGATTACGTTGCCTAAAACACATGTGCAGCACAATAAATCACACATTGCAATAGTTGTTACAATGTAATATTACATTGTTACATTAACATCTGCAACCTGATGAGTAGAATTTGTTTAATTTCATATCGTATTGTAATCATACTACACAGCTACAGTACATTCTAACATTTGGTTATAACACAACACATTGTTATTACATAGCAACAAACACACACGTATGCCCTATTGCCACCCTTGCTCGTTTTCTTTGACACATGATCCATTTCAGAAACTAAAACTACACCTGGAAGTGCTTGGATCTACAGCTTGCACTGGTGATAGCTGGGGGCTGTGGAGGGGTGCCAACAAGTTCATCATATAAAGGTGATCATATGTCAGTGTTGTGTTTACAGCCAGTGGACGGAAAAATATTTAACACAAAAATGAATAACATGTTTCAGAACCTGTTAGAACCACAAGATGGAGACATTACAACAGAGCTCAACCTGTAACCTTCACTACTTCATTACAGTAACATGGGTAACTCCACCTTGTTTAATGGAGTATGAATGAAGGATTGTTCATAACATCACAATACCAACATATAAAAGGACAAACTTTTTAGATACTTTTCCAAATGACTGATTCGATAAGATTAATACAAGTCACTGTCACGGCTGGTACGTGAAGGGAAACAGGAAGGACCCAATGACTGAGGCAGAGCTGAAGCAGTTCAGTGATTTAATGATCAAAACGTTGAGGTACAGAGGCTTATGAAGTCATGAAGCAGGCAAGGGTCAAAACCGGGAAGGCGGTCCAAACAGGCAAAAACATTTGATAAAGTGGAAGGCAGTAAATCCAAGGTCAGAGGGCTGGGGGAGGAGAGAGGGGGGCTGAAGGGAGGAACTGCAAGCTTTGTGACTAACACACTATTTACTTCTTTTTTTTCATTACATAAGGGAAAACACTGATAAAAACCCTAAAGAACACATGAAAACACTGCAAGATGGGGTTGTTGGCATGAATGAAAATACTTCGGACTTTCTGCTTCATCATAATTGGAAATGTCTCATTTCATTTGAGGCAAAGAATAAAATTACCATAAGAATGCCATAAATCATCACAGTCTTACACAAACTAACAATGAGACTGCTGCATATTATATTTATGTTATCTTCCATAAATTAAAAAAAACTTCTGATCTGTTTGCACGCCATCCTTTACTTCATCTTACCAATCTTTTGCAAAGTAATTTAATAGAATAGAAATAGAGGAATAAGAAATACAGAAATATTCCATTCACAGTGAACAAGACATCTTCCTCCTCTCCTTCATGATGCTTGTGACTCAGTCACTCTGTTGACAGTCTGTTCTTCTCCTGCTGCGTCCTGTGGAAATGAAACAACACAGAGAGAGTGCTGTTAGTGTGACGCACACAAAAGATGTGGTCACATTTTTTGTTAATGTTTTATCTACTTAAAGGGATGATCACTATGTGTATTCCAGTGGTTGCTGATGAGTAATATTGTAGGTGTTGAGGGACTTTCAGTCAGTCTTTGTGGACTATTGTTTTGGAGCAATACCCAACAACGTCAGTAAGGAGCAGCCGACTGAAACCCTGCTTTGCGCTCTTGTTGGCTCTCTCTTCATTCTGCTACGAGGAGTCAACACAGTAACAGCCTAACGTTTTCCTGTCTGCTCATTTAACCTTTTTTATCAGCTTAGAGTTATGTTTAAGTGCAGAAAACACATAAAAATTGTATGTAACAATGTTTGAATGCGTTTCAGAGGGTCTGTAAGTAAGTTTTGAGTGGTGTTTTATTATTTTTTGTGTTTCTGAAGAAGTTACTGTATTTTCATAGCGTTACTGTTGAAACAAAAGGGTAATTGTCTGGCTGTTTCAAATATGAAAATACAAATAAATTCTGCTACGAAGAGTCAATGCAGTAACAGCCTAACGTTTTCCTGTTTGCTCATTTAACCTTTTTTATCAGAATAACTGTTTGTATGTTGCATGCCTGAGACCTGCAACATTAATGCTCTGCAGTGAGTTTAATGCAGCTGAAATAGAAATGCCAGCAGCACTTTGAGCTTGTTTTAGTAAATCTAAGCCTATTATTAAGTGATTATTGGCTCCCCTTAACGACATCTGGCCCAATGCATTCTGGTCTACTGTCACTGCTGTTATGGAGATATGGATAAACATCATTGTCTCTAAGGATTTCTTCTGTATGATGGTGGAGTGCCAATCTTCAGAAACGCCTACAAAGAAATATTCTTTTCCCTTTTCATCTTTGAGGAAATTTTTTTGAAATAATAATGCACATGACCTCATCTAGTAGCTCACCTTCACTGGTTTGTTGCAGCATCTTGATCTAAACCACCTGAAAGAAAAGGAGATGGAGAGAACAAACATGAATAAAACTTCAACATTAAGTTACAGAAAACTTTGATCATATGATAGAAAAGTTTGTCTCACCACTCAAATATTATGATTGTACTGCACAGAATTACAATTTCCAGGCTCTTCACTATAACACAGACACCAACCCCAAACTCTGGATTATCTGTAACAAGACAGCATGGTGGAAACTGTTATGGCTCTAAAACATCCTGAACCTTTATTCCTTCTGTTAACCTTCAATGGAAACGGGTTTACTATCACAAGTTTATTTGTACAGAATTATTTCATACAATTGCAATAAAAAAATCTCCATAGGAGTGCCAGAAATAAAAAAATGGCATTATGGTATCTGCTGGAATCGGTGAAGGAAGGAAGACAGAATGGACGAGTTAAGGACAAGTGTCCGTCCAGTACACGTAACACTTGCAGAGTATGTGGAGGAAAATGTAGAACTGGACTATGTTTTGAAGATGGTGGATGAATTAATGGAGAGTCTCAGTCAAATATCTGGTTTTAAGGAAATTGACGACTCAGCCTGGGCAGTAACAAATAAATGAGAAAATATATGACAATGCTTATAATTATTCCTTTCTATTTTGTTATTTCTCTTTATATTTTACATTTATATTCTTTGATTTATTTCTCTTTATATTTCCACATTTATTTTTTCTTATTACTTTACAGATTTGTTCTTATTTATGGCACTCCTATGTCTCCATACATTGCAGCGTACTCCAACAAACAAACTAAGTTATACAGCAGCAGAAAACCTGAAAAACAGAAAAGAGAGAAGAGCAGATTAGATTAAAATAAGCAGATTCAGTACAGTTCTACATTCACCTGCAATATTCAAAGTAATCTGTGATGACGTCTGACTACCGAAATCATTCATGGCCAGACAGAAATAAAATCCTCCATCTGTCACATTAAAGCTGTAAAAATCTCCTTCAGATACATTCACGGCTCCATCTTTGCTGCTCTTGAACCAGGTGAAGCGGCTGACGGGAGGCTTGGCTCTGCTGGAGCAGGTCAGGTTCACCCGGCTACCTGCTGACACCAAACCTGGTGGACTGATGGACACGGAGGTGTTCTTGGGAGCATCTGAGGAACATGTGATGTTAACTTTATTCATTAAAATCAGCTGACATCCCATCATGTGCTGACAGGATCCAATAACAAACTCTGGCTGTCTTACATGAAACATGGAGAGTCTTTCTCTCCTCTGCTGTCTTGACCTCTTTTCCTTCGTTCACAGGATAACTGGCAGAACAGGTGATGTTGTATCCATCATGTTGGTCTGACAGAGTGACGGTCGTCTGGATTTTAGTTGTTAAGGTTCGATCTGTGTTTTCCTCTGTTTTGTTGAGAGCGTCTTGTTGGAGATTCCAGGTGAGTTTAGGAGGGGAGTGTGGACAGGGAGTGGAAGCTGAGCAGGTTATAGTGACAGACTGCTTCTCCTTCAGATCACCTGGGATCTCAATTCTGGGGCTCGGAGGAGAATCTGTGGGATCAAACCAGACACACATTTTACAATAAAATATAAATTAGAAACACTGGTTGTTCAAATGCTGATAATCCTGATAAAATGAGAAAGTGTGCTGTTTAGACCAAAGCTGCAACTGATTTCCCTTTTTATTTAACATCATAGACTGACTGATGAAAACAAAACTCTCTTACCTTTAACTGTTATTTGAAGAGGATCACAAAGAGCTGTTCCCATGAATGGTCTGTTCTCAACTCTGAAGAAATATGTGTTTGTGTAATTTGTGATTAATTTTGAAAATAAAGTGGTGCAATTTTTCTCACTCAGGTTTCCAGTAATATTCATTGGATAGGTGTTAACCATCCCACTACTGTTGAAAATCACATTGTATGTATATAAGCCAAGGTTATGGTCATTTTTGATCCACACTCCAAAGGTTTCTCTTCTGCTGTCAAAATCTTCTTCTGGTTGAGAACTAAAGTTACACGGGATTTGCAAACAAGATCCACTCAGTGCTTCAATCTTCTCTGGTGCAGTAATGATCTTGTATGTCCCTGGAGGACAAGCAGCCAAAGCACCTGTAAAACCAGACTCATGATTAACAAAATGTGGATAAAATCTACAGGCAGAGAACGTTCATGATAAATAAAGCAGCTGTATGTTGCATGCTGGTCTTTGTTCCTGTCCTGTTAACAATGTCAGTATGAAATATTTCATTTTTCAGTCAGGACGGTTGGAAACAGTAACTCTATCTGCACTGGTCTTCCTGCTTTGTTTCTAAATGAAGTTCAGACTGAATGAATTAACGTCTCAAATAAAAGTGAGTGAACAAACAGCTCACCTGAAAGAAAGAAGACGCTCAGTAACAAGTTGGCTGGCACCATATTCACAGACTGGACTGCCGTGAAACTCATCACCTGGATTTGACCAAAATAAAGAAAAGAAGTTATGTTTCAATATTTTAATCAAAATATCTTTTAAACAAAACGTTCACATTCTTTTAAAACAACCTCAAATTCACACATTCACTCCCGGAAGTTGAATAAATAACATCTATCATGTATTTTCAGTGGAGTTCATGAAAAGCAGCTAAATTAAACTCTCTGGGTTATAAAGTTGAAACATAAAAAGCAGTAACATTTGTCCTTACCGAACCAGCCTGCAGCCAAAACAGAGAAACAATTAGTTTTAAAATCAGGACGTTTGTGAATTTCAGCAAAACTGCAACAGAGCCAGTAACCGACGTATCTGCAGAGCCGTCGTAATATAACATCCGAGAGACTATTTTTAGGATAGATATCACACGACTACAATACTGCAGAAATACAAGAAGTCTTCATCCTTCCTGGCTGAACTCTGAGAAAGAGGAAGTCAGTGTTTGGGGCATTTTGAGTTCAGCAGGGTGCAAATGACTTATTGCTTATCTTTTATCACTTGACTCACTGCAGGCCTGTATCTGTATCTTCTTTTCTAGTACATATTACATTAATCACAATAGTGACATATGTAAAACAGCATATAAACAATATAACATTTAGACATGTAATATATAGAGAGGAGGCTGATTTGAGACCATCAGTACAGAAAGCCAGTGTTTCATTAGATAAATATGCAGGAAACTTCCCCTGAGTAAGATCATATAACCAAAGACTAATTTATTATACAACAAACAGCTGTTTCTTCTGCAGGAACGAGGATCACAAGGGATGAGAGGATTTAAATATGGTAATACTTAATAAGTTATCAGTCATCACCTTTATGCAGAGCTGCTTTTCATGGTTTTCATGATAACAGACAGAGTTGTTTAAGCTCCTTTTGCTGGATCGGAGAAGGAATTTGTTTCCATAAATTATTTTTGAAGAATTGTCACTTTTTTCTGTCACCAACTTCTCATTAATTTTGGCAAATAAACAGAAGGAAAGTGTTCCAGGTCACAGAATAAATAGTCAGTACTTGGACAATAAACACAATTCTTCATTGATATTTTGTTGCAGAGAGCTGCCTGGTTACAGTCAGAAGGACAGATGCAGCTGACCAACTTCCTCTGTTTACTTATAGTTCTCAGCTCTGTTCACGACTTCATCAGTTACATCCCACTACTTCTCTTTGGCGATCTTTTCTGGTTTGTTGCTGCATCTTGATCTAAACCACCTGAACGAAAAGGAGATGGGACCAATAAAATAATGGATAAAATTAAACATTAACTTAATACAAACTTTGATCATATGATAGAAAAGTTTGTCTCACCACTCAAATATTATGATTGTACTGCACAGAATTACAATTTCCAGGCTCTTCACTATAACACAGACACCAAACTCTGGATTATCTGTAACAAGACAGCATGGTGGAAACTGTTATGGCTCTAAAACATCCTGAACCTTCATCCTTCTGTTATCCTCAAATGTAAACGGGTTTACTATCACAAGTTTATTCGTACAAAATCATTTGATACAAATGCAATAAAAAAGCTCCATAGGAGAGCCATAGATCAGAAGAAATATGAAAATAAATGTGGAAATACAAAGACGAACAAATAAAAAAATAAATAAGTAAATGAAAAAATGTGGAAATATGAATATAATTAACTAAATATAAAGTAATAATTATAAGCATTTTCTTATATTTTAACATTTATTTCTCATTTATTTCTGTATATATTTATTTATATATATTTTAAAATATATTTTTATTTACTTTTTGCAAATAAATTACTCTTTTCATCTATATATCATTTTTCTGTCACAAACTTCTCATTAATTTTAGCAAATAAACAGAAGGAAAGTGTTCCAGGTCACAGAATAAATAGTCAGTACTTGCACAATAAACACAATTCTTCACTGACATTTTGTTGCAGAGAGCTCTGTGGTTACATTAGGTATTTCGATCATACAGAAGGACAGATGCAGTTGACCAACTTCCTCTGTTTACTTATAGTTCTCAGCTCTGTTCATGACTTCATCAGTTAAATTCCACCACTTCTCTTTGGAGATCTCACTCTGGTTTATCAGCCCCACACAGAGAAAATGTGCAGCAACCTCATGCTTAACGCCTCGACTCATTCTTAAGTGTAAATAACCAAAGAATGTAAAGTCTGAAAAAAGTGTGAGAAATTGGTAGTGGTTAAATTGCAGTACATTTTAGTCACATTTTAAATTAACTTTTGTGACATAACAGAGGAGTAACAGAATGAACATATAAACACATGAACAGAACATAAAAAAAAAGGACAACACAAATAATACGCAAACAAATGTAGCAAGAAAATTAATTTATTGTCATGCAAACATTGAATAACAGTTATGACCAAGATCTGTGAAAAGGAATCGTTTTGACAACAATAATGCAGCCGGTGAGATTGTCATTGTCAGCAGTGCCGTCACATCAACACATGGTTAAGATGAGGACTGAACCTGTCAGAACCACAAGATGGAGACATTACAACAGAGCTCAACCTGTAATCTACTTCATTACAGTAACATGGGTAACACTACTTTGTTTAATGGAGTCTGAATGAAGGATTATTCATAACATCACAACAGGAACATATAAAAGGACTTTCTCAGACACTTTTACAAATGACTGATTCTAGAAGATCAAATCTCCTGTGATAGTGTGACCAACTAACACTATTTCTTTTCTTTATTAATGATATAAAAGCTTAAGACTGGTCATTATGTTGATATACGCAGCTTTTGTTTTAGATATCAGATTATTTTAACACTAATATCACTGACATTAACACAATGGTGAAAACATATTTATGCTATGTACAGTGACAAGAGACTAAACTATCACATAAAACATCTTAGATTTACATTTATTAATTTGACTTTCATCCAAAGCGATGTACAAATGAGGTCAAATCATCCTGTTAAAATTATTGGATGACTACTCAAGCTTTGCTATCATCCTGGGAGAAATAAAGACTGGTTGTGCCCTTCTTTGTGAGTGGTGCGAAAACCTCAAGAAAACAGACAGTTGCTTTTAAAGACCTTTGAAGATCTTTAAAAAGTCATAATGTGTAACTGTCAGTTGCAGAAGGTAAACTGCACTTCAGGGGACAACAACCACATTTTAACCCAGAAACACTCAGGACCTGACCTCTGTATCCTCTGTGGCCCTGGCTATAGATCCTAGTTACTTTGCAGATAGATTTTACATACAGACCATCTGAACATTAATATGATTCATTGTTAGATTAAAATAAGCAGATGTAGGATGAGGGGCAGGACAGCAGCCGCCAGCTACAGTCAGAAAAAAGAAGGCCCCACTCTCTCTCCTGTTAAACCCTCTCACAGAGGAGGAGGTGCCTTCTCTGAGGCCATAATTGATCAATATTTGAACAATAATGATTTAAATAGGCCTTGCACTGTGTGGCAGACGGGCCTGTTGCTGCTGGAACTGCACAAGTGAGGGGTGCTGCCAGCAGATCAGATCTTTAAAGGTCTGCGAGAGATCTTAGACCATCGATGCAGACGTACCTCAGATCTGGCTCTGCATTGCTGAGCTCATCAGCCCCTAAAGCGTCTCTATGGCAGAGCTCTTCTATAAAACCAAGACTCTTGTGCCTCTTGATCAGGCTGGTGTGCTGCTGGCAAGAACACACCCCCCACCTCCCCATCATCTCACCTCCCCCTCACCCCCAATCATCCCCATCTTCTCACTTTTCTAAGTGTATATGAGAGATGCATCAAGGAGCTAACCTATCAGGTATATTGTAATTATATACTGTAATCTACTTCAATCCACTCATATTTATTCCCTATGTCAGTCGATGCATGACTCTGCTTATTCAACCATGTTAAGACTGAAGAGTCAAGTCAAGTCAATTTTATTTGTATAGCCCCAAATCATAACAAAAGTTATCTCAAGACGCTTTTCACATAGAGTAAGTCTAGACCATACTCTTTAAAATATTATTTACAGAGACCCAACAGTTCCCACCATGAGCAGCACTTGGCGACAGTGGTGAGGAAAAACTCCCTTTTAACAGGTAGAAACCTCGATCAGAACCGTGCTCTGGGTGGGCGGCCATCTGCATCGACCCAGTTGGGTTGAAAGGGGAGGAGAGAGGGGAGGAGGGGAGGAGAGAGGGGGAGAGGGGAGAGAGAGCAGGAGGACGGACAACAAATCAGACTAATAATAATAACAACTGCAGCAGTGAGTGTGGAGCAGGAACATGGGGGCAGTAGACGGCCTGCAGTCACAGATCCAGATTACCAAAAGTCTCGTGTCATTTAAAAGATATGTTTCAAAGCATTACAGCTAATTCCTTTGAATTCCCCTCAACATAGTGCTTATTCTAAAGAAATGGTTGGTTAAATGTTCAAATAATTAATATTTGTGACTTTTGTGCTTTTTTGTATTTGCTTCGGATGTCCTCCACCAATGCCTCATGTAACAAAAGGGTCTTCTGAATGGCAGCAGGTGGAAGCTGTCTGTTTACTTTTGTGCGTGGAGACGCATTATTCTTTTTCATGTGTGGAGGAAACTAAAATCTCCGTTTGTGTCTAGTGCAGATGAGAGTCGGCAATTAAATACCTAGACATGATATTCAGTTTCTTCATGAAGCTTTATTGCTTGCAAACAAGAGCCATCATCAGCATTACACAGATATGACTGAAGAGAGGCAGTCTCTCCTCAGTTCTTATACTTTGAGAATAACACACATACAACAATAACTCTAACAATCTATCATAACACACATGATCTCACCCAAGAAATACAGTTTTGACCTTTGACCTCGATACCCTCCTTCCTGTCTGTGTAGACAAGTGATCTGCACCTACTCCCTAACATATTTCACTATCTGGCGATTTGTTTCTCATGTGTAAGAACAAAGAACAATTGTGTTCTAGTTATTCAGACACAAGAAGAGGGCCTCCCAGGTTTAACTTTTTTATGGTGAGTTTTTTTGTCTTTAGTTTCACAACAACTTATAATGTATAATATCGTGGTGGATGAATGTAACCTTATTGGAAAACACGTCATTATAACAAGAATTTCCCTTACATTCCACCCTTTGATTAATTTGTAAATCACAAAGCTAATCACTCACTTTAAGTTTAGCATTTAGCAAGCATTCAGCAAAGCAATTTTACATATCACCTGGTGCTGTAACCTTCTGCCAAGCAGTACAGTTTCGTTCTCAGAGTTAGTGTTAGTGGATTCAGCATCATGTTCATACCACAGCATCTGAGGAACAGCTATGATGAGACTGATCAGCCCCAAGGAGCACAAAGTGCTTCTCATTCCACAGCCTGTTCTCCTACATGGATGCCACTTCGTGTCTGGCCGAATCCATTTCTGATGCAGTGTCGAGTTTGCTCCCTCAACTCAGCAGGATGTGTTGGTTCCCAGGATGGGCCTAGTCTGAGCCCTTGCTGCTCTGACTGTCCTCAGAGTCCCGGGATGATCCTAGTCCTCCCTGGAGGTCCGCTGGGCCCGGAGCCTTTTTGCAGTGGCTGGTGTGTATCCACGTGGCCCGCTCTGCCACCTTCACCACGGAGTTTGTGGTCAACAACACCTGAAACGGTCCCAACCAGCGTGGCTTTCTCCAGTAGCGTCTCCTGCAGTCTTTCACCACCACCCAGTCTCCAGGCTGCAACGAATGCAATGGTCCTTGCAGGGGGACTGGTAGGGCTGCTTTTACCTGTGTGTGTATAGACCTTAGAGAATTGGAGAGGTTAATGCAGTAGTTCAGCATTGCATCATCAAATTCATCCCCTCTTAGGGGCTGTCCCTGCTCTGGTAAGGACATCCCTGTGTTCATGGGTGGTGGATTTTCCCCGCCCCCTCATGCTCATAAGCACCAGAGACAGGGCTTTAACCCAACTGAGTCCTGTTTCTTCACGCACTTTGGTCGGTTTGTTTTTGAGCGTTCCATTTTCACGCTCCACTGCTCCTCCACTTTGGGCGTAGGCACAGTGTGTTCTTAAATCAACCCCCAAGTAATCTGAGTAATCAGCATTATTTACAAAGTTTGTGCCGTTGTCACTAGACACTTTCCTAGGGATTCCCCATCGGGGTCCAATTTCTGTCAGTAGCACCTTTGCTACTGCCGCTGCATCTGCTTTCCCTGTAGGAAAAACTTCAACCCATTTAGAGAACATGTCAACAATCACCAAACAATATTTATTTCCCTCACATGGAGAAAGTTCAAAAAAATCCATCATTGGGTGATCAAAAGGAGCATCTTGGGTTGGATGGCTGGATTGCTGCATGGGCTGTCCCCTGCCAGTGTTGTTCCTGAGACAACTCTGCAGCCTGTGCGGAGAGATGTCCTGGCAACCTGCTGGATTCAATAATGTTATTGTCCGTTACCACAGCATAGCCAACCTGCGTTTAATGTGTGAGAGGGTCCTTTTTACTGGAACCATCTACATAGAGAATAAGATCAGCATTAGGCAGTGGTACAGTGGTTAAATCAGGTCTAGGTGAACGAACTTCCGATATTGCTGCTAGACAATCATGAGGTTCACCATCTTCAGCAGTTGGCAGGAGAGTAGCTGGGTTAAGTACAGTGCAGCGTGAGATAACAACATTTGGAAGAGACAACAACACATTGTGATAATGCATCATTCTTGCTGGAGTCAAGTGTGAGGATTTTTGCTCCAGTAATATGGATGCTACTGCATGAGGTACCAGTAAGTTCAATGTTTGATAGCGTACTAGACCTCTAGAAGCCAATACTGCCAATGATGCTGCAGCCACAGCCTTTAGGCAGTATGGCAACCCTGCTGCCACTGCGTCTAGCGTGGATGAGAAATAAGCCACGGGTCTAAGCTTATTCCCATGTTTTTGTAACAAAACTGAGGACATGAAGTTTGAGTAAACAGTTGATGAGGGTTTAGTAACTCCAGAGTCGGAGCTATGGTCAATGCTTGTTTTAGTTTGGTGTAACTGTCTTCACCGTCAGGAGTCCATGTCAGTGGGTCTGAGTGTGCAAGTCCATGGTCATATGTCATGCTCTGCAGAGTCCCTGCTATCTGTGCAAAGTCTGGAAGCCACTGACGACAGTAGCTTACCATGCCTAGAAATGCCATCATTTGCTTCTTGTTTATCGGTTTTGGAATTTTCAAGATGGCTTGGATCCTTTCATCTGACAAATTCTTTCCTTCGGGAGAAGAAATTATGTGGCTTAGGAATGTTACTTCCTGTCTTACCCACTGCAACTTTGAGAGGCTGACCTTGTGGCCTTGTGTTGCTTAATATTGTAGAAGTGCCACTGTGTCAGCCTGGCATGCCTGTTCAGTCTCTGAACATAGTAAAAGATCATCTACATACTGGACCAGTGTACTACCGCACGGCGGTTCGAACACTTCCAAATTGTCATGCAAATCAGCCGATAAAAACGTGGGACTTTCGGAAAACCCCATCGGAAGACGGGACCACATCCACGATTTACCTTTAAATGTGAATGCAAACCAGAATTGTGAATCTGGATGAGCAGGAATGCTGAAAGATGCATTAGCCAAATCTATCACCGTGAAATATTTACTTTTATTAGGTACCTGCGTCAAAATAGTGTGTGGATCTGGAACCACTGGTGCCCTGGCATGAACTGCATCATTCACTGCTTTTAGCTCTTGAACAAATCTCCAATTTGTAGGTTGATTTTCCTGTGGAGCCTTTTTAACTGGGAAGATAGGTGTTCTACATGGAGAATTAGGGCATGGCACAATAACTCCTTTCTCAAGCAATGACTCAAAAACCGGTCTGGTCTGTAATCAGATCTGGCAGTAACCACTAGGGGTACTACATTCTTCATCAGTCCCACATCATATTTATGCTAAGCCCAAATTCCAGTGGGGACCTCTGCCAATCTGGGGTCTGATGCTGTTATTTCTGTATTTTGAGCCATCTGAGTGCTGCAGAATGTCTGAGTCCTTTGGGAGAGAAGATGCAGTACATGTACTCCCACAAAGGTGCAACAGAATCTCTTCCGAAACACCACTCGCTGAGGGTGAGTATTTAACTCCTTTTCCCTCACTTCTGGCTGGTTTCCAATCATAAATATCATTACATATAGTCACCCATGAGCCAACGTCTTTCAATTCTTTTGTGTGTGGTTTCGTAAGTGACACGTGTGGACAGACTGATGACTTAAAGAAAGTCCTGATCTCTTCATTTCTGTTAACCGACAATGCACAAAACTTCCCCAGAACATATGACCACTAGTTAACATACCTGACTCTTTCCCTTCACAAAACCATTGCATTTCAAAACTTTCACCGGGACCCGGTGTATGCTTGACATAGGATGTACAGTGCAGGTCCTCAACTTGCATATGATCAACCTCATGTGTCATCACATGCAAAATCGGTCAGGGTGTGTGAGACCGAGCGTGGATCATTGGACTTTAGATCCCATGAATAATAGTATTTTGGTGAGTGAGGACTGAAATACACACCCTGAAATGGTGTGTTCTGCACCCATTCTATTTTTAGCCCTTCATCTGTACAGACTATGACAATCCCAAATTCACACATCAGATCCCTGGCCATTAAATTTATAGGGCAACAAGAAGAGAATAAAAATGAATGTTTCCTTCCCTGTTTCCCTGTTTCCAGGTCTATGAAAGAAAGAGGTGTAGTGAATATTTCCTTAATCACTTTACCCCCTGCTCCTACGGTGTCAATCCTTCTGCCACTCATTTTGAGCCCATCATGCCAATCACCTGTCTTTAACACTTGTGTGTTGCACCAGAATCTACTAGAAACTGTATCTCTTTTCCTGCCACTAACAGTTTAATCACTGGTAATTCTTCGGGGGAATGATATTCTGTATCATCTGCATTTCTGATTCCTCATCGTGTGTGTGTGTGTGCTTTCTTACCCTCCCTTCCTGCCTCCCCTGTTAGTCAGTAGCCAGCCCTCCCTCCGCGGTGGTTCCTCCCTCCTCCCCTCGGGTTATTTATTTACTGTACAGCCAGTCCTCCCTGTCCTGTTCAGGCTCAGATTGTGTGCAGTCCTGTGCCCAATGGGTCAGGCTCCCACAGCGGAAACAGCCATCCTGCTTGTAAGTTCTTCGTTTTCTGCCTCGACCTCTGCTACTGCCACGACCTCTGCCCCTGTACGTTTGCTGTTCATACACTTGCAACTGTGCCAACTGGAGTTTCTCTCCCAACTTTTCCTTCGTCTTCGCCACTTTGTCTCCGGCCTGCCTCAGTGTTCTCTCGGTGTGTCTAGCGTGAGCTAGAACATCTGCAATTCGCCCACTGTCTACATGAATGCAATGCTTCGTGACATAGTGTCTGATTTCCGGCAGGAGTCCTTCCACCAGACTGGCTTTCAGCTGTTGTTCATAGGGACTATCATCGTTATTTGCTGGGGGATTCAAGCCACTGTGGACTCTGAATACTTCTGACAATCTAAGATGATAATCAGTCACATTTTCCTCTGTACCTCAACTCACAGTCTTTCACTTTGCCCCAGTCTATCCTTCTCTCGAAGTAAGCTGTCAGTTTTGTTATCAGGGCGGCCACTGCCACCGTGTAGGCATTGCCCACTGCCCCATTCCAGGGTGTGTCTGCAGCTGGCCAGCCTCCTTCGACAGCGCCCCATTTTAGTCCCATTTTGGTGACCAGAAGTCTCTTGATCCCCCCCAATTGTCTCTAGTAGTCCCTTCCTACACATGCGCTGGAGTTTTTTGTAAGTTCTTTTTTTGTATTGTTTTTTTTTTTTTTGGGGGGGGGGTGGGGGGGTGGGGGTTATTTCTTCAACAGAACCTGTAGTTCTTGAATTTGTTTCTGAAGGTTCTTTAGTGTTTTTCGTCTTCTTCTCCACCCTCAATTACGTTGCCTAAAACACATGTGCAGCACAATAAATCACACATTGCAATAGTTGTTACAATGTAATATTACATTGTTACATTAACATCTGCAACCTGATGAGTAGAATTTGTTTAATTTCATATCGTATTGTAATCATACTACACAGCTACAGTACATTCTAACATTTGGTTATAAGACAACACTTTGTTATTACATAGCAACAAACACACACGTATGCCCTATTGCCACCCTTGCTTGTTTTCTTTGACACATGATCCATTTCAGAAACTAAAACTACACCTGGAAGTGCTTGGATCTACAGCTTGCACTGGTGATAGCTGGGGGCTGTGGAGGGGTGATGAGGTGTTGAAAAGCTTGATCATATAGAACGTCTCCCTCCACTTTCTGCCACGTCTGCACTTTTCTCTCTCACTGAGGTCATTGATGGTTGTCTTCCTGCCTGACTCTAGGTCCTTTCTGTATTTATCACGTTCCTTCTCTAAATATTTCTCTTTCCTCTCTGGATCAGCATCGCGTCGGGCGCGATAGTGCCGCTGCTTTTCTGCAGTGATCAGCGGTGGATTGGCTCCCTGTAAGTGTGGTATTCACATTGTAAAACTGATCTTAAATGTTAAAAGCTTCAGTAATTTCAACTGTAAAACTCAGATGAATAGTATAGTACAGGAAACTGTTTGCCAACAAATTCATCATATAAAGGTGATCATATGTCAGTGTTGTGTTTACAGCCAGTGAACGGGGAAATGTTTTAACACAAAAATGAATAACATGTTTCAGAACCTGTTAGAACCACAAGATGGAGACATTACAACAGAGCTCAACCTGTAACCTTCACTACTTCATTACAGTAACATGGGTAACTCCACCTTGTTTAATGGAGTATGAATGAAGGATTGTTCATAACATCACAATACCAACATATAAAAGGACAAACCTTTTCAAATGAGTGATTCTAGTGAAGTCACTGTCACGGCTGGTACGTGAAGGGAAACAGGAAGGACCCAATGACTGAGGCAGAGCTGAAGCAGTTCAGTGATTTAATGATCAAAACGTTGAGGTACAGAGGCTTATGAAGTCATGAAGCAGGCAAGGGTCAAAACCGGGAAGGCAGTCCAAACAGGCAAAAACATTTGATAAAGTGGCAGGCAGTAAATCCAAGGTCAGAGGGCTGGGGGATGAGAGAGGGGGGCTGAAGGGAGGGACTGCAAGCTTTGTGACTAACACACTATTTATTTCTTTTTTTTTTCATTACATAAGGGAAAACACTGATAAAAACCCTAAAGAACACATGAAAACACTGCAAGATGGGTTTGTTGGCATGAATGAAAATACTTTGCACTTTCTGCTTCTCCATAATCAGAAATGTCTCATTTCATTTGAGGCAAAGAATAAAATTATGATAAGAATACCATAAATCATCACAGTCTTACACAAACTAACAATGAGGCTGCAGCATATTATATTTTTGTTATCTTCCATAAAAAATTTTTTTCTTTTTTTGAAATGAATAAAACTTCTGTCCTGTTTGCACGCCATCCTTTTCTTCATCTTACCAATCTATGCAAAGTAATTTACTAGAATAGAATTAGAGGAATAAGAAATATAGAAATATTCCATTCACAGTGAACAAGACATCTTCCTCCTCTCCTTCATGATGCTTGTGACTCAGTCACTCTGTTGACAGTCTGTTCTTCTCCTGCTGCGTCCTGTGGAAATGAAACAACACAGAGAGAGTGCTGTTAGCATTCTGCAGTGATTTTAATGCAGCTGAAAAAGAAATGCCAGCAGCACTTTGAGCTTGTTTTAGTAAATCTAAGCCTATTATTAAGTGATTATTGGCTCTCCTTAACGACACCTGGCCCAATGCATTCTGGTCTACTGTCACTGCTGTTATGGAGACATGGATAAACATCATTGTCTCTAAGGATTTCTTCTGTATGATGGCGGAGCACCAATCTTCAAAGATGCCTACAAATAAATATTACTTTCCCTTTTTCTTTAAGGACATTTTATTGAAAGAATAATGCACCTGACCTCGTCTAGTAGCTCACATTCACTGGTTTGTTGCAGCATCTTGATCTAAACCACCTGAAAGAAAAGGAGATGGAAAGAATGAACATGAAAAAAACTTCAACATTAACTTCAAAAAAACGTTAATCATATTAGAGAAAAGTTTGTCTCACCACTCAAATATTATGATTGTACTGCACAGAATTACAATTTCCAGGCTCTTCACTATAACACAGACACCAACCCCAAACTCTGGATTATCTGTAACAAGACAGCATGGTGGAAACTGTTATGGCTCTAAAACATCCTGAACCTTCATCCTTCTGTTAACCTCAAATGTAAATGGGTTTACTATCACAAGTTTATTTGTACAGAATTATTTCATACAAATGCAATAAAAAGCTCCATAGGAGTGCCATAAATAAAAAGATGGCATTAATCTAAAAAAGAATAAATAAGTTTATGAAAAAATGTGGAAATATAAAGATAATTAACTAAATATGAACTAATAATTATAAAAATGTTCATATATTAACATTTATTTGCTTGATTTATTTCTGTATATATTAATTTGTATATATTTGAAGATATATATTTATTTCCTTATTTGCAAATAAATTACTCTTTTCATTTATATATTTTTCATGTTTTTTTAATAATTTATTGATTTTTATATAATGTAATTTATTTATTTTTATCCTTTGATTTTTCCTCATTCTTTTCCTATTGCTCTTTCTTGAAGGGCCAAGCTGTCAATCAACTGGCTGTGGGCGGGCCTTCCTCCCCGGGTTGGGCGGGTTTGTGCATGTGCAGTGTTAGTGTGGTATGGAAAATGTAGAACTGGACTATGTTTAGAAGATGGTGGATGAATTAATGGAGAGTCTCAGTCAAATATCTCAGCCTGGGCAGTAAGGCCCATAAATGAACAAATAAATGAGAAAATATATGAAAATGCTAATAATTATTCCTTTTTATTTTGTTATTTATCTTTATATTTTACATTTATATTCTTTAATTTATTTCTCTTTATATTTCCATATTTATTTTTTCTCATTACTTTACATATCTATTCTTATTTGTGGCACTCCTATGCCTCCATACTTTGCAACGTACTCAAACAAACTACGTTATACAGCAGCAGAAAAGCTGAAAAACAGAAAAGAGAGAAGAGCAGATTAGATTAAAATAAGCAGATTCAGAACAGTTCTACATTTACCTGCAATATTCAAAGTAATCTGTGATGACGTCTGATTACCGAGATCATTCATGGCCAGACAGAAATAAACTCCTCCATCTGTCACATTAAAGCTGTAAAAATCTCCTTCAGATACATTCACGGCTCCATCTTTGCTGCTCTTGAACCAGGTGAAGCGGCTGACGGGAGGCTTGGCTCTGCTGGAGCAGGTCAGGTTCACCCGGCTACCTGCTGACACCAAACCTGGTGGACTGATGGACACGGAGGTGTTCTTGGGAGCATCTGAGGAACATATGATATTAACTTTATTCATTAAAATCAGCTGACATCCCATCATGTGCTGACAGGATCCAATAACAAACTCTGAGTGTCTTACATGAAACATGGAGAGTCTTTCTCTCCTCTGCTGTCTTGACCTCTTTTCCTTCGTTCACAGGATAACTGGCAGAACAGGTGATGTTGTATCCATCATGTTGGTCTGACAGAGTGACGGTCGTCTGGATTTTAGTTGTTAAGGTTCGATCTGTGTTTTCCTCTATTTTGTTGAGAGCGTCTTGTTGGAGATTCCAGGTGAGTTTAGGAGGGGAGTGTGGACAGGGAGTGGAAGCTGAGCAGGTTATAGTGACAGACTGCTTCTCCTTCAGATCACCTGGGATCTCAATTCTGGGGCTCGGAGGAGAATCTGTGGGATCCAACCAGACACACATTTGACACTAAAATATGAATTAGAAACGCTTTGGGTTTTGAATTCTAAAGCTGACACAGAAAATGACACTTTTGTATTGATATTTGACAATTTTATTGTCAAACTGTTACCACAGACACAGTGTTTAATCACAAATTAAATTCTTAGCAAAGTAAAAAAACCTGATAAAATGAGAAAGTGTGCTGTTTAGACCAAAGCTGCAACTGATTTCCCTTTTTATTTAACATCATAGACTGACTGATGAAAACAAAACTCTTTTACCTGTAACTGTTATTTGAAGAGGATTACAAGCAGCTGTTGCCATGAATGGTTTGATCTCAAATCTGAAGAAATATGTGTCTGTGTAACTTCTGATTAATTTGGAAAATAAAGTGGAGCAATTTTTCTCACTCAGGTTTCCAGTAATATTCATTGAATAGGTGTTAACCGTTCTACTACTGTTGAAAATCACATTGTTTTGATATGTGCCAAATCTGGAGTCATTTTTGATCCACATTCCAAAGGTTTCTCTTCTGCTGTCAAAATCTTGTTCTGGTTGAGAACTAAAGTTACACGGGATTTGCAAACAAGATCCACTCAGTGCTTCAATCTTCTCTGGTGCAGTAATAAATAGATCTGAGTGGTACGGACAAGCAGCCAAAGCTCCTGTAAAACCAGACTCACGATTAACAAAATGTGGATAAAATCTCTATTTATAGAAAGACACAAAATACACTTCAGCAGCAGGATGTTGCATGTTATTTTCCCTGGCTGCACTGCTCTTTCTGCTTTGACTCTAAATTAAGTTCAGACTGTAAATGATTTGAGTAATGTCTCCTAATAAAATTGACTGAACAAGCAGCTCACCTGAAAGACAGAGGATATGTACAATAATATAAGAAAAAATGTCAGCAGAGATCATGATAAAGCTTTGCAAAATTTGGTATGGAAAATTTTCTGTCTCACTTTTCTGTCTCTTTTCTTCTGTTGCTGAAATTCTCTCCTTTCCTCTCTCTTCCGTTTATCAATTTAGATTCATACATTTCCAGTTCCTTCATTTCTACTTTCTCTTGCTGTCAGGTCTCCTCTCATTCACACATTTGTTTCCTATCTCCTATTTTCTTGAGCGCACATTTTGTGAAGATGCTATGTTTTCATGTACTATTGAGAAATGTTTTTTCTGTAAATATTGTTTTTAAGTTCCCATCGATCTTTTCTTATTGAATTTAAACAGATTATTCGCAACTCTGCATATATTTACATTAATACATAAAATACTTTATCCAAGAACCGCTCCTATTTCACTACTGAATACTGTTGTGTTTACCTTTATTAGTCAAATCGATCTCTTCTGACGTCTGATTACCGAGATCATTCATGGCCACACAGAAATAAACTCCTCCATCTGTCACATTAAAGCTGTAAAAATCTCCTTCAGATACATTCACGGCTCCATCTTTGCTGCTCTTGAACCAGGTGAAGCGGCTGACGGGAGGCTTGGCTCTGCTGGAGCAGGTCAGGTTCACCCGGCTACCTGCTGACACCAAACCTGGTGGACTGATGGACACGGAGGTGTTCTTGGGAGCATCTGAGGAACATATGATATTAACTTTATTCATTAAAATCAGCTGACATCCCATCATGTGCTGACAGGATCCAATAACAAACTCTGAGTGTCTTACATGAAACATGGAGAGTCTTTCTCTCCTCTGCTGTCTTGACCTCTTTTCCTTCGTTCACAGGATAACTGGCAGAACAGGTGATGTTGTATCCATCATGTTGGTCTGACAGAGTGACGGTCGTCTGGATTTTAGTTGTTAAGGTTCGATCTGTGTTTTCCTCTATTTTGTTGAGAGCGTCTTGTTGGAGATTCCAGGTGAGTTTAGGAGGGGAGTGTGGACAGGGAGTGGAAGCTGAGCAGGTTATAGTGACAGACTGCTTCTCCTTCAGATCACCTGGGATCTCAATTCTGGGGCTCGGAGGAGAATCTGTGGGATCAAACCAGACACACATTTTACACTAAAATATAAATTAGAAACACTTTGGGTTTTTAATACCAAAGCTGACACAGAAAATTACACTTTTGTATTGAAATTTGACAATTTTATTAATTTATTGGTGTTTATTAACATCAGACTCAGTCTTTAATCAGAAATTAAAATCTTAAAAAAGTGAAAATCCTGATAAAATGAGAAAGTGTGCTGTTTAGACCAAAGCTGCAACTGATTTCCCTTTTTATTTAACATCATAGACTGACTCATGAAAACAAAACTCTCTTACCTTTAACTGTTATTTGAAGAGGATCACAAACAGCTGTTCCCATGAATGGTTTGTTCTCAACTCTGAAGAAATATTTGTCTGTGTAACTTGTGATTAATTTGGAAAATAAAGTGGTGCAATTTTTCTCACTCAGGTTTCCAGTAATATTCATTGGATAGGTGTTACCCATCCCACTACTGTTGAAAATCACATTGTTTGGATTTGTTCCAAATCTGGGTTCATTTTTGATCCACATTCCAAAGGTTTCTCTTCTGCTGTCAAAATCTTGTTCTGGTTGAGAACTAAAGTTACACGGGATTTGCAAACAAGATCCACTCAGTGCTTCAATCTTCTCTGGTGCAGTAATGAATAGAGGTGAATGGAACGGACAAACAGCCAAAGCACCTGTAAAACCAGACTCATGATTAACAAAATGTGGATAAAATCTATAGGCAGAGAACGTTCATGATAAATAAAGCAGCTGTACGTTGCATGCTGGTCTTTTTTCCTGTCCTGTTAACAATGTTAGTATGAAATATTTCATTTTTCAGTCAGGACGGTTGGAAACAGTAACTCTATCTGCACTGGTCTTCCTGCTTTGTTTCTAAATGAAGTTCAGACTGAATGAATTAACGTCTCAGATAAAAGTGAGTGAACAAACAGCTCACCTGAAAGAAAGAAGACGCTCAGTAACAAGTTGGCTGGCACCATATTCACAGACTGGACTGCCGTGAAACTCATCACCTGGATTTGACCAAAAAAAAGAAAAGAAGTTATGTTTCAATATTTTAATCAAAATATCTTTTAAACAAAATGTTCACATTCTTTTAAAACAACTTCAAATTCACACATTCACTCCAGGAAGTTGAATAAATAAAATCTATCATGTAATTTCAGCGGAGTTCATGAAAAGCAGCTAAATTAAACTCTCTGGGTTAAAAAGTTGAAACATAAAAAGCAGTAACATTTGTCCTTACCGAACCAGCCTGCAGCCAAAACAGAGAAACAATTAGTTTTAAAATCAGGAAGTTTGTGAATTTCAGCAGAACTGCAACAGAGCCAGTAAGCGATGTATCTGCAAAGCCGTCGTAATATAACATCAAACAGACTATTTTCAG
This sequence comes from Lateolabrax maculatus, assembly GCA_031216445.1. Lineage (NCBI taxonomy): Eukaryota > Metazoa > Chordata > Actinopteri > Acropomatiformes > Lateolabracidae > Lateolabrax > Lateolabrax maculatus. Next base: position 14,626,050 of record CM062210.1, read on the forward strand.
GATAGATATCACACGACTACAATACTGCAGAAAAAGAAGAAGTCTTCATCCTTCCTGGCTGCACCCTGAGAAAGAGGAAGTCAGTGTTTGGGGCATCTTGAGCTCAGCAAGGTGCAAATAACTTATTACTTATCTTTTATCACTTGACTCACTGCAGGCCTGTATCTGTATCTTCTTTTCTAGTACATATTACATTAATCACAATAATGACATATGTAAAACAACATATAAACAATATAACATTTACACATGTAATATATAGAGAGGAGGCTGATTTGAGACCATCAGTACAGAAAGCCAGTGTTTCATTAGATAAATATGCAGGAAACTTCCCCCGAGTAAGATCATATAACCAAAGACTAATTTATTATACAACAAACAGCTGTTTCTTCTGCAGGAACGAGGATCACAAGGGATGAGAGGATTTAAATTGGGTAATAGTTAATAAGTTATCATTCATCATCTTTATGCAGAGCTGCTTTTCATGGTTTTCATAGTAACAGACAGAGTTATTTAAGCTCCTTTTGCTGGATCAGGGAAGGAATTTTTTTCCATACCTTTTTTTTTTTTTTAGAATTTTCACTTTTTGCAGTCACTCACTTCACATTAATTTTAGCAAATAAACAGAAGGAAAGTGTTCCAGGTCACAGAATAAATAGTCAGTACTTGGACAATAAACACAATTCTTCATTGATATTTTGTTGCAGAGAGCTGCCTGGTTACAGTCAGAAGGACAGATGCAGCTGACCAACTTCCTCTGTTTACTTATAGTTCTCAGCTCTGTTTACGACTTCATCAGTTTACATCCCACCACTTCTCTTTGGCGATCTTTTCTGGTTTGTTGCTGCATCTTGATCTAAACCACCTGAAAGAAAAGGAGATGGGAACAATAAAATAATGGATAAAAGTTAAACATTAACTTAATACATACTTTGATAATATCATAGAAAGGTTTGTCTCACCACTCAAATATTATGATTGTACTGCACAGAATTACAATTTCCAGGCTCTTCACTATAAAACAGACACCAACCCCAAACTCTGGATTATCTGTAACAAGACAGCATGGTGGAAACTGTTATGGCTCCAAAACATCCTGAACCTTCATCCTTCTGTTAACCTCAAATGTAAATGGGTTTACTATACAAAGTTTATTCGTACAGAATCATTTCATACAAATGCAATAAAAAAGCTCCATAGGAGAGCCATAAATCAGAAGAAATATGAAAATAAATGTGGAAATACAAAGACGAACAAATAACACAATACATAAGTAAATGAAAAAATGTGGAAATATGAATATAATTAACTAAATATAAAGTAATAATTATAAGCATTTTCTTATATTTTAACATTCATTTCTCATTTATTTCTGTATATATTTATTTTTATATATTTTAAAATATATTTTTATTTACTTTTTGCAAATAAATTACTCTTTTCATCTATATATCATTTTTCTGTCACAAACTTCTCATTCATTTTAGCAAATATACAGAAGGAAAGTGTTCCAGGTCACAGAATAAATAGTCAGTACTTGCACAATAAACACAATTCTTTACTGACATTTTGTTGCAGAGAGCTCTGTGGTTACAGTCGGTATTTCGATCGTATAGAAGGACAGATGCAGCTGACCAACTTCCTCTGTTTACTTATAGTTCTCAGCGCTCTGTTCATGACTTCATCAGTTTACATCCCACCACTTCTCTTTGGAGATCTCACTCTGGTTTATCAGCCCCACACAGAGAAAATGTGCAGCAACCTCATGCTTAACGCCTCGACTTATTCTTAAGTGTAAATAACCAAAGACGTGACAAAGACTATTTCATACATGTAGGTACAACAGAGTCTCTGCTGACAGTCTTTATCACTGCTGCTCTGCACCGTGCTGATGAGAGAACCTCACTGATTAATATGCTTTGAATTATTTTATTATACTTTTAATTCACAATGTTTATGCAAACAAAAAACATTGAATAAGAGATAAAAATGATTCTCTCCTTCACACTTTCTCTGGGCTACCATTCTTTTTCAATACTATAAAATTATTTATTTAATAAGAAGAACAAGATCACAAACACTGATACTGAACACTGACTCCAAATGAATGTTAATGTTGCTCTGTGTTTGCTGGATGTGAAAACAGGAAACTGCCAACAAGTTCATCATAAAAAGGTGATAATATGTAAATGTTGTGTTTACAGCTTTTGTCCTGCTGCCAAGTGGACGGAAATCTGTTATTGCAGGTTTAAGATAGAAAAATAGGTAAATTCATAATATGTTTCAGAATTGTTTGATGGAGTTGTGTTTTCAATCAACTGGCTTTTGTTGTTTTAAAGTAAAATACATTTTATCAAGAGAAATAAATAAACCGTTTGACAGAGTAAAAGAATGTAAAGTCTGATAAAGGTGTGAGAAATTGGTAGTGGTTAAATTGCAGTACATTTTAGTCACATTTTAAATGAACTTTTGTGACATAACAGAGGAGTAACAGAATGAACATATAAACACATGAATAGAACATAAAAAAAACGTACAACACAAATAATACGCAAAAAAATGTAGCAAGAAAATTAGTTTATTGTCATCCAGACATTGAATAACAGTTATGACCAAGATCTGTGAAAAGGAATCATTTTGACAACAACAATGCAGCCGGTGAGATTGTCATTGTCAGCAGTGCCGTCACATCAACACATGGTTAAGATGAGGACTGAACCTGTCAGAACCACAAGATGGAGACATTACAACAGAGCTCAACCTGTAATCTACTTCATTACAGTAACATGGGTAACACTACTTTGTTTAATGGAGTCTGAATGAAGGATTATTCATAACATCACAACAGGAACATATAAAAGGACTTTCTCAGACACTTTTACAAATGAATGATTCTAGAAGATCAAATCTCCTGTGATAGTGTGACCAACTCACACTATTTCTTTTCTTTATTAATGATGTAACAGTGAACTTAATACTGGTCATTATGTTGATGTATGCAGCTTTTGTTTTAGATATCAGATGATTTTAACACTAATATCACTGACACTAACACAATGGTGAACATTTATTTATGCTATATACAGTAAGAAAAGACTACACTATCACATAAAACATCTTACATTTACATTTATTAACTTGACTTTCATCCAAAGCGATGTACAAATGAGGTCAAATCATCCTGTTAAAATTATTGGATGACTACTCAAGCTTTGCTATCATCCTGGGAGAAATAAAGACTGGTTGTGCCCTTCTTTGTGAGTGGTGCGAAAACCTCAAGAAAACAGACGGTTGCTTTTAAAGACCTTTGAAGATCTTTAAAAAGTCATAATGTGTAACTGTCAGTTGTAGAAGGTAAACTGCACTTCAGGGGACAACAACCACATTTTAACCCAGAAACACTCAGGACCTGACCTCTGTATCCTCTGTGGCCCTGGCTATAGATCCTAGTTACTTTGCAGATAGATTTTACATACAGACCATCTGAACATTAATATGATTCATTGTTAGATTAAAATAAGCAGATGTAGGATGAGGGGCAGGACAGCAGCCGCCAGCTACAGTCAGAGAAAGAAGGCCCCACTCTCTCTCCTGTTAAACCCTCTCACAGAGGAGGAGATGCCTTCTCTGAGGCCATAATCAATCAATATTTGAACAATAATGATTTAAAGAGGCCTTGCACTGTGTGGCAGACAGGCCTAAAACTAAAATCTCCGTTCGTGTCTAGTGCAGATGAGAGTCGGCAATTAAATACCTAGACATGATATTCAGTTTCTTCATGAAGCTTTATTGCTTGCAAACAAGAGCCATCATCAGCATTACACAGATATGACTGAAGAGAGGCAGTCTCTCCTCAGTTCTTATACTTTGAGAATAACACACATACAACAATAACTCTAACAATCTATCATAACACACATGATCTCACCCAAGAAATACAGTTTTGACCTTTGACCTCGATACCCTCCTTCCTGTCTGTGTAGACAAGAGATCTGCACCTACTCCCTAACATATTTCACTATCTGGCGATTTGTTTCTCATGTGTAAGAACAAAGAACAATTGTGTTCTAGTTATTCAGACACAAGAAGAGGGCCTCCCAGGTTTAACTTTTTTATGGTGAGTTTTTTTGTCTTTAGTTTCACAACAACTTATAATGTATAATATCGTGGTGGATGAATGTAACCTTATTGGAAAACACGTCATTATAACAAGAATTTCCCTTACATTCCCCCCTTTGATTAATTTGTAAATCACAAAGCTAATCACTCACTTTAAGTTTAGCATTTAGCAAGCATTCAGCAAAGCAATTTTACATATCACCTGGTGCTGTAACCTTCTGCCAAGCAGTACAGTTTCGTTCTCAGAGTTAGTGTTAGTGGATTCAGCATCATGTTCATACCACAGCATCTGAGGAACAGCTATGATGAGACTGATCAGCCCCAAGGAGCACAAAGTGCTTCTCATTCCACAGCCTGTTCTCCTACATGGATGCCACTTCGTGTCTGGCCGAATCCATTTCTGATGCAGTGTCGAGTTTGCTCCCTCAACTCAGCAGGATGTGTTGGTTCCCAGGATGGGCCTAGTCTGAGCCCTTGCTGCTCTGACTGTCCTCAGAGTCCCGGGATGATCCTAGTCCTCCCTGGAGGTCCGCTGGGCCCGGAGCCTTTTTGCAGTGGCTGGCGTGTATCCACGTGGCCCGCTCTGCCACCTTCACCACGGAGTTTGTGGTCAACAACACCTGAAACGGTCCCAACCAGCGTGGCTTTCTCCAGTAGCGTCTCCTGCAGTCTTTCACCACCACCCAGTCTCCAGGCTGCAACGAATGCAATGGTCCTTGCAGGGGGGCTGGTAGGGCTGCTTTTACCTGTGTGTGTATAGACCTTAGAGAATTGGAGAGGTTAATGCAGTAGTTCAGCATTGCATCATCAAATTCATCCCCTCTTAGGGGCTGTCCCTGCTCTGGTAAGGACATCCCTGTGTTCATGGGTGGTGGATTTTCCCCGCCCCCTCATGCTCATAAGCACCAGAGACAGGGCTTTAACCCAACTGAGTCCTGTTTCTTCACGCACTTTGGTCGGTTTGTTTTTGAGCGTTCCATTTTCACGCTCCACTGCTCCTCCACTTTGGGCGTAGGCACAGTGTGTTCTTAAATCAACCCCCAAGTAATCTGAGTAATCAGCATTATTTACAAAGTTTGTGCCGTTGTCACTAGACACTTTCCTAGGGATTCCCCATCGGGGTCCAATTTCTGTCAGTAGCACCTTTGCTACTGCCGCTGCATCTGCTTTCCCTGTAGGAAAAACTTCAACCCATTTAGAGAACATGTCAACAATCACCAAACAATATTTATTTCCCTCACATGGAGAAAGTTCAAAAAAATCCATCATTGGGTGATCAAAAGGAGCATCTTGGGTTGGATGGCTGGATTGCTGCATGGGCTGTCCCCTGCCAGTGTTGTTCCTGAGACAACTCTGCAGCCTGTGCGGAGAGATGTCCTGGCAACCTGCTGGATTCAATAATGTTATTGTCCGTTACCACAGCATAGCCAACCTGCGTTTAATGTGTGAGAGGGTCCTTTTTACTGGAACCATCTACATAGAGAATAAGATCAGCATTAGGCAGTGGTACAGTGGTTAAATCAGGTCTAGGTGAACGAACTTCCGATATTGCTGCTAGACAATCATGAGGTTCACCATCTTCAGCAGTTGGCAGGAGAGTAGCTGGGTTAAGTACAGTGCAGCGTGAGATAACAACATTTGGAAGAGACAACAACACATTGTGATAATGCATCATTCTTGCTGGAGTCAAGTGTGAGGATTTTTGCTCCAGTAATATGGATGCTACTGCATGAGGTACCAGTAAGTTCAATGTTTGATAGCGTACTAGACCTCTAGAAGCCAATACTGCCAATGATGCTGCAGCCACAGCCTTTAGGCAGTATGGCAACCCTGCTGCCACTGCGTCTAGCGTGGATGAGAAATAAGCCACGGGTCTAAGCTTATTCCCATGTTTTTGTAACAAAACTGAGGACATGAAGTTTGAGTAAACAGTTGATGAGGGTTTAGTAACTCCAGAGTCGGAGCTATGGTCAATGCTTGTTTTAGTTTGGTGTAACTGTCTTCACCGTCAGGAGTCAATGTCAGTGGGTCTGAGTGTGCAAGTCCATGGTCATATGTCATGCTCTGCAGAGTCCCTGCTATCTGTGCAAAGTCTGGAAGCCACTGACGACAGTAGCTTACCATGCCCAGAAATGCCATCATTTGCTTCTTGTTTATCGGTTTTGGAATTTTCAAGATGGCTTGGATCCTTTCATCTGACAAATTCTTTCCTTCGGGAGAAGAAATTATGTGGCCTAGGAATGTTACTTCCTGTCTTACCCACTGCAACTTTGAGAGGCTGACCTTGTGGCCTTGTGTTGCTTAATATTGTAGAAGTGCCACTGTGTCAGCCTGGCATGCCTGTTCAGTCTCTGAACATAGTAAAAGATCATCTACATACTGGACCAGTGTACTACCGCACGGCGGTTCGAACACTTCCAAATTGTCATGCAAATCAGCCGATAAAAACGTGGGACTTTCGGAAAACCCCATCGGAAGACGGGACCACATCCACGATTTACCTTTAAATGTGAATGCAAACCAGAATTGTGAATCTGGATGAGCAGGAATGCTGAAAGATGCATTAGCCAAATCTATCACCGTGAAATATTTACTTTTATTAGGTACCTGCGTCAAAATAGTGTGTGGATCTGGAACCACTGGTGCCCTGGCATGAACTGCATCATTCACTGCTTTTAGCTCTTGAACAAATCTCCAATTTGTAGGTTGATTTTCCTGTGGAGCCTTTTTAACTGGGAAGATAGTTGTTCTCCATGGAGAATTAGGGCATGGCACAATAACTCCTTTCTCCAGCAATGACTCAAAAACCGGTGTTATTCCTTCAATTGCTCCAGGTTTGAGTGGATATTGTTTTTTGCATGGTCTGTAATCAGATCTGGGAGTAACCACTAGGGGTACTACATTCTTCATCAGTCCCACATCATATTTATGCTGAGCCCAAATTCCAGTGGGGACCTCTGCCAATCTGGGGTCTGATGCTGTTATTTCTGTATTTTGAGCCATCTGAGTGCTGCAGAATGTCTGAGTCCTTTGGGAGAGAAGATGCAGTACATGTACTCCCACAAAGGTGCAACAGAATCTCTTCCGAAACACCACTCGCTGAGGGTGAGTATATAACTCCTTTTCCCTCACTTCTGGCTGGTTTCCAATCATAAATATCATTACATATAGTCACCCATGAGCCAACATCTTTCAATTCTTTTGTGTGTGGTTTCGTAAGTGACACGTGTGGACAGACTGATGACTTAAAGAAAGTCCTGATCTCTTCATTTCTGTTAACCGACAATGCACAAAACCTCCCCAGAACATATGACCACTAGTTAACATACCTGACTCTTTCCCTTCACAAAACCATTGCATTTCAAAACTTTCACCGGGACCCGGTGTATGCTTGACATAGGATGTACAGTGCAGGTCCTCAAATTGCATATGATCAACCTCATGTGTCGTCACACGCTAAATCGGTCAGGGTGTGTGAGACCGAGCGTGGATCATTGGACTTTAGATCCCATGAATAATAGTATTTTGGTGAGTGAGGACTGAAATACACACCCTGAAATGGTGTGTTCTGCACCCATTCTATTTTTAGCCCTTCATCTGTACAGACTATGACAATCCCAAATTCACACATCAGATCCCTGGCCATTAAATTTATAGGGCAACAAGAAGAGAATAAAAATGAATGTTTCCTTCCCTGTTTCCCCGTTTCCAGGTCTATGAAAGAAAGAGGTGTAGTGAATATTTCCTTAATCACTTTACCCCCTGCTCCTACGGTGTCAATCCTTCTGCCACTCATTTTGAGCCCATCATGCCAATCACCTGTCTTTAACACTGAGTGTGTTGCACCAGAATCTACTAGAAACTGTATCTCTTTTCCTGCCACTAACAGTTTAATCACTGGTAATTCTTCGGGGAGAATGATATTCTGTATCATCTGCATTTCTGATTCCTCATCGTGTGTGTGTGTGTGCTTTCTTACCCTCCCTTCCTGCCTCCCCTGTTAGTCAGTAGCCAGCCCTCCCTCCGCGGTGGTTCCTCCCTCCTCCCCTCGGGTTATTTATTTACTGTACAGCCAGTCCTCCCTGTCCTGTTCAGGCTCAGATTGTGTGCAGTCCTGTGCCCAATGGGTCAGGCTCCCACAGCGGAAACAGCCATCCTGCTTGTAAGTTCTTCGTTTTCTGCCTCGACCTCTGCTACTGCCTCGACCTCTGCCCCTGTACGTTTGCTGTTCATACACTTGCAACTGTGCCAACTGGAGTTTCTCTCCCAACTTTTCCTTCGTCTTCGCCACTTTGTCTCCGGCCTGCCTCAGTGTTCTCTCGGTGTGTCTAGCGCGAGCTAGAACATCTGCAATTCGCCCACTGTCTACATGAATGCAATGCTTCGTGACATAGTGTCTGATTTCCGGCAGGAGTCCTTCCACCAGACTGGCTTTCAGCTGTTGTTCATAGGGACTATCATCGTTATTTGCTGGGGGATTCAAGCCACTGTGGACTCTGAATACTTCTGACAATCTAAGATGATAATCAGTCACATTTTCCTCTGTACCTCAACTCACAGTCTTTCACTTTGCCCCAGTCTATCCTTCTCTCGAAGTAAGCTGTCAGTTTTGTTATCAGGGCGGCCACTGCCACCGTGTAGGCATTGCCCACTGCCCCATTCCAGGGTGTGTCTGCAGCTGGCCAGCCTCCTTCGACAGCGCCCCATTTTTGTCCCATTTTGGTGACCAGAAGTCTCTTGATCCCCCCCCAATTGTCTCTAGTAGTCCCTTCCTACACATGCGCTGGAGTTTTTTGTAAGTTCTTTTTTTGTATTGTTTTTTTTTTGGGGGGGGGGGGGGGGGTTGTTTCTTCAACAGAACCTGTAGTTCTTGAATTTGTTTCTGAAGGTTCTTTAGTGTTTTTCGTCTTCTTCTCCACCCTCGATTACGTTGCCTAAAACACATGTGCAGCACAATAAATCACACATTGCAATAGTTGTTACAATGTAATATTACATTGTTACATTAACATCTGCAACCTGATGAGTAGAATTTGTTTAATTTCATATCGTATTGTAATCATACTACACAGCTACAGTACATTCTAACATTTGGTTATAAGACAACACTTTGTTATTACATAGCAACAAACACACACGTATGTCCTATTGCCACCCTTGCTTGTTTTCTTTGACACATGATCCATTTCAGAAACTAAAACTACACCTGGAAGTGCTTGGATCTACAGCTTGCACTGGTGATAGCTGGGGGCTGTGGAGGGGTGATGAGGTGTTGAAAAGCTAGATCATATAGAACGTCTCCCTCCACTTTCTGCCACGTCTGCACTTTACTCTCTCACTGAGGTCATTGATGGTTGTCTTCCTGCCTGACTCTAGGTCCTTTCTGTATTTATCACGTTCCTTCTCTAAATATTTATCTTTCCTCTCTGGATCAGCATCGCGTCGGGCGCGATAGTGCCGCTGCTTTTCTGCAGTGATCAGGGGTGGATTGGCTCCCTGTAAGTGTGGTATTCACATTGTAAAACTGATCTTAAATGTTAAAAACTTCAGTAATTTCAAGTATAAAACTCAGATGAATAGCACATAGACTAATATTTACAAAATCAATCACCAAGCAGTCAAAGGTCACTACCCATTCCTGTTACTGTTACTCAGTCCTGTTACTCTTTAAATGAGTAACATGACTGAAAGTGAAACTGAGTTTTTAGCATAGAATTATCAAATACATGAAATATAGCCACATGACATCCATTCTGACAGCATGAGGACACTGAGCACATTGTAGTGATTCACCAACAATTTGTATTTTTAAAATAAACAAATAACATCGAAGAAATTATTCAGGTAACAGGACAGTACGTTGAGATTGAATTTCTCTGTCATAGCTACAATTTCATCAAATATACAGAATACAAAATGAAAAAACTTACTTTTGGTCTTCTTATTGCCTTCAGAAGATCCAGATGATGCAACTTGTATGATGAACATAGTGTAGTGTTAGAGAGCAGGGACAGGTAACAGTATTCAAGGTAGTTTTTATCAATGTTTTCAATTATATATCTTCAATTTTAAATGAGATTAATGTGCAGGCACTTTGCTTAAGAATAAAATGTTTTTCACAGTTAATTTCATGCATATTAATACATATAATGTCCTGGGGACGGAAATGGCACCCATTCAGCGGAATGTCGAAGTGTGAATATTGGACTTACATTCATCAGGTGGTCAGAAACACTGATAGACTCCAAATGAATGTTAATGTTGCTCTGTGTCTAATGGATGTGAAAACAGGAAACTGTTCATCATATAAAGGTGATCATATGTCAGTGTTGTGTTTACAGCCAGTGGACGGAAAAATGTTTAAGACTAAAATTGATAAAATGTTTCAGAACCTGTTAGAACCACAAGATGGAGACATTACAACAGAGCTCAACCTGTAACCTTCACTACTTCATTACAGTAACATGGGTAACTCCACCTTGTTTAATGGAGTCTGAATGAAGGATTGTTCATAACATCACAATACCAACATATAAAAGGACAAACTTTTTAGATACTTTTCCAAATGACTGATTCGATAAGATTGATACAAGTCACTGTCACGGCTGGTACGTGAAGGGAAACAGGAAGGACCCAATGACTGAGGCAGAGCTGAAGCAGTTCAGTGATTTAATGATCAAAACGTTGAGGTACAGAGGCTTATGAAGTCATGAAGCAGGCAAGGGTCAAAACCGGGAAGGCAGTCCAAACAGGCAAAAACATTTGATAAAGTGGCAGGCAGTAAATCCAAGGTCAGAGGGCTGGGGGATGAGAGAGGGGGGCTGAAGGGAGGGACTGCAAGCTTTGTGACTAACACACTATTTACTTCTTTTTTTTTTCAGTACATAAGGGAAAACACTGATAAAAACCCTAAAGAACACATGAAAACATTGCAAGATGGGTTTGTTGGCATGAATGAAAATCCTTTGCACTTTCTGCTTCTTCATCATCGGAAATGTCTCATTTCATTTGAGGCAAAGAATAAAATTACCATAAGAATACCATAAATCATCACAGTCTTACACAAACTAATGATGATGCTGCATTTTCTTCATCTTACCAATCTTTTGCAAAGTAATTTAATAGAATAGAATTAGAGGAATAAGAAATATAGAAATATTCCATTCACAGTGAACAAGACATCTTCCTCCTCTCCTTCATGATGCTTGTGACTCAGTCACTCTGTTGACAGTCTGTTCTTCTCCTGCTGCGTCCTGTGGAAATGAAACAACACAGAGAGAGTGCTGTTAGTGTGACGCACACAAAAGATGTGGTCACATTTTTTGTTAATGTTTTATCTACTTAAAGGGATGATCACTATGTGTATTCCAGTGGTTGCTGATGAGTAATATTGTAGGTGTTGAGGGACTTTCAGTCAGTCTTTGTGGACTATTGTTTTGGTGCAATACCCAACAACGTCAGTAAGGAGCAGATGACTGAAACCCTGCTTTGCGCTCTTGTTGGCTCTCTCTTCATTCTGCTACGAGGAGTCAACACAGTAACAGCCTAACGTTTTCCTGTCTGCTAATTTAACCTTTTTTATCAGCTTAGAGTTATGTTTAAGTGCAGAAAACACATAAAAATTGTATGTAACAATGTTTGAATGCGTTTCAGAGGGTCTGTAAGTAAGTTTAGAGCGGTGTTTTATTAATTTTTGAGCCTCTGAACTGTAGACTAGCATCGTCTGTAGGTACAGCTATCATGGCAGTTTAACAGTTTGTTTACTTCATGTATATCTGCTCCTTACTAATTGTACTGAAAACTCAAGAGCTCTAGTAATCAGAAGTACATTACACATGAAGTTAAGCATTTATATGCTGAATTCACTGAAACATATATGGTTATTTTACACATGTGAATACCTGTTCAAATCTGAAATTGCATTCTGTAACGTGAAGAAGTTACTGTATTTTCATAGAATTACTGTTGAAACAAAAGGGTAATTGTCTGGCTGTTTCAAGTATGAAAATACAAATAAATTCTGCTACGAGGAGTCAACGCAGTAACAGCCTAACGTTTTCCTGTCTGCTCATTTAACCTTTTTTATCAGAATTACTGTTTGTATGGTTGCATGCCTGAGACCTGCAACATTAATGCTCTGCAGTGAGTTTAATGCTGCTGAAGAAGAAATGCCAGCAGCACTTTGAGCTTGTTTTAGTAAATCTAAGCCTATTATTAAGTGATTATTGGCTCCCCTTAACGACATCTGGCCCAATGCATTCTGGTCTACTGTCACTGCTGTTATGGAGACATGGATAAACATCATTGTCTCTAAGGATTTCTTCTGTATGATGGTGGAGCACCCATCTTCAAAGATGCCTACAAATAAGTATTACTTTCCCTTTATCTTTAAGGACATTTTATTGAAAGAATAATGCACCTGACCTCATCTAGTGGCTCACATTCACTGGTTTGTTGCAGCATCTTGATCTAAACCACCTGAAAGAAAAGGAGATGGAGAGAATAAACATGAATAAAACTTCAACATTAAGTTACAACAAACTTTGATCATGTGATAGAAAAGTTTGTCTCACCACTCAAATATTATGATTGTACCGCACAGAATTACAATTTCCAGGGTCTTCACTATAACATAGACACCAAACTCTGGATTATCTGTAACAAGACAGCATGGTGGAAACTGTTATGGCTCTAAAACATCCTGAACCTTCATCCTTCTGTTAACCTCAAATGTAAACGGGTTCACTATCACAAGTTTATTCGTACAGAATTATTTCATACAATTGCAATAAAAAAAGCTCCATAGGAGTGCCATAAATAAAAAAAAATGGCATTATGGTATCTGCTGGAATCGGTGAAGGAAGGAAGACAGAAGGGACGAGTTAAGGACAAGTGTCCGTCAAGTACTCGTAACACTTGCAGAGTATGTGGAGGAAAATGGAGAACCGGACTATGTTTTGAAGATGGTGGATGAATTAATGGAGAGTCTCTGTCAAATATCTGGTTTTAAGGAATTGAAAACTCAGCCTGGGCAGTAAGGCCCATAAATGAACAAATAAATGAGAAAATGCTTATGATTATTCCTTTATATTTTGTTATTTGTCTTTTGCACTCCTATGTCTCCATACTTTGCAGCGTACTCAAACAAACAAACTAAGTTATACAGCAGCAGAAAAGCTGAAAAACAGAAAAGAGAGAAGAGCAGATTAGATTAAAATAATCAGATTCAGTACAGTTCTACATTTACCTGCACTATTCAAAGTAATCTGTGATGACGTCTGACTACCGAAATCATTCATGGCCAGACAGAAATAAACTCCTCCATCTGTCACAGTAAAGCTGTAAAAATCTCCTTCAGATACATTCACGGCTCCATCTTTGCTGTTCTTGAACCAGGTGAAGCGGCTGACGGGAGGCTTGGCTCTGCTGGAGCAGGTCAGGTTCACCCGGCTACCTGCTGACACCAAACCTGGTGGACTGATGGACACGGAGGTGTTCTTGGGAGCATCTGAGGAACATATGATATTTACTTTATTCATTAAAATCAGCTGACATCCCATCATGTGCTGACAGGATCCAATAACAAACTCTGAGTGTCTTACATGAAACATGGAGAGTCTTTCTCTCCTCTGCTGTCTTGACCTCTTTTCCTTCGTTCACAGGATAACTGGCAGAACAGGTGATGTTGTATCCATCATGTTGGTCTGACAGAGTGACGGTCGTCTGGATTTTAGTTGTTAAGGTTCGATCTGTGTTTTCCTCTGTTTTGTTGAGAGCGTCTTGTTGGAGATTCCAGGTGAGTTTAGGAGGGGAGTGTGGACAGGGAGTGGAAGCTGAGCAGGTTATAGTGACAGACTGCTTCTCCTTCAGATCACCTGGGATCTCAATTCTGGGGCTCGGAGGAGAATCTGTGGGATCAAACCAGACACACATTTTACACTAAAATATAAATTAGAAACACTTTGGGTTTTTAATACCAAAGCTGACACAGAAAATTACACTTTTGTATTGAAATTTGACAATTTTATTAATTTATTGGTGTTTATTAACATCAGACTCAGTCTTTAATCAGAAATTAAAATCTTAAAAAAGTGAAAATCCTGATAAAATGAGAAAGTGTGCTGTTTAGACCAAAGCTGCCACTGATTTCCCTTTTTATTTAACATCATAGACTGACTCATGAAAACAAAACTCTCTTACCTTTAACTGTTATTTGAAGAGGATCACAAACAGCTGTTCCCATGAAAGGTTTGTTCTCAACTCTGAAGAAATATGTGTCTGTGTAACTTGTGATTAATTTGGAAAATAAAGTGGTGCAATTTTTCTCACTCAGGTTTCCAGTAATATTCATTGGATAGGTGTTAACCATCCCACTACTGTTGAAAATCACATTGTTTGGATATGTGCCAAATCTGAAGTCATTTTTGATCCACACTCCAAAGGTTTCTCTTCTGCTGTCAAAATCTTGTTCTGGTTTAGAACTAAAGTTACACGAGATTTGCAAACAAGATCCACTCAGTGCTTCAATCTTCTCTGGTGCAGTAATGAATAGAGGTGAATGGAACGGACAAACAGCCAAAGCACCTGTAAAATCAGACTCATGATTAACAAAATGTGGATAAAATCTATAGGCAGAGAACGTTCATGATAAATAAAGCAGCTGTACGTTGCATGCTGGTCTTTCATCCTGTCCTGTTAACAATGTTAGTATGAAATATTTCATTTTTCAGTCAGGACGGTTGGAAACAGTAACTCTATCTGCACTGGTCTTCCTGCTTTGTTTCTAAATGAAGTTCAGACTGAATGAATTAACGTCTCAAATAAAAGTGAGTGAACAAACAGCTCACCTGAAAGAAAGAAGACGCTCAGTAACAAGTTGGCTGGCACCATATTCACAGACTGGACTGCCGTGAAACTCATCACCTGGATTTGACCAAAATAAAGAAAAGAAGTTATGTTTCAATATTTTAATCAAAATATCTTTTAAACAAAATGTTCACATTCTTTTAAAACAACTTCAAATTCACACATTCACTCCAGGAAGTTGAATAAATAAAATCTATCATGTAATTTCAGCGGAGTTCATGAAAAGCAGCTAAATTAAACTCTCTGGGTTAAAAAGTTGAAACATAAAAAGCAGTAACATTTGTCCTTACCGAACCAGCCTGCAGCCAAAACAGAGAAACAATTAGTTTTAAAACGGATGTTTGTGAATTTTAGCAGAACTGCAACAGAGCCAGTAAGCGACGTATCTGCAGAGCCGTCGTAACATAACATCAAACAGACTATTTTCAGGATGGATATCACATGACTACAATACTGCAGAAATACAAGAAGTCTTCATCCTTCCTGGCTGAACTCTGAGAAAGAGGAAGTCAGTGCTTGGGGCATTTTGACCTCAGCAAGGTGCAAATGACTTATTACTTATCTTTTATCACTTGACTCACTGCAGGCCTGTTTCTGTATCTTCTTTTCTAGTACATATTACATTAATCACAATAGTGACATATGTAAAACAACATATAAACAATATAACATTCAGACATGTAATATATAGAGAGGAGGCTGATTTGAGACCATCAGTACAGAAAGCCAGTGTTTCATTAGACAAATATGCAGGAAACTTCCCCTGAGTAAGATCATATAACCAAAGACTAATTTATTATACAACAAACAGCTGTTTCTTCTGCAGGAACGAGGATCACAAGGGATGAGAGGATTTAAATTGGGTAATAGTTAATAAGTTATCATTCATCATCTTTATGCAGAGCTGCTTTTCATGGTTTTCATAGTAACAGACAGAGTTATTTAAGCTCCTTTTGCTGGATCAGGGAAGGAATTTGTTTCCATACCTTTTTTTTTTTTAGAATTTTCACTTTTTGCAGTCACTCACTTCACATTAATTTTAGCAAATAAACAGAAGGAAAGTGTTCCAGGTCACAGAATAAATAGTCAGTACTTGGACAATAAACACAATTCTTCATTGATATTTTGTTGCAGAGAGCTGCCTGGTTACAGTCAGAAGGACAGATGCAGCTGACTAACTTCCTCTGTTTACTTATAGTTCTCAGCTCTGTTTACGACTTCATCAGTTTACATCCCACCACTTCTCTTTGGCGATCTTTTCTGGTTTGTTGCTGCATCTTGATCTAAACCACCTGAAAGAAAAGGAGATGGGAACAATAAAATAATGGATAAAAGTTAAACATTAACTTAATACATACTTTGATAATATCATAGAAAGGTTTGTCTCACCACTCAAATATTATGATTGTACTGCACAGAATTACAATTTCCAGGCTCTTCACTATAAAACAGACACCAACCCCAAACTCTGGATAATCTGTAACAAGACAGCATGGTGGAAACTGTTATGGCTCCAAAACATCCTGAACCTTCATCCTTCTGTTAACCTCAAATGTAAATGGGTTTACTATACAAAGTTTATTCGTACAGAATCATTTCATACAAATGCAATAAAAAAGCTCCATAGGAGTGCCATAGATCAGAAGAAATATGAAAATAAATGTGGAAATACAAAGACGAACAAATAACACAATACATAAGTAAATGAAAAAATGTGGAAATATGAATATAATTAACTAAATATAAAGTAATAATTATAAGCATTTTCTTATATTTTAACATTCATTTCTCATTTATTTCTGTATATATTTATTTTTATATATTTTAAAATATATTTTTATTTACTTTTTGCAAATAAATTACTCTTTTCATCTATATATCATTTTTCTGTCACAAACTTCTCATTAATTTTAGCAAATAAACAGAAGGAAAGTGTTCCAGGTCACAGAATAAATAGTCAGTACTTGGACAATAAACACAATTCTTCATTGATATTTTCTTGCAGAGAGCTGCCTGGTTACAGTCAGAAGGACAGATGCAGCTGACCAACTTCCTCTGTTTACTTATAGTTCTCAGCGCTCTGTTCATGACTTCACCAGTTTTCATCCCACCACTTCTCTTTGGAGATCTCACTCTGGTTTATCAGCCCCACACAGAGAAAATGTGCAGCAACCTCATGCTTAACGCCTCAAATTATTCTTAAGTGTAAATAACCAAAGACGTGACAAAGACTATTTCATACATGTAGGTACAACAGAGTCTCTGCTGACAGTCTTTATCACTGCTGCTCTGCACCGTGCTGATGAGAGAACCTCACTGATTAATATGCTTTGAATTATTTTATTATACTTTTAATTCACAATGTTTATGCAAACAAAAAACATTGAATAAGAGATAAAAATGATTTTCTCCTTCACACTTTCTCTGTGCTCCCATTCTTTTTCAATACTATAAAACCATTTATTTAATAAGAACAACAAGATCAGAAACACTGATACTGAACACTGACTCCAAATGAATGCTAATGCTGCTCTGTGTCTGCTGGATGTGAAAACAGGAAACTGCCAACAAGTTCATCATAAAAAGGTGATAATATGTAAATGTTGTGTTTACAGCTTTTGTCCTGCTGCCGCCAAGTGGACGGAAATCTGTTATTGCAGGTTTAAGACAGAAAAAGAGGTAAATTCATAATATGTTTCAGAATTGTTTGATGGAGTTGTGTTTTCAATCAACTGGCTTTTGTTTTATCAAGGTAAAATAAATTTTATCCAGAGAAATAAATAAACCGTTTGATAGAGTAAAAGATTGTGAAGTCTGAAAAAGGTGTGAGAAATTGGTAGTGGTTAAATTGCAGTACATTTTAGTAACATTTTAAATGAACCTTTGTGACATAACAGAGGAGTAACAGAATGAACATATAAACACATGAATAGAACATATATAAAAAGTACAACACAAATAATAAGCAAACAAATTAAGGAAGAAAAGTCGTTTTTTGTCATCCATACATTGAATAACAGTTATGACCAAGATCTGTGAAAAGGAATCATTTTGACAACAATAATGCAGCCGGTGAGATTGTCATTGTCAGCAGTGCCGTCGCATCAACACATGGTTAAGATGAGGACTGAACCTGTCAGAACCACAAGATGGAGACATTACAACAGAGCTCAACCTGTAATCTACTTCATTACAGTAACATGGGTAACACTACTTTGTTTAATGGAGTCTGAATGAAGGATTATTCATAACATTACAACAGGAACATATAAAAGGACTTTCTCAGACACTTTTACAAATGAATGATTCTAGAAGATCAAATCTCCTGTGATAGTGATAAGATCTTTAAAAAGTCATAATGTGTAACTGTCAGTTGTAGAAGGTAAACTGCACTTCAGGGGACAACAACCACATTTTAACCCAGAAACACTCAGGACCTGACCTCTGTATCCTCTGTGGCCCTGGCTATAGATCCTAGTTACTTTGCAGATAGATTTTACACACAGACCATCTGAACATTAATATGATTTATTGTTAGATTAAAATAAGCAGATGTAGGATGAGGGGCAGGACAGCAGCCGCCAGCTACAGTCAGAGAAAGAAGGCCCCACTCTCTCTCCTGTTAAACCCTCTCACAGAGGAGGAGATGCCTTCTCTGAGGCCATAATCGATCAATATTTGAACAATAATGATTCCAAAGAGGCCTTTCACTGTGTGGCAGACGGGCCTGTTGCTGCTGGAACTGCACAAGTGAGGGGTGCTGCCAGCAGATCAGATCTTTAAAGGTCTGCGAGAGATCTTAGACCATCGATGCAGACGTACCTCAGATCTGGCTCTGCATTGCTGAGCTCATCAGCCCCTGAGGCGTCTCCATGGCAGAGCTCTTCTATAAAACCAAGACTCTTGTGCCTCTTGATCAGGCTGGTGTGCTGCTGGCACTCTGATGGACGACAACACACCACCCCCCACCTCCCCCATCGCCTCGACTCCCCCTAACCCCCAATCATCCACATCTCCTCACTTTTCTAAGTGGCTAAGTGACCGAGTGGAAAATGCATTAAAAATAAATAGAATCCTCTGTCCTCAAAGATGATGTCTTTTGATTTTACAGATCTGTCTACAATATTTTCATTACAGTTAGCTGATATCCACACAATTTTGTGTTAGTGTGAGCAACTTGTAAAGCTCATCAAAGTTTTGGTGACACAAGGAGTTACATGTTATAACAGTGTTTCTCATATATATAACATGACAGAAGTTAAATACACTGCAATCGACACAGGTTAAATGCTTTACCTGCGTTTCTGCTAACATCCTCAACACTGACACCAACACAAATCACTACCAAACACACTGAAAGGCTGTAATGATTTACCTGTTAACACACGCTGACAGATGAACGCACTCCACTCTGGTTTTACATGTTACATTGACCTCATGGAAATGACAGTCATGACACGAGACTATAAGCCAGGTGGTGCCTGTTATTAATGATATAAGATTATTATGACATAAGATGTATTCCACAGCATGAAACACACTGAAAAGACTCCTGTTTGCTTCTGTATCATTGTACTCCAAACAAAGGGAAATGTCAGAGGTCAATTCTGGACCCTGAGAGAATAGTTCTCTGCCCTGAGCCCAGGTCCAGTGTTGAAAGGTCCCTTGCTTACCCATTTTTCACTATGACTAGGTAAAAGGTGAAGTCATTTATTATTTTATTTATTTATTCCCTGCATTATTATTATTTATTATTTCCCTTACACATATGTAATTTGTGGGTGGTTGTAAACTAAATGAATATTATTCTTTATATTTTTCAGACATGTCAGAGCAGCGACTAAAGTTGCTGTAGGTGTCACCTGGTCCAGTCTGTCTTTGTCTGCAGACAAAGGAACACAGCAGGGGAGACGCTGTGACAAGTGTAAGACAGCTGAGAATGACAATCTCACTACAGATTGGTATGTTCCACGCTGGTAGCAAAACAATGCCCTCAAGGTTAGAGCGGCGCTCTAAACATTAGGTGACAAGTTGAGTTATGAGGAGTGCAGGGTAAGATGGTACATAGGTCGTCATGCTTTCTCCAGTCGTATAGGAGCACATTATCACTTTGTAGAGAAAATGCACACTTTCCCTGAAGCACATTATTAATGACAGCTGGCTTGACCTTTACTTGTTTAAGTAATAAATCCAAGAGGTGCAGTGCTGAGCACCTTGTTATTTACATCATGACTGGTTGCTATTTCAGTTTGAAATATCTTGCGTGATCTGACTGTGTACAATCTTACTTTTACCAAATACATGAGCAGGTAAAATATATTGTAATTATATACTGTAATCTTCTTTAATCCACTCATATTTATTCCCTATGTCAGTCGATGCATGACTCTGCCTATTCAACACTGTGAAGACTGAAGATTCAAGTCAAGTCAATTTTATTTGTAAAGCATAACAAAAGTTGGGTACAATCTTACCTTTACCAAATACATGAGCAGGTCAAATAAAACAATAAAAACAAATAAAACTCTCTGTTAACATAGGGATTTTTTTATTAATTTTTTTGCCGTGCTACGTGGGTTGGGCTGGTTTATACATAATCATACTGTACATACTGAAATCACAATCAAACGCCTCATATTTTTTCAGTAAGTAGACAATGTTCTTAAAGGGGGCATCTCCCTCCATCTGACCTGATGCCTGACAATTCCAGTGAATCTGTTCTCATTTTGTCCATCCCCATCAACTCTACTGGCTTCTCCCCCCATTTCTCTCTTCTTCCATTTTTTAGGAACCCATGGGGGACAGAGAGGAGCCTTCTCCAGAGAAAACCCCTGCAGTCCAGCCTGGAGCTCCCAGCTACCCAACGTCATCCATGTCTCTTCTCTTACGTCCAGTTTCAACCAATCAACGTGTAAGCTCTTCAGACTGTCTAATGAATAATGTAATCAATCAGACAAGGTGCGGCCTCTCAGCTTGCTAACAGACATATAGGGTGGCTGATGCAAAGAACGACAGGACAACAAGACGATGACAGATGCCAACTCTCCACACCACAGCTGACAGCTGAGAATGGGACTGCAGACAGGGAAAGCTTTGTGGAGGCTAATTAGACTACCCAAGGACAGGACCTGAAGTGTGGCGTATCAAGTGTTGAAAGGGTCTTGTTATGCAATGCATAGGTCTTGGAGGAGTAAATGTCATCTCCAACTATGTCTGAGGCAAATTATCACTTTTTATGACAGCTTTACACTTTGCATGGTGCAGAAATAGCTGGTTTGATGTGTTGACTGTTGCCACTTTTTTAAGAATTTCCTCACTTTTCCCAAAAATCCCAAATATTTGGTTTCCATTCAAATAATATTTTTTTCAGATGTTTGTCTCTGCCACTTTCAGTACTTGAATCTTACACTATACACTATACTGTAAAAGTCCCCTTTCTGCTGCGTAATATCTGGAAAATTTCACATAATGTGTTCAGGGGACACATGATGTTATCTTACATTGTCAAAAGAGGGCCGTAGATTAAGTTTAGATGAGGATCTCAGTTCAAACTCAAATTAACAGCAGCAATAACTCAGTTGACTTTAGACTTATTGATATAGATCAGTTTGTTTAATCTTGACCTTAGCTCACAGATACTGTGGTAGCTTGCCTTCAGTATTGTTGTCATGTCAGGATGAGAAAATCAACTAGAGACTAGAAACACTGCTTTTCCCCTAAATTTAATAGCAAACACACACAATCATAATGGTAAAGTTACTGCTGAGAGGGACACATGACAGAGCTTTCGTTTAAGCTCAGTAGAAGGACTCCTAAAACAATTTCACTGGGTTATCTTCGTCCTCAAGGGTAAATAGAAGGAAATAATGCCAGGCCAAGTGTGGAGCAACAGCTGCAACTGTGTGTGATGTTCAAACTCATTGTTATATCCTGTCAATGGCACAGACAAAAGAAACAAAGGACACGTTAGAGTAGTGAAAAAGAGCTGATCCATTCAATGAAGCAAGTTCTTTAATTCAGGTGTTGCTGAAATAAGGAAGTCAGATTATTTTCTCAAAAAAATTAACTTGATTTAGGCTATATTTTTGGTTCATGGTCCAGAGTGCTATCAGCTCAGGGTGGGATCAGAAGGACCGAACACCTCTTTTCTTTTGGTCAAACAGTTTCATAAAGGGCAGAACTGAGCACCACCAAAGCGTTTCCTAAGAGGAAACCGATGTCTCTGTGTAGGATATATCTGTTGAAGAAGCAGTCTTGTTTTTAATAGCAGCTGAATATTTGGTATGCTCAGGGGTGTGTGAGTGTGAGACAGAGCCAGTTATTGGAGGGTGTGGGTCTAAGTTTGATATAATGTGTCACTGTGCCTTTGCAAACTGCCTCAGTGTGTCAAAGGCACTGGCTCTAAAAATATCGTATGGTTTTCTCTGAGCTCAAGGACAGAAGGAAGGAAACAATGTGCCACAAACACCTTTCAGTCCACTGTGGTTTGTTTTCAAGACATTGAGAGTTTTGAGTGACTTTATTGGGACTGAAGAGTCTGTAAACAGAACAGTGACTGTAGGTAGTAGATATTTTACATTCTACTGTTCTTATATAAGGTCTGAAGTGATACAATGTCCTTAAGATATTATTAGTTGATATCAAATTTTGTATATAAAATATACAGTTGTACTGTGTACTTATTGTCCCTAGTGGCGTTTTTCCTTAACAGGAAATGTTTGACATTTTGGAAAATATGCTTATGCACTTTCTTGAGAGCTTGAGAGGATCCATACCACTCTCATGTCTGTACGTTAAATATAAAGCTACTAGGCCAGCAGCCAGTTAGCTTAGCTTAGCATAACGGCTGGAAACAGGGGAAACAGATAGCCTGCTCTGCCCAGAGGTTACACAATCCACCGACCAGCACTTCTGAAGCTTAACATGTTTAATCTCGTTTGTTTGCACAATCCATAGTGTGAAAAATGACGTGGTGTGACGGGGACTATTTCTTGGCTACGTCATACAACCTTCCCCGTCATCACCATGATGTTACCAGGCAGGCGGAGACTCCACGAGGTCACAGTGCATGGCATTTTGCACTACAAGTTCTCTGCATTTGTGTGCATTATCTGAGGAGTGAACATTTGCTTTAAACTGGCAGGCTTTAATTGGACATGCCATAATTTATTTCCATCTTAAATGCCCCCTTAGAATAATAAACGTGTCTATTCCACTAAACTCTTTAACACCCTCTAGTGTTTTGTAAACATTTCACTCACTACTAGCTGCTATCCAAGCTTATAGGAAGCTCATTTAAAGGTTATAGAAGACATTATACCAACCAAATTCTTAATTAATCATGAAAATAATATTGACTTTTATTGATATTGTGGTCCACCTGCTATATCTGTCTAAGTATCAACTTGAGCAACAGACCTGCTGATTGTAGGAAGGCTCATGATGCTCCGTCAGAAGTGCTGACTGCAGAAGGACACAAGACAGCTGGGAATGAAAGCCTCAGCGTTGCCCTTTGATGTGCTAAGGTTGGTTCACGGGTTGCAGACAACCAACTGTCAAGACCTACAAGGTCATGGTGAAACCCGAAGTGAGAAGTTGTTAAAGTCAAAAGAGCTTGTAGCCTGTGTGCTTCTTGAGGAGGTCTTCGGGTGGTCCACCCAATAAACACTTGATTTAAGGATCCCCTCTGTTAACACAACAGTTATTACAAGCATTGACACGTTGTCATTAATAATGTGTACATGGGGGAGGTGATAAGTGTTCTGTATGACCTAAATGTATACAGCATTGGCGCTGAAACTTTTGAAAGCAGACAGCTGTCATACCCAATCTTTTATTATGGATGGAGGAAGGTCAGCAGAGGTCCACTGGGAGTCAAACAACAAGGAGAAGGAATCAAAGTAAAAAATTCACACGTTTATCTTGGTCCTCCAGGATAATAGAAGACAGACAATACTATAGTCTGAAGATACCCAGACTATTTTATCATAATTATTGTAGTAGTGACACACCAACAGGTGCAGATACAATGAATAATTAATTCATCTAAGAAAATATTTAGAATGTCTACTAGGGCTCAGACTTTTATATAATTAATATTACCACAAAAACAGTGTTTCACTTGAGGAAAGACAAAAAAAAAAAAAAAAAAAAAAAAAAAAAAAAATCATACTACTACTAATAATAATAATACTAATAATTATACTACTACTAATAATGACTTCATATATCTGCTAAAATATTTCCAGAATTATTTAAAATTTACTGGCTTTTTAGTCACTTCAAGGTCAAAACAAAAATAGATGCCTAAGACCAGCTTAGTCTCAATTTCACTGACCAATGGTTACATGAGAGTTATTGTTGTCTACTCCTTTATCACCAAATACAGATCTTCCTTTGTTTTGATTAGTGTCCTTTGTCCCTTGATCTTCCCTTATAGGGTGGCTGATTGTCGAAGCTCTGCCTCCTGGATGGATATAAAGAGGGGTTCAGAAAGAGGAGTAAGGACAGGAACACAACACCTGCAGGTAAGTATATACATATGTTTTACTAATGACTTAACAATCACATATTGAAAATACAATGTTACTATTTTGTTATTCCTTTTTAGAAAACCACCACATCACATCTATCAAGGAGAGGAAGAGGAAACAGGTAAATAGCTCCATGCTGTTTCATTTTTCAAAATACAATTAATATATAAAAATAGAATAGACTCAAAACAACATTACTTTGTCTGCTGGGAGTTTCTGATCTCTCTGTGAATTATGAGCAAATGCCTTTTATTAAGCTGATATACTAATATATGCTCATTAGAATTCATAAGTAACTGCAATTACTGTCTTTAACTTAGATAATGCCTGTGATGTTTTTTCTATGTAAAGAAATGCATTAAATCCTAAACCTACAACAAATTTACAACAAATTACCTTGTAAGTTAAACAAGTGCTGCTCAAGGGACCATGTAATCAGAATGCTTCATTTTCATTACATTTCATTTATTTATGTGACTCAGGACCCTGATCACATGGTATGGAGCACAAACAAAATATACAATAATAATTACAATAATAACCGTCATTACAAAGGTTGCAGATCCTCTGGTTTCCATACAGCCCTTTATATCTTTCAATGAACTTGGGAATTCTGGAGTTGTTCACCCTAATGTCACAAATAGCCTGTCTGTACTTTTGGTTTTCATATAACATATACCTTTCCAGTTAAAACTCCTGTTTGGAATTCTACACAAATATCACATGATATCATATTTCTGAATTACTTTCCCATTTTTGCATAAACTGATCTTTCAGCCTTCAAACTATGTTCTTGGTTCACAGTTTTCAAAATGTCCTGTGACGCCCTCATGGCGGAGTTTGGGTCCGCCGCTTCCTTCCTGAGAAAATCAGATATGGAGCGTCTGGAGGCCCAGACTCGCCCTTTCGACATAAAGAGGGAGTGCTTTGTGCCCGACCCTGAGGTGGAGTATGTTAAAGCCAGAATCACCACCAGAGACGGTGACAAAGTCACCGTTGAAACTGAGTTTGGAAAAGTAAGTATTTACTAATGGAAGTGCGACAGTAGTTGTGACACAGCAGTCAAACAACATGATTAACTGATACCTATATATATATATATATATATATATATATATATATATATATATATATATATATATATATATATATATACCTACATTTGATGACTTTAAGAACAATTTAGATTGAGATATTACTTTTAAATCATTTCAGACTGTAACCCATAAGGATGCTGACATCCACCCTCAGAACCCGCCAAAGTTTGATAAAATTGAGGACATGGCAATGTTCACTTTCCTCCATGAACCTGCTGTGTTGTTTAACCTCAAAGAGCGTTACGCAGCATGGATGATCTACGTGAGTTATGACCACAAATCTACTGATCTTTTCACTGCGTGAAATCTTCAGTCCAATAAAAATAGACTTGTTTTATGTATCTTTGTCCACAGACCTACTCGGGGCTGTTCTGTGTGACTGTCAACCCCTACAAGATGCTGCCAGTGTATGATAAGGCGGTGGTCAACGCCTACAGAGGAAAGAAGAGGAGTGAAGCTCCTCCTCACATCTACTCCATTTCTGACAATGCCTACCAGTACATGCTGTCAGGTATGTCCAGCTCTTTGTATACATCCTCTCTAAGGCAGCACTTTGGAAACTCTGACACAATCCCAACATTTAAAAAAAAACTGTCCTAACACCGAACATTGTCTTTAACCTCGCAGACAGAGAAAACCAGTCCGTCCTTATCACGTAAGTGATTCATAAAAGTCACATCTGATTCCAATTTGAAGAGCAGAGATTAAGTTCATATGTTCAGCTCACATTTGATTTCATTCTCAGTGGTGAATCTGGTGCAGGAAAGACTGTTAACACCAAGAGAGTCATTCAGTACTTTGCCAGCATCGCAGCCGTTTCTGGAAAGAAGGATGCTGCTCAGGAGAAAAAGGTAGGTTTCAATAAACTTTCAATATGAGTACATTATGATATACATATTAAATTAGGTTTTGACTTATGTCATCCAATTTTTGGCATCCATTAAATCCGCAGGGCACCCTGGAGGATCAAATCATCCAGGCCAATCCTGCTCTGGAGGCCTTTGGAAATGCCAAGACCATCAGAAATGACAACTCCTCCAGATTTGTAAGTTTGGTAATATCAAAGAGTAGATGTAAAGTTATGACTGTGTTATGCTGACAACATCTAAACAACAGTTTCTCATGACAGGGTAAATTCATTCGAATCCATTTTGGAGTCAGTGGGAAACTGTCTTCAGCTGATATTGAAACTTGTGAGTACACAGAACACAAATTATTTCAAGTTAGGAAAAGAGCTCTCATAGGTCAGGAATATACATGAATACCAATATGTTATATGTTGTCAGATCTGCTGGAGAAATCCCGTGTCACCTTTCAGCTCAGGGCTGAGAGAGACTACCACATCTTCTACCAGATTTTGTCCCAACAGAAACCAGAACTGCTGGGTGAGTACTGGATGAAACATAATATACATTTGACCCCTACAGAAATGTCACACATACACTGAAACTTTTTCTTTGACAGAAATGCTGCTAATCACCAACAACCCCTATGACTATGCGTACATCTCTCAAGGAGAGACAACCGTAGCCTCCATCAATGATGCAGAAGAGCTGATAGCTACCGATGTAAGTGAAATGGATTGTTTGTTAAAACTCCACACATACAGTTTCACAACTAACTCAAATGTAATTTTGATGTTTAAGGATGCTTTTGATGTCCTGGGCTTCACCCAAGAGGAGAAGAATGGCATTTACAAGATGACTGGTGCCATCATGCATTATGGAAACATGAAGTTCAAACAGAAGCAGAGGGAAGAGCAAGCAGAGCCTGATGGCACAGAGGGTAAATGATTATCAGGACAATAAAGACCAGTTTATGAACAGTCTATTCTAAAGCAAGAGTATAACTACCATCATTTATAAAATCAGTAGGTATAACTACCAAAGAATGTAGTAAATGCTTCTCCTACACAAAATCCATTTACAGATGTAGACAAAACTGCATATCTGATGGGCTTGAACTCTGCTGACGTCATCAAGGGCCTGTGTCACCCAAGAGTGAAAGTAGGCAACGAGTGGGTCACTAAAGGTCAGAGTGTGCAGCAAGTAAGTTGAAAATGGAGGCATTGCACTAAAATTCATTAGGGGTTTAAAGAATAAAGTGAGATTAAAATGTAATGTAATTGATTTTATGCAATTATCTAGGTGTACTACTCTATTGGTGCACTGTCCAAGTCAGTGTATGAGAAAATGTTCTTATGGATGGTGGTGAGAATCAACCAGTCTCTGGATACCAAGCAACCTCGCCAGCACTTCATCGGTGTGCTGGACATTGCTGGATTTGAGATCTTTGATGTGAGTATAAAAGGTTTTATAGACACGTAACTATAAAATAAACTTTCTCTAACTTCTCTCTTTGAATGCTCTTACTAGTACAACACCTTTGAGCAACTGTGCATCAACTATACTAATGAGAAGCTGCAGCAGTTCTTCAACCACCACATGTTTGTCCTGGAACAAGAAGAGTACAAGAAGGAGGGCATCGTGTGGGTGTTCATTGACTTTGGCATGGACTTGGCAGCCTGCATTGAACTCATTGAGAAGGTTAGAGTTGCAGAGTTGAATTTGATTTCAGAATATATGTTTACATTCAATTAATTCTAAACAATTCATTCCTTCAGCCCATGGGCATCATGTCCATCCTTGAAGAGGAGTGCATGTTCCCCAAAGCCAGCGACGCAACATTTAAAGCCAAACTGTATGACAACCATCTGGGTAAAAGTCCCAACTTCCAGAAGCCAAGGGTTGTAAAGGGGAAACCAGAGGCTCATTTCTCCTTGGTTCACTATGCTGGTGTTGTTGATTACAACATCGCTAACTGGCTTGTGAAGAACAAGGACCCACTGAATGAGACAGTGGTTGGACTGTATCAGAAATCCACTCTGAAGTTACTGGCAGTCCTGTTTGCTGGGTATGCTGGTGCAGATTCAGGTAAGGGATTTTTGACCATTACCTATTCATCCTTGAATTGTCTGGGATATCAACAACAAAGAAAATAACAATTACACTTATATATCTACAACTCCATACTATATCTCCACACAACTCAAGATACGGGAGGCAAGGGAGGAAAGGGAGGAAAGAAGAAAGGTTCTTCCTTCCAGACTGTGTCTGCACTGCACAGGGTAATATATGTCTAAGATTTGGTATGTGTCCTAAATTCGGTATATAGCTTGCTAATATTTATTGTCTTCCTTTACAGGAGAACTTAAACAAGCTGATGACCAACCTCAGGTCAACTCACCCCCACTTTGTACGTTGCATCATTCCCAATGAGACCAAGACTCCCGGAGCGATGGAGAATCCTCTGGTCATGCACCAGCTGCGCTGTAACGGTGTGCTGGAAGGCATCAGGATCTGCAGGAAGGGATTCCCCAATAGGATCCAGTATGGAGACTTCAAACAAAGGCAAGAAAACTAATGCTTATTTAATGCGAATCGTGCAATTGACTTGGACAGAACATCAGTTACGTTACCTCGGGTTGTCTGGCGTTTTGGGTCTTTCGCCATCAAACACCCTCGCCTAGGTGACCAAGCCGGGATCGATAAGTCCCAAACTTGTGCCCCAGTAGTGGGTGTGCTCCGCGCTTCTCTTGATCTACAGCCACTTTGAAGCCTTTTTCTGTGGCATCAGGGATCCCAGCACCTGGCCCTGACACCAACTGTAGCACCCATCCCCCAGAGCCTTTGGTCAACAACTCAGGGTATCCTCTGGGGATCCCCTTCCCTGGCAAAGTGGGCATTCCAGTGTGTCTGCCAGACCCCAGCAGAAAAAGTTGGATGGGCTGGGCAGGATGACGTAAACTGACTAGATCAGCCATTTGATCCAGAGTGGTTTGGCCCATGATATGTGCTTAAAATGTATTGCATATTCATTCAATAATTATAATGATGTTATGGTTGAATCATTTCAGATACCGTATCCTGAACCCTAATGCTATCCCTGAAGGACAGTTCATTGACAACAAGAAAGGAGCAGAAAAACTTTTGGGCTCTTTGGATATTGACCATGAGCAGTATAAACTGGGACACACAAAGGTTGTTTCTCTCTCTAATATAAGTACAAAGAGCAGTGTTCAGTGTTAGAATAAATAATTGTGCTGGGGAGAGGTTATAAAAACATTCTCTCAATTTCAGGTGTTCTTCAAAGCTGGCCTGCTGGGTGTTCTTGAGGAGATGAGAGACGATCGTCTCGCTCTCATCATCACTGGAATTCAAGCGAGATCCAGAGGACTAATCGCCAGGATTGAGTTCCAGAAAATTGTTGAGCGCAGGTTGGTGCATTCATTTTCACATTTAGTGTAAAAAAGACAAAGTACAGAAAAATGGATTCAAGCTTAATATGTTGTATGCAGGGATGCCTTACTGGTGATCCAGTGGAACGTGCGTGCCTTCATGGGTGTCAAGAATTGGCCCTGGATGAAGATGTACTTCAAGATCAAACCTCTGCTGAAATCAGCTGAGAATGAGAAGGAAATGGCAAACATGAAAGAGGAGTTCACAAAGCTGAAAGAGGCTTATGCTAAGTCTGAGGCCCGCAGGAAAGAGCTGGAGGAAAAAATGGTCACCATTATCCAAGAGAAGAATGACCTGCAGCTCCAAGCCCAAACTGTAAGATCAGTCATTCATTGTACCATCGTAAAATTTGCACAGATTTATACTCACAGGTGTCATAATTTAAAATTATCTGTTTGTGCAGGAACAAGACAATCTTATAGATGCTGAGGAGCGCTGTGAGGGTCTGATCAAGAGTAAGATCCAGCTTGAGGCCAAAGCTAAAGAGCTGACAGAGAGACTGGAAGACGAAGAGGAGATGAATGCAGAGCTGACTGCCAAGAAGAGAAAGCTGGAGGACGAGTGTTCTGAACTCAAGAAGGACATCGACGATCTGGAGCTGACTCTCGCTAAAGTGGAAAAGGAAAAGCATGCCACTGAGAACAAGGTTATTAGGTTAAACAAATTATTTTTACTAGTGTTTGTTTTTTTTGTTGCCATTTTGGTGACATGTACTAACTAAATAATGATTTAGGTTAAAAACCTGACTGAAGAGATGGCAGCTTTGGATGAAATCATTGCCAAGCTGACCAAAGAGAAGAAAGCTCTTCAGGAGGCTCATCAGCAAACACTGGACGACCTGCAGAGTGAGGAAGATAAAGTCAACACCCTGACCAAGGCCAAAACCAAGCTGGAACAGCAAGTCGATGATGTGAGTACAGCTTTATATACTTTCACCTTAATATAGATTTTATAACTTTAAGGTACTAAGAGATGTATATATATACATTTGTTATTAAGAGTTTTATTGACCATTTTCACCATAACACAAAACATTTGACAAGGAGAAAAAAATGCAATTTCTATGCTTTGAAATAGCTTGAAGGTTCTCTAGAACAAGAGAAGAAGGTCAGAATGGATCTTGAGAGAGCAAAGAGAAAGCTGGAAGGTGATCTGAAGTTGAGCCAGGAGAGCCTAATGGACCTGGAGAATGACAAGCAGCAACTTGAAGAGAAGCTGAAGAAGTAAGTTTCCTCTTCCAAGTCAGTTCAGTATTCCAGGAATTATGGCAATATTGGATGGTTCCACATCTCACAATTTACATCCAATGCCAATGTTTAATGCCAGCGTAGGAAGTAGTGTGCCCTTTATGTACCAAGTTGGATAGTAAGGTTGGGATGGTGGATGGATGTGTGGCATATCTGACCAAGACTGGAATTCATGCCCTATCACAAACCTGCTGTTAAAGTTCACCTTTATCGACCATAATTACAAACTTTCCCTTTTATTAACCAAGGCTTTTAGTTGACTAACATTAACCATAGTTTATTTGCGACAACCACAATATTTCCCTAACCTCAACCATTCAATAGTTGCCATGTGTACATAATGTAGAAGGCAAACATTTTAAAAATATGTAATCAATGTTCCTGTCTGTCCATAGAGTTGCCCAATCAAAAGTAAGAAAATCTCATTTAGGAACAACCTGCTAAAGATAAACTTTTCTCTCAACAGAAAGGACTTTGAGATAAGCCAACTGCTCAGCAAGATTGAAGATGAACAAGCCCTGGGGGTCCAACTTCAGAAGAAACTGAAGGAGTTACAGGTCAGAGGACATTAGCAGTCCTCATTTTAATAATTCAAATGATCGAACCCATTGATCTGCTTTGTACTTGGTATTCTTAATGGGAATTGTACATCTTAGGCCCGAATTGAAGAGCTGGAGGAAGAACTGGAGGCCGAGCGAGCTGCCCGAGCCAAGGTGGAGAAACAGAGAGCTGACTTGGCCAGAGAGCTGGAGGAGATCAGTGAGAGACTGGAAGAGGCCGGAGGAGCCACTGCTGCCCAGATCGAGATGAACAAGAAGAGAGAAGCAGAGTTTCAGAAGATGCGCAGAGACCTTGAAGAGGCCACTCTGCAGCACGAGGCCACTGCTGCTACACTTAGAAAAAAGAACGCAGACAGCGTGGCCGACTTAGGAGAGCAGATTGACAACCTGCAAAGAGTCAAACAGAAGCTGGAGAAAGAAAAGAGTGAGCTCAGACTGGAGCTGGATGATGTGGTCTCCAACATGGAGCAGATTATCAAGATTAAAGTAAGACAAGCAAAACCAGTTTCACTGAAGTCATCTTGTAGGAATAGTTTGACTTTCGGTAAAATACGATGTATTCGCTTTCTTGCTGAGAGTTAGATGAGAAGATTTTTCTACCACTCTCATGTCTGTGTGGTAAATATGTAGCTACAGCTGGCAACCCCACGGAAATGACAAGAGTACAGGAAGCTGCCGCCTCTTGCCAAGAAACAGTTACAGAATGTAACTCTCCATAAAACCACACATCTTACATATTTGTCTGTGTACAGATTTAACAAACCAGATACATTCTGTTAATATGTGCGCTTTAGAAGTGCTGGTAGACAGGTTTTAACTTTGATGAGAACCAGGCTAGTTGTTCCTAGCTACTTTTTTATTTTCCTGCTTCCACTCTTTATGCTAAGCTAGGCTAATTGCCCGCTGGCTCCGTAGTTAACACACTGACATGAACGTAGCATTGATCTTCTCATTTATCTCTTGAAAGGATGGCTTAAAGTGTATTTCCCGAAATGGCAAACTACGTCTTCAAGACATAATAATATAAATAAACTAATGCTTGCGTATACATTCTATGAATCACATATTAATATGAAAATAATTGAACTCAGGCCAACCTGGAGAAAATGTGCCGCACTCTGGAGGATCAAATGACTGAATACAAGACGAAATCGGAGGAAGGCCAGCGTACCATCAATGACTTGACAATGCAAAGAGCAAAGTTTCAAACAGAAAATGGTCAGTTTAACATTCCCTTAAATATAAGTGGAGTTTTTTACTGTTACTGAAACATGTCTTTTAGCACCACATTCCAGAAGATTAGCTCATGCAAGCCCCAGGCATTAACATCTAATTTTTAGAAAAAGAAAGATCTAATTTTACAGGCTG
The DNA here is from genome assembly GCA_031216445.1 of Lateolabrax maculatus. Classification (NCBI taxonomy): domain Eukaryota; kingdom Metazoa; phylum Chordata; class Actinopteri; order Acropomatiformes; family Lateolabracidae; genus Lateolabrax; species Lateolabrax maculatus. The sequence goes on from CM062210.1 coordinate 14,659,138, forward strand.
CAAACTGAAATGTAACGAAACACCAACTGCAGCTTAATATGGGGGCTTACAAACCTTTATTTACAGGTGAGCTTTCCAGGCAGTTGGAGGAGAAGGACTCCTTGGTCTCTCAGCTGACCAGAGGTAAGCAGTCCTACACACAGCAGATTGAAGACCTCAAGAGACAACTAGAAGAGGAAGTCAAGGTATTTCTTTAAGAACGACTGCTGTTAAAATACACAGCCCGATGTCTACTGGCTAAAGTAGTAATTTTTCTTTACCAAAGGCCAAGAATGCACTTGCCCATGCAGTGCAGTCCGCTCGCCATGACTGTGATTTGTTGAGGGAGCAGTTTGAGGAGGAGCAGGAGGCCAAAGCTGAGCTCCAACGTGGCATGTCCAAGGCCAACGCTGAGGTGGCTCAGTGGAGAACCAAGTACGAAACTGATGCCATCCAGAGGACGGAGGAGCTGGAAGAAGCGAAGTAAGAAAAGTTGCCTCCTCTTCAACAGCACAGACATGATTTTGAGAAGGACTGAGAATGACTGTAATATATCCCTGTCATACAGGAAGAAACTAGCCCAGCGTCTGCAGGATGCAGAAGAAGCTGTGGAAGCTGTTAATGCCAAATGTTCCTCACTTGAGAAAACCAAACACAGGCTTCAGGCTGAGATTGAGGATCTCATGGTGGATGTGGAGAGATCTAATGCTGCTGCTGCAGCTCTGGACAAGAAACAAAGAAACTTCGACAAGGTAATGGGAGAAAGAAAAAGCAGCTCTTGAGGGAACTGTGAATAGATGAAATGAGTATTAAATAATCTAATACTGAATATTATTTAACCAGGTCCTTGCTGAGTGGAAGCAGAAGTATGAGGAGTCCCAGACTGAGCTGGAAAGTACTCAGAAAGAGGCTCGTTCTCTCAGCACTGAACTCTTCAAACTGAAGAACTCTTATGAAGAATCTCTGGATCATCTGGAGACCATGAAACGAGAAAACAAGAATCTCCAAGGTAGGAAGATACAATACAACATCATTTAGCTTTAATCATACACTGAATACAGTGAGGAGGTTGGGAAAATAATAAAATAAATGAATATGCACAAAACAGAGGAAATTTCTGACCTGACTGAGCAACTTGGTGAGGGAGGAAAGAACATCCACGAGCTGGAGAAGATCCGCAAACAGCTGGAGCAGGAGAAAGCTGAGATACAATCTGCTCTGGAAGAAGCTGAGGTGATCAAATGTTCAATGTTGTCTAATGTATACTCAGGGATTTTATTTATTTTTCAGGGATCATTATGCTGGAATTACCTTTCTGAGGCCTTGAAAGATATGCAGTGATTTGCTGTTTTTAACAGGGTTCCCTCGAGCATGAGGAGAGTAAGATTCTTCGAGCTCAGCTTGAGTTCAACCAGGTGAAGGCTGACATCGAGCGGAAGCTGGCTGAGAAGGACGAGGAGATGGAGCAGACCAAGCGTAACAATCAGAGAGTGGTTGACACTCTGCAGAGCTCCCTGGAGTCCGAGACTCGCAGCAGAAACGAGGCTCTCAGGGTGAAAAAGAAGATGGAGGGAGATCTCAATGAGATGGAGATCCAGCTGAGCCAGGCCAACAGGCAGGCAGCAGAGGCTCAGAAGCAGCTCAAGGGTGTTCATGCTCATCTGAAGGTACTATAGAGGCTTATCATTGATAAAAGGATGTTCTTGAATTGTTTCCTTTTTTTTATTATTTAAAAAAAGGATTTACAGATTTCCAAAAATCTTTCATGACAGGACTCTCAGCTGCAGCTGGATGATGCTCTCCGTGCCAATGATGATCTGAAGGAGAACTTTGCCATTGTGGAGAGACGTAACAACCTGCTGCAGGCTGAACTTGATGAGCTGAGGTCTTTGGTGGAGCAGACTGAGAGAGGTCGTAAACTGGCTGAGCAGGAACTGCTGGATGTCAGTGAGAGAGTTCAGCTGCTGCACTCTCAGGTATGTCAAATCTGTAATTGCTATACAGGAGAAAAATATGCCAACATGTTAACAAGTTATTTATGTTCCACAAGTGTTCAGTGTAAAACTATGATTCTGTGCAGAACACCAGTCTGCTGAACCAGAAGAAGAAGCTGGAGGGAGACACAGCTCAGCTTCAGAATGAGGTGGAGGAGGCGGTGCAGGAGTGCAGAAATGCTGAGGAGAAGGCGAAGAAGGCCATAACTGATGCTGCCATGATGGCGGAGGAGCTGAAGAAGGAGCAGGACACCAGCTCTCACCTGGAGCGTATGAAGAAAAACATGGAACAAACCATCAAAGACCTGCAGCACCGTCTGGATGAAGCTGAGCAAATAGCCATGAAAGGTGGCAAGAAGCAGGTCCAGAAGCTGGAGGCCAGGGTGAGTGTTGCCTTACAGTATAAGTGTACAAAACCAGATTCTCTGGCTCAAGCAAACTAAAAGCTGCATCCCTAACTGTTCTTTTTAAGGTGAGAGAGTTGGAAAATGAGGTGGATATGGAACAAAAGAGAAGCATTGATTCAGTGAAAGGAATCCGCAAGTATGAGAGGCGCATCAAAGAGCTCACCTACCAGGTATAAGCTACAGACACAATGGCCTAGGATAAACATTCACCAAAAGATAAAAAAGTATGCTTCAACAAGCAATATGTACTGATTTCACAGACGGAGGAGGATAAAAAGAATCTGAGCCGTCTGCAGGACCTGGTGGATAAGCTGCAACTGAAAGTTAAATCCTACAAGCGATCTGCAGAAGAGGCTGTAAGCGAAAATACTCATATATTTACTAAAATATAGTGCATTTGCCCCTTTATGAGTCAGCTCTATGTCATAGTCGTAGTTTAATTTTTTTTACACACTCTAATCTTTTTTTTTTAGGAGGAGCATTCCAATGCAAATCTGGGCAAGTTGCGCAAGTTACAGCATGAGCTGGGAGAAGCAGAAGAGAGGGCCGACATTGCAGAGTCTCAGGTTAACAAACTGAGAGCAAAGAGCCGTGATTCTGGCGCTAAGGTCAGTAATCATTGAGAATAATCTGACTTTCAATTAATAACTACGTCTTGGAATATTGGAATTATGAAATACACAGTGAGTAATTCGAATGACAAATGAATGTTGAAAATATTTTTTTTTTCTTTTTACAGAAAGCACACAATGAGGAGTGAACCGGATCTTAAAAGATATAGATTAATTGTAGATTTTTAGTTTTTTTTTATTCTCCATGCAACATGAGTGGAATAAAGAATAAATGAGCTCTAAAATGCACCGCCTTGATCTTGTTTCCTGTATTGACAAGACTCTGAAGTGAATCAACACCATACAGAGAAAAAATTGAAAGTAAAGGCCTGCACTGTAAGGCACTAATACAATTTCATGCAGCACCTCCCGACAACAGCATCCAAACCGCAAAATGAAAACTGAGTTGCTTTTCAAGTTTCGACATGAGAGGAGCGGAAGAGTTCAAACCTTTGCTCCTTGTTTCTGTAAGACAATACCCTGCACTGCTGGGCTGGTAGCTCGAGAGGCTGACTGGTTATCTGAGAATGAGCACCAACAAAGCAAACTTACTCTCAAAACAACTGTAAGTGGTTGAGGCCATTGATGAGACCAGGCAGCATGAGTTAATAAAGAATAGATGGACTAGAGTCACCTATGATGGGTGTTACTGCCAATAGCTGTTCACTGTAATTGACTATAACCAAGCTGTTGTCACAATGGTAGCTAACATGACCCAAACATAGTGTGGAACAGGCCTTTAAGTGCTCTCCAGTGGTGAGTTTTTTTTCATACTGCAAACATAGCATTACATGTGATATACCCCTACTGTATACTGTATATGATACTACTAAAAAGATTAAAATATGTAAACCAGTTGACCGACAGGTGACTGACAGGACAGTGTAATCAAACATTATAAAGCAGTCGAGGTGAACTACAATCAGCCACCACTAGATGGTGAAAGAACTCCACTCAAGAATTTATTTTTCCATAATAATGAAAAAAGGAAAAAAAAAAAAGAAAAAAGAAAAAGAAATATCAATACAATTACTTTTTCAATTTCTCTTGCAAAATGTTTGTAATGGGATTCATGGTAACTTTATTTTTACTTTAAAGAAACAGGTGCAATTATCCTAAATTATCACATCATGAAGTCATATTAGTTAATAGATTTTTTCATATAAGTTATTTTTAGAGGGAGTAGGCCATCTTAACAGTGTTGTGGTTAATGTGGATCAGCATGTTAAAAACATCATTCAGAGGAACTTCTTATGTTACGGCTCTGTTTGACCACATAGGACATATCAAAATACATAAAATTCTTTTGCTTCTATCTTAAAAACATAACCACTTAATTCATGGTTTTACTTTATTATTATAATTGTGCTTTAAATCAGTGTTAAAAGCAGTTCCTCTTGTTTGACTTGCACATATGCATGTACACACACACACACACACACACACACACACACACACACACACACAAACAATCACCTCCTCTGGCGGTTTGATGCCAGCATGACCATGCCCAGTGCTCCAACTCCCCATAAGAAAAAAGTTTGTTTATTGCCAGGTGAAAGCTGACACTGCTGTGTGCATTTGTAGCTTCCATACCGCAGAGCCTACAGCGTAACAGCTTTAAGTAATGAGATGCACACAGTGAAGGAACCTCTGATCTTTTCCTTTTCTAGTAAAAAGTGTTTTAAAGCACTTGAAAACGGCTTCTATCTTATTAGGTAAAATACTAATTATTGCGCGCAAGTCTGCGTATTTGCTATACCTTAAATTAAGAATTTAACTAGTAGATTTTACACAAGAAATACAAATATTTCTGTTGGCTTTACACACATTCGATATACAAGCCAAATACATTCCTAAAGACCAAACAAATAGCCTATTGCAGCCCAATACTGTCGCTCGTGGTTTTTATCACTGTACAAAATACAAGATAAGCTCTCTGTCGGCCTCTGTTATCAGCGACTCCATAGACTTAGCTTTGTGCCATTTACATGTCTTTACCCAGGGAACTTTGGATAAGGCTGGAGGAAGTACACAGCTGCAGTGTAACCAGTGTTTCACTTTTTCTTATGATGACATATGATGGAAAAAACAGATTCAAAACCATTGCTCTAAACACTATGACACATGATGTGAAGCAGCCATGCCTTTCCCAGATGATGTCAAGGCTAATAATACAAAGCAGACTGGATTGTCTCAGTGTGAATGTCTTACTGGTAGAAGTCACACAGAGAAGAGAAAGTCATGGACACAAAGTACACTGCCAGCAAACATACACATGCAGTAACAATTTTACAACTCAATCCACCCAGTCTTATGGACATCTTATCTAACCATCACCATAACAATTTGTGTGTTACCAAGCTAAGAACAAAAGGAAACACCCACATGAATAATGTGAAACTGTGAACGGCCCCACCTATAGCACACACTATTTAAAGTAGATAGCATCCAGCAAAGCAGTGTGATTAATATGGTCACTGAAAATCTCCCTGTAGACTGGAATGTAGCCTTGGGCACCGATCTTCTGTTTGTAATGCTCAGCATAGCTTTTCACTTATTATGGCATGTAAATACTGCAATGGGAAACATAGCAATGACACGATGAGAAAATCATGCTGGTTAAAGCTGGATAATTTGACATCAAGCAACTTGTTAAGCAGAAACACTAATTCAACACAACCATCAACCTAAGAGTTCTTGTTGTAAATATTACATTTATTTATAAAAAAGATATATTAAGACTTTGATTGTCACTGTGCAAATAAGAGCAAGCACTGTATAGAGCACTTTGTTTGATTACAAATGTTAATTCTCACAAACAATATGATTATATTTCATTTAAAAATAACTCAAACTGTCAAAGCAACACTCTTGCCTGTGTGGCAAAGAATATAAATTGCAATTGCTTTATGCTAACAATATTTACCACAATGAATTTCAATCTTCAAACATAGAAGAAAACAGATGATGACACATCATATAATAGCACATTTATCCACACTACCTCAGCAATTATCATTAAGTACCAGGATGAAATGCCTAAAGATAAGCCTTACTGTATGTCAAAATCCTAACCTTACACAGTAGTTTGATCATTAAAACAGCTAATACAGATGAACATCCCTCACTCATGCCATGCAACTGTCCTAACTATAAATTTAAACAATGGTTGATATCCCTAGATTGCAGATCTGCAATCATATACAGTATACTGTACATACACACATTCTAATCTTTAAACCTGTGCTGATAATATCATGCTTGCTTATTTAATTATTGTCTTTCGACAAGACAGCAACCACCACTTTTGAAAAAAAAATCATGCAGGCAACCAACTGACCATATGACCTCATGTCTTCTCTGTGACAAAGAGAGTAAACAAAAAAACAGAAGAGAACAGATGAGATCACTTTACATAATAGATTTTAGCCCATCTTTCTTTTCGTGGATGTTCCCTTCTCATGTCCCTCTCGTTGTTCTAGATAATGAAGTTCAGGATCACTTTACAGACTTTACAGCAGGGAGGATTTAAAGCAAGTGGTGTGCGTTCACAATTCTGTTTCTTTTTCTTCGTCTTCACCCGTTTCTAAGTAATATTCGTCATCTGTTGTTGTGTCTGAGCTGCTGTCTGAAGACTCCTCAAAGGTGCTCAGGCTGGAAACATAGCCCCTGGAGGGCAAGTGCCCTCTGGAAGACTGGCTGTCCATTTGTTGTGGTGCTCCTGATGTGCTTGGAATGGTAGGGGAGGAGAGGCTGGGAGGTTTGGACATGCGTCTTGACACTGGTGACAGGGGAGGGGTTGGAGGAGGAGTAGGTGGACCCTCTGTATCCCATGCAAAGTGACAAGTGTTCATGTTAGGGCTCCAAAGGCGGGCTGGCTTTGAGGTTGTGGTAGTTAGAGGTGGGGAAGCGGACTCTCCTGAGCTCCAATTTGCCAAGCGCCTGGTCAGTGATCGCGGAAGAGATCTCGACCTCATTTTACCAGGATCACTGGGGAAATATGACATTCGACAGTCCTTACTGGGCTGGCAATCATGTTCTGTGGTCCAATCAGGATCGACAGACCACTGATCCAATTCCTTGCCAGTACCTCCACAACACAAGGCAGATTCAGAGAGGTCACCCACACTCATGAATCTGGATCCAGTGGAAATGCGACCAGGCCCTGAGGGTCGACTGGACAGTACTGAACTCACAGAAAACGACCTCCCAGGCTCAATGCCATACTTTAAGTCTGCATAGGAGGATGCCAAGCATTCCTTTCCCTGTCCTGGACCTGTACTTGGAGGACCAGTGGATACCCGGCTTCTTCTTGAACCCCCCAGGCTGATTCCCTCTTCTGGCTCACATGATGATGGGGATTCTCTGCGACGCTGTAGCTTTGGGCTGTAGAAGACACTGTCGTCTGTAACATCAGGTGAGGAAAATGGGGAGAGAGGGGAAAGAGAGGAAAAGGGGGAGAAGGGGCTCCTGGGACTGGGTGTGGACTTCCTGAACTGAGTAGCATAAGCAGCAGAGGGGTTAGGACTCCTACCAGGACTGGGATCTGTACAAGAGAGGAACTGGTTTGGTATATAATCTGTCCTGTTGTCTTTATAAAAGTCAAACTGGTGCGTTGCTGGGCTGTGGATTGTGAAATGAGGTTGGCTTTTACATTCAGACGTGTGTTCAGCACAAGCATTTCTCTTGTCTTGGTCAGTTTCTGGAGTTGATTTGTCTGACCAAGTGTAAAACTTATCTCCTGTGCTCCCAGAGGCTGAGGGTGGTTTGAGAGTGTATCTGTTTTGTGTCCATCTATCTGTACCCTCCGTTACCTTTTCATTGTCTTTCAGCACAATCCCTTTCTCCTGCTCTCGCACCTCTAGCATTTTGGTACTGACATTACTGATGTCACTTGATCCACTAACAGAAGGTGTTTGGGAGGCTTTCTTCCATTTCCATGGAAACAATACATCATCATCAGACCTTCTGGTGCTGAATGTTTGTTTCAGTCTGTTAAGGACCTGGTCCATTTTGTTATTAGTCTTGCTAGCCCTTTCTGATTCTGACCTTGATAAATTGGAGTTTGGTGTGCTGACACTTTTCTTCAGTGCAAACCGGCTTCTCTTTGGGCTTTGCTCATTGTTGCACTCCACTGAAAAAAATCTGCTTTTACCCAGTACACTCTCCTTCATTCTTCTTCTGTTAGAGCTTTCATTATCAGGGGGCTGACTATCTGTTGAGCTGCTACCACTGGAGCTCTGATCTGAACGACTGCATATTTGACCTGTGGCCTCCTTACTCTGCACCATCTGTGGGAGTTGCCCTAACGTGGTCTCCACAAAAAACGGTGTGTTTGCGGTATGTTGCAAAGGTTTAGGTGTGGTGCTCTTTGGTGCAGCTGTATCTACTTTAGATTTAACGCTGTACACCAGTGTCTCGGTTACACATGTTGAGGAGTTGACAGCGTTATCACCCTGCAGAGACTGTGAACTGATATGAACTCTGTTGTCCACAAGTAATATCTGGCCATTCTGGTGATCTCCGCTGTTGGTCCTATTGAGATTATTGTTGACTTGATCCATTTTTGAAACCCCATGCTTAGAACTTTTTCGGGTGGCAGTTTTGTTTTGGAAAGGCAAAGATAGAGGCTGTGATGGGCTGATAGGTGACAGAGGGGGTTTGGATGTTGGTAAGGTCATAGCTTCAACTGGGTCAGTATGTATGGAAAGACATGGGGTATAATTTGACTGTGAGGGTTGTTTAAAGAGGGGTGATCTGGGTGTTATAATCTTAGTTTCCCCCTGTGTTGACCTGGTAGACATGAGAGTAGAGTAAGGTGGGGAGCTATATCGAAGCTTATAACCACTTGAAAAGTCAGGAGGGAGAGAGAGAGGATCAGAAGAACGACACTGAACTGTGCCACACTCTACTGACAGTGTCCTCTCCTGTCTGGGTGTGGTTAAGTCTCGTCTTCCCTGGTTAAAGATCATATTGTCACTAGGTCTTTGCTTAGATCTCTCTCGCTCTCTGGATGCTAAATCAGCAGAGTCAGATGATAAAGATCGATACTTCCCTCCTTTCACAACCTGTATGCTGGAGGTCTTAGGGGGGCAAAGAGTGGTATTTGTGGTTGGACTGCTTGATCTTAGAAAGGAAAAGATGGATGGAGCTTTAATGTTTCGAGGGGAACTGGAGGGAGATAGAGGGCTCGTTGGGACTCGAGATGGCTCTGGCTTATCGACTGTGATGGGCTCAGAATGCTGCAGATCCACAGAGTCCTCCCATGTTACTCGTCTCACTCGCTTTCCCTCTACACAGGGGCGCAGTTTCTTTGAGTCTCTTTCTTGACTGCTTGAGAATGTCGTCCTCTCCTTAGGGCTGGAAGTGTCTAAGTAGATGGGGCTCGTAATGACGGGCGTGGCAGGGGGGGTTAAGAGAGTGGAAATGGTGATGGTGGGAGAAGATGCCAGGGCAGGAGTGACAGCAGGATGGCTGCCGGTGGTAGCGGAAGAGGTGGTGGAAGCAATGGATACAGGACTGCAGTTTGTTCCTGAGAAAATACTGACTGGTGGAATCAAACTGGACACAGTTTTAGGGTGGAAAGGCTTGGGAACAGAAGTATAGCTTCTTTCGAAACCAAGAGGTGTGGCGTTGGCTATGTTGGTGAATTTGGGTTTTTGGAAATAAGAGCCAGTGTATGATGAAGCATGAATATTGGTCTGTGACGCAGTTGGATGAGAGTGAAAGGAGGAACAAGTTTTAGTGTTTGGGGTTTGGGGGAGACCAGAGGCAGTTTTAGAGGTAAGAATTTGGCTATTGAGCGTGTCGGTGGTAGAAAGAGAAAGAGATAGTTTAGTAAACTTTTCAGAGTCCATGTTGTGAGGAGATGCGTGGGTGCTGTTGATTTTGGATGTACAATGATTATTATTGCATTTGGTGCTGCTCTCAGTGGGTGTATTTGAGCTCTTGGGATTTAGCAAAGTAGGTGGTAATTCAGTTACATTTGCTGTAAATGAACTATTACTTACATCATGCTTGCGAAGATCTTTAGGGTGACTCAGTGTTGTTTGCGCTGTAGCTCTGCTAATTTTAGAACTAGACACAACACCAGGCAAGCTATGAGGCTTTTGTGGTTCTCTGTTGTTTAAATTGGAGCCATATTGCTGTTTGATAAACCTGTCTGATTCATGGTCAGGTGAATCCTTAACATTCCTTTCTTTGAGGTTTTGAGTTCCTACCTGTGTCTTCATAACATGGTTCATGTTACCTTTGCGAACTGACTCTGCTGTGTTATTGTTGTCTCTGTTATTTGGGATTTGAGTACTAAATTGTTTGTTGTCAGTCAGACCAGGAGAAGCCAAGTCATTATCATTACAGGGTGCAACTAAGGGTGTGTTTGGCTTGTCTTTGGCTTGTCCTGGTGGAACTTGTTTCCACCAGGAAGTGGATGTCAGGGTAGTCCTTCTAGGGAGAGAATGGGTTTTCAGGAGGGCAGAGTTTTCATATGGGGACTGGCTGGGTGAAGGGACGGAGCTCTTTGAGAATAAGTTTGTGTTTTTGTCTGAACCGGTGGTGTTCTGTTGCCTCTCTGATGTTCCTCTACTCAGAAATCCCCGTTTGGAACATGAAAGACTGGACTGGGTCCTATTTATTGTTTGAGGTTGTGGGGTAAAGGGTGCGTCTTCTGCGTCTTTCTTTGTGGGTGAAGCTGAGAAGAAGCGTGTTTCAAACATGTTCCTTTCTCTGTGATTTGAGGATGATGGGGAAATGATAGGACCTGTTTCAGTTGTCCTATAAGAAATGGAAGATGGAGAGAGGAGGGGCTTTGACCTCTCTTGCTCATTACTATTGTGAAAGGTTTTTGAAAGGTGTGTTGTGAATAATTTTTCATCTCGATCACTTGGCAAACTGCTCAGAGGCGAAGGGTTTATCTCAGAGAGGGTGGACGCTGCATTAGAGTTCCTGCTATTGGAGTTGCATCTTCTTAAAGACAGAAGTAGACTGCTGGTTGTTGGTTTTGAGCTTAAAGATGACAGTCCTCCTTGATGATCAGTTTGTGGATTTCTCCTTTGTTCATTTGGGTCAAGGGACAGGGAAGACACAGGATATGCAGTGGCTACAGGGCTTAAAGCTCCTGCATCTGTTTTTTTATTATCCATCCTTCCAGAGTTTACATCCAAAGAGACAGTCTGAATCATTTTTCTCTTAGATTCAAAGTCCAAGCTTGCAGGACCACTCTTAGTTGACCAGCCCACTGTATTCCTCCTGGTACCCAGAAATGGCACCCTTAATTGGGCTTGTGATCCATCTGACAATGATCTGTCCACAGTCTCCTGGAAGTGTTCATGGGCACGGTTTGCCGTAGTGTTTGTCACATCTTGTAAATTCCCCTGGGCTTCCGAATTGACAGTTCCCTCAATTCTTTTGGGCCATCTTAGTCGGCCATTCCAGGGTGGGGCAAGAACCGTTACCACAGTGGAAGACAACATGGTTCTAGTAGGGTTGGATAGTTCCCCAAGATCAGTTTGTTTCTCAAGCTTTGTATGGTCTTTTATATCTTCTTTAAACGCTGATCTAGTGACAGTCCTTTGTTGTGACCCACATGGAAGTATGCACAAGCCATTATGCTCATACGGTCCAAACTCCCCATTTGAGAAATGTTGAGTTATGCTCAAGTCTCTATTTTTCTCCAGTTCATTGCAAACTGTGATAACCTCTTCTTTCTTCTTGGCTTGAAATATCCTTTCAGATAAGGGAGAGTCACTGGCTACCTTTGAAGAGGTGTCTGGTGGTGATGTTTGTCCATTAACCTGTTAAAAGAAGAAAAATTACTACAAGTGTTCAGCTATTGTATACTATTTTTGTTACCAAACATCTGCATTATAAATTAATGTTTTACATTTTTATACATTTTTACTAGTTTTAAATTTAATTAGCTATCTAACGATTAATATGAACACACAATATCACTAGACCACACTACATTTTTGTACTGTAACCACAGATCAGAAATAGCTGTATCATTAAAGCCTAACTTTTCATATGTCAACTTGAGCTTATCATATCATACCAATGCAAATAACTTGCACCCTAAAGTAAAATGCTTTCTGACATTTACAGTAAGTATGCAACAGTGGCCTGTTATATGAATTGCAAATTGTGTGCTGGAGGAAGCCAGAGCTTTGCTAAGGGTTATGTTCCCATGTAGCTATTTAAGAGATTCAGGCCTTGACAAACAGGTTATTTTGAAAGACATGAGAGATTTCAAAGGACACACACACAAAAGCACACACACCCTGTCCCTTCTAACTCTTGGAATAACAATCAATCTCAAATGTTTTCAAATGCACGCAATGTCATTTATTATGTTTTCAAAGATAAGTACTAAATGTGAGTTTCAAAATATTTCAGTGGCCTTGAACCTGTTGCTTAAATTAGGTATTGTAAATATTAAGTGGTTGTGAATATTTTCTATAAACTGGGAATGAAAGGAGCAATTCAACACTTGTTTTTAAGATGGTGTTCTACAGTGTAATGATTCAAGCACATTCCTTAAATCATTATATTAATTGATTGATCAAGATTGTGGCTAATTCTTACCCAACAGCTTCTGTTCTCAGTCTTAGCCCTCTGTGGTTCAGTTAAACTGGCAGAACAGAGGAGAGAAAAGAAACAAAAAACATTAGGCATTCTAGTTAGGATTAGACCCAACACTGTAAGAATTAACTGTAGAATACATAATGTACAGTGTACAGTATGCACAAAATGTTACCTTACATATGAACAATAAAAGCAATACTGAATAAGGTTAGACCAGTATATCAGTTTTCTTACAAAATCGGGTGGCTGTTAGATATCCTTAAAAAAAAAATGTTTACAGTAAATATACTTTCAGTGATATGTTTGAGATGGTACTTGTTTGAGACTAATATAATAATCAATACTTATTTGAGATTAATATAATAATGAATTATGCAATGTTTGAAATTGAGATAGGGGATTGGTAAGACTTCATTGGCATTAGGACCAACCAGATAAGGACATTGTGAATGTGATCATCAGGATGTGAAAATGAAATTATAGTTTTATTGCTGAACTAATAAACAGTAAAAGCTAGTAAAATATCTCAGCAATAAAACTTAAATAAACAATATAAGTTTAATTTCTGCTTCACACCACATTTCACATGGACACACCCAGTGTTCCTGTGCTCTACTGTAATGTTTTCGTGTGAAACACTTGAGGGATCAGATGTCTAACATTTGCCACAGCAATGCTGATCAACAGGATGGTGAGCATTCCTCTCCTCTGTCCCGACCTTTCCCATCTCTTTACTAAACAGTTTTCTCATTGTCACGTGGACTAAAGTCACACCTCATAAGCATTTATGAAAGCACTTACAAGGTTTTTTTTTTATTGGACATGGTAAAAATGTCTATATAAGGTCATGTTGGATGGTATGAAAAGACTGCAGGTGGTTAGCAGACAGGGGTGTGTGTATCAAGCCAGTTCAACCAATGACCTCTATGACAAGGTTATTGTAATATCTGGCACACATTGCATCACACATGGGCATGCAAATATGCTCAATATAGTGTGCAGCACATATTTATTATACAAACCATCTCCACCACACACAATGTCAAATACAATTATTATATTATATCAAATTATATCTAAGGTAAAGTTAAATATTTCCCCCAGAGCACAAATGCAACAAGTTTAACCTAAAATAACCTCTAATTCTCTTGCATTGCTGACTTGAGGAAGGACTGTCACGCAAAAAATCTGCCCACTGGTAGATCATTTCTGATTTGAAGCGGGTAAAGTTGGGCTTCCTGAAAGGGCGGTAAGAGCTCCTTGTCTTCCTGTACTGGATACCAGGGCATGTAGGGTGAAGTTAAAATGCAAACAAATACATATACATATAGGTAACTCACAGACAGACAGACATAAGTCAATCATGTCCAACCTTCTTTTAGGGGTCACATAATTAGGTAAACTTCCTTGTTTATTCAAGGAGGTAACCTTTCACAGGCTTAGGTATGCAGACACGGTTCAGTTACTGTTTGACTAAATGTTGGAGACGACAACCATTAGTGCCATTTGTACCAATTCCCGACCTCAAAAAAACAGCTCCTAGGACACTGGTCTGTACAGTTTACTTATAAGTGAACAGACATAGGGAGAGAACGCCCTATTGTTGTGAAAGTTTAGGGAATGGCTAGACTCATTCAAGATAACAAGCGGCTAATAGATAAATCAGGTCAGCAATTATGTACAGAAGGATACCTCAGGTGACACAACTGGTCAAACCTTGAAGAGGACTGACAAAAACAACAGAGGAGTAGACAGTGACAGCTTCTCATCCTGTTTGCTTACAACAAAATGAGCTACAGTGAATACCGTGTACATCATAAGAAAAACATGACAGACTGATGATAACAATGCCAGACCTGATAAATCCTGCATTCGGCTGCACTATGAAAGCACAAATATCAGATCCTTACATTGCAGCTTGCTGCAAAACGTACTAACAGATCCTGCACTGTATGTAGCTACATACACAATGCAGAACAGAGTGTACACAGAGTGACTGCTTGAACTACGGACCAGGAAAGAAGTCAGTGATTAAGATTATAACTGAATTTAATTAACACTTGTCTCAGGGTAAATCTATTACTTTTCCTGCTTACCTGTGTAGACAGGGGTCTAAATTCTTCTTGAGTTTTAGCTCTGGGTTGACATGGTCTGGATTGACTCTGAAGAAGAGACAGGAGGTGAATCTGGGTCCAATGGACTTCTGGGTCTGGATGTTTGAATCACAACAACGAGCAGCCTCTTCCTTTCTAGGTCTGTCCCCTCTTAATATTAGTGCTATAATAGATTCAAAGTAGAGGATTATGTTCTGGTCACTGCTGTAAATTTAAATAATTGAGGCTAAATAGATTAGATTTTAAATGTTGTGTGCAACATGTGTCTGTGTGTGCATGTTACCTTTGTGTGTTTCCTCCTGTCTGATGGCTGATGGGCGACACAGTTGTCCAGCTGTGGTTTCATCACCCTGATGATTCTCCTGCTTGAGCCTTTCACCCAATGTTTCATCCTGCTGTTCTCTGAAAAACAAAAACAAAAAAACACCCAAAAAGTCAAAAATCATTGAAGACTTTTACTCATGTAAAAATGCAAAAGATTTGCAGGTGGTGGTCAACAACACAACGAGTTATTGGGAGTCCCACAGTAGACAGATGTATGATACATGACCGGACCGTATTGTGCCTTAAATACAGTAACAATATCTGAAGATAACACAAGCAGCTCGCTCTGACCAATTACAGTTCCTGCAGTCCCCACAAGGTATCTCTGTAGCCGCCGTAGCCCTGACATGTAGTTACATTTCTGAGGAAGTGCATGTTAGCTATGGCGAATTTTTTAAACGGTTACGTGCAAAGGCACCATAAACAAAGTCAAGCTTAAATGTGGTAAGCATCCAATTTCTCGCCCAGCATCAAATTGGTAGTGGAGCTACAACTATTATTCTTATAATTGATTAATGCTGAATGTTTTCTCAATTAATCATTCTGTCTATAAAAGGTCAGAAAGTAGTGAAAAATGTCATATATTCATATGTTGTTAGAGCCCAAGGTGATTGCATGTGTTGTTCAACCACCAGTCCAAAACCCAAAGACATTCAGCTTACTAACATATTGATTATCTCACATTTGAAAGTTTGGTGTTTTAAATTAAAAAAATGACTGAAACAATTCATTGATTATCGAATAATTTGCAGATTACTTTTTCGATTAATCAATTAATCATTCCATCTCTAGTCACAATCATCTGTTACCCTTTTCTGCTCTTTTATAAACACTGTTCTCTTTCTGTTGTAATCTAATTTGTAAAACAATTTAAATTGGTGCTAAAGGTTCATGGAAGGAAAATCAAACAGCCCTGCTTCCTTCATATTGTCTGTTCGACAGTGCTGAACTGATAAGCGGTGGTTGTATAACAATTTGACTCTGCTCACTCCACACTTTCTCTTACAACCCGAGCACAGAACTAACACACCCACTCACACAGTCACTAAATCATGCATATGCACATTTACTGCTGCAGCCCAACACTGAACCCAAGCTAGTGTGATAACTGCCAAGCACGATGATGACACCAGAACAAAGATGAGGCGGTTATCTAAATATATGAATGTACGTGTCACTGCAACCTTTGTTCGTTAATCATAACAAATTAAATGACAGCAATTAACTGGAACAGGACATTCCAGGATCCCTTTCTCCCTTTTTATTTTCCAAGACAGCAGTTTATAAGTGGATGCTACTTAGGATCTTTATGTAACCTGCTGTGCCTTGTGTGATCACCAAGTGAAGCGCTTGGATTTTTCTTTTCGAACCTTTTCTTAATAGCACGGACCATCTCTACCTCTCCCTATTCACCTTGCCTTCAGGGGGGACTCATTGGCCTCATTAGAGCGTTATCTCTGTGAAGCCATTATAAAAGCCTGACATGACATGACATGAGAGAGAAGCAGAGAGAAATATGAGAAGGGAGGCAGGGAGCACTTCAGTGCCAAAGCCAACACGCCTTCCATGTGGATGGTACTGAGTGTTTTTTAATCCTACCTCTCCCGGAGGCAACACAAGAAATCATATCACACATCACACCAACATTAGTGCTTGTAAACCTGTAGGAAACCATGTTTGGATGGTTTAACCAGTAAGTGATAGGCCTGTGATGGTGAGGAGCTGTTTAGACAACATTCCCATAAACTGAATCCCCATAGTTTCAGCTACATTTAATATTATCTAGACTACATCATCTGATGCACCTATAGCTCCATGGTCACGTGTTCACCTGAGCTCTAAAGTTGTTTTGTGCGCTGTAACTCTATAGTCCTGTTAGATAGGCTTGTACCCTTAATTTTTCCCCTTCAATAGATGGGATCGCATTCATGAACTCTTTGATAGTTGGGCTGCAATTTATCATTATCGTTGAATCTGTAGATTAATACTTTGAATATTTTTTAGGATCAATGGTTTAGTGTATAAAAAGTTAGATAGTGAAGAATACCAACCAACAGTACAAACCACAAAATATATCATTAACAATGCTATAAACCTGAGAAAAGCAGAAAACTCTCATTTTGAGAAAAGGAAACAGTGAATGTTTCACCTTTTTTCTTGAAAAATGACTTAAACAATTAAGTGGTTATCAAAATTGTTGTCAGCCTTGAAAGCATTTCACCGCAGAGGAAACACATTATCTGTGGTGGATCTGTGGCTGCATAAAATTAATCACCAACTATTTTGATTATAACGGTATAAAATAAGTCAAGCAAAAAACGCCAAATATTTCCCTGATTTTCTGCTTTTCTCTGTTTCATATCTTTGTAAACTTTCTGTCTTTTGAGTTTCCAATTGTGAGTCAGTCAAGCAAAGATTCAAAAATGCCATCTTGGGCTCCAGGCCATTTGTTTCCTCAGTTTTCTGCCATTTTAAAAATGTAATGATAGCCTGACAGATAGATTAATAAAGAAAATAACTGCTGGTCGCAGCCCTATCATACAGGACTGCATTTTGTATCAGGGTGAAGGCACACTATTATTTAGTATGGATTTAATTTAATGTCTTTTAGAGGTAAGTAAAATTAATCTGAAGCATTACTGACCTCTAATCCGGTGTTGACAAAACCTGCAAACCATAGTCATGCATGTTTTCAGGACTGTGTCTCCATTTGTTTTGATGGCTTGCGAGCTGATGACTAATTGTTATCTTTGAAAGGCTCTTTGGGCTGCACCATTATGTGCAGTGAGTCTCACACAAGTATGCTGGTGTGTTCTTCACTTGAGGTCAGCTTCGCTGTGGGTGTGTGCCCCTGTCTGCCAGCTAACACTTACATAACCACCAGGATCCAGCCTGAACTAAAGTGTGGGTGTGCACTCAGCACTGACAAACACATAATGTTCCAACTCCTGCAAATCATTTACACCCTAAACTTCTTTTTTAAGATTCATCCAAGGAGAAGGTAATTACTCTGCATAACTACACGATTAGTAACAAAAGGTGGCCAGGACAAAGTCAGACTTGTTCTGTTTTCGCTGCCACACCTTCAGTACCTGTCAGACACCCATGGGACATGTTGAACCTACAGTGGAGTATACAGCAGGGGGGATTAGCAGGAGGATGTGCAGATAATCAAACAGAGGGAGAGCTCCGGACATGCACAGGCGGCGGCGGCGGCGTTGCGTATCCATGGTGGCGCGTTTGCTAGAACTGCAGGCCTTGGGTGTGCATGTAAGAGCTCGCCTGCCAAGCACCGAGGCTCAACTGCTCCGAAATGCACCAACCTGAGGATGCTGGTTAACAGTGTCTGGCTTACAGTGGCTTAGTAAAGGGACAAATGCATGCACCCACACAAATGTAGGTTCAGGTTTGCATGTTGATTATAAAACTGGATATATAGGTATACATGCAGCAGCCCAGAGTCCAAAACCTGCTTGGATATTTTCTGTACTCAAGCCCTGGAAAGTTAACTCGACCCCCCCACACACACACACACATAAGACACGTTTATCACGTGATGGAAGAGAAAGTCACACCAAACCTAACCAGAAAGATCTGGCAACTTGGACCAAGCGGAACACAAGTTCAACACGAATCTTCAGCAGCCGCTTGGCATCGACATGCTCTACATTTATCTAAAACAGCATTCATAACACATTTTAGTGAAAATGTGACTTTCCTTCTTCACCAGTCGTTCCCGCCTCCGCGTGCTGTCAAACGCGGCGCGGTGCTCACTGTCACGTCGCCAAACCGAGAGTAAAACCCCACGTTACTAATGCAGCCCAGCGCCGAATGGACTAAAACCGGCCCACGAATCACGACACGCTTTGGTTCGGCTGTGAGGGACCCACATGTTCCCACACCCGGCGCCGCAACATTAAACGTGCACATTTATGGCCGCGGTTCGGCGGAGGAGGAGGAGGAGGTGGAGGTCGGGGGGGGGAAAGTGGTTTCCTCTCCCCTCCAAGAAAAAGTCTCCAGCAGAGGCATGAAAAAAAAAAAAGCGCGGGGCGACGTTAAAAAGGTCGCCAAAAAAAAAAAAAAAGCCACGACAAAACACAGCGCAGTGACAAACTCGTAGTTAAAGAGCGCCCGCGGAGACGCGTGGACCTACCTCTCGGCCGCGGTCCGTGCTGCTCGCGCTGTCCCGCTCGGAGGCGTCTCTCCTCCTACAGCTCGGAGCTCCGGCTCTGCTGCGTCACTTGTTGACATCCTCTCTGAACCGGTTCGGTAATCCTCCTGCGTCCAGGCCGGCGGGACGGCGCATCTCCGACCATGCACCCGCGGCGGCTCCCGTGTCCGTGTCCGTGCGTGTGTGCGTGCGTGCGGGGGGGGTCAAAGTTCAACACCTGCAGACGGACAGGTGCCACCGGCCGCGTCCCCTTCCGGAGAGGTGCACCCCTCCCCTCCCTCCCCCGGCAGGTTCCTTCTCAGGACACTTCAGCGTCGACTTCGATCCTTTTACTTGAGTGGACATACCAACACTGTGAAAGTACTCCACTGCACGTCAAAGCCAAAAACCCCAGTATAAGTATGTGGGCTGAGTGTTATCAGCAAAATGCAAAGTATCAAAAGTAAAAGTAAAATGGTCAGTGTTTTACTGTTATGTATCTTTTTTTGGATTAATATTACTGGTGCATTCGTGTGCACGCTGCATTTTGCTGCTGTAGATGTTTATGGTTGTGCTGATTTAACTACTTTATGCAGGCTACTGTTGGGTGGTGTAATCCACAGCAATGCATCGTGGTCTGTGAGATCACCCTGTGTTTGCAGCTTGGCTGTCCTGTGAGAACCACATGGCTCCAAAACATGAGCTTCAAACAGCCTGTGTGGTTTTCAGTGTTTATTTAGCTTAAGGAGAAGGAGAATCTTCTCAAAAACATAGATTTAATCATTCAGCTTATCACAAACATTCAAATCTACTGTGATCAGCAGTGTATAGAGATATTTGTTGGCTTTTTGTCCTGTGTTGGTTAAAATGTTCAGAGGTTTGCACAGGTTTGTTTGTGATTCAGTGGTAAATTCAGCGGTTCATTATTCCAGGGAACTGGTGAACCGAGACCACTTGACAATTGTTTTCTGTTTTGCTTTACAAAACAGGACAGACATGTCTGAGCTATTTTCTTTTTTTTTTCCTTTTTTTTCTCCATCAGACCTCCACACCCTCCTCCACCTCCTGCCAGAAACTTTCGACAGCTTTGGCTCAGTTTCTGCAGGAAGGACAGCGCCCTCCTCCTGCTCTCACATACACTTACTCTCATTTCTGCTGGAAGGAATTTTCAACTTTAACTTGTCTGCGGTGCAGTAAGGCCTTGTTGGGCCTGGAAAGTGAAAATATGACATAAACACATATCTGATCTATAGTTTATTATAGCCTACTACTGTCTACTGTATCTGATCTATAGTGTAGCTTAGTATACTGTTTATTTATATATTATGTATATTATATATATATTATATTTCTCTGCACTTTACTGCCTTTTGCACTTGTGGTTCGATAAACTGCATTTTGTTGTCTCAGTGCTGGTACAATCAAGCTGAATCTCATCTAGTAAAAAGAGGCCTTTTTGTTTGCTGGCCTGAGCTGTTACATTAAGGTTTCACTGAAGGCCTTGATAATGTTGTGTGCTGGATCCAGGCAGACTCGTGGAGGGCCGTCGTCTGTTTGCCTGATCAAGGTGCAATTTAAGGGGAAACCAAACGAGGTCAGTGTTGCTTTACAGAAGAAAAAAAAACAACATTTGGATGACTGTGACAGCAGCGATGCAGCCTGACAGACTGATTTTTATGCAGATGATCACAACGACATAATAATGATACCATAATCATGACAAACAATTTTCTATCGCTGCAGTCCCATAACTTGCAATCGAACGGTTGCAGGCTAAATCTGACACGACAACTTTTGGCTTCAGTGCATGCGCGCGTTCAGGCGTAACAGCGTGTCCACCGTGGGCTCCTTGCCTCGCATGTAAATGTCTCCGGTCCACGCAGGCGGGCTACAGGGGGGGGGTTCAGTCCGCGCAGCCGGTCGGGTTGGATACCACCGGGCCTCAGTCTCACTCTGGAGGAAGCCCGATCATCCTCCTCCTCCTCCCCCTCTCCTCCTCCTCCTCCTCCTCCTCCCCCCGCAGAGGATGCAGGACGGAGTGAGCGGTCCTGACTCCCGGCGGCTCGCAGGAGGCAGGAGAGGCGGTCACCACGGGGACAGTCACACATCACACACTCCGGGCTCCTCTCTTCTCTCCATCTCCCCCCCCCACCACCTCCGCACATTCCTGGTGTCAGGCATGACGGGACTCGGACTTGCACGTGTGGGATAATTTTTTTTCTTTTTTTTCTCTTAATGTTTTAATAATAATGGTTCGCCTCAAATGTACGTTTCCACGGAGCTGCAGCTGAGGTTTCGTTCAGAGTCCCGCCGGGTTCTCAACAGCGTGATGGATGTAACGGAGTTCGCGGTGCTGAAACTTTTTGTCGTTGGGATTTTGGGTGAGTGTGATGGATTTTGTGCCTTTTGCCGAGAAAACCCTCCTCCACAGCGCCCAGCTAGTGATGCGTGATGTGTCAAAGGTAGAAATGTCACACCGTAGCATCACCCAAAGGCTCGGCTTTTGCCCACTTTTCCATTATAGCCAGAGATCTAACACAGCTGTAAACAATGTCTATTGCTATAAGTGCCCCACTTTATTAGGCTACTGAACATTTACAGATGCAAATTGCTTCTATCTGCCACATTATGTGCCTCAGCACTGCCTGAGTGGTTGCAAAGTGCACATAATTAGGATTGCTGAGAATTATCAGGAACATCTCATGGGGCATAGAGTGAATGGAGAATATACAGCGCTGTACCTTGGCATCATGCCCCAGTAGACAGACCTGACCTATATCGTGGCCAATGGGAATTTCTGGATCTGGCTCATTAACTGCTGGTTTGAGGAGGAAATCATGTATGAAATCATGTTTCATGTGGTGGCCGATGAATCCACTTGCTGAAACGTACACATTAGTTGAACTGTCGTCATGGTTCAGACGTTTGTGTTGAGGCTCTGGACGTGTCCCGCTCCACATCGGTGCCGGAGTGATGCATTGATTGAGATGAGCGTGAATGTAAATGATCTGCTGGTGTTACTCTGAGCCCGATTATGTCCTCTAACTGTAGTAGCAGTATCAGTGGAGTAGAAGCAGTACTGCGACTCAGTCATGAGGAAGAGTTCAGACGTCGAGCTGGTTTTCAGCACAGTGACTCTTTCCAGGAGCTGGTTCTGCGGATGCTCTTAGAGAGCAGTTGTTGGTCTCGGTGCCATCTGGTCCGACACTGATTGAAATTACCTGCCTTCATCCCGTGTGGACACGAGCCAGGTGATACAGGGTTTCAATATCAAGGTCTGTGATTTAGAACGACTTCAAGCTCAGGCTCTTATCTCAAGGAGTGTTACCGTTTATCTGAACCTGAGAATGGATACATGACGAAAGCATGGAACCAACACACCTTTGGGAGTCTTTTTGCCATTTTGAAGAATTATGAGTATAGTAGACAGGAGAACGTGGTATATGTCAGGCCGAGACCTTCAGCCTGGACTCCCCTGGATCTCTGCCATGTAACAGCTGTGGCCCTACAGCACTGCACAGCCAAGCAGGAAAACTAACTTAGATGGTCTCTTGCTGACTTAAAGCTTCTTTCAAAGTGTCGATTCCAAGGTGAGGGGAAAACAGGAGAAAAAAGGATTAATTTGTGATCAAACTCACTCTCATCTGTGTTTTGATAGTCCAGAAATGACAATTGGTGTGATTTGACTGCAGCTGCTGCTATCAAAGCAAGGGGAGGTTATATTCCCATGCTGTGAAGACATGCAGCGGTGGTTTCCTGCGATAGCTCTGGTCTAGACTAAAAGAGTTTCCCATCAAGATCCCCGTTGGGAAGAAGAAAGTTGGAGGCCGGATGCCGTGCGTTCAAAGAAAACCAGGACATAACTCATTAAAATCAAACTGAGTCATTGTGATTCGTTAGCTTCAGTTTAAGGCCAGTGTGGTGGATGCAACAGGAACTGGAGTATATGGTCCCCATCTGCATCGCAGAAGAAAGAACGATTCCCACTGACTGCGAAGCATCTGCTCACCCCAATAAACAGCTATTCATACACTCTCACAGCGAGGGAAAATGCCTCGGGGTTCTTCTCTTCCACAGTTAACAGAAAAAAAAACATTGCTGTGAAAAAGTTATTTTTGTGAAAATGCTATTCTTAGACCTGCGGGGAGATTTCAGTGTGTTGAGCTCATTTCAACGCATGTGGCTGTTTCTTTCCATGTGGACGTTGTTATACACGGTGTTCTTTATCACCTGAATGTTCCAGGAAGGAAATGCTTTCAAGTTGAGTAATCAAAACAAATGATTTGTTAAGTGAAAAAACGTGAGTTGTTGTTTTCAGTCAGACATCAGGAAAAGGGCTGATAGTGTCTTTACATAAATTCTGGTATAACTATTGTGTGTGCATCCAGAGCTTGATATTTCTTAATACTCTGTTCCAGAGAGCCCAATTGTTGTTGAAAAACTATTAAAAACACATCAACGAACCATCCTTCATCACCATGTAGTGTCACCAGTTTATGTTTGACTGAATCCCACACACACCATCTGGCTGCTGTAAATAAATCCACTGCTGAAAATAGTCCCCAACAAATACACTGTTTACCCCTATTTGAGTAAAATGTATATAAACATTATACATCCTTCATATACTGTGTTTACAATCTATCTATGGACAGAGGGTATTGTATGCAAATTCAAAATTGAATTGACATTTCAATTAACATTTAATTGCTCTCCAGTTAAAACCATGTATCTCCAAATTAACAAGATAATTTGAAAACGGTTGTTTTGTTAAACATCCAGCTGTTTTAGAAAATGATTTAGCCTTTTTTAAAAGAAAGTATGTATTCATGAGATTTAAGTCTTCAGTAGGAACGAGTGGGCTGAGAGCAACACGGGAAATATTGCGAGACAGACTAACACATTGTTGGCTTTGTTCTTTTTATAGGATTGACTATATTTATATATTTATATTCTTACAGGTTGACTATAACACAAATATAAAACGTTACAAGCCTCATTCTTTAAACTACCCAGTTACAACAACACCCAGATGTGTGAGAGTTAAAGCCATTGTGCTCATGCTTGGTGTAATGTGTTGCTGATTCACAGTGTTACTTTTTAGCTTCCACTTAATAGCTCAACTGCAGTGCGAGCATGTTAAGAGCATTATTAATCTTTCAGTTGCCTGTTAAAGATTCATGCACCAGAAGGGGCTTGAACTTTGTCTCTTGGCTCAT
Organism: Lateolabrax maculatus; assembly: GCA_031216445.1. Classification (NCBI taxonomy): domain Eukaryota; kingdom Metazoa; phylum Chordata; class Actinopteri; order Acropomatiformes; family Lateolabracidae; genus Lateolabrax; species Lateolabrax maculatus. The sequence continues at coordinate 14,683,521 of CM062210.1, forward strand.
CCTGCTCATGTGGAAGTTTAATGCTGAGGTTTTGCTGACTTCAAGTCACAGAGTGTGTTTCTAACTGAGCACCATATGGTCAACAGATTGTGTAGGCGCTAAATTAACTCATTGCCTATCTGTTTTGACCAGCATTCCACCTGACTACTCCTTGTTTAGAAGTTTGAGTAAAAAAAGGTATTGAAAGCTGCAGTGTGCTTCGGGTCAGATCTCATATCATCCAATCTGTGGAAGCACAGCACAAATAATGCTGTTACATTACAAATATACTTTGTATTTGTATAAGTGTAAAATAATAAACAAAAAAATGGGGCACAAGGAACCTACACAAAGAACCTGCATTCTTAGGTGAAATGTAAAAAATACTGCAAATAATACATATTAATAGTCTGAGGAGGAAGAAAGAGGACAAACCAAGCTCTCATTATCTGGTCTCATTTGCAGGAGATGCCATACACCTGGTACTGGCTTCTCAAAGGGGCAGCCAGAGGCCAGAGTTGGATGGTAGTTAGTTGTCACTTTAGTATAGGAGTATACCAGATCTGACAGAAAGGTGGTTTTCTACCAAAGGCCAGTCAGATTTCCAATCACAGAATAGAATAGGTGGTAATGAGCACTATTAAACTGAGTGTGATGACTGAAAGTAATAACAGATGATGACAGGAGAGGGCCACAGTTAATGATCAGGATTCATTTTAATCACAGGAGACAAAAAATGAAACTTAAATGAGTTAAAATGACAACAGCAGACACTATGTAATGAGTAAAAGCCATCAGACGAATTGAATTAAGAAATCACTTCCATATCTGTCTCGGTTTACCAGCCTGTTAGGCAGTAATTCACTGTGCCCTGTTTGAATCAGTCTGTTGTTTGATACTTTAAAGCATGCTGCCATGAACCTTTAATCAACACTCAAGCTGCCTTTTACATTCAGATACTGACTCGTGTTGAAGCGTTAAGAGCGCTTTGGTACCGGCAGAGAGCCCTGTGTTAACAATCTCCACTGACAGAGTCTGCAACAGCTGCAAGAACTTGTCAAAACATTATGGGATCGTTCAAGAAGCTCGCTGGCAGGTTCATGATGTTACAGTAGAGTACCCATTTTTTGGGAATGTGAGCGAGTTGGACTGCATGAAATTTATTAAAGGGGGGGGGATTAGATATTTTTTATTTTTGCTGAAGGGAAGGCAAGTGGGTCTTAGTCATTTAACTTTATCTCTCCAGGGTGCTGGAATACTTGGGAAACAGGATGCATCATTTTCTAATGTTTGCCATAGTTTGGGCAATTGCATTTTCCACTTCTATTGTGCAATTGGTGGGTAAATAAAAATGATCAGTCCATTAAAGGGCAACGTCACCGATTTGATACATCAAAGTCTGTTTAGTGGTTATCACAAAAAAAAAAAGGTGCAAAGCCTTGAGTGTTTCCAGAGGGAGCTGTGCGAAGTCTATAAATACCTTCAAGTGATCACCTGAGTCAGCGTCAGTTGAGGCTGAAGCGTGGAAGTTTGAAAATGAAGAAAAATCTGGAGGTGTGGAGTTAGAAAGAAGTGAGATCCCCAGACCTATGTTGCAAGCTGCCCATCTATGCTTGAGGCCTGCGGTTCCAGGCTACAATAGCAACTACTTGCATGAAACACGTGCATCTTGGACCGAACTGTCAGCTGTCGAGCTGGATTGCGAGTAATGTAGGCGCCAAAGGAAGAAAAATGAGTCCAACAATGTTGTAAGAGTGCAATGCTAAATTGGTGGAGTACTGTTTTAATATATTACGTTTTCATTTGGACTACAATTGGAGTGTTACATTAATTTAAGATATTGTGGTGCTGCAGTTTTTTCTCTTTGTCAAGTTAGGTTTTAATTAACACAGAGGAAACAAAGAGAGCAAATACACTTCCAGTGTTGCTGCAGTTCTATCTCTCTGGTCTGGACCCTAACAAATATTCATTAACGCCCTCATAACACCCTCTTCTGTCCTCACAGTCGTGGACACAGTTTTGCACTTTGAATTTGCAACTCTGTCAGTGTCTCTGTCGCTTTTTCCCTTTCTCCCTTTTGTGTCTCATACAGGCTGATGAACAGCTTGGCACTGTCTCGACTGCCTCCGAAGCAGAGGTCATTGGCAGTTCTGGTCAAACAGCTCACAGAAACAAAGCCCTTTTTGCTCACTTCCTTTAATACGATCTGTTTTTCAGAAAAACTGTAGTTTTCATGTGTGATTAGATACTGAATGGATTTTGACAGAAACAGGGAGGACGATACATCTCACCACTGAGACTCTGCATTTCCTAAATTACACCAATTGATTGGGTTAAGTAGACCTGAAAGGATTTGACCATCCGGGTATACATACATGAGTTATATCACACTTGGTCTCAACCTCCACGTGTCCGTCTATCTGTCCGTTCATATACATCCATCACACCCCTGATGAGATTGTGGCCAAAGTCGGAGTGATAATGCATTCCTCTGCTGTGCTCTGGCTTTCATCACACATAGGCAGGCCAGTAAACAAACAGTCGCTGGTTTGATCCCCAGCACAGACAGGAAGGTGTATTCCAGTGTGAGCTGAACGGTATATTTTCTCTAAAAGAAGAACAAAATGCACTTTTGTTGATAAGAAAGGTGTGTTTGCTGTCCTTCCGACAGGGCGTACCACAGGGCGGTGTTACGATGCTCTGATTGGTTGTAGGTCTATTCAATTGCATCCAGAGGCTGGATAACCCCTTGGAAATCAAAAATGTACTGAGAGGTTCCAGACTAATTCACATTTGGGTTTTGGTCTGCTGTTGCCAGGCTATTGTGTACATGTGTAACTAGGAGGGATATATGAAAAGACACATTTCAATTGCCTTGTGTACATTGACAATAAGGTAAACATCTCCTTTTTCTCCATTGTGCCAAAGGACTATAATTAATGGTCAAAACAAGTTGACATATTTATAACAAATGTGTGAGGGGATTGCATTATTCACAGGGGGGGGGAAGTTTTTAATGCTGCTGCGTTTCAACGAGTTTGGACATTTAAGAAAAGTGCATCAATTGTATCTGTCATTTTGACTCCAGGGGGCAGAAAATTGAGGTAGAGTGCAGAGTGAAAGCTTGTTGACAATTATTTCATGGTGCAAGGTTTCCTGCATTTGTCATTGAGCCAAGTGTGAATTCAAACAGCTTATTTATCTAAGAAGTAAAAGTGACCCATTTCAATTGAATCTCTGAATTTACGGCGTTGTCTTTTTTCTGTGTAGCCATGCAACTGTTACTGCTGTCAGAAGCATTTGCCCACATAAAGAACATAATTAATGCCTGCCATGGTGTTATTCCAAACAACAAATGTTTTCTTTTTCTTCCAGTGGAGCTTGTTGTTGTGGTTTGTCAAAGAGGGGATGATAGAGAGTGGCTTTAGGCCGTTTTTGGCTTTGATGTTTTAGAATTAAACACTTGCCTGGAGTTGAGCTGAAGTGCATTAGGGAAAACAGATGAAAGCATGAATTGCGTTGCCTCTCTAATGCTATTTTTCCGGTTGATTATCTCTGCTAACAAAGAACAATTGGGAATTTAACAAATGGGCTGATTGTGCCAATTCACTGTGTTAAAATCTCATCCGTGCTCCTTATCTATCACCACCAGCCTGCACTGTGCATCTGTGTGAGCACTGCTCATGCTCATACGAATACACTGTTTCAAAAAATACAATTGCTTAAAAAACGTTTTTAATGACATTTAGACATTAACATCGTTTAGATGCTCCACGAAAGACAAAATGTTCATGAGATGCTCAGTGCAGCAGCTCCAGCGCTCCCACAAACCAGCCATGATAGCTCATAGACAGATGGATTTGCTCCACAGGGCCCTGTTCCGATGAAGCTTGGCTGTAATTTTCCTCTCCACATGGTAAATGGACTGCATTTATATAGAGCTGTTATCCCAGAAGCCATTCACGGAGACTCACATTCACCCACGACTGGCTGCCGAACACCAACCCCGCAATCACAAGCCGACCTGCGCCACCACCCGAGCTGCTGTCGCCCTACATACATACAAACAGTGTAATAGGTTAAAAAAAAAAGAGCACTTCTCTCCGGAAAGTCCCCCGTCGTTGAGTCTCTCTTCTCGGCCACTGGCATTTTATTTCTGTCTGTCTCTGTCATGGTCATCAGTACCCAACCCCCCCCCCCCTCCCCCTTCCTGCTTTTGTTTGCCATGAGTTCCCTTCTGTCTGTGTCTTTCCCCAGCCTCCTCTTCCTCTCCCTCCTCCTTGACCCCTCGATCCCCCCCACGTGGAAGACTCCACTCTGACAGAAACAGCCTTGATATTTCCACTCAGGAATGAGAGGGGAGAGAGTGTGTTTATCTTGTCCTGCAAGCAAAGATTAATTCATACATTGTGGTTTGATTTTATCCTCCCGACACAAGTTTTGGTTTGAAAGAGAATCAGTGGCAACATGCACTGAACCATCCATCCATCCATTATCTATACCACTTATCCTTAGAGGGTGGCAGGGGTGCCGGAGCCAATCGCAGCTGACATTGGGCAAGAGGCGGGGTACACCCTGGACAGATGCACTAAACCATAATTTCGAAATATTAAACCTCCAGTGCAATATTCTCCCTCCAAATTTTACCTCCTTTGTACTTTTTTCAACTTCCGAATGGCTTTTTATCTCCCAGAGTCTCTGTTGTTCACTCTCCTTCACAGAGTTTCTGAATTAATTTCTGTCCGCCTCACCTGGCACATCGGCTGGTAGGTGAATAATAATCATCTAACAGTCAATCACTGTGGCCTTTCCTCACTGTGAATCCCACAGGCTTGTTTTTATGAGGGAGTGATTGCTTTTGTCTGTGAGTAAAACCAAATGAAAACCAAGCTGAGGACATTTGAAAAAGTCACACTGTGTGTCTGGCAGGTCCGTCTCTCCTGTGGCTGTGGGCATGTTCAGAAATGTGATAAACATCTGAAGCTTTTCATCAAGGCTGATGCTTCAGAGCAGTAGCAGGAGACAGCTGGTAGCCATGGTTGATTGAGGGGAAATTAAGATTTAGATATCCTCTCTTAGCAGCAGTCCTCTCAGTCACTGACAGATGACACATCCAGCTTTAAAAATGTTTTCCTAATCTGTAAACTTGTAATATTTGTTGGATATGAGCTGGCAAGCCTGTTTAAAATGCTGTTAAAGCGGAGCTAACCATACAGGCATCTTTTTAGTACTGTAAAAACAGCGGTCCTCCCTTTCATACCACCCAATGGAAAGTTTTTTAATAAGTAGATGAAGATTTGAATCCTGACTGCTACAAAGGTGGTAGTTAGAGGAGCAAAGATAGTTGAACAAATACACACATAGCTTACAATGGATCGTGTGACTCATTATAATGACTTAGAGCTGCAGTAATCAATATTTTAATATTAACAATGGATCAAATTAAGTAAAATGTGATAGGGGTCGCTTGTAGTGCCCCAACTTTGCCGTTACCCTCAGCTCTAAGGAGCTTTTTAGTGTCTTTCAGCTAATTGTTTTGTTTTTCCAGCCCAGCTCATTAGAGGGCAACATTTTGCTGTTCTGGTTATTTCCAGCAGCAGCAGGGAGCTGTTTCAGCAAAAAACTCAGATAAACCCACTGTATGTTACCTGGCCATCACCAAACAGCAGACAGACAAAGTTATAAGGTTACAATAGGGGAGCATTTAGAAATTAAAAGCCAGATATTTACCTCAGGAGTTGATGGAGAAGGAAGAATAAAAGGAAAGTTAATATTGGACTTCGACTTGCCACGTGGACAGACACATGAGTCCAAATCAATGGTTATTTTCTCAGTCATATCAGCTTTATAAGGTGATAATATGTGTTTGTAATACTGTATATTTTTAAAGCTTGTCGCGCTGCCCCCCATGTGGCGAAAAATAATAATAACAGCGCAGCTTTAAGTGTTGATATCAAGACATTCTTGGTTCTGACTATTATCTCCTTCCAGAAAAAAAGTTGTAGTTACTCCGGATAATCCACAATCATCAGTGTCAACTGTTTAATTTGGAACTATTTTCTACTGCATGTAGAAAATTATATAAACTGTCTCTTTAATATCTGATATCAGTCGTCAGGATTGACCTTCAGTATGTAGGAGGGTCCTTCATGAGCACAGCTCCAGAAAAACATTTTAAAAAAGAAAAAGAATTTCACTCTTTAAAAAAAAAGTTTTTATTAGTCTGTGTCAGTGAGGAGTTTTGTTACGCGTGATAAGCCTGAATGCTGCTTCAAGGCTTTTCAACCCTGAGAAGAAATTGTATTTTGGAGGATAATGATTGAATACTGCAACGTTTGGATAACAATAGAAAAAAACAACAACTATTGAACAGTGACATCAAATTTAATCAGCAGTTTCATTCCAAAAGATATTGGTACTTCAAAAAGTTTTATCAGTCGAACCCTATTATGTATTAATGAGTTGGTGCAGGGACCATAAATACAATATGTCTACTCTAATAGCTTATTATTAGTTTAAACACTGACTGTTGTACAGAGAACTACATTTATCACAATATGAAGCAGAATGTTGTCAATACTGTGACCCGAAAGTCTGTTTTCTCCTCTCTTTTTTAACCGTGGACGAGCAGAGATCTGCTCTCACAAACAAACTAAACAATGTGTGGTGATGCTCTCCGACCTTACGTGAACCGGTCAGATCATCCTGTCCTTGTTGTTTTGTCAGATGAGGACACCACGGTGGCCTCTTATGGTAGCCCTCTAAGGTAATTCCTATCCCTGTCAGATAGCTCTGCTGATAACGGTGACTGCTGACAGTCTATCACTGTCTGTCTGTCAAAGAGTTATTGCTGCTGGAAGGTCAGACGGCTGAGAAGCTTGTGAAATCACTCTGTCCTCAGTTTGTCCAATCTCTGTCCAACCTTTTAAGGCTGCTGCATGTCTTATTGTAACATTGATTAAATATTCACACCTTAGTTCTGATACATGAGCATCAGTCTCATAAATAAATAAGATCATAGCAGAAAGGGCCAGCTTTGGGGTAAAATATTACATCACATCACAAAACTGATAGAAAGTCCCTTTGTTCGTCATTGCCGTTATATCTGCTTGCTCCCCGTGTGCCTGCGTCACACTATTTAGCACCTAACATTTACTTTAACTCTGCTTCTGCAGTTGAAAAGCTTTCTAGTCATCTGTAGGGGAGTGAAAATATTCCTTAAAAGTAAGTTGCCCTTTAGCTGTCTGCCATGACGTCAGTCGGGTAACATCAGTCATTGTTAGTGGAGGTGCAAATTCCCCTAAATCTGAGAGTAGAAAGAATAACTAAGGTGGAAAGGAGTGACTTTATCGCTGTAAAAGCAGACATTATTTGAACCCTAACCTCCTAACCCTAACTTTAATCTACTTTCTAAAGAGTATTTAAGTGATATTGAATGTGTGGCATAAAAGCAACTATTTCCCTACAGCTTCTTTAAGTTCTACTATTGTCACATTTCTGATTATGATTTCCGCAAAAAAATCTCCTCTTCGGTGCCTCACAAACACCTCATTTGACCCCTACTCTATTATATGGCAACCATTTTATTCCTTTGCTTCCTTCTGGCCTGCTTAGATGTCATCTGCAATGCCAACAAAACAGACATTTCCTTCAGAGGCTTGTGTTCTCATTGATCTGGCTTGCTTCAGTTGTTTTTCTGCAGATGGTGAACACGGGAGGCGGCATGGCTTGAAGGCCAAGAACTCAATGATCTTCAAAGCATCTCCAAAGAGCAGAGAGGGAGGTCAGGGTTTTATTCATAGATGCTGAGTGGTGTTTTCAGATGAAAATGAGCCTTAAAATTTATTCAGACATGCAGAGTTTTTGCTTTAGTCACCTCAGATGCCCTCGGTTTGTTCAGAAACACTAAAGTGGTCTTCACTGCTGGTGTATGTACAACAACACAGCACTATAACTGCTGCTCTTGAACTGGTAAATGACACAACTGAGGCACTGGATTTCAAAAAATAGTGTTCGGCTCTGTTAATCATTTGTCCAAGGCTTTTGACACAGTTAACCATGTCACTTTGGTTCTCAGACTCTGCAGTATGAGCTTATTAAGATGAAAAGCAGAGGATCAAAGTTGTTTTAATTGATCCTCTGTCAGCTATGAATGTGAGTATCAAATATCATGGGAATCCATCCAATAGTTTCTGTATGCCACTAGCATGGCTACAAACAAACAGATTCTTGTCATTACTTGTTCCCACAGAAAATAATGACGGCAACATTGTTGGACAGCAAAAACATTAGCAAGTCAACATCGATTATTTATTGATAAACTATCCATGTTTTCTGATGTTCAGGAAGCCAATGTGCATTTTTTCTCGCAATTTCCTCACTCTTCCTCACCCTGTAACTGCCCCCCCCCACCTTTTTCCTCTTCCTCACCATCTGCCTGTAGCTGACTTTCAGTGCCTTTGGTCTGTCTCTCTGTGTAGAAAGACAGAGCAGAAGACAGATGGTGCAGCAGGAAGAGACAAGCAAAAGAACACCTGATTTATTTCCCTTTTTTAATTCTTTAGATTAGATTTGAAACCCAGCAGGACACATTATTGCTTTAGGCATAGATACACATCCAGACAAGACCTTCTTCCTATCCTGTTTGGGATTCCATCATTCTATGTTATTAAACTAACAAACAATTTTGTAGTGTCATAAAATCCCATGTGCAGAAAAAGTGCAGTCAAATGCGAAAAAATGTCCCTCTTTAATTAAATGTTGTTATTCTGAACCTTCCTCTGCACTGGTCACCATAAGTCATAACCTTCCTGTCATGATGATGATGACAAGGAAGACCTGAAATAAGGTACAGGTTGTTAAACCAACCCTGCCTCTGCTTTAAATCTTTTTGACAGGGCTGGCAATTAATCTGCTCTCTTTCATCTTGTATTTTATCTCATCTATATTTATCTTGCCCACCTGACAGGCAGAGGATGACAGTGTGACAGTGTGCCAACTGAGCTGATACTCGACTGGCATGCTGTCAACCAGAGTATTACACCTTTGCAGCTTGAGTTGATTCTCTCCCAGTTCAAAATAGCTCTGCTTGGCCTGCATAATTCACACATTTAATGCTATTTTAATGTTGCACAAAGGTTACATATCATTTGACTTGACGGTTCTTGTTGAATGCACAAGACTGTTGGTTTAAAGCTCGCTCTTATCAACAAGTATTTAGCAATTTTTGCTTCAAGTACAAGCATCTTGCTCAAGTGGAATTTTTTTTGTGTGTGTGTGGATTTCATATGGAGGCTAGAAAGAAGCTAATAATTGCAGCTTGTTAGTGTACTGCTAATTTTGAAACCCCACATGCAGAGAATCTAATGAATATCCTGCTGTATGAGTAATCCTTTCCTTTATACAATACATCAAGGAACAAAATCAGACGTAATTATGCCAGGCTATTTACAGAGCTATAACCATCTCTTTTGAAGACAGAAAACACAGTTTTGATGTTTTTTCAAATTAAAACATCCCTTTGACAAGACAAGAGTGCAATTTTATTGAAAGCCAGAGAGGAACTCATCAAATAAGCTATTAAAATCTTAATTTGCCAGCATGATACCCTGCTTGCACTATGATACTCTTTTTTTCATAATCATAATTCTGATCTGATTATATTATGAAGAGCTGGGTTTGATCTATGACCAGCGCCGTCCACAGTGGCCAGGAAAGGCTTCATTGACATAGCTGTGTGCATGTGACTTTTCTCTGCTCTGCTGCCTGACCAGTTGCTTCTCTGTGAACCTCAGGGAAAAGGAACCTGACGACATGATAAATGGTCTGAAAATAGCTGAGCGGCTGGATGAATTAAATAATACAAAAACCATGTGTGACTGATGAGAGATTTAACGGTTCAGTTGTCTATAGAACCCCAAGATTAAATTGCCATTTTTAAGGAGAGGATTTGAGTGAATTAATTAAAATTGATTACTTTAGTTTAATTTAGATTTTCTAAGAAGTGAAAATACCATGTGAAGAACTCAGTCAGTCATCTGCCTGTTGAATTGCTGAGCTCATGCAATTCAAAAACAGCTCTCAAATAGAGTTACTGCAAATGGACACTCGTGGTTTCAGTAAATTGAAAAGACATTGCTGCAATCTGCAACTCACAGCCCGTAAGTATTTGTGATAGAGGTAGAGGCAGCTAAATTGCATTGCCGCTACTCGTCCTCTCTGCAGAGGCATGGTAAACTGCTGGAAGGCTGTTACTGGCAGTTTGTTGGTGATAGTCCCTGCTATTAAGCTTGAAGAGTACTGTGCTTTTCTAGACCATAAAAACACACACTATGCAGATATGCATGCTATATGCAAACTAATATATATATATATACACAAAGAATTATCACCTGACTGTACAGTTCCCCTCAGCTGTATGGGCGGACAGTTAGCCTGGATAACAAGACAACAAGTGAATAAGCCTATTTTCCAAAATGTCAAATTATTCCATAACATTCATCAGGTGGCCAAACAACTCCAAATGCTAATGTTGGATCATATCTGCCGGAAGTGTAATGGGCCCTTTTTTCTTCTGATATTTTATCTGCTATCTAAATCCAGAGTGCTATTGATCTGGCCAAACTGTCACACAGCAGGATGTGGGACGCGCCGAGTTGCTATAATTCATACTCTGGCATGAATCGCTGTATAACTCAACCAAACCTCTCACATACACACTCACTCGCCGCTGATGCCAATTCTGTCCGTGTTAGATTTTTGTGATAGGTTAGTAACACCAGTTCCTCCATCCTGCTGGTGCTTAGAAGACAAACAGTTGGTACCAAGTCTCTTTGGCAGGTCTATACTCACAGTATAGAGCATTCATATTATGAATTTGTGCAAAGATTGTTAAAGCAGTGTCAAATGAAGCATAAATCCACTGTCATCTGAGGCACTGTCAGTACAAAACTTGGTTTTGGTTGAACTTTATGCTTCATCACAGTATGTATTATACAGTGTCAATTATAACACTACAGAATTATTTTAAAGAGATGGGAGCAGCCAATGTATTCTTATATAATTTTAACGTGTGCGTACAATATAAAGAAGATATAAGACATAATAGCATGTCAGGCCAAATACTGAAAAAGACAAGATAGTCCAAGTAGATTACACCCAAACCATGGGGATAAAAGCATTTACTGGCACTATGGCAGCAGATTTACAGTATTTTGGTTTATTAATCTGTCAGATGTGTTTGGTAATCTGGTCGTGAACTTTATAATACAAGCATAAATCAATACCCAGTAATAAACGTGAAATTTTGATCATATTTTATCATCACTGGTATTATTATTATTAGTGATTTCCATAGAGAAGCTAATTCAGGGATTTTTCCACCCTGTCAAGTATAAAAACCTGGATTCGATTTTGAAAACTGAATGACCTTTTGAGTATTTTTAATGTGAAAACTTTTACAATTGAATGTTTATCATAATAAGATATTGGCAGCATCCTTCTTTCTTTTGGTAAGTTCTTAGATAAACCAGTAACCAGTATTGGCAAGTGTTACATCCGCAATAACCGGTAAAATGTTTTGTCTTGTTGTCAGGCGCTCCAACAGAGCTCATGATATGGTAAGTGGTTTGTTATCAACGAGTGCATGTGGGATAGTTGGTTTTGCTGATTCCTGCCGCACAGGAGCTTATGTACTCAAGATGTGTATTTATGTTGGATGTTATACAGGAGATGTTATTTTTGGACTCGCTTGCTTGAGGCTTATTGTCAGGAGAAATGAAATGCAAGAGGAGACCTGTGGGAACCAAAGGGCTGAAAGCCAAGTTTTGAAGTCAGAGATGGAGAACTTTTAAAGAGTGCAATTTTTTTTTTTTTAGACTGCTCTATAATGTACCATAATATTTTATTTGATGTATTGATTAGTAGAGAAAGAAGGACATGTTTTCTTTGTGCTCTGACTGAAGAAATCTTGAGAAATGATTTTCTGTCTGTGTGTGTGTCTTTATGATTCTTTAATTCCCTTTTGGACAGAGAGCAGGAAGTGGATTTAAGGTCTTGAGATAACCATACGGAAAAAGATGAGCATATGGATTTGACTTTGTGACCTCTGACTAGCTCTGGGATTCTGAGGCAGCAGCCTTAGCTCTCTCTTGATCCCGTCTAATAAAGCAGAGGGTGACTCAGCTGTCACCTTCAGAGCCCCTTTTATCCTGAAACGGCTTGTCTCATAGGTCCTTGTCATCTTTTAAAGTCTCTAATAGAAAAGCTTTCACTAGCCTTTTCCTTAATCGTTGGAATCCAACATTGACAGGAATTCAATGATTGTACATTTTTGCTCTTATAATGCTTTTGCCAAATCTTTGAATGCAGTTCAGTTCAGTTTTCCATTTATGCCGCTGTGGAAACATTTCGTTTATGTGTTATTAAAATAAAAAGATGTTGCATCCACAGATAGGAAATGTGTGCATCCGTCTGTCAGACTTTGTGGAACTTCACTGTTGAAAATGTTCCTGAACAAATTTGACATGCATAAAACGTTTTCACACATGCACAATTTTTTTACAAATTCCAAATCATTTTACAAGCACAAAATATTAATGACCCTTATTTAATTCCATGCTATTCTCTGGTATTTTGCAGACTTTGGATCACTGAATAGAAAAGTGCTCCTAACACCTATTTAGGAGACCTCTTTCCTTATTAAGATGGTTTTTCTTGCCCTTTCAAAACTATGTTGACCTGAACTTTAAATGACAGGGTGTATAATGATTCCCAAAAGGAAGCCAAAATAATTTATTCAGGTCATCACAGTGTAACTCATCTAAGACCTGTCTAAAAAGTTGGCCTTTGCAAAAAAAAAACACTCTGAAAATGTTGACGGACTCTAATGAGATGAGATTTCACACTAGAACCAAAAATATGTACGGTAAAATCTGGTTAATTTGTAGAAAAGACTAGGCAAAGTTTTGTGCTTACATTTAAGCTGCACTATATGTTAAGCTAAGTTTCATATTTAGCGCACAGACACGATTGGTATCTTTTTTCTCATCTAACCTCTTGAGAACAAAACAAAGAGTATTTTACAAAATGTCAAACTATAAATCTTACTGTTTTACTTAAAAAAAAAATTGTAACATAAAAGCCAAACCAAATAAAATCAGACCACAATCTACTCAAATACTTGTTCTAACTATAATATTTAGGACAGACGCACCAGGTGAAATAATCTTATCACATCAAAAACACAATTTCCAAACATCCTCACAAGTTCAAACAGGGAAGTCTCTATATTTAGCACACTAACTTTGTAACAGTCTTTGTCCTGCAGGGCACCTTTCAAACGGATTCTCTGCTTTGTGAGTGTGGCACTTCAAAGGGATATACACCTTCCTTTGCAGCAGCACGTTTAGCGTTGGTCATCCATAACGCTCTGCGGCAGGAACAATGAGCGGCCGTGTGCAAAAGTGTGGATCAGAGAACAGGGAGGGGAGAGAGTGAATTAGAAGTTTGTATATTGGATGCACTTTTGTATTGAGAGGTATCATTGGGAATTCACTATTCACTTCAGATGTCATTTTTCATTTCCATTGCCTCTTTCTCTGTTTTTTCTCTTTCCTACCGTCTTTATTATTTATGGAGGTTCACAGGAAAGTTCAGGATATCACCAAAGGTTGTAGGATTCATCCTGTAGGTAAGCCTCAAGCCACGCCAAGCCATTTGCATGTAGTTTTCCATCACACAGGATGGCACGGTAAAAGGCGTTGTTTACCATGCTGGTTCCTTGCTCTAAGAACTTGTTGTCTGCAACTCCTCATCTAACAGCTCACTGTGGCTGTAACTTCTTGGACAATTTACTCCCTGCAATATTTAAATGGATCCACTTTCCTCTGCAAATTTAGATATGCAAGCATTAGTATTCAGTCAGGACATGGGCCACATGTCCATCATAAACAAACATGACATCCGTGATCACAACCACCGTTGGAGGAAAGATGGAGCAGTAATCTGAGAGGGCCAAAGGTCACAGAGAGAAGCAGAGATTTGTGTTTGTGCATCAGAAAATGTAAAGTAAGAAATAACTCTAAATGACTTCTTATTTTATTTCTTTACAGTCAATGCCTGGATGATGAAAGGCTTGTCAGGTAAGCACATCCATCCATCCATCCATCCATCTATAACAGAAAATAAGGTGCAACTGTATCTGTCTCTGGTGAAAACTGAGTCATTGTGGCAGAAAATAGCAGCAACAGGATACAGCAAAGAAAAATAAAACTGGGAGTGAGACATATTAAAAGTGACATTTCAACCTTTCCACCGTGGGTAAAAATAAAACTTATGATGGACAGTGTGAAAAATATAAGTTCTGGCTTTATGACAGAATTTAATGAGAAAAAGAAAAATGTCTAAAGATATACAAGAATACAAGTCAAACGACAATGAACATCCATCTTTGCCATGTTTCATTTGAGTAACTATATCAGAAGTAACCCACACAAGCAGGCTTCATGACGTATAAATGCTCTGTTCTCTTTTTATTTGTGTCCTCTCAGCCACTGACAGTTTCAACATAGAGCCCACTCCCCCCCAGCCAAGGAAAGCCTGCAATGAGTCCCGTCTGCAGTGGGAGTTGGAGGTCTGCGGGGAGGACTTCAAGCGGGACATGGGTCACATAGATCCACAGTATTGGTGTAACCTCACACATTTCATCAGGTACGACCATAGACAGTGGTTCCTCATCATGTATATAGATTGAGTCTAGATAACAGCTGTATAAATATTAATAATCGAGGTAGAGATAGAAAGGGGTTTTAAATATTGCATATTTAAAAAAAGCTGTGCATGCTATGGGAGCTGGTCCACAACTCCCTTTTGAACTGTTGATATTGGAGAGAAAAATCTTAATATGATGATTGTAAACTGAGCTCTGAAGTTATAAGGAGCGCCTTTTTTCAGATTTCTAAAAAGATTCATGGACATTAAGCGTACCCCCACTATAAAGACTGTGGGGTGAAGTCACAAAGAAAGGATTACGGCCGCTATTGGCTCCGTCTCAAGTCCGATTCACAAAAGATATTGCGGTAATGATGTCACAGCGCAAGCAAAATGCAATCTGCAACTTGTATTGCGTCAGAACTGGGAGGTTAAATTGTTTAGTCAGGCGACTGAATGGCTACTACATACTCATCTAGTGAGCTGCTGCTGGTGAGTCAGTCTACCAGTGTCGGACGGATTGAGGCTGCAAAAGCCATGCAAACCTTTAGTGAACTCGCAACACTGTGTGTATAATGTCTTTTTACATCCCTACTGCATCCTGCATAGCTATGCATTTGTCTGCATCACATGTAGCAGAGACACACATTTAGACACACACACACACACACACACACACACAATCAGTTCAGTTGGAATTGCATTATGAGGTATCTATCACTGTCTAACCTGATTTTCTGTATTCCCAAAGTACATTATTAACGGGAAGATACACTCATACTCCTTTATGTTCTTAAGCAGATTTCAGCAACCCAGTGTGGGAATAACTGCACCTGTTTGCTTGTTTCTTAAAATACGTTGTGGTGTTTTTGCTATAAAATGGTTTCCTAATTATTCAAACAAGAGAAACAGAGAAAAGCATCCCTTCCCCTCAAGAAACAGCCCATAAATTCTGCCTGTTGGCCCAAAATAAAGTGCTGATGTTGAGAATAGAAGAGAATCTCCTCTACACACAGGATGTGACAAATTTTAAGAGTAAGATTTTCTCTGTACATTAGTTGCTCGGTGCAGCTTTAATTTGACATTGATGGAAAAGCAAATGTGCTATCAGGAAATTACACTGGATGCAGCTTTATGAGTTACTATAAGGCAAATTTGTCATTTTGTATAACAACCAGCAGAAAGCTGTGAAACATAAAAGACATTTAGACACTGAAAAGCTGTCTATATTTTTAAGCTCTTATCTTTATCGGTCCTCTTTTCTCAAGTACTGTTGTTCTCCTGCCTGAGTGCTCTATATATGTAGTTTTAATAAGAGGTTGTCAATCCTACACGGTGGCAAAAATAAAAATAAATTGTAATCCATCTTAGCCTCCTTCTTGGATGTCTGTGGGTGGGAGAACAGCTGGAGGTTTGCTTCCCAAAACCAGATTTGTTTTCAAGAAGCATCTGAGCCCCGACCACCCATCTGTATCCGTCTTTATCCAGAGTTTCACCTCATTCCTTCCTCTAACCTTTGGCCTTTCACGTTTTTTTTTTCTTTAACTGCGGAGCCAGATGAGGGGGAGAGAGCCATGAGACTGGTTTCTTGCACAATAACGTACACATGGGAGATTAAAATCAACGTCAAAACAATCATGTGAGTCACAGATTTGCGGGAAAAATTCAAAATATTCTAGGAAGAAGAAGCTTCATCTATCTGTCATGTGCTTTCTTTGTATTTCTTTTTTAACGTTATTTCTTTCCAGGAAAATCTGTCAGAGCTTCAGGCTGTTTTCCAGTAACACATTATCACTGTTAGTGCTTGCCAAGTAAGTTTTCACATACAAGGAATTTACTATGGTGTATTGGTGCATGGCAATAAAACTTATAGTATATATTACTGTAATAATTACTCTTATTATATATAATAAGATAGTAGATGAAGAAGATAAAATAGCGCAAAAAGTCAAGAAACATAAACATTACTATAAAATATAAAATAGAAATAAAATATAATATATATAAAATAAAAGAGAATCATTTACAATACAGAAAATGAATAGGGTCCGTGTCAGTGGGGGTCCTGGGCCTTGTTGATGAGGCCAGCTGCAGATGGGAAGAAACTGTTCTTGTGGCGTGAGGTTTTGGTCCTGATGGACCGCAGCCTCCTGTCTCAAGGGGAGAGTCTCAAACTAATTGTGTCCGGGGTGGGAGGGGTCGGCCGAAGTCTTACCTGCACACCTCGGGGTCCTGGAGGCGTACGCGTCCTGCAGTTAGCACTGTAAGCGTCGGCCACCTCCGGCATGTGATGTCAGAGGTGAGGGCCGTATACAGTTAACAGTATTAGTACCAGTTTTCAAAATAAATGAATTTGTTAATCATTAATTCAAATGTACATCAAAACGAGCACTACGCCTTTAAGAAGATCTACATGTTAAACACTGCCCTGAATATGAAGATGGTCCATCCGTAATTCTACCACTGTGGGCTTATAGGAGAGTATCAAATGTCCAACTGACGTCACAAGCCATTAGTGTTAAAGTCAAAGTCCAAAAAGATATTTTCTGATTTTTATCAAGTTGGGTCTGAAGTCATTAAACTCACGTGCTGTGACCCTGTGGTACTAGTTTTTCACAATGAAAATAAAGTAAAATTCATTCAAAATAAGGTTCAAGTTGAAAGTCCTCCACAGATAGATAAATTATCTTATTTTTAATAATTATAATTATTTAATTATTATAAAAAGATTATCCTTCAGACAGTTGAAGGCAGTTTAATTGTGTGTTTCTGAACCAAGGTACTATTCTTGTTCAGTATTGTCTGACTTTCACTTTGAGAAGAACAGACAGCCGCGTCTTGTTTCTTTCCTGCCTGCTGGTTCAAAAGGAACAGCATAACGCAACGCATCCATCATGCCTATAAATAGTGAAGGATTTTTGGATCCTTTCAAGTGCTGTTTTGGTCTACCTGAAGAGCAGGATGGGTGGTGTAATGTCCGGGCTCTGTTTTTTCACATTTAGTTCATACCCTGTTGTAGTATCAATCCCTACTCACTCAAAAACTCAAATGTGATTGACAGATAAAAGAACATTAATGCCAAAAGCCAAAATGTAGTGGGAAGCACAGCATGACTTGCCTTTCCAGCAGCTCTGCCTGCATGAGTCCACATTTTCGTGAGAGAAATGGCTCATTTGTGCGTTGTGTGTACAATACTTAATTGACATGACTGCGGAGGATACGGGGACTTTCTAAGCAGCAGTTTACTTTGCAGCCTGGAAGACGGTGATAAGAAGGCAAGAGAGAGGGAGAGACAGAGAGAGAGAGAGAGAGAAACATGAAGAGGCAGAGCGAAGGCACAAGAGGAACAAGAGAGTGGTGAGAAGGATCAGGCTTGGAGAGCGAGGGGCCTCATATTTAAACAAGCAGTGACCCCTGTGACGCTTCCTCTGTTTGACAAATGAGCCGTGCCTCTCTGCAGTGATAGCTGCCGGCCAAACACTCAGCCATCATGACTGTTATGGTTTGAAATGAGTCGGTATAAGCTTGTTGGAACACACAATAAAGGGTTTACACAGACCACTAAGAGGCTGTGTGTGTCCGCACACACGTCAGTCATTTACCTTTAAAAACATATTGATTTTCCGCTCGGAGCGGTTTACAGCTCAGGGAGCGGCCAGCCTTGATGTTGAGCTCACAGGAACAGGAGCAGTGGTGTTGGTCTATCTGGATCTTTTAATTTTCACTGTTAGGAATTATGGTCGGTCCGTGCACGGACCAGATGCTGCGCTGAACTCGTCAGAGCTTTTCCTTTCTGCCACTAATGACAACTAATTGACCATTTAGATGAGCAAGCCTCATTTTAAGTGGGTTATGTGGTCCACAGAACTGGCAAGAGACTGTTCCCAACAACTGCAGGCCTGGGAGCCATGGAGGGAGAGGACGGTAAATGGCTAAATAGCTGCATTTATGTAGCACTTTATTCTAAAGCACTTTACAAGGTTTTTGCCGCCCATTCAACAGTAAGCCATTTCCACACAAATTTGGGGATCTTACCCATGGACACTCGAACATGCTGCTCTGTTTCTTGGTATGTTCAGATAAAAAGCATTTTTTTTCTCCCTGCTTCGTCTTATTCGCATGATGATTTTGGCTAAGGGAAATTTCACTGCACAAGTAACATCCTATTAAGTAAATAAGGTCCATCAAGAAGAAGCAGATACTGAATATGTTCAAGCCAACAAAAGGGAAACTGAAATGGGATGGGATCCAGCTTCACTAAAATGTATAACTAGAGGTGCATCAAATGACCTCATCAATAGTCAAAAAGTTTATAACACCTTTAAGAAACATGAATGTGCAGGGTTTTCCAACCATTAAACAGATGTGGTGGGTTATCTTTCATTTCAGAGCTACAAACCCCCAAACAGTTGAATCAGTGTGGGTTTCACACTGAGCTTCAGCTGCAACGTCTCAGGGGAAGTTAAGGATTAACAATCTCAGGGAATACTGTTACATATAAAAATGTTGAAATGAGATACTAAACACTGGCTCAGAAGATAGAGATACAGATAAAGACAAAGACAAAGTTATCAGCATCTGTATGTATGCATGTGCTGTATGTGTTTGTGTGTGCGGCCATGTTCACAGTTATATAACACGTTCAATACCAGGTTCTTCTCTCAGTCTGTAAATCAAATGTAACCCTGGTCAAGCTATTTTTTAGCTGATTATTGTGTGTCACGACAGCTTGAAAACCTGTTAACTTCAAATGTCTGTTATTACCTTCAGTCCTGCATGCTGCATATTGATCACTTCTACTTGAAACTCTGATATATACTGTACATCTTTTATTTTCTTCAACCCCTAAATATTCCCTCTGCTGCCATTTTCCCTAGATATTAGTAGTGACATAAACCAAATTTTCAGATGATTTGATTTGTATTTGTGCATTGAGAAATCCTTATTTAACTTACAATTTGTTTGATAAAACACACTATTAACTTTGAGCCATATTAAGATGACTATTTTACAACATTAATCTAAATAGTGCTGAACTTTCTAAAGAGATTTTTAGTTTCCACACGGGACATGTGAGCTTCTGTTGGTTCAATAGAATAGTGCTGATATAATATATTACAATTGCTGAGTTCAGATTTGACAGGAAGCTTTTCTCAGCAAAACACATTTCTTATCACTGGCATGTGGTGCCTTTTTGCCACCTATGCACAGCATCCACATAATATATATGTCACCCTACAGAGAGCAGGGCTTACGTGTTTTTTAGCACTGACTTATACGTGCTGTACAGAGGGCGGCGGGTTGAAACTAATATAAAAACTAATATATTAGATATAATAGATATTAGATATATTAGAACGGCATTTTGTTCCTGGAAATGGTTTCTGTTTTCTATTGTGTCTATACTTTTGCAGTCACAATACCAGGCAGTACTTTGTGAGCTTGTTTTTCCTTTGTGCATCTCAGGCAACATACAGGTTTCCCTAACCATCTGATGGGTTGGAGCTCATTGGGTCTGTGCAAAGTTTGACAGGAAAATCTGCAGACAGTAATCTGAAGAAACTACTAAAACATTCTCTACATGTTTTCTGAAAAAAAAAAAGAAGAAGAAAAGTGCCTTCTTTGTCATTTTAATACCACAGACTGTCACTTTAGGTGAATATGATAATGATAAACAAGACATTTTATTCTCAGATTTAGAGCCAATGTGGGCATACATGCAGACAATTTAAGTGTTGCTCAATTCACTGTTCTTGTGGTGAAAATACCAAAAGCTCCTGGCTGTCAAGAAAAAAATCTGGACCTGGAAGATTGAGAATTCAGGATGGAGAAAAGAGGGATTAGTGCTAGCTGAATGGATTCATCAAAGCAGAGCTCTAAGCCTGGAAAGCTCCATGAAGGCTCTGAGCAGCCCTGAATGCCTGTTGAAATAGAGGAGAGTAGTGGACCAAAAATGGAAGTAAAAGGCAACATATCCCAAGGCACAATGATGGATTACTTACCAAATCAATGCTTCATTTAATACTACCTAAACAACAGTAGAGTTTTAAATAGTTGTGTGCTCTTCAGAGAACCTGAGGTTGATAAGTAAGGTCATCGTGAGTCTTGATAGATGGGTTACGGTTCACCGCCACTATGATATGCATCTTAGTAATTTCATACCTTGAACTATGTCCTAGTTTTTGAAAAGCTCCAGAGATACCTCTGCTAGAACAGAAAACAGTGATCTTCTTCTAATGCTGCCCTTCTCTTCTTCCCATTTTTCTCCCCAGTGAGTACCACCTTTTCACCCTCTGCACAGAGACAAAGTCTGATATCGTCCACTGCTACTGGCCAAATCCGCTGGTGGAGGGCTACATCATCCGCATACACAAGCACTTTTTCTCCAACTGCACCATGGAGCAGGTGGTATGGGTGGACCCGCCAGATGACACGCTAACCATCCTTATCCTCGTCCCTGTTTTCCTCACATTGGCCATGATCGCCCTGGTGGTCTGGTGCAGCAAGAGAAGTGATATCTTGGCTTAGAAGGAGAGGGTGGAAAAGAAGAGGGAAAAGGACTGAGGTCACGGCTCCAACCTCTTCTCTAAAACCATACTGTACAAAGGAGTGCGCAGAGGTTTCGGGAGACTGCTTCAATTGGTCAAATTACCCCATGTGACACTGCAAACCACTTAAACCTCCCGTGGAAATGAGGAAAGTAGTGCCTGGTAGTACAAAGTGGTATTTTTCTTTAATATTTTAATATATTATGTGTATCACTCAACATGTTCAACTGCTCAACAGGCATTTTTAGCACAGAATTTGAATGTGCTGTTGCACATCTGAGGTGTTGGTGCTTAACAGTAGAATTTGAGGGAAACACACTTATTTGCTTCCTTGCACAGTTAATATGTAGCAGTTTAGCATTATGAGTGAAAACAGGAGGAAACAGCTAGCCTGGCGCTGTCCAAATGTATTTTAAAAAAATAATCTCTATCTCATTAACACATTATATCATGTTTGTTGAATTTGTACAACAACCAAAGGTGAGGAGCAGTAGTCAAGTACTTCCTTGAGACACTGTAAGACTGCCTGGATACTAGCAGAGACTCCACATAACCAAGAAATAGTATGCCGCATAACCCCCCGTAAAACCACAACTTTTCGCTTTTACGGTTTGGTTTTTGTTCAAATTAAAAAATCTGGATAAAACGTATTCATTAGTGAGATTTAGTGATACTGGTAGGTGGATTTTGTTACCTTTGGACAGAGCCAAGCTGGCTGTTTCCCTCTATTTCCAGTCTTAAGCCAAGCCGAGTTAACCAGCTGCTTACAATAGCCTCTTTTTTGGCGTACAGATATGAGTGGTGTCAGTTTTCTCATTATACTCTACAACAAGAAAGCGAATAAGCAGATTTCCCTCATTGTCTAACTATTCCTTCAAACACAGAGGATTTTGCTTGTGTGACAGTGTCATCACTTATTGGGTAACTTGACCAGCAGGACAACCGACCAAATCTTGGTGCATTCTTAAAGCTCATGGAACCGGACCGTTGACCTTGGAGACTCTTGTCAGAGCACTGTATCCTTGCTGAAGGCCAAAGTATCCACCGAGCATCAAAGGCAGTGACAGAACTCTTAATTGGTGGAATATGAGACTACACGAGAGGAGACCATGTGTTAAATATTTTAACATGATACTGTATGATGGCTTGGATACAAAAAGCAGCCAAAATTGGACTAATGTTGATTCTACAAGTTTTATCTTACTGTTTAGTTACTCAATGGACTGTCACCACTGGAAAGGATACACTGGTGTGCAACCCAAAGACAAGGCAACACTATTATTCATATATATCGGGGCTTAAATTTATTGTGTGACTACCTGAGCCTCAAGCGACTGTTTTAAAACAATGTAACTTATCAGATACTGTTGAATAAAATACTGTTAATGCTCACAAAGAGGGGTTCTCAATGGAAACAAGCAACTATAAGCTGACATTGAGACCTCATTCTGTACAGTTATTCTCTCTGTCTGTGCTGTCTACTGTATCTGCATTGCCTCTCCAGTGTTACTCAGACCAGTGAGAAATTCACACCGATGCTTTGAAATTAATTCCCACAGGGAAAGGCTTGATTTAATGTATGCACACGTTTTTTAAACTGCACTCCTCAACCGCCACAAGGCACACTCAACCAAGCACTGCTTTTTTATTTTCTTCCAAAGCGTAAGGCATCAATCTCTGTTCGTCCGCTCTCACCTGCACACTTTTGTTTATAGAAACTGAAACTCCTCAGTAAAAGTACCATGATTAAATTGCTCTTAAAATAATTGGCTGCCCTCCTTTATTACATGAACAAAGAAACTTTCTAACTCCATTTTTGTATCATGTTTATGATTGTTCTACAGAACCAGAGGCATCTGCTGTCTGTTGCTTACTGTTTCTTTGATTCACAGGTAGCTAAAAAAGTGTATTTCTTGATAAAAGACAACCTTGCCTACATGTATAAACCACTTGGATACCAGCAAAAACCAGTGAAAATATCTGATTGCTAGAAACCTCGGCCTCTTAAATTTCTGTCTGTGGGTGCTCACTGCATCATTTTAAAATCACATGTTTAAGAATTAAATCATTATAAATAGTTTTCATTGGTCGTGGCAGAGTCCGTCATTCCTGTGTTGGTTATTGCCTTCCTATGCATGTGGCAACTTTATACCTGGAAAAAATTTGACTCTGTATCAGTTGTTTCCAGTAATTATAGTACAACACAAGATATCAAACTGATAACCATACATTAAACATTTTAAATGCTACTCCCAGTATGAATCATGACTGAATTTTCCCTTTAGTTTACACTGAATGCTCCTTTTAGACTTATTTCTCTGGGTTTTATTAGGTTTTTAGTTAGCATTGTTTTCATATGTCTTGAAACCAGTACAGGGGTCATGAAGTCCATCAAGCATGATTAAAACCCCTCTTAAAGTAATTTAACACAAACACTTGCTCTAAGAAACTATTTAAGGTCTAAATCTAAATCTAAAACTCACATCAAAGGTAGAGCTGTGGTAGCTGTCCAGTTTGCTGTTTATTACTGTGGTTACATTGTTTTCTGCAGTAATCTATATAACAGAAAAACTATCACAAATACCCAGAGCTGCTGACACATCCAACTCTGATCTTTCCCATCTGCACTGTGCCATAGGAGCGTGAAATTAAGCTTTTCTCTACTCTATTAAGCCATACATATTTATTTCCAACTTCAGCAACATTATCATAACAAAAGTTTACAACTTTAATACTCTTTTGAAATGAGAGTAAGGCTAAAGTATGATGAACTGTCACATATTATTTATGTTTTTTTTTAACTTACTTACTTACTGCCAAGTACTTTTTATTCAACCCTCTGCCAGGGTATAAACTGCTCCACAAAAGAGTTACGGTTTTTAAACAGTAACAAGACAGGAGTCGATGGCACAGATACGTCTGTTGGAGGAACCCTGTTGACTTATTGTCCCATAGCAACCGAGTGAACAAGTTTTTTAACTGGCAGTTAGCAAAATGCCAGAGGTAAGTAAATGGCGAAGTACAGAGAAAACAGAAAGAAGCTTAGAGAGCTATTGTGCACTAGCATGTTACCGGCCTGGGAAAGACTTTTTCAGAAAGCTCCCAAATAAATGGATTGACTCATAACAATGTGGAAAGCCCCTAAGAACCAAACAAAACATGGATTTCTTATGTCAGCCAAATCTGTCGTTTAAAGTGTTTCATGTGGTTTATTGTTAATGGACATTATTTTTAACTGATGATATAAACATCGCACTCTTTCCCATCTCTACCATCCATCCCATATAGCGTCCAGACAAGCCTGATGAAAAATGTAAACCATAGGTATGTAGGACATTTTCCATGTCTATAATGCTACAACAAATAAGTTTGGAGCAAAAAATAAATGTATTGTGCTGTTTAGTGTCTGTAACCTCTGTGCAATTCATCACTCTAAACATAAATCATACTGTTGTTGACTCTGTTTGTGTTTATTTCTAAACGCTGTCTCTTGCTTTCTCCTGTTCTTAGATGAGGTGGAAAACAGAAAGTGTATGACTTCTTTCACACTCCATAGAAAATGTTCTTTTAGGAAATTCATCAGCTTTGTTCAGTCACAAACAATGCAGAACACAGAGGCCCTGGGAGAGTTTACTCAGGCAAACATTTGTGTGCGTGTATTCAGACTCAGACATTATTCTTTTATTAAGACAACAATATTATCTCACCCTACACAAACAGCCGGGCAGCTGAGTCCTTGACAGATTTGCTATGTGTCTGTGTAAACCATCGAAACAATAAAAAGAAAACCCAGCCATGCAGTTTCAAATCTTATCATTGCATCATGTAAATAAACACAGAGTCAAACAATGCAGTCATCACTGTCAATGGATGATGGTCAATGATGTTGACATTGCTGTCGACACTGAGTCTAATCTTCCAGAGGCGGAATTGGACGGAAAAGACCAAACTCAACCACCACAAAACAATCACAGTATCATTACTGACTCCACCTAAACAAACAAATGGCAAGATATCAGGCAATATTTATTCAATCTGAAACTGTCCAGGAAACGACACAGGAGTTTTTTGTTTCTTCTGAGAGGCAAAACAACAGGGTTTAGAGACACAAACAGAGGAGACAATAGTTCACTCTGCGGTGAGGGGACACATCGCAGTGCATTTGCCCTCAAGGATGGCTTTTCACAACGCCTTCACGGCCAGAGTCTTGGAGGCAGGAAGGATATTAAAGCTTTTTCCCAGAGTTGACAGAAGAATACAGGGAAGTGGGTTGACCCAGCAGTTTTGACCAAAAGCAGCGCAGGAAGTGTGAGAGTGCCATGCTTCCACACAGAGCTGCACTGTTGTGACGGGTGAACTGCTGGCACTGAGGCTCAACTGTGGCTTCTCAAGGTTGATGTCAATTTCTGGCATTGTATTAGAGTTATTTTTTGCCAGCACTGTAGCACTGAAAGTATTGAATTCTTGTTTCATATTTTTTTCAAACATACACATTTAAACAGCAAGAATGTTGAACCATGGAGGGCCAAAAGACCTCAGCAAGTGATTTCTCTAATGAGTTCCTCACCACCAGCTAATTTCACTGATTACTGCTGCAGTAATCAGTGAAATTAGCTGGTGGTGTATATGGTTGGAATAAAAAACTGCAGGTCGTTGGCCCTCTATGGCACATGGTTGCCCATTCATGTTACATGATTGAGGGAACTGGCTGTAGTCAAGGAGCAGCCCTCATCATGTCAGACATGGTTAATACCATGTACCAATAAGACTAATAGCTCAATATATCAGCAAATTGAATATCAGTCTACGTCTATGTCTATGTATGCTTAAACACGCCACATTCAGATATATCAAAATTTCAGGTTTTTGTGTCTCACACATCTGTATATCTATTTGCTGCTTATCAATGTAGAATGTTAGCCTGGGAACCAGACAAATCTGCGAGCTTATGTTTCATTTGCTCTGGCAGATATGTCTGGTCCCTCTTCCATTCAAACTGATTTCTCTGCCGATTTATCGGGCTAACCAATCACAAGCGTTTATCTAGTATGAGGCGGGGTTTTTTTTACGATGACTGACAGAGACGAGCGCTTCGTTCAGGTATCTTTGTAAATATCCAAGATGGCGCTCCCGATACGGAACGTTTACCAGCCGGCTACAGTGGCAGTATGAAACAGACTGGATGGTAATTTTTTCTAAAAGAAGAACAAACAACTGCACTTAAATTTTATGTTGATAAGAAATATGTGTTTGCCGTACTTCTGACAGGACGTACCATCTGACAGGAAGGCGTTTCGTTGGTTGTCTCCACCCGTCGATGACGCCCCTTGGAAATCAAATATGAACTGAGAGGTTCCAGACTAATACACATTTGCGATGCCAGGCTAGTAGAATGTAGTGTGAAAGCATACATTTTCACTTTAGTAATTTGCATTTAAAGTTTTATGCGAAACTTTAAACTTAAAATGTCCCAAACTTGGATGAGAAATTACATTTGCTGTCAAATACATTCCTAAAACAAACCTTTTGTTCTTAAATGAATTGACCCTTGGCTGGACCTAATGGCTGACCCCTAAAGTAGAAGATGGTGAACCTGCTCAAAAGGAAAGGGTTCACCTGTTCAGACTGATACAAAAATGTAATTTAAAGGCTTTTTTAACAGAAGATGTCACTTAGGAAAAACATAGCTATAAATAATGAAACGAATGACCGCTGAATTCCATTTAGCTGCCTCAGTTTCAAGGTCCTGGTATTATTCATGCTGGCTCATTGTCACGGCTAACGGTGCTGTCAGATGAGCTATCGCTTCCCATTCATTTCGATGTTAAAGTGTTTGATAAGAAGCTTTGCAATTTACAACTTTGTGGACTGAGCTGTTGTTAGCTTGCCAGCCGTGATAGCTCCTGCAGTGTATGTTTACAATCTTCCCATGCTATTTCCTGTCCTGCCTGCTTTTTGACACACCACATGAGTAAATTTAACCTGACTGAAACACAAAAATTGACCCATCAGTAATGTGTTAGTAACACCTTTGCTTTTCCTTTTTTATTTATATACTGTTTTTTACTTTATTTTAGTGTTTGTTTATGGCACAAAGGTTAATTACAGATCATACTCTAGCCCTGTCACTTATCATTTGCCATTAATATATTATAGTGAAACATTAAGCAAAGTGTTCTTTCTCAGTAAGACACCATATATAGAGAAAACACACATTCTCAAATATGTTTAAATGGTGGCTACTGTTTTACTAGTTTCCTCCATGAACTCTTTTCTGTTGTCTAGATCCCAGCACGCAGACACACACACACCCAGACACACACACCGAGTCATGTTTTCAAATGGTTCTATTTTTGATGTAATGTACACATTGTGACTGATCACTGCAGGGGTCAAGTGGTATGTTTTGGTTTTATAATTAATGGTAAAACTCTTGTACTTGTGTATATGTTTGTGTGAGAAGAGGCCCGAGAGTGGGGAAAAGACACAAACACACACACACACAAAACACACACACAATGCTACATGCTATACAAACATACACAAATGGAGGTCTTCTACATTTGCGAGGACATTGTACACTGACTTACTTTACTTTGATGAGGCTTAAACACTGCATGCCCAACCCCAACTACTGCCTCAACAAATGACTAAACATCACCATGGCGACCATCAAAAATGAACAGTGTGCCCTTAAAACTCGGTTCTCAGAAGTAGCAAAACCAGACCACACACTAACGCACACACACACACTTTCCCACAGTAAAAAGCACTGAAGCACATGACCCAAACAGGACATCCTTCCAATCTTTTACCCTCTGAAGTTCCCACTCTCCCCCCTCCACCCCGATAAACCACTCTTTTCCCCAGTTTCTTTACTTGTTTCTATTGAACTGACTGTTGAGTGAGCCCACTTGTGTTTTTTTAACATCACCTCAGCAGAAGTTGCTTAATTATCCTGCACAGATGAGCACATACAGAAATTCCCCACTCCTACTGACGTCTATTCCCTGCTCTTTCTGTCCTTTTGAGCTGCGATGGCCAGCGATCAGTAGAGAAACACGTCAGATTTTGACAACTGAAAACAAGGTTGAAAAACCGCTATAAAAACACAGTAAAGATAATCCTGTTTTCTTAAACTATCTTGAATTTCCTTTGGAGTTTAGACCTGGAAATGAGTTCTTAAGGAGATATCAGCATCTGATAAAGTAACTGTTGAGTCATCTCTGTTGAATCTTACATTTACCTCACTGACTTTCCCAGTTTATCCAAGTCTCCTACAAAATGGCAATTACATTTTGGTAACACTTAATACAGCCTGTGTTTACAGTTTAATTTCACTGTTTGAATCAGGTAACAATAAAATGTTCAGCAGTTCCTAATGGTACTTAGATGTGGGTACAGTGATTAACATGGATACTCTACAGAACCTATAAAGTAATTATGCTGTAGTGTATTTTGCAGTTATGCCAGCCCACTGCATTGGAGATTTGACCTACAGTATGCAAGTATGTTTTTTGGACTGACTACAGTGTAGGTGCTGTTCCTTATATTAATGGATGAAGTACAAAAAGTTTTGCCCATTGCACATGGAAGCTGTTAGGTAAAGTTGCCATGAAATCTGGTGTTCATTTGACAGAAACCTGCTATAGAGATAAACAGGAGTTGTTATAGAGAAGAACCATGGCCAGATTTTACCCAGTATTCACAAAAATAAATCGGGAATGTGACTTTCTTTATACTATACAGAAAGGAGATATTAGGAAGCTGTCATGGTGATTGTACAAAGTAGTCAGGGTTTGCATCCTGTGTCCCACGTGTCGTTGGGTTTACGCTACTAAAATGCTCTGTTATACCCGTATTAACTGTTTTTTGTGTTTTTGTTTTAGAAAAAAAAGCTAGAAATACAATATTTTCACCTTGCCGGGAGCAGATATTATGGTGAGACAAAAGTGAACTTTTGCAGACACGCTCAATATGAAAGTGCTTTTTATGTTTATTATCCAGGCTGCATTGTTTCCTACAAAAAAAAAAAAAAAACCTGCCATTGTGAATTAGTTGTATATGAACGTATCTTTTAGGAAACAGCTTTGCCAAAACGCAAAACAACTGCTCCACTTTATCTGGCTACTGCAGCCTCCTCACTTGATCCTCCATCTTTATTTCACCATCCCCAGTGCTTTTTCCTCATCACCCACTGTTGACATTGTTTCTATCACTCTCTAATCCTCCATCCTGCTTTCACCTTTCTCATATTTTTCTCCTCCTCCTCTCTCCTTTTCCCCAGTGATCCCTTTGCCCTCCTCCGTCTGACTCCCCCGTTGCTGGCCAGATCACCACACAGCTGGATTCTGTCACACACACTCACGCACACACGCTCACACACACACACACGCACACATACATGCGCACACACACCTACACACAAAACCAACCCCCCCCCACACACAGACACACACACACACACACACACACATACGCATACACACATACTTGGCTGGAACAAGCTGCCATTTAATATTTTTGCAATAGTGTGCTTGTGTGTTAAAATCCACAGGCTGGGGGCCACTTTTGGAATTGATTCCAACTTTTGCAACATCTTGTATAATTTTTCCAATAACAACATTAACATTGTCTGGATGTGTTTCAGATGTTATGATTTTTTTGCAACATTTCTCCTTTGAGTATGCTACTTTAATATGATCTACTGTTACACACCCTCTCTGCTCTGAAAAAAAACCCCAAAAATGTATTAATGCATGATTTGCTTTTTTGAGTGCAGAATCCTTATCATTATCCTTAAAATGACAAAAATCTACAACTGGATGGCAAACGTAGACACTAAATTCCTAACTCTAAATCTGTGAAACTGCACAAAATGAGATTACATGAAAGATGAGATGAAATTTTAATGATTCCCAGTTGAAAACTGGGTCATTGCTGCAGTAGGACTTGGATGTGTACACTGTTGGAAACCATCTGAAAAAACATGCTGAAGATAAAGATACAGGCTTATGCTGACTTCCTGTCAGTTTGAGAGAAATCTTATTAAGTTCTCTTCTGACAGATTTACAGGCTGCCAGATGTTTGAAGTTCCCACAAGCATGAATAAGTGTCCATCGTGTTACTTCTTCGCCATGTTGGTGTGACACAGTAATCATTCAGCTGACAATATGTCCTGTTAGTGGAAGCTTTTATAGATGCTCGTGGGTATGGTTTTAGTAGGAAAAATCCTCTGGTACATGGGAATGATAGGAAACTCGGCACAAGAATCTTTACAAAACAGAGGGACCAGCGTGCATCAATACCGGTAATGAGGGAACACTTAAAGCAATAGTTAGAGATTTTAGGAAATACGCTTTTTTGCTTTCTTTCCGAGAGGTAGATGAGAAGATTGATACCACTCTCACATCTGTACGCTAAATATAAGGCTGCATCCAGCCACTGGTTAGCTTAGCTTAGCACAAAGACAAAGGGAAAAGGATAGCCTGGCTCTATCTAGAGGTCACAAAATCAGCCTACCAGTACCTCTAAAGCTCACCAAGGTATTTGTAGCCTCAGAAGTCAGTTTCACTTTTCCGGTGACGTGTTTGTGCCTTGTTGTATTCTGGGTGTTGCATCCTGCTGCTGCGAGTACAAAAGTGGGATTCAAAGGAGGCTTTTTCTAAAAACAGAGTTCCCTCCAGCTCCGTCTTCCTGTTTACACCCATTCTCACACTTATACATGCATACTCACACACAGACACACACACACACACTTATAACACACATAAGTTAATCATCAGTTTGAAACCTATACTTGTTGACTTGCGTTCACATAATATGCATATCCCCCACATGCACACACTCACAGTTGCATGCAAATACAAACACACACACCTGGGCAGATTTATTATTCTATATTTATGTAAGTATTTTATGCAGCATCATTGTGCATTTTTTTATGAATTATTATTCATCCTCATGTTTTTGCCTGCTGTGTGACCTCCCACAATGCACTAGTGCACCAGCTGAACTGTCTCTAAACAGGATTTCCTGTGACATCATCAGGCCCTGTATGTCCTTTTGTATGAATGAAAACATACTCACCGTGGTATGCAGAAGTACTTTGAATTAAGTCACTAAATGAGTCATTTATCATTCATAACACACACAAACCTTTTTGCAAACCGAGGCTCGGAAGACAAACTGGATCCGAAGCAGGAGAAAGACATAGTATCTGAGGGAGGACAAGGATTCAGATGAGTCACGCTGAACCCCAGAAAATAATCCCATCATACCACATGAGGATGTTGCTTGGAGCTGTACGAAGTTTCATTTTTTTTTTTTTTTTTTGAAGAGAGAGAACTCAACTTTAAGAAGATTGCTTCATTCTTTGTTATGTAACGGTACAAAGATGGATGGAGGTGGACAGGTTGAAAAAAAGTAAGAGAGGAAAGAAGCTGAGAATAAAAACCCTGAAGATTCCTTTTTAACATTTTTGTCGATCTTCTCTTTCTTTCTACAACACTGAGGTGTATTTCTTCAGATTTGAATTGCCAGGAGAGAAAAGAGGGAAAGAAGGAAACTGCAAGATATTTAAAAAATCCTCTCAAGAGGGAACAGTACAGTTCTTGCATCAACTGTTATTAATCTTCTGGGAACCATCAGTGTCTGCACAAAATTTCATGATAATCCATCTGATGTTTCAGCAGTTTGCATGTTCTTGATGTAATCCTTCCCTGCGAAGCCTCGACCTGACATTGTATCCTTTAGAACATCAACTAAAAAATATTTTATTCAGTGGTTACAAACTGGTTCCTTCTCTTATGAATTCAATGAAAACTCCATGATTCACATGAACCATGAAGTGAACCAGCGAGTAAATGAAGTCAACAGGAGAAGGTAAACATCATCATCTTGTCTCAGCAGCGTTTCGGTGAGGATTCAGAGAAACTCCAACGGTCACTTCAGGTGCTGCCTGTCTTGTTACCCTCGAATAAAAGCATCATTAAACGGCTGTTACCAAGCAACCAGAGCTGTTATAAAGTAAAACGGTCACTATAAGATGTTTAGTACCACTTAGTGGGTGTGTGAGTGTGCCCTTAAAGCTCTTCAAACACACAGTAGCTGGGTTTGTTTTGTACAGTACTAAGGACTCAACATTTTAAATCTATTCAAAACATGATGTTTTAGAGAATTAACCAGCAACCCCCTACTTTGAAGCTCTTTTCATCTTCAGTAACAGCATGCTATGTTTTAATATAAATGAAATAAAATGTCTCTTTAGTTTGTTTTTGGTGGTACGCATACAGTAGGTCTTACATTGCCTCTCGGATACACACCAGTGTTCACACATCCATTTAAAAGGCTTGATACAAATGTGTGCATGTGTGTCCTCATGAGTTGCAATCAACATGTCAGCAGCAGCCTGTGGGCTTTTCCTCAAGTATCCTTATAAAGGCCGAATGCTCCGACAGTCGGTCTGCTATGCATACAATGTGTTACAGACACAGAAGAAGTTGTGCTGACCTGCTACAGCTCTCACACACACACATACAACACAACACAAAAACTGTGAATGATGACAAAAACATAGTGTGAATCCACATGTTTGTTTGTTGCAAAACACCCTCACCCCTCAGGGAATCTGCCGAGTCTTTGTATTGAGGCATCAACACCACGGAGAGGAGATACAGTGGAGGGTGAAGCAGTGGAAGGTGAATCTGCCCCTCTGAGCTATCTTAAATGCCAGTGCAAACATTCAAACTACAAAGTATTTGTATACATGTTGCAAATATAAACAGCATGTTTTTGCACGGAAAAACACTGGGATGTTTTCCATTTGTTTCTGTATGCATACTGCTGGTGTGAGTTTTAGGTGCAGATAGAGCAATAAATATGTCAATTTTATATTTGGAGGGGGATTTTATTGTCTATAGCTATTACAGGTTGGAAAAATAGTGATTTTCCCCTCTAGGGATCAATAAAGGCTCATCTTATCTAATCTTATTATGTTTTATTAAGCAAAGTCTGTTATACTCGGCATGTGTATGGAGAAACAAACTTGTGAGGAGGATGTGTCAACGCAATAAAGTGGGTTGTAGAAATGATTTTTAAAAGCTAATATGGGCTTTTTCAGTGTAATAAAATAGAACATTTAACATGTTGCAAGTCCTTGGAGGCAATAGCTATCACCAATGTGATCTAAGATGAATTATGTCATGATATATAGTTTTTTTTTGTTTTGAATAAAAGGTTTTATTATTATTATTATTATGATTAAAAGATAACAGTAACACATTTAACGTAAGTAAGTATTTTAGCGCTTGGAGTGGCACTGGTGGCTGAAGCCCAGTAAACTAAAGACAGACAGCAATCATTGACTGCCATAAATTGCCATGGCGACGGGCCTGCATCACACTGGAAGCTGGTTTGAGTGACATGCAGGACACGTAGTAGTGGGCTATGTGGTTTTGCATATGAAGACAGATACTGTGAGAATCTGCCCAGAGGCTGGGATTACTGTGAACCTGTGAACAGAGGAGCTGCCATGATCAATATATCACATGTTTATATATACATGGGAAAAAAATTCATCACTTCTTATCAGTCCAGAAGATTTATAATATGTACTGAACATGTACTGAAAGCTAAATGGCTTAAAAGCGTTCATGACAAAGGAAAACCTACTTTTCCTTCTCACACAGCATGAAGGCAGGCCAACAGTCTGAATTATTGAGCAAACACAGTTAGAGAGTGTAACAAGACTACAGAGGGAAAAATAAAGGTTTAAAGGATGGAATCTCTAAACATGCTACTTAACCAGACGCACCAGGTTGTTTGTTACACAGAACCATCTGGGAAGTTGTCCTTGGAAACTGTTCGGGAAAGTGCAGGCGCTTTAAAAAAATACTTTGCAGGTGATTGGATGAACCATCTGTCTATCATAGTCCATCACAGGCTAACTTCAACCCATCAGATCAACGAACATATGAACTTTTGCCAAAGCGAGTCGGGAGGAGAGCGAAAACATGTTTTTTTGTCAATGAAAGCCTTCTAACCTCTTCAGGAGTCGCTATTGTTGTTTTCGACGGAACATTTGCTTCGCTTCTCACTGTCGTCACACCTTAACCATGCCCAGTAGCTGCCAGTAGTTACTCATAGGACGCTGATTGGTCAGAACCACTGTGGTTTGGACACAAGCGCATGATTCTTCCATGAGCTCGTGAATCCAGCTGCCTTGCAATGTAAAGAGCTTCTACCACTGTCTTGGAATAATTACCATCTACCCATCCCCATGTTTTGTTTTTCTCAGAAATTAAATTAAATGCTGTTCAATGAGATCTATGAAGAAAAGCCACTAGTAGATTTTACAAAAACTAATAGAAATATAACCTGGGAACCAGATGAATCTACAAGCTCATGTTTTATTTGCTCTCGTAGAGACGTCTGGCCCCTCTCCCATTCAAACTGATTTCTTTGGTCCTGGAAGTGCCGTTGTGTTGGACAAACCAATCACAAATTGTTATCTAGTACGAGGCAGGTTTAATATGATGAATAATAAAAAAAACTGAGACAAGCGCTGTTCAGTTATCTTTGTAAATATCCAAGTTTGTGGCTGCCGATATGGGGCGTTCAACGGCCGGCTACAGCAGCGGTATTGAGCAGTATTGGATGGGGAATTTTCTCTAAAAGAAAAACAAACAACTGCATCTAAACTTTATGTTGATAAGAAATATGTGTATGCCATACTTCTGACACGACGTACCATATAAAAGGATGGCTTTTCATTGCTCTGATTGGTTGTCTGCACCCATGGATAACGCCCCTTGGAAATCGAAAATGAACTGATAGGTTCCAGACTAATATGCATTTGCAAATTAGTCTGCCAATAGAAATGTGTAAAATTTAAGGAAGCATTTTCTGTTTTTTTATTTGTTGAAATTCTCTGGACAACACAACAGCAATCAATAAATCAAATGCTCTGACACAAAAAATTAAAAAATCTGGTATCTGTGACTGTCACAGGCCTGTGATAAACACGTCCAGTAATTTAATTCGTCCCACATGAAATTACTGGACGGCGTACCTGCCTGTCCACTTTCATACCTGCGTGTGCTCTGCAGTTACTGCGTCAAACTCAATTTTTACATTCATTGTGATAATATTCTGTGTTTTCTTACATGTGAATGAGACATGAGGTAGTTGGACACAGTTAGCAATGACAAAGATGGGCTGAGCTCCTCTCCCCAAAGCCCTCTTGCATAGACATATTTACATAAAATATGTATGTATCTTTATAGAGTATGTCTATGCGAGAGAGCGTTGGGGACTCGTCCTCCAGCAGGAGTCAGGCAGTGCGCTTTCATGTGTTTTGGGGGAGTGGCTTTGGAGGGAAATCTGAAGGGAGGGTTGGACATTTTTTGGGTTGGATACTACGAATGCGTCTTTTTGTGGGTATGATACTGCAAATTTACTTTAGGAACTTGAATACATCAAAGTCATAATTTAACACAGGTATTTTGTTCTATAATCAGCAAGGTTTCAGTTGCAGTATCTGGGAGATGTAGCTGAGGATCTGAGGTTGTAGTTATGTGAACACAAATGTTGTCTCTTCATCATCCCAGCACTTCTAAATAGACTCAACTGTGATTTCGTCAGTCCTGAGCCCCTGCATGCTTCCAAGAATCCACTTTCTAATGCCGACAGAAGGATTTATTAAGTCTTCAGAAGCTCCTTTAATCTCATTTAGTCTCCCGCTGTGCAGCAGTTTTTAGCATCTTTTAAAATTTCAACTTGAAAATGTGCATAAACAATGAGCCGTGACGAGGAGCCTGAGAATCATCACATGGGTTCAACTTCACACAACATTTAGACAAGTGTTAAAAGCATTTAAACTTTAGTCAAATGCACTTTATACAAGCAAAATTATCTTATTTAATGCTGCAAAGCCAGCTGTACTGTGCTGAAATATTTATTTCTGAAAAATTTATGAAATATCCGTACCATAATTTGCGCTCACAGCTCAAGCTGAACACTATGACTGCAGCCTTGAACTGATTTTAACAATGACACAAGATGGAAAGATATTTCTTGTCCTCGCCTTTCACGTCATAAAAGACCTCAGTCACTGTGGACTGTTTTTATGGACAAGGTTCAGGATAAAATCCTCTTTATCTTGTTGTTGGGAACAGGAAATAAGAGTGGAAAAATTCAGCTGAGGGCCAACAATATACTGCATTAGGATAAACAACGCTTCTGTCTGCCAGCATGTTGATTGGCTTTCTCCATCCAAGTGACTAACAATGTCTGAAGGCATGACGCAGATTCTCTGTTCTGAGGGTCAAAACGGCCGCTGACCTCCTGTTGGTGAACCGTCGTGTTTATCCTTTATCCTTGTTTTAATGTTACTTTATCATTTTAAAGCTCAACAAGCTCAGAGTGAATGGTAAACACTCTGGGTTCACACCACTGGAGCTTACTTGTCACTACCACTTTTGTCTTTTCTTAGTACGACTTCTTAGAAATTGAACCTAAAAATATCCTGGAACTGCCTTTTACCCAAAGGCATAAAAATGTTTAAACATTATTTCTGAAATTGGCATTACATTTGAAACTACAGTATTTCTTAATCTTTGTGCTATTATCCAACCAAGATTCAGTTATCTCAAAATTAATATTTCTTAATAAAGTACTGTACCTGCTGTGGAGTTTCTCATATACAGAATATGGTCCTTGTCTAGGTAAAGCTTATTGAAAACTGTAAGAATAGCCAGTTTATTTAATTTGTAAACTTTATTATTCGCCCATACAAAGCATTTTTGCATTTCACATTAGTTCTGACAATATCCAAAGAGCTTCAAATCCAGGATGCTCAGTGAATGATCTGGGAAGGATTTGGATTTAGGATTTGCTCATTCTAATTCCCATTCAACTGGGGAAAAAATTTCCATAATGAATAAAATAAAACATTTAAACCCCTCATCAATTAACGTTCTGAGAAAATTAATTTTAATAACACATTTGAGACAGTTTAAATTTTAAGTATAGCTTTGTAGGTCTGATGGGCATAGATTTTCCTGCTTCCCTCCTTTTGAAACTCAAAGGGCCACTCACTTTTTGTTCCTCTCCAATCAGTTGGCTTGTAACTACCATGTCCCTGTCTTACAGTCTTTGGACCCTATTAGCTGCACTTATAATTCCCTGTCCTCTGCTTCAAATGCCACAGTATGATGGGCTTTTGTCTCCTCACTGTGCTGTGTTGAAACCGTGTCTCTGTCATGGAGCAGTTTATACTCCTTACTCCTTACTACCTGCATTTTACGTAAATCATTTTAAATGCCTATGAGTCCCAATAAACATAGAAATTAGCCTCCTGCTATATGGGATTTACTTATTGGCCTACCAGCCAACCAGTTTGGTTAGCCAACTAGCCCTCTACCTATTCATCTGCAATAATAAGAAACATGTATTACGTGTTGCTTCATAAATAACATGATTCTAAGTCAACACAGGTGAACAGAAATTACAAAGAAGGCATGCATTGCTTTGTAGGGGAGGTTGTAGCTGTTGTTTATTGCATTCAATGTGTATCGCTCCACTTATGTTGCTTGTCAGTACTTCCTGAACAGTAGGTCAGCCTCACTGTCTCTCGGCTCAGTCAGACTTATTTACTTTAATGAGTGAGGCGTGAATCCTCCCGTGGCCTCGCACTGACGCTCGCTGCCATGCAACTGCCAACTTCAGCAAATATACAGCCTCACCAAAAGAATGAAAGAGCAGTCTTACTCACACTGCAGTTACACTTAGAGTTTTAGGGATTTGTAGGACTTAGTACACTGCCCTCAACTGGATCCCAGAATACATCCTTATTAAACTGCACACATCTATGCCACCCTCCCCCTCTCTTTGCAGTTCTTTGGGAGGATGTTTGGCTCTATCTTGTGTTTGGGGTAAAGGTCCTGTGGAGATTTGTGTGTATACACACAGATAATGCAGTTTGGTTTGACCACTGGCCTGCATCCTGCCTGTAGCTGACTAATCTAGAGGAAGACAATGGACACCCATGGGTCGTCCTCAGGGGTCCCAAACCGTCTGTCTGGTCCTTTCCTAACATTTCTCATGCAGCTGGGTACTTTAGAAATGGGTTTATGCATGTTGTGGTGGGAAGACCTTGCGGGAATTTCTACTTGATTGCTATCTGAACTACAGCAAACAAGTCGAAAGAAACACCCGTTTAAAATCCACCGGTTCTTCCATACATATACTCCTAGTTGTTATATTTATTTCAACCAGGACTTGCATTTTGTGGCCTGAAAACAAGTCCCAAACTGTCTGAGTAAGCTTGTTTTAAATGTGGTTACAAAACTACGACATCACCGTGTAGTGTTGTTGAGCTTTTCAGTATTTCTGTATTTCATTTATTTAATACGCCTCATCCACCCTGTCTCACCATGACATACTGAGCTTTATCATCAGCAGCTTGTATTCTTTGCAAAAGCACCACGATTTTGGACTTTTTTAACACTTTCGTCTGAGCTTTTTTTCATCTGTTCTCTCCAGTATTTTGATTCCTTTTCCCTGTGGTTGCCCCCCCCCCCCCCCCCCCCCCCCACAGCCATTAAGAGGCAGTGATCTATGAAACCTTTAACTCTGTTGGATTAAGGTTTGAGGTTTTGTTTGTGATTGATGGCACCTGTGTGTGCAGGCGAGGTCTACACGTATATAAACCTCAGGCGATTATGAGGTACAGATTGGTTTTGTGCTCAATCACTAATGGAACTTTACAGAGCAGGGAGGCTTTAAAGAAAGTCACTTAAATGTAGGAGATTGTGTTAAGAACTACAACATAAAGTTTATTTGGGAAAGAGTGTTTTAACAGCCTCCTTAGCCTCCTGCCATGGGATTGTATTGCTTCTTGAATAGAAGGTGAAAGTTCATAGTTGCAGTGGAACAAGTTTTATATAATAATGTGGAGATGTGGAACTCGGAATTCCTTACATTTTACACTTTATGTCCATAGGTGTAGATTGAGATGGGTTTGCAGTGTTTTCTTCCTGTAGTTCA
Source organism: Lateolabrax maculatus (assembly GCA_031216445.1). NCBI lineage: Eukaryota > Metazoa > Chordata > Actinopteri > Acropomatiformes > Lateolabracidae > Lateolabrax > Lateolabrax maculatus. The sequence goes on from CM062210.1 coordinate 14,722,805, forward strand.
CAATCACCTCCTTCATAACAACAAGTCTTTGAAATTAAACACTAAAATGCATTGTTGGTCCATGCACTCCAAAAGTACACATGCGCTAACCTTAGCAAAATGTTTTTTTCTACATTTAACCAAACCTTAACCACAGACATAGCAGATCATAAAACACTAATATAAGTTCAGAGGTCTTGTTGCACTGTCCACTCTCACAGTCAATGTGCCGCTGGTTTTATTTCACCATACAGCATTTCATGCAATTACTTCACCAACCCCTCCACCGCCTCTCACCATTCATATCAGTGTTCACTGTGTGCAATAATATTCTTTAATGGGCACACAAAATGTTACACAATATCCACATTGCAATGACATTATACTGTATAATGCAATACATGCTATGGTTCATGAAAAATAGAGGGTGACACAATCAGGACAAACAAGAGATTCAGCTTTTATTAATAAACTGCACCTAGAAAGAAAGAAGGAACTATCAAAGGGCTTTCTTTTCTGCTGAGTGAGAGAAACTGATTTAATTTGAATCTCCATAGCTTCTCATAGTATTTACATATATAACACATCAGGCAACATGTAAAATAAGAAAAATAAATAATGTGCATACTTGTGTCTGTGTGTGTTTTTATAATCATGTACTTCTCTATCAACCATTACAACATGTTTGTGCATCTTCATGGTTCCCAAAGCTTTTAAAGATGCGTTTTTGGAAATGTTCCCAGAGATGAGGCACTTATGTGGGGGAAGATGGAGGGTTGAAGACACCCAAGGGATTCCACTGCAAACACAAGGCTGATGAAATGTGCAGAGAAGAGATCAAATGTATGCAATAAGATCTTCATTTCAGCAGTCGGAGGAAATAAACAAACAGGACAAGTTTGTGTTTGTATGCAGGATTGGAGTAATTCTGCGACACAACCAAATAGGCCTACACACACATAGCAAAGCCTCAAATCCTGGATGGTCTCCGTTTTCATGTAAGGCCAAGCACCACTTAACCTGATTCCATTTTCAGTCCATAAATACCCCAGGCCTTCTTTATTTTTATGATGGACCAGTGTGTGTGTGTGTGTGTGTGTGTGTGTGTGTGTGTGTGTACTGTATACAACAACTGGTGCCGTGTTTACGCTCTCTTCATCTAACCATCCATTCTCTATATCCGCTTATCCTGCTCAGGGTCACGGGAAGCTGGAGTCAATCCCAGCATGCAATGTGCGAGAGGGATTTACCGCCTGGACCGGTCAGCAGTCTATCACAGGGGTCTCTTGGTGTGTGTGCTCTTTTCAAGCTGTCAGTGGCTGCGGTCACGTCCCTTGTTCACAGTGTTAGTTGGTGATTCATGACTCAGTAACATTCGGAAATAATAATAATAATGTTTATATGAGTGATTTGGCTAAATATCACAGAGACTTTATTATATGAGAGAAATGTGATTTTTTAAATGAGTCATAATTGCTGATGTGACGGACTGTTTGCTAAAGCCCTCCCCCAACCAGCGATTGTCCAATCATAGCTTAACAACCGTGGGTAAGGTAGGCCTGTCATCGATTTTGGAGGATGGTTTCATTTTTTTTAGCCTCTGAAAAACCAAAAATACAAGAACAGAAGTGCAAAGAATGGATCCAACTGCTATTAAAGACATAGGCTGCAATTGTTAGGTTTTCTTTTAACTGTTCACAATTAACACATCCATTGTGTAGTATTTCCCCACTGTGTGGACGCTGTATGGTTTTAGAGTTTAGTTTAGAGACAGTTGTCATTTTAGCTAAAAAAAAAAAATTATAATCCCCGGCTAGAAATATGAAAAGTCTTTTTGGTCTACAGATGTAGCAGCCGTTATTAAGGGGGATGGGGTTGGTCAACAGGCACCTTGAATCCTGAACCGCTGGGTAGTGAAAGCTGTCTATATCTGACATGAGCGTCGCTGAGAATGTGACAAACTAGGGGAAAGGTCCAGGTTCAGGGTAGTGGAGGCGACTCCGGCCATATTTGGCGTAGAGGGCAGTTGTCCAGACAAGTGGTCTTGACATGTCAAGTGAGCGTAAGTGATGGGAGGGGACCACTTTATAACCCAAGAAACCCACTCACGGATGGCTGTGGCGCAGTGCTATTTGTCTGATGCCGCTGTAGAGCCATGACAGCAGATGCCGTCTACTGTCGCCGGAGCGTCGTTCATCATTTAGTTGACAGTTATTGGAATTCTGTGAGAATTCTCATCCTCGATTACAATAATAATTTGCACTCTGCTAAAAAACATGGTTTTAACCTGTTTTTCATGCAGATTTCCGGTTCCCATGCCTTCAGGCCGGCTTATTAATTCTTCACTTTCCATAGCATGGCTTAGTTGTATTATGCAGTATTTGGTCTCAAGACGATACAGTTAGAGGGCAGTAATTTTCTCCCCCAATACAGATTTGGATATGTGTGTATGTTATATATCCTGTATATATATATGTATACTGAATATTGATCCAATACATCGCCTTCTTTTCCTCACATTTAAGATTTGTATTGAGCTAGATCACAGATTAGACCTCACTAGGATAAATTAGACAATATTATGCACCAGGAACATTGTGGCCCAGAAAATGAGTCAGTTAGGGTGTCCTGGTGTCCTACAGAAGAGGTTTTAATTGCATTTCGTCTCTCAATTATTACAATGAAATAAAGGGAAAGCTGCGAGAAAAAAAAACTCGGCTTGGTTTTTTTATGAGCTGTTCTCTCTTTGACTTTCATTTTCTGACACGTCAAAGAATTCCAATCTATCAATTCCCATCGGGTCGCTAAGTGTGTGTTTGAGTGTGTGCGTCTTAGTGAAAATGAAAACACACACACCTAGTGTCCACAAGGTGAGCTCCTAGACTTACTCGAGCTTTTAATGCTACAGCAGTGAGGTGGTGTTTACTCACTGAGCTGTAGTCAGCCCATCACAGCTACTGGATGCTGTGTGTGTCAAATAATAATCAGACAGCGCAGATTCCCATGTGTTTGGTCATTATAAATAACCAACCATAATGTGTCCAGTAATTGTGTGTGTGTGTGTGTGTGTGTGTGTGTGTGAGAGTGAGTGAGTCAGCCCAGTTCGATTTAATTGGACCAGACAACTGGAGGGCTAATTATATAAGGATCCTTCTTTTAGCTTTGAGAAAGTTTTCTGTGTTGTTTTCCCTTGTTGTCACATAAAAGAAAAGTAAAAAGCAAACAATGTCTGCTGTATTGTTATCAGAAGCTTACTTGGTTTGCTTCATTCTTTGATACTGTTAAATCTGTGCCTCGGGCTAGATATAAACTATTTGTTCCTAATTGCTTTTATCAGCTCAACTGCACATTGTGCTGTGACCTGGCCAGCAGAGCTCTTTCTCACATTTCTCAGGATGTTGCAGTTGCAATTTGGTTGATTTCCACCTTACGATATCAAAAATGGATTGACTTTTCATAGTAGGGCATAGCTTGTGGTTCCTAATGTTGGGATGTGGGCCTGTTGTATTGTTGGAAGGACCTGTGTCCCACTGGGTTTGACTCATTGTCAGGATTTTCCTCAAGCTCAGAGGGAAATAACTGGAAGGGATTGAAAGCCACTGAAAGGCGATGATAAGACATTTCATACACTGAATTGAATTAAGAACAAAAGCAAAAACGTTACCTTTTAACTCAAAAGCAAGGCAGGGCTCAAATAGTCTATTTTCTCTCCAGCTGCATGTGACAAATGGGGCTACATATGCATTTTTTTTAAATTCACATTACAGACTTTTTACATTGTATACATTATAATCAGTAATAGAGTACAAATTGCTAATGCACTGCTTTCCTTTTTCCTTAAAGGCTAAATTAAAGATATGACCTTTAAAGTCTTTGAACATGTTTAACATTTGAACCTTTCAAAAGAAGTAGAAAATGGTCGACTATAGATAGATGGATGGATACATACTGAGAATATGCGAGTATACTCTCTCACACACTTGGCCTGTGGTGTGGAGAACCTTTTGTGCTGTTTGTTCAGCTTGTTGTGGCTGAACATCGTTTCAGCACCGAAACAGCACATGTGTTCCTGCTCCAAACAACACAGCGGGGTCTCTAGTCCAGCTGAAAGAACAGAAAACAAAATACGTTGTGGTGCGTGTTTGAAGGCATGTACTTGTGAAAGTGAGTGAATCTGACCCACTGAAAAGCTCTTTCAGCCATTTCCAGAGTTGTTTATTGATTTAGATATCAGATACTAATGCCTAAATACAAATACAAAGTAGTATCTATTTGTAGATGGAGAAAACACAAAGCCTACACGCCTACAGTAAAGTGGATGCCGGTGGATGTCCATTCAGCTTTTGATACACCATTTCTTCCTTTTACATCAGTGCAGGAATATGAATTGCTCTTGAAACTGCAAACTCCTGAAGACACAGAAAACTAACACCTGAAAACAGTGTACAACTTTATTGTCTACCAAAGTGGTAAACTGTCCTTTACTCACAAAAACAGCACAAGAACACGCAACAAATATGAGAGCAAAACACTATCAAAGTATAAAATGCAGCACAGGTAACAAAAAAGAAAAAAGAAAAAAGAACAACAAACACATAAAGTACAGTTAAAATGTGAAATGCTGTTGAGCAGAAAAGTTTATATGTTTGGTTATGAAGCTTGGTGATTTAATGACTACTCTCAGGTCTAGTTGCTCTCTAAAAAAAACCATGATCAACATGCTGGTCAATGCGTTTTTTTTTTTCAGCTAAGTATAAAAATAAAAAAATAAAATTAGTTTAACAAGATGAATGAGCTCTTTAAGAGGAGTAGACTAAGGCCCTATAAATACCTGGCCTGAAATACAAAATATACCTTACGTACAAACACTAAATAAACAAAATAAAATGTTTTAACATGATTTCTTTTTTTCTTTTTTTATTTATGACAGCTTCTGGCAGACAACCACATGAAATGGACCGTTACCTCGATTAAAATTAGGGATTTCTCTAGGTTTGAAAATTGTTCAAAAACAACTGGGATTATTTAAGTACACAACTACAAGCTAAACTACTTTTAGCTTGAAGAGTGCTACTACATTAAAGCTGCAAAGCTATTAACTGCATGACCGCAGGGTAACCCCAGTGAGACAAAGGGAGAGAGGATCAGTACCCGTGACCCCTCAGAACATGCTTGATTATAGCATCCCACACAAAAAACGCCTTTGTTCCGCAGACTAAACTGAACCACTGTGGGTTGTGAATGACACAAACAGTTGGATTCATCAAGCTGATTTGCTGTTGCGTACTTCATGCTGTGCTGATAATAAAACGTGTTGTCTTTTAGTCGTGTGGCCATCAATGAGTGACTATCGAAAAACATTTGCAGTCATTGTAGTCGTAATTGTCCAGAGGGTCAAATACAGGCCATGTGGACAGTCATGAGGAGTTTGTCATCATTCTTCAGCTCAGCTCTTCAGTCTGAGTCACTACAAATGTAATCACTATCAGTCCACTGGTTTTAATTAATGTTTGCCAATTTTATTCTTGTATTAGATATCGCATTAACTCATTAGCCCGTCCATCAATTTTCTATATATTCTATAAAGGGACACAGGGAGCAGTCGTCTATATTAGTTCAGTAGTATAAGATAGTATCATATCTAATAAACGCACTATAATCAAATGTCATATAACCAGAGCGACAGACAGGAGCATCTGAGAAAGTCATCCTTCTCATTCTCTCCTCTACTGATATGCAATTTATCATCCAACGAATTTGTGGAAGGAAGTTTAATAACAAGCAAGCTTGACAGTGAGGCTGATCGTGAGCAGCACCAGACCAATGCTGTATTCACAATTCTTCACTATTAGTTTGTGACAGTTAAAATCCATTTAGTGTCTGCGCTGTTCTCTTGTTGACTTATGGCTTATTTGTGAAGCAATGATGCATAAAAGGTCAACTACATGTTGACATGTAATCCATGATAAGTGAATGTGTCACTTGTAAGATTGAAGACTAAATTGAACCATGACTACACTGATGGTTTATCTGGCAGTGATATACATCAGAGTGATTGGATGTTTGTTTTTTTAATGAAATGAAAGCTGATCTTTGCTCAGTAATCTGTATTTCATGTCGGTTTCTGACACAACTGTCACCAATTGAACACTGGCTAAACCCCACCCCCCTAGTTACTGTTGCTACGCCTAAGCTTTCTGTTCTCTCGAAGCACATTATTGTGGCAGATTTAGCACTCAAAATTATTGAAACATGGGCCTGAGACTTTTAGAATAAAGTTTGGTACTATACATGTGTTGATATAAAATGACTACTGAATACTTCTCATATAGTTTTTCCTTTGTTTTGTGAACTTTACGTTTTCCACTATTCTTTGGTTTGTTCATTCTTTTTATTCACTTATTAATTCATTCTGTAGGGCGAGCATTTTTTTTTCATTAATAAACTCTACCTCCTTAGCTTTAGTTTGTTATCTGGTGGTTGAAGCTCAAACAGTCGACCAACCTCAGAGTGCCAGCAGGGTCACATCTGTATTTGGCTTATGGACTGTACCTTTAATATATTCGATGGTTCTTTCTGGATTAGAACAAGTGAGGAGATGGCAAAAGCTAGAGATAACACACATAATAGTGCAAAGCCACTATTATCAATAGACTTCTGTACATTTGATGTTTAAGATTTCAACTGCAAAATACAGATTTGCACACTGCTGTTTGAGTCTTGAGAGGTGTTGAGGTTGGAGCATGTTTATTGGCTGAGTCACACTGACCATTTATTAGTCTGAATCTAATGCACTTTCTTTATACCACTAATGAAGTAACTTAACTCTAACAAGCAATTTGCTTGTGAGAGTAAACACACACACACACACACACACACACACACACACATACAGAAGCTGCACAGTCTTGCATGTCATTACCCGCAAAGGAAGTGAAACCTCAAGGGTCACACACACACACACACACACACACACTGCCCCATGCTCTATCATTGAATTCCTCCAGATCACTGAACTCTATCAGACCTAATGTACTGTGTGTTGCTACTTGAGATTAACTGACTCCTGGTCGAGGGGCTCGAGTGTTATGATTAGGATGAGTGTCAAAAGTGTTTTATATTAAACAAATCTCCCGCTCAGATTATTCAAGGAATTCTTGTTTAATGAGACACAACTCAAAAGAGAGAGTTTGGAGAGAGCAGCAAGAGGAGGATGAGTTGTGATAATAACAGATCAGATTTGTTGGTATGCACCATCGCCTGCAGAGCCATCAAGAGCTCCCCATGGTGCAGAATTTAAATACTGCTGATGTCATTAAAATTTGGTATGAAAGTTGCAGGAGTTGTAGAAGACTTCATGTAGAGTTATAAAATATCCACATTGCTGATGGATAGGAAGGAAGTTAGGCACTCCATACCCAATTCATCCAATCAGAAGTTTTATTTTTCACTCTTGGAACTCATACTCAACTATCTTATGGTACCACTTTCTCATAAAGATTTTTGAGAAAAATATAACTAATAGATAGACAAATAGTTAATACATTTACTAATGCTTTATCCTTGGCTTATGAGTCATTAAGAAGAACAATCAGCAAGTGTCATACAGGACAACAGTCAAGGGGATTTCCCACAACCTGGCAAACTGAAAGTTTTTCTATAAAGCATTGGGAAATGATATAGCTAGTAGCAAAAGTACTTTGCCTAGGTACAATTTTAAGGCACTTCGACTTTACTTGAGTTCTATTCTATTTTACTTTATAATTCTACTCTACTACATGTCAGAAGGAAATATGGTACTATTACTCTTATATTTATTTAACAACTGTAATAACTTTTGTTGCCAATACTTCTATACTTTAAACAAACATTGATTGATTTTTTGGCCAACACAAGATTTCAACTATGCAACATTGACATACTATCACTTTTTACTTTGATATAGTGAACTAGTTAGCAAAAGGTTGCTTATTTACACATCCAGCAGTTATGGAGCAGCATCATCATTTCTTTGGAGTCCAAAATTCACTTTTCTTCTAGTTCTGCTTTGGTCTGGCCACTAAATGCTTCACTGTGTTCATCAGCTAGTCCCTAACTTTGGCTGGAAACAATTCTGATGAGAGCAGTGAGACTGAATCAAGTCCGTCAAACCAAAACAAGAAATTAAACGATACTAAAACGCTCCGTAGAGCTGAGGAAAACTGCGTAGTTGGATGATAATTCACTGTGTGTTTGTCACTACTGGTACGAAACCTTCACATCACATGTAGTCATTTGATCTGTTGTTAACGTAAAAATATCAGATCAAAGCCTTAAGAACAAATTTTAATGCTGGACTTTTACTTGTAATGGAGTATTTTTATACCGTGGTATCGTTAAAGTTTGCAAAGTAAATTATCTGGTTACTTCTTCCACCAATGATTTTCAGTTAACCCCTATAAACACTTTTAACAGAAGCCTCTTAAAGAAGTGGTGTCAATTTGACACTGAATTTAACACTGCATGTGTAATATACATTTTGTTAAGCATAGACTTTATATGAGTAATATGTTTCCATTGATATGTCATCCATTTAAGGCTCTGGCATTTCAGTGCTTCACACTTTCACAGACAAGTATTTAATTACCCAGAAGTTATATAACATGACATTCTCTCTGTTGAAGGAATGTTTGGAAAATTTCAGTCTTTCACTTCCTGTGTTTGGAGAACTTTGTGTACCAGCACCAGCATTTCAATGGGCAAACAGGGTGGATTTACAGCGTCCCATTAAACGAAGATGGGGCGCTCTTTTCTCCTGCAACCCCACATCCTGATTTAAGATGATAACATGGGTGTATTTTTTAAAAATGTGCATAGTGCAGCTTTAAATCACTTTTGTCATTTTAAGTAAACGCACCAAGAGTCTGTTCTTCTGTTTATGTTAAATGATTCTGCAGAGAGCTTCATGAAGAGTGAGAAGAGTAAAGAAAGATCCTAATTCTTTGAGACAGATAACAATTCCACAGACTCATTATAGCTATATTCTTTGGGGAGATGGGAGAAACTGACATCCTTGCTAGGCTTTAGGAAGCTTGTCTAGACCTAATTTGCAATACATACTAATTAATCTCTATCAATCTCCCTTCCTTTCCTACCTCTCCTTTAACTCCCCCTCCTCTAACTCTCCTCTCTTCATTTGCATTGCAATCATCCTGTTACGATCAGTATAAGGAGACCCAAACACAGACACAGACAATGGAATTAAGTAATATAACAGGGGTTTATTGTAGGGAAAAAAGGGAATGAGGGTGGCAGGCAAGGCAGAAGGTAGAGGGGAGATGGTGGATGGCAGAGCTGAGCTGAGCATGGCTGGCTGAAGATAAGCTTGGTTTGGCAGGTGAGGTAGGCAGGCAGGGAGGCAGGTAGGGAAACCGGAGAGCAGTGAGGCTGAAGGCTCAACAAAACTGTTGAAAACAATGATCTGGCGATGAGGGGAGGGAGGACCGCAGTAGATCTACTGTTGAGTTGATGGGTTGATGGAAGCCAGATGTGCAGGCTGGGCAGGTGAGGTAAATGAGCCGCAAATACGAGGGATGTAGAGCATGTAGTACATAGATGTTTGCTTTTGTTAGCATACTGCACACTGCATGCTCCATTTTGGCCAAATCAGTATGTACTTCCAGTACAGTGGAAATATTCAAATACAGCCACACAGACAGATGGGGGAAGAGGAAAACACGGGGAAATAATTAGAGGCACAGCAGGGCCAAGACAAATTCTCACTTGTGGCCTTAAAATGTTTCTTGCATATTTGTTTTCCGGGGGCGGGTAAACTTACCGCTGACCCAACTTGCTCTCTGACAAAAGAGCATTGGCCTGCATGATAAAAACAAACACAAAGGGACATAGTTCAACATGCACATTTGCTCAACATACACAGTTTTACAGCCTGTTCCGCCTCTTGGGAGACAGGAAGTTACCGGCTGAGGATCCCATGGAGAGTTATAGGGTGTGTGGGGATATCTGTAAAACATATAGATCTGTGTCTTTACTGAACAGCAGGTGTCCTTAGACCCCAGAGTAAGAGAAATCAAACAGTAAATACGGGTATATATTAAAATACTTACTGGTTACCTATACACAGCACATGTGTAAGGGAAAAAGACAAGAGGTTATGATATAATAACATAATAAGTTTGTGTTTAGGATTAAAATAAATCCCACTGTAATTACAGTTTTGAAATTACTGAGTACCAATTTAATAATTATGTGGTACAGTAATATTGTTACCAGGTAAAACTACAAATGGGGAAAACAGGCTACCTGTGCTGAAATTGCTATGACATTAGTTGTGGTATAATTTATTCTAATTCTATGAAACATGTACAAACAAACAAAATAAACCTTGAGAAATTACATTGTAAAAATTTGTATTACTAGTATGGAGTATTCATTATGATTATTGGTCTACATTATTGTTGTTTCTGGGAAACAACACAGTGGCCTAAGCTTGGGAGGAAAGGTACAAATAGTTGTGTGTGTGTGTGTGTTTTCAAAATGATGATAAATTACTGGGGAGCACCAATGCATTTTTGGGATCCAAAGTATGACTGACTGTATGCAGCAACTTAAGAGCTGATGTTAGCCCAAACTACAACATCTTTTATGTATTGTCATATCATCACATCATAAACAATTCATGATAAAGTTTTGTGTGGCAAGCTACTCATCACTCACAAATGACATGTCAATTTTGTTGATGTTTTTACCAGCGTTTTTTAAAAGTCCTTCATCAGTACAATAGCTCTGAAAATGTGGGTGAGAAAAAAACTTGTTGCCATGTGGAATATATAATAATGTCGTCCCATGTTCTAACCTGCATGGTCATCACTAGCAACAACAACACCCTCATACCCAGAAGGCAACACTCCAAGCAACATGTAGGCTCTCCCTGACATCTATAAAAGTATATATCAAGTAATGGTATTTTGGGTGGTATTGTTAATGGTAATGATGTATTTTTGTAGCATCCTAGTTTTCCTCCTTTTGAGTGTGTGCACAACGAAAGCCAATATATCCCATTTTATATTAAAGTTGGAAGCAGTTGGTCCCCACTGCAGTATGTACTCTGTAATTGTCTTTTATGTACAAGATAGTAAAGAAAGCAATTACAGAGTAATTTATTTCAAGGTCCGTCCCAAGACCAAATTTGTTGCAACCTATTCAGTTTAAGTCTTACTTTTTACCCATCATTAGGTACTTCATGCTGTTCAAGATATTTATGCTCAGCCACTGGAAAAATCCTACATTTTTTCCTATATATTCAGAAAAGTCAATGTAAATTCAACACAGAAGAAAGACAGTGAGAGAGTGAGAAACTCATTAAAACAGTGACTTTAAAAAATATATATATATACAAACGGCTGCATATTGGTTGGCTGATGTGAAAACTTTTTTGCTAATTTAATTCTCCCCCTCTGGACGAGCCCGCAACTCACGATTCTCCACGGGGAAAAGAAACAAATGACAGCAATTTGCTGCTCACTGCATCTTGCTGAAGGAACAGACGTCAAGTCAGCCGGAGTGTCTGTGTTTGTGTCTCTGTGCTCAACTAAAGTTTTATGTGACAAGTGATGTGATGCTACGCTGCTCCCTGACAGTCTGAAATGTCCCCTGATTACCTCAACACACTGTGGCTTTAAAGAAGGAGGTGGATTACGGATGCCGTGTAACGGATCTTGTTGTAGACATACAGATTTTTGGCTGTAATATTTGTCATCATTGTATCTGCACTTATGAAAGACATCAATCCAACCATGTAAATCTGTGGTTTGTTTATTTCGAGAGAGAAGAATAATGGACGCCTTGAGGAAACAGAAAAGCCTTGAGTTAGAAATGCAAATTCTCACATTTCGGCAGGGACTCGTATTGCTATATTCCATCATAACACAGTCAATCTGACAGGCTGAGTTTTTTGTTGATAGTGTCTCTCTGTGCTTTCTGATGCCTGCTTGGATGTGGCTCATACCAGGGTTTCAGAGTATTCAGTAGAGAGGGAAAGAAATCTGAAGAATGTAGATAGCAGTGAGGTGTTGTGTTGATAAAAGATTCTCTAAAACTCCTGAGAATACGGCCTCTTTCTCTGACTCATCTCCCCAACTGAACGCTCACATGGCAGCTACGTCTGTGTGGGCCTCTATTTTTTCGTTATGCAATTATATGTCCACCAGCTCAATGACATTAGACAGGTTGTGCTCCAACACCTGAAGCCTACACAAAGTGTATGTAAGTGTGTGTGTGTGTGTGTGTGTGTGTGTTTGTTTGTTTGTTTGTTTGTTTGTCTGGGGGAGAAACCAAATGCCATCAGAGTCCATTGGGCTGACAGGAGCAGGTCACTGACAATCTGTCAAATGGCATTTCCTTGTCCGTATGGGAGGGAAACACAAGCATCAGGTTTTTTTGCTGTATAATCTCTGACTTGACCCAGTCCTCCTTGGTGCTTCTGAAATATCTTTCAAAAAAAAGAAAGAGGGAAAGAGGGAAAGGGAGCAGTAAGGTAGTTTTACCCTTGTTCACTTTATGCACTTTTCTTTTGTCATTCGTCTTTATGATTATTATTGTGTGTTTCTTTCTAGCCTCGTGTGGCCCTTTCTCAGTAACTCCACTATCCAACTATTATTGAATTTCAATTTCAAATGTTCAGAAAAGGCTAATGTGGGCATTTTTTCATATTTAGCCCAAAAATAAAATAGAATAGTGGCAGAATCCTTGACTTACAGACTATTATTGTATCACTAGTCTGTATATATTGTAGTTGCACACTATTTATGTACCATTCATATATTAAAATAAAATAAATCATTCCTCTGTTTTATTGTTTCAATTTGAATTTTGATCGTGGGCTGAGTAGCAGTTCCTGTATTTCCTGTATTCATTTCCCACGAAGGTCTATGAGAAATGGTGTTTGTTAAAAGCATCCAAAAACTGAAAGATTTAATAAGCATTGATATTAGATAATCTAAACATATGAAATGAGTCACACGACATACTGTTGAAAAAGGCTTTGTTCCAAAGCTGTATTTTTAGTAATTATATGAGATTTGAATGAGAAATATTTGAATAAGGTTTTCTCATTTACATGGCAACTAATCGGACCACATCTACTGTAGAACGGGAGAAACAACAGCCACATAAAAGAAATGCGACAGGATTTTGTGTAGCTACTGGCCAGAGCTTTTTTCAGGTTTTTAATCTTTGTTCTTTTAATGTACATGTCAGACATGTCAAGATGTTTCTGCTCTTGCTTTGTTACTGCCTATTGTCTTATTTGCTTAGACACAAGCCTATATCCTGGGAAAGAGTTCTTTTGAAAAGCTGAAGGCCTGACCTGCTTTAATAGGTTCTTCGCCACAGCATGTTTGTGCTGGTACAGATGAACGATGTCAGACTCCGCTGACCCGTGTATAACTGTAAATGTTTCCTCGCAGTGCTCGCCCTTTCTTATTCTTCTCCGGTCACATGTGTGCTGATGGGAAGGTACAGTAATGAGTCTTAGTTTATGCTGGCACTACCACTACCCTCACGTCCTGCTGTTAAGGCATTGTGTGTGTGTGTGGGTGTGTGTGTGCGTGTGCTGAAGGAGGTAAAATAATGAGTCAAAGTTTACCTCTGCTCATGCACCTGCTGGGTTCAGATGACCCTGCAATGTGCATGATTGAATGCACACACACGTCAGGAAAGTGATACGCATGGCTGAATGTGTTGGTGAGATGAGTGTGAGAGCTGACATTCATTTATTAATTCATTCATCACATGCATGTATTTATACATGAATCCTACAGTTACACTGCTTCATTTAACAGCCCCATTTACGTTTTCCCTCATTACTCTTCAGCTAACTCAATCTTAATGAAACATGTTTTGCAGTTTTCACTTGAAACAGAAATGTATTTCGTCTTGTCTTCAGGGACTGTCACATATAGATGTTAGCTAATATTAAAAACTTGTCTGCATAGTAACAAATTCTTGAAATACTCCCTGGTTCTCATATGGATGTGTTTTCGAACCAACGCTACTTTCAGCCCTTTGAAAGTTCCTTTCAATGTGAACCTTCATGCCTTTTGTGTGGCGAGGCTAAAAGTAGATGTGATTGATGTATAACTGAGACACGGCAGAGTAATAGTCTACATCAAATCTTAGTTAAATTATGTCGGAAAAAAGTCGGGATATTATGAGAATATAGGCATACTTTCAAGAGAAAAGTCTAATATTACGAGATAGAGTCATAATTCTGTGAGGAGAAATCTTTAAATTATGAGAATAAAGTTATAATCCTGTATTTTGAGAAAAAAATAATTAAAATCAAATGTTTAGAGAATAAAGTCACAATATGTTAATAAAACGTCATAATTATATGAGAATAAAGTCATACTTCTGAGGGAACAGTCTAGTATTATGAAATGTCATGTTATAACAATAAATGAAAACAATTATGAGAACAAAGTAATACCTTTATTGAAAACATTTGATTTTTATTATTTATTATTATTACTATTTTTATAACAAGCTGTGATATTTTGTAATAAAGGCAAAAAAAGTTGCCTAATTTCTTTGTTGTAACGATAAGAGAAATCATGTCATGATGAGGGATGTGAATGATCTGAATTTACAGGTTTAACCAAAAGAACCTCATTATTTTTTGGACATTTAAACAATTCAGGTTAATAAACCATCTCCTACATTCATTAAGTTCTTTCACCAACTTTAGGGTGGAAGATGGATAGAAATGCACCTATTTTCCATATTTTTCCCATTTGATAGCTGTCTGATGATCATCCATCACACATCATAGACACTAAAGATCACATTTTGACTGCTTGAATACACTTAGTGTATTGATGTCACATGGCTGTGTTCTGACATTTTCAGAGCTGTATTATCCACACAGGAACGAGAAGCCTGTGCTGCAAAAGGTCTCTGTTTGTGTCTGGGATAAAGTATTTGATTTGGTGAGACAAGATGGCTGGTTGGGAACTGAACATGCACTGAAACCCCTTCCTTGCTGAATCAGCATGGCCAAGCAAGACAAATGATGGAAACAGCAATAGGATGTGGGTGGATAGTCGGGGGAAAAGGAGAATAATGGAGGACAAACAAGCAATATGAAATAAACTGGAACTGCGAAGAAAGTGTGAGCGGCAGGAGAAGCAGCAGTGTGATTACATGAAGGCCTTCATCCAACCAGCCATTCTCCCCCAGTATTTCTAATAACCATTCATCCTCCTGGACACCTCCTAGCATTTATCTCAACACAGTTTGCATTATTCAGTCATTATCCGCCAGCAGAGGAGGACCTATGAATACCGTTGTGACAAATGATCCAAAATGTACCCAGAGGTGTTCAGCCAGATGGGGAACCCACATGGCTCCAGTTAGAGAGCAAACAAAACATTATATTACGTTAAGGCACCCAATTTCAGATAGAAATAAGGCGATTTTGAGCATTCTGCCATGCAAAAATTACTTTTTAAATAATGCTGTTTGAAGATGAACTGGAAAAGCTTATCAGTGTTGAACATTTTCACCATTGGATCAATATAATTTCAGGTTCAGGTGTTAGTTTTTCTCTCTCAGCCTTTTTATCTTGGTGTAAATTTGTTCTCCATAATTGGATTGTAACTTTCTTCAGCTTTTATCCCTTTGTTTGACAAGTCGTAAGAAGAAGTCATATTACAAATCTCTTTTTCCATGCACTCTTAGTGAAGTTGAACATTATCTCTTAATGGGTTAGTGCAGTAGATTTTCTCTGTTACGCACAAGGTAATGTGATGTGTGGAGTTATGACAAGCCAACAATGCTGCTGGCTGTGCAGGGCTCCTCTGTCATCCTTGATTCCTCTTCTGTGACTCTTTGTCCTTTTCTTAACATCTTTAAATCTACTAAACCCTCTCTCTGTCTGAAGCTGGGTTTACTTCCATCTTACAGATTATTATGAACGGAAAGTGACAAACTCTATAGCTATGGCAACACAAAGATAGAGCATGTTTCTTGAGGAGATGGAGATTTACATTTCTATTGAACAGCACTTAAAGAAAAACCTTACATTTTGTAATTTAACACTTGTTAAGTCAATGGCCCTTTTACTGTTGCCAAACTACACCTGTGAAACATTTCTACATACAGTTTACAATTACAATTTCATTTTTGGGGCAATGGGTGATTTCTTTAAGACAGTGGTAGACAAAATCAGGCTTCTCATTTTTAGCTTTCAAATTGGACGACTGAAATAAAAACAGTCACTAGCAGATTTGATCAGTTTTTGGCAAAAAAAAAAATGTGCAGAAATACAAAATGTAACAGGCCTGCTGTGCCTACTTTCAGTTGCTAAACAATGATAATAAGGTTCTTCTTCACTCAGGACCCAGACTATTTTGGGAGTCTGGATTAAGCCCTGATTAAATAAAGAATATATTTCACACTCTCCTAGGATTAGAAAATGCAAATTATCTCCTACAACAGCATGGAGATTACAGGTCTTGTTCTGCTCTACCATTTAGTCATCTCCAATTTCTATTTCAGTCCCTTTATTAAGATGCTTTTGTCATAGTGCCTTTATGAGATGTCATCATCATTAGATAGACCATCAAAATTTAAAGGCAGAAAATATTTATCTTAATATAATTACTGGAATGTCATTTTCTTTTCACAACTTCAGCCAGAATTAGATAATGCTTTAAACCTTAGTGCTGTTCTCTGTGTTTCACGTGTAAATGATATGCTTTAATAACAACAGGAAGAAACCTTACAAGACAGAATAGTTGCAACTATTTTCTGGATTTTTTTATTATTTTTATTTTGCAGAGACATTCATGTTCCTCACAGGACGACGCCTACTTACTTTGGTGACTTTTCCTCTAGCACCGCCATGAAGTTGACATTTGTAGGTTTTATCAGTACTGAGATTTGTTTCAATATGCAGCAGCCAGGGTGGTTCATATTAAAATAATAATAATAATATTACGAAGCATTTGCCTCTATTGTTGCTGTGCAGCAGCTTTGTTGGTGAGCTACCGTGCCTTTTTTATGGTGCCCATCCTGTCACCAATCATAGATAAAATTGAGATTGTACTAAATTCTGTTCATGTGGTCTGAGCAGGCAGGTGAGTTGTTGTCAATCCTAACAACAAAATTGCAATTCACCGTCACTCTTCCTACTGTGTCTCTCCTCCTCGCATTTGGCGTGTTGGTGAGCTCACACAAGCTTCAACATCAAATGTCAGTTAAAATCAGGAAAATAAATTCCCTGGATGTTAACAGCAAACACAGAACCCTTTATGTACAAGTATCACTGCTGTGCTTTGACAATCGGCGACAAAGGGAACATGTATTTTTATGATAATATCACAGGAGAGGGATGTTGAAAATGTTAATGTGACGCAGACTCACCACAGCTGGCCTTGGCTTTGTCTGAGGGACTGTTAGAGTAAAGGCCAGTTATTACCGCCTCAACAAAGCAAAACCTGTAAACTAGAACAAAACAAATACACTGCTTTGGGAGCTTTATCTATTTATCTATCAGTACTCAGGCTTTGCCAGGATAACAAATTTGGAACAAACTGCAACTTGGGCTTTATGAAAACTGCCTGAAGACCTGGCTACACAAGGAAACAGCTGAGGCTATGCCACAGGAAGAAACACGCTTTAACAATTTATAGTTCTTATAAAAAGCTTTGATTCAGAACGCACAGACCCTGTGCTCTGTGTGACACCAATCATGGCAATTGTGTTTTCATATAATAGGTCTCATTCATTACATGTGAGTGACTGTTGGGAACAAATGCCATGCTTGCTCAACTCAATATCAACTGCTTTTTGCCAAATAAAATGTGGTGAGAGAAGAAAATGTACTCACTGTACAGCTTACAAAGTTGGAATTAGTTGTGCTGTTGTATAAACTAAGGATATTTTGTATAAGACACATGGATTGTATAGGATTGTCCAGGTGCATCTAACAGTATGGTGATTTCAGTGTAAATCAGAATTGGCCCAGAAAATCCATCCAATATGGTGTGGGTGGATTTTAATCAACAGTCTGAAGATCCGTGATGCCTCAACCTGCCTTAGGGAGCTGCTTACCCACTTTAATTAATTTCATTAGTGTGACTATCAAAGGAGAGTTTAACCTCCCATGGGGATTTTTTTTTTTGCTTTGCTTTTTCAGAGGTTTCTCCATTTTACAACAATAACACTTAATAAAACTTAAAACTTAAAAACTATGGAAGCCTATTACACCAGAAAATAAAAGTAAAATGAAAAAGTCAGTTATAAAAATAAAAGCGTGCATGTCATAAATCTAACCTAGTCCATCATTCTGGATTGATTTTCTAGGCCAACTGTGATTTACACTGAATTACCAGGCTGTCAGACCTACTAGGTCAGAATTATGAGACAGAAAGTTACTATTATGAGATAAAAGTTCAAAAGTCTGACTAAATGAATACTGTGACAAAAAAAAAAAGTAATGAGATAACATCAGATATGATATGTTGAGATAAGTCAAAATTTTGACTCACTGTGTCAAAATGATATGATAACAAACAATCATTTTGACTTACTAAGTCAAAAATACTTACAAAGTCAGGTTATGAGATAATAAACGTGATCATTATTTCCAAATTATCACATGAAAAGTCAAAATTAGGAGATTGTATCCCAAACCATTGACTTACTTAGTCAAAACTATCAGATAGTGAGTCAAATCTTTGACCTACCATGAGAATTTTTCATTTTGTACTTTTTCATAGCACAAGTATATTTCAGAATCCAGCTACATCATTCAGGAAGGAATAAAGCTTGAAATCCTTTATCTTCACACTGTTCATGTGGATAACAAGCTGGCCACAGGTGCAGACGGGTTCAGTGTGTCACCCAGATTTGAAGTCAGGAGTGATTGTAAGAGGTCAGGTGAAGCTGCATGACTCACATCACCCTGTGTACTGCTGTAGAGTATCAGGCTGTGGCGAAACGAGAAAGACACTGACGGTCACACAACATGTATCACTGCTAGGGTGCTGCCCTCACACCGACTGAGCCTCCGACAGCTCTATTATCATATTTATCATAACACATGTTAATGATGCTCCAGATAAATTGGGTCACTGCAGTAACAAACACAAGAGAAGACAGCAATGTAAAAACAATTTATTGTATGCAAGGCATTAAACACTTGAAGACATGATGTTACATGTTATTCAAAAATTAGCGCTAAGTTTGTAGTACTTATGCATGCAGTGTCACATACTGTAGTTGGACTGGTTCAAAAAACGAATTAAATATTCATCCTTATCTATTTTGCAATGGGATAATATAGAGGTACATGCTGACTGCAAATTTCATTTGCTCTCTTTCACAAACCCCCTCACGTGTTATTTCTGTCATTAGCCACAGCTTTATCTTCCACTTTCAAGTTAACCACTGCTTCAATCTTGTGCTTGCACAGTAATGGGCCGCAACAGGAATACAATATTGTTGCAGAACATTGTATTGCATATAAAAAGAGATACAATTCAACACAATTATACACACATGAAAAGGATCCTTACTATGTGAGCAAGAATGAAAAATAAATGAGCAGGACAAGACTCTTAAAAAAAAAAAGAAAATACATTAAGGGGATATGGACTGCATTATATCAATGAATGAATGAATGAATGGATGGATGTACAAACGTGTGTGTGTGTGTCTTTCTACAAAATTTGGCAATATATAACGTTAATCCATTTTGAAGAGACCACTCCCACTCCCACACCCTCTTTTAGCCAATTGGCATGAACACAAACACACACCTCAACACACACATACTTGAACACCATGCCAAATTTAGAAAACCAATCTCCTGACCGGATATATTTTGATTTAATCAATTTAATCTTTTCAGCAAGGCAGGCTGAGCGCAAACAGTAATGTATTTATTATAAAAATAAAATAAAAAACAGCCCAGAAAAAGGGCACTTTCACTGTAGGAGGCAAAACGGCCGGTGCTCAAGCCCCCGTTGAGTCCCCCACTTGAAGTCTATGCGCGTGCGTCCATCTATTGCAAGTCCATTCATCAGCCAATCAGGGCAGATATCCAACAGATATATCTGATAAAGGGGTACAGTAATAATACCACTATGTGATAATACTAGAGTCATAATATTGCTATGACAGTCAGCAAGAGGATGTTGCTTTTTAATTCCCACAAGTCATGGTTTATGATATTCACTTTCCTAGTGCGACTGAAACACATCAGCACACATTTCAGCCTCCAGCGAATGATCACCGGTGGGAGGGTAACCTCGGCTGAAGCCCGACATAATTATGACGGATACCTGGCAATCTAAAATCCACAGCCTCACACTGCCTCCACTCAGAAATACAATACAAAGTCTTGTGATTAATGCACACGGGCTGCTCAGAGGCATTAACGGTAATGTACAGTATATCACGTTGAGAGCCATTTTTGATTCCCTTGCTTTGAGTAACTGCGGAACCATTTGTCTTCAGGGAAGCTTCTGTATACATACTAGTCCCTCTCACACACTGTTTGTAACAGTTCTTTTCAAGTTGTCTCAAATGGCCTTCACCACTGTCCAACTTCATTTGGGATATTTTCCACTAATGGTTGGCCTCAGAGGACACAAGCATTATGACAGGAAGTAATTGGATTAAAGGGATTCTTCCTGGATCCATTGAGACCGCTGCTGTCCATTAATGAGTCGAAAACAAGAAGCATCAGAGGAGAGGATTAAAGACATGAAAGTACAGGAGAAAATGAGAGGTAAGGTGGAAGAAGCAGCAGGGGAGATCAGACGAGTGATGTGCCACGAAGCCATGGAGGATGGGCAGGGAAGGGAGAGAGAGAAAGAAGAGTGGAAAGGCAATTATAGGAATGAAGGGGACCATGTGGTGAGTGATGGAGATGAGACTGAGTACAGACAGTTAGCGGGAGGAGGATGTACACAAGTAGAAAGAAATGTAGAGGTTAGAGAAGTAGGTTTGTCCGCTACGCTGCTGATTTATTGCATTAATATGCATTGATTCTAGGCCACGGTGATCAGTCAAAAGGTTTTTTTTATCGCTTGGGTTAAACATGAATGCGACGAGCATTGCTGGCGTACATTACGGGGAAAAGACTTTGCTCTTTGCTTTGCGTCACCAACAAGAAACAGTGAGCCAGCAGTCTCTTCCCAGTGGATGGCTTTATGGGATTTACTTGGAGGGCATCCAGTGTGAAAATATTATCGACTGATTTGAGAGCTGGAAACTGAGCTCCAGTAGAACTGAAATTCCCGGCGCTGACCTCAAAATATACATCGTCAGTCAGTTAAATGATGAGAAAATAAATCTATCCATCTATCTATCTTACTATGTATTTAGAAAGTAAGATGTAATAAATATACAGCAAATGGATGCAATGAAACAAAGAGTGAAAAATTTAAAGGGGTCTGAATACTTTCCGTACCCACTGTATATATATAAATAACAAAGTACGATAAAATTGGTTATTGTGCTTTCTATAATAATGGCAGTATAACAAAAATACAAGTACTAAGTAAACATCTGTATTGTTAATGCACTAATCCTACTTAAAATCAATTGCAATTTCTTACACTTTGTACTATTTATACAGGTACATACAGGTTTTGCTATTATCTTTATCTTCAGGGCTTTAATGTTTCATGGTCTACCGCAACAAGAATATATTATCATACGCTTTTCATTTATTGCTACTATCAGCTATTTTTGCATTCAAATTAAACTACAGAGGCATTATAAAAGGAAAGAAGGTAACTGAAGATGCCAATTTCAACACAGTAGCTCCCAGCATGCATCATTCAAGCCCTGTTTGCCACTTATAAAAGAGCTGGATCAGCAGTTTTGGGGAAACCTATGTACATTTTAATGCTCAGCTGCCTGTTTTGCACCCCTTAATAACCCTTCCGAAAGAAAACTGCATGGATGACATGTAGACATATTATGAAGCTTGTTCCGAATAAGACAGGAGGAAATCATATCATACTATCCAGAAGCAGCCATACATTATTAATAAAACGTCCCCACCATGAAATAATCCTGCATATATCCTCCATTTCTACACCAGTGACCCCTGTTAAGTAACTATCTTTTGAAATGGGGAAATGCATAACAAAATGCAATCCCATTTCTTTACAAAAGAGAAACTGCACATTGACTACATGAGCAGTTTGTATACAAACCTGTGTTGTACAGCACAGAGCACATACATGCACACAGGGTAAAGATGAAATAGATTATTCTGTATGTTTGCGTGCATTTTCTTATTGTACATAAATAAATTGTGTGTAATATTAGTTTGTATGTGTAGGGAACAGGAAAGGCCTGTCACTATTTGTTTCTCACTGCATCTTTCCAGCTGTAGTCACTCTCTATTGACTCAGTATGTCAATAGCTTCCTCTCCTAGTGGCTATGAGTGATGACAGCCATTTCCCTGCTGTCTGGACCGCAGTCATACAAGAGCGCTCCCTTGTCATTTCCAATTTCCCAAGAGTGAGGTTTTAGAAAAAGAAAGCCTCAGAACAAGAAGTCAAAAGGAAGCAGGTTATCCACCAATACACTTCCATTTATAAGAGGGCCTTTAGAACGCCAGTATTTTTGTGTAAACTTCTTGCCAAGGGCAATGTAATGATTCTTAAACGTCTATTAAATTTGTTTTTTTATATGACAAGCTCGCCAGGAAGGATCAGCTCTCTGGACAAGTCAATTTCTTCTTTCTCTGTGATAAATAATTTGTAATTTAGGTGTTTACTGAGCTGACATGCTGCAGAGATTGTACACCAGCCCGTCCTCATACAGGAAACAACAACAGTAGTTGATTGTTTAAGGGGGATAAAACAACCAACGTTTAAATAGGCAACCTCTTGTCAAAGGTCACTGAAGAGGGAAAAAGCTAGAAAATGGATAAACATTGTGCCACACAAAGGGATCCAGTGTTTGATCCACTGAATTGAGTTTTTTCTGTTATGCTGGTATGACAGAACTTTAACACAGAAGATGCAGGACAGGTTAGTTTGTGTCTGTGTACTGGTAGCCCTACGTTCTGCCTTCTAGCTGTCACACATAAATATATTCTGCTTCACAATCGGAGTCATTTTGAAATATCATACACCACACAGGACATGTCAGGCCGTCAGTGACCAAACAATGATGCAAAGGTAGATACACATGTGACACAGGTTGTCCCTCCGCCCTGTGATGGTCAGCATCCTGTTGTCCATCTCAGAAACAGATGTGTCTGGAAAAGCTTACACCCTGTATTGTATAGATGGGAGACTGTGCTATGACTCTGGACTAAAGATAACTCCTATCTGCAGATAGGTTTAAAAGTCAATACAAGATTCATTTGTCATAAAGATAGGGGACTGACCACCACCAGATCATATGTTAAGAAATATATTGGAGGGACTTAAGATTGACTGTATGATGTGGTTTAATGTCATTTGTTTTAAACAACAGCCATATCCACATTCGCCTGTATGGATTGAACAGCCCTGCAATTATATTAAATGATTCAAGACACTGTGTACTAGAGAGAAAAGGACTTGCATTCACACCTGACTGAGATCTGATCGCAATGCGTTCAGCGTGCATTTACACTTTGCACCGACATGTGTTTTCCGTGTCCATGTTAATACAAGGTGTAAATGGGGCAATCGTGTCATTGTTCTCATTTCTTAAACTGACTAATGAGCCAATCTTCCCAAAATCACGTTCTATTATTACATAATGGTCCGTATATACAGTATACTCTATTATTACTGACAGCTGTGTCATTAAATGATTCAGATTTCAGTCAGCTATTCAGCAAATACCAGGTCTAATAAGAGCACCACTGCTGCCTGCACCTTCTTCTTCTTCTGATTGCAGCTCCTATTTTCATTCAGAGGTCTGCTCGAGCCAGCTAGAGGGGCAAACATTAATAATGTCACTGCTCTCTCCTGCCAGATCCCCAAACGCCTTTACAAGGTGAGCAGAAAAGATAAATAATCCACCGACCTAAGTGGCATTCTGCGTATCTTTTTTGTATTTTTTCCAAAGCACCAGGCAGATAAAGGGTTTGCTGAGTAAAGGTCAGGAAGAGAAATGGTAGACTGTTATTAACTATTACTGAAGAGCTGAGAGGCTAACTATGAAGGTAATACACTTTATTTTTTCATACATTTTATAGTGATGGATTATACTCCATCTATCTCTCCAAAATGTATTCAGCAGAAAATACACAAATTTTAATATCTTCATAGACATCCACTGAACTCAGAAAATGAGGAACATGAAACAAGCACAATATAATGAGAGGTCATGCAATGTAATGCACTAAAAGATTAAGATCAGAAGGCCGAATCCAAAATGAGAACTTGAGACAAAGTTGTAATTATTAGAACAAGTAGATCTGCAGAGTGTTCTACATCTGTTTCCATCTGTGCAGCACTTCTGCCTCCACAACCTAATGAAACCTTTGAAGTAGATCAACCTAAGATATATTTGCTGAGGGCTCCTATAGAGATGGAAAACTACAGAGTGAAACATTGCCCTTTTAATTTTGAACTGTAATGGACATAGAGACAAATTGGACCATGCCCTTAAGGAGCGAGACCTCTCCTCACTGATTCTCTATTTCATCTCCTACTACTTTCAACGTGTTGGCTGATATGAAAAAAACGAACAGTTCGATTTTCTATCTCAGGGCAAACAGATCTATGAGGAGCTAATTAACAGTTAAAATGTAATTTGAGAGCCCTTCTTCCCATCTATTCCCAACAGGATCTCTGTGCCTGCTTTGACTACAATACATACAGTACAGAGCAATGAAGGAGGCCATGGCCAGGTATCACTTTCAACTGTTTTGTATTTCTGTTATTTCTTCTACTGCATTACTGCTTTTTTAGCATTGCTCGTGGCTATAGGGAAGGCTTCGCCAGTACCTCAACAACTCGATGGATTGCAAATAAACATTTAACAACAACATTCACGAGGATGAATCATAATGATGTCAGTAGTGGCCCCTACAGGTCAAAGTTTTCATTTGTCTTATGAAATACTGCAACATCTATTTGATGGATTGGCACAAAATTTGGAACAGGTATTCATGGTTACAAAGAGGATGAATCCCGCTAAAAAGCCAGATGAATCTAACTTTCTAAAATTCGGTGTTCATGTATGATCCTATAATTTATAGTAAGAAGCTGATGGTAAAAATAGGTTTTCAGGGGCTTTAAGTTTGTCTGTTTAAATGTGTTACCAGGAGAAAGGCGATATTAAGGTTAGACATAACACATGGGAAGCTGGACTAACAACACAGTGATTTGTCATTTCATTTATTTGCATTAATTATCAAGGTACTGAAGTTGGTTGTAATTCCTACTGGTCCTATAGAGGTCATAAATAACTAACGACCACTTAAAAAGTTTCCTCTTCCTTCATATAGAGGATATGGCTCAGTCTGTGAACTTTGTTAAGAGTAAAGTTAGTCAGACGACAGACTGTATAACCATTATCATGCCAGCAGCACCTGGAGCTTTTTACAGATGTGTTCCTGTTTCCTTTAATATTAGCCTCCTGCAGCTCAGACTTCCTGCCTTCAGCCAGCGCAAACCTCTCTGTGCTGGCCGGAGGAACTCTTTGGGAAGTTCTGGACTAACTGGAAAGCCGTTGACAGGCGTTCCAAATAGGGCTGTCCTGCACGTGCCTGCGCTGAGTCACCCATCCTGTGGAAACTTTATTTACTGTATCTGTGTCAAGAGTGATGGCTGAGAGAGAAGAGCTGAATGGTGAGGTTGTCCCACGCTGCTGCAGCTTCAGATTCTTCACTTTATAAAGTGATCATCTTTACATATGTTTCCATTCTAACGTTCTAACTCGACAATATGACGATTGGTTACTCCAAAACTAATACAGTTACTTAATATTTATGTAAGTACTTATTTACCAGAATTACACACCCTATTTACTCTCTACTCAGGCTATTCGCCTACAACTATGAGTTACCCCCTTTCTTTTGTTTGGTTGATTGCATTTGATGACAAATCATTTCAGTGTGTCTTGAACACCGAGAGCCCTGCTTATTGCACTGATTCGACAATTAACACAGTAGGGAAATGCGATACAATCAGTGTCTCTATTGAAACCTTTACAATGGTCTCAGAGGGGAAGAAAACATTGTTTATTGTCCCAGCTAAGGTCATGTTAAAATAGCAAAAAATATGCAACCCATGAATAACAGCACATACTGAGGCTACTTTTGCTTTTTCAAGGCTTTATCAAACCTCTCAGCTTTGAAAATGAGTGCTAATCTTGAACAATAGGGGAAGCCATGACTCAATCAGCTAAAAATAATAAGAAAAAAATATCTGCACACAATCTGGATGTGGGTGTGTGTTGTGCTATTGATATCAGTACATGTGAAGTCATTTTCTTAAGGGGGAAGGTCAGTGGAGAAAAGCTGCAAAAGGAGGAAGCACCTGTTTTCACACAATGTGAACCATGGTCTATGGTTTAAAACAAGACAAGTGTCTGCAGCCATGCTAGCTGCTCTTTGCACTCTTTGCAAAATGTCTTGACCTGATGGTGGCTCTGTGAAAAGTTAAGCAATCACCAAAGTTATAACAATTCATTCGGGAGATCATGAATCGACCAAATTTTATGGCAAGCCATCCAATCCTTGTCAGGCATTTCACTCAAAACCACAAAAGTCCATCTCACGGTGGCCATTCAGGAAAACTCAGCGGCTCACCAAAGCAATAAGGAGTCATCCTCTGGTAACCATGAATATCTGTACTAAAGTGTGTGCCAATCCATCAAGTAGATGTTGCAGTATTACTTAGGATAAACTAAACTTTGACAGGCAGGTGCCACTACTGACGTCATTAGGATTCATCCTCTATGGACCAATGTCTGTACCAAATTTCCCTAGAGCCATGTCACTGGCATGGATCAAGAAACAACAGAAATAACCCAGTACCAAGTAATATTAAAACTTCAAACTGATATTGCTGTCCCAAGGGCCACGCCACTTGCATGACCGACCTTTTAAATCTCTCTTAATAACCTGAAGGTGGCTTGGAAAAGGTGGACTAATAAATATTTTGACATTTTTCTGCTTAGATATTATCAATCAGTTATTTTTTGGCCCATAGGGGCTGTTTTGTGACTTTTTACTCCTACTTATCACAGAACATATTTTGTTTTATGTAAAGCTCAGGGAATTTCATTTTCTAATTCATTCTTTCAACACTAACCGAGGGTACATTCAGATTTAGCTATCGCTAGAATTCACAGTATTTTGTCAGCATTCACCACTTATACCACCAAATTGCTGAAAACATGAAACACAAGTTTCCCAGCATCTAAAAGCAGAAAGCATCAAAACACTGCTTGCGATTAATTAGCAAACAAGTCACACTCCTCTGTTCCATTTGTTGCTGCCACGTGCACAGTTCTGTTTAGGAGGCTTTCACGCTCACATTTTGGTAGAGAAGTGTTAAAAGTGATATACCCCTGCTGTTTCACATTGAGGAAGCTGAGAGGCTGTTTTGTCAAAAGCTTCTCAGTGGCTTTTGGATGACCCAGGGTAATCGAGGCGCTGTCTTTCATCCACATGATCCAGGTTTAGGTCAGATATTTGCAAAGCTTGAGTGCTCCAGAGCAAGCAAGTAAATCCCTATCCCTTTCGCTTTGGAAGTGTTGTTGTACAACTGATGGGGCTCTGATCTCCGTATTTCCTTTTTAGGGAGGAATAAAGGAGCACGTTGTTGTTATTCATCCTCAAACTCGGGATAGGCTTCCATTGTGCTGGCTCACTCATCTTAAATAATCGGCACAACTCTTCCTCGTGGTAAATGAGACACCCAGGTTCAATAAACAAACACGCAGCCTGCCACTTCCATTGAAAGTTCCTCAACCTGCTATTCCTGGCCAATTTGAGTTGGTTTATTGCTTGTTTGCTTGGTGCTTGTATGTTACACACCAAACACACCAAGACAATAATGTACTGTCAAGTTATTGGCATTAAACAGACCCAGGCTATAACATTAATCTGATTGTTGTCAAAAAAGTTCCAGCTTGTTCACAGTGCTGAAACCAATTTCCACTCTGAAATTAAAGGCATATTAAAAAAGTCCCATTTCAAATCAATCTAAATAAATGTTCACCTCAACATATAGCTGCTGTTTTTAATGAATATTAAATTCAAACAAGATTTAATATTCAAGATGTTACACCTCGCTGGCCACATTTAACAACAAAAAAAACCATACCATCAGTCAGTCATGCTAAAAAAAACTAATGAATTGTCTGTAACTATTAAAGGAAGTGGTAACGAAGACCCTTGGAGGCTACTTTGTTTACTGCCGGATATTTGTTTACATTCAATTACATTCTGGGGGAAAACAGGAAGGCTTTGCCTAATGAAGCCTCGAATCCTGTTGGGCTCCTGCTTAAATTAATTATAATAACGAGACTAAAAGGCAGCAGTCTGAGACAGGCTTCTTGTGGTTTGTGATGATGTTCGTGTGTATGTATGAGTGTGAGTGTTTGACTGTATTGTTGTGCAATCACCCACCAGTCGGTATTCACGTGTACCATTCAAAACAAACTCAACATAAGCACCTTCCGCTGCTTTGGAATAGATATGAAAAGTGAACAGAAAAGTTCGCTTATCCAAACTGTCTGTTGTAAACATACATCACATACACAGACAAACCAACTTTCAGGTTGAATTTTAACATTACGGGTGCACTGTCTTCTGGCTTCACCAAATAAAGTAGATAATCTTAACTGTCTTACTACCTGTCTGCTCGTGTGACCAGTAGGGCTGGGTATCATTTAGAAAATTATGATACCGCTACCAATGCCAGTACCCTTAAAGTGATACCAATACAAATAAAGTATTTAATTTGATACCTTTGCTTTTTTTCTACTTCATTTGATACCCATCATGTGAATGGAAGCATTCAGTCGTGTAAAATGCCACCAGTTCTCCCCATCCAAATTATTTTTACAGAGATGCATGTTCATATTGTTAAAATATTTATTAAATAACTGTACAAAACTGTACAACAAATTATTATTTTAAACATCAAATTAGGTGCTTTATCATGTTGCTCGTATTCCCAGTATTATCTGAGACAATACATACTTGTGAACATTTTGGTGTCATCTGAACGCTGAACTGCCTACTCAATGTCAAATGGACAATGGATTGGATAATGGAATTATCTCTTAGAGATGCCCTGTGGTGTCCTTTAAGGTGTGTTCACACTTGACACAAAGCAAATGTAAAAAGCAGTGTGACTGTCTATAAAGGTAATGGCAGACATGAGTGGACGTCAGCAGATTTGTGACAAATTGAGTTGAAGAAAGATGCACCAAAATGAAAATGTTTCAACTTGAGCAAAAAATTAGCACTTATTCCAAGGCTCCATGACCACAGTTCATAAACGTAAAGAGCTAAGTATAGGAGTCTAATGCACACCTGCTAAACAGCTGAAATCAAGCAAAAGAAAGGGATGAGATGTGGCACATTTGCTGTTTGCGGTGAATAAACACAGGCTGCAAAAACACCCCAGAGGTCACATTTGTGCAAATACAATGAGGGAAAATGTATTCAAATTCAGCCATAGTAATACTATCAAAACTACTTCATAGGACTGTTTGGTAGTACCTATTATTAAGTATCAGAAGTAAATTGTTCTGGTGGTCATAGCAAGACCTGTTTGGTGGGGGGGCTATGATAGAAATGAATGAATGAGTCAATACAAAGGAAAAAATGCACTCAAGAGGAATAGGCCAGTTACACTGATATAACTATTTAATTCATACTGAGTACAATGTTTTATATTTTATAAAGGATTTTTGGGTGGCTTCAGCACCTTCCTGCTTGCTTCAAGCACTTTTACTTGCAAGTATTAGAGTATAATGAGCACCATTCTCAAGGAGCTTATGCTTTTGTAGAGCAGCACATTCTCCTTTTCAGCAAATGGAAACACAGCTGGGACGAACACCAGAATGACTGGGTCACCAGGCAGGTCAGAGGGAGACAGAGAGTGGAAATAGGCAGACAGACATTGAGCTGGATAACAGGCAAATAAGACAGATAAGAGCTAAGCAGAGAGCAAACAGACAGATGGAGGAAGTGCAGATAGAGTAGGTAGAGACTGACAGGCTCTTAGAGGAGCTGTTCGCTTCATATTCTTTTAAAATGAAGTTACCATTCAGTCAGTTCGTATATTTAACCTGAGTTGAAGCAAGATGCAAAAATAGCCGTAAAGAAATAAAACAAAAAAGTGGAATGAATGGAAGCTCTCCATTAGGATAAAAGAGAGCTGCAAAAGAGAAAATGAGCAGATTGTGGAGAGTCAGATATATCAGAGAGGCTGCAGAGAAGATAAAGATGAAGAGAAAACACAAGATAAAAAGAGCAAACAATAGAGTCTGTGAGGAAGAAGGAGAATGAAAGGACAAACTATGAGCTCACAGATACTACTGTATGTCCTCTGCCTCCGCCCCTCCTAAGTCTATTATTAGTTTTATTTAGAGAACCTTTTCTATTGTCCCATTTATTGATTTAAGTGTGTATGTACTGAAGTGCTCTGATAAAGTGCATGGCTTTATTCTCTGTATCTCTGCTACGTCTTAAAGGTCAGTACAGCAACATCTATCTAGGCAATTTGATGTACAGTCTGCCACTGGGGGAGTTCCCAGCAAACCTTGCGCCTTTTCAGGTTAATTTAATCGTGACGTCAAAAACAAACACTGTATTGTTTTGCTTTATAAAGTA
This sequence comes from Lateolabrax maculatus, assembly GCA_031216445.1. Taxonomy (NCBI): domain Eukaryota; kingdom Metazoa; phylum Chordata; class Actinopteri; order Acropomatiformes; family Lateolabracidae; genus Lateolabrax; species Lateolabrax maculatus. The sequence continues at coordinate 14,753,614 of CM062210.1, forward strand.
AAATATAAAATAAAATCATTATAAAATAAAGATCAAGACAAATGTCTTACCAAGTCTGACATGAGCCGAGCTGATATATTGCCGGTTGGAATTGATCGAGTATGTTCAACACACAATACAAAAGCAATTTTTTTACCGCTTATAACATTTGTTACAACGAAGTGTCAAGGTGAGTCACCAAATCAATAAAAAAAAGTCCAGAGGGATCTCCACAACAACTTCTTACAGCATGTTTGTGTCTGATCGAGTCTTTTTGCCTTTGCGAGCAGACAAACTTATTTTTGCCTTTACATGTGTAGGTTGATGTACAGTATTTGAGCCCAAACACGATGAATAAATGTTGTTATATTAACAGTGGCTCAAATGACAACTTGTATGTGAAAGGGGTCTTGCGTAGTGACAAACCCACATAGAGTAATCACTGAGTCTGCAGCTCTACACAGCTTTATAGCGTCTTTCAGCTTACTGTTTTGGTTTTCGGGCCCGTAACTTCACTGTTTTGGTTTTCTCCCACTGCTCTCATCAGCACCATTTTTAGCTGCAGCAGGCAGCTGTACAAATGGTTTTCAGACAAAGTTAGTGACTTACTGGTGAACATTATGGATGCAGCTAAAGACCCATATATTTCCCTTGGGAGTTGGTGGAGACTAAAAACAAAGCTAAAAGGAGAGTGGATAGTGGACTTAAATTTGCCAGGTGGACACAGTGCCAAATAAATGCTAATCCGTAGCTTCCTACCTTACCTTCCAGGCACGAGAGTGGTATCAATCACTTAACACTCAGCAAGAAAGTTTAGATGCATTTTTTCCAAAATGTCAAACTACTCCTTTAAGAGTGCTGGTATTTCAAGGTGGATTTTTACCATGAAGGTATTCGTTGAGGGTTTCAGACTGAATGTAGTCAATGAAACGTCATCGTAGTTTGTATGTTTGTGTGGGAAAGAGGTGAATGTGCTGACACAGGATCCAGTAGACGACACATTTACGTGAGTAAAGGGTAATTTTAGCGGTTTAAACCATCCTGCTGAATGTAAACAGCTGCTGTGTGATTAAGTGATTGATGTTGTCATGGTGATGCTGGCTAAGATTCGGAGCTTTGGCCTGGAGTCAGGCCAGTTTAATCATCACGCACTGCAAACAGAGCAAGATGATTGTAAAACGGGCGGCTGCATTATGGTCAGTATGAGCATACATAGAGTTTAATGTACACACACAAATACATAATAAAATACACACACTGAATCCCACAGAGCCCCATGTATTATTTCAAAGTAGATATGTGTTTTTCTGCATTATTCATCCCAACTCCATTATTAAATAAGTTCTTGTTTCTGGTTACACTGTATAACACTTTATTCCCTGGGATTTATTCGAAATTGTTCACTTATTTTTAGTATATGGGACATTCTCAACAATGGGCGGAGACAATGGGCCGCATACAAAAACATTTTCATATTTTTATCCTGAATCTCTCTTACGTCTTTCTGTGAGGTTTGCTTCAAGTCTGATTCACAAAACTTTCGTAACCCGGGCAGACACTGGATGGATTCAGACCAAATTTCTGCCACATTGTCTGGTGTTTGAGGGAGGTCATGACGCCTGAATAATTACCTGAATGATCAGCGATAGGATTTCTGGCAGGTCCACGTTTTAGTCAGTTGTCCTGCAGTTTGAACAGTTGCACGGCCCGTGAACTTCACAGCAGCACAAGACAGACCGTATTGTCCCACCCCAGACCACTCCCTGGACACGCCCCTGCTTTCCGTGCATACTGAAATGCAAAAATGAATGCATTAACATTAAGCCATTTGGTTTGAGTAAACTTTAATGGCATTGTCAATGGACATATCCGAGTGAACATAAAAGTCGCAGGTTATCGCCATGAAGAAAGGCTGATTAAAACGTGTAGTGCAGCTAACATAACGTTCAAGATCAATAAACTCGCACAGTTTCTGCCCACCTTCAACTCAACAAACTTGTTGTAGATTGCTCGTTTCAGCCTGTTCATGAGGAGGTTGGCATTGGTGACATCTGATCATTAGCATAATCAACCACCCTAAACACTACAGAAATGTTACCAAATAGTAAAGGGAAGAATTTCACACCACAGAACTTCTGTCCTGCTGAAAATCAGCAAACAAATTAGAGTTTTACAAATTACAGTGCATGTAGAAGTACAAGTTGCGCTGTGCCAAAATATACCCCTAAAACCAAACCAAAATGAAAAAAAAAAAAAAATCAAGGACACTAACAAGATGACCATAATGAGGATGATGATGATGATCTGGTGAACAGATTCTGGTGAATATTTATTAATTTACACTTTTTAGGATTTTCCCCCTGTGGATAAAGGCATGTCCGTACATGACTCATCTGATAGGTCCAAATCACTCGTGAACTTTGTTCATACCTGAGAGAAAACTGTAAGTGCGTGCCACGTAAGAACGCATCTGTTCATACAAGGGCTTTTGCATGAGGTTTGCGACAAACTACAATTGAAAATTGATTTTTGAATCTGTGTTCATCTGCAGGATTAACTTCTGCAGATTCCTTCTGGCTGGTATGTGATTCAAATTTGACATCATGGGCACTGGGCACTTCAATAATAAATGAACCTGCCGGACTTATAATTGCTGATGGGGTAATGAGCTGAATATATCTGATGTGTGCATGTACGCCTGTGAGTGGCCTCTGTACTCACAGCTATATTTCATGTGTAAGCCCTAAAAGAGTTATGATTCAATACAAACACAGCCACTGTGATTTTCTGTCACACTTTGGGGCTGATTAAACGACACTAGAACTACTCACAAGCTACGCTAGAGCTCCATCCCCAAGCTGCATGGAGCACTGAGTCATCTTCCTCGGCTGTATTTACACAGTGCCTGTATCCACGAGGATTTACTATGAGTGTGCAGAAAGGGGTTCAGTGTGTTGCTCGTGACTTTGATTTTGGATTACACTTGCGGAACTTGAGACGCTGAGTTTAACCTCGAGGCCACCTGGCTGCCCTGTCCAAGAGTCCTTTGCATATTTTCTACCTATTTACTGTTGGCATGAATGAATTAAAGGAGAGGATCTGGGAGACGAGTGCTGCAAACACTCAAGAAAAGTCTTGAAAAATGTCTCATGTAACCCCATCAAATAAATGGATATTGTTAGAATATTTTTCATACGAGACATAGGGATCCTAGAATTGTTGATGTTTAGGCTTGGTGTCTTTTTTTCTTAGGTTTGGTCAAGCTTGCATTCGTACTACTGTATTACCTCTTGCAGAAGCTGGTTGTTTCAACCATTTATCCATCTCACTAATAATCACGCAGCATCTTAGCAGCATTTCAGCAGGTTGGTGGGAGGCGTGTCCTCCTGCACAGTCAGCCTATTGCAGCTGGCAGTTTAATGTCAAGACAGTTTTATGTATATTGCCCAAAATCACAAATCACAAATTTGCCTCAAGTTGCTTTACAATCTGTACAGCATACACCAGAGACTCAATTTTAGTGATAAACATGCTAATGATCAGCCTCACATAACTTGTTATCCTATACATATTCTTTAAATACAAATATTTATTTTTACATAATAATAATTTATTCCACAATCTTTCCATGTACCATCTGGCAACTGCCGAACTGCCCCCCCGGGGTAGGCTACACATACCCATGGTTGTGAATCACTGGCCGTTATGTTTCTTTTTACAAGCTGTCTTTGCACTGACTTTCTCATTCGTTAGCTGTCATGTTCACTCCAGCCGGATCAAAGTGATGCTAATGTATTCCTCATGTCTGAATAGAAGGTCTATTTTAAAACCACTAGTGTGATCTCCTTGTACAGCAGAATTATCTTTCTGCCTTTGCTTTTATGGTTTATACGTCACCATAAATCATCAATATCCAAACACACTGTACCAATATGAACCAATATTTTGTAATATTTATGATTTAAAAATCATATAGATTACATTTGACTACATAGATTACATTTAAAAACACTTTTGTAACATGTGCAATAGTCTTATACTGCCCTCAACTGTTTAAGGTATGAACTGTTTCCCCCCCTTTTCTGAATGGAAGAAGTTGCCTTACAGAGGGAACAAACTGCCCAGAGGACTGCTCCAGGGTTTGGACTGTTGACACTACGACTGTGACGTAAATGCTGTAATAACTGTGAAATAATTCAGTGTGACCTCTGTAAAGGGATTGATGGTGTATTTGTGCTGTTCCCATATTGAGGAAGGTCTGGAATGACAAAACATTTTCCATTCGTGAGAGACCATCAACAAGGCTGTCGTCTCTCCTGAGCCCTGGGGTAAAAGCCATTTACATTTGTAGGAAAACTCGTAACAATCAGAAACCAAGGAGGAAATAACACAGCTGTGAGGAGGAGAGAAATCATTCAGTGACACACGCAGGCTGTCTAAATTTGGCACGCCTAGTTAAAATGCAGGGTTGATATGAAAATGGGAACACCCATGGAAATGGTGTGAATATGAAATGTGTCCCTCTGTGTTATTATACAAGGACACGGCACATTTTCCTGTCTTCGCATCAGTGTAACAGTGGCAGGTGGGGTCAGCATAAAGACACACAAGACAATTACATCTATAAATCAATCAGAATGTGATCAATCAGAAGTTTTTATCCCGCACATACATTTTCACTCTGCTACAAACCACTCAATGATGAAATGCACAGGAAACTGGAAAACGTTTATCACCTCCCTTCCATTGGCTCATACATAATCTTAGGTGAAGTTAAATACATATATTTTTCTTTTCATCAGGGCCTCACAACTCGCACCCTCTGCCAGTACTCTTTCAGTACAACATGTTTGTAATCTGGTTTGCTGTTGCTCTTGGCAGCCAAACACAAATTAATGAAAATACTGAGCCATCAACAAATTGGGAGAGCTGTGTCATAATCATGTAGGCCATAAATGTCAGCTGTATCAATAGGAAAACTAATGTGCCAAACCAAATCTAATTTCACACTCATTTAACACTCACTTTTATAATTTACTAATTTACATCACACATTCAGAAATGTATTGTATTTTGGGTAGCTGGGTCGGATAAAAGCTCTTTTCTCCCCTGCTGCCTTTACATCAAGCAAAATGGTCAAGCCAAATGCCTACAAAATATTCAGAAATCTTAAAATTATGTCAATTATGTTTCAGGAGTATGAGTCAATAAAATATTGGAAGTATGGAAACCAGGCTGATATGAATGTCTGTTCTCATTAGGAGTCACGATAACACCACGTTTATAAGAAAATAAACAGACTAAAAAAAGAGGAAGACTTCTGCTTTCAATAAACATGGATTGAGTTAGTTTAGATGCCCACCGGCTTTGGTGAGGAAATGTATTCTGTGGATATTTGTGTGTTAACTGTGGGTTACCTGTGAGCCACAAAAATGTACATTTGAAAATCCAACAGCTAATAAACACAGAGAGAGTTTCTGCATTTGCTTAAACTCTCATTGTGAATTCAATTTCCTCTTGATTTAAATGTTTAGTCTGAAACTATCACACCCGAAGGGGGAGAAACTGAATGTTGTGTTTTTGTATTTGACTGGATTCAGCTGTAACTGGATTGATTCAGTGGACTTTGGTGTACATGCTCGGTTGGTGACAAGTTAGTGATAGGCCTTAATAAAATGTATAGACTTTATTCACTGCATTCATGAGCTCAACAGTGAAGTGTAATGGAGGCAAGCCAAAGAGAAGCTGCAGCTACTTGTTAAAGACCTCCATGTAATGGCCAACAGGTAAAAACGTTTTTATTTACATTCACCTGCACTGAATATAAAGCACGTCTGTGTTCCTCTCAGAGACTGATAAATCAACAGATTATTAATTATTAAACAGTTGTTCAATATAATTATTTTCGTTGTTCCGCACTGGTTTGTGTCAATAAAGTTTAGTGTGCCGTGTTTGAATTGAATACCTGTTGACTTTGTCTTCAGAATAAAAGCATGAACCTTTGGGCGTATCATGTGTCCAGTCTGCTGAAGTCAGTCAGTCTTTAAAAAACAGGCTTTTAAAGAAAAAAAATCACAAACTAAGTAACTCATTTTTTTTTTCGGTTGGTTTTTGCACCCGGGAATGTACATGTCCTCTTTATACATCCACGATGTCCATGCGTTTGACCAACTCTTCCGCCTTTGTCAATGATGACTTTTGTTTTGAAAGCACGTTCCGGAAACGGCACGCTGCACCGTGGCCACGGTGACGGACGCGGTTGCCAGGCAACCTGATGAAATAATGTGTAACTCGCGGGAGCCGGAAGCTTTTAAATGAGACTTTCAATCAATGAACAAGTCATGAGGTAACATCTGCGCTGTTTTCTTGTTATATTTGAGTGTGGACAGTCGGGGGGGAGCTGTTAAATCTAGCTACGTAAAAACAAACCATGTAACTAGGTCATTAAATGTGTTTTATTTAGTTTTCAGTTGTTTTAGGAAGTTGTCTATTAGAATTGTATTACCAGAAAAAGTGCCATAACTAATTAAACTGATTTGACTTGGAGTATTTTATACCAAAAGAACACTGAGGGACCTCTAAGACATATAAACAAAGTAAAAGCTTTATTGAATTATATATCCCAACAAACAGATGCTTATCTTTAAAGTTAAGATTCAGATGCTATACTAAAGTGCAAATAGTAATAGTATAATAGTAATATTAATAACAGAAAAGTTCTGTTTTCCTGATCTTACCTAAGTAAAAGTGCAATAGTAGTATCAGTAAACACAGTGGATGAGTAGATGCAGTTATGTTCCACTACTGGCTGTCATAGAAACAGTACAGAAATGTTATTCAAAATGTAGTTTTCTTCTTGTAAACATACTGTAAAGTGAGAAGAAAAAAACATCTTACTGCACCGACTGTCTGCCCTCTTCTCCTCACCCCCTTCTCTCGTCTCATTTCTCTCCACGCCTGCAGCTTACAGGAAGAGGGTCCCCAGGAGCCCCAGCAGGAGACGCTGCAGCAGATTGCAGCCAGAATAATTCAGAAGGCCTGGAAACAATATGTGGTGGGTGCTGCTGCTGTGGGGACGCACGCTCGTGTACATGCGCAAATTAAAGTAAACAGGCACAAACTAAGACTCCTTTTTCCTTCCCACACTGTAGTACAGAGAGGTCTTCAAGTATTTCAAAGACCTCATCATCCATTGCAACCAGCAGGATCCACAGACGATCCTCAAAACTGTCAATCCTCGAGAGGTAACAGGAACCACGCTCGCTATAATAGAAAAACATCAGATAAAATAAAGGGTAAGATTTGATTTTCCTGCTGCAGGCAAAGTTGCTGGATGCTGCTGCAGGGGTGTTCATCAGATTTCGACTCGGAGGGGTGAGCGCTAAATAGGGACATACTGGTAAATCACTGAAAAAATACAGGATAATGCCGACGTACCTGCTAACATCTTACTTGTAACTTTGCCCTCAGATTTCATTTCCTCCCAACATCTATTACAAGATCTTCACCCATCGCCCCATCACGGACGTGTGTGCCAGCAGCCCAAAGGACTACACCCAGCTGGGCCTTAAGAAGCCTGTGGGCCGGCAGACCAACAATGGCTGGCCTGTTATGCAAGAGGACCGATCAGGATGGTACCAGCGTTTGGAGAACAACAGCTGGAGGCTCTTCTGTACCAAGGTGAAGATGGTTTTCTTTTGCCTCGGTCAAACCAAATAGAGGACGCTGTGTAACCTGAAACATAACACTCTCACACTATGTTTATCTAAAAGACAAAGGCAGTTAAAGATTCAGCTGTTAGACACCAAAAGCAGGTGTTCTAAAGTTGGTGCTTATGTGCTTCTTCTTCTCTCTGATAGGTGGTTCCCACGGGGGAGCCCATGGAGATCGGCGCTAACAAAAAAATGGATTTTCACTATTCCAGGTTGCATCGGCAACAGGATGTAGACAAGTGGAGGAAGAGGAGGAAAATTGAATGGCTGAAGCAGATGTGAGTTTTAGAATGGGATATTTCTTCTTAGTCCCACTGCTATTTGGTTACCAAAGCATTTATTAACTCTATAAACCCTACCAGAACAGTCAATTCAAGCATTAGTTTTCTTTTTTGACAGTTTTTATGTTAATACACAGCAAGCATGACAATTCTCTCATAAATATTCAAAACCAGTAACCATTTCTGTTCATCTTTACAATTTCCATAAATTCTTCATATAAGCCCTTTGTTCTATTACAAAATGTGAAAAATACACATCTGTGGCAGCGTTACGCGCAGTCCTGTGTTTAAGAGTGTGTGTGTCCTGTCACCCTTACATACAGGTACAACCAGGGTCCTCTGCAGACTCATCCAGCTCATCAACACATGGCGACACTGGTGGGCAGTTCAGCCCAGGAAGTGATGGACACCCTTGAGGAGAAGGAAGACGATGAGATACTGGAATGGGAGCTGGATGAGCTCCTGGCCTGGACCAACACTCTCAGTTTTGACGAGTAAGATCCTCAAAGTTTGTGACATTATGATGCTCTCTGTTAAATAGAATAGTTGTGTGTTGTTTAAACTCAAAATACTTGAATGATTTTGTGACATATTTTGAGATGTAGCTCTTATTTCCGCGCAGGTATATGCAGGAGTGGAGATGTTTGGCCCGCAGTCACTCCTCTGAGACCAGCAAAGGTGAAAGTATTCCTTATTGTTACATATTTAATGCTTTACTGTATGCTGTACTGCCATCTGCTGTTTAAGTTTAGGACTAACATGGCTGTGTGTCTCATCTACTGTAATACAAAACCTATCGAGGCATTTACTTTTGTTTACACACAGGTTTCCAATGATCTGCTCTCATTTAATTCTGTTTTCCTTTCTTCCTTTTCTCTCTCCCACTCTTCCTCCCCCAGTTCATTCAGAACCACCCAGGTTAGAGCCAGATGAGTTTGCTGGTGTGGCTGATGAAGACAGTTAGGTAAAACAACAATAAAATCATCTAATGTGCTAATTGTGCAGCCAGATACACTTTAGCACTAAAGTCACACTTCATCCCTGTATCAGGTCTGAACACGGAGCACTGCTGTATCTGCAAGATGGGACACAAACCAGTGTAACTATATCTATGCAGTCAAGTCATCATCGATGCCAGAATCATTTTAAAGTAAATAAAGTGTGTGTAAAGTGAATCCAAAAGGCATGTGTCCTTGAATGTCGAGAGTACAGTGATCTTGTGTGTGGTGGTTCTGTGGCTGTAGCTTACTGTGAGGACAGACTGGTCAATTTGAATTTAAACTACACCTAAAAACTGTTTCAGCACTTGAATTGTGCGCTCATTTATTTTTCTTTAACAGTTTGAGTCAGGAGTATCAGCATCAGTTTGAAGTATTATTATGAGTCTGTTTGTCCTGGTTTTGATGATATAGAATTAATCCAAGCACTGTTGAATTTGAAAAATTATTCAACACTAGGAAAATGTAACTGCTGTATATCTACAAGAGTTTGCTTTGGTTTATTTGTGTATTTATTCTCATATAATTTTCTTCTTTATTGTTTTTTTATTTTTTATTTATGTGTCTATATGTCCATATTCCTCCTTGAGGGGTCATCGTAGTCCAAAGTTAAAAACAAAATGTATTAATTAACATTAATTTAACAATTCTGTTGAAATTTGAATGACTGTTACGCAAATATGTCAGTCAAATGTGTGGTCATTGTGATGAAAGCTGCTACTTGAAGGAGAGGGATCTCAACATAAAGCTCAAAAAAATCAAGGTCTTCACTCCTCTCACACGCGTACAGGTGAGTTGGAGCTTGTCTTCCTCTCTACACTCAGCCCTGCAGGGGATGGAAAAAATCTTCACAGGTAAAACATGATCTTGATGGGTGACGTATACATTAGGCGTGCATTTATCATGTTCAAACATAAGAAATGTCACTTTTATCCTTAGGCTACCACTTTTTGCTGACATATTTCTTGTTGATTGTGGAAACCGGTAAAAAAAAAAAAAAGTAAAGTGTGAAATTAAACTAAAATACAAAGTATTTTGTTTAGTTTTTTGACAGGTTGCAATGTTGAAAATGCATTTCTACCTGTTATACACAAAGCTGTTTCTGACGGATACAGGACATTTAAGGCTATAGTTGTTTCTAGATACTTTATATGTCTTACTGTTTTGGACTAATGTATTTTTGTGATACCTCTGATTTGATTAGAAATTGAATTGAACCCCATCTTTACAAGATGTCTTCAGTAAAGTGGCATGTATGTCAGGCGAAGTTTAATCAACCCTAACCCTAACCCCATAAATGTGATTTGTAGCCCACTTTTAATATCAGAGATGTTGCCTTTAACAAAACATTTATTAGATGTCATCGTGTTTCTGTTCAATTTTTGTTTGACACCCAGCTTTGACTATTACAACTGTGTACGTGACAGTGTATGGACAGGAAAATACAAGTATCTGATGTATCCATTTCACTGGAGACTTCGGTATGTGTTTGCTTGACTTTTATCTCAATGGTGTATTTTACATAAAGGCTTGTATCTTGAAACGGATTGTGTTTTCGATAGTTTTAGATGGAAATTTTAGCAGCATACATAAACACATTTCCTATATCCACAATTATCATTTAGATTTGCAAGTTAAAATTGTGAGTATAATAGATTGACATTGACAAGTATACTAATCCTCAGATACAATACAGTTACATAATATAGTGGAAAAGAGGGGGCACCCGGATTTGAACCGGGGACCTCTTGATCTGCAGTCAAATGCTCTACCACTGAGCTATACCCCCGTACGACTACCATGTCCTACTCATAAAATTTAAGGATAATCTTGACTAGTATTTATGTTGTTGGTGTATTTAGGAATTATGTAACTGGGATTTATATGACATAGTCGTTGAAATCAAACCAACCACACGTACAGTACACGGAGTTATTGTCTTATTATCTGTTTTAGTGTAAATTGTACACGACGGCGCCTCTACCGGATGTGTCGTCATGAAAACGCGACCCAACCGGATATTCAAGTGTGTCGAAAAGAAAGTGGAAGAAACGGAATCACAATGGTACGACTGTAGTCTTATCTCGTTTTACTAATATCTCCTATTGTAACCATATTGAGTACCCTGCAGTTGTTTTGTGTAGTTGTGCGCATATTTATTTCACCGCTCGCACCTTTGTTTTCTGTCTTCGTGTCCTCTGAAATCCAGAAGTTGTGAATTTGATTAGTCACTACAGCTAATGCTATTAGCTCTGAGGTCCCTGGACGTAACTCGGGGAGGTTTCAGGACCTGGTTTCAGCCCTCGGTGTCTGTGATGGAGGTGTGCTCAATAAATATTAACACTTGTTTTGTTCCTGTGTGTCACAGAATACTCGAGGACTCCGCTCGCAGCTGAAGGACAGTGTCCCCGTGGCTGGCTTATGTCCACAGGGAGCTTATGGAGTGCAGGACTCTCTGCGTGGAGGGTGAGACACTGACACAGTTAATACACAGTTAATCTAATGTGTAACTTACACCTTCCCCTACCAGGCTAGTACAGACAACTAACTATCTGGTTAAAATAGGCCGGTTTAAATTGTCATGGATGCATATCAAAACATGCAATATACGTATACGCTGTATATGTGTATACATATATACTGGTGTGCTTCTTCCTAATAACCTGTGCAATAATAAACTGCTGGATAGTTGATTGGAGAGTGACGTTCTTTGCATAAAACAGAGTCACGTGTGCAGAACGTGTTGAATTTTTACATGTAACGACGCGATGATTCAAGTTGTGCGACAGCCGTCTCTGGCAAGAGGAGCTGGGTGCTTTTGGTCAAAGTGATAGCACCACCTCTTAAAAAACCAAATGAAATGTACGTGATGCTGATTTTCACCTGTTTGTTGTCTTTCTTCTTTCGCCACACAGCTTCTCTAGTGTAAAGAATGAGCTCCTTCCGAGCCACGCGCTGGAGCTGTCAGAAAAGAATGTGAGTAAACTGAATTGTAAGAGAAAACTAAAGTTGGAGTTAGGTGAATTCACATGATTCCCAGTAGAGATTTCCCCTATTACAACCCAAATCCTACAGCCTGTGTAGAAGTTTAACCAGCCACAACAACTTATTTAGAGTGAACAGGTGGAAATGGTACTTCTTGTTCCTGGAGTACTGAACGTTGTTGTGTGTTTCTGTTGTGTGCAGTTCCAGCTGAACCAGGATAAGATGAATTTCTCTACACTCAGAAACATCCAGGGCCTTCATGCGCCACTCAAACTGCAGATGGAGTACAGGGCAGCTAGACAGGTAACTCGACTCCCAATCCCCGGCTCTAATAACGCATTTCCTGTCACTCCTCTCCCTTCTCGGTTGTTTTTCAATTATACTCCTCGTTTTTAAGTCATTCCTCTTTCACAACTCTTCACGTCTGTCCCTCCTCCTTCCAGATCCAGCGCCTGCCGTTCTTACAGAGTTCAAACCTGGCTCTGGATACGCTGCGAGGCAGCGACGAGGCCATCGGCTTCGAAGACATCCTGAACGGTGAGAACCACATCCCCTTCCCCTTCACACAGTCATTGACACAAGTGTCTGGATATGATATTTAACCGCCACACTGTGTTTTGCAGATCCAGGCCAGAGTGAAATGATGGGCGAGCCACACATGATGGTGGAATACAAATTGGGACTGTTGTGAGAGAAGACGGACACGCACAATACACCGCTACACGCATAGATTTAGGTTTATTATTTGTCTGCATACATTTGTTTATTGGCTAAAAAATAAAAATCCCCAACTCAGGTTCTGGAGTGGGTCATCTTTTGGGAAGGAAAGGGGCTTGATGAGGGAGAGTGTGTGTGAGGTTACCCTGTAAATGACAGATCTGGAGTGTTAAACAGTCATTCAGTGCTGCGTTTGTATGATTCCAATCCGGTTGGTATTTCTAATAAACTTTAACCTTTCTCATGGTGTGAATTCATTTGACAAATTATTTACCTGTTGCACTTAAACTTGGGCTCATACTGTCATGTTGAGATTTGTGTTTTGCAAACTGTCTCTGTCTCTCTGACAATATGATGAACACAACATAAGTAGTTTTACAATTTAAAACATTTTCTGAATCTCAGTTGAGGCTTATTTCTTAAGGAATATATCAAATGCCTTTTTTGACACTTGAACTGATTACAAAAAAAAAAATTGGGTTCACAAGTAGATCCTGTGAATTAATTGTGACTTGCAGCAATATCTAATTTATTTGCAGTCAAATACTAAACTGTAATCAATGATTTTTGGCATGATCAAATCAAAAAAACTGGGGGTTTTAGATAAAATGTCAAAACAAAAGGAATTATCTCAGTTTGCTTGTTTTAACTTTTGCGATTATATGCTGGGAAATCAAAATGCAACAATCTGCGGTTTACAGACCTGACATTGTCAGAGAAATGTGACTTTCTAAATTTACAATTTAAACACAGCAGTTGAGTTTACTGCTGTCAAAGTCAAAGACCTATGTTTGTTTTATTTATGTATTATCTTTTATATAAAGGTATTATAAAATTGCTTCCTTTAGTAAGTAGAATTAGTATTTAATAAAAACAACTATACAGAATGTCATTCACACTATATCAAATCAGGATACTGTTAAATTGGCTACACAGAGCTGGTTACAACTAGATAACTGTTCTGTGTAGACGACATTTTCTTTAAAGGCTTGCAGTTGTATTTTCTTTTATGTCAAGGTGCTTTTTAATGAATTATGTTTAGTCTTAGTTATGTTCTCAAAAACAATGAAGGTAAAATGGTCAAAAGGCTAGTCGAGGTCGGCGGTGAGGGAGGGGAGAGAAGAAACGTAGAGGTTCTGTAACTCACTGTAGCAATCAATTGAAATCTCACCGCCATCGGACCAACCGAGAGGAACTAGAAGTTCTCCGTCTATATAAAGCGCTGCCTGCACAGATGTGTCTGACACAGGGTGCCACACTTACTGACAAGACGGTCCACAGACTAATATGGATTGTTTAAATCTATTTAAGCGATATCCGTCGCAACACAACGTATTTATTGCTGTTTATAAGCCTGAATCTGTCAAATTTAAAACATAACCTGAGCCGCAGAGCATGCTGGGTAAGCACGTCACGCGGGAGGGAAAAGTTACGTTTAAACACAGCAACTCTACAAATGAACAGCGAATATTGGTGTTTATATAAACTTTAACAAAATACACTGCAGTCTAAACTCTGGTCCAAATGTAAATAAAACGATGATCAAGACTTAATTCACGATATTAAAACAATTCTGACGCCAAGATGGCTGACCGTGGATATCAAAGATGATGAGAGTGTCAAGAGCGAAATCCGTCCGCATACAAAGATCTTACATTAAAGCAAATCCACCAGTCGTTACGTTACAACAGCTAATAATTATAGACAGTGAGTTGATGGTGGTTTTGTCTAGTAGGCTCGACGCTTTTATTTAGATTCAACAGGGTGAAAAGAGTCTTCACCATCCATAGTATAGGTATTTCATAATCAGTAACGGAATTCAAGGATTTTTTTTTAAGTCGTTTTAAACTAAATAATTCTGATTATTTATTTCTAATAATTCTCACACAATACCACGTGAACTGATTTTATTATTATTTTTTTTTCATTTAGGTCTTATGCCTGTTTTTATTTTTTAAAGCTGGCATCCCCACAAATCATAATAAAGTAGCCCACCCTACTGCCTCCTGCTAATAAACTACATTCATCTTTCAAACATGAGGCAACTAAAAGTGCTTAATATGAGATAAATAAGTTAATTCAAATAACATTTTTTAAAAAAAAATGAAGAAAAAAATTAAATAAATACAATGTACTTACATAACATGAGTTGCCCAAAATGTACGCCATAACCAACGAAGAATATTTTGTGGCTTGTGTAAAATGTAGGAGAGTCTTTCTCAATAAGCTTCCTATCTGTTGTGTTTTTATTGTTTATAATCGCCCCTAGAGCCACAGACGACATTACATAACTGTTTTCACGGGACTATTTATGAAGAGTAAACTGATCGTGTGTGAAATAAACTCTTGTTGTTCACGTCCACTCTTCAACCACCAGATGGCGGTGTTGACCCACACTGAGCTGCTCACACTGGCCTCCCCTTCATCACCAGCCCTCTTCCTGACCCAGCACCCTGGTTGAACAGGTCCTGTGTCCATAAAGGCTCTGCCATGGACATTTTTTTCCCGGCGCCTAAGGGGACTCGGCTGATGTCGCTTTTTCATACATGACTGGAAAGCAGCTCAGCCCGAGGCTGTCAAAGGCTCAGTTTGCTGTCTGACAACAAAGAAGACTGTGTGGGTCAGCTCAGGGCGGCTGGTAGCCATAATACATACTGTAATACACTAGATCTGTTAGCACCCGCATGTCCAATACCCACCGACTTGTCCAGTAATTTTGCACTTTGCACTGTTACGGAGCAAATCCATGTGGCACGTGAATGTAATGCAATGCCTGCAAGTACGAAACATGCATAATGCTTGGTTAAATGCACATGCACTGGACCAGCATACTGAAGGAAAAAATGATGTTTAACATAAGATGTAAAAATAGAAGTTCTGAAGTCCTTAACCCCAGGATGTTTTACAAACTGTCAGCGGTGTATGTGAATGAATACAGTTTACAGACTTCTACAGAGTAATTAGAAATAGTTTAAAGCTTGTGGGGAAGGTTTGAAAAGCGATAAGTCAACTGAAGTGAATCCTCTGAATGATTCATTTGTCGTTGTTTGAAGACATTCAAGTAAAGAATGTTTGATCAAGAGAGAGTTGTTTATGCAAAGATCTATACCACCTATATATTTCCTCTACACCTACAGGATATGTATATAGAACATGCACCATAAATATCCTCACAGGGCCCATTAAAGAGACCTTTTATCTTAATTATTGTGTAAATCCTGAATATTACCTGTATTTACGAAACAAAAAACCTTTCAGTCACACTGTTTTTGCTGAGGCGGTGATATCTGTGCAGCGCAAGTGTACGCAGCAGCCAGGAACAGAGTGCACATCTGTTCTTGACTGCTAGTCAAAGAAGAAATGTCCTTAAGTCAGAAATAAAAGTCCTGTAGAGGGCTCCTTTGCTGGAGTTAAAATAACCCTTGTATTGTGCTCTGGTGAACTAGTTCAGTCAGCAGAGTACAAAAGGCTGAAATATCTCAACAACTGTGGGATGGGTTGCCATGCAATCTGGTCCATTCATGATCCCTGTAGGATGAATCCTAAAGACTTTAGGTTGGCATTTTTGTTTCTCAGTGAGACTGAACTGTTGGCTGGATTTCCATTAAAAGTTCCTGCACACATTCATGCCCCCCCTCGAGATTTAATCGTAAAGATGTTGGTGATCCCTTAACGTTTCATGCAGCGCCACCATCAGGTTAACATTTTAATTTCAATTTGTCCATGCCATGTTAGTATACTATCAATACCTGCTATACATCAGCACGTTTTTGCTCAAGAGCTGCAGCTGGGACGGGTGAGGACGGGGGTATTCAGTCGTTTGCGATCTGCGACCTCGCCACTAGACGCCACTAAACCCCACACATTGGACCCTTAAGACGTAGCTCTGATGATGTTGGGGGGACAGGGAGAGGAGTGGCTTTCGAAAAATAAACCTTGCTTTGGTGTGAGGAGGATGTCCTTTTTGCTGAGAGATTTCCCCGCACACTGCCACTCTGATCCGGCCACTGCTCCAGGGCACTGTTCGATGGGGTAGTGTGCTATTTGTAAATCCCAGTTAGTAAACCGACACGCACTTTCATTTCATCCCCTCAGCTTTTGGTGCTCCTCTTTTCACAACGCCCCTGAAACAACAGCCTCTAAACTGACACATAACGTGGGGTTTCATTTCCACTCGGGACTCGGGTCCCTGCCGTCAGGCGCCGCGAGGACGTCGCACATTAGGGCGGGACACCGACTCGTCTCGCCGAAGTGCTCCTTCTCCTCCAGCCGTGTGGTAATTGCTCCACAAATCACAATGGCTGCCAGAGGGACGGGGAGAGACAGCGGGCCTCGCCGCCGCTCTCCATTCGGGAGTGGGTTGCCATGGCCACAGATGCACTTCAGCTTGCTGAGAGGGAGATTAGTCTTAATTAATGCTAATGATCAGCGAACACGCGTGCTTTTCACCCGATACAGCCACACGAATGGACCCACACTCATACCTTCTTAACAGTATATCAACACCCCCTCCCTTACAGTTAGAAGGAAATGGCAGAAAATCTAGGATTTTCATTTGTGATTTTCATCTGTGGCTGATGATCACTCCTTTTCATATACCATGACGGGCCTGTTCTGTCCTGCGAGGCAAACAACAGTCGACTGTTTACAGTTTCACAAGTTCCCATGCAGAGGTTCCTCGTGGACTACGGTCTTTAAATAGCTGTTGATTGGAGCTGTTGCACTCAAATAGCTGCATTCCTGCGGAGCCCCAGTGGGTGGTGGATGCTATTCTCCTCGCCGGCTCTGTCAGCCTCTTTATTGACGGTCTGCGCCTCAGCAGCACCCACTGACAGGAAAACTGGAGGCTCTTCCCCCCCCTCCTCCTTTAGGCAATTTAATGATATAAAAGCTGCCGGAGTTTTTGACTATTCCGGAAAAACTCTTAAACCGGAGTGTCAATAGGCAGAAAAACACAAGTCACAGTGCAAATGCTCGGTAATGAGAGCGTTGCGTCAAGGCATACAGTAGATGACGTGTGCAGTCAAAACAGACAACCTCTTGTCTTCCTTTCATGGGATTTTGACGGACGGAGCGCAGCCTGACTTCGATTAGCCGTGGGCGGTAAACTCTCCCTCCTCTCTCTTCATCGCTCCCTCTTAGTGGGCGGTGGACGTCGCGCCATCAATCGCGGCGCAGTAACATCACTCGAACCTTGAATCCCAAACCTTGTAAAGGACAGCCCCCCCCCCTTCCCACTCCATCATCAAAGGCCAGACAGCCTTGCCTTGGCTTCCACGCTGCTTCGGTCTGCCGCCGAAAACCCTCACGCTATTTGTCTCTCACCTGCCCCTTCTTTTCTTTCTTTCTTTCTTTCTTTCTGGTCAAATCCACGTCAGTTCGGGTCCTATCTTATCCTGGCTAGAAGTGGGTCGAGACCAAGTCAAAACTAACAGTAGAAAAACTTGAGTGGCATTATCGACCACAATACTGCCCTAACAAGTAAGTATTTTGAATTCATGCATTTGGGTGAGCCACCTTTAAATGGTATATTTGAATTAATTAGATTATAAAATCATTTATTACATTGATTTCAACATAAATATTTAATAGACAGAACAAAACAGAGAAAGGCTACATTTAATTTCCATGCACTATGGATGCTTGCATTATAAGAAAACTGTAAAATTTGTGCGGCAGAACAAGCAGATATTTTCTTTGTTTAAAAATGTAAAATATAGCTAATGTTTTGTGAGCCTCCAAGACCGGGCAATGGATCTTTCCATATAAGGTTGGACTATTTCTTTAGCATGAAGTTTCTCTGTCATGTCATATGGCATGAAAACCATTTTCAGTAGTGCTGTAAAAACTTGTTTTTTTCATCACGGCATTGCTCTGCTGCACTTCTAACGCTAGAAAAGAAGACACGTGGACGTGGGCCACATGCGAAAGTGTCCTTTTAATGAAATATGCACACAGAAATTCCTTTGTGGCAGCAGTAATGCCATGACTCCTGTGCATTTTAAAAGCAGGTCGCCTGACTACAGGCCTTTAGATAAAACACAGTCAGGAGATGAATAACCCAACATGAATCTCTCTGACACTGGAGGATGTTCCTATTCCCATCAAATGTTGTCTTTTTAATGAGATGGAAAAGGGAGCTGCTTTGCCTAATGTTATGT
This sequence comes from Lateolabrax maculatus, assembly GCA_031216445.1. Lineage (NCBI taxonomy): Eukaryota > Metazoa > Chordata > Actinopteri > Acropomatiformes > Lateolabracidae > Lateolabrax > Lateolabrax maculatus. The sequence goes on from CM062210.1 coordinate 14,772,447, forward strand.
GCTGATCCATCTTTATCAAGCACGACATCAAGAGCCACGCCGGCATCCTCCACAACTGAACCACTGCCAATAAAACCAATCAGAGCATGGAGAGACCCCCCTCCGGCGACCGAGAGATGGTGGGAGGAGGAGAGAAGACAGGAGGGAGCGAGAGAGAGGGAGCAGAATCACATAGAGAGGCATGGAAGGGAGGAGGAGGGGTGAAATGAGGGAGCGGAGGAGGAATAAAAAGTCTTTAAGTCATACTCCATGATGCCTCTCAAGGACACAAGGAGAATTCCTCTGAGGCACAGCACTTATTTGGAGAAACCTCTTACTTGTTATTCCCTTTAAAAACCACCTCACATAAATGCAGCTCAGCGAATCACATGGAACCACAATAAGTCAAATGGGGGGGGGGGGTGCTTGATGTATTGTGTTTTGTTTGGAGTGTGTTCAACTTTGATGAAGTTTAAAGGTTTGCGAGGGAGCCATTGCACATTCTCAAGTCTTTGCATGTTTCAATTCAGTGCAACTTTATTAGATCTGTGAGGATTTGCGAAGGCATTTTTAATACAAAAGCCATGAACCTGCTTTAAAAATAATTTATTATTGGCAGTATTTAGCTTCATTTTACTTGTTATGATACTATAAGAAGAAAACAGCACATTGTACAATAAACGGCATCTTATCCATTATACCATACAGGCCTACAGGAGATCAGAGGTTTTCAAGGTCAGACACTTGTTCTCTGCCTGATGTGTTTCATGCCTTTTCTTCGTAGCCATGGGTGTCGGTATTTTGCAGTCTACATTCTGTTAAACTGAAACCTGCCTCTTAGAAACTCTGCAGGATCTTGACTTTCTTCCCTGCTCCTTTCGGATTTGTACGTCTGTTTGGACTGCCTTCATGGTTTTTTTGACCTATGTCTGCCTCATTATTCTGTGAGCCTTTGTACCTACATTTTTGTTATTAAATCACTGAACTGCATCAGCTCTGCCTCGGTCGTCCGCCATCATCACCATCCATCCCCTATCAACTGCTGCCTTGTGACACTACCAGTTCTCATTTGCAATTATCCCTTGGATGTATAGACAACTATCACTACATGAAGTTGGTACTGAAACAAAAATGGTGATGATTCTAAGGCAAGTTGTAAAGAGCATCTTTTTTTATGATTTGTAAGCAGATTTGTTAGACTTTTATTTGCAATGTACATCGGAGATAATGATATCCTGGGAAATTGTAAGTAACGCTGAATATAAAACTATATTTATCATGTCTATGCTCAGATTTGACTGAGATATGACTCAGAGAAGGAATGCAATTTTTGATTTATTTTTTATGATGCAAATCTGGTTTTAAAGTGCTTCTGAATGAGTCTGTCTGAATGTGTGTCAGGAGTGCTGCTTATTTTATTTTTGCTGGTCTTCCTATTAACGTTAAATGCCTTCCTACTACATACACCCATCGTACTATAAATCTTATAGATATCAAGATAAAATAATGGGTAAACACTGGTTTATTGTCTATTGTTTGCCAGAGGTTTACCTTCAGCATTGAACTGTGTTTCTGAAATTGTGGATTCCTGGGAGAAGAACTTGTGACTTGACTAGGACTAACATTTTTAGATCGCAGCAGGAGCTGTGTACCTGGCCCCCAACCCTGGGCTCCCCTCTGCTTTCTGTCCTTCAGATGGAGCTGGTATCCACATGAGTTCCCATTAAGTCCGTTTGCAAGGAAGAACTTTTATTAGTCAGACTACAGTCCCACAGCCTCCCTGCAGGCCTCAACGTTGAAAAAATAACATGTTTGACTGTATATGAATTGTGCATCTGCAGAATATTTCAAATAATCTCACAGGTAACCTCATTACACATACATTCAATAATGAGTTTAGTAATGTATTAAGTTCTCTTTTCAAACGGCATGATTCTATGACCTGTGTCAAACCAGGTTTAAGACATATGTTTTTGGGTATTTTAGCTCTATCATCTTATCTGTCCAGATGCAGGCTGAAATATACCTGATTTAAAGATTATGCCATTCTGTGGATGAAAATATACTCTTCATATAAGAAGCAACAAAATACAAACAATATTTAGAAAATTGATTAAATAAATAAATAAATAAATAAATACCTCCAAAACAAATTCACATGGAAAATTCCATGGTCAAACTTACAAAATACTGTCCACCTCCGCAGATACAAGAACATGCTGGCACTTCCAGTGTGCTGGCTCAGTCCTTTCCCCTTTTCATTTAGACTATTTTATTTCAGCTCAGCCAGATTCAATGTACTGATACACTGACTCAAAATGTTGTTGACGTCTTTGATGAGTTTATTACACATTTGCATAAAGGTCAGGGCAACAGGAGGCATGAATCAGTGAAGGTGTACAGTAGGGGGTCTGTTACCCCTCCCTTCCCCTATACGCACACCTCGTCATATCTTTATGGCTCATAAGTTCACAGCTGTGTATATATAAAATTTGATTAAAGGAGAAAATATTTACAAGTGGCAGGGACTACATAATGCAACTAACTATTTTGTGTTAAAGAACATAACACTGAATAAAGAGAAAATTGTCATTCATGAAAATGAGATTGGCATATTTGTATTTTTTAGGCATATACAAATAGTTGTTTTGATTTGTAATAAACAGATGGATGAAATCTTAATGTATATTTTAACACCATAGTATTCTATTACCATGGTAATCTATTTACTCTGAAATACTTGATATATAAATATAATAACAGTCACCTTTAGCCCCTGAATAAGTTGTTAGAACTAGTGAGATGTGAATGGTTGTTACCAAAATCTCATCCAGTGACCAGGCTGCATTATTGTTCAAAAACCTGACAGCCAATTGCTGTGAAAAGTTCAGTTGAGGCAAACTTCTCGGTCGACAGGCTTGTTGACATCGACTGCTGTTTCCCCCAGTCCCTCGGCTCTGTAGGAAATTAATGAACTTCCTGTGAATTGTTGATCGTGTTTCTCACAGTGCAAATGCACAGCTAGGGTTTAATGATTTGTCGCTCCAGTTTGAATCAATGCCTCCTCTGCATCCTTGCCCCATACTTCAGATTGGTCGCGTTGCCCTGTGTGTGTCCAGGACGCAGTGATCACTTTCTCCGTTCATTTTTTCTCTTTCCTCCTCACAGGTATGGTTTCTGTGTTTTTCTCCCCCCTTTGGCTAGCTGTGGGTGGTGAGCTGTTTTTTTCTTATCTTGCTCTGAAGTCCCCCCCAAAAACTCGCCAGCTCTCCAGGCGCTGTCAACCATCCTAACCCAATTTTACACCGGCCCACACTGTGAGGAGCTCAGCTGGGTCAGTTCTTTATTTTCATTTAGTCTCTTTCTGGCTCCTGTCAGTCCATTACTGCTTCTGTAAAAAAAAAAAAATCACCAATTTTTAGACCTTCATTTCAAGTGACCTTTACTTTGATCAAAAAACTCTTAATGCGCCTGTCAAGCTTTCTTCACATGTGCACATATGCAGTTTACACTTAGAAAGGCCCTTTCAGACGGCGCGATTAGAGCTGTCAAGCTCGCAGAGATGTCGTGGCGTGGCACGAGCCATTGGAAATAATGGGTTTCAGAGCACTGTGGTGCCATTGTTGCGCTGTGTCTGAAAGCCCCCCTAAAGGTGGCAGATTTACTCTGATAATTTTTCTTTTCATTTTTTTTTACAAAGAAGTAAGCAAAAACAGGCTTCTCATTTCCAGCCAACAGTTGTTTATTTTTTGGGCTGAAATGACGGGGTCTAGTTACAGCTGCTAATTTACGATGGGAAAATGGCTTTTGAAGGGTCGGGTTTAAAAGTTCTGCTCCTAATGTTTTTTTTTTATATCAATACATGACAAAGCGCTATTATGTTACATCATACAGGTTTTGCCTAGCTGAAGTTTTTGTCAACATGAGCCTTTTTCTTCAGCGTCACTCATCCTTGTGTGCGACACCTTTTCAATAACCTGCTACATTGGACACTCAATGTCTATTAGGGGGACATTCTGCCATTTCTGATGACGTGACATGTGAAAATAAACTCCAGCATGCAGGCTGAGGAGGAGAGTTGTGCGTAGGGGAAGGGAGAGGGAATAGACCCCCTACTGTACACTTTAGTGATTCACGTCTGCCGTTGCGCTGACCTTTATGCAAATGTGTAATTAACTCAAATACGTCAATAACATTTTGAGTCAGTGTATCAGTACATCTAATTTGGCTGAGCTGAAAAAGTGTCTAAATGAAAAGGGGAGAAGAATGAGCCAGCATGCTGGAAGTGCCATCATGTTCCTGTATCTGCCGAGGCAAAAAGTTTAACTACAGGGCTGATTTGATTATTGCAATTCCTTCAGCACAAGTCAGAAATCAATCACCTACAGCACAGCCAGGCTTTACACCGGCGGTGTATAGTATCAGTATATTTAAAACCATGGTTTACATCTGTAGCTCATAATCCTGCTTTAATTAATTTATGATATAATTTACAATTCAAATGGCAGCTGTACTTGTAGCAGAAGTATTTGCAGCATTTGCCACAGTAGCAGGAGCAGTAGAAGTAGTAGCAGCTGCAGTATTGTTGTAATAATTATTACAAGTAGTATTGGTACTACCCTTCGCTGGGGTCCTGTGTGGCTGTCCATGCACATCCACAGGCTGGCTCCAAAAGTGAGTCCCAATACCCAATGACCCCCATGTTCAAATGCCCAACTAAACAGTAGAAATAAAAGTGTTTACAGCCTGGTACAAAAAAGGTTTTGGTATCTATATCTATATCTATATCTATATCTATATCGCTTATATTTTAATTTTTATATAACTCACCCATTTATATTATATTAAGGGTTAAAGTTATGCATGTTAAGGCAGTGCCTCAAACCTGCATTATTTCTCATGGCAAGCAGGGAACAACTCCACTGGCTCCAAAAAAACAAGATGGCAACGGCCAAAGTAGTCTTCAAAACGGCACTCCACAAACTAATGGGTAAAGTCACTGTGGCTACGTCCATTTCTTTTATACAGTCTATGGTTGCTACTAAGTATGGCATTTATTTTGAAACGAGAGGAAACTGTCAAATATTGCAAATTGCAGCTTAAATACAGCCAAGTTGGTGAAACGGGCCCCTGAAATGCTGGATAATGCCTCACATTTATTATGATGATTATGTCCTTAGTTATTATAACATTTTGGAGGAATATGTCTACTTTCTTTCTTGCGGAGAGTTAGAAGAGAAGATTGATTGATGTCCATATGCTAAATATGAAGCTGGAAATAGGAGACGGTGAGCTTAAAAAAGAAAGGGAAAGTATTCTAAAACAAAAGTAATCATTTTAATCAAGTAGACTATTAGATGACATGTATATATTTGTTTTAGACACTTGCTTTTAATGAAAGGGGCAACATAGTGTTGAATTTGTTCTGATCTAAAGAATTCTGGTAATCAGGCAGCACTTATTTATAGACTGTGCATGTGCATCTAATCCACCAGTTCCACACCTCAAGCCTCAAGTGTCATTGTTTCCTATTTTAAAGAAATTGTTGCCATGTGGGTGTGAAAAGTCACAAAATCTACTGGCAAAGTTGTGAGTTGTCAGCAGCAGTTGGGGTTAACTGAGTTGCTTCTCAAACTCAGGGTAAAGACGAGACAGTGCTGTCTGGAAACAAAACTACTTTATTACTCAGTCCGACTGCATCTAACCCACAATAGTGTCTCCTAAATCAGCACTAAAGCACCCCGTCGTCTGTGGCCACCTCTGTCCTGGGAACCCCCGGCCAAATAGAGTCTGTCCCCCTGCCAAGCATCAGCGCTGGGCCAAATCAACCATTTGTTTCTGTTTAACCTTTCACATAAATGTGACATACAGGGGCTGGAATTGATGCTGGCAGGTAATTTGTGTTTGTGGGATGCATTTCCACTGGTGTGTTTCACTGTGGAGTGCTCTACTCCTCCATCCCTCTCTCCCTAATGCAATGAGCTCCCTGGCCCATCAGTCTATGGCCAGAGAGACTGCAGTGCTGCATCAGGCCTCTCATTATTCTCTTTGCTTTCTATCCAAGCCCGGCTTGCTAACAACGTGAGTGTGTGATCAGGTTTGGAGCTGTTGTGTGTCTCCACAAAAGAGCTCTCATAAAGTTCCGTATTTTTCTCCTGACACCTGAAGTGGCATACGGCATTGTAGATTTATACATACTATTAATTCATGTGCCAATACCCCTGGCAGGTGTGAAAGCGGGCTTTTGGAAGAGAGACAAAACACAAATGAACACCATGGCAGGCCTATTTAACAAAATCACGGCGCACATGAAAGGAAGAATACAATTCCTCTCACCATCCCTGAAATATCAATTTGTGTAGCCTTTTGATTTTGTCTTTATGATTTAGTCAGTCTACCCCCTGTAATCTGCCTCTGTTTCCTGCTCGGCACACCAAAGTGCCCTCGCCTGCAGATGCAAACTGCGCACAGTCCATTCTTGCCTTGGCACCGGTGCCACTGGCAGAATGGCAGCAAACAGAATAAAACCTGTTGCTTTTCCCTGCCTCGCCGCCTCTGAAGAGCCTCTCTCCTGCCTCATAAGGCAGGACCTTGCTGAAACGTCTTGGTGGGATGGAGTTTGCAAATTGTGAAGCCATCAAAAAAAGGCGAAGCCAGCCAGGGCTGCTTCCGTCTGTGGCCCTGAAGTGAATCACCGGGAAGTTGGATGACACCATAACCGGCAGACGTCAAACACGGCTTTGAATAAAGACCACCGTAGCAGAAGACGGATGGTTAGGGCTGGAACTGTAGCTGAAAGGAAAGATTTTAAATGGTTTGTGGGCGTGCATATGTACGTGTGCATAACTGCGTCTTTCTCGACGTTGGCACAATTGTGTGGGCACGCTAACAGGCATAATGAAAGTTTTGGAAGATGTGCGGGTGACAACGTCTTGACAAGCTGACAGCAAGCACATTAAGCAAATCTGACAGGAATTCAATCACAAGACACATCACTTGTCTCCATGTTGCATACAGATGTCAGTCTTTCTTCTGAGCGGCACGAGTAAAGCCCTGTTTTGGCTGTTTGCTTTCCTTTTGCCATTTTTGGGTTTCCATCTGCAGGTTAGCCTCTTTGAGAAAAGATTAAAAATGAGTCTTTTCCTCACTTCGCATGGCATGTTTAGACTTCTTTTATTTATGCCTCCCTAGGCCGACCAAACACACGTGTGAGTCGTTGTATGTTGAGAGTGCTCGAGAGGTCCAGAGAGAAACAAAACCCTTCTTGCTGTGTGTAGGAGTCATCCTGGGTTCATCTGCTGCTCCTCTAAAACATACAGCAAGCCTGCTGTTGGTGCATTTGTGTCTGTTGACATGCTCCTTGTGGATATGACGCGTGAACCGTCCTGTCAGCCGGTAAATCCCAGACCTTCAGAGATGCTTGACATGGGAGAAACAAACAACAAAACATGCTCATACTAATGCTAATCTGCAAACCAGATCAGGGATTTAATCCTGAGTGTTCAGAGTTGTGTTCTCTTACACCACACAAAAACCTTCTGATTGTTATGTGTTCACCAGAGTATCAAAAACCAAGCTTATAACACAGTAAAACACAAAAATTACACAAAACATGTGGAAGTGATAAAAAATGCCTGTAATGCCAAATAAGGTCATGTAAAAGCCGAGGTTTTGTCAGGCGAAAGGTGATAGAAGGGTAATGTGTCGTCAGATGTTGAGGTGCATTCAGGCCAGACATTTGGTTGTGTTTGTCCTAATGACACAGATTGCAGATACGCTGGCATCCGCGCCGCAGGCTGTTCTGGGATCAGCTGTCAACCCCCAAAGTGTTACTCTTAATCTTCCGCAGAAGTCTTGATGAGATTTAAGCCCTCCACTCTTCAAAATACCATCAACAGCAGCTCTGAGGGCTTTGGGAGAAGTTGGAGGGGAAAAAAGGACATAAATAGATTTCAAATCAGACAGGGATTAAAGTCCAACGAAACCTTCGCCTGACTTTGGACATTAGGGCATAATCCATCGGCGGCAAAATTGTCGTATTCTTCGTTTCTCTTGTTTGGAAAGTTCATTTGTGGTCGCAGCCATCCGCTAAAGCTCCGCTTTGCTGTTTGGTACTGAGGGAGAGTTTTTTCAGGACACTGAGATGGATTTGAAAGCTTAGATACAGTAGAATAACCATTCCTCTACCCATTTTAACTACTTCTTATCAGCATACTCTTTCTGCATGTATTATTAAGAACTAAAGTATAAACTGTTTCTTCCTGTGTTGTTCCTTCAGGGGAAACCTTCAGGGAAATTGGCTAAAAACAATTCTGACTATCTTGGCTGGTGATCGTTAAAAATCTAATTTGCAGTTTCTGCATGTGTGCGAAATGTATAATATCTGAAACATATGGACAAAATAATGCTTAGAAGTATTCACGTATTTGCTAGTAATTTGAACCTTTACAGACCAAAAAGCATTTTATATACATAATTAGGCATGTAACTTTTTTTTAAAGGGTGTGCTATTTTTAAAATAGCATTTGGGATTGTAATAAAGTTTGTGTTTTACATATGAAAACATTTTTAGTCCATGCTGACCAATCACAATTCTTGCTGTCTCCATGTAGCCACCATAGTCTCAATCTGTAGTTATATTTTTGAGGAAGCACACATATGCACATAGGCGCAGTAGATACAGCATAACCCCTTAACACAATTATAAATAATGCTTAAGGCAGCTGAAAACCTGGTACCTGGTTAGAGAAAAAATTGTAGTTATGGTTAAAAAAGAATATTAATTGTTTGTCTGCACTGGGAAGCAAACTCAGGTCTCCTGCATGAAGGTACAAAATTCCTGTTCACCACCCCGACCTCCTCGTCCTTAAATTCAGCCGTGCTACATAAAAGACATGCAAACAACATTGCTGATTGTGACTCGAGATCATCCAGTCATCATCCAATATGAATGTAATTCCTGGAGATACTAATGAACGATTCATATCCTCACAGGTTGACTTGTACAAACCTGTCTCTGTGTCCCAGTGCCGCCGTGTGGATATGGTAAAATAGAGGTGTTACATAGTTTCATCAGCAGAAAGCCCACACACAACACAACTACAATAACTCATTGACGCAATGTCCTCAAGAGGAAGAATGAACAGGAAAACCATAAAAACAAGTCAGAGCTTTCTATCATAACTTCTATGATATGTTTATAGAAACATCATTTCAGCATTTGTCTCAATTCATAAACTTGTGGACAATATAGTTATTTTATAATGTTTTTTAGGTAAAACATGCCTCTGTCATTGATGTATAGTCACACTTATGTCTAGAACATCAGTGGATCTTTTTGCTCGCATTACATCAATCAATAGGCAAACCTGATTGGTTATCTATTTCCAGTAATACTCCACACAGCTACCGAGATGTGCCCATTAGTGGATGTGTCTTGAGGGAAGACGGTGGAGAGCATGGACACCATGTCAACAGCGGATGGTAAAAGGAATAAAGGTGAATTTAATTATAAAAGCACTTGAGGGTAGCAACCCACTGCTGCCCATATCAATACTCCATATTTCTCTGACTGAGTGGTTCTAATGAGAAGTTTCATTTTCAGAGAATCATTTGATTAAATTCACCTCACTCCGACAGAGCACATGTCAGTGGAAAGAGGACAGGAGAAGCTTTACTTTGTTGAGATTTGACCAGCCAATGCTCATAAAAAATTCAGAATACAACTGCGAGCGATTCTTTTCCTTGAATATGTAGCTGGTATTCAGAATCCATAAATGCTTGAATTAGATAACGAGCACGTTCTTAAATAAGATGTTTTTTCTCAGGCTTAAATTGCCTCTTGAGATGCAACCTCACTGACCTGCACTCCAACTCCTCGAACATGTACTGTATAACATTTTCCCAGCTAATGTAAGCTGAAAAGTTGTGGTTACAGCAAAAGTTGTAACACTACAACAATCAATCAATAAGTTCAACACTATGGAGTCCCAAAGTGTTCAGTGTTAAATAAAAAAATTGTGAAATTATTTAAGAAATGATTAAAGATCATTCTTATTTTCAATAATAGAATATAAAATAGACGCATACTTTACGGCGGGGCTACCTTGTGATTGACAACTTGCTACCATGGCGACCGCCAATCAGGACAGAGGCAGCGCTTCCCCCCTCCTCCAAAGAGAGAGTGGGCTGTGAGCCAGCTCCTGTTGGCTATAGTGACCGCAGGGAAAGTGTCTCGGTTTATTTGTTTTTCACAGAGTTGTTTGTTTTTCCTTCGAGGAACATTTTTAGAATCGAAGCACTGCTGAGGTAACTCTGAATTAACTAGTTTGCTGCCGCCATTAATGCTACAAGCGCTAAGCTGCTAAATATGGTAGATTGATTGCTTAAAGGCAGGGTAGGCAATTTATCTGAGAAGCATTTTTTTGTTATATTTGATGAAATTCTCTTTAAATGCGGTGACGCAAAAAAACGACAAAATTTCCGGCATCTATGGCTGTCACAGGCCTGTAATAAGCCCGTCCAGTCGTTTCAAATGTAATGCTACAGTATGTTCTAGGACTGGATATAGCGTTATTACAAATGTCAGTGAGATTTTGACTGAGATTTTCTTTCTTCTGGAACAAAAGTTCCAGTTTCACTTGAGCTCTCTATTTATTAATTTATTTAATATTGAACACTTCCGGGCTCCATACACTAGATGCCCGATGTCAATCACTTAGGCGTGTTGCTGCGTGGGAAAACATCTCAGTCGGACTCACGTTAACTTGTCACTCTTTTTCAAATTCTCCTCACATTTCTCCGTCCAGCTGCTGTGAGCTGATAACAAATGGAAACAATAACCATAAACACATCACACAAATAAAAGATCGCCTTCCCAAACACTTTGCACTCCCCTTCATCATTTTAAAAGTGCGGGGCCCAGTCAGGCATAAGCAGATCCTAAGGAGAAACAAAGACTATAAAACCCAAAGAGATGTGCTGCTGCAGATAAACACAACAGACCGTGGGGAAGCAAAGCTGCTTTGAGTGCCCCGGGGGATTATAAAAAAAAAAAGAGAGAGAGAGAGAAAGAAAAAGGTTTTCCCATACGGACTGAAGTGGTGTTTGTTGTGAGCTGTTGGACTTCCACTTAACTCAAGTAAACAGCATCGTAAAATAAGCATACAAACAATGCCATAAAACAATTGAGCAGTGCAGATAAGTAAACTAATTGCTTTGGGATATATCATAAAAGCACCCAACTGTGTTTTCAAAAGTTGAAAATTCTGCTCCTCAGAAAGGTGAATGACTCTGTCTGTTAGTCTCCTCTATTCATTATTAGAATAGTTATTTTAATTTGGCCCTGGAGTTGTTTATGCGCACTCCAACCCACATTATCCTCTGCAGATAAGCATGGATTATTGCCAGCTAATGTAATCAATATTAATTACAGCTGAATTAACGATTCAAAATGCTGCTTATCATCTATCATTCCCAGCGCGTAGCTTTATATCTCTTTTCAAGCCGTACAGTCATTTCATCATCAGAGTGAATCATCATGCAGGAGCTGTAAGCCATTTTTATAGAGGGCCAGACGAGTTTTTAAATTGAAGATCCTGCAGTGCAAAATTAACTCCTCTTTTCTTCTCTTCTCTTCTGTTGAATGCCATGTTGCTAAATGTCCAGTTGAGCTGACCTTTTTCTGCCGATGACTCATGGGCCGCTTTCTGAGCTCTTGTTGTGGTGAGTCAGCAGACAATCACCACTGATCGCTCCAAATATCACTTCCTGTCAACGGAGACAATAACAGAAGCTTCACTTGAGTTCAGGGGAAGATGGGGAAAATCAGCTTAAATAAGGGAGGAGGGTTGTTTTTCTCAGTTGTGAGCTTACAGACTGGATGTTGTGTTGTGTTCTGACTGAAGTAACAATTCTTACCATTTTATACTGCACATAAATGTCCTTCTGTCTGTTTTATACAACGGATATGACAAAGTAGTGATTCAACATATTGGCAGTTCAAGAAGGTTTTTTGGACCATTGGTTGCTGGGTCATCATCCGGCCTCCAGTCTGACATGAATAAACAGGACGTAAAATGTGCACTAATGCCAGTTACAATTCAGATGGAGTGACATATTTGTTATGGATAGACAGTAAAGAGGATTCTTAAGTTAATGGAGGATATTATGTTTACTGGTGCTCAGTGGAGACAAATAAATCTAGTGGAGTAAAAAGCACAATATTGGTTTACAAAACTTAGTGGATAGAAGAATAAGGAAGCATAACACGGCGATATTGGAAGTTATTATACTTATTTATACATCCAGCAGATGTGTAGATGCAGATTCAGATGACATTGACATTCATTTGGTGTCAAGTTTGTGTCCATCTGACCTCAGTATTCATTTTCCTTTTAGCTCTGAAGACCCAGATATCTCCAAAGGGAGATATCTGGGTCTTCAGCTGCTCCTCTGTGTTCACTAACTAGTCACTAACTGTGTGTGTCTGCTTTGGTGCTGACCAAGTAGTATACAGTGGATTAATCTGAATCCAGATGCCTTTTACAGCTGAAAAAAGTGGTGATGTGAAAACAATGACAAACAGTGAAACTGAACCAAAACTGTAAACAGACCTATTGTAATCACTGAAGATGTGGGCATAGTGATTCAGAGGTCTGGAACTGGGCTACAGCTTTTAGTGCTGCTAATAGTTTTAAGTGCATGTTTTAGGTGCTATGATAGCTGATATTAAACCCTGAAAACAAACAATAAGCCCACATTGAGGTTTCATTGTTGATTTGCGTAGGTTGCTGTTCAACTGTCAAACGTTGAATGCTGGACCATCTTCCAAGTAACTTGCTCACAACTTCACATAAAATACCAAAAATGAATACATGAAGGTGTCAAAAGTTTCCAATTCTCTGAAAGCAAATTTGTACTGGCATGAATTAATACCAATGGCTGCCTGGAAGGTAGGAAAGTTATCTATACATTTATTGGAAAATAGTCAGCGCTACTGTACCATAATACACACATATATATATACACACACGTATATAATGCCGTTAATGCACTTTAACATATAAACCGCCTATATAGCTTTAAATCCTCATTACAATACATATATAGTTGGGTTTATTTGTATTCACATACTGTGCACATGTGAGTTTATGTATGCACTGCGTGCACTGACGTGTGAGGTCAACACGATAGCATGCGCAGCAGCAGCTTTAATGCATTTTATTACGGTAAATGAAAGGCAGCGGGGTCTTGGTGTCACCATGGTTAACATAAGTGTTGTGGTATTTGGTCGAGGTTGATGTGCTGAAAGGTCAAACTCATTGTAGCGCTGCTTTAATATGTTGCAGGGAGATGACCTTCATCTCTCCACATTCCTCCCTCACTCACAAATAGACCTGTAGCTTGCACAAGAAGAGGGTGTGTTTTTCAGTATGTCTGTCTCAAGAAGAAAGAATTAAGTTGTCGAGTTTCTGAACAACTATCTAGGGAATTACAGGCTTGCAAACAGTGTTTTTATTGATTGCCTGAAAAATATTCCAAGGTCCTCGCTGGTTTCTTTGAATATATATCTGCCAGATTCCTCGAATTGTGTTTCTCTCTGTGTTGGTGCCTTTTTGTGGGTCCTTGCACTTCTCAGGCGGTGTTTGTCACAGCTCTTCTTGGTACATAGATGCCTCCTACACTTTGTTTTTATGTGTTCTGCTATTCTTTGCTTGCCACTGATTTCACACCTGTCAGCTCAGACTGACGTCATTGTTTTTTTTTTTTCTTCAGGGATATGAAATGCCAAATCTGAGGCGATGACTATTACATGTTTCCCTCCATTGTCAGTCTTTTATTCTTTGACTTGATCATTTTCTCTTTTTTCTTTTTTTTTTGATTTTTAAATTTTTTTGAGCAACATTTGATCTCACAGCTTTATAAGACAGAGAGCTAAGATAAAGCAGAACCCACCATAAATTTACTGGAAATTCAAATAAAAAATCCCTTCACTGCAGAATTCAGAACATCTGCTAATAATCTGACACATAATTTATTTAGAATAATAATATCTTGCCAGTCATCAGTTGTTGCTCCAATATGCCCCAAGAAAGTGAAACGTAACATGGCAACAACAACAGGGGCTTGCAGAAGGCGAGACTCACATGACATTTAAAGTTTCTCATCACCCAATGCAACACATGGTTTTGGCTGTAACCTCCTGGGATATCATGTTACTGTGAGTAGGTCCTGTGCACCGGTAGAGTGATATCATCCAGTGACTTTCTATTGGGCGATTACACCTCTGACGTGCCTGTTTGGCCCTGGAGTTAATAACCTGATACTTGATCTGAAAATGATTGTAACCTGAGAGTACAAAGGTGCATCACAGCAGCATGACATAACAGACCCTGTAGTCACTGAGGATGTAAAGGGTAAAGAGTTTCAACCCTTATGTCGAGGTGTGTATTTTTGTGTTTTAATGCAGCCAGATGCACGGAGTTGTTGTTCTCATTCACATATTGTTCAGTTTTCTGTAACTAAACGAGTATGAAATAGTTATTTAATCGTGACCCACAAACACTACGTTTTAACCAGCAGTCATTCCCAAGCTGTTGTGCTGCGGTGATAAAAACCTTATTTATAATTGTGACATTTTGACAAACAAAAAAATCAAATCCAGTTTAATGACAACAGCTCAGCTGTGTATTTGGCTATATAGGCATTTGAAATGAAGAATCAAAGCCCTTTACTGGGCTAGCTTGCTTCTTGAATTTGGAAAGCTCAGTTTACCCCTGTACACACTGAAACACTAAATCAGCGTTTTAAGATTTACACACTCTGGAGGCCATTTTAGAAGAAAAAACCTTTTTTATTCAGGACAGAGGGTTGAACTGGAGTGAAAATGTGGATGAGTAAATACGCTGCTAAATTAAAAAAAAGACAGGGACGCAAAATGTTGTGTCCACGACGGTAATTCTGTTAATTATTAATTAACCCGTAGTGTGTCATTGCCTTGATCAGTATAATTTTAAAATTATGGAATCCAGTGGTAAATCTAATCATCTTAGACGGTGCAAACAAATGAAGAGAAACCTGAAAAACCACCACTTCACACCTTTACTACTACATAAACTCTGTTTAAACATGAGTCTTGTCTCCATTTTTCTTCCTGCATTTACATATATCCACCATGTCTTTACTCTGGCTTTTTTCCAATATGTGTTTCCCACTCAAATAAATGGCCGTCTGTCTTTGACCTTGGAGGAATCTAATCAACTCTTTAAGAAAGGGAAGAGAAAATAAACAGAAAAATCCACCCTCAAGGGAATAAATGATAGACTCAGTAAACAATGGACTGAATGGAAATGAATCTTGTTTTAGTCACACTTATAAGATCACTGGCGTAAGAAGTCTAAATGTGTGAAGATGTTGACATCAACTTTACATTAAACCATAAGGGAGCACAAGTTTTCACCTCTCCGACTACTTTGGGATGTTGGACCATATTGAATTTCACATGTCGGGTTCTTCCCACAGCCATACATATTTAATATAGCAGCATATGGTTGTCATCGGAGGAGGTCAGTGCTGGAGGCAAAGCTGTGGCTGTGTCCTGTTGGCTATACATCTGCCCTCCCCATCCTTGGGCAGGGTGAAGAGGCAGGGAGATATGTACTGTAGGAACTGAGAGAAGAGGACTGACTGCTGACTACGTTATAATTCAGACAAAATACAAAGTTACTGGATTACTATCTCCAAGGGGCACTCCACCCATTTTGCATATGTGAAAAGGTCAGTTCAGTAGTCATGATCAATGGTCAATGGTTACTAACTGAAATAACACATTTTTACATTCAGTTGAAAAAGCTGACAGGGCATAATAACATTGTTATATCGCAGAGTAAGTCCTAGGGAGGAAGTAACATGCATATGGATAGACTTAAAAATCAAGTAGCTTCAACACATGGCTTAATAGAAGCCATTTAAGTCACAAAAATAGTTCTTAAAAACTGCTCTAACTGGCTCAATCTTTTCTAGGTTTTTTATACTAGAGTATCATTTCAGTATCACGCATTGTTTTTTGATAGACTTTGATGGATGCCAGCACTGTTACACGCAAAGTCTTCCAGCTAAAAAAAAGGAATACATACAGCTGTAAGGAGGCATGCAGAGCAGCTCCTCAGATTGGAGTGCTGCTAACGCTGTGTAAATCTAATATACTTCAGCTTTAACTGAATGCACATGCTCACACACACACACACACACACACACACACACACGTTTATGTGCGCATGGCGGTGCGTTCTTCTGCCTTCTCGTGGTCAGTAGTTGCCGCGTGGCAGAAGTTGACGTGGCTGATCTTCCTAATGTACCCTCCTCTGCAGAGGTCATAAATTAGTCTGAAATACGGAGCGGGCCATCGCTGCCAACCTCATCTGCAAAGTGAGTGAAGTGAAGCAGAAAGAGGCAGCCTGAGATGCAGCGTCAGGCTGTTCTCCATACAGAAGTCTGGCATGTCTTCGGCGCCGGCGCTGCTTTTCTGACTCAGAAATGAGATATTACATTCTGTCATTTCAGAGTCCTCGCTTTGCTCCACAGCTAGGACTGCAACCAGCTCTGACTGTAGATAATATTGACTGATTGGCCTCATTTTATAAAACCGACATTAATTAGAATTTCTATGAGTAATAAAATGTATTGGATTTGCACTATTATGGAGAGAGAAAGATAAGGAGCTCTTTTTGTCTGAGAGAATTTTCTTGGCTTGGCGCTGCTTAAAGCGTGAGCGACTCTTAATGGTGGAGAACGAAAAAGAGATACGACATGAAGCAGACATTGCTTTTTCTAATTTTCGATTGTAATTTAATTTCCCTAACCTTTTGAACCATTATGGAAATTGAAAATCAGGCATTTTAGAGAAAATATAAATTTAATTTTGACCCAAAAAGCAACCTTTTATCTATGACTTTTTATAGTGTTCCCAAATGGCATCTTTGTTTGGTTTGATTGTTGGTAATTGTGCAGTGATTGATATAAACTCAACAATAGTTACTTTTATTGTACTTCTTGTCCAAGCAGTCTGTTTAACAAATGTTTTCACCATCAACTATGATGATTAACAGGCAACTAAACTAAATCAATTTTACACCTGCCCACATCTTCCAAAGATCACTGTTTTAAAACCAATTTAAATAAGCTGCTGTAGGTCATGCACTATCATTTGAAGGATTTGTAAATATTTGCCAAATTTCTCCACATAAAAATGAAAATCCTTTATATGAGCACTGCGTTTAAGGAGGAGTATCAACTCAGCATCCAGCAGTCTGTGTCAAGTGTTTATCCCGATTTGTTTCAGATTATTCACCACTCTGAGAAAAAGAGAGATTTTCCATGAAAATGTATCTCGACTACCTTGGCTGGGGCAACATTTATTTTCCTGGAGTTGTACAAACAAAATTGATCAGCTTTCCTTTTATGTGCTTGTATAACAATTCATTTTGATGATGCGAATAAATCAAAAATGTCTCTGGTTGGTAGGCTGCATTGCTGCTTCAGAGGTGTTGGCTCTGAGGGAACAACCTCCTCTCAGACGCACACTTACACCAACAAACAGTGACTTTTTGGGGCAGTAAAACATGTTCGCCTGACGTGACTTTTTCTTGTGTTACTGATTTCTCTGAGATCATACATAGATGTTTAAAAATGAGCTCTTTTGTAACTCTTATAACATAAATGGACTCCAGCATACATTAATAAAAATGATTACAGTGCTTAGTATGCATTTAACAGGAATTGTAATGTTGCCATTGGGTCAGTGAGTTAACCTCACTGTGGGCTACAGCTGGAGCCCCAGTGTTTGGCACCATTAAAAGTATGCCAAATTAGCGATTAGCACTTCCTATTTGTAATGGTCTCATGGATGTACAGACAACTATTACTGGATTACTTTCATACTGAAGAAGACTTGAGGGCGTGATCTTTATCAGCCAGGTTCTGTAGTTATAAGGAGAGTCTTTTTCCTAAAATTGCTAGGCGGATTTATGGACGGTTTATTGGCGATGGAGGTGTAAATCACACTGAATCATGAAAACACAATGTGTATCATGTCTGTGAGTTATGTTTCAGAGAAAGAATACAAAGCTGACACAAATTGCGACAATCAGGCGCTAAGGGTTTTAATCTGGATGCTATGTAAAGGGATAAATCTTGTAGGATGCTGTATTACGGCTTGTATAATGAATATACTACTGTAAAAGAAAGTAAGTTAATTATTTGTCAGGAACTTTCAAGGTGATAGACCAGACGAAAAGTCTACAGCAGTGTTTTCCAATTCTCTTACCATTAACAGGGTAAAAAGTGTATTGTATGTCCCGAAGGAGGCACCTCATGAAAGAGATGCACCGAATAAGAGACAAAGTTACTAAGAACTAAAAGAAGAACAAATATTGGAAGAAACACACGACTCTTGAAGGAAGTAGGTACACCTCATCATGCAGTTTCTCTTCCTGTCTCACTTAGCAACCATTTAACACTGACAGGGTTTAATCAGTAGAAGATGAAGGAAGTCAGTTACAAGATTAGTTTAATCAGCCCCTTCCTGCTCTTCTTCCCGGCTCATTACAGTGAAGACTGTAATGGTTTGATCTGTGTCAAGGTGCACATCAACAGGTGAGGCTGATCAACCTCAGAAAGCTGTTTGTCAACTCATTCAAACCATGATTCACTGCTGACGTGTTTCTGACTCATGTACTTTTTAAATCAAGTATTATTCCTTTTATTCTGAATGAGGCTGAATTTGCTTTGATTCATTTTTTTAATTTTAAGAATAAAGCCTCTTATTCATCCACCAAATCGTATTAATTAACAGAAATGTTATAATGAGTTGTGTAACTTTCTGCTTCTGGGGGCAAATTTGTGAAGCAATAATCAGACTTTAAAATGGGGACCAAGTAATATGTTACTTTTTTAGAATAGCAAATCTTATATTGTTACAGCAACAAGCTACCAGGACGGACCCATCAGCCATCTTAATCAGACGCATCGCATCCTCCTCATTAATTAACAGTGTCCTGTGAGCTCTTCCCCTTTTGAAAAGCTTGTTTCAGCATTCTTTCCCATCGTGCTTCTGAACGCTCCGCGCTCACTGTCTGCTGCAGACACACTTAAGATAATGAATAGCTGGAGGAGGCTGGTGTTCTTTACTGCAGCCCAGTAAAAGGCCACTCTGTCTGGATCCACCAGGCAAAAAAGGAAAAATCTTTCCGGCAGCATCTGGTTGGACTGTGCATATCTGCACGCTGAATCTCTTAGAATTTCAATGAAGTCAGATGGTTGTATTAAAGATGTACTCATGTCATCATTTTATGTTGCTATGAAAGACGGCCCATCTAAATAAAATGTCTTTCCTCTTTTAGACAGTCCCCTTCCAGTAAGTGTCCATGGCTCTCCACAGGAAGGTCACTGCTTTACAGAACCAAACTGGAGCTCTGTCTGTTCATTGCCAATAACTAAAATAGGTAAAGGTCAACCTGAGACAGACTGGGGGTTTTGGAGGAGCTTTCGAGGGGGTTGATTAAACTATTGGCTTTTGATTGTCATCTTATTCATCTGCCAAGATTTTGTTGGCAACCGTTTGAGAGTTTACTAATGAATTTCTCAAATGAGCCAAATTGTGGTTATTGGCACTCTAGTTGACCCTTTTTCTTGCCTCAAGAAGAAAATAGCTCCTACATTCTGCTGGGTAAAAATGTGTGTATCAAAACTTCTTTTTTGATATATTTGATCACAAGTTCTTACAGACTCATGTTACATAGCGATAGTGTTTACCAACAATGGGTATCCTGCACAAATGGCTTCTATTTTGCTCATTTGAGCGACAGAATCCTCTGCAAACTCTCAGTAGATACACTTTTTTGACGGTGGTTAACAGTTTTGTTCACATTTCTATATACACAGCTCTAGTTGATCAGCCCCTCAGACTGTTGACACTATCACAGCGACTACCCCAGACTGCCTTTTATGCAAGACAGTGTAAACTGTCTCCAACGAAAGCCTGAAATGGGTCATGGGATATTTAGGGACACGGCAGTGCCCGGGGTATGAAGAAGGGAGGATTCAGAGGGATTTGAAAAGCTGTTTGTTTCATCACCATTTTTTATTGAAACAGAAGAGATTATGGTGCTTTTTTATCTCTGTTTACAGCATTGTAGAGTGTGGATGGTCGGTATCGCAGGCCAAAAGGGCAAAGCACAGTGAAATGCAAGAGATTCTTTTAAGGTCACCAACTTACTGTAAGCTATTTACATAATGAGCTCCCTGGATAATTAGTGTTCCCAGGCTTAGACAACACTGTATAGACTGTGAATATAACAAAGATATGAAAAAGATACTGTACAAATGTGTATACAGTATAAATCTGCTTGTATCTTTCCTTTTTTATCTTTTCGTTGTAGTTGTTTGTCATCTTTGAAATGTAGAGATTCAGTGATTCAATGTCACCCATTTACGAAGTGATGAAGGTGCCGTCGTAAACCCATAAGAAAACTGTTTTTTTTCAAGAACACACTGTTTTCCAATTTGAAACAGGATGTTAGAATGACAAATCTGAAGAGTTTCTGTTCATCACTGAACTGAATGATAAAAAAAAACAATAAAAGTCATTACATTCTGGTATAGTCGGTGCATAAATACCTCTCGAGGATCGGGGACGGTCTTAAACTGTCCATGTACTGTTTCTTTCAAACAAAAATCTGGAAACCAAAATTAAGCCCCCTTTCATTCAATTTTGACAACAAAAAAGAGTTTTGTGTAGGTTTTCTAAATGCAGTGAATGAATTTGCCATCAGAACACAATGAAAAATTGGGGCTATTTTCAAATATATTATCAATAACTGTCTTCAATTTTTGATTACTCCAAAATTAATTATTGGATTAGTATATTTATTATGATTTAACAAGAAAAGAGTTTAAACTTGCCTGTTCTTTTACAATGAAAGTTGCAAAGAGAAATAAAGAAGGGTATTGTTGAGGAATCGGTGCAGACCTTGGTTATAGACAAACACACATCAGCTGTAAAATAAATTTACAAGAAGCAAAGCTCAGATATTCAAGTTTAAGTTTTTCACCCACTCACTAAGTACCTCAGGGTGTCTTTAGCAGCCTCATGTACGGCCAGTATGACAGATGTGTCCCCATTGACTTCCTTCAGTCCCTGTACACAGGTCAGGCAATGACACACACTGTAGCACCGAGGGGCTGTGGACGCTTTCATCCTCACACCTCACATCACACACACACACACACACACACACACACACACACACACACAAAGACACTCACAGACTGTAGGCATGCATGCATGAACTTGCGAGCAAACACAGACGATCAGGCATGTACTCACACTGAAACACACATATGCAGCCTCGTGCTTACATACACAAACACGTATACGGGGTCATTTCTCGCTCTGGCGCTCTTCCACTTGCTCAAACACACACAAATGCTGAGCGAGGAGGCCAGATGGAATCACAGCGTGGGCTGTTGGCCTTTCACACTCTGGAGACTTGATTTCTCACTGTTCCTTCTCCTTCACCGACCCTTTTTCCTCTCGTTCCTCTTCCCACTTACCCCCTTTCTTCTGCACTCTCTCATCTCAGTTTTTGCCTTTCCTGTTCTTTCTATCTGACCTTTTTATTTGTTCTCAGATTGCAGGCCTTTTCATTTTGCAAACAATACATGACAAAGGTCGATTGTATTGAGCAGATTGTTCAATTCACAGTGAGGCAAGCTTTTTCTGAAGACACTGTTTGACTCCAAAGGTACAGTGGAAGGTCAAGAGTTATCACATTGTGATGCTGGAGGAAAAATCACCCAGTCCTAAGCTATAAACCAGGAAGCGCACTTTAACTATGGCTGCAGTCTTCCTTAATCAAATGAGGGGCAAGAGAAAAGAAGGAGAAATGCTTAGTCCTCCAACCCTTTGGGTTTTCTGTGCTGTAAATATTGATTACAGGTTAAAGGCAATTAGAATAATGGAGCCAAAACCATGCAGCCTCTGCCAAAACAGCCTTGGCTTTGGTGTGCAGTTTATAGAATAAAGATGGTGGAGAAAGCTTGCAAGCAGGCCGGATTCTGATTTAAAGAGCTCGACTGTCTTACCGAAATAAGCCCTTAATACATCTTACAGAGGATAATGCACATTATACACCACCGATCAACATCCTGAGCAATGGAATTCTCTTGCCAACCCCCAAGAGCTGAACTTGAAGGTAAACTCAAAATTAGACAAGGAAGTGTTTAAGTGAATCGACTGCCTGAAAACATTTAACATTTAATTTAATTAGCAAAAACAAGCCAAGGTGTTTATAGTCCCAAGAGTCTCCATACAGAATAACAGAAATCCAGATAAAGGCAGACCTACAGTACAGAATCCTGTAGACCAGTGATTCCCAACCTTTACTGTATGATGTTCCCCCACAGCCCCGACAGATGATGACTGACTAAAGTTTGTTCATTTTAAATGACTAATAATTTTGTATATTGTTTAACATAATGGTTTTATAAAATTGGATATTGTTACGATAATATTTACATACAGTTTTCAACCATTTATCCATTATTTTTATCTCTTTTACCATTTATTACTGACAGCTATATTTTTATTTTTAGCTAACTATTTCAACCATTTAACTGCTACACCTTACTTAACATTTTGAATTGTTAATCATATAAATATTATACTATATATATTTAAATATTTATTCATTTCGTTTGCTGTTTGCTGGTTATCATGCACAAGAATACCCCCTGGGGTACAGGTACCCCTGGTTGCCAATCACTTCTGCAGACAGTCTGCTGGTGTTGTTGAATTGAGTCTCAAGTTTTTAGTGACGCTGCAGATGACAGGAAGTAAAGATGTTTGCTTTCAAAAGGAGAACAGTAAAACTTTACATGTGTGAAGGTGGGACAATGCTCATGTCTCTGATGGCATATCATGACATAATCTGTATGAGGCCTCTCGATTGCCAGGCTGCAGATGGCAGACACCCCAGGGTCCTGATTCAAAGCAAAGCATGGGGAGCTGTCCAATTCTGTCTTATAGTGTGCCATAAAGCTCAGGGCAAAGTCTGTATCACCCACACACACACACACACACACACACACTAACTCTGTCTTCCTCTCTCTGTCTCGTTCGAAACAGGCTGTGTGTCAAAATGTCATATAAATATTTAAAGTCTGATCAGGGGACAGTCAGGCAGCCAGAGATTCCCTGAGGGTCCAAACTCCAAGTTCTAGCTCTCAATGCAATCCATTTTCTGGTCAGCCTCCACACATTCCCACAGGTCAGAGTTTGATCGACTCCAACACACACACACACACACACACACACACACACACACACGCAGTCACTTTCTTTATCAATACATCCATTCAGTCGGTAGCGCAGTGGGAGTGCTCGGTGGAATATGCTTCAAAACCCACATTGGACTGAAAAAAAGTCTACACTAGATAAAGCTTAGCTCTATAACGAATACTCTTTTTCCCTTTAAAAAGGAAAGTTCTCCCAGAACTCCACCTATTCCTTGTCCTTGCAACTGGTTAAAAAAATTGTATCAACGAGACCTAAAGCACGGACTCTTCTAGGTCAGCAAACTTGGGGGGTAGATAATCAACTCTGCTTGTATGTACCCAGCACACATCCACCTCCAGTATGAATTGGCCTACTGTGAGTGACTCCAATGTTATTTTTTCTAACTGAGACCAAATAAAGCATCCTAAATGATGATCCACTCTATAGATCCATATGGTCTCACTGCCCAACTCAGCTCTGATTTTAAAATTAAACCGGCTCCGCTTGTCCATTCAGTCCCAACGTGGGCAGGAATGTGAACTGGGTGACGGTTTGACCTTAAATAAACATGGGGACCCCTGTGGCCCCTTCAGCTTCTCCCATTACCCCCATCCCACCCTCTGTGGAGGTTTTTAAGGATGGACTGACACATGGCTACTCTCAAACTGGCAGGGGAATGTTCAACACCCATGCTTTTGCGTATGTGTATGTGCAGGCATTTGGGGGTGTACATATTTGCTAACATTAGTAGATATACATGTGCAAACATGTGTCAATACATGTGACCTTCATGGGATTGATATACCTGTGTTTGTCTGTGCTTGACGGGGGGATTCTGTGCTACTTTAATGAAGCCTAATGTTTCATGCTTCTATCAGTGGTCCCACTGGGGGTGCGTATCATTTAATAACACACATCTGACAGAATAGTTTGACATTCGGAGAAAAACACAAATTTTCTGTCTTGTCAAGAGTTGGATGAGAAGACTGATACCACTCTCATGTTTGTCTGCTTGATGTGGAGCTACAGCCAGCGGGTGATTAGATTGGCTTAGCATAAAGACCGAAAACAGACTATTCCAAACTAAGTCAAACTGTTCCTTTTATGGCATATGCACACTAGTACATGCAGAACCCACACAACCCTCCTCTGTGCACACACTGGAGGCCCAAGCTCCTCCAGTAACTGGGCTAACAGCACTCTAAAACTGCAATCTAAAGAAGACCCATGTAAACTGAACCATGTTGAATGCTAATTTTGTAGATATTAACTGTGTACTTGTTATATGTTTACATAAAAATAGTTATAACTTACCATATATAAATGCTAATTTAAAACACAATTTAAAAACATAGAAAGGTTAAGTCTGGTCAAAGTATTCTGAATATGCTCTTAAGCAAATTCTTTATAATGGAGTACTGGTTTTAAAAATAATTTTGATTGTATTGAAGTCTTTGAGAAAATGACTCTACTCCTCACATGATTTATTACCTCAGTAAACATTTTCCTAATGAATCTTTAGTTTCAAGTCTTCTTCAATACAGCATGATGTTATTCTTGTAAATTTATGGCCCCATTTAGAGTAAAATAGATGATAAAGCAGGGTATGCTTTAGGTTACGACTACCTTGTGATCGATTAGTTACTACGAAGAGGACCTGTTAATCAGGATGGACGCATAGCAATGCGTATCAATGGCACTGTGTACAGTTAAATAACCGTGAACTTGTTTTTGGGTGTTTTCCATATTTTCGTCTTTGACCATAGACTTTGACCAACGAGTTTGAAGTGCCTTCAACCTGCATTTTTTTCTAAGATGAACATAATCAAAATGAGGAACCCTCCTCTGGGAACCCTGAAGTCATGTACACCATTCAGAGCACCAACCTTTTCAAAGTTCGGGTGGTATTGTTTGATTTTACATAATCTAATCTATAACTGGCAAGAGATCATCCCAGATCCCTGAACTGATCTCTAAACCCCCGAGTTCATTCACTTTGATCCTTGATCCGCCTCTATCCCCTCTCTCTCTCTGTCTCTCTCTCTCTCCAAAAGCCGCAGAGGAGTTTGTGAAACAGAAACACATCAAGCAGATCAAACAGGGATCACTCAATACTGAGAGCTAGTGGAACCATAACCAGGCTGAGAGTATAAACAATAGCCCTTTTTAGACAGAGATTGTGCATTACGCCGTGAAGAAGGCCCGTCATTATGCCAGCATTGCTTTTTTACACTGAACCGAACAACACCGGCACAATGCTTCCCAGTTGTGATTTGCTGAGGCTTGACGTGTAACACAACAGCATTGGTGTCCTGCCGGCTCCCTCGTTTACACAGTCATCGATATGGGTTTGTTACTACCTCCGCTGCCGGCTTAACAACAACAACGCCGCTCTGTTTCATCTTCATACGTTTTATACAGAAAGCGAGGCAGAATAATGTTGCAACATTCCCGCCTTGAACAGGCTGTGCAAAAAGTGCTAATGTGTGTGCGTGGAGGGTGAGATTCTGGGAAAATGCTTGAAGAGCATAGAAGAGCATGGAAAGCAGTCAATCTGTGTGAACTTTATTTTTTGCATGTACGCATATTCATGAAGCATGTGTGCTTTTTAATATGCAAGCGTAGACTTGTGTTTGCTTTGCGTGGGTGTATATGTGTGCAAAACATAAAGTTTCTGTACTGTGTGTATGCTTACTTTCTGTGTGTTTGTGTTTGCATAGGACAAAGGTTCTGTGATATAGGATATGGCCAGAGCGTGGGGAGAAAGAGAGAGTTGGCAACCCTACTTGGCTAAAATTGCTTCCAGCCTTAAAAGAAAAGAGGAAATACCATTCTGGGAGAGAGATCCTCTGCGTCTGTGTTAAACATCATCGCCATTGTTCATGTCTGCAGAGTTTAAGCTGAAACACCTGCTGAAAGAGGCCCTGTCAAGCTGGAAAGCCAGTTTTCTGTGTTCATTACTGAAGTTTGTCTTTCATACAAAAAGATTTAGACTGCAGAGAGTTATCATATAATGGCCTCGGTTAACCTGCCGGGGCCATTAGCATTAAGTTCGGCTGAGGAAGGCAGAAATGTTGCTCGGGCTAAAGCACACTGGCAGTTTAAGGAAAAAATCACAAGGATCTGTTTGTATTGAACATGTGCTGCAGTCAGAATCTTGAACATTTAGCTACTTTTTCAAGGCTACTCTAACAACTGTTCTGTTTTTACAACGCTCTGTAGAGAGGTGGGCACGCAACAAGCTTACATAATCCACAACTGCTGAGCCAGTTCCTTACTACTACTACTACTACACAAAAAGGGCTTTAAAATTCAACCTCAGCTGGTTCAGAATGGTAGAATGGATTATATACGCAATCGCAGGAATCGCCTGGTTTCAATTAATGTGTTTCTTGAAAGAAATATGGCAAGAAATCAATCACAGCAGACACAGAATAAAAAATAAATCTTGAATGAATTTATTCACAACTCGTGAGCCACATTTTTAGGACACACACACATATATGCTGGGCGGTAGGTACAATAAGTACATTGAAGTCTTGGCCTCAGTACGTTGGTGGTGGTGGAGGTTTTTGTAATCTGTTAAGATAAAATTGTGGTGGAAATCGGATGATGGGGTTTAATCACTACATCAACTTTTATTTAGAACTTTAGGCCTCAGGTCTAGTATGTAATTTCGAGTCATGTTTTGTTTTTTGTTTTTTGGCTGAAGGAAAAGGGTCATAGTTCCATATCATTAGTGATTCAAGACATCTGTCTCTTTACAAGATTACACATTTGGGAGGACCCATCGGGCTGTAAAGTTTGCATTTCACTAGGAAAGGGCAAGCTAGTTCGCCTAGTTTGCTAATGTGAGTGCTGAACTTAAGGAAATGCGTCATGACATGATCAAATAGTAAAACTATACTGGTTTGTCATTTTTCTTAAAAAAATCCCTTCTTATCCATAAAAGCTGCATGTAGGACTCATGACATCTGTATTTTAACAATCCTGGCTAAGAGCCTGCATATATGAAATTCAAAGACTTTGAACATATTGTGCTAATATATTCAGCTAAGCAGACATTGATTGAAAGGATCCATGAAAGATCAGTGTTTAAAATGTGCAGGCTAAACCATAGTACAAATGCATTTCTGTGGTAAAGCATATAGAAAGCAGCTGCGAGGCAAATACCATTAAATCGCTCCATATATGCCCAGAAAAAAATTTCAGACATTTCCTGAAAGAGGCTTGTTGCTGATAAAATCAAACACATGTTGTACCATGCCAGTGTTCCAATATAGAAGTATAACTATCAAACTTAGCTGAAACTATTTGAGAAAATCTTTGTGTTTTTTTTAGGGATTTTGATGATGATCAGTGGACAGGTTGTGACGCCTTATGATGATCACTCAGTAGAGGACATAGTTCAAACCACCCACCTCCTCTTATGTATAATTCTTTGGCTCTTCATCTCTTTCTTTCTCTCTGCAGAGTCCACAGTGCACACAGTATCTCGTCATTGGCCATTTGGGCCCAGACTGCCGCACCAGATGGATAAAACAGGAACCTTTAAGACTGCGAAGGAAAAAACAACATTTTCTCACTGGTGAGATAACAGGCAGGATGTTTTGACACATCCAACTACTTCTTACCAAATGGCTATTTATACAACCAGCTTCATTGATCATACAAGATTCATTTTTTCCAAAATACGAGTCAAATATTTACTTTAAGACTCAAGGTCAGTTTGTGACTCTTTGCAAGGGAAGGACAAAAATTTCTAATTTTCTGAGTTCTGAGTGAATTTGTCACAAAAGTCACTTATGGGGAAGATGAATAACATTAAGGAGGCTAATAATGTGACTAAATGGGACTAGTCTCAAGCTACACCCAAAGTATTTTGGTGAACACAACACCAATTAGACCAACTGACGAAAACTACACACTGAAACCGTAGACTAAAACTAACAAAAGACTAAATGTGACTAAAACAAAACGTGTCACATGCCAAAACTGCTCTTAAACATAATCATATAACCTTGGTGCATTCAGCTAACATGCAGTTCCAGTTTTATCCTCCTCCAAGGTTGCTTGTACAAAGAGCTATTGCCAGGTTGGTGCAAACACAGCTCTCTTGTGTGACTTTTAAAAAAATGGATCTATGGCCTAATATGCTCGGTATGTCCCCCGGTTCACCCCAAAGAGCCTCTGAATAGATGGCATTCTTCAGTGTCTCATTGAGCCAATTACTCATATGAAAAATAAGCAGTTGGAAGGCAGTCATACCCTTGAGGGCCACAATTAACCTTAACTTAGTGAGTCTGCAGTTACAAGCAAGGATAGGTACACGGAAGCAGCGACTCTTTGGTTGGCCTAATGCGACGGTTGCTCGGTGAGCTCGTCATTGATCGCTGGCGAGTGTCGCGATGACGGGCATGTGGAGTTGAGTGCTATGTGGTGACCGGACATCTGAAATGCTGCTTTCAACCAAGTTGATGTGGAAGGGAGGAAGACAGAAGAGGGGAAGGAAAGAGCCCAGGAGAGTGACATGAGATGGTGACGACAGGTCAGTGGAAACCTCATCAGGGGTATGTCAGATATAAGTCAAAGGCAGGACACGGCTGTTGACAGGACTGAGCGCCATACACTGCTATCCAACCCTCCCACTTAGATTTACAGCTTACTTGCCCTTGACAAACAAGCCTTGAGACAGACAGACAATTGTTCGGAACAGAGTTCGTACCGTAACATAGATGCGGCTGTATCAGACAAGACCCCTCAACGAGAGAAACTGTAAAAACTTTCAGCTGAGGCGACTGTTAACTGCACATATGGAGCTAAATTGTAAACTGTCTCAGTTGACCTCCCTCTGAGACACAGAGTAGCATTTCCTACCCAGTGAGTGCCATGCTTGTTGAATCAAATTCTACTCAATTACTTTCTCCCATAAGTGCACCGTGACACAAATATACAGTACTGCAGGGCTCACAGGAGTGGAGAGACACGGGACTGACGCCTACAATCTCCAGCAGAGTGTCAGGGGTTAATAACACCCACAACCCCCCAGTGTGTCCAACTTTTCAAGGTTTCACAGGGTTTGGACAATAAAAATGCTCCTCCAGGGCAATCATACCAGCTTGATTTTTTATGCCACAGTATACTCTGACTCCATAAAATCATGTCCTCTCATAACTGGCATTGCTACACAAGCAGCAGTGTATTAGGTTTTTATTGATGATGATTAGGTGTTTTTCTTTTTCTCTCTAGCCACTTTCATGGCCCCTGCCTGCAGCAGGCGACACAAACAATGGGGGGTTAATGTATTTTTATAGTGGTGGCTTCATAACTCCTTTCTGCGTATTAAGATTAGGTTTATTATTATTGCTCTCACAGGTGCACAGTCATCGTAAAAGTTTCCCCAGTTCAATGATGCACAAGAGGCAGCGATTGCTACAGTGCAGGGTTTCAGCAAGTTCTGAGCGTACCTCACACAGTTTGCCTAAAGGGGAGATAAAAAATAATTGAAGAGCAACCTGTTGTTTTATGATCCTTTTCATATTTGTCAGAAAAGAAACTTTGGAAGACTTTCAGCTCTTACTTGTACAACATTTTCCACTGAACTCAACATAACAACTATTGCTGACTACTGGCAAGCAGTTTGCTGGTTCATTGGATTTAATGTCTAACTCGTGATTTTGTTGGAAGAGCTTTTCTGACGTCTTGAAAATATAAAGTTAATTGACTAGCTTCGTCTTGAAAATGCACTTTGAAAAGTTGGATAATGTTGTCTTTAGAAAAACAAAAATTAAATGAAGGGACCATCTTGAAAAAAAAAGAATCTCTCCAGTTCTTGAGGTTTTTCAAAAGTCACCATAATGTTCCACTCAGGTGCAGTATTGCTGCACTTATTTTTAGCCGGACAAGAGAGCTGACAAAGGTTATTCCTTTGTCACTTGTCTTAAAGGCACTTCAGAAAGTACACCTCTCACGATGAACAACATGTGAATCTTACTGAAAATTGACTTGAAATAGAATGAAGCTGGACTGAAAGAGCTATATATTGGGCTGGTACTGCAGTCTGAGGCACGTTGCTAAGGATTTCTCAACTACATCAAACATATATTTGACAATAGGCTTGCAACCTGAAATTCTTTTCCATATTGTTTAATCTGACAGTTTCTTGACTAATCAATTAATCATTTGGTTCAGAAAATGTCATAAACCAGTAAAAAAAATTTAGATCACAAATTGACATATTTCAATAGCTTTTTTTTTTTGTCTAATCAACAGTCCAAAACCCTAAAGATATTAAATATAATATCATACAAATCTTGAAAGGCTGGAACAAGTACATGAATAGTGCCAGAAAAAAAAGGAAATCTAACCTTTGGATATACCTAAAGGAATAGTTCAATATTTTGGGAAATATGCTTAACTGCTTTTTTACAGAGAGTGAGATGTATTTCCCTCAACCTGGTTTTCACTTCGGAGTTTTCTTACATTTACTAGAGACTTGAGTTGTTTGAACAGTATTTTCCTGTCAAAGTACGTTGTAAAGTCCTACAGAAAGCAATAATGAAGCTATAGTTTGAATGTTGGACTCTTGTATGATGGAGTCCTTGTATTGCTGTTTAATGTTGATCCTACTGTATGTCCCATGGCAACCGTAGAAAGACGCTTTCACTCTCTGGTTCAGGGTTCAGGGAAACTTGTTAAAGACCAGTGCAACATCTTTGCAAGTAATATCAGTATTAGTAAAATGTCCTTAGTGTTTTGGCCACTATTTTAAGATGTAGGTTCCATATAGTATACTAATCAGCCAGTAAGTAAACGGTCTTGTGTGTAAAGAGAACAATTTCTTCAATTGCCAGCTTTGTCTTCTTCTGCTTTGTCTCGCTGTTGATAACAGGCATTAAAACAGGGCATAATTCAGGCCAAAACATAGAAAATTTTAATAGGAACCTGCCTAAACCAGGTGCTTTGCCAGAGGGCATTAACTGAATGGCCTCCCACATGTCCTCCTTGGTAAAATGAACATTTGGATGAGCCGGTGTTCATATTCTGACACAGCAGGCTGAGAGCTCCTGTGCAAGTATGTCATTAAATCTTCTCTTGAGCTTTTACTTCACTTGGAGGTGAAGAGGGATTTGTAAAAATAAAATTAAATGTGCTATTAATGACCAGGGGTGCATTGTCTAAGTAATAGGTCCCAGACTTTTGATACAGTTCTGTTTCCATATGATTTGTAGCTGACTGGGCCTGCTTCCAAATTAGTAGTATTTTTGTTTATTCACAGCTAATTTCTTGGCATGTTCTGTGCAGTCAAGACTGCTGAGTTTGGATTGTCCTGCTAGTAGAAAGATGTTTTTTCTCATAAAGAAAAGCTTTGAGGGGCTGGTTCTTTCCCTGTTACAGGAGGAGGTAGGTGTGCACACTGACCCTCTCCAGTTTACATATAAACAACATAGTGGGGCTGATTATTCTGTCCCCACGGTGCTTATACCCACCTTGAGAAGCCCAAGGCATATGTTAAAATGGTCTTTGTGGGCTTCTCAAGCTCCTTTAACACAGTTCAACTCCACCTGATGGGACAAAAGCTGCTCGAAATGGACGTCAATTCACATCTGATCCTCTGGGTCCTTCCATTTCTGACAGGGAGACACAAGTGGTCAGAATCAACAGTCAGTTCAGCTCTACTCGAACCATCTCCACTTGAGCCCCACGGGGCTCTGTAATTTCCCCTGTGCTCTTCACTCTGTACACTGATAACTGCAGGAGCTCAGACCCAGAAATAACCCACATCAAGACCAAGGGGATGGTCATCGATTTCCGTAAGACATCCTTACACTGGAGGTGAATGGCCAGGGCGTGAAGAGAGACATACAAATGCATCGACATCACAACTGAACAAAAACTCACCTTCAAACCTCTCTCCTAACCTCTTCTTTTTGAGTGAACTCCTATAGCTACTTAAATCTGCTCGCGACAGTTGTCATTTCAGCTGACCAAATAGACAGAAATGAAGAATGTGTGATAATTCATAGTTTGACCATAGAGAACGTGAAAAATGTATCCGAATGACCTTTTAATAACAAAATGTTTTCTATGATTTTCATTCTGTACTCATATTGTGGAAGTCATGAGGGCTCTGAATAACTTTCCAGGGACAGCATAACCAATATTTTTTCTTGAAGAAACACTTATTGCAGAATGAGAGGGAACCTTTTTATCCACCCAACAGTTGAGAGAGCTCTATTCCTCCGTGACCAGATGTTTGGCCTTGGTTTAAGCGTGCATGTTGTTGAGTGAGAAGTAAAAGCTGTACTCTACAACACCAGTTTGCAGCTGATGCCTGTAGAGAATGTGAGGGAGGATATGTTTTGAAAATGACCTGTAATCCAATCCACGCTCCCAGTTCCTCCCTGATGGGATTCCCTCGCCGGCCTCTGTTGTTTTCATTTTTGACAACATGCTGAAGCACATTTCATCTCCACAGTGAGCGACCTCCTCAACAGGATCATCCAGTGCGTGTTAGGCCGGTGTTGCTGAGCCAGGTGCCCTCGCTCAAAGGAGGACATGCATTTTCAGCATGGTTGTGTCCTGTGGTGAGCAAACCACAGGCTTTTACAATAACAGGCTTTACCGACTGAGCTGCACTCAACTGTATCACTGTGATTGGACTTTTCATACCAAATCACAAATGAATGGAAATACAAAAGGGGCCCTGAACTGGTATCTATTAAGATTATGAATGAAAAAGAAGTGGCAGGAGGTAAGCCTGTGCAAAAGGCAGACTGCTGTATATATAATACCACAAAGTTATAGATTCCTGGAGCTCGAAATATCCTCCAGCAACCAGAATTCACAGTGTTCATATTCTGGAGATGTCCAGTACGAATTGCAAATATTACAGTCATGCATTCACACTTTACAAAGTCACCTAGAAACGTTTAGTCAAGACAATTGAATCAGACAGTGCAAAGACATGCATAAATGTAACATTTACACCTCTGTAACGGAGTAAAACTACTGTGTACTTTGGGTTAGTGCCTACTTACAACTTAACAAAACTCAAATTTAAGATTCACATTTAACAGTCTATTTAGTATTATATTATACACATGTTGATCAATATTTGCTTCTTTTTTTAGCAAATAAACAAGACAATAATAATTACAATTGTGTACCTGCAAGACTAAGAGTCTACAGCTGATCTGGACCTAGAACTTGGTTCAGAGAACAAAAGTGAGTTCAACACTTATGGAGGCTTAATTTACATATGTAATAAACCTGATGTATGTAAATATAGTTACAGTATGTATTGCTGCAAGGAAGGATAGTTTTCATCTTTTACTTTCAACACCAACAGTTTGTGGATTAAGCAACTCTGTATGGTTCTGCGCCTGTCTGCTTACTCTACTGGACACAAATTACAGCAGAAGTTGTTCATTGATATTTTTTTCTCTCTTTGCCCTGCAGCAAACGTTTCTTCAAAAGGTAGGGTGCACAGCTAAAGCTTCCTTTCGCCTGCAACGGCTCCATCTGGGCACCAAATGCCGAGTGGGTGGAGAGAGGGGGAGAGAGAGAGAAAGAGAAAAAGAAGTGTGCAAAGTGACCGGAGTCCCACCCCAATGTCAGCTCTGTAACAGAGACAGATTGCGGTGGGAGGGACATGTCCCATCTCTGAGTGTGAGTAACACTGAAAGCAGATGACAGTATGATCTCAATCAAAGAGGCTGTCGGGGATGGAAGGATGGACAGAGACGGAAAGAGACACACAGTCCAATATAACACTACACACAGTTTCCCATTTTTCAGATTGTTTTTTGGACATACTATATTTGATAACGTTTGTGCTGACTTGATGTTACTTTTGGTTCAAGATGATTGCTGTTTGTCCAACATTAGGGAGGCAGTCTAACTCGGGTCTGCTGTCTCTACTTCATGAGTCCAGTTGTGCTGACAGCAAATGAGTCACATCAACAAATAGCGTTTCTGTAGGCTTCACTAGGTTAAATTTAAGACTTTTAAGACTTTTTAAGAAAAAGGGGTATTTTCCCTTATCTGAATCAAGGATCTGAGGACAGAGGGTGTTGTATGTTATACAGACTGTAAAGCCCCCTGAAGCCAATTATGATTTGTGATTTTGGGTTATATAAATACAATTTGACTTGACTTCACCTCTTTAGTACTACATGGAAGGCAATTTAACACCTGCTTCACAATCGTACCATCCAATGTATGAAAGGGCAAAGGAAAACCACTGCGGACAATATAGCCTAGAAATTTCTATTACTTTATCATTTTTTCAGGACTTTCCAATAAGTCCTGAAAAAAAGACCCAGATAAGCTGCAGAAAATGGATGGATGGAAAGTTTCTGCTAAAATCAAGCCAATATTAGATGATAAGCTTACTTGCTACTGTAGCTACAGTAGCAATGCTAACATTGCCATTATAGGTCTGTTGTAATGTTGTTCCATTGTTGCACCAAACCCAATTTCAGTTCATAAGCGTGTAACATCTCCCAATAGCCTGCAATCAGACATAAACACAACAACAAAAAAACTATTCATAGTTACCATTACTGTCTATGGCAGGCAAAAAATGTAAGCGGCAAGAGTTTTTCGTAATTACGTCTAAGGTCGTTTTTTTAAAGACTTTTCAAGACCTGTAGATAGGCTGTGTAACCTCAGCGCATGACATATGGAGTAATGTGGGGATAAGCAACAGCTAACAACATCACCCCCCAATTAGTTAACTGCCTGTATTTGATATCATGAACTAGTTTTAGTGTCCACCCACACCGATATTGCACCAATCAAAGTTTTCAGTCAAAACCAAAAAATAGCATCTTCTGGAGAGCACCAACATGTTGGGCACAGTCACTGTAAATGTCTTCTTTTTGATAATTACGATTGAGACCAAATAAATCCACTGACGGATATACATGTATATAGGGATTTCTTAGAAAAAATGAATTTTAATTTCAGCTCAAACTTAGAGGACTGCTGCACAAACTCAGAAAGTGGAACAGACCGATATACTGTTTTGCAGAAATATTCTGCTGTTTTGCAGCTGAGAATACATTCTGTGGAAACATTTAATATGGAGGTATCCATAACTGTGTTTTGAGCCATTTTAACCTCCCAGTAACCCACTGCACTGGCACCCATGTGGCCCGGTGGTACCAGGAGAGTGATTCTGCTGTTCCCAGTTGGAACATCTCCCCTGCGGCTGGCTACGCTCAACGCTTAATACCCACCCAGACAAATCGTAAACGACCCAATCAGATAATCCAATTCCACCTGGCTGCTCAAACGGTCGGCTGAGCTGTCTGGATGGTTATTAGCCATTGATTACAGCACTCACAGATTGCCTATCATAGCTTTAGATAAAGCTCTAAGCACCCATGTACTGGGTCAAATGGATAATAATGCAGATAGCGATGTGCAGCCTCGATTGTCAGATAGCAGCCGAAGCTGTTTGGCTGGCAGCAGGCCACCAGTGGAGGACAACATTCACTGGATTCATTACAAAACAGAATGGGAGCAATTGAGCATTATTACTGTCAGATTTCACTGTTTGCTTTTATAATGGGGATTAATGATGATGAGGAACTCAGCCGGCCTTGTAAGTCCATCAAATGAACCAATAACAGTGCAAACGTTGAGCTTCCATCTGCATACAGACATGTTTTTGTTGATAGGTTGAACTTATGTGTGTTTGTTCATCTTCTCTAGCTTTAAAATATACAATACATAGATAATGTGATATTTGCAAATATCTTCAGCTGTCTGTTTCAGACAAGACTGACCTTTCAAACAAATATATCTTCTTATCATGAATCCAGCGCCGATAGATTCGTTTGAACCTGCGCTGCTGGCACGCTGCATACAAACAGCGGGGCTCCCTTTGACTGCGTTCATTTGATGTGGCATTTTGATGCGCCCCGCTTCACGCCGTGAGCTGCTCATCAGGGCCAGCTCAGCATCCCCTCGGGAGGAGATTGCTGACCTGCGCCACACATTCGAGACAACCCAAACGGGGGGATAAAGGTCTGCTCTCCCACTTATGGTCAACAATCTTCACCTTATCCGCAAACCTGTCTGGAGCATAGTAATAATAAGAATTTACAGTCTCACAAGGTGCTCACCTCTTCCGTATATATTTATCTATATATTGATAGAGACCTGCACATGGACAGGGTGAAAGGCAGGGCTTCCATCAGTACAAGCTGTAGTGACAGAAAAACCGGTCTTACAGTACTTGAGATGTAAAACTGGCTTGATATGCATGATGACGCTTGTGCTTGTTTGGCA
Organism: Lateolabrax maculatus; assembly: GCA_031216445.1. Lineage (NCBI taxonomy): Eukaryota > Metazoa > Chordata > Actinopteri > Acropomatiformes > Lateolabracidae > Lateolabrax > Lateolabrax maculatus. The sequence goes on from CM062210.1 coordinate 14,809,063, forward strand.
CAGAATTAGAGACTCAACTCACAAAATCAGGGTAACTTAGTAACTATCTATCCATGTTGAATATGTTTAAACCCCTTGAGACAGTTCATCTTAAAAGTTTCCCACGAGTGCCATACTTTTTGTACCAGAGGAAGATCACACTAACTGAACCTGACTTATAATTTAAAAAAAAAAGGCCGACATACAGTAAATATCAGAGGATGTGACCTATTACATCCTCTGCGCAGGGATCCAACACTGATGCAACACACACATGAACACATTAGTACATCATCCTCACTCCAGTTGGCAGTTTGGTTTATGAGTCAGGGTCGAAAGCAGCAGGTGAACTTCCTGTGATGCTGTCACATGTGTGTGTAGGGGGGCTGCCAGGACATTACATGTTGTCTAGAGGGGGTGACGCTGCCAGGTTTCTCTTTGTCTGTTTGTCTGTGCAAGTCTGAGGCTCCCATATGTTCCTTAATACAATCTCTTTTCCTTTTCCTGCTTGATGTCATTTTATTCATGTCCTCTCCATGTGGACCACATGATCCCAGTCAGCTGCTGGTGGTGCAAGCAGGACAGTGTTTTGTAAGGCTGCAGTCAACCTTAAAGTTGATACTTTAATGCTAGAGCTTTATTTTTTTCATGGTTTGGGCATTTGACAAAGTTGTGGAAAATAGGCAAAATGGTGGACAGAAAGATAAAACATTAAATATTCATGATTAAATAAGCAAGAAAGTCATAAGGGTTCATCATCCAGGGACCATGAATTTAAAAAAAATATATATATTAAATTGTCTAGCAATATATTCAATAGTTGAAATGTATCGGAAGGAATCAAAGTGGCTTCTCCGCTAGTGTGGCTAAAACATCTTTAGTTACTATTAAGAGTTACACGCTCACAAACATGTCGAAGGCCTGCATGAAGTCTAGCTGTGGTGGATTGTCTCACATCACACTCTGCTCCTTTGGCAGCCTTGTGACAGTTTAATGTCTGAGCTGCAGGTGCGCTCTTTAAAATAAACATTTTCAGGATCGCATTAATTGATGTTAACAAGCCCAGCAAGCCCCCTCTCATTTCCTCTTACTGCACCCAGGAGTGTTTTTTCACTTGAACCATCTGAAAGTTGGCAATGACTTCAGTCAGGAGTATGTTCTTGTATCGGCGTCACAGTGAGACACAATACTAAAGCCTTTGTACTCCCTCTGACTCCTCACCAGTGTTCCCAATTCACCCGGCTCATTAGCAAGGAACATTTCCTGTAATGATCACAGTCTGAAAGTCTTTCTCTTCATTTCAGCTGTACATCTGCAGCATAGCCTCCTCATAAAGTGTTTGTTAACAGTTGGAGCAATTTTGTCTTTGAAAGCCCACGGCTTTTTGCATACAATTAAGATTTTTAAAGGCCTCTAATGTCATAACACCTTTGTTTAAATGCGATCATTCAACTGAGAAGCATCTGCAGGATAATGGTTTTCCCATGGCATATTTTCCAGCTCACGATTATTCTTGGCCCAGGGCTAATTAAGCTCATTACATTTTTTTACATTTACATTTTAGACGTGTAGCTAACACTTGTATCTGGAGCTGCTTACAGTGAGTACCGGATTAGGCTTCAAATTCAAGATCACCAACATTACCGGCTAAAGATGCATTGTTTGAAATTATGTAATCAAAATCTTTTTTCTTTTTTTTACCCTTATTGGATAGATACAGTGAAGGTTCAACTCAACAAAGAAAAAACAATTCTAAAAGAAACAGGGACATGAACCTGGCCATTCTGGGCCAACAATTCAGACACATTTTAAAAATCACATGGGGCCCCGACTGGCCCAGAGCCTGGTCTGTAGTCAGGAGAGTCTGGGTATTCACTCTTCCACCCATTCAGAATACAGGCTAATCTGTGCCGATAGCTGGGTTACTGCAGTCACACTCAGAATAAGAATAAAACTCATCCAATGTAACATAGAATTAATTCATATGCTAACGGTGACCAGCCCAGGCTAACCCACTTCTGCAGGCTGCAGTCTGCTTTAAAATGTTCCTGTGTGAAATGGTGCTTTGCCCAAAGCCAGGAACCAATTTGGCGCTCTGAGAAGACCGGTGTGAGAAACTCTTCAGGGAGCTACAATCAATCATAATTGCTCAAAGTAGGGTGGTAAGAGCATTGCTCATCTTTCTGCTGTGGCAATCCCCTCACTGCTGAACTTGCACCATTGAGCTTTTATCCAGCAGTATGTTGAGACAGGCAGGGAACGGCGGCCACAGTGCTGGAGGCAGTTGATCCATCACTGAGAGTATTCCCACCTTAACATCAGCTGTATTAAAACCTATCGGCCAAAGTCTGATGTCATATTACTCACACAAAGCCTGTATATTCCCTCTGAGTCTCAGGTCACAGGCAACTCCTTATTCCATCACACACACACAAACACACACAAACACACACAGAGACATTTGAAGATGGTGCTGATATCATTAGACCCTGACTGGTAAATTATAGATCAGTTGGCAAACACAGCACTCTCTCTCACTGTGCTTAAGCATTTTGTGCTTCTTCACCACAACATTTTCTGAAAAAAATGAACACTAATTATGAATAATGTATTTACTGGCAGTAATTTATACTTTTCATATTTCTTTTTTCTGTACAAAACACATGCATTGGTGCTACTTCTAATGTTACTGGAACATTTGGAGTTGTATAAACAGCAATTATCACTATGTCAGAAAGGGAAAAGTGATTAAAAGCCATATTTTGCACATTTTCTAACTTTGTTTTCCAATTTCTTCCCTGACTTATTTGTGCACTATAAGTTAAATCCAAATTTTGTGAAAACATTTGCTCATTCAGTCTCATGTACCATAAATATGAAACTACAGCCAGCAGCCAGTTCGCTTATCATATAGACTGGGAACAGGGTGAAACAGCTAGCCTGGCTCTGTCTAAATCTCAATTACAAACACATTATGTCTTGTTTGATTATCCGTCTATTTTCTGCCACAATTCATTTCACAATTCGTACTGTTCACTGTATCCATCGTTTTCACAGAGAACCATGGCCTCAGACTTGGAAGCGCTGACTCTCATCCTGACCGCTTCACATTTGACTAAATCACAACTGCCCCATTGCGCGCTGGAGGTCACGGTCTGATGAAGATAGCAGAACCACATCGTGACAAGGGACAGACCTCGTGGAGTCCAACTCCCACTTAAAAAGTGCTTGACTTCCTTCACTCTTTTTGTTTAATCCGTACAAAAACCAAAGTGTAAAAATGACCCGTTGTTGTTTCAATCTTCTCAACTTACTCTCGGCAAGAAAGCAAATATTTCTCAAAATCAGTCAGGCTATTCCTTGAAGCTCACTGTGTGCCTACCATTTCTGAAAAAAACACACACTGCTAAAGATAGACTCCATGCCTCCACACAAACTACATATTCTTTATATCTTGTCATTAAGTGCAGGAAATGGGAAGTGGCCATTGCTTTCTTTAGTGTTGTACTTCCCCTCCAAGTTTCTCCCACCTAAGTTATTAACAGCACTGTTATGGCATCAGTCTGCCTTATTCCCACAAGCACAAGTTTGAAAAAGAAACTGTTGGCCACACGGAGCCAGAGAGAGAGAGAGAGAGAGAGAGAGGGAGTGGGAGAGAGACAGAGTTTGCCAACAGCGCCAATCGACCTACTTCCGATTTTGCGGCAGAGATCAGTTTCAGGTTTTTGGCCAATGGGTGGCTGCATGGTACGAATGTTTACCCCGTACAGGAAGGGTGGAAACATTTTTGGTGCAGAGCAGAGACTCTGAGTTTCAGAGCCGCTGTAACCAAAACCAATCACTCGGGGAAATCTCCCCAAAGCTGTGTGTGTGTGTGTGTGTGTGTGTGTGTGTGTGCAGTGAATTAGTTTCCGTTGCCCTGACTTTGAAGCCTACAGTTTCTTGTCTTATCAGATCTATGGGGAGGTACTGCACAACTATTTCTGACATGGCTGTGGCCATCTAGGAAGTAAAGTCAGTATAATACTGTATGTTGGCTGATACTATCATATCATATTATGTTCATAAGGATTTGGCAGATAGGTGTCAATTCAAATTCACCAGTAGCAACAATATAGAGTACATTGATTGACCATGCTGATTCCTTTAAATTCCCTTTTTCAGTTAACTTCAATCATTTTTAATTTACAATAAATACAAGGATTTAGATGGTAAGTACGGACGTTTAACAGTCTAAACAGCTTATCCACTTTATTCTTTTTTAAAAAATGTTGTGTGTATGTTTACCCTCCACACTGTGTGAAGTTTTTAGCTCGACTGTACGCTCCATTTTGAATAAATATAGTTGGCCATCAAAGTGAAATGACTCACAACCATACTAATGACAGTGCATTAAGTGCAGTAGTGCATTAGCCATTACACTTAAATCCTTAAATTTCATTAGAAGACAAAATTATACTTCTGTAGCATGCCCACACACTGAAACAGCATTGAACATGTTAACCGACTGGTGTGTATCTAGGTTGGTTAGTGGCAAGTTGCCCCAGCTGCTATCCAGGGAGCTACTTTTTGTGTTTACTTGCGGTCAAACTCTGAGAGAAGTATTTGAAATTGTTTAAGTTAGTTTGCTTGTAAATATTTAGGAGGCTCACATTGGCGACTGCACTTTACTTAGCATGGCCCAGAGTCAAATGGCCACAACTATGAGAATAAGACCCAGGTTGAAAAATTACAGAATCTGTCCAAGTGTTTGAGTTTCCTAACCACAGTCATACCCCATTGATTAGCTGCTGTACTTTCGTCATATGATAACACCATATGATAATAAGTGAAGTTCAGGAGAAAGAACTACACCTGAACACCAGGGTAACTCCACACACACTATATTTACAGTGCCTACTCATTCCATGCTTTGCTTTTTACAGTGCTTTTCTACACCTCCTCTTTCTGCATTTCTCTGTCTCTCCCTCTTTATCTCTTTGTCTCTCCGTGCAGTTTCCTCTTGTTGTTTTTTTTGTTTTCGTCAGCAAAGAGACCACCAGGACTCCACTATCCACTGTCTTCCCCACATGTCTTCAACCAATCTACTGCCAAATCAACTGACAACCCTCGTATCAGAACAGCTTCATCTCATTCACACGTCTTTTTTCTTGTTCTCAAAATGACATCACGTTGTTCTTCAGTATACACAAGTGTATGAAACACGCCACAAACATTTGTTACCTACATATTTCTCTGAATGCACATATTGCCATTGCTTCTGCAAAGTGAATCTGGTTTGTTACTGGTGTGAGCTGGTGTGAAAGTGACTGCACGACTAAGCTTATTATGTAAATATCAAATCTGTTCTCAGCGAAGGAAACGTGTGGGCTGTAATCAGGTTATTTTTATACTGAGCCGACCCATTTCTGTTGTTTGTCTGTATGTCTGTGTGTCCAAAGCTAAAACAAGCCGGTGCCCAGCTCAAATGGAGCCACATGGCGTCACAGCTGGGTGAATAGAGATCAGCTCTCTGCCTTTTGTCATAACCTACTATAAGGAGGTGAAACCACGTCATCTGTGATCAGAGCCAGAGACCTAGATGTGTTGATTCTATGTGTCATTGGCCAAGCCATGATTCAAAATGCCAAAACTACCAGTTTTTACATCAGCGCACATGCAGTGCCATATTCTGGACATTTTAATGACTTGAATGCATGCATGTGAAGACTAAAGTGGGACTTTTTTTAAGCTGCAGCAGCTTTGCCCTGAAATGTGAAAGGATGTGATGCAAGTTGGGAAAGAATGAGCCAAAACTTTCCATCTTTTATTGAATTGAATGACTTAATGTGCATTGGCGGACTTGAAATCCAAACTCCTATAAATCCACTGAAAAAGGAAATAGAGAGCTAATGAAACATGAAAACCAAGAAACAATGTTTTTATACAAAATGTTGTAAGATAGAAAAATACTTTTTTGAGATTAAAATTGAAATTTAAAAGAATTTGCACGTGAAAGAAAGCAACCCTGTGAAAGTGAAAAATTACCCAAAAGGATTTTGTGTTAAGTGGTCCACCTGTCAGAAAAGGCCCTTGCTGGAATAGAGCTGTTATTTCTTACCGGACTGCTTTTTTACTTTTTGTTGGCTTCAACTGGCCGTATGATAACACGGGCAATCAGAGATCTTGCTGAGAGGGCGGCTTTTCACTGAGCCTCTGAACCGACCCCGGAGCTTCCTCTGGAGAGAGGACGTGAGCTGATCGTCATCCCGCCCAACCTCAGGAAGCACATTATGAGTTAAACATGCTGTGAAGTCTGGGCTGAAAACGAGTTTTACTCCTAAATAAATGAAAGAAATGACTGTTCCCAGTAGCCTTTTGTTGATAAATTGTGGTGCATTTGAAATTTTGTTGCGTGAGCCAAAGCAGAAGAGCACTGGAATTATTCATTCCCACAATCTACTATAGGTTTTAAAGTACTTTTAAAGATACAATTGTTTTGGGAGAACTCAGTGCTCCATTGCAGATCGCTGGCCTCTATTCATCTTCCTCTCCCACTCTTTTCTTTATTCCTCTGCTCGAGGAAGAAGAGAGACAGACGGGAGGCTTTGGATTCATGCTGCCAGGAGATCGAGGAGGTCTGACTGGGAGCAGATGCAGCAGTTATGAGACGGAGTCATGTTTGGAAAGAGAGGCTTTGAGGATCCTGGCAATGCTCTGAGCTGGTGGGAGGACCAGTTGGAAAGGGCCAGAACCTTTCAAAAAGGGCATTCAGGATTATCGAGTGAGAGGGGAAATCATTAAGAAGAGGGGAGGAAGAGAGACTGTGAGAGTGAGAAAATAAGGAAAGGAGAGAGGAAGTCGGGATGAGAAAATGGTTCAACCAGCCAACAAACTTCTAAATTAGCTCGAGGAGAACAAAGAAAGGAAGTCAAAACTTTCACGCTGGAAAAATTATTATAAACTTTTATCACAGATAAGTGCAGTAAAATTAATTAAATCCAAGGGACAAAGAGAAGGTACCCAACGTCTGTGTCACTTTGTAGGTGCTCCTTTCAGCTGTATTTGTGCACTTTATTCTGCAACAAATGTTAAAATCTTCCACCAAATGCAGTGCAAAGTACACATCATCTCCTAATGTGAAAGGAGCATACAAATGTTTTCAGACATAGATCAACATGGGATAATAAAGAAAAAAACACATCCATATCATCTTAAAAGCAAGTGCTTGCTCTGTGCTAATACACTAATAGCTTCCGTGCAACATTATCATGATGTCGGTGCGTGCGGGGGGAAGAAAACAATCAAGAATGACTGATTGTTTACGGCCGATCAACATGAGAAGTTGTTTTTGTGCCTTAAACTGCACAAACTGCAGTAGTAATGGGTAGAAAATGTTCAAAATGCCAAAAAGGGAACCTACAGTACCTTTCAGCTGAGTGCATAACTAACTATTAGCGTCGACCAATCTGGTCAGAGCCCTGGATTTGAATAAGGTGGTGGATAGTTTTGCATAAAACCAGACATATATCTAGTGTCTGAATATTTTGATGGTAAACGGTTGGTAAAAGCATTTCAATTCCTGCTGATGTTATTAGTATAATATCCAGAGCAGATGGTTTGGGACACTACAGGTCATTTCTCACAACCTGTAGAGCTCATTCTTGTGTAGTCTGGGTTAGCATTATTACTGCTACTATACGTCGCGTTGGCAGATGTCTAAAGAGTGATAAAAAAGTTTCAAGCAACTTGTCGATACTTTCAGGCGCATCATTTTGAGCGAGAGGACATTAGCGCAATGTCAGGAGTGAGAAGAAATGAGAACTTGTCACGTTAACTTGAGTCGTGATCTATTGGGGAGTCCCAGGAGGGTTCCAGCGTTTACGTTCTCATCACTTACGAGGTAACTCAACCATCTTTCCATAAATCCCTGCAATTGTGAACGGATTCATCTGCGCAAAAGGTAGATAAACAATTCCCGAGTCTGCAATCCATCTTGAAATGCAAACTAATGGCTGTGAGTCAGCAGACCTCAGAGCATGACACATCCTTTATCTTTGGCAATCCTTGATGAACTGTATCAGACAGTGTTTCTTATTGACTGTATCTAGATGTACATTGAATTCACGTTTAAACTGTATTATTAATAGTCCCATTATGACTGACAGTGAGCATGCTAATGTTTATTTTTAACATCGTAGCGTGAGAGTGTTTCCCATTCCCACTCACAAATCAGGGGTCACACAGAGGTCAAACAGCTTTTTGTGATAAACAGTTGTCTTCCTGCCTGTAATGTTGCAGAAAACTTTAAATGGAGTTTTTACATTTAATGTGATTGGCGAGAATTCCTCGGAGGAGGGTGGTGTGTTTGTGTGTTTGCAAATTGAAACCTCATCAATGGGCTAATGATGCGGCTCACCTAACTTTTTCTGTGGCACACACACACTGACACACACAGGCATTTGTTCCCCATCCCTCGTAAGTGGAAAATCATTGATCTGGCTCATTAGGTCTGACCCTTCTCTATTATCTGAGGAGATTAGAGAAAGGTTTTTTCATTAGATACAGTTTGTGTATTGTAGGAGAGCCACAAGTCACAAGTCCGTGTATGGTTATTTACCAGGCAACGGCACTCACATGACATTTTAATGTAAATATATGACGCAGAAAATCATAAGAGTATTCTTTATAAATGTTAGGATGACTTCGCCCTTGATGAAAGCTTTGTCTGTAAAACCAGGACCTTGAAACCTTGAACACATCAGTGACCGTACAGTAACTGCAATGACAGTCGATGGCATCATCATCATCATCACCTACTGGAAACAGTGCTGAGACACGGAAGAGACTTCTGGGTACCACTGAAGACTCACTCACACTGAGTGGTTATTTGAAATAAGGACCGAGCTTATCATCGCCCTCTACTGGCCTTAAAGGATTTATAAAATAAATACAGTAAATAAATCCCCCCCCCCCCCCCCCCCCCCCCCCCCACACACACACACACACTCCCACACACACACACAGAAATACAATGACACCACATGCAGTTTAGTATTGGTAGATAGAAAGTATAAAAAGTAAAGTCAGTATGACTACATCATGTAATGAGAAAGTAAAGAAAAAACACCATGAGTAAACCAACAGCAGTTTAATGAATTTCCTTGAGTGCACAATAAATAAAAACTTGATTTTGGAAATAAAAAATCTGTTTATGTATCTGTTTTTTTTGCAAATTAACCCTTCATTCTTGTTAGGAGTAAAGTAGTTTAGGCTATATTAAAGCAATGCCCCAACCATGTAGTCCTGTCCTGATATATAGGTCACGGTTGTAACATTGTTGTATAATAGAAACTAAGCCTTTGACTGACTGTGTTTTTCACGAATACACCCAAAACAAACCAGGTGCAGCACTTCCCCGAAACCCCCCCCCCCCACCCACCTGTCACCTAATGTTAAGACAATGGGTTTGAAAAGTGGAACAGTGCGAACATCTGGTGTCTTGCATCTGCTTCTGACTCGAAAGTTCATTTCTGACCAGAGGGATGCAACGTAGGCTACTGACTGGGGGGAAAAAACAAACAAAAAAAAAAAAACAGCGATCGGTGAGTTTACGCCAAACATCTCGAATCTGTGGGACAGTTTGGATGGAGAGTGGGATGCGTGCGTGCGTGTGCGTGCGTGTGTGTGTGTGTGTGTGTGGGGGGGGGGGGCATCCGCACATGCGCAGTGGGTGGGAAACACGGTTGAAAACGGGCAGCTATGCCGCGCGGTGCAGAGAACGAGCCGGACGCGTCCGCTTGGAACAACGGCCGCCGCACCGGAGGACTCACCCGGGGACCGCAGGACCGGGAGGCTGCTGCTGCTGCTGCTGCTGCTGCTGCCAGGCGCTAACGGCGCGTCTTTCCCCGGGGACCACCGCCTCCACCACCACCTCCACCTACTCCTCTCCTCCTCTCCTCTTCTCCTCCTCCGAGCGCGGAGAGAAGCGGCGGCGGCGGCGGCGGCGCGGGCAGGTCGACGAACCCGCTCCTTCCCCTCTCTCTCCCCCCCCCCCTCCACCACCTCCAGGCTCCTCGCTCCTCTCCTCGGCTTTTTTCGGCACCCGCCACACAGAGAGAGAGACAGAGAGAGAGAGAGAGAAAGAGACGCCGGCAATGTCGCCGCCAGCCGTGTAGGATCTATCCCTCCCGTCCGTTCGTCCGTACCGGCTGTGACTACAAACCGAGCGGAGGCAGCGAGCGACGGCGGCGGGCTTCACTATGGTCCTGCTGGCGGTCCGCCGCAGGGGATGTCTCGGTAGCTGCTGTGCGGGGACGCTGTGCTTGCAGCTGCTGCTGTGGATTTTATGCGCCGTGAACGGAGAGGAGCAGCCGTTCAGCGTGGAGGTAAGCACCGGGACCGCTGCTCCTGGCGGCGGCGGGCGGAGCGGCGAAAGCCGGGCTCTGCCCTTTCCCTGTCGCCCCCGCTTTGTTTTGGTCTCGCGTCTCCGAGGAGCGGGCTGCCGGACGCGGCGGAGCTCGGGTTTTAGTTGGTGTTTCGGTAACAGCAGGGTCTTTGTTGAAGGCGCCCAGCTGGGTTGCGCTTCCCATCCTCTCCTCCGCTTTTTCTCTGAGGGAAAAGGTCGATGTTTTTAGGCGGAACTTAAGAATAATCTGTGTTTCTTTTGCCCGTCCGGGCTTGTTTGTGTTCTCAAAGCGGGGCTGACGTTTCAGCTGAGTGACACCAAGCAAAGTAAGGGGTTCCTTAATTTCACTATAATTTGATAGAACATGTCCCCAAATAGACAGGCCTCAGGACTAGTTTAATTTTAGTCGACTCTAATGCTGTTATATCCCCATATAAACTCTACATGCCCATGTAATTCAATAGTAAGTCCACAACAACAAAAATCTTCCCAAAGAAGTCAGTGGGGCAATTTTTCTTTCTGCTTTTAGGGCTCTGTGACTTGAACATTTTAAACCAGGACATGAGAATCTCCACTTGAGAGCATTCAGATAGTATTTCTTGTGCCATTAGAACAAAAGCAGCACATGCTCTAAGGCTTAATGCTGCAGAAAGAGATCTTATGGGTTCACAGGCAAAAAGGAAGGGGGAAAAATTGCTTCTTTTCGAAGGGAGCTTTTATTCTGGTCTGATCTGCCGACTAAATGGATTGTTAAAAGCCTTCAGGCTACAAGTGTTACACCAATAAACTTTAACACTCAATCAGCCTTTAAAAAGAATCAATGTTTATTCCTCTTGTCTTTGTTTCTTTCAAGATTCTGCAGAGCTAATACGAGCTTCCCTCCTTTTGGGTATAGAGAGCAATTTGACATATTTTTTTTTTTTTTTATCAAACGCACATCTGTCTATTTTACATCCTCTTTTATCCCCAGAGCAAATCACTTCTGTTTTAACCAAAGTTGAATGCATAAGGCAATCATAAAATGTTACACTGCAACCCCTCACTGTCTCTCACACTTGGCTGCGCGCACAGACTCTCACACACACACACACACACACACACACGCTCTCGCTCTCGCTCAGACACCACACAGGAACATCCTGGCATGTCTACTGACAGTCATTTAAGTCCTACATCCACATATCCACATGATTTGCAAGCTTGGCATGCCACACTGTTCCCTTTGGAAAGGCGGGGAGCAGATTTAGTCCAGATGCTACAGGTTATTCAGTTAAAATGTCCAAGCTCACATGACAGAGGGAAAAAGGCAGAGAGATGTAAAAAGGTTTGTTCTTTGCACTCAGTTGATCTTTGTCCATTTCCAGTTAAAATTTCCAGTTAAATCCTTAACTCCGGGCCAATCAGATGTCAAAACCCATGCTTTTCATTAAGATGTAGCCCTGTTCTCTGTTGCAATGTAAATATGAGCGATTATTGATTACGGCTGGTATTATTGTCATCATCCTGTGTTAGAATTCACCATCCCTTCTCCCACATCTTCTGCCTCCACTTGTTATTGTCCTCCCCCAGCCCTTGCGTCTCTTACTTCTTTTCCAAGCTTTCCTTTGTCACATGTACATGTGAAGGACTCTAGTCAAGGCACTCTGATCTTTCCTATTTAATATTGGCGACTTGTACTCATTGGAAATCTTAAAATTGTTGGAAGCAACAAAGATATAAACTGTAATTCCTTTGTCTTTTAGATTTCTGAGACGTGTGCTTAGCCCTGTGGTTAAAACCATAGGAGACAGGAAACCTTTCCTTTAAAAATACACTTGTAATGTAAGAATATCAGCCAATACATTTCCTGCACGAGTAAAAGCATCCTAAGATGTTATGAATGTATGTTGATTGGCAACCTCCTGCTAGATACCGCTGCGCTCACACTTGTTGGTGGATTATCCTGCCAAGAGAATGTAACATTGAATAAATGTGGTTTTCATATCTGTGATCACTGTGTTTTCAGCTTTCTTGACATGATAGTACGTGTTGCAGGATTTCAAAGCCGCCACATGTTAACACTCTTCTGTGAGTATAAAGTGGGTTTTCCAGTGTAATGTGAGCCATTTATGGCCCCTAATTTAACCGCCATGATTGTCTTGAGTATCCCAGAGGAGAGAGAACTCTTCAGGCTGCTGGAGAGCATATGACAAACATTTCACCCCTATTATCCACAGTTGTTGAGGTGCCCTTGAGCAAACTTTAAAGGTTTGAACATCAAGTTGCCCAAGGCGTCTGAGTGAGACTGTCCTGGGCAGTCATCACAGTCAAAGGGGTTAATAAGAACATTTTGACCCTGAGGCTACGTTCAGACAAATCTTGTGTTGTGCGGCAGTGTGGGAGTGTCACTACATGGCCTATTTGTGTAACACCGATTAATGTCTTTGTACTCCCTCGTGGCAGGGTTGTACAGCGGTCTGACCGCCGGCTTACGTGATTGGCCACCGCCGCGTGACGTCGGGCTGCGTTTCTCTAGAAGTTGGTTCAGTTTCATCTTTTCGTTTTTTTGGCATCCCCTGCAGTCCCAACTGCTGCAGCCGAAACTACTGCTCCCAGGCAAATGAATGGGAGGACTGGCGTTTTCGCCGCAACACCTGATTTGGTCTGAATGCAGCCTAAGAGGCAGTTGAAGAAAGGCAAAGCTGTAGCCTAAAATGGGTCCTACTCTTAAGTGCTTTGTAAACAGTGCTGCAGTATTATGCTGCAGTTAGACAGCATTATACAGCCAATAGCAGGATGACTGGTGTCCCTCTGTGTGTCTGTCATGTTATAAACAGTTTCTGCTTTGGAAAGACCGTGGACCGTGCTGAAATGGTTTCACTGGAGCCACTTACTGGACTTGTTATGACTGTGTGCCTGTGTGCACTTACACTACGTGTTATAGAGGGTAGTAATGAAGAGAGAGATGAGTATTTCCTCTAAATAACAGGTGTGGTTTGAGATGGGAGGTCACCTAAACCTGCCCTGTAATTGCTGGTCAGACGACGGCCCGACTGGTCAAACTTTAGACCTGACTTCCTGGACTTCACGGCTGAGTTTACTGTATTGCCAATTTTCTCCTTGCTTGCAATTTTCTTTGCGCTGGATGACATTTTACAGAAAATACAGCCTGTCTCTGGGTGATAAAACAGTAATTAATACTAACTTGTAACACCTCACTTCAGTCTAACACCACAGATGTGCCAGTCTGTGGTTACTGCTGAAACATCCCGAAAGCTCCTCAGCTTTTGTTTATCTAATTGTCTTCCCTGAAGAAGTAATTTTCTCTGCAAATTAGACAATGCCATTAACAATGGCACTGCCACAAGCTAATTTAATTTATCTCCTTGTGAGTTTTATTTTCAGTTTCAATCAATATTGATTTTATGTGGAAAAGTCATTTTGATGCTTTCTCTGTAAGGCCGCGTACTGTAGGTGGGCTGTGCAAGCAGTCGAGCTATCTTGAGTTATGGGTATCATTAGTTTCTATACGACACAGAGTAATTAAATGGAGATGATGGATTTTTTTATCTCCTTTTCCTGTCTGTGTTTGACACTGACAGCTTGGATGAAATTTCACTTAATATTGCATAAGAGTTTTCTCCGCTCAGTGCCACAAACACGCTGCCAGCCTGAACTGTGTTCAGCTATCCTCCCATTTTGTCTAAAGTGGTTGTTTTGAACTGGTGCTTTAAGGCTTTCAGTTCAAGACACTTATTAGATTTAGCAGGCTTAAAGGCCAAGTGCACTGCTGAAACTCTTACCCTGTGCTGGCTTTCCATTGGATTGATGCTACCCTGAATTTTACGGTTTGAGCTTTGAATGCAGGCATGTGACCGATGTATGCATTTTAAGAATTTACAAACATTCCAGTGAAACAGTAATGTATTCATTTTAGATGCTTTTGTTTCCATCTGTGTCTGGTTACATAAAAACCTCATTGTCACATCACTCGCAGCTGTTTCTGTGTTCTGTAGTCTGCCTTCTTTTCATTCTGTTGGGATTTGTGATATTTTGACTCATGGTTGATTTTTTTTTTTTTAATTTTTTTTTTCTCACCACAGTAGATTTCTCTAGGAACACCATGACAGCAACAGCAACAACAACAACAACAACAACGTGGAAGCGCCAAAGCCTCATGAGCATCACATTGCCTTGGTTACACTCGGCATTTCACAGAGAGGCATCAGGTGCAGCTCTTCGCTCTGAGTCACATTAAGTGTTTGAATCATGCCACTATGCTCACCAGAGACAAAGGAAGGTAGTAGTCAGAGATAATCTGCTGTACAACAAAGAGAGTGCAAAGTTGCTCTAGTGTACTCCCATCTGTTAATGCATCCTGTCTCAGATGGATGAATGAACTAATAAAAGCTGGTCTGGCTGGACGCAGCAGACTGTTGGCTGTAATTATTAACTCCACCAGTTCTGTCTGTCAACCGGGTATCTCAAAAATCTATGATCAGATTTCCACAAAATGTGGTGGACAGACCTTGTGTCAAAAAGCACTTGATTACATTTTGGCCGTGATCCAACATTAATCAATTATTATATTAAATATACAAATTGAAATATGTCTTTGTGTGTAACAGTTAATTGAAAATTCATGTGTTTTTTTTTCTTATTTTTATTTATATATATATATATATATATAAAAATAAATAAAAATATCTGTGGTTAGCACTTGCTGTCACGGATGGAATTGCGATCAAAATGACACATTGTTGACTGATTTCCCAAATGATGAAATTTATTTTGGTACTTAATGGGGCTAATCCAATATTAACGTACATCCACTTCAGGTGGAATTCTTAGTCACATGCCAATGTAAGTGACAAGCACAGTCCTGTCCAATGCAAACTACTTAGAGCTGTTGTCACTATGTGGGAAACGGTGGAGCTTCATTCCTGTCACAGCTCATGTTACCAGTTGGCATGCTCAGCCTGTGAGTGGCATCTGAATAATGGAAAGCAACTGCTGTAAATGTGTATGTGTATGTCTGAGTGTGTATGTGTAAACAGTTGTGGCTTCTCTCACTCCCATGGATTTTTGTTCTCATTTCTTAGACTTTGTGCATGTGTTCATTTGTAGTCATTTTTGTGTGTGTGTGTGTGTGTGTGTGTGTGTGTGTGTGTGTGTGTGTCTTCCCCGTCATATTTCCATGGGGCCGTGGCTTCATTGGCCTCACAGTCCTGTTGAGGCTTACATATAACCGAATACAAGTCAAAACTGTGCTGAAACAATCAGAAAGATCTGATTTGCTATTTTTGGTGATAAGCGTTCACTGGCATGGTGTTTTTGCGCTGCATTTCCCAGAAATCACTTGGCAGTCTAACAGTGTACACTGTACTTTGTTGTGTTTTTACTTGCAAAGTTTGAATGTTCTTTTAGTTTCCTGTGCCATGGTGGTTATCTGTACTTATATGAACAACTTAACTACTCTACACAGTTCTCCAAAATAGTTTTTACATTTGCGCAATTTGAGGCTATCAGCGGTTGGCTTTTATTTACATGAAAATATAGTTTTCTTATATCTTTAGCAAAGTAGATGTGAGACCATTGCTGTGTTTTCTATGCAGCCATATTCCCCTCCTACATGCAGTCCACTTTGTATGTATGAGCTTACCTTCTATGTCTGAGTGCATGCAGGCGTATTATGAGTGTATTTATACTTGTGTGCTTCTCACTGAGCAATCATATGGATTGCAAGTACACAAACACACTCACGCACGCACACACACAGCATTCTTGACGTCATTTGGCTTTGGTAACAGAGCAGATTTCTGAGCCACTGGGGTGTCTGTGTCAGTCTGTTCACCCAATCCTGGAGAAATACACAACACCTGCACTGACCTAAATGATTCATAATCGCACACACAGACACACACATAAACACATGCACACACACACACACACACCTGATTTTCCTCAGACGCCCCTTGTTTTTGTTATGCATTGTTCCAAATCTTTGTCCCCGCACCTCAACACGCAGTCTTTCTCTCTCTGAGACGTATCTTTGGTCACAGCTTACTGAGCTGTTAAATCTTTAATGTGACTGACAACTGCAACATTAGATGATGCCAATGGGGCATCACATGTAAGGCTGTCAATTAAGCTGTTGACAGAAGCGCTCTGAGACACGGGTGTGTCTGTGTCTGTGTTTGTGTGTGTGTGTGTGTGTGTGTGTGTGTGTGTTTTTACCCTGCACAATTTTGTGAGTCACGGCAACTGTTGCAATCTGTGTGCAGTAATATCATTTTATAGCAGCATGTTGGAAATATGTGATTACTGTTCATTCCAAAATTAGCATATCAATCAACAGTATGGAGGTTTGGTCTTTAAGGATTGAGATCTTTCTGCAGAGTGGCTTTATAAGACATCAGATGTCACAATCCAGACATGTCTGTCATTTTTCCAACATCTTAAGTCATCAACATACTTTGGAAAACCCCAAAAGATTATCCACTAGAAGAGGCACTGTTCTGATCAGTATGTATGATCAGACTGTGACATTTTTGGGTGGCATTTTTCTGACATTTTGTCCTAATGGGGCCACTGAGATGGTGAACATGGTGTGCATAAAGTATTATTTGAGTGTGTGTCTGTGTACGTGTGTAGGCGCTAAAAGCTAAATATGTAGCAATGGTCTGTTCGACCTCTGCAATAATTACATTGCATTGGGGGTCATGAGGTGCAGATGATAGTTGCGGTATCATCATGTTGAGTCATGCAAATTTTAACTTTACAGTATAATTTCAAGTACAGCAGTTAAATTATGTGTGTGGGTTTGTGGTTACTGGTGTGGGCAGGAAGGCTGTGGTTGCCTTGACGACCCTGGCACACTCGGCAGTGGTTCTGCGTGTAACCGATGAATAATTCAGGGTGGTCAGAGGCGGCAGGCTTTCCCAGCAGGCCGGGATCATGTTCCCACGAGTCACCTGTGCCGAGAGCTCCGGTCACTCCCAGCCTCTCTGTTACTGGACAGATAGATTCACTTTTTGTGTTTGAGTTGCATGACATATTCACTGGATGTTCTAATATAATGGCTCTGCTCAGCTGAATACTTTGAAATGTATTCGGTGGCATTTCATTTTGAGAAATAGTGAAGAGAAAGTGTTGGAAAAGTCACATTTGTGACATGGTTCCTCTTCATTCATAAATATCAGGGCTGAATTACAAAATGGTATTTCTACTTCAGCTGCTCTCTTAACTTGATAATACTTGGCAGACCTGATATTTGTGGTGTAAAAAAGGAGTTCAAGGTTTTTTTACCCTGCTGATTTTCTATCCTAGCAGGGAGCTAATTGTATTCAGTCAGCATCCCCAAGTGTAAATCATTCACTGATTAGATGGGTAGGATGAAAACCAGGAGGGCTCTGAGACGAGTACTGACAGGAACTCGCCCAAAGCAGAGGAACTTTTGCAGCCTCCAGGCAGTTTTAAGGCAGCATTTCTGTCCTGCCAACACTTCACCCGTCACACCTGTGTCACCCGATGTTTGTGAAATTGTACCGAGTGGCATATGGCTCATGTTCTGATTGCCATATCTCCTAAATGAATGTGAAACATTATCCAGGAGTTTACGTTCTCAGTTTTGACAGATGGATCTTCTGAATTCTGAAAGAATATATATAGACAAAATCAGAAATAGCCTCCACTTTTCGATTGTCTGATTATATTACTAAAAAATATGCTTGTGAAGATAATTATACTATAATTACAAAACTAATAAGCAATATGGTACCTTTTGGATTTGACACATTCCAACACAAAAGACAGCTAAACTATAAGCCAGATGCATGATGGAGTTACTAATGTTACAGATGCATACATATTATGTATGTATGTATGTATGTATGTATGTATGTATGTATAAACTCTTATAAACATGCAGGAGCAGTATGTGTACTCAAAGTGAGTAACACTGTTAAATACGAGGTGCAGTCTGTCTCCTCTGTCCCATTCTGCCTATAAACCTTCTCTGAGTAGCTCAGGCTTGTAAACACTCTCTACTCTCTGAGCAGTTCATTGACGGTCTGTGACAAAGCTGCTCTGATCAAAAGCATAATTCTGAGATTTTATAGAACAGTCTGAGCCTAATTACCTCCAATATGGCAGTGTTTATCACAGGAGCCGCACTGAGTGACAGAAAGCGTTGCAAAAACTTGGGAAATAACGTTCGATTCACGGTACTGTCAGAGAAATTGATGTATAAATTTAAGATTGCAGTGAATCAAAGCACATGCAGAGGTGCCAGTTCCCAAATGTATGGTAACATTTTTCCAAAAAGGGGCTTAAAGTTTCGTCGTCATTTTTTTTAAACGTAAATCACTTGATCTCTCCCTTGACGTTACTTTTTCATACTGTACGTGGCTTCTCATTAAATTTTCAGCCATTTTTAAAGACGCTTTAATGTCAAGAGTTCGTGTGCACATCTCACCATAAACAATTAATGCACAAATGCGATCTGCAGCACAAGCCGCATGCTGTCCCTGTAACCTGAGGGGGCCGAGCCCCTATCAGCCGATCAGTCACAAACGTCAACACTGGCAGCCACCGCAAGCCGTCAGCACGTTGCCATGCCGACCGGGCTTCCTGAGGCAAGTCTCATCCATAATAGAGTGAATCCATCGCCTTACAGGTTGGCCTTTTGATGGCACCCATTGGTTAATTGGCCCGCCTTCTGCCCGTCAGGTAGCGGGCCAAGCCGGCTGGCGGAGAGGTGGTCCAGGGACACGGATGCTCCAGGTTAACCTCAGTTCAGTGCTTGTGTGAGGCATCTGGATGAGGACGAGGCTTCTGAGTCACTCTAGTACTCTGCCTTCTCTTTCACTGGGTAATACGTATGTTACTTTCCTGGTGGGTGGGGTGTCTACAGGGTGAGTTCACCTGAGTAGACTTTACTGGGACTGATTGTGGTTTTATTATTTATTCTGTACCTGACAGGTGTCATGTAGCGCTGGTTGAATAAATGCACTGAAGTGCCCTTTTAGGGTAGATATGAAGGCCACATGCTGTTTTTTTCATGGTGTGACAAAGGTGAAAATGAAATGCACTCTCTCTAAAGAAGTGTGTAGAGGAGTGAGGTGAGGTCGGGCTCCTCTTGAATCAGAAGTTTGAGAGAAATCTACTTCAAAGTGGAGTGAAATCAAGTGTGGAGGACCCAAAAATAGGCACTGGTGCATTTCAGACATTTCAGCCTTCATCAGGGCTATGCTGGTGGACTCCTTATCTTTCCCCTTCAAGAGTGCCTTGATTTGTGGAGAAGTTTAACCTCATTATAGCACGCCACTCTTTCCGGCAGACTCACTATTTTTTTTTTTAATAAGATAATTATTAGATTACACATGAGAGACTTATGTTTGTTTTATGGCGTGTTTACACTTGGCTGGTTTGATTCAGTTGCATCATGATGTAGGTTAGAGTTGGAACGAATGCAAAATTAGTACTGGTTCGTTAAAACATTTTGGTCTGATATCACGACCGCTACATGTATTTTTCCTCATCATGATGCAGTATTCGACATCTTTATCATTTGTTTTTTAGTGGCCCTTTTTTGTTCTCTATAACCGATTAAGTCCAGTTGCATTCTGAAAGGAATAGTTAAACATTTTTGGGAAATACACCTTTCATTTCTTGCTTAAGATTGATACCACTCTCATGCCTGTCTGTTATATATGAAGCTATAGCCAGGAGACCGTTAGTGCTCTTATCCAATTATTTCTTTTTTAGGACAGTTTTCTGAGCTTCGATGCAGGAAAAGAGATCCCATTTGTTGACTAAGTTCCCAATCAGCCAATGTGTAATTTCTGATTTGGTTTATAACAGTGTGTCACCTCTAAATGGGCAAGAAAGAAAATTCACCAATGTATTATTTTTATCTCTTACTATGTCCTCATTAACATTTCATGAAGCTTTTCTCTCCCTGTTGTGGTCTGATGCTCTCGTCAAAATAATGATTTAGCCCTTAAAACGTATTTAGTCCATCTGATATTTTACCTGAGTACTATTTGCAGTACTGAAGAAGGAGAATGGTTACCAATCTGTGTCAATATAACATCCAACAACAAGGAGTCCAAATTGCAGCTCTGTTGAACAGCACCGCCTATGCTTACAAGCTGTTTGCACAGAGAGTACGGGAGGAATTTCTGTCTTATTGAATAAGGAGGCTGTCGAGCTGGAGCCTCACGCTCAGAGGAATCCTTACATCGGCAGAACACCGGGAACCATAGATCACGGAGAGAAAGCGTGAATCAATGAGAAAAGGAAGAGGGCAGCAGAGAGGGAGGATGAAGAAAGAAAAAGAGATAAGGACAGATAGGAGAGTGAAAGGTAGAAAAAAGCAAAGGGCTCGATACTGATTCAGCAAAACGCACTTTTAAGATGTACATTTCTCTGTATAGGATTATAACAGAAAGATGGATCACTATCCTAGAAGTAGTGAAACAGTGGTAGACACACCTTTAGTAGGCAGTAGTAAATATCTGCTGTATATTTGTTTTAGCTATTCCTGTATGTTTTCTACAAGATATGTTTGAGGACATCAGTGGCCGTCTGTCAGCATGTCTGACATCCCTGACCCTTTCCTATAATTCATGTCGCTTCTATTTTTTGCCTCTTCCCAAAAAAAGTCATGGAATACTGACAATGTGTGGTCTGAGGCTGAATAAACTTCAGCATGATGATGGAAGCAAAGATCAAAGGCTTCGATTCAATCTTTGAGCGTTTATGCAGTTTTTCTATATTCAAGCCTTGAAATTGAGCTTCTCTTTGAATCTTGAGGGTGTGTATTTTGATTCTGCGTCTGTTTGGAAGGTTTTGTATGTGGCTGATGAACTGAGGAAAGACAGTTTGTAAGAAAGTGTAAGTAATAAAACCTTGACCTCGACCCATACTAGGAACCTATCTCAGGTGTTCTGTACTGTAAGCAATTCTGTATTCATCGCTGCATGAACAAACCACAGAAGTCAGTATCAACTTCCACCTTTTCATTTAATCTGCAAAATGACTCAGTTGGCTGTGTTTGCTGCAGTGTACAAAAAGTTTCACTGAAATTACTGCCCTTTCTATTCTGCTATATTCATTTATTGTGCTGTCTGAACCGGTGTGACAGCTACACCCTCCATGTTCTGCCCATGTCTCTCCATCTCACTCCCTTGTGAGGCACTGGACACCTCCTGCATGCAGACACACACACCATCCAATATCCTGCCAATATCTGAGTGACAGACATATCTAACAGTCTCCGCTCTCCCTTTCTCTGTCGCCTCTTTTCTAATACATCTCTGTATCTGATAATAGCTGCATTGTCTGGAAGCCTGAACACATCACACCGCCTCACTTAATGCTTACTGCCAACACCTCTTAAAAACACTCACTGTCTTGTTTTCTTCGCAGCTTCTCATTTATATGATAGTTGTGTTGCTTGCACTGAAAATACATTTCATACTGACTTTTCTTAAGTTCTGAGCAGGATTTCAAAACATCTAAAAAGTTCTATCTGTACACACCATCATGTATACGCAGGCAACAAGTCGTAAATGCAAATTCATTTTAAATTAATAGCCAGTTTTTGTATGTTTTTGCCCACACTGTCACCTACATCTTAAAAAAAAAGTGGTCCTACTTTTCCAAACCCATCTGATGCACCAGCACAGTCAGGTTGTACAGTATTCTAAGGCTGCAGGGGAAAAACAACCTCTTAACGTTTGGATTTTTGTTTGGCTAAATATGCAGTGCCACGTCTCTTCAGCATACTTTTTCATCAATATCTTTTTTTCTTTTTTCTCTCTCATCCCAAAAGCAGCAGAGTATTCACAGGGACAGTGGTTATAGGACAGAGCCAAACATGGTTACAATGAAAAACCTCCAATGTCAGAGAGGAGGGATGATTACAGGACAAGAAAAGGGAAAGTAGACATTAGGAGGAAAAGGAACGACAGAAGAGGGTGACATAACAGAGAGAAGATGTGGGAAAAGGAGAGTGAGAGAGAACAAGTCAAAATCTTACAGTGTGTGACCTGCTGGTTAATGGGATTTGAATGAATTAAGCTTTACTGTGGGGCTATAAAAATGATTGTTAAGCATGCCTGTAATCGAGTGTGAATATATAATGTAAAGATTGCTTGAGGTATAATCAAATTTACAATCAGAACTGCAGATTTAGAAGGTTAAATGTGGGTTCTAAAATTTACAACTCTGATTTGGAAAGTTAAATATAAGATTTGAAGGATTAAAACGAAGATTTGAAGGTCTGTAATAACTGCTCTGTACTTCTGCAGTGTTACAAAGATTTAATTTAAGTTTGTGTGTGCAAGATTTAACACACGTCTTCAGAGATTAAAACATGCCCTTTTAGCTTTGCATGCTGGTATTTATGACACTATTTTAACATCAGACTTGGCAGGGTCTAACAGAGGTTCAATCAATTATTTGTGCTTTTTCACCCTAAATTATAGTTTACGCTTTTAAAACCTTACTTTCAGTTTGAAAATCGTGAATTTTGGCTCATGCCTTGTGGCTTTACCGAATCAGATCACTACAGCATGTCAGATTAAAACTGCATAAGAGTGTTTTGATAGATTTGTTGATTTGCTTGTCTGTATTGGTTATAAGTGTGTGCAGCATGTGTGGCTGTAGTATTGTCATGTGATCTCCGTCATGTGTTTACATGGCTATCTCTGTCAGTGTCATTAAGCTTAGTGTGTTTTGTCAGCGTTCTTGCGAGTGTACGGCTTGTTTGCAAGTGTTTCATGAATGTGTATCTGTGTCTTTGTCTAAGCTTGTGCATACTATATGTGGGGGGCATGGGTGTATCAGATTACGGAGCAGTAGTTTCAGTTCCTGAGCAGTCAAATGGAAATCTCACCCATGCGCCTCTCTCCCCAAAGGTCTATCCAGAGTGTAAAAACCTGACACACCTTAAAACGTTATCAAACGCTCACTGTGTGCGAGGGGAGGAAGGGGAGAGAGCGTAGATAGAAAAAGAGATGCATGCAGCAGAGAAACCCAGCAGAGAAAAGATGGAAAATGAAAGATAATGAAGGCGTGAAAAGGTGGAAGAAAGTATGACACATGAGGAGGAAGTCTTAGTGTTAAGGAAGGTGTGACAAAATGTGAACCACATTGACATTTTGACATCTGTCACACTGATGAGAGTTGGGCCTGATAAGTCATTGCTGCTGAGTGTGAATCTGATCTGTGCATGTGCCTACCTGCAGTCCTCAGGGGACAGGAAGTAGGCAGGCAGAGCATCAGGGATTTGTCAGTGTGCCAATCACAGTGCAGATAAACTGCAAAGAGGAAGTCTGGCTCAGACACTGTAGGTTCCTCTATTTATCCCTTTAAATGGAAGCCTGAAAACCTTACTAATGTATGTATTGGTGCATTTTGGGTTCTTTCTATTATATTTGTTGTGATATAACATTCAATATGGTGTAGTATCAAGATATCAGTATCAGTTTCTAATTCTCTAAAAAGGATATCTTCTGGAATATGTAGACACTCATTAATTTACCATCCCCCATGCTCAATTTAACTTTTAGTCCACCATAACCAAAAATCGCAAATAGATTGCCATCTTTCACTGTTATAAGACAGTTAAGACGGTTATAAGTAGCACTTTGTACATTTCTACAAACAACCCGATGAGTTTTTGAAGAGCCCATTGTTGCTGCTTGGAGCATGACACTCACTCACTGTACCAGAAGCTGTAGTCTCAACATTTGTTCCATTGTTGAATAATGGTTTGCCTTTTTACTGCATTCTCCTCACTGGCTCTCACACCATGCTTCCCTCTCTGTTTAGTGATTTTCATTCTCAGTGTGTATGCTATCCTGAGCAGCAGGCCCCCATAATGACTGAAGCAGCTCGACATCATTGTGTACGAGAATAGCGCTCAGGTTTCACAGCACAGCGCTGCTGAATGAAGAATAAAAAGGGGTTTGAGGAAAATACGCAGCTTGACAGCTCATTGGGTCTTTGAGATTGTAGGCCACAGTTTTTCTGTTGTTTCACTACACTTCAAACGATACAGTTTATTTTTTATTGGTTTAATTTTCTTTTTATTGGTCGGTTGGCTTTGTGTTGCCAAATGCAGCAGTTGTTGAACATGTTTACCATTTTTATGATGAAGAGTGAGAGAATACAGAGAGGCTGGGACTATCCAAATCCCTAAAGCCTCTTCGGTGGGAAAGCCCAGCCGATTCCCCCCCCTCCCTGGTCCAAAGATCTGAGCTGTGATTCCCTCTGGCAGGATTTTATAGGGACACTGAAAGCTCTATTACACCAAAGCCTTCCCCTGACAAGCCAAATGACATGATAACAGATGACATTCTGCACTATAAACTCATATAGAGATGTCTCTCTTTCTACTTATGCCCTTGTCCTTACAGAAATGTCTTGAAATTGTGCCTTTAGACCTGTTATTTGCTAATCTTTTCCTTACGTTTCTATCAATAGCTCTCATATCAAATTATATCTTGATGACATTTTAATGGTGTTATCAATCTTCTCGTCTAACTCCCCGAAAAAACACGATTAAGCGTATTTCCCAATATGTCTAACAATTCCTTGAACCATTAGTCTAAAATCCCCCCCCCCCCCCCCGTTTTAAAACTTTGTTGCACAGATATGAGCTTCTCAACTGGAAACCCTCCACTGTAATGTCTCACCTTTCCCCCTCTCTCTCCATGTTTTTGTCCACAGGCATGGCTCCAGAGGTATGGTTACCTCCCTTCTGCAGACCCCAGAATGTCAGTGCTGCGTTCTGCTCGAGTCATGCAGTCCGCTATCGCTGCCATGCAGCGCCGCTACGGCCTCAATGTCACAGGGACTCTGGACACCAACACTATAGAGTGAGTCACACTCCTTTTAAAGATGCCAAAATATCAGACTTTGAGTCCTGAGTTTTGTTCACACAGAGTTTTTCCAAAAAAGTGAGGAAACATGGTTAGGAGAACATTTTAAACAGAAGGGGAGACATTGACATGTAGGCTATTTTAGGATTTATAATGTTTAATTTAGAAGTGTAAATGTTCATTTTTTGTATTAGCATGCATTCCAATATTGAGTATGGCTAAATTATCAAATGTTTTCTGCTTGTTACTTTGCAAATGTACTTTATAGATTTTCAGACAAACCACTGATGGTTAAGTGTAATTATTTATTGAAATGCCAAAACATCAGCCAGAAGACAGACATGCTTCTCAGATATTTTCTTCCTAATAGATGTTGTTATTTATGCTTGACTTTAATGATTTGACAAACACTACAAGCAGAAATGTGAATTTGCTATGGCATAGATAGACTATTTACAAGAGGAGTAAAAGGCTAATGTTGTTACAGTCATTTATTGTTTTTGATTGCTAAGACTCACAAAGTGGTCTAGACATCTTGAAAATGAGGGACAAATGGTAGATGAGTCTCTCTTTCATCCCCTGTTTTGTATTCTGAAGGCAAGCCATTTTGCTAGACACAAAGTTACCCTGACACGGATTAAGTGGGGCGTTTTAATTTGATCAAAGGGGCCTTTTACAGAGCGTACACCTTCGTTGTCAGATCAAAAGCTGCAAAATGTCAAAGTATTAATACTCAGTGGAAGAGAAGGAAGAAGGAGGACAGCGTTTGGTTACTCTTCATACAATCAGTCAAACCTGAACACAGCAGCCACAAGCATGACGTGTGTTTAGAGGAAGAACTCACTTTTTTTCTAACCACAATGACAAGATGAGCCTTTCCGATGTTTCCTATTGTGCATACACATGGATCAAAGTGATTAAGTCAGTTATTATAATATATTAGTTATGTGAGGATATTAGAAATAAAACACAGTAGGTGCTATACAGTGTATGTACCCAGTTTAAACCCTGGGGCCTTAACCAGTCTTCCTTTTACCTGCAAATCACTAAAAACATTGTTCACTGACATTTGTCTCCACCAACACTGAAATACCAATCCGTGCTGCAAATAGCAATGAGTTCAGATTGGCCACTGAACTGCAACATGGCAATGTGGCGGCCAGCGGTGTGAACGGAGACTAACAGCTGTCCGACCACTGGGCTGAAACAGAGTGAAATGCGATAAGCTAACAGTGTGCCTGTTTTTTTTCTCTCCTTCTCTGCTTCTCTTTGTTGATGTAGAGATAACACGATAAGGTGAGGCATCTTTTGTGTGTGAAACGTGAATGAATATGTAGTGCTGTGTCTAGAAGTGTGGTGCATTCATGCGTTATCATGTATGTGTTCTGTATGTATCTCATCCATCTCCAGCACTTGGTCCCGTTAGAACTGCTAATCATACAAATGCACAGAGGGCTTGATATGACTCATTTTGCTCTCATCAGTAAAATTTAAAGAGCCACGTTAGATCAGAATGGGTTTCTAGTCATCATGTCGTCATTGTACATCACTTTATGAAACATTTGCTCCTAAAGATACCTATAGCAGAATGATCAGTGTACCTCCAGTGTTGAACGGTGGCCTTCCTTCGTATTTCCTGTAGGTGGATGAAGAGGCCCAGATGTGGGGTTCCTGACCAGATGGGAGGTGCATCCAAATTCAGTGTCAGGAAACGGCGGTACGCCCTTACAGGACAGAAGTGGCAACACAAACATATCACATACAGGTGGGTGGTTTTAAATGTATCAAGATTATGTTGGTCATGTTTATTAATTTAACATAGAGGCAATGTCATTAGAGCATTTTATAATAATCCAACTTCCCACCAATCCCCATAACATGCACAAAAAATCCCAGCCCCCCCCCCCCCACACACACACACACTGACTGTCCCCATCAAGAGGGGTTTTGTCAAGTTGTGAAGACATCCGGTCAACAAGATTAACCCAGTAAAGGCCTACAGCCACGAAGAAATAACTGATATCTGCACACATGCACGCACACAGAGGCATGTTCACACAAACAGGGCTTCAGGACTCAACCAGTGTCACTGACCTTTTCATTTAGAAAACACATTCCTTTCACAGAGACAGAAAAAGACAATTTTTTGGTGCAGGTCTTTTCTTATCCTCCATGTTTTCCTTTTTTTAAAGACTAGTTTCTTCATCTGTCCTGGATGCGGCAGCCTTTTTTAAACTAAAATTATGAAAGTATAGGTCCAATTTCCCAATTTCCACTTGTGGAGACACTACTGAACGCAACAGATAATGTTTGGACTTCACGAATAAAGAGCTACAAAGGTTAAACCAAAGGTCAACATTACTTGAAGCCAAACTACAACCATTATACACAGCACATACCATGTTCTTCAAATCTCAGTCTCTGGAAGAACCAGCTTTATCCTCAACAGAACATGTGGCACAAATGGGAAAACTGTATAGGTAAGAACCATACATGTACCAGAAATCACCAATGTCATAATTCACAAGGACATTTTCTGACATTCAGCTACATGAGTAATAATATATAGGACAACATGTTGCGGTTATATAGTATGTCTCCGGTGATTTTCTGAGGTCAGTAGCCCAGATTCTGTAATGTTTTATACATTCTATACCATCGATTGCCATCAGTTCCATGTTTCATGGGATAATCCTTAAGAAGTGCGCTTGTTATTTTATTTTTGCTCTTCCCTGAGGATAAATGTATAAGCGGTATTACATGCTGAATATAATCTAGTGGATCAGCAACCTACAGCTGAAGTATATCACTGTATATCACTGATAGCAGGACTGTCTAGATTCATGCCTGTGCATTACACTGGGATTGGGTTAGGAGTTAGTTTCTTGAGTGCTTGGTTCATCTGTGACGGCACAGATTTGAAAAGAAGAAAAAGAGCAGGATTGATGAAGAGTGGAGAAGTAGATGGCGGAAATGAGGAGGGTGGAGGCTGAGGAGTGTTGGAGGAGAAGCAGCTGCAGAGAGAAAGACATGATCTGAGAGGGGAGGGGAGGAGAGGAGGAAACCCCCAGTGGAAAGCAGAGGGGCTCTCTGACAGATTAGGGTTATGTAATAGGATGGGAGAATTTTGTGTGTGTGTGTGTGTGTGTGTGTGTGTGTGTGTGTGTGTGTGTGTGTGTGTTGTACATGGATGTGCTTCTAGCCTCCAGTCAGATGTGCCTGCAGCTGCTCCTCTTAACTCAAATTGGTGAAATGGAGGTAGTTGAGAACATAGGACATTAAATATAATCGAAAGACACCCATAATCTACTGAAGGGTTCTATAAATTACATTTCCACATAGTTCATTACCATTTTGACATATTAGTATCAAAAATGTTATTAAAAGATGCAATATTTAGACTGTGTTATGGTAGAAAAGAATAATGTAGCACACAACAGGACCCCTTTAACTTTGAGTTAATAACGTGCTAGTCCCCTCTGTCTACCTTATGTAGCCCACAAGATTAAAAGACAGTCTTTCACTTTTTTTCAGTGTCCTTAAAGTTGAAGTTGGAAGTTGAAGTAAGAGGAACCACAGTGTTTGCGTATATGTAATGTGTGTCACATTTTCAGAATTGAATCTGTGATTTCTCTCCTGATGGGTCGGTTATATAAGGCGCAACTGCAAAACTACAACGTTGTGGGTTTGAATCCAACTTGAGGCCTTAGACTGTCAAGTCATGTCCCTCTTTCTTTCCCTTCTCTATCCTTCAAAATATCAGCTGAACAGTCCAAAAATAATCATTGACAGCGCTGGCATTTGGAAATTATAACAAATGCCTGGTCACCCCAGGTTTGTGCTGGTCTTCATGTAGCCACATACAGTACTTGCTATAGAGAGGCACTAATTAGCTTTGGCATCCCTACTGTTCTGCCTGCATGCAGGTACTATTATAGCACAAGAGTTGCATCCGGAATCATTAACACCTCACAACATGGAGTTTAATATTTAATATTGCCCTAGAGCAGGTTGGCGTTCTTTCATTTGTCGTTTTGCAGCTTCTCCCTGCATGTGTTTCTCTCTTTATCCATCTTGCCCTTAAAATAGGACAAACATACAGTGAGATGGGTAATAGAATCAAATGAAAGCTTCTTTTTATTCCTCCAGAGGCCACAGTTGTTGGTAAGGCCATTCATTGTAACCCCAGAAAGGGCAGGACAAGGACATGTATTCATGAGAACCCTGGAGGTGCTACAAATTGTTTTCTCAGTAAAAACATTTATACCTTTAAAAACTTTCTGTGTCAGATGATATTGATTTTATTCCTTGTTTATCATGCTTGTACTTTGTTTATCTCTATCTGCTCAACATAAGCACTTCAAAAGACTAAAGGGCCATTTTGTATGGCCACCGTAAGTGTCATCAATAAGGCAGAGATTGTTCACTCACTCACAAGCCAACCATCATACACCACTTCAATCGATGTTCAAGATTATTTTTGTAATTCAAGAGTACTGGCAAATTGAGATGAGATGCAAGCATTTATTACTCACACTTTTTGAGGACACAATTTTCAAACTGTTCACCATCACAATTTATATCCCGACAAATCTGATCTCAATCAACAACAAGCCATCAAAAAAGGTTTGTTGTTGCTTTCAGCTCGTGGCCCTGTTGATTATGAATTTTCCCACTGATGACTTCTTCAGTTTGAAGAATGCAAAAATTATACAGCACAGTTTTTTTAAAACATTTTGAGAATCACTGTCTGTATATGGAAAAGCTTTCTCTCGCAGTGACACACCCACAGAGAGTTACCACCTGACTACGAGGTTCGTTTTAGCTTTACAGAGCGTTGTCTCTCAGCGGATTGTTTTGGTTTTACGGCCTACAACTTTACTGTTTTGGTTCACTCTCACTGCACTTATCAGTGTTGTTTTTCCGCCACAGGCAGCTGTTTTCAGCACAAAAAGCTCTTGAAACCCCTCTGTACACTACCTGGCCTGCACCAAAGGACAGACAGACAACGTTAGTGACTAGTTTGTGAACGTAGTTTAGCATTGGTAGACGTTGGTGGAGACCAAAAACAGAGTTTAAATAAGAGTGAATATTGGACATTGATAAGGCTCCAAATAATTACTAATATTGCTCCTAGTCTACTAAATGTGTAAATAAGCCACTCTTTGTTAACATGTTCGTCATATCAACTTTATAAGGTGAGAAGTTATCTTCGAAACATTGCCCCCAAATGGTAAAAAAAAAAAACTTTAAGATAGGAAAAACTCTTTGAAAAACCATTAACTTAAAATTTTCAGAGAAATATTTGGGTCACATAAATAATGTGAAAACATCAGGTGATCCTCACCTGACCCAAACAAAGACCAGTTTAATTCATTCCTCCAGGTCTTTTATCTTTGCAGATCCACCTGACAAACTGCTGTTCACTATTAAAACTGACTACTCCATAATTTCTGACACCAAAAGGTCTGCTTCCTTTTT
Organism: Lateolabrax maculatus; assembly: GCA_031216445.1. Classification (NCBI taxonomy): domain Eukaryota; kingdom Metazoa; phylum Chordata; class Actinopteri; order Acropomatiformes; family Lateolabracidae; genus Lateolabrax; species Lateolabrax maculatus. The sequence continues at coordinate 14,839,783 of CM062210.1, forward strand.
CAACAAATACATTTCTGATGGTTTGCTTTTGTAGACATGTCTTTAAAAAGTACATATATTCCATGATATTCCAGTCATTAAACCTGTGTGTGTGTGTGTGTGTGTGTGTGTGTGTGTGTGTGTCTGCAGGGCTCTTTCAAAACAGAAAATCCTTAGCCAAAGGTGAAGGTTTTGCCAAAACCTGTGAGAGCTTAATTAAAGCAAACACATCTTTGCTGTGGAAGTCAGCTGTCAGCAAGACAGTCTTGAAGGTGCAGATCGAGATATAGAAGCCAGTTGCTGTTTGGTATAAGCAATTACAACATTTTAAATGAACATTGCAGGTTATTCAGTGGCACTCTATATTTCATAACCAGCCATTGTGTTTTCCTTTTCACTGAGTTTGAGTCAATAATTAATCCGAGCTTACATGCAATATTAATATGCAGTATATAAATGTGCCTTGCAGCTGTCTACCAGCAATGCAGACGAAGATGAACAATAGTCAAAGACAAAAGACGTCTGATAATATTTATTTCTATTATGGGAAATGACAGCCTGACAGCCAAATAGAGTCGCTGTGAGGAACTAAAATGAAAAGGGGAACAAAGGAGAAGAGGTGACAGAGAGTACACCAAGGAAACGGTGTAGATGGGAGGAGAAAAAAAGGGAATTCACAAAAACAACTTAAATCACCTAAGCAAGAAAAAAAATAAAAGAAATTGACACTGTGCGGTGTTACTGCGATTTATTTACATACTGCACTTATCAAGTGAACATCAGCCAACTAACTTTCCACCCAACTCAGACACTGCACTACAGCCATAAGAAGGCATAGAGTATTTGGTGTTTACAAGCGTCTAAGTTGAATGATGTAAATTATACCTATCGTCTATCCTGAGAGAGAAGGCAAATTTTAATAGAGCGTGACTGAGAAATTTTCGGAGCGGATAAAGTGAAGAGAGGTTTTTCTGATTGCCCAAACCAGACTGGGGCTCTCAGCAGGCAGTGGGCTGTTGATAATCCTTAATTAGAAAATAAATTCCAGAGGCAGGAAATTGTCCCGTCCTTTCCACACCTGCAGCAACTCAAAGCCGGCAGGGGAGGACTCAGCTGTTTTCTCACACAAATCGCTCCATTTAGCTCTCTGTTGGCGAACATGATGAGCGTGAAATGGCAGCATGCAGGGAAAACAGTGATAGTGATGGATATTTTTTTTTTTTTTTTGGGTATAGTGTGAACATGTAGATTGACATTGTGTTGGTAACAGTTATACTAAACTAACTGTATTGTTTTCTATGCCAACCATATCTCATGCTTCAGAGGAGTTGGAGGTTATTTACTTTGCCTGATTAGATTCTAATCTTTTATTTTTCCTCTGAGTGGACATCCAGCAGAATAAGCTAATCTTAGTATTTGTTTTACCAAACGCTCAGAGAACTCAAGAGTCTTATCAGACGAATTTACAATAGATTTGCTCATCCTGACAGTTGAAGGAGAAATCCTGATTTCAGGCTTACTGGGGCATGATGATAAGAGCAAATTATCTGCTTGTGTGAAAGGTTTGCGAAGACTTCTAGTGTTTACCCAGTCTAACTTTTCCTTCCTGTATCTCGTGTCTCTGCAGCATAAAGAACGTGACACCCAAAGTGGGCGCAGAGGAGACCCACGATGCCATTCGGCGAGCCTTTGACGTTTGGCAAAATGTGACGCCACTGCGCTTTGAAGCCGTGCCCTACAGCGAGCTGGAGAGGACCAAGAAAGACGTGGACATCACCATCATCTTCGCTTCAGGTTTCCATGGCGATAGCTCGCCCTTTGACGGCGAGGGTGGCTTCCTGGCCCACGCCTACTTCCCAGGGCCAGGAATAGGAGGCGACACACATTTTGACTCAGATGAGCCGTGGACACTGGGAAACCCCAACCATGACGGTAAGCACTGTTTTGTTTTCTTGGGAAATTTTATGATGGCTTTACACGGGATGGTGTCAGACATGTTTATGAAAAAAGGTCATTCAGCCAACTCACCTGTAATGGATTAATATATGAATGTAGAATATGTACAGGGTTGATATTTTTGCATCCAGGCTCTGACCTCTTTACTCCCCATAAACAAACCCTAAGCTCAGCATAGCAGGGAGTGGGGAGTGACCATAGTAACTCACCCCTAGTGGGATATAAACTCAAAGTTTACAGGTGGATGCTGAGGTATTCCAAACTGGAATTTGTCAGGTTTCTGAGATGGTCGGGGAACATAATTTACAAATTCTTTACTACATTTGAATATAGCATAATATATTTCATAGCTTGTTCCATGCATTTGTTTCTTTAAATTGATTTCAGACCAACTACACATGGAACTAGTCTGTGTGTGAGATAAGTGGTTCGGTTTTAGAATCACTCATACTAAAGTCATGGGAAAATGAAGATTTTTACAACAATAAACAATAGCAAACCTGCAAGTAGAAGATATTTTATCATGACACAAGTTTTCCACATTTACAGTGTATCTACTCTCACTGAACAACATATTTTTTTATCTTGATGCAAACCACTCTGATGTATTGCAGTGTAATGCCTGCTGGATATTGGTTGTGCTGGTCTGTGTGCTGTAGATTTCTGGTCTGTTCTGATGTGATGTAAGTCTGATCTGTCGAGGCTTGCTCAGTCCTTTCTCTTTGAAACCATCCAAGCCTTCCAGCAGATATCTCCCTTCATGAACTATAGTAATCACATCCCCTCTCACTCCACTCCGACCTCAAGCTTGTGCCCTGGCTGAGCACTTCCCCTCAGAACTTTACAGCTTCTCAGGTTGTATGTAAGCTTTTAGCAGGATCTTTAGGTCATTCTATTGTGTGGGTTACATGATGAGCAGCTGTGTTGCTGTTTAGTGTTGTGGTGTTGTCCAACAGATCTCTACTGGTGTGTTTGTGGCATCAGTGGCAGCCAGCAGAAAGTTGAATAATCTCCCAGGTTGACCTCTGAACCTGTGCAGCCTTCAGTGTGGTGATGAAAGGGCCTCGTAAGAGATAAGATGGAGGAAAGAATGGTAGAAAGAAGAAAATACTGTTTTTAAAGTTAAATAGAGCAAAGAAAGTCCAAGCAAGTAGTGAAAGTTAAATGAATTCTGGATTAATATTCTTGACCAGACGCTTGTCGCAGCAGGGCAACATGTTTCAACTTGGTCTCTCAGATCGTAAAAGATTAATGTTTTCTTCTTTGAATTCCTCATTAAATCTAAGGGGCAAGCCTGCCCAGCGGTCTGCTGAGATGACTCAGGAGGAGTCATGACTGTTACTGAGTCATGAGTCACAACAATGACAGAGATGACTGAGCGAGGGACAAGGAGACACTCTTAAGAAATAGGGACACAAATGAGATGGGGGAAAAAAGACGAGTTACTAGCAGGAAGGTAGCTGTGAGAGAAAGAGAAGATAAGAGAGAATGGCAGAGTATCTCCAAACAAATATTGGAGGTTCAATAGCTCATAAGAGAGACAGACGGAGAGGGAAAGACTGAGAAAGCAGCGTAGCGAGAAGTAAAGAAAACATTTGAAGAGAAAAGGGGAGAGAGGAGAGCAGAGGAGATGAGTGGGAGCCGTTGAGGACTATTCGTCGGAAATAGAAGTGAGGAACTTGCTGTCGAAGACTGAATTTTAACTAGGAGCGGAGGGACTTTCGTAGGCTTAGATAATATGATGTGAACAGCTATATTTAAGGCTTTTTATCGAATTTGTATTTCGATTAAACTACCAAGAATCACTCCTGCAGGTTAAATAACACATTGGAAGGGATAACAATAACCTCAAGTAAACTGATGTGATGTGCTTACTGTTTTATTGACCACTATCCACCATGATCCATATAAAAACTCATATTAAACATATTTAAACACACATATGTGCACAGTTGAAGATCCACTCTGAGCATGTCCACACGCACGCACACACACACACACATTATCCCTGCTATCGCGCCTTGAAGGAGGGAGAAACAGCTGTCATTGGAGGTTATGATTCACTCCCTTCAACACTCACATACAGAGACTCTCTCTCTCTCTCTCTCTCTCTACCCCTCAATGCAATATTAATACACCCCTGGTGCGGCCCACACTTCTGTGAAAACATCCCATAATGCATGCAGTTCTGTTACACACTCTCCACCTGGCTTTCTTGCCAAATATGAACATGCACTGGCTCAATCGCCTACTCACCGTGGCGGGGGGTGCTTTTATTCCTGTTACACTGAGATGAATTTCTGAAGGCCCATAGCCAGTATTTTGTGCTGAGGTATTGAATATCTTCACATTTCACAATTCAAATGCCAAAAAATACTACAAATATCAGGTACTCTGTATTCCAGCCAGATTGTTTTCAACTTGGCACGATAGCAACACCTCTGAGGCAGTGTGTAGATTTTGGCAGGCTAAAACTAAAAAGCTGTAAGATAATAGCGCTCCAAGTATTACTAATGTTACTACTGACAATTAAACATAGTCATGTGTCAGTGTGTGCTGTTGTACCAGTGTAGCATTTATCAGCTTAGCTCTTTGGCATTGTGTGTGCGTGTGTACACGTGCATTTTGGTACACACTGTTTAACCTTAGCTGTCTGACTGAAAGCTTGTCACAGTGCAATAAAAAAAATAAATTAACGGTTTGATTCCTGCTTTGTAAAAACTTAAGTCTGAGCGATGCAGGATGTACATATCAATACTTGATATTACTTACTTGTTTTAATAAAAACAAGCATGTAGATGTTTGACATTTTAATATAGATATTGTTTCAAAATCTCTATCGCCAGAGGTAGATTTTCCATATATTTCCAATGCAACTAGTCTCAAGGATTTGTAATTCATTCATCATCCATCTCCTCTCTCTTCTTATATTCATGCTTTGTAGGGAACAGCTGGGAATGATGTCATTTTTGCCCACAACAGCACATGATTTCTGCGTGTTTGGCTTTTCTTTTCTCTTCCTCGTCTCTCTTTCTTTTAATGATGACGTCACTGATGCACACAGGAGGATTAATCCCTTTCTGCATGGAGATAAACACTTGCATACACGTGTTTGAGGACTCACACATGCACTTTCGCTCTCGCTCTCTCACTCTCTCTCACACACACACACACACACACACACACACACACACTCACACACACACTCATGCATGCATGTACTTACACTGTTTTGCCTGCACCTTCGCTCACATGGTAACTCAGGCATTTGAGGATAGAGGATTACTCAAAAGTTACATTCAGTGGCATAGGCATTTTGAGCACACGCAGCAGAATGGGGTTCTTATTAGGATTAGTTAATGGCATTTTTAAGAAAGACATGGATATACAGTATACAGCGGCTGCTTTCTATATGTGTTTTTTGTCACGCAGAAGAGCAAGTGGCGTGAGGTCTGCAGATTCAAACATACCAAAATAGGCAGATAACCGCACTATCATCCAGAAGGTGGTACTGAAATAAAACCATTTCTCAAGGTGTAGCATATTTTAATTACACTTGTTTGTTTCCATTACAGAGTCGCGTTCATCTGTTAGTGCCTGAGTGCCTCTTGGCTGTTTTGAAATAACTTCCTCTTGCGACTTTCTGCCTCATCACCCTCAACAAGACAATCATTCGACTGTACACATTATTATCTCAGCCTAGTAATCGGAATCCCAATCATGATAAGCACCTGCACTAGTCTTTTATTGTCTTCAGTTTGATCATTTAATATGTCGTACAAAAGTCAGCATGATATGGATATTTCTGTATTGCATGCATATAGAGCTGAAATAATTAGTTGATTGATCAAATAGGCGATCAACAGAAAGTATTTTTTTGTTTCAGTGATTTTTCAAGCACACTCCAGCCTCTCAAATGTGAGGATATGCTGCTGCTTCCTCTGGTTTATATCATTGTAAATTGAGTATCTTTGGGTTTTAGACTGTTGATTGAACAAAACAAGCAATTTGGGTTACTTGGAGGTTCATGGCATTTTTACAGATGTTTGCTAATAATTAGTTACAATATACAGTAGATTTTTGATTGTAATCTGTGCGTCATGACCACAAAAAATTGGGAAACTGTAGGGAAGTGAATCTCACATTCATCCGTAAGGCCTGTGTAATTGCCTCTATTTCACACTAAACCCTCTCCTCGGGGCTGTGTGTGTGGTAACAAGTGTCATGGCTGAAAGTGGACTCCATGATTACACCACACATGCCAAACCATAGCGGCAGAACCCTTATATAACATGCCTGAAAAGAGTTCAGAGCGCCAGAGAGTGAAGAGTGTTTGACACAGAGGTTTGGAGAAATCTTTTTTTATGAAGACTAACTGACAGATTTACCCAGTTCCACCCTCCCTCTTTCCTTTCTCTTGTTCACTACAAAGCATGTGTCAGCCTTTGGTGCTGCTTTAAAACAATGGGGCTTGCAGTTGAGGGAAAGGATTTGTTTAAGCAATATTTAAATGAACAAACATTTCCAGCAGTGGATTAGAGAACCACTTTTGGCTTGAGGAAATTGTTTGTGGATTTTATTCCATCACAATCAAACTCTGTTTATATCAGATTGGTCTTGTTAACAAAGTGGAACACATCTCCAATTGACAGAAAAAGATAAATTGGATATCTACAACCTGGCCGTTGGCACATGTGAAGGCGTACTTGACGTATACACAGATATTATAAACCAAAAAGATCAACATCCTTGTTGATTTTACAAAATTGAGCAACATCCCGGGTGATTTGTGAACTGTTTGATTTGTGTATCCATGCTGGAGGTAGATAACAACACTGTTATGTAATCTCAAACCTGTTGGCACCTACAACTGATCAGTTCCATGTCTTTCTTTCTCAGTATTTCCTTTTTCTCTTGCCTTTGAGCTGTCTAAAAAGGACAAAGTCAAATATGAAGAAGGAACACGCTGATGTGGTCTGTCCTCTGATTTATTTTGTTCGTACATCCCCCTCATCTCATTTTATATTACACAGTGAGAATTCACACATTATTTTGTTAAGGATTGCACAATGATAGCTGCTAGCTTTTTTTAGCCACGATGATGCACAGTGAGAGACAACAGGGAAGGAGTGCGCGGGGGTGGATGATCAGCCAATGTCCCCATTGAAAGTGCAACATCCCTGGGAGCAAAACAGAAAGAAGCTGTCCTGGAGCTCCTATAGCAGCTCTACATTCCTAGACTGCTTAGCTCTATAGACTGATGGATGAATAGCTGTAAGGGATCAATAGATGGAGGGATAGATACTGTATGGGAAAATAAAGTAAAGACTAAATGGGTTACAATGGGTGGAGGTTTAGGAGAGCAAAAAGATAAAATATGAATGGGTGAAACATCTTGGAAAATGCTTCAAAAATGGTAAAATTGGGATGCAGAGCGCAGGGGGGCAGAAAGAAGAGGATTGTGGAGGGATTTAGTGTGAACAGGATAAGGAGGAAAAAAACTGGAACTGGAGATCAAGATGACTACATTGTCTTTTTCATCAGAGCTCAACGTGCCACGGCCAATTAAGAAAGGGAGCTAATTTGCAGTAGGTTTTTATTTGACGGCTTTCCATGCGCAACAAAAAAGGCGAACAAGCAGACGCTCATCCGTGTTTTATCACAAGGTCATCTTTGTGGGCTGAAGCTGCTGTGTTGTTCTCTGTGAAAAATCAAAGCGACGCACACAGGAATAGATAAGACAGATTCCATTTTGACTTTCAGTCACACTGAGGCTGATTGGATTTTACAAAAAAAACCTAACTTGGCACCAGAGAAAAAGGTTTCGTTACCGCCACTGCATACCATGACTGTACACAAACACCCAGTCTCACCCGAGGGTGACTTATAAGGCCTGGTATGCCTTCTAGGACCTCCAGCCTCTAGCAGTATAAGTGTAAACTATGTAACATAACACAGCATGCGAGCTAGACCTACACACAGGAAATGAGAGATTCCAGGGCTTTATTATTTTTTTCACCCTTGCCCCCAAAATGAACCAAAGAGTTTAGAAAAACACACCATCACCAGGTGGAAAAATACGCCAAGAATGTATGTGTCCAGGTATCAGGATTAGATAATGTGGGCCGAGTTGGTGAGGCATTCAATTACAGAGGAATGATTGGCTGAGGGAGGGGATGCACATTGATCAGCTGATTGATTGATGGTCGTGGGAGAAAGCTCGGCTCCCTGGCGTCAATTGGCAGAACGGTTTATCATTGACGTCCAATCCTGTAACTTGATTGTACATTCAAAGCTGCCATCATTTTGGGTGGTTTTACTAGCAGACAATGAAAGGAGATCAATCTTTGGCTTCTTAGCAGTGGACAGCGCAGGCATTGTCATGAGGAGCAGCCTCTGTTGAGTCAGGGTATTGAAGGAAAGGCAGAAAAGAAGAATAGAAAAAAAGAGCGGAGAAAGATGTTAGAGTAGGCAGAGTACAAGAGAGGAAAAAGAACTGTCTTTTTCTTGAGGAGTAGAGGAGCATATGTTGTCCTTGCAGGTTTATTTTTAGGTTGCTACTCCTACTGGGTGATGAGGAGGAAGTAGTCGTCTCTCTTTTTCTTTTGTTCCTCCCTTGTCAACCTCACAGTCACTTTCGCCATCAAGTTCAGTGGGTTTAGTTGGCATTAGGCTTGATGTGTTTCCAAAGCACTGTTACAGCTAAAATAATAATAAGACTACAAAAGAAACTGCCAAAAACAAAAATTAAAAAAAAGCAAAAAGAAAGAAATTGTGGAAAGCCGCTTTATTTGCTTGATTTACTTGACAATATTCCCTACTTGCTGGCAGACATATTTAAGCACTCTTTTGCTCTCCAGACATTGAAATTACAGTGTATATGTTTCCAAATGTCGGAAAGAATGTCGAAAGAATGTTGGACAAAGTTTTAGGAAGTTAAGTTTGTCTGGAGAGTTAGGTCTGTCTGTCAGCTGTCGGACCATGACCTCCCTCCATTCGGTCTGCACATCGTCACGGTGTTTTTTAGGGTTCTTATCAGTTATTTTGGTCAGTTAGTCTGCCGCTGCATGTTATTTCAGTTTGTGTTTGGATTTGTTGCAAGTGATGTATTTTGTTTTTCTTTAGTTATAATTTGGATGAATGTCTAATGAGTGACAGTCTCATGTCAACAGGGGAATTCCTTCTGTGTTCACCTCTTAGCAGGACAGGGCTTGATAATTGTCAGGGGTAGAGTCTATATTTTTGATGTGGCTCCAGATCTTTTTAAATGTTAAGGATATTGACGACCTGCCCTAACCCTAACCCTCTCTTGACTTACAGATATTTCTGCTGAACTCTGAAAGCAGGATTACAGAGCGATTTTTGTCTCAATTTGTGTCCCGTATCTATCTATCTATCTATCTATCTATCTTTCTATCTATATGAAATGATGTCATTTTCTTTTAATGTAGATATTTTTTAGAAGTGTTTCCCCTTATCGTTGACTGTCAAGGTGTAAGCCTTTCAGTAATTGCTGAGAAGGTCCAGGCCCATCTGAAGTCCTTTAGTGAAAAAGAAGCACGTAATCTGCATAAAGGAGGATATGCCTTATTAGAAATGGTTTTTATAATTTCTTTTTATAATGTCACAAACCTATTGATTCAAATATTAACAACGATAAAAACGAATACCATATCTTGGTTTTTGTCTCCAAGCTCCTGCTTAAATAAAGGCTAACCCAGAAAAGTTGAATAATTCCTTATTCTTTCTAGGTTGTTCAGCGTCTCAGAAAACCTTCCTTCATCATCCAGCAGGTCCTATAAAGATCTTCAATCTTTCTTATGTCCTTCTGTCTATCTTTGTCCCTCTATCTCCCCTACTCTGCTGCCGCTTCTCTCTATCTCTCAGAGAAAATAAATGGGGAGAATCAGATGCTTTTTCTTACCACAGGAGCAGATCTTTATCTTTTACTGGAAGCATGTGTATGTGTGAGTCCTGAGGACGCAGGCAGTAGGAACAGTATTGATGGTTGGGTTACTGTAAGTAGAAGAGTTTGTGGGAGGACACAGGCAGGAAAACAGCACAAAGAGCTACACACACACACACACACACACACACACACACACACACATTTCAAGGGTGCTGTTTAATTCTCAAGGGTGCAATATGACAGTTGACATTATATGATGTTAACACTATGATATGATACACTGCAATATAATGTCAGTATGGACACTACATGATCCGGTCAAGGGACATGATGAATGTATTTGGTGCATTACTATATACCACAGTACACTGTATATCAGTGTGATATGGTAATACATAGAGCTCAGTATGTTCAGGGAGCTGGAGCAAATGTTTATGGAGATTTTTTTTTCTTTGCCTCGAGCATCGCCTCTGAAACAACATACAGGCTGACCTAAGCTGTGATTGGTGGGGTTTGTTGGGGCTGTACATGGCCTGACAGGGATGGAAAAAATACTGCCACCTTCTCTGCATCTCTGCAAGACACTGCAATTGAACATAACTGAACATTATGAATGCACGTTTAAATTTGCTCGATACAGCACCTTTTAATTATTGTTTATTGTCTGCAAAAATATCTTTCGCGGTTACATAACCATGTCAGTTAAATGTCTAACTATGAATAACACTTGTGAGAACGATGAGGGGTACAAATCATTGCTTTCACACTTTCACAAAGAAAATGAAATGAAGAGAAAGAAAGCAGAGATATCACCATGCGTTCCTGCCCACCAGGCTGCCACTAGAAATAGACGGCCGCCTACTGACAGCAGCATCAACTTCCACGTGGGCGGCAGTACTCTCTTCCGCCCCCACATATGAATACACACACGCACACACTTACACTCACAGAGCCACACGCACGCACACAAATCGCGCACCCGGGGAGACTGGCCCTCCCACTAGTCAGTCAGATGCTCTCATAACCTCGTACCCATAATCCTTAGCAAACAAAAAGTGTAAACAGACCTGCCTATGGTTCCCCCTGAGAACACAAATTTTTATCACTGTTCAAGGAATATCACTTGTGTCTTTAGTGATTTTGTATTGAAAGGATGAAGTAGCCATGTTTTCTTGTCATTCTGCTCATCTGCTGCAGGTGACCAGTTTAGACGAGCATTAATGCCACCAACTGTCGCTCTAACATCACATGAGAATGTGCTAAGCATTCCTGCTGCCCAAATCGTGTTACCTTGCAAGGCAGCTGGATACAAGTTCACATGAGAATCCAGCCCTGATTTGCTACTTGCGCCGAATATATAGCAGACGCTAATGGATAGCTCCTGTGGTGGAAATGGGATTGCCAAATTTCTACAAGTGGACACATTTAAACTGTTGTACATAGCTATTTAGAATCCTTGCTTTATTGTACTTGTGACCCACTGAGCTGTTCATACTTCAGAAAATATCTAACCTTTTGTTACTATTTGAATCACTAAAAGAAAATGTGTTGTCTACAAACCAAGACAGTCACTCGTAACCTACTTACATTAAGACCTCAGGCTAGAAACTGTGTCACACATCCACAAAGGCAGCACTTGTCTGTAAATATCAGATTTTTAGTTCTGCATTCTGGAAGAAAGTCTCACCTAATCATGCTCCTGTTGATCCAGTCATAAAAGCAAGAACATTTTATTTTACTCCACAAGAAGATAGAACAAACTAGAAAAGGCTTTCAGAGACCTGAAAGGGTTTGAAGTCTCAGTGCAAGCATTGGAATCAGAGATATCAATTGAAGAGTAAAAGATGAAAGCAGTGGAAATGTCAGTTGACGTGTGAGTGGTAAAAGTAGTTCAGATTTTAGCAGAAGTGGAAGTGCTGAAAACAGTTGAAACAGATCGAGACTTCAGCTTATTTCAGCACTTCCATTTTATCTGTTATTTTTTTACAGTGTTTGTGTTTCGACTGCCACTTCAACTTCAACTTTGTATGCAATGGTAGGAAAAATGTCAGTTGGCAACTGTGAAAAAGCAGTGAATATTTATTTTTTTCCCAGAAGAAGACATAAAAAATTATAGAAGTTGAGGATTCATTGGGTGGTTGGTGGGTCACTTGTTTGCTGAAATTTACCAGGAGAATCTTAATGGCCTAAGGAGTATGTTTACCTATACCATATTAAACAAGGAGCATTACTGAAGACCTTTATCAAATCTGTACTATATTTTTAAAGCATTTGTAGCTTAATTGAAAATTCTGTTACCGTTATCTCTCTGTTTGGTTTACTGGTACAAGCTAAGTTTTGTTTTTTTGTCTCGTTGTGAAGTAACATAACTGTTTGCTGTGTCCATAGACACAGCTGCAGAAGCATGTGCAAGCTTGTGAATGCACACAGGCACACACCATTGCTTGCGAATGCATTATTAATGATTAATGATCACAATGAAAAAGTACACACATCCCCGTCTCGCTCACAGGTGCTGCACAGAGATAAACATGACAAGAATAAAGGATGTCCTTTCCTTGGCAGCATTTTTTTTTCTCCTTTCTGCTGGTTTATTTACCTAGAGTCCACAGAAACGGCCAATATTTGGATCCCTGGCAATGTTCCACACACAGAATTTCAGTCTGTAGCAGTCTCTGTAAATAAATAATTACTCCAGTGTACATATGTTGCTCCCATCAGCCAGGGTTTTGTTCTCTGACAAGCTTGTGAGAATTAAGTGTAATAGATTCAACAGCACAAGTGTTGCTCAACCAATGTCAACAGCCTACAGCGAGGGGAAGAGAGAGAGAGAACGAGAGAAAGAATGGAGACAAAGAATGAAGGGATAGAAGAAGAGGGGAGGGAGGAGAGCAAGTGGAACAACAGACGTTTCTCCTCTATAGTATAGTGTAGCTCTAAGGATTGTACATGGTACTGATACTAACACTGCCTGGGTCAGGACTTTTATTAACACCAGGGGCAGCCACACTTACAGCGGGTTTCCACTGCTCAATATGGTATTTTTCAAATATCAAACATACAGTATTTCAAACAAAAAAAATTGGCTGGACATCCCCCTCAAAGTCCAGTCTCTGATTTTTTGACCTCCACATATATTCACATATGTAATTAAAGGGTTATCATCGCATGTAAAATCTTAACTGATCAGAACCTTTTCACAGCATCAGAAAACATCAGGAATTCACATTTAAAGCAAGCAAGGATGAAATTAAATATTCTTCCTCATTCAAATTGAAGGTTGAATTTATAAGCAATGACAAAAAGTATTGCTTAATTAAATATACTCAGTAGATTAGGATGACCTAACATTAGCAAACTTTAGATAGACGTTGCTACATAAACGGTCAGTAACAGTCTGCTCGTTGACTGTGTGACTTTATTGAACTTGTGCTACTGTCACTATATTTCAGCATTATCATTTTCATTCAAAAATTGGTTTTGGAAATTCCTGGAATTTTACATCTGAAAACCTCGGTGTTTATACTTGCGATACTGCACGTTGATTTGGTGAAATGCACCAAATGACACACAGTGTTTTTGTTTTGTCCTGTGAGGGTACGTTGGAAGCAGAGAGAGTGTGAAAGTGAAGCGAACAGAATGCAGCCATTGTACTTTGGCTGCATTCTTCACAATGGTCACTCTGTCAAGTCAGGCACACAGCTCCGGTTTGACAGCCAGCAGAGCTCTGAGCGCCCAGGGCCCTCTGAGCCAGGCACTGAACTACTGGGCTGAGATCCTCTGGCAGCTTGTCAGTACAACACAGTGCAGCACTCCTGGACGGCCAGTGCTCTCGTTGACTCACACTCTGTTTCCCTGTCTCTGCTGCCTCTCCGGACTCTCTGCTTTTCCTACTCACTTCACTATCTCCAGCTTCCTTCAGGGTCAAGGTTGTTCTGATTTCTGATGACGCACCGGCTCAGAGAAACAACATCCAGTGTCAGTATTGTGAAGTTCACCTCAGCTAGTGGATAACAGCTGATTTATTTTCTTTTTCCTGCTCTCCACTGTTGAGCTCTCATCCAGTGTCAGGGACAGTAAAATACCCAACAGCAGTGTCACCATCTTACTTTGTATTTTAGCTTCTTGAAAACCAATGCCAATTTCGATTAAAGTTGGTCACGGGCCACCCCTTCTATTCAGTATTAATGGATAGCACCTTGACGAGTACATGGAAAGATTGTGTAGTAGCTCAACTGATTTAAAAAAAAGAATAGAAATTCTGATTTAAAAAAAACATTTCCACATATTGAGTCAGCTGTAACACCTGAACACTTGCCTACATGTTGCAATTTTGAGTGCGTGAAAACTAATCAACAAGTGAGCAGAGTCTAAGCAGTTGATTGAATGAACAGATTTGGAACATGTGGGTGGTGTTGAAGAATGGGTACCCCTAACCCTAACCCTATCCAAAAAAGCTGTGGGGGAACCTCAGACAAAAATAAATAGGAACGACTGCCCTACATCCCAGAAAAGTGTAAATTGTTATTTCAGGGACGTTCCTTCCCTAGTAAAGACCTTTTTTGCATTTACTTCACCGTTCAGCACTGTTTCCGCAAGGTTTTCCAAGACCATTCCTGAAAGCGCAGTGTCAGCCACTCAGGGAGTTGAACAATGAAACATTTGAGGTCCTCTGGGACAAAGAGAGTGCTTATGCTTGCTTAGACATGGGACAGCAAAACAACAGCAACGAGATAACAGCTGTAACAGTCGCAACTGTGTTTTCTAAAGAAAAGGTGGAGGAGTTAGAAATTGTTGGTCTCTGCTGGGCATCTTTGTCTGTACAACTGGAGGAGTGAGAGCTGTTATAGCTTTGTTTGCAGGATCCCACTATTTAAAGATGTTACTACGGCGTTAACGTCGCAGGGGTTGTCATGTTTTGGAAAGCCTTCCTAAATGGAGAGGAAAAAAAATTGGTCTTGGCCCTTGGTAGCGCTGGTAATCGCGCGATCGAGTGATAATGAACATCCGATGGCTGAGGGAAATAAGGGTTTGAAGAATAGAAAAGCCAACATGTGGACATCCTACTCGTCACCCACGCTCGTAGTTGACAAATGTCATACATCGTGTTGCGTGAACCACAGGCGCCTAGTTAAACAGTAAGGAAGCAGAGAGGGTTACAGGCCCCTGGAGGCCTGCGCTGACAACCTGAGCTATTACTCCAATTGAACAGCGGTGTCCAGGGCCCCATATCTGATTTGTGGGCCAGTGTGTGTTTATCTGCGTGTGTTTATGTCTGAACCCCGGTATTCCCATGTCTCGTGTGCCCCCGGCCAGCAGATGGGCTGTCGCAGCAGTGGCGTGTGCAGGGAGCCGGTAAATTATGGAGAAAGAGCAGGTAGAGGTTTTTGGTTTCTAATCACAACCCCTGTTTACTTTACTGCAACCCTGTGGGGAAAGACAGAGAGGAGTATGTCTGATCATAAATCTCCAGTGACTCGCCTCCTCCACCTCTTCCACTCTATCTTCCCTTCTTTATTTTTCCGTTTTTTTCCTCCTTCTCGGCTACACTATCTCATTAGCAGCAACCTTGACCTATCCTGAGGAGAGTGTCAGCAAGACTGCTGCTGCCGCGGGCTGCCACTGCCCACTTAACATGGAAAAAACGTTAAACTAATTTTGCAATACCGGAATTTTTGTGTTTTGTCATTTCAAATGTAGCTTTAATACTTGAAATAGTTGCTTGGGATGATGATGATGTTTTGCCCAAAAACAGGTGAGAATGATGAATCACAGCATGGTGAAAATATACGACTCACTGTCTCTCCCTTTTCCCCCACAAACAAAAAAGATGTTGCCCTCAGTGGGTTATCACACAAGCCCTGCAGAGCTTTGTAATGTATTTCATCTCCTGGCATTGTTTTCTTCAACTTGTATCCCGCTGTTGAAGCACTCTCGCTCTATTTTCTCTCTTTATTTTTTGTGTTTAGGGCTGAGATACAGCCACTGACAGGAGGGTGATGTTACAAATGCCAAGGTCAAAGGTTCCAGTTGTATAATTTGTCATCTCCATCTTTTGTGATTGCAGGAACATTGGAACATCCTACAAGATAACAAATAGTCCCTAGCCTTATCGTTTTCACCGCCTCAGTTTTGCCCCTTCTCTTTATCATCTTGTTTTTTTTCCCTCTTTCCTCATGCAGCTAATATCACTCTTTCTCCTCAGTTTACCTCACCTTTTTTTATCTCTGTATTTATCTACTCTTTCGAATCTTTGTCTCCCACTCATCTTTCCCTCCCTCCCATGACTTTTTCTCTCGCCTTCATCTTGTTTCTTTTCTCCTCCATTGTACTACCCCCTCGCATTACTTCTCTGTCTCTTTCATCCTTCGCTTTCTGCCTCATATCCTCCCCGTCTCTTTCCACACTCCACCATCCCCTGTGTAGGCTCTGTATACCTTCCAGCTGATAATTAGCCAGGCAGTACAAACTGCCTCTGCTTTTGTTTGTGGCCTCGGGGCCGACAGGACGTCCCCGTCTACCACAGTGTGACTTACATAAGCTACCAAAACAAAGTGACAACGCTAACCTCAAATAGCCCCAGGAGGCAAGAGGACAGACTCAAGATTGAGGGATGGAACAAGACAGAGATGGAAAAAGACGGACAGTCCTTCCATTTAATCATACAGCTGATGTGACCAGAGCATCTGTAGTATCAGGACCTGCACTGGTGCAGCTCTGATGTACTTGTACTGCACTTGTTTGTTAATTAACTTAAAGAATATGTACTTTAGCTTTTGCTATTGCATTTTTTCATAGCATAATTAGATCAATTCAATAAATACATGCAGTACTTGTTCTAGATACTGTATTCTTAATAGAGTTATAGTAGCTCATATATGTTTAATCAGACAATGTCCATGATAGAGGAAGTGGACCTCATACTGGCTCCAAAAAACTAGTATTTCCTAGTACAAAGGCCAGAGAGAGCATAAAAGATGGATGGTCTCTCATTTCCCCTTTTCTAGTGTTCTTATACATGATGAAAAACCTACCACTAGCACAGACCACCACATTTTACCATTTGTGTAAAATAATTGCACTAGCTTGTGTACCACAATTAATTCGACAATGCTATGTTCAATGTTTAAAACTGCTTCATTGAGCACTTTTACTACTTTGCTGCCATCATAGGAAATGGTCCGGCAAAGGGTCTTCAGCTGCAGAGGAGTGTGACCCCGTTTCCTCCACAAGTAATTCCTAAATCACTGAGTTGTTTCTCTCTTCTCTTTAACTCCTTTCTCTTCTATGCCCCACCTTTTTTGTTATAAACTCCATCTCCAGACACTTGTTCAATATTACAAGCTTGCATAAATTTTGCCTCCGTTTCTGTACTTCTCCAGTTTTTACAAGCCATTTATTTTCACTAGAAGAATTTGGCTGATCGGTAGAGCTTTTTCCAGCAAAACTCGTTATATTAATGCTGTCCGTCCTTTTACACCCGTGCAGTGGAGGGCTTTACATCAAACCTATAAAGACTCACTGACATTTATACAGTTAAATATCCTTCACAAGGCTCCAATTAAGCCATTTCTCTGTGGTAGTCTGGTCCGTAAATTCTTAAGCATTGTACTGGACCTGCTAAGAAGCAATCTGAATCACCGTCTGTATCTGCTGATACGTTATTCATGTGACAGATTTGCAGCAGATAAGTGCCTCACTTTAGTAGGAATTGCAATGAATAAGTGATGCTCTTTTTTTATTGCTGTCGAGTCTCTCGGTGTGATAAGAGAGAGAAAGGTAAAACTGAAGAGAGACGGCAGCGGGGAGATCATTGGAGAGTGAAACCAAGAAGTGCAAAACATTTGACCAGCCCAATTCCAAACTCCATATTTTTTTACCAATATTTGTTTTTTTTAATTGTATGATTTATAATGCCAAAAGATCACTGTTTGTCATAACACTTTATTAATAATACGGTTGTAAAGGCTCTCCTTTGTAGAACAGTAATGACATTTATTTTGAGGCATCAGATGTTTCCTTGGAATCAGGGTAGTAGCTTCCCACAGACAGCCAGTGTACTATTATAAATCATACATAAGACATAGCAGTAACCCTAATTGTATACCCACAAATTTCTCAACAATGGTGATAACTTTATTTATGGGTTGGATTCGACATCTTGGCGAAACATCAGAGAGCAGTGATCGAGGAGGAGTGGTTTTTGTTGTTGTTTTGGTTGCCGGTGACGCAAATTGAGGAACTTGAATGGGACACAGAGGGGCGGCTTTAAATCCCAAATATCCAAACTTAATACCGTTGGGATTGAGTTTGGGCTTGGCTGTCGGCCACAGAGGGTTTCTGAGTCAAAAGGTCAACCCAGTGTAGTCATCGGCTTACCACGGCTCTAATTACAGAGTGCAGGGTTTTCTATGCTCTGTGAGGTCGAGAGTGTGTGTGTGTGTGTGTGTGTGTGTGTGTGTGTGTGTGTATATTTATGTATGTGTGCATGGGTTTCTGTGTAATATGTCCCATCAGTGCCTGTGGCTCCCTACATAATCCACTCATTAGGTGCATAAGTAGTGGATTATCTATGCTCATACACACATTCACATATGTTTGGATACATATTGTTGCAAGGACTTTACAGTGACTGTTTTATTGTCTAACCATAAACTAACCTGAAACTTTTCCTTTAAAGCCTGTTTATTTAAATCAGCCAGCACAAAACTTGGCTTTAATTTGAAAGAGCTACACTGGCGCTGCCAACCAGAACAGGTGGAACTTGTGAGAGATATAAAATGCTGCAAACACATTTACTGTCGAGCACAGCAATGACAGACTGCTCTCTCTTTGTCTCTGTCCCTCCTCTGTCATTCCATTTCTAGGTAACGATTTGTTCCTGGTAGCGGTCCACGAGCTTGGCCACGCGCTGGGCCTCGAGCACTCCAACGACCCCACGGCCATCATGGCTCCTTTCTACCAGTACATGGACACTGACAACTTTAAACTGCCCATGGACGACCTGCTGGGCATCCAGAAGATTTATGGTAAGGCGTCCTGGCTTAATTTAGATGCACAAAGTAACCACCAGTCCAGCTAAGATGTTATTCAATTTGTTTACAAGATTGTCCAATACACTGGACGAACCTAATGATACCAAATGTGTCCTGTGTGACTTTTTTCCTGTTTTTATTTAAAAATGTTGAAATGCATCAGTAACCAGAGAGTCACACAGCAAAAATGTATTCACGTATCTTTGTGAAATATGTCATTGGAGCTTGGTGGCGAAGCGACTACTCGCAGGGCTTGTTAAATAGCTACTGTAGTTGACAAACTAACCTTATAGAGCTAATCAACCACAACAACTTAATGGGCGAGCGAGGTGACTTGGTAACTAATAAGCTACGATAGCTTCCTCCATTTTAGTTTATCAAAGTGACCGTTTTACTTCACCCCTGCAAGCAAATCCACTAATTGTTGTGATTCATTAGAAATAAATTGATTTCTTCGCAAAACTTGACTGTCTTAAATGCTGGTGTGACCGAGCCGGAAGTAGGTCTTATAGTGTATAGTCTAACCCGGTTCAAGCACATATATAAGATTAAGACTTATTTTTAAGATCACAGGAGGCAATAGCTCCTACCTACACACTCCTCATTGACACACATTTTGAGTTGACAGGTGGTGATTGCAGTGCTTTGTTTGCTCATAAAGCTGATATTGCTCTGGGGTGGGTGTATCAGAAGTGTGAAATTCAATTTGACGGTAACGGATTTATGTAAGCTTCAGTGTAGTCTTCATTTTTACACTCGAATTAGAAGTACATCAGGGTAGACCTTTATGAGTCCTCATTTTAGACATGTGTTGGTTGATATGTTGTGTAGGAACCCATCATTTTTAAATGTGTGAATGTGTTTGAACGCCCACGTTGTCGTCTCAACCTCAGTTTGACATTTAAGTTAGGAAACTTGGGGGGGGAAGTGACAGTATTGGCCCTTACAGCTGTCGAGGCTGTAAACCAGTCACACTCCACTGGGGTGACTCTGGTCTGTCACATGAATGGCTGCACACACACAAACTAACACACACACACACACACACACACACACACACACACACACACACACACATACAAAAGAACCTGCCATCTGCTTACATGGCCAGGGCACGTCCCTCTGGGAGTGACAGACCTGGGCAAGCGATCAAATCTCTCCTCATCCCTCTCGTGTTTAACTCCTCTCCGCCGCTGCCCCGCCCCACCTCCTCCCTGTTGTATCGAGAGTTGAAGGACAGGACAAGTGATGGCAGCTCCTCTCTCTGTCTCAATTCTTTCCCAGCAGCAGCAGTTGGCCTCCTTTTCCTCCTTGCGGCAACAGCGATGCTAGATGTGGAGGTTAAACAGGGACAAAGGTGGGAGCTGCACCATTTAGATGAATTAGAAAGTGGCGACATTAAGGTTGAATAGGAAAAAATATGAATGAGTTTCCATGAAGGTGGAGAGGTATAGTGATTATAGTGAGTGAGTATAGTATAGTAAGGGAGTTACATCGAAAAACTGTAAATGGGAAGGTGATGTTGAATTCAGACTTTGATTTGCAGTCTGTGGGAGCCAGTCAGGATCACACCGTGAATTGTGGGAAGAAAAGGTCTGACAGGGGCAGGATGAGCCTGATGTTGAGGATCGATTCACTATTACAGTTTTGACATGTAGCTGTACTGTTTCTTACCCTAGTGCTAAGGTTATAGTAGGGAAGAATGCTGCTGGTTGCATTTATTCCTCATATACAAACACATAAAAACTGAAAAATTGCGATGTTTTTTTTTTGTTTTTTTTAATTCCCCATAGATAAACTTTCTCATTGAACAAAATGACTTCCCACTCATTGAACATAATGACTTACCACTCTTTTGAAGAGAATAGCCTACTTCCTGTTTACACATGCAGCAGAGTAAAGAAAGCGCTCACATTACTGTACATGATAACAGCACTCCTAATATCATAACTTCCTCTCAGCACCATTATATATAGAAGGTGGTGTAATTAATAAAACTTATTTGGCAGCACTTACATGACATAAAGTAAGCATAAAGTGTTTTTGAGTAGCCACAGTCCAAACTACTGTAATCCTATTATTGAGTATATTGTTTTATCAGTTAGTATACATAAACATTAACATACATTGTACCTCAGTCAAATTGCGACTTTATTAAGATTTAATAGTTAATATGAGTGTTTTCCAATATCTTTCTGGAGTTTTTCCACCAACACCCACAATTTAATTGATATTTTTTCCATCTGTGAGCAGCTCCTCCCTCCCTTTGGTTTGTGCATTGCGTCGTAGGAGAATAGTTTTTAAATACAACTCTTGTGAGTCCCTAGACTTTATGGAAGGTCGGTACTAAATTGCTGGATAACCCCTTTTAAGGACTCTAAGAAAGGCTCTTCAGACACCTTTTGTTCTTGGTCTATTGGTTTCCATCTATGTTCTAATAAGGCTCCGGACTGTGCAGAATCTCACTGAAGCCATTCACCACACCAGCTGAGTTCACTGATTAGATTCCTGTTCTTTGGTTTAAAGTGTGCTAATCAGTGAAATGAGCTGCTGTAGTGATTGGCCAGGCCTTGATGGCACATGTGGGACCACCTGAAGATCTCTGGGTCATAGGAACAAATGAAGTGGTTTAGTGGCTAAAATCTGAGTTAGACTGAAAGATCCCAAATTTGCCAAATGTTGTGTTTAGTTCTTCTTGTCATGCGTTTCCCATAAGGTTGTTTTTGCATGTTTGTCTACATGTCCATCTGACTGCAAGTCTTCCCATGACTTACATAACTGCAGAGTGCTTTGGCTCCACTAATCTGGGATGTATTTCAGGGGATTTAATTCAGTCAGTGAATGGAATCTCTCGTGCAGACTCGCTGATCAGTTCTGCGGACTGGGAGATGTCTTGCAGAGAAATGTTCACTCTTAATCCTACGATTAGCTAGTGTGTCAACTAGTTTGATGGTATGTTATGCTTTATTTCTTTGTTTAAATGCTCACTGTAGATTGACTCCTTCAGTTAAATGATTGGTTGTCATTCAGTTGTTTAATCCTCTTTTCATTCACTGACTTTTAAATCATTTGTCGAGTCATTTAATCCTTCATGCATAACTCCTGAATGTTTACAGTTGCTTTCAAGGTCATTATTTATATATGCCACCATTACGCATTGAGACTTTTCATGAGTGGGGGTGGGCAGGGGGGTTGCTTGTCACATTTGCATCTTTCATATTGCAGTCATCTATTCCTGCATCTGTTGGCCCCAATCAACACATGGCAACTCAGATCCTCGTTTTCACAGTTACACAGTGTGTTATTCATGCGTCGTCATGTGCTCAATTATTCATACACACAACCCACTCGCTTGTCCTCCCTCTTCCTCTCTCCTCCCTCCTCTCTGTGTGTCTCTCGTTCTTTTTCTCCCGAGCAAATCTTGAATGTGAAATGACACCGAGGCATGTCTGGGCCTCAATTCAGGAGGACATTTTATTTTTATCTGTACAGTATGTACATTTCTATTTCCTTGTTTTTTTGGGGTTTTTTTTTTGGTGAGCTGAATCCCTAAACAGTGTTAAACTCTACCCACTGATTTTCACATGGCCTCATCTTGTTTTTCTATCTTCTCCTTTGTCTCTCTTGTTCTGTTTTTTGGTCTTCAACTCCTTGTTGCTAAATGTCATCTTCACTTCTTACCTCTCCTTTGCCGTTGTGGTTCCAGTTGCAGGTGAAAAAAATAAAGTTTGGCTTAAACATTTGGCTTTCCTGCAGGCTCAGGTGTCTGGTGGGCTGTAATTGGCACAGCAACAATGAAAGTGGTTCTCACTAAATTTGCATGTAGTTTTACATCTTTAAATATCTGGAAGTCTTGGGCAGATCAACTAGTTTTCCTGCTCACTACGTCCACCCCAACCCAGGACTAATGCAATAAGGAAGGCCTAAAATTCAGATTTTTGGAATCAGTCTCCAATCATTAACTGTCATAGATTTGTATCCTACTTTTACCCAATATATTGTTCCTTCATTTAAATGATTAGATAGACATTGGAAAATACACCTATTTGCTTTGTCAAGAGTTAGATGAGAAGATTGAATGACTCTCTTCTCTGTACTTTAAATATGAAGCAAGGGGGCAACAGTTTATTAGCTTAGCTTAGCATAAAGATTGGAAGATTGGGAAACAGCTAGTCTGGCTCTGTCTAAATGTAACAAAATTGTCCTACCAGCACCTTTAATTTGCGCTGACTAATAATTAATCTTGTTTGCTCAATCCGTTGTTGTAATTGTTGTTATAAGGGTATAACAAGGTGTTCTCCAAATCACACCACTTGCCCTTCGAAATTTAGTCAAAAAGGATGGAATTTGGACTTTCTGGTTGCAAATGGTACTTGTTGCAAATATATGTATCATAACAGTTGAGATATTTTTTCTCTGACTTCCTCCAGGGCCTCCTGATAAGATTCCCCAGCCCACCAAGCCTTTGCCGACAGCGCCCCCACCCCGCTCCCATCCTCCTTCAGACCCCCGCAAGCCAGACAGGCAGACACGACCTCCGAGGCTGCCCCCAGGAGATAGACCGTCCCACCCCAACGCTAAACCCAACATCTGCGACGGAGGCTTCAACACCCTTGCCATTCTGAGGAGAGAGATGTTCGTCTTCAAGGTAGGTGAATCAAAACAAACCCGAGGCATTTTCACATTTTGTTTGTTTTGACGAGTCATTTTGAACCCTGGAGCTGTTTTACCCCAAAACGTGGATCTCTTGAGAGCACAGCAGTCGGTCTTTGCAGGCCAAACTAATTTGGGAGACTTTGTTGGAAGGTTAGTTTCAAACCATATTTCCAAACCAACCATATATGCCTGAAGATAATCCTTTCCTGCATGAGATTTCTGACTACAACCTATAACTTAATCAGTGGATACATGCAACTCATCCCTTGATTCAGACCAATGAAAACACCCTGTACAGAGAGAGAGAGAGAGAGCTTGCAAGAGAGCTTCAAGGATTACCTACATATACAGGGAGGGAGCTTTTCTGCTAATCTGCTACACGTTCAGTATGTGCATAATGGGGAAAAAACTCACATGGCTGTAATATAAATTATTTGGTTGAGTTTTTTTTTTTTTTTTTACACCTTTAGTAGAAAAGTTGGATGGAATTGTTAGGGCTATAGCTTGTAGAAGTATGGTGGACTCTCCTCAGTTATCTAAAAAATAGTGCCTGTGTATGTTACTGCATAATTAAAGGAGCTATTCAGTATAAAATAAGCTCTTTCCAGGTTACTCTGGACCAGTTAAGCAGTGAGTTGGACAAAATTGATATTTTATTAAGAGAAAACACCATGCCCTGCACAGTGCAGCACAGTTTCTTGTCCCTTAATGCATCTTTATCCTTGGTCTAAACTTGTGAGCACAAGACCTTGGCAACATGCAGTAAGGAACAGAGAAAAACCTTGGGGCAACACAAAGCTGTCCTGTGTTCTCCACAGAAAGGAGAAAGAGTGCCTCTGATTCTTTATGTGAGTGTGACTGTATTTTTTCTGGGGATATAAATAGATAGTATTCAATAGTTTAAATAAGAGGCTTGTGGAGCCAGGGGAAAAACCCTTTTGGCCCTCTCTGAGTGTGGTTTTTACACTTGAAAAAATAAATCTGGCTTGCTACCTGTGAAGGTATTTAACCCAAATTAGACTCAAAGCTCACACTGTCTCTGTTTTTTGCTGGAAATAATATCTGCTCGTTACAATGGTCTAAATACAGCCCCAGTCTCTTTCACATGGTGTCTGCAGTAGCTCCTGTCAACCCCCATTACTCTCAGGGCAGCAGCCTGGTCTGATGGAGTGATGAGGATCATGGGATTTCTGCAGAGCTCCAAGGCACTGTGGAGACAAAAAGGACGTTCAGCAATCAGCCAACCTTTTTATGAGTTTAGGAAGCGAAGGATACAAGGCCAGTTGGGCTCTAAAACACCTCTAGTGCATCTGTAGGTTTGAAATTGAATTGTCTTGCCACAGCTTTTCAAAAAATCATTTCTGTAGTGTGAGCATGCAAATCCTTCTACTTTTATTTGTCATAACTACTCAAACATCGCTTTGATGTTGTTTACCTCTAACCTGTTTTTATTGAGTAAAATAAAATAATTTTCCAAGGCAGACCTTTCACAAAGGCAGTACTTTCAACAGCCGTCATATGATGTACAGAAAACTGTCGCTTTGGAAGGATTATTTGTACGGATTGTTTTGTTTGTTTTCGTAATCTACACAATTTACTCAAATCTGATCACTTTACTGATTTTAGGATCCTTGGAAGCGTGTATCAGATAGACATCTCTTTGTTTTAATCGATTTTTCATACAGTTTTAGCTTAGTTTATTATATAAGCCGCCACAGTCTTAGACCTGTGTGCAAAATGAGTCTCTTAGCACTCTTTGGAGGACGACCCACTGGGGCCTTTCATTCAAAATACTATTCAGCATAAACTGCATGGCTCCCACTCTTGGTTTAAACTCTCCACTTATTCCAGCCAGCTTTCCAATTACTACTGTATTGTAAATGGAATGCACACAATTAACCCCTAAGTAAAGGGTCAATGAGGTATGGCAGTGTGCATCCGCTGTAGAGCGGTATACTGTATGTGCTGTATAGACGAGAGGAGCGTGAAGTGTGGAATGTTGCATTCAAATGCAACTCAAAAAACAACCAACAAGAATACAGCAAGACATGTCCGTGATCCACATTTAAGACAGATTTTAGAAATCTGTATAATATTAAAACTGTAATTTTTAAGAAGCTAAATAAGTACCTGTAATTGCTTGGCTCAAGTGGGCATCACCACTGATGTGAAGCAGGCTTTTGGCTCCATCATTTTAAAGGCTGTGATGAATGATTCTCTCGGCCGGCCTTCAGAAGTAGTACCAGCTCACATTTTTCCAAAGGTATAGAGGAGTGGAGGGAAAAGACTGACGGAGAGAGGTGATTTGTTACAGAGCACATGTAAGTGCAGTTGTAAATCCACTGTGTTCACATCATTAGGACCACCAGTAATATTATGACTCATGATGATTTGCTCACCCTTCTGCATAATCCACATCTTAGCCAGTGAATCAAATGTGTTCAGTAAAGTGAAATCAATAAGGCGTCACTGGTTTGACTTGGATTCACTCTGTCAGTTTGTTTCGCAGGAGGAGCAGGTGGTCCTAATATTTCTTGATTCTCAGTAAGTGTCGGGCCAGTTTTCTCCAAGAAGACTGAGGTATCATGTTAATGCTTTCTTTTCTCCTGGTAGATGAAGCTGCCCAACAGTAAAACGGTTGATCTGGAATCATAATTAGAGATGTTTGTGTTACCCCAGAGCTTGATATATTCCCTTTACAGCATGCCAAGGTCTACGTATTAGACTGTAGGCTGGTTAAAATGATGGTTGACAGAAAAGGAATGATTTACAGCTTGTGCTCACTTCTTGTTTCAGTTTTATGTCTTATCACTGTCATTTATAAGGGTGATTTCCTCTTTTTTTTTTTTTTTTTTCCGATTATCCGATTGATTGTTCGCTTGGTTACTTCATGCTGTAGGTCCATTTGGCCTGCACAACGTGGCTTTACTCACCGCCCCCACTTGATTGTTTTGGGAGAGCCGAGGCAAGTCGATGCCAAGTCATTATAGCAAAGATCTCAGCAGTCTCACAGCCCCCAAGGTCCACAGGTGGTCCAGCAAAGTAAAGTAGGAGGGAGATTTTATCTTGTGAAAAACACTGGGAGCACTGAAATTTTCTAAGAAGCAAAAGCTGCATTTTTACTGTTGAAATGTATTACTCTTTGACGGAAAGTGATTCATCATGCTTTTGTTTACTCTCACCTAAAAAAAATTATGACCTGTATCTGGCTTTCTCTATACAAGAACCAAACATTTTGATCCACATTGTCAGCATTTAAGCAAAATTCAGAGTTGTGGCTTCATTTGAGTGGTACCTGTTTGTCTCCAAAAGGGAAAATAAGGCAAAGGAAAGAGTCTCATGGTATCACTCACTTGTATGTTTATAGAAGAGCACTCATTCATGCAACATCTCTGAAGATTACTTCTTTCAAAACTTTGGATGTGATTATTCCTGCTTGCTTGTTTCATGCCTTTTTAAAGTATACTGAAGTCTGCAGGTGTAGATTGCCTCCACAACCATTTACATGTAAATAGACAATTTTTACATTTACAATATATAGTATGCCAGGTTTAAAAAAAAGTTTTGTCCTGTGTTAGACTTTTAGAGCCTTTTCTTAGTTGAAGTTAATCACGTTAATGATGTGCTCTAGGACAGGCCCCTCCATCCAAAGGGCTTTTTGAAAATGTTTCAAGCTTCGTAAACGCTGGATCCTATACTTCCCATAATGCAACCCAATATCGTCTTTAATTCGTCCCCCCTGCCCCCTAAATGTCCACTTCTTTCAAATCCCACACCTCCAATTTGTAACGCTGGCTTTCTGTTACAAACTTTAAGTTTAAAGCCAAATTCACAAACCATACATGGTTTTGATTGGTTGCTTAGAAGTGCCTGATTTATTCGAGGCACGTTAATCTACAAAGGCAGGTTATGAGTCATGCTTGTTAAGGTGGTAGTTTTACGGTTGATCATTTTTCTCTCCAGCAGGGTGACAGAGGGTTGTTTAAGGTTCATAGATGACTGCATATTGCCCTTTTAGATCCAGTGTCACCAGTAAATGCCTCACTAAAATTACACAGCTACCACTTTTATGATTGCAGGCACTCCGGGTTCAACTTTCTATGAACCCCTCAAACCATATGGTATCCCACCGGAGACACAGAATGTCTCATTCATGTACAGTATATGCATGTGTATATACATGAACAGTGCTTTTCTCGGGCATTAATGCAAATCAGTTTTTTCCTTTTGTACCAAAAATGCACTGCACATCACTTATACTGTCAGACAATGTCCAGACAGCAAGTTACATTTCCCATCAGGCTCGGAGTGAAGTAAAATATGGACATGTAGTCTCAGACACCATTCAACAGACGTTCAAAAGTCTGGATTTGAGTTTTTGGCTCGCAGCCAGGGCATCTTGTCAGTTTTAAGAGCCAGACAATTCAAACAGGGCTTTAGGGTTTTAGGCCAAACATTCACTAAAACAAATAAGCTACTGAGAGTAAAACTTCCTGGGTTCCTTTTTATTTTTAGAGAGAAGTTTGGCTTTAAATGGATGTAAAATATATGAAAGTTTGTAAAAAAGCTCGTTAAAAGCATTTAACAGCCTTTATATGAAAGCATAAAAGAATATGTATTTTGGAAAGCAATTATTTATGATCAATCCATTGTTAAGATCAATGGTTGAACACTTAAAGGTTATTTTATTTACCTCTGTTCTCATTCAATAGTGCCTAATTATGATGTATGGTTTGCCTGCTCAAACGTTTGTAGCTGCAGACCACTGTATGGATGCAATCAGAGCCTCTTGCACTGCCTACAGTAGAAAGAAAAAAAAAACACACTTCCCTCATCAGTCCATTGCCCAGCTCTTATCCTGAGACAGTCTATAATAAAGGAAAATGCCATCCTCCTCCTTCCTCCTCTTCTCCACTAGTCCTAAGTTCGCTCACAAGGGGTCTTGACTGTCAGACCTTCCTTCCTTGATGTGGACAGATTTAGAGCAAGGGATTCTGGGACGCCGGAGGGTGCCTTGCTGTTCAGGACTGGCCACGTGGCCGCTGATGTTGGAGACATGCTTTGATTCCGACATCCATTAATGAGAACACAGTGGCCAAGTGGGCAGTGAGCTGTCCACTCTTCTCAGTATCTTTCCCCTTTTGGTTACTGGGAGGAAAGAGATGGAGAGTCCTACAGTAGCAGGGTGTTTGAGAACTCAAAGACCTTTTCACGCCCCATACTAGCTTTTTGACCGGTTTAAGACTTAAAAAAACATTAGAAGTCTTCCGACACAAATATAGAAACACAAAGAGCAAGTAGCACATTGTATATTGTTTGTTTAATACGTACACTAACAGAAATGTGAAACCAGACTGGTTGTTTCCCCATGCTTCCAGTCTTTATGCTAAGCTAAACCACCGCCTTGTAGCCCCAGCTTTATTTACCGTAAAGACATGAGATTGGTATTGACAGCTGCAGGTTGACAAGTTAAACCAGCTTCATTATTTTCAACAGTTGAAGTCAAAGTTTTTTGAGAAGTAGCTATTAGATAAAAAAAAAAAAACACACACAAACACAAATACACATCTGAGCCAAAAAGCCGGTGCTCTGCAGTTATTTCCCTCAGTGAAAAAGAGTCGATTTTGGCAAGAAATCCTAATAAATACTGGGATCTCAGGCTTCAACCCTAATCCTTATCCCTCTGAATTATTTACACCTGCATTCTGCTCTCAGTCAAGCCAAGCGAGTGTGTGCGTCACATTAACCAAGTGAGAGGTCTGCAACACAGTCATCCTAACACCACTGTCAGCCATATTCTCACCTCTTCACTCACACACAAACACGCACATGGCGGCAGCAGATGCTCACCCAGGGCTGACCTGGATGTCTGTGATGATAATGTTTTAGATTTGACCTCATTGTTAGAGTTGACTCAGAAAAAAACAAATACACCATTTTTTTCCTCTTTTTTAAAAAATTTTCTTTTCATTTATCTTAATTTGTTAATTATCCGTTTTAGCGAGTTTATTATTATTTCATCCCTATTTATATATTTAAATATCATAAACATATAAATTAGTATTTATTTATGCTGGGAAAATATAAGGATTTGTTGTGAATACACTGTATACTATAGCAGGTGTTGAGTAGATCATTGTGTCTGATTGGCTCCTCTCTAAGTCATCAGATTATTAATCACATGGATGTTCAAAGGTCACTTTCAGTGAGTGACTTGATAAATGTGTCTTATTCTTCTCTTTAAGCAAAAAGCTTTTTTATTCCTCAGTTGGCTCTTGTAATTCTTAGAAATGGATATATAGGGGTCCAGGCTTTTTAAGAGCCACTTGTTTGTCATTTTACTTAACTAAATCAAATTGCAGGTGATGAGAAGACACCAAAGATTATTTGAGAGTACATATAAGAGAAAATACGTATTGCAATGGATAAATGTGTTATAACTCACCTGAAATAGATTAATGATGTTCCGTTTTTAGAACAGGTGAGACTGCATGATAAAAAGTGCACATTTGTATTACTAAAATAATAGCTTTATCATAGATGATTTATAAGACAATGGACTCTGCATAGACACGTAAAAGGCCCCCACCCGTTCTACATAGCAAGACTGAAAGAGACATAATATTTCCATTGCCTTTATGTTTCCATAATGAGTTTTCTTTCACAGTAATGTTACAGGAGAACACTCTTGAAGTAATATTCACATCACTTCATCTACATACAAATACCTACCATTGATCTGTGCTGAAGCCTAAAGTTGTTTTGTCAACTGAGCAGGCCAGAACCCTCCTGCAGTCCAGTAATGTGCTGTACAGTATTAACTTTGCGCTCACAGAACTCTCAGTACAGTCGTTGGCAGGGCAGTTTCTGAAATTTGCGTTCCGCTTCACAAACCATCCTCGACACTGACAAAAAACTCATCGGTAGGGACAGTTTGTTAATGCCACCGAGCAGTCCAGAATTTATATTCCTATAGAGAACGTATGGTAATTCAACCTTAATGCTCTGCATTCATTATCATGCGCCATGAGACAGTATGCGTGACAAATCCTGCACTGCCCTTTCTCTCAAAGCAGTGAACATGAACAATTTGAAGTATAATATTTCCAACTTCTGCTTAGACTGAAGTTGTTGTGATTATTCTAGACGTTCCTGTAATTGCAAAGTGCGGGCTGAAATTTTGTACAAGTGAAGTCTGCTCGCCTAGGCTTTATTTTCAGAGTGGGAGTGGGACGGTAGGGCGGGAGACAGAACATTTTCTCTTTTATAAAGTCAAATGGATTCAAATGGGTCGGATTTCACAGTTTGATCTGTTTTCAATTACTGAGCCGGGCTGCGTACAGAAGAAAATGCTGAACAATTGAAATCTATGGAGGCAGTAGGTATAGAGCAAGGAAGAGAGGAGGAATTGGGATGAGAGACAAGGGGAAATGAAAAGAAAGATGAGGAAGAGTCCAGGGAGAGAGGAGAGTCCCACAGAAACAATTGGATTAGACAGAGAGAGAAAGAGAGCAATGGAGAGAGTGTTTGATAAATGGGCTGTTTATTTAGCTTTCACTGTGAATGAGGCAGGGTGTGATGATGTGTTGTCTCCTCTCTCCCCGTCTCTGCGTCCCTCGATATGAGGTCAGGCTTTTTTGGCCTCAGCGTTAAGCGCGTTCAGGAGACGCAATTGGCAGTTCATTGCCAAAGGGTGGGACATCTCGCTGAGTCCTAATGGCTTTCACAGCTGGGTCTCCCCCCGGCTCTCTCTCTCATCAAGTTTCCTCCAACATCAAAAAAGACACACCTTCCACTTGGCCTCGCTCACGTTCAAAAGACACACCTTCCACTTGGCCACGCTCACGTTCCACCACCCCACCCCACCCCCCACCCCCCCACCCAAAGGAAATCAGAGACTCCTGGCTTCTCATAAAGCTCCCCTTTACTGGATGGTTTTCCCAGTATGTTCTTCAAGTTTTGCATGCATAGCAACGGTCTCGTGGGCTTTCCAGGCAACCTGAGAAAGTATATGTGGATCTTGAAGGCATCAGGGCTATCAAAGCAGCAGCCGGAGTTGATCATCTCCAGCAGGATTTGTTTGTAAGAGCGGGAACACAAGGAGCTGGCCTGAGTTCACTGCTATCAGATGTTCTAATTTACAGACAACTGTGTTACAATATGCAGAATTTATTATATAATTTTTGGTTCAGGGCAGTTTGGTGTCGAAAGTTTTAAGTAACTTTCACATAAGAAATGTTTCCACATGGAGATGCATCACACAGACTGACATGTCTCACACCCTATACTAGCACTCTTCTATGACTGTTTTCACAGGCTGACTAGTACTCTTTGTGCCGAGCAAACTGAACTACATGTGTAAAAGCAATGGAGTGCCCCTTGAGTCATGTTTGACCTCTGTTTCCTAACGGTGTCCTTTGTTCTCTTTCAGGACCACTGGTTTTGGCGAGTGAGAGATAACTCGGTAATGCCAGGATACCCCATGCTCATCAGTGTTTTCTGGAGGGGCCTGCCGCCCAAGATAGATGCCGTCTACGAGAACAGCGAGGGCAAGTTTGTCTTCTTCAAAGGTAAGATCGCATGCTTCACCACCATCATCACTCTTGTCACCACCACTGTGTAAATTTTTTTGATCTTATCTGTGTGTGTGAGTTCAATGTATATCTGTGGAAAATGAAAGCCATGTTTTGCTCACTTGGTTACAAAATCTGCCATTATCCACCATTCCTGACTTTTAATAATACTGGTATTTAGTTTAGTGGCACTGACAGTAATATGTTTTAGATTAGTTTAAATTGTAGAGAAATATAATTAGTATGCATAACTGTTAGGAGTCACTGTCATGTGCCAAAGAGCTTCAGTACTCACTGTCAGCATTTGATGATGCCTGATGTGAGATTTTTTACCTTTCTGAAAAGACTTGTCTACATATTCAAATTTAGACTATGCTAGCCTGATAAACACAGCAGTCCTGTAAACTCCTATTTCCATACACTCCAGAGAGGAAGACAGACAGACAGACAGAGAGGGTGTTGATGAGAGGAGACGCAAGTAAGCAATGAAAGTCTGCTGAGATAAAAACTACAAATCCTCACTCAAACCCATTCCTATTTTCAACACCAAACAATTCCTGGAAATGCAGACTGCTGGTCCCATGTGCGCCACAAGCTCTGGAAGTTTGATTTTGGTGCTTTATCTTCCACCCTGCCTTCTTTCTGGGCTGGGTAGCAATGGGATTGCACCCAGATTTAGAAAATTCATACTAACAGAATGCCATTTTTCATTTGAACACGCACAACTGATTTCCCAGAAGGCCTTATTCTGTCTGTCCCCGTTTGGAATAAAGAATTAGGAAGAAAGTCGGTCAGAAAACAAAATGCAGAACTCCAGGTCCTTGTCTAACCAGCCGTTTTGAATATTCTCTAACAGCGCCTTCTCTGATGACTTCTCCTAAAATAAATGCACAAATGGAGGCTTTAGAATCTGGTTTGCACTGAAGTCATGGCTGAGACACTGATTAGCTTAGTGCTGTTAAAGCATCACAGAGCAGGTCAGTAAGAAGACACTGCTGGTTTACATTAGAGAGAGATCCAGCATGTGTTCCTTATTCCTACAGTGCAGCTTTATGCCAATTTTGAGTTTCTGTGAATTCTGTTTCCATTCTTCTGAGACACTGGATATGCAAGTCAGGAATATGTGAAAATCATATGCAACAGCTTTACTAATCAGACTGAACGTCTTTACAGATTCACCATTCACAGCTCTGTGACAGCACGCAGACAGATTTTGATGAATTGCACTTAAAAGTTGTATATGTAAATTAGAACTACTTGATAAGCCAAAATCACAATGTCAGAGGTTGCATTTTAAATTCAAATTAAATTAATCAAATGAAATTTTGGCAGTAGCAGGGTTTCACAAAGGCACCCTACACATGCAGCAAGATCTATACGTCAATATGCATTTTCCTCCTGGGAGGCAGGATCCAATCAGAGCTTGATTGGTCCTTTTTGTACGAGAGGACAGACAGAGCTGCTTGCTTCATTTACCTCATGCAGACATGTCTGAGAGCGTGCTTTTTTAGATTAAAGCTAGACCGATAAATCTAGCACAACTTTGGCTAAAGTTGTTGGTAGTGTCAACTTCCACAAATCAAATCAAGAGCAGGACAGAGCTGCTAACGGTACTGTTAACAAAAACCCTGATATACTGTCATTCTGGCACCCACAAGATGGATGTTCACTGCTTTTGGAAATGAAACTAGGTTACCACTGTAGTTAATAGGATAGTTAGCTGGACATGGTAATGTTTGCAGCTTCCGTTAGAGCAGACAAACACACACATTAATTCCTTACACTTTTACTTTTGAGTTTGAGATTTTGTGAAGGTTAAAAAAAAATGAAACCATTATCTAAACACTTGTTGTGGTGAATATCACTGTTATTAGAGCCCCATTAGCAATGAAATTAGTTTGACAGGCCTGGAATTTTGATGATTTTTTTTTATACACTCACACACACGCACACAACTGTTTACTATTAAACAAGACTTTTTACCCTTTCAGAAAAGAAAAAAATATATATATATTTAAATATATTATAAATCAGGAACAAAGATTTAGGTCAGACACAAAATTGTGGAAGAGTCAAGCGATATGACCTCAGGGGCACATAAAGATCTCTGTTTGTGCGTATGATTATGCATAATAATTTCAGTACACACACACGTGTTTGTGTGTGGCCTGTGTAAGGAGGAGGGCTCTCTTTTTGGAACAAATCTTCATCCTATGTAACACACTTCATATGCTGTCGAGGGCAAGCAAGGGATTAGTCGTTACACTGCAGCAGATGCCGAAACCGCCACTACATCAAAGCAGCCCTCACAGCTCTGAAGATGAAGCCAGACTTTAATATGCAGGGCTATTCAAGCCATCTCCAATTTAAAAAATAAAATAAAAAAGATAGGAGAATCCCATTTTATGTATTATATAGACATAGTTTGGTTTTAATTTTTGTGAATCAACTTGAATTCTTTCTTTTTGGGGATGGGAGACTATTAATCTGAGGGTGTGGTCTGTTTGTGTCATGGCCAAAGGAAGTGTGACCCAGAGTGAGTGGAGCACTGAAAGAGAATTTCCTTTCCAAAAAGAGGCCACTACATTTCCACTTACATTAGCCAACACTCTGTCCTACTGTTCCTTCCTCCTTGCCATCTCTAAACCTCCCTCCCTCTCCTCAGCCGTATAGTGTAAGTACTTCTTTAAGGCTAAATGTCAGATGTATAGCCTTTATGAAGCAATAAAATGAGTGCAAATGTTGCTGGGATCATGTCTGCTTTATTGCACACCCATTTCCTGCATTTGTTAAAAAAAAGTATGCAGGTCATCTTAAAGCTGACCGTGCAGAAGTTCTTCCTCCTCAGACACCAGGAAGGAGTAGAGTATAAATCCATTTTCAATGGTATACATAAATCCCATCCACTTTAGCTTTGATCAAACTGTCCAAAACCAAATATTTATTTTCTCTGTACCACCATTTAAGTAAAGAAAAGTGTCATATTAAACCTCATTCATTAAATAAATTGGTTGGTAGTACGTAGCATATTGTATATTGCCAGCTTCCTCCATCCGCACAAGACAAACACTCACACGCCATCGTTGTTTTCCCTTCCTTGTCAGACTTTTCATGTTTCCTCTGCTTAGTTTCCATCTTTACCCCAACAAAACTTCTCTACCTGAGGGGTTTCAATCCTAAAGAGAGACAAATTTATTTTTGTCCCTCTTGAGATTATTGAAAAACTGAATAGAAAAGTTTTTCTATTTTACAGATATTATCATATTCAAAGTTTTGTGATGAATATTGTTTCCCCTGCATGGACTGTTGGATGTTGACAGCCTTAGGCCTCATTCCAATGATGAATCAAATGAAATCGTCTCAAAGAGGAATGATAAAATAACAAAAACTGTACGTGTGACATGAGTCAGTAAAGAATGATAAGCCAAAATATTTGATTTCCTTTGTAATTTCCTCTCTCTGCCTTTGTCATTCCACCTCTTTCTTAACATGCTACTCTTTCACCCACCCACCCCCCACTTCCTCCTGGTACACCCTATTCCTCCACCAGTGACAAAGAAAAGCATTTCCTGGGGTCACACAGTGTCAGAAACATGCTGTTTAACCTAATTACTCCACAGGAAGGACGGTTTAAAGGGAAAGGAGAAGAGGGACAAACAGACAAAACTCACAAAATCTAAGATGATTTAAAAAATATATACAACTTATTACATGGCTTTTAATTTTTCAACATTATCACAGTCCTCGCTAAAAATATCCTTATGTTCAGGTATTTGAGTGGCTCCTTGGGGCTTGGAAACTTTTAACAAATGTTTTAATGTGACTCTTCGGTCTCCAATTTTCCCACAAGGGTCGTTGCTGTTTCTTTTAATCTCAACCGAGCAGTTACCAGCTCAGTTAGCCAGCACTGAAAAGTTCCCAGAATACCTCTAAGCAAGGGCAAGGAGAACTTGTCACCATGTCTGTGTCCTATTTTAAATTAGGGAAACATCAACATCAAACCCAGTAATACAAGGCAACAGGTTATTGCCTGCCATTTGTTACAAGGCTTGTATCTGTCTTTGTAAATCTGCCCTTCTCGTGTGTTGCTCCTGGAGGGTAATCCCAGCTGTTACTTGTCCTTCTGCTACTAATTTATTTTCCCTCTCTTTCTTGGTGTGCAGGGAAGCAGTTCTGGGTGTTTAAGGACACGGTGTTGCAGACTGGATACCCCAAGGACATCACCCAGTTCGGCCACGGCATGCCGGCCCAGAGCATCGAGACCGCTGTGTGGTGGGAGGATGTGGCCAAGACCTACTTCTTTAAAGGGGACAGGTGACTGCAACACTGTTTTCACAAACAATAAGGGGCCTTTAGCTTGAGGTTTAAAAACTTAAATAATTCAGAAACGTAGTAACTGCAAGTCCCTTGAAACTGCGACTATCCAACAAAACACCAAAAATATTCTGTTTTACAACCAGTCCCACATGACTTGTGACAGAACTGCATACACAAGCGTAGCTTTTAAATCAATCAAGTGACAAAAGGCTGTCACCTTGTTTATTTACTTAATTTGTAAGGGACATGCACAGTATTAAACATAAATGTTAGCATTTCATGTTTTGTACAAGTGTTACACAGTGAACCCTTCTGCCAACCCTGATTTTGACCAACAAAGTTATGCTGTTTCTATTTGAGTCAGCCTAAATCGGACGCCGATTTAAAAAAAAGAATAGTCGAAGCAGAAGCAGCTAAGGTATTCGACATGTGGTATTAAGATACAAGATAAGAGCATGAAATACCATCTGTTGTCAATTCAACCTATTTACTCCTGCATTCATAGACATACAGTAGCTGCTTTGTCTTCCTGTGGCTCATCATTTGTTCCTGTTTAGGTACTGGCGCTACAATGAGGAAATGAGAACCATGGACCCTGGCTATCCCAAGCCCATCACAGTGTGGAGAGGTGTGCCTGATTCGCCACAGGGGGCCTTCGTCGACAAAGCCAATGGTACGATTTGTCCTGCCCGATACTCTGATTTGGCAATAACAGCGAGGTTCATGTGCCAGGCAGCATTGATTTCAGCTGGTCACTGGCACACGATGTGCTTAACCAGGGTAGCATTGATTGAAATTTGCCCCAGTTATTACACTGTGTCTTAGTGAGTGGCACGCTTCCATACATGCCATATCAGGGGAAATGGACTGATAGAGAGCGTATGTGTATAGTGAAATGAAAGATGTAAAAGAGATCAGTTTATCTAGAAATGCCTTTTTTTTATCCCTTTCTTTTTTTGTGAACTGTTTCACAAGCAGAGTGTTCCATAATCAGTCCATCCTGCTCAGTGTGCCATAAGACCCAGTTGGAGCAGGATTGTGGAAAGCAGAAAGGACAAGACCACCGCTGGGCGATCATTCCGGTTTAAGCCAGTTGGCCCTCGCCAAGGGTGGGGAGGCGGGATTTAGAACTCCTATAGAGTTCACCCATTGGCCCGTCAGATAGTATGAAGAGGGAAAACGCTTTTCCCATTGGATGTATTATGCCAGGTGGGTCTGGGCCTGGTCTTGGCATCGCCTGGGTTGGAAAAAGCAGGCCAGGTGGTGCTGAACGCTCTGCCCATCTGTGCCGCTGATCTGCTGCCAAATCCGTAGCCGGGCGTGTCTGCCGGTGAAGCCAGGTGCAGCGGGCATCAATCGGAGCATGAAGGGTGGATTGACATCCAAGGAGGCGATGGGTGTCTGTGTGCATCACACGCATTTCCGATCGTATATGCGCCGGCCTCCATTTATTTGGCGAGCTTGCTGTTCGCAGAGACGGTTTGTCAGGTGGCGTGCTCATAACATTGACCCAGATAACCAGGCATAATTGAGTATGCTGCTGCTGCCGATGATAGTGTGTATGTGTGTGTGAGACAACACGTTTCAGCGTAAAGGCCCCAGGGCGGTATTGACCTAGCTGTAACCCACAATAGCTCAGGCTGCCTCACCTCTCAAATCCTCCCTCCCCACTCTCTCCTAATAATCATGCTCGTCACAGTACTGTAAGTTTGCGTTCAGCAACCCCATCTATCTGTTGCTCCACCTGGATCTGTCTGTTTCTAAATAACACTTCATTAGTGTTAAATGTAGGAGAAAAGTGTGGCTGAGAAAAACATTCCCAGGAGCGGTTAGATTTCTTAATCTAATCACAATACTCTAATATATACTCTCTCTAAATGGGAGTTTGAATGGTGTGTGTAGATTGGCTTGTGTTTCACTGCCTACACAACCACATGTTGCTCAGACTGCAACTGGTCGGTTTTTGAGGACCAAGCTGTGCATCCTCATGACACAAACTACTTTATGCCTCAATAGTTTGACATTTTGTGAAATACGCTTATTGGCTTTCTTGTCCAGAGTTAGATGATAAGATCGATGCCACTCATATGTCTGTACGCTGATTTATAAAGATATAAGGTATATAGTGCCAGTTAGCTTAGCTTAGCATAAAGACTGGAAGCAGGGGGAAACAGCCTGGCTCACTCCAAAGGTAAATAGGCCTGCCGGCAAATCTAAAGCTCACTAATTAACAACTTGGCTCAATTTTGTTTCATCTGTACAAAAACAGACTACAAAGATATAGGAAATCACTGCTAAACCTTTCTTTGTTCTTGTAGTCAGTCAGAAATAGTTGTAGCATTTAACTCGATACAATGTAAAGACATACGTGTTCATTTGCAAGTTTTCTCTGGACAGAGCCAATATAGTCATTTGCCCCTGCTTCCAGTCTCTATGCTAAGCTACTAAGCTTATCGCTTCCTTGCTCCGTCTTCTCTCGGCAAGAAAGCCAGTATGTGGTTTTCCAAAAATGAGCCCTTCGATTTCCTACTGCTCATAAATAATTTGTAGTTGTGTAGGCACACAGTCTGCTGAGCATACAAAACACCAATAACCACCTAAAATAATGACTTATTACAGAGATAGGACTTTTAATTGGATTTGATGCTATCAGATGACCTTGGACTTTGCTAAAAACCAAACACTTTTTGCTGAAATAAAAACATATTGGATTAAAATGACGGACGTGGTTGTAATTACAATTACATCCTATAAACACTCAAATCAGTTTTTGGTTTCACAAACTCATACAAGAAGATGTGCAAAGAAACTACACAGATTCAACTAATTTTCCTTCTATTTCATCATGTCCTCTCCTTCCGAGATGAATCTTTTAAAGCTTCGTCTTGTGCTTCTTCACCAGAACGTCTTCGCCTACCCAGTGATTTAAGAAGCTCTGGCCTACGCACTCGCCATTTCGCCTTCTGACTGGAAATTTAGAGCATTTCCTTCCCTGTTTTCCCTGAGAAGAGTGCGCATGAATAATAAATCGCGAGAAACAAAGTGTAAAGGGGGCCAGTGAGGAAGCGGGGAGCTTGAGAAGTCAGCCAGGCTGTCATGCTCAGTTTTACACTGCATATATTTTCCCAACAAGCATCTCAGGGACAGTGACTCGCAGGAGGCAGCGAGGTTTAGTGTCAACCCAAATAGACAACATTTTCACAATAAGATCTTATCATGGCACAGGAAAATAATTTCATATTAAGACTCAAATGTCATTTCACCACTTTGTATGCCTTTTTTTTCAAACTTGATATCGTTGTATTACAATTTATTCATTGTCAAGATGTCTGCTGGGATGGGTGTATACGTGTTTGATGAGTGATAGAGACACAATTCCTTTTTATTTTAGTTTCTGTCACCATTTCCTTTGCTCTCGACACGAACACAGAGGGACTCAATTGAAATAACCCCCACTTTTTCATCCAAAACTGAACACTGACTAACTGTACACGTAGACTTGTGAATTTGTGTGACATCGGGACAATTGCCCCCAAAATCCTGTAAAAAAAAAAATAATAAAATAAACTGCCACTCCTGTGATTTGAAACCACTACAGCAGCTTGGTTCTCGGTGACACTTGTGCTGTTGTGTGATATTTGCTGTGGGGTTTGGCTCCTGGTTGGGCGTGCTCTCTCTTTTATGACATGATATAATTAGTCATGAGGGACAGTCAGACACATCTCAGCTGAACAATAGAGCTGAAACTGAAACAATGGCTCAACAGCAGAGCAGCAGACACAATTGTTTGAGGTGCACTTGTTTTTTTTGTAGTGGCAGGTTATCATAACTTTATTGTTGTTTTTGTTATTTTCTGATGATAGAAAAGGCCACCTGCTGAACTTTGTCCTGCTCGGCAGACATACGAACAACCATTAACACAGACACACTACACACCAGAAATCAAGTAATCAAGTACAGTTTTGAGACACTTAAAACATTTTCCATTTTTCTTAACTTATACTACTACTCCACTACATTTCACAGGGGAATATAGTACTTTTTACTACAATAATTTGACAGCTCTAATACTAGCTACTTTACAGATTAAGATTACAAAATATATGATTATTTTAAAAAAAATAGGATGCATTTTTATAGATTTATCTTCCCAACACTATATAAAGTAGTTATAAAGAAGGCAAAGAAGTGCTTTTCAGCCTGCTGTGAAGAAATCTTATCAACAATGTACTTACAGGCTTCTGTTTCTTCTCTGTTTCCTTCCCTCAGGTTTCACCTACTTCTACAAGGGTAAGGAGTACTGGAAGTTCAACAACCAGTTGCTCCGAGTGGAGCCGGGGTACCCGCGCTCCATCCTCAAGGACTTCATGGGCTGCGAGCTGATGCCCATCGACCCCGCCCGCCCGCCGGCCGACGACGGCAACTCGGACGTAGTGATCGAGCTGGACAACGAGGC
The DNA here is from genome assembly GCA_031216445.1 of Lateolabrax maculatus. Classification (NCBI taxonomy): domain Eukaryota; kingdom Metazoa; phylum Chordata; class Actinopteri; order Acropomatiformes; family Lateolabracidae; genus Lateolabrax; species Lateolabrax maculatus. Next base: position 14,880,664 of record CM062210.1, read on the forward strand.
GAACACGGTGAAGGCCATCGCCATCGTCATCCCATGCGTGCTCGCGCTGTGCCTGCTGGTGCTGATCTACACTGTGGTACAGTTCAAGAGGAAGGGTACGCCACGCCACATACTGTACTGCAAACGCTCCATGCAGGAATGGGTCTGAAACATCGGACAAGAGATGAGAAGGTGGGGCGAGGGTGGCAGAAGAGACAGGTGAAAACAGGACGACAGCCCCCCACTTTCGCAGAGGAGGACAGTGGACTTTGGACATCTTTTAGTGAAAAAACACACAGCCACGCCTCCTCCTCTTGGGTGATCTGAGACCTTCGTTCAGACCCGCAGAAACAGCCCGACAGCATGTCGGCGGCCCCTCACACATAAGGTGACCCCAGGACTTAAAGATGACTCCGCTAACCCCCAGCCTTTTTAACAAACAGGGGAGCAGAGGGACAGTTTGTGGGGGATCTTTGCCTAAAATGACCTTCAGACCCAGTCAAAAAAAAAAAAACAGGAGGGTCGGCATCACTTTGTATCTCAGAAACTTGACTTCTTATCCCATCCTCTTTTATTTCTTTGCCCGTCTGCTCTTAATCAGAAGGAAGACTTTCAGGGGGGACATGCACTCTTCCCACAGGGCACTCCATTGTCATCTGTCATATCAGGTTGTTGAAAAAAAAAAAAACATTTTTATATTTTCAGATCTTGCCCTTCCCCACTCCCACCCCCACCCTTGCCCTGCTTCATACTGCGCTCAAAAGATAAACAAACTCATATAAACACGAGTTAATCACATTACCGATCTTCAATACCTTTTCTTTCTTTTTTTTTCCTTCTTATTTTGATTCGTTTACGAAAGGAGGTCCTCACTGTTCCCTTTAACACGCTCCTGAGGAAGAGACCAAACCAAACCAAATAAAATCAATTTCTCTCCAAAGAGGATCACCTTTTTTTTTCTTTTTCATTTGTCTTTTGTTTTTTATTCTCATTTCAGTTCATCCTTCCTTCCCTTCTCTGGATCCTTGCAGCGATTGAGAGTCGGGGAGCTCTGACTGTTGTGGCAGTCTGTTTGAGACACAGGGGCCAAATTATTCTGCAATATTTTAACTCGCCTTAATTATAGATCATACTACTTGTGCTTGATTTTGCTGTTCTTGAAGTTGTTGTTTTTAATTTGTATACCGCTTTTGTTTTTGTTTGTTTGTAAAAGAAGCTAATTGAGAGTTTCTTGTGATTGGTTTTTCTGGATTTTATTACGTTTCCCAGAACTCTCAGCACTGGCTTGCTGAGCCATTCTGGACAGAATATACAGTAGGGTCAGCCTGTATTGAAAGTAATGTATCGTAAAAAGATGTCGGAAGGTTTCTGGAGTTAAGCCACTATTTTTGTGTGTTAAGATGTTTGTTACTGTTACTTTTATCATTTCCATACGACAGAAAGCAAGCGAATTATGAGCTTGAGTGTCTTGTTATTGGATTTGCTGATGTTATTTTTTTGTCCGTGGCCCATAATCCCCTCAGTTTAAAGAAGTGTGCATCCAAAATGGTCGCTCTGTATGGCTATTTGTGAATGGACAGACCATTTTTTAAAAGAATCCTGTTGACTGCCTTGTTTGAGAGAGCTCACAGTTCCCAGAATGCTCTTGTCTCCTGACTGAGGACCCACAAAGTGAGACACCAAGTCAACATCAGTGCCTGTGTCAACGTGCATGCAAGCATTTACTGTACATCCGACAGGTTCTGCTCAACGTGGCTTTGGAACCCCTCAGAAGCTGAGGAGGAAGTTTTCTCTTGAAGAAACTGTTTGCATTTATTTTTGTACATTTTAAGTGTACCCTGACCCTCTCCCCTTACCTCCAGGTACAATTAAATTTAATCTAAGAAAAAATGTGGTGGTACATTTGGGAACTCTTTGGGAGATCTGATGAGTGATTGGCAAATCAAAATTGGCCTCAACAAACCAACCAACCAACCAACATTAGCGAACAAGTAGTGTCCTCGCTGTCATGGCGAGCAGTCTTTGAATGTGTGTCTGTCTCCATGATCACGTACTGGTTTTTCTTTCTTTCCTGGTCAAAACAAATTGGACATCTCACAATGACTTCTTTGTGTAAGATTTCGGGACAATGGGGAAACATGTCCTGACAGAATGAATAAATTGATCAATATATGATTAAGAGCTGCCTTCGAACTCTTGCTATTCTTTTAACTTCTATGTCGAGTGTGTATGTTCAATGCAGGTCGGTGCTGTTTGTAAATATGTGTCCCCACAGTCTGATTTTGCTAAGCGTTTGCTTGATTTTGTGAGCTTATGGTCATTAGTTATCTCTAACTCTTAGACGATGTGCACCCTACAGCAGCCTGGTATTCAGTTTGGTTTGAAACTTTGAAAGAAGAAAGAACTTGTCAAGCACTCATGTGTACCAACCAACTGATCTTATGATCATTTACTGGAAGATACCAAGGAAATCTAATAATTATATTTTTCTATATTGAACATCCATGCCACCACAAGATAATTTGACAAAAGTAAAACGATTTGTTGTCTCTGCACCATGGATATCTGTACAAAATGTCATGGCAATCCATCCTGTGGTCCTTACTCTTCAGTACTACTGACAACAAGCTGTCTGCCAATCACATGTAGGCTACAGCGCTGTTTGTTTACTTTGTCTCTCGTTCCCCCACCAGCTTCTGTCGATCAAACACTGACATGCCCCTCCAGTCGGCTGAGACGCAAAGATGCATCTCAGATATTTCCCCAAAGACCTTTTTTTCTTATTTTTAATAATAAAAACTATTAACAATACATTTGAAAAACATGTTGACATTATTTTGGATTACAAAAAGGGATTACTAAATGTGATTTCAGATCTCAGCGCAAAAGGATGTTTGGTTCAAACTACCGTGAACTCTGAACTCCAGAAATAAACTCGAGAAAAAGAAAAAAAGAAGCATTTGATTCAGAGAAAACTGTGTACGTGTTGATGTTGATGTGGGCCTGAGAGCTCAGCGGTCCTCTGGTAGTGTGTGCTGCTGTATTTTTGGGTGGCATGATAAAAATGAGTGCTTTAGATGTACGATCCCAGCGGTGCAGCGCTGGCGTTTATATTGCGGATTGAATGTGAAACAGGCCCGCTACTGTTTACTCTAGCTTTGCTGGGACACATTTGACATACAGTTACTGACTGCAGAGAAGGTGTAAGTCCAACCAGTTTACTGACTGTGGTCACTGAGTTTGTGTGTGTGTGTGTGTGTGTGTGTGTGTGTGTGTGTGTGTGTGTGTGTGATGAAATTACACTCTTAGGGACAACACTTCATTGGTTCTCATCACAGGACTGTTCAGTGGTGAAATTGCCTCTGCTTTTAGACAAAGGCATTATACGCTCAGCTATGTTTAGATTGGTGCTTATTTTTTTCCCGAGGCTCTTACTCATTGTCTACACTCTCCATCTGTAAATACAGACTGTGAGTATGTCCGTGTCCACGTGCCTATTTGTGTCCTCCCTTATGTTCCCTACAGATGTGTGTACTGTATGTACCAGTCTGGTAGCAGTAATACAAGCACTAGTGTTAAAAAGTCAGTCAGCCCTCTTCTTTTACTTCCGTTTGTGTATCTGTGTGTACATGTGTGAGCGTGCGCTGAGCAGAGTGCAGTGTGGGTGTCAAAGAAGTTGGTCCACAAACCCCATGCTGCTTTGCCTGCCTTGGTGTATTTGCGTCTTGGTCTCTGTCTGGCTTATAATATGTGAATCGCTTCCTGCGTCTTGATCCTGTGCATGCTTACTTGACTGTGTGTGTGTGTGTGTGTGTGTGTGTGTGTCAACATCAAAACTGGAGCCTGGACAGACCCTGTGGGCCCAGAAGCCTCTCTTGCCACTGCCAGGCTAAAACATCGGTGCTAAACTGACTTACACTGGCCAGGGCTGTTTCTACGGTGCTATTTTTGTCGGACCTCCTCCTCCTCCTGCTGTCATTGGCTCCAAAACTTGAGCGATTACAGCAGGAATTGATGTAATACATTTTCATTTAACCCGAGTCCTTACAGTGCACTGCTTAATGGCCCCTCTTAGGTTCGAGACCATATATCCTAGTGGTGGTTATGAGCTTGGCACAGTCAAGCAGCGGGAGGGAGCTTGTTGAAGGTCAGCAGGGGTCATGCTGCTGCCTCGACCTGGACGAAAAAGGTTAAAACGTATAAAGGAGACACACAGATTAGAGATTAATGACCGTTTACTTGTGCTGTCTTTTGCAGCCGGGAGGTCAGTGGATCATCCATATTGTAGCCTCGCATTTTCTATTCTGTTTGTCGGATCATTGCGTTCCTTTGACGACATTTAATGTGCGTACCGTATGTGTGTGACATCTCGGCACCCCCTTTTTCAGCTCACTCACTGTCAAAATTGACTGTTCGCTAAAAACCCACACGCGGGAGGAGTTAGCCTAGAAGGCTTTCTGCCAGAAGGCGTCTCCAACCCTTTCTGCCAAGAGGCCTTTTTAACCCTAACCCTTACCCTAACAACTTCTGGCAGAAACCCTTCAAGGCAGACTTCTCCCGTTCGATTAAAACCCCAGGTCTGTCAAGCTTCGGATGCAAAGTTTGGGGGAAGTTTACACCAGCCCAACTAGTTTTACTGCTGTTATCCAAACACGTCAGTTAGTCCTCGTCCTCAAGGCCTCTTAGTAAATCTGATCGGTCTTGTCCAAGTATGTAAGCGAAGCAGCTAAAACAGGGTTGTGTCAGCATGAAATCTTAAGACCTTATGTTTAATTGTTACTTATAATACTTACCATACTAGGACTTAAGACCCTTTTTACAGGGTAATCATTTTAAAACATGTCAGCTGGAAACATCACAAATCACCGGCTAGAAATGAGAAGCCAGCTTGGGACTGAAGCCAACAACCCAAAAATAACAATGAATTCCGGGTAAATCTGCCACCGGGATCTTTATAAACTGCATACATCCCGCTTGAGAACAGATAAGCTTGACAGACATAGCAAATACAGTATGAAAGACGGGGCTTAGCGAATGGTCAGTTGACCTGTCCGTCATGTCATTATGTTTGGGGATGCCCATTTAAAACAAATGTCATTTCTTTTCATGCCACTTTTCCACTGAATGTCTCTGCGTCATTCTTCTGTTGTAGTCGGTCTTTGGAAGCTCCGCTCTGTCCATCAATAAACACATTTGAAAAGATGTTCCCATGCATCCTTGTCTTGTTCGTGCCCGTGTTCATGCATGCATGGTCCTGACCCACCGCCATTCCCTGCAGGAATACAGCCAAGCTCACTCAGCCGTGACATGACATTTTGACACGGAAAAAGTTACAAACGATCAAGGGTTTTTTGATACACTTTTCCTCAACTTCTGTCTGCAGGTATTTGAATATGAAACAGCCATATTTTGGATCTAAAGTGCATTTTCTGTCAACTTTACTTCAATTTTTTTCATATTCACAGCTTGATCATATGTCAGCCTTTCATGTCATTCCTCCCACATCCATCCAAGGATCCCCTATTATCCCTTCAAAGAGGTGAACAGAGCCCTGCCATGATTTTTTTTTTTTTTTTTTTTGTAGAGAAATAGAATAGTTGCTGTCACTATGCGGAGTGTGACGGATGAAAGCCATCTTCCAATCTTACTCAAGTCCATTCAGATGCAGAGAGCCTTTCTCCTCATAGACCGTCTTTCTATTTCCGCAGCAATAAACCACCTCTGTAAGGGCAGGAGAATTCAGACGGAGGATGAAACACTGAAGTTCCTAACACAGCACCATGTAGAATGATATTGAATGAACCGCACCGGGCTCTACATCTACAAAGAAATACCCATTTCTGTGTCTTCTGGCTTTGAACGAGCTGCTCGGACCAGACGAGCCCGTAATCTGTTTCCAATTTCTATCATTTCCATCATTGGTTCCAAATGGGTTTTCAGCCGTGCACCTTCTCTCTGAGATCTGCTTATAATAACACCTACATGCATATGAAAACATACCCAGGGCATATTGTACATTCCAGACACTCAAATGAGACACATTATGCTTTTGTTGAAAGTATTTCTGCACTGTTGTAACAGTATTAGAGTCTTTTTTTTTCTAATTGCTGACATTTTGTTAAGATTTCCCACCATGTTTTGACTGAGAGCTTTTCTAGTTTCTGATTCTCCAGCTGTCTCCGGCGCTGCTGTTATGTGTGCTGTGTTCACATCATTAACTTCAGTGGTATGGGGCTGATGGATTGAGACACAAAGGCAGAGAGGTTTAATACAGAACAGACCCAAATGGAATAAAAGAATACTTATTTTCTGTACGTTCTCTTGCACCATGTCGCGTCCATTTGCTATCCCTCCCAGTAAGCATTTGGTTTAATGTGCTGAGGGCACAAGATGGCACAACCAACAATTAGGCTGATGAGGTTGGAGCTGCAGTAATTATCTTACTATGTAGATTAAGGTAATATAGACTCAGGCTAAGAAACATTAGGACCATCTGCTCATCCATTAAATATTGATACAGATTTCACCTATGAAAGCTCCATTATTACCCCAAACTTCACCACGCATGAAGATAACAACAATGATGCATTCCAGTAAAGGAGGATGACACACGCACATTGGTCCCACTTCACTTTTCAGTCAAATCGACTAAAAAAAATTTCGACAGAAAACGTATGTTCTCATTTACCCCAAGTGCTATCTGGCCATGCAGATAGTTTGGGTTTAAATCGTCCAGATTATGAGATATCATTGAACAAAACAATGACCCCCTTTACACCTTGCATTAAAACGCGTCTGGTATCCAGATTGTATCTGATACGATTCAACCTGATTACCGGGTATTTGAGTCTACAGCCATCCGAGCAGTTCTGTGAGGCTGTACTCGAGCTAAATGCATCAGCACACTAACATGCTCACAACATGCTTACACTCTGATGTTTATCAGGCACAATGTTCGTGTTCACCACCTCAGTTTAGCCTATTAGAGTGCTAATGTTTGCTGATTAGTACTAAACACAGAGTAGCTATGGAGCACTCAGCACATTGTGAACAGTTTTTATTTTTCCTATTTCTTCAGTAGAAAGTACTGTACAGTGGCTGCGGGAATCTCAGAGATGGATACCTTACAACCTGAACAGGTAAAATCAAAACTATCTGCATGGCTGGATGCCACAAAAGATACAGTAAAAGTGTGTACTTTTTAGCGAACTGACCCTTTAAATAGTGATTTAGACAAAGGAAAAAGGGAAAATAGTACTATACTCCTCATGAAGGGATATAATCCAGTAGTCCAATAGTTAATGGAGTCATGGAGCTGAGGTGACTCATATTGTCAGCCTTACACATCTATTGTACAAGCCCCCTGTGGGCCTATTTTTTTCTCTCCTCCTGCACGGGTCACAAGTTCATATTTTGTAGGGGTCGTCCTGAGAAAACTTCCCCCAGGAGGTTCCTTACTTTCAGTCGTATTTCACACTGTGGTCTCAGGTGGCCTTTGCAGCCACGCAACCTAAACTCACTGAGAAGGGCATCACACATACGACCCCGTCCTGCTCTGAAACTGAGCTCAAGGTTAAGGTCAACAAAAGATGCTTCACGTATTGTTGCCGTTGCATGAAAACGTCCAAAATGTCGACTTTGCAAGGGCTCGGGAAAACCAGCCATGACCTTATGTTGACCTTATCTTAAGCACAAAGCATTTTGTGTTCTGAAAGGGCTTCACAAGCCCAAAAGGTCTAAACATTTTCTTCACCTACAGAGAAACATGTAATACTAAATTTTCTTTTGCACAAAATACATATTCATATTTTAAGGCCAGTACCAATTTGTCTGGAGTGAAGCTGTTAATTACCAACAGGTGCACGTGATTTAGTGTTTCTCCTACAGCTCTCCACAGAACCCCAGCCTAATGAAATATTGTTATGAGACAGGTATGCAGGATAACATTACGAGTCAACACATTGTCAGCGGCGGACACCGCCGAGAAGGTCACGACTGCGTAGCGCCGCGGCGGTGCTTTCAGCGGCTGCTGCAGATAGCATCTCTGGCGTGCCAGGCTGCAGTCCCAGATGACTTGTCGTCCGTGGCTTTACCCTCCACTGTCCTCTGTCTCTCTGCGGGACTCTCATTAGTGAAGCAAACACATTATCCACACCGGGCTCCATATAGACAGGAGGAAGGACGAGATGGAGAGCGGGAAGTAATGATCCGCAGTGTCCAGGTAAAATTAGCTCCATTAATCACACCATTGATTGGTCAGCTGCAGAATGCAATGGCCCTTCTCCGTCCCTCTCACATGAAGCATTTATGAGCTCTGGAGACTGGCATGGATCTATGGTTAACTATAAATGATATGTTTTGGCTGTGGAGGAATGGTCTTTGTTGAAACCTCTTTGTTTATCTGGAGGCTCTTTTCTCGTGTTTGTGTTTTTCAGTCTTTGGAGGAACAGTCGATACCTGTCTCCTTATAGATTAAGAAGAATTGGCCTTGAAAACTTCCTCAAAGAAGTCACACTCCACAGCGATTTGCCTGAAAACTTTTAAATCTCACTTTCTGCATCACCACCTTTGTCCTCTCTCCTTTCCCCCCCTGATAGATTTTGTGACGGCTTCTTGACCCAGACATTATGAACTGTTTTCATTTTTTAGCAGCCAGATTCCAGAGGGGGAGTGAGAGAGCTTTCTCTTTGATTGATATCCACCTCTCAGAAAGATGTATGAGATTTGAAAATGGAGAGGCTAGAGAGGCCATTACTATGCATCAACCATCAACCACCAAATACCTGCAAGCGCAAGAGAAACCCTGGTGTTATTTTCCAAACCTGTGAGAGATTGCTGCCTTTTTACTGCCCCAATACAATGGCAGAAATGTAGGTCTGATTCATTTTACTAGCACAGTTTTCGTTCTTTCTTTCTTTCTTTCTTCAGCCTCAATTTGTTTTTCTTTAAACAGCTTGTGCAGTGCAGCCAAACAGTTGTACCAAAACCTGTTTGTTCCCTCACTGCCAACTCTGGTCTTTAAACAAGCTGGAACACAATGAGGAATCACTTGATCTGAACAAGAACACCTTAATTCAGGAATGAAGAAAGTGTACTTGGACTTCAGATGCCTCTTTAGATACACATTTTACTTTGAAATTGTGGGGTTTCTGTCTGTATTTATGCCGGTTTTCATTGTCCATTCATACAGTCCAGTCCAGCACCTGGAGGGCCTGTGGCTGACATGCCACCCCTGAACATGGAACCATTAAAAAAGTGCACCCGCAGTTCCTCTGTTCATTACGCATTTTCCCCGCCCTACAGTTAGAAAATGTACAGCTAAAAAGGGATTTTCTACATTCCATTAATTTGCCTGTATGGGTCTTGTGGAGTCTTGGAGTCAAACTTAACATTTAGGTTTGGTGGAACCACTTCCTTCCTTCCTTTGGTCAGTGTGAAACTATTCAGAAATCTTTGAGTTTCTATGGAGCATTAGTCCGCTAGTTCTATAAATTTCAGGGACTGACAAGTTACACACACACACACACACATTGAATGATCAATATTGATGCACCTAAGTCATCCTGATTTTTCATCCTTGATATCGGCCAAAAAATCTGGATCCTACATTTCCTATAAAGCAACTCAATGAGGTCTTGCATTGGACTCTGTATTTCAAAAGAAATAACCCTGAGGACTTTGGATGGACATGATACGTTTTCACAGGCTAATCAGCTCAAGTCATAATGAGTACACTGAACTTAATGCGTAAAATTGGTGGAGTGCCCCTTTACATAAATTGCCCCGTGGCTTTGACAGCTGAGAGTCTTCATTCTGACCTTCACAGAAGTGGATACATGAGCGTGAGAACAGCAGAAGAGCAAAAATATCTGTTTTTATTTTCCTGCTCTGATTTCACAGCTTCCTTTGACAGTGATGAAGTTTTATCAGCAGGAGACATAGAATTCAATCTCTTCATGTTGAACACCACCATTTCTGAGGACCTCAGCAACAAATCTGCTAAATCAACACACCCCAGACATTTCCCTCTTTTTTTCTCTCTCTTTGGTGATTATTTTCAGTGAGTGGAAACTCGGGCTCAGGAAGTGTTGCACATTTCAAACAGTCCAGAGAGGCTGGGCTGCACGGCTACCCGCTGGCAGTCCATCTTATTTGCTTTTCCCCGCTTAGTCTCAAGCCTCGATGTGAAGCTAATGTGGAGATAATATGAGGGGCCTGCTCTGGACTTTATTATGGGTACTACAGCCGTGATGGACCCCTGTTTGTTTCCAGAGACGGTTTTCTTCCCTGTGCTCAGCAGAATTTTGCTCAAATCTCAGGCAATTAGGATAAGATCTATGGGACTTTATTAGCCTCAGTCGAACACGTCTACATTTTTACTGTAATATCAAATATAAACATGTTGAAGTGCACTTCAACATGGATTAGGTCTCTAAGGAATATGTCAAAGAAAAGAAGTGAGGGTTAAAGGAAGACAAATGACTGTGGGAAAGACAGGGCTCTCCATGAAGCAGTCAACCTGATGTTAATGGCTCTTTACAGAGGAAATGTGGGCTGTCTGTGGCCTTGTAACATAAAGTGCATGTTATGTATGCTGTGCTGTATGATCACAAAGGAACTGACTGAGGGCAATGAAGGGTATAGCCACATACAGGATGTATGGTCAGTGGCCCGAAAAAGCCTGAAATATGTTTTTCTGTGTGTATATAGCATGTGTGTATCTGTGTTACGTCTGTGCACGGATGTGCTTTCACTGTGACTCACGGGTGTCCTGGTGTGTGTGTGTGTGCGTGTGTGTGTGCATCCTTGTGTATTTGGGTTTTGCTCGGCCTCAGTTGCTGGGCCACACACACAACTTACTCATGGCCTTTAGGCTGTATATATATATATACATGTAAGATACATTGTGCATAGAGTCTAAATCAGGTCAGCTTACAGACAGCAGGTCACATGTATTATCAACTGTAACATGAATAAACACTTGGAGGGCTGCAGGGTGCACGAAACTGGGAAAAACAAGATTTATGACAGATTCTCGTAACTGGACCCAAGATGCCAATTCATTTTTTTTTTTTGTAGCAAGAAAATACTTTGAAATACTCTATTACAAGTAAAAGTCATCCATTAAACATGTTACTTAAGTGAAAGTAAAAAAGTATAAGCATTAAAATAAACATATAGTATAGTAGTAGCCATTATGCAGAATGACCCATTTTAGAATAATTCATTATTATTAATTATCGGATGTGTACATCACTTTAATGTTGCAGCTGGTAATGGTGGGCTAATTTCAACAACTTTGTATACTATTACTTGTGAATTCCCCCCCTGGGGATCAGGTCTTACACAAATAAAATAAAACATTACATAAGGAAAATAAAAAAATGAAAAACCATCTACTCCAGGGACCAGGGACACCAGGACCACTTCCTCACTAAGTAAAGCGTCTCCTTCTCCTAACTTATCCTTCAGGTTTTTACTGTTTTTAAGGAGCTTTTTTTGCTTAAAAATATGAACCTGTTGATGCTTCTGTCATGTTATTGTTATCTACAGCCTGGCTATGTGCTTTCTTTTCTTCCGGTCAATGGTTGACATGTGCAGTAGCCTACTGTGCAATGCTTTCATGATTGATTATTAATCGGTTTTGCTGTGTAGATGCAGTATGTTGTTGTGTTGTTTTAGCAAAGGATATATTTTTTTCGGAATAAAGGAATGTTTTGTTTTGCACATTGCCAATGCATGTTGTGTCCCTGTGATACTGGCTTTATTGGGAAGTCAATAACAACATTGTCTCCACATCCTTTGTATTCAGCTAAGCCTTAGAGAGAATATTTTAACTCAAAGCTGTGGCTTTATGTGTCTGCCTGCTCTACTATTCCTCATATGTAATGTAAACTGCTTAGCTCCTCTTTGGTTGGACACTGTTGTTTCACTCCTTGCCCGTGCAATCTAGTTTTTATCTTATTTTTATTTTTTTTAATTGTGATAGCTGTGATTTTAGTGCAAATGAATTATTTTCTGCGGCTGCTCATCAGACAGATCGCCAGGCGTAGATTTATCCACCGCAGTTCACCAGGTTGTATATTCCCTCATGTGATAAGATGCCCAGCTGAGGTGGATGCATATATTTTTATTAAATATATTTTTATTTTTTTCAGTATTGATACTGGTACTCCTCATTCCACTTAAGTATACCTCTCTCCATAATTTTGTAAAAAGGGTCATTTAATTTTTTGTGCAGGCACAAATAGTACAAATAAATGTCTAGTTTAACATATAAACTAACAAATAAACCAATTCTTGAGTTTCTCAGAATGTAACTAAATTAAGTTAAATCAACTGCCAACAGAAAAGGTAGACAATAATTGTAAATCTTTTTTAAATAGTTCCTAGTGCAGTTTTTTTCTGGGAAACTGAAATCTGATATTTCTATATGTGACTTTGCATATTACTGTAGTCCAGCAATGCTGTTTTTACTTTTCTGATCAGAAATGACTCTAATTTACATCTTTTCCGTCCTTGTCCGACTCGTACTGTTACCTTATAATCATCCATCTCTGACAGCTGATGGTGGGCTTCTCAATGCCAATTTCAATGTCCTCCAATAAATCACATTTTGTTCATAGATTGTATGTTGCCGTTCTCATATACAACAGAAGAAAATAACCATCTTTATTATTTTAGTTTTTATTCAGCTGGATAGGCTACCCCAGACTGGATTCTGAAGTAGTTTTCTAGTTTTAGGTAACATCCAGTCACACTGTAACACGTCTGTTGCCCTGTTACCTGATTTGCTGTGTGGGCTAGTAGCCTGGAGACTGTGCTGTCTATAATGAACCGCCTGCTGTAACTTTGCTCCAGATAAATGACCTATGGAACATGAGGGAAGTTAACGGGGAGCTTCCCTGTGATGGCTCTCGTTAACAACCCCCGTTAAAGCTCGTCTATGCGTCTTGTTAGAATGGACTCAACGCGACCTTATCGGTGGCGATATTTCAGCTTCAAAACAAGGGGCCCGTCTAACTTATCAAACCCTCAACTTGTGCACCACTTGGGTGTGACTTTATGAATCAATTTAAGACTTCATAATGGAATTTTCATTATTTATGATTCCGTGGCAGGCATGATAAAACTGTGGAAGGGCGCCACAGATGGCCCTTTGTACCGGAGACATTAAAGCATCGCAAAGCAGTCATTCATTGAGCCTCTACTGTAAGCTGGCTGCAACTCAGTGTTGTCACCTGTGCGGCGAGGACACAGAAGGATGTCTGTTTACAGTACAAACCAGAACTGTGGAAATGTGCCGCTCAGCAGACGTTGTGTATTTATAGTAAGCGGCTGTGTTAGTGGTGAGTAGCTGTGGCTCTCTGACAGAGTTACTTAGCAAACCCCTGTGGGCTCAGACTATCTATCCCTTTTACAGGGAAGTCATTATAGAAGTGGATTATACACGACAGCAGAATCTCATTTTCAAACCTCTCAGGAACGCAGGCTGAAACATTTGGATTAAAATTCTCGGGCAAAGCTTATTCCAAATATGAAACATAAATTTGCACTCAATCTAAAATGCTCTGTACAGTTACATTTTTCGCTCGGAGACATGTATTTATCAATAAGTAAGATGTATTTCTCAGTGGACTCACTCAGCTCTGTTAACTCACCCTGGACTGCGATCTAAAGCTTCAGACCCAACGTCTTGTTTGATAATTGAAGGCATCTCAGATTCTGATCTGATTTAATCTTTCCTTTAATCCCACTGCACACAGAAACTTTGGCCTCCCAAATCTGTGAGATGATCATCCAATTGTCTCATTTCCTCATATTTTGTGTGCTTGGGAATTAAGGCTTCAGTGATGTCAAGACAGTGGATTACAAACAGTGTATTCAAACACAGTTTGTAAAGTTTAAGATGATATTTATGTTAAGATGTTTTTGTCAAAGCAGCAGGTTTTTATTACAAATCGGATATCAGCAAACCTCTTGGCTATTTTTTTTAAACAAACTAAATGCCTTTAGCTTGACTGCGTTTTTGAATTGACCCATTATATTGTGAAAGGATTTTCTCAGAGAAGGCTCATGGAATCACGGCTTTGACAGAGTCTCGACATAAAAAGAACAGTGAAAATGATGTGAAAGCACCAAAACTGGAGCAGTGAAGTCGACAACAGTTAGTCCCACCACACAGCTAAGAAACCAACCAAGGCTGCGATAAACAAATATTTTCATTACTGATTGATCTGATGAGGATTTTATTAATCAAGCAATTAACCGTTTTTCATCAATAAAATCAAACACAATTTCCTAAAGATGATGGCATCAGATGTCTTGTTTTGTCCGACCTAATAAGTTTTAAATGATCTAAACCAGAGAAAAGCAGCAAAACATCTCATTCGAGACACTGGAACCAGTGGATTTTTGTCATTTTTATTTTAAAAATATTTATCGATGATCAAAAAGTTATAATAATTTTAGCACGTGCACATTAACAAGAGCATATAATCTATCCATGACTGGTTTCACTAAAAGCAGAGCTTGACCATGAGGCCAGCGGTTTTAGAAAATAATTGATGGCTTGTTGCAAGGCCATTTAGCCTGCACAATGACCATGATTTATAATTGTAATAATGGAGCATCTATATTTGCTTTAGCCTCAGTTTTTCCTGTTATACTCTTGCAATATTGTTGAGCCATGTAATAAAGAAATTGCCTTTATCTGAATCAGGTCATTCCTTCACTTGAGTGCTCTCCGTGGTCACAAAACGTTCCTGTCTCTCTCTTATTGCCTTATGAAAATGACTTCTATAAAAGAGGCTAATTAAAAATTGTACTAATTCTAACACTGGCTATGGATCTTATCTTTGATGATCTGTGCATTGCGTCAAAAGCAATTAAGGAAACTGGATGGGCTAAGTTGGCTTTTGTTCCCCAGTCAGTTTAATTAGTGTGATGAATAGTGAAAGAACCAGGATCTAAATGCCATTCAGAACAGAACTCATCGGATGAAGGCGTTTTTTGTGGAGTCTGAGAAAAGAACGCTTTGTCTTTGTCCTTTATTTCTAACTCTTCAAAACGGCTCTTCGATAATACTTTGCAAAGATGCCATGGTGGAAAACTTAATGTTAAAGCTGTCCTGAAGTGAGTAAATATTAAACACATTTATCACTCGCATGCTGTGATTGAACATGGGCTGTCTTAAATAAACACATGGACTTTATTTCCCCCTTCTGATTCACTTCAATTACTCCAGTCATGTCCCCACTTCTGGAATAATTGCTCCTCTATAGCCATAAATAACTATACTGATGTTAAAAGAAATGTGGATGTGGTTATCTCATTGGTCAGGTAATGAAGATATAGACAACAAAATCTACCTGCTGCAATTATATCGTAATATTTCTATATAATTTTTATTTAGTATATACTATATGTCATCTGTATACCTTTTATCCCTGAACAGCATGTTCACCCCCACAGTCCCATCTCTTCCTCTCCTGAGTAATTCAGACTCAGTGATTCTTGAGGTTGTGGTCACCGTGGCCCTGAAGTGGACTCATAACGACTATTATTCATGCCGTTGTATCATGGCATTTATAGCTACAATTCTTGTACAATGGGCCTAAGTGCTGAATGCATCTGTGTGTGTGCTTCAGTGAGAGAGAGAGCAAGAGGAAGACATCTCATTTACTCATTTCTCTAGAAATATTGATCCGACCAACCCCAGCTGTGGGAGTCGTTTCCCCATTATACACGTTGTTCCATAATGGGCCCAGTTCTGAGGAATCCTCTTATCGGCTTCATGTTTCAGTGATTCCCCTCAGTGATATCTGAACTGCATGCAATGTAACCAACTATAATGTGAGCATGGTGTTTCCCAGGAATGATGTGCTGTTGTACAGTAATGGGGCATTATGTTGAAAATGCGTCCCTTCATATTTGACTGTGTGTGGTAGAAAAGTAGTGCAAGAAATGTATTCGTGAACTGTGTGTGAAATATTTTATATTTTGTGAGGTCTCTGGGACATTTAATTGGGAGCCATATGGAATCCATATGGCCATAAGCCGTAAGACTGCCGTGCGCGCTGCGCTTTGCGGTCAACAGTGTGGCGCAACGATGAGGCAAAGAGGCGCAGTATCACCACAAATCAATATTCACCTGCAGACCTGTGCAGGCAGTTTCACCAGCTCAGTGATACCTACTGAAAGCGGCTATGATCAATCATTTTATACTAACAATGTATCACATGACTGCTTTAATTATCGTCTAGCTCTGCAGTTCCCCTCACCTCTACAGAGCTTTTCAGCATCTTTCAGCTCATTTTAAAACTTTACTGTTCACTCTCACAGCTCTCATAGTCTAGTTTTTTTAAAAAGCAACAGGCAGTTGATTTCAGTGAAAAATCTCTACAAAGACAACTCCAGATGCATGCTCACATTGCTTCGTATCTGCTGGATGTATAAATAGGCAACTGCAGTTGATGAATTCCCCATATCAAATTAAAAGGTGATAATAGGTCACTGTTGTGTTTACAGTTTGTTAGAAAGAAGAGAGCTTATCAGACCGTCTGTAGCCCGCTCCTTGTCTCTGCTTCAGGCTACATTAGCCCTCAGTAGCATAACACACCGCATGTCCTACTGAGCTGTTGGACACTTTGCATTGTGGGTAATGTGGCTTTGATTAATCGATTTATCGGTTGATCTGTCGATGGGCCTTATATGAGCCTATCACAGATGTTAAAGGTATATGTTTTTTCTTCGATTTGAAAATGTTAACACAACATGTAATGCGGAAAACGATGCTTGGGGTGATTCAGATGTTGTGTCATCACGTAGTTGGTCGTGGCTGAGCGCGCTCCAGTTCCATTGTTTATGATACTCATAGCGCTGAGAGTCACAGAGCAGACGGTGGTGCGGAGTGAAGCGTCTTCACGGTAAGTTGCCAGCTAGTTTTTGAAATACATACTAAAAAAAGTTAATAAACAAAGCCCCCATCATTTCCCCTTTTCAATAGAGGCCTAACTAAGACAACGTTGACCCTGATTGAGTTTGTTGAGTGTTGATTTCAGGCTACCTTGTTACCCAGTGGGCAAGACGCAATGCTGGAAGGGAAGTAAACAACGTTCCTGTCTTTTACGCTCCGTAACAACATTAGATAACTAACTAACTTTCATACCTTGGCAGCTGAGTGGAAGCCATGTGTTTGCATGTGTTTAGTTCAGGACTCGCAGTTTGGTACGCCCTCCAGCAGAACATTTCCAGTCGTTGCATTAACAAAAGTTCAAATTTAAAAGTCTGGTTTCCCACCATTGAAAGTGTCCGTTGCAACAGAGCTGCTGCTGTTATTTAGATATTCTGTTTTATTTTTATTTATTATTTATTCAAATGATACCTAACATACAGTACTGATGTTTATTAAGCTATTTATTTTATTTTCATTTCTTCAGTTTCTCAGTGTTCATTTCCAGAATTGGTTGACAATTTATAATAATATCAAATATTCATTAATAAAGTTATTTATTGAAGAATGCAGCCTTCTGAGAACCTTTGCATAGTGATATTGGAGCAAAATCCACATAGTTCAGGTCTATTTTCATTTCAGCTCAAAAATGTACTATGTACACCGCCATGTCAGTGATCCTTGACTTTTTCCCCTCTAAAATCCTGTATCAGTCAGGCTATACGTGTATCTATGGTAGATGATTTAATTAGACTTAGTTGCATCCTTGTGCATAATTTACTACAGAATAACAAACCCGAAGTCTTCAGTGCCTAAAAAAAAACGTACTTTATATGACTTTGGAATTTAATTCTTTATATCAGGGCATCAGCCATTACCTGGATTCCCTTTCTATAGTTTAAATGTTCAGGCTTGTTTTTAGTGCCAAACAGTTGACATATACAATAGCCTATAATGTCTATTTCTGTCCCACTGCACATGTCCTAAAAAATTATACAGTGTGCTCCAACAGTAAAAGCTTAGCCTACATTTCTGCTCTGATTTTAATTCTTTGGCTGCTTAAACTGACTGCTTAAAGAGACATATGGTGAGTTGTTAGTAGTTTTATACATTTATTGCCGCAGGCATTTTTCCACTCTCATTAGTTAGTGTGGCAGATATACAGAACGGACACAGAGAGGCTGAAATAAAATGGAGGCAGATGGAGTAATCATTTAATAGCAGGATAACCACTGGTGTTTGTTCATACAGCTCCACTGATATCCCTCAGGTCCTGTTAAGCAAGGGTGTAAACGCACATATAAACACACACTCCTAAGCAGACCTTGCTGCACTGACATGTAGGACATTCACAAAAGAGTCAGAAATGATCTTCAGATTTACTCGCATCAGAGCCTGGACCAGCCTCCCGCGTGATAAATGATGCATGGTGATATCCAGCCGGCTACTGAGACAAATGGAATACATGTCCTTTATGTGTGTGTGTGTGTGTGTGTGTTTGTTCACCACTAATCATCACAAACACATACATATGCACAAAATGGCTGCAGTGCGGGGGAAGATAGATGATCTGGACTGCCTCTTTTGATGAAAACATGAACACACTCCCACACAAACACATGCACACACACGCACAATAATAGATAGATGGCATTCTCCGACCAGCCCACCCCATTAGAGTTGCATGCTATCCTCCCTCTCTTCGGGCTTGGTCCACCAAACTTCACCCAGGGGGTCAACAACAATCTAAATTTCAATTAAAGTAGAAAATGCAGCTGATAGAGACCGAATGAATGTTGATGCCTCTTCGTCTGAGGGTTCAGGTTTCAGCGGCTGCTTGGGAAAAAAGCATTTGGGGCAATTATTTCATTATCTCAAATCCGCTCACAGCGGGCCAGGGTCACAGCCCCGGCTGAGATTAGGCAGAACCACAATTATTATTACAATTAGAAAGCAGACAGCACCAGCAGAAGTGTTTGGCCCCGGGAAAAACTGAATGTCAACTTAAGACTGTTATTAGAAAGCTGAAGGTGAAGAGAAGATTGAGAATGTTGAGAGGGACTAGGCAGGTTTGGGAGATGTTTTTTTAATTGTCTGTTGTCCATGTTGTTCACAGACTACAGCATGCAAATGGCGCTTCATTGCAAAGCCTGAAGTCTAAGGGAGGATTTAATGAGCCGAAGAAAAAAGAAGGAAAAGTGAAGCCTCAACCCACAACCACTTAACATTAACTGCAAGTTAAACTGCATAAAAATCTACTTAACGTGCGATGGTAAATTATAGAGGATTGATCTGAGAACAAATGAACTTAAAGTAGAAGGTTTGACACATTGATAAAGTTTATGTTAACCTGTGAAGCTTCATTGGGTGGAACTTGTGAACTTTGGCCTACTGAACTAGCTTTGCTTTTCTAAAAAAAAAATCACACTATCAAGCTTGTATTCATTGACTATTTGGAAAAGAATAAGAAGTGACAAATATATGTATGACAAATCGAGTCCAGCTGTATTTTACTTACATCATGCCTCTCCAATTACTGTTAACAAAATAAGGGCGCACTCAGCAGTGCAGATCTGTCAGTGTGAGATCAAAGAGGGAAAAGAACAAGATGTGATGTTATGGAGGGATGGAGGAGATGAGAGGAGATACTGAAAGCGGGATTTCCAGGAAAATGTGGCTGTTTTTAACCATCATGGTGGTGATGCAAAACAGATAATAAAAATAAATAAATATACATATACACACACACATACTATACAGATAATAAAAAGAACGTCTCTCACCAAATACAACTTGGTTCCCTTTGTTGGTACCAAAGAGCCATTGAAAAGAATTGGACCGTTTGCGAATCTAACATCACTTTTCTCCATTATGGTCTGTAAAAAAAAAAAAAACAGAGAAAGAAAATGTTTTCTTATCAGTGCATATTGGAAAACATTTACTCTGATACCGATATATCTGTGATAGGCCAGTATTGTCTGACCAATAACTGATCAGCTGTTTCCGCTCTTGGTGCCTTCCCAGATATTACCATAACCATAAATAATATATGAAACTAACAGAAAGGTAATATTTCCATCGAGTTTTCTAAATAGTTTTTCACCGTTTGAAGTTTGACTGCCACTCTTTTAATTACATCATTTTGTTGGGCCCTCTTCTGCAATGGTATGATGGTTTTGATGCTATTGTGACTGAAGTTAAAGCTACATGTACTGTAGAAGTTGTTAAAGCATAATAAAAACACACTGTTTAATCTACTTATTTCACTTTTTCTCTTGTATTTTTGTTTATGGAAAGGTGAGCAATCGGTCAGTTGTGTTTAGAATCATTAACCAAAATGCAAACAATTTTGAGATATGGAAACACATTTAATTAACTAGTAAACACAGTGCTGCTATAGTTCCATGACAATAAAACAAATCCGTCCATTATAGCAGCAGCAGCAGCAGCTCTCACAGGGGAAGGGAATTTATTGACATTCTGGTCTCAGTCTTTTTCTGCATGCCTCTATTTGAAAAGAAAAGTAAGAAAATTGCATTTGGCAAGTGACCAATCACTAACATCTGTTTGTTACTGCAATGCTATTATTCAGGCTGCAGGAGCAGAATGCATGGCAATTACATTGTCTTTGGTTTACAATACAGAAACCTGTCAAGAAAACATTTCAACAGGTGAAAAACAATCTGTGAAAACCAACTGTTTTATCTCAGTGTGTATGCTGTGATCTAAGTCCCCACCAGGCAACTCAAGGGCTTTACAACACGCACACACACATACACACACATACACACATTTACACTCTTTCATAAATGTAAATTAGTTCTACTTAGCAGCTCAGCTCAGATGCTATTAGGGCAGACTAGCATCAACCAGAGGGTTTTTAGTAAGAGGATAGTAATTGGAGATCTGAAGAGGTCGTCCTCCCCACTAATTGACTCCAGCATAGAAGTGGGCCCCAGTCGACAGTTTCCCAGCCGGCTCCTATCGATAGTTGATATTAATGTCGCGATGAGGTAGCAGAGATGGCGTTCAGAGACGGCGGTGCAACTAGTTTTTGATTGGTTTCACGGCAGGGAAGGAAATGGAATGAGGTCTCCAGCACTGGTGTGTGTGTGTTTCCAGCACCAAGAACGCATAATGATAATCATAGTCATATCATTAGTGACTAGGCGTGATAATGTTTGAAGCAGCGGCGTTCGCGAGAGCTAATGGGAACATAATGACTGCGGGTCTGTTTGCTGGGAGGTGGGATTGGTTTCGGTGAACTGGAGAATGCTTTGTCAAAGGAAGGAGAAGCTGAATACTGAAGAGACGACACGCGGCCTCATACAATGAAACTTGGACGTTAGGATGCCAGGTGACCCTCCATTCATTAAGCTCCCGCCAAACTGCAGGCGCGGTTTCCCCCATGGGCTCCAGTTTATTGAGATGAAGTTCATTAGATGTTGTTATTGATTATATTGTCACAACAAACCAACACTGTGTTTAGCTTATGCACGCTTATGCATCAGTGAGATCTGATGCAATCAATGATTGTTCGTTGTGGATCAGAACAATTTTTGCATCTGTAAAATGGACACATTGAATTGTGGGATTATTTGCAGAAAGTAGTGTACATGTCATGGACTCTACTTTTTGTTCCATTGTGGGGATTTTTTGAGAAAACTATGTAGTGACTAAATTGCACACTCTATAGTACTACAGCTCTATACTGTCTAGTACCCAATTAGTGAGTGATTTCAGGCTCAGCCATACAGTATAGGAAGGTAAAAGTGTCAGCAACCTGATTGGTGTTTGTAAAGTTCTGAAATCTCAACAATAAGTGAGCACAGGAAACTACTATTGGATTGTTCTGGTTTGGATGTTTCATTGTTGTTTACTTTCAGCTCAAACACATAGGTTTTTACCAAATATACAATATTAATAAATATCATACAAACAACATTATCGATTAGTTTCATTTTATTAAAGAGCTGTGTTTTACCATGCCATTTACCCAAAACATTGAAGAAATTTAAGCAATTGCCACATTATTTGTGAGAGCCTGCAGTGTCATCCAGCCATCATAATATTTTCCTACAAAGTCTGAGGAATTATTTCAAATTTGACCTCTTACCACCCTATTCCTCCTTTCCTCTGACTTGCAATTTGTAAACAGTACTGCAATTTATTGCAATATAACAAAGATGGTTGCATATTGCGTCACATTTTCTTCAGTTTTTAGGCCATAATAATGACAACACACAAGCACTGTCATAGTCAAATTCAAAAGAAAGGATTGTGTTAACCTCACTGGAATGATTTTCCTGATCACACATCATACATAATATAATTAAAATAAAACCATTTTGAGTGATAAAGGAGAAAGAAGAAAAAATTTGCCAAATATACTCTCCAGTAAAAGTTATTCAGTGGGCTACATTTGGTCAGTTGCTCTCAATGCACACTTTTGTCATTTCTGCAAGTCATTCCTCTCTCCTTTCTTTCTTCCTTTCTGTCTTAATTAGCAGTCAAAGCCATCAGGAAGTCATGCAGTGTTGCTACACTGCCTGAAAATCAGCACAGAGATAATCAAGCTCGATGGAAGTGGGTGCAGCAGGTCGACGGGCGATCAGCTCCTGATTAGGAAGCTTTTTGACTGAATCGACCCTCAGCGGAAGAACTCCTTAACTGACTTAAGTAATACTCAGAAGTGAGTTTTCCTCTTTGTTGAGGAGGACTCTTGAGCAAAATTGCAACACCAGAAATTGTTGGGCCGCAAGTCCAAACAAAACTCACAAAATCAAGTTTGAAGTTGATTACCAGCGTTAGTGTAGGAATGGATGTTTCTTTTGGCTTCATTGTGGTGTAACATACTGTAGGTCAGTTTCATCAAGTGAGGGATGGTTGTTTCTTTAGCACTGGGAAAATAGGAGATCCACACCTTTTACATTACGACTACAAAAACTGCAAAAAAAAAATATTGCACAGCTCAGGTGCTGCAAGTCTGTATGAAGAACACAAACTCCAATTACCATATTTCTATTGGCATATTTGTTTGAGCCCATCAAATACAGAGATGGACTCAAGAATGCCCAGTTCAAAGTTTTACAGGGTTTAACAGGTAAATAGTCCGTAGTTTAAGAGTACAGAAGGCGGGTGATCCCATATATCACTTTTATCACTGTGTCATCTGTCATCTGAGTCATCTAAATGTCAGCACTGACGTGTTGATTTGTCAGTGCTATCGGACGTGATGAATGCATGTCAGATAGTAGTGAGTGGGCTACAGACCAGTTTCTCTACCCACTCAAACGGGATTGGATGGGGAAAAAAGGTTGATGTAATTTGCCAGTTTTTTAGGTAAACATCTTTTTAACGCTTCAAAACCCTTTGCTCACCATAAAAGCTGTGACGGAACAAACACCCTTCTATTTTAATCAATACAGCTGTTTATAGGCTGCACAAGAGCTTCTGTTGTGCATGTAATTGCGACCTGAGGTGTCTTTTTAGGCTACAAGTCTACATTCTTCTGCTTATGCACGTAACTACAGTGATTGTGTGTTGGGCTGTGAGCGCTGCCGAAACACAGGTGACCTACACAGTCAAGTATTGTACCTGAATGCATCCTGTGTAGACACTACTAAGAGGACTGCTATGCTTCTGCTGTGCTGCTTTCACCACCGACATGCAAGAATTTAACTGAAATTTAGTCAAAATTACTTTATCAAGCAATGCTGTTGGGGTAGAGATTCAAATGAAAACCACATTTGGAAACAGTTTTCAGATGCAAATAGAAAGATTTTAGATGAAACAAAGCAAGTCAAGGTCATTCTACAGTTTTTTCTGTGGCAGTAACATCTGATCAACTGTGCAGTAAAACATTATCATGGCTAACCAACATGTGTTGACTGAACCATGTGACACGGCCGTGATCTCCACGTGAATAAGTCACCCTTTTGTTGATTAACTTTAGAGATGGCAGCATGCCTGGCTCCCTAATGCCTTATTGCTAATTATTTATAAGTCCCTGCAATATGGATCTGAAGTGCTAATGACATGGCACCCCCTGCTTTGGCCCCCCTCCCATCAGCAGCAGCAGCAGCAGCAGGCCTCAGTGAAGGTTTTAAAAGCGTGCCATGGGCTGACACGTGCCGTGGTCTCAGCTGCCAGCGAGGCTCAGTCATTGATTCAATGCGACTGTGAAATGGATTCAATTTCTTTCCCGGTGTCTCATAATAAATTCACCAGGGTAATGATAGGTGTCTGAGCTGGCTGTAGTCAGAGAACATGACTGTTTATCAGTAATGGCCAGCAGTTTGCCCATTTGAGTGCGCACACAGCTCAGTATACACCAATATTACTCTTCTTTTACCCATCCCTTCCCACTATTAGTCTCAGCATCACTCCAACCTTATATCTATATCACCTCCTTTCAGTAATCCTTCCTCCACTTTTTCTCCCTCCCGCCCTCTATCTCTTCCTCTACCCCCTCCTTCCGTCTTTTTCTCCACATGCTGCCATCAGTCCTTATTGAGGCCATTGCCCAGGCTCATCACGCAAAGTGCCGCTGGCTGCAGCTGAATGCATCTCTATGGGCGAGCAGTGAGAGCCAGGGGACAGGCCAGAGGATACATCTGCCATGGCAGTAATGCACTGACTCGGCGCTCAGTGCTCAACACTGTGGCCCGGACAGGCCCCTGAGGGGTCTGGACACACACATAAACATGCACGCACACAGGAAATCAAGTCTGCCGACAGACGAGCGTGAGCGTGCATAAACAAGTGCACAATGAAATTTTGTTTGGATAGGTGTCCGGAGATTCCTAAGTGTTGAAGAATATGCACACACAAATATATACAGGGAGAGTCGGCCGTGCACTGGGACACCCCCGGTCCCTGCACTGTCTCCTCTTATGTTCACATAGAAATCCAGACGACAGCCCATTTTCCAGCGAGCATCTGGAATACAAAAACACCATCCACCCTCTGGCCACCCGTTCTTTGCCAAGATAAAATTTGCTTCCTTCCAACACCGTCTTCTGTTTGCCTCTCTTTCCCCAAGCTTTATCTCCCTCACATCATCGTAAATTGCCTCCTCTGTGATATATACTGTGTGAGGCGGAGGGATTCTCAGAAACACACACACACACTTGGGGGATTTTGTCGGGATACTGGGAGTGCTGCAGCTGTCAGCCTAACAATGATGAATGGCGAAGAGACGGGTTGAGATGGTTTTGTCTTTGTTGGCGTCTGCATCGATTGTCCCCCTGAGCAGAACGGTGATAATGCCTTTAATGGCTCAATCTCCATCAACTTCACGAGCAAAACATGCACAGGCATGTGTGCCGAGACGCACACAGTTACTGCCTCGTTCGTATGCCCATGATTCCCACATCGTCTCCTCCTTCCTGCTCCCCCCTCCCAATTTACTGGCCTTGACTCTTTAGCTAATCGCTGCTGCACCCTCGCCTCTCTTTCTTTTCTTGTCCACATTTTGTTCCACACCATCATTTGATGTCAAGGCCACCTTAATGAATGTCTCTCCCCCCCCCTTGTACATCCTACTTTCCAAAAAGCAACGTGGAAGGAAAAATGTCATAGATCAGCAAATGCTGGGACAGCGGGCTGGGGGAGAGAGAGCACTGCAAAAAAAAAAAAAAATCCTTTTCATTTAAAAAAATGACTACTCATGTTTTATATTTATCATCCCTATCATTTTAATTGTGGCAGTTTTTACATGTATGTGCCCAGAACCGAAGACTTAATTTAGATGTTTTTTTTGGCTGGTAAAGGTAATCCATCACTGTGAGCAACAACAAATAAACACTCACATGTTGCAACGTTGCATCAGAGCACTTAAATCAGGCTGTAAACTATAATTTTGTGAGAGAGTTAAGTTTCCTTTAAGTGCATGCATTTGGAAGAAAAGAGACAACTCTGTCCAAAATCAGTTTGACTTACCAGATGTGGTCCAGTCTCACGGCATGTGATCTCTGTTAGCAGCCGCCACCATTGTTCCATCTCACAAGCGACATGCTAACAGGAAAATGGCCATCGTTATTACCTCCTCCTGATGTTTAGGCAGAATGTATTTTTCCAAAATGTACTTTAAGACAAGACAAGCCTGATACATGCACTGAAACTCACCCACAGTGACAATAAACAACACTAAAGGAGTGGAAGAAACTAGAGAAAATTCTAAATCATACTCTGCTATAGAAATGTAATAATTTCCTTTGTATTCAAAGTGAGTTCCAGGACCTATCGCTATCATCAAGATAAAGAAAATGATCCTTAAACTTTAGAATGATTTAGGCAGCTCTGGCAGAAGTGAGTGGAAATGATCTGATTTCTTTTTTCAGCTGTTTTGAGATTAATATTTGTTACTCAGTGATAGGGCTGTCACTTTTTATTTGAAATTCAAACTAGTCTGTATTTGTGAAATTCAGCTGCTTTACAGTAACGTGAGCTTGTCACTGTAGTGAGGCAACAGAAGCACCGTGAATGGACATAGTCCAGGATCAGGTTATGTGGGTTGAACTGTATTAATTCAAACAAATTACATGTTGGTTTCAAATTTTGTTAAACTTGATTGCTGTGGCAGCCCTATTCAGTAGGAGAGTACACTAAGGTGGTTACGTTTTGCAGTAAAATAGACAGACAGAGAACAAGAGAGAGGAGGAGGAGGAAATGGTCCCAGCTGAGCTCTTATTTGAAGCCAAAGAGACAGTAAAACTCATCTGTGTTTGTGTGCTTGGCAGCAGGCAGGCCTTGTGTACACACAGCCATGGAACCCTAATAATATTTTCCAAAGGAGATGATTTTCTGTGATCTGTTTTTCTTTTTGTGGTTGCTCAGATGGACCTCAAACCGTTTTTTTGCTGAACTAATGGAACAGATGGGATGTGTGTTGTTAACGCTGGCTCCGAACAGCAGGTTTGCTCTGTGTTCATAGTCCTACTTACAGGAAAGGGATATTAGTTAGTTGGCCACGCAGGACTGGTGTGTGTGTGTGTGTGTGTGTGTGTGTGTGTGTGTGTGTGTGTGGGGGGGGGGGGGGGGGGGGGGGATAGGTGCACAGATAATTGAGCACAGAACTAAAATACCTTTATTGTGTAGAATGTACCATCTGGTTAATAAGATGTCAAACCTGCAATAGAAAACTTGGCACATAGGAGCACATGAAAAAAAAAGTCTTAATTTGTAGGTTCAGCTAAGATCAGATCTTTTCTGAGATGCAGTGCTTACTTACTGCTGTTTAAAATATTCTTCAGTGTTTTGCTATTACACTTCAATTTGTCACTAACTGTGCTCCAAAGGATTTCCTTGTAATGACTATACAGACATAAGAATTTATTTAGGGCACCTGCTGTGGGGTAAATCTATAACATCACAGTTGGCGGAGAAACACTGTGTGGCTGCAGTTTCTTTGTGTGGTTAACGCTGATAAAACAGCAGGATTGTAACTTTTTGAATTATTTCAATATTGACCTCAATCAAATCAAAATAACCTCTGCAATTAGATCATTTGGCACTTGCACACTATAAATAGAATGTTAACCTCTTAAGGGATATATGTTTTGGATGGATTATCTCTAGTGGATTATCAGTTGCAGAGTATGGCCTCTAGACTGCTCTGAATGATTTCCGTGAGTCAATATTGTCTGACAAGAAGAGTTACTGCTAAGAATGAGGCAGGCAAATTTACTGCATAAACACCAGCGCCCTGTCATTACAGCACCATGAGCAGGATGAGATCGTTTTGCCCATGGGCATTCAGCCCATAATGCATTGGCTGCAGAGGCCTGGTTACCTTTCTCCCAGCGCTGTAATGATCAGTGGTTGCCGGCCGGTGGGAAACAGGGGGAACTCAGAGAAAAGTGATTGAAAATCAATGGAATAGAATGAGTCCTATTGATCTCTGTCGGAGATACACAGTGGGAGAGTAGACATGGGCTGTCAAATGACCACATTTAACGATAATGTGTAAAGCCCCAGCTCTCGAATCAACCTTCTACATTCAAGTCAGTATGCAAAACTGTTGTGCAAATCAAATAGCTTGTGTGTGACAGCAAGGTTTACTGTTAAATGGTGACGGCTGTTTGAAAGCTCATCATCTGTAGACCAGAAGTAGTGTGCGCTGATCCTCAAGCGACATTTCATTAAAAAGGACTTATTGCTGTTGGTTGTAAAAATATGGTAACATTATTATCACATTTTCCTCAGTAACAAATTACTAGTTTGATTTTGTTTTAGTTCAGTAGTTTTAGTGGCTTGATTTGAACAGTTTGTTGCTGTAATCATCCCCTCTAAATAGCGCACTGACGTTAAGTTTACCCGCGCACTATAATTTTCTTCATCCCAATTTGTTTTTATCAGGATCAGTAGTCTTCACTTTTGGTTTAGCCAGGCGTGTTCTCAGCTTGCCCAACTACTATTAAGCTACTATTAATGGCACTTCCACATAAAGTTTAACTTAAACTTACAGCAACAAAGAAGGACAGAAACCAAAGTGATCAGGTTTTACTGATCATTCACATAGGAGAGACAATTATTTCACTGTGTTTTTATAATAGGTGGTCATTCCATGTCTGAAAGTTTGTCTATATTTTCTCTCGATTACGTTTGTTTTTCAGTGTTTGGCACGCTTTTCTTCATCTTTTCAGACGCTATGACTGTATAAATGACTGTTTCATCATTAGTAGCACAGAGTAGCTATAAGCCCTTGAAATCTTTAGTTTTTTCTTATCACAATAAATATTCATGAGAAAATAAATGACAATCAAAGTTAAACTTTTGAACAAAACAGTACTCCACTGATTTAGCATTTCACTCCTGTAACAGTGTCGGACTCTAGATGGAAAGTTTAAAGAAAAACAGATCAAAATCGATACAGATCGCCTACATTACTCACAGTGTAACTCGACCGCCCACAGTTCGGTTGCAGATTCTGGTGTGTTATGCCAACAGCAACTAATGTACAACTTCATGTTCACGTAGGACCCCATCACTCATAGTAAAAAGGTGATTGAGAAGAAAAGCTTTTAGGGCTTTTTAACACATTTAACCCTTTTTTTCAAATGAAAACATCACATGTTTCATTTCAGAGGGTGACGATTTAAATCAGCAAATGAAAAGAAAAAGTTCCCTTTCAAAGTTCCCAGGCTGAAAATGAGACTTCTCTCAACAGGATTATTATAAGAGCATAAAAACAGGTGGCTGTGTGTGTTCTCATGCAGAGATCTGGTAGTTGTTTGTCAGACCCTCCCAGGCTGTCTGGCATGCCTGTAGGTCATGGTTGGCTGTCTTCAATGACACATCTGTCTCTCTCTTAAAGCCTGGCCCTGCAGTCCAAAGAGCCAGCTCTGGTTACCTGAGGGGCCTCCCCAGTACTCTGAGCCCCATATCAAAGCAGGGAAGGAGGCCACATTTCAGGCGTCCAGAGGGAAGAGAGGGGGGGAGCTGCTGAGAGACTGTTTTGCTTCTCTTTACTTTGGATGGGTCTCAGTAGTTGGTGGAAGTGCTCTTCCCATGAATCCATTTATTTCGTTTTTGTCACTCATAAAAGATATAGCATAGAAAATCTGTAGGTAAAAGTGAGCAAGTAAAAACCTTATTCTGCTGAGCTGCAGACCAAATGACCTTTATCAGTATAATGGCCTGAAATGACCAGGTGCTGACAGTCCTCTGTCATTAATAAGCCATGATGACGTGACATGAGGACAAATTAAAAGGAGACACAAAAAGGAAGAGAAAGATGTGCAGTGAACTTAAGGGACAATTCATGTTAATTTTCTTCGATGAGAGCAATGGTAGTTTAATTAGAATAAATTGGATTCTTTCTTTGCTGGCACCCAAATGGTAATTTCATGCCTTGTCATGACGTCACTTGTACTGAAATGTTAACTGAACGCATTGCACAGTGCAATTGTGGGGTGCAAAAATGTCAACTCACTAAAATTGAATTGCAGGTGCAAAATGTATAAATTACATAGACATTCATGGTTCCAAGAGGGTGAATCTAAGTAAGGCCTCACAGAGCTGCTAGCATGGCTGTAGACTCGTAGTCTTGTAATGGTCTTAGTGGCAGAATTGCACACTTAAATACATCTTAAGAACTCAACTCTTGTTTTCTTTCATCCACTTTTTCTGTAGCAGCTTGCATTGCTCATAGGCACCCTGTCAGATGTTTTTCATGAGGGGGAAACATAATTAATTTTCTTACCAGTATAATCTTAAACTTTTTAGGGATTTAAAAACTCAGCTTTTTGACTGCAGGTCTACTTCCCTAAATTTGAAGCTACCACCAGCTGAACGTGGAGCCAGCTGTGAGCTTATACTGTGAGGAAGACGACATCCCAAGGGCAAAACAAACTACTTCCCTGCAGCCACAACACACCTCAGCAGATGGATCTTTTAGTGTGGAAGCAAAACACTTTCCCCGTTCCACATTTTGCTTCGCCTCTATCACTCATATCTCCTACATTGCCTTCCTCATCCACATGCTCTTTCTCATTTTCTCTGGTTTAGTCTCCATCAGGCCTTTCTCTCTGGCACTTTCCCTCCCTTTCCATCCTTCCTTCTCTCTGCTGCTCCATCTGTCTGGGATTGTCACAGGAGGGTCATCAGAAGATGCTCATATAACCAGATGCCTTCCATTATAAAAATGCGTTTCAGAAGAATTGGCTTTCAAGGCAACCATGCACGATAGCGCTGAGTCGAACATCGTCGGGCGCTTTCTAACATCGGCACCAGAACACCAGCTGGCGCTGATTTAATAGCTCATTCGGTCTTGAGGTGCACCTCAATCCCCAAAGCTGTCATGGCTCTTGACATGATGGAAAGGTGGGTAGCAAAGACACGAAGCCTAGAGGAATCCCATATAGTATTCTTTTGTATGATTCAGCACATACACAGACACCATAAGCATGGAACAAATAATAGTAACAGGAGGGTAGATAATCTCAAAGACATGGCAGTTGTCGATAAAAGTTTGTTTGCGCCGTCTTGGTATAGAGCTGTATCAACATCGGTTTGCCAGTGTTTCCACATAAGTGCTTTGGAAAACGACTGAATCCTCAACAAATACATTTTTCATAATGCAGACCAAAATGTTATAGTTTCCTAAGTATGGAAACTGCATGAAGACAAAATAGCACTACCAAGGAGGTAACGATTGACCTCAGCTACATCGTAAAAATGACGACTGATGTCCTACAACCGTGCAGAGCGAGGCCTTGCATTCTTGGATATATTTCCCTCTTCTTGTCTCCCTGCTGAAACAGGATCACTTCTCTCAGGATGGAGGCATCCTGCAAACAGCGGTGTAATGTCGTGGAACAAACTCCTTCTAGGCTCAGAGTAGAGGCCCATTTTGTCTGCTCAATCTACCAGTCAAAGGCTGACAACGAGATTTATGAGTGAAATAAAGGCAGCCATCGGCTCTGGGTAAACAACAGAAGTCAAAGGAGGAGGAATAGTCTTTCTTATCTGATTCTTTTTAAAGGGACAAAACGAGTAGAAAAGCAGCCAGCGAGAATTAAAAAAGGTTTTCCCACTGATGCCTCAAAAAGGGCTCCCAAAATATCAGAGCTGCCTTTGAGGAGGTGTTGAGCGATGCAGGAAAAGGCAGGAAAGAACAGTTTCAGCAATAAAATGTGGAGCGTAAGATAGGGCTATTTAATAGCGGGCCATTTAGACTGATAGGACAGCGTGTAAAAAGGAACATTCATTTCTCCACTAGGAGCCATCCCAGGGACTTTTAGTTCTCACCAGATGTGAAAAGTTGGTTTGCTACAATTTCTAAGTTTTATCCAGTTAGG
The DNA here is from genome assembly GCA_031216445.1 of Lateolabrax maculatus. Classification (NCBI taxonomy): domain Eukaryota; kingdom Metazoa; phylum Chordata; class Actinopteri; order Acropomatiformes; family Lateolabracidae; genus Lateolabrax; species Lateolabrax maculatus. The sequence continues at coordinate 14,912,401 of CM062210.1, forward strand.
ATGTACAGTACATACACACCCTCAGTAGACCTTCATGGAGGCCAAAAAGGTCTGAAACCCTCCTGGTGGATCTGGAACAGGTGGCTCATGTTTTTACACTAAATCTCCTTCAACAACACACCTTCTTCCTTCTTCCCCCCACCCCGATCAACTCTGGGATTTACTTTACTCTGTAATAAACTAAAACAGTGAGCTGTATCCTGTTTCAATTCCCCTATCCCCTCCAGTCATTATTCACCTAATTACCGTCATCCAATCCACCAGTTCCTGTGCTCTTCCTACCATGTAACTAAGCATCATGCTACTGTACAGTGTTCTTACAGTCTTCACTAACAGCACAGCTAAGATCAAGGGAAATGCATGAATACCTGCATTATATGACTACATTTTGTGTTCAGTGATTCTTATGAGACATTTAAAATGTAATTATAGCGTAATGTTTACTGAATTTGTGCTCCCTTGAACCATAGATTTTGTATTATGGTCAGCTGCCTGGGAAATGCTCAGAGCAGCGTTGAACTGACTGGAGCAGGGAATCAATGTGGATTACAGAATAAACTCAAAATGAGTGTAGCCTAAATACACTAGTAAGAGTAGCAGGGAGGAGTGGAACTCACAAATCTTAAAGCACAATGACAGGTTGTCAGAATGGCACCCTTGGAGAGTTGCAAATCTCCACAAAGGTAGACGTGTGGACCATGCAATTACACAAGAATATGGTTGATGATACAAACAACATACTGACAATTTAGCTGTTCTTAGAGCTCTGCCGGCAGTCTGGAAGAGGGGACGCCACGGCGATAATTGAAAAGGGTGTAGTTGGGAGCAGAAATGTACGCATCTCAACAGTAAAGATTGCCAGGTTGCCATTGGCAACCATTTTGAGATACTGTCAACTAATTTTTGGCCTTACGTTGCCATCAGTGGCAACTACTTTGGGGGGTGGGTGAAGAATTGATTCATATAAGAATTGCGATTCTTATCTACGATTCGGAATCGATTCACCAATGTCAAAAATCAATTTACTAAATGTTAGTTATTAACGTTATTAAAGACAGAACTCACTGCGAGGGCAATAGAGCACCCTGATAATCGACAGCGCGCACACTGCAGAGTTATCTTGTATTGCATCTTCAAAAAAGGCAGCAGTTGCAAGAATTTCTCGATTAAATGACTAAATAATTACCTTTGCGAGACAAATTTGAAGTGTATTGCGATCTTTCTCCTCCGTTAGCAGAGCAGGGCAGCGATCAGCAGCAACACAAGAGACTGGCTGACCGACACACTGCAGTATTAAATAACTTTAACCAACTCTTAGGTCAAGAAAATAACTCGTTGCTCAGTCTGTCACCTCAGAAACCCTGCGGCCGCTCAGTGTCAGTGCAATGATGTCTTTCCCCGGAGCTGACGACACAGCAGTGAGGCTGCTCTCCACCGCTCGAGATGTAACATAGATAACACAGCGGAGCACTCGCCATCATTTTACTATTCACATATAGGCAGGAGACTGGAAGATGCTTTCTAATTGTTTCATTAATGAATGGGTGTAAACCTTTTAAAATTAAAAGGCTGTGGATTATTTATCTAAGCTGCAAGTTATGTTTCATATTGTATTTTAATGGACTGAGGACACCAGTGAATGGTTTAGCACATAGTACACTGGAGCAAGAGGCCAGAAATAGTGCCCCCTTTTCTATTAATTCAATCCAGAATCAACTCTGAATCGAATCAGACCCCCAAGAATCAGAATGGAATTGTGAGACTCCCAGCGATCCACACCCATACTTTTTAACATAAAAAATAAGGACAGCAAACAGCATAACATGTACCCCAAAATAAAAACATTTTTGATATTTGTTGCATTAGTGATATTTAAATATTTATTTTACAGTGAGAACCAGAACCAGACAGCGCTGCATGTATGTTGGGGCATTTATGTGTCTGCACACGGTGGGGTGATACATATATATAGTAAATATATTAGGAATTAGGAGTTAGGAATTAGGAATCACCCTCTGGGGACCATTAAAAACATATTAAATTAACAGTATTTTCTTGTTAAATCTTGAACCAAAGAGTGAGATAAACAGACTCACCCACACCGCCACAGGACAGCCTTTTCCCAAGGGAAAGAAGAAGGTAGTCGTTAAGGGCTCTAAAGTAAAAACATGCATGTGATACATTTGGGTTTGAAAGTATGAGGTACGTGCGTAGAATCAAAAGAAAGTAAGAGGAAAATACCAAAATGAGAGTGTATGTATTATCATCTCGTAGTCATCATCAATTACTGTCAGCTTCTTTAGCAGCTCTCATTATGCCATATTTGCATGTTCGTTTGACTGAACCTGGATGGCTGGAGGATCAAACATGAAATTCTTCTGGTTTCTTAGCAGCGGTGGAGACGGTCTCGCCCATGGGAGAGCAGAAATGGGTCAGGGATATTATTTGGATGCCTGGCCCATTATTTGATGAAGTGCTTAAAGTTTCCCTGAGGTCTAAGTTAAGATTCTCTAATATGATTTCCCTACTGGCTAATTACATCATGAATAATTTGTTGCCAGTCCACCACTCTGGTTATCACATCTGGAGCGCAAATTGATAGAGAGATGTGTAAGTGTGTGTCCGTGTGGGTTCAAACAGAAGACAGGGAGGAATAAAGAATTAAACAGAAAAGAGAGAGAAAAAGATCAGTCTTGGCGACAGAGGAGTGCATGGAGATGACAAGGTAACTGATGTAATGTCAGAGCAGCAGGCTAAAAGGGGCCATAAAAATGGGCCATTCACTAGACTGCAGACGATAATAAGACAAGATAACGCATAGCTTTCTAATAAAATCTTTATGAGAGGGAACCTATGCTGGAGCTCTCTGTGCAGCTCATTCTGTCCGGCATTAAAATGCAAATTGTGTGTATGAGCTGTTTGGTTTTTACACCGTTACAAAAAAAAAAAAAAAACTGGCTCACAGATTTGAGATATTTTATGTTCTATGTTGGCACGTATAATAGTCTTCTTCAAGTGGATATAGGTTTCCAACCCAAATATGATAGACATGATATTCCACACCGATCAATTCTGCACACACTTCTCTACACTAGGGCAGCCGCTCAATACTTAATTCTGAAAAAAGAAGACTGGAGCTGTTAAAAAATGAGGCTAGATGATAATGCCACACCTCTACGACAAATGTGTTTGTTTGTTTTGGCCAATGAATGATTCACTCGACTCATCTCTCAGAGAGAAGCAGCTGTGAGGAGTACGTGGGGGGCGGGCGGGCATGGGGTGGGGTGGGGTGGGGGCTTAGCTTGGGAGGCGAGCCAAGCTGTGTGAGGCGGCTCCACCGTCGTCCCTTTGGGTGTTTTTGACGCCGTCGCTGACACAGTGTAATTTGTTTCCTTTCTGTTGTTTCATTTTGTCATCCATCTAATCGAGTCGCTGCGCCGGTGTGTTTTTCGTCCCCGCGCCGACATGTAATTGGTTTGCGAGGTGGCTTTTTGTCTGTGACAGTTGTGCAGTGTATGGCGAAGATTAATGGAAACTGTCCTAAAAATCCCTTTAAAATCTGTTGCAGTTTGGTGGCATTAAATGGGTGTCTGGTTCAAAGAGTTGAATAAGACAGAATGAATGTGGTTTTCTATTTGCACTTTCACTGCCAGTTATCAGCTGTGCTCTTCTGTATCGGCTGTATGATGCCTCAGTATGTCTGAAATAAGAAAGTGACAAGTAAGCTTACAACAGACAGGGTTTTCACTGAACGTGCTCAGGGATCTGACTCTGACTAAGATCGCTATCAGGGCAGATACTGGCCTTATAACACAAAATAGGTATAATATTTCTGGAATATTTTAAATCTTCAAGCTTGAACCCATAAATATACACTATCAGTTGCATGAATGTGTGTGGTGTAACCTTCACGGAAAACGAGATGGACCGAATGGAAGTCAGTGTCAGTTATAGTAATGTTATGTATGTTCCATGCATTTTAATTCAATAAACTAAATGATGCTGGACCAGTGTCAGATTCAGTACTGATTCAATGTCTGGTTAATGTCTGTGTTGGTTCTGAACAATTTTAGAATCCAGGGGGCATTACAAAGAATAAATGGCTTCTCTAATAATGTGATGAGGCTGATACCCTATCTGCTGAAGGCATTTTTGCCACAACCTTGATTCAAAAACATACTTAGTTAAACTAACGTATCAAAAATGTCCCTTTGACTATAATCATTATTAGGCTTATTGCATCCCATGGTGGTCTAGGTGCTGCTATAGAGATTCTTACACTCCTAATTACAAAAGTATCAGCACCATTTTATCAGTGACAGACATTAGTAGTTTCACTATATTCACCTTAAAAAATACATTATTTTGTTTAATGCTGTTAATAGACCAGGGGTGATTGCATTGTCCTCTTGTGCTGTGAGAACCACTCTGTATTTCCAAATTGCCATTAGTGTCATGGCCTGAGCAGCTTTTAGTTAGAGGGGTTACAACCTCACTCCTTCCATGGTTATTTAATGTATTCACAGAATGGCATACGCTTCATATCTTAAGTTAAGATGTTACAGGAGCATGTTCTCCTGAAATACAAGCTTTCTGGGAATTTTTGTGGTCTGCGTTGAAGTCACACGGTTTGAGCGGCAAGAAACCGAGAGGGTTTATTAACACTAGTCACCCTTCTCTTCTTGCGTGTGTCCGTGCCTTAGAGCATTCTGTGTCTTTATCCGTCCTTCAGATTGGGGGCTAAGTGACAGATAGATGAGCTGAGCAGAGGACAGCAGAGGGAGATTGGATGACACAGAGGACTGAGAGACTCGAAGTCTGAGGGTGAAATGTGGAGAAGGAGACGGCGATCTAGCAGAACAAAGTGACAGAGCCTCAGGAGGACGGGCGGACCATTGAGAAAATGAGGAGGAATGTCATGCTCATGAGCGTTGGCGCGGAGGAGAGGAAAGCTGCGAGAGACGAGAGCTCGGAGACGAGATGTAAGGGCAAAGAAATACAAGAGAATACAGGCCTTTTGAAGGATGAAAGAACTGAGGGAAAGGAACTATAAACAAATCTTTTATCTACGTAGATGGTACATTTCTATATAGGTTTCCA